>JAUPFR010000002.1:41507522-44007522 GCA_036925125.1 Oreortyx pictus | reverse complement strand
TGACATGGTAGTTGTTCCTCTCTGACACCTTAACAGCCCTGGATGCTTTGACAGATCTAGTTTTCTCTACATCAGAGAGTACAGAGAAAAGCATTCACATGGCAATATACTGCACCACAAACAGAAGAAAAAGTGGCATGAAGTATCCTGGCACCTGAAGCAGTCTCACTAGAACTGGAGTACAGTGGTTAAAGCTGCAAAACTCAACATTTCACCTGACGATAGATTATGAGAGCTTAGTAGAGCAATAAGGTGCTTAGTAAAGCAGTAGCACAGATCACTGGCAAAAGAGCCCAGCATCCACAGCACACCTGTAAAGCACTCCAGTGAAGTCATGGAAAACAAAGACTCTCCATTCCTTCACTGCTTTTTTTTCCTGTAACTGAGAATGAACTTTCAGTTAATGTTCAGAGGGTAGAGCAAAAGTGAACTACATTATTATTTTTTTTAATTTAAGGCAGTTGAAATCTAAAAGGGAACAAACCCAAAGTGATACAACATTTTCCCCTCAAATGGGAATGCTCCTTCTCTTTACTCTGTTCAATTTTGACTGGCTGCGCAGTCCAGTACAGAACTCACTTCCACATCGACGCAACATTCAACACTTGATTTTTCTTACCAAGATAGCAACATGACCTTCCAGAAGCTACAGTACACTTCACAGCTTTAATAAATTCTCAAACAGACAGTGAATCCAGAACAGCATTTTCCTGGGTTAACTTTTCTTTCTTAGTTGCTGCCACCTAAAGGGTCCTTTTGCCTTGGTTTATCTTGATGTTCAAACAGTAGAGCTCAAATTGTTAAAAAAATAAAAAATAAATCAGGTACAGAGGAACTGCCTGAAAGGCATTCTCTTCTGATGCACCAGTCAGAAGGAAGAAGCATGGAGTCCTGTGGATGCAGTGGTGTTATGGACCTAAGCCAATGGGAACTTGCAGCAGCCTGGAGTTTGCTCTTGCACTCAACATGGCAGGAGCAAGCTGTGTCCTCATCTGCCTTTCCCTGGGCACAGAACTTACCTGAGGCCCCACCAGACACACTATACTACACAGACCATAAAACACGTATGCATTTCTTGGGAAGAAAGGCCAGAGTGAACATTTCACATCTGTACTGTGACTTACGACTCTCAAATTACATTTAATAAACTCTGTTCCTACTGATCAGTTGAATGGGAACTGTTGAATCACGGCCTGAACCACTGATCACCTGAGGCGAGCACTGAGTCAGCTGCAGGAGCACAGGTGAAGGTAATATACCTCTGTGACCAGAAGGGTTGCGGACTGACTCCACCTCTCCCAGACTCCATTTAAGGGCTGACCACCACTGGGGAAGGATCTCTTGTTGGAGATCATTCCTTCAGAGTTTCCTATTGCCAGTCTAGGACATGGGTGAGCATTTTTCTGCACCCCCCCCCCCCCCCCTTATTTAGATTGTCTCTTTTCCATCACAGTAATCTAACTATACCATCTATAAAATATCTTGGCTATAATACTATTTGGTATTATTCACTGTGTTAACCTTACATCAGTGCACCAAATTACTTAAAAATAAACTAAAATTATATTTCAAAATTGCTGAGTAAAATAAACCAGGAAGCTCTAAAGTGAGCACTACAGCCAAGTCCAAGAGAAACATTCCCAAACACATGGGAAAAGCATCCAAAACAGAAGGATTACACATCCAGAGAGCAAAACCGTATTCAGAAAAAAAAAAAAAAAACTACCAGACTTTGAGGTTCCACAAAGACTTTTCTCAAGAGGCAGCAAATCAACAAAACGCATTCCCATGAAGCTTTACAAGAAGCCTCACCCAAGAACAAGCTGTATGTGTGGAAACCAGAAGAAAGCGAGAGCAATGAACTCTCTTTGGAAATTATTTATGCTGATGATAGCTGTTGTTCATTATTAAGTCATAACAGAAGTTAAAGCCTAGAAAGAGGGAAAGAGGTCTTGCTCTATTAGCATTAAAATACTTCTTTTCTTGTTCTCTTAGTGTATCATATTTTATATTGTAGCAATTAAATTAACACAGGTACCGAAAGTCTCTGCCCTATACTAAGCCTGATCCCATAAATTTTCAAATAAATCTTTTCCGTTTGTTATTCATACACAGAGTGTTCTTTGTCCACCCAGGATACTGTGGTAATTCAATAACAATAAAAAAAAATCTAGCAAAGCACTTCAGAATTTACACATCACGCCACTGTTTCCAATCAATACTTTGTAACATTATATGTCAGGAGCATATTCCACCTTTGGTCCTCTGCCATGATCTAAATTGGGATCAGAGCAAAAACGACATTTGATGCTAGATAATAAAAGCAGAGTACAAAAGAATTAACAGAAGTTACTTGTGAAATGAATTACACACACCCATCAAAGAATGCTGTTTTATGGCTTAAGAGCATGTTTCTCCACAGCTAAATGCATAAGCCAGTGACTGTCCATAAAGAAGTTGAATTCTTCTACAAGGGATTGGGAAATAGTTCCTGGATGGTGCGTAATAATTCTGTTTTCCACCAGGCAAGAGGAAAACGTGTCAAAGTCCAGAAGGGACCTTTGTTACCAATAATTCCTGGCTGCCCATTCCCTAAAATTAACCAGTGAAGTAGCGCTATGAAAATGCATCTAATCTGGCACTTAGCCACATCTTTTCCTAATACTGCCTATATAGTATTTCTGAGATGTAAGTTACTCCTCTACCAAAACAGGGAGCCATCCCAGCTTCCGCCAGCTGAAGACTCAGCAGTGCTTCACCACACTTAGTAAGAAACACCCACTCCCAAAAAGCAGCCAGACCACCAGAGAAAGCTTCATTTTGACAGGAATGTTGCATTTAAATTTCAAGAGAAAGATACAGATGAGACTAGACAGAGCTAATAAGCAAGGCCCACCGCATCGCTGGGGGTCCTGCCCAAGCCTGATGGTCAGAGGCAAGACACACAGCCTGGACACACCCAGACAGCCTCAGTCCTGTTGCAGGCACCATGTGAGCCAGGCAGGAGGAACCACGACTGCCTGCACACTCCCTGCTGCAGCCAACCACCTCCTGGCAGCACTCCTGGCATGGCACAGCTCAATTCCCACGATCAAAATAAGCCATTCCTCTCACTCTCTCACTCCAAAGAGACCATGAGATGTTCTGGGAGTGCCTTCAAAGAAAACGGCCCAAAATGTCACATCCTAATAAATAAATAGTGATTTCTGACAGATGTTCCACCAACTTTGCAGCTGCGTCTGTCTACAAGGCAGTCAACTTCTGCTTCACTCCCAAAACTACAGCTTGCAACAGAACTGTATTGTTGCTTTCTGTCAAATCTAAAATTGCCAGAGAGATCTCCTATTTACTTAGCTTGTTATTTTTTTCACTATCTTCAAAGTCCCAGTTTTCTTCTGAACATATACTGTCACTTTTGGAAATTATAGCTCAGCTCACTTCCTCATTTAGTTCCAGAAACTTGAGAGAGGGGAGGACGACATAAAGCATACTTCTGACAAACTACGAACACTAAAACTTAATCTTTCATCGACACAATAAGAAGCCAGACAATGAAAACTCCTTCCTCCCACCTCACCACGTTTAAACCCTATTATTCATTCTTCAGGCTGTTATTAAGTCATCCAAACTAGATGCAGCTCTCCCCAACTCTGGGCTACAAGCATCTCTACTCCCAAGACTGGTGTGAAAGCCAGTCTTTTTCTTCAGAGGAAAGACACAGCACCACAATATAAGCCAGATATAAGCAGATTATGCAGGCTCTGAGCACACCAGTCTACACAGCTACCTGCCAGCAGAGCAGCTGCACTGTCCCAAAACAAAACCAGCTCACTTGGAGTATACCTTCAATGCTTTCTCCATGCACTGCCACACAAATGCTGAATTACATATGCCAGTCCATCTCCTCCATTTCTCCATACAGAATCACCAAGGTTGGAAAAGACCCACAGGATCACCCAGTCCAACCATCCACCCATCACCAATAGTTCTCACTAAACCATGTCCCTCAACACAACATCCAAATGTTCTTCGAACACATGCTGAAGTCATTAACAGAAATACTGCCTTACTCTTTCCTGCTCACAAGAGTCATCACACAGAGGTGATCCTGCCAGGAGAAACATCCAAGGATAGGCAAGAAAGTGACAAGCCATTATGGAGATACGGCTCAATCTTTGTTAAACTAGCTAATGTTGTGAACTTCAGCAGTTCATTTACACATACACATTATTTTCCTTATTCTTGAGATTCTTCCTTCTTCATCAGACCCTGGGGCTGAGGGGAGGAATACTGCAGGTCTCCTGGTTTCCTGCTGCCCGTCCATCCCTTCCCCAAGGCATCCTTGGAAGTAGAGGTCCGGCTCAGTAGCGGAGACTTCTCCCCACTGCAACCCCTTCAGAGTGATTCAAACTACAACAGGCAGTGAATGCCTCATGCAGCAGCTCCTGCTCAAGGTTATTTCTTCATTTCCTGGCAGAGCGCAGAGAAATCAATGGGCTGCTTTTATGGTTTGAGTTTTTCTTTCTTTCTTTCCCTGAGGAGCCTCGCTTTCTATTCCAAGGCAAAGACATGCTTCAAGCACATGGTATGGCATATGTTATTTCTTCAGCTACCAATCAAGGGACCAGAGAAAACTAGTCTGGTATATATATATTTGCCATTTTGCTAAAGCTATAGCATCACCCTAGAACTGTCTTCATCGCAGTACCCAATCTGTCCACACAGGACGAGGCAGCAATAGCTGACAGAAAGGAGCCAGCCTGAAGCAACCTTGAAGTTTATTTTTGACAACTCCACTTTAGCAGCTAGAAGTAAGGAGCTGTGAGTTTGCCATTCATCTGTGTCACCTCATCTGCACATGCCTTGTACAAACACCCCTGAAAAGATCACGTAATGCAAAACCAGCTGTGCCCATCCTGTGCACACCAGACAGAGATTCTAAGGGCATGCCTGCAGCCATTTCACACTAATGGAACCAAAGTGACAGAGAAACAGCTGCATGGGGCCGGACTGAAGAAACTGTCTCCAGAATCAAAGCAGTGTCCCAGGGGAGGGAGGCTACAGGCATCACTTCATGAGGACAAACAGCAGTACTTCTCAGAAGAATTGCTCAAGAACTACAAAAATAAGTTCATTAAAGCAGTCTTTCAGCAAAATGTATTAAATGTAATTAAAAATGTAAGACAGATGAGGAGAATTAAGTTCCTTTCCATTTAGACAGGAACTCGTATATTTAAATTCACCAGTGGTATACAGTAATCTTCCAGAAATGTTTTTCCTGTCATGTCTTACTGTTTAATTACATATTGCCAATCCAAACTACCACGACAGATTTTAAGCAAGTTCTTCTTTTTTCCATAATTAATCATAGCAAAGATTCATCTGTTCTTCAAGCATGGAATGACAGCACTGCTTTCACCACTGCAAGGCAATCAGCCCACAGCACTCCTTCCCAAAAGCAAAGAGGGAAGATCACCTATTTGCACAAGACACCATCTGAAGAAACAAACTGGCTTCGTATGTGTGACTTCATAACACAGGGAAGCAGAACAGAAAAACTGCTTTTCCACAGCAAGCAGCCATACAGAGGTACAGGCATAGCACAGATTACATACACGCTAAATATCCAACTCACAAACCCAGCAAAGCCACCCAGGAGCAAACGGCCTGCCAATGAGCCTCCAGCCCTGGGCTTCCAGGAAGGGAGGCAAACAGGAGGCAACCTCCCCTTGGTAATCCACAGCAACACAGTTATTTTAGAGGCAGCTTTAGTTGCTGCCGCAGTCTATTCTAAGCACGGAAGATGTCTCATCAAAACCAGCCTGTATCTACTGCACTGAAACCATCTGGTCAAAGGACAGCCATATCCAGGGCAGAAAACAAAGGCTAACAGGACAAGAAAAGTCTTACTCTCTTTCCTTAGCGTCACAAATCACGAAAGTGAGATCACTGGACAAGCCCAACACTTTTCCTTTCCATAGTCAAGCATTTGTCACTTACAGCAGTTACGACATATAGCACTCCCACAAGTTTTCTTGCAGAATGCTTAAGGAGAGAGTATTTTCAACATAATGAAAACCATACAAGAATCACTGTTCAGATGCTTTTCTTCCCCTCCATCCTCTATTCGGGGATGAATTAGATACCTGCAATGTCACTTTTTACATCTGTGAAATCCTGTGATACAGGATTGCACAAGTGATATACTTAAAACCCCAACCCCCTGTTAATTTATTTTGACTGCTCTGTAGAAAAGTTACAATTTGCTGCAACTGCTTTCTACTCCTCTCGTGATCTGTTGGCAGCTTTCCCACGACAAGTCATTAAGAAAGAAGTCTCACAGCCAGTTCCTCTCGTAAGAACGGGTGCAGATGGGCACCACGCAGTGCAGGGCAACAGCACAACTCCACACGCCTTAACTGCATTCTCACAAGAGCAGTGTTAGATCCACATTCAGGTTTTCAATAAACTACTGCTGCGTTCCTGCCATCTTTAGGACTTTTCTAGTTCCTCTAAAGTTTACGCTTACACGTAACTAATTATAGGCCTTTAACTGGTAAGAACGTTTATCGCGGGAAAACACTTCCATCGCAAATGATTTTATTTCCTCCAAATTATAACAAATTAAATGCATATCTGCATGCGCTCTCCATTCATTGCTAGATATGGTCCACATCACTGGTTATGATCTTACAGAACTGTGGAATCATTAAGGTTGGCAAAGACTGCTTTGACTATCAAGTCCAACCACTGACCCAATACCACCACGCCCACTAACCCGTGTCCCTCACTGCCACCTCTACATGTTTCTTAAACACCTCTAAGAATAGAAACACCACTCATTTCCTATTGCAAAAGGAAAATAGTGCAGAGACCGTAAACCTTGGCTGGCTCAGCCCTCCGTGCCCTCAGAGGCAGACTTGACACCTCAGATAGCAGCAAGTTACAAAGTAACGCTCCTACTGTTTTCCTGTCACACTGTGAAAGCCATCCCATGCCGGAGAAACCAGACCTGCAATAAACAACTCTGCTCATATTGATACTTCAAAAGGAAAAACTCTCCACGTAGCTGTGAAAAATGGAAGCACAGACAGTAATATTTTCTCCAGTCCTGACAGCTGGCCTTTAACTTGCTGCCACGGGTACTGCAGTGAACTTCAGCCCTTTCATTAGGGAATTCCTCCCGTGGGTTCACTTGATTGGAAAGGTTGAGACCCAGCCACGTTGTACAGTGATTAGCTTCACAAGATCACTCATTCAGATCCAAGCCAGAGCATCATTTTTTAAAAGATCAATTATTTAAGAGCAATCTCTGCTCACAATTTTAGCATAACACACAAACCCATTAGCCTTCCAAGTCTCAGAACGTACATGACTTTCTCACTGAGAGAGAAAAGTAACAGTGGTTTCAGTGGGAGAGCTACAATCAGCTGCCCACACTAGAACAGCAGTCACAATCTGCGCGTCCAAGGAAAAACCTCAAACACAGCTGTGCTCCCTCGGATGTACCTCTGGATACACAGCATGTGTTACACACGTTCATGCTACACATGAACTGTCTGCATGCCATCCCCAACCCAGAGCACTGACAGGTTAGTCAAGTAAAAGTCACATCCAAAGCTTTAAAGGTAACAGAAGAAAACGTACAGGAGCACTACAGCACTCAAGACTCCAAACCATAAGTATTTCTTAAACTGCACTTTTGGAAAAGGCAGACTCCATCCACCACAGCTCTTGTAAAAGAAACACCTGGGAACTGTCTGTGCAAGCACCACAGTGATCTAGATTCAAATGCACACATGCTCCATCTGACAGATCAAGTCACAGTCAGTGGAGGAGTTATGTTTTTCCCGTGTATGGAACTTCCTTTCCTTTTTCAGAAAGCACATTATATAAGTTACATGTATCGAAGAAAACTCTTCCTCCGACACGGGTGCCACGTGGTGCTTAAGAAGGAAAAGAGCCTTCGAGGTTAAAGCAGTGGGCAGCCAGAGCAGCTCTCCAACAAAGTGTAAGCAACACCCTTCTGCACCTACTGAGCCTCCACTGCTGACATGAGGATGCTGAGCCTCAGAAAGACTAAGACGTACCGAAACAGCGCACGTTCCTCGTAAACCTTCGTATCTGCCGGAGGAAGTGCCCGAGCCGGGAGCTTCAGACGGCTGCTTTACGTGGAGGGAGAAATGCACGGGTTTACCGCCCGGGCAGCACCGCGGTGCCCTGTACGGCATCGCTGCTCCGTGCGGGGATAAGTACAAGAGCTGCCAACGGCGGGTTGCATAAGAACACCGTAAGCACACGGTTATTTAGAAAAGCAGAGGTAATTAACAGTGCGAGAGGTGGATCCCAAACAAACAAACAAACAAGATAAAAAAAAATAATAAAAATAAACAGAAAACAAGCGGGAGAGAGACGCGCAACTCCGGCCATTCAGCGGCGGGACAGCCGCAGGACCCCGCGGACACGCGCAGACGTCGCGGCGCTTACCGGAGCGGGACTTGATGATGTCTCCGAACTCCCCGTGCGGCGCGGCCGCCCCCTCCTCGGCCGGGACGACGCGGGCCATGCCGCCGCGCTGCTAAACCCCCCGCCCGGGGGCCCGCATGGGTCCCGACTCAGCACCTGGGGACGAGCAAAGAGGAGGCGTGACGCGGCCGCCACACCCCCGCCGCCACCGGCCCGGAAGGGGGTGCCGGGGGCGGCCCGACTCCCCGCTCCCGCCCGGGGCCGGCCCGCCCCGGCGCTCCCCGCCCCGGCCCCTCGTCCGGCGGGAAGCCGGGAACGAACTTGGCCCCGTCCTGCCCCGCTCCGCGCCTCCCGCCCCGCCGCCTCTCACCGCTCGGACGCGGCTGCGGGAGCGGCGCCGCGTTCCTCCGCGCGGCTCCTCCCGTCCCGCGGCGCCGCCGAAGCCACAACTTTCCTGCGAGCCTCCGGCCCGCGCGGCTCCTCCCCCGGCCGCCTTTGTTAGCCGGGCGACGCGGCGGCTGCGGGAGAGCGCCCAGGGCTCGCTCCGAGGGGCGGGGCGGCGCCCGCCGCGGGACACGGCCGGGACGGGGCGGGGCGGGACGCGGCTCCTCCTCCGGCCCCCGCGGCCCCGGGGCCGGGGCTCCCGCGGGGCGGGCGCGGCACGGCGTGGTCGGAGCGGTCCCGCCCCCGGCACCTCCCCGGCCGCACCTGAGAGGCGGAGCCCGGGGACGGCGGCGGCCAGCGCCGCGCTCTGCCGCCGTTACTGCCGCCCGAACTGCCACGGCGGCGTTGAGGACCTTCTCTGTTCGGGACTTTAGGAGCAAAGACCATCGAGGAAATAAAGAAAGAAGATAGAAAAAATAGATGTATCTTTAAGACTCTGTACCCGTGCACGCTTTAGGTCTCTAATTTTGTATTCCGGTGCTTGGAGAAATTAGGAACCAATGACTAGCACGCATTTAATGTCCAACGGCAATATCCCCACTGGGTCATATTTCTAAAACCAACATTCATCTACAAATGTCCTGGTTGCAGCAGGCCGTTAATATCGCGTGCACTGTGAGTTTACCTTTCTGCATAACGCAGAATAAATTAGGAAAACAAAGGAAAAAGCCCCTGAAGCCCTCAGACAACATTAGGAAGGCAAAGACAAGTGGAATGCAGAAAAAAGAAACTGAGAAGAAAAGTGCTGCGATGCGGAGTCCTTGAACTCTGACCTGAAAGCAAATAACACCTCATTCCATAATGCATGGAAACAAGAGAGTCGCGAGACTGAGCGCGCCTTGCCTCGGCTCCTTGTCTTTGCTCTCAGCATTTCTATTTTTGGAAAACACCCACAGCGGTATAGGATTGCTATAACCAAGAATTCTGTGCATCTCAACACCTGGAGACTGACAGCTATAACAATGCATTCATCAATGTTTAGTCATGATCTCCGAAAACTATTGTGTATTTTGGAAGAGAGGAGATAACAAACTGCTCTGCTCCGTCAGGAGATTGTCCCTTATGTCCCTCCCCACACTGCCCAGACATTTCTAGCAAAACTTGCATCCCAACTGACATAATAGCTCCTTGGTGCTTCTGTGTCACATCAACCACTCAGAGCAAGTCCCCCCTGATTCCATTACCTCTCCTCTGAAGGAAAAACTATAGGGGAAAAAAAAAAAAAAAGCATATTAATTAGAAATTCTCTCTCTGTACGTTTCCTCTGTGAGGAAAATTGTCAAGTTTTAACAAAAGTTTGGGTTGGTTCTATCTGACTCCTCTGGCAGTACCTTTCACAAGAGTGAGTACACTGAGAGCCACATGTAGTTTCTTCTCCTTTCTTTTGCTGTAATCTAAGTGCCTGAGAATCTCTTTATTGTTCAGCTAATTATCTGAAATATTGAAAATCACCCCTAGTGTGTTTTTTTTTAAAGGTGGGCACAGCATTTCCTACCCTTACTTGCTCAGTCAAGGACCTGATTTTATCATTAGGTTGCTTATTTTTATTTGAAGCTCAGCTGCCTTTGTGTATCAGCTCCCCCAGAGCTCCTCTACATCACCCATCTTCTTAATATTTAATGTATTTTTGTTCCATCACTTTTTCCGCTCCTCCTGCTCACCGCTGTTACCAGAGGATGCCAGGGACACAGACGTGGAGTGGCCCTGGGCATCCACATCTCTCCCAAGTCCCACAGCAGCAAGCCTGGCCCCACTGCCTCATTTCCAGCTGCAGTGAGGAAGGCACCCGAGTCCTCTCTTTGCATGGGAGTTGCTGCAGATATGACCCCATCTCATTTCCTTATAACACCCCATTCAGCAGCACCCACTCACACTTGTTGATGAAATTCAGAACTGTTTTGTCACAGACAGCAAACCATGTGTCAGGAGGAGCGTGTCAGAAAGCAGCTGGTACAGAAAGCAAGGGGAGTGGGCTCACAGCCCAACAAACAGATCAGGCTGGGGGTTGAGAGCCCTTCAAGCAAAGTGCCCATATCACCTTCACCACCACGTTTCCCTCTGGTTGTCCCTGCATCGTTCATCTGCCTGCGTTTCCATATCCACAAGTCGGGATGTGAATCTTCAGAAGGTTCTCTCAACTCTATTTTTACCTCATTAGATTCGATACCTCTATTGATTAGATCAGAATCAAGGGAATATTGTGTGCAAAAAGAACACTGGGACTTTGTATCTTAAGTTTCAGCCATTTTTAATAGCTTTTATTATAAAACCACCCAAAATTACCCGGCATTAATAGAAACGCTGACATCCTTTTAACTGCCGAGACATTAATTGCAGCTACTATAATTTATCATCGTTCTGAAGAATACAACCCTGAAAGTACATTAAACAAGAGTGCATTAATGAACAATTGCAGTAATCAATTTACCCTCCCAACATAACTCTAAGCTGGAGCAGAAAACCACCATCATCAAAAAGACAGAAACCTTTGGTCAACATCGCTCTGCCACAGACTGCAAGGGCAGGTGAAAGTTGTGAGTCAAAGTCACAAATTGTCAAGTACAAATTGTCTCCTGGCTGTTTTTATTTATTCTGTAATGCTCCATCCACGTTTGAAGAGCAGTGCTATGTGTCAGCACAGGTGTGTTTAGTGGCTAAATGAATAAACACATAAGGCTTTGACAGCCCCAGCATTTATCAGTTAGTGGTTACAATAGGAAGCGGGCCGCCTGTGTTAATACAACACACAACTTGAGGAACTTGCCTCATTCCTGTAGTAACTTGGTTCACTCTTGGCTCACCAGTAACACCTTCCATCACAGCAGCATTTGTTTTTCAATTAAATCATACAGTAGTCAGACAGACAGTTTGGAAACATTTCCAAAAGGAAAGCACTCACCACGCTGCAAAAACTGGTGGAAGTGAGGACAGGGTGTTGGGGTATCCTTTTATTTCCAAGGCAGGCAGTAGGAGAAGATGAAATTTATTCTTAGAAAACATAAAAAGTTTAACTTTACCGTTCTGTGAATCTTGCACCGACTGTGCTTCACAGACCGTGGCTTTTACCCTCCTGAATCATGCAAGGACACGGGTGGTTACCAAGGTGGACAAGAGCCAGCCTAGAAATTCCTTGGCATTGATCTCTCCAGCTGCAGTCCAGAAGCTGTGTAGCTGCTCCCACAGCCCTGAACAGATGCTTGCAGATTTGGCCTCCAGGGCATGGATGGACAGCAAGAAGTCTGACCAGGATGTGCCATGCCCGCCAACACAGACACACCACAGGGCTCTACAGAAAGCCGCACGTTAGTGTTTCACTCTGGGTTCACACAACTATCACTGGCACCATATTTTCAAAACACCCGAGCTGGCGGGTGCTCTACATGCCATTGGACAAAGTGCACACACAGATCTCCGTGCTGCCTGTGTCACCTTGCGCTGCACCGCTTCACACTTTTAACACTTGTTCCATGAAAAGCTGGAACGAGTAAAGTCAGCGACCACCAGATGTAGTTACAGCTTCTCCAGTCAGCAGTTTAAGACGGAGGTCCAAACCTAGTGAGCGCTGTGGGTTTTGCAGCAGGGCAAACAGGCTGATTTATGTCATCAGGAGTGCATGGCATGATCTGCAGAAGCCGTGCCACTCGGGGTGCACTTGGGGCAGTGATGATGGGTGTGAGCCTCACAGCTCTGAGGAGCACCAGCTCTTCCCATGCTCTGCACGCCTGAGTGAAGCAGGAGCTGTGCAGTCAGTTGCAGCAGAAGGGTCTGGCTCAAAGTCCGCAGTTCTTCAGGGAGCGGGAGTACTTCTAAGAGATGTCTGTCAGTCCCTACTTAAATAACTGCTATGTTAGAATCTCTGCAGGCAGTAATTATTGTTGCATTTTCTTCTATTAGGCAGTCCTGAATGGAGCCATGAAAATTGCTTCGAAATCACAGCAGACAAAGAGGAAACTTTTGGACATCGTTTATTTTTGGATGTTCCAAACCAAAGCTATCTTCCAAATCAAAAAAGAAGTCCAGCCTTGCCAAGTCCCTGATCACTGAAACGAAGAAAGAGACCACAAAACTGAATACAAAGATGGTTTAAACAATTTTCCTACTCTGAAAAAAGCCTTTTTTGGAGTTTCTGTCAAAAGAAAATGAGGGAACAACAGAAAACCTTAATGCATCACTGATGTATCTAACTGGAGGAGGCAGGCAGAGGCCAAGTGCTCGAGAAGGGAACAATGCTACTTTGAAGGGAATAACTCAAACTTTGTACCTCAGAAAATAAGGATTCATTCAAAGAATTTTCCAAGCACGTTAGACCAAGATTTTTCCTACAGGGCCCACTATACCATGCCATTATAACATAATTGTAACATAATACCCAAGCACTTACACTTGAAGCACTTGCAGACTAATCTTAAAAACATTTACCAGATACACCAGAGCCAGATTATTTATAGCACAGTAGTACCAAAGGGCTCCGCCAGGACGAGCTGCCGTTGTGTGAGACAAAATGTAAACATGGAGCAGCAAAGTCCCTCATCTGGAGAGAGTGAGTCTGGGCTGGGGCAGGAGGTGCTGCAAAACTGCCCACGTCAGCCAGCAAATGTAGCTACTGCCAGGACAAATGCACTGTTTAAAATACAAATGCACCTGAGTCTGGGAGCTTCGGAGTCTAAATGTAGTCTGAAACACGAGGCTGTGAACACGGTAAAAAAGAAAACATTAAAGAAAACTGTACAATTAGTAAAGATAGCTGGCAAAAAAGAAATAGCAAATCTTGTGAAACATTGGTTATGAAATACAAAATCATCCGCCCTTGCCCTGAAGTAGCAATCACCAGCTGGCAGCACTTAGCCAGCGCAGAACAGAAATCATCTGGACAAGGGGTGCAAAGCAGGGAGGTGCAGAAGGAAAAAAAAAAATGTTTGAAGGGAGTCTACAATGTGCTCTGGATGCAAACGTGTGTGGGAGAATTTCACTGGGGTTACCAGCCCAGTTCTCAGCAGGGAGCCCTACGAGTTCAGCCCCACCTTGTCCTTACAGTGCCTTGAAGCACACCCTCACTGTCGTGTGCATGGTACTGAAGTCCACACAGCGCTATTCAGCAGTGTTTCTTCCCTCAGGAACTGGGAGTTTACTTTTCCATAGAAAGAGCTATGCTATTTTGAGTGTGGAATGAGGTGTGTGACTGCTCCTGGATGTCCTGTCTTGAAAAGAGAGGCAAATGCCTGGATGCCTTTTCCATGCAGTGCTGAGCCCAAAGGGGTCTTCTTTGCCAAAAATAACCAGTGAAGCCTCAATTATGTGTTAATGCTACACAGAACTAAATTAAAATTCCCCAGTTAGGAATGTCCCCGGCCCCCACATGGATGGTACGAGGTAGCCAGAGCCTGCCACACTGACAGCTGCTGATGCAGAGGGGCTTTAAGTGAGCTTCCTCCAGCAGTGTCTGACAACCCCTACGGGAGCAGGAATGGCTTCTGGAGGCCAGGAGATACAGGCAGACAACCAGACTCACCAGCAGCTCACTTCCCAGTATCTCCTGCGTCTCTGTTACAGTTGCTGGTCAGCCAGGCTTCTGCTGTGCATCCTCTTTGTACCTGCCTGGACATAAATTCAAACAACAGCAGGTGAAAACTACAAACCCAACTTCTAAAGTTCATGATTCTGAATTTATATGCCATTAAAATATTCTGTCCACTTCAAAGAGCAAATGATTGCTTTGTGAAAACTAATGATTTATTTACAACACATTCCACCTGCAAAACTGCACCGGCATCTCAGGGCAACAGAGTGAAATAAGCATTGTGTGATAAAATCCTCCAGGAGGCCAGCAGAAGTTAAAGCATGCAGTAGGGGGATAAATACCATGGGCAGAATATCCTAAGCCTCACAGTGGAGCAGGTAAGAGCTTCTTTGGCCTCCACTATTTTTGATACAAATCAACCAGTTGAACAGTTCTTTTAAATAGCTGTTGGCCTTGTTTGTAACATTATTAAATGCCACAGATCATCCAGAAGGCCTTCCTCTGTTTCTCTGCTCCACATATTTTTCCCACGAAATCTAAGCTTGGATATTTATTTTTTTAGGAACAACAACCAATAAACAGAACATGGGAGCACTAGCAACAGGGAAGGATCATTACCAAATTAGAAGATGAAAAACGAAGGAAAACAAAACCTTTTCAGCAATGACTGAGGAAGCCTGCAAGTCCTAGATCTGATGTAGAAATCCTGTAAACCCAAGGATTGCTTTTCGCCTTTAGGATACACTTTCAAATTCAGCCAAAGCTGTCACTAATAATTAAGGTAATAATTTTTGGGTGCTCTCCCCCATACACATTCAGGATTACATCATTTCAACGTAAGCTTTATAATTAAACAACACAACTTTATCTGAAGAGTATTTCAGTGGGTGGTGATTTAGTTGCTCTCTGCATTTTCCTCACAGGGCCTCCCCTCCCAAAGCTCCTTGCTTAGCTTGGCTTTGGTGCTGAGCTCAGATTTTCTTCTGATCATTTGGTGCAGTAAGAAAGGAACAATCAGCGAAGATCCCTGCATCACGACCCTGCAGCCTGATAACAGCAGAAGCACCTGCACGTCCCTCACACAGCACAGGTCCAGCGGGATGGCACCACCCCAAGTCTCAGCTTTACCAGGTTTCACCCCAGTCCACCATTAAAGTTTTTACCAGGGTTAAGCCTCTCGCTTTTTCTTCCTTAGCGGGAATTTTCCATTAAGTGTTTCAGCTGGAAACCTTCCCACACCAGGACAGGCAGAAAGCAATCTGGGAGAGAGCCTACATCAGGCTCTGTATGTGTCAGACACCCCAGTAACCTTGTTGGACTCCCTCAGCTGCAGGGTACATGAAAGCCAAACCAGCTGGCAGTGGTGTTCCTGCTGGCACCCACAGCTCCATCCCTCCCGCAGCAGCACAAACACGCTTTTCACAGAGGCCTTGGTGGTCTTCAGAGCCTGCTCCCTCTTTATTTACAGGAAGGCTCTTTAGGTTTAGTCTGGGGAAGTCTGCAGATTGCAAGGGAGCTCCAGGGGAGTAGGTTGTTTTTTTTTGTTTGTTTGTTTGTTTTTCCAGAAAACATATGTTGCAATGCACCCTTCTCAAGAGTCTGCTTTCTGAATCATTTAATCTTCCCTGGAAACTTACCAGCCCTTACTCCCTTGACTGTGAAAGCTTTATTTTCAGACAATATTCACCTTTTATGGCCTTTGTAATCCACATTGTTCCTCAACAACTCGACTGCTCTGGATTTGTAGAGCCAAAGTGCTGGCACCTTGCAAGGCCAGGCAGGCGTCCAGACAAGCAGCTCCATGTCATGGCTGAGCCAGACAGCAGCTGCCAGACAAATAGATGCTCTCTCTCTTCTCACCTGTGTGTTTCCACTGGGTCTGCTTCTCCAGCACAGCTGTTCAGCTGACTCCAAAGCAAACTGCTTCAGCATTGACAGCAGCAGTGGGAGAGTGATGCCAAGGGCATAAAAGGAAAAAGCATTACCTGCTTTGGCCTCCATTTAAACTCGTTCAACCATTAAAACTACGCAATGGAACAAGCAGAATGAAAGGATCATAGAATCATTAAGGTTGACAAAGACCTCCAAGACCATCTAGTCCAACCATCAGCCATCACCACCATGTCTTCCAGCCATGTCTCTCGGTGCCACATCTATACATTTCTTGAACACTTCCAGGGATGGTGATTCTACCACCTCCCTGGGCAGTCTGTTCTAACTACTTATCACTCCTTCTGAGAAGAAATTTTTCTTAATATCCAACTTGAAAAGCATAATGAGATCTGAAGAGATTGGAAATAGACTTTACTGAACCAACTAATAAACACAGAAAAGGTAGACAAGTTTTCAGGCACCAAAAAAAAACATCAAGAAGCAGTTGCTTTCATGACAGAACAGCATCTGGTACAAAATGCTAGCAGCAGCAGTATGGAAATGAGGGGGAAAAGCATTACAGAAGAAATCATCCAAAGATTCTCATCAAATAAAAAAATTCTTATATTATCATGATGGGATAACCTGGGACACTTCTGAATTTTGCGAACCATGCACATGCCATGATGAAATTGCTTCTGTTTTAAAACAGTCCTGCATTACAGCAGCATGGGCTGAATTTCTAGAAAGATTTCTAGTCTTAAATTACAGCACAGATAGGACTGCAGCGTTAAGATTTCATTTTAATGAAACTGCCATTAATGTTTTACCTAACGTAAGCCAATTTTCTATTTCACTTAGGAAAATGTATCCTGTCATACTCTGTATTTTACTCAATTGAACTAAGATAATTCTACACCTTCCTTTCAAGGCAACTCAGTGGTACATTTCTTTAATAAAACAGATGGAGCACTTGTCTTCTTTTTTCATAATTACATGATTGTATTTTTATTAAAACTGAGGAAGCTCTGTGCTAACTTAATTGGAAGAAATGCATTTAAATCAGAGAGACAGTAACATACAGCTCCACTACTTATTTCATGGATTAGAAGTCACTCTCAAATTGAGGTTACATTGGGTGGGACAGCATTACAAGTGTTTAAAACATGAGAACAGCATTCTTCATATGGCTGTTTGCAGCTAACACAGTGGGTGGGATTCCCAGAGGAAACTTTCAAATACTGTTACCATATGTTAAAATAACATCAGTTGGAAGTCCCAAAAGCTATCATCATTTATAGGACCCTGCCCGAACAATTGAAATGCTGAGAAGCAATCGTTTTAATGACAAAATCTTCACACAGCAGGCATTAAATGTTCACATAACCAATACCAAAAAAAGGAAAAAAGAAAAGTAAAAAAGGCTTTATTGCAAGTAGAAAACAAAATCAAAGGTAAACTGAAGAACGAAAACCATTACAATGCACAGTACTTATGCAAATTACATCCTGACTATCCTTTCCAACGAGCTAGCAGGCTTCTACCCTATTCCTCTCTCCTTATCTTTAGAGACTGAAAACATGGTGCAATCCACGCATGTCATCTGAAAGTGCCAAATTCCTTAAAACACAAGACCTTTCATCTCTCTGGCCTGAAGTAAGAATAACAGAACTAAAGAGTTCTGCAAAACATCACTAGCCGTGGCACACTTGCAGCAACAGATGTGCAAGCATACTGCAGCTTTGAAGGATTCAAAAAGTTATGCAAATGTGAGGCTTGGTTTGAGGACTAAATCATATGGAATCAAGCTTTTTATAAAGAAAAACATGCAAGAAATGTGTTTCTCATCGTAGTTATATCACATATTAACTACTATTATCTTAACAATATATTAACTATGAAGTTAAAGAAGTGCTGTGTATCTGTATTTAAGATGCCATCTATACATACCATTCAGTCAAGAGTCCAGAAAAGATTTCCCTTCAAGTACAGTACTTAACTAAGTTACAGAAAGCTTATTTGACTAAGGTACAAAAACAGCACTTGATTTTGACAGCTTTGTCACGTGCACTGAAGCACTATCCCTGCCAATTAAGCAATATGAGAACTGGATCCAGGTAGGTGTCACAAGCCATGACAACACACCTGCTGGGCGTGCACTTGTTTCCATGAACACTACTACCACCTACCTCAGATAGTACAGAAGACAAACCTCCTCTGTGAATTATGGCAAGGGAGGAAGAAACTAGGAGGCTAGATGACCGGAACCACAATGCCACAACCTCAGTCTGATGGGGGTGGTGGTCAGCCATCTTTAAAGCTGCTGGTTATCTAACACAAGCCACCAACTCTCAGTGAGTGAGATGGTTTTGGGTATGATGTAAGAGAGCTACATGCCAGGAACAGACACTCCTCTGGGAAAACAGCTGATTTGGAAACCTGGGAAAGCTATATTAATCTGCAAAGCGATAGAGCTCAGAGCCTGGGTGAACAAGAGACAACATCCTCGAGTCACAAGAGAAAACAGCCAACTTCCATAAACAGTTTCACTTCTAGTGGAGTCTGACTGGTTTGCCGTGCCCCAGGGCTGCCCTCTGGTTCTGTGTAATGCAGGATACGCCGGAAGCCGTGCACGGTTTCCCAGACTTTGTGCCACTATTCTTAACGCACAGGCAGCCATCAGACCCCCTGAATTGTGACCATAGAAGCCTAAATCACAGGCAATTATTCAGGCATCAGATTCCCATTGCAAATCACACTCTACTCCCTTCTCTCATGAAGGAACTAGAAAGTACAAATTGGCCAGTAAGGCTGAAAGCTGGATGTTCATTTCTACAAATGACCAGGGCCCTGCTTGCCCACCCTCCCCCAGCTTTCCGGGGACATTCACGCTGACCAGAAAACTGCTGGACCATCAGAAACTTCTGTGGGCAAAAAGAAGGGTAGATGAGCATAAAAGCAGGAGTGAATTATCCCACTGACTGTGGCAAGATAATCATATAAGAAACAGGGAACTCATTTTAATTGCATCTCTCACTAACCTGCGCTAACCCACCTCAGATGTGGTAGCCACACCATGGAATTTGTTTCCTTAGTCAAAACCCTGAGAGAAACACACTTCTGCCACCTAACAGAGAAGCAGTGCAATAGTTCAGCAACTGAGCTACAGAGAGGAGTCACGTCACTCAGCCTGCTGGCCCCTGCCCAGCTGCTTTGGCCCTTCTGTATCAGAAGCAGCTGTATCCATGAAAGGGGCAGCACTGCTGCCTGAAAGGCACTTCATTCCTTTTGGGAAATGTCTGCACCCACAGACTAAATCTGGGATTTAGTACAACGTATCAGAAAGGATAAATCAAGCACTGAAAGAAAGACAAGTGGCACAGAAGATGAATTTGTCTGCATGTTCATAGCCTGACATATCCTGCAGAGTCACCTGAATTGTACCATCTGGGTACAACACAGAGGAAAGAATCCAAGTGTTTTTTTCCAAGTAATCCAGATCAACCTCATTAATGCTAACGGGGACTTTATTTTTCAAACACTCAAGATTAATAGTTGTATTTCCTTTCTCCCTTACATAAAGTTACAGCCAGTCTAGTCTTTGCAACTCAACAAATTCACAAAAATTCATTATCTAAATGACCTGGTGGTATGGGAGAAGGGCTTTCCAAAGAGTTAACACCCTATGGCTCTTTTTTTTTTTCCTGCAGAGTCTAACTACTTATGCATCTTTTTTGTTTTTCCATATAGACTTAAGTCTCTTTGCATCTCTTAATACTATAAAGCCTCTTAGACATCCCTGTGAGATAGGGAAAACATTGTAATCCTGTTTTTGCACACAAACTTTGCCAAACCCTATACTCCTTAAAGGCCATAATGGAATTTTGCTGGAGCTACTTACATTTTTCAATTTCACGTTGTGCATGCTTGAAGATCAACAGGGGGAGGTGAGGCTGAGGCACAGTAATTTAAAGTGTGTAACTACTGTGCCGACACCACAACTTTCATTATATAAGCAGGCCTCTGTGCCTGTTCAAAACTTCAGTGATAAACAATCTGCTTACATAGACTGTCACAGGATTAGTGTTCATGAGTTTATATCCATAAATGCTGGCTGCAGCAGCAGAGCTAATAAGGTCTATCCTCAAAAGTGCCTGACATGAGTATCTCCCTGTGGGAAGTCAGCTATCTGGTTAAGAATTGACTGAGTTATATTTTCAAATGGATATTCATATGAATGACGCACAAGTCTTCAAGTTGCTTCCACGCACAAATGGCTACAAAAAGAAGTTGTTGAAAAAAACAGTGTCATTTTAGGCAAAGAAATGAATGACCTATGCACGCATACCAGAGCAGGTACCTGGATATATAGCGGTGGTCAGGGATGCTGTTTCAGGAATATGCTTCCAGAAGTACTGGTTTACAGATAAACAGCAGCCAGTAACTCCTTGGTTAGTTCCCTGTGTCTCCCTCCAGAGATATTATCTCTGAGGTTTTGTCTGCAAAGGAAGCCAAACACTTTAATTACACCAGAACATACTTACGACCTGGGAAGCAGTAACACCAACATCGTTAACAACAGCAGATGAAAGGAACAATGTAAAGTATATTACGAAGTATTCATATCCCAGTCTGACAGTATCTTAATATAGCAATTCTGGTTTAAAAAAAAAAAAAACAACAAAACATCAGCATTCTGAGATAGTTAAGGTTAAAATTAAGGTTCATTCTTGGTTATGAAGACAAGCCTGCAAAGTACTTGCAGATGTCCATGCTCTTGAACTGGCTCAGGAGAACCTGCAGAGGCAGCTTTTCGGGGATGTGGGTACCACCACCACGCACATTAATATCTGTTAACACATTCTCTGCAGACCTCAACCTAAAACAGGTGTGCTCTGAAACTCTACTTACTTTGAGACAACTTACCAAGAAAAGTAATAGAAGCAGGCATAGGAAAAATTTTTCTAATCACAATAAAAAGCTCTAAAAGAAGTTGATTACAATTCTGAGATGCTCAATTCCACCCCACTCCTCCTTCACGTGTAAATGGCTGAGTTCTCTCCCTAATTCTTTTCTATAGAAAACTGACCATCTCATGCACAATGTTTTTATGTTTTATATACTGGGAGGCATTAACTACTTTCCCCTTTCACAGAAATCTGGCTCATGCATTCATACCATGTCATTCTTAACCTTATCCAATCATTCTTCTGTTTCTGTAGAAAAATATTTTGTTTGTGGGGGCTGGACAGGCAGATATAATAATAAACAACAAACCAAACAAAAAACCTGAATCCAGTTGCTTTCAGTATCTCTTCTTTACTAATGTGTCAGGTGTTTTTTGGGGCAGGTCACCTGCATGAATGCAGTGCAACAGGCTGGGCATGTCTTCTCAGTTTCAGAACACTGTAAGATTTGTTAACTGCCACAGATACATCTTGCATTGTGACTATACTATCAAAATACACACTGTGCAAGCCGTGGCTATGAAATTAACTGAATAAAAATTAAACATACATTTTATCAATAAACCAGCTATTCTCATAGCAAAGCAACCCATAAAACCACAAAAAAAATTCAGAATACTACGACAACAGAAGTCACAGTACTTAAATACAACAATTATTTGAGTTCCGAACATAGCAAAGAAAATAGCACAGGATGAAGGCGAGAGCTATCAGCTGTATCGCCTTCCCTCAACTCAGCAGACAGACACATCTTATTAATACTACAGCTGTGACACCACTTTGAAGAACTCAGACTGAATCACAGTAACCTAACTATGCAGATGACAAAGTTGAACTGTGTCACCAGAAAGGTCTTCTGATGAGTAATGTTCTAACTGGCATCTGGCTTTACACAGGATAAAGCCAACTCAAGTGTTCACTTCTTATAGGAAGCAATCTGTACATATGTGCCAACAGAATAATGCACTTCTCTTGATGCAAACAAAATTATGCAAAGAATGGCTTTCAGGACCTAACCACCCACTTAGATCTTCGCAGGGTTTTGTACTGTTTTTTCTTCATTCAATGGAGCTCTCAGTAAAATGCACATGGCAGCAAACCCATGTATCCATTGTGTGTCCTAGCACCTGTGGCACCACGTGCAGCTCCTTCACTTTACCTTGGGGAGTTTAGGAACAGAAATCTAAGCACTGAGAAAATACACGATCACGTGAAGTTTGCAAGCAGGCAGATCAAGGATCTGTAAGTTTGAGATAAGCTTCTGCCTAAGAAAATGCTTTAAACACAAGAAAATACTTGTCTTTTTTTTTAATGCGTGAGAAAATCTTCCTGTTTTATTTAAATGGGTGGTCAAACACTAAGACAGGCTGCCAAGAAAGTCTCAGTTCTTGGAGATATTCGAAATGCAACTGGGCAAAATACAACATACATGAACCGACCCAGCTCAGTGCTGGGAGCTGGACTAGAGGAGCTCCAGGTTCATCTTCAGATGAGGTCTGAAGGAAAAACAATCAAACAAACGAAGAAACCCGGACAGTGCATTCACTTCCTAAAATCATTAGAGAATGAAGGCATTTTTTCTAATTGCAGATATAAGATCACCTCCACTACAATTTATAAACATTCTCTGATCTTCAGACGAAAGCTCCTCCCTGACAGAGAATCAATTCATTCAGATTTTCTTAACACAATGAAAATTCCCAGAAGGCACGTTAGCACTCTTTTACAGCATTACACAGCAGACCAAGAAGTTCAGAGCTTTTTTATATCCCCTTCCTTGAGGTACTGGTCACCAAGAATGATGGAAAATGGTTCAACTGAAGTAACAAAGGATACACTTCTAAATATAAGTGAAGAAAGCGATGGCTGCTCCACATTTTTAAAATGGAACAAATTACACTGAAATAATCTCAATACTATTTCACCAGCAGGTTGCCTTCTTACTGATTTGGTCTCCTGTTTATGAAGGGAGAGATAATTTTCACTTAAATTATGGCTATAAAACTCCCACTTTGTTCAGCACACATCATGTTGAGCTTGCTGGTTAACCAGTTTTTCCATACTTCACAGCACAACAGATTTTCACAGCACGAAGTGTGGCTCCAAGCCTTATTTATTTCATGTTATTTTCTGAATTAACTGATATTCCATTCACGGGCTTTTCTAACATAACTGGATTATTGAAGAGTCTGAACTCTTTTCACAAAAAAATGATGATACTTCAGAGCAAACCATTTTGTAGATGGTTAATTTCTGTTATCTTTACTTTACACAATGGAAAATTGAGGTATGGGAAGATCAACGTCCAATAACACCAGTAACCTGACTGCTCACTCAAGAGACATATAGCATGCATTTTTTTCAGAGAATGCTTAAAATACAGGTGACAGTTGGTCTCACCTGTGCTCATGATTTGCATTTCTGCAAATCAAGACTGAGATTCTCAAGTTGGATACCACAAAATGAGGAACATGAAAATGAGTGATTCCTTGTGAAAAATCTGTTTTAGCCTACCAGCTCCTCACCTGACAGTGAATACGCAGTGGCCAAGTACGTAGTTCTGTAGAGTAGCACTCAACCGTCTTCATCAGAAGCTCTTATTCCAGTTTCTAGCTTTAGCCACTATACACGTTCCAATTTCTTCATAAAATGATGTAAGCATCCTATAGATTATAACCTTTATAGAAAGGCAAATCATTCACAGCATGGAATCCAACCAAAAGCAGTATCAGTTTAACTAAAGGCCAGAGCACGTTAACTGTCAAACTGCAAAGGCCGGAAACAGTGATTCGTGAATTCCTAATACGGAAACTAATGAAGGAGAACAAAGAAAGAAAACTAGCTGCTTGATAAAATAAAAACCTTAAATGAGAATCACGGTCAGCTCTGGAGCTGAAAGGCATATTCACATTATACCATTCCGTCATTTCACTTTTAAACAGAGCCCAACAAATATGTAGATTATCCTTGTCTTCATGGAGAAATGAAGGAAGAGATTGGGACATGTTTGCTGTCAGCAGATATTCTGGGTATTTCATGACAGCAGGAAAGGCTGGAGAATCCCTGATTGGCATGTCCCAGCAGGTCATGGCAGAAAGCAGGGAACACAGTTTCACCACAGGACCAAGTGAAGCCCCCGGCAAAAGAAATCTCTTATAGGAAGCACTGGGCCTGTAGCAGAATTTGCAACCTGGAACTCTGCGTCTTCTGTATCATTTTAACGAATGAGCAACGGGAACGAGGGTTTACTTAACAAAACATTTGAACCCAACAGTACTGCTTTTAATGAGCAGCTCTAGAAGGCGCTGTTTCGCATTTCGATTGCGGGAGCGGTGAAATAGTTAAAACAGTCCAACACGAGAGCGCGGCTGGGACAGTTGGGAAGCATTTTTTCAGCTGCAGCGACAGAGAGCGGCTGGCTGCGCACACCGACGTGTACCTGCGTTCATCTGATGAGGGCATCGCGACGGACGTAGCTCAGAGCGCGTCCGTCGGCGCTGGGTTTGTGTTTCCCACCCTTGCACAGCCCGGAATGCACAGATCGAAACAAAGCGCCGTCGGGAACGATGAGTAAACAGAACTGAGTCGTGAGGCCAAGTTTAAGCTGAAGCGCTGAGGCTGCAGGGTTTAAAAGGCGAAACAGAAAGTAAGATGAGAGAGAGCAGCCGCAGCGGTGCGTTGATGCCGGCCGAGCTGAGCGCGGCTCCCGCAGGCCCGGCCGCCTCCGAGTGCCCGCACGTGGCGCCGCTCGCCGCCCGCTGCCGGGACGCGTTTCCGCTTCGGCCCGCGCCCTCCCCGGCAAATTCGCGACGCACCGGAAAAAAAAAAAAAAATTCACCACTTACCAGGAGTGGGGTTCGAACCCACGCGGACATACGTCCATTGGATCTTAAGTCCAACGCCTTAACCACTCGGCCATCCTGGTGCACATACAGGAACCGCCCGCAGACGTTCCTACATACAAGGCCGCGCTCCCGCACCCCGCCGACCTCCGGCCTGCCGCCGAGCCCCCCCCCCCCAACCGCCCGCCCTCCCGCCTTCATTTCCAGTGCCGAAGGGCGCAAAACGCGCAGCGTGGAGCGCGCGGGCGGCCCCGTTCGGCTGCTACGGGACCTGCGGTGCGGGGGGGGGGTGACGGGAGCCCGTCCCCGCCTCGGGCCTGCCCTCCTCGCCCGGCCGGCAGCGGGCGGCCGCCCCACCCCTCCGCCCCGCGCCTCTGTCTGGCGCCGGGGCCTGAGCGGAAGGGGGAAGCGAGGAAGGCGGGACTGGGAACTGCTCCTCTTCCCGGCTCGGGAAGGGTTGGAGAGATGCCGTGCGTCCGTCCTTCCCCCAGGCTCCTGCTCTTGCCGTGCTTACTTTTCCTCTGGAAAACGGACGACCTGGTCGTGTTGTTGTCAGCCCTCAGGGATATAGGACGTGCGTGGAGAGCAGGTGTAACACACAGCCTCTTTATCCTTAATTTTATAATTCGTGCTCCAGTGTCCACTGATGAAAGAACGCCTGGGCTGGCATTTACCATGCTGCATTATTTACCAGTGGTGTTCTACATTCAGTGTGGTTGGGGCACCCCTGTAAATGCCTTTAAGAAGCGTCGTTTAAGTTATTTTCTTTCCTGCTCGTGTGTGAAATTATTTCTGAGAGGCAAAGTAAAATGTTAGTTTTTCCTGTGAAGGCTTTGTGCATGCTCTTCTTCCTCGGTCAAGAGGAAGAGGATCCTGATTCTCTTGATGTGTCAGGCTGTGCTTTGATGGCCAGCTACACTAATACACGCCTAGAAGCATTCTCTGTCAGAACAGATTCTGCTTTGCAGGATGAGATGCTCTTCAGAAAGCAACTGCACTGAAAAAGGTATCTTCTGGGCCAGGCCAAGGTCATTTCTCAGCCTCCTGACAAGGCACATGGCGTCCTTGAGGTAACTGAAAAGTGGAGGGATGCACTGGTGAAGGAAACTTTCTACGAAGAGAACAAATAGGCCACAGTGTGCCCTTTTATTACTTAAGAGATTCTTAAACCAGAGCCAAGAAAAGCTTTCTAGCAACATAAAGAATTATGACTGGGAATGCATTATCCAAGGAAGTTATAAGATCCTGATCATTAGGAATTTGGAAGAAGCAGTGGTTGGATAAACTGGTAGGGTGATCCTGCCATGGACCAAGGGGCAAAAGCACCCAGCACCCTCATAAGGTGAGGTTTGACAGCAGAACGGTATCTGTCCAGTGACTGTTATAGGCTTCAACTCAGCTATTAGGAAAACACTATATATTATGGTATAAATATGGAAGAAGATAAACCTGTTATTCTTACATATCAGAGAAACAAATATGATGGCCTCACATGAAAATCACACTACTTCTGAAATAGATGAACTGTAATCACATACAGTATCAAAAGACAGCTTCCTGCTTTGATCACATGTAATGTTGTAGAGACACAAACACAACCATGTGTAGCTCGTAGCTCTTTTTCAGATCTGTTATTTCAAACATCTGCCATGGCTCAAAACTCCTATTTTGTTCTCAAGAAATTAGAAAATACAGCTAAGGGTGTCCTTTCAATAATTCTTGATGAAGACTGGCCTCCACAAATTTGGGTTGTAAAAACAGCAGTTCTGATGTTAAGCTCACCCCCAGGTTTTCTCCTCTGAATAGAATAAGTAATTAAAAAAAAAAAAACCCACCTGTATCTTAAACTAAGTTCAATGCCTTTACTTTCAGAAGTTTCTCCCAAGATGCTAGAGGTGCCTGCTCAAGTACACAAGTGCACCCACAGACCTTCCCATTGGGGTAACAGGCTTCTCTGTGTCTCTAAAATTAAACTTGTGTTTCAAAATAAAATAGGACAAAATTTTAAAATGCCCTGAGATGAAATGGAAACTCATACACAAGAAGTTCATTGTTGTTTACCGTACATTATATTTTGCAATAGGGATTTTTTTTTTATCTTTATACAATTCTCTCTTGCATTTTAAGAAAGAACAATGGAAACCTGGCTGTCAATCCTCCTTGCTCCTCAGAAAGATCTGAAATAAATACCAGCAACCCTAATAGCTAACGTAACCCGTCTCACTTTTCACTGCAACCCCCTCAGAGCCGGCTATAAGGTTTTTCACATCTTGTAAAGGAAAAAAAAAATCCATAGGCTATACTACTTTAATCTCCATAGGAGATGTGTTGAATTTGAGAAGGCAGCTGACCTTAGCAAGCATGAAGTCATCCGTTCTGCAGCTTCTTTTAGTAGTATGTTAACACAGCATCAGGCCTTTACTTTTATCATCTTCTTCCACTTATCCTGTGTGGCATTATTCTTTGCAACTGTAGTGTAATCTTTTTTGGTTGTTTTTTTTTTTTTTTTTTTTTTTTCAGAAGCCTGTTTGGCTGTTACTGGGCAAATTCATGGAGTTCTTACACAACAGAACAAAAAAAAAAGAAAAAAAAAACAACCTTAGTATTAAGCAATGAACAAGTTTGAAAGGAAGATAATGATTTCTTTAGTTACTGGGAGTAGCTTTTCAAATGCCTCTAATTCACAATGTAACTGAGAAATAGTTTTATGGGGACCAAGGGGATTTCAGTGATTCCTAGTTTCTTCCCCACAGCAACAGCTTTAAGACAAGTCAAAGACTCTAATTAGCTTTTTCCTCATGTTTTTGCTCTCTTCCGCTCTGCCTCGAATCAAACTGAAGATCTGAATATAAGCTTTGCATTCCTAATAACAAAATCATCAAGATCTTTCAGAACTGTCAGAATAAATTTGTATTTTTTCTTACAGTAGAGAATCATCTTAGACTGTACGAAACTCATACTCTGTGTTTTTTATAGGAAAAATTATGATAAGTCTATCTCAATACGCAACATATTTGATGTACTGTGGCAACAAATATTCTGAGGACATTCTTCTCGACATTAATCTTCTTTCACTAATTTACAGTTTAGTCCAGAAGCTTTTAAACTAAACTTTGACTGTGTGAGCTGTGTTCAGAGCTGTTGACTCAATACACAACACTCTGCATTTTCAGTTTTTCTTAGTAAATATTTTATTGCCTTTGTGGACATACACGTGCAAAAAAGAAACCAACAACAAGCAGGTACATACTTTTTATCAAAAGCACTGTTAAGTACTAAGAATACGCAGACAAAATAAAATATGTTTTTTAATTCCCATTGATTTACATCCACATTCTGACCGTTGGCACTTTAGGATATTTCTCTACAAACACAGTTCCATTGACTTTAATGTCAATACCCACGGAGTTTTTTTTCTCCCACTTCAAGTTTGAATTTGGGGTTGGGGGAGTCTCAGGGTAATACTGATATCTTCAAGACATCACCAAATATCAAAATTTCTTCTAGTTTAGAAGAGCAGTGTTCTTCACGCTTCCATGTTACCACAGACAGGCACTTCAGCTAAAGAGACTTCCTGTTTCTGAAAATTCTGTTTAGCTTCCATTTGTGTAAAAAACCTATCTGGCAAAGAAGCATTTCCCACAAGGATGTGAAAGCTTGGAAGCTGAATTTCTTTTGCTGTTTTGTAATATATCAATATAAATAGTACAAAATGTTCGGGTAATTTTTTAACATATAAAATTAGTGTGCAAAAGTTAAGAAGGGAAAAGTTTCACTGCGACTGGTGAGGGAAGATGGCTATGCACATTTAGGCAAAAATTCTAAATACAAAATACGTGAAATGTTTAAATATGTTTGTTAAAATAACTATAAATATTACAAGAATTTAAAAAAAGAAGTCACTAACTTCTGAAAAAAAACGTCCTGCATTAATTCAAAGTATACCAATAGATCACAGTGTAACAGGAAGCCACCTAGAAATATTCCAGTTGAAAAACTTCCAGAAGTAGGGCTACAATCACTCCCCAGACCTTATGAACACATCTTTCTCTGACAACGCTCAGTGGTTTCCAGGGCTGCAAATGTTCTATTCTCTCCTCATCTGTCAAACCAACTATGGGCAGACTTCTCTTACACAAAAGGAAAGATTATTTTTAAGCTTGAAAAGGGTACTGAAATGACATTAAAATGTTGTTTATCCTTCAGGTGCACTGAAGAATGCACCTGACTTTTTCTTTCTTCAGATGATGAGAGAAAATCCAGTAAACCAGTAAAACTCAATGTTAATAAATGTAATCCTTCATGCTATTAAAAATATATATAAACTTTCCAAATTTAAATGAGCGCTTATTAAAAGTCTGTTGACAGGGTAATCCTGCCACTAAAACTGCTTGTGTGTATAATGCCAGCACAGGAGACTAAAATGCTTTCTTTGTCTCCCAGCTGTTGTCTTTCTTATGGGTGCTTCTACAGAGGGCCACTGCACACATCTCTTTTGCTGTCTCATATGTCAACTGGCAGAAACACGTATTTGAAACCTAAAAGCATGGCAGTTTGTAAATAAAGACTTTCAGTAACTCAAAAAGAGTCAGTGTGGTGCCTCCATGTTGCAGTTGTGGGTACTCAAGATGGAGAAAAGCAATCACCTGAACACAAACCGAGCAAAACGTGCTATTATGCTTTAAGGTGCAGCTTACTTCTGTTAAGACCAGTGACGGATAAAAATAAAGTTGAAACAAAAACTAGTTTTGCATCCTTCTCCTGGCTCCAGGCTCAGTACTTTGTCGCACAAGCAGAGCAAAAATCTCTTCAAGTATTTGCATCAAGTAGGCTCCAAACTAGTTGGAATTCCAGCCTCCTGATTCTGTGGTGTATTGTGTCACCACAGGCATGCACTGCCTGCAGACCACTTTGACTAATAAGAACTAAATAAACTTTTTGAAATTTGTCATTTTTCCTAGGCTGTTGTCAGCCTATCCTTCATTCCTCATTCTTGACTGGAACAAGTACCATTGCACAGAGATCTTCTGAGCACTTGCACCTCTAGTTACAGCAAGAGAATGCTTTTCAATTAAAAATAGTGGAAAATAGTTTTATCAACACTTCTAGCAGGCCACAAATAGAACGATTTTTCAGCACATTTAGGAACACGTTACAAAACAAAACGAACTGTGCAATAGCTCCAACACTTACCGGGGTTGTCATTAAAGAAAAATGACTGAAAAGAATATCTGGTTTTGAAAACATTCAAGCTGGTCCATGATATCTTCAGGACAGTCACCTTCTGCAAAACGAAAAACAGCAGCAGAGGATTGTCATGAGCGGGTGTTTTCTTCTGTATTCTAAAGCTCTTTTTATTTGCTCTTTGGATTCTCCTACGTAGTCCTCAACATTTTGCACGTTTATCTCAATGACGTCAAAGGTGTCTGCCTGTTCTTCCACCAGCAGAGCCACCTGCAGAAAGAGCTCGTGAACCTCCTTAATACGACCTTCTAATTTCACCAGCTCCTTGTGACGTGTCTCTATCTCGTTCAAGGCTGACCGAGCTCCCTTCACATCCGTCAAGAGATTCTCCGAGAAGACATCCCACCTGCCTTGCTCAATCATCTCCTCAATCTGGTTGCTAGAAACATCTTTGCCCATGATTTCTAGCTGACGCTGAATTCGGATCTTGCAGTTCTCCCGTTGGTTCATTTCTGTTGCATTGTACTCAAACATAGCTTCCTGGAAGGCATGCATGAGGTCAACATAATGGTTCTTTGCTACCCTGGCAATGACAGACATAACCCCATATTTTGTTATTGCATCTTCGCAGAAATCTCTCATTATTTGGAGTTTCCTGTGGATGCTTTCTCCACGGGCCTTGATGTCTCTGGCAATACCATTAGTATCCCGTTTAATGCTACTAAGACGGCGCATGGAAGTAAGGAAGCGGTTGTTTTGCTTTCTTAGTCGCTTGACATCCTCTTTCAGGAGGTTGTTTTCAGTCCGGATGTTCTCTATGTCCTTATGAAGAGTTTCCAAGGCATAATCAGTCTCATAAAGGAGAATGTCACGGGGTGAATTTTCATCATCCTCACTATAAGAAAACTCTTGGTTGTGCAACCTGGCAAGTTCACGCATCTCATTTAGCCGGTCTTTCATTCTGCCTGTACAACAGAGGAAAAGTAGGAAAAAAATTGACAGTAAGTAAAGCATTGCTTTACAGGTTCATGACTAATGATACATTAAAGATAAACCAAAATATTGCAGGTCTTCTGTCATTCTAAGCTTGCTTTTCCTGGAAGAGCAGAAGCCTCTCAGGAAAGTATACAGCTTTAACCAATATTGTTGGGAAAGAAAGGAGGTGTAAAAAGCAGCAAGATATATATGTGTATATGTATACACACACATATACGTGATAAGTTTAGGGTCTTCAGATGCTGTTGTTAATCATAGTGCACCAGGCATAAAAAAACCACAGCAATAGTTCAGTTTTCTTAGTAAAACCAACTAACCAAATCTTACTTATTTTTGTATGATGGAAGCACCTTACAGAGAGGATAAAGTAACACTGTTGTTACAGGTCAGGATCTGTTCTTCTTGCCTCAGACTTATTTAGCTGTAAATTTCTCTACAACAGATGCAGAATGAGTAATCTGTATAGACTGGTTCAGCAGTAACAAGACATAAATCTCCTGTAAATTTCTTATTCATTTGAAATTCTAGAGCTAAAATCTTTGCTTAAAGTAAGACTGAAAGCTTCATTGACAGCCCTTTACTGAGTATTACAGCAAGCAGGAAGCTGAAAATTTCCCATCACAAAAACTGTATCTCCCATGACATCATTTAAATTAACAAGGAAGAGAACCAAATTAAGAAGCGATAACAAGCATGACGTTGCCAGATCTCTGTGTCTAGAGGAATCATCTTTGTTTTTTCCAGGAATCAGAATACCTTCACGATCATTTATAAGCACATTAACTGCTCTGGACACATCCCTTTGTACGTTTATCAGTTATTCCTACGTGAACATACTCAGCATAACCAGCCTAAATCCCATGTGAATTAAGACTTCAATTTTACAGCCAATTTCATGGGATTGCTAGATATGTTAAAGATGTTGGGGAGGAGAAGGAAGATTCCATCGCAGACACAGACTCTTCAGCCCAACGAGTACACACTGATCTCCAGAAGAGTTCTGATCAGAATCTCATTTACACTGGTGAAAAAAAGTTTTTCGACCTAAACTAATTATGTTCCAAGCAATATGAAACAAAAAACAAGTCCAAGAATATGATGAAAAAATGAGCTTTCAGTCAGGAATCTACATATGTAACAACTGTTTGAATTTAAACCAGAAGCCTCACAGATGTCATTCAGTTATAGGGAGAAAGCTTTCAGATATCAAAGGTTTTCCACCGCCTCCCACAGCAATAACAAAACCAAGACCTACACCTCACGCCACAACACTGAGATGAAAAATCCCCACCTACAGGGAAAACAAAATTGCATAGGGCAGCTTTAATGACCGGTTTACCTGACTTGAAAACTGCATGGCCAAGATTACCTACAGTCAGTGTAGCTAGAATATCTACCGTCCGTGTCTGGAAATGGTTATTGGAATGTTCTCTAGACAGCGTGGTGGAAAAGGAAAAAAGAGCCATCTTGCAATCTCAGGATTATTTAGATCTCTTCTAGTAACGAACTGTTTCAGAGCTTTTCACCTGAAACGTAGAAGTGGGTCTGAAAAGCAGTCACACATTGCTAGTCTGACTGCATTCCTGACTGTTAGTGGCTTCCCTAGAGTTTAAAATCCTCCCACTTTTAGCCTGATCCTTGAACCGACATGTGTTGTGCTCAGCGATTTATTCATTTGGTGTTTTAACATCTACATTAGGAAACAATATTTTTTATGCCCAAACCTTAAAGTGATGATCTATTTTATGCAGACGGCATCTCACTTCTGCACATCATGTGTGTGCAGGCTTACACTGCCCCCGTGCTTGCAGGAATGGTCCTTCGACTTGAGGAAAACTAAATCTCAGCAGACTTCCTAAAGAAATCTCCACAGCAGTCTTAGAAGTGGCTCAACAATAATTACTTTTTTTATTTCTGTGCTCAATAAAGGTGTTGAGCTTCTCTGGAAAAATAAGAATGGTTAGATCTACTCGCCACTATGCTGTGTTCTTCCAAACTTCAAGGAATGTAGGCATCTACCAATGATTTTAATCCAGAGATCCTCTCAAGCATGCACGCACATCATGAGGTTGGCATGAGTAATAACTGTTTTTTGTTTGTTCAAAACTTAAGCAAGAGTTCTAGGCCAAGACTGGGGAAAGTACATATAAACAGAGAACTACACTGAATAAGAACACTTGCACAATAATGTGATAACTTTACAGGAATAGGTCTACGCTTCCTTCCTCTACCCTCAAGGGTGAACTCTGCAATTTGCCTTTCTTATTCACTAGTATTCTAAGGAGCTAGATAAAGCAACAATAAGAACAAATGGAGAAGTAGAAACACAGTAGTTCATAGCATGAAAATTACTAATGCTGTAATAAATGTATATGGATATTAATTCTGCAGCATCTCCATAAAAAGTATTGTTTGTTTGTTTTTGTTTATTTAATACAACATACATAAAAAGTGAAGCACCAAAATATGAGCAGAGAAATCCTAAGTATAGCCTCAGATTGCACTGTAATGTTGCCTGTACACAGAACAACCAGGGAATTAAACACTGGCCTACATCCTATCACTTCCACTAAGTCTGTCTACAATCTATGTGTACTGAAGAAAATGTTCTGCAACATAAAATGCAATACTCATCATTCAGCTCATGGTCAGATATTTCACTTACTATGTTGCTGCAGCGCATTCCCTCAGGGTTTTCTCCTGTAATTTCCCCAGAATGCTCCAGACACTCCTCAGAGCCCTCTGGGGAGGGCACTTCTAACAGCCCATCCACAGACACAGATTTCAGCACAGAGTGATTACGGACAGCAGCATCACTCTTGATGAGTTACAATGCCAACTTAAGACACTCAAAGCACATTGCTCTGTACCTTGTAAATTTGGAAGTCAGCTCCTGACTTTAGCCACTGCTGCTGGTCTCAGGCACTTGGTCAAGTAAGATCCCAAAGTAACAAGTTGGACATTGGTGAACAAACACATGGATCTAGGCCATTCACGAGATGTTCATCTTCAAAGACACGTGCAGTTTCTTCTACAATCTCTGTGACGCAGTAGAATCCAATTCTAAATATGAACAGAGGGATCAGATTAAAGTTATGTAGACAATCTTCATCATGAGGATTTCCAGTTTCTCAGTGCTTAGCTCTGAAAGCCTACAGCTTTTCAGGGAGTTAATCAACAAAATCCCTGGGAATCTGTCCTGAAGGACAAGGGAGCTCAGCAGAGCTGGCAGATCTTTAAGGAAGCTTTCCCTAGGGCACAAGAGCTCTCCATCCTCAAGCATAGGATGTCAGGAAAGAAAGGCAAGAGATCAGCATGGCTGAACCAGGACCTGCTAGTCAATATGGAGAGCAAGAAGAAAATGCACAGGCAGTAGAAGCGTCGACAGGTAACCCAGGACTATAGGTACGCTGCTAGGCTGTGTAGGGTTGGAGTCAGGAGGCCAAGGCCCAGCTGGAAACAGTCTTGTCAAGGGGAACAAAAAAAGGGTAAGAAAGGCTTCTATAGGATATTCTCATAAGGAAAAACAAACTCAAATACAGTGGCACTGCAGAAGTCTTCCCTATTTCAAACAAAGGGGAAGCAGGTCTTCCCAAGAGAGGCTAGTAACTTCCAAGCATTCTTTTGGTAGTATCAGTGACAGAACTGACAAAAAAGAACTGAAACAAACAAAGAAAAATGGGAAAGCAGAAGGGACCAGTCATTTGAAAAATGGACCAGTGTTTAGAAAAGTTTATCTCTGTTCCTGTTGTTACTCAGGAAAGTTTAGTAATATTTACTTACATGTTGATAGCACTGTTTGTAATTAAAACACATGTTAACATGTGACATGTAGTACATTACTATTTGTTAGACATAGCTGCAGCAATCTCTTCTTTTATATAAAGGAGGAACTGAGCCTCTCTGGCTAGAAAGCATCTCTGCAAAGAGAACTCTGGGGTCCTGGTAGACATCAACTTGAACATAAATCAGCTCTGGTGTCCTGTGCTACAAGGGTGCAATAGCATCGTGGGCAGGAGCAGCAAAACAGGTCGTGGGAAGTGATTCATCCCTCCCATCCGACATTGGAGAGTCTGTATCTGGAATGCTGTATATTGCAAGAGATACGGACACCCTGGAGTGAGTCCCAGGGAGGCCACCAAGTTGGCGTGCGGTGCCAGAGCCCCTGTTGTGTGAGGGGAGTCCAGGAAAACTGGGGCTGTTCAGCCTGTAAAACGGAAAGCTCAGGGGAGATCCTACTACTGCCAGCACCTACCAGACGTGAGGTGTACAACACCAGGGGCAGCAGACCAAAGTAGGAGCCAGAAGATAGAGAAAAGAGAACAGGCAACACCAAACAAACACAAACTCATGAATACTGGAATAAGCGCCAGAAGAAATTCTGGAATCTGCATCCTGGACGGGACCTTCAGCACCCTGATCTACCTGTGTGTGGTTTGAGGGTGGCTGGGTTAGAAGACGTCTGGAAGTTTCCTCCAGTATAATTCGTTCTATTACACAGCCTCAGGTCTAAAGTCTGATAATTTGAATGTGAGATAAAGATATCCTACTACTTGCACGAGTTTTTTTTAGGATTTGTTCAACACATTATAGTATCAAGACACCAGGCACTCTGTATATAAATACCCAAGTATATAAATACCTTCATTCTACAAATACTTGCTCTAATAGATTTGCTGCCGGCTTGATTTTATTTTAAAATACTGTGCATATATTCAAACTGCAACATGTACCTTCCTGTCTGTATTTTTGGGGTAGATAAATCTGTCCTCGTTAAAATCAAGTTCCTTCTGCTTGGTGTGTACACGCAAACATACACACACAGGAAATGCAGGCCAGGTAATGAACACAAAGGTTACAGCTTTGAAGCCAAATACCCACCAAGCAGAGTCAGCAGAGGATATGCTCAGCATTTGCCTCTTCATGTTGGCATGCTGCTTCTTGGTGTTAATCACTATGACTAACTTTCCCATGATGCACGAGAAAGTTGCAAGCTACTCTGTTGCAGTAAGACTGCATGACGTGGGATTTCACACAGAAAAGGATATCCACTCTGAAAGTTAAAAGCTGCCGAAAACTGCTTCCCAAAAGCCCCGTGTACAGACAAGAAGTCCTGAATGACTGGTAACATAAAACGCCTGATAAAATAAGCCATTTGCAGTAACAAATGTTGTTTGTAAGAGCGTGTTATGCACAGCAGCACTACGAGCATGTATTTCCACTACTGTGCTCATGTTTTCCATCCTGTTATCTACGTAGAAATAAGAAGGGCTGGAGAGTAATATATAAAAGCAAACAAGTTGCACACTTTTATTTGTCTCATTGTTAACGTTTGTATATCCACTTCACTGAGTTTGGTGACAAGAAGTGAAATAAACCAGCAGGTTCAGCACAGCATCTACATCTGCATCACAAGCAGCTGGGAAGGAAGCCAGTGTGCATTTTTTCTTTTTACACCATTCCCAAAAGGCAGCTGCTAGCTAGAAGTGGTTTGTAGCTTAACAAAAATCTAGTCAGTAATTGTTTCATCCTTGAATAAGACCTTACAAGATGAAAGTCTTATTTCAGTTGAAGTGGCCTACTTGAGGAACAACAGACAATCCAAAACAAGTCATTTTAAACCATTTCTACCTGCAGTTCTTCACTCCCTCAGAAGCTTAAAGTCACTACAAGTCCCCATGGCTCAACTGGCCTGGCATCCTACCCCTGAATGCCTTGTGCTACTGCTTGTGTGAAACACAACAGATGTGACCCAAGAAACAAGTGGTGAACAACTCTGTTCCTAAGCAGAATTATTTAATAGCCAGTTTTATATCAGCACGTTCCACTGACTTTCCATACTTTTTATGGACCATACAGTACTGATGCAAATTTGTCTGGATGTGATGCTCACAGATGTGTCTCAATGCTGGGTTGTTAGAGTTAGGGTAGTATGCTTAGGTTGAGGTTCGACTTTATGATCTTGAGGGTCTTTGCCAACCTGACCAATTCTATGATGCTACGACTTCCAGAGTCCTCTATACTCAACTGTGAGGAAAATAATGTGCTGCTGCTGCACAAAAATCTGAATAATTTATAGTAAATGCTACTCAGAGTTGGAGTGTCATATTTAACAATTATATTTCTGTTTTAGAGCAGATTCAATCATTTTGTCTGGTATCTGTTTTCCAATAATAGGTTAGATAATATTAACTTGGAAAACAGACTATTGTTTGCAATAGGATTCCCCTATCCAAAAAAAAAAAAAAGAGAGAAAGTTTCTAATTGAATCAGAGCATAATGCAAACCATATTTACAGACCTAATTTCATGATGCCTAACTGGTAGAATGGCAGGCTTCTCTTTTTCTTGCTCCTCATCTGTGCAAGCTTGACAGAAGACCAAAAAATCATAACCTAGTGGTTAGGGCACCATGCTTTCTGGAGATGGTTTAAGATTTCATCTGTATCTTCTTCTCCAATATTAACAAACACTATGGAGATAAGCATGCTGAAATCTTTTTGTAGCCTCACTGAAAGCAAGTTATTTTCTCCAGTGTTCCTTGTATTTGGCAGTGTTTTAAAATACACCAAGTGTGTTCAGGATTGAAAATAACTCAGAACACCAGCTATAAAGCTACACAAATTCATCACAAAGTTGAAAATGTATCCACAGAATATTAGACACAATAACTTCATACACTGAAGTCAACACCTGTTAGTAGCAAACACCCCCATCCTACTTCCAGTCACACAAGCAAGAGTGCACGAAACCGCAGGTGTCTTAGGAAGGGTTTTTTTCCAAACCTTACACAGAGTGTTGACTACTGTTTGCAAGCTGCTACATTCAGAGAAACATGGAGAACTCATTGTCTGCAGACTATTTACAGTTATCTGAATCTCCATGTCTGCCCTGCTTTCTTTCATACCATAAAGTCTATTTAGAAAGGCATGGGGAGAAGAAAAACCACATACATTCAAAAAGGTTGTTTCCTCTAACTCAAAGTAATGAGGCATAATTGCTTGACTGCTGATAGCTTTTGAGCTTCTTTGACTTACTCAGGTTTCTCCTACAGGATTCAGCAATGTAACTCTCAGTTTTTGCACCAGAGCATATTATAAATCCAAGGATCTAGCACGTGTCTCCTGCTTCACAGATTATTCAGCAGCATTAACTATTTTAGTACTTCCCAGAGACTGGTTATAAGGTTTTCCAGGCACAACAAGAGAAGCTGCTGCACACATTACATGGACATCGTTTTTCAGATATTTATGAAGAGGCTGCAAAAGAAAAAAATCTGAAGTTTTACCTTGCTACTACACAGCTTACATGGTAATTAAACACTATCCTGGCATCTGCTGTTACTATTTATTGGGCTGCCTACACTTTTGCTGAGGAGCTGTGGATCACCACTGACAAGTCGTCTGGCCTGCATGGACAATAAGATGGATTCTCACTATCTTCGCTGGGCATTTTTCTCACAAGTACCACTGCTTTACAATTGCAACTAGCTTTGTTTTTGTCTTGCTGTGGGGGGCCTACGCCAGCCCTCCACAACCAGACATGTCGACAGAAAAGTTTCTCCATGTTCATGACATGGCCCATTAAAAAAATAATAGTCTTCACGGGTACAGTCATCATGCTCCTATATATGACTGGAATGAAAACGGGCAAGTCTAATGTACATCCCAAATTTAGCTGCTTCTTTTTCCCAAGGACTTTATGAACCCTATGGTTATCAGCTGCAGGTTCTGAAACGTTGTACAGCTGGAACCCTTACAGCCTCAGAGCTGTGAGCATGTCTGGCTTTCTGAAAACAGAGTGCCACTACAGGCAGCTGCATGGGCATGAGAATTTATTTTATCACAGAGGAGTGAAAAAATCCCATTGCTGTTCTTTGAGTATTTCTCATGTAGTATGTTACAGACTAACTACTGCAGCATGTCCTTTCTTCCTGTGATAGGCAAATCTCAAGTCTTCAGTTAAAACAGGATAGGGACAAGGGAATACGGACTACACTTCCCCAGCCTTTGCACATAGTCATACAGAAACATAAACAGTGAGATGGCCATCCATGCATTTCTGGCAATTACTGCAGCTGAGTACCATGATGAGTCACGGCACGTGGAAATCTATGTGACGCCATCACTAAGTGCCACAGGTGGATCCCGCTCCGGTGAATCACCTCAGCAAGCCTGACACAGGTCTGTCCAGCAGAATAACTGGGTATACAGGCTGCACGTAACTACCACTGCTACTACCAAATGGTATTTAGACACAATTAAGACATTAGGCTGGCATCTGCATGTGATCATCAGTCAGAAGCAAAGTGTTCTAGAGGCATTTAAATTAGCACAACAGCATTTTATTTTTTAATGTACATATATTTAGAGCTTAAAGTACAGAGTTACAATCCGAGATCAACTGTTGTACTTAAAAAGGAAAGAAAATCCCTTTACATTTTAACATAGGGTGTCTTACTGGTATTTGTTCACATGAGCCAGTACAAGAGGCTGAGTTCTGGGTCCTCCTACAAAACCTGCACTCCTGTGACTGGACCAGAGGTTCGGCCAGGAAACACCCCTCACACACAGGTGCACTGGCAAAGTCTCAACCCCAGGACACGCTAGCCAGCAGTACAGCAGTCACCAAATACCACCCATGGGTGTTCACAGGCCTCTTCGAAGTACCAGAGACACTGAGACAAGGTACAGATGAAACTGGGAGTACGGCGCCACCATAACTCAGGGAATCTCTCCCCATCTTTTGTTGATACAAGTTTATCAAGAATAATCTTACACCACATCAGTTAGACTTGCTTCCCTGTTTACTGCCCAGCAGATAGAGCAGAAGCTGCACACATGATCAGCCTCACAAAGTCAGGTCCCATGATACACTGTGATAAACTACTGAAACAGGGCTCAGATGAGAAGCACTGAGCACTGTGTGCAGAAGGCTAGATGAGATAGCAGGACGGTGACACAATCAGCAGAAGCTATCAAAACAGCAGAACAAAAAGGCAGAAGCTGAACCACACTGCTGGCTCCCCAGCAGCGTGGCACGGCCGCAGAGCATGGGCATGGCCAGGGGCAAGCCTGGAACTGCACCCCCAGAAATGGCTTCTCTGCAAGGCTGCATCAGTATGGTGAGCCAGCACCTGAGACTGAGGTAAATTTATCAGGTTAAATTAAATTAGCATTACCTCACAGATTTCTGCACCTTGTCTTGTCACCTCTGCACTGCAAGGATGAGACGGGAATCAGATAAGCCAGGTGAAATATAAGGGAGGCTGTATTTGTCCAGGCACCTTCATGTTTGGTAGTTATCTTCTGACATAACTGTTTTTAAATATGCCAACATTATGATGGCCTTCTGTCAGTCTAGGAGGTTACCCGTAATTTCAATTAGCAACTTGGATAATGAGCCTTCACAGCCTCCAGACAACACTGAACTTGGAGGGGGCAGAGGCAAGCATTTGGTGGCAGAGGAGAAACATTCAGAATGCAGGATAAGCCTGGCAAGTCATAGCAGCACTACGAAAAATAAAAGGAAATTCAGAGGATGGCACTTTTAGAACAAATTATTTGCGCAAATAGAAAATAGGGGACACGTGGGTTAAAAGCAGGAAAGCATCAGCAGGGTTATGGTAGATTACAAGCTAAAATGCAAGTTCGCAGTATAAAACCACTGTAAAAACAAAACAAAACACGTGACTTGTATGAGAGGTGGCATAGGAAGCACCAGTTGTACCCTGCTCATTATCAGTAAGGCCTTGGTTGGAATACTGCATCCAGCACCCATTACCAAGCTAGGAAAGTCACAGGATACTGAACAGCATCTCCAAATGCTTTAGAAACCACAAGCTTGAAGGAAGAGGAGAAGAACATAAGTTTGTTCTTTGCAGAAAACCAGATAAAAATCACAGGATGGCTTTGGTTGGAAGGTACATTAAAGCCCATTCAGTTCCAATTCCCAGCTACAGGCAGAGCTGCCACCTACCAGATCAGGCCCTGGGGCCTTCAGTCCCTCAAGGGATGGGGCATAAACACACCACATTCTAATGTACAAAAGGAGTTCATAAAAAATAAGTGTTTTTTTGATCCATTTGATTACATGTGATTTACACAAAACTAGCTGTGTTACGATAAAACAGGATCAGTTCTCCACAGGAACACCATGGAGCCTTTGTCCTCAGAGGCCACCAACAGGACCACCCTACAGGCCTGCTCTGGAGGCACTGGGTTGCTGTCCCAGAACGGACTGAGCCATGCCTTAAAATCTCTCCGTGACCCTACTTGTTCATGATCCCTTGCAGCCAGGGAAGTCCTAGTGGTTCCTCCACCCAGAAAGTCTCTTTCTGTTATCACTGAGCATCTCTCCTTTGGAGCAGATCTAGGTTGGTTATGTTAGCATCGTGTCCTTCCTCACAGAAGGCTCTCTCTTGCTTCCCTCTCCAAAAACAGTATGCACCGTACAACGCAAGGTGTCAGATACAGAGCCTAACTCTGCACCACCCCAAATCTGCAAGACTGTGGGGCAGTATGCAGTGTAATTTTAGCATGTTGAGAGATCTTCATTATCATGCTTATTTTCTGGATAAAGATCTCTTACGACAACAGAGGTTAACTTGTGGCTTTAGCCTCAGCCAAAACACCATATATAATTGTCCTGTACCTTAGCATGCAATGACAGTTTCAGAGCAGTGGTGATACAACACAGGCAGCGAGAAACAAGAGGCAAGAAAAGGTCTTCAGAAGTGCTGGGCGTCTAAAGCATCCTTTTGTAAGGATGAGTTCTGCCCTGTTTTCCTCTGCTCTGTTAAAGCTTCTGTCCGTTCTTTTGAATTAACTTGTGCTCCTCTTGTAGTCCCACCACTCCCATAGAAAAACAACAGCAAGGGGCACCATTAACAGGAAGCCAGCATCCTCCAAGTGGCATTCTCATCTTAAAAAGCCATACATTTCCATTTGGGTCCCTGGCAGCTTAAAAAATAAAAATAAATAAATAAATAAATAAATAAGAGATTCCAAAAATACCCCAGGAACAAGAAGCATCACTGTAGGTCAGCGATACTCTCCCAGTCATTTCCTCCCCCAGCAGCAGCTCCCGCTGCTGTCTCAGACACACACACACGACTCGGTGCTCCTCGGCGGGACAAGAAACTATGGCCGGTTTAATAGGAAGCAATCAAAGAGGGCTAACTCCCGCCCAGCTCGCAGACCTGGCCTCAGGGATGCCCAAGAGGAACACCACAAGCTGTTACCTTACGAAGGCAAGCACCTCCACGCGCTGCCACAAACCAAGCGATGCCCTCTGCCCCTTCCGGGTGTCCACGGCTTAAAACGGAACCCAGCACCTACAGCCCACCCCCTTGCTGCCGACCTCGCGCTTCCCTCGCGGCTCACGCGAAGACCAAACTGTACGGCACACTTCGCACCCCGCGGACCCTTTGCTGAGCGGCACTCAGCGCTCACGGCGAGACGCCGAGAACCAGCGCGGAAGATGCCGTCCCAGCACTCACCTCTCCCGCACCGGACGCGCCGCTCCCGCAGCCTCAAGCACCGTGGGAGCGCCCGCGCCGTCGAGGCCGGCGCCGGTACCGGCGGAACGCCCCGCCCGCGGGCCCGGCTCACCGCCCAGCGGCTGCGGGGGGCGGAGCCGTGCGGGAAATGGCGGGGTGGCCCTGCCTGGCAGCCGGCGCCCTGGGTACCGCCGGCCCCTTCCTGAAGCGCTTCGGACGTGGGCGCGGAGATGCCGTGCCGGAATGGCTGCTGGGTGCACGCAGAGAGGAGGCGAGGTCCACGCAGTGCTGCAGCGAGGACCATCTGCCTGAGGGATAAGGCAAAATACCCAAGACTTCACTCCTTGGTTCTTTCCATGTGGAGTCTTTGAACTCCGGGGTGCTGTCTGAATACAGACAAGACCTGAAAATGAAGCTTCATGTTCATGTAACTGCGTGGTGGGCATAGACACAGTCTGCCTTGCATGGGTCATAGAATCACAGTCTCATTAACGTTGGAAAACACCACTAAGATCACCAGTCCAGCTGTCCGCCCATCTGCACCATCCCACTGACCACGTCCCTCACTGCCACATCCACACGGTTCTTCAACACCTCTAGGGACAGTGACTCCACCACCTCCCTGGGCTGCCTGTGCCACTGCCTCACCATTCTTCATAAGAAGGTTTTCCCTAATATCCAACCTCATCCTCCCGTGGTGCAACTTAAAAAGGTTGAGAGGAACATAACCAGGTATGTCACATGTAAAGACTGTGTCATGAGAAAAACTTTTAATGCTCATTTCTTGTGAATGTTATTACTATGAGCATTTATTATGCTCATTTCTGTAATGTTTGAAATAATGAAAGTGATCAAACAAAGTGACTTACCCATAAACAAGGCTGAGAGTTTTCAGCCTTGTCAATCTATTTTTCTCCAAGTCCTGATAGGCATTATTTGCACAGCTACAAAAGTAACAAAGTATGTTTTGGGTTTTGTTTTTTTTTTTTCCATGCTGTATCTCATTATACTAGAGACATTCTGTGAAAATGTGGCGAAAGGAAAATAACTCCGATCACATAGCTAAAGGCAGAACTGACTACTGTAGTAATACCCATCGTTTCTTAAACAGGGGTTGGACGGCACAACAGGCAGTATCTCTGAGGACAAGTAGCCTTGCTAGCTGTTACGGAGTTAACACTGATTAATAATGTATACTTGTGACATTTTTTTTTAGCTAAAAATAGAGCTCATTGCTGCCAGTTCAGTTCTGCATCACAGAACCCATTCTCAGACACCTAACATTTATGTTTGCTTTTCTGGATGATCCAAACAAGCCTCTTTTAAGCTAGAATTAGGTCTGATACAACCTTGCACGTTGTGGATTAACTGAGTTACTGCTTCATGGTCCTGGACAGGTAACTTGATATTAACGCCAACTTTTCTCTTTTCAACCTCATGGATTATTAAGCGGACCCAAAATCAAATGAGTTAACAGCTTCCAAGATGAGTGTGGGAAGCCTGAGAGTGATGCTAGAAAGTCTTCTCATTGTACGCCTTCACTCAGGAGTCCCCAGCTGCAGCACTCCCACCTCGAGTGATGATGCTCGAGCACTCCTCTGCTGAGCCTTCACTGTCCTTCCAGCCTCTGGCAAAAGCAGGGGACTTCACAGAACAGCTTCTTCACTAAACGTCAGTGACTCAGTGAGATCCTGCTCACTTGTATGAGGAATGGGCTGCTGAAGAATTCAGAAGTCAAGGCCTTCCACAGCTAGCTAAATCCAGCTTAATTATTTGCTGAAGATCATAGAGTTGTTTGGATTTGCAAGGGATAGCAAAGAGCAGCACTGAGCCCTGCAGCTGTTTTTCTTCTGACTTTTCTCTGCTTGACTGGGAATGAAGAAGGATGTTAGAAAAGGAGGGGCTACTGAAAGCTGTGCAGACAGAGGTGCTCTCAGGTGGAGGACACCCCATGACAGGGCTATTTCTCTTGATTCTTTAGGAAAGGAGTTAACATTCTTCTTCAGTTATGCCAGCAGGGCAAGTGGAGCCAGCCCTGGGCTTAATGTCCCTGAATTCCTTGTGAACCACAGCTTCACTCTCATGCACGGCTCTGAAGGTTAGTTGCACGTACACAAGTGCTTAAAGAGCTTCAAATCTAATTAAGATTCTATTAAATGCCAGATTGGATGGAAGGGGAATAGCCCTGGCTCTTGTGTTGACTCTGGAGGTGATGGCATCTTAATTACTGAGCTAGTAATTGATAAATGAGCATACTTAAAATATTTTCACATGGTGGACATAAAGAAAAAAAAATGTTAACTGAAACGAATGGAGCAAAACTGATTTCCATGAGCTGAAGGCTTGGTTTGTTATCAAGTAAGCCATTGGCTGTCTATGCTGCTGCCGTGGCTTTTGAACACGAGGGTATGGTCCTATGTACTCAGCGTGGCAAGGATCCTATCACAACCGTTGGCCTAGTGAAAGGTGTTTCCTATCTGTTTCTGTGTTCCGTAAAGACATGTTCTGACACCTGTTATCAGAGGGGAATGAGGTATCTTCTCTACACTTACCCTTCAATTAACAGCAGGTTCAGCAACAGAGGGAGCACTTTGTCACTTGGCAGGGCAGAGGCTCAGAAGTCTTTGTGACAAGACTGTATGAAAAGCCTGGATGGGAAGCAGGTAGCAGGAGCTCAGACTTGAGTAAGATCAGAATCTAAGGCAGGTTCACACTGCCAAAATGTACTTCCTCATTTTCCTCTCAGCAGTGTTTTCTGATCAGAGGATAGGCAGGCTGTAAATTGGGAGTGAAGGGAGAAGTACCTGGGGGGTTAGGGACAGCCAGAGACTAAAGAGACCTTCACAAAGAGAGCCATCAGGAAATGAAAACATACCCAGTTTGTGTGGAGCATCCTTTGCAAGTAATTAGTTGGTCAGAAAATACATTATTTTCTTACAAGTTTCAATGAAATTGAACACCTCTGTGTTAGAACTCCTTGGTTTTACATGGCCTGGATCACTTAACTCCTGCTGCCAGTGCTTCTCATCAAGCAAGATAACCATATTCCTCCAGAGATGGTGTACTGTGCTTCTTCACCATGCAGGTCATGCTGCACAAATGGCTTTGTGGCTAGATTTAAATGCTCTGCGGCAGGTCTACCCAAGGTTAGCATGGTAGCTATGTGTGACAGATCTAAGATGAAAATACGCTTTTTGGTGAGCTGAAGGCGAGGGAAGAATCACTTGGGATTCTCTCTAGCTTGGAATACACAGCCCGAGGGCAGTACATTTCACAGCACAAGATGCTGTCTAAAGGCCTCACCCAGCGGAGAGTCTATAAGCAAGTTATATGTGACACAGCAGTAGCATGACAGATCTCCATGGAATGAAACAAAGTCATTTTTACGGTTATATTTTACAGGGTAGTGTTTTAGCTAGGAAAAGTTAAAAATTAATGATGTGTGTCAAGATACAGAGGTATTTGTCAAAGAACCTGCAAAACCTCTCTGAGAAAAGTGAAGGCATATATTTTATCTTTCAGACCTGTCTGTACACTGCTGCAAGTATTTCAGGTTTTCAGGATGCACCTGTTATCAGCCTTCAAGTCTTACAGGTAAGAAATGCAAGGGCAGTAGATACTGTGGGCACCAAACAACTATAAATACTTACACAAATGCCACCGGCACTCATAGATTCACTTAACTCCAGTCAGGAAGAATCTCTGTTTATAAATGGCATCTATACATGAAGGTGGATATGGCAGAACAGCAGCTTACTGACAGCTTTTTATTTATTTATGTTTGAGAACTGCTACTTTTGATAGATGTATCTGCCTTGGTAGGAGCTTACACAAGGAAGAAACCTGACCAGATCTGCTGGGGTCTTGCATGGCTGCCAGCTCCTGCCAGCCTCCCACCTGGCTCGGAGCTCAGGAAGCATCACAGGTAGGAAAGGCAGGAAAGATTCTGCAGCAGCCAAAGCACGTGGTTATAGCTTACTAGAATGCAACTATTCGTTTCTAGTTTATTAACTGTGCACATCAGCATCAGGATAGGTCTGGACATTGGCACTGTTACATACACCCTTTAACTTCCAGATCTTTGAAAGCATTGGACGCTGGCTTTTTTGTTGACTCAGTTCATAGCTGAGTGAGTAAATGAATGGGGAAGTCCCAACAGATTAATCAAAAGCAGAGCAGAGCCTTTATTCCAGTGTGTCAACCTAGAGAATTACATGGTCTGGAAAGCTTGTTATATACTTACATATATGCCTTACAAGTAGCATCTCTGTATAGACTGTGTTACCACAGCAGAAAAGGACTGTGCTGTGCATACATATTCCATCCTTATTCTTTCCTTGTAGTTTAACCTTCAGGGAGCTGTGGGACTTTCTTAAGCTAGGAAAATATCTGGTAGGAATAATTCAGGTATCACATAATTGTTTGAGTTGGAAGGGACCTTTAAAGGCCATCTACTCCAACTCCCCTGCAATGAACAGGGACACCTCCTGCTCCATCATGTTGCTCAGAGCCCCATCCAGCCTGACCATGAATGTCTCCAGGAACAGGCCATCCACCACCTCTCTGGGTAACTTGTTCCAGAGCTTCACTAAACTTGTCATAAAAATAATTTTTCCTCATGTAGAGAGCTGACTCTAAGTGGAGATGGTTGATGGATGGTATTCTTGAATTTTATTTTCTACATCTTATTAAAATGTGTTAAGATGTACTTAAATATTTATAAAAATATTGAATATTAAAAAACATTAAAATACAAGACTAAGGCCTCAGATAGGCTAAGTCAGTTCTCCAAAATTCAAATAAAAGTTTGAGAGTGCATATATTGTTTTAAGCGCATATATCATTTTAAGCCAAGAAACAGTTACAGTAACACTGTAAGGTTTTGAAAAATTACATAAAATATGTTATTTCTATTAGATTGCAAGATATAGTAACTTCATACAGTTCAGGAAGATGTATTTTTAATTCCAAGAAGTGAGTTCACAAATCTTTTTACTGAAAAAAAAAAAAAATTATGAGAAGATATATCATATAATACACATTTGTATATTGCCTAATAAAATAAACTCTTCTTCCTGGCCAAGATCAACAGACATTTCCCTAACAGAAGAAGTACACTGAAAAGGAATATACACAGAAAATGATACTGCCATTATACTGCATGACCGTTGGTTTTATGGCAAAGCTGACAGATAATGATGGCAGTGCTAGATGTCTGTTGATAAGAAAAATGTTAAATATGTTTTCCATCATACAGAATAAATCTTTTACAACACAGTAAGGGAAAGAAAGCAAGAGAAGATCCTCCATAAACAACAGTTGACAATACTGTTCACGTTTAGTATTAACTGTATATCATCTTCAATCGCTGTAATACTAATTTGGTGTGGACCTAAAATGAATTATAACTTAACAAAAGCATTCAGCATCACATAAACACAATTAATCTCCTGAAATACCCAACAGCAAATTTATTTAAAGTTCACCAATAGTCAGTACTCTGCAAAGAAGCAAATCTATACTTCATTTCCATTCCAAATAACACACCAAATACCTGCATATCAAATTTTATGTGCTCACTGTGTGAAGATGACGGGAGATAGACACATCAATTTCTGATGACAAATGTTTCTTTTATATGACAAGAAAATTTTCCAAGTGGTATTTGCAATCTTGCCATATCTGCAGGTGTACTGACAGTTACATTAATTACGTGGAAGATAATCCTTCTTTACAGAGGCTCTTTCTCCCCTTTCATTTCTCCAGGCATCCAGGCCACCTGCCCTGTACCCCCCCCTCCTTTAAATCTTCTAGCAGCAGATATGGAGAGCCAAAAGATGCACAGAGAAGACAAATTCCCTACATTTCCATCTCCAGATACCTTGTAATATACAGTTTTCTTAATGTCATTTCCTTACCTGCACGGTTCTGCTTTAGTAATGGTCTTTTTGGTGTCCTACATTTTGCGTTCTCTTGGGAAAGAGCAAGCAGATAAATAACCTTCCCTACTGCGATGGAACTACATGACCCAGAGTGTCTGCTGCAGGTTTAGGAAGAGTTCTTGCTCACTCGCTTCTTTCATGAGACAGTCAGCAGCCTGGGGACTCCCAGTATGAAGGTGATCTGAATGAACTTTACAAATCCAGCAAAGAGTCACAAACTTTGTGACTTATAGCCTAGCACAGACACATTTAATAACTTACAGATGGACTTAAATTCTAGTGCCTACTACTGCATGAATGTTGGTTCAGACAGGTTAGTGAGCTGGTACAGCACAGTCATTAGTCAGCATTCTCACTGCAACATACACGCATCTGATTTTAATCTCAGTTACCGATCTATTGATCTTATTTTCCACAGGTTTATTGTTCTGATCATATATACCTGCAGTTTAACAGTTCATAGCCTTCTTTGAAAGCAATTCTGTCTTTGCTGAGGTGTCTGGGTAGAGCAACCTCTCTGCCCTCTGTATACCAGTGCAAGACATAAAATGGTGGCCTGGCAGCATATGTTGCAAAATGGCTGAGGTGTATCCAAGCTGTCCATGTCTCCCTCAAAGAATATTAGCAGGCAGCTTAAAAGTTTAACAAGTGTTTCCTGTACATTACAAGTCCTAAAGACAGATGGAACAGGTGCAAACAAGCACTCTCCAGTTTAACTGACACACAGGGTAATATGCCCATCAGCCTTCAAACCCATACTACATGGGAATTTTCAAATCCTTATTCTCTGAAGATGAAAGGAGGTAGACATGCCAGTTCTTGAATGTAACACTTTCACCTGCGAGGTGATTGCTAAATAATCTTAGAAGCCTTGCCATACATGTGACATTGGTGACAAATTAAGCTGATGGACTAAACTAGATTTTCAATTAATGTGATAACAGATATTGCACTGCATTTTTTAACCATGTTCCACTTCAGGCTCTCTAAAGCAATTTGCAAGCAATTACTTTAAAAATACTTCTATGTGTATGGTTACCCGTATGTTATAGATGGGAAAGAAATCACAGAAAGCATCAGAATGCCTGCAGGAGTTGAGAAAGCCTTAATCTAACTGGAAGTTGCATCCAAATTCCCCCGAGTGCTACTCTTCTCCTTTCACAAAAAGATTACATGTCTTTTCACATCTCTGCCATTTTCTTGTAGAGATATTCTTCCCATCAGGCTTATGCCTCCATACAGTCATTTTTCTCCTTCTTTCTTAAATAATTTCTTAGATAAAAATACTACGCAGTTGGCATAGAAAATACTGTGTCTTACTCAGTAAGAAACCTGTGCCAGTAACAACTAATTGCCTAATTCCTCTTTCAGTGAAGTCAATGGAAGTTTGACCATCAAAAGGGTCAGAGTCAGGCCTAATATAAAAAAAAAACAAAACTATACAAATGTGAGATGGAGGATAGGTCATTGCCTGCATTTATACTGGTACAAAGAAGAATAAAAACACAGTAATTGTGCCCAGGTGAGTGAAAAGACTGTGCATGTCATCTAGTCAAAGCCCTTGAGACAAGAACCAGAAAGCAAACTGAAATTAATTATTTAAATGCTCTGGCAGCTGGCTTTGGCAGTTCCAACATATACTTTTGATGAAATGCCTTCCAGATCCTTGAAACAAGCCCAAACTATCACCTGGAATTCAGGTACTTGCACACAGCCAATCATGACCAGACTAGTGACTGTCCCACCTACCTGGGGGCTGATCCATAGTGCCCCAAACCTTGAGAAGGATGGGATCACACCCAGAGATGAGGTAGCAATCCAAGACCCTTACTTCCACTCATCTATCATAGATGTTTTATACCAAAGTGCCTTCATTCCTTAGAAAAGAGCTGCTATCAAAGGCCCCTTTAAGCCTCAAGTTAGTTTCTTTCACAAGCTGTGAACAACTTTCAGGAGAAAACTAAGAAACAGGTTGAAGAGTGTGACCTTTCTCTTGAGATGGTCCTCTGCAAAGAGCCTACACATACAAGGTGTTGTTTGTGTGGAGCACATTAGTAGAAGCACTTTGAAAGCATACTCAGATGCGCCCTGCTCCTTGCCCCGTCCCAGCAGAGTTTTGTTTTGATTTGAGTAAGGCAGTGACAATTATCAGATTTGCTGTAAAGGTGACAGAACTCAGTGGCACTGAACCCGGGTCTGTTCATGCAAATCAACGTGTGGATCTCAGAGGAGCTCAGCTTGCAGTGTGAGCAGGGTGAGAAATGTGTCAGCGCAAGCGTGGGCTCAGCAGACTCCGCTCAAGAACGTGGGAGGAAACAAGAAACTTAACTGACAATGAAATTTTCCAAAGGGCTAACTTACCCCAGACGAACCACTGCAGTCATAAATGAGTCTCACCTAGATGCAATGTACTGAGTCAGGGGAAGATGTGCATGGAGCGGTGGGCCTCTTCAGGGTGCTGAGCGCTTGCAGACCTACAAGAGCCCTGCCTTGCTGCCATGGCACGCCTGGCAGGCGGTGTCACTGTGGTTTGTGTCAGCTTCTAGACTGTTCCATTGCTCTAGCTTTGTTTTCCTTTCTTAGTGCAGCTATCAAAAGTTAGTGCTTGTAGGACGCAATAAAGATCCCAGATGAAAGACTCTTACACTTCTTAATACATTTTATAAGGGAAACAGTGACATCTGTAAGGTAGATGTCTGTCCTCAACACTATTTTTTTTCACTTTCTCTTAAAGCACAGTTACATGTTTTTGTTCCTTTGGTTGACAGAGCATTGGACAAACAATCTCTCAATGCAAAGTGCTTTCTAATTCCTCTTGAGTGTCAGGACTGAGCTGAAAGGCCAACTTTTTCTCCTCCCTCAAAGCAGTAGAAATAAATACGTTTATCTGCAAGAAAGTGTTTGGCTTATGATTTCTATGCCACTGTTTCTGAATATTACATATGCATAGAAGATTTTATTTCCTTTAAACTGTACTTGAGGATCAGTGAGGAAACTAGCATTGACTGGTTTTAGATGTAAAGGAAAACACAGATTTACTTCCCTGGGAATGAGTAGTAAGTACTCAGCTGGACACCAGGGATTATGGAACAGAAATAGAACAGAAGAGCATTTCTGAAGGAGACATTCCATGGGTGCTACTGAAATGATTCAAACTGCAATTACCTGTCCTTGCTATTCCAAAATACAGGTGCGTGTGCATGTGGGAATGAGTCTGGTATCAAATGGCAAATTGAGTCACTCAACAAACTTGTTTCAACCTTTCAATTATGCAGGCGAGTTTGTGACTCAGCATCTCCACAGCTCTTCTCCACTGAGGAGACCAATGCATCCTGCAGCCATTCCTACCGTGACAAATTTAGCCTTTATTCTGCATGTTCTTACCTATGTGAAATGGAATAAATACATTTTAATGCAGAATAATGTTCAGCTCATTTTCACACAAGAAACTAACAGCATGAGGGAATAAAAAGCTGTCATGGGATTACACTGAGTGGTGTTCACAGTCCTGTACTAAAAGAAAGAGATTAGATTCTCTTTCCCATAGCATTTTCTGTTTCTGCTGGTGCGGGTTCATTCTTTGTCCATGAAAATCAGCAGGAAATTTCTTGTAATTGCTATTGTAGTCTAGAATGAATTGCTTCATTATCTTTAGCTTTTTTTTTCCAGGGTTGGAAATAATCTCCTATGTTTTATTGTCACATGGATTGAATTATCACGGCAGTTAAAGGCACTCACCAACACATACACACTTTGGCATGGGAATTGCTTCCCCATCCTCATCTTGGAGGGATGACATTTTTATTGGCACATCTAAGTTAACAATTTTTCCTTACCTATGTATCCTTACCTCTCAGATTTGATCCTTTTGAGGTGCCGGATATGAAGGATTGCTGCCAGTCATCTTCACACTTGAAATATCTAATTAATCCTTAACGCCTAGTGAGAGAAAGTTAGGCTTTATTTGGAGATGAAAGCAAAGAACAAAGTGCATAGATTGCACTTCCCCTTCTCTACCTGTAAGGAATATATATACCATTACTCCTGTTCAAAAAAAGGTATCTTTACACTCATGCCCCAGAGGCAAACTTCACCAGCAGCTACATTAGTTGTTATAATAATCCCACAACAAGGCTGTGAATGAGGCCCCAGTGGGTGAATTGCAGTGCAAACACTGTGAGAAAGTCTTGCCGAAGAGGAGTTCATAGTCAAGCTATGAGAGGCTGAAGGAGATAGGGAAAAGGGATCAGAGATTTATGGTTGCAGAAGTTATAATTTCACACAAGTGGCTTTTCCAAGACATCAAAAATGAGTGGTGGATGGAGTACCTGCAGTATGTGAGTGTCAAAATACCTGTTCCTCATGACTGCTCTGAGAGCTGTATCAGCTGTCCTCTGTATGACGAATGCATGTCCTGTTGAGTCCCAGATCATACCCCCAGTGCTGACAGCTTTCACGACTGCCACTTTCCTTAGAGCTTCTGCCCCTGCAGTGACTTGAATACATGAAAAGTCTGGCTTTAATTCTCTAAAAATATGTACTTTCAAACATCATGTAAATAAACACTTTCTAACACTTACAGAGAAAAGCAAATGCAAACTAGGTGAAACATAGAATCTAAAAGTGCAACAAAACAAAACAACAAAACCAAGCAAGCAAGTAAACAAACAAACAAAGAAAAAACCCAAAACACAAACCAACATCAGAATAGTCCCCTACAGTTTTAAAAGCTCACTTAGAAGTTTCCAGGTTCAGCTGACTTCTGAGGGCCTGTGTTTGACAATACTTTGTTCAGCAGATGTTTGGATTTTGTCCAGTTCAAGGTTTCTCAGTCTGCATGATGCTGAGGAGTAGAGAATGACTACGTCTAAAACAGATAAAATCTTTCTGCTGCACTCCCTACATATGTTTGCTTTCCAAAATCAACAGTTCTCTCTCATGCTCTTAAATCACATGCCAAAATGCATGGGTGCGATGGCTATCACCATACATTATGAATCTTGCCCAATCTTTACTACAGCTCTCTTCATTTCAGTGTTTTTTTTTCTTGCCAAGTCTTAACAATCTGAATTTACTTTTTTTGTATTCTCAGGGTCTGGTGCATTCCAAACTGTTCAGCTTCTGAAAAACAAGATATTCCTAGGCAATAAACCTGTGAGCAGGAGGACATTTATCTTATGTTCTTTGAACAGGTGTTTTTTTTCATGGTGAAAAATTCTGTCCTATATGCCTTAAATTTAATTAAAAACACTAATTTGATAAAGCTGAAAGCAGAATGTATTGCATTGCATTATTAGTGACAACTGAAGCTATTCTTTTGTACTAAATGCAAGAGGGTCATGCCTATTTCTTCTTTCACGTGAGGAAGTTGAGAAACAAGTGGTTAGCTGACAGTTACTGGCTTGCCTCTTCCTAGAGATACAAGGAAGGAACAGTTAAATTCTTTCTTCTGTAATAGAGTTAATTTCCTAAACAGCCACTACTGCTCCCCCTCTGCTGTCTGCTGCATGAGCAACCCACAGACTGGCATTTCTTAGCATGAAATAGTACAATACCCTCTACCAACATCAGACAGATGAGTGGACGACTGCCTGATGCCAGCATCTCCACGCTTCTCCTGCTGTTATTTTTCACTCCTAGTGACTCCTAGCTGTGCACCAGCAGATGAGCTTTGCCCTTGAGCACATGCTGGAGTTCTGTCAAGACAAGGTTTATGACACTGATGTTCTCCACGCTTACTCCAGAGAGAGAGGTGAAATGTGTACAAGTGTGCAAGGGGGAGGGAGTGGGAAAAAAAAAGCCAAACTAATTACAGACAGGCTTCTTCACGGAGAACACTTTTAAGAAGAAATCAGTGTATTTAAAACATGATATTTACATGGTAAATAAGAAAAGAGCTGCACTGATCAGTTTCAAGAATCAAACTTAGAAAAAGGAAAATCACCCCCTGTGTCCTTAACTCTACCCTGCATATTGGAAGATAGTAACACAATACACAGAGCTCAATGGTCAAATCAATTTCTTCTAATTTAAGCTCATATGAGTATCTGGTATCTTCTCTAAGGCTTATTTAAAGATTTGTCTTTCATCACTTCTATTCTTGCATACCTTATTGAACACAATTATTAATTGCCTGAGCTGTGACAATTCATGTGGAGTGAATGAAGCAAAGGCAGAGAAAAATTTGGTCAGAGTACAGCTGCATCTTGGATAGTCTTGCAGTCTTTTCTAGTTTTGTTGCATTTACTGTCATCAATTCATTTTATTTTAAAATGCATGGAAAGAACAATCCTTCCCCACTACAAAAATGCATATGGACACAGGTAATTTCAGTTCACTCGACACACACTGAGCTCTATTTTCAACCTGAAGCAGGCTCATATTAGTGGGGGGATTTTTATGTTCTCAAGTAATGGCTTTGGATAGTAAATCTTCCCTCTAAGATAGCAAACAATTGCTGCCTGTTCCAGAGCCCTGGTGTGCTCCTGGTAGTGGTGTTCCACATTAATCAGCTCGCAGTATTTCAGAGTCCCACCTGTAAGCACTGTGCTACCATACTGTGACTGTACTTTTAGGGTGCTCCTACACCACACTAGGAAATGGCTTCTAACTTCTAAATTCAGCTAATTGAACTGCAGAGCAGACCTAAGGCACTCAGATGTATGCAGTACAGTGACATGCTAACATTCAAACAACAGAATGCTGAAGCTGCTAGGCAGACAGACCCTCAGCACTCTGTGAGCTGCTCTGCTCCCAGGCAGGGACCCTGAAGGCAAGTCACACATCTGCTCAGTTTGACTGTGAAGGGTCTCATGCAGCATCAGGTCATTTGATCAAGTCTTTTACATTGCATCAGCAGTGTGCTCTAGAACATATTATTTCAGAAATACTTCATGGAGTTTTGCGTAAGGATACAGTGCAATGAAAACAAAACAAAAATTACCTGAAGTTCTGAAACTGACACTAAAAGAATTTTAGGATTTTCATTCCTGAATTTAACTTCCAGCAAGTTGCAAACCACTCAGTACAAAAGCCTCCTGTCCCAACTCTTGACACACCAAATCAAAGACTGAGCATGGTGCTGCCCAGTACTAAATACTGCTTCTCCTGAACCTCAGGACAAGATGATTTTTCAGCAGTGAATTTTGTATCTGACTAAAGAATGAAATGTTGCAGGCTGATCTGAAATATGGTTTTCTTCTCCAGAACACTGAGACACAGTTCGAAGTGTGTGCTTGAATGGCAGGATACACAGTATTGCTTCTTTTCCTATTGCTTATTTCCTGTTCTTCTTGGCTAAGAATTAGCAGCACAACCCTAAAAGCAGCTTTCAGATATTTGGGGATATCTACACTGTAAATTCATGCCTTCAAAGCAATAGCAAAACACATTTTCTAGTGTTTGGCCTGGAAGTGAATGTTTAAAATTCAACTGTGCTTCCAGTGACTGCATTTCCCCCATCTCAGGATCAGTCCCAAAGCCTGCAAGTGGCCACAGCATTAAGGCATTATTTTTGCACTAGAGCAGAACTACAGTTATGACAGCGAGGGGAATAAATTAGAGGAGCTTACGCAAGACAAGGTGAAGAAAGATACGTGCTTATGAAACAGGTTTTTCACAGGACCTCTGAGAAAAAACAGTGAAAAGATTTTCCACCTGTTACATGGCCAAAAGAAGCATTTCCTGAGGCCGTTTATGTTTGTAGGCTGCGACAACACTTGACAAACTGTATACACTACTGACTGAAAGGATTTCACGGTGTACATAACGACACAGGAAATCTAAGAAAAAAAAAACACACACTAAAAGAACATGCAACTCATGTCTGGTAATTTCTGCAGCCTCACATTGCTGATTTGTAATGTAGCCTCTGAAAGTAAGGATTTAAGAATCCTGTTACAGTGGAAGCAAATTTCAAAATAAATAATAAAATTTCAAAACAAATGTCATTTCCCACGTAACTATGTTAATTTATCGACTTTACTTAATTTCTATCACAAGAAATCTTCATTCCTTCTAGTCTACTGTAACTTCAAACAACTTTTTTGCTCTAAAATTGAATTTGTACAATAAATTCATACAGTGAAAAATAGAGGAATTTCTCAAAAAGGTTATGACATCTTTGTCTTCATTTCATCACCTGTGTGGGCGTTTGTTGCATTTATCTTTCAGAGTAATCCTTCCCCCTTTTCGGACGGGCAACTGTGTCTTTACTCTTTCACCCAAAGAGCCTGAAGGAAATGTGAAAACCCGGTATACCTTGAATGGGACAGTCACTGTCACCCTCTGTTGGTGCGTCTGCCTCATCTACTCTATTCCTTTTAATTGCGCTGCGGCAGCCCACAGCTCCCGTGCAGTGGGTACACGGTTGTTGCAGGTACAGCTCTGACACCCAGCGGCCATTTTACTCATGACGTGCTCCTGGATTCCAGAGCATTTCAAACTTGGCTTCTATTGATACGGCTTTTATCGCCAAAAAGACCATTTCAGCTTTAAAACCAATGCCTTTCTGAGATTTCCATAGGTAAGCTTCTCTTGTTTAGAACTCTTAAATATTTATTAACACTCCACAGGGGCCCAGACAAATATAAAATATTTTGATAATTATATTTAATAGAATTCAGTACGAAAACTTTCAAGCCTCTCGAGCAACCTGGTCTAGGGAGCCTGCTTTGGTGGGTAGTTGGTCTCGATGATCTCTAGAGGTCCCCTTCAATCCCTACAATTCTGTGATTCTGTGAATGCCGAATTATTCAGAAATGCCAACCACACAGGCACATTAGAACTCAGTAATAATTCTCTCTTTATAACTCCACATCTGTGCATGCACACACATCTCTTTCTAGACAATCATTGAATTAGGACAGTTGCTTATAAATACTTGTTACTTGCCCGCTGACTAATAATTTTACCTATTTTTTTCTCCTTGGTTCTGGTTAGCTTGTCTTGTATTCACAGAGTTGTTTTTGATCAAATATACAGTGACGTTTTTGTGCATATTTTTCCCAAAGTTCAGTGTCTTAATCTGTCCCATTATCAAGCTTGATGAAAAAATCCAGGTTTAAACTTCCCTTCCAGGATATATACATATCTTTTAACTAGAAGTCTAATGTTTCTTTTGTTTAATGCAGCTGCTGCTACTATAAACTCCTGCAAGAGATGGTTAAGATCCTGAGCATCTTTCTGTTCCAAAAAATTGATTATTTTAATCAATACACATGCTAGCTTATAGTTCTTGAGGTGGCAATTTGAAAACAACACAGAGGTCAGCACTATATGTCATTGTGTTGTCTGTGAACAACTATCAAATGGTAACATCCTTCATACAGTCCCACTCCTTATAAAGATAAAACATTAAAAAGAAACAAATGTTTTCCCGCATTCCAAGTATGGTTTTCCATGCCCTTCTATATATCAGCATATAGTACATGCCTTCACCGCAAAACAGGTGGCTATCAAGCATCTCAGTGATGTTCATTCTAGTAAAATAAACCTTTTTGGCTTTTCCCTTACAGAGGTCATCCCTTATCACCCTACTCTCAATAACTATGTAAACAATCTCTGAGTTGCTCACCATGTTAAACTGCACCACTTGTAGGACTAAGGTTGGAAGGCTGATCCTGTAGCAAGAAAGAAGACGTTACGAAACGAACTATAAATGACAGAGTCGTGTACAAGCCGTTTTGGGTTGAAACAAGAGGCCACTAATAGTAGAAAGCTTGGTGTAGCCTTCTGAAACAGTTTCCTTAGTTTACCTCTCTGAGGTCCTGATGAATCACTCAGTCTCCCTACTGTAGACAGTATCTCAAGCGCTTCATTTGATTTCCCCACAAAAATGTAATTTTACATGTGTTCGACATTATTTTTTCTTCAAGAAAATAAAACCAACTCACAGCCTCTCTTACCTGACACAGGCTAAGAATGGACCTCACTTCTTATTTGTTAGATCAATGAGTTTCCTTCCTGATAGTCTTTGGCCTGCATTTTTAAAATATATAAATCACAGACAGCTTTTTCTAAGTTCCAAAAGTGGGATACCTCTGCCTTTTTTCTGCAGCAGCGGTGTTTTAATTTTTTTTCTTTTTCTTTTTTCCTTGGTCTTTATGGAAGCAACTACAGAATGCAATTGCTGTACCCAGCTGTGTGAAACTGCTTCCTGCAAAGTAAGCCTTGATAATGACTGTACAGATCCTCACAGAAACAAAGCAAAATAAAAATTATAGTCCTCATTTAGTTCATTGCAATAATAAGTATAGATAGTTTAGGATATTGCTTTATTGCTTTGACACTGCTTTCCATGGCCTTGGCTTTATAAGATTCTCATTTGTAAAGAAGGGGCTTTGAATCATCTGGACTAGATTTCCATGGATTTCTTTGGATTACATAGCATTTACAAGGAAAGCAAGAAATAACTTGAAGTGTCCTATCAGAAAACTTCTGTCTACATGACTTGCCTATTTTAAAGCAAGAAGTTGGAGTCAGCACTCCCATATGAAAGTATGTATTGTTCCAGACTTTTTGAATTTAACATGAATTTTTAAACAGCTCTCTTGAAGAGAGCTAGAGAAGAAAGACTACTTATCTGATGAATAATAGAATTTATTTCAATCTCAACTTTGAACAAGTTAGATAGGTGATACAAATTATAAATTATGATTTTTATATCTGCTCATGAGTTTAATATCCACATGAAATATTACCTGCATCAGCAAAAGAAAGAAAAATCTTTTCCAACAGTAACATTTAATTTTGGCTTAATTCTATCCCTTAATCCTGCTCAGCTGCAAAGTCTGCCTGGGGAAAAGTAAGAGCTCTGCTTCACATAAAGGAAATAGGATGGGATCTATAGTACCTTTACTTATCTAACTGTAACTAAATTACCCTTACCAAAATATTTCTTTCGGGGGACCCTCAAATTCAATGCACTTTTTTAGCATTTCGCAACAAGCTGCTCCTGTAATGGAGTTACCACAGAAGTGCTGTGCTGCCCTTTAAGCAAAGGGCTAATGACAGTGTTAACATCTCGTGGCTATTTTTGTTAGAGCTCTCTTCCTCCAGAGTGAGGTTTCCTGTGTCACTTGTTTAAAAGCAAAATAAGATGTAATCTGTACAGAGACAGGCAAACATGAGCTTTAGGAAACACTCCATTAATTTTGCTTTCTGGCCTTTCTTGATAAATGGAGATGTTCTGGTTTTGTTCCCAGAGCCCCATTATAGGGTTACAGAATCACCAAGGTTGGAAAAGACCTCTAAGACCATCCAGTCCAACCATTCACCTGTCGCCAATATTTCCCACTAAACCACGTTCCTCAGTACAACATCTAAATGTTTCTTGAACACCTCCAGGGATGGTGACACCACTGCCTCCCTGTGCAGCTTGTGCCGCTGTCTCTCCACTCTTTCAAAGAAGATTTTTTCCTATTATCTCCATAACTTACACAGATACTAAGATAGTATCTAGGTAGCTTGTGTCCGGATCACCAGATCCTCACATGGGTAAATTCAGCAGCATCCGTAATGTTAGGCTGTGTTTTTCCCTTAGGAATTAACGTGAGGCTTTAGACTATAGAGCAAGGCTTTGGTGCTGGCTGCCGGGAGGCACAGCCTTGTGCCTGCCTTGGGAATACCAGGTCCCCAAGCACACCTTTCTGCTTTTCTGTGTACAGACAGTCACAACCATCACCTGGCTCTCTACTAGATGGCTCAGTTAGAGTAATTAATAATAAGAGATTTCATTTCATACTGTATACCTGTATGGGAACTGCTGAATCACAGCCTGAACCACTGATTGATCACCTGAGGCGAGCACTGAGTCAGCCACAGGGGCACAGGTGAAGGCAATGTACCTGTGTGACTGGAAGGGGTGGAGTTTGACTCCACCTCTCCCAGACCCCATTTAAGGGCTGACCACCACCAGGGAGTGCTCTCTTGTTGGAGATCCCCTCCCTAGTGGAGTTATTGGCAAGCGTCGACCATCTTCAAAGGTGAGCCACTCTTTTCTTACTAATTGTCTGTATACCATCTACTGAAGCCTATCTAAAATATATCATCTCCTGCACTATTTCTTTCGGGTGCTATTCTTGGGCGTTATTTGCCCTACAGTACTGATCTCAGGGAGACTGATGGCAGTCTCTGAGGGTGCCCCTAACGGTGCAGGTGTTTAGACTGTCGCTTCGCCCCGCTGCCGAGCCCTGGTAGGGCTGTGGGTCCCTCCCGCCCTGATCCCGTTCCCCATCGCGCCTCAGACCCCACGGAAGCCCTCCATTCAATGTCAGCGCAACACAGCACCGCCCTGCCCAGGACTACATCTCCCGGCATGCTTTTCTAGGCGCGCATGCGCACTATGCCCCCCCCTCCTGTCCGAGGAAGTCGATTAAATCCTATCCGCTTTCGGCCCAGGGAGAGCGGAAAAGCTGTTCTGCCACTTCCGACCGCCATTTGGCTTGACGGGGCGGCGCCATGACGGACCGCTACACCATCCACAGCCAGCTCGAGCACCTCCAGTCCAAGTACATCGGGACGGGCCACGCCGACACCACCAAGTGGGAGTGGCTGGTGAACCAGCACCGCGACTCGTACTGCTCCTACATGGGCCACTTCGACCTGCTCAACTACTTCGCCATCGCCGAGAATGAGAGCAAGGCGCGCGTCCGCTTCAACCTCATGGAGAAGATGCTGCAGCCCTGCGGGCCGCCCGCTGACAAGCCCGACGAGTCCTAGCTCGGAGCCCTGCCCGCCGGCACCGGCCTCAGCCCCGCTGTGACCCCGCGGACACACGGACGGAGTCACCCCGGTCCTCGTGTCCGGCGTCTTCTGTTTGCCTACGGGTGCTGCAGGGGGAAGGAAGCTCTGTGAAACGCCCGCTCTTGGACAGTTGCGTTTCTCTTGGTTTGGCCCTTGGTGTTTGTTTGGTTGGTTTTTTTTTAATGGGAAATAAAACCTACTGGGCATTTCTAACGGCTTGTGTAGTAATCTGCTCCTCGTTTGATAGGGAATACTGATATATTAAGTTTTTCGGTGTAGGTGTCTGGACGGTTAATGGATTGCATGGAAGCACCTTCCCTACTGATGTAATTGTTCACCAGCGCTGTGTGTTGGAGAGGAGGAAGCCCGCTGGCACTGAAAGGGTTTGATTTGTTGGGAACATTTCTTGAATAGCGTGATCTCTAATTAAAACGCAAATCAGTTGCTTAAGGACCCTGAACCTGCAGAATGACGTTTCTTCAAATACTGCTTTATGCTTAATCTTCTTTACCCCGTGTGTTGCGTTTTACAAATCTTTACTGTCTCTATTCCAGCTTAGCTTCTTATGTTTGTAGCCATCTAGTGATTAAAAGTGTTCCCATGATTCACTGTGCAAGTGAGTACGAACGTGGGGTTAGGCCCTGTAAGTAGGGGTGATTTGGAGGCAAAGGAGAAAGTAAACCACTTTACCAGATGCCTTCTCAATGTTTCTTTCCTTCCTGTGAGGAGAAAAAGAAGTTATTACTACTTCAAAGTAAAATGGCTGGACGTCCACATGAGCTGGCTTTCACTTTAGTTATATTCAGACTGTGAATAAAATGGATGTTAGGTTTGTCACCTAAAATAGGCTTTCATTTATTGCAGTGATAGTAGATTTTGTTTTCTGATAGAAAACCTCAGAGTAAAACATCAAGGCTGTATGCAGGTTTACTAAGGGCATTTTTGAAGCTGGTGATTGCAAAACTGAGCAATAAATGCCTCATACTCTTTAGTGAGTCTTACAAAACTAAGCTGTTCGAAATACTGGAGTAAAGTAAAAACAGGTCCCGAGGTCACATTCAAGCCACGATATCTAGCTGAAGAACTCAGAGATAGCTTTTTTGTTGCACATACGATGAGGGCAAAGATGAAATTATCCTAAATAAATGTCCCCTCCTGGATTTGTGGGGGAATACTGCAGTTTTCAAGAAATTGATATGTAGAAGTAATTTTTAGAGAATTTCTCTTCTGTACTTTTTAGTGCAATTCATGTTTAAGATCGGTATTTTCTGAGGAGTTGTGATACTTCGAAATTAGTGTAGCAGAACAGCTTGAAATACATGTGCAAGTATACAGTATGTGTAAAGAGAATCAGTTCCTTACTAGCTATGGAACAGCTGAGAAATTTTCCTTGAATGAGATTAGATACTTAAAAGTGAATATGCAATGCAGTTTTGCAAAAATCAAGTATAACTCAAGCAAGTTTCCTTGTTGCTGTTTTTAATGACAGCCTGTTCCAAAGCAAAGCTTAGGAACTTGCCTTTTCCCCAAATGAATGGGCAGTAAGCTCAATGGAAAAAAGGTGGCCTGAGAGAATCCCTCTTGGAAAGCTGCTGTTCCTGTTTCTCTTGCTGTGCATGCATCACAGTTACTCGTACATTCTTACCCTTATACTTTGTATTTGTGAGTTTTGGGGAGGAAGAAGCCAGGAACTTGACTCTCAGTGCAGTGTCTAAGGATAGACTGAGAGCATGGAGGACTTCTTCAATGGATTGGAAAATGAATTTGCAATATTTTAGTAAAACAAATACTGAATACCTTTTAGATGGAAAATCATAAAGTTACGCGACTCAATCCTGCAAAAAATGAGAAGGAAATTTTCAAGGCAGTTTTTTGTTTTAGACTAAACTGGTGACAGCTCCATCCACGGATACTCAGTTTCTAATGTAGATGTGCATTGCATTTGGCACAAAGGAATTTCACCTGCTCTTGTTCTGCTAGCTATCCCACTTTCCTAAGTTCTTTGTGGAGTAGAATGTATACGTACTATTCTATTGATACTTTTGATTAAAAAATCTAATGTTACATATAGTATTTAATAATGTTTTAGCTAAGAGTACAATACCAAAATGACTTAGGTAAGACTTCTGAATAAAGTGAGAGCACTGAGGATGGCAGGTGTAAGTGGAGGAGAAAGGCCTGCTCACAGTACTTTAGTTATAGATTATTCAAGGGGAGAGTCAAGTTTGACTCTTACAGAAGAAGGATGCAAAGCTTTGAGCTTAGAGAGTTCATTTTACTAATAAAAGGGATATGCTCGATAGAGAGAACATTAAAATAGAAGTGCACTACTACCTTTGCTTTCAATTCTGTTTGTTACCATTTTCTTGGTAATGTGCCCACCTTATATACCAGGTAGAAACGTGAGGATTGCTGAGTTATTCTGGAAATTAAGACATCTTGCCAGTTACACAATTTCTGCATTTCTGATTTCCAATATAAGTGGTTTTTCTTTTTTATGACACTGGGGGGCAGCAAATGATAGTGCTGTTCAAATGAAGGCACATGCTATTACTAGAAATAAATAGAATTGTGTGTTATCTTGCAAAGTTCCTTTGAAAGAAATAGATGGATACTTGCTAAAACTTAGCAGTAGGCAGAATCATCGAATCACTGAATCACTTGGATTGGAAAAGACCTTAAAGATCATTGACTCCAACCAAGACCTAACCATACTACCCTAACTCTAACAACCTGCTAAATCATATCCCTGAGCACCACATCCGAATAGTGTTTAAATACATTCAGAGATGGTGACTCAACCACCTCCCTGGGGAGCCTATTCCGGTGCTTAACAACCCTTTCTGTAAAGAAGTGTTTCCTGATATCCAACCTAAACCTACCCCAGTGCAACTCAAGGCCATTTTCCCTTGTCCTGTCACCAGTGAGAAGTGACCAACCCTGCTCTCACTGTAAGCACCTTTCAGATATTGGAAGAGAGCAATAGGGAAATACTGAGCGTTTTCCCATGGGGCAGTTCTAAGGTTCAGAACTTATCTTTATACCTTTGATTCTGAAAAGGTAAATGGAGCAACATGGAAAACCTAGTTCAGTACTATAGCTCTATAGTTTTGAGTACTTTTTTTTTTTTTCTGTTGCATTGGAATGGCAGCAGTGCCTTAGCAGTTGCACAGTGAAACAGCTGCACTAAGTGAGTTATTTCCTGCACACAATCTGACTTCTTTCACTTTAGTTATATCCTGCATAAAGCTCAAATTTGTTTTGGTTTTTTTGTTTGGGCTGTTGGTCTCCACTTACTGATGATATCTCCTTGACTAGTAACTCATTGCAAGTTCCTCAGTTCCTGTTGGATCTGGTTCTTAACTGAAAAGAAGTGTGGCATGAAAGCTTCCTCAGCAACAATATGTCTGGTCACCTCTGTCTGTCTGTCTAGTTGGCAGCTCTTGTCTGCTGCAGCCATGTGGGAGGCCACGTCTGTCAGTCTGTGCTCTGTAGCAGATACTTCAGTCTGACCTGATGCTTCTTTCAGGTTGGATATTAGGAAAAAAATCTTCAAAGAGTGGTCAGGCACTGGAACAGGAAAGTGATTGAGTCACCTCCCCTAGAGGTGTTCAAAAAACGTTTTGATGTTGTCCTGAGGTTTAGTGGGGGAGATACTGGCAGTAGGTGGACAGTTGGACTAGATGACCTTGGAGGTCTTCTCTAACCTTTGCAATACTATGGTTCTTCCTTGCTAAAATTATGCTGCAAGCTAACTCAGATGGAAGGGTATGAGCAGGTAACAGATGCCCAGGTTCAGTTTTCTGAGGTGTCTCGTTTCTGTAGCATTTGCATCTGGTGGTGGTGCTGGCAACACTCCTGCCAAGACAATATTGTAGGTAAAACATTGAGGTTGTAGCTATCTGAACTAAATTTTCAAGAATGACTAGAACATGAAATACAATCAAACAAGGAGAAAAATGTCAAAGACAGAATCTGGTCCTTCTTGCCTCTAACTTTTTCAGTCTTCATGTTAGTGTTTGAGAATAGGCTCTTATTCAATCTATATTGTAGTAAAAGTCGTAAGAACTAGAGGGAAACGTTTCTTTAGTATTGTTTCTTTCTGTTAAGTCTGTAAAGCATCAGATTTATGAAAAGCGAACTAACTTCCTGCTGTCTTAGCATGACAGCATGACTCCCTGATGTGCTGTTGTGATTGCAGATAAAGCTGATTGGCCTTGGGCTGAGCTGAGTCTGGGGCAGGGTTTTCTGAACTCTGTAGCATTCTTATTTTGTACTCTACTCAGAACAAGTAAACATTGAAATAAGTGGATATATGATGATAATGAATGGAGAAAAGTAGACCTGTGCTTTCTGTTTACTGCTGACAGGATGCTACTCGCTTAACTCAGTTCATATCTGGACATCTTGGGTGGCAGTAGGTAGATTCAGTGCTTTATGCGTGAAATGGTCAAGGGTACCTATCACCCTTTTAGACCACTGTTAGTATTCACTTGGGGATTACCACAATGACAATGGCTAAACTCCTGGGCTCCCCTTCAGCTACTTAGCAGTGGCTTTGGGATGCCTTTCAAAGTGTGGGGCTAGGAGTGGGCCCTGTGAGACATCATGGGCTGGACCTGTGGGGCTGGACCTCCGCTGGCTGCCCCGAGAGTGTGACAGGCCTGTCCACAGGTTGGGAAAGAGGCTTACATCCACACCAGGGCTTTGTGGTGCTGCTGAGTAGATGCAGAATGCCTTCGCACAAGTGGCATTAAAGTCTGTTGTTTGAGGAGTATGCTGCTTTTCACTTCTTGTTAAAATATTTTCCTTCTAAGCAATTGGTTCTGAAGCAGCTATGTGCAGACGAATCTGTGAGCAATTTAACTTGTTGTGCTGCAGAGCTATCGGCAGCTGTCCTGGGATGACCTGGGAGAGCTAGAGTGAGCCCTTTGGCAGACAGCTCCCTCCAGACTCTGCTTTGTGATTGCATTCCCAGTATTTTCTGACCAGTTGTTTATGAGGAGGCTTTGAGGGAAAGAAATGATCCATATGTTCATCAAGCAAGCCACAGAAAGCAACAAGGCTTGTGGTATCCCAGCAGCAGCACAGGATGACTGACTTGGAGGAATGTCAAGACATGGAGCAATGCAGGGCCACAGTCTGGCCCTGCAACACTATTTACTTTCAGGCTAGGACTTCCCACCTGGGCAGGTCACTTGGGTATTCAGTCTACTGGGCATCTGGACCTGGATCTTATCCAGCTTTGGACATCTCACCTGGAGCTTCCCACTGAATTCTAGAGAGAGTTTCAAGTCCTTGTAATCTCTCTGGGTTAGGTCTTTCTCTGGCTTCTCATGCTTGCTCATGAAGTCTTGTATCCCGCTGTTGAGTCCCAGTCCATGGCACCTGGAAGACCATGGTTGAGATTGAAAATTTTTGCAGTTGAGAAGAACTTTGCACTTCAGAGGGCAGCTGCAGCTTTTGCTGGCCTATTTCTTCCCCCTGCCAGCTGTGCCCTCTCTGATTTGCCTCCTGCTGAGGAACTATTGCGTACATCAGGTAAGTCAAATGACTGACTGTTTTTTCTCCACATTTCCTTCTTTCTGCTTTATCTAAGGATAATTCTCATGTAACTCCTTCTCTTACTCTGTCTTTTGCCTGTTTTTCATCTCATTTTTTCTCTGTTAGCAGACAGCTAGTGTAGCATTCCAGGCACTAGCAGTGTTATGCTACTGCTTGATGTCTCAGCCTAGCAACAGCTCCTGGTGCTGATAACTCTACTTCTGTCTTTCAATGATGTTAGAAGAGGAAAAAATAAATAAATTTGGCCAAGCCCATTAGCCTATGACTAATTGCTCTACTTTGGTCTGTCAGTAAGCAACTGGTTTGTATCAGATACCCAGAGGAATAATCTGGGGAAGACTGCAGTTCCAGATGAATTCCATATATATGTTTTGAGATACACATGCATGAGAATCACAGAATCGGGCTTGAGACTCTCCAGAGCTGAATTTTTTTCCATAGTCACTTGATGAACAATGTGCATCTCTAATTGCTTTTTGTGTTTGTGGTTTCCCTGTAGATCATCCCCAACTCTCCCGGTCAGGCCCCCAGGCACACAGAGTTAAACGCAAATTCTGTGATGGCAGGACCATCTGTCAGCTCCTCCCGAGTAATGACTGATTTGCCCACACCTCCGAGCTTCTCCAGCAAGGAAAGCATGTTTTTACATAGAAAGATGGCCTTCTCCTGAGGAGAAGCAGTTAGAAGATGTCAGTATGGGAACCACTGAGGCTGATTAGCCAGAAGGGAATATTTCCCGTCAATGTGGGTCTGCTGTGGCTGGGGGAGGGAGCACTCAGAGGAGAGGAGTGATGAGGGCAAAGCTTATTCCCATGGCACCAGGCCATGCGGCCCGCAGCATGAGTGCTGTAATGGAAGACAGGCCCAACGTCCCACAGGATCCAGCCCTTCTCCTACCTTCCAAAAAAACATCCAAATTGCTCTTTGAAACAGGCAGTCTAACTTGCATTATTTTCCCTCTCGCAGCATAAAAAAGCAGAGAGCCCCGGGCCTTTGGGCAGCAACTAAAAAAACTCATGATGAACTGACACTGTGTGTATATACACATACACGATACACAGACCTGGCCAACAGTTGGATAATATATTTTTAAGTGCTACTGCTTCCAAAATCGTCTTGGCATACCTCAGATATTTATCTTTCTCTTGCTAACTGAAGGAAGACTGATTTGTCTTGGAAAGTCTGTTTTCTAGACACTGTGACTCGTGAAAAATGCTGTTCCCAAGGATGCGGCTTTGTTTGTCATTTCGCTCTGTGTGGATGTTGTGTGGATGTGAAGAGCCTACAAACGACCCCCCTCACTTTCTTTAAGAACTCTGCAGCAACTTATTGGATGTGCCAGGAACAAGCATGTGCCAGAAACCAAACTTGAAAAGGACAAGGATCAGCACTGCAGACAGCACAACCATAGTTCTTGTCATGCTGCTTTTTACTCTGATTTTACAACTAGCTGATACAACACATTAAGGTTGTTATACCCACTGGGAAGAATACCCTCCCATTGTGATTTCTCTTTCTTTGGCTGGTGCACTTATAGGAAAACCCTGCCATATTAATGTCTGCTTTCACATTCCAATCTGTCCTTAAAATATTCATTTGCTATAATGTGAGAAAGAGCGGCTGCTGTTCCTGCTTTTCCTCACCTTTCTTCCCAGTACGCAGTGTGCACGACCCCTTTCTGAGTCCTGTGGAGTAAGTTCACTTTACTGATGTTCACAAGTTGTTTGCTGATGAGCCGGTGAACAGCACATCAGTAACATCTGTTGGGGCTGCATCTGTTGCAGTATGCAGAAAAGAGAAGTGGCTGACAGTGAGCAATGTGAGACTTTAAGGCTCTGGGGCATTGCCTGGAAAGCATTCCCTGTCCTCAGAGAAACTGTAACATTTCAATGTGTATTTTTATTCGCTTTACCAAAACGAAAAATCAAAATACTTGGAAGGTTTTGTGCAGCAGGGCATTCCAAATTGTTTTGATTAAGAATAGTTGAAACATAATGTTTATTTTATAGCATGACAGTTGATACCAAGTTATGAACACGGAATGGAACACATTAAAACCTCTTGAAATAAAACACTGTGATGGTTTTTAAAACTTTCTTGTTGACATTTTGGTGGAAATTGTTATATCTTCTAAAATACTGTAAGTATACTTAAAGCATTTTATTACTTGAATGCTATTGCCTTGTAAAAATTCCTTTTATTTTAAAATTTAACCTAGAGCTGTATCTCATCCTGCTATTTAGCCATTCACCAGAAGGTGGGGCTTAATGTCTTGTAAATGTACTAGAATATACAAAGTCTTTAAATTTGAGGGCTTGAAATCTGTCCTCTCCCTGTTTTGCAGTGGAGAAACTACAGTGACCTGTGTTACTAGGATGCTGCCCAGCAATAGCCTGTGTAAGAAGGAGCTTTCTCAGTGTTTCTCCTTAGATACATAGTGCTGCTTAAATGTATTAATGTTCATGTTAGATCGTGCTTAGGTAGGTAGCTTGGAAGTTGGCAATCTTCAGCTAGTTGCTTTATATAAGTGCTTAGGACCAAGACTTCATCCTGATCAGTACTTGATTAAAGCCAAAGCATCTCCCTCAGCTTTCCTCAGTGGTAGTTGGGGAGGAAGGAAAGGGGGATAGAACAAGGGGAAATGATTTTAAAGAAAGACAAGGGAGATTTAGGTTAGATATGAGGAGGAAGTTTTTCACTCAGAGGGTTGGTGACACACTGGAACAGGCTGCCCAGAGAGGTTGTGGATGCCCCATCCCTGGAAGCATTCATGGCAAGGCTGGACGTGGCTCTGGGCAGCCTGCTCTAGTGGTTGCCAACCCTACCCATGGCAAGAGGGTTGAAACTAGGTGATCCCTGAGGTTCTTTTCAACCCATGCCATTCTATGAAAGCTTCCATCTCCGGATGATGCAGGGGTTGAGTCAGAATAGCCTTTGTTCATGATCCTCTTTACAAGCCAGAAAGATGCAATTTGGATTCAGATATTTTTGGTGCAAGTTCATCTAGACAGTCTTCCTGGAGGACATGGGTGAGATAAGGCACTGATTCTTTCCCTGGCTGTATATTAACAAGCTACTTTCTACTGAAACTGGGTGACCAGAGCAGCTGCTCTGCTTACCTGCAACTCGCATTACAGCCACAGAAAAGTCTGGTTTGAATCACACGCTATTTTCACCTTTACTAGTGTCTGTTTTTTGGCAATGGCCAAAGACAGAACCTAGGCAAGAGAATAAAGAATAGAGCCAGTGTAAAGTGATTGCTGCCTGCACTACTTATCTGAGCAACAATGAACTGAGGGATTCACTGATTCATTGAACAAGAGGTTGTACCTTTGTATTTGATTGACCTCTTAGAGACTTTTAGCACCTCTGGTGGCAGTTTTCATAGTTCCTGTTTGTCCCATGTCTGAATTCTCACCACTTCCATTTAGAAACACTGTGAAAAATGTTTGGCTCTAATGGACCCGCTGGCAATCAACTTAGCATTGAATGCAATAGATTCCTTTGGTTAACCATCTAGGTACTGGCAACATTGATTAAAAGATCTAGTTCTTCTAGTCTTCATCATTCATCAACCATTCAATTAAGACAGTAAAAGCCAGGTGAGGTGGCCAGAAATTCAATGTATTGAATCAGAATCAGTGCTTCACTGTCCTCTCATGAAAAAGACACGAGAAATTGTTTTCTGCACATTTTATTTCAAAAGGTCTGATCTACAGTAGTCTTATCTCCATAACAATTAGTGTGTGGTTGTTTAAATGTGAAGTCCCAATGGGTATTCAAAACATTCCTCTGTTCTTTAGTCTGAAAAGCAATCAATAAACTCCTAGCAGAACTGGCACTTAGCAGAAGTTAACCACAACTAAGAGTGAGGTTAACACGTCAAACTCACTTGCTCAGGAAGTTCTTGAGACAAATCTGAAATGCAGTGTTCCTGTCTGGCAGCAGAGGACAAATTAAGCATTTTTCTTTGCTTTTAGAATGCATCTGGTTGCCAGCATTCTCATGGGGGAAATAGGTCTATGAAAAGAATTTCCATCAAAATTATCTTTGTACCTATTTCCCTAGAAAAGAGTTGATTGTCCTTTATTTTCCTAACTTCTGTGCCAAACATTCCAAGTATGAGGAAATATTGAGTTTTGCATCCCACTTGCAACAGCAGTTTCCCTTCAGGCAGTCTCTTCACCTCCTACCAGAAAATTCAAGCCGATTGCCTTTGCAGTGCTGTTTGGATGGAGCACTGCCATCTACTTCTGTGCCGCCAGAGCCCCACTGAGAGTGAGGTTGTGTTCTTCTGGCTGTTGTACAGCAGGAGAAATGAGACGAACTCTGCCAAGAAGTGCCTACAGGCAGAAAAGAGAAAGACGTAAAATAGCTGGGCACCAGAAACTGCTAAGAGTCAACCATGATGTGGCCTTTCTTTTTCTTTTATTAACCTTGGAGGCATGCAGAAGTAATTTAGATTACCTGGAAGTATTTAATGTTATGGAGACTGCTTAAATCCCATCTCCATCTATTTGTATAGGTGTTCTCCATCAAGGTGAGGATGACATAGCTGTTGTTACCAAGCCAGTTTCACTTCACTGGCCATGGTACAACTCTGTTATCCAAGCTGGTGCTGGGGGTGGGAAGGAATAGGAGTCATTCTGCTTAGACAGGGTGAGAAAACAGAGTGCTTCTTCTTTAATAGATGACAGAACGGCCCTTCACAGCAAATTTCCACATGCAGAAGTTCTACATGGAATAAAGCAAGAAGATGTCAAAGGCTCAGGGATGATAGAGGCTAAAAATGGTCACCTAGGAAAGAGTCTGAAAAGTGAAAAGAGGAGCTACTATTTGATGAAGTGGAGCGAGTAGGTGCTGGGAAGCCAGAAGGTAGAAATGGAGAGAAAATGATTTAGAGCAGCACTCTGAAGGGAGTAATACACAACTGGGAAGGAGGAGAGCTGTGAAATGATGTGAGTTAAGGCAGATTTTAGAGAGACAACAGAAGGTGAAGAAAACTGAGACACAGAAGCAGTTTTATCCAGAGGTAGAAGCACTCCCTTCATGTAAAGGACTGAGGGGACCTAGTGAAATCTTTCACTGACCTGACAAGCACAGGAGGCAGTGCTAAAGTAGATGTCATCATCACAGCCAAGCAGACCAACAGCAAGTAGTCCATGACAAAGGCAAGGTTTTTTTCATGGAGTCTGAAACATGCAGATGAAGGGCAAATCAAAGGAAAAGGGCAAGGATGCCTGGTAATCAAATTGGCAGCAAAGTCGAGGTGAGAGTTGGTGAGTTAGGAGGTAATGAGGTAAGGAAAAGTCAGAGCTCAAGAGAGAACGCTGAAGGGTTATCAGGGGACAGCAGTGCCACGACAGGGCTGGAAGAAGCATTGGATGAGTGGTGATTATGGGAACAGGGTGAGGAAGAGTGGGCAGGTACTGGAATCAGTTACAATGAAAAGTCCAGCAGCTCTGTCTCCCTGGGACAGAGGACTGGACCTGGTTGCTGAGAAAGTTGTAAGAGAGAAAAGGAAGAAGTAGAAGGAAACAGTGATATAGTATAGTCTGAGGAAGATGGATGAAAACTGAGAAGTGAGAAAATTAGACTATGCAAACGAAAAAATGAGATGTGATAAAACCACAGAGCTGTAGAAGACAAGGTCAGCGGGTGCAGCTCAGGAAGAACTTCTGAAAATGCTGCTTGGACTCCAGCTGCCTGTAACTGCAATGGCATCACTGGCTCCTGTTGCCAAGCTGAACTCCAACTCCCGTTACAGTACCTGGATATCAATAGTCTGTAGTCCACGCTGGCAGACCAGGAATCTTAATAAAAGTCCCTGGTTCCTGAAGCAGAGAAAGAATTTCATCCAAGCAAAGCTAAAGATAAAGCACCCTGAATAAGATAAATACTGCAGAAGAGTTTTGCCACGGTGGCCCTATGCCCTGTTTCCAAACCAGCCCTTAAATCATGCAGAGATATTGTCTGTTAGGAATATCTTTCTCCAAAGGCAGTAACAGCAGGACTGTCTCCACTGAGCTCAGGGAACTTCACATGCCAGCCAAGCATCCCTCTTCCTGAGTCATGGGCAGAGCTGGAACCTGTGGAAGCATTCTCCAGCCTATCCCACAGCTCCAGCTGTGCCTGTGGGATGTGCTGCCCTCCCAGCTGTGGATCCAGCAGGGAAGACAACCTCTTGGCCATGGAAACCTTAATTTGTGCTGAGCTCTAACAGCTGAACACCAACACTGCTTGCTGCCCAGCACTGTAGTGGAAATACCCAGCTATTGCAGGGTGGTAGCTAGGGCTTGGAGTGGGGATCTGGCCTTCCTCGTGGCCCTGGTGACAGAGAGACCATTCATGATGAAATCAGGCACAACTCATCGATGTTTGGGGGATTGGCTTATGCAATAGCAGCATTGTTTCCAGTCTCTAGACTGACACGTTTAGGCAGTGGAGCTCCTTAATTCATGCCCAGGGGGACTCTTTCTGAAGTATGAAGGAAAGCACAAGCATCTTAGTGCTGCAGAAGATTTGCCTGAATTGTGTGAAGAATTGGGCATGTTGACTAAGTCCCATGCACAAACTGCATGGAAGCCTTAGTCAGGATTCCCCTTTAAAACTAGAGATAACTAACCCTGCTGCATGTGGATTAGTGTTTATTAGGTCTGAATCATCTATTTTTCTTCATGGTTACCATTCAGCATGATGCAAAGCTCTTCAGGAAACCTTGAATTGAAAATACATACAACGTCAGGATTTTCTTTTTCAGGGGGAAGGACGAGAGCATCATATTTTGGGGAAAAGCTGTTAACCTAGAAAAAGGTTTTTCCATCCATGTAATTAATCAGAAGTTGTGTCTGATACTGATGTGAAAAATAGGGGGGTTGTACTGCAGAGTTTCAGGAAAATGTACTTCTTAGAGGGTGCCTATCAGGAGTGGGCTTGTTGCTTGTTCCCTGGGTGGGAGGAGGGTGGAGGGAGACAGGGAAATTGAGCATGGACAAATTGCTATTTGTCCATTATTATTATTTTTTTATTATTATTATTATTTATTATTTATTATTTATTTTATTATATTTTTTATTATTATTTGTCCATTATTAACAGCATTTACATGGGTCCTGCAGACATTTATGAGAGTTGGGAGATAATTCCTCTGAGACTTTCAGTTTCATGAAGCTTCGCTGATCTTCACACAATCCCTACAAATACAGAGTCTCAAGAGATGGAGAGAACAATCCCCATAAATTCCAAGCCTGGAGAAAGCCCATTCTTCGCAAGAGTGGAGATCCCTGTCCCTGGGCTGGCTTCCTCTGAGATTCTGGCCCTGAAAAGGGAGGTGAATATGGGCAGCCCCTTCTGTCTCCTCAGTGCTCCCAATTTTCTATCAGAGTGCACAATTCCTGCTGTAAGACTTAGGGGGAGCTCCCTCGGAGCTGTGATGGAAACCAGTTTATTTTGGCAAAGTGGCTAAAGTTGGGGTTTTGTGTAGAGCCCTAAATTCTGTCTCTCCTTCATGTTGTTTTTTTTTTTTTTTTTTCAGGTGTCTCAGTGTCACCACCAGCTTCATTGTGGAGATATGAAAGCCTTGCAAGAACCACAGCTTTGAAACTCAGTATGCCTCTCCAGTTAAATGATCTTCTGTTGCTGAGGGTTCAGTGCAGAAGTACAAGGCATTTTTCTTCATTTTAGCAGCAGCTACCATTGTGTTTAATTTGGAAGAACCCACAGTAAGAGTGGCCAAGGTGACACATTTTTTGTTAGGCTGATGCTTGCCAAGATGATACTTACAGGACTCAATGCTTCTTTGTGCTGTTAGTTTCAGCAGTTGAAATAACCTTAAACCCAGTTAGACAAGCTTGGCTTTCTCATGGTGCCCGTTATTGGATTTCAAGTCGGTTAGTTTTTCTCCTGATAGTCCCCAAGGTGTGAACATTCCTCTCCAGACATCACACTGGCAGAGGTCCTATACCTCTGAGCATTGTATGCTCCAGGCAGACAACAGCAACACTCACATGTGATGAAGTTTAGGGCTTGCTGCGTCTACCCACCTCATTTTTGGTTGAGCTGTCAGTTCCAGCGCTAGGCTTGGGTTTTGTGAAACCTTGCTAGAGCAAAGGAAACGTGTTCTTGAGGCTTTAAGCATAAATTTTGCGAACACTTTCAGAATCAGATCTTCTATTCTGCTATTTTACTGCTGACTATTGGTAGTGCTGAAAGGTGTCTGGTGAAGTAGTAAAGATTACAGCTCTGTATGGTTGAATTACATCAACACAGCCTCATAAAGAAAATCGCCAAGAGATGAGGAATGGGGAATCATGTCATCAATATGTTCACTGTTATGACAGATCACATTTTAGAATAATACAGTGCTATCTCCATATCCATAAACACTCAAAGGAAATAATTTATTCTAGGAGCAGAAGCTGTTTAATAGAGAGGAGCTCTTACCACCACCCACTCACACAGTGTTGGATAATGAGTCTCTGTGCAGACAGAGCACTAGGAGGAGAAGGAGGAGAATTAGGATTTGGGGGCAGCTGCAGCAGTGGCTGAGACATGTCTCCTTAGGCGGACTGAAAAAAAAAAAAAAATAAAATGAAAGAACCTGAGAATAAATAGACTGATACAATGAACTTCAAGAAATACACTGAAGGTAGAGGTTGTCATTTTAGATCCATGACTGGAGTTTGGGTTGGGCCTATGACAATAACTAATTTGTCAGTTTTTTTGTCAATAGTAAATAGGAATTTGTTCAGATCAACTACAGAGACACACTTTTTGGATATTTCTTTCCCCCGGAAGAAAAAGCCAAAAAGGAGATGTTGCAGGAAGGTGCTTCAGGAAAGCAACAGAAGAGTCAGGGTAGAGTCAGAAGCTGCTGCAGCCCTTGGCCTCGCTGCTGCAGGGTGGTTCAGGCCTGTGACACAACGGAGGTGGCAAGACCAAGCACAGCACTTTCCCCATCTCCCACTGTTCTCTGACCATAAAACCATTGTCCTGAATGCAGTCATGACCCCTCAGTCTTCTTGACCTGCTCTGCTTTGTGTGGTCTGCTCAGCCTCCACCAATGTGCTCCTGGCTGGCTGGCCTCACTGGTGGTGGCCTCATAAGCCTTTTTTGTGAGGCTTGCTTTCTGGACCAAGGTGTGCTTGCATGGCATACGCACGCTTGCATGGGGGAGACAGGCACACCTTGGGTCATTCTATTTAGTGCTGCAGGGCTGGAGGCCCAGCTGCCTTCACGTGGCCCCGCAGGAAGGAGGGGACACCAAACAGAGCACAGCAGCAGCAGCAGTGCCAGGCATTCGGGTCCTGCATCAAAACATCACGGTTTCTGTGATCAGAGCAGCATGGAAAAGACATGGTTTCAGACACAAACAACTCAAAAAGCACAAAACACCAGCTCTACTGCTGTTTGAAAAACTATGCTTGCTGTGTGTCCACGTGCAGACACTGTGTGACACAACCACCTCTTCTTTCATCTCTGCTTAAATGAGTCTACCAGATGGGCACAGAAACCCAGACTATGCTGACATTCCACCAGGTGCTTCAATTTAACATTTTACTTTTCAGTTTCTTTTGACAGCTTTTCTTCTTAAATGTACCTACAAGCCTCATGAAGGTGGCCTAGAACCATTTCATTATTAAAACAATGAGAATCTTTCTTTTGGTTTTGGTGGGGGCATACAAATGTTAGCGAACATATAAATGGATGTAATTAACAGACACCTTAAGAAACTATTTGCAAACATTGATCACCAGGAGAGACAAAGTTCAGCCAGTGAATTACTACTACTAGTGAGCCACTCATAACAAGGATATATTCCACATTGCCTTCTTTTTTAGAGTTCTAATACAAAATGAGCACAAAATGCATTTTATGAGATGCAGCTGCCTGTGCTTCTACCACCTGTGTGTACACTGATACTGAAGGAGAACGATCTGCAGGGAAGGGGGTGGTTACCAGGTGCTCACAGGAGTGTTATATAGCTGGAAGGCAATACCTGGCTCTCTTTCATCTTGCTTCTCTCTATGGAGGGCTGCTGGCCTCAAACAGAAACTTCAGCTCAAAAGCATTATGTGGTAAACATTAGTTTTCTGTTCACCTTGAAGTGAAATAGGTGCTTCGGCTTAATCTGTACATGTAATTCTTGGACTTCTTGCAGGTCTCAAACAATTTTCTCAATGCTCTGATGAAAACCATTAGTTATTCTAATTCCTTTAATATAGCAGTCCTCATTTTATGTGTGTAAATAAAGGAAACATTGCTGTTGTTTGTGAAAGGCTGCAGTGTTTTCACTTGCATCCAAAGATGAGACTGCAACTTGTGTGGAAGCCAGCTGCCCATCCTGCAGCCCACACTGCCACCTCCATATCCACACCAGTGCTGGGGCTTGAAGCCTGCTCGGCTGTGTCCAAGTCCATGTTCTGGATTGCACAGGAGATAAGCTGCCCAGAACCCTTGAGGTTTTCAGTAAATATCTAGGCAAATTTTGCTTACTAAAGTTCATCTTTAATGTGCCTCTGTCTGTTTTCTGCTTATAAACCTGTCTCAGTGAACCGGGGGGATTACCGCTCTTACCCCAGAGGCTGCAAGGTGATGACAAATGTTCTGGAAAGTCAGCAGTGAAGAAATTTGTTTGCCAAATGCACAAAGCTGTCTCATTACCTCATAACTAGCAAAGCGCGAAAGAGGATCAAAGGAGATGAGACAAGAAGCTCTGCTAGAAGCTAAGCTCTGCCAGTGAAGGATCTGCTCCAGTGAGTTTTCAGAAATCCAGAAAGCAGGCTCCCAGTGCTGCATCTTCTCTGCTCTGGAGCTTTCAGTGATAATTTGCCTGGCTGCACATAGCTTGGAAGAGAAATGTTTGCATAAAGAAGAGAGGAAGAATCAGCAATCCCAAATATCCCTTGTCTTGGTCTGGGCTATATGTTAATACCAGAAGTCAGATGTCAGCTGGGCTAATGGATAATTACCACAGATGCCTTTACTGCAGTAAAACAAATTCCACATTACCATGGGAACAAGTCCCTACTCATCAGAATGTGGCACCCTGCGCGATTCATGAGTTATTCACAATCTTGATGGAATTCTGTCTTTTAAGTGAAAGACCCTTCCGGCGTATGGCACACACAGGTGGGCCGGGAGGACACTTCCACTGGGACAGATGCAAAGCAGGTACAACTCCCAGATGGCTGCCCTGTCCAACAACACCTTCTTCACAATCAAATGTTTTTGTTTCAGGTCTCAGGCAGGATTTGGACTTTTCCAATGCTGAGATCCCAGACTCTGAGATTTGGATGGGAGGTGGTACTTGTTCCTTAGCTCTAGCTGCCTGAATCCCATCACCTGGAGGCTCCCTTCCTCCTCGGTGGGCAGCTTTGCTTCTAAAAGTCTTTTCTATGTCACAGCAGTAAGGTTCTGGAGGAAATACTCCAGGAGCGTTGTAAGGTGTTTTTCTGAAGACTCTCACAGCTGAGAGCTGGGACCAGCTCCCTTAGCTAGTCAGTACTGCTGTGCCTATGCTGCCACAGCCTGGGTCTCCAGCTCACTTTTCAGCTACAGCCCCACGGCCACATCCACCTCAGCCAGCCGCCAGGCGCCCATCAGGGCAGAGGAGTCACTTTGCTGGGAAGCAAACACTGGTGCGGTTCTTCAGGGGGTATTGCCACAAACCCAGCAAGGATGAGCGGGCACCGCCCCCAGTATAGCAGTGTAGCATCTCCAGAGCATACAGCCCGCCGTAAAACCACGAGCCGCTGTCTGTACGTAATTTCTGGCACCTGGGGCTTAAGAGGAACTGAGTACCGTTCTCGACAGCTTAGACCCCGGCGCTACGCTCCTGTGGGTAAGGGGTGCGAGCAGTGAGGGGCCCTGGAGCGGTACCCCGAGCAGCAGAAGCGCAGGTGCGGTTTGGCAGAGCGGTGCCCACGGTCCCGCACCCGCTACAGCCGCACTCAGGCCGGGTGTCGGCACGGCCTGTAGATGGAAGAAGGAGGTGCCGGGCAGCCCGCACTCCCCCGGGGCGGGAGGAGACGGACTGAGGGCCGGCGGGGGGCGGAGGGCAGGAGCCCGCCTCCGCAGGGCCGCCCCGCTGCAGTGTCCCGGCAGCCCGGGAGGAGGAGACGGTGGGGCGCGCAGGAAGGAGCGGGGCAGCCCCGCGGAGACGGACGCCGGGCGGGCGGCAGCTCCGCTCCCCGCCGCTCCCCGGTCCCATGGCGGCGGTCCCCGCGGCCCCGCCGCAGCCCCGGGCCGCGCTGCTGCCGATGCTGCTGCTGCTGCTCGCCGCGCTGCTTCCCGCCGCCGCAGGTAGGCAGCACGCGGGGGCGGCCCCGGAGCGAGCGGGTCCGCGTCCCGCGTGGGGCCGCACCTGTCGCTGCTCCGCGTCCGTCTCGCTCTCAGCTCGGGCGCGTTCCCGCAGTCCCGTAAGTGCGCGAAGGGGCGGCCCCGCGCCGAGCATCCTTTCGGGAGGAGAGGCGAGAGCAGCGCGGCGCGATCCGATCTAAGGAGCCCGGTGTGCCGTCCACGGGTCTCCTAAACGTGAGGAGAAGGGGATGAAGAGGGTAGTTGCTTTGCACGGGCGATGTTAGTGAGAAGTGCCACTGCTCGGGATAGAGGCAGCCGGTTGCCGGACGCCGCCTTCTGCTCGTCTGACTGCGACGTCTGAAGCGGTTCTGTTCCCCTTCCCTTGCCTTGCTGCTCCCCTGCCGAAGTACCCGGTTCCAAATTCACTCCGCGTCTGCGAGATTTTGCCTAGAGTTGTGCCTGGGGGACGGGGAGGCTGTCTGAGCTCAGAGAGGGGGGGGGGGGACCGTGGCGGAGGGAGAGAAGGAGCCCTGCTTTTTTTTTTGCTTGGAAAGAAAGAAAAGGCTTTCCCTGGTGAGCTCTAGCCTTGCACTGTCGCCGCAGTCGAACCGGGGCGGCCCCTCGGGCCAAGGAGGCGGCAGAGCGGGGTGTTGTGCCGGAGCAGGGCTGCGGGAGATGCGGCTGTGCGCTGCACAGGGACCGTCGCTGCCCGCTGCCGAGTGCCGCGGGTGGAAGGGGCCGAGCTCCTACTGAGAGGGGGATGGAAAGCTGTCCTCCTGCGGGAACAACCCTTCCTTGGCTGCTGTCATGGTTTTATGATTTTTTGGTATTGGTATTCCACATCATAACAACATGTAGTGCATTAAGAGTTAAAGAGTTAATACTCCAACTCCATAGATCATTGATATTTCCTTGGAGACAAAGGGATGAAGCCGGACTCTTCTCAGCAGCGTGTGGTGATAGGATGAGGGGAAACGGCCACAAAGTGATGCATAGGAAGTTCTGCACAAATGTGTGTGGGAACTTCTTCACAGTGCAGTGACGGAGCTCTGGCACAGGCTGCACAGAGAGGTGGTGGAGTCTCCTTCTCTGGAGACATTCAGGACCCACCTGGACGCCTACCTGTGCAACCTGGGCTAGGGAGCTGCTTTGGCAGGGGGTTGGACTCGGTGATCTCCGGAGGTCCCTTCGAACCCCTGCAGTTCTGTAATGTATCTTCTCAGCTACTTAGGATGGTGCTGTAATGATCTTAACTGTGTAGCTCTGTACCAGCTGCTGGGTGTGCAGAGGTGTGAAAGTCCTTGTGCTGTTTAACACTGTAGTTCCAGCCCTGCAGACTGCACAAGGACTGTGGCTGTCTGGATGTGTGGTTAAGAAGAAACTTGCAGAAGCTGGGCTATGGAGAAGGCATAGGTCACAGCTCAAAAGAAGACATGGTGTACATTGTCTGTGGCAGTGGGAAGAATGGAATCCTGTCTGTGTGACCTGATGTGGCTCTGGGCAGCCTGGTCTGGTGTTCAGCAACGCTACCCATGACAGGGAGATTGAAACTAGGTGATCTTCGAGGCCGTTCTGTGATTCCATTCTATGATTCTATGTACTGAGTGTGCATTCGTATAGACAACTCCCCCTCTCCCCCATATACGTGCAGTGCCTGAGTGATGTTAGCATTTCTCATGTAGGGCACTGAAGTGGTAAACACGGATTTTAAGTTCCTGAATACCTGAGGTTGGACTTTGTGTCTGCTCCAAGTGGTGCAGAGCTGCCTGCAGATGGTCTGCTGTCTTCAGACCACTGAAGCAGAGCGGTATTCTTACTAGGTGTTCTGGAGCTATGCTTTCTCAGGCTGGCAGCTGGTCCCAGTGTCACCTAGTCTTACTGTCACTGAGGACAGGAGTCTGGCTGAGGTGGCATGTGGATGTGCTGCCACCAGGCGGTGTGCACTTTCAGCTGGTGCTGATGCAGTTCCCTCCCTGAAAATCCCATTTGTTTCTTCTGCTTTCAGTGCTGTGAAGCAGCAGCTGTTTTGCTGATATGTTACACCACGGAGTGCTTTTACTCCCCTGAGGAGGGGGGTGGCTTATGTCTTCAGGGCTGGAAAGGAGCAGTGGGGCTCCTGAAGCAACAGGAGGCAGCCTGGGAGATTGCTGTGCATGACCAGTGTGAAGCTGCTGATCTCAGGTTTACATTTTTGTCTATGTGTTTGCTATAGTCTCTCTGTGCTGTTGGCTCAGAAAGCCTGCAGCTTGTGTTGAATGTTCACAGGCTGCAGTGCCAAGATAAGCACTGCCAAGATCAAGACAGTGGCTTAGAAAGCCCAAGATTTAAAATTGAGAAGGGCTGAGATGTTTTGCTTTCTGTCTGTTCTCTGGGTCTCAGGGACACACGTTCCTAAGCTTTAGTCCACACCCTTGAATATTTGGGATCTAGAGGGCTGGCAGCTTAGCCTGCAACTCCACAGCCTGTGTCTGCACTAGCGGGGCTCTTACACCAATGAGGGGTTTTGCAGTGACTGTGTGTCTGTCGGAACTCCTTGAAGCTCTGATCCCACCCCTGACTTACTTCCAGCTGCAGTTCTTGTTGGCAGGACCCTGTAAGTAGGACTGTAGACCCAGGTGCACTGGAGACAAACAGGCACCTGGGGAGTGTCAGATTTCCTGGGTACACTTGAAAGAAGTCTATAATAACGTGGGCCGTGTGCCTGAGCACTCAGCTGCTATCAAGGACAATATCAAAGGTGTTTTCTTGGTGACTCCTTTGTTGTATAGTGTTGGCAGCCTGGAGACTGGGGAGATTGTGGTGATTGCTGCTGTATCCCCAGCAGGACCTGTGATGGCATCCAAGCACCCTCCACCCCTCCATTCTGTGGGTTCATTTCTCTCTGGTACACGTATCTCTGTGGACCTCTCCTCCTATATCCCTCTCTCCCATGGCAGGCAGCTGCTGGCTCTCTGATACTAACAGCTCAGCCAACTTCAGTTCCTCTTCCCTGGCTTCCAGGGTTTGCTCTCAGGGATGTAACATTGGGCCCTCTCTCTGCTGCTCCTCAGAGCTTCTGCAAATATATGTCCAAGTTCGAGCACGTTTTGCACTGCTTGTTACAACTCAGGACAGTCCTGCAACTCATTATGGGGATAACAACTGTGGTAAGGGTTGTTCAGCGCTTGTGTGGTGGCAGCAGGGCATAAGCAGCTACCACAAATGAAGGGAAATGGTCTGTAAAAGCCAGAGCCTGTGGGAAGCCTGTTGGCTATGGATTTCCTGTTTCTCCAAGTCTTTGTGCTAAAGGAGCCTGCGCAACCTGCCTTGTCCCTGCAATCAGTTTGTGTATGTGGCTCCATTTCGGTGCATGACTTGTGTTTGGCAGCGTTGGTCTATACTGGGAGAAGGCAGTCCTAAGTTTTGGGGAAATTAAGAAAGGCGAATGAGTAACCCTAGTCATCTACAGATTGTACGTCCTAAGAGCTTTTCCTAAGTTCATGGATTATTATTGATTACTGCAGATGAAATACTGGAATAGCGCTACGAGGAAGTTAATCCAAGCTTCTCCTTGCTCTGGAAGGAAACCTAAAATGTGCATCCAAATTACTTACGAACCTGTTAGAATGGGGTCTGGAGAAGCGAGCATTTTACATCACCTCTATTCAATGAGTAACTTGATCGCCAAATCAGCCCTTCGTTAAACAGTGAATTACCCTTTGAGGACTATGGAGTGTGTTCCTACTTCATCGTTCCAACATAGCTATTTCACTGTTACTCATCAAGTCTTTTTGGGCATCTCGCATCAGTCCCTGTTCCAGCAAATCTTTCCGACTGTTGTATTCTTTTGGCATTATACTGATTACTTTTCCAGTGGAGGAGTCAGTCATTCTTAATATATATGTCTGCTGTAAAATAAAGGCAGCTCTTCAAATGGTTATTTGTCGTCATGTTTACTGTATAGTTGGCTGCAATACTTTTGGCTGAAATTCTTGTTTGGAAGAAAGTACGGAATTGCTAGAGCTGGAATGTTGGTTTTCCCATTCGTTTATATCAAAAAAGAAGGAGAAAAAAAGACAAAAGTAAGAGAAACTGCATAGTCAACATAATTTGTCTGGGTGTTCTGTAAGGGAGTGTTCCATCCCTCCATCCAGGTAGATGGAAAGCTGGACTTGAACGCTGCTATTCCTGCTGGATAATGTCTTGCTTCACATTGCAGTCCCACTGAAATACATCACAGTATCAACATCATGACCTGCATGAACAACTGAGCTGCACTTCCACATAGTTTGAATGTCTTTGCTTTTCATCACCTTTTGAAGCTGTGCTGAGTTTGGTGACGTAATTGTGTGGGGTTTTTAGTGCTGGATCCTTTGCAGATGGCCCTTCAGCTCAAGCAGAGGGGCCACAGCAGCTTGAAGCTGGCTTGGCAGAGGGCTCTCGGCACTCACAGGAGTAGGTGCTCTTGGTTATGTGTTTGCTGTGCCGTGATCGGCATCAGACAAGCTTTGCCTCAGCTTCTCTCAGAGCTGTGCCATCAGCTCGGTGTTTCTGGTCTCCCAAATTAAATGTATTATAAACAATTAAAGAGCAAATGGCAGTGATAGAAAGGCTCCATCTGGCTCAGGTGGACTGGAGCTTTAATGTGATTTTGTTTTGCATGTGTTTTTAATACACGTATTTGCTAAGTGTCTGGGATCTTATTGCAGGGGCAGAGGGCTGGAGACCAGCAGACTTGCTTCCATTCATGTCAGAGACAGACTTTCAGTGCGGTATCTCATCTTTCCTCAGCTCCACTTTTCTAGTTCTGAAGACCTGGTGCCTGAGTGATGTCCCGCCTCAGCCTCTGGTCTGTTGGGAACCCTTCCTGGAGGACAGTAGTGCAGGAGCTCACGTTTCCCTTCTGTGGCTCAGGAAGCAAATTGTGATTTGTGTTGCTGCTGTAGTCTCCCTCTGTTTGGTGCTGTGATTTACTGTGCTTGCACACCTGCTTATCTGCTGAAGTGGTGGTCCTAGGCATAGCTGAAAGATAAGGTACTGGTTGCAAGATTGTATCCAGAGAATGGTGGTGAATGGCTCAGTGTCTGGATGGAGATGAGTGATGAGTGGCGTCTCTCTGTGATCAGTCCTGGGACCAGTACTATTTAACGTCTTTATCAGCGACACTGACGTTGGGATTGAGTACACCCTCAGCTAGTCTGTGGGTAAAACCAATCTATATAGTACAGTCAGCACAATGATGCTAGCCAGAGGAATCTTGGCAGGCTTGAGGAGTGAGCTTAGATGAATCTTGTGATGTTCAACCAAGCCAAGTGCAAGGTCTTGCGCCTGGGTCATGGCAACCCCCACTACCAGTACAAGCTGGGGGATGAAAGGATTGAGCACTGGACTTGGGGGTACTGGTAAATGGGAAGCTGGATGTGAGCCAGCAGTGTGCCCTCACAGCCCAGAAAGACAGCTGGATCCTGGCCTGCATCAGAAGCAGCATGGACAGCAGGTCGAGGGAGGTGATTCTGTCCCTCTGCTCTGTGTTGGTGAGGCCTGCCTCCAGAGGTGTCCAGATGTGGAGTCCTCAGAACAGGAGAGACGTGGACCTGTTGGAGTACCTCCAAAGGAGGGCCGCAAAAATGATCCAAAATTCGTTCTGTCTCCCCTACAAGGATAGGCTGAGAGAGCTGGGGCTGTTCAGCCTGGAGAAGAAAAGGCTCTGGGGGGACCTATTAGCAGCCTTTCAGTATCTAAAGGGAGGTATAAGAAAGCAGGGGAGAGACTCTAGCAGTGCCTGTTGTGGTAGGACAAAGGGGAAATGGGTTCTAAGTAGAGGAGGGGAGATTGAGTTTGTATATAAGGAAGAAGTTTTTCTTTTACAAATGAGGGTGGTGAAGCACTGGAACAGGTTTCCCAAAGATGTGGTGGAAGCTGTGTCCTTGGAGATGCTCAAGGTTAGGCTGGAGAGGGCTCTGAGAAACCGAACCAAACTGTAGGTTTCCCTGTTCATTGCAGGGAAGTCGGACTAGATGACGCTTAATGGTCTTTTCCAACTCAAATGATATTATGATTCTGTGATTAAGTACACATTATGATTAAGTGCATATTATTTTGCTTAACTGAGCCCATAAACTCTTGTGGCGTGGTGTCTGTCTCTGACGTCTGAGGATCCAGCTGTACCACACAGAGGTGTGGGAGAATAAATTCAGCTTAGTGATCAGCTCATGTTTTCTGGTGGATGAGACTCTGAGTGCAGATTTGGAGAGCCTGAAAATGCAAGAGTCGCCCAGACCTCCCATTTGCATTTATTTCAATCATTAAATTTCAATTCAATCAGTAAAATTCTGCTTGGCACTGTTTCTTAATTCCTGCTTTCTGTTCATTTTTGAGCTCCTTAATTTGTTCTGTCTGTGAGTGGGATGACTTTGTCGATCTAGATGCCGATGGTATTGTAGCATCTTAGAGATCTCGGTGATGCTAGAGTACTCAGTTACAGGGTGTATGAATGTACCAGAGGAGAGAGGAAGAGCTGCCCTTGGTATGCATGGTGTGAAGACCCAAGTATTTTCACTACTGTGGTGGTCCACCAAGGAGGTCCTGAAAGGCATCCACCACTTGAAGAAATGGGTCAGTTCCCCCAGAAAAAAAAAAGAAAATGCAATGGAAAAAAATAGGTTCTTCCGTGGCTGCACAGCTACAGCAATGAAAACCTAGAAAGTGTGAACTTTAAAACAATCTTAGGAAGCCAAATATTCTTGTTAGCTGTGCGAAGCAATGTAATGTTTTGTTTCAAGTGCAGTGTTGCCCATGGCAGAACTCTGGGCTCCTGCTGTTTGCTCCTCCTGGCTGCCATCGCGCAAGGCAGCCCTGGGATATGCCACGTCAGGGATGAGGTGGGTATGGTGTGCATTAGGTGACAGCCCTTCCTGACTAGCATCAGGGTGGCTGAGCTAATGGTGTGAGGTAGATGGGAATGAATGTGAAACCTAGGAGAAGTGGAAATAGATTTTAAATCAACACTATAGCAAAACTAGAGGAGAAATGGCTTTGTGCTTCTCATGTCTCTCCCTGGGGTGATGACAAGGGGCTGTCCCATGCTGTGCTGGTGCAGGAAGGCTGCCCTAAACATAGCAGTGTCTGCACAGCTGTGCACTGAGAGAGCTTCCAGGAGAGTACAGTCTCCATGTTCCCCATTAGGGCTGAAGGAAGCAGTGCCCATATTAGTATCAGGATGACGGAGTAAAAGAGAAAACAAGGTTTTTTCCAGGACCAGCAGTGGAAGGGGAGCATACTGATGGAGGATAATGCAAGGAGAAAGTTGTATGCAGTGAAAGTGAATGAATGAGTCCAGCTTACTTGCTTGGTTGGGTGTGGAAAGAGATTTTGGGGTGGCTGTGTTTAGGAGAGTCTTACTGGTCTGAGGTCAGAGAGGATAGGAGGGAAGCAGAAAAGCAGTTCCTAAATCAGGGCATGTGATAGATGTGGGTGTCCTGAGCAAAGGCATGTGGAGAGCAGAGTGTGTTGATATCTCTGGAAAGTGGGAGATTTGTGTGGATCTTAAAGAGTGCACTTATTTTGAGAGCTGGCACCATCTAGAAATGGCCTTATTGGGAGCACTGCAGGGAACTGGTCTGTTTGGGCTCAGCTGGTTTACCTAAAGGAGAGGGGAGGTCTCCTGAGCATACATTTTAAGACAAAGAAGAAAAAAAAGATGATTTTTGCACAAAGAGAAGTTTGGCATTGGTACTTATATTTGCATTCTAATAGTTTTGGTAACGTTGTCTCTTTTTTTCCCATCAGGACTCAGGATTGTCATTTCCTGGAGATGCTATGTGATTTAGACTCCTTTGGGGGTGCTTGTCCCCGGTGCAGAGAACATCCTGGGTGTGAGGATGGCTCTGGGCTAGGCTTCCATCAGGACTTTGTGGTAAAAAGGGTGAAGATTTTTATTGTTTTCATTTTTTGCTGCAGGTGGGCAATGCAGTTGCATTGTGCATACAAACATCTTGATAGGCAGTCATACACTAACCGTGGGCTTGTTTCTGAGCATCCAGAAGTAAGGATGTCAGTGCAGTGAAGAGTGCTGGAGTGAGAGCTCAGACGTTTGAAGGACCTCTGGATCTGGTGAGGACAAGCGTCAGAGTAGCTGCTGAGTAGCATAGTGTTTCTGAAAGACAGGATGCCTGAAGAGAGGGGTGGGTCGTGCTAGCACATTGCCACCATTCAACCTGTTGCTTGGGGAGAAGGAAGATCTTTTCCTAAGGCCAGTGTCATGCAGAGCATGCTGCTAATAATTGCAATAAAGGTGGGGGAAACAGACTCCAATGGAAATGTGAGAGCCCCAGCTAAAGCCATAGGGTTTGCAAGATTTTTGGCAATGATAAAGGACCCATTTGGCTCTTAGAGCAAGAGGGGCCTCCAGAATATATATCTTAATCTGTTCGTGCTGTATAAATAGTTTTAGGTTTTATTTTTATTTATTTACCTTTCAAACTTTTATTATTACTACAAGCGTTCCCTGTAAAAAATGGAGAGGGCAAATATGAAAACTCTGAACTGTCTGCAGGAGCTTTTAAGTATTTTGGGCTGTGAAAACTGTGTTTTCAGGGAGCTTCACTTCTTCAACAGAATGTTTGTGCTTTTGAATGATAGCAGATGGCCAATCCAGAAGACTAAGTAGCAAATGCTTAAACTATTTGTAGAGGAGTGCAAACTTTGTTGCCTTGCCAGTAGGGAGCAGCCTTGGTTTGGAGGTTGAGTTCTGTCTTTGCTGTCCCTGCAGAGCTGCTTCCTCATTGTTGAGCATACAGAACTTCAAGATCCAGGCTGCCTATAACTATGCTGTGCAGGTTCAGTCAGAGTCCAGTGGTGGTACTTGTTGATATGGAATTTTTGGGTTGGTTTTCAGCAGGAGCTCATTTAGGGAACCAGCTAGTGTTCATGAGGGGATGTTCACAGTTCACAAGCAGTGCCTCATGAGTGCTCTGATATTTGAAAACGTTTTTGTCTCTGAGCTCAGTGTGAGAGGGCGATCCACCGACAGTCAGAGAGGAGCTTGGGCTGTGCTCATCCAGGCTGGATTTCAAGAGCTGCTTTTCAAAGCCAGATCTCTGGGCCTGGTATTTACCTTTATTTGTGTGCAGATGGTACCAAGCACGAGGATGACCCTTGCACTCCTGTGAGCTCTTCTTGGTGCTGGCACAGGTAGAAAAGGAGTAAGCTTTTAGGACTCTCAAGCTGAGAATTGACTTTAGAGTGCTGCACCATTGTCTGCTTTAAAAATAAAACAACAACAACAGCACACACACACAAAGAAAAAATAATTCAACATCAAAACCAAAAGGATTGACTTGGGTTTATATTCCACTAATCCACTGCATTTTTTTGACACAAATAACAGTGGTAATAAAAGCACTGGTAATAGTAAAGCAATGCTTCCTGCTGCTGGTCCCTATCCCTTGGAAGAAGGAAGGCTAGTTTGTTGGATTTCTTGCTATTGAGCCGGTTGTTTTGTAATTGCAATTTTGTCCACTCAGAGTTGTGTTCTCACTGGACCTGTGCCATGACTATGCCAAATCTGATCCTGGTGACAGTGTTAAATGAACAATTGGACTGCTCCTTCACATTATCAAGGTGCAATGAAATTCTTCTTCCTTTCTGCACATCAGGATAATTACAAGTCCTCTGCTGTGGATTGGGCAGGGATTTTTGTTTTCCAGCTTGATGCTGGGGGGGTAAGAGCAGCTATTAATTATCTTTTTTTTTTTTTTTTCCTGAATTTTCTAACCCCAGTTGTTCTTTTCCCTCTTCCTTACTCCTTTTATTTAGATGTTCTTTCTCAGAATCATGGGTTAGATTGTCCTGCCTCCGGGTGATTTTATTTAACCAACAATTACTGTTGTACTCCTTGAAGACCATAGTCAAAGTTTGCAAACAGAAACTGGGAGAGAAGAGCAGATTCTACTATACATTTGCATGAGCATAGTGATAGTTACTCTGTTAGTAGATTCCCTGAAGTTAATGCTGATACACGCAACAGGATAGTCTTGCTATGCCTGAATAGATATAATCTGACTCCAAATATGCAAAAGACAGTTGATGGTGCAGAGCTGTATGATCAGTTATCTTCTGGAATATTTAAAACTCCCTGTGTCTTTGGAAAATCTCAAATCCTCATGTGAAGGCTGCTGTAGAATCCTGAAAGCCAACTTCTGCCCTACTTCCCTTCTAATCAGCCTGGCCAGTGACTGTTACGCTGAGGACAATGGTAGGAAATTGTGCTGTAGGCAAGATCTTGCTGGACACTGTGACAGAGCCACAGCGTAGCTGTGCTTAGGATGCAGTGACACTGTTACAGCTCCCTGTCCTGGAAATAGAAAACAGCTGATGCTGGCTGGCAGACCTATTGGTGGTGATTACTGCAATGAATGGAGAGAACTTTCTTCATTATGAAAGCAAATACAAAAAAAAAAAGATTGTTTTGAAGGGCTTTTATGTCAAGCAAAAAACGTGTCTGCATTTCTGTATCTCTCTTTTCTTCATAGCACCAGTTACCCCTTTCCCTCTACCCCTTTTACCAAGTCTCCTGTGTTGGCTGCTCAGAAATGGGTGAATAAACAACAGCAGGCTGCAGGTTGCGCGGACTGATAATGTACCAGTCTACAAATAGCTTTGCAGGATCCTGTGTGTTTAGAGTTGTAGATATCCATAGTCTAAACCAAGGGAGATGTCAGTGAATTCTCTTTCACAAACCTGCAGAGATGTGTGTCTTTTCACTACATTCAGCTTCTTTCGGAGGGTTTTAATTGGGTAAAATCTTTGCTGACTCTCCCCAGCTATTAGTTGGCAGACCCCAGTCTGTAAACTGATGTGACTGCACAGGGGTCTGTTGCCATTTACCTCGGTCATATATACTCAGATGTTATAGGACTGGATATAGAGAAATGTGGAGTACAACCCTGGGCTTTTCATGAAGACGTTACTTTGGATTTGACTGATGGTGTTTCCTTTATAAACATGAAAGGAAATAGGAAGGTTGTTTATCACCAAGGAAAATCTATGCATATCCATATGTTGTCTGAGTCCAACCTAGTGTAGAGTTCTGAAGACAATGACAATGTTATTCTGTATTTTTTCCAGTGTCTATGAGTTTTGAACTTTGGGAGACTTGGAGTATGTGCAGCCAGCTTCCTTTTTCAGGGTACAAACCTGTGCGTGTATTTTTTTGAAAGGTCTTTTACAGTAAATAAAGTGTATTCAAGTTATTTAGAAGAATCAGAGCAGGTGTCAATTCAGGATGTGAATTGTGACCACTTGTATATTACAGGTCATTAAGTAATGTTTTAATGCTTTTTATTTTTATTTCTTCTGTGAATAGGAAGAAGCAAGTTTGATTGTGTTATTTTAGGATGTACTTTTTCAACTCTTGTTGAAGAAATCTCTAAAAGCTTCTAATGAAGGAGCAGAGATTAGTGCAGAGCCAGTGTTTTGTTCTTCGTAAACACGTGCTTTGGGAAACTCAAACTTTTCTGATTTATGAAAGGTTTGTAATGTGAAAAATATATGGAGAGTTTTAACTTATTTTCCTTCAGTGCATGGTGAAGCTTGAATTCCTACTTTCTGACTTTGTGAGCCTGAGGAATTTTTGGCAGTTTTGAGTGGAAAGTTAAACGTGCACTTCAACTAGAGATGGAATGGAAAAACTTTACATAAACATGTGAATCTCTAGTAGATTAAAAAAATTTATGCTACTTTACAGGGTAAGGAAGCAGGTTTAGCATATAGTGAGGTGGCTTTAGAGAGGAGTAAACCAGCCCTTCCGTATGCAAGTTCTCCAGAGCTCTTAGGGAGGGCAGTTTTGATGAAGTCTGTGGTACACATAAAGAAAGGAGACAAAATCAGAGCCACAGCACCCAAATCAATGAGACTTTGGGTCCAAAATTAGGGCTCAGAATTGTGGTTTAGGTACCTGAAGGACAGCTGAAGCTATGAATTTTTAGATAGTTACGGCTCAGTTAGCACTTGGTCCTGTTTCTGCGAGTAGGGTAATCCATTTAGTGGGTGTTAATGTACCTAAGACGAACTCTTTCTGCAGAAGTTTTAAATGATGACATATAGCAGTGAATGTAGCTGAGAAGCATCAATTCCCGCTTAACGCAACATCCCAAACCAGTACCAAGAAATGCAGTATTCATCTCGTGCTTTGTAGATCTGCCATAAAATATCCCAGCAGCCAAGACTTGAGGAAATTTTAGAAGGAAATTAGGTGTTTGAATGGGTGTATTGCATTGAATGAAACTAGGCGTAGAAAGTGAGTAATATGAACTAAGGGTATAAAGTCTTGTGCTTTCTGTGTGTGAGTAACCACTGCTTGGTGGGGCTGGAGTGAAAGCTGGTGTGAACAGAGGACTGTACCTCCTGCTGTGAGTTTCCATAAGCCTTGTCCATATCTCCCATCAGGATAATTATGTACAATGTTTCCTTCAACCTTTGAAGGAGCATGGCCATGTTCTTCACTCCACTGCCTCTGTATTGTGCCACTGATTTTAATGAAACTGCACTAATGTGAAAACAGAGCAATGGACTGGGGATCTAAGTTCATGAGAAATGATCCAGGTGCACAACACAAGGATGCTTCTGTGGTTAAGCTGGCCTCTTAATGAGCAGTGCAATTTTCATAGGTGTGTTTTCCTGCTTGGAGATCGATGACCATAGCTGCAGGCAACAGGATGGGGGTTTGGCTCACGAAAGTACGCGCTCAGGCTCTGACTTATGCTCCCTGCCAACCCACTTCAAAGCTGACTGCTGGGACATGGGATGGGGAGGGAATGCATGACAGCCCAGGAACAATAAGCTCTCTTTTGTTACCTGGTCTGCAGGTATTCTTGGAGGCCCACTGCAGGGGAAGAGCCTGGCTCACCTGCAGACAGGGATAAGAACCTGTGGACAGGGTGTGATGAAGTGATGCCCAGACCAAGGTCCAGATTGGGCAGAACGGCATCATGCAGGCATCAGTGCTGGAGAGAGCATCTGTGTTGTTGTAGAATTGTTACCTCTGTGGCAGTATTTGTTTTCCTGGCAGAGTTTTTGATGGTTGTAGCCATAGAGTTGTTAATGGCTCTGTGTCCAGATGGAGGCTGGTCATGAGTGGTGACCCCAGGGGTCCATCTTGGGACCAGTGCTCTTCAGTATTTTTATTAATGACAGTGGTATGGAATGTACCCTCAGCACGTTTGCTGATTACACCGAACTGAGTGATGCAGTTGACACAATAGAAGGGAGGGACACCATCAAGAGGAACCTACATATATTTGAAAATTGGGCACAGGAGAATCTAATAAGATGTAGTAAGGTCAAGTGCAAGGTGTTGCACTTGGGTTGAGGCAATCCCAGGTATGTGTACAGACTGAGAGAAGAATGGCTTAGTGTCCAAGTGGAGACTGGTGAAGAGAGGCATTCCTCAGGGATTTGTGCTGGTCCCAGTGCATCTTTGTAGGCAACATGGGCAGTGGGTTTGAGTGCACCCTTAGCAAATTTGCAGATGACACCAAGCTGAATGATGCAGTCAATGTCCTAGAGGAAGTGATGGCATCCACAGGGACCTTGGACAGGCTTGAGAGGTGGCTTCATGCCAGCTTCATGAAGTCCAAAGGCCAAGTGCAAGGTTCTGCATCTGGGTCAGGGCAGTCCCAAGCACAGCTACAGGCTGGGTGGAGAATGGCTTGAGAGCAGCCCTGAGGAGAAGAATTTGGCAGTGTTGATTGATGAAAGGCTCAACATGAGGTGGCAGTGTGTTTGCAGCCCATAAGGTCAAAAATATCCTGGCTTGCATCAAGAGAAGCATGACCAGCAGATTGAGGGAGGTGATTCTGGCCCTCTGCTCTGCTCTTATGAGACTCCACCTGGAGTACTGCATCCAGTTCTGGGGACCTCAACACAAGAAGGACACGGAGCTGTTAGAGCTGGTCTGAGGAGGGCGATGAAGATGATCAGAGGCCTGGAGCACCTTCCCTATGGGAACAGGCTGAGAGAACTGGGGGTGCATGGATAATAAAAAGCTCCAGGGGGACCTTGTAGCAGCCTTCCATTACCTAAAGAGGGCCTACAGGAATGCTAGGGCGGGACTTTTTATATGAACATGTAGTGACGGAATGGAGGGAAATGGCTTTAAACTGGAAGAGGGTAGATTTAGACTAGATATTAGGAAGAAATTCTTTACTGTGTGAGGGTGATGAGATACTGGAACAGGTTGCCCAGAGGTGTTTTGGATGCTCCCACCATGGAGGCATTCAAGGCTGGGCTAGATGGGGCTTTGAGCATATGGTTTAGTGGGAGGTATCCCTGACAAAAGCAGGGAGTTTGGAACTAGACCCCTAGTTCCCTTCCAACCCAAACCATTCTATGATTCTGTGAAGAACTCACTAAGAACAACACTGTAGAGAAGAACTTAGAGGTCTTGATGGATGGAAAGCTAGACGTGAGCCAGTAGTGTGCTAATGCAACCAGGAAGGCCAGCAGTATCTGGGGTGGCCAGCAGGGAGACAAAGGTGATTGTCCTCTCTGCTCTGCCCTTGTGAGGCCCCATCTGGAGTATTGTGTTCAGGCTTGCAGCCCCCAGTATAGGAGGGATGTGGAGCTGTTGGAGTGTGTCCAGAAGAGGGTTACGAAGACAGTCAAAGGAGCACATCTCCTGTGAAGAAAGGTTGAGCGTGTTAGGCTTGTTTAGCTTGAGAAAGAGAAGGCGTTGGAGGCACCACATTGCAGCCTTCCAGTACTTGAAGGGAGACTCCAGACAGGAGGGGGACCAACTTTTTACACAGAGAGTGATAGGACAAGGGAGAATGGCATTAAGATATAAGAGGGAAGATTTAGGTTATGTCAGAGGGTGGTGAGTTGCTGGAGCGGGTTGACCAGAGAATTGTGAATGAGTAATGTGAATATGAAAACCACCATGTGTAAATAATGTGGAAACTAGAGTTGTGTCCACAGTGGATGACGCAAGCTTTGAAGCAGCTTTTTTTGTTCCAGACAATGTCCTGCCATGGCATAAGGAGCTTGATGTGGATTTGTGTTCTGATTTTCTCTAGCAGGTCTCCTGGCTGTCATTGAATTTCTGACTAGAGCTAGGAAACAGCCTGTGAAAGAATTATCTAGAGGAAAACAAACTCTATTATCTTTATTTATTTTTTTTTGCTTCTGACATGTTTTTGATTGCTATCAGATTAAATTCAGACCTCACCACTTAGAGCACCCTTAGGCTCTGATTTATCTCAGAAATGGAGCTTAAGATGTTGTAAGTTGATATTTGTGCTCTTTCTGCAGTTGGATGTACACTGAAGCCTGGAAATGTGAATTTTTTGCCCATTTTTTGGGTCTGCAAGTCATCAGAGCCCCCAGCTGAAACAGCCAGGAGTCCTGCAGGGCAGCACAGGGTCAGCACTGGGAAACCTCAAGTGCATGGCAGAGGAGAAGCACCAAATTCCCTCCTTTGGAAGGATGGGCAACTGAAGGGATGTGCTTGGGGGAATTAGATGGAATTGATGGCTTTATCAGGTTCACTGACAGCTTGTCAAAACAGCAAGTTCCACTCTTTGCAAACTTAATTTCCTGTGAAAGGTGTGATAAAGGAGCATTTCCCTTCTCTGAGATCAGGGAACATTGAGTTAAACTTGGAGTACCACAGAGGCCAGAGCCGCCTTAACTGCTTCTCTTTTAAAGCCTGAGAAAGGTTAAACTGTTGGTAAAGAAAAAAAAAAAAAAAAAAAAAAGATTACAAGGATACTTGCGTATACAATTGAAACTTACTTAGCTATTAGAGAGCTGAAATTTAATTGCTATCAAAAACCTGAAGGCCGTAAGCCTAACTCTGTTGATGGTAACACCTATTAGAGATGTACTCTTCCCCTGGGATGGTTCACCAGACTCTCAAAGAACAGTTGATGTTGAATTTGTGGCTCTGTCCTGTGTGGGAAAAGGAATCCTTACTTTCTCAGTCATTCAAATGATGCTTCTAACTGATACAGTTGAGCCATATAAAAAAAGAATGATATAGTAGAAATAAAGATTACTTTTGCCAAATGAAGAACTTCAAATGTAAGCAAGCTAACAATATTACATTCACAAAAGATGCATTGAAGAGAATCTGTAATTGAACTTAGAAAGAAAGCTTCTAGCATGGAGAACAGAATAATACCAATGTGAGTTAAGCGGCAGGTGGAGAAAGTGCATGTAGACAAAGAAAGTGCAAGAGGTGGATTTAAAAGCCACATTCTGGTACTGCTTTCGAAGTAGCTGGTTTTAAAAACACTTCTGAAATGGTTCTTCCAAATGTTCAGCTTTCTCCATTTATTGTTTATTAGGGAGTTGAGAATAATTAAAGTTTTTATTAAATGCATTATTCTCTAAATGTTGCTCTGTTTTCTCTTCACAATTGAAGATTTTACTGTAGATGGGTTACAGTTCTATGTATCATACCTGATTTTATAATCGGTGCTATATCCATCTCTGTCTCCTGCTCAGCACCTGGAAATGTTCAGTAGGCCTGGTACTGGAATGGGTTTCATGTTTTATACTCCCAGAAATTGCTGCTGAGTCAAGCAGTTGCCATAGTTCTCCAGGAGCTGAAACAGTGGCTTGATGTAAACCATATGCTCTGGAGCCCAAGGAGTGTGCTTTGTGTGAGTTGCAGCAGGGAGCCCTGGGGCCTGAGCCATGCAGTCAAGAGAGCCCAGGACCCTCCTGCTCAGCTTTGCTGGATGGTTGGAGTGAGGTTCTTATTTATTTATTATCTTCACCACGAATGGGAAGAAGCAATGACTTGCTGCCTCCTCTCCCTCCAGAGAGGGAGTAGCTTACAAAATATGCTGGGTACGGTGTGATACCAAGGTCTCACCTTGATGACCACCAGAGAGCTTTGGATGAAGTTTTGAATCAAAGAATTTAAAGAGAGATACATTTAAGTGTTTGCTAGTCTTCCAAAAGCTGTGTTTTTACACCATTCCCATGTTGGTTCGTTGTGAGATGTTGTCAATGCCTTTTGTAGTTGTCATTCTTTGGGTAATCAGAAGTGAGTTTTAATCCATCCCTGTGTTTCTGTGCTTGATACATCATTGGTTTTGTCTTGGGGTCTTCGTGGGCAGTCCCTTCCCAAAGAGTATGCTCCAGATGGCAGAAGCTTCTCCATCTTCTTTGATGGTGGTTCAAGCTGTCTGGTCAGACCTACCTATTTATCTGTGAATAAATATCTTGTTATTGGTAGATAATAGGGAATCAAGCAGCTGAGAAGGAAACATTTTTGCATGTTAAAAAACAAAACAAAAAATGCCTTCTTGAATACATTGCACTGACTAAAAAAAATAAATGTAAGTAATAGGGTATTCTATGGAATAGAGGACTATGGAACATTCTTCAGAAAGTACTGGTGTTCAATATGAAGTACCCCTTGCAGACATCTTGCAAGTGCTTCTCGTGGGAATTCCAGCTGCAATTTGACCCTTCATTTTCAGAGACAGCACTTAATGCCTCAGTCCCAGGCACTGTGATGTTCCTCCTTTCTTCTAGCTCTGAGATCACATGTTTTAGTTCTCTTAATATCTTTATAACTCTCTTTTGAGTTTCTTTGGTGGGCCCATATCCTTCTTAAAACATAATGACTGGCTGTGGAGCACTGTTCTTACAGCAGCAAGGCTTTATTGCACTGAGGATTAGAATAATTTCCAACCAGTACAGCTAGAATTACACTGATTTTTTTTTTTAATGGCTTTATGTTGTTACTTTGGTCAGTATGGGAGCAATGATCATATTGCTACTTTGCATAGTACTCTTCATTTCATATTTACTTCTTTGTGATGTCTTTTTTAATCTTCCAATGTGTAGTATAAATTTTGTCAGCACATCGTATAGGTGTACCTGGAATTTATATCCATGTATATATAACCACAGGGAAATGTTAAACTTGCAAGCACACGCTACTAGAATGTCTTTGTTATTACACGTGTACCTCATTTTTTCATGAGTGTTAGTGTTAAAGCTTTAAATTCAGGGAACTCCATTTAATGTTGCAGTCTTATCAGTACAGCTTTGCTGAAGTCTGTCCCAGAGGAGCTGGGAGCATTGAGTCTTCATCCTCTATCAGAACAACTTAGCACTGCTCTTACAGCAGAACTTGTGAAAGTCTGCTCATCTGATTGGTTGGTTCAGTAAGAAGTCAGCTCAGAATAAATGTTAAACTGATAATATGATTTATGGACTTGGCTCTTTTTCAGTCTGGAACAGCATTTGAAATTATTTTTTGCTGGTGGATGCTACCATAGTGAAAATATGTACATCTGTCATTTTGGATTCCTTGGGAAAATCAAAAATGAATCTGTCATCTGTGTGATTGTCATGGTGTCCCACATTGCTGTGCCACTCACAGATCTTCTGCCTTTTCTTACAAACGTACTGATGGAGAGCCAAGAAGAGAGTGTCTCACTGTTGTGCATCTTTTTGTTAAGGGAGATGTGAAGCTTGCAGAGCTGGACACAGACTATTTGTGACTCTGAACATAATTATTCACTTACATGAGCAGACCTAATGGTCAGGATGCGGACGGAGGATCCAAAATGAAAAGTATTTTGAAATAAACTTGTGGCCCCTTTGATTTCCTGTGCCGATGGTAGAAGTGCTTCTCATTCTCTTAAACCCCTCTGCTCTGTATACTATGTGGGGTTTGTGTACATGTATTCCACTTTCCTTACAGAAGCTCCCTCTGCTCTTGCTCCTGGGGATGCTGAGGAAGTGGTCCTGCCTCGTGGCAGGGTGGTGAACAACATGCCAGATGAGCTCCTGCAGACCAAGGCAGGGCTGTAGTGTGCTTTTGCAGTCCCTGCAGGATTTTGTGGTTTCAACAGAGGAAGTTGGCCATGGTGATTTGGTCACTAGAGTCTCTAATGAAAGTGTCCAGCAGCATCAAATGTGAAAGCAGAGGGTGACCCAGGCTTGATGGGCTTCCTTTGAAGGACAGAAGGAAACCTGCATATGGAAGAACCTGAAGCCTTCAGTAACTTGCTATCTGTTGTTCTTAAGTTGTAATTTGCCTGTTAAGCACATAGAAGTATGTTGTTGAGTTTGCAAGTTGCTGTAATTCTGCTCTACTTGGCATTCAGACGGATCTTCGGAGGGAGCCCTGGAAACTTCTGTTAATGCTGTTAATTTAAGGAATTTCTCCTGGGTGCCAGGTAACTCTTCTGTGAATGTATAATGAATAGCTCTGCATAAATCAGGCATTACCGTTGGATACCGGTCCTCTGCCCAAAGCTTCTTGCTGGAGCCTGGTGAATTATGGCACACTTACTGTTGTGCTTTGCAGGAACTGAAGTGTTCCAGTCCCTGCTCCCCATGGCCAAGCCTAAGTGTGTGGAAATGTGTTGAATGAATTTTCTGTGAGAAACAAAGGATTTGTGTGTCACTTGCCTCTGCTACTTTAACTGATCGGCTTATTTCCAGGGAGAGATCTGAGGCCGAGTATGTGAATTAGCGGCATTAAAAAAACTAATCGGTCTGTGTAGGGTCAAGGTTGACAGTGCCTACTCCCAGTAAGCCTGAGGCTGGAATTGGGCTCCCATTTCAATCCTACTTTCTCTAATTGAATGCTTCCACTTTTCTTCATATTAAGTGCCTCAGTGCTATGAAGTGCCTTGCTAGAGTTAGTGCCATGCTCTGTGATGTAGCCAAGCTGAAGTAAGTCAAGGACAGGGTCCTGTGCAGCTGGAGCAGGCAGTGCATCTCAGTTCAGAGGGCCACATCAGCACTGCTGGCTCACCGACTGCAGGAAATATCTTTGAAGAGTGAACTCCTCACAGGATGGCCCAAGTCCAGCCCTCGATGAAGCTAGTGGAATTGCTCCCATTTTCTCAATGAACCTTGGATCAAGCTATCAGCTAAAAAGAAAAAAAAAGGAGAAGTCCATTAGTATTTTGCCAAAGTGACACGGTGCATTAATTCTTGGGTAGAAATCAAATATCTTACTGTGTTATTTTGTCTGTTCTCTGTCTTCTTTTCTTTTCTGCTGATGTGGCTTTGGGATAGCTGTGTGAAGATAAGTAACACTGAGTATGTGAAAGCAGGGAACAAAGCAGCCACCCCTGTGTGGATTGCTGAATGTGGAAGGTGGTTGTGCTTTCCATGGTGCCTCTTGGTGATGGTAAAATGTGGCTTTTCTTTTGCTGCTGGATAGAAAGCCTTGAGCTGCACAGAAGAATTGCAGAACTTTAGATGCTTGGCTCTGCTACTGAAGATTTGCTTTCTCCTTTTTCAGATTCATACTCTATTTCAAATTGGGTGGAAAAATGAAATGGTTTATCCAAATTGTCCCAACCCTTAAAACCAATGCATTAAGTGGTTTACCTGCTGGAGGACTATGGAGAGCTGTGTGGAAAACAGCACCCATTGCAGGCATGAAGAAATGATAGGAGATCATGTTGCAAAGTATTTTTGAAAACAATAAACTTTTCCTGGCAGAGGTCTGGCTGTGATACAGGCCTTGGTGCATGAACACTCTTTGGCTTTCCTGGTGCCTTCTGTGGCTGCATTTGCCACAAGCGTCAAACTTAAGCATCACCAGATGTACATTTTTTAGCAGTTGCATTTAGAGGAGGTTGATATAACAAGCTATAAAGTGCTGATGTTTTACAAAGCGTCTTGCCTCACAAATGGAATTAATTTTTGAGTTGCCAACTGAAGAATCAAAATACAGTGCCTCTCTTTTCTGTTCGTTTTCTATTGTTTTCTTTGGTACATGTACAGCTGATATGTTTGTGTCTCCTCCTCTACCGTGGCAAGGCTCTAATGCTTAGGAGAGTGCGTGGTATACAGTAGCTTTATATCCTAAAGAATTATCTCAGAGATGTAGTTAACTGTTGCTGGTTGAGATAATGTATTTTTCTAGCCTTGGTGGTGGGTCCTGGGAGAGATGCTGTAGAGTTTTCGTAAACTGAATTACTTAGCTCTGAAACTGGATAGCTCTTACAGTTTGGCAGTGGTGCAATGTTATTATCTCAGAGGACAATTGATTGTGCTCAGGGAGCAGTTAAGAACTTCTTGAGACAAGGATCCACTCTTTCAGGAGGGTGAATGAAGTGAGCAGTGTTGCACGTTTTATTTAGTCTTTCTTTTTTTTCTTTTTTTTGGTAAAGTGGCACTGATCTCAAATCCAGGGTAAGGAGTCTCTCAGTCTTATCTGAAAACCTAACATATTTAATATATTTCTGTCTATAAAAAATTCCACCAGCTTACTGTTACAGAGTAGACATGATGATTTTTAGCAGAGCAGTCCATGTCAGGATTTTCTTCCCAGCTGGCATTTTTTTTTAGCCTTTGCTAATAGGTGCGTTTGATCACTTTCTGATGAGCTCATTATCTCCAAGCAATGTCTCTTTTCAGTCTGTTAGTTTGCTAGTTTGGGATACTGTGTTTAGCCTCAAAATCTTCTGCGTGGAATGAAACGATTGGTAGATGTTTACAGACTGTATGAATGTTGTCTACCATCTCTGCCAAATACGTGTTCTCTCTGCAGCGGAACACATTTTATAGATCCAGTTTTCCAGGCCTGAAAGTAATGACATATGGAAGGAAAATGCCAGAAAGTTCTTGCTGACTGTGAAGGGCAAAAGCAAACATTTTGCACTTAGACTTGTGGTGGTAAATTAACAGTGCCTGAATTTTTTTTATCTTTTTTTTTTTTTTTTAACTTCAGATTTCAGCTACTTTTTACATTCATATTCTAATAGGTTTGAATTGCTTAGGATATTTTTTCCCCACAGTTACAGATCGATTACTAAGGGTCAGTACTCTCCTTTTCATCTGGAGCTAATCTGGTTTTCCATTGCTCAATAATTGATAAGGTCTTCTGAAGAATCTGTGTGATTTGGCAAGTGCAAGCTACCTTCTTGTGTGGTTGTTTAGAGGATGTTTTATCCTCAGCTTAGACCTCAGACTTTCAGCTTACATCATTTATAAAATGTTCTCCCACACTCCTGACACACACAGAAACATTGGCAATACTAGTGGATGTTTCAACTATGGTATGTCAGTACCAGGGGCTTTAGTCAGCCCTATGTTTTTGGGTCCAAGATACAATATACAAATTCCTGCAGCTGTAGGTAATGTTGGATTTCTGTGCTGAAGAGAGCAGAGGAAGGAGTCACTCCTTCTAATTTTCCCTAAGGTAGAAAAGGACTTGATTTTGGTTTGATTGCAGATAGCACTTTTGAAGAGGTCTGAAGATGGTCTGTAGTTGATCTTTGTAGTTTGTGCAGAATGGAGATCCACAAAACTGTTTAACCAATTTTCAGGCAAAAAACCTCATCATACTTCTAGGTGCAAGTACTGGGGAGATAGCCAAGTGTAAGTTTTCAGTTCAGTCGATCACTTGGTAGTCAATCCCAAAAATTATTAGAAAAAAAATGATTGGGAGTGAATGTGTTTTCAGTGTGTCTTTTCATTGCTATGGTTTTGGAACCTCATCAAGAGTTTGCTGAAATCCAGTTGAATTCCTAGTGTACCAGAGTAGGTATTAACTGGGGAACAATAACTGCAGGCTTCTGTGCTTTTATAAATGTCAGATCTACTGTGTCACATAGGGGAAGTCACAGGGACTGTCATATCTGTCAGCTGTTCAATTTTCACGCTGATCTGAAGTCTTGTCTTTGTGTCTTTTGGAGTTATCTTCCACTGAGAATTCAAGCAACTTGTCTATGTTTAGACTATTGTAAAAGAGAGATTCCTGTCAGGATCAGGATCACTTGTTCTTGAGACTGGTGTACTCGCACACATGTTGGATTGTTGTGCATAGGTGAGGCAGTTCTTATTGTCACATTAATCTGTTCAGAAGAAGCTGAAGAATATGTACAAAGGCCAGTTGAAAGTAAATGAAACCCAGCATTGCCCAAATGGATCCACTTTGTGGCTGTCCATCCCTCATTTCCATCTGTACTTCTCTCGTGTCCTTTTTTTTCAATTTCAGCACTGCTTTTTTCCTAGATTACATCAAATTTCAATTTGTATTCGTATTTCCATGTTTCCTTTAGTATTACTATAATATTTAATACAGTTGTTATAAAGTAGTTACTTACCTGGTTCTTCATCATTTCAGCCTCTTTTCTTCACAGCCCATTTCTTGCACCTGTTCTTGTCTTTCTTTGTCTGTGACTGAAAATAATGCCTTGATTTTTTTTTCAGGAGGTTTTGCTTTCTTTTGGTTTTTTTAGCCCAGCAAGGCAAATAAACAAACTGCATACATAAATCCAAGTCTTGTCATTTCCGTGTGCACATCTAGCCCTTGAATGTGCTATGAATGGGATCCCAGTGACAGAAGAAGGTTTTGGAATTTGTCCTTTGTAGTGCTTTGACCTTTCTTTTTTCATGAACTGTGAGCTGTTCAAGACCATTGTTCCTGAGTTCAGGCTCCCCACAGCAATCACTACCTTAGGAACTGAATTACTTTAAATGCTGCGCTGTATTTCTTTCTTCCTCCTACCTGGTGTTTAATTAAACTGCTCTTTGTTCTTATTGAGAGAGAACTTTCTTGCCTAGCTGGGTACATGCTTCATATAAAAATGTTTTTGGTGGTTCCACACTTATCATCAGAGCTATCTAAACTGTTCTTTGATAGCTCTGTCCTGGATGCTTTCCTGCTGGTCAAACTGTAATGAGAAAAGATAAATAAAAGTGAAGCTAACTACCAAAATAGAAACAACAGGCAGTAAATGTGCTACAGCAAGGAAAGTATCCTTAGGAAGTATGGGTTTTAAAATCTCAGCTGATGTCCTTCACTCAGCATCAGTGCCGGTAAAATTCTCTTTGCTTAAGGCCACATTTGTTTTAAATTGAACTCTTGCCGTATGTCTTTCTGGCTGGACTGGTTTCTTTTGTATCCTTTGTCACTTACAGTTCTCTGTTTTGATTCCAGTTGGAAGCCGTGGCTTCAACTGGTGAAGCAGAGCTGATGGGCTGCGGTGACCCTCCCTGCTCCCTGCACCAGCAGGCTCTCAGTGCTCAACAGTTTTCTGGACTGCTGAGAGGAAACCTGGGCTTTTATCACTGCCTTCTAGACAGGGATGGGCAGCCACAAAGGTGTCCTGTTTCCTGCTGCCCAATGGGACCCAGTTTTTAAAATCATAGAATGGCTTAGGTTAGAAGGGACCTTAAAGATCATCATGTTCCAACAACTGCTGCCACCTACCAGATCAGGCTGCCCAGGCCCCCAGCCTGGGCTTGAGTGGCTCTCCAAGGATGGAGCTCAGGAGGGATGTTGAGATTTGAGGATGTTATGGCTGCACTTGGGCTGCTGAGAGAGGCTGTGGGAGAGGGGCTTGTCTGGTCTGGCCAAGAGCAGGGTGAGGAGATAGCCCACAGCAGCCAGCTACTGCTTGAACCTGGGCTACAAGAAAGCTGCTCCTTGGTGCTCTCAGGTTGGTGTTGTCAGGCTGCTGGGAACAGCCACAAGTTGCAGTTTGGGAGGTTTGTGTGGGACATTTGGGAAAGCTTTCCCTCAAGGCAGCTGGTGTGTCACAGGAGCTGGTCCCCAGGGAGACTACGTGAGCTCTGTCCATGGGGGTTTTGAAGACTGAGCTGGCCTTGCTCAGTGTTGGAGGTGGTCTGGATTTGAGGAGAATGTCAGAAAGGAGACCTCTGAGGCTTCCTTCCAGCTTGTATTTTGCTGTCTTTTGTTTCTCCATGGTGATCTGTGAATAAAGGCTTCTGCCTGCATGATCAGTGACTGGTGAGCTTCTGTAATCTCTGCTCAGCATCTGCTCAGGAGAGCAAGAAGAGACTCTGTGGGAGCAGGTGTTTGACAGCATGTGACTGAATATTCCTTGAAAAGTGAATGGGAACCCCATGAAAGAAATCGTCTTTACTGTAATGGCTTAATTGTCTGATTAATCTGGGTTTATAGCTGCTTCATTTTGATGGACTGGTGAGCAGCAGCCACCAGGGAGGCACAGCTAAGTCTGTGTGTTTAAAATGATGTTCTTGTCTTTCTGTAGGTGCTGAAACTTTGAAATAAAAGTTTACCATGCTGAACTGTTGCCCAGTGTTCCAGTGCAATAGCAGAGTTCTCTGGGAGTGTGCTGTTCTCTGCATGTGTTATATACCTGTTTAGCGCTGAAACCTTGCATTTCTTTGAGGTCTCAAAGAGAGGTCTGCAGACAGCTCTGGGAGTTACTGTGGTTCTTTGCAAAGGATAAATTAATAGGATAAAGTTTATTGGTGGAGTGTGAGAAGATGCGACTTTGTCTGCCGATCAAGGCCAGTGAAAAGCTTGGTTGTAGATGCATCACTGAACAGGAACATTACAAAGAATCTGCTTTGGGTGTATGTGGGGACATGGGGGCATTGATACATAGTTCAAGTAACATAATTTAAATGGAAATAAGTAGGAACTCCCAAACTGGTGCTGGAAAGAGGATTTCACTGCTGCTCTGGCAGGGGGTACTTTGGTGCACTGATGTCTGCCCAGGTCTGTGCAGCTGGTACAGTCCCAGGCTCTTGTTCTCCTGACACTTCTGTAGCTGCAATAGCACTGGCTTAGCCAGTGAGTGAGAGGGTTTGAGAACGAGCAAACTAAATGTTTGAGAAATCTGTGCTTTAATGCTGCTTCTTAAAAGAGCACTGCTAACTTGCCAAATGGCTTGCATGAGGTGCTTTTACAGTGCAGAATGCTCAAGTGTCATGTCATGGGAGTTTGTGAAGTCAAGAGCGGAGGCATTTGTAGAACAGACCTGTTAAATGTGAGGCTGTCAGTGAGCAGAACCATTAGCGAGGGATTTAGGAGAGGAGTACCTGCTTTTAATGTAGATTATTTTCTAAAATAAAGTTTAAAAATAGCGAAATTGTTCTGTGCTTTGTTATATGCTGACCTTTAGCACTTGCCAGAAAAATAATGTTCTTGTGTGCCTGAACTATGGAAAGGGGATTTATAAAAAATGGGGAAAGATTAAACAGGAAAGCTGCAAGACAATCCTAGTTTCTGGCAGCAGTTCTTGTATTAGAGTGTGTTTTCACTTTGGGTGTCCTGCACCAGTCTGTCTGAATGCCTGAGAAAAGGCGTGGAGTATTGTGCATCCTGCTAGGAAAGCTTCTTTCTGCAGTTGGGTTTTATAGCAAAATTAAGAAACTGTAAAATTAAATTCTTTGTTCTGATGTCAGTTCATATGTGTGCTTGCAACAGATGTATGTGGGCTGCTCTATATGTCACGTGCTTCATAATAACTGCGGTGGGGTTTGTGTGTGTTTGCTTGTTTTTTGAAGAGAAGGACATACCGAGCAGACCTCTGAGAACTCGTGCCCAGACTCCAGATGGCAGGTTTTCTTTTCGGTGGAGGCCGCCTTATGGAGCAGGCTTCAGGAGTCCACGCAGCAGATCACAGATCCGTGGGTATGGAGAGAGCAGCCGAAGGATGAGCTATGCTCCACTGCCGCAGGAGCGGCAAAATCAGGAAGCAAGAAAACTTGGTAAGCCAGATTTCTATGATACCACCTAGGTGAGAGCTGCTGCCAGACTGCCCTTGGCAGTTACCCCATTGATTTGTTTTGTGTTTTGGTTTGTCTTTCAGTATCTGGCAAGGCTCTTCCCAGGCAAAAAGCCATCTTCTGTAATTGCTTGTTGCTTCTACGTGGCCATCGATCACGTTATTGTAGCCATTAAAATGATTTCCTGTTATAAATGAAAATGCTTGCTGCAGGTGTGTTTGGTGTTATGTGAAAATGTGATTACCAAGCTGGAAATTATAGTACAATGTGATGCAGTTATCAAAGAGAGACTGTATGCAAGTTACCCGTATTAATAGTAGAGAGAGGCATATAGTTCACAGCCTCTTTGCACGTGGTGGAGCACCTCTCAAATCCATTGGTTCTTCTCCTCTTCTTAAAAATTGTGCCCCTGCATTATTTCAGACCAGTGGATAAAAAGCTAACCCTAATTAAATGTATTCATGTTGACCAGTAGAACAGTTCCATGATCTCCATGCTGGAGTGTCACCTTCATGTGCCCATGTTCTCAGCAGTTCCTTAGGGAGGTCCTAAGGTCCCACTGTGGGCTCCTGAGACAGTCAGGTTTTGGCCTTTGCTGTGCTTCCTGTCCTGTCCCTCCATACTATAATGATTTGCTCTCCTTCATTAGTTCATATGCACTTGATATAGAGGACTTCTAGCTTGCTGTAATAATGGGATTTGCAGCAACTTTGTTTCTCCAGAGGCAGAGGATTTTTTTGTGTGTCGTTTATGTAATTCTCCTCTTACCTGTCTGTCCTGTGAACTCCTCTACATTGAGTGGGCTCAAGGTCTGTGCTCATGGCTCTTACTTTGACCTTCTTCCTGGAAGTTTCAGCTATTCAGATGCATTTGCTCAAGGTTAAACTTCTTAATCTCTCCTGTATATTGGAAGCTTATCCCACAGACAGTCTGGTCTTGGATTACAAGGCTGGTGATGGTTCAAAAATCACACATGGCTGCCAGAATTTCTGACGTTGTGATCTAAATATCTATTTCCTCTTTTATTTTTTAGGCTTTATACAAAAAGAACATACTTATCTTGGTTTATCCAAAGAGAGAGAAATCCTAGGTCACCTTTGTCAGTTATTCCAGGGTTTCACAGCCTTTCCTTGCAGGGATCTCCTAACTATCCTCATCCCTTCTCTTCACTTTTCATATTTCTGCTAAGAGCAGCTCTGGAGAGAGACTCACTGTAGCTGACAGTGGTTCCACATCTGTGCTAATGTTGTGTTGGCAGTCCAGTACTCTTCTGGTTTCCCTATCGTGCCTGGTTGCTGTGTTTGCTGCTGCTACTTCTGTTTCTTACGCTTTCATCTGTACTCTTAAGTTTCTTCAGGATGAGGTTGTCTCTAGGTGTTAGGTATTGTGGGTTTTTGTTTTGTTTTATCTTTCCTTTTTGGTCACAGTTTTAGTGGATATTCAGCATTATACTACATCTTGATGAGAAATTCTATGTAATGTGATTTCAAACATCTTCTTATTTTATTGCTTTTGTACTACACTTTTTTCAAGATGGAAGACAAATGTTTTTTGAATAATCAGGTTATCAGGAGAGGAACTCAAACCTAGAATATAAAAATCTTGTAAGGTGTTTTTTTCATTTTAATAATTTGCTTTCCCACTTCTAGTACCATCTTTGTTGTTCTTATCATATGCATAGTGAAAGTTATGAAATATTATATGAATAACAATAATGTAGGAATCCAAATAAATGACTTATCCTTTTGTATCTTAAGAAGTAATGAAATGTGTTTCTACCTGTAAAGACTGAAGATTTTTGTTTTTTTGGTTTGTTTGTTTGATTTTTTTTTTTTTTACAAATACGATTTTACTGAAAAATGTGTTTTTTCCCTCTGTGTACAGCCTCTGAATCAGTTCATGTGGTTTCTTTGCCATCACGGAGTACCCAAGGACGCAATCAACCTGTCTATAGGTCATCCTTAACTAAAAGGAAAGTCATAGGTATGTTTCTTTTACATCAGCTGTTGATTGTTGGAGATATTTAATGAAATAAGATAGCTTTCTGTTTTTCGATTGCATGTGCCTGAGGTAGGTTTTTCTGTGTGGGTTTTAAAGAGCTTGATGGTTGTCTCTGCTTCTCTGACTCAAGCAGTATTAATAACAGAATAGAATCTTACAATATGGTTGAGTTTTTGCTGTTTTTTTCTTTATTTTTTTTTAATCTCCTCTGCTGCAGCTATTGACAGACCTTACAGACTGCAATAACTGCATGTGAAGACTTGATTTAATTGAAGCCAGAGCCTCCACAACTGGATGTCTTCTTGTCACACTTCTGCCTTGTTTTCTGTAGGGTTGATTTCCAGTCAGCGAAGTCATAGGAGATTGGAACAGTGTAGGGTGGATGGATTTGTTTCAAGTATTTTGTTGGAAAATACCTTTGTCAGAACTTGCATATTCTCTGTGGAGGTGCTTCCACCAACTTCTCATGCTTGCTTTCTCCCTTCACATGCTCCCATCTCAAGCAACCACTTTCAGGAGAAAGGCAGAGGTTTCCACTTCTGTGGCTTGTTTATGAGATGCTGCCATCATGAGAGGCAGTGAAAAATGTGTGTTCTTTGCAGTTAGGTCCTCTAAGACACTTTTGAGTAGTAGATAAGACCTCTTCACCACTGTAGAGGTGAGTTTGTTTACACTGGAAAAGTCTTGTATTGTCTGAGAACCATCCGCATTAAAAACCCATTTGGAAGAAGTGAAATGTGCTTTGTAGCTGCTTGTGTGAGCAAAATATTAAATGACTGTGAAATATATGAGTACTCAAGTCCTGTAAGCAAATGCATGTGCTTTCCCACTATTGTTGTCTTTGCTATACATCCATGCAGTCTGCCTATTATAGCATAAATTACTGAGGGTTTTTTGAATTTATTTATTTAATTTAATGAGTTCCCCACTATTCTTGTTATTGATGTGCCATTTTTTCTCATTTCAGAGGAGGAAGAGGTGGAGGTGGTGCAGGACATAACTGTTCGAGTGATGTCCTCTCAGTCTGTGCTTGTTGCTTGGACGGACCCGCAGTATGAAAAGCAGAAGGTTGCAGCAAACAGGTAGTTAGCCTACATGTCCTTTTCTGAATAGATAGAAGAGATGAAATGCTGACAGTGCAGTACTAATTCCTTCTGCATTTATTTAACAGTTGGTAATAGGAACAGTTTAGCTTTGGGTACAGGAGTTTGAGTAACTCTGCGTTAGTGGCTGGTAGGGAGTGCTTCACCATCTGGAGACAAAAATAAGCAGAGAAACCATTGTGGGATGGGGACTATGCAGCAGTGTGGGGCTGGGACCTTAGTGGCTTTTGTTTTCACTCTGCTGATGTGCTTTGTGTTTGAACTTTTGTTTTCTTGTATCTAATCTCAGACAGTACAATGTTCGTTATCGGGAAAAGGGAGAATCAGCAAGGTGGGATTACAAGCAGGTGTCCAACCGGCGGGCGCTGGTGGAGAACTTGGCACCAGACACCATGTATGAGTTTGCAGTCCAAATCATGGATGGAGAAAAGGAAGGCAAATGGAGCGTGTCTGTTTTCCAGCGAACTCCGGAGGCAGGTATGTATGGGAAAGTTCTGGTGCTGCTGCAGTGAGGAGGGAGTGGGAGAAGTGGTTTGGGTATGTCTGGGAAACAGCACAGCAGCTTGGACTTGCCTCTTCCTTTGGATGTATCAGCCTTATGCGGAGATGTAAATGGGCATGCATGGACTTGAGTTCTGTATGTACTTTGTCTTTGAAATGAGCAAATAGGCATTTCTGCTATGGGAAGAAGGGGCAAAAAGGATACGCCATGTGGGTCATGCTTTCTTAATGGCCTTTTCTATGTCTGTCTGTTTTACAGCTCCTACAAGTGCACCTGAAAATTTAGATGTTTGGCCTTTGAAGGGTAAGCCAACCTCTGTAGCAGCATCCTGGGATGCTCTCCCAGAGAGTGAAGGAAAAGTTAAAGGTAAGTCATCACTCTCGGTTTGTAACTCTGGAAAGGACCTAATCTTCTCAAAAGCAGACTGCCACTCTACAGCAAGCTGAAACTGCTTACTGTGCTGGGACTACTTTGTTTGTTAGTGGCTCACACCCAAGCAAGATTTCCTTGTTTCCAGCCCAGATTCAGCTTCTGCACAGCTGGGAAGCCATCAATTTGTCCCCAGGATATCACAAAGCACATACGCATACTTACCTCTTCATCATCAAACAGGTTGAAATGGAGCTCAGGAAGGATGTTTCCCAAAGGATTTGTAACAGTTAGGCAACAAAAACAAATAAATAAAAGTTAAGGAAGAGTTGAGTGGCTGCCAAGAAAATGAGTGAGATTGTACTGTTTAATATCTAGCTTATTGTGGAAGGGAAGCCTCTGCTTATAAAGCAAGCACAAATAGAGATTTCAGCAGATTTCACACATAAAGCTTGTACAGTGTAGCATTGCCATATGAGAGTGGAAAGCTCATTTGTCAGTGGCATTACTTGCATAGAATGTTTAAAAAGAAATAAAAATAAAAAAGCATTCTTGGATTTTTTTCCCCTTTTTCCCTTCAAAAAGAAATAGGCAGGATTTTTGGCCGCCCTCATTCCCACTGATTGATGAGTTTGTGTTCTCCAGTTACACAGGTTTCTGGAAGTGCCTTATCAGCACTGTAGCATCTCAGAGTTTAAAAAGTCCCAGTCCTGGAGGGAAGTGTACTGTGACCCTGTAAAAGATCTACTGTATGCATTCTTCAAGGCAGTGTTGGAATTCTTTCCTCTTTGAAGTCAGAAGGAATTTTGCCAGTTACTTCAATAGAACTGAAATTCTGTCTAAGAATTATTATTTCTTAAAGTAAGATCATGCAGGGACATTATCTGAAATTTAAAATCTGCTCCTAATTTTGAGCAGCCTGTAAGCCTTCTTCCAAATTGGTCTGCTGATCTTTAGATGATTCAACTAGTTTGAAGGGCTGAATGCTTATATGCACTTGATATATCATTACCTTTTGCTTGGGTATGAAGTATTACAAGAGAGGCCTTATATTTAAACTAAATAAGCAGCATACATAATATTTACACTGGCTGAGTGGAACCACTGAATTAGCACTTCATAGTCATTTCTTTCCCTTTTACATGTTTATACCACATATTGAAGAACTGTCCTCTGGTAGTCATTTGAAAGCTACCAGGAGTAACACCAGTGTTTCTGTAATTAAAACATTTCCTCTGCATTCCAGAACAAACAAACAAAAAAAGTCTAAATCAAAGTTCGTGGTGCCTTCTGATACCGTGTGGTGTTTGCTTTGTCTCAGCAGCAAATATATTTCCATATTGATGACTTTTTTTCTTGGTTTTGATGTCATGTGCTTGGATTATTTCTTAATGCAATAAATGCAGTCTCATTTTTAGATTAAAAAAGAATAATTTCCATGTTCTTAGTAGTGTTACGCTTCTGGAGTTTTTCAGTTATTCACTTGGAGTTTATACGGCTTCTTACAGACAAAGGCAAAAGACAAGGAAACCTGCATGTGGCTAAGCTCCTCTTCATGCCCACAATTAACCCTTTCTACAGAAAACTAGGAGGGTGCATGTGTAATCCTAATCTGAAAGATGAGAGCAAGGCAAATTTCTTAAGTCATCTCAGTCATTAAGTCATTGAAATGATTCATTTTTATCTTTCTGTTAAGATGAACAAATATTTATTTAACTTATCTATCTATAGATATATCATGTCTTTGTACTCCAGCTGTTGACTCGGCGTGCATTGCTAGTGTATTAATTTTAGTAATGCACGTTCTAATTCATCCTACCCATACAGTCTGTCCGCTGGAAACAGGACTGTTTTCAGTTTCCTCCTTCCAACCGTCTGCCAAATCATTTCAGAATACATTCTTTCATACGCCCCTGCTCTCAAGCCTTTTGGAGCAAAGTCCATCACCTACTCTGGAGCTACAACATCAGCCATAATAGATGGTCTGCAGGCTGGGGAGCGCTATATTTTCAAAATTCGTGCAGCAAATAGGAGGGGACCCGGTCCTCAGTCTAAAGCCTTCAGTGTTGCCATACCAGCAGGTAAGCACCAAGCCACTCACTAATGGCTTAGTCTGTCTCTACTTGCCTTGGTTCCATTTACATTCATTCTTTGACTTTTCTTAGCTTCTCCTGTGCACCCTTCATCTAACCCATGGGATTTTACTTCTTCAACGCTCTTTTTGCTAGCTCTTTTCATCATCATAATTGTCCAAAGAGATGCTTGAAAATAAGCATTCATTGCTCTGTAACGTGTAACCATATGGACATTGTAACATTTTAAACAAAGGCACACCATACTCTATTCCCCGGTGTGCTGCATGAATATGTGTGCTCTTGTTATGCAAAGACCGAATAAAACTATACTTGGTTCTTTGGTTGCACTGTTCCTTACGACTCCTGCTCTTTAAAGTCAGCTAAATTGGTCTGCCTCCTTGCCAAAGAGGTGCTGTTGTGGGGATTTGCTGAATTCTAAACTAAAAATGTATCCTGCCTCAGACAGAACAATGCAGCATGCTGTCATAAACAAGACTAAGTTCTTCTAATGGTACGGTTCTGCTGACTGAATGTTGCAGTCCCCACTTTTAGATTTTTGATTTTAATTGCTTGAAGTTTTACTTGAGTTATGAAAAATCCACGTAAGTGGATTAGTACAGAGATAAGTACCATCTTACCTTCTCTTAAGTAGTCTTGTTCTTGCTACCTGCCTGGTTTTTCTTCTTTTGTTCTGCTGTTGCTATGAATAAACATGCTCTTTTTTTTTTTTTTTTTTTTTTTTTTTCAGATCGTAATGAGGATTCAGTTGTTCAGCAACAAACAAAGGTTCAAGACAATTCAGAGGCTAAAAAACCTGTGAATGCTGGTTCATCTCCTTCTCAAAGATCCTCTATTTCTTCACAAGGGCAGGTGTCACTTTCCTCTAAGCAGTCATCTGTTCATTCACCTGGTGCTGGAGATAAAAAGAATCTTCTTTCTGAATATAAGAATAAAGTCTTGACTCGAGGAGGTGTTCTGAGTAAATCTCAGTTACCTTCCAGAAGGACAGGAGAACTCGATCTCCAATCTACTGAAGTGACAGAGGATCATGATTCATCAGAAGAAGCTCCAACGGCATTACCAAAAGCCCGGGATCACAGGAGGATTGTTAGACCCTTGTCCTCCAGTCGGACAATCCATCCTGTTCTTGCCTCAGGGAGGACGCCTGTTCGAACTCACACATCAGAGCTGTCACAACAGAGTAGCACAGAGAAACGTGAGCCATCAGCATTGTCACCATCCTCTGCACAGCGCTCTTCTGCCTCATCTGTTCCTAAGTACTCAGATAATGAAACAAAGCAGCTAAGGCAAAGTAACTCTAATGTGCCTTCTCCTAAAGCCTCTACCCATTCTCTGCCTGCCAAAAATAATGATCATTCTGTCAGTGTGGAAGAAAAGCCAGATCCCTTGCTGGTGAAAGTGCCTTCTAAAACATCAGAGTCTGGTCTCCTGGGTTTACCATCGAATCGGCAGTCTGTTGTAACTCATGAGGTGGACCCAAGTCATCCAAGTGTGTCTTTGCCTAAAAAGACATTCTCTTCTCATATTCCATCACAAAAGACCCAGAAGACCTTCCCCTCAGAACCTCTGCAGAAGGTACAAACCAGTCCTTCCTTACTGCATTCCAGGGGCCGGCGGCTGCCATCTCCTGTTTCATCCCAGAGTAATGAAGAGTTGCAGGAAGATGATGATGAGGATGTAGCAGAAGACAGTGACCGAGCCAGGAGCCGCTCTGTGTTTCCTAAGGAGTTGTCCACTTCTAGGGGATTACCTATGTCTTTCTCTCAGGGAAGCTCAAGTTTGTCTCTCTCAAAGCAACAGCAGCCAGTTTCTCAGGTACCTTCTTACAAATCAAAGCTTACTCAGCCAGACTCCAGTTCTGCCAGTGGTAAAGTAAAAGACAACCAGTATAATTCAAAGTTGTCATCCATGTCAAGACAAACTCGTCCCTCATTACCTAGTCAGTCAAGGGCTGCTACAAGAATAGTGCCCCATACAGAGAAAAACTATGACCAGTTACCATCTAAAATGTCCCAAACCGCACTTCCTCGAAAAGTTCCTTCCTCATCCTCTTCTAAATCTCGTCAGTCAGTTTCTGATGAAGAGAATGATGATAGCAGTGAGTATGATCACAAAGAGGTGGAAGAGAAACCCACATCTTTGGCAGCAAAGTGGTCCCCTTCTCTTTCTAGAGGTAATAAAAAAACATATGATGACACTACTAGCAATAAGAGGAAATCTATGGACAGTCTTCTACCTCACAAACTAAGATCTGAAGAGGAAGAGAAGGAAGGAACTCCAACATTAAAAATTTCTTCTCCTGAATCACCAGGCAGCTCTGCTGTAGCATCACGGGTTATTCATTCTTCTAACAAACATACCCCATCTAAACCAAGCTTCATCTGGCCACGTTCTTCTCAATCTACAACGACACACACTGTTCCTCCAACAGTTTCCTCTTCCACTTTGTCCCCTCGCCAACGACTGTTGAACTCCAGGCTGCGGAGCCCTTCCCAGCGGCAGTTTGTTAGACCTCCTTATAGGCAAGGTATCTTGTCTTTGTTCTAGTAATGTTGCTGAATAGAGGTTTTCATAAGATCAACAATTAGATGAAAAGTTCTCTATCAGAAAGCAAACTCAGTTGTTCAGTATCACGTAGTTATTTCAGATGTTCTCAGGGAGCCCTGTTTTTGAGGACATTGTCTGATCTGTGTGATGTGCCCTAGGCCTTTGGTCGTGCAGTCTGATCTGCACAGGGTTCAGTTATCCATAATGATTTCTGGTACTTCAGATTAGGAAAGTTGTTCTGTTTAATAATCATACATTCAGTACACTTCCCAGATGTTTACAAAGTTCAAAAATATCTTAATGACTGTGTCACCTCTGCTGCAATGCATAGCAGCCCAAACGTGCTGTTGAATTAGGTCTGTTATGGCTTCTGAGATCCAGCAGTGATGTTACATGTTTGTTCAGTTGCTTACTGTTTGAATATTGATTACAGATTCTGAGATGTATCATAATGAGGAAGTCTGAAATATATGCATCTGTTAAACAAAGTTAAGGATTGTTAGTAGGAGTCTTCTTAGAGCCTTTACCAGTAAAACACCTATACAGGATTTGCATTTAACCGAATATTCATAAGAGGTTTTGCAGACCATTGCATTTTAAACTGTGGTTTGTAGTATACACAGTTTTTGTCTGACCAGTGTATTTTCTTCTGTATTTCAGGTTACAATGGCCGACCTAATCTTACAACGAAGAATGGAAATGGAAAAATATTAGCTGGTAATAATGGAAAACCAAGTGGACAAAGAGTAATCAATGGCCCTCAAGGAACAAAGTGGGTAGGGTGACCTCTGCAGATTCGAGACGCTTTGGCCTTTTTTTTTACTTTTTCATTGAGAAAAGAGAAGAAACACTGCCCCTAGTCAAAGAAGCTGTAAAATGAGGTCATGTTTAATGATGTAATTCCACTGTTTAATTTAAATCTAAAGATAAATACTCTGTTTCATTATTCAAACATTTGGGGTTTTAAATTAGATATTTGAAATGCTTTACTACAGTGTTACTCCCCATAGGCTTAGCAAAATGTTTTCCCTCACGGTCAGTGGAACTTACTTGTGCTCCCCAGTGACTCAGGACACTGCTGCACAGTGTGAATAGAAATTGTCCAGCACAGTTCCCATGAAAGATGGGCACTGTGATGATGTTTCTTTCAAATGCATGCTCCAGGGAAAAGCTCATGAACAAGACTGTCAGCATGAGAAGTTGCTCCATAAATGGCACGGTGCTGTAAAAACAAGTATGTCACAGTAGGTTTCCTGGGGCGACAGGCCTCGAAGTGATACCTTTTATTGTTTTGTGTTTCAGTCAAATTTCTAGTGGTACTTTCAGAAGAACTCAGGCACCATTAATGGCAAGTCCTGCTAGATGCCTGAATGCTTGCCTTTTACCTTTGGAGTCAGTTTATAACCAACCAGTGTAGTGAAGAAAATAGTGTTTCTTGTGTGACTGTTCAAACACTGAGTAGGGTAAAGCTCTGACCAGCTTCAGTGGTGTCAGTAGAGCTGCTCATACAGTAGAACATCACATGATACAAGTAAAAGAAGGGGCATAATACCAATTATTTTATGGCCATTTCAATCTTCTTGATTGCGTTAGAGGAGCACAGAAAATTGCACCAGATAACTTCACATTCAAGGGAGGCATTTTGAAAAGCAAGTCCAAGACCCTTTAGATAGACTTCAGAAAGTGGGCCGGAGAGATGCTAGGGAGACTGTGGGGTATCTGTCCCTGCTGCAGCAGAGGAGGACATTGCTATATTCAGAACCTTCTAAATATTTTGTAAAGCAAGAGAAATAGTGTGTCATCATCTGGTGCCTGGCGCCTCCAGAGACTGCCTGACCACTGCAACAGCAGGCAATCTGATCTCATGATTTACTTTCCTCCTGCTACAGTCTTTTCTGCAACACCAAATTCAAGTTTTTCCTTGCCAGCTTGAATGTACTGTTCTTGTCCTCTTCCCAGTTCTTTCTCAGCAGCAGGCAGCTTTTCTATTTTTGTGTTCTGTGGAACAGTGTATATTAACTCAGGTTAAAACAGCACACAGTTCAGCTGTTTGGGGCTGAAATAGCAATGAGGACTGGATTTTAATTGAAGTAACCTCTTAAATTCAGTCCAGACTCTCAGACAGATTTGTTTTATGAGACAGGCTTTTCTTCAGTCTCCTACCTCACTTAAAATCTTAGTTACTTTGTTTTCACTGCTATTTCAATCTAAATTAACTAGTTTAATTTTTCTCTTTTTTTGATTAGTGGGCATACTTTTAAATACTGCTTTTAAAAGGACTTGGGGTCGTACTCAAATAAGCATTACATTAATCCACTTTAGGAGTAGTGCAGCCCCAGCAACTCAGTGCAACAAGTCAAGGGAGTTGCTCCTGTACGTGCCAGCACTACAGAGGCCAATACGTATGTGGTGCTTGTGGAACTCTGGAGCCCAGCTCCTGGGGCCTTCTTCAGCAGTAATTTTTCAGTGATTCCTATACTCACTTCCAAGTCTGTCTGAAGGTGCTGTACCTGTTCTTCATCACACTTAACATCTGAATTTCCCCATGATTTCTGCTGCTGTGAAATTTCATTTCATATTCTCTTACGTTAGCTAAATTTGAGTCCCATCTGTTTCTTTTAGATTGTAGATCTTGACCGAGGACTAGTGCTAAATGTTGAAGGAAAATACCTCCAAGATTCCCAAGGCAACCCACTTCGAGTGAAATTAGGAGGGGATGGACGTACAATTGTTGGTAAGTTGCAGCTTCCATTTTACAGAAAAAATGTAAAGTTTTTGTGCACATGGTACAAATCTTTGAGCTGTTCAGGGCTCCGAGCATTCCTAGGTCTTGTGCAAGCCATTTGGGATTACTGTACTTCAGGTCACCATCAGTCAGCGCATCTCAGGATCTGGGGATGCATGGGGGCATGCTGCAGGGTTCTTGAGTATGATGCGTCAAGAATCACCCAAGTCTTTCCCACATGTATGAGCATTAGAAGGGACTGCAGAACTGAGCCAGAATAGAGATTGATACTTGTTTGTTTATTTCTATACATAGAAATAATTATTCCCCTACTTGAACTGTACCAGTCATGTATATGTAATGTTTTTTTGTTTGTTTGTTTTCTGACACTAACTACAAATAGCAAAAAGCCCTGTGAATGATTTGTGAAAACACTGCTGGTTTAATATCACTTCATCTGAATAAATATCTTAAGTGCAGATTCAGTCAGTGCCTGCAGGTAAACCCTGTGATTATAATAAATGAGATATTTTGGTTTTGTTCTCTCCTAGACGAAAGGGGTGCCCCAATGGTGAGTCCTGATGGAATACCTTTGTTTGGACATGGCAGATTTAGTAAGCCTGTAGCAAGTGCACAAGATAAACCAATAATAAGCCTTGGAGGGAAACCTCTAATTGGTCTTGAAATGATTAAGAAAACGACAACTCCTTCAACTACAACTACAACAACACCTCCAACAACTACGACAACTACTACTACAACTACAACCACCACAACAACTACTACAACTACCACTCCTGAACCAACTACAACTGAACCCCCCACTGAGAAGCCACCCCCTACCTGTCCTCCGGGTACCTATGCACAGTATGATGACGAGGGCAACTTGTCGTTAGGGTTTGATGGCCTGCCAGAGTGCAATGCAGAAGGTAACTTCCTTTTTAACTGTTTGAAATTGTTTGGTTGTGCTTTTTGTACAGCATGCTTGGATAAACATAAAGCAGAAAAGAATCTGCCTCTGAAGATTTTGGTCCTCATGATAAGGTAAGGAGCTGAGATTAGAGGGACTGCAGAAGGGTTTGCATATTAAATGTTTGTTGTTGTTGTTGTTGTTGTTTTTACTAGAAAATGTCAGTTTTCCCCTGAGCTGAAGCTTATCACAGAAATATATTGATGTCAGGAAAATCTTTACCTTTTGTTGAATCTAGTCTTCTCACATATGCGCATGCACATATGCACAAACATAGTCAGCAGTTTTGCAGTTAGAGCAGCCACCCAGAATCAAGTTCTCACTCCAATTCAGGCCAGGGAAGGACCCAAAAGGTTCTCTACAGCTTGTCTGCTTTGCATTCATTTCTCACATTAAGTTCTGAAAAGTCTCTCTTTTGAGCTACAGTGGGATAAATGTTCAAAAAATGAGATTCTTGCTATCTTGCCAGACCTCAGAAGTAGAGATTTTCAAGCAGAAATGCAGCACAGCATAGATAAACATGAGGAGAGACAACCTTGGCTCTGCATAGATGATGCAGAGATTTGTATATTAATTTCTTTCTCATCAAAAGCTAGAAAATGGTGTTAGTAGACGCTTTTATTTCTTTTTTGCAGTTATGCAAGCTTAGGACGTTGTGCAAATTTAAAATCCAGAGTGAACAAATAGAAATTCATTGGAGTCATGGAGCACTGAGCTTGTTCCTATCAGGTTTTATCCTTTCATCACTTGAATGTTGCATTGAAAACCAGTTAGCTACTTATTTTATGAAACTGGATCAAGGACCACCATGGCAGTCCTTATTCTTTCCACTTATAGGTAGACCCCAGCTCAGTCTACCCAGGGGCAGCAGAAGCATGGCTATAACCTAAAGAAAGAGTTGGTAGTCAGACATCCGCCATCTGGAGTAGCTAGTTTCAATGGATAACTACGCCTATTTACCTTTTCCTCATACACCTGTGTCTCTGAAGCCAAAGTAGATTTACCAGTAGGTTATGTAACCATTGCCTGAGAATTTGAACTATCACACTGAAGAGTACAGAAAATATGGAAAGATGTGGCATCAGCAAATAGTAGTGAGTGTGAAGATGGCAGCTTTGGAAATGATCTGAGAAGACAAAAAATTTTCGTACCAGTTACACTGGATAAGTAATAAGTTAGAGACATTATTGCCTTGAACAGATGGAATTACAGTAATTTGTCAGATAAACGTTGGTGTGATATTAGCCCCATGGTTGTCTATGTCATTAAATGTTTCTTTGAAGATTTTTGGTTTTCTTTTTGGTACTTTCGCTGCTTTTATATTTAGTTATAAAAGTGTTATAAATATTTCTTTACGTAATCAGCGTGGTATTTTCAAAGTTGCCTGAATGGGACTGTATTTTTGGTAGTGTCTCTCCCATTCCCACCACGTGTGCTGCTTGATACCTGAAGGACTTCTGACAATGTATAAGAATAATAACATTTCATGAAGCATGTCTGCTCTAAATCTGGGAACAGGCTCCAGATAAAAAGCTTTGCAGTATTATTTTTAGGAAAGATTTAGGAGAGGTGTGGATTAAGGAATTTTCTTGTGATTTTTAGGAACATGTAAAAACATCATGTATGGTAGAAAGCAAAATAAAACCCTCAAAATACACCAGGTAGCTTGATGATGTGTTGAACTTTGTCAGGGCCATGAATGAGAAACTGTTTTTGTTCACGTTGTGTGTTCACTGAGAATGACTCTCAAAGTCACCCCTAAACTGTCTGGCATTTCAACAGTAAGTCTGCAAATGCACTGAGGTGTACAAGTACGAGATGATGCTGGATTTCTACTCCTTACCTGTTACATAACTTGAGCAGCATTGCTTCCTACCTAACAAGTATGAAAGTTTGCCTGAATAGTGGTTATTAGGATTTTCTTCTATCTTTTTTTTTTCCCTTCATCCTGGTGACCTTCTTCAACAATTAATGAATGTAGTGAAACAATCTGCCTGTTCCACAGAGGAAAGAAAGCATGAAGATAGTAATTACTTAACGATTGCTGTTTGTTTGTTTAACAAGTGCAATGTCTGTTTTGAGAGGGATAAACGAATACTGCTTGAACTATCAAAACATTTCATACTGTTCTCCATTGAGGGTTTCCAAATCATATTTTTATTTTGTCTTTCATTTTAATCTGCATCTGGAAAATGCTCCAGTTCATTTAGTGAAATGGTTATTCTTCCAAAGCTTGATATTTTGTTTCTGAGAGCTTTACTCCTAGAACAGCCTGAGGCTGCAAGTGCCAAAAAACACGGCCACATGTTCTACTTAAGCTTTGGCAATTTCTCTTACTCTCTGGCAGAAATTTTGCTTAACCCAACAGAATATATTGTCAACATTTCACTTGCTTCAGCAGTCTTGAACTTTCAGGAAAGGGATTGACTATGCTGGAGTGGTTTGCCAGTGAAATCAGTTTTTTCAGTGATCTCACACAGATTAAAAGTGGAGCCTCAGTCACTTGCTTTGTGTGATAAAATCAATTGGTGGTTGAGCGGTCTTCACAGATGGCAAAAGACCATGGGAAACAAGACAGCGTTACTTGATATGGGTAGGGTTAACTGAAAAGATGTAACAAGGGTGCTTAGAGCAAGCTGGGGAAACACAGCTGGTATATGTGGAGAAAATGGTAATAACAGGTCTTGTGGGGACAACCTCATCCTCTTCACGCCACCGCTAGTGCTAACAAAACACAGAAAGTGAAGCAGAAGAGTCTGCACAGATACAAAAATTGAAAATACAATCTATTAATTTATGCTGCATTCCATATGAACAAAGGCTGAGCTTTTAATAGGACTGAATGAGTTGAAATCTACCTACAATAGACTTCAAATTTCTAGCGCATCTCATCCTCCTGAAGACTCTGATGGGGTCAAAGAGAACAGTGTGCATTACTGTTCTGATATTGGCTGATACCAGTGTTGTGAGAAGATTTGCAGAATTCTGCAGAAAATCTAGACTGTCAAAGTGGCTTTCAAGTGGCTGATCCTCTGTAATGTACTAAATGTAGCCTAAATGTATTCTTAGAAAATGTCAGAATTGGTGTGAAAGTCTGGCAAGAATTAACCAATTTCCTGTGTTTTCATAGCTTATTTTGGAATTAAAATTACTGGTGTGTTATTCATTTTTAAAAGAAACTTCATGTAGTAGAAAAGAAAGCGGTCTTTTACAATAATTGTTGGTTCTAAATTTTAAAAAAGCAATACAGTATGTATCATTCAAATTCATAGTTTTATTATTGGGAGTTGAAAATTTCCAATATTCATAGTACTGACCTGGTGAAAATCATATTTCTTTCTCTCATGTCAAGTTATACACAAACTCTCCAAATTTAGCATAGTTACCCTGAGGCCTTTGCTGACTGTCTCTTCTGTTTGCACACTGCCCTCCTCTCAACCTCAGTGTTCAGTTGAAGACTTCTGATTTTACCTGCTGTTGGTTTCAGTACCACACTTCTGATATTTTTACATTGTTTTCCATAGTTGATCTGAGCTTTGTGTACTTAGAATATTGTGGAGAAATTTCTCCAACAATGATGGATAGCCTTCAGAATTCACAAGATGAGTTACCTGGTAGTTGGTGTATCAGATGCTCTGTACCTACTCTGCGAAGAGATTAAGATGATTTACATGAGTGGGAATTTAGAAGCATTTGCATTAGCCTTTGGGTTGAACTGGGGGGTTTTGATGTGCACCTCCCAATCATCTTTACTTGCCATGCTTTTGTCTATATCTTGGGGCAATCTCTGTGAACAATTTCAATTTCTTTTGGATGCAGTCAACGCAGGACTTCAGGACTGCATGTATGTGCCCCAACATGCAGTGGGCATTCAGTCTTCTGGATCTGGGTGCTGGACACTGGGAGACCCAGCACCAATTGCGTCATTGTACAAATCCATGCATTTCAGACTTCAGTGGCACCGATCTGTGGATTGCTTGTTTTTTCGTACCTTGTAAAAGATATTGAAATGGAACTTTTCAGTTTATTTGAATTGCTTTGAATTCTTCTTCTTTTTTTCTTTTAATATAAATTTCTTATATTTGCTACTCTTGAGACTATAAAATATTGTTACATTCTGATGTGAGTGTTGTGTGGTTGTAGATAATCTGCCTTTGCTCCGAGAGCCCGGGGGCCCAGGGCAGAGCCCCTGGAAAGTGTATTACTCTCAATTTTTTTTTACAGCTCTCAAACTATTTTTCTCCAGCAAAACTCCTAGCTGTTGTGGTTAGCTACTCATCTGTTATTCTAAACATGAAATATGCAGAATGGACTGTCATTGTGTTATCTGGCAAGCTTAGCAGTTGTTTTATTTCTTTGTAAATCAACCAGATAAAGATTTTAATTTAAAACTTAATTTTTTTGTAGGAGGGTGAAGATGAGACCACTGAATTGTTACAGCATCTTTTTTTTTCTTTTTTTTTCAGTAGATACATTCTCAGGACTGGATTCAGAAGTGACAGCAACTCCAGAGGCATATGTGATATACGATGATGGTACAGTTTAACCATAAGTATCTATTGCAAATGACATGTTTTGAATTGCTGGGTTTTTTTCTGTCTTTCTTTGAAATCGAGTTTGCATGACTAATTAATGCACGTGCACAGAAGCTTAAGCAAGCATCGATGAGCTGGAAAACCGTTCCATAATCCTACATCATATGTGAAGAACAGTGGTGTAAGTGCAGCTGTTTCTGGACATGAGGGTCCTTCTAGACATTCTCTGTTACAACATCTAGTCCAAAATCACTGAATTGTTTTAAAATAGAAAATCAGAGTACTGTCTGAGTCTTGGAAACGTGTTTTTAGCACAAGGGTGCCAATGAATTATGAACCCAGCATTATGAATATTTTCTTGTCTTTTTTGTATGTGTAGTCTGCATTTAGACTATAAAACATTCTCATTCTGAGAGATCACCTAGATATAAAGTAATTAGTCTGCCGAATCCTTGTAGAATTTAAATTAAAGAGATTTGAAAACAGATAAAAGGAGAAGAGGGAAACGTTTTTGCAGTTATTTTCATGCTATTTTGGTGCTGTAAGTCAGGACGCGCAAAAGATAGCTTAAGAGGAAGCTTCTAGTCCTAGCATTTAATTATAGGTTTCTAGAAGGAAAGTAAATAATAAATTACTGGGACTGCTATTCACTGTACACCACCACTGATTTCTGTTGTTCTGCTTCTTTTATTTCTCAGATTCCAGCTCCTATACCCACATATTAAAGCAGATAAGTACAGACCTCTGCTGAACTCAAAGCTTTTAGTATTGGCTTTGTAGTAGAATTTGTGGCTCCAGAATAAGAATTTTTCTTTGTGCATGTGGTGCTGGGAATATAAATAAAACCAACCGACCAAACAAAAAAAGCTCTGAAAAAGAGGGTGCAGCAGCTGAGAGAAAAATGCCTGAGAGTTTTGTACTTTTTATTCCAACAGCCTCATACTGAGGCTGACATTTAGAATTTGTGGAGGACAAAATGGACTGAAAACTGCACAAGTCCTGCAGACTGTGTTCTTTACATCCTGAGCGTGCAGGTCTTTTGCTGAGGCTCCTTGTAGGGGCAGGTCACCTACACAAGGCTTCAGCAATTTTAGGGAAAAGCAATTCAAGTAATCCGATGAGTTTTCATAGCCCATGTGACAATGTGGCAGGGATGTCAAATGCTTCTTTCAGTCAGTCTTGTAGCATGATGGCTTTTCAAAGAGCGCTGAATTTAATGGGACTGGATATCAAGGAAGACTGAATATGAGGAAATTTATATGTGCCAATTTGTTTTCCTTTAATGGAACTGCAAATGGCAAGTACAAAGACATCATGTCAGTTAGTTACAGCAGGGTTTAAAGATCAGTGTGAATCAGCTCTAAGATTTTAGATAAGTAACACAGAGGTTGCTTAAAGAGTTATGTTTTCTACTCTTTTATTTCCCTTCTTTGGCATTTGAAGACTGTGGCCATGGATTCAGTTACTGTGGAGTCTTCTTTTAGGGGTGGTAAGAGAGATGGCAGATAAAACACATTCAGAATATAGATTATATAAAACTGTAGAATATAGAATATACAGTTGTTCATTGTCATTCTTTTTTCCTGTGTGATTGAGGACCCAGTCAGCAGTGGCATTAGTTTTCTAAGGCTATGTGCTTGCTGTCTGTCAGTTTAGTGGAAACCCTTGCAAGACTGAAGTGTGATTGACTGACTTAGAGGCCCATAAAGAATGTGCAGTGGCTGTAATAGGATCGGCAGCGCTCCTTTGGGACTGTCACTGGTCACAGAAGTGTTTTCCTTCTCGTATTTAAGCCAAAATAATGTGAAAACAGGCTAACATTTTTATGTTATGTTTCCTTTGAAGATTATGAGTTTTTCGAGAGCACTTTGCTACCAACCACCACCACTGTCACTACAACTACAACGGCAGAGTCAGAAATTGTCTATCCAGAGATTAGTGTTGTTGGTACCGGTCCTGTATCAGAGTATGACATTGCTGGGAAGAAACGGTTCACTGGTAAGGATATCCTTTGTATTACATAGCTTGCTGCTAGTGCTGCAAGTAATTCTTGTTCTAGGAAGATAAGCCGTTAAGCAAAGGCTATTGCATGAATATGACCAGCAGACTAATGTGGAGTCCTTGTAAGGACTGTCACCAGGGAAACCTAAACAGCAGTACGTTGCTCATGTTTTCACATCTACATGTGAACTCACACCAATACTGTTGAAGTAATGCAAACCTTTCCCTACTCTTGTAAGTATTCTGCTTTGTATCCTGTGTCATATTCAGTTTACTTAAAGTCAGTGAGAAAATAAGTGTGTCTTCTTTGGTGCTCTAATAAGCTCAGCTGCATCACTTTAAATTCACACCATTAGTTCAGGCAGTGCAAGGTCTCCAATGTGAGTCTTCCTCTGGAGGACCTAGTTCTTTTCACTGCCCCATGTAACACCTATGATTTCACCATGTATGTCAAAAGTGTACTTCATATAGGACACACAGGAAAGTCAAGAAATGAATGGTATTCTGGATATGAACTTTCCAAAAAGTAAAACCTACAGGCATAAATTTGTTTTTGCCATTTCTTTCATAGAAGAAGCATAGGGAATGAACCCACAGCATGCTGGCATGAGGTATGAGTATTGCTCCAGCATATGTGAGCCATTCAAGTGTGTAGATAGGCATTGCTGCTCTGCTTCTGTGTCAGAGAAGCAGCTTGAGATCAGACTGGAGGGATTTTGAGGTGCTAGATCATTGTATTTCAGCCTCCAGCCAAGATTGCTAGATCCCTGGTAGACGTTTGCAAATGTCTGGACTTCGAACCGAGGTCAGGTTATGTGTTAGCTTGCCTGGCATTTCAGATATGAGTTCAGGGGATGGAGAGTCATCTTTGATTAATGTCTTGCCTTCCATTCCAACATCTGCAGGCTTCACATGGCTTACAGTGCAGTTCTGCTGCTGGAGTGAAATATTTGTTTTTATATTTGCCAAGGCTTTTTCCACTGCATCTTCAGTTTTGCTGTCCAAACAATTTCATGATGTTTCTGTTCAGCTCTTTCACTGACAGTGCTTCTTGATTCATTTAGCTAGAGATGCTAAAATTAGCTTCATTGCAAGATCTGGAAAAAATCCCTAAGGGCATGAAATCTAATAAGGTAAACCAAGAAACGTTAGTTTATGAGCATTTGAAGGCACTAGGGAAAAAACATTAGCATTTCATTTGCAATGGAATAAACATTTCGAAAGGTAAGTGTTATAGTCCTTACTTTGAATGTTATTGTGACATTTAAATAAATAACAAGATGGTCTAATCTATTTACTGAGCCAAAGTGCAATTCCAGTCAGTATAAAGATTCTAAAAATAGAAATTACAGGTTGTGTCTCTGGAAGGTGGAAACTCATGACTCCCAGTCCCTTAATACCCAGGGGACCACTGTGTTAACTGCTTTGTTTAAGTGTTCATATGTCACTTTGGAATTATTATTCTTGCTTATTCTGTTGTTTCAGCCTAGTTTTAGAATGTTTGTGCAGGACCTGGTAAACTCTTAGATATTTATCAAAGGCCCTGGCAGGGATCTGTTCCTACGTGTAAAATGCCGAGAACGTGTGTGATGTTTCTACCCAACATCCCAGAGCTGTAGGTAGCATGCAGAGGGTCTTGTAGCCAAACTACTCCCTTCTGTCTCTTGCAGTAAAAATGGACCTCCTCTCTATAGGTAATTGGGTACAGTTGTGAGTGTGTGGGGTAGCCATGAATATTGGCATCCTGCTTAAGAATCAAATTGAGCAGGAACCACGCTCTGTTGCTGCAGTGGTTTCTGATTACAAAGATCAGTAAATGGTTTCTTGCACATCTCCCTCATGGAGATGATTTCTGTATGGAGTGAGATAACATTCATGAGAAGATTCCCGTCTGCCAAGCAAGGGCAAAGCCATAATCCAAAGCTAATGGAATTTGAATGCTGCTTGCTTACCTGAAGACCACCAAAATCTTAGCTTTCATTTCTAAATTCCTTTGGTAAAGTGCAAGAGTCTGGTCTGAGGGACATAAGCTAAGGAAAGGCTAAAGGAGAGCACAAGCAGCACCAATCATTTCCTCTACCATGGTATTTTTTTTTTCTTTATGTTGTTCCTTTAGTTCAAGTTTACTGCCATAGCATGAGGATGTCCATGCAACTTGGCTGAGACCAGTTCAGGAACTGTCACCTTAAATTACAAAGAAATATGTGCAGGCTGAACAGCTAGAATTGCCCAGGTCAGACTGGCTAGGGTAGACAGAAATGTAGGAAGCTGTTAGGGCAATGAAAGTGATAAAGGGTTTGGAATGCCCAGTGTATGAAGAGGAGCTGAGAGAGCTGGGGCTCTTGAACGTGAAGAAGAGAAGACAAAGGGGAACCTTGCTAATATGCATAAATAGCTGATGGGGACAGTAAAGTAGAGAGCCAGGCTCTACTCATTTGGTGCCCACTAAAAAGAGAAAGCAGTGGGCACAACCTGAGACACAGGAAATCCTGGTGTGATCCCAAGGTGGCTTAAGCCACAGAGATCCCTGTCTATTATTCAGAGCTGTAGGAATCACACGGTTATCATCAGCCTGTATGTTACTCTGAAATCTACCAAGTGCTAAATGCCACCCTTCCCTGTCCATTCCAGCACCTTATGTGACCTACCTAAATAAAGATCCAGCAGCCCCCTGCTCCTTGACAGAGGCTCTGGAGCACTTCCAAGTGGAAAGCCTTGATGAGATCATCCCTAATGACCTTAAAGAGAAAGACACACGTCCCCTCAAAGCCCCTCACAACATCACCGTGGTGGCAGTGGAAGGCTGTCACTCCTTTGTCATTGTGGACTGGGACAAGCCTGCTCAAGGAGACATGGTAACAGGTACTGCAGAGCTGGTATCCACAGCACATGGGTAGGCTGGGCTGTTCTCCTGAGGGGGGAAGGTTTTGCTAAATTAACATTTTTATCAAATTGAGCCAACTGCTCATGAAATTATCTCTCTATTACAGTTCTCTGAGGGAGATGAGCTGCTTTCCTAGGGATGAGAAAGGTCCTTTTGTCGTCCTTCAGTGCCAGATTTACCTTCTAGTGCTGGTCCAGATATTTCAGATTTTGGTTCTGCTTTTGTGCCAGCAGTTGTGAAGACATTATTTCTCACCAGTGCAGTGTCTGTGATAGCACTTAATTTGACTGACTACTTCTGCCCCTGGGTAGCACTCAGCACCACTGTAGGCACTTCCCAGATTTGCCTTTGGAGCATCTTTCACAATGCCATTCAGTCTGCTCTGAGCTAAGGCAATTTCAGACCTTGTAAGAGCCTCAGAAAAGCACAAACTGACTTCAAAAGTAAGTCTCAAAATTTGTTAAAAAACACTGGAATAAATGACCAAAATATTTTTAGAAGAAAAACAAAGCCCATTTGCCAGTGGGCCCAAAAAATCTGAAGTAAGCCATGGAAAAGGCCACTGTTCTGGTGCTTCCACCTCTGTGGATGAAAGCAGTAGCAAAGGGATGGGAACTAGCAGAGCCAAAACAGTGGTAAAGATTTGTAAGGGATTGGGCTGCAACTGAGCAGGACGTTTGGTGTCTGTCTGCAGCACTGTATTGTTCAAGACTGCAGATCCAGTACCTCACAGAGCATAGTTTGCCTAAAGATAAATGAATAAATGTGACATTACAGTGTTGAGGTGAATATATAAATTATGTATCTCTAAATATATTAGTTTCTGCATTGCCAATGTTTAACTTAAAGTAGCAAAGGGAATGACTGTCATCTTTTTGTTTTTGGTGTCTTTTAAATGAGTAATTGTGTATTGGTACCATCCTGTAATACAGTGCACTGTCATTATTGGCTTATGACAGGATATATTTGTCATCTGGGATGTTCCAGGAGAGCTAGGCATCAAGTCGCGAATTCAGAGATGCTTACATTCCCTTTAACTCATGAAATTTAGCATGACACCTAAGGTTTGGGATAACACTGAAGTTTTAAAATCCTCTCAGCTCTTTGTCTTTCCTTTTTTACAGGCTATCTGGTTTACAGTGCATCCTATGATGACTTTTTAAAAAACAAGTGGTCAACCAGGACTGCAGGTACTACTCATCTGCCAATTGAGAACCTGAAACCAAACACACGGTAAGGAATTGATCCATTCTTTTCAGTTCTGGAAGGGAAATAAAACAAATTCGATGATTTACAATCTTTTTTTTTGGGGGGGTTTAATATAAATGCCTATGCCTGATCTAGATTTTAATCTTTCTGTTTGGCAGAAAATTGTTCTATAAATCTCACTGCTGTTTATATTATACATTTACCACGTTAATCCTAGAGTCGATGACTGTCTGTACAATGTATATGTGTTGTGTATATAAAAATGCTTATCAGTAAGAAAAAACTTCATTTAAAAACTTTATGTTCTAGTCATATGCATAATTGAATCAAATTTTATGGGAAGAGTATATTAAAGTGTACTCTTGTTGTAATGTGATGTGGCCGTTCCGAAATACCGGCATACTCAAGATTTAAGTCGTTATGGGATGGTGGGAAGAGGTGCCAGCTCTCCATGGGAGTTTTTGCCGATGCTGTCACATCAGTTGTGCCAATAGAGGAGACTTCATGGTATAAAGTGGTAATGACACTTGCTCAGAAGTCAGTTTGGTAGGAGCTGTTGCTTTTTGTCTTGCTTTTTATCTCACTGAAGTCTCAAGACAAGAATGTGTGCTGTGCATGATGTTGGGATATTTTATGGTGATTGGATGGGAAATTAATGGGTGCAGAGGGAATATGTTAAAATCACTGATTTTGACAGATACTCAATGTCTTTCAATACTGTTCTCTCAGATTCTGAGTCTGAAAGAGTTCTGTTGTTGCTGTTTGCTAGATGATGGTTCTTTATGAGGACTACAGTCTCTTAAGCACTGGTGTCATGTGCTGCTTATGTATTTGATAGTGTTGGGAGATGCACTGGGATTGAATCTGGGGACTAGCATGCCTTAAATCAGACCAGTGACTCTTGGCACACAGAGCCTGTGCCACAGTAACACAGAAGAGAGACACACTATTCTTTGAAGGATCTTTTCTATCCAAAATGATTTGTGGATGAGTGTTAAAAGCAGTTAAAAGCAGTTGGGAGTAATCTCACTTGTTTTAACTGTTGTATAGCTTCTCACATCATTCAAGATTCTGGTTAATTGCTAAAACCATAAACCTCAACCTAGAAAGCATAGAAGAGCTATCTGAACATACAGTTAATTAACTAATTTAGGAAAAGTCAGTTCATTGTAATATTTGGGTCTCGAAGTTGACTTGGCGTATTTTTTCTGACCATGGCACTGTGCTTTACAGAGTGATTTTGCCCAGCTATTGTCAATCTTATCATAGCCCCCAGGGACAGTGTTAAGGTGCAGGATTCCTTGTTAGTGATAGAGTAATGCTGAGCAGGAACTAGCTGTGAAATGTGCTGATGAAGAGTTTGCCATGTCCGTGTTGACTGTTGCAGGAATGTGTTCAAGAAATAAAGATCAATCTAAATTGCTTAAACGTGTTACACCTATACTAAGGATTATTAATCTAGACCTCTTAATCAAGTCTTTATGAGTTGTGCATGGTGCGTTAAAGCATGATTATTTGTACAGCAGAGAACTACATCTGAATGTTTTGCATCTGCTAGTGTCATTATAAAACATCATTTTAATGAAAATACTGAGGAAGGCGTGGGGCACAGTTTACCTCTGGATTTCACCTGTTAGAACAAGACAGAAGTCATTTGAGATCACCTAAACTCTGTTCCTAGATAGTGAGAGAATCAGATGCAGACCCTCTTGCCTTTGTGTGTCTTTGTTCCCTGAGGACATCAATTCCCTAAACCTCTTCCTTCTTGCCTCTAGCACCAGTTTCTGCTTCCACACCCCAGACTCCTTTACATCCCCTCTTCCTCTTCATCAGTTTTCCATAGCTTCTCCTCCACTCCCCAACTCTCACTCTACCTTGTGCAGGTCAGGAAGGCACTTGCCCCTGTGCCCCAGCTTCCTCTGTGAAGGTTCTTCCATCATTGGTTTCTCCGCCCTTTGCACCTTCTAGCCCCAGCTTCTCATCCTCTAAATGTCTTTCAGTCAAACCTCCTGCTGCCCCAAGGACAGTATAAAATGTCTAATTATATGTCTGCTTTATTGTGCCCAAAACCTCAAGAGTTTTCAGTCACCAGGCAGTGCAATTGCAGTGAAAATCCCATGGAGCCTTGGCCATGCTCTGAGCAGAGGAATCAGTAGGAATTGAGCTGCCAACCAGTGATAGCTCTGCTGAGATGTATGTGAACTCCAGGCTTCAAAGATCACAGTAATGGAATGAATTTTGATAGGAACAACAAGGTCTTTACATATCCAGAAATCTACTGACTTCTTTGTCGAACTTGAAGACTCTTTCAAAGCAGGGAGATTGAAACAAAATCCATTTGTTATTTCTGAAGAACAGTGTAATCCGTTGGCCTCTGTTGTATGCTCTGTGAAGGAAAGAGAGGCATTGTGTGGGGTCTGTGGTGGTGAAGGAGGGTTCTTTACAGCAGAAAATTTGCATGTATCAGCCAGTCTCATTCACACTCTCCACATCCACACGCTGAATTGATTGCATATTTGTAGTCTTAAAAATAACTCCCTAATCACTGGGAAAGAACCCCATCCTAATTAAGAAAACATGGTGTGGTATCTGAAGTTGATCTAAAAATTCTGTTTGCCTTAGGAATGTACAGTGTGAGAAATCTCTGATTAAGTCAGATTGCTGTATGCAAATGCTATTGAGTGGTGGGTGTTCCTTGTGGGGTTATTGGAGGTACAATCTGTGGCATGCACAGTATACCAGAAAGGGGTTGATATTGTGTCAGAAGTCAGCTCCAGAGAAGACTTGAAGCTGTCAGCATGTCCCGGAAAATGTCTGCCTGGTATTTAGGTTTTACAAACAAGACTGAATTCTAAATTTAGCCCATATGATAAATTTTCTTTGGAAGCCTGGCCTAGAGTCCAGTTGAGAAGTAGAAGTTTTTCCATTTGCAAGATGCTGGTCAGCTTTGGTGGGTACAGGAGTTGTTTCCTCGTGATACAGGAATGTTGATGCTAAAATTACTTCAAACCTTAAATCTTCAAAGTCTTGACAATACCCCTTCCCTAAGCTTAATTCTTGGCCATCACAGAAGGGCAATGAAAAGGGCTGGAGAGCATCCTCTTGGCCACTAAATCTGATCTCTTGCAATCACATAATTCTCTTCGTAAGTGTTTCAAACTCCTTCTTGAATATGGCTAAGCTTTTCCCTGCCTTTCTACATGAAAGCTGTGGCAGTGCCTTACAGTAGGAATTAGATAGCACTATGCTTTCCAACAGGCTCTTTTGCTGCATATCTCCAAACCTTCCCTTTCTGGTTTCTGTTCACTTCAGGGTTGTTTTGACCCCAGAGCGTCTGCTACCACTTCTAGCGTTGTGCAGAGCATGTCAAAGGAGGCTCTGACTTTCTGGCTCTAAGGGTCAAATGGGCCAAAAATTTGTTTCCTTTTCTATCTCCATTAAATGAAGCATCATCCACAACTGGCTGCTCTGTGTCACCAGAAAGCAGCACAAAAGAGGTAAGATGTGAATGAAACCCTCCTCTCAAGCAAGCAGTAGACCTATTGATGCTTACCTACCTGACCACAACCATGCAGGAAACCTCTCTTCCAGCACCACTCCAGTGAATTATTACATATTTAGTATAGATACTAATGATATACTTGGTGCTGAGCCATTTTCTGATGGAAACAGCACCCATGTAGGTCTCCTCCTAGCAATCAGGTCAGGTGCAAGTGCCATTTCCTCCCTGCTAGGAGCAAGCCCTGTTACCCACATTGCCTCTGCACAGCCACAGCGCTGAGGGGATATCAGAAGCTGCAGTCCCTCCTTGCCCCTCACTAACATGCAGCCATGGTGTTGGGGTCATCCCTGGTAAGGCAGAGGGGATGCACGTGGTACAGCCTACATGCCCCATCATCTCAGGCTACTGCTGGTGGTACCTGGGAAATGATTTGTTAATGATTCTTTCAAGCAACAGCTGCTTCCCTAACTGTTCTGCTGAGTGATGATCTCCCTTTGTCGCTACAAGTGCCAGCAATTAATTTCCAGCAGGAGGGAGACACTTGGAATTAAGTCATAAAATCATTTTGCTCCAAGTGACCGGTATGGTGATGTGAATGGTCTGGTACTGTAAATGAACATAAATATCACACATTCAGTGCTCTGTTGCATTTATTAAATATCTTCTTTACATGTCAGTAGATGGTGGTGTATGAAATCTCAAAAGAGGTTAATTTTAGGAAAAAAAAATGTTTCGTGTCTGTGTTTAAAAACAAACAGTATTGCATCTGTTTCAGTGGAGACTGTTATATGCCTATTGGTAACAATTTATTACAAGTCTGGCTGAGCAACTTCCACACTACAGTTTTTCTTTGTGTATTTATGTGATGGAGAACAGTTGAGTTATAATGATTTTGAGACTTCCTGGCAAATCCATCAACCTTAATGCAAATAAGATTCTGACTAATGAAAATGTCAGATGCCTGGCCTAGAAAGGCTTTGGCAATTTCTTTTTTATTTGTCATGTCTGAGAAATAAATATATCCCAACTTCATTATTTTATTGACTTGCTTAATACAGCAAGCATAACACAGTCTATGCTTAAATCACAGGTCAGCATGTCATAAGTCCTGGCTTTCTTTTTGGCACTATGAAAGGCTTCCTGTGTATTTAAAGGCTTAGTAACTAATTTTCCAGTGTAGTGAGGAGAAATGTATTCATAACTTCATCACTGTTTTTCCAGACAGTGAATCAGCTACCCCAAAAATCAGGTACCTTGGATAGGCTTTTTATGTGCACAGTAGGATGCCTGAGAGTGCAATTGCCCTGATTAGTTAGGTAATCAGATACTGCATTGAGCACTAAATACAAAGCTGCATGCTTTTCTGTGCTTATGTATAGATGTATTTTGTGTAGGAGATTCGTAGGCTACTTATTCCTACTTTAAATGTGGATCATGGCACCAATATATCTAATAGAAGTGTTTTCATCCTAATATTAATGCACATTAAATAAGGGTATTGAAAGACATGCACTTTCTGGCAAGCAAACATTATATCCTGATTTTCTAAAGTAGTAAAACCAAGAGTTGGCTGCTGCATTGCCACCATTTCAGAGGAAGCATTACCTGCATCCCATCCATGTGAGCAGCCTTGTGCCACCCAGTGTTCCCTGCCCCAGTCACAGAGGTGTGAGTAGTGGAGGTATGAATGGACCGTGGCCCCTGGTGTGAGGGTCCCTTGGGAATTAAAGCGGTCCTCAGCTGCATGCTCTGCTTGAGGGCCAAAGTACAGGGGTGCACAGGAGGATTTTGCCTCCCTGTCCTCTTTCCCCAGCCACACTGAACACTCACAAGCTGTTGTCAGGAAATCAAGGCCAACAGCTGAAACCACAGGACAGGACTTTAGCCAGAATTATGCTAGGAATGATCAAAAAAACACAGCCTTGCTAAACTTCGCTATTTAATGTGGTTTCATTTTGTCGCAGTGTGTTTGTCTTTTAAAAGAAAACTGCATTCAGGAATGTGCCTGAATGCTCTCACTCCTGCTGCTCACTTACTCCACAGCAAACCTGCACTCACATGACAGCCATCCTGCTGAAGAACTGGATGTTATTGGCACAACTTTTCAGTCTTTTCATAGGGATCAGTTTGATTTTGAGTTTGCTGCGCGCAATAGAAAAAGCATTCTTTTTAATGAAAAAAAAGAGATTCACCTTTGCCACAGGGCTGGCTCAACGGAGCCCTCTCTGCTTTGTCAGTGTGAATAGGTTTGTATGTTCTGAACTGGTGCTTTGGATGGAGAGGTTCCTCTCAGCAGGCATCCCAGCTCTGCTCTGAGGCTGAGTCTTTGTGGAACAGACGCGTGGTACAGGAAAAAGTGCATGTGGTAAAAACTCAGTGGAAGACTAGAAACTGCAAGGTTCCTGCAATTGGATGGTGTTGAATTTGCTTGCTAGCTTGAAAAGCATGAGCATCTTTCTCGTCATTAAGCCACATGTTATGCTTTTATACTGCAGGTACTGTTGCCATTTCTAGTGCACAGAAGGGAAGGATGGGGAGTAAAACTTCTGATGTAGATGGTGTCTATAGTTTTTACACAGACTGTAGCAGATGGCAGAAGCTTCCAGGGGATGACAGACCACATTTGCTATGAAGCTTTCTCTCTTAGCCCATTCCACTCTGTTGCTGGGCCATTCAAGCACAGCAGTGCTAAAAGGTTTCTGTGCAGGATGGGGGAGGAGAGCTCTGTCACCATGAGCAGGCTGATGCTTTTCATAGAGCTCACTTTCACTAGCATCGGACGTGCCACTTGCATGAGACGTTGCCCATCAATGGTTGGTGGCACCCATCCCTGTAAGTGCTTGCCCAATATTGTGGGTCACATAATGTGTTTTTGAAGATGTCTGCTTTTAGATGAAAAGCTCGCTCTAGGCTGTGTGGATATTACAGAGATTTTTTATATTTATTTATTTATTTTCCCTAGTTTGTTTACAAAACTGAAGTTGAGCAAGCACACAAGAAAGGGAAACCTAAACACGGGTACTTAAAAAGTGTTGGGCTGGAAATTTTTACAGTAATCTTCCATTCTTGTTTGTTTCTGCTGGACTGGGTAAAAACATAAAAATAAATGTCAGGGTTGGCAGCAAACAAAAATCATGATATTTGGAAATGAAATAGGAATATGCTTACGCATTCTTCCCCCTGAGTCAGAATAATAATTTTGTTTCTGTCAAGCAAAGAATGGAGTATTAGTGGCTAGTCATGTGCTTTAATTTAAGCATGTGATTTAAATAATCTTGATGCTGCTAGAGTTTGTGCTGAAAGGTCAAAAGCTTAGCTTCTGATCTTGTGTAAATCTGATACATTTTTAGTTTGCAGCTTATACCACTACTTTCCTAGGAACTAATCTGGATAAAGGTTCCTGAGATCAGAATTTATTTCTTTGTCACCTTTTTCTTGTAGCCTGTTGCTATTTGTTGTTTCTTATAAAGTGGACGTAATTGTAAGGAGGATAAAAATAAATGAGAATTAGAAAAAGATGAAATGTGTATGTAACAGCCAGCTCATAGCCTGGCTGAGTATCCAAGGTCAAAGTCTTGTTTATAAAGGGAGATTGCTAACAGGAGGGAAATGAACTTGTTACACAGGAAGATAGTGATAGCAAAAGTGGGATTGGTTTTAAACTAAAAGAGGGGAAATTCAGGTTAGATGTTAGGAGGAAATACTTTACTCAGAGAGTGGTGATTGTCCAAAGAGGTTGCGGATGCCCCATCCCTGGATGTGCCTCAGGCCAGGTTGGATGGGGCCCTGGGCAGCCTTGTCCAGAGGGTATCAGCCCTGTCCATGGCAGGAGGTTGAACCTGGATGGTCTTTAAGGTTTCTTCCAACTCAAACCATTCTACAATTCTGTGATGTAATAGAAAGTACACCCAAATTCCCTGGAATTTTGTTGATTATCTCCCAATTTTAATATTGTTTCTAATTTAGTCATTGCAGTAAAATCAATGGTTTAATCTTATTTTTCTTTGCATTGTGTTTCAGGTATTATTTTAAAGTCCAAGCAAAGAATCCCTTTGGTTACGGACCTGTTAGTTCTTCAGTCTCATTTATCACAGAATCTGGTGCGTTCTGTTTTTATTTTTCATCGCAAAACTACATTCATAATAAAATACGTGGGAGGGCAGTTACTGAAACAAACATGGTAATAATGGTGATTATCCTGAAATCACTACTTCGAGATTATTATTTTTTTTTAGGTTAATTACTTGTTTTCAGTAAAGCTAGGAAAATAATTTGCAGTTATAATGCCACTATAAAAATACGTGACATATAAGTTTCAGGGGAACAGGAAGTTAAATTTAAAATACAAAAGACTACTAATGTTCTAAAATACAGAAGCAATGGGAAGTTTAATGTCATTGATAGATTGACCAAACATTTGGTAAATTGGTTTCCTAATTGTGAACAGCTGAGCAGTTGGAAGTGACTGCCTCTGGAAGAAATATAGGAAACAATTGTTCCATGAAATGGGCGAAGTTCTCTGTTCTTTTTTTGACAAAGCATGCTTCTCTTTTACAGGGCTAATAGTGTGCTCAAGAGTAACATCCCCTTCTAAAAATAGTGTGTTAAGTGAGCTATTTTTACCCATTTCTTCTTCAATTGAGCCAAAGGCCAATGATTCCACTGAAAACATAAAGGGCAAATTCCCTAATCTTTGCTTGAGCAATAGGTCAGCTGTCTCTTATGAATTTTACCCTTTTGATAGCATGTGCTTATATGATCTTTACAGTTGCTGATTTAGCTTCCACCTGTAGTGCTCACCTCAGAAGAGCCATTAAGAACCAACGGAAAGAAAGTCTACGCAGAAGGGAGACAGAGGTGCTAGAGAATTAGATGGTCCTGTGTAACATTATTGAGTTCCTTTTGTAGGAGTAAGATAAGCTCAATTATACATCTGAAGAGGTCTGGCACTGGGCTAATACAGCTGTACTGCCAGTACGCAGTTCTGAATGCCCAGTTTTTCCAACCAAAAAACAGTTTTTCCAGCTACCTCATGAACTTTAATTTTGATGGATTAACTTGTTACATGAAGTTTTATTTGCAACACTGATCCTTGTCGCGTGGCCAAAGATGGCTTTCCAGCTGGCACAAATACAAAAGGAGTTGCTAAAACTAAAGCTAAATGGTATAGTTACAGTTACTGAATAGACCAGAAAAGAGAGAAACTGCTGGTTCTGAGTGCTGTTTGAGCACAAGTGGAAGGTTTCAGCTGATGAGAGTATTCCATAAAGAATGATATCATGGGATCAAGTAGCTTACTGAAAATATCACATTTTACCCTCAATAAAGAAAATAATTGTTTTCTCTCCTCAAACTGTAAAAATTCCCTAGAGTTTATTTTCCTCATCAGAATATAAGCACCATACTTTTTCTTTGGGTACTTTGTGTATAATAAGAGCCAGTTAAGAGACAACAGAAGTGGCATTGTGGTGAATATGAAGTTCACTCATTAGATACTGTTGGTATGTTATCCTTATTCCACACCTACTCCATCCTCCTTAAGTTAAAAAATAAAGTATTTCAAGCTAGCAGAAGCTCCTGATGTGTTGGACAGGGCTCCCAGCACTGTCCAGGTGGCTCTAGAAAATCTATCACTGTGAGAAGTTAAAATGATAAATTTCATGTGTTAATGAATACCGCTATACAACAGTGCTAATTAATATGATGAATGTGTGAGACTAAGGTTTCCATGCAAAAGGTCGGTTACCTTCTCCTTTGGAAGTTGGGCCTGTATGTGTTACTTACACTGCTTAGCTCTGCAAATTAGTGAGGCATAAATCCCACATTCACAGCGTAATTAATGGCAGTTACTCTTCACCTTTGTTTTCTAGAGATATACGTTTCATATTATAAAACAAGATCTGGATTAAAATACTAAGATTCCTTTTGTATTTATTTCATTTTTCTAGATAATCCCCTCCTTATTGTCAGACCACCTGGTAAGTCTTTTCTCTCTCTTTTTTTTTTTTTTTTGCATTACATTTGTGCATAACATTGTGAAAAACAGTTAGAACATACGTGTTGGAAGCATGCTAACAGACAGATGGAGTTGCAGTTTTATGCAGGAGAGAGAAATAGTTCACAGTGTTAGTTTTAGGGCACCATACTCTTTGAAAATAAGCACTTTAAATTTTTGTTAGATTATGAGCTTGATCTGGGAGTGTCTTCTGCCTGGCATGGCAGCTTAGTAATAAGCACTAAGCAGAGTTGCTTCGTTGTGTTCTTTGGTCCTATGCCTGAGCATACCTTGGAGTGTGTAACCAGTTTTTTCAATTTCTAGCTGTTATTATCTGCACTGTTTGTCACACTCTTATAAATAATAAAAAGTTCCAGGATTTATGACAGGGACATTGCCTCAAAGTTGCTGAGCTTGCTTTTTGTTTTCAAGCCTGTCACTTTGCATCCTTTGTAGCTTATTGTGCATTCAGCCTGTAATCAGAAGAGCTTGAGTCCTGGTGCTAGAAACAGTGTTGCTGATATGTAACCCCAGGCAGCGCGTGCTCTTGGAAGGGAAGCAGGAAAAGAGCCTTCATGGCTATTACGCTCTGTCAGCTTTCCTAAGTAGTTTAAATGAATAGTCCTGGGGCTTTTCAACTACATGGTTCATGAAAACAATGTTCAGTGTGTCCCTCCCTCCTATTTTGATTATGCTTGTTAGCCTGTTTTTTACATGCCCTCCCAGGTGTACAGATATGCTATGTCTCTAGCAGCCAGTATGTGAGGCCTCTAAGAAAAAGAGGCTTCCCTTGCTCCTGGTCACCTTCAGTTTTTTTTGCCATCAGTTATTTTGTGGGTCTGTTAATGGAAAGGAGATTTTGGAAGGTACTGGACAGAGAGAAAATATTTTCCTATAGTGGCAGTGGTAGAGATAGGTAAACCAAAAAGAGGTCTACCAGAGAAGAGCTTTGGGAACTGTTGGCATGAAGAGCTGAATATTCAGCTTTTATGGGACAGTTTGGAATTGATCTCTTACAGGAATTTGGAGATGAGCGGAAGTGATGGGTGAAAGCAGACTACTCATAGCAGTAACATTGCACTCAAGAAAACAGTTTGTTACTTTGTTTTAAAGAAAAATCTATGGCCAAAATCTTATAATCCTTTCACCATGAGACTAAATGCATGAAATCAGTCCAGTTACATTTTTCTTCATAGTGGTGGAGTTTTGAAGATTACTGATCAGTGATTGCTTCTCACCTGCACATGTCTACAGGATTTAATCCATACGACTAGATAAAAGGAGGAAGAGTGACTAACAGAAATACCTTTGACCTCAAAACAGCACAATAAAAATGGGGCTCTGCTCCGTAGGTAGAGAGAAAAATATTAATTACTGCATTAGAAGGTTTTTTTTTAATCTCATTCTGTATCCATTAGTGCAAGAAACATTTCATATGAGTTACATTCTCTTTGTTAGGGTAAAGCTAATATTTTAAGCAAGCCAGAAGAATGTTTAATCTTTAGTGATATAATTAAGTTGCCGCTTCTACTGTAGTGCTTTGGGCAGAATTCTCCACAAAGCGACTCACTTCTCTTTTATTGGAACCCCCTCTGTTTTGATGTAATGTGAGAACACAAAATGTAAAAGTAGGTTTCTCATTTCATCTTTATAACAAAATAGCAAGAAAAGACTTTACTTCACATCACAGGTTGTTAGCCAGCATAGTTTTGAACATCTGCTTAGCAAAAGAGATAAGCTTTGTACATTGGGTTAAAGTGCAGATGGCTGTATTTAGGCAGTATCACTGTCAGAACTACCATCAGGCTTTGTTTAGAAAAGAAACTAAGTGTCACTAGGAAGTCTCTTAATAAAGTCTCTTAATAAAATCAGTTAATTAAGTCTCTTAATAAAATCACTCAAGTCTCTTAATAAAATCAGTGAGAATCTGTACTTAAAACTGTTAATGACTGTCCATAATGTTGATTTTTTTTTCTCCAAGGTGGTGAGCCTATCTGGATCCCATTCACTTTCAAATATGACCCCACCTATTCAGATTGCAGTGGCAAACAGTATGTGAAGCGAACATGGTATCGCAAGTTTGTAGGAGTGGTTCTTTGTAACTCCTTAAGGTATAAGATTTACCTCAGTGATGACCTGAAAGGTAGGCACTGAGATAATCTTCCTGCTATATGATTACTTGATGTCATCACCACCTTCTCACTTTCTTTACTTCTTGCTGAGTCCTGTGTGGTGGTTATCTGAGAGTCCTCTCAAGAAGGTTCAGTGTGATAGCCAGGCTGCCTTGCCTCTTCATTTTCTTCCTACAATAGCATTTCAGGCAGAACTCTTGAGACAGAGCAGAAATTTTCACTTGAAAAACATATGTGCATTTTTATCCTGAGGGAGACATTGTGCTTTGTCCCTTGAAAGCAGTGTACTGTTCCCCACACATCTTCCAGGGAAGATCCATACCTGCCCTGTGGACAGGTGATCACTGGTTGCACATGGCTAAACAGAGCAATGTGCCCTTGAGATCTCTGGAGCAAATCCAGATGGTAATGGAGGAGGAAAGGCTGGTATCACAGTGGCTGAGGGAGCAGTACTCCTGTGGGTTAACAGTAGCTCCTGTATGGATGTATTTGCTTAGGGATAATGAACAAAACTTTCCATGTGGTTGATCTGGGGTACTGTGATCATTTGGATGTCAGGGGGAAGTTCTTTATGTTGAGAGTGGTGAGGTGCTGGAACGGGCTGCCTGGAGAGATTGTGGATGCCCTGTCCCTAGAGGTGTTCAAGGCCAGATTGGATGAGGCTCTGGGCAGCCTGGTCTAGTATTAAAAGGTTGGTTGGTGGCCCTGCCTGTGACAGGAGGGTTGGAGATTCATGGTCCTTGAGGTCCCTTCCAACTTGGGCCATTCTGTGCTTCTGTGATCTCAATGGCTTTGCAGATTATGCAGTTGTGTTTCATGTATTGCAATGAAATTCTCTGTACCCATCATCTGTGATGCAATGTCTATAAACTTGAAAGACGGGGAATGTTCCTTACTGAGTTATAAAACATTTATCTTTTCCATGATTTCTATTTCTGTAATGTGAAAGTAGTATTTTCTCTCTTTTCAGCCACTATTTGTTCATGGGTGGTGATGTTTGTAACTGTAATATATTTCCTGCTATCTTTCACATCTGTTTCCCCAGTGGTAGAAGAGCAAACAAAAATAATGCTGAATCAAATAATCTGTCTCTGTTACTCTTCAGATACCTTCTATAGCATTGGGGATAGCTGGGGAAGGGGTGAAGACCATTGCCAGTTTGTGGATTCACACCTGGATGGAAGAACAGGACCTCAGTCGTACATTGAAGCCCTGCCCACCATCCGAGGTATGGTGATATGGGAGAGAGATACTGTCCAAGTGCCTTTCACTCTATCTATAGGGCTCAGGGGTAGGGAGCATGGCACAGGAAGAAAGAGAAAGAAGGGCACGTCATACAAATAATTTTACATGAACAAAGTGCAAAAACAGAAGGGAAGAAAGACATTGTATACAATTATGAAATCTTTTTCCCAATTTTTAAGACCAGCTTTATTGAATCCAAGAGCAGAAACTCTTCCACTTGACACAAAGGACAGCTGCAGCTCAACAGTTTACTCCACGAGTGGTTTCTGAACAATTCATTCAGTACAAAATACACAGGAGTGTGTCTAGGTCAGACTGCAGCACTTTTATTCTGGCCTGGTAGAAACTTCTTTCCAGGTGAAAATTGTCACTTTGAAGGAGCTCTTTTGAGACACTGCTCAGCTAACACAGCTGACAGGCTGATGGCTTACTCCACAGAAGAAAACTCAATCATGACATTCAGCCAATCTTTAAAAAGATCAGTTGATATAAATTATTCAGCTGGCTTTAATGGTTTCCGTGCTATTTGTTGATATTCTCTTCATAGTGATGTTACCAGGAAGAAATTGAACTGGTCACTGATGTTTATATATTCCTGAGAAGTATTGCATTTCTCTGTTCAGTAGGAAAATGAGGAATGGTATATTATTAGGTGTAGGGGACAGAGATAAAGAGCACACATGAATTGTTATTGGCCCAGCATATCAGTGTTTCAGATATTCCAGTGCACAAGCTATGCAGAGAAGAATGCTGAGCCTCTCCTAATGCATTAAGCAGTTGCATTCTTTCTACAGATGAAGAAGACTACCAGATGGGCAGAAAAGGCTTAAATTCGTATTTACTGCATGAAATTATACCTTTTTATTTTGTGAAAAGCTGATGTTTATTGGTAGTCTCTTGAGCCCGATGAGATAATATGATCTGATGGTATTTTTTGCCCTAGAGTACTTCGTATATTTAAACTAATCTGCAAACTTCATAAAAGCTGCTGAAATATAGCCACCTTTGGAGTGAAATGCAGAAGCTCTTTGGCAGACCACAGCATTACACAATAGCTGAAAAGATTTTGAGCAGTAAAACCAATCAAAACTGCAGGAAATATAAAAGACCAGAGTTAAATCATTCAAGTAAGACCTAGACCAAATAGCAGGGCTAACAAATATCCTTTTGATAAAGCTCACTAGCAGACAGCTTGTATGCCTTCATTTGGACTGTAGGATTGACTCCCACTGTGTCTGTCACTTTTGTTAGATTTCTGTCTTTTTCCCTGTAGGGTATTATCGCCAGTACCGCCAGGAGCCTGTATCATTTGGACGCATTGGATACACTACACCCTACTACTACGTGGGCTGGTATGAGTGTGGTGTGCCCATCCCAGGGAAATGGTAGCAGTCTGCTTTCCCATTTTAGGCAGGACAGGATGACTATGCTTTTTAAATGATTTCTACCGGAGGACTGTGAGCAGCTGAGTCAGAAAAGAAAAGGAAAAAAAAAAAAAGATAACAAAAATTAAGCACACCGGTGAAGACCATCTGCTCAAGAAACCCCTGCGATACCAGACGTGGTCCTGACTTCACAAGCCTAAATCTCTGGTACTGCTTGACTTCCACTTGGAAGCATGGACAGGATCTAGGTTTGGTGTACTACCTTCCTCCTCTGGATTATTATGGCAGAGAGAGGCGGGTGCAACACGTGTGACCTGTGAAAACTAGAACTGTGTTAGCCATGAAAATGTGGAAGTTTCTTATATCTTGCAGGAATGACTTAAGCATGCTGTGCTTGCTGAATGGAATGCTAAACTGTCCTTCGTTGCCAGCAGCGGGTGCTGCCAGGGCTTCCCTATGCAGTCATGTCTCATAGATGGCCGCTCGCCAAAGGCAATCTATTTTCCTGAAGACTTACTCTGTGGGTTCTTGTGGGTTCACTCGCTGCTGGTCTAATCACCAGGTCACAGTGTAAATTCACTTTGATATATATATATCTATGTATATCTATATAAATACAGTACTGTACATCTGCAGAAGTATTGCTTAGAGATGCTGAGATTTTCTTGTTCACTAGATAAATATATTTGGAATTTTTATGTAAAAGGTGCTGTTAATTCTTTGAAATACTACTATACACAATATATTAACCAAGGAAAGAGCTATATTCTTCTTGTGAGTACTCTTGATCTGACATATGAATTATTGATCAGACCCCTGTGTCCCATTGCCTTGGTAACCTATGGACTGAATGTTCAAGAGGAATCTACTGCTCTGTCCATATTAGAGTGGCAACATATGTTCCAGTGAAAACACTTATCCAGCAGTTTATCACCATCAGTTAAACTTTCTGTCCCATACAGTGTGGTGGTCTAACACCAATAAGTAGCTAAGCTTCACCACACCACTCTCTCATTCTACCTCCTCAATAACATGGGAGAGAAATACTATAGGCCTGTAGGTAGAGATAAGGACAGGTTTAGTGCAACCTTTCTTCAATCAATTTTCATCAAATGAGTATGTTATTTATTTCTTTGCTCCTTCCTTATGTTTCACTTCACTCTGTGGTGGCATGGGACAGGCAACTTGCAAAAGGGAAACTGCTCTTATTTGTCTTCCAAAAGGAAGCCAAAGCCACCAAGCTATTAGAAGACTCAAATAGCAGGAAACTCCTCTGACTTTGATCCATCCTAAGACATATCGGGATGCACTTCCTTTAAAATGCTTATAATCTCTTCCATCCAGATCAGAAAGCTAAAGCTGACATGGCTGAAAGCTATAATGATTTTTATCAGGTGTTTGTAGGCTTCTAATAATGTAAGATTTAGGTAGTCCTGGGCAATCTAGCACTGTTTACTGAGTAACTTTTGTAGTCTTAACATTTCCTTGTAACACCTCAATTCTTTTGTTTATATTAGTAAGTCTCCACTATTCTGACAGCCCAGGTGTCCTTCCAACTTACATTTACCATAGCACTAATACCTTTTGAGTTCCTTCGAGTACTTTTTGTAAATTGTACGGGGAGAAGAGGAACCGAAGTGATTAGAAAACATTTTATTTTTCAAGGTGAATTGAGTTTTAATATTTTAATTGTTCTCAGATTTTGCTTCCATACAGTGCCAAATTTTTCGTCTTGAAATACACCTTCTTTCCCTAATAAACCTATGATACATCGTTCCATTTCTATTCCATCCTTTCTGGTCATCTGTGTCAAGCAACCTGACAATGTATTACTCACTTCTTTGAAGTCTTCCTTAGGAGAAGAGGTATTGACTTTTTTCAAGGGACCGAACTCAAAGGGTTGACATCAAAAAGTCCAAATGACAACTGATTATAGGCACAACCCCTTAGAGGCCAGTACTGGGTGCAGTACTGTCTAATGACCTGGATGATGGGAAGGCGTGCACCATCAGCAAGCTTGCAGCTGATACTAAACTGGGGCTGGGAAGTGGATGACACATTGGAGGCAGAGTTGCTGTTCAGACAGACCTTGGCAGACTAGAGAAATGAGCTGACAGGAGTGTCTTGAAGTTCAGCAAAGGGAAATGAAGTCCGGAGTGTGAGATGGAGTATCTCCTTGCAGCAATACAGGCTGGGACTTAATTTCTAGGGAGCAGCTTTGCTGAAGAGGACTTGGGATTCTTGTGAACAACAGATTGAATATGAGTACTGCAGAGATCTATTCCACTATAATTTATTCTGTGACTTGTCATGATTCTAGGGCAGACATTCCATAATAAAACATGTTTTTTTCATTATTAAATCAAGATCATGGATTGGCCTGGAGCCCAGTCTTCATTATGAGTGAACAGGGCTTCTGCCACTGACTTGGAAGAGCAGTGCCTGGTTTCACCAGTCATCATCTGGCTTACTCTTTGAAGATCAGTATTACCTTCTATGGTCAATGCATTCTGTATTTTTACTCTTGAAGACTGTGGGTAGGTTTTGATTTCCTCATGTACAGAGATCTGTTTACTCCATCTCCTGCTGGAAATACCCCTGAGGTGGTGCAACCCCATTCATGGATGTCATTCAGGGGTTGAATTAGGCAGTCCCGTTCAGAGGGAAGGGCTCAAGGTATAATTTTTTCCCACGGGCTCAGCTGAGGAATAGTTGGGAAGTGCTGGGGAGAAGGGGTGGAGGACATTGCCTGTTGTTAGTCTCCAGTGTAAATTTTCAATGATGCTAAGCCAACCAGCACAAAATCAGCAGCGGGACACAAGAGAAAAACACTTGAGATACAATGGTATCATAGAATCACCAAGGTTGGAAAAGACCTCTAAGACAATCCAGTCCAACCATCCACCTATCACCAATATTTTCCACTAAACTGTGACCCTCAGTACAACATCTGAATGTTTCTTGAACACTTCCAGGGACTACGACTCCACCACCAGCCCATTAAAGCACCTGACTAATCTTTTGGATTTTGGAAAAGAAATATTTCCTGACATCCAACTTGAATCTCTGTGGGCACAACTAGAGGACATTCCCTCTAGTCCTATTGCTAGTTACATGCGAGAAGAGGCCAACCCCTGGCCCACCAAAACCTTCCTTCAGGTAGTTGTAGCATGCAATATGTTCCCTCCATCTAGGGTCAGGATAAGTCACCTGTGTGAGTTGATCTGATCAACACATTTACATGCTTTGCCCCATGAACAAGGTAGCACGTTACTATGATAACAGGTAGTTCTCTGAAGAGACGATACTGTATCTGGATGATGCTATTTCTGAACACTGCTAATTGTTTATCTACAAGGTGGTGGGATCAGAAAGAGGAAACTGAAGGCATGAGTCAGGAAAGCCACTTCTCTTCCAGTCCTCTTTCTCAGGCTCTGGCACTGCCCTGATCCCAGGGGGCCATCCTCCCTTTTGCTGCCTCCTTTCTCCACTGTCCCTATGATACACTGGTCTGCTGCTTCATGGAACAAGCAGTAGGACTAACAGTGTGCCCACGTTTTATTATCAGAGTATCTGTGCAGCTTTGTGACTGCACTGTCTGAAAGGGAACATTGCACTGCTGTGGATGTTGCTAAAGAAAGAGGGGTAGGTCTTTCCCTCCATCTCTCCTCCCATGCCCCTCCCGCTGGCAAATTCACATCTGTGTCTGGTCTCCAAGCCCTTGGCGTCAGACTGGTGAATACCATGTCCCTTCACAGGCTCCCAGTGGTTTTGCACCAACCCTGTCTTCTCCTCTGAGCAATCCTTGAGGGAATGGAATGGAAAAGAGGGAGGATCCTTGTAGGGAGAATACTCACACAGATTTTTCCGGTGCTGTCTCTTGTCCAAGTCACTCCAGGGTGGAGGGATGTGAGGGCCCTGCCTGGTAGGGAATTCTACAGAGCTAGCAAATAAAGGGAGAAAAACACAGCGGGGGAAAGGGTGGGGAGGAAGAGAGAGGCAGAGAAGTTGCTTGAAGCATTGTCTGACCCTGGTCAGTTCCAGATGCTAATCTTTGCTCGCTGCACCATATTTTTTGTGAGAATTGGGATTTTTGCCTTGAAGGCAGCAGGAACAATTGTCAGCATGTGAGAAATGCCAAGAGTTCTTGGGGGCAGCCAAAGCCCAGCATGCAAACCCAGGAAGAGCTCTTTGGTGATGAAGGAAGCATTGGGCGTCACTTGGAAAGATAATTGAAAGCCTTGGCGGGAGGTAACCCAACCCACAGAACAATGTAGAATGCTCCTTGTGGTTTCTCCCTACAAGAAATTTCATGGTTTTCTATCCCCAAAGCCCATGTCCTTTTTTGCAGCCTGGCAGATACACATCCTTGTGAAGAACTGCCTTCCTCCACCAGAAGAGAATGAGGTAAACACAGAAGGGAATGAGGTCAATGCTGCAGCAGTGTGACTCTGCTTCCTCCCGAGATGGGGCTGGCATCAGCAATTGTCTGAAAAATCCCACCCCTGGAGAGCAGCCAGCCTGCCGGAGAGGTCAGAGCTGGCAACATTTGAAAACAATGCCATGCCTTGTATTTCAGCTTCCTTTCTTGTCATGCTTCCGTGTCTCATAAAGCTGGGAATGCTCCCACAGGACTTGTACCACATCACTGTGCCCACTGCAATGCAGCTGCTGTTGAAAAGGATGGCCATGGTGGGAAGGAGGACTCAGAGCAGAATACGCATAAGATGTACAGGAGAGGCTGAGTGCTTGAGTTATTTGGTCCTGGGGAAGGAAGCTGTGGCAGTGAGGTGGATCTAACTGGTATCTCCAACATCCTAATGAGACTTTAAAGAAGATGGATCCACACTTTTTTTCAGAGGCACACTGTGAAAGGAGGGAGCACAATAGAAACAAACTGCAATGTGGGGAAGTTCAGTGAAGTTTTAGGAAACTGTTTTTAATATGGGTGTGATCAGGCACAGGAGCAGCAGCCCAGAGAGATGAAGGGAACTCCAGACCTGAAGATTTTCATAACTGGCTATTGTCATTGAATTTGTCGTTCCATAGAGATGTGCTTGAAAATATTCCCTTGCCATGGGAAATCAGCACCTTTAAATCTGTCTACAAGACCATAATGTCATATTTATTTTCTTTTTGGAAATGAATGCTATTCAAAACACAACAAAGAAAAAAAGAACACTTTTTGTTGATGGATTTTTTCTAAATGTAAGTTGCAAAGTGGCTCACAGAAAAGGGATTAAGCACTTGTAAGGAAGGCTGTGAGAGAACAGAAGGAAAGAGAGAAGCCTTCTGGACTCCTGTGAAGAATTTCTGAGCTTAGCTTCTCACTGTGAGTTGTTCCTGCATGTGCTTCTCCAAAATGCAATCTGTGCAAGCTCACAGCTGCCTCGGGGGAGCAGGTGACACGAGTGTTGGTGATACCCTCACACGTGTGCAGTAAGCCTCTAGATGGCAGGAGATGCTATTTGGCCAGGCTTTCTAGCAGCTCCCTGCAGCAGAGATGAGTGGCAGCAGTGCAGATGGCATGTACATTCAGCGTCGCACATGCACAGCAAGAAGACAGTATGAACAGGAGCCCAGTTTTGATTCAGGTGCAGCAAAGTCCATTCCCAGCCCTTAGAGACAACATTTTAGAAAGACTGCCCATTCCTCACAAAATTTATGGTCTGTTACATCTGCAGGATTGGAAGGTTATAAGTAGAACCAGACAAAGTGCAAATAGACAATGCACTCCTGCTGTGCTTTCTCAGGAGATATTGCTCTTGAAATTGCTGTCTCTGTGATTTTGCCCTGAAGTTCTGTGGGAAGCAAGAACCGGTTTATCTTGCAGGAGAAGCAAAAACATCACTGAACATTTATAGGAGGGAAGATGTACTTTCAAACTCTACTGGAATATAATCGCAATAGCGTTTCTGCTCAGTGAATTGCTTTCAACAATTCATCAAGCAGGCTTATGGGCTGTGATCATGCACCATCAGGTCAGCTCCTTCCACCAGGCTGTGTGTGCCATCAGACCAGGTGAGGAGTGCTTTGTCCAGCCTTGAAAGGCTGGCATTCCTGGATAGGCTGTGGTGAGGAAGGAAGGGGCAGCTCCAAATGGCTTCTCAGAAGGTCCTGATTCCCTTGCTTTCTGGTTGAGACAGTTTAGAGAAAGGAAGAGGACATCTGCAGAGCTGCACCCTTTGTCCCTTCAGGCCTCCACAGGTGTATGCTGACAGTCCTGTCCTTCATGGTAGGGCAGGATTTGAACCCAAGCCCATGTGATATGGTCACCCTTACAGACAGAGCTGCCTAAAGGCACCAGCACATGGATAAGAGAGGTCCACAGGCTGCAAAGGGTAAATGTGTATGCGTTTTTGTTCTCTAACCAAACAGCAGAGTATATAAATACAAGGCAGCAGAGGTCCTATTCAGTTTACACTGTTAATCAGTAGTGAACAAACAACAGAAAATGGGTCCAAGCTGTGAATGTTACCATTTCTGCCCCTTGAAGGAGAGAAAAGTGCAACCTACACAGTGAATAAAATCGTCAGTACTGGTTTCAGGCAGCATAACCTGACAAACAACTATTAGGAATGAAGATGTGTCTGTAAATTCTAAGTTATGCAGTCAATGGGTTATTTTTATCTCTGCAATTTTTTTTTTTAGTACTTTCTGGCTCTGAACGTTTACTTTTCAAAACTGCCCACTAGTAAACTACATAGAGCATCCATGCAGCCAGCCAGGTCCCCTGATGTATACTCTACTACTCAGTTTGCAAAGGCTCAGAACTGGTCTTTCTGACAAGCATGACATGACTTCCAAGGTGATGGGAAATCTTCCTCTGGTAGGAAACAGTGAGATTTCTGATACCCAGTTTTTACTCTTGCTTTTGGTGCTGAGATGATTCAGGTTAGGTCAGAGCTCCTTTGAACTATCCATATCTCAACTGGTCAGTCATTTTCCAGCGTTTACTGCAAGATTCACCACCATGCATTTCTGGAGACCTCTCTTAATGTTGCTGTATGCAATTAGACAAGCATAAAAGGGATCATCTAGAATCTTCACCATTTTAAGATGCTTCACAGGGCTAGATTCAGTGATTCTGGGGAACCTTCAAAGTGGATCAAAATCTGTCCATGGGTTTGTTTAAGTCTCATTTCTTCTGGGAGACTGGTGCATTGTTTACAAAGTCCAGTTACAAGCAAAACTACTTCGCATTGGATCTTGTTTCTAATCTTCTCATGTCTTCTCCACAACCTTTTGTTTTTGTAATTGCCACTGAGCCTGAAATATCTCTGGTACAGGATCTGCAGGTTTTGCACACAAGCATCTGTATTCCTTCAGCAGTAACTCAACTAACAGCCAGAATCTTAGGCTCCTAGAGACACGGGGTGTAGGTCAGCCATCTGCTAACAGACACAGGGAAAGAGGCTGAAAGCTCTAGAAGAGCTTCATAATCCCCACATCTTTCCCTAGGTGATAGCAGAAGATGTTTTTACTTCCTGAAAATGCAAAATACGCCATCTGAAATTTGAGGTTTCCTGTAAAAATAGAGCATTAATTAGGAGTAGTTGGTTGCCTCAGAAATGCATAGGAATTATGGTCTCACATCAGTTGTCAGTCTCAGGAGAAGAACATTCAGTGGTCTTGAGTTTGAATTGGTGTGTAAAATTGAACAACAAACTGTTTACAGATGCAATAAACTAAATGACTATGTTGGGTTCAAATTGCAGTTTCTGCCTCCATGTGCTGCCAGTAATGCAGAGCAGCCATGTCAGTATGCCAGCATGGTGTATCAGTGGAGATGCCTCTGTTGTGCTTCATCTCAGAGACTCATTATTTTTAGGGTTAGAAGTGACCACAAGAAAATCTGTCTTTTAGAAAGAATGAATGGTGCCATGTAGATGGATGTAAAGCCTCCCCACGTAAGCTATTTCCTCCAGTTCTGACTGATTCTAGGACTCTGTTCTACTCACACAGCAAATGTTCTTGTGCCTTCTTTTCATGCATATTATCAATGCCTTGTCCTATTTTATGAGAAAAGTTCATTTGGCTACTGTTATATTGTTTTGTGTCTTACAATGCTGAACTGTGAAGTGATTCTTCCCCAAGATCTGAGTAGATCTAGCAGGAAATAATACATGGCAGAATGCACAGATATGGTTAGATGGAGACACTCAAATCCAAATGAATCACAATTCTTCTACTTAGGTGGGAAACTGAGGTTTTAATGTCTGGAACAACCACAGAGAAGCTGATGAACAGTGCCAGATTCACATTTGGCTCCCTTGCTGTGTGAATATTCCATGTGGTGGTTGTATCAACATGGGATGCTTAACCCAGTCTTGAACTCCAGACAGTATCTCAAGAAGTGGTGCATCCACATCTGAACATGTCTTGATTTCTTTTCAAAGATTTCAAAGATTTCAAAGATTTGTCTTCCAAAGCTTTTAGATTTTTATATCGAGTGTAGAATAGGCCACATTCTGACACATGCATTTACTCATCCAGTTTGTCCCTATGAAACCAGCAGTAGCTAGCCAGCTGTAGAGGGGCTGGAAGCCAGCTACAGAAGAGACTTTGCTGTTTCTGAAAGCAATTAGACAGTGTCAAATGTTTTTTATGATGTTATGTGATGAATACTTCATATGAACATGCTAGAGGGGGAACTCTATCTTGTAAGTGCTGCACAGTTACCAACATTTTATTCTTTTCTCTTGCATATGGTCTTTAAAACAAACTGCACTGTATTTTTTCCGAGCAAACAAACTCAGTCACTATTTACAATTATAATTGCAGGAAAGTGAAATTTAGAGTATAAATCATTCCTCATCCTCCAGAGCATGAAAGGGGCAAAAATATGAATAGCAAGGCTAATGTGTGTATTCAAAGAGAGGTGCTGCAGGTCTGCCATCAAGAGCAAAGGATGAATAGGAGCTAGAAAAGGGTTGGGGCTAAATCACAGGGAAATGTGTGAGTTATCTGAGACCATGGAGTTTTACTATAACCTTTCTTTGTTCCTGGAGCAAGGCGGAAGTTCTGCCAAATGGATGCCAAGACTTTCACCTGAATTTTGATTTTAGGAATCGGAGTGTTCAATTCTTTCTAAATCAGTAGCATAGGTGGTAATCAGGGAGATGAGGGCACGTAAGTTGGTGAAGACATGTTCTTATCTGCGAAGTTGTTGAAAGGATGTAGATTTGAGTGTCCTATGGCTGAGAAAATCAAGACAAGCCAGTATCAGACTGCAGATGTCCCAAGAGAAACCTGAAGATGAGAAGGACCCAGAATAGTCCAAGGAGGGGGTGCTTAAAAATCCCTTCCCCTTCTCCTGAGGTTGGTGTGAAAAACGAGTAGCAGAAAACTTGGCATTAAGTGTGTGGGAAGCTGACTTGTATGTAAGGGAGAGGAAGAAGAGTTAATTGCTGAGTGGGAGGGAGGCAGAACGTTACACTGGGAGATTTTACTTATTTTATGGGGCTTGCTCTGGGCTGTAGAGCTTTTATGGGTCCCTGAGGAAACATCTGAGCTGGCTAAATGTTCTACTGAGCTAAAAAAAAAAAAAAGACAAAGTACAGTGAGTTGAAAATAAGAAAAAACACTTAAAACAATTTAAATTTACCCTTGTTGTAATTCACACATTAGTTATATGCCAATATTCACTCCTTTTTCCCCACTACCAGTAAAGCTTCAAGAACGGAAGTGTCTGAATGACTTTTTTTTCCCAAAGAGCACTGCAAAAGTGTTTGGAAGTTTTGAACTGAAAATAAATTTTAAAAGTTACATTCCTAAGCCCTGCCATTTCCAAGGGGTTGGGGGCAGGCTCAGAAAGCCCACAGGCAAAGAAAAGTCATGGTTTGGTTCAGAGTTTCAGTGGTTTCACTATTCAACTTGTGCTGAAAAGGCATTCCAAAATACACAGAACCTGGTACTGTACGTTCTGGAGCATTGCTCCCTCATCCACCCTTTGTAGAATTTTCTCAAGCCTATGAAGTATAAGAAAGGTTTGAGAGTGAAAAGGCTGAAGATCTAACAGAGCCAGAACATTCAAGGCAGATTCCTGTTTGTCATCCAGACTATGGCCAGCTGAATAAAACAGACTGGTACTGGGCAGCTCTAATCCTGTGCTTTTCAAGGCCCATCACTTCTCTTTGCAAGTAAGATGTCCTACTAAGATCTCTGTTATCTCCTGGAAGGAAGGGTAGATTTTCTGAAGTTTGTAGGTTCTACTACTACTGTTGTACATTTTCCACTTCATGGATATAATACAGAAGCTAGAATGCCATTGAAATGTAGACCCACATTAAATACCATTTGGCACTTTGAAGGACAACTGTAAGCCTTTTGGAGTGTCATGGGGTGCAGAGACCTCCTGAAGTGCCCCAGCATTCTCATCCCTCCCAAGTCTCACTAGAAATCCACTAGATACAAAAGACCTGATCTGAAGGTAGCATCCTCTGATAGCAAAATGCTGCACTACCTGAACACACATATACTTTTGGAATGTGATGTTTCCTTCAGGGCAGGGGTGAGGAATGTTTCATTTCCCCCATTCTGCTGGCAGTGCTTCTGCTCAGGCAGTGGTGGTGCTTCTGGCTTTCTCTATTGTCATTGGGCAGACTCTGCTCACTCTTAAATGAGTCACTAATTTTATCCTGGTAGACATGAGAGCATCAGACTAAATAGCCTTCAGTACTTGTGTTTTGTTTCCTCTCATGAGCTGAGGAGGGGGGCAACAGAGGGATGTAGAAACCAGTTTTAAAAATAAGTAAAATATGTTAAGCCACAAAAGCCAATAAATTTTTACTAACCACCAAACTTCAAAGGATGAAAGTAAAGGAAACTGAACATTTATCTTATCCATACAGCAAAATCCATGAAGAGGCTGCTGGGCAGGCACCTCCTCCCCATGAGCACCAGACCAAAGTCCATAGTGCTCTCAGACTGGATCTTTAACTTCTTTTCATCTTTCCTACATCCATATGGTCAATGCACATGACAAAGTCTATGAAATTTCTGGCACTCAAGGGAGCTGTATCACTCTCCCAGGGTTCCTCAACTGCATTGCTCTGAGGGACACATATGCTCCCTTGTGAGGGGTCACGTCTCCAGATGCAAGACTACAGAGTTCTTCATCATGATGTAGCTGTATCCACAATTGCACTGGGAAAGTGATAAGGAAATACAGGCTTAGGGTGAAATGCTGGCTTTATAAAGTCAGTGAGAGTTGAGGAAAAATACTGTATCCCTTCATTGAGCTGAACTGCCTGTTTAAACCTGTGATTTCTTCCTTGTATGCTTTGTACCTATGGTCATGGTTCTGACTGTGAAATATGCACCAGAGGCTGATCAGCTGCCACAGTGTCCTGGAAGCATGGTAGGACAGATGCCACCAGCCAGTATGACACTAGAAACAGTATGACTGTGCTCAGGAGTCAGGACAGTGACATGTTCAGTTTCAGATGAGAGCATTCAAGTTACAAACATGCCAAAGTGTTGATTGGGATGGACCTGGAAAGGCTAATCATTTCTGGTAATATATCATATTATTTCCATCTGCAACAAGCTTTTATTGCTATTTCAGCAAAGTTTGGTTTGTTTCATTTCCAGTGTTTTTTCTTCTCCGTGATGCTCTCTGCTCTTCAGGGGTCTGACTAATAGTAGAAGTGCTACAAACACTTTCCGCTGTCTTAGGCTGCGTATTTGCAGCCAAGTGATGTCAATTCAAAAGGTTTACATAAGTGTATAATAAGCATCCAAATTTCTGCACTGGACCTCTATCCATTATTTATTGATCATTACCATGAAGATCCTTTTTGGGGACCTAGTTCTGCAAATGGTTATGTGCATTAGCAGCTTTCTTAGATTTATTGACTCACGGGCATTTGCAGAATCAGAACACGGAATACTTATTTCCTATTCAACAAATTTCCAGCTTAAGTCCAGGAGTTATGTCTTGATAGCTCCATAAAAGGCTTTGGTAATTCAAGCTGAATGTTTTGAACTCTACTTGGTGTTGAGAATCCATTCTTGGACAAGGAGGCAGCAAGCACATGGAAGAGAAGTCAGAACAAGTTTAGCTAGTCTTTAACATTAGAGAGGACTGTCTAATTGCTTCAATTTACACAAAATCACAAAATGATTGTGCCTTCCCCAGGTACAACCCATTGAGGTTTGTGCTGTAGGAGCTTCAGCTGGGCTTCTACTAGGCAAGCCCATGGGGAGAGGTTCTGCCCAACAACATTCCTGGTGCACGCCACCTCCTAATGGGCAACTGGCTGACTGAAAGGAGCCCTTAGCATCTGTATGGGTGAGGCTGGGTCCTCAGCACCAACTCACACCAGAGATCTGCTCCAACTGTGCCACACTGCTTGTGGATGAAAGTAAGGCTGTGGCCTTTCCCAAAACCCATTTTGGCAATGAAGCTCAAAGTTTTGAAAATAGCTGAATGTTCTTCAGGATAACTGCAAACAGCAAAAGGGATGAAAGGAAATAGTAACTAAAAAATAGTTCTGCACATGGAGAGAGAAGTTAGAAAATCTGGCTTGGATAAAAGCAACACAGCCCTCAACTTTCACCCGCTTTCCAGATGAACTTTCACACAGTTTAGAGAAAAGTCTTCACCTCATCTTCCTCTAACCTCCTCCCAAACCACCTCCATCTCTGGCAGCCTCCTCTGGCTTCTCATTGTGCTGCTGTTTGCAGAACTTTTGCAGCATCCCTGGGCAAGAGCACAGCTTTTGAGAGTGCTTATGATCTACTTTGAGACCTTAGAGCTGTTTGTCTCTTGGCTGGAGACCCTCTACTTGTTTAGAAGACAATAGAATTTCTTGGAATACAGAAATGAGGGTTAAAGCCTTACCGTAGCGAAGTTAGTAGATTTTCCTTCACCTTTAGCTGAACAAGGTTTCACCTCAGAGTACTGCTCACCTTTAGCATCAACTGAGGGAGGAGTGTGCAGCCACAAAACTTTCAATTGGTCACAAAACTGAACGCAGGAAGAGATCAGGGTCTGATCCTGATCCAGGCCTACAGCAATGCAGATCACATGGTGAATGTGGTCCAGCTGGGGCATCGTGCCCTCAGCCTCTTTCCCACGCTTGAGGAGAGCTCAGACAGCAGATTAGGAATTGTGAGCAAACATGGGCATGGCCTCTCAGCAGCTGCTGTGAATTCACTGAAAAGCCGAAGCTGATTTCTCTTCAGTCCATTTTTTGCTGCTCAGACATCAGAACTTGACAATCCAAAATGAACAACTAGGAGCGCAAGGGGCTGGCAAAGCACAAAGAGCTCTATGTTTATCATTTTGAGTTCACACGTTTTGAACAAAGCTAATAGCTTGTAGGGCCCTCTGATGTGTCAGTGAGGGGCACACAAGATCCCTCCTTCTGGGAATGCCAGACATTTGTTGCAGCTCTGAAACCCTACCAGATTGGGTATGGATTTAGAAAGGTCTTGTAAGATAAGGAAAATCAAGAGTTCTGAAATTGTGCATGGTGACATCACAAGTGTGTGAGGAGCATTGCTGGGAATTTGGAAACCTGCACTATAGGGGGAAAACAGCATTTGTCATGGCTTTGTTGGTTATTGAGGTTAATTGAGCCTGTACTCACTGACATCCCTATGTGGGATACTCAGAGATATCACAGCCTTCTCAGCCTACTCCCTTCACTGGGTTATGGAAAGGGCACCGCTAACACCTCAGAAATCCCTTCTTGTCAAAAGATAACCTCTGAGGTAGAAATGTTTTAAAAATAACACCAAGGACAACAAATACATGAAGGCTAAAGGACAAATGGGAGGATGGTTGCCGATTCTGCATTTCTCTTTTACTTTAGAATCCAAATGCCGTAAGGTTTGTTTCCAGTTTCAGACTTCAATTATTGTTTTTTTTCTTTGACTGAGGAGGAATGATGAGAAACAAGAAATTAGTAATAATGTTCTACATCTGTTTGGCAAACAGTTTCTCGTTCTTGCTTTAAGCGTGTTCTACAGCTCTACATCTCTGCTGATCAGAGAATATTTAGTGAGCAGCAAGGGTGAAATATATTGACTTCTCAATGGCTATATTAAAATTGCAATGAGAAAAACAGAAAAGAAAGAAAACTTCAAAGTTCTAACTCTTGTATGGCTTGGCACGGTCCTCTTTATTTATTATCTGTACTGGTATAGTGCCTGCATCAGGGAGCAGTAGCCCGCTGTGCTTTGGAAAATGTGTAACAAAAGTATCCTGCTCATGGACCTGCCAAGCAAAGTCAGAGAGACTGGAGGGAGTATAAAATTCATAGAATTCAAGTGACACACAACCAGGAGAAAGATAAGCTTTAAGTCAAGTCTGTGGAAGAGAGAGAGTGGGATCTTTGTTTCCAGATGGCAGAGCTGTAGGAGATGGCATGCAGTAGAAGCTGTTTTCAACACTGATTTCCTTTATCACATTAAACAATAACTTTTGTTCTCAACATCTTTTTCTACTCTGGTGGTGGTTTCCTTTTGGAAGCAAATTGCTCAGCTGGTGTAAAATCCAAGGGCCCATTTCTCATATGAACATTGCATACACAGAAGGGCTGAGTGGGAGAGGTTCCTTCAGCCCCACAGGAACTGTCAGAATCTGACATTCTTTTCTGACCAGAAAAGAAGAAAAGTTGAAGCTCTGGAAAAAAAAAAAAATATGCACAGCAAATCCAAAGGAAATGAACATTTCAGACTGGGTGAGCAGATTCTTTATTTTCCAAACATTTATTTTGATTTTGACCTTTTAAAAATGTTTCCAAATACTTTTTTTCTTCTTCTGAAATGACTTCCCAAACCTTTCAAACTGAAATGACGTTACAAATGTTAGAAAGTAAATTCTTGGCACACCAGAGTGGCCAAATATTCCAGCTATACCCAAACTTTCCTCTTGTCAGTGGGACACTGCACGGGTGTGGGAGCTTTGTGCACCAATGGCTGTTCAGTGAGACACAGGAGTGATCAAAGTGGTGGTGACTTTGCCCATGTGTATGGGAACTGTTGAATCACCCAAACCACTGATTGATCACCTGAGGCAAGCACTGAGTCAGTCACAGGGGCACAGGTGAAGGCAATGTACCTGTGTGACTGGAAGGGGTGGAGTCTGGCTCCACCTCTCCCAGACCCCATTTAAGGGCTAACCACCACCAGGGAAGGATCTCTTGTTGTCAATCCCTCCCCAGTGGAATTGTTGAGCTTCAACCATCCTAAAGGTGAGCCTCTCTTTGCTTAACAGTGGTCTGTCTACTGTCTATATAAGCCTACCAAAAATATACCATTCTCTGTACTATTTTTCTTGAGTACTGTTCTTGGGGGTTATTTGCCCTACGCCATGGCGTGGTGCTGGGGCCAGGCTGCTGCTGCCTGCTCCTGCAGAGTCCCTGAAGACCTGCACTCACACCTGAGCTGTCTCCCACTCCTTGTAGAAGGTACATGTGAGAGAGGTTTTGACTTAAAGCCATGTGTACTTGCCTGTACTTGTCAGCTGAGTCAACTGGAGGTACTTATAGTCTTCAATAGTCTCATTTCAGGACTGACCTATCCCAGTTTGCTTCTGACCGAACCAGTCCTTGTCAAAAGACAGGTGCTGCCGCCTGTCCCTTTCAGCCATGAACAAGATATGCACTTGGTGAGGAGATGGGTGCTCTCTGCATGTTCTACTTATGTTGACTGGCTATTTCATAATGTGGGGAAAAACTGGCAAGAGTGTGGAAAGTATGGATCTCTCCATGGGTGGAAAGGACCTTAATTCTTGAGGAAAAGCAGACATCTAACGGATTTTAGTGAAAGATTTTTTTGAACTCATCACAAGATGGGACACCTTGGCTTTAGGATTGTCTTAAACTGATATGTAAAACTAACAAACTTCAATTTTATTGGCTTGCCTGTCAGAAACAATGATTCTCTAGCTCTTCCTCTCTGGAGCGCAACTTATCTCAGCCAGAAGGCCCTCAGCTGAGTTGCACCACAGTATGAGCACCTTCCAGGCATCTCATATCTGAGTTCCAAAAATGTCTCTCCTCTAAATCCATCGAAGCCAGACTCACTTGCTTAGTGGTCTTGGCTGCTATGGGGAATTTATGGCTTTAATTTTGATGGAGACTGAGTTATGCCACCAGTCAAAGGAATATTTTTCTTACACACACACAGGAAAAAAAAAAGATTAGTTTGAGAGGATAGCATGTTAAATAGGGAGAGTTTTGTGACTGGGAAAGCAAGGAGAGCCTCTTCAATCACTATTACAATATTCCACCCTTCTGAAAGGATGAGGACAAAAATGAGTGTATCCCATGAAGAGATTCTGGCTCAGAGGTGTTTATTACTATTTCATTAATAATAATAAAAATAACAATAATCTTGATTACAGGTATTTCAGTGCCAGAAGGGCTGAGCCTATCTCTGCTAGTTAACGGGAAAAACTCAAATCAGCCAAAGGGGATGAGATCTAATAAATATTTCTGCATCCAGAAAACATCGTCCCATCTGCAATTTCTACTGGCAGAAGCAACCTTTGTGTTCTTTCTACTCCTGTGCTCCAGGAAATAGGACACTGATGAATATGAAACCTTCAAGTGACGCTTTTGACTGTTCAGAGTGTGGTCAACTTCCCCTGAGTTGCTCCAACCAACTGGAGAATGAGCAGGAGCCTTGGAGAAAGGACAAGCCAAAACATGAAGACTTAAACAGGTCTGTAGCTAGTCAATATGAGAACTACCTCCTACATTTCCTGCTCCCTGGTGGTGATAAGTCCTTGAGGTCCATGTGCACCATTGCCAACTCCATTGTAGAAGCCTGAGCTGTGACACAGTGGTGAGGAGTTGGTTATTGGGATGGAGAGGACAGTGACAAACCCATGCTCTCTGGGTGCCTTCATTGGTCATGTCTGAAGTCATCAAAGATGCCTGTCTCTGGGTCTGCTTGGAAAGGGAGAAGATACAGTGTGCCGCTAGGGCAGTATTTGAATCAGACGAGCATTTCTAGCCCAGTTTCACAGCTGGGACTTTTTTTTTTTTTTTTGCTACCCTCCACCTTGCTTTCAGCCTTTACAGGGCAGAAAGGGGAACAGAAAGAGAGAGAGAGAGGCAGATTTTCCTCAGACATTCAAAGGTGCAGGACAGTAGGGAACAGTAGCTGTCCTAAGGCCACACAGGGTTTATTCCTGTCACACTACAACCAAAGCTTCACTTGTTATAAGCTTGTAAAGACTACAGTGATTAAAAACAGTGAGATGTATGGTGTGGGGCAGAGAGTAAAGGGCTATGAAGTGCCTGTGCCCCAACAGAGTTTGGATAACAGCCTGAAGGGTCAATAACTATCACAGACAAATGACAGCAATCTTAAGGCTTCCTGCCTTGTTTTGACCAGTTCTAGATCCAGTATAGCCAGCAATGAGAATGAGTAGAACACAAAGGATCTTATATCTACTTTTAACCCTTTCCCATTTGGTTTTATGTAGAACCTAGTTTTGCTGGCTAGCAGGATGTTGATATGGGGTACAGGGCCATAACAATGTGTGGTGGTTTCAAATCAGTCTGCAGGAGGTCTTGTTTGACCTCAGTTTCCGGTTTGCTGTCCAACGTCCTTGTTGGAAGACACACTGTTCGCTGGATGCAAAGTGCTGGATCCAGAGTGGGTCCTTAGGCCAGAGCAGGAGCTGGGCCTGGTTTGCATTTCCCTTTGGCCTCTTCCATGATGTCTGAACCCATACATGCAGATGTTCATGATACATTCTCCAGCTGTTTGTTTGCTCCATGCCTTTTGAGATTCATATTCAAAGATCAAAAATACTTACTATTTTCATATAACAAGTGTTTGGAAAACTGACAAAGTAATGAAGGATTCTGAGTCAACAGAGAAGGAAAGTATCTACACAAGTATCTGAAAAGAAGTGAAAGCCAAAACTATTCCTCCTTGAGAAGGTGATTATATATAGCACGGAGGAGTCCTGCTCAGTTCTGGGCTGTTTATGACCACACAAAATCATGACAACTTTCTTCGTTGCTTTCAGACTGCTCTTGTAACATCCCTAGGCATTTTTCCATTCTGGCTTACATCTAATGATCAACAATTTGAGCTCACATTGGTATATATAATGCCAGTAAACAACAAACCACTCATAGATTCAGAGATTTTGTCCCATTGCATTTACTTCTAATTACTGTTTTGTCCAAACATCAATGGAATAAGCTGGTCATGACAGTGCATCTCATTGCTATGCATGAGAAACTGCTCTGCTTGCTCTGAGTTACTGGCACTGAAGCATCCAAAGATGGAGGAATGAAACAACTCTCAGTCACAGGAGGACAGAGTCCCAGAAGGGAGGCAGAAAACTCTAAAATCTCTAAGTGAAGTTTTCCCAAGCACTGCATTTCTTTTTCTTTTCTTGAGGTTTCTTCTCACAAGAATTAGGCACTTCTGGTGCATTTTAGCCTGAAGACGTGTCAAGTACCAGAATAGCCAGCAGACCAGAAAATGTACATGTCAGACAGCACTGGTCTGAATACATTGCTCCTTGTTCTCCTTTAAGAGGGTGAGCCGCTAAGAGGACTTCTTGGCAAGAGGCAAGGCAGACTGAAGTCTGACTGCAAAAGCCATTGCAGGAGATGATGGCAGTTAAGCTATGGCCCAGTCCTCAGCACACAGCAAGTCAGAATCATTCACAGCTACTTACTGCAAAGCTGATTCTTGCCATGAGCTGTCAAGGAACAGAACTGGCTTGACTAATGGAAATCTTCCTTCCTAGCCATTAAATACAGATGTTCATCACTGGTTTTGAGGTATAGCATTTCAAGGACCAGCAAGAGTTTGCTTAGGTCTGGAAGAGATGATAGAGTAAATGTGTTACCTGTTGGCACAATACTGTGAACAAGAGGAATTGCAGTGGATGTGGCAGAAGGAAAACAGTGTGGTGGCAACTGATGTAGTAATTGGGTTTCTATGTATTCAGTCCAATGTATGGAAGGTAAGCTGTTAAACAGATTTCCAGGGTAATTCTAAGCTGTTATTTGTTCAGATAAGTGCATCACTGTACTAGGTCAGTTCATGTTCTCTTTTCCACATTGCAAAACTCTTTCATGCCAGGATTTAGCTCTTATGGGATCTTAATACCTTGAAAGAGCACTCTGGAATTGTGTAGTGAGGCTGCCTGAGCCCTACAACAAACTTGTTGCAACTTGTTGACTCAAACAACTAGATAGAATGGAGCTTTCCTTAACGACTGTCAGCTAGCCTTAATTAGTATCTGTGAATGAGAGCGTGGAGCCTTAAGGACTCAAGTTGGAAGCTGTGAGGTCTACAGAACATCATTCTGCAAAGGCAGAACGATAGACTGTTTATCTTCCCTTCCTCTTGTGGCTGCTCACAGCAGATAAACATCAGAAAAGGGAGGAGGGGTGCATGATCATCAAATATCTTCATCAAATACTCCCAAATCTCATAGACACAAGTGGGGTGTCACCTCAAAGGGCCATCTTGGACCAACCAGAATATCTAAGAGTGAAGGTGCACATTTGTTTTTGTTGACCCACCATTGACAGATCACAGATGGAAGACAATGATGGATCCAGGCAGGAATGATGAAGTATCTTTTATCTCTAAAGCTCTCTTTCTCTGTTTCTCTCCTCTTTCTTCTAGAATTTTTTCTATTCACTCTTCTTTAAGTAGCCACCACCTATACTTGTCTTAAAGTAGATGCTTACTAATTCTGAAAAATTGCCTGATTTTGCCTCAAAACGGTTGTTTAGTTGTTAGAAACCCTGTCCTGTATTCTTCCTTTGGGTCACTGTCTGACCCTGTTGCTTTGGTGACCCCTGGAGCTATTCAGTGGTATTCCTAAGATTCACCTGTCTCACAACCCACTGATTGGGATGAGACAGAGGCCATGAATACTGGGTCAGGCCTTAAATTTTCAGTTTGATTTAATTTAGGTCTCAAATTTAAGCTAGGTATGAAATGCTGAGCTCAGTGTGACTTTGATGTCTGAAAAAAAAATCATTTGCCATTTTTGGTGCCTATGATTTCCAAGAATAGTTCTGCACAAGATAATTAGAGCAATGTCCTTGAAGATCCTTGAAGATTTTGTCTAGTTAAGGTACATATTGCTTATCTATGATAGATGTCCTTCCTAACCACAAGGCTTCTACAATAAGAGCAATGTCCTCTAAATGGAGGCTCAAATCTGAAACAGCAACCAATCAGTGTAAACAAGGTGGAAACCGGGTGTCCTTAGAAAACCTGTGCCTGTATACGGACAAAACAAGCATGGAGACATCTCCCCAGATGATCACCAAAAAGGGTGGAGACCTTCTGCACAAGCACAGAAGATTCAAATATGTTTGTGTAACCCTGTAACCACAGTAATCTCATGAATATGTGATAGGTGTGTATTGAGAACTTCTGGACTTTGAATAGTGGATAGCTAGATGACTGGGGCTCAGTCTGTGGAGATTACCCACCCTGCTCCTTGTGCAGAGATAAAACAGTATCTCCTCTTTAAATACTTTTTCGATGTGTTTTGGGAGATTTTGAAACCAACAGCTTATTACTTAGGTAAGGTAAAACCCTTTATCTAAGAGTTTTCTTACCTGTCATGCATGGAGAAAGAAGCTCTGAAGTGACAAGTCCTACGTAGATTTGGTGGATAGTGGAGGAAACTGGCAGGTTGGACTGGCTAGACCCTGTACAGGGTATTAGAGGGTGCCTGTGCAAATTCCCAAAATAACTTTGGGGTACTGGAGTGAACCAAAGTTGAGGGGCCAGAGAGCCAGTGTGTATGTATCTGCCATTCACTCACTGTTGTAACATTCGCATCCATTACAGAATCATTTCTAGGATTCTTTTTCTCCAGAAGCAACATACTAGTCCCTGTGTTGAGGGGACAGTCTTCAGGGGATCATTTTCACAAGATGAACCAGGGAGGGAAGTCTCCTTACATGTGAACTATCTGTTGCACAAGGGCTGCGCAGAGTACTGCAGTCTTCGATGGACCTTTACTCTTCTTTCATTCTTTCCAAACCCTGATTTTTCACCCATCTGTACAAACACTGTTAGTCCCCACGTGCACCAGTGGGGTAATGAACAAAGAAGCCTCGGTTGTGGCCACATTGCCAACCAAGGAAGAAGCAAACAAACCACTATGACTCAAATTTGAGAGAGCTATGTCCAACAGATGGCTATGGTAAACAGAAATTTCCAGATCTTGGTAAAATATACCCCTTCTTACAACACAGATGGAATCATGGGGAAAGTTTTATGCTTGGTAATTGATCAAGATGTTTAACAAAAGATTTTTTAAGTGAAAACATCAGACTTGGGCAGCTGTAATGTCAGTGAAAAACATTTACAAAAGGGCTGATGAATATGATTTTAATCCCATATAAAATTGTGGTGAGAAAAAGGAAATTTCTGTTGGAGGCCCTCCACAGTAAACCCTTAGTTTTGGTTGATAAAAATCTTCCCTGGACAGTTTCTGGTCTCATTATGTTTTATAATTATGTGGAAAGGCATAGAAGGCCAACCAGGCACTGTACTTGGTCCAGGTAGCCTTTCACATGAAAGGAGAACAGGAAACTAACACTGAGGGGAAAAAAAAAAAAAATATATATATATATATATATCTTGCTATTGATTCGATTCTCTTGATCCTCTTCCACCATCCTGGAGGAGGAGGCAGTGACAACTGAGCCATCCCCCACTGGCTTTAGCCCTGCTAAATCCTTGAATGGAACAGAAATTCTGAAGGATAGCTTCTGTCTTTGTTTTCTTTCTTTCCTTTAGGGGGATGCTGGTGTGTGATTGAAGTTTCAATTGAGCAAAGCTAATGCAGAACTAAATATAGCTAGGAGAGGGTTCCAGAAATTTGGCTTTCAGTTTTGTCCTACTTAGTTGGGAAATTAGATTTCCAGGGAAACATCTACACCACAGACCACAGAATAGCATAGATAAACCTGTCTTGAACTAGGTGATCCAACTACCAGAAACAGTACAGCCATTGCAGCACAAAGTTCCCCAGCAGACTGCTTCACAGATGCCTGACTTGGGTAGGGTGAAGCCAGCAGAGACATCTCAGATTCCCTATGGGCTGTGGGGTAAACACCCTCCACATCAGTTCTGTCAGCTTCTTTCCCAGTGCTTTTAGGAAGAGGTTGATGCAACTGATGTAGAGTATGTTTGCTAGTATGTGTACGTTAACATTACTCCTTTCTGTGCAAAGCTTCCAGGGGGACCTCACACTGAAGTCTGAGGTCCCAGAAAGTGTTGTAATTAAAGGATGCAAGGGCACAGCAGACAAGTTCCTTACTGCTGGGGCCACTCCCACAGCCATGTGGACATTCTTTTCACCCTAATTGTTTTTTTTTTTTTTTTTTTTTTTATATGGAAATAAAACTTGGAGGAGATCAGACTGGAAATGGCAGTGATCTTTTGAACTATAAATCAAATTTTGACCCAAGGGCATCAGAAAAAGAGTATTGGTGGGGTGTCTATAATTTGCTGATATGTACAACAATTTGGAATCATGCACAGTTTTATATAGATACTCACTTTGATCACAGCATGCTGCCGAGGATTTTCACGCTGGGATCTGACCTCTTCTACATGAGAGCTCTGTGTTCCTAATAGTGAAACTACTTGTTAACAGTGTTGGCTGACCTCGTGGGTGGAGCTGATGATTCTGCACATTGGTGGGTGGCAGTAGTGTCAAAAACCACTCAGTCATGTGTAAAGTTCTTTGACTCCAAGCACCTGTTTCCCTTGGATTTATTTCTTCATCTGTTTGTGCACAGTTTCAGCTTCTTTTTATTCCCCACGTGCAGCAACTTTCCTGTGGGAAAACAGAGCAGAAAAACATCTCTTTTATAATGCCCCAGTTAATTGTGTTTGTTCTGTCCCTCTACAGTACAGTGGTGACCATTTTAAAGTCCTACAACAAGCTGAAGTTTATCAGGTGGAACCACATATGTTTCTCTTGTTACTTAAAAGCTTGTAACGGAAGTAGAGAGGGACGTGTAAAGCTGAGTCTCAGATTTGGCCTTCTTCTTAGTACACATCTGCAGGGAATTTTTGTTTTCTGCTATCTTCTGTTCCCACACAGCATTAGAACTAGTACTAGAAAGAGTACACTGTGACACGATTCACTGATAATTTACTATCCTTTGTCTTCTGCATTTCTGTGATAGCTGTTAAAACATGCATTTCGCCAAGCGCAGTTGAGCAATGGGCACTGTGAACTCCAGGCCTTCAGATACAAAAAGAAGATACTACAGAAATGAGTGTGTGCTTTAGAAAAGCAGAATGCAATATTAAAGGTACCATCACTGTCCTCAGTCTGTGCAGCAGCAGAGAAATGATGAAGCAGACCTGGGCACTTCTCCTGTTTACAAAGTTGTAAGGAAGCAGTTTATAAAACAAAGTTCTATCTCCAAGTCTGAAAACTGGAGGATAGAATTGGGTGCTCCTGCTGTGTGCACCTGGGCCTGCCCAGAGTCCCCCCCACATTAAATAAAGTAAACACACAGCCACAACCTATTTCCTCACCTGCCACAGGGACTCTACTCCTGGGAGCATGCTGCGTCTCCATCCCCGGCTGGTCTGAGGGCACAATGGGTGCCAGGAGTGAGGCAGGAGCTGCCAGGCCACCACGTGCAACACAACACCCATTGGCAACTTCTTGCTGGCTACGGCGTTGCCAGTGGGTGAAGTCATACTATTGTCTGAAGCGGGGAGGATCTCTGAATACCAGCCCCGTTCTGGTCTGTGAACACATTTATCTGAGGGCTGTTGTCACCAGCATGATTAAAGGGGGGAAAAATGAGAGAGAAAAATGTCTGTGGAGGACTAACTTGATGAAAAAGGAAAAAAGGAAAAACAAAAATCTTGATTAATGGACTTGTGTTTGCACCAAGGGATAGTTACACTGAAAACAGTCGTAATTCATTCCTGTTCATTTCCTGTGGGTTTGCTTTACTGGGTAAGGGCTTGATGGGTTTATGCTGTGGGCACATGGATGCTGTACCAACAAGTGCCAAGAAAGTGTCCTGTCCTCCTTGGCTTTCTCAAGGGGGATGTGTATGGGGATGAGAGTAGAGTTGTGACAGACCTTGGGGTTGTCTCCATTTCCAACATAAAATTTTCCAGTTCCTTGTGTCCCTAAAATGACAGTGGCCCAGGATGTGCAGACAACTCTGACACAGCAAAAGATACAATGAAAGCCACTTTGCAGTCACTGGCAACACATTCGGTTATCATATTGTGCTAGCCACACTTTTCTTTCCCAGGCTTGTTAATTAGCATGAAAAAAAAGGCATTTTCTCCACATCACCTCAGCAGTGATAAAAATGTGTAGCTCTGTGCATCACTTGGGAAAACTTAAAATTCATCTATCCATAGGAAATGATAAGCTCTCCTTCAGAGAGGCTTTGCAAAAGGCCTTCTCTCTGTCTGGGCTCTACTGCTTACCTGGTTATTAGCTGAGATGGATAAGGTGCACTCTTTCCTTTGTGAGAGTCACTGAATACTGAAAGCAATACTATTGAAATGTTCCATGGACAAAACTTGGCTGGATAGCAAAGAAGTGGCAATCTGTCACAAAACTTTGGCTAGATTCACAGACATCTGCTGAATACTCTTCTTATTGTCCAAAAAGCACAAGGGTCTGGTGTTGCTAGCTGAAAAAATACTATTAGAGTTTTAACCAGAGATTTTGCATGCACTTTTTTCCTTCTTAAATGTTTGGTCTGTTTTCAACGTAAGGAGACTGTGTTGTAACTCAGACATAAAGAACAGCTAGGCTTAGCCATATTCAAAACTGTTTTTTGAACTTGCCATTTGTTGGGAAGACTGACTTCTCCACTCCCATGCCAGTGCCTGGGAGTCCTCTGCTGCTCGGGTTTGCATGGGAGATGGTTGTATCAGCTTTACAGTGAATGAACAAGTCCTCTAAATACTCTTCTTGCAATATTATGTCAACAATACATTGAGGGCCTATTTCACTAATTGACTCCAACTCTGGAAGACAGCCAATCAATTTGTGAAATGAATATGTCATGGCTTTTGCTTTGAAGGAATCTGCAAGAGGCCTGGATGCCCAGAAGAACAGATGCCGAGGCTCATCAATCGCTTGAAAGTGAGGATCTACAACTGGCAAGCAGAGCTGTGACAAGTTAACAATTTGGAAAAAACAACACATTTTCCATGTAAAACTGCTGTCTTAAATAGAACACAACTGCACAAATTTTTTAAGCATTAAGTATTCTTCAAATTCTGTTTCATGTCCTGGAGAAGAAGAAGTATGTAAGAAGAAGAAGGCGATGGAACTGATGGTCCATGATCTGATTGCAAGGAGTCTTCCATATCATGGCGACTGCAAGTGTAATACTAAGCATACACTGTCCAGCACTTCATCTGGCAGGGGCAAGCCACTCATATGGCTGATGTGAAACCAACTGAACCATGGCATGCTCATTTCAATGTGCTGAGCCATCTATCTCAGTTATTCTTTTTACATAGTATGCGTCTTCACATCCCCTCCGCTCTCTCAAGTTACATATTGCTGTTCTTGTAGACTGAAATGCATCTCTTTAGATGCCTGTCGTTGCCCAGCCGGAGATATTGTCAAGTTGGAGGAACTCAGAGCATCTGGAGGATGGTTTCAATGAGGAGGAGTGCCATGTATACAAACGCAGGCTAACATGGCTTTGCCAGGTGCTGCTAGGGTACATGGGAGCCCTGTCCTCAAAGGGCCCAGGAGCAGCAGCAGTGCCTGCCTACACAACTGTTCCCAAACCTGCCTACTAGGTGGCTACTGAAGCTTGAGCTGCAGCCTACTTTGGGCACAAGTCCTCCTGGCTTTACCATTCCAGCACGCACACTGTCCCATTTCCAGAGGAAAGCCCCGCTCCTTTTTTGGGGCTGCCTTTAGTGTGGCTCACAGCAGTCTGCAGCCTCTCACTCTCTCCATAGATGAAAGGCCTGACAGCTCTTCAGTCTGACGGCTCATTTTCCCATGGTTTTAATGAAGCCTGTAATTGTTTTGGACTACAGTAGTTAATTTTGGACTGTAAAAGCAGCCAGTAATTGGATAGGAAAATAAAGGCTCTTTATATTGCTTGCCAAATTGACCCTCTTTCTCAGGCACCTTCTCCTATCCTACGGAGTCTTCATTACAATTTTCTTCTCCTTCTGCTCCCCTCTCTGGCTCCAGACTTCTCCTCGCCCTCCCACACAGGTCTATACAACTCACTCTTCCCTTGGCTCCCCCTGTGACTCTCCCTCACCTCTCCCAGCTGCTGCTAACTGCCATCCCAGCCTGGGGCATACAGCAGCAGCAGGGTACTGCTCCTGCCACGAAGCTGAAGCACCCACTGCTGGGGCAGTCAGATGCAGGCCCTTGGCATGGCTGCGCTACCCAGCATGGTGCCAATGCAGCCTGATCTCAGCATAGCTAGCACACTCAGAGCACTGTCCTGCCTCCATCATGGCCTGTCATCAACTTCACTGTGCACAGCATAACCAGAGTTGATCTGTGCCTGCTTCATGGTCATTTTCCAAATGTCCCTGTGTACAGTAACATGACTTCTTTCACTTCTCCACACAAGAATGTTATGTTGGCCACATTTGATTATGGGCCAGTAATTATTTCAGCAAGAATCCTATGGATTTGAGACATGGTCCTGGATTCCTCACTAACAAAAGCTGCTTGTTTTACAGAGATGCTTCAATGTGAAGACAATATCCAGCCCTTAACGCTGAGAAGTAACTTGTCTCTGGATAAGCCTTTCTTTTTCCTGTGTACTATATGCTCATAGCTCCCAAGTTTGGACTCAAGGAGTGGAATTTTTTGCTCCAAGAACAGAAATGAATTCTAGAGGCACATGACACTGGATCACACAAGCAAAGAGTAAGGCATTAATTTCTATTTTAAAAATGTACTGTTAGAAATTGCTTTCCTAGCAACAAAGCACCTTTGTTTGCCAAGTGCTGAACCTTAACAACGAGATTTGTGCTAATTCCATCTGTTTCAGTTCAAGACAAGAGTCACTAAATGAATTAACAGCAAGCAATAGGCCAGCTTCAGGGATTTAATAAAGAGTGTAATATCATTGCCATGTAACCTGTCATCTGTATAAAAAAATTAATTACATCAGTTGTCTCAAAGCTTCTGGATCACATAGAAGAAGCATGTAGAGGGAGAACACTGGCATGAAGTGTTAATTACTTTATGTTTCTCATGTTAGACTTTGTGCATTTACAAAGCTCAGCTTTTAAGTATTCCCCTAAAGTCTTGGCCAATGTAAACAGAAGCAGGATGGCTAGATGCACAGAAGAAAAGCTTTTCTCTTCTTTATATAATGCTTAAGTAACTTTGGAACTCTGCTGGTTACACATGCTTTCCTCAAAGAGAAGAGACTGGGATAGGGTTTCTAAAATCTACAAAAGAGTGAGGTGCTAGAAACAGCTTCGGCCAGGGGTGCAGGGAGATTGCCTGCCTCAATGGGAGCTCCCTGCAGCAGAGGAGAATTGAATCTAAGCAATTCACATTCTCTCTGGAAACTCCTTCAATCTTCTCCCTCTTTAAATTGTTAATTCCAAGTAACAGCAAACAGCTTCCTTCTTGTGCCCGTTCTAAAACTGTAAAACACGTTGCTCTGAAAAGAACTGGAGACAGAATGGGGAGTCACTTAGAAGTTACAATTTTAGTACTGGACCAGCATTCTCTAATCTAAAGCCTTGCTGCATATTCTGGTTCCTCTTTTCAAATTTCCTGCCTGCTAGATGGTTTCTGATTCACAAGGCATATGCTGCAAAGAGTTGCAAAGAAATGTGCTAAGTCTAGCAATGAATACATCCAGGACAGCAAGGGTCTCTTCCTAGAGCTGCTCTTTCCAGCGGCAGGTTTTCCTCCTTGTAGTAAACCCATAGGAGCAGAGGCACACTTGCTAAGGAACCTCTTGGGAACCTAGGTTGGGGCACAACATAGAGCACCTCTTCTCCAGTGGGGAGGACCTTGTTGGCTTTGGCTGGCTCACCCTTGCTGCCTTCTTCTGGCAATGAGCTACATGGGGCTGACAGCACTGCAACACACTCCAGAGCAGCTGTTTGTCAGCAGAGTGCAGCCAGATAGGGAATGCAGAGAGTCTCTGAGCACTTGCAGAGCTGGGGAAGGAAGCGCATGCCTGTGGCATCTCCAGAGGAGCAGATTTCACTGATGTTATAAATTATAACCTTATGTTTGTTATTGTTATTTATTTCCTTTTAATAGATAGACTACAGGGTGATATTAAGTTGTAGTAGGAAATTATTATGAGCATAATAAGCCTAATTTTGTGAGTGGCAGCTTGGCAGAAGCAAGTTCAGATTCTCCTCCTTCCTTCTTCCCTGTCATTCCCAGTCAAGAAGAACTAGGATTAATTGTAAAAAAATGTCATAGGTCAGGGTATGATTTTCAGATGTTCACACACTAAATAAAGATCTTTAAAAATACCAGTGTATAGAGGTGTCTTTTTCCATAGGAAGGCATGATCTTTGATTTATTTATATTTAGAATTGACATTTAGTCATATACACAGCTGCAAATGTCAGAAGTCATGTGCCTGCATGACCAAAAATTGGTTGTGACAAAAGAATTGTTAAATGCTTCTTACCCAGCATTAATAGACTGCCACTGGCATAGTAAAATAACCCCTTTTAATCTTATTCCAGACTAAGCTCAGTTTATCCATATTGCTGCCCATCATATGGACAGTAATGATTCTTAAAGTATATTTCCAGAGAAACAAAGTAAGCAGCTGGGTATAAGGAAATTGATTCATATGTTCTCCATACAGTTACACATATGCTGTCTTTGCAGACTGGACAAACTATTCCCTTTCCCCCAGCAGGCCAGGAGTGATTCACCTACCTGGGCACTCACAGCCCCCAGCAGCATGGTGCAGAGCCCTGTCACCTGGGGTGAAGCAGTGTCACTGCTCTACTGTGGATAGCAGGTGGTCCCTTCTCCTGCATGGTGTGAGTGCTGACCAGAGGCACAGATATCAGCAAGTATTTTCTGAAGGACAGAGGGACAGGAATAATTTTGGAGAAAATACCAATGAACTGTTAGTAAACTGTGATGCTGAACACTCAGGTCCCTCCCTGTGAGCGTACTAAAATAAAATGGCAAGGATTAGTGACAGAGGGTATACGTTGAGTGATCTTAATGACAAAAGCACCAGCATGCTTGTTTTGTGGCCAAAGGCCAAACTGATTTCTGAAGATAGGTGGACAACCAAGTATTGTTCTGCAATGCTGTGCTGAACTTCTGGGCTTGCTCAGCAAGACTTGGTGGCCCTACTCTGCACAGTATTCTCCTAATATGATTGCTCTGACTTCAGCAAAGAATAACACTGTATTTTGGTCCTGCTCTGACACCTAAAGCTCTTCTAGAGTCATCTGAAGTGCAAGGGACTGCGATCATTTTCACTCACGCACATTTCAAGTAGCTGAATGAAAAGCTTTGTCTGCAGAGCTGGTACACGGGTACCGTAATTCTTCCTGCCACAGTCTTTTTCACAAACACTGCATGAGAACACTGAATAGAACACATGATGGAGATAGAGATAAAGTCAATTAAAGGAATCCAATCTAAATTTATTTCCCATTTAAACTGCTCCAAGTAAGGAAGTAAGATGGGCTGTAGCTCACTTTCAGGGGCAGCAGCTTGTTGTGATTAAACCAGGAGAGCAGTACCAAGCATGCAGCAGACATAGCACATTGCATCGTGCATGTGGACAAAGCAGCTCCAAAAAGAAATTCCAGCTCCACTAAATGGACAACTCCTCCAGGTATAAGAAGGGCCTTTAGTCTGGATCCGAAAGGGAATTAGGCAGAGTCACATATGAGCTAAAAATAACACAGGACCACATGTGCCTATTAAGCAGTGTTTAATTTTTATGAGCAATGTCACCTTTTCTGGACACTGTCCCACACTACTGACCCAACAACCATCCCATCTCTCTAGCATTTTTTAGTTTAGGCACCTGAGATAACTTGGATCTTTCCCAAACCTATTTCCTGGTTGTTATTTTTTTGTTCTTTTTTTTCTCAGTTTTCCTATGTTTTATAAAGCTGCTTCTAAGAAGTAATAATTTCCCCTATTTTTTCCTGCTCTGTATCATCACATACTGATTAACACCAGCCTCCACAAGCTCCCAGCTTCTGAGTCACTTTATAATCCACATGCAAAACTCCATACTATCTCTATTAATAGAGTGTATGTTATTGTCTTGTGAGGCTCTTCCCAGTAGGTTATAGGCAAATCTTTGCACTTCAGTGTATGAAGGCTTCATACACGTTCTTTTTAATAGCACATTATGGTACACAGCAGAGATCGTTCAAGACTACTCATTTTCAGCCACGTGGCATTGCAAGCATAAATTTTTCATTTACTCCCATCTGTTTTCAAAATTGTTTTTTCTGGAGAAGTGATAGGGGTTTTAATGAAGCCTGCAAAAGGTCAAAAAACAACCTCTCTAATTGAATGCACTCTTGGGGATTCATTTGGAAATAATAATGCTCATTTTCTGTCTCTCCGGCTGGCTGCCAGCGTCGAACCACAGAATTAGAGCAGCCCAGCTAAAATAAGCCAGCTTCTGTATCAGGTCCAGTCACAGTCATCTCTAAACGTTTCCATTTGCCGATACCAGAAAGATAACAGAGGGAAAGGGTGCAGCTGGGGTGGAACATAAAGGCATGCTGAAGGTGGCTTAGATGGATATTAGAAATTCCTTCCTTTGGTGATAGTCCCTCGCTGTCCTTATACAGAGAGAAAGGAAAGGGCAAACGGCAGATGTTTCAAAAGAAAGCTGTACAACTTACACTCCTGTCCAGGACACAAGGTTCAGCTTTTCTTCTAAGTGACCTTTTTGGTGCCATCTTGCAAAAAATCTCAGAGTCTGGTGGAGATAAGTGTGTGGGATTCCCAGAATTTAGGTAAGCGCACAGGAACCACCGTCTTCATTGCTGGAGGGCACTGGCTGGGCAGAAGCAGAGGCGCTGCTGCAGTCTCAAAAGGCAGGGTATGCCTGTGGCACCACAACCAATTCATGCTGGCCATGTTTGCCAAGAAGCTGCTGTGTTAGTACCTACATCAACAGCTTAGTTAACAGTTAATGGAAGATTGACACATCCCATGCTGTCTCTTGAAAACCATTCCTTCTGCATCTTTGGTGTGGCTCCAGTCAGCAGCAGCTATGGAAGCCCATCCTCAGCATTGTGCTGAGAACTAGACATGATGATGTCTTGCCACTTTCTAACAAGTCCCTTGATACATCCAGTCAGTCTCAGGCACATCCCTGGAGAGATAGGCATTATGAAGAGTTGTGCTGGCAGACCAGGAAAGAAATTCCATCAAATTAGATCATTTTAGGGTGCTGCCAAACTTTTTGTTTATTTGAAAAACTTAAGCATGAATGAATGAGCAAGCGTCCTCATATACCAAAATGGATTGTATAGGAGTATTTGAGACTTTCCATTTTCTAGGGAAAATTTATTTTTAACAAGTGAGATTGACCTGCTATGCTTTCCTTCAGTCAGTTTGTTCATTTTTAAAAGGTCTCTTGAGAATCTTGCTAATGGAGAAAACCAGAGGATTGATACTAAACTGCTGTCTTAGTTTCAGCTAGGATACAGTTGACTTTTTTCCACAGATCCATAAGATTCTAAGGCATAAATTAGTTTCTTGTTAATTGTAGGAATACAGAGATTTTTAAGGCTTCTAAAGGCTGTTCTCTTTCACCATGAATATACTTAACTTGAGTATGCCCAGGAAACACCATTCTCCCAGACTGTAGCACAGCATTTGAAAATACTTAACTTAGCCAGGCACCGTGTTGCATGCAAGAAATCATGCTATTTGTAGCGTTTGGTTTGGGGCTAATTAGTTCCCAGCTCCTGCAGCTGGTGTTGACTGGGTTGTCCCAGCGGGGCTCTCATAAAGGCTGTAATCTGCAGTGTGGCTCTCCTCAAGCAGATGTGATAGGAGGACTGTGCGAAGGAGAATTCAGAAGTGCAGATGCAATATGACTAGTCTGCCTATGATTAAGGACAGTCTGGAAATGTTATATTTTACAACAAAACCTAGCTATACATTTTATAAATTTTATAGCTCTTGATCTTCAAGAGACATGTCTCCTGAAGCTGATCACAGGAACACAGGGCTGGAAGAGCCTTCAGTCATGTCTGGTTCAGAATTTTGAGATCAGATCTGAAAGACGCTTGTCAAATCTGCTCTTCAGAGCCTCTTGTAGAGGGCAGTCCATAGCTTGTCCTTCACTGAAAGCAATATTTCCCCATCCCAGAAGTCACAGTGTTCCCTCGTGTTGATCTGTAACTTTCTTTGTTGCAAATTTCTTCCTGTCTTCTGTTTTCATCTATGAAGGAAACAGGTAAAAGAGGAATGAGAAGCGCTGAAAGCACAAGTATAAAAAGGAAAATAGTCAGCCTAGAAATAGACATGAATGTTATAGAGAAAGATAAGACAGCTGTTTGAAAACAAAACAAAAAGAAGATAGTACACCACCTCTCTGATTTATTAAAATAATTTGATTTGGTGTCTGTTCTCTCCTGTCTTTCTATCTTGTGAATAAGTTTTAGAGGAATTTTCTCTGTCCTCAGATTCAAACTGTACATAAGAGAAAGGTATGGAGCAGACCTCTGGATTTTGCAGGATATTCCTGCTGAGGTGGACAGCATGACACAGATAACCGTTGCTTGCTCATGGTTAAACATCCATGTGTGAGTGGTTCCACAGGGACAGTTTTGATTGGTTTCATGTAAGAAATTTGGACTAGACAATGGCAAGAACTCAAGCTTCTCCATTATTCTCCAGGAGAATGGAACAGCCTAAGCACCATGGACATCATGCTGACGCCTGAGTTATTTAAAGAGCACAGGAGTATTTGCTGTCTTTTGATGAAGGGGTCTGAGTGCTCTGTGGCTAAAACTACAGATGCTGGTAAAACACCTGTCAAAAGGGCAGGAGGGGACAGAGTAATGCAGGCACCACAAAATTAATATAAACCAGAGCCTGGCTGCTTCATCACTTCAAGAGAAGATCAGAGAATATCATGACACATTCTTGTGTGATATCCCAAGTTCCAAACCAGGGTCTTCTCTCCAGAAGGATGCTGGTTTGGACAATGTCTCTCAGTAAACACAGTTTTCAGATAACATGTGCTCTGAGTTACTCCATCACAGCGTATTTACCCAGCTCACCACAAAAGCCATGCAATGGGGAGGCTTGGCTTGGCTTGCTCATAGTCCATAAGATGGTGAAGCATAGGGCTGAGGAACAGCAGAGCTAAGGGCTAGGCTGCTGCCTCTTGCCCACTCAGCCCAGTGCCCCTTGAAACACCCCAGACTTGGGACTGTTCTCCCTCTCCAGTCCTGAAAAGTTGTAAGTGACCTGTAATGATTTATTATCCATTGTGACATAAAGATATCTTGGTCCTCATAATTTCCCTGTTTTTCAAACTCACTGGGCTCTCTGCCAGAGGCAGTTTGGACTGCTGTGGGCTTCTAGGTGGAAAATACTCCCTGACACTTGCAGTTTGCTGAGCTTAGGCAGCAAATTTAAATGACTGTGTGGCCTGTGATTTGGCCCTGACTTTGCTAGGTTTTTCAGGCTGCCAGCTCCTTGGCAAAGCTTTCAGAAGACGAAGAACAGAAACTTCTAATAATTTACATCCAGACTTCTCAGAATGACTCAGCCCACTACCGTCATGGGTGTGGAGAAAATGGGAGGGAGACTTAGACAAAATAAAATAAAATAAAATAAAATAAAATAAAATAAAATAAAATAAAATAAAATAAAATAAAATAAAATAAAATAAAAAATGTCTCTAGGCAAAGTATCAAGGTCTGCTGTAGGAGACTACTAAACTTGTGTCAGCAGAGTTCACCAAAATTTGCTTCAAAATTGTACATCTTCTGATGTAAACTGACCCAGGCTCTTTCTCACAGAATCGCTGAAATGAAAAGTTCCAAAATAAAATTGCTAATATTTCAAGTAGAAAATTTAGTAGTGGTCACTCCTAATTACTTAGTTTTAAAGAAGCTGGAGACACAATTTATACTCTAACACTGGCATATGAGTTTTCTGGAATAACTGTAGTGGGAGGTTCCTGCCTCTCTATGATTCTGCTAGCAGTATCTTTAAACATAAGCTACCTTCTTCCTGAAACAACTTGTCGAATAGGCAGATTCAGGGCCAAGTTCTTCACTTACTCGTTATTAACTGTCCCATTAGCTTAGTGGATTGGAATGAGCACAGTTCTGTCCCCTAAAAACCAAATTAAATTCTTGTTTTCAGAACACAGACTTACAAGGACAGAGATATCCTAGCCTGTGGTACTGGTAATTCTAGGAACCTGAAGTGAAGAAAGCCAAGAAAACCATCCAGAAGTCCTTTTTGAATATTTGCAGGACTTAGTAGCACTATACGTAAGTCAAAAAAAGTCAGTGTTTAAAGAAGACTGGGTAACCAGAACAACAGATTTCAACTTGAAACTTACATAGTCCTTAAAAGCAGTATTTAACAGTGTTCAACAGTTTGTTTTGTAGGTCATGAGGTACTGAAACTTTTATAGTTGCCAAAAAGAGGTTTCGGTGAGCTTCTTCTCTCAGGTAACCAGTGATAGGACAAGACAAAATGGCCTCAAGCTGCACCAGGAGAGATTCAGGTTGTACATTACGAAAAATTCCTACTCCAAAAGAGTCATCATGCACTGAAATGTGCTGCCCAGGGAGGTGGTTGAATCACAGTCCCTGGAGGTGTTCTAGGAATATGTGGATGTAGTGCTAAGGAATATGACTTAGTGGCAATATGGGTGGTGGGTGGATGGTTGAACTAGATCATCTTAGAGGTCCTTTCCAACCTTAATGATTCTATGTTTGTGGGTAAACTGGAACAATATAACACTATAAAAATCTGAGTGAGGTTTTCAGAAATACTTGAACTGGATCTATCTCAGTTCCTTCCTGAATTGCATCACATCTCAACATGAGAAGAGTCACAGAGCGATAAGGCTTTTGAAAACTCCTTTATCTTTTCTCCAGCATTTGGTTTCAGTGCTTCCATTTAGGGAAATAAGAAGCTTTCTTGCCTTCAGACTGTAAAATTATGTATTTCAATCATAATTATTGAAAGCAAGTCTACTTTCACCAACAATAAAGGCTGACCTTGTACTACAAAAGCAGATTAGATCCTCTTGAAGAAAAAACAAGCCAGAAAGGATGATAATTACATAACACTTTACTGAAATGTGTAGTACAATTTCTTAAACATAACTGGGGCTCGCTTATACTTTGGGACCATAATGGCTTTGTAATCAAGCTCCTTCACTTCTGCTTGTGGCCCTTGAAAGGGCCAGAAAGACAAGTGTATGCTTCATAAAAGCTTTCAATACAAGATCCATTAGTCCAAGCCTTTAAATGACAGACAGCATGTTTGTTGACAAAGGTATGGTAAATTAAGCAGAAACCAGAACTGAGTGAAGAATTCTGCAAATATTTTGCTTAATTTTTAAATGTAACATGATTCATTTATTTTTGTAAATATTACAGTCACTAATCTGAAGAGAAAAGGGATAGATCTGTTTTTGACAGCATTTGCTGCAAGAGAGCGGTGAATGATCATATACACACAGAATTTTCAATAAGAATTGTTCTGAAGCTGCTTCTGTAGACATCCAGATGTGTCTGAAAAGACAAGCAACACAATATGGCTTATACTAACTAATCATGTAGCTCAAATACATGAACAAATAGTTGTGGTGAACAGCTTGCGAGCCAGTCACAGGCAGATGTTTACTGGTGGAAAGCATGCAGCTAACAGTAAGTTTTTCAGGAGAAGTCATGATCTGTTTACAGGCAATTTCTGGCATTAAGGGACTATATTCATAACTAAAATGTTTAGTCTGAATTGATTTCCAACTCTAATTGAATCTAAATGAAGAACTAGCTTCTTTTAAAAAGCTCCAACACATATGCCTTTCCTTGATGCGCTGGTAACTATGCTTGAATTTATCCAGCTTCATCTTTACTCAAGGGTGTGGCAAGTATGCGGTTTTTCTTGACCCTTCCTGCTGTTTGATAGCTTCTTGGTAAAGTCTTTTAGAACTTAAGAAAGAAGGAAATCATAAGAGTGTAGAAGTGCAGCACATTCAAATAATGATAATGGTATCATACAGATCTGTCATATCAAGGCAATTCAGAGCTGGTTGCTAATTAAGTACTGAGTTTAAGGAGGAGTATCCTCACCTTGTGCCTCTTCGCAGAAGATTTGCCCTAATGAGACCTTCTCTGGGTCAAAGCAGGCTGCATCACTTGCTCTGCTCTAGTTAGATCACTCAGCCAGGGTAGGCATCAGGGTATTAAATGACTGCAAAATCTCTGTAAGCCAAAAAATATCACTGAAAAAAGACTTGGTGTAGGAGCACAGAAGGAGTCTTTGGTTTATTTGTGCTGCCACAATTCGTGTAAATCTTTGACATAAAGGCATTTTGAAAAGTCTGCCCCCAGAGAGAAATGGCATTCTAGGTACGGGTTAATCCTCAAACTGAGGTCAGAGATGAGAACACCTATCTCAATTGCAGACTTGGATATGCCTTAAAGAAATTGCATAATATAAACTCTGCTGTCCTCTCACAGGGGTATGAAGAGCACACACACTGCCTGACTTCTTGCACCTCAGGGCTCAAGCAAATCTCAGCCCACCATGTGGTGTTCTTCATCAGGAAAATCAAAAAACAATTTTATCTGGAGCTGCCCATAGGCAAATGCCGGGCTGGGACATAATGAGTGGATGCCTATTCCTTCCTGTCTATGTTTTCACTCAAGAGAAACTCAGGTTAGATGGGAGAAAAAGTCTGCATTCTGAAGACAGTTACGGGCACTGCCTATAAAATGTAGCTACTGAAGGTTCAGATCAGCTGATTCTGGCAGCCAAATGAGTAGTGTGGATGAACTAACTATTGTGGCTGCTCACCCTTGTGATTTTCCAGGCACTTAAAAACAGCTGGATCTGTCTATAAGGGAAATGCGACACGCTGTCTCTTCATTTTATTGTTGTTTTTGGCAACATGGAAATATCTTCAGCATGTTCCATTACCCAATACCAGAAGAAATGCAGCCTTCTAATACAGATTATACTTTCAGCTTGTATCTCATACTGTAATGAGCAAGACAGATTTGAAAAATATTGCATTCAATGGCAGTTTAACTGCATATGCATATGCAGTCTTGGGAAAGCATCAACAGTTAAAGAGAAAACCAATATTGGTACTCAAATATCCTTAAAACCACAGAGTCTGTGACTGGAGCCAAGAAATAAAGCCAGCATTCCTGCTCTAAGAGGATTAAAGCAGAAGTCACTTGGGAATCAGGGGTGTTGACCAGGCTTTACAAATTGCTGGAATAATAGGGTGTGTTAGAATAGTCATGAACAAGCTAATGTCTCATAAAGTAAGAACTAGCTGGTGCTTTTTGGATAAGTTTGTAACTGAAATGCTGGAAATGTCTTTGTCTTGTGTTTTTGTAGGCAAGCCAGAAGCAGTAAATTAGGTAGTTTAGCTGGGGTGCCGAGCTCAGAATAAAGATTTTCCTTTGTGCCAACTTTATTCAGATTTTCTACTGCACTAATGATGATAAATATCAGAGGTCTCAGGTGACTAGAAGAACACAGATAGACTTCCACAAGTGTTTCTCTCAACTCCACAGTGGAAAATGAATGCAGGAAGCAGAAAGAGCAGTCACGGCTTTAGTGCAGTATCCAATGACATTTCTTCAAGATGCAGTCCCATGGCAGAGAGGAATGCTGGCCTTGATCTCCTTTAGAAAATGATCCAAAAAAAAATGCAGACCAGTAAAACAATCTTGAAGGCTCAAAAACCTGAAGGCAAGGAAAAGAAAAACAATCACACATAGTATTTTTGAAACTGGATTTCAAAATAAGTCAGATAAATGAACTTAACCGACTATTTCTGGGTACAAGGCTTGGCTGTGCAGCAGTCTCAGATAAGCCACATATCAGTGGGAGAACTGGCACTGAAAGGGGTCAAACTCCTCCACAAGAGCTGCAGTGGTTCTGGTTTAGTGGGTTACTCACTGAGTGGGTAACGCTGAAGCCTCTGCTCCCCAAGTACTTCTGGGTGAAGACAAAAGCCTAAGCTTCCCAGGCAGAAACAGTGAATGAAGGAAAGTCTGAGCAGAAATTCCTGTGGAAAGGCTGTCAGCAGTACCATAATGTATGTTGGTTACCACCTCAGGCTCAAACAGCCTTCAGCCAAATCCTGTTAAAGTGCTGCTGACCTGCATCCCTAGAGAGGCCCAGCAGCAATCTGTGCAGAGAGCTGGCTCCGTCACTTCCCAGTCAAACATCTCCATGCCTACCAGTTTGTGTAGCCACTGAAACACAGCCATGACCTAGAACCAGGGGCCTGGCCAATTCAAGAGCAGGCTGTCGGCAGCTTGGATAGTGTGAGTGGAACACCAGCTCTTGGAAAACTGATCAACATTTTTCAGCTTACCCGTGGCTCCCTGTGAGAAATGCTCCCCAGGCAAAACAGTGAGGCTGGATGTATTGTAAATGATATAAAATAATTGTGAGATTGGAGATCCAGGACAAAAATGTAGCTGTACAAATCTCTTGCCCAGACAGCTAGGAGTGTGCACGTATGTTAGAGACCTACATCCTTTTTTCAGCTGCAGCACCTGCTTCCTCCCCAGCTGGGCAGGGAGAGGAGAAGTAGGACTGAACAGAGCTCAGGTACAGTCTGTCCTCAGAAGGTATTTTTGGAGACTGTCCATCCCCAGGGAGTGCTGCCGATCCTGTACTCTGAGTGCGCCTTCCTGCTTGGCACCAGACTTCCCCGTTAGACTGAGTGACAGGAGCTGTGCTGCCAAAAGGAGATAGTTTAATTACTGCTTCCCGTCCTCCTCCCTTATGAAGTGGCTGTAAAACTGCTCACTGCTGAGCCTGAGCTGCCCAAGGAATTGAGTGAGTGAAACATTTAAGAGGGCTGTTTACTTAGGCACCAAATACACACTCTTCCTTTATAGCTGTCTGTATAGCCATCAAGTGTTTCTACAGCAAATAATGTGATTCATTAGGACTGTCTCGGGTCGTCGGTATGCACTCTCCACCACCTCCACAGACCAAGACACGGAACAGGACACCAGAGGAGCTGGTTCAAATCAGAGAACAGCAAATTGAGGCTTCCCCAGACTTCCCCAGGCATTTACACCAAGGTTTCTGGACTCTATCAATATTCTTGAACAAAACAGTTTGCATGGAATCTTCAAGGGTAGGACAAGATGGGGTTATTTTATAGGGAAACAAGGAAGACAGCTTGCATGTACTTGCTCAGTGTTAGCTTGATCATAGCATCTCCAGCAACTTTTGTCTCAGTAAAAAGCCAGTTCGGTTTTTGCAAGATGGAAATTCCTTTGCACTGTCTGCCAGCACATAGTATATGAAGTTGCTGGTGACCAATAGTCTGGTGAACCCCACAGCAAGGATGTGACTGTGATGAATAGATATAAGAAGAGGCAGATGGGAACAGACAGTATGTGATGCTCAGAACACCAGGAAGGCTGATTTTCAAGATGAAAAAAATGAAATTGAAAGCATGCTTGCAATGAAAACAATACTTGACCCCAGTTAAAAAGCTGATATTTGAAAAGGGTGATTAGTTTAAAGAAAAAGAAAGGAAAGCTCTTTTCTACACAGTCAGCAAGGCAGGGAAATGAATGAGACACTGATACATGCAGAAACACTTGAAACACCTTAGAATTGCTAATAGGAGTGCAGGAGTATTATGACTTGAAAGAAAATTCAATATCCAAATATGTTAAAATATTGACTTTTTTTTAACTTGAAGGAAAGAAATGAAAAGGGACCACAAGTTCATAAATTATCATTATAATCTGGCTGCCATCTCTGTGTATATTTTACTATATTTGGGGCACTGTATCTTCCATCTTCTGGAGCTGGGTCATATATGGGAGTGGGACTACAGCATCCAGGGCAAGAATAAATCTAGCCCCATGTACAGTCTTCCAAATGGCAAAGAGAATCTCAACAATGACTATGTTGTGCAGAAGGCCACGGACTTGACTTGGAGAAATCCATGAGGCAAGACAGAGATATACCAAGCTTACTTAGCCTGAGGGAAACAGTCCGTGTTCCTGAAGGCTGAAGAAGAGATAGTAACCTTCCCCTAGAGGAGGGGATAAACAACACTGAGGGAATGACAAGCTGAGCAGCATAATTTTAGTTATCCAGCGTAAGATCAGAAAGTTGTCAAATAGTTTATATTGGGATTCCTAGAAGATACAAAGAGCTAAAGAACAATTAACTCACTAACTCAATGGCAAATCAAATCTCATCAAGGATGAATGGGGGAGAAGCAAAGATGTAATACATCTTTACTTTGGAAAGTTTTGTCCTGATATTTTGCAAATTATCCTTATAAGAGAATTTGAGAAGGAAGAACAAAGTGGATAGAAAATTGAATAAAAGAGTAGCTGTTACAGAGGCAGCACTGCATTGGAAGTTGGGTACTGGGTTGATCTCTCTCTGTGCCAGCACTTGTTTGGGGGACTGCTGAGTCAGCCTGAACCACTGATTGAGCACCTGAAGGAAAAGCTCGGTCAGCCCTGGAAGCACAGGTGAAGGCCCTCATTTAAGGGCTGATTGCCATGAAGGAGGGATCTCTTGTTAGAGATCCCTACTTTTGGAGTTCTTTCCCTGTGAGCCTAGATCCTCAGGGGTGGGTATGCATTCATTTTTCCTTCATTTGTAACATCTCCTTGTTCATGTTGGTCCTTTTTGCCTTTTCAGCACTAGTCACTGCTTCAGTGACTGTAAGTATAAAATAAAGAATATGCTTATTAAATAGGATTTGTTGCCAAATTTCCAAAATGCTCAAAGAGAGGGTGAGAGTTTAAAATAATCTTGACAAGCTGAAGCAGACGTCTGAAATGATGTGGGGGAAAACTCAGCAAACAAAATGCAAAGTGCCATGTTTGGATCGGAAAACATTGTCTGGTTCAATACAAGATTGAGTATTTTGGCAAGATTGTAGGTCTTTAGAAGAAGACCTGGGGATTAGACAATCAACAGTGTCAGAGAGTTGCAGAAAAAAATAGACATATTATTGGAATTAATAGTAAGAATTGTTGTAAGACATGCAGGATTAAGGAAGGTTAAAAGAAAGACAGGAGTCTGCATCTATCTAAAGTGATAATTTAGGGAAAAAAAAGAAGTCTTTATAATGCTCAGGAATGAGCAGATTTTCAGGGACCCTTTCTGAATATAGAGGAAATAGAAACTAATTTGATTTTCATCACTGTGAAGGTTTAATGTGGTGCTTTGAACATAAGTATCACTCTGAGACAAGCATTATTTTTTATATTTGTCAGGAAGACAGGGAATAATAATGGTTCTTGAAAGTCTGCTGATAAATGGTATTTAATTGATCAGCCTTTGGTGTATGTGGTCACTTAGGATTTCAATAGCATTAAGCTTGAGAAGAATTTCCAGCACCTTAACATAACAGTGCTTACGTGCAAGTGTAACATTGCTCAAATTAGCATTTGAATTTTTATTATATTCACTGTCTTACTCTCGAGGAACTTGTCATTGTTAACAGTGCTTATACTAGTACTGAGTGGTCACTGATACTGCAATGTCAGACATTTGAGTCTCCCTGACTACTTGAGGCCTGCTGAAGGTAAGCATCTTCTTTATTTCTGTGCCTCTGGCTGCTGCATTTAAGCAAATCCTCACTTGCTGCAGCCAAGGACCTTGCTGCTCTGCTGTCATTGCTATACTTTCCATTGCATTATGCAGTACTTAGAGATCTGTGAGGCTGTTGTTGAATTCTAGGAGGTTTTTACCCTCTGACCATGGTGGTATGTGGAAGCTGCACAGCGCTGTAGCATGGGGTCCTTGCAGCCTATAGTGTCTGCACAAGGTGTTAGATCTCATGCCATGGCTTGTGAGCTTCTTTACCATACTTGCTGCATTACCTGTGTTAGGACAGTAGAGAGCCAAAAGAGTAGACAGTTTTGGAGTGTATGAGTGGGTGTGTATGTTTTACGCTTAGCTATTATGTAAAAACCCACAGGTACAAACTGAGTAAATCCATTCTATTTATCTTGTTGGCAAGAACTCTGAAAGTTATGAAAATAAATAGTGGTCACTGAGTATTTTTTTGATGCAAACTCAATCCTTTGCAAGACAAAAGTATTTGTGTGTGTGAATACTTCCAAAGAAAGTGTCATATAAATGAAATTCCTGCAGGAATCTTTTGCTGCTAGATGTGAGAATGTAGCAGGACTTAGATGAGGTCTTTTATTTTATTTTATCTTTTACTGATGGGATGATGTGAAGTCCTGTAGATAATACATGACTAGGTGGTTTTTCTATGAGATTATAAGATGGTACTCAGTGAGGGTAGGCAAAAGAAAGCCTACCTATAAATGCCTTATCAACTAAAAGAGCTGAAGTATGGTGTTGGTTAAGAGGGCATTAAGCTGCAAAGAATTATTTCTATCATAACATGCATATATTACCCTTCTAATCTGACAAAATAATTGTTTCCTTCCTGACATTTTTCCAGGGACACTGCTGTAATTGGTCTGTCTGAGGATCCTTGAAATTCTCCACAGCATAAAAACATGTGCAATACATATGGAAAGTGTTGTTCATGGTTTTCAGACTAGCTGAAGTTAGGCATAGCTTCCTTTTCCAGAGAAAGTAATAGCTAGTGAATCCACCAGTACCGTAGATCTGATGTTGAAATAGATTTTTCTCACTTGAGGGGTGAAATAATATCTAATTTTTAAGACCAAACTTGAAGAAACTTGTCAACCTCAAAGACAATTGTTCTTGCAAGAGCCCTTGGGTGTGAACATGAAAGATCTAAAGGAATGAAAACCATGTGCAATATTTCTGCTGCTTTGGCTTGAAGTTTCACTGGAATGGTCTTTTCTGAACTTTCCATGCCAGAACTAGTACAGCAAACACTTGTGAGTTAAAATCTGCAATGGACCTGTGAAACCATGAACTCACAAAAGGGGAAAAAAATATATACATTTTAAAAAGTCTTCCCACTGCCAGTATGGTGATCTGCTATGTTAACATGTAATGGGTAAGAACAGCATTGCCACAAACATGCCTGGATATGTGGCTTTTGGAATACATTATAAAGCCAATAAAAACTTGAAAAAGGGAAGTCAAGAAAAATGGTTTAAATTGGCTTCCTAGGAAAGAAGGTAAGGAAGAAAAAAGAAAATTCCTTTCCAAAGAATTATTATCAGAATAAAATGAACTCAGTGCAAGCAAGCTAGAATGTGTTTTATTTGCGTTCTCAGATATAAGCCAATCAAGTCTGAAAAGTCTGTGAGTAGACTAGACAGTAGGAAGAGAAAGCAGGTGAGGTCCTCAGAGATACCCTGAGGATTTATTCTAATAAAATAGAACCCAGAAAAATTATATGGAAATGTTTGGCTTTGAAGAGAGATAAATGATGGCCAAGATTTTGGAGTCCTGTTGAATTAGTTTATTAATGGACTAGAAGAACCTAAGCATATTGGAAAAACCTAGGGAAATCATCTTGGATTGTCTGTTTCTGTATCTATAACGGAGAAATAGAATTAAGTATTCAGACAACTACTTTCTAAACTGAACATATAACATTTTCTGGTTTTGTTCAGGCTAGTGGGATGCGTATGTCTGTTGTCTATGTTGGCATGGCTGCTTGAAAGCATCTGTGCTTTGGTGGATGTGCAGTGTAATCTCAGGTGAGAACAAGGTTTGCATTGCTCCTATAGCAGCAGATCTAAATAAACCAGTGTGAACAAATAAAGCCCTGGAGGTGCTAGGCTTTGGGATGGATTTGGTAATTTCAAATTCTGATCTACAGACATCGTTAATCTGCACGGATAAGATTACAGACTGGAAGTATCAGGTGCCAGCTGCTGGAAAGAGAGCTTCTCTGGCAGAGGGAAGGACTGCCTGGCAATAAGACGATGGCAAGACTTCTTACAGCTCTGATGCTGCAGGCTGTTGCATTGCAGCAGGATGTGTGCTGTCATCTAGACACTCATGATAGCTTTAGGCCTGGAGAGATAGACTCAGCCATCTGCCCTCTCACAGCACACAGGGAGAAGCTGAGGTTTCAAAACTATTTTCAGTTTGTCTTTACTTCTATGGTAAATATTAAACCAAACCCTGACATTGTCCTCCATCAATACTTTTATGTGTGCTGCTCTGACCATTTATCTAGGGTCTTGCCATATCAGACTGGCTAATTAACTTAATTACCAGCAGCCTGACTTAATTTTAAGTTGGACACTGTTGTTCTGTGTAGTATGCCAGGTGTTCAGATATACAGCATTCTTCCTTCACTTTATCTAAATGATTTTAGTTTGGAGAATGGAGCTTAAAATGGACAAAACACAGAGCTCAGTGGTGATGAGAGGGTACAAAAGCACCGGGGAGATACTGGGCTGTGCTTGTCAATAATGGCTTCAGTGTGATTTGCCCTTTTCTCCAGATGGGGGTTTAAGAAGTATAAGCACTGTGTCCAGGCCTAGGGCTCCAGTGAAGGAAGGATGCAGAGTGGGTCCAGAGGAAGCAACGAAGATTATCAGAGGGCTGGAGCACCTCTCCTATGAAGAAAGGTTGAGGGAACTGGGCTTGTTTACTTATGAGAAGCGAAGGTTCAGGGGAGATGTCATTATAGCCTTCCAGTACTTGAAGGGAGATTACCAGCAAGAGGGAGGCTGGTTTTCTATATGGACTAATGGTGATGGGATAAGGGGGAAATGGCGTTAATCTAAAAGAAGGGAGATTTAGGTTAGATGTTACGGAGAAATTACTTTCTCAGAGGCTGGTGAGGTGCTGGAACAGGTTGCCCAGCAAGGTTGTGGATACTTCATCTCTGGAAGCATTCATTGCTGGGTTGGATGGGGCAGCCTGATCTGGTGGGTGGCAGCCCTGCCCATGGCAGGGGGCTGGAACTCAAGTCGTTCTGTGTGATCCCATGCAGCTCTATGGAGAAGAGGAACAGGGTGCAGAATGTGCATATTAAGCCCTAGTACAGTCCTTAGCTTTACTCAGGAGATCAGGCAAGGCCTGTTAGCAAAGTGTAACTTTCACAAAGATTATATCTGTGGGTGTGCATTTTGCACGTGAGATCACAACAGTTTGAGAGGAAAGCCTGTCAGTGCCCAGTGCCTGTCCTTGCCCTCTGAGCTCTGTGGTTATGGAGACAAAATGGATTAACTGTGCAGCTTGCCAGTTGCTAATGCAATAGCTTTTTTTGACCCCATTTATTTATCTTTGGAAAAATAATATTTGTGGAAGATGTTTACATTCTTTACTGTACAATTTTAACAAGATGCGTTTTTTAAAAATAATTAATCTCCAAGTGCACTTCATGATTACTACAGTAGCTATGTTCAGATGATAATGCATGTGTAGAGAAGGTAGGTGGATTGTAAAGGGGATTCAGTTCTTTGAGATTTCTTTGTAGGCTAGCAGCTGAAGCTGAGGAACTCAAAAATGCTTTTAAGTGAGAGGGAAGAAGGAAAGGAGATCCTAGCTAAGTAGCATCTATTAAACATCTGGTAAATGACTTTATAATCTGTTGGGTTTTTTTTGTTTTTTTTTTTTTTTTTTGGAGATCACACATAAGCACAGATTTCTTATTTGTAAACAGTTCTCTTCAATTAAGAAAAATATGCATCTAGTTGTGGACAATAATAAGGTCTGCAAGAGGTTTCTGCTATTGCTATTCTGATCTTGAGTACTTGAAATGGCACCCATTTTCCTGCTCCCCTCTGCAAAGAGTTTGAAATAATAGCCTATAAAATCTGAAGCGGTTGAGAATAAGAAAGAGCAAAGGTTGGGTATGTTGGACTGCGATGTTGTAACTAATTTCCTCGACTTGGAATCTATGCAGGCTGAAAGCAGAGCGACTGGATCCAGTGTAACATGCTGGTGAGCAGTGTCTGCATCACATCCTCCACTGGTGTGTCTGCCCTGGCTCTATGAGCTCTGTCTGCATGGAGCCACCTGGGATTAGTACTGCATTTTGGCAATTGAGATCCTGAAAGGCAGGAAGGGCTCTAGAGACAGAGGTGTAGATGTGCTCATAGGGCTGGGCAATACAGAGTTTAGTGTTACTGCTAGCATGCTTTCCAGCTCAGTACCAGCCATGCTGACTGAGTTGGGCTTCCCAGTGTCTCTGGCTAAAAGAGGTGCAGATACCCCATATGAGCTCCAGTTTGGTAGGGTTGGTAGCACAGCCATCACAGCTGCAGTATTGCAAGGCCACAGAGAGCAACACTGCCGCCATCCATGGAGTGTGACACTAAATGCCATGCTGCCATTATGGCTCCTGTCCCCTGCTTCAGCTGAGCCCTGAGAACCCCACTGATGCATTCTATCTGGAAAGGTCAGGTGTGGGAAGGCAGTCAGCCCACACATGGAGAACCCTGCTTTCTACCAGCATCACATTGGAGAAGGCCCTTCACAGATGAAGCCTTCCTGCTGCTCTCAGTTTTAGAATGGCCTCTTCTATACACATCTCTCACTGGAAGAGAGAGAAAACGTTTCCAGACATATGACGTACATTTCCCCCCCCCCTTCTTACCTTTGTGTGTAGATACTCCCTATGCTGCCTCACCTCTACCCCTCACTGTGATCTTCCTACTTATGAAGGACCAAAAATGAAAAATTAACATGGTTTGTTTTATTTTGTAATGACAATTTTACAAACGTTTTTGGTTGGCTAGCTGGGTCTTCTGGGGGGATTTGGAATGTTGGAATTAAAAGATTGTTTTTGTTTTGGGATAATTTTTTTGGACTCTTAACAGTTTTCCCCATGACTCTTGGCAAGAGGACTTAAACAAGATGAGAAAGTGCTCCAGATGAGCAAGCCTGTATGAAATTAAAGAACTGTTGGTTTTAGTTCAATGGAGATTAATGAATTAGTATGTTGGAATGATCATGGTAGATCAACTACTCAGTTCCAGACATCAAGTCTGGATACTGGGGAAGACTGTTGCACACAGGTCCTTGTTTTGAGGACTCTTAGATGATATGAAAACTGAGACTCCTGAACATATTGGGACCACTTTCAATGTACTTGTGTTCTTCACAGCAGATGTCTGAATGCTTATGATATGCATATATTTGATGCACATAAACATCCTCAGCTTACAAAAGGGAAGCTCTGACAGGTAAATAGAGAGTCAGCTTGTGCTATTCAGGCAATTCTTTATGGAAACTTGACACATTATCTTCTGTGTCAGAGGACACGCTCTCTTCCACTGAATGATCCTCTTGAGTATAATGGCAGCTTGAAGAAATGCCATCCAACAAAAAAATGTGGGTTCTAGATCCCAACCAAAAAAACAGACTTTAGAACCTTCATAAGGATGAGAAAAAGAGGAAGGAAAAAAAAAGGTAGGTGAAGAGAAGAATTCCAAGAATAATTAAAAATAAAGCCCACATCTGGCTTTGAACTTAAATTTAGAGCTCTGATAAGCAAATCCCTAATGCTTCCACTACTGACTCCTGCAGATAACAAGAGGAACATCTTCACCCTTTTATCTAAACATGGAATGGCGATGGTTCATATCACTGGAACTAGCAGCACAGTTGTCCTTTAGATATCTGAGAACTGAGAATGTAGTTTCTAAGCTTTAATAAAAACATACATTTATTCTCAAGTGTGTCTCAGAAGGTGAAGAATAACTGAGAAATTGTTCCCACTTGGAGCCATTTCCAAGTGTTTAGTGCCTTTTAGAAGGGCACAAGACGCGTGGGCATCCCCTGCTTCAGGCTCCAGCATAGCTGCCTGGGAGAGAAAGCTGAGGCCTGACCCCTTCACCCATCTGCTCTGCTCATATCACCAGTGATCTTTTCTGTGACAAGGAGTGTCCACTTGCCCCACACCTTAGAACAAGGTGATGGAAAGCCTCAGAAATTAAAATGAGAGTAAGTCCAACCAAAGAAAAGAAAGCTTGCAAAGACAAGCTACTGGTTTCTGGGCAGACAGTGAGAAGCTGAGACTACTGAAGTCAAATTAGTGGCTATAAAGCAAGCTTACTTTCCCCTAGCTCTTTAGCTTGTTGTAGATGCATTCAAACCTGTGGGACTTGCTTCATACCACTGTAGACAAAGAGGTGCTAGCACAGTGATGAATCGCATAACTATTTGGAGCCTTTTTTGCTACACATCTTTCAGTTTATGTTTTTTTTTTTTTTTAAACCAAACAACTTTTTTCTTCATTTCCTTATTAATCTTAAAAATCAAAGGAGTCAAAAGGAGAGATGGGGCTTTAACATTATCATTAAAATATCAACATTCAACAAAACAGAGAAAGCACTGGGTGCCTGCAGTAGGATCTAGTTTGCAGTGAAAGTCTCTATATGCATCAGGTTTTTAAGGTCCCACTGTAGCTCATGGAGATGAAGCCACAATCAGCACCCCGCTAATGTCAGCTAACCTGCCACCAGCAGCAGGCTTCTGCTCCCAAAGCACAAACATATTCTAATGCCATCAGAGACACTACAAGGCACATGAGAAAACTGCATAGGGCTCGTAGAATCACAGAACAGACTGGGTTGAAAAGGACCTCAAGTACTGGAAGGCCACAGTGAGGTCTCCCCAGAGCCCTCTCATCTCCAAGCTAAACAAGCCCAGTTCCTTCCTCATAGGAGAGGGGCTCCAGCCCTCTGATCATATTAGTGGCCCTCCTCTGGACCCATTCCAAGAGGTCTGCGTCTTCCTTGTGCTCCAGATGGGCCCTTGCAAGAGACGAGCAGAGGGGGACAATCACTTCCCTCTCCCTGCTGAACACCCCCTTTTTATTTATTTATTTATTTTTTAATGCAGCTCAGGATATAGCTGGCCCTTCTGGCTGCAAGTGCTCATTGCTGGCTCCTGTCCAGCTTCTCATCACCAGACCACCAATTTCTTCTCCACAGGGCTGCTCTCTGGGAGTTCTTTCCCTAGTCTGTATGAATACCTGGGATTGCCCTGGCCCAAGTGCAGCACCTTGCACCTTGTCAAACCTCATTTGATTCACACAGCCCCACTTGTCCAGCCTGTTCAGGTCCCTCTGGATGAATCATAGATTGAACACCAAACCTACAGAAGACCCACACCCTGACAGAGTGGCGTAGGTAGGCCAGACGGGGTGCAGAAGGGAACACGAGGTTTAGGCAAACCTAAATGTCCATTGACTAGCTTACATCTGTACCTACACAAGATCTTCAGAGTGTGTCTCCATTGAATTAGACAACATTAAGATGTTCATGAAACCAGGTATTTCCAGCAGATTGTTTTCAAGGAGTACACAAAGCTGCTCATGGGCCTCTGAACTGATGTTGCATATAGATATTTGAAAGCAGAGTTGGAATGAAAAAGTTTCTGTCCTGCGCAGGCTGTTGCTGGTTTTAAACTTCTCAAAAAAAAAAAAAAATTAGACTGAGGATCCTGATGGGATGAATTCTCTGAATAAGAAATTACCAATGCCTGAAATTATTCAGTAGTCTTCTCCTACTTCTGTGTCCTTTCCTGTTACCTACGATTGGAGAGAGGCACACAATGGTCCATCTGCCTAGGCGAACTCTGGATCTCATCTAGTATGTTTACTCCTACTTCTCTTTCAGAATTTTATTAGTGAATTTTTCATATTGATTTCAGGCATTTAAAAGCTCAGTGGTATGGGACTGATGAAGGCACTGAGGCCTCCTTCTGTAGCCAGTGAAGAGAAATGGGTACCCATATATTCTAAGGCAGAAAGGTTTTTCTTCCTAGTAGACTTGAGTTGACTGACTTGGGTTTAGGTAATCAGTTTTTAGGTATAGAATAGAGGTGACGAGGCTCTCACCCATCCTGTTGCAAAGCTTAGAGAGAGGTCTGAACAACCCTCTGAGGAGAGGGTTTCAAGTGCTTACAGCTTCCACTCGGATCACTCAGAACTCTTGGCACTCAATAAAAAGAAGAAAGAGCATGTTTGATTCAAAGCCTTTCCTTCCCACCCCCATTCATTTGCCTTTTGATATTGATTTTTCCTGCCAGGATCTGAATCATCTACAACATACTGGCTGGCATGGTTCCCTCCAGCTGAAAGACAAATGGGAGGGAGAGGAAAGATCAGCTCTTGCCAGCAGGCTTATTTTAAACAAAATCACCACATTGGTCCCTTGTTTCAGCAATACTCCTTCAAAGCCCACTGAGTGTGCAGGCAGGGAGACAAAACCAGTGCATGATACCAATGCTAGACAAGTTATGATAAGTTAAGGCATTAACTGGTAACAGTGTCAATGATGCACTGTTCACCCTCCTATCTGCTCAGAAGGCAGTATGCTATAATCTGGGCTGCAGTGAGTCCAACAGGGCTATGTGAGTTTTCACGTAATTAGCACCTCCATATATATGCTAACTGCAATTCAGTTCACGTGCTTAAAATCAGAAACCTCTCTGCTCACACCCAGCAATGTTATGTGGTGCAGACTTGGAGACAAATGCACCTACTCAAGTAATGCTGAAGAACCTCAGGTTCTCAAGGTTTAACCCTTGCAAGGCAGGCCTTCATGAAGAGTAACAAACTGCTTGATGAGATTCTTCGACATGCTATATATTGCACCAGCTCCCTTGCTGCTCTGAAATGCTGTAGCTCCAATGAAATTTTTTTGTGAATTAGACAACAGATTAATTGGTGCAAATCATGATACTATTTTATTATTCGATTGACATTTTAACATAAATTTCAGTAGCTAAAATAGGGTTTGCTTCAGCAGGAATAGTCAAAGCTGGTTTCCTGCCCCTAAGTTAAAGGGGTAACTTTTTCTGTGTATAAATAATAAAAAAGGAATGTCTGTCTTTCTAGTTGATCAACATTTCTTAGAGGTGATATAAGAAAAAACACTTGGTTCCAAAAAGCAGCTTAAATAGCAAATGAAGCAAGATGAAATCTGAGGTGTGTGGCCATGTGATATTGTACACAAAGATTCTTTTAGGCAAGCAGCCTTCTCGGACTGTGCATAATTTTATTTGAAGGGCTGAGCAAAGAAAACAGAAAATGAACTATCCATTAATATTTTAAAAGCTATCTTTTTATACCTCATATATAAAATAATGGCAACCCACAATTATTTTTTTAGATGTCATTGTTAATATTCAAGCATCACATTTACCTACAAAGGTCACCTACTGTGCACGTTTTTGTTTCAGGCAAAAATGTGCAAATATAACTGCCCTACATATATTTGCCTTCTTTTGCACATATGATAGGGTGTGCCAGTTGATTTTTTGACCAAGAAGTAAAAACAGCCAAACAGCATCCAAAGGGATAATCTGCCTTGTCTGCTCAACCCATCTGGATCACATCAACTTTATTATTTTTTTTCCTCACATAAGGATATAGGAGAGAGGCAAAGGGAAAACCTGATGAATTGCTCCCTCAGACTAGCTGGCCACTTGCATAAACTTTAGGCTTACTTTATAAAAAATGGCCCAAGTGCTCTCCTAACCTCTCCATACTGCATGATTTTCAACTCAACATGCTCAAAAGCCTCTTTAGCATCTAGGATGCCTAATTAATCATGTGAGCAAAGTGTCCCTGAGGATTTAATCACACCAAGTGCAACTAGCAGCCTTTAACGAATGCTTACTGACTTAGCTCAGCTACTTTAAAGTTATGTTTAACAGTCATTTAAATAATCCTCTTGATTATTCAAGACCTTTACAGCAATGAGATCATTGATGAGAACAACACATGAAATCGCTGTCCTGTTTGTTTCTGGCTGAACATTTGTCCTTTTGCAGACAGAGAACAGAATGACCATCCACTCCATTACTCTACCCTTGAGTAGGAAGAACTGCGTAATCATTGACTGCTTCTTGTGTAACTTCTTCCTACATTGATGGAAAAATATACGGGCTTACCAGGAAATCTGTTCTATCTGCTTCATGGTTGTATGGCTAACAGAATGAATAACGTCAAACAGTATTGTAGCCAAGATATTTTACAGATGGCATAGTTAGAAAGATTATCGTGATAGAAAGAGACAATCAAAATAAAGAAAAATGCTCACCCATATCCTAGGCTCACAGTAGGAAACTTCAAAGGAGCAGTCTCCAGAAAGAGAACCTTCCCCAGTTGTGGTCAGCCCTTCAATGGGGTCTAGGAGAGGTGGAGTCAGACTCCATCCCTTCCAGTGACACAGCTGAGTTACCTTCACCTGTGCTCCTGCGGCTGACTCAGTGCTTGCTTCAGGTGATCAATCAGTGGTTTGGGCCATGATTCAACAGTTCCCATACAACTGTCCATAATGCAGCAGTGTTCTTCCTAATGTCTTTTCCTAGTTAGGTGCTGAACACTTCAGTCAAGAAACAGGCTCAACTTCTCTTGAACCATTTCAAGAAACCCCAGAGTAAACTTTCTGGTGATTTCTTCTAACAAAAAGGAATGTGTAACTGCAGTTTTTAGTTTCCATTTTATACTGATACCGGGACTAGAACTGATAAAATGGCAGGAGAATGGCTGTGCTACATATCCATTGGAACAAGACAAGAATGTTCAGTTTTAATGAGACTGATTCTGTAAGATGTGATGCCACTAAGCTAAATGAGAATAAAGCACAGCAGAAATGAAATCTCATTTGAAGCTGCTAATCTGGAAAGATCTCCACATCTCTGAGGTTTGCCATGGTCACTGTAGAGATACAAACGAATGAGTAGATACTTGATTGAACAGATAACAGTCAAAAACTTTAAAACACTGTTCCGTAAACAAGCCAGATCAGTAGAGATTTCAGCAGCTCTGCCTGTAAATAACTGCTTGTAATCTTATCTGATCTCATTAAAACCCTTTATCCAGCTGTGGACAATGTTTCTTTGATGAGCAATATCAATGAAAACTGCATTCACCTGAGGCCCCAGTTCTGCAAGAACGCCTGTGCCTGGCCTCTTCTGCTTTAACATATTGTAACAGATTTCTGTGACACACACTCCCATTTTTCATCTGTTTCCTAAAAAGGGCACAGAAAGCTTGCTCTTAAGAAGCTGGTAAAATTATTTTCAGCTTTGTTGCTGTCACATGAGTATATCTCTGTTGTTTTGAGTTTGGATATAGCCACTTAGATACATCTTACTCCATGAAGACTATACTGCAATAGCCATCATGCAACCCCAGGGACTGCTGCAGTCATCCACAGTCTCTATGGTAGTTGCCCTAATCCTGTGCTTTTTCACACCATAAAAATTGCTCATGAGGGGAATACCCTGTGGATCAAAATTTAAAACTAGGTTTTGAGGTATATGCAAATATTTCTACACTCCTTCCTCTTGCACAGAAGTCACCCTATTTTCTCATTGTAGTGGGTTCCCAATGGTACCAGCACCAAGATTTTCTTCTGTAGGAACTTCCCTGGCAGACTGATTGCTGATCTCTTCCTTCTCTTTCCTGTTATGCACAACATTTGGGACTGATGTGTCTGAACCCATCTGTATCTGCTACACAAGCAGTATCCTTTTGGAATGGAGCTAATAGAAAAAAATGAACTATAGGACTTGGCTTTATTAGAGCAGTACAAGAGAGCTAGCCCCTGGTCTTGTGAGACCAAGAGGGTGATTCTTCTTGTCACAGAATTCCTTAGAAGTGGAGAAGTTGTATAAGTTAAAGAAGTTTTGTTCAATATGTTTCCAAGCAGTGAGAATGAATACGAGCCTGTGTTGCATGTTTTCATAAGAGTTAATAAAGCTATATATTTCTGGCCCATTTTACTCTTGTTATTCAATACTAAGCCGTCACAAGCACAAGATCAAATCTCATCATTTGGGAGATGGGAATCTTGACCATACTGGCTGACCTGCCAGCTCTAGCCTTCCTGGAGGAAGGCAGCATCCTTCACAGGCCACTTGCTCCTCTACTGCTTCTTCCAGATTTTTACTGCCTGTCTACCCATACTCTGTGGAGTAACATCAGGACTTCCACTCCACAAGTTCCTTAAATCGCTCCTTTCTCATGGTCACCTCTGCTTGGGCTCATCACCTTCCAGAGGGGACAGTTAGGTTCATTCTTGTAACTCTTGTCTGCCTGTGTCTCCTCAGGGTCTTGCAGCTGCACTTGTGGATTTCCACTCACTGATCAGTACCTGCCTCCAGAACTGCAGCATCTGGGACAACTTGTGCCTCTTCTTTATCCACCATGCAGTGCTGTGTGAGGCACATATTTCCTCATATAATTGAGGAGTGAGATGTGTCTCAGGGGTGGAGCTCAGGGTAATCTGTTCTTATGTGAATGGGAATTGTTGGCATGTATGTCTTTGCACACAATGCTTCAAATTTTAGTGTTTTGCATCAACAGAAGACAACATACAAAGAGAGAAATACTTCCACATAACATTTTTTTTTCTACCCTGAATAGCCTGGAGAGAAATTACTACTCAAAGTACTTTCTTTTCAATCCATACACAGGTTAGTACAGGATTTTGAAATACACTGAGGCGAAGATGACCTACATATAACCCATACCATAGGATTTATTTAAGGTAATGAGTAAATGAATCACAAATGTAGCACCTAACTGAGAAATACCTTCTGAAATCAGTTTGCAAGATCTACTCTTGCCCTTTCCAAACACAGATCGAGGGGCTTCTCCCTCTGCATAAAGATATGGGAGATGGCAAATGTGTCAGCAGAGGTTTACCATTTCCTCCTGTTAGTGCTGGGAGCCACTTTAATCTCTGGGCAGCTCTGGGCCAGAGAAAGAAAGGTGCCACAGCATTCTTTCCCATCACCTCTGAATAAATCTCTCCTTTGCCTCATCAGCCTTAAAGCTATCCTGATAGGAGCTGATGCCTGAGTGTTTCTGACAAGAAAAGCTGGTCTGCTTTAATATGTGTACTGAACAGCAGTACTTGCTGCGCCAGGCTCCTTGTAACAGTTATTTCCATGTCTATCTAAAAGGTAGAGCAGCCTGTAGTGCAGCTCCCTTCACACCAGCATAACACACCCAGCAGAACACTTTCCAGCATATTTTTAAGTATAATGGTACAGGTGAGGTAGTACAGCCCCTCAATTGCATGAACTTACTGCTGCATAATATTTTTATGGAAAGAGAAAAGTATAGTCTATAGTGATTTAGAGATCATAGAAGCATGGAATCACTAGGGTTGGAAAAGACCTCCAAGATCATCCAGTCCAACCATTCACCTACCACCAATATTTCCCACTGAACCTGTACCTTAATACAACATCTAAATGCTTCTTGAACACCTCTAGGGATGGTGACTCCATCACCCCTCTGGTCAGCCCATTCAAGCTCCTGACCACAGGAGCCTACGCAGCCAAAATAGTCCATTTTCAAATGCCTTGTTTTAGGGAGTGGGGACCTAGTCATCCTCCAGCACAAAAACATGGAGCCAGGCAAGATCCAAAGCTCTGCATGAAGCATAGCTCCTACCCCTTGGGAGGAGAAGCTGTGGTTCTCTCATAGTGCACTGACTTTTGCCAATACTGGTGTGGAAACTTTTCTCCTTCTTTCCTCTTGATTAAAGTGCTACTGTGCCAAAACCAAAGTTAAGAACCTGCTTCTGCCAATGTACTCTGTAAATCTATCTCAAAAATAGTCATCTTGGTCAAAATATATTTCAGTACTTTGATTCAAATGCAGATGATCTCATAGGGAGAATTACAACAAAGCACAAGTATGTATTAAAGACAGAAAACCTGGAAATCAGTTAAAAACATAAAACTCTGGAAAATTTATTTATATACATTCATTCAATATGCATATTTTTTTAACTGGTCCCAAATCCCCAGTCCCTTGCTCAGACATCATTCAAAATCAGATGTTATCCCACCTCTATTTAATATAGCAGGGGTCAAATAACAAAAAACTGTATTCTTCCAGAGACAACATGGAAACATGCTTCAGTTTATGGTAACAAGATAATTTAAAAACGGTGATAACAAATTGCTCAGCCTCTGATACTTCATGTTTGTCTTTGCAAGTGTTGTGGGTTCTGTGTTACTATCAATATCTGTAATGGATTTTTAGACCATTAGTTACTTCACTAGCACTTCTTGTAACATGCGATGTACAGATTTCATATCAGGATTGCTCAGTGTTCACTTTAAAGGAAGACTGGAGATAGTTCTGTAAGAAAATTTTGGCATGCAGTAATGTGGGGTTATAAAAATATTCTTCAGGAGTGAAACATTAGGAAGCTACAACCTCATGCGAAGATGCCTTAAGTTTATCATGCTTGGTCAGTCAGAGATGCCCATGAGTTCCAAGTTGAGAGTCTTGCTCAGTGAGAGCAAGTGAGCAGAGAAATCAGGTGTGCTGGAAAAAGTGTGTGAGAAAGGACACACTCCATTTTCCACATCTGCCTGATGCTTGAACAGTCACAAGTTTTGACAGCAGCTTTTGGACATTTCTCTGTGACAATGACATGTTAACATAAATGGGTACATGACAGACTGCTTTACAACATTCCTGGGGTCTTGCTGTCCAAAGATAAATGTGCTGCAAGTACTGGAAATAATACCAACCCAACAAAGTATGCTTTCCCAAATGTCCATTTCTTACTGTAAAAGAAAATGTCTTGTCTGACATAAATACTATCCCAGAGTCTTTTGAAATCTCAGATTCTTCTCAGACCACTGGTAAGAATGAAAGATCATTTGTGCCTTTGCACTACTTAGTAAGACTTTGTACAGACAATAACATTTTATGCCTTAGCTTTGTTTTTTAAGTGGAACATGTTGTGATCTCTACTCTGTCTTCAGTATGTTACGCTTATGGTTTCACAAGGTTTATCTGCTGTCTTCCATCTTGTTACACAGGCTAGAGTCAGAAGTTATATCTTGGCAGGGTGAAAGAAAAGTTCCTGATGATCAGAGATTAAAGAAAAGGCAATCGAACATGCTTAGGGCACTCAGGATGCCCCCAGTACATCCAGCTGTCCTCAGATGGACTTTGCTGTCCCACAGAGACTTTTTCACACAATACAGCATGTCACTGAAGGCCCAAAAATGCCATCCCACCATACTTATTTTCTTTAGGAAAATAAAATATCCTAAAATGTCTTATCTGTTTGAGGTACCACTTCCTTTAGAGTACCAACTGTATCCTTGAAAAAAAAAATAAATAAAGCCATGCACTTTAGTCAAAAAGCTACAAAAGATATAAAGCTCTCTCTGTAGGAAGGGGAGGTTTCCAGACCTTGTCCTTCTGGGCCAAGTCCAACATCATTAGTACATCTCCCTGTGAGCTAGGTGAGAATGCATCTGCTGTATAGATGGAGGCAGAAGCCAGCCTCTAACACTTACTCAGGTTTTCCCCAGACTTTGTCACTGCAGCGGATGCCAAGGACTGGACAGTGTTTGTAACACCATCCCTGCTTCCAGCATGTCCCCTGGAGAGCTCTCACTTTCTCCTCCCTCCATCCTGCCCAGTGCCCACATGAGGGGGAGCTCAAGCATGGCCAAACATCAGCAGGTTATGGGTATGCTCTTGGACCTGCTTGCATTCACTAGGGTGGACCAGAGCAGCCCCAAAGCATGCCATGAAGACTTTCCACAAAGTTGCTGTGGGCTTTGGAAATGTGTTTTCCCTGTAGCATAATTCAGGGTCTATACCCTATTAGTACAAGGAGCCATGTTTGAGAGCAGAGGGGACCTTCCTCCATGCAGACTCTGGGTACCTGACTTCAGAGAGACTCTATGAGATGGTGGATCTGAGAGAATGGCTCCCACCCCTCGTTGGGTGGTATGGGTTATTACACTGAAGTAATTCTAGTGGCCAGCAGGACACCCCCATGATGCACAGAGTACCTTCAATCTGGTGTCAATGGAATTCCAAATTTCTGCTGGAGGAATTGCTGTAGTCATGCAGATCTCCACCCACTTGAAATGCAGCTTGCACAGTAGTTCTCTGATCCTTTTGAAGGACAAAAAACACAGTTCTACTTTTTATTTCTAATCAGTGGGCACCATCCCTCAGAGGATGTGACACTGGCTAGGAAGGCACCTATCCTGGCTGAGGGGATCAAACATCTATTGTTTGTACACAGGCAGTGCCCACCCATAAGAAGTATGAGTATGATGGTGATTTTTGAAGAAGGACAAGAAAAAAATATTTTCTTGTTTTAGGGACTCCTGACAAAGACTTATGAAATGGCAAAAATTCTCAAATGATTACTCTCCACTTCAGACAAACCTCTGCAAAAGTGAATGTGTCTGAGCTATCATCACTTCTCCATAACTGGAATGCATCATGGACAATGACAGCAACAAATCTGGGAGATGGTATCACCAAAGCCTGGAGTGGGGATACATTTTTAGTTTGATCATCCATACCTCCAGAACTCAGACACACAGCCAGCTATAAAATTGTAAAGGACCATGACTCTGAATCAAGAAAGATAGGAAATCTAATTACAGGCTGAGGAAATGAATACCTGGGAATCACTTTGAAAAGATTTTTTTCTCCCCGAGGGTAAGAGAGTGCTGTCCACAGAAGAGGAGGGATTTCTTTCCCTTAACACCTGGGTTCCACTCAAATGATCACTTCAATAAATATTGTGGAAAATGACAAATTATACTTACTTGAAATGTGTGCCTTAAGCAGCTGACATTTGCAATACACAATGAAATCCCCTATGTGAGAGATAGTACATTGTGTATGAAAAGAATTATAACCTTTTCTAATTTAATTGTGGAGAAAAGCTCCTACTACCTGGAACTGCAGTGTATGTGCTGCAAAATACAGACTATTTGCTTTTTCTTTCATGGTGAATTTTAAATAATAACATTTGTGAAAAGAGCACTCTGCTCTCTCTGGATCTCTGAAGCAGGTCTAGGGAGACATCTTCCTCTCCAGTAGAGAAAGCACAAATTCTAAAAAGCATGTATTTCTATAAGTCACATTCTGGTTAATGTAAGTTAGCTGCTGTCATTATTCTGAAATTCACTGCTCCTAAACCAGACTGAAATGACCTTACAAGTATACTAGAGCTAGGAAATGCTCATGTTGTACCAGTGACAAAGGTTTCAGATTCCTCAAACTGGTAAGTTTATAGGTCAGCATCATCCTACATGTGAATAAAGACACCATGGCCCTGCTGTGGGTGTCTCCATTCCCTGCAGTCTCACATGACAGAGCACTCCTCCTCTCCCAAAACCCATCTCCTCAAGTGAGAGCTCTGCAGCAGCACAGGAATGTAGTGGGGAATGACACTCAACCCCTTCACCCTCCTTTTGTACTTGGATGAGAGTGGTCTTGGGATCTTGAACCTCTACAATCTGACTTCCTGGCTTTCCAGATGGGATGATCAGAGAAATTCCCTCAGAGAAGTGGCATGTGTTCAGAACAGCACTATTGAGCATTTTCTGGGGCTGCTGAAAGAAATGCACAATGGCAACAACCTGAGCAGCAATGCTGATGGCCATTTCCTTGCTGCTGGTGTTAGCTGAAATTGAACCTAAGCCAAGGAATCCCACAGCCTTGCAAGTGCTGAAAGACACATAAAAACTTTGAGGCACTTCAGACATCAGAGAAAATACCTATGGCACCCAAAAAAGAGAGTCATGGCTGGCATAAAATGAATTGTAACTAACCTGAAGATGAAGGCTTGCAGGAGGTTTCCATGGGCTCTGACACTCCTTTTTGTAGTCTGTTCCAAAAATTTCTCAAGGACATGCTGAGAACAGAACACCTGTTATCAAATTCAGCAATAAATAATGCTGCTATGTGACAAATGTACACAGGAGCATAAAGCTGTTTTCAACCCAGACAGGGGAGAAAACCAAATGCTTTCCAGAACACGATCATAGCTTCCATCTCTGTATCATACTCTTTTCTCCCAGTGCCTAAGGAGTTATCCCATCAACAATACTTTCGCAAACACTTTATCTTTGCAAAAAGTTTTCAACATCAAGCCAGTATCTGGATATAAAATAAAAAAACTGTCATTAAAATTTTCAAACCACATCTCGACTATAAGTTTACCTGACTACAAGAACAGACTCTGCCTGATGTATCACAAGTTTTAAGCACATTTTTTCAGATACTTAACAGAAAATATAGAGCATATGAATGCTAGCAAACCTTTTGTACCATGGACATTTGGAGGAAGTGCAAAAGCACCTGAACAAAGGAAATGCTTTTCAAAACAACAACAACAACAAAAAAAAAAACCCACACCTTTTTTAGTCAAAAGTGATGTTTCATTAAAAACCAAACTGCTTTGCAGATACACATTGGCACTGATCAACCTCATCTTGAGTGCAGGATGTAATTTTTGCTGGAGAAATGCTGTAACCCCAGAATAGCCTGATAATTACCACATACTATCCCACTGGCCAGAGCAGACAGGAACTTGGAGCAGACCAGATCCCACTTCTTGGGGTTCTGGTAAGGATAGCAATCACAGAGTAAAATGTCTTCTGCTCTCTGGTATTTTTTTTATTAGAAGTTTCAAACAGACTTGTTTTCAGCTTTTTTTTTTTTTTTTTTCCTACAAAAAGTAATTAAAGCCTCTTAGGTTTTCACAAAGCAGAGTTATTCCCTCACTGCATTGCTTGAGACTGTAGGGCTGGTCCCAGTTTCTCACCACTGTCAGTGACTGGGACAGCAAGGACTAAGCATGTTCACACTAGCTCATAGCAGCCGTTTGAAGAAGAAAGCTGCACCTCCAGACATCGAGTAAGACCCTTGTAATTCCCCTCACAAACATACACACTGCTGCCACTGCTGGAGGCACATTTCCAGTCCCAGCATGACTGTCATCTACATTTATCTCATATGCCTTGATCAAGTTACTCCTTGATAGCCTGCGGGGGAAATGGGGCCTTAGCTAGTAACTGTCAGGCTGTTGACAGCAAAACACAATCTGTTTCCTTCGGGTTTGTGGTATTTTGGTTGAGTTCTGCTTCACTTTCACATATCAAAGAGCCAGCCTTGACCATGACATTCCAGCAATTCATTGCGGTAAATTAAACACCTGCTGTGGGAAATGCAATAACGATGAGGTTGCCCCATTAGGTCTGGGGAGGATACTCTATCTTGTTCCTCTCCTACCAAAAAGCAGAATGCAAGAACCATTAGAGATAGAAGAGGTCTTTAAAACCTTGTCTGTCATTTGGCTTTGAAATGGCAAAATTATTTTAAAAATAAAACATTTGCTCATCTGTCAGTTAATGCCATTTAAGATGTCAACCCCAGGCTTCTGAGGGGTTCTGACGGGGACATATGCACAGGGTTGGAAGTGAGGAGAGGTGATGGGAGAGAGAAATCATTTAGATTTGAATTGGTGGGCTCTTACTCCTACAGTCCCTCTTTCCAAGCTGATAATTGCTAATTTTATCGTGAGAAAAAGAAGAAGACTCTCCAAATAAATGGAAATAAAATTAGTAGAATGATAGTTTTAGCACAGATAAAATTAAAGCTTTTGTAAGAGAAAATGAGCGTTGCTAAAAATAAGCTCAGATCATTTCTTATCTTTATATGTCACCCATTCCTCAATTGGCAGCAAGCTACAGTGGGCTGACTACTGTGATGCTGTGTTAGAGAAATTACTGGGAGCATCTGGAAATATCATCTGCTTGCATTTACTAGCTGGTTCTTTTGTTTGTGTTTATTATCACAGATACTTTATACGGAAGTGGTGTTCCAAAAATACTTTTATGTAGTAAGCCTCACCATTTCCTCATGGCTTATATTCATAGCATTCAGCTGTGCATATTCCCTCCCTTCCCATACTGGGGTAGGCTTGGTGACAGTCACTGGAAAGCTGAGCTGTCAGTTATCAGGCAACTATTTGTTTTTTTTTTTTTTTTTTTTTTTTTCCCTAAGAGACAGAAATATTATTATCATTACCAAAATAGTGCATTAAGGTCCAATAGATAAATAAAAATCTAGCCAAACACATGTCAGCAACAACTCAAGACATTTTAACATGCATGTTTTTTCTGTAGGCTGTGACTTAATTAGGGCTATCCAATCACAATCATCACTTCAGCTTCTTGGAGGGTCACAGTGGTATTATGCATGTTCACTCTTTAGAAACTGGAAATAAGTGCAGATTTTCTAGTACAATATATATCCTCAAAACCTACCTGGAAAGTAGTCAGTTTTTAGCTCTGCTCTGTTGTGCCATTCAAAGTTCTGTGTGACTTCTGTGAACCCAAATATGAGCATAGGGTATTGTCAGCTCAGAGGCTTTCCTGTGCAATCACTCAATGCAAAGGTTCTCACGTCAGCAGCAGAATATGGGATGGATCCCATCCCAGACACTGAGAGAAGTTTGCTGCTGATTTCAGTTGGCCCACTAGAAACTCGCTTGCAAATCGTGGGAATCTTTCCATAGAAGCTGATTGCTGCTTGTTGGAACCCAATTGGACATAAGATGGTTGCATAGACAATGAACTCCTGTAGGTGGCAAAGGACAGAGGGCTGTTGTTACAATCTTCTGTAATTATTTAGTTCATTTTACTTACCAGGTTCCAAGCCCAGGGCTAGGATTGGGTTTTATTCCTCAGTACCTCAAGTACCAATGCCCAGAAACTCAAAAATAAAGGATATGAGGGGAAGGGAGATCAATTTTATATTTCTCTAATTCCCCCTGCGTACAGTGTTTATTTATTTCTGTGAAGAACTGCCTTTACTTAGTTTCCCATATGACTATCTTCTGCTCAGAGTTATCTTGGAGTGAGTCACAGGATGGGTCAAAAGGTGAAGAGAAACTTTATGGTAACCTCTCCATAGCACTCTTGAAAAGTCTGTTGTCTTTGGACTCTCCATTTGTACTTGCAGTCAGTGGGCAATTTCCCCTCATCTCTCTATTTTCCACCCCCTTTTGTTCTTAATTGAAAATTTGGTAAAAGTAAGGTTCCTTTTGCATGGAAAACCCTTCTCCTTCCTTCTTTGCATGTTATGTGCATTCATCCAATTCCCCTTAGGCCACGTACTCAGCTACTGAAAAAGGGCAAAACTCCATTGCCTCTATAGATGTCCATCAGCACTCAGGGAGGATTGCTACCCTCAGGGTGCAAGAGACGTTTCCTAACCTTCTCCAAAAACATAATTATTCTTGCCTGAGATAGCGTATTTTGATACCCTGAAAAACTTCTCAGTCTAGGTTTGAATGGAAGAAGTTTGTAGTTAACAGCAGAGCCTTTCAAGCAACATTATTGGGAAAAGTGCCAAGTGGTTCCCAGTAATGCCTTTGCCTCAATTTCAATTTCAATTTCAAATATGGTCTCCACCCAGCAATTCACCCAACACAGATCTCTAAAGCAAATTGCTCAGCATCCCACCCACTCCATTCCATGTACATCTGTTTGCTGTGTGGGATTGAACACCACCCCTTCCATGTTAGCAGACATGGATCGTTTCTACTGACAGAAGACAAACTACCTGGTGACCAGGTCAGCCCTAGTTCCTAGGCTTCTGATTTCCCAGGTAAGCCATTACTCTTCTGAAAATCCTGAAGTGTGCATCTGTTTTTCAATGTGGATTTAAACACCATTAAAGCGAATGGGACTAAGCATGTGAATGTTATTAAACTCATGGCTCAGTGCTTCACTAATGGATTTAAATAGGCGTGTAAGTATCTTACTGAACAGAGACTTATTGAACACCAGCCTGTCAAGATGCTTTTTATCTATTGTTCAAATACTATTTGTCGATCTTGGTCATACAGAAATGTACTAGTCTGCAGAAACAAACACATGCCAAATGAATTGGAGAGATGGAAGAGTACAGAAAGAGTATTTCCTAGTTTTTCATTTGATTGATGACCAAAAAAGTGACCAAACTCATGTAGATGCCTTGGGGACAAATCTGAAAAGTGCAGGGAATACTGAATAAAATGGAAATGTTCTTCCTTTTGCATTTAAGTACAGCAACACCATCTTAGTGTTAGCAGCAGCAGCAAAGTTTTCCACTCCCCATCTGCTAGCATTCATTTTAATTCCTGTAGTAGCACACTATGGAAAATTATGGGTCAAGGAGTCCTTGGCTTTTTCTCATTTGTTTCTTTTTTCACTCATAGAGGAAATGTTTCTGTTTCTATAGAATGTTCATTTTCAGTGGCTTGCTTTTCATCACCAAATGAAAAAGAAGAAAAAAGTAAATTTTTTTCTAAAGACCTAATGTCTGAGTCACAGTAAAGAAGAGTGTAGTGCACCTTGTTCCAAATGGCATCAGTGTTGCATCTTTCCAGACAATATTTTTCACTTGGCCAGTTGTAGGAAAAGTCAGTTAAAAAAAAAAACAACAGCATTTAATATTCTCCATACATAATTTTACTTCAAGAGACAGACAAACATCCTACAGATCTGTCTCTCTCTGAAGCAGCTATAATATATCAAAGTAATTAATGGGAACTAAAACATTTCTTGCAAATAACCTTTGTCATTTCAAGCCTTGATTTGAGAAATATGGTCAATTGTGACTGCAAAAGAATTTACATTTAGCAGATGTTCAAGTGTGAAAGAAGTGCTCAGGAGCAAAACTTAAGTTTATTTCTAGTCAAAATATTCATTTACAGAAACTGATCTGGGGGAATCTCTCTCAAATTTTGGCTTCTTAAGGAGACTCCTTTTTTAGTAACTCTGAAGGCAGAAGGGCTTCAATTGTTAAACACATCTCAGGTGCTGGATACTGGAACAAATGTATGCAGAGCAAACACCTTTCTCAGAAGTATGAAAGAGTACAGCGGCTGTTCAATATCTGCTGAACAGATGAAGTTAAAGACCATGAGAGGCCATCAAATAGAAAGCACCATATTCTTTCATGTAGTTACTTTGCCTTTAGTGCTATTATTCTCTCCACCAGGTGTAACATGAGTTGACCACCTAATCTGTTACACAAGTTTGCTGTCTGAGTGCCAGACCCTTTGCAGCTCCTTTGAAAGATGATACAAAAAAAAAAAAATGAAAAGTCTTAAAAAAAAACCAAAACCTATGCATGGAAACTTGAGTGGATATTTTTGGGACACTCTTGGCATCAGCAAATTAAACAAACACATGGGCCATATGGTCTAAAGGAGCTGGTTTGACTAGATGGCATAGATAGTGCACTGTTGCAAAAAGTTAGTGGCAAAATTAGTGCGGTAGACCAGAAATCTCCACTAGGACAACTGGAGATTTCCTCTGGGCACATGCCCCTGACACAGATATCTGAACTGTTGCTGTTGCTCACCAGGGAGAACAGGTAGCAGGTCCCACAGAAAGCATTTCATTTTGTTTTAAAATAATTTGTTCTCCCTTGGGTAAGGGCAAGGAAGCATATTAACAGCTACTTAAGGATTCAGTTTTTAGCACCTCCAGCCAATATCAGAGCAAATATTTTAACTGGTTTGTACATCTGCCCCTCGACTCCATGACCAAAGCACAGCCCTAGGCACTGGCATGAGAGATGGCCAGGCCTGGACATGCAAACATGAGAGCTGGCCAGGCCTGAACACGGAAAGGTGAGAAGTGGCCAGGCCTAGACCTCAGAGCCTGGGCACAGCCAGCAGCAGCCACAGGCTGTGTGCCACCTTTGGGCAGGCTCTGGGCTCTTCTCCCATGCATGTGGTGTCCACTGGCAGCCCCAGCAAGCCTAGAGCAGATGTCAGCACCGCCGCCAGCTGAGGCTCAGGCTGAGGGCTTTTCTGGTTAGGAGTAACAGATAAGAATAATCAAAATTAAACTTCATCTGTTACACATGTTGCGCACCTCAAAGATTTGCACACCACCACATATGCGGTTGTAAGAACAATCATCTGAATACCTACGCATTTCCCAAACCACTGTATGAATTCCAGAATGCTGCATAAACACACTGCTCACAGAGCTTGTGGGTGACGATGAGGTCCTTCTCAGGACAAGGGGCCTATTGTTTCCTGAGGAATAAATGTGTGCCGGAGGGCAACAGCTAAAAAGAAACATTAGAAAAACCTAAACACAAAGCTAAGGGAAAGGCATCAAGGATAAACACAAGTGTCCCAATGAACAACTCCATCAACTCCACTGACAGGAATATTGTTATGGCAGAAGTGAAATTTAAGCCAACAAAGAACACGTACATTCAGGGTTTAGTTATTAAGGGAATTTATTTGTTGGCTACAGAGTGGGTGTGTGAACAGCTAGTCATGGTTGTATGTTTCCATAAGCCAGGCTCTAGCTACCCAGCTTCGTCTCCGCTCCCACATATCCCAACAACAAGCACTTGCTTGCAGAAAGCCCCCGACTGGTGCTGAATTTAGTCCAAGGGTTCCACAAACACCAGTGCTGAAAGGGTTGCTACTTCAACAAGCCATTCTTATTTTTCTGAAGCAGAAGTGTTTGCCATGATTTTGATAATAGTTTCAGTAAGACTACTGGAACAAATTTTCTCATAAAACTTAACAAAAACAATCTAAAATCTCTCTGCTTTGGCTGCCTTTATACAGCACTGTTTTCAGTTACCTTAAATACAAATTTTCCAAGTTTTTTGCTAAAGTAGGTGGGTTCTCTATAGAGTTCTCAGTTCTGTAAGCACACACACCTGCTGTGCTTTACTACCAAGGCCAGTTCCGTAGAAGCCCACACATTGCTCATGATCACAGACACAGAGGCAAGTTCACAGATTTTCTGGGAGGTGAGTGGATTGAAGCCAATCTAACGCAACATTGTCCCTCTAGACACATAGGTGGGATTTGTTTCCAAATTTGGCATAATCATCCAACGAACAACAGTAATTCCTGTGTCAGAAATGCTCCAAAAAGAATAAAATAATTGAAAAATGTATGTATACTTTTTTCTTTTTCTCAGTCAGTAAAACAGAGCATACACCATGCCTTTGCTTTCATGGTGCTTCACATGAACATGGATTAAGCCCATACTTTCCTGGAACTTGATGTTCTGCACTGTTCAGTTTTCCTTTTTGTAGTCACTCACTATGTTATTTGTGCAATAATGGAAAAAATGTGAGTGTAAAGGTGGGCAAAATCACAGAACTAGGTTTCCAGGGATTCCAGGAAAACTCTGCTGACTACATCTTCTTTCAAAAGCCTCATAAGGTTGTGTTTGTGTTTTGTCTTCTTGTTCTCACCTCACTTGTCGCCCCAGGGTGACTCAGATGTGATCAGGAAGCAGAAAGGAACCCTTTACCCAAAGAAAAGCCAACACAGATGTACGATGTGCAGACACCAGCATTGGGAGTTTCTTGGCCTTTAGACTCAGCCCTTCCTTTCCTTGGCAGTGTCCAGTTCCATCCTGGAGATGCTACAGGACTGGGGTAGTCTGAGACTACAGCATACCTTGGCCATAGGTTGAAAAGTAGCTCCATCAGCCCAGGGTCACTTCCAAGAGCTTGCAGACTGCATTTCCAGTGCATCATGGTGTGCTTTTCTGTCCCAGAATTTACAGAGCCAGCACAGCACAGGAGCATGCAGCATTCAAAACACACATAGCTAAGAGGCTGAACATTTTTAGGCCTGCTGTCTCTTCCTCTAAGTTACAGGTACACACTTGGATCACTACCAAGGTGAAAGCTTTACAAACTGTTGACAAAACAACCGCCACAACAGAGTGGGAGTGACAGGTACTTCACGATTTAGTACAGTTAAGACAGAATCCTGGCTTATTTTTCAGCCTGATGGACATACTGAGAGCATTTATCAACGGTATGAAAAGTAGGAAGCAATTTATTACAGAGGTCAGCTTTTGCACTATGTACTTATTTTTCATAGCAACACTGGTGTTGAGCTCCAGATGGTTACTCAAGAGGTAACTCCCATTCCCATAATGGATAAGGATAACATGTAGGAGTTATGACATGAATTCATAAAATTTTTGCAGATGCACAGCCTCCAGCTGCATTGCTTCCACCCTAGAGAGTCCTTGATGATCACCTGCTCCAGAAGACTAGCACACTGGAGGCACAGACTCTTCCATTTGAATTTCTCCTTCTCCACAGTTATCCCACCAGGAATGGCAACACAGGTTGGGGTTCCTGACAAAACACCACCTCCAGCAACCACAGCTTCCCTTACTTTCAGTGACACTGAAGATGTTTGTGCATCATCCTCAAGGCTGAGCTGTGCCACTCTTGTGGCCTCACCAAAAGGATACGGGTTCCCCTGGGTGGGTATCAATGGTCTACACCACCCAAAAGTATTGGTAAAGGCCCACAGAAGTAACAGCATCCCATGAGCATCTCTGTTATAGTGGGTGTCTGAGAGCCACAGGAGGACTTGGAAAGCAGACAGGCCCTGTCTGAACAGGAGGAAAAGAGGTGAAAGGCAAACTCTCAGAGAGGAAAATTGAAGCTGTACCTGGCTGGAGGGACCAGGCAAGGGCAAAGTGGAATGGACAGTGCAAGAATGACAGCTGCATCTCCATTTTGAAGCTAGCAAACCGGCTTTGTACCCAGCAGATGTGGACTGGAGGGACTCACACATCAGAGCTGTTTTATTACACCTGTGTGAGCACAAACCTCAAACCCCAACCTGGCACGTGCAGCCACATTGCTGTACTGAGTGCCTCTTATGCACATGCATAAACAGTGGTAAACATGAGCTCCTCCTTGCAACAACCCTCTCTCTCCAGTGCAAGGGGAGAGTGATGGGGCTGGGAGTCTGCTCTCAGTGAGCATGTAGATGACTCAGCTTGTTTATTCATGCTGGATCCTCCCAGTTTCTCTGGGAGAAGCCAGGTGTCCTAGCATACTTTTAGCTCAAACAAATGGGCTTGCTTAGGGTCATTGCACATTTCCAGGTCAGATGCAGGGAGGTCAGAGGCTTGGGAAGATGCAGGAAGCCAGACTGCTTTCCAGTCTGAGCCTGAAAACAAGAGAAAGAAAAGAGAGAAAAAAATGAATGTCCCATTACTTTCAAAAAGTTCAGATGATCGGAGAAGGAAATCTGCTTTCTGCTGCAGCTTGAAGGACTCAAAGGGGCACTCACTGCACTCCAGTCTAAAGACTGTAGGGGTAGTGATGGCTCCTAGACAGGGTGCAGCTTCATAAGATTAAGCCCCAGACATTAGACTGCAACTGTAAGGACATGGCTTCATCACCAGGGCTTTGGGGTCCTGTAGGAGTCCTGTAACAGTGTTAAATGGAAGTTTAACAGTCAGTGGAGGAGAAGATTAGTGAGTTTTGCCCTTTATCATCTTGTTCCAGTCAGTCTCATGTAAACTTGTCAGAGGCAGAGGGTACCTCCAGTTTCCATTCAAACACGGATCCACACCAGGGCTGCAGTGCTCTTTTCTAAGTGGTGGGTTGACCAGAAGTCAATGTTAGAGCACATAAGAAGATAAGGAAAGCTAATGATGCAAGCCAAAAGAAGCACTAAGGGATTGTGATTCCCCAGAGCTCAGTACCTCACTACGCATCCAAGTTTTATAAAGGTACCAAATACCACGTTATCAGGACTGAATGATTTTATGTCTTTTGGGTTCCATAGGGAATTACGAAACTGCTGTGTGAAGGGGGGATTGCAGAAAATAACTTTTTTTTTTCTCTTCCTTTTTGTATCTCTGCCCACGTTCCTGTGGGTAGGAGTGATAACTTGAAGGTCTCTGCTCTTATCCACGTGCTGGATCCTCCTATGTAGCATCTCTCCCAGAACAAAGGTCATCCTCAAGGATTAAAGGAAGAGCCACAGACAGCCAACACCTCTGATCTCCAGTCTTGTGCTGAGAAGATGGATTATCTACCTCTAAGCATGATTTCTGTTTCATATTGCAGGCACATTTTAGGTGACAACACAGTAGCAGTGAGTTATCCCATTTGGGAAAAGGAGGAACAGAGAAAATGCCACACTCTGTAAGTTATGGCATACGACCTGCAGCAGCAAGCATCTGGAACATTTGCTACTCTGTTCTCATTCCTTAAGAAGCTCATATTTCAGAACTAAATGACTAACAATGTGTACCATTTTTATCTTGTGCCTAGTGTGAATAGTAATAAAAATATTTTTTCTTTCCACTGCTTATCAACTCCACTGAGGTCATATTATGTCCAGGTTCTCTTTGCAGCATTATTTTAACAGCCATAAGGAGAACATAAAACTGACACCCAAACCATCTGCTCATCAGTGTTTCCCCTTCTTTACTCTTTTTGCATAGGAAAATTATCCAGCTGTCTGTCTGTACACATGGATGTATGTGATCTCAAACATTTAAGGATTCACAATATTCCTTCTGCTGCCAAAACGTTCTTGTGCACATCACCCCGATACACATTATCCTCTGCAACAGAAGAACTGTGCATCCTGGGAGAGTTAGATCATGGGATTTAAAGTCATAAATGCTGATGCAAGTTATGTAAAACATTTATCTTTGTCTGATTAAGTGTTTTTGGATTTCAACACAGAAATCCAAAATAAAGCATTTTTAGATGGTACTTGGTCCTTCAGCCAAAGCTAGCATAAACAAAGATTTCAGAAGTAAAAAATTCCTTTCCTAAGAAAACATATGAAAAATATAATACAAAATGTTAATAACCAGTAAGGTAACAGCCAAATCTGTCTATGCTTTGTCCCCTGCCTACTTAAAAATAGCAAAAGCCTTACAATGAAGTGATTTGTCGAGTTCTGACATTCATTATAGTGAAAGCCTTTCCAATAGTAACAAGTAAACCACTCATTCCCACATGTCCCTGAATCTTATCTGTGCAGCAACTGCTTGAGCAGAGGGAGAGCCATTTCTTGTGCAGCATCATGTGCTGTATGAACATTCAGAGGTAGCAAAGAGTTAAAAACCAGAATCTCATGCCTTAAGATTTAGAAGCCAAAAATTACTTCACATTCTTGGGAGTAAACTAATTGCCAGATGCACATCAGAGTAGATCCATGTGTAAAAACACTGTACAGAAACATTCCTAATTAATGAAGGGCTGTAGAGTCAGTGCACCCACACTACCCAAGGTTCCTGCAGGACCTACCAGACTATCCAGCTCACTCAGCCTGGTCAGTAGAGTAGCTATGGGCATTCACCAGTTGGGTGTTTGTTAAGAGGAGTGTGTGCTCTTGGTGGTGATGACTCCTCAGTTGAAAGGGGAGGTTGGTCTCTGTAGAGAGAGTCAGGGAAGGGGAAATGCCATGGTGAGGGACACCTGCCTGAGGCACATCTCATCCCAACACTTTGTCAGGGCCAGGTGCTCTTCCCCTCCATCTGTGCTTTCTTCAGTTGCATAGAGATGTGGCTTCAAGGAGGAAACAGGGAGAACATCTCCCGTGGCTGCCTTCCCCCTTGGGCCTCATGTTCTGTTTGAATTCATCTGCTTACATTCTCTAGCCTTCAATTCCTGTTAGTTCAACAAGATTAAATCACTCTTCAACACCCTGGGTTTTCTTCCCAAGGAGGAATTAACAGGCAAGCTGTTTTCAGGTTGTTTTTCTTGTTAAGTTGTGATTAATTTTCAGAGCTCTTAAGACTCTCACAGTAAGGAATTTGCTCCTGTATTTGACTGCCTCATATGTCCTTGTCCTCCAGGTATCTGCTTGCTCAGAACCCTTAAAAAATTTGGATGCCATCTTCCAAGATGTATCAGTTTGTCCTGTGTCCTGAGACAACCTTGCCTTCTCTTCATTTGTTATCCAAATGGGTTTGAGAAAGGAAGTACACCAAGAAAAGATCTGATTTATCCTCCCCTAGAAGTTTTATTTCCAGGTCACTATTCCACCTCCAAATCAAGGATTCTTTTCCTCCAGAGTTTAACTATTTTATGGTGGAGATGGGTTGATGGTTGGACTAGATGATCTTAGAGGTCTGTTCCAACCTCAATGATTCTACTATTTTATAATTCCACTTGAAGTGACATAAGAATGCAATGATTTTCCTTCAGCTGTTTGTTTCATGTTCAGTGATCAGGAAGAAGTCCACCCCAGGCATGGCTTCCAACAGCAATACCCTTTTTATTGTAACTTTTGTCTTGTGCTGTTGCTTCCAGTAAACTCCAAAACCAAATCCCCAGCTGACATGAATGCCTATATTTCCCATGCTGTGTGAATGTCATCTCCAATTCATCTGTGGCAGCTCTCATGTGGCTGCAGTGACAGCATTGATAGGAGCCCTTGAATCTTCTCTTCTGTGTTCTGAACACTCCCAGCTTTCCCAGCCTCACTCATCCCTGTACCCAGCACTGCAGAAGTCTCACCAGTCTGAGCAGAGGACGGGGATCACCTCCCTTGAGCTGATGGTGATGCTCCTTGTAATGCATTACATTTCTCTTTATTGAATGTGGTGAGGTGTTGTCCCTGTTCTCAAGGTCCAGTCCGCCGGGGGCTAGAGATCTCCCCTCGCTAGGGCCATTGCGATACTGACACCAATTTGGGGATATAGCAAATGGTGTTTATTGCACCCAAACAGCAGCCTATAGACTCTACAGGCTTCATCTACACCCCTTAAGCATACGTCACACATCACTCACCAAACAGGGAACGTCCTATCGCATCGCGTCACAACCCGGTGCCTTGTTAGCACCTACTACATCAGTGAGGGATCTCCTGGCCCACTCCCTAGCCTGCTGAGATCCTTCTGGATGTCAGTGCAGCCCTCTGGTACCTACCACAAAGGTACTAATATGCCAGCATTTACATAATTTGTCCTACTGCTCCCCCTCAAATTCACTGATGGGGCAAAAGCAAACCCCATCACGAAAACACACACAGCATCTATTCTCCATGTCTGTTAAGCTTAAACTTGCTCCCATTTAGCCCATGGAATACATCATATGCACATTTGCTTGTGTTATTTCCTTTTTTATGTCTGGTCAACAGTCTCAGTTGAGTGTAGGAGTAATGGCAAATATGGTACAAACCAAAACCGTGGAGCTCCCATTAAGTTTCAGAGAAGGATTTGGAGATGAGCATGATACAGACATTCTGAGGTTGCTTGGTGTGACCCAGTAAATGACAAGTAGTGGTAGAACATTGTGTGGCTAACTGTGTCCTCTAACAGTCTGCCTCTGAAACAATTAAAATGCCACAGGGTTTGTGACAGAGGCTGATCCTGAAATACCAGCAAGTCTAAGCAGGCCCAGGCAAGCCTAAACATGACTTCTTGGACTCAGTGTCCAAAATCAACCTTCTGGGACAAGCTGGCTCCTCACACCTCTTCATGACTCTTGGAGTGCATTCCTCTTTCCATTTTCTTTTAAAATAAAGCCAACTAGACAGTTCCCAGAGGTGCAGAGCAGGAGTCAAAATGCTGAGCAAGTTCAAACGCATGCCAAGGTGTGTGCTGCTCTGGCAGGACCCTGGTCCAGGATTCCTGCTTCTCTCCTTCCATTTTGGTCAAACTGATTTCAGCCTAACAGGATTTCTCAGTTATTCTGACTTGCTTGTCCAGTAACAGCACTCTAAAAATGCAGAAAGAATCAGGACTTCTTTGGAAGAAGACCTTGTTCTTGGCCCAGAAAACTTGAAAAAGAGAGGTTTGTGTCTCTTCAATGTCAACCTCGCCTGGCAGGCTCAGCACTCAGCAACATGATTCATTACTCAGTGTACTCTGAGCTCACATCTGTGCAAGCCAGCCACACGATTTTCATAACCTTGTACAATTAAATCAATGGAATAAGATTTTGACAGTGATTAGATATGGGAAAATGTCATCTCCTCACCTAAACGACATGCTTTCTCACTACAGTCCTGAGGAGAGCAGTTCTGATGGCTGCTCTGGGACAGTCAGACAGACTCTTTAGCAGGGTCTGTTGTGATTAAAACAAGAGGAAATGGTTTCAAGCTCAAAGAGGGTAGATATAGGTTGGATATAAGGAAAAAGTCTTATATAGTGAGGGTGGTTAGGCACTGGAACAGGTTGCCAGAGATGTGGTTGATGCCCTGGCCCTAGAGACTTTCAAGGCGAGGCTGGATCAGGCCCTGGGAAATTTGATCTGGATGTGGACGTCCCTGTTCATTGCAGGGGAGTTGGACTAGAGGACTTAAAGATCCTTTCCAACTCTAAGGATTCTATGATTCCACAATATTCCTGAAAGAAAAAAATCAATTCTGAAAAATACACCTTGAATCCTTTGCTTTCTGAAACAGAAACAGCAAGTTACGCTAAAGACTTGCCTGTGGGAGCCAGCAGGCTCTGGGTGGCAAGTGCAAATACAATCCTGCTGAAAAGGAGGAGGAATGTTATCATACACAGGAAACATGGTGCTCCTACTGTTTCCATCCAGCTGTGGGGACGCATGATGCCCCCATGGCATGCTCTGTGCTGCGATGACGCTGTGTACTCCACTGCTCTCCAAGATCAGGATTACACAGTCTTCCCAAGGCTTTACTGTGGGAAACTGGAAGGAAAATATTGAAGCTCTTCTCTTCCTAGACATGGGGGGAAAAAAACACAGGAAAATCAGTGCTTTTTGTCAGCATTCTTCTATGTGTAGATCCATCACAAACAAATGAAATATTCTTCTAACACTGCCAAGGAAACAATCCAAGCAGAAATGTGGGCTGCTTTAGATCCCTCAGACAAGTTATGTCAGACACTTCTGCATGATGGCAGAGAAGACGAGCCCTTCAGTTTCGTTGTTCCCTTGAATTTGATCATTCCTTATGAATTCAGCCTTCAAAGTGAGTTTTACATCAGCTTTAAGCCAAACCATCCTCAGAGGGACAGTGGAGAGCAAGCAAGCTTTAGCCAGATTGGTGGCAATCTCTTCTACTTGCAACAAGATTTCAGTCCAGGGAGAAGCCTGGTGTGATGAGAGGCCTTGGGTCAAAAGGAAGCCCAATGCATCAACCGTGTCAGTCAGTAATAGTTTCATTTTACCAGAAAGAAAGGGCATCCCTTCTAAGAGAGAGGAAGACCAGAATCTCTCTGGTGTGGCAGAAATGGTCCTGCATGTGTCATTTTGGGAGATGTGATGCTTAGCAGAAAGATGAAGCATGGAACAGTCTGGGGTGCCCAGGACAGAGCACAGTGGAGCAACTCCTGCTGCTCTGGGAATGTACGTGGGAGCTGTGCTGTGCACCTTGCATGTGGCGTTGCTAGAGAGCATCTGGTTAGCATCACGGAGCCCAAGCTGTTCTGCACGAGTGGCTATTTGAAACAAATGAGCGTGTATTCCTTTGCAGTGATTACCTCACAAGCTGTTGCGGAGAGAGAAATGTAAGCATGCTGCGTCTGAGTTCTTTTCAGAGGGTTAGATGAGAACTCTGGCACCAGCAGTCCAAAATACATTTGGTGTGCGTGCATAACTTACACCGTGGCTGTTCCAGAGCTGTGTATGTTGCTAAATAACTTTCCCATTGTTTCATTGGTTACACTGCTCTCAGTATTTGGCTTGGATTTTGTTTTGTGTCCCAGTCCCCTTAAAGCCTGGATGATGGAAAATGCATAGCCCCTTCCTGAATCTCATTTAAAACAGCTTTTTTTGTCTGAATTTCTTTTCCTTTCCCACTTCCCAGGGGATTTCACATGTCATGTCTTTATAGAAAAATTGTTGCTCTTATGAGTTCAAAAGGAACTAAAGCTAAAGGAAGGGCTGTAAAATTTTATCATTTTATATACAGCATATCCTATACTGCAGAATTATAGAGTCATCAAATCAGTCATAGAATCACAATGGCTTAGGTTGAAAAGAATCTTAAAGATCATCCAGTTCCAGCCCCCTGCCATAGGCAGGCCTACTAACCACTAGACAGGGGGTCCTACATACTCGATTATTTTTAGCATAGAAAAAGGAGTTTAAGAGGTCCTGTTTATGACAGGAGGAATGCTTTGTGCAGCCTGGGCACTAAGCTGTCACCAATGTGCCTATGAAGAGAGCAGCCCCAGAATGGGCAAACATACTGTTGGTGTGGCTTGCTAGCTGGTATGGGAGACAACAATCTGTATTTCCGGGACTTCCAGACCCTGCATATCCCACCTGGTGACTTCTAGGGGAGCTAGGAAGATGTTAACTACTCAAGTGACTTGGGCAGCTTGAAGCCCAGGCCCTGTGGCTTGTTTTCTGCCAGTTCACCACCACCTAGACTGACTGGGAACTGTGCCATAGGAGTCTGAAAGCTCCAGCCTTGCCCCTCCTGTGGGCTGAGATTGAAGCTGAGTGTTTAGAAACTCTCCAGAAACCGCAAGGCAGGCTGCTAAGAGATGAGGCACCCATACATACAACAGCCTCCCAAGAGAAGAAACAAACTCATTGGCATTCCACAGACTGTCCTGGTGCTGGGACAAATGCTTTGCTGCAGTGGGGCTGCCTGCACAGCACATACAGAAATGTACCTGGAGAGAGGAGCCTGAAGAGAGGTATCTGCAAAGACCTGAGGAGATGTTCTCCCCCCAATCACTCAGAAATACAGTCCTGCAGCCATCCTGGAGCAAGGCACAGGAGGTACCTGAAGTAAAAGGTTAAATGGGCTGTGCTTGCTGGGCATTTCAGTTCCATAGATCTAAATGCTTGAAGTGGAAGGACTTTGAAATATGTTGAAGCCAGCTGATATGGTACTATTACATTTCAGGCTTTTGATAGAGGTCTGTAGGGATAAGGAAGAACCTTTTTTTCACAGCGCTTCCTAATATTTAACTTCAGAAAGAGGTTTTTGTCACTCAGCAATGTACCAGAGATGAGCTACTAGGGTGTACACAGTTTGTGCTCCTAGGTACTAAAAACCTACAAACGTTGGTGCATGTGTTGCTCACATGGGGTCAGAGGAGTAGAAGGATAAGTAAGGAGACAGCAGTTGGATTTCTTTGAGTCAATGTATGTTTTCTAACATCAGCTTTTCTCCAAAGATGGGTTCTGGTATTCAGAGACCTAAAACATTCATGACCTCTATGTTTTATCTCCTTCCCTCTTCCTGATGTACATTGGGCAGTTTTGGGGCCTTTGATCTTTTAAGCTAAATTTAGTATGCTTGTTAAGAGTATCAGTAAATGCTTTTGATATATGGGGTTTAGGAAACAAATACTGTGTGAATTCTTCTGCACCAGCATCTGGGGGCAGCTGCCAGTAACTGTAAGGGAATAGACCCAAGAACTTAACTGATCTGTCCTGAACTCCATGAGGCAGGGAATTATTCTGGAAACAATGCAGAAGAAACAAGGAATTACAGGGTGACAAAGTGTTCAATGATGTCTTATGACCTGCATTGCAATGTGAACCACTGACTACTACAGACACTCAAGATGCTTTGAAAAAATAAACCATTGCAAAAATAGACCACCTGATCTTTCTCCCACTGAACACAGAAGAAAGACAGGAGTCAAAATTGTGCCCAAATTGAATTAGAGTTACATAGTACTGTGCCACAGAAAGCACGCCAGGTCAGAGACCAGCCCATGGAGTGCAGTTAGCAAAAAGAGAGGGCGAGCCTCTAAAGCAATATCCTAGGTCACAAATGCTGGCAAAGAACACCTGAGTGGTTGCATACATTTAATTATTTTTCATTTTCTGTTACACCCTTGCCCTTCATATTAATTTCACACTCTCCTGTAAAAAAGCATCTAACTTGGATACAGAATTGTGAGTGTACTGCTTGTTTTCATTTGAATGCATTTATTTTAGATTTCCCCTTTCCACTTTCTTTCTGGTGACCAATTTGACTATTAAGCCCATGAAACCCATTTTATGCTGTTAGAGGAGGTTTTTCTAGTTCACACATCTACCTTTCACCTGAAAAGCCAGCTGAGACCAAAGAGCGCAGGTTTCATAGGCAATGGCGCGAGAGAATGAGCAGTGCACACTGATGGGCCTTGCAAACCCAGGTCATGGACACAGGTGTGGAGCAGTGCCCACCCCAGAGTGTCCCACTTCCTGCAGGACTTTGGAGGAGTGGGCTAGGTACCACACAGTCTGCAGAATGGATGGAAAGATTATGTGCCTGTGGATGAGCTCTGCCAAAGCCAGTGGGACGGGGAGCTGATGAAACACCACAGTGATGCACGTTGCCTGGGACACTGGGCTTGAGTATTGGGCAGGGTTTCTTGAAGCTTTGTGATTGTAAGGTTAAGGTCAGGGAGCATTTTGTGTGCTGACATTGTCCCTTCCTGAAGACGATGATATTTGACTTCCCTGGATGGCAAGTTTTTCTGAAAGGCAGCCACAGCTGGTGAGGCTTTTATTGTGCCCAGTCTCATGGAAATTGTAGGAGAAAGAAGGAAATTGCTCAGTGGAAGACTGAAGGCTGCTAAGGGATTGCTGAAAATCTTCCAGTTACACTCAAACATTCATTAGACCTTGGAACTAGATAAAGAAACACCTCATGTTACTATTCTGCACCAGATACAAGATGTTTGGGTCCCTGTTTTTGACCCAGAATGGCATAACCTGAAGTAAAAGAGGTGGTCAGCCTCAAATGTAAAATACACAACGTGAAATGTTTTTTGTCCCTTATTCTTATTGATTGACCCTGTAATTTTAGGCAGGAGCAGGGACACTCCTAATTTTATAGGTAGACAGATGGCAGGGTGTCTTGTGTTGCACTGAGTGAAGAGTGCTTTTCTCTGAAGTGTCTAGATGTCTTCCCAAGTTAAATGTTATCAGACCGGTATAACATACCACTAGCAGAATACAGCAGTATGAAATCCACCTCTACACAAGTTGTCGTTTCTGTGCTTCGCACTGATTAAGTGCCTATGACTGATGGCTATGCATACATCCTATGGACCATGGAGCCTGTCTGCTAAGGTTAAACATTCCCTACAGGACTAAATAGGAGATGACCTGAAATGTGAATAGAGTGAGAGTGGGGTTGGTCTCTTCTCACTTGTGACAGGACAAGGGACAAGGAGAAATGGCCTCAAGCTCAAGTTGCACCAGGGGAGGGTTAAGCTGGATATAAGGAAGAACTTCTTTACAGAAAGTGTTGTTAAACACGAATAAGCTCCCCAGGGAGGTGATTGTGTAACCATCCCTGAATGTGTTTAGAAACTATTTGGATGTGGTGCTCAGAGACATGATTTAGCAGTGGATTGTTAAGAGTTAGGGTAGTATGGTTTGGCTGTGGTTAGACTTCATGATCTTGAAGGTCTTTTCCAACCTCAGCAATTCTATGATTCTATAAATCATAGCAGAGAAGGAGCTTGATTTGGTATGGCTGGCATTTTGCTGGAAAGGCTTCCTGTGGTAATAAAATGTCACAGGTACAAGCCTGTTGGTGGTTTGTGTGTGCAAGGGTACAGAGAGGGAGAGCCACAGTTAGATACTGTGACTTGACAAGTGGTAAATTGGAAATATTTGTGCTGAAGAGTTTGGATTGCCCTCCAGTGGCCAAATGGGATTTCAGATTGCAGCACTGATCAAAGGAAACATCAAGAGAAAATAAATTCTAAGGAAAACTTATTAACTAGAGATGACTCTTTACTGCATTTATCTGCTGTATGTTTTACAGTATAGTAGTATCTCTATCATCATTGTGGCAGTACACCTCTTATAGATAACTAACATTTGCTATCTTCAATTTCAGTCCGTACTTCTGCATCATCACTCTCCTGTGACCATTCAGACCTTCATAGCTGGCACCAGCTGAGCTTGAAGTGCCTGGGGCCATTGCTGTCAGATGAGGGTGGGACAACTGTGTAAGGCCAAGGTCAGCAGTCAGTGCTGTATCCGATGACACGTGGCAAATAGAATTGCATATAGCAGAAAAAAATGTTCTTCTTGAAAGTCCAAGGCAGACCACCAGTAACAGAATTCATATAAAAACAGTGGAGAAGACATCTGAGTGAAAATTGGAATTGAGAGCCCTTCTCCTTCTCTAATCACTTGATTTTGTGGACCCTGGAAGGAGGAAAGATGAACACCAACACAGCAATCCTGTCCTGGTTCTGTGCACACAGGGACTCTGAAGGCTGACTTCTATTCATAGGAAATAAAGAATTGAGAAGTTTGCTGTGCTCATGTTTTCTTTTTTTTTTCCCTTGGACAACTCTTTCTCCACACTCATTTTTACCCAAACCTCAGCTTTTATCTTTTGGCTGCCCTTCTGACCCTTGAGCATTCTTCCACTTGAACACTGCTCTTGCAGGATTTTCCAACACCAAGCCACTGGCAAGTACAATGCAGAACAGTGCAGAAAGACTGTGTGAAGGGCAGTCAATCAGCTCCTGATGCTCCCTGGGTTCATTTAAAATATCCTTGGTAAAACCTCTACAGAAACTTCCATCTTTCTTACCATGCTGCTGCAGGCACATTTCAAATAATGAGCAAGACAGCAAACTGTCCACTGTAGAGATACTTTCTCCTCCCAGGACAGAAAGCTGTTTGGCACTTGGCCAGCCAGAGAATCTTCCCAGATGAAGCCTTTGATGTCTAGGTGATTGCAATCTGAGGGACCAGTGGAGCTCTGTCTCACTGAGACCATAAATCACAGAAACACAGGGCTGTAATGGATATCAGGAGAACACCTTGTTCATGCCATGCACTTGGCTCTTCTAGCAAATCTGTGTCTGTTTCATCCTTAAAAATTCCAATCACAAGACCAACCCTGGGTGTTTTTCTCCAGTTCTGGATTTTCCTAGCAGTAGGAGATGTTTTTCTAATGTCTAACTTCTGATGAAAACTAAACCCATTCTCTCCATATTCTTTATGGCATAATTGCATAATTCATCATTGTCTTTATCAGTAATGCTTAAAAGTACTGAAAGTCTTTCATCATGTCTCGTCTCAAGATGCTTTTTCTTCTAGACGAAAAGAAATGTTTAAAAAGCAGTTCCTTGAACCTTTTCTCATAGATCATGTTTTGCAACTTTCTCATCATTCTTGTTGGTCTCTTCTGGCTCCTCTCCAATGAATCTCCATTTTTCATCATTCTTGTTGGTCTCTTCTGGCTCCTCTCCAATGAATCTCCATTTTTCATCATTCTTGTTGGTCTCTTCTGGCTCCTCTCCAATGAATCTCCATTTTTCATCAAGTGCACGGCCCCAAAGTTGACACAGTACTCCAGTGAAGACCTCACCCACACTGAGTAAAGCTGAAAAATTACCTCCTGTGGATTACACAATTACACAATTACACTTGTGTAATTAGATGCCAGTACAAGACAAGCTGAGGGTTTTCCTGCTTTCTGTACAACATCCTATTGTTAGTTATTTTTAATTCAAGAATTGTTAGTCCTTACACACCCCTCACCAGCTTCGTCTCCTGTTCTGTAGTAATGATTAAATATGTTGCTTAATCAAAATCTAAACTGAATGTAAATACATGGAAATGAATGGTATAATTGCTGTAGATAAAAAAAAATAAAAATAAAAATGGGGTAATAAAAGCAATAAGGAACAGAGTCAGAACCAAGGCATAGGATACAGACTGGTATACTGAGACTACAGAGAGCTCATATATCCATTAGGTGTTAACTGCTTTCTGTGGAAATCTATAAAGTTCTTTATATTCCTCTCCATGACTATCAAGTTCCTGTTTGCACTGCTGTACTACTTAGCACTCACATAGTCAAATACATACTTCTCACATGTCTAGTTTCTTATACTTGTAATTTATTTTATGAAGAATTAGAATATGGTCAGTAAATGTTTGAATAGCTTTGATTCCTGACCATAACTCTATCAGTTCCTTCACCTAACCTTGTGAACATTTGCAGGAACAAGTTCCTAAATCTTGCTCCCATCTTACTCAGACAGTTTAAAGCAAATATCTGTGGATCACTCAAGGGTGTGAATGTGCAAATAGCAACAAACTAAATAATTAGTTAGCAGAGAATTTAAAATATGGCCACTTTTTATTTATTTATTTATTTAAAACGTTTTAGTCTTGTAGTATTGTTTAATGTTCTAGATGTTGGACTTCCAGAGGCCAGAAATGTAGGGCAATGAGTGGGCACAGTTTCAGATGCCCCCTGACCAGTTAATTTAACGAGTGAATATTTGCTTCTTCCAGTTTTGTGAAGTAACTTTGGCCATTAATGGTTCTACAAATGTCATTCTGTAACTGCTATCATCTCTATCAGTTTGGTTCAAAATAAGATTTCTATGAAACTTGCTAAAGCTGGGAGTGCACTTTATTTTGGATACTTTATTTCCACACAAAATACATTTTATGTTCTACCCAGCAAAAATGCCTAGAAAAGACAGGTAAATCATTATAAGGACAATGGAAACCACAACTGGAAAAATAATGCTTTCTTTTTTTTTTTTTATAATACTCACATCACTTGTCCCCAGAGATCAAAAGAAAAGCATAGATCTGGGAAAGCCCAGAAAGATAAGAGGATTTAGTGCATCTAGACACTTCAGCTAGGGAGAAATTTTGCAAAGCTGTCCAAGAGGAGGTCACTGGTGACCTTGAATATTTAGACATATGACTCATACATGAACGGATACTTGAACCATCAAGAAACAAAAGATTAATCATTTGTTGGCTTTTCTTTTTTCTCTCTCTGCCCTGGCAAAAAAAAAAAAATGCTTTGCAGTAATTTTCTTTCCTTGTGTTTAAATCTTCTATCCATATACAGTAAAGGTACAGACTTGAACCAAAATGAACGGATATCTTCGTATTTTACAATAGCACATTTTAGAAGAAGACTTTAGGCTTTAAAAGGGAGCTATAGGATTCTCTTTGCTGCTTCAGCATTTTAGCGTTGTGGTTTTGGGCTCTGAGAAACTGAGATTTCATAAACCCCATGTTGGGGACAAACAGGGATAGAGCAGGTCTCAAGCAGAGATCTTACAGGAATAATCATGACAAGGCAAAAAGTTTAGTACTGAGCTATTTTTAAATTGTACCTCAAAAGCTCCCCCGAAAGAGGTTATTTGGGTTCCACACAACAAGCTTGTAGCTGGCTCAGAGGTGTCAACCCACAGGACTACTGAATGTGACAAAGAATCAAAGGACTGAAAGAGGCTCTCTGATTTGACAGCGTTATCTAAGTATCCAAATGGATGTGCACAGGCTGCAGGTTTCATCTGAGCCCATCCACTGCTCTGCATCCACTGCATGGCTGACATGACAACATTGCCTTGGCACCAGTGAATGTCAAATACAGTCCATACCTTTGGCTAAGGGTCTTGCAGCCTTTCACTGCTGCAGTGTTATGCAGGATTTTACACAGAGAGGCATTCAGATTTATCATTTATCTGCCTCATGTTGCAGGACATTTTGTTCTGCTTCACAAAAAAGTACCAGCTGTTGTTACCAGGTTGGGTCATTTCAGATGAATCCTTATATTCTGAGAAGATCTGTGAACAGTAGGCAGCTGGTCTGAATCCCCACTACTGCAAGTTGGAAAGCACATTCAGATAGCTCCAACACACTGATAGTGAGAGACAGAAATGGATGCTCTTTTCTTTTTGAACAAATTTTGGTTTTGGCTTCTTGGTCAAATTCTTTCTTTGTTCAGAGAACTTGGCAAACAGCTCACGGAAATGTACTCATGAAATTGAATCCAGAGAACAAAAGCTGGCATCCTTGCTTCTGTTCAGAGTACGGACTTGATCTGAAAGTCTGTAATTGCTACGTAAACACCTCACATCTGTTGCAGGGCGGATTTCTTTCTGGTAGCTGGGATAACCTTTCTCACCTGCCATTGTGGGCTGGAAAGTTCAGCACTATAAATCATGGCGGAGACACAAGTATGTGGGGAGTTTATCTGAAAGTAGAACCATGGCGGATTGGTTCACCACTACCAAAACAGCAAGTACTCATCAAAGCCAAGACCTTTTGTAAAAATCCAAAGAAAAAACATTGCATCATGGTAATGTCTGTCAGCTCTGTAGCAGAAATTTGCAACTACCTAGCAAGAGGAAGTTCTGAAAGAGGTCAGACATGGATAACTCTTCTTTTTTTTTTTAGAATCTATGTGAATATATCACTAATATAATTTGCTTCAGCTGAAAAAGGCATAGATGCTGTATCTCTGGCTAATGAGATAAACGGTGCAGGGAAGCTCTAGTATAATATACAGCAACTTTAATGGTAGGTTTTCAGGACTTCTGCAGACTTAGAATACAGCCCTCACTCTGCTCTACACACAGCAGGGGAACAGCTAGAATCTCTGCCAAGTGCTGCAGTTTACTGTGCCAGTTTCATTTGGTCACTTACTGCTGCCTTTCCTTTATCCATGGAAAACCTGGACCCTATCAGTCTAAAAACCACATCATGATATTTCACCGCAACTTGAATCTTATATGCTCCTTCATTTATTATTGTGACTTACTTGAAATACGTCAAATTCTTTCGGAATTAGTTTGAGTTTGGCTTTTCTGTTAGTGGAAGTTTTCTGAAAAGTCAGTGTTTCCTCACTTTTGCTTTGGCTGAAGACACACAACATCACTTTTTGAGTATTTTATTTACTTGTACTTTGTTTGGGGAGTTTGTTTCCAGGGGAATACTAGGCAAGAGAGTAACAGGCGCTTGCAAGTCTACTCTCACAAGGAAGTGCCACCACAGCCAGTCATACCAGGCTACCACAAGACAGTGTTCTTAAATGCGTGCCATACTGAAATTGGTTGCTCTTGGTATTTTCATGGTATTTATGATAGTAAGAGTAATCCGCACACTGCAGATACCACCTTTTGCAACTTTTTGCAAGTTTTGTTGTACTTTGCAGCATCCATTCCCACAGTACCTGCATCTCTATCTCATCTCCTTGTTACCAAAGCTAGGATGGTGCTAAATGCATGCCTTCTCTTTCTCAGCTATGTTGCTGCATATTAAGGTCTCTGAAAGGAAGCCAGATGAAAAGGCCTAAGCCTGGAAAATTAGGGAGAAGTTTCTCTGCCTTCAGTGTACTTCACAAGCTGCCTAATGTCTATAATCAGATGTGATTTTTGGAAAACAGCTGTTAGTGGAGACACACTGTCCCACTGGCATCTAGCAGTCTTTTGGATGCCACTTATCCAATGTCCAAGATGTTTCTGAGTGTTATGGTACCTGGTGATATTGTGATACCTTCATCAGTAATGTGGAAGATTCAAGCAATATCTTGAGGGTAAATGAGAATGCCAGGAATCTGGGGAGAATTGTTTTCATGACTGCATCTAGGTTCAGGTCACTATTAGCTGAGCTGCTTCCTCTGCAGCGGAGACTTAACACAACCCCTCCCCTGGATCACATGGTGATCCAGCCACGGGATTCCTACGAGCTTCTTCCATCTTTCTTCCATGTAGGATGGAGATTGGTCATCAATAGTAACAAACCAGTTGGATTCAATGTCAGTTCATGATGTTGGCAGTCTTTAAGAAAGGAAAAATGACAGAAACAATCTGTTCAGCTCTTAAATTTCTCCCAGGGTAAAAAATCAGGTTTGGGGGTTATTTGCAAGTTTAACCTTCTCATCCTAGCATGAAATGTATTCAATCTGCACAAGTCTGTCTGTTTTGTATGATTTATGAATGTCCTGTTTATCTGAGTACATACTTGAATGGGTATGTTCAACATAGATATTGTTTGTTAACGTTTTTGCATTCCTGTCAGCTTTTTATCTCTTACTTACAATTAAATTAACAATTGAGAAAGGCAATGGGTACTTTAATTTATGGGCCTACTGCAAATTGTAAGGTAAAAATTTACAAAAATATTCAAGTTTGACCTATTTACCTGTCGATTTACTATTTTCAGATTGCATTTTCCCACCATACTTTGTTGTGACCAAAAGATGCTAAAACATGTTTTCTGTTAAAGATGGTTTTTCGATTCCATGCTTTTTTGTTATGATGATCACAGAAAAATATTTTTTACAAAGTCATATATAACATCAGGAGATTTTGTGGTTTAAATTGCAGTGAAAATATTTTTTTTTTCCTTTCTTGCTTTCAGATAGTTCAGTCAAGCTACTATCCCTGTTTTTTTCACTGGTTTCTTTCATTCCTACTCAATGGCTCTCTTGAATTAATCAGGAAGGATGGCTCTTTCCAACCTTATCACAGAGAAAGTGTTTGCAACATGAAAGCCAATGTATTCATCTCTGTGATGAGTACATGACCCATGATCACTCCAGACCATGACAGATGTCAGGCACTTCCCCGGTTTGATTCTGCAAAGGTATGAGTCCAATCCCATCATTCTCAAAGGGATCCCCAAATACCCACTGCTTCTCAAATTGATGCAGCAAGAAGTTGTTTCCAAGCTTCTGGGATGTACGTGGGTAAGACCTTGGAAGCACCTACATCATATAGTGGTTACAGGCCAAAGTATGGAAATCTGTGACCCTGACATTCATCTCCAGGCCCACTTGAGCTTCTGAGAAGTGTCAAGAAAACAAGAGAAGTTTGAAAGTTATGGGTGAGATGTGCCTTCAGAAAGTAGACTGTAAGTAGGAAAGACCATGACAGTGCAGAGATGAAGTCCTAGGAGACTGCAGACACAGAGAAGCTGTTGCATACGCTTGTGCATATATAGTCAAACAATTTCCTTCCAGCTCTGTGAATGATATAAGAACAGAATTGACCTGGTCTGTGCCAGTACAAGTTTGTTCTCTGCCCTCTCCTCACTGCAATTCAGAGCCTGCATGGCAGCACTGTTTCCCCCCTGTATGTACCAAACATTCCCCAGCACAGTCAGCTGCAGTTCATTATCTCTGCAAGGAGGAAACAGAGCATTATCCTATGTTGAATTACAAAATGTCCCTAAGCATCTTGTGTAAAGGAGGAGAGTGAATACAAATGGCAAAGGAAATAAGTCCCAGAAAAATTACAGAAGGAACAATGCTGAATATATTAAACTTGACATTTTTTTTATTAAGTTCACAAAAATTTCAAAAATTTCCAGGAAAATGTAATAGGCCAGACTGTATTTGTTCCACTCAGATAACAAGCTTCCTGTAAACCCTACAGTATAGCACAGAATGCAGCTTTGGCTTCACAAGAAAAAGTTATCACTGGTTGATTAAGAATTCTCTAAATGATCTGTACCCTGTGTTTTGGTGTTTTGCTTAAAGTCTGCTTTGTCAGGGAGGAAGGGCAGGAGCAGAGCTGCCTGCCACATTACTCATTGCTGGCAGGAGGATGTGAATCAACGTTTGCAAATCTACAGTGTGCTGAAAGGAGATATTTATTGAACTGAAACAAAAGGTTAAACTGCCAAGGACTGGGATTTTTTTTTTCCAGGATTTATGTACAAAACTAGATCATAGTCTAGGTCTGAATCTGAAAATAGTCTTTGATGCAGTGAACTTGGTAGGTTTAGTAGCAGCTGAATGGTTGCTGTTCCTGGGCTGGTTATACACAAGTTCTAAACCCAAACCCAGTCTAATTTCTTGGTCATCTCTAGCTATACACCAAGAATTGGCTGTAATGGTAAAATTGCACAGAGAAATGCATGCTCAAGTGGAACCCAACTTGCAAGTGGCTCTTCCAGCACTATCCAGCCTTACTTTGGTGGGATTTTCCTTGAGATAAAAAGTAAGGTTCCGACATGCCATCCCTGCCTTGCCAGCTCCTGCAGCAGAGCTAGAAGGATGGGCAGGGGGATGCAGAGAGGCAATAGGAATATCAGTGTTTGATGAGGTGAAATGTTTTACGCAGGCAGAGAGAGGGCTGTAGTGAGGGAAGAGGGCAGAAGCCTTTCTCAGGAGCAAACACTGTGTCATCCATGCTGTAAGTCCATACAGTGAGCCACAATGTCATGACCATGGACTGCCACACAATGTACTGCCCATGACAAATACCTCAGCAGCAATGCCAGTTGTCCAGTAGCGAGATCAAGCAAAAGATGAGTGAAACGTGCCATCCAAAATAGGTATGATTTTGGTTTCTTTCCTTTGTGCGGGACTCAGAAAAAATGGGAGTGGCTACCTAGGAGTGTCACAATTGTTACTCTTTGCTTACTGAAGTCCTGCAGATCATTGAATGTGGCTGAGACAGATGAAAGAATCATAGAGTCATAGAATGGCCTAGGTTGAAAAGGACCTAAAAGATTATCTAGTTTCCACCACCCTGCCATGGGCAGAGTCACCAAGCACTAGATCAGGCTGTCCAGAGCCACATCCAGCCTTGCCTTGAATGCCTCCAGGGATGGGGCAACCACAACCCCTCTGGGCAAAATGTTCCAGTGCATCATCACCCTCTGAGTGAAAACTTCCCCCTGACATCTAACCTAAATCACCTCTATCTTAGTTTAAAACCATTCTCCCTTGTCCTATCACTATTAACCCATGTAGACAGTCATTCCCCCTCCTGTTTGTATGCACATTTCAAGCTCTGGAAGGCAATAGCAAGGTCTCCCCAGAGCATTCTCTTCTCCAAGCTAAACAAGCCCAGTTCCCTCAACCTTCCTTCATAGGAAAGCCCTTTGATCTTTTTAGTGGCCCTCCTCTTGGAACAGGTCCAAGAGCTCTGTGTCTTCCTCGAGCTGGGGGCCCCAGGCTTGGACGAAATCCATATATATAGATACATAGATAGCTAGATAGAGAGAGAGACAGGTAGGTAGGTAGGTAGGTAGGTAGGTAGATAGATAGACAGACAGACAGGCAGACAGACAGACAGACAGATAGATAGATGATAGATAGATAGATAGATAGATAGATAGATAGATAGATAGATAGATAGATAGATAGATAGGTATTACTTGCTTTTGTGCTTTTTCATGTTCATAATGGTTCACATTTTGCTGTTTTTCCACCTTTTCTTTCTCTCTCCATTGCCAAGAAAAAAAAAAAGTGTGGGGGAGAGTGAAGAGAAAGAGCAAAACCAGAAAATAGTCCTTACCTGCTGAAATTCAAACAGCAAATCAAGGACTCATGGCTGCTGTTTCTTTGGAAGAAATGAACACTGAAATTTTAAGAAAAGCACTGATTTCCACTGATAAACTATTTTTAATCATTTGAAAAAAGTTAATTTGCTTCATGAAGTACTTCTTGAAGAGGTAAGCAAAGAAATGTAGAAATACATGTATTAGTAGTTCATTTTTACAGTGATTTCTCTCTAAAACTCAAGCACCGCTGCAAGACTGTTTAATACAGTAGTGCCTGGGGACAGGAAGGGAATGTTGGTGTGTACCTTATCCTTGGAAGAAAATATCCCCTTCAATCTTTTTTGCATTTACTTAAAAATACCTAAACCTGTCTTTACTCTATGCACTCCAAGCCAGCGTAACAGAGATCCAAGAATGCAAGGATATTCTTCTCTCAAAATAGCATATTTCCTGACTCAAGAAAGAAGAAAAAAGTCCCATCAGTCTGACAGACTTCCAGGAAGCAATGGGATTAATTTATAGTTGCCAGGAACTGAACTCTATTTCTTTGGGCACCAACAAGAAAGGTGCTATTATACATCTCTGTTTACCTAACTAATGAATATAAGAGACTGCTCAAGAAGTATGAGAATTACCTCCCTAAAAACAGGCTCACCAAAATGTAGTGCCATCATTTTGCTCTGTTTTAATGTGTGTTAATAGGGGAAATAATGACACTGCTGCATATTACATGGACATAGTTTTTCCATGTTTTATAATGATTTCAGGCTCTTTGAAGGTATATTTTTATGCCTACTCTTTTGTCTACCTTTTGCTTTTCTACTCAAGAAGCCTTTTATATGTTATTTCCTCATAAAAAGATTATTATACTTAGTACGTTAGGGTATATTGCATTTTTCCCACTCTGCTTAATCAACAATGACCTGTTAGATTGCAGCAAAACTGGTTTGACTTAAGGGAAAAGAGACAGAGGTCAAATGCAAGAAAGAAAAAATACAGACAAGCTCTAAGATGTTGCATAAAAGTGAACTCAGATGTCACAACTGCTATCTCAAAGTCATCAGCCTTCTAGGGATGAGCAAGCAGCCTCTGCTTTCTTTAGAGGGCTTCATCCGGAGAGTGGTTAATACGTGAAGGATTGTGCCCTGTCAACCCAAACACAATATCCTCTCTGCACCATATTATTCCTGCATAGTATCATTAAGGTCGGAAAAGGCCACTAAGATTATCAAATCTAGCTGTCAGTCCATCATCACATGCCCACTAAACCATGTCCCTCAGTGCCACATCTCCACTTTTCAGTGACTCCACCACCTCCATGGGCAGCCAATTCCAGTACCTCACCACTGTTCCTGAGAAGAAATTTCTCATAATTCCTGACCTGAACCTTCCCTGGTGCAACTTAAGGTCACCACCTCTCTTCCTGTCACTGTTACCCAGGAGAAGATGTCGATCCCCACCTCACTACAACCTCCCTTCAGGCAGTAATGGAGAGTGATTAAGTCTCCCCTGAGCCTCCTCTTCTGTAGACTGAACAATCGCAGCTTCCTCAGCTGCTCCACATGAGACTTGTGCCCCAGACCTCTCACCAGCTTTGAAGTTAAAGCAGAAAACCAGGGCTATCTCATTGTGAGGCTAAAGCGGGACACAAATATTACTGGTTGGTGGCCTCCCATACCCAACTACAGACACAAAACAGGAGGGTAGACCTGAGCTTGGGTGGTTTGATCTTGTAGGCAGCTGATGGGCAGAGAGGACATCAGCTTGTTTTGGCTTCAGTCTGAGGGCAAAACACTCTTTCTCAAGACATCCTGGTAGCTGGTTGCTCTATTTTACAGTTGCCTGTGGTGAAATCCCCACTCTCTTCCTACTGAAGTTTTTAAAAGTAGTTCAAACTGCTTGGAGAGGCACCTGGCTTTCCAAGCAAATTACTAGAATAGTTTCTTCGCATTAATTTTTCCCCTCTGCCTGAAGCCAGCAGGTAACATCTGGAAAATATACAAAGCAAAGAACAAATTGTCATTTCAAAGAAGTCAGTAGCTCCAGTCGGGCTGGACGTATGTGCACTATCGTGGAAGATCTTCAGGAGCAGGGCCAGCACCCTGACAGCTCTCTGCTCCCCCAGCTCACATGCCACTGGGCTGCTTTGCTTCAAAAGGAGGAGGTGAATGCATCTGTAATTGAGTATCCTGAGGGTTTTTGTTAAAACAAGCTCAATTCTAGCTGAAGTCAGCAGATCACTGCGTGATGCCATGCTCATTATGTTGGCACAGCATTACGCTGAGAGTTTACCAGCCCACGGCCAGGGTCCAGAAAAGCCACATGGATGTGGCTGCACTGGTTCCAGCCCCCAGGCCTGCTGGGGACAGGCAGTCTTGCTTGGGCTGGCTCCTCAGGATGGACCTTCATATTGCAATGACAGTGTTTGCACAGCTTTTTCTCAGCCCAGAGCAGGGACACTTCAAGGTCTTATTCACCGCCAATGAAGATAATCTCTTTCAGATACAGGGATTAATCAGCTCTGCTTCTGCCTCTCCCATAGAAGTGGTATTGGAGCCCTTTAGGGAACTGTAGGATCTTTCACTTCTTTTTTGACATCTGGCCCAAATATTCTAGGTATCTAGGAAAAACAATTTCTACCACAGAGATCTCATCTCTTCTATTTGAATTAACATGGAGAAACAGACACAGTCCTCGCCGCCATTGCAGCAGGATAAAAAAAATTAATGACCAGAAGTGCTTACAGCAATAGGTCTGCCATTCAGAAACATAAGATCATTATTCTGAGGAAAAAAAAAATAAAGGTGTTTCAGAGATGTAGGATTATTGCATTACCAAAACACAGTGTATGCAGTGTAGGGGCTCTCCTCTCTCCACAGGCTGAATCTGTCTGAGGAAGAGGCTGTTGAGGAACTCACTTTTCCCAGTTTTTACGGCACCAGTCTAAAAAAGTTTGTTCGTAGGGCAATGACCATGAGGTCTAGAGCTGACCAGGGATCCCTGTTTCTGCTGTGCTTTAGGATATGGCCTTGGGCACAGTGCTCCTGGGCCCAGACAATTTGCAGCTCCTCTCAGTTGGGAATACAGGCCAAGGAGATCATGTCCGGCTGCAGCCCCCAAGGAAGATATCCTGAGTTTTCCATACTTGTTCGTGTTTGATAAAAGGTCCCAGATTCCAAGGCTGCAGCAAGAGCAGGAATGAGGTGGGACCTGACTAAGCTATGTGAATCTCAATCATTTCAGCACATTCTGATCTACAAATAAAACCACGTTATGCCTAGGAACTTGTAAAAAATAAATCAACTTAGTTTTACTTGAAGTGTATCATAAGATTTATGCAAAAGTATAAGGGGAAATTTATTTAAAATTTGCAGAGATGTGTTTGCTTTGATTCATTTGACAATGGAAAGGAAGGATAAGGACAATCTCACACTGTTTCACTAGAGGCTTACAAAAATGTTAAAGTAATATCACAGCCAGGCATTTCAAAATAACACATAATATTTTGTGGAAGAACTTACGGTAATAATTAAATCAAATTTTCTTTCAGCAGAGCTAGTATTGTAAATGAGCTGAAAATCAAATTCATGTCAACAAGTGATTTAATGAGCAACATTATATGGCTGTGTAATGACACATGCGAGGACTGCTATTGATAGGCCAACAGATCCCGAGCTGTTCCAGCTCTAGGAATGGTTCAGGAATGCCTCAGTGGCCAGCTCAGCCCTTTGCACGCAGCCAGGGAGCTTGCTTTTAGACTGGGCTGTGGGACAGAGGTTTGGTGTGATGAGGAGACAGAAGGAGGCACGAGCAGCTCGCTGGTGCCCACAGAAGAGCTGTAGTGGGAGAAAAAGCATCTTAGCTATGCATATAGAGGCTGTTTTTTCAGAAGTCATGGCATAATCACTAAGGAGGAAACTAGCCTCAAAAATAGCACAGCAACTTTGAGGGGAACTCCAGTCTTTTCTACAGGTGATGGGAAACTGGTGGAGGAGAAGCTGGAGAGGAATGGCTGGGAGGTGGGTGGTGGCCAAGAGCCAGAGGTACAGGCAGGTACATCAGAGACTCAGCTGCTGGAGACAAACAGCAGGGGATTGTTTTCCTTTGAACCATCATGTCTTGAGTGTTTCCTGTAGCTAGTTTCTTCTTCCAAGTTCCTGGCCAAAAAGCTTTAAGTAGCTGAGAAGAACAGAAGCAAAAAGTCCAGAGCACCCACATGAGAGACCTCCAAGGTAGAACAAAGACCTGCACTCCTGAAAAGGAACTCATGAGGCTGCTGCCAAACAATGCAGAATATAAAGCATAAAACATGTTACCTGCATTGTGGGAAACTTGCAAAAGGCAAGAAGGTGAAATACGATCAGTGCTTTCTTCTCCTTATAAATCAACAAGTAAAATGGAATGATGATTAATTTGACTGGTTTGTTTTGCTTCATATGTGGTCTTCCTGAATGCCAGCTGCATAGATGCTGAGCCAAATGCAAACCAAAAATACCTGTTTCTCTGGGACGCAAGAGAGGTAGCAGATTCACCCATAATCCCCAGCTTTCCCTTCAAGTTTTTGTTCTGGACTGAATCCTCAAAACTCTGCAGGTCTGTCTAACCTACAGTCACATCTGTGGAAAGGTTTGACTCAGAAAGCAGGAAACCTGGAAAATCTCAGCAGGATTTTACCCTAAGCTGATGCAGTCCTGAATATTCCGAAGGCATGGTATGCTCCTTTCTCTGAGTAGAAAAGAGTAAGTTCTGCTAAAAACCAAAACCTGTTATTTATTATACAATAGCTTGTCTGAGCATCCCACCCGTGTCACCAAACCAGGCATGAAGAATATTATCTCTCTTTAGCTCTGATACACCTCTGTAATGATTCTAATAAGTGGAGATGGGCGTTCTGCCAATCAAAAGAAAACCATCCCTACCAATAATGAATCTATCCAATAAACAATAATATTCTGAGCTGGCTTGTTTCACCCAACACAGTTTGTTGCTGTCTGGCTAAAGTAATTCTGCATTTGCTCTTTCTTTATTTTCAGCCAGCAACGCACTTATTGGAACAAACTTGCTGACTCAGATGTCATCGCAACTACTCAGGAATTGTGATTATAGGCACTTCAGAAAATGGAGCTGGAAGTATATCATTGAGCTACCTCACAGCCTGTTTCTTCTTTCTTTAGCATAAAGGGGTGGTATACAATCATGTGAAGAAGTAGTTTTGTTTACTCAGTCAGGTTACGTTTATAACCATGGTTTCTAAACGTTGCCTGAAGTGCCAACCTGTCCAATGCTCTTTTTACATATTTTTGGCTGACATAAGAAGCTTGGAGCCAAGATTTCCAGAAAAGCCAGAAGAGATTTTCAGAGTTGTTCCAAACAAAACTAATTCTGTGAAATTTTAAAGCCATCTGCACATGTTCTGACCAACCAGTCTCCCTCAACCTGGAGGGCAGTTTATGGAATCGTATGATCATAACTCAGAGCTTTCTATTTGCTGTCTGTGACTTCAGCTGAAAACCCCACAGTATTATACATCCTGTGGCATGTCCACAAAAGAACTACCATGCCTGCAAGAAGTAACAACCTGAAAAGCAGTTCTGCCTCATGAAAAAATCACAGGCCTGTTGCTGTAATATTCTGTGAATTCATATCCCCAGAAGGTAATAACTGAAACCATCAAATTAACTGAGAAATGCCTTCACTTTTCTGACATCCCCATCCACAGCCCCTGTAGTCTAAAGAACACAGGCCTGCATCCTCTGTTCTTGGTAGCTAACAACTTCAGGGAGGCTCAGTAAAAGCAGCAGGAATAGTAAAGGGCTGGAGCTGGCAGAAAAAAGCGAGAGGTAGAAGACTGTACTAAAAGAAATGTGAAGTTGGAGTCAATGAAGAGATTCTAAGAGAGAAAATGCTATAAAAGTATTAAGATCGGCTGACATTGCACAGGAAATCTTAGTCCTATCTTTTCTTAACTACTATGTTGTTTTAGAGGATAGTTCACTCATAACAACTTAGTCCTGAAGGGCTGATATCTACATTTGGCAGGTGTGACATTTGAGGAAAAGCAGGTCATCTTGGGAACATCCTTTCCAGTAGCAGAGCCCTGAAGACAAGAACCAAGATCTCCTTGGGCCACTCAGCTACCTAACAGTGCCTTCCTGCCACGATGCTGAAGAGCTTCTTCTCACTGAGGTAGCATCCACACTGACTACTCCCTGTGAACACAGAAAGAGGAGAGCTGTCCTGCACTGCCTTTCCCTGCACTCTGCAGGCCATTTCTCTGCAAAGTGCTGCTGTTCACCCTGACTGGTAATAAAATTCTCATGCCAGACCAGGAGTGCTCCTCAGCTACTCATGAGAAAATAATACCATGTCTCTTCATTACAGCATTCACATTTCCCACAGCTTGGCCTAGGCCTTGGCTGCTGCACCAGAATTCCTTTCTTTGAGCCTCCTCAGTGGCAAAATAGTGTCATCTCTCAGGCCTGGGCAGGATGGAGGCGTGATAGCTCAGATCTTCACAGGGTCTTCCCCATTTTCAAGGAGCTTCTGGCTGAACCAGCCTCAGAGCCCATGGCGTGGAAGTTCCCAGACATTGTGGTACCAGGGAATTCCCTGCACTGTGGCAGAAGGGGTACATCTGGGACTTGCTGCTTCCCACAGCTGAATTGGTGGCTCTATGGGGTGCAGCCACATTGGCGCCCCTGATGATGGTTGTGTGGATCAGCATTTTGGGATACCCTCTTCTAAAAGCAACCCCAGCTAGAAAGGCTTCATGCACACATCCCCTATGGTGTGCACCACTGTCAGTGAGGCAGGAACTGCACCACAGAGACAGCCCTGGGAAGGAAAGACCAGACATGGGCTCAACTGCAGACCTCAGCTCTTGCTGAGTGCCACTTCCCACATGACAGCTCCAGGCAGGTGCATGCTGTGCTAGGAGAACAACTCAGGAGGTTCAGCACCAGACTGGGATTTAAGGGATCTCAGGAACATTCCAGAGGTGCTGGCTGACTTAGTGGTTTCCAGCAGACCTGTATTTCCTCATCTCAAAGGGCTGACTGCCCTGAAGATCTGCTTTGGGCATGACTAAAAGTCCTCCCCAGAAGAATGAGTTCAGAGCCAGAGAAATCTCTCTGCCCACATCCAGCACAGCCCTCAGGGCAGAGCTGTGAAGGGTTCTGACTCAGGCATGAGTTGCTTGTCAAGAAACAGCTGGAGATGTTCAGCAGTGCTAGAGTGCTGGGCTTGGAGTCTCATCGAGGCTGAGAAAGGCACGCTCAGGGGTTTTGTGACATGCTGCATCTTAGCAGAGCCAAAAGTCATGAGGTTCATGGCCAAACAGATGGACTTCTCTGGGAGGAGGGGGTGGCCACCTGAGGAAGGACTGCCGAGTAGCAGGAGCCAATACCAAACATGTGTAGGGCTTCTTAGCAACGTGGGATTAGCCTAAACATGCTGTTGCACAGCAGATCTCTGGACATCCCCTCACTCTCCTTTACTCAGACTTGTGAAAGCTCTCCCTGGAGCCCAGCATTGCCAGTGGCCTCCCTCCAGCAGCCTTTCTGCACTGCTCCATCTTACTTAGTAGAAGCCAGGAGCCAAGCCCCAGCATCCCTTTTCCCCTTCCCACACTAAATAACCTAACATATAAACTCCTGATACATCTCAGGCCACCCCTCCTCTTCATCACAGGATGTTACAGACTCTTCCACAACATCATTCTCTGTGAGGAAGAGGAAGCTCAGAGTCAGAGTTTATGATCAGATATAAGTACCACCAGCAGTGCACAAAACATGTCATATGGCTGATGGCTTGTGGGGACCCAGAAACAACCACAGTCAGCAGTGCCCATCACAACTGCTGTTGATGCTAATGTTCATTCAGAAAAGCCTTGCATCTGGTGGATGATTTTGTTTACAACTGTCCTTTAACTCAGCCCCCAACTCCACCTCTATGAGTTTTCCTTTAATCATATTTCCTTGTCACAGCTTACACATGCTGCTCAGCACTTCTGCACATGTTCAGTGGATGCCCATTCCCATCCTATCGCAGAGAATCACGAGTAGCAAGCCAGGAAACATTCTCCTGAAAAATATACCCAGAATGCAGAGTTTGGTCAGGAGCAGGGCCATGCTTAGCATTTGCTTCCTTCCCATATAGAAAATCAAGCCTCATCATGCTGGGCCTGACATGCACAACATAGAGCTCTGCCTTCCTCTCAAAGATTTTTCCTTGGCTTGCTGCCTTGCATTGCAAAGCTGTATCTCCTCCCTGGATTTCCTTTCACCATGCATTCAGAGCTTGTCCTTCTGCTGCTTCCTCCCCTTGCTGTGCCATATGTGCAAAGTGAGCAGGTCTATTAAAAAATGCTATCCTCCCTCCCTATCTGTATCACATGCTCAAAGCCAAAACCATCTCAAGGCATCTCTGCTCTATGTCCTGGGCAGCATGTGCTCTCGCTGGGATATATCCCAGCTGGTCCTGACTCTGTGAGCTGCTCCTCACTGTTGTAATGTGCCTGATGAGCAGAAAGAGATAGTCAAAAGGAAGCAAATAGAGAGCAAAGAAATAAACCGAGAGAAGGCAGTGGATGAGAAAGGCAAAGAAAGGGAAAACATAATGGAAGGAGACATTTTTTCCTGGAGACAGGAAAAAATGGGAAGAAAGGAGAGAGAAAAATGCAAAGAAGAGTGATGAGTAGTATGATGAGTAGAGATAAAAGTAATCAGAGAAGATAGAAAGTGTAAACCAACAAAAAAACAAAACAAAACAAACAAACAAAAAAAAAACACAAAAAACCTAAGGAAGAAAAGATTAGATTGGATGAAGCAATAGTAGCAAAGTCAGTTCCTATCCTGAAGATACAGTTTACCAGAGAGATCTCTTTTGGCACTGTAGATAGCTTGGTTTCAAGGCAGCAGATGCTGCCCCTTCTGCAGGACAGGGGCAGTCATGTGTCACAAGCAAGATCAAAGGCATTAGAAGTGCCTTTGGAGGGAGTTAACCCACCAGGATCACAGAAAAAAATCTCTTAAAGTTTGAAAGGGTCATTAAATTGCTTATCAGAAAGCTGATCTGTTGCAAGTTCATACTCTGCTGGTTCAGTGTGTGCTCATGCACTCACGTCCCCCTCACAGTGCCTGTGTGGGGAAGGCACACTGTCACTCAAGGGAGTTTACAGCATTCCAGCAGTAAAACTTTCTGCCCCCTATGTTCTTGTGAAAATGGGTTTAAATCTATACTACACACAGAGTCTGTGCTCTCTGCCAGCACAGTTTTCCCACTAGATTTAAAGCTGGTCTGTTGCAAAATAACAGACTACTTGAACTATGGTTTATATCAGGTTTTTCATTGCTAAGAAGTAAATCTTACAACAAAGCCCCCATTTTACCAATATGAGTATACTAAATGAAAGCAGTGCTGACACAGTAAGTATTAAATCAGAAGGAATAAGTAAAACCCACTTTATCCTCTTCATTATCTTCTGAGCACAGACAACCAACCAAGTTCTGACAAGTTACCTCCGTGCACTACCACATGTGGGAGGAGGTTGCAGGGGAGACTCTGAGAGCAGGATTTGATGAAGGAAATTTTCTGAGTTCTGAAATTTTCTGAAATTTTCTGACTGCTGGCACACACCAAACCCACTGGATTAGGGAATGCTGGAGCTCTTCCCTTGCTTTTGAAGCTTTTGTTCTCTGGGTTTTGAGTAAGTAAATACATTGCTTTTTGGAAGCAGATATTTACCAACCTGCAAGAACAAGAGTAAAATTTTCCAAAAATTCGCAAGTCATTTAGAAACTCTTCTTGCTTATAACAGATGTGTCCCAAAGTTCCACCACAAATCAGAAAATGCTCACTGAATTACTCTCAGCCACACTCAGTAAGCAGCCAGTGGTAAGCCAGGGGAGGAGATATAAGGTGAGATGCTGGACTCAGGGTCAGTGGTGCAGTGATGCAGGAATCTAACTAGGGGCAGAAGTCAGATCCTAGATGCCCCCAGCTAATGTCAAGTAGTCAGCTGCTGCAGAGCAAAAATAAATTCATTAAAGTGACTTATGTTTGGTCAGGACATGAACACCCCCATTGCAGGTTCTGTGCCGTTAAGTTATGTAACAGTTGTTCAGCCTTGAGTTACAATATATAGGAAAGATTCACAATCCCTCGAGCCAGTATGCCCATGGAGATATGAAGTCTGGTTTCCTTAGAAGTGTCTTTCTCAGAGCTACATAAATCTCTGCACCTGGATGCACACTCTTTACACATCTAGCCATCAGAAACATCATTATGAAATGCCATGCAGGAACCAGAAATTCAGATTTATAAAGATATGACATTAATGATATAACATACTGTCAGGAGATTAAGAGATTTACAGCATAAACACTATTTCTGATCAGTTAAGGCATAGCGAAGGTCTCGGTTTAAAGCACCGTTTCTTTTCTAGAAATAGGAAAACAAGAAAATGTCAGTAGCCTATGAATTAGACTTGAATAAATAAAGACATTTAGTGAAAGAGCAACTCCTTGATGAAATCGTTTTAAACGTTTAGAAATCAATGGGATTCACTTTGTTTTAGAGTAGCGAAGGGAAAAAACGATGGCATAAAAAGGAGAGTTTAACTGCCTTAGATGTGGAAACATCCTTCAACCTCCACACATTGGCAACCAACAGAATTGCAATATCTTTGCAGCTATGCTGTGTCAAGAAAAATCAGCTTTCTCTTATTTCTGCATTTCTTCTTCTAGTCACATCTTACAGGGTACCTTCTTCAGAACACATCTGTGAGGTAAAACTGTACTTTAAACTTTGATGGTGTCCCTTCAGTTCTGCATCTCACAAAGGCAGGCTGATTTCAGGCAGAACTGTCCAATGCTGACATGATGTGTTAATAGGAATCTGAGGCTGCCATTTCCTGAAAACAAAGTCAATAATCACTTAACCTATTTTCAGTGTCTACACACACTCAGTAGTAATAATAATAATAATCATAATAATAATAAATAATGTAATATGTAAACGTACAGTATCAATGTCTATCAATTCAGTGTTTTTTATCTTTGAATTTTAATATTAAAAGACGTTAGTCATAAAAGCACGGAAAAAATGTTTATTTTCTTTAAAAATAAAAGCATTTTTAACATTCTTAGGAGCTGATATTTGTTAGGAGCTGCATCCAGGTCTTGAAATATTAAAACCAGCATGATCTAAATGCATATTCGTATAGCTCAAAGTAAGAAGTCTAATCAGTATGTTATTCTTTGTCTGAGGGATTAACTTTTCCCTTTGGCACGTCTGACTTTTTTAAAATATCATTCTCTGTGCTGGGTAGACTACTTTAGCACAGAAGATGAAATCACTCAATGACAAATGTTCAGTCTTACTGCCACATGCTTTTATTCCAAAGCCTAACAGCAAACTTTGTCCTTCACAAGCAGAATGCTTGCCAAACTGCCTAGTTACCAAATGTGTTTGCATTTGTGTTTACAAACTGAACACATCCCTTCCTTCTTTTAATTAAAAAAAAAAATAAATTTCTTGTAGTTTATTAAACTAACCCCACGCACTCGCCAGCCAAAATGAGGGAATATCCTTTCTCAGCAGTCACTGAAATTAGTGACTGCACTTGTCCAGGGATGGACCTCAGTAGCTTCTACTGCACCCCATGTCTGTGGAGGAACCTCCACCAGCTCAGGAAAGATTCATCTCCTCTGGACAAGAACACAATGTATTCCCCATGGGAAAGTCTATCAGTTTTTGGCAGCTGCATGTTTGTGGTCACTATGAAAACCCCTGCATTTGTAATCCAAGTAAAAGTGATAATTCCTCCTTTTCTAACAAGGCTATTGTGAAATGACTATTTATGTTTGTGAGGAAGTCAGATATCCAGTGAAGGCTGCAAGAGAAATGCTTACCAATAAACCAGGGGTGCAACTCTACAGAGGGTACCAAAAACTACCTGGAAAGAAACCTCAAATGTAAGTAGGCCAGCAAAGAAGAGATCTCAATGGGATTTAAAGGTCTGGGAGGAAGTCAGCATTTTGCATCCTGATCTAAGAGCTTATGAAAAAACCCAGTATCATCATGTTACAACAGAAGAGGCAAACTGAAAATGACAGAACAACTGACTGGCCAATATTATAACATCGAATTTTCCAACAAGGCTATGTCAGAAAACAGAAGAGCGCATTAGGGGCAGACCTCATCAGCTCTGATTGTTTGAACTGAAGCAGAGCCTTTGAAGAAGAGCCACAAGCACTAGCGCTGCATTGTGACTTTCTTGGCATAAGTCACAGCTAACTGGGCAGGAAATGGGCTCTTTTTGCTCCTTCATACATTTCTCTCTCCTTACTGGAGAAGAGGCCCTTTGGTGAAACACATTTTAACAGATGCAATACCTATGGTTCATTTATCCAAGCACCAAATGTTCCCCATCGTAATACCATATTTCCCACCACACATTACCATCCAATTAAAAAGAATTCCTTACACGTCTGCAGGGAAAAGTCCCCTGTTGAACAATTAATGGCAAAATTTCCATCCACTTCAGTAGGGCTGGAATTTCATCAGATCTCTACCTCCTGCCATGGGCTTCTTCTCCTGAAGGGGGGAATTTGTGCTCACATTTGCTCTTGCAGGCTGGTACCAATGTACGTTCAATTACACCACACTGCTTGGTTCTGTGCCATCCTTCAGATGCAATCCTACACATTCTGGTCCTCTCAATGGAAACAATCCTGTGGCCTTTGTCTACAATTCAAAGTACTTTGTCTCTTGTGTGACCTGAAGTAAATTAAAAGGTATCATATTTGAGAGGACTTAAAAAGAAGATTGCTTACATTACCTAAGGTTAATATGCAGTAATAAGTCTCTTTTCCCCACAGAAATCCCATCCTTGAGGTGTTATACTTAGCACAGTTGCCAGTCAGACACTTCTGTTTTTTTTTTCCCCTCTTCATACTCAGAAGCAATTTGAGGCTAAAGCATAGTGATGAGAGATGCAGATGGAAGCAGCGTTTCAAACCGCTGTAACCCAAGACTAGTAGGAGCCTTCAAGGTTGTCTGTACCCGGCACACTGGTGGAATCTGCAGCTGCCTCTCAGAAACAAGGAGAGCCACTGTGTCCCCACACATCTGGTGCCTTCAGTGAGGCACCAGACACTGAGAAGATGGCAATGCTATCTGCTGGTGGAGGCCCAATCTGCGTGTCCCCATACTCCTTTCCAGCAGCCAGCTCAGCTCATGGAGAACTTCCTGGAGACTCTGGAGCTGCCAGCTCTGAAAATGACATGGAGATATGACAAAGATGGCTTGGACTCCAACCACGCTGGACACCGCAGGTCATTACCAGGCCTGGAAGGCTGTGCAGTGTAGAATGATTTTATTTTTATTGCTTTTTCTGGAATCAAGAAAACACACTAAGATAAAAGCTATGCAAAATGAAACAGGTACAAGCAACACTTTGCAAAGACAACCCGACTTTAGAATTAGATCATTCTAATATGCAAAAATAACAGCATTTGCCAAAATAGTTGCATGTTATGTCTCCTGTTAGCAAAGGACCACGAACTGAAACCTGCATTCTTCCTGCATCCTCATTGTCTACTATAAGATCAGATCAATCTCATTACCTGATTAGCACATGGTCAATCAGTTCAATTAAGCTATCCTTAATTGATATTTATTTCATTTACATGCCATCATTACGCTAAGAAACAAGTTAAAATTAGTGTGAACAGGCACAAAAACAGGAGTGACTCTGCTTTTGCAAAATTCATTCAAATGCAAATTACTCTAGACATCTGTTTGAAGAGCTTTTATCGCAGGTGGAATAACTAATTCCAGCCTTTATTTCAGATAACAAGAATATCTTATATACATCTTATACACAACAGCTGCATCAAACCAGATGAAGTGCTTGATGTATATAGGGAATGGGAAAAAAGTAGTTAATAAAGAAGCTTCTGATTAAGAATTCAAGGAGTACAGCTATTGAAATTAAAAAGGCAAAAACTTAGAAATAAATGAAGAAAGTTTTCTATCACATACAGAAAGAGTAGAAGGATGCAAAACGGACTCCAGTGGGCAGCATGAAGAAGGTTGAATTGAAGGATAATTTATACAAGGACCAAAATTTGAGCTTTGACTAGAGGTGGTCATCTTGAATATGGGAACAAAGCTGCAATGGCTAAGAACAGTGATAGATAGAAAGAGCTGTTGCCCTAAACAACATTGTAAGTAAATTTGAAAGAAGATATTGCAGGAAATGTAGATTGAACATACATTCCTTCTCCCTGAATTCTAGAAAAGATAGTATTTGCAGCTGGAAAGTGGTGAAGTCAAAATAATTAAATGTACAGTGACAAGAGGAAAAGGGTACAAAAACCAAAAACGCATTTAGTAGGGTTGATAGGATTTTGGGGATATAAGACTTTTGGAAGATGGTAGACCCATCAGTAGAACATTTTCTTGGGGATGTATTTCTTGGGGAAATTACTACAAGAAACAGTACATTGGCTGAAAACAGAGAGCAGACTCCACATAAAGGGCATGGTTGTACCGTTGGGAGATTATTAGTGGAGTTCTTCCAACAGAAAGTATTGGATCTTATGGTAGCACTTCAGCAATGGTCTGTATGATTTAACTACAGTTCATCATATGTTGATGAAATTTGCCGCTAACACAGCACAGAAAAAAAACTGCCAAGAGAGAAGGACTGCAATATCATTTGGGAAAAACTAGATAATCTTGAAGTCTGGAGCAACAGAAATTGGACTATACTTAGTATCTAATAGGAGGGATATCTGTGATTGCCCAGGAGATAATTTATTTGAAGCTGAGAAGAAAGACTTCAGTGTATTACTTAGAGTGATGTCAAGCCACAAATGTAATGGATCTATAAAAAAGGCAGTCATGATCATAAGATGAATCAAATATTTCCCATACAAGAAGTAATGAGTCATAGAGTCAAAGCTCTATGGCCGTCCATCTGTAATGCTGCGGACAATTTTGGTTACCCCTACTCTAAAAAAAAAAAATAAATGGAATTGCAGCATTGCAAAGAAAGACTACCAGGGAGATAAAGTGACTGGAGAAATTATTCTACACTAAATGAACTGAAAAACAAGTTTGAATACATGCAATTGCTCTCTAAAAATGCATTGATCAGAACATAGCAGGAGGAATTGTTAAAAGAAAGAGTAATTGTAGCACGAAGACCCTAGTGAGTAGAACTGGTAGAACTTCAAGTGTCAGGAGTCTCTTAGCCATTTGTGAGACAAGATGTGGGACAGCCATGTGGGTTTCAAATAGAGTCTGATATAGGTAAACATTTGATAAGAATGCTTACAGAACTGGTTGCTTTCAGTTGGAGTAGATATAATTCAACAACCGAAGGAACACTTCCAGAACTGTGATACAATATCACTAAGCAGATCATGACCCTCAGATGTAGACATGAGGAAAGGAGAGGAAAAGATCAGATGTTTTGTTGTTTGAACTTAAGTGCAGGTCTGCCTGGGTTGAACAATTAAGATGCAACAGAAAATGTTACTTCAGAACTTCAACACTTATTTCACTGAAAAAGGTCACTGGCTTCCAGCCCCACCCAGGACAGCTGTGGTGGAGTTTTTCAACCAAGCCCAGAACTTGTGGCTTTGTTTCTGGCTGGAGCTAAGAACAGAGGGCTGCTTGAAAAGAATGTTTGGAAGGAACAGCAAGAGTGTGAGAAAAATAGTTGTGTATGCCAGACTAGTTGGAGAGGAAGCAATAGAATATCTCAGGGACAGCATAACAGAGATACAACGGTGACTAGAAATACCTGAAAATCAACAGGGAAAAGGATGAGGATAGTCAACATGCAGCAAAAGGTCAAGTTCTACATATGCCTATAGGCAGCCCTGAATAACATCTCTCTTCAAAGACTTTTTTTTTTTTTTTTTTTGGAGAGGATAGAAATGTAAAACTCATGTGGGATTTATTTTTATTTTATTTTGTAAGGAAGGGGTCTGCATTTCAGCTGATCATTTGCAAATGGAAGGATGTGTTTAGAAATTCTCCAATACATATTACAAACAACCCTGTAACTCACCTTCACTGTGCCGCTGCTCTGAGTGAGTCACCAGCACACATGAAAGAGAAGGAAGGAAGTGCTGGGGTTAACAAAAAACAGCCTGCTTGGAGACTTAATTCTGATGTTAATGATTAAAGAAAACAGAAGATGAAATATTCCTTCCAAACCAAAAGCACTCTGTTTGTTCAGAGCAAGCCAAAATCAAAACAGAAATAATTTCTTCTCCACAGCATTGCAGAGGAATATAGAATATAGAATAAGCATCATGCGATGAGAAGCTCTAAATTTTGTTTATCACTAACAGTGGGAACTGTACACACTGATAATGGGAGCAGCCCCTGACTGTGTTAGTGTCTAAGCAGGTCTTGACACTAGCCACATAAGCCTGTGGCAGCCCTGAGATGAGGATGAGAACTCCCAGCACCAGGCTTGGGTGGCTGTGGTGTGGCATGGAGGCTGCCATCAGCAACATGGATTAGAGCTACCCAGGGGCTCACCAAAAAATTTTAATAGTATGACACTTTTAATCCCCGGGAGAACAACTGACCAACTTCTGTTAGAGCCACGTTATACCTCACCACCTGACATCCCTCAAAGGCACCAGAGATTCCATGAAGTTCATAGTGCAATGTTGGGTTATACCTGCTGTGAGGTTGACACCTTTGTTACTTCTTCAGAGCAGCTCAGATGCAGAGAGAGCAAAAACTTTACAAGATAAAGTCTGTATGTTCTTTTCAAGATTAGTGTTGATATCAGTGGCTACTTACATCACACTGATACAGGAATATCTGACTTAAAGCTTCTTGGGTTATATTATTGATATTATAATAATTGTTCTGCAAGAGGACAAAGTTATTCACTTTTGCCTCAAAATTACAAAAGCAGAAATAAACACATAGCAAAGAAGGGATCCACCCTGATGTCTGTTTCCCTAATACGTGCTAAAAATATTTGGGTGGCTCTTGCTGCAGCACCATGGAGTAAAATCATTATATGCTATTGACTTTGTTGTAATAAATTTAGTATCATCTGCATGTTATGATAGTTTCATACCCTGATTGACATAAACCACTGTAAAACCTCATATCTGAACTCAGATCAAAAGAGATTATGCGTTAGCTCAGACAGATGCTTTTTATTCAGTCCTTTCAGAAAAGCCTGGAATTTTGACTGCAAGCTTTCTTGGGATTTTTTGCAGTTAACTGGTCATCCACGGAGCAGCCTGCAGATTTCCAGAGGTTGCTGCAGACCTTACAAGAGCTGGAAGAAAACTCATTTTCCATAGCTCATTTTTTCCTAGGGAGTCCTGCATTCCAAGGGTTTAGTAGTCTGAATTTTATATATGTGAAATCCCATCTTCTAAATGTGTTTCCCATGAGAGATTTTTTTTTTCTACCATAAATACTTTAAAGCAGGCATTACTGTAGGAAAAACACTAGGAGAGAAGAAGCATTAGAATGGAAGATAGAAGGATGAGGTAATGGTATCATAATTTCCCAAAGGCTGAGATATTCAAGAAATCTACACAAGGAAATCATTCATTTAGAAAAGAGGGTTCATGGGAGCAAAGAGCTAATTTTTTGCTGGAACCTGAAAATTGCAGCCCCTAGTGACCACTAGCTGCCCTTAACTTCAAGGCTTGAAAAGGTGTGATGATCTCACACCAGAAAACCTGGGGAACAGACATGCTGCTTCTGACAGTACTGACAATTTTCACAATTTCTGACAATGCCAACAATCATAGGAGGAGTTTACCATGACCACAAGCAGCAAGTGTCCTTTATCATAAGCTCAGTACATGGAGTTATTTAGATCAAAACCAGATCTTTGGCCTTCTCTTCTACATACCAGTATGGCTGGAATCGAGCACTGGAACTCTTTTAGATTGACTTGTGTTCCTAAATCTCTGACCACTTTTAAAAGCCTGCTATCCAAGATGTCACTCATTTCTGGAAGTGTTAGTGACACACGCCAGCAAAGATCTGCTAAATGTAAGCAAGTCAGCGTCTTGCCTGTTACTCTCCACAGGCACACACAGTAGATAACCTGTTTTCCATCTCCTGCAAAACCGTCAAAGTGACAGAGCATGGGTGAGAAAGATAGAAAGAACAGGTGTATCATTTGGCTTCTGCTGTGTTTCTCACATCTGTCCAAGTGCACTGCTATAGCAAGTCTGCAGGTGAAGCTCAGAGGGAAGATTTCTGTGTGGTCTACAAGCAGCAGAAGGGTCTTCTGTTTTCTCCTTGGTCACCTCAGGCTCCTCAGCTGGACAAAGACAAACTCGTAATCCTGAAAGATCCTTTCAGACATGTCCCTAATGGGAAGAGCCATGCACAGAGTGAATAGGGTGACCCAGGGATTGGATTTGGCCATAATCCAACTATTTCTTACATGCAGACAAGGGCACTGAAATGTGCAAAAGAGCACCCCTGCGTAAAACATGTCTTTTTGCACTCAGAAGCAAGCTAGAGATCAGTGCAGATGTACAATGTCATCTTTTGTTAAATCTCCAGCTTTCCGCACTCTCAGCCAAATCTATGATACTCTGGATCAAACTTTGGTAGAGGAATAATGGGAGACCCCCTACTATTTCATAGGCTGTAACCTGCAGGTCACCACAAAGGATATTAGACCTTGTTTATACAAATCTATAAAACTCGTAAGTCTTATCATGTGGGTTGGAATATACCTTCACCAAAGCTGTTACATTTGCTGTAAGAAAAATTGCTTTGCCCTGAAGGGGCACCTCTTGCAAGTTTTGTGAAACCAGTCCCATGGAACTTCTCCATTCCTTCACATAAAAAAAAGTTTGCTGAAGAATTGAGCCTTCAGCTCTGCTAAAATCATCAATGAGCAAGTATTTATCATGTGCAGTTAAGCATGATAGGAATGGAAGTGTCAGCATTGAATTTTCATGTAAATGAAATGGGCTGATTTCATGTAAATGCAGCAGTAGAGCAGGATAGAATAATTCATGTAGGACAAAAAAAAAAAAAAAAAGATGTGTCCACAAGTAAGTAACTTGTATTTAAATATTTCAGTCTCACTGGACCCCGCAATATCAAGATTTGATTTTGAGATTATTCTCTCTCATAGTGTATTAACTCAGATTGACTAGAAAGTTAATAGAAATAGAAAATTGTTTTTCATATAAGTGCAAAAATGGTCCTCTGGGAGACCTCAAACACTCCCAAAGAAATGTGATGACATCTTACTGAGCTCCTAGCATAAAGCACCCACCCCATCAAAATCACTGTCCCGGGAGGAGGCAGGCAGTTATTTGGGGCACAGTTTGGACCCACAGTCTCTGACATTCCATAAATACTTTTCTGCAGAAAAAAAAGAAAAAATCATAATAACAGGCATTTTTTAAATTGAAATTGGTGTCAGAGCTGTGGCCAACTCCATCTCTGCTGCCTGAGGCCCCCTGCCAAGTGCAGAAGAACTGTCTTTGGAGGATCTGAAGGAAACAAACCAAGGAGACCTGCTTAATCTCCTTCCCCATGTACTCATCACAGGAAACTTCTCCAGGAAATGACGGGGCTCCCAAGCCTTCCAGCATGTACACAGCTCCTTGCAGCTTGCTGAGATCCTTCTTGTCTTGCTTTCAGGCACTCTACATACAAGATATTACAAGACTCCAGATTCCATATGACTCAGATATGGCCCAGCGTACATAGGTCTTCGCTTACTGACATATTAAAATGACCAACAGTACAGCCCTCTGTTGTCCCATCTGGAAGGATATGATATCCTGTGGGTCTTTGTCAGCCTGAGAAGAGACCAAGGAACCTGCAAAGCAGAGCTACTAACTCTGCTCCCTGTTCTTGGTGTCACAGATGCTCATGGAGTCATCCCGGAAGTTGCTTTCTCAGATAAACTGACAAATTCTTCCTTGTAGTCTTTGTCCAGGCTAGAGAAATGCTTGTCCAGAGGCAATTTCATTTCCAGCTTGCAAGGCTGTAGTGTGAAAGGCATCGCATGAGATGCAAGGGGCTTCAGGCTCCTCACTGCGGTGCAGCCGGGACCATGGGCGCTGGGGCAGGGGCATGCAGGAGATGAGATGCTTCTGCCGGCAGCATCTTTGTCTCCCCTGGGGAAAATGCAGTGGAAAGGGATCTTGGGGTGAGAAGTGCAGTCAGAACCACTGAAGTTTTAATTAGGAAGGACTGGTCAGGTCCTGTGCTTTCTGGAGGCTACAGTACTTTTGACATGAGAAAGCACAGAGGAGCCAAGTTCCTTGTAATCCTATACTAGAAAGCAATGGTGATAGGATTTTGAAAGGATACCAGTGAGAGACAAGTCCATCAAGTCCGTAGTAACTACAGCTACATTTCCATGCTTATTGGAGCTCATTAAAATATTAAGTGAAGTGATCGACTAAATATTTACTAGCCTTGCAGGTGCTCAAAGTCAATTTTTCATTCAGATTCTGTGTATATCCAGAGCACGCTGTTACACTCTTCCACAGCCGACAGAGAAGTATAGTAGTCTTGGAGGACTCATTGTAAAGATGAACAGTTCATGTATAAATCATTCTTACATATAAATATCTCATTGGATCCTAAGATCACTATATATTAAAATATGGATAGTATCCTTTGCCAAGAATGAAATCCCAAGAAGCTTTGTGGGCTTTGTGTGTGCTTAAGGAGTAATGAATTCCCAGGGAAAGAAGCATGGCTTTTTATTGTGTGTGATATTGAAATTGCATCTATACTTATATAAAACCAGAAAATGCAAACTGGCATTTGACTTATGAGGAGAGGAGCTCCTAGTGGATCACAGCTTTGGTCCTGGCAGAGCTCAGGCTCTTCATGAGGGTGGTTTGAAGGAAACTTTTGCTCATATCAGCACAAGAGGAAACCATGTTTGGAACACCTGTGGAGACAAAGGTACTTCCAGTCCAGCAAAAAGAGAGCCTAAAAGAAAAATCATATAGCACAATATTGGGACTTGTAATTGGAACAAGTTCAGAGTGGGGACCCATGGTCAGTGCTCTACCTGTCTGCTTTGGTACCCTGCACTGGTGACTTATGGACATCTACTAAGAGTCTGGAGTTTGCTAAAGCAGCTGCAAAGTCCAGGTGACAGTTGAGGGCATGAGGTCAATGTAGTGCTGTCAATGAATGTCAAAGGACGGGCAGGAAGCCCAACTCTTTCACGCCTAAAGCCTAGCCCCTGCTGCTGGTTCTGTGGAGCTGAGCTCACCCACCACTTCCATTCTTGCACTCTCCAGCTAAACAGATCTGGTTTCACTGTCCTCTCATTCACAATACATGCTAACCCAGTCATGGATAAAGGTGCTGCAGCAGAAATGCTAAGTCACAGCTTGAAGCAGTGATGGAGCACCTGGTGGGAAGGCAGAGCCAACCCAGGAGAGCTCAGGTGCATGGCACCTGAGCGACCAGAAGGAGTGGAGCCAGGATCCACCTCTCCTCAGACCTCATTTAAGGGTTGACAGTGAACATAAGAGTATCTTGCTGGAGATTCCTGCCTACCTGAGGCCTTCTGAAGGTAAGCAGTTATTTTTCCTTTGTTTCTGTGCCTATGGCTGCTGATTTGGGCTTGTTCTCATTTGCAGCAGCCTAAGATTGTACCACCCTGCTACTATTGCTGTATTTTCCATCATGTTACTGTTGTCAAAAAAAGTACTTAAGCTTGAAGGTGTGCTTGTGTTTAAGAAGCTGAAGAGCTGCTTATGCCATTTAGGGGCTACTAATGTTAAGTTTCATGTGGCTACCAACAGAGTAAATGGCATTTGCATAAAAGAAAGTTGACTTTGCAGCAGTAGTTGCCAGGTCTAATTCCTCCAAGCACTGTCTGGCTTATTCTGTACCCTCTTGCTTGCCGGTTACCCTCACCAGGCACAAACAGTAGATAACCTGTTTTCCATCTCCTGTGAAACTGATAAAGTGATAAGAGCGTGAGTGAGACAAATAGAAAAAGCAGGTGTATCACTTGGCTTTTGCTGTGCTGCTCGCATCCATCCTGAGCTGGCCTCTCATCCACATGACAGGCTGTGTGTGAGCATGAGTTGGTGAGAAACAAGCTGCTGAAGCTGTTCGGGTTTTCTGCGTGTGTTCTGCTGCAGCAACTTCTTCCCCTGTACCTCACCCCTTATCTCATCTGGTGTCAGTGGATTTCAAAAGCTATGTTCTTAGCAGGCATATGGTGTTTATGATCTCAATCACAGTATCTGTTACTGTTTAGGCTGTTATTGTTGGTGACTCTCAAATAGCGTATCTGACGTTCCCTCAGCTGTGAGGACTGGAGCTCTGTTATTTCTTACTTGGGATGTTTATGTGAACATCAAACTTACTGCCTTGTGGTCTTTTTCAGAAGTATTGATTACTAGTATTTATTTATATCAAGCCAGTACCTAGGCACAGACCAGTGCTCAGCTTATTAAGGTGCTATGCAAACACATTACAGAATGATTCTCTACCCTCTTTCAAGTCTATGATCAAAGCAAAAGAGAAGAAAGAATGAGAACATACAGAGTGTTAGGAAACAACAACTATGTATCATAAAATCTTGCTGTAAGAACTGTTTGCTTTGATTCGTGAGCGGTTGTGAATATAATTTTGAACGGAACAACAGCACGTTCCCTCTATCATTTACTGCACCATGTCTCAGGCATCTTCCCCAGGGGAAGCTCAGATCCTGGCCCCAGCACCTGGTAATTGTCCCTGACCTGACTGAATGCAGCAGAGCCAGAGTTCAACCTAGTGACTTTTGTTTATGCTGGACATTGTGATGAGATGTTGGTGGCATACAAAGCCCCAAGAGGAATGTAATCCTGCTTTTCATGTAGCTGCTGTGAGCAATGTAGTTAGTCAGCTTTCCTTCCTTCCCTATGTACCAAGCTGGGATTAGTGAGACACCTTGCACCCACATTTTATCTCATGTAATTTAATCAGCGAAGCTAAATATAATAGAGAGCCTGTGACTCCTTTAACTGCTTCACTTAAAAGAAAAATACCTAATGCATGAGTATAGAGATGAAAGTGTGCCTTTCTGTTTATGTGTGCCTGAGGCCAAATACTTCTTTCTGTGACAATTTTGAATGCTACTGGAGCCGATAGTTTTCAACACATCTTTTTAAAGAGTGAACGCTGTTGGAGGACAGTGTAGAAGGCGCAAAATGTCTCTCATATGGACACTGTAAGAGTGGATGGCTCAAAGGACAGACGTAATCATGGATCTGGATCTCTCACATCCTGGAGGCTGAGGAAAAAGTGGGTGTCCACTGCTGCATTCTTGGGTGTTTCATTTTAAGTTGTTTGTTTCCTTTGCTTCTCTAAGTGTTTGAGATTAAATGTTTAAACTGTGGGTAGGGTCGGATGTCTGTAACATTGCCTGAAGACAGTTCCCTGTAGACCTTACAAGTCAGCTGCAGAGCTATATGAATGAGCCAATGCAGTTGGTCATAAAGAAATCATCTGTGTATGTAAAATAGATACATAAACATAGCCATATATGTGCATATATGGAAAAGATCTATCTCCTCATGATGGCAAATCCACCACTGAGTAGTCCTTATTCTTAAAGCACTTGCTGTCTCCCATGGGATGCTGTTTAAGGATGAGCACGCAAAGACTTTGGCACAAATTGTATTACCTATTAAGAAGGTGAACGATAATTTTCCAGGCTGTAGGTTGAGGTGGCTGGCTGGGTTTTCCTCCGTCAGTGGAAGAATACTGAAATATTCAGAGGTTTCATGTGAAGTACGAACATGCCAATTCTGCTAACTTCCTAAGTCATTGCCATAGCATCAGCCTGAAAACACATTTGTCCAGAGGTGAAATTTTCCCTAATGAAATAAACAGAAATATCTGTAAGGAGCGTTGTGCCTCTGCCTCCTCCTGTAGAAGGGCTGCTCAGAGAGCCCAGCAGAGACAGGTGTTTGACATGCCCTTAGAGGAGCTCAAGTGACAAGTGCAAGACCCAGTCAAAAGCTGCAAGCTTTTTTCAGTGAGCACAAACCTGCCAGAGGTAAAACAAAAGAACAGCAACATCCTGGGAACCATGGCTTCAGTCCAGCTTTTCCCTTCTCCTTGCTCTCAGCTCCATTGTGTCACACTGACAGAGTTTTGCCTCTTCCTGCAAGCCACCATCCTGCTCAGTGGGTAGGAGATGGCAGCCAGCTTCTTGATTCAAACAACAGGCAAAGGCTTCCAGCTGTGCTCCTGATTGCAGTGCACTGACCTCAACTTTTCTCATTAAATTATCCATTCCCTGCAGCTAACCAACCGGTAGAACACTTTCCCTCATTTTATGTTTTCTCTGTGAGGCAGGGAAGAATTTGTTGTTGGTAACAATGAAATATAACAAATTCTTAGGTAAGTCAGGATGTTACAGACAAGTTGCCAGGAATGATTTTAATCCATTTGATGCTGATGTTCCATGTCTTCATCTGTGATGCCTGTTAAAACACAGGAACAAAATTCCTTTAGAGAACATCATTAATGTGATGTCTGCAGATGTTGGCTGGAGACATGAAAACACCACTGTTGTCACTGCAGCATAAATCTCTAAAGAGATAAGGAGGTAGAGGAAAAAATGACTTGAAAAATGTTGCTGAGAACCAAGGGACACCCTGTGAGATTTTACCTGAAAGGGCCTGACAAAGCTCTCAGTAGTCAGTGCAATAAATGCAAAAGGTTATAGAGTACATACTTACGGAACAGCAGGAATACAATAAAGGTACACGTTGAATGCAGTTAGACTATAAACAAATTGAGTGTAACAGGTGCACTTTATTCTGAGGGGAGACAGGTGGGGCAGGCACGTAACAGGACTTCAGAGTTTCATCTCATGATATCTTGAGGTTCATGCTGATGTTTCTGAATTCACACTTCAAGAACAAAACATGATAGGTGAACAATTGGCTGATGGGTTGTGCTTAAAGGGTCCCAGTACATGGCATCAGCCTGGCAGCCAGTCACTAGTGCTGTACCTCAGGGCTCCATTTTAGGGCCAGCTCACCGCAACATTTTCATCAGTGACTTGGATACAGGACTCTAAAGTATACTAAGTTTGTGAGTGACCCTAAACTGAGAGGAGCTGTTGACTCCCTCTAGGGTAGAGAGCCTCACAAAGAAATCTTAATGAACTATAGGGCTTGGGCAGTCACCAAAAACATGAAGTTTAAGAAGAGCAGGTACCAGATTCTGCAGCTCCTCACAGGATGCAGAGGAGCAGCACTGAGCTCTGCTCTCTGTGGTAGTGACAGGGCCTGAGGGAATGGCATGGAGCTGTGCCAGGGGAGGGGCAGCTGGGGGCTAGGGACAGGGTCCCCACCAGAGGGCAGTGGGCATGGAACAGTTTCCCCAGGGGAGCAGGCACAGCACCAAGCATTTGGACAACACTTTCATATACAGAGTTTGAATTTTGGGTGGTCCTCTGTGGAGTCAGGAGTTGGACTTGATGATCCTCATGGGTATCTTCCAAGTTGGGGTATTCTTTGGTTCTATGATTCTGGCACTGACTTAGCAAAAAGTTCATTGTACAGCAGACATACATTGGTATTCAAATGTTTTCTTGAAAGTTTATTTTTTACCCTCAAATAGATACTAATTTTTGACCACTTTTGAAGTTCTGTAATGTTTGCTTAGAAACACATAAGTTCAGTGCCTGCCTAAACTTCTAGCCAAGCTTCAGACAACCCAATAAAAAGTGTTACTGGCCAAATGTTAACGATGAGTCGTATTCTGTTAATAGAGAATGATTCAGAAAAAGCAAGTCCTGTTCACTGCATTGCAAGAAGAAAGCCTTAGAAGTCCTGTTGCTTTTTGACATCCCTTTGCCAGAGTGTCTCTGGAGAGGACGTAATCTATGCACAAGTGCCACGTTTTCAGCATTGGTGCTAAGCAACCTCATAGGCTTTTTTTAAAGATTCTTATGCTTTGGAGCAACAGAAGTAAGTTTTTCACAAGCATTCTATCCAAAATGTGCAGATAATTCCTATACAGTAAAAATGAAGCATAAAATTTCACTGTACAAAGAGGAAAACTAATAAAACAGATCTTGCTGAGCAGGAGCCAAGCTAAGCGAGTCTAACACTCTTCAGGAACCTGCCCTACTTTAGCTCCTGTTGCCCAAACCACAGGGCAGTGCTGGGCTTGCCAAAACAGCTTATACTGACAGCCTGGTGATCCCAAGTGGCTGCATCCTTTCAGATGGTAGCCAGCACTGTTGGCTTTTCTACAACAGAGATGGGCTGCACCCATTACACAGCTTGTGCCTGTAGGACACATCTATGCATCCACAGGCTCATGCTCTTTTGTTTCCAAAATCTCTCATGTACATTGTTTTGACCAGTTTCTTCCCTTGCCTATTCTCTTTCCAGGCTTTCTTATCCCTTCAAATAATAATAATAAAAAAGAATAATGATATAAGGGCTTCAAGCAGAGATTGTTGTAGAATTTAACACTTAAGATGAAGAGTGTGAGGTCTGAGGTCACCTTTCCAGGTGTTTCCATCACTGTAAAGTGAATAGGGGACTCTGGACCTGTTGCACAGCTGCAGCTCTACTGAAGCTGGACCCACCTGCTGCTGCACTTTGTCTTTGCACTCACTGCCATTAATCTGAACCATGTGGCTGCTGCCATCTTCTAACAGCCACACATTTTCCACATACTTCCTAGTCATTGCAGTGCTTTGTTCCGATGTCTTTGAGAAAACATCTGCCCTCAGGATTCCCCTTTTTATAACCTTTTTAAAATATGTCACCATCTGCTATTTCTTAAAATCCCTTCCTTGATCTCATCACCAGTGCCTGGCCCCTCAGTGACCTCCCATTTCTTAGCAAAAAGCTTGAGGAGGGGCGTTCATTCCTTTGCTTTGCATAATACAGCATTCTGTATTATGTTATGGTTAAGTGGGTTGCTCAGTCTATAGCAGAGAAGCACCTCTGCTTTAGCAGAGAAATGCCTCTTTGGTCTGCTGAAGGCAATCTGCTTCTTAGCAGACCCCCACCCTGTCTCTCCCTGCACCAGCCCAGCTTCAGGATTATGGTCATTAGGTTCTTGCAGCCAAACAAATTGTTTTCTCCTCTGTGCCAAAGCCCACTTGCAGCAAGCACCCAGATGTAGGCACCTGTGAACTTCCACTTGTAGCTCTTCCACTTGGTCACCTTGCTTTTTCTTCAGCATCTTTTCTGCCGAGTACGTGCCACATCCTTTTGCTGTTCTTCTTGAGTTAAACTTCACTACATGCTGTCTTCCTTCGTTCTGTCTCTTTTTATTATTATTATTTTTCATCTTTACTTGGCTCATTTCTTCAAAGCTAAAAGTGCCGTTTTTCAGCAACAAGAAGTTCCTCTTCCTCTGCTGCCTTTTCCAATCCATATTCGCATTGTGCCTTTACAAGACTCAAGATTTCCTTCCCATTCCGCATGACACATCTCCAGAAAAATCCCTATTTCTGCAGAGACTCTGACACTGATGACATTTTATTTGATTTTCTTAATGCTCCCTTACAGCTCCCTTTCCTTATATCTGCCTGAGGTCCAGCTATTCCATTAACAAAAATGTCACTTCAGGTTTTCTCCTGTGGATGAGAAATATGATTGCAGCACTGTAAAAGCATTGTTTTGTTTTGTTTTCTTAGAATCATAGAATATCCCAAGCTAGAAGGGATATGCCTTGAGGATCACAGAGCCCTGGCTATAGGGATGGCTTTTTGCTTCCAAGCAGATTATTCAAAAAATAATTTGGGTTTCAGATAAGGGTGTGAGCAACAGGAATTCATATGTTGTCAGATGCAGTAGAATGGAAAGGAGAACTGAAGTAGTTGTAAGTAAAGGTAAACTGCTTCTGGTACTTGACACAGAGGTAGTTATTAAAGCCAGTATGTGGATGATGTAATACATATGCCTCAAAAGTATCTTTGTAATTGATTTTCTTTCTTTCCTCCAGGCTAAGCAGCTTTCTCCTGATTGCCAAGTACGGCTCTGAATGTACAAAGTATCTTTGACACGAGCAGTGTTCCCCCAGAGCCAGTGCTGAGGCTGGCCCTGTTTAATATCTTTGCTGATCATCTGCACAAGGGGACTGAGTGCACTCTCAGTACGTTTGCAGATGATACCAAGCTGGGAGGAAGTACTGATCAGTAATGGCTATGTGCTGCCCATGTTCTCAGGGCAGGGACCATTCATTCAATCTTTCATATCTGCTGTAGCCATTGCACTGGGAATTTTGGCTAATTCTGCAGACACAGGACCATGAATAAGCACTGGGTGGCAATCTGCTTTGCTCTGCTGTTTGTTCTGGGCAGCTCACATCAGTTCACAGCAGGTGTGAGGGTGTAACTGCAGTTTAATCCCCATCAGGAGGTGATAAGTCTGTACTCACCTCCGGTGAGGGATCCTTGAAAGAAAATTACTTATGAGAGCTATCTTGCTGTCTTTTTAGCTCAACTTTAACAAAAGTTCTGCCTCTAGAATCCTCAGCTCATAGCTGAACAAAGCTGGAGCCAACTCTGCAGCTACTTTTACCATCAAAAGGGGAAGATGCTGGTTCAGTGCAGCATCCTAGAGGGCCATGGGGGGCTGAAAATGGAATCTGTGTGATAAAAAGAAGAAAACAACGTTTACTTTCCTTTTTTTTTTTTTTTTTAATTATTGTTATTTTTCCATTTGGCCTCAATCTATTAAAACACTTACAAATCTTCCTGGAGATTCACCAGCAATAATTCCAGAGGGACTAATCTTCATCATTTTTTCTGGATTCAATTAAACCTAACACCACTGCCCTCATCACTAACATATGTTAAACAGAGCTAACTACATCATCTTATTGTAAATTACATACAATTTGGCTTTTGTTTTTCTTCTGTGGGCACTGATATCTGCTTTCTGCTCTGAATTTGTCATTAGTAAACTAGAACTTACCCGGCGAGAGTTGTTAAGTGCTTGTATAAAGCAATCAGTCAGAAAACATTACCTAAGAATGTCAGCAGGTGGGTCCCAGGGATATTACAAAGAGTTACAACCATTTCTAAAATGGAGGGGAAAATTGCAATTCTTGCCACTGTTCACTGCATACTCTGGCTTCTAAAAATGCTGGCGAACAGAAATTCCGCACTGCCAACTTTTGCAATTGTATCATGAGTTGCTGATACTAAGTATTTAATGAAGTCCCCACTCCCGCAAGCATCTGGATTAGATGAAGATCTCAACTTTCATTCTGCATAAAAGCCCTGCGAGCCTAACACACGTGGTTAGAAAAGTCTGACAAAGCGCAAGTGTCATTTCACCCAGTATTACTGTCTGCAATGTAGACATCTACTCCAGGCTGTTGCATCACCTGTCCTAACAGTGGGGGGAGTGACAAATCAAGGTGGCTGCGTGCCCCCGCCCCAGCATCACTTCTCCTACCACCAGGTGGTTGTGGGTGCTGGCTGTGTAACAGAATACATCAGCTGCATGGCAGAAAGCTGAGGGATATGAAGGTAGCAAAGCTGGTCCCACTGGTGCCAGATGATAGAAAAGCAGACTATGACTACGCACAGTGGCGTGGCAGATTTCACTTAACCTTAGTGCCGTGTCAATAATGGGACTGCAGTATGTGACATTCAAAGACTTCCTCCAGCCTTGGTCTAGAGATCATGACACCCTCTCCCCAAAAGGCAGTGGAGCTCCAGTGAGTGGTTACATACACCCTACCCAGAGAATATTGATGGCATGTTCCTATGGTGATGATGGGAGTTGGCAGAGTGCCTTCACTTGGAGGGGCAAGAATCCTCCCCTTTCGACTGCACTTTCTTACAGCAGCTGTGAAATGTCATAAAGCTTCAAAAGCTGCCTCCATAAAAATGGTGGTGGCCTTTTTGTTTCCAAGATTCATGAATAAATCCAACACTCTTTCCTCTCTCCTCTGCTCCCCTCTCCCCTCCTCTATCTCCAGCAAATAATGTTTTGACGGGCATCTTTGTAGTGTTTTTTACATTACTTTGCTGGATAAACGGCAGCATGGAGCATCTGTTTCTAGCTACAGTGCTGCTCATGGAAAATACTGTGGTGACTGTTGAGACTGTCCCCCTCCCTGAGGCCCCCCAGACCACACCAGCATGGGGCTGTAGGCACTATCTTACAAGGCACTCTGCCTGTAATCACTGGCAATGGACTTGTAAGTAAAGTTCAATTATGTGCTCTAATTTGTTTATAACAGAGTAATTTCTATTGCAAACAAGAGACCTAATGGGTAACAAGACCTGTCTTTCTGTGTTTGCTTGCTTCCCTTCTGCTTTCTTTGGTTCTTTCACTTCAGGGGAGTCGAGGGATGGGTTTTTCTCCTTTTATTGACAAATAAGCTACTTCCTCACTGCTCTAGTAAACAAAGCAAGATGACACCCAGTAGGAAGCAGTGACTCGCCCTGTCTTGTGCACTTAATTGTATTTGATCTATGATCTGTAGGCAGACAGTGGCAGCAGCAGATTTAAACTTCCTTAGGAAAGAACACAAGTTTTTGCCTTCAGTGTCTTTACACTTTGCATTCTGAGTAACAGATCATGACAGGGCACAGCCTGGCTGGCATGTCACCTGTGCAGCAAGGGATGAATACTGGGTCCTGCTGTTACTCGGGGATTTTTCTGCATGAAGGCAGCTAAGGACAAGTACCAGAGCCCTAACGAAACCAGAGAAGCTGATGACAGCAACTGCTTGCTCTGTCAGCATGCAGTCTCACACTGTGCAACATCATCTCCATACCCACTTACCTTCTCCAAAGTGGAAAGAAACCCCAAAGGAAATAGGGCAAAGTAAAAAGAAACAGGAACCTGGAAGAGAAGAGTAGTTGCTGTGAATAAAGGATTCCAGATGGAGAAATAACCACACAGAAATAAGGTGTGAAACACTGCACTAGGTATCATGGCTCTTTGAGTATATGGGAACCTCAGGAGGCAGATACAGCTGCAGACCCTGTGTATCAAAAGCCTGGTATATGTTATGTCTATAACTACTAAATAGGTGATTTGCATCATCTTGTTACAAAAAAATCTGTAAAGAAGACTGCTGACTGTGGAAGAAGGGCAGGTAAAACCTTCAATTTTGTTCATGTCATGACAAACACAGCATTAGTTTCTTTCCACTTCAGATATGTTCAGCACAAGATACTGCAGGTATAGAAGTCTATTTGGGCTTAAGATGTAGCTTTATAAATTCACAGAATCACAGAATTGGAAGGGACCTCCAGAGATCATGGAGTCCAACCCCCTGCCAAAGCAGCTCCCTAGCCCAGGTTGCTCACCTGAGGCATCCAGGCGGGTCTTGAATGTCTCCAGAGAAGGAGACTCCACCACCTCTCTGTGCAGCCTGTGCCAGTGCTCCATCACTGCACTGTGAAGTTGTGGAAGTTCCTTGTGTGGAACTTCCTATGCGTCAGTTTGCATCCATTTCCCCTTGTCCTATTGCCACACACTGCTGAGAAGAGTCCAGCCTCATCCCTTTGCCTCCCACTCCTTAGATATTTACAGATGTGGGTCAGATCCCCTCTGAGTCTTCTTTTTTCAAGGCTGGACAGACCCAGGTCTCTCAGCCCTTCCTCATAAGAGAGGTGTTCCAGGCCCTTTATCATCTTTGTAGCCCTCTGTTGGACTCTTTCCAGGAGAATTCATATACAAAAAACACATCAAGAGATAATACAGAGGCACTCCTTCCTGGCTCAGATACAAGCTGCTGGAGAATGGAGAAACATCTCTTCATATCCAGTACCAGGGATGGCAGGACACAGATAGCCAGGAGGGGTGATTCTTTGTCCTGACTCACTTGGCAGCTCTTATATTTTCATAGATGCATTTTGTAGCAAGTTTGATCAACAGTTATTTATTGTTTATCAATTTGTTGTCTTAACAGCCACTTCCTTTTTTTTCCTTTTTTTTTTTTTTCTTTTCCTTTCTTCTTTTGCCTGGGCATCCATGCCCAGGGTGGGATGAGTGCTTTATTCCACTGTATAAAGAAGAGAGCTATCTTAAGTTTTGATTTTTGGTAGTTTTGGAATACAAGTAAAAATAGGAATTATAACCAATACATACTTTGCACCTTGCAGTGACAGAACATGCTCAACTTTGTTCTTTCCACTTGTCAGTCCCTGCTTCTAACATAATGAGTCAACTTCTCACATGATTCAGAGATTTTACCTTGCAGGGTTTATTTCACACTCACATGCTTGCAGAGTTGAAGAAGTCTTTTGGCCACAGGGCCACATGCAGGATTTAAAACAAAATCATGTGGAAAATACATTGCAAAAAAACATAATAAGAATTTTGAATGTTCAAAATCAAGTCTTTGGAGCAGCTGCCTTCTATTACAGAGGGCTGAAGAAGTTGGTCAAGATCTGGTATCCCAAATGGAGCTCCAAGCAGAAGACAACCCCCTTCATTAACACAGGTTGATGTTAACCAACCTCTCAACATTACAATCCATATATATCCCAAAGGCTTTCCTGGGTTAGCCTGCTTGTTCCACCCTTTTCCTCAAGAAAGGAAAGCAATAAGAACCTTCTGGGCAGATCCCAAATATTTGCTGCTGCAGAGTCGTCACACAAACCCATGCCAAAACCACCAGCAAGGGCTGGTACCTCCATCTGTGCCCTTGTCACCTGCAGATAGGACAGCCTCAGGCTCCCCAGGTTAACCCCCTCGGTGCTGCAGGGACTGCTGGAGCTGTGAAGGTCCCCGCTGGAGCACAGAGTCCTTCCTGTGCCGTCAGCCCTGCCCTCCTCCTGCCCTGCCACAGCTCCCACCACTCTGACAACACTGATGTTTTCTCTGTGGGCTGCTCTTGGCTTCCTCCTCCACAGCTGCACTTTCCACATCAGAAGGGATTTTTCAGAGAAAAGTGAAATTAGTAAAAATTAAGATAATTGAATGCATTTTGTTTTTACCAGAGAGACTGTTTGTGGTTTGCAAATAGACATGAGACGTTATAAAATATTTTCTAATAGTACCCTATAGAGATGACTTGCCTGTAAAACATGAAATACGACTGGCGGGAAACCAGCACATTGACTCAATAAAACACAACATTAACTGACACCAGAAACAATCTAGTTAAGCAGCAGAAAACTTTACAGTCTCAGTTATTTGAAAAATACAGAGGTGGTCCAGCTATTAAACTGGAAGGAATCATTAGGGCAACGCAAACTATTTGCTTCAGTGTTATTAAATGTGATGCTATGAATCCACTGGGTAGGTACTTCTTTGACTCTTACTCTCCTGACAGCTGAAAAAATAGCAAGAGACCCAAAACCACTTTGAAAACATTTCACTCGAATATTTCTAGCTGAGCCAATCAACATAAATAAAGATATTGCCTGGGTCTAACCCATGCTTCGGAAACAGGCGAGCAATTGTAATCTTCTCTTTCTTCAAACTGGGATTTTGCAGGAGTATCTGTGCATAGCTCCTTGCATTGTAAGAACAGCACCTAGGAGGCTAACACAGAAAAGGATGCTGCTTGTTCACACCAATGTTATTGTGCTAAAGTGGTCCATGGAAACCCTGACAACAAGCCTGGATCAGACATATGGAAAAGAAAGAAAAAACAGCTGAAGACGTTCTTAACCATTCTTTCGACTATTGGGGCTCTGTGTTTTTAAGAGTGCTTAGTACCATGGATCTTGGCAAGTAACTAAGGTTCCTGAACGGTAAAAGAGTCTGAAAATGAATTAATAGAACAAAGTAATTACACAAAGTAAAAGTATAACAGCAACTGATTCAACCTTAAATTCTAAAATGGTGTGATATTGTTCTGAAAAGACTTTGAACATCAACGTGCAAAGATTTAATATGCTTTAGCCCTTAGGCTAAACTAAAGAAAAATTGGCCACGCTTCCCTGGAGTTAACATCAAATGGGTCACATTTATCATGCTGCCACTTAGATTTGAGAAGTAGCAATTTAGTCATTGCTAAAGGGGTTGGTTTGGCCCTTCTGAAATTGCAGATGGGTTGTGGTTTATATGCAACCTTATCTGCTGGAAATGACTGACATTAGAACAACATGGCACTGCAGTCTTGGCATTATAGAAAGCTGGAGTGATCCTCACCCCAAATTCTGTCTAAATGCTTCTGGTTAATTTCAGCTGTGTTTGTGTTATTTCTGTGATTTATGGGTATAGGTCCCACATAAGTCACCCACCAGAAAAAAACAAAAAAAACCAAAAAAACCCGACAGATTCTACATTAACATTCTGAGTTGTTTTTTCCCTTCCCTGGATCAACATTTCTTCAGAAAAAAGATTATTATTCTCTCTCCACAGCTATAAATTCTTCAGCCAGCTCCTCTGTTACCATGCAGTCTGCTGGGTATATTCCAGAATTATTTCTGAAGTTTCCTCAGATTTCCATATAAGTCCAAAAATTCCATAGTCCCACTTCGTGGCAGTGCGACAGCCAACCCTTAGTGCTTGGTAGAAAGTGTTGAAACACTCAGTCCCACTGATGCTGAGCAGTTGGTTACACTGATCGGTAAATTAAGGACACCAAACTCAGGACTTTGGGCAAGTGCTACTGCAGTTAACACACTCATCTCTCCAGCAGCGCTTTGCAGCAAACCAGTCTTCTCCAGAAACAGTGGGGACAGGAAGTACCAAACCCTTCCCACATGGTCTGGTACTAATCATTTCCAGAGAAAATGGTGTTGTGGAGCAGCTGCTAAAAAAGCAAAGAAGAAATACCATATCTGTGCATATCTGGTATCGAACAAAATGACACTCCTCCATTGGAGGCAAGGAAACCGCTTGCAGGCTCCAAGTCGAGCATGACTTGAATTGCTGTGAGAGCATGGATGTGCTGCCTCCAACACAGCTGTGTTCTTCCCAGTACCCCATGGGCATAGGGTAGCTCTCGTGCATGCTACAAGGCAGGCATCAGCTCATGGCCTCCATGTCTGCGATCCCTGCACAGAGAAAAGATGAATTAGCCAACAATAACAGTGTTTGTTTTGTTGCCATCTCAGTAGACATCCTAGTAGAGCTAATAGGAAAAAGAAACCTCATCAGAGAAGGGAAAGGTCAGAAGGCTAATAAAATAAGTGCAGCTATTATGCGCTCACTTGGCAATTCATATGGGAGTGTGATTTTCTTCTCTTTTCATTTTGGATTTGTCAGTTGACTTTCTTACTACTGAAAAAAAGATATCTCAGCCCTTCACACGAGGTTTATTACTGAAAATCACGCACCACTGCATAACTTCACATAGGCTGCTGATTTAGGTTTACACTTCCCAGTTTTCCAGTTTCTTTTTTTTTTTTTATTTTTGCATTTTTCTTCCAACAGTTATGGCTATTAAAGAAAAGCAGTACAGTACATTAAAAAAAAAAACACTGGCCAAAAGGTAATGTTACACTAAGTACTGTTCTTAAAGGGCATGGCTGGTCAGCTACCACCCTGATTTAATGACCACCAGCACAACAGGAGCTGGGAGGAAAAGTAGCCTGAAAGGCTCCAAAAGAGGTGGCATGGTCACACATAATAAGGTATGCTTATTCCCAGGAACTGATGAGAAAAGTCATGTGCTGCTACAACAGTACCCCAGATTTGCAGAAGGTTGTTCTCAGGATGAAGCCCACCTTGCACAACAGCAGGATACTTCTTCACAGATTTCTGTGTAGTCATCAGTGCCTTCAGCTTTTCTACGGTCTCAAAAGAATTGTTTAGCATAAAATCTCTAAAAGGTGTGAAAAGAGCACCCTTCTGACTCCTTGTACCCCAAGCTCCATGTTCTGCAGCGGAAAGAGAGCCGTGTTTTGATCAGGTACACCACCTCTCCAAACAACATTACACTTTTTCTGCAGAGAGAAAAAAAAACGTGCCAGCCATTCCTCCACAGCCATGGAGGGATTTTTTTGTTAGGCATTGCGTTTGTGGTTTTAGAGGCTTTTCACTTCAGACTTCTCTGAAGTTGCAACATAATCACCAGGAACTATTTTTGAGCTCTCTCTAGTACACCACTTCTCTTAAACTCTGTTCTCCAGAAAACAGCCTGAGATTCTTTGCAGAGCTCATGGGATGCTGTGGTGGGTAAACAAGAGTATTAAGCATCACTAGTGGGTGTTCTCACCCTCATAGCACTGGTGAAGGCACAACAAGGAAACTCAAAGCACCAAGATGACAATCACAAAGGGACATTGGAAAACTAAAGCAGGCTCATAGATTAGCAGCAAGAAAAATCTCACCCTTGGGTGCTGTTCATGTCCATGGAATCAGTGAGACACCATACAGGATATGACTTTTGGCATCTTAGGTTAAAAAAAGCAAGGCACGGCAACATAAAACTGGCTTGTGAAGACATTAATTACTTGTTGGGTTTCTATATTTGTTTACAGAAAAGCCCACAATTCACCACAAATAATTCAACTTCTTAGCCATATGAATCCTCTCTCCACATTAGTACCGTAGGATTTTAGCTTTCCCATGAGAGTTTCCTATCCAAACTCCTCAGCCTACTGAAAAAAAAAAAAAAATTGTATTACATCAGTGTGATTTAACTGGGGATTAGTTGTTGTTCTGAGAACAGAGATCATGTCTGTTTTTGAGGATTTCATGTATCCTATGGGATAAGTTGGCCTTGGAAAATCCAGTTGTTCCATTCACTTCAGCATAGGACTATGCAAATTAATAAGAGGGAAGCAAGGCCTGGATCAAAGCCCTCATTTTCTTATACAGAAGAAAGATAACATGTAAAGCTAATGAGGTGAAAACCGAGAAATGAATGGAAAATATCTGAAATTTAAGTTTTGAAACACAGAAAGATTCTGTAATCATTCACTTCATATGAATCTTTGCATAAACTAAGCCATGACATGATTGATTACATTCAAACGCATGATAATTACATGGTAGGTATCTTCAGGATATGAGTACTTGTATGCAACATAGCAGTATTTTGCCAGCATCATCCATTCATCCTTCAGGAATACATTTATATACCCTCTTCTCAACAGCGGATGTAAACTTTTGGCCATATGTGCAAAAATACTACAGCTGTAGCCAGTATATTAACAAGGTAATCTCAAAAAGATGAACTAGATCTCCTTATCAGAGAACACATTCAAGCTTCTTCTGACACAGCATCCCTTAGAGCCAAAACAACCTCAGATTTTATTATGATCTCACATTACTAAAGTAGTATTTACAGTTGTGCTTTAGGAAAAGCCAGCAGACAGTATCATCTGTCCTACGCAAAAACAAAGAATGGTCTCTGGGCTCTACTTACAAAGAGTCTTCTTTTAATATAAATTCCATCTCAGGCCAAAGATCTGGGGAATGACGCTCTAGACACTACAGGAGTCAATGTTTAAGCAGAACTTTTCACCGAATTAACTTTCTTAAATTTAATTTGTTAAATTGTAACAAAAGAAGACCTCATACCCCATCCACTCATAGCTGTTCTAATCCAGCACTGCCATTCATTCATAGATTGGTATCATCCTGCATGAAGCCCATAAGGTCTCTTTCAATTCCCAGTTCAACTGTACAAAACATTACTCAGGGTATTCATGCTTTCTCTAACTAACACACACAAATCAGACATGGTTTAGCAGGAACAGTGAAGTTTTTCTGGTTTCTGCTGCTTGACAGATAAGGTCAAAGGAGATGGATGGGCTGTTTTGGGTAGATGTTGGTCACACTGACTTCTGTGAGCAGCTTTGAATCTTCCATCATAAAGTTACTGGTAATAGATGATTAAATAATTTTCTTTCTACAAACACAACAGGGTGCTGTGGTCAGGAGATATTTGGACAATGAGCTCAATAATATGCTTTAACTTTTGGTTAGCTCTGAAGTCAACGGCCAGTTGGACTAGTTGTCCTTTCCAACCGAACTACTGTATTCATAAAAAAGTCAAAACCAAGGATCTCTCCTCTCTGTCTCTTTCAAGCATTTCTCCATGATGGGCTGAAATTGTTTTCACAGAATCACAAAGGTTGGAAGGGACCTCTGGGTATGCAGGCTGCTAAAGTAGATGGTACAGGAAAGCATCCAGGAAGGTTCTGAGTATTTCCAGATGAGACTACACAAGCTCCCTGGGCAGCTAGTTCCAATGCTCTGTTGCCCACGAAGAAAAATGTTGTCCTTATGGGCAGATGAAACTTCTCGTGTTCCAGTTTGTGCCTTTTGCCCCTTGTCCTGTCACTGGCCACCACCAAAAAAAAGCCTGGTCCTACCCACTTGACTCCCACCCATTAGGTATTTATAAGCATTGATAAAATTTCCTCTCAGTCTTCTCCAGTCTGAACTGCCAGATGGTCTCTCAGCATTTTCTCTTAAGGGAAATGCTCCAAGGCCCCTCAATCATCTTTGTGGCCTTCTGCTGGACTCCTTCCAGCAGTTCCCTGTCTTTCTTGAAATGGTGAGCCCAGAACTGGACACGGTCCTGATGAGGGCAGAGTAGAGGGGGAGGATCACCTTTCTCGATCTGCTGGCGGCGCTTTTTTTGAATGCGCCTCAGGATACCACTGGTCTTCTTGGCCACAAAGGGCACACTGTTGGCTCATGGCCAACCTGCTGACCACTAGGACACCCAGGTCCTTTTCTACCTAGTTCCTCTCCAGCAGGTCAGAACCAACCTCTACTGCTGCAAGCAGTTGCTCCCTGCCCTGTGTAGGACTCCACGCTTGTTTAGCCTCATCAGGCTCCTCACTGCCCAACTCTTCAGTCTGCCCAGCCCTCACTGAATGGCAGCACAGCCTTCTGGTGTGCCAGCGACTCCTCTCAGCTTCATATCATCAGCAAACTAGCTGAGGGTGGAATCCATTCACTCATTCCAGTCACTGTGGTGTTGTTTTGTTGTTTTTTTTTTTCCTGAAAATTATGCCAATTTTCAGCCTATAGTCTGTTTTTCCCCGAAAAATATTAACATGAAATACCAGTGTTGTAAGTTTCCAATAGTTCTCTCATCTTGACCTGCAGTGTTCCATGAAGTTTCTTCCTCTTTTTTGCATTGTTTTTCACACTGTTGATTCCTACTTGCTACTATGTTTAGTTTTGTACTCAATCTAGTATAACCCCAAGCATCACTGCCAACTGCCACCAAGATGGCCATGCTGACATGAGATGAACTAATTCATTGTAAATTATTTTGGGGAAGGAAAAAAATGAAAACCAACAACACCCACTCTGCAGTCTAAATATCTGTAGATGAAGTCTAAATTTGATTCTGATGAAAATCACTAAATCAGAGTTCTTGTTTAGCTGCCATTACACATTCTATGACTGAGTTAAAAAATGTACTTCATTCCTGTTTCCCTTTCAAACCAACAGAAAAGAGTTTTATGGAGCTGGAAAATGCTCTGGGCAAGACTAGGGGAAGCACATAACTTATTTACTGAATATCAGATGTTGACTGATTCAAAATGTCTTGCCAATTCATCCGAAGACATCAAGCAGTTGGAGCCAGAAAGAGGACATGAGGCTAAATTAGTAGAATGAGACCATGCCGTGGGCACGCAGCTTCCCTTGAGCAATCAGGATACTGCCTGCAGTATTTTTTTGAAACCCACATCATGCCTTTTAGGTGAGTAGCTCTGGCATAGGCTGTAGAGAATCATATCTGTCTGACTGCTAACAAACATTTCCAAAATTTTGTCCACAGAAGCTCAGATTTCATCACCTTCAAAATGCTACTGGGATGGCCAGGTAGAGTACTCTGGTGGCAGATGCACATTAGGTCCACTTAAGCAGCAGAAGAATTCACCTACCGATCTTCTACATTTTTTAAAGGAATGTCCCTAACAGCCTACCACCCAGAGAGAGAAGTGAAGCTACAGCTCTCACCTCGAAGCTTCTTCAGTGAATGGTGCTGTCATCCAGAAATAACTCAAGAAAAGGCAGAAGGTCTCATTTCACTGTAGGGGGAAGAAAACAAAACACTTATTTCTCAGAAATCAGTTCAGTGGCTAACAGGAAAACCATTCATAACTAAAGCCCCATCTGGAAATGACTGTAGTGAAGAGTGGAAATCCTGCCTGACCTTACCTGTACTATACCCACTGGTCTTCATTTATTGAGACACATGAATGCACAGAACCAGCATTTCACCTCTACAACCCATATGAGTAACTGCAAAAGCAGTTCCAGCCCAAGCAATAGCTTCCTAAGTCCAAGGCTTCAGTAATGAAGCAATACAAGAGCAATACATATGTACATGCCAATGCTGGCATGTAAACAAGGTCCAACTGTAGGTGCCCTCTGTCCTACCAATACACTATCAGCTTGTGCTCTGCCACAGGGTTGTGAGATCCTCTCCAGCACTTGGTCTTAGTGGAAAATCAAAGTACGAAAACCACATGAGCAGGGATTACACTGCCTCTTGAGTTTGGCAGGCAGATGTTCACACAATCACGGAATTGCAGGGGTTGGAAGGGACCTCTAGAGATCATCTAGTCCAATCTCCTCTGCCAGAACTGCTCCCTAGACCAAATTGCACAGGTAGGCATCCAGGCGGGTCACCACAAGGAGACTCCACCACCTCTCTGGGCAGCCTGTGCCAGTGCTCCATCACCCCCACTGTGCAGATTGTGAATCTGTTGGATTGCAAGAGTAAGTTGCAATCAGCTGTCTTTTCTGACATTTTTTCTCTAAACACCTAGTAGTGGTTAACAGAACAATGCACACAGATAAGCTTATAAAGACATCTTTAGGCACATACACATTAGCCCCTTCAAATCTGTAATCTGCCAGGATCCACAACTGGATAGCACGGTTGGGATTTTCTTGTGTCATGTCCAGCTTGGGGTCTGCAACAAGTTCCAAGTGAGCAGCAGCCAGATGAGGACTCTTCTGCATCACTGCCTCCACATGGGGACTTGCCCAGAGACCCAGGCTACAGGATTCTCCTACAGCCGGCCCCAGACACGCTGCTGGATACAGCATTTGGGTTCAAATTCCCAGTTGGCTAAGGAGAGCTTTGCTTCTGTTGCCCATTCAAAACTTACAGTGAGCTCTGTGCAATTTAGAGTAACAAACACAGTGGAAAGATCACAACACTGTTGGCACATCCACATCTTCTGATGCAAAGGGCTCAGGCAAAGGAAAGCTTTGATGCCACAGTCCCACATCCCAACAGCTCCTGGAATACTTCACAGAAACACAATTCTTTCTAGTGAAGCTGAAATCAGAGCTCACTGGAGAAAAATCTGGGCATGTCAGGCCCAGAACCAGAAGGTGCAGATGTTACTTTCAATGGCCACACTCAATACTGAAGCCTCATCGCCAGCTCACACCTGTATCCATCCCAGCATCTGTGTCTGACAAGCACATTCGGAAGAAAAACATTCAGTTCCAATTAATATCCTGTGCTTTCACCCATGAAAAGCATGGCTTTGCCTGTCACACACAGTGTGCATTGTACAGCTCTAAAAACAGCTGCAGAGAACGCAATTGGAACAGCAGTGAGTAACAACAGATGGACAACAACAACCACTTAACTACTACAACTCCAGGAACAACTCCAATTCCCAGCTAGATAATACAGAAAAGCAGCAGTTCCTGCTTTGAACTGCTTTTAATTGACCTGGATCCCATATAGACAAGGGAAGAACTCCCTCTGGAGCTTTTGACCCTCAGACAGGCTAATTCCAGTTTATCGTTCTCATCTCATTTAGTTATGCAAACAGGCATCAAGCCTACACTTAGCTCTGAGAAATAATACTCCTCCTTTCCTGCCCCAACACCAAGGTGAAAGTTTTGGTTTTGTGATCCTTGTTCTTTTGTAAGAAACACGAATAGGTAGAAATTCATGCACATTTCTTCCTTGAAAACATCAATACAGGATATTTTAATCAGGTCCAAGGTCCTTTGAAATAGCCTGGAATCTTAAGTGGAGGTGGGGTAATCCAGGCTGAATAAGAGAGTACACAATTTCTGACACACTTCAGGTTTGTCTCAGCAGCTTTGGAAATGAACTACAACACTCCAAGGACCCAAGTGTCAAATTCTCTTCAGCCAGAGTGACCCATTAGCCAGGTCTGTGTACATCTTTTAAGGGAGGGGGAAGATAAAAATAGTTTAGTGAAGAGAGAGCCTCCATTTCCCCTCCTCCCTACACATCTTTCTCAGCAGAATTCCGCTTGAGGGATGGAGAGTGGGTAGGAATAGCCCAGTGAAACATTCAGTCAAAATACAGACATCAGATACAGTGGGAGAGGGATGCGGCCTTGGTGAGTCCCAAAACTTTGTTCGAAGCAGTTCTATTTGAAAGACCTTTGGAGAAGTCTGAGGCTCGAAGCCCATGACAGCTGCTGGGACAGACAGAAACATCAGACTTCTCTGGCAGCTGTAGGGCCTGGGGAGCTTCTGGATTCCTGGAAATACAGACAAGTTTTTTACTGGCCAGTATTGACCATAGCCAAATTTCAAAGCTACTGCAAACCAGGAGCCCTTCCTTTTAGCTACTTCAGGTCCGAATTTCTAGAGCTGTAACAGAAACGGCAATACTACCATTCCCGCTGAAGCCAAATCCTCTAATAGTATGAATTAGCTTTTCTCAGAATTGTGGGATTACCTTCAAATCCCCACTCTTACATTAACAGATGTTCTTTCTCTATACTTTCTAGTTTCCAGACCTCCAACCAGGTTCCACCGTGGCAATGACAGTCTCTGCAACAGCATGAAAACTTTCAAATTTCTCTCAAAATTTTCTCTGTGGTGGTGATATGATGGAAACCAGCAGCTCTGCAGGTCCCAAGGGGGACCCAGGGCAGGAAGTTTGCTGATCTGTCAGTGTACTCATCTCTTCAGGTGAAAAGATCCAGTGAAAAGCTGGAGTTTCTGCAGAGCAGCAACCACTCTGCAAGGCAACACAGCTGTAACTGTGAAACCTCGTAGCCTGCTGAGTTCTTTGCAACCTTGTCTTAATTACATCAACGAAAGAGACTTCACTCCCTGCTGTTAAATCTCTGGGTTTGAAAGACTGCTCAGGATGTCACAGACAATACACATATCTATTAAACTGTCTTCTCTACGGCAGCACTGCCTCCTCCCCACGTACTGCTTACTGACAGCTTCAGAGCCAACAGTCACCCTGACTATTTACAAAGAGGAAGCAGCAACCCGAACAGTTCTCCTCCCGGGCTCCTTTATCCATCTGCCTCTCGGAAAGACGGCTGAGAAACCCTAATGAAGTGGACACACACTCCCACCTAGCGGTGAGTGCACAGATGTGGTTATCCACGGTAGCAACTCTGCAAGCAGAAGGTACAAAAAGGCGCGTTACGCCTATGAAAGTACCACTACATTACCTGCTCAGTATTAGACATGACTACAAACACAATTCTTTTCCTCTGTACAGTCATAATGTCTAACCACTGCAAGGTCACTGTACCAGGACTGTTCAAATGTCAGCAGAAAGGCACAGCAGCGTTTTAAAATTATTTTGCTATACTAGAGAAAACTAAATTATTGTCCATAAAACAAAGACAGCTGTGTCTTCTGTGAATAGTTTTCAATATGTCTACGTCTCTGCCAGCTCAGAGGTACGTCCCTTACGATAACACTTGCAGACACACTCCTCCTGCACTTGCTCAGGTAGTTCTAGGTAAAACAAATCACATTAGCGGTTTAGATCTTGAGTAACACATCTTAGACTCATCCCTCCAGACATGGCACCTGAGATTGGCTGTCATTGTTTACCTTCCTGTCCCTCAGCTCATGCAGGGACATGCCTGCTTGCTTCCAAAGCTACTTCCTACTATCGAGCCCTTCCTTCACAAGGCAGACACACACACACACCACCAGTCCTTCTTAATTGTTCAGTGGAACAGGCACCGAATCATTTTCATGGCCTCGCAGCTCATAGCATTTGCCTTCATCGACTGAATTTTCTTCTTTCTGTTCCACAAACATTCCTGTTTCTATACAGCTTTTAACTTCCCTGCACTCAAAGGCATCCAGACAACCTCATCAGCTGACTGTAAGCAAGATAACTGTTCTTAACCAGGTGCACAGTACAAACTGAGCCTTAGAAGTACGTGCTGGGCTTCAGAGACTGAGCAAGAGCTGGGCCTGCTTGAGGAGATCTCCATGGTTTGCATCCTTGTGGCCTGAAGATAATGCAGACCTCCTGCACAGCTTAAACATTCCCTCCCAGGCCACCAGCATGCAGGCACATCCATCTTCACTCTTCAATAGCACGCAGTACCAATCTGATATCCATTACACGCATTATGGCACTTGTTACCAAAGCGTTGCCTCAGCATTCGCTTGTTTCTACGAAAGCCCGTTGGATCTCTTGCTATGTGGTATTTCACCACACTACGCAGTCCCAATAGCAGAAGAAAACTGTTGTTTCGTACAACTTTGAGCTGATTCCATGGTAAACACGGCATACCTCATCCGTATCTTGAAGGTACTTCTGGAAAGTAGGAAATAAAGGATTCTCTTCTCATCTGAAGTCGCTGTGATTCATCTAGAAAAACGTCACCCAATCCAATTTCTCTGCAGAACCACAGTAAGCAGAAGACTAACAACTGAGACCTGACTATCAGCACTTACTAATCCAGGTGCCGACTCAACAGCAGAAAAAAAAAAACCAAAAAAAACCCAATCCGTAACACAGCTGCATAATCATAACTCATGTATCAACCCATTCAGCAATCAACTTGCTTAGATTAAGCTTCATACTTATTGGTAGCTGCTAATACCCAGAACGACACAGAATCTACAAGCTATAGTAAATGCTGTTTCCTTCTTCCCCAAGTTGTCAGCAACATTAGGCATTTCTGCAACATTAAAAAAGGAAGCGCCTCAGCGGTAATCTATCAGGATTATTATGGGATGGATGACTTGAAGCATTCTGAAGTGCTTAGAAGGAAATAAAGACAGCAGCTCCAAACGCTAAGTAAGGAATAAACTCCTCATCCCAGTAAATAAAGATGCAGCTTCATTTAATAGAAGTGACTCCTGGAAGTGTAATCCTTTCTACATGGAGGTATCCACCAGAGGACAAATGTGATGCTTCACTCCTGGAGATTGAGGCTTGCAAAGAAGAAACACCATGCATAATTCACAATAAAGACTTCCACACCAGCCCTCCAGACTTACAGTGGAACTGGGACAGTAAGAGTACAGACTCCAACACTTTGCCTTTTTTGTCTGTTTTTGGGGTTTTTTGTTTTTAGTTTTTTGTTTTTTTTTTTAATGCAAGTCAAAGCTGACAGAATGATTACGAGCAGAGTTGCTTTCCTTGATCACTGCTCACAATCAGAAGGATACGAAAGCTCTGACAAATATGTTTTAAACAATATATGAGACAACCCAGACTTAAGCAGCTCAAGCTGCGTATCTGAGATGAAAATTAGCTCTAGAGAATATCCCAAGTAGGACCAAAAAAAAAAAAAAAAAACCTCAAAACATCTTAACTTGAAAATGAGCCATCTTGAGCAACACACTTTAATTTACATTGGACATTCAGAGTTTTGGTTTGAGACTAAAGATTGCTCCTATGCTGGTAGCAGTTTCTCTCCCTGCATCAACTGATCATGCACTTTTATTTTTATTAAGATCTCCACCTTTAATTCTACATGCTACTTCAAAACAAGAGCCTAGCAGTCTGGTGATGCAAACCTATTTCTAGTTTCTCTGATAATCCATCCTTAATTTAAAGGAGCGCTCTGGAAATGCTCAAAGAAAACTCATACATAAGCTACTACAAATGTTCAGTAGATTCCGTCTGAACTACCTGCAACAGAACTAACAAAGCAACCCAAGCACACCAACTTCTTCTTGTATTTCTGATGACCTCCTGAGAATGCTTCTGCAATACCACAGTACTTCGTTCCCACCTCAAGTGTTAAGTTTATAACCTACTGCTTCAGGGCCACTGCTATGGAAAGACAGTTTGTACCTGCAGATGCACGTAATCAGTCTCTAAAGCTAGAAGTAGTTTTAGGATATATCCTAACAACTCCTATGAAACAGGTACCACATGATATTTTTCAGTTCTTATATAAACAATTTAGTCTGATTAGTACTATAACCACTTGCCCAAGATGACATTTCAAAAGCTAATATTCTGCTCTAACACACAAAGATCTCATACAAGCAACCCAGGAAAGGGTAGGGACGACCGAAGATCAAAGTCAGCCCAGCACTGCCATGTCTATTTTCTGCTTCATCTATCTTCCTGATTTCTAAGAAAGTTCCATTGCCTGTAACACAAAAAATAGCAAAAAACACTTCTCTTCCCCAACCCTTTTCAAATCTAGTAACCAGAGCAGCTGCTACCAAAAAAGAGTCTGTTACAGATGGTTCCATAAGATCCTTTTGTTTTATTTGTTCACAGTAACACAAAGTGTGCATTTCCACTTAGGTATTTAAGTGCAACAAAGAAATCCATTACCTCATTAAGCTTCAGCAAAGTGAGCTATGTTTCTCTATGCGATGTAACAGATTACTTCTCCCCTTTGTCACACGACAGTTTAAAGCTTCAAAAACCTAAGCAAACACTTTCCATAGGATTAGACAAGCAGACACGTTGCTTGATTATGAAATGCTTTTGCTGGATGAACTAAGTGTTTTCTGTATCAGAGTAATTCATTTGTATGCCACAGAAACTACGACAAGAGTGAAACCAAAGTAGAAGTGGTGCCTTTTTTGTAGTCTGTGCAAGAATTCCACTCTACTTTTTGCAAGATGCATATCGTGAAGATACATTCTCCCAGTTGATTACGTTCCAGATAGCTTTCAAATAATCAGGTCGAACATTTTTATACTGAAGATAATAGGCATGTTCCCATACATCGATTCCCAGCAATGGAATGAGACCTGTAAAAAAGGAGGGTAACACCTTTAAAGTCTGTGAAAAAATGCTTCATCTGCACAGTCTTAACTTTTTGCTTCATTGTTTCATTGTTTTCCTTCTTTTTGTGCTAGAACATGGTTCTAGTTGAATTTTCAGTAGGGAGTTTTCAATGTGTGGGAGAGGGTAAAATTTACTAACTTGTAATCTATGTCTCAACACTAAAACTGCTCTATTTTTTTTCCCCACTGATAAGTAGTGCACAGGTCACTGTAAAAGTTCAAACAAGGAAAGCACACGATATTCCCTGTCATTCTCTGTGAAGTACACGGAACGTATTTTAAAGACATCTGTTAACAGGATTTGGACAACAGCCATCACAGCACAATTCTCACTGGGGATTAGCTCTTTCCTCAGTGGAGTGCGTCCAAGCTGTCTTCATCACTGCCATATCTCAGTAAGCAAACAAGCATACCTACAGAAGATAACTCAGCCAGTAATATGCTGCTTATCTATGCTGCCCTAAGAGTTAGCCCCCATCCAAACCCTATTTTGTCATTCATCACTATCAACAGTAAAGAAGCACACTGTAAGTGTTCTGTTTTATACTTAGCCTGTCTCATAACAAGGGATATTATACACATCTTCCCTCTCCTGATGTCTCATTCAGACCAACAGATCCATTAACAGCTTCTCATGAGAAAACAATGTAGAGGTAAGAGACGTGATTTTCCCAACAGGCAAGCTATGCCCATTACTCAGAAACAGTCCAAAGGAGCCTAAACTAAATGTAATGTTCAATGCTCTTTCAAAATACACCCCATCTATTTCCCTTTTGATTAGGCAGACTGCTAGCAAAACCTAGTACTCCAAAGAGAATTTCTAAGTCCTGCTTTACAAACAACTGCAACTGTTTTTTGCTTCTGCCAGAAGCGATACTCAATTTTCCAGACGTTTCCTCATAAAAACCTTCTCACATCTCAAACAATCCCCTCTGAAATCTACAAAAAGCAGAGGAGGAAGAAAGAAACCTGACCTGTTGTTCCTTGCAAAGGGTCTTGATTTGCACAGGCTGCTATCTGCAGACGTCCCTGCTCCTTATTATAGCCAAGCCACCCCCAGCCTGATCCTTGAACGCCAACTGATACAGCCGTTAGTTTCTCCTTGAAGTTTGCGAAGGAACCAAAGTCACGCTTGATGGCTTCCATCAATTCTCCTTTAAAAAAAAAAAACAACAACACAGAAACATCACCAAATATCACATACTTAACACATTTCAATTTCCAGATGCCAGCTGGAAATAGAAGAAAAGAGATGCAGATGCATTTGGGCTCTGATGGAACTCTCTAGACAGAAGAGATGCATTGTTAGCGATTCTGTCCCAACCCGCTCCAGACAGCAGACAGGAAAGAAATCAGAACAGCAGTCAAACATGCTGTTATCAAAGACACGGTGATGGTGCATGGACATACAGTGCGAAGCTGGAGAATTCTGCATTATTTCTGTTAGAACTCTAACTCTTCTAACTCTGTTAGAAACAGACAGAACTGCTGTGCTACTGGCTGAAGTTTCAGCTTCCAATATTCCATGCATCTGAAGCAGAACAGTTTACAGATGGGTACACACCTCATTTGAAAATCCTCAAGTTTATCACATCAGCCTTCGTGAGATCTGCATTATAGGACCACTGCCTTTAATTGCAAATCACCTGTAGATTACCATTCCTCTATCCTCCCAAAGGGATTTTATCCTTTAGGTTTTAACTGCTAAACCTATCCCAAACTGAAAAAGGAGCGTACACCCAGTCACCAGGCTGGGAAGTCTGCAGCATGTTTCTTCCCTTCCTGTGAACTGAGTTTGCAAATGTGATGTCAATTAGCACAGTTCTGGATAAGTACTTTCGCTTATGAAGGTGAAAAGGACAACATGCAGCAATAGTTAAGCATTTTGCAATGGACATAAAATAATCTTTAAAAATTAAATACAATCATAGTTAGCTTTTCATATTTCACTTACATCCACAAGACACTGAATTCCTCAGAACTATGGCAGTTGTCATACAGAAAGGCAAATTAACTCAGAAAAATAAAGATTTAAACTTCCAAAGAGAGGAAAGATCATCAGTTCTGCTGGTCAGTCAAAACTGACTCAATGAACACTCATAACAAGCACTAACCTTTAGGCTCTCCTCCTCCATTGGGAGAAAGATTTGTCCAGAAGATGGTATGATTGATATGACCCCCACCGTTGAACTTCAGTGCAGGCTGAAGCGACACCTGAGCTGTAACATCACCTGAGGATGCAGAAGATAAGTAAATACATAAATAATAACATCACCACCACAGCAGTCATTAAATTTCCACTAGGTCTCCACCAGTACCCCATAGATTTCAAGTCTTACTAGGTTGTACCATGTCTACAGAAGAGATAGGGTTTGTGACTCTTACTCACATTTCAGATAGTCACCGACAAACTGCAAAGACTTCTTTATCTTCGACCTTTTCTTGTCCTGTAACTGTATGTGATGTGCCAATACTGCATGTGCCAGGCAACTCACACTACACCTACAGTACCATTACAGTATCTACTGCCATTCTACAGCTAAACAAAACAAACAGCAGTGCCAGAATGAATTAAGGACCTAGCACTGGAAAATCATTCAGTATTACCATTACTGGACAAGAACATCCTTCAAGATGCTGATCTTCAAAATAAGTAGTTTTAAATTCCTTAAACATCATATAGAAGGTAAGCAGCACGCGTTCCAGGAACAGCTGACAAGCGCAGTGAGAAAATACACAAACAAGATATTCCTTCCTTCCAATTTTTCATTTGCTCTGGGAAGGAAGACTGTTTTGTTTGGTTGGTTGAGGTGCTTTTTATTTATTTTTTTTAGAGGGAGATGTTTGGAGGAAGAAGTAATGACACAGTCTATTTTACTCAACATGACAGAACTTTGCACCTAAATACCACTGCTTAACATTGGTTAACTCCCTATAATTTCTCAGTCCAGGTAAGCTTTAACTTCAAGAGAAAAAATCAAAGTTCATCTAGAAGCATCCGTAACATATATATATAAATAACTTACACGTAATGCTAACCCTGCAATGGCCCCCAGCCATAACATCACCCAATACCAGGAGGCCCTGAACCTCCTCCAGAACATGTCATACTCCTTTAAAGAACTCTACTGTGCCCTATGTGTCTGACAGGTGTTACGCCACCTTGACACAAGTATTTTCAACATCATTTTTTATTTTAAAAGAATTGGAACATTGCAATGTTTGAGGCTTTTTCCACTATTCCAATATGTTCTCTAATATGGAATCGGTGCAGGCAGCTGCTTCCCTCACTCACAATGAGTGGTAGCAGTCTTCCTATAGCCAGACAGTTTAATTTTTATCATTCAGAAAAACATCTGTAAGTTAAAAAACAGTCTGTAACTAATATCTAGTCACCTCACCTCCATAATCATACCTAGCACAACAAAACCAGATGGGAGCAGTCCTGAAACAAAGCATGCAACGCAGCTAGTACCAACACTATTTGCTGCATTTAGGTATCAAGGTGAGGATGAGACCTGGAGCTTACTCTCCAAGATCGCTAAGTAGAGACGGCATTTGATCACTGCCTTAAAGCACAGTATATGTGGTACTGTCAAGTCTGTCCTGATGAACACGGCAGTGGAAAAGAGGATGGAGAAATGTAACTTGCTCAAAAGACAGCACAAAGTATCCTGGAATCTACCTGTATACTGAGCCCCTGGCCTTTGCTCCGGCTTACCACACTCCTTAACATGGCCACACTGGACAGTTCAGCTAAGAAGCCATGCTCAAGAGACCAGTCAGCTCAGTTTCACAGTCCACTCAATCATTCAACTCTAAGAGCAAAGTAAAGCACTGAAGATCAAATGACTGACAGGAAAAAAAAAAAAAAAAAACAGGAAAATTCTGGTAGGCGCAAATTTTCAGTGAAAATAAGTTTCGTGGTTATATCCTTCAACTGGCAACATCCTGCACATTTTGATGAAGCAGTAATCAGAACCAGCTTACGCTGGAAGTTTTCTGGAACAAAGTTACTAGTTCCTGCACAGGACTTTATCGCAGATGTGCAGACTCGTTTTCAGAAGAACTGATAACAGGAGACAACGGGCTCAACTCAAGACAGCTTCTGAGTTACCAGAGCAGATACAGACAGGTTAAGGAAACTAAATTAAAGCTGATCTGAAAATTTTACTTACTACTGCTTAAAAAAGTCAAGCTTCAAGGGTCTGTTATCCAGAAGAGATATTTATCAGTCATGAGATACGCTGTGTAACCAAAGTGCTGTGCAGGAGTTCTGGCCAGGCTCAGTTTTAAAGTGTGGGAAGAGAATCACAATATCGACAAAAAGAGGTGGCAATTCAGACTTTTCCCTTTTCTAAAACCTGGCCTTAGTCTTTCCAATGAGGAACAGAATATTACATGTTCTATACGAGGATATCACCTAATAAGACTACACAAAACAAACACAAAAACGCTGCAAGCATGCTTTGCTGCCTGTGACCATCGCCAACATGGTACAGAATAATACTAGCAAAATCCTTACGAAATATTAAGTTCTACCTCCAGACACGCTACCACCAAGAGCAAGCAGTCATAGCGCACTAAAGGACAGCAGGCTATCCTTTTGTAGAGGTTTTTTTCCTCTTTTAAATACATCAGAGGATCCACAAAATGCATGTTTCCACCTCCACCAAGGGCAGAATCCTTTGTCATTATACAGCAGTAACAATACCAGCAGCAGGCACACAGCTTTCTTATACTTTAGTTTCCTTCCTCAGTTGCACGCACCCCTGGAATACAGCTTCCCTGGCTCCATCGCAAGCAGGACTAAGCAGCAGCCTATCTTGTTTGCCTGATTCTTCATCAAACCTCATTTGTTAGGTTAATTCAGACTGCACATTTTAAGGGTTATGAGGCCACTTGAAAATTTCTAAACCTTCACAGGTAAATCAACGTTCCTTATTCAAGCACATCATTGGTATTTCTCAGGGGCAACTTTCTACTGACTCCGCCTTCGGTCCCAGTCACCGGCGGGAACCTGTAACAGCTCACACTGTCCGTCTTCATGCGCTGACGATGGACGCACGCACCTTTCGCCAGCGCCTCTTTGTATTTCTCCTCTGTAACGTTCAGGTTGTTCACGTAGGCAGCGTGGTGTTTGTTGTGGTGCAGCTGCATGATCTCCGCGCTGATGTGGGGCTCCAGCGCGCCATAGTCGTAGGGCAGGTCAGGAAGAGTGTGCTTGTGCCTCGCACCCAAGCACCCCAACGGAGCTACCAGCGCGGCCCTGCTCCTGGATGAGAAACGAGAGAAGGAAGCAGTCCCGCCCAGCACTCGTGCTTTATCGCTTCAGCGGACTGAATTCAGGCCCGCCACGGCCAGCTGCCCACGTGAAGGTCACTGTAACGCGGGGCTACCTCACAGCCGCATCCGTGCAAGGACGGGAGGGAGGCCGGCCCCGAGGGCCCCGCACCGGTGACCTTGGTACGAAAACGGGTCGAAATCCCGCAGCCCTAGAAGAGGCCGATCCCGGCCGCGCTGCCCGGCTCGGCCGCACCCTGCGGGGCCATCGCCGGCACCGCCGCCCCCTCCTGCCCGAAACGGCGGGGACGACCCCTCCCTCCGCCGCCCCCTCCCGCGGCCCGGACACGGATTCCCCCGGCTCCATCCCGCCGCTCACCTGCCCGCCGAAGCCCAGCGGCACAACATGGCTGCCAGCTCGCTGCGGGCACCACACCGCGGCACACCGCGCCTGCGCCCGCACGGCTGGGGCGGGCTCTGTCGGCGGGGCGGGCGCCTGAGGGAGGGCCGCTAGCGACGGCTCCGAGCGGCTGACTCGCTGTTGGTTCTTCAAGGGTGTGCCCCGTTATATACCCCGTACGGCAGAAGGTGGGAGGGCTGCGGCGAGCCGCGGCTAACCGGGTTCCGTCCGTGGGGTCAGGTCCTGAGCCAGCAGTCCTGGTGGTAGCCATGACCTTGGGGAATGTAAGTCAGCAGGTGACACGAAGATGAGCGGGATGGGAAGAAGAGGTACGCCGCTTTGAGGACCAGTTGCAGCACATTAGGTCCATCTGAAATGATAATATGTGGGAAAAAAAAAAAAAAAGAGTCACGTACAGCATGCGTAATCCAGTTCACTGAAGAAGTTGCTTCATCCACCATTAGACGTTTTAGATATTAAAATTAGACACAGGAAAGAGGCCATTTTTCCAAGCGACACTAGTGTCAACGGTTTACCGGGCTGGATCGGCCCGGTTCCGTGACGATTGGTGTGGGGGACCCACAGACCCACGCCCCAGGAAAGGGGAAGGGGGAAAGGGAAAAGGGAAAAGGGAGATGGCCCTAGAAACAAAACAGCGGCAACGATCTGAGGAGGAAAGCTAATTTACTAAATAAGATATCAGAAAGCAAAATAACACAATATAATACAATATAATTGGAATTGAAGCTAATAAATCAAATAAAATGAGCAAGAGAGAGTGTCCGATAAACCGAAGGCCTTACGCTAACGCTGAAGGCGATACGGCAGCGAGCACCCACTGCTGAGTCGATCCCAAAGGAAAGAGAGTGTCCCGTGACCGCAGAGGGTTTTTATCTTTTCCCTCTGAGCGGAAAATACGTAAAAATGTAAAGCATCGCAAAGTCCTCTGGGGAATGTAGTTCTCCTCTTCTGAGACAGATATACCCGGAAATATCAATGATCTATGGAGTTGGAGTATTAACTCTTTAACTCTTAATGCACTACGTGTTGTTATGATGTGGAATACCAATACCAAAAAATCATAAAACCATGACAACTAGTGAGACCACTAGGCACAGTGCTCCAATAATAACTCCGGGACAGAGAGAAAAGTGAGGTTATTGAGGAGAGCAAGGTAAAGCTCTCTAAAAAAGAAGCCTGCAGGTTGCTGTGTGCAGCTCTCACTCGTGCACAACTGTGTTGCAGGCAGTTCAGCCCTGAGAGCCCACTGGAGCAAGGCTTGGCAGCAGGCCTGAGGTAGCAGGCACCACAGCAGTTCCCTTTGGCCTCAGGAGTCAATGTACATTTTCCCCCCATTTATAATCGTGTTTTGTACAAGCAACAAACTGTATGAATCTGTCAGAATTTGACACATGCAGAGTGGGATGTTCTTAGGGCTTTGTAATACAGTAGTGGTGGGCTACAGAAATAACTAGAACAGACACATCCTCCTCTCCAGTTTTAAAGGAAACTTGTACAGGTGAAACATTTCATTCAATCGTTTCCTAAAGTCTGCAGTTGTGTCTTAGTATATATGAGATAATGCTGGAATCATCCTATTTCTTCAAGCTGGGACAAATCCAGCTTAAGCCCCCCTCCCTGCAACATACCTAGTAGGATATTATAAATTGAACCACTGCATGAACACTTTGTTTCACCCACACATAGCATAGGCAATAAATTCTGCGGTTGAACTAGACCAAACTAGATTTGCAGATTTCATCTGAATTACAGGAATTAACCGTTTCCCTAGCTTTTATTTTTTATTACAGCAGACGTATCAAAACATAGCCACCCCTCGCCTTTAAACACAATGGTTGCGTGGAGCAGGTACGTAGAATGCTCCACATTTCATCATTTTCAGTGTATCACAGCGTGAAGCAACAAGTCAAATTTCTTAACAGAAAGTGAAAACAGAGGTCTTTGACTTCTACGTCACTTCATCCTGTAATGCCTGGGCATACAGCAGAAGCCATTAACACCAGAAACCCATCGGTCCCAGTACTGCAAGCAGAAGCAAGGCAGCAGCTTGCACCAGAGCTTGTAAGCAGCCTTGCAGGTATTCCCCTTCAAAGGTCAGCTGCCATTAGGGGCTACCCACCTAACTGCTGGGAACAAGGCACTAACACCTTGTTGTCTATTTCATCTACTTACTTCTTCGTTCCATTTCAGTTCGTCCCATCTCTGCGTACCTCACATTTTCCAGTATCTGTTTTCTCCCAACATCCACGGCCCTCAATGCTCATGAGAATGCTTCATGTACCTTAACTCCATCAGCTAAAATAATCAGGATTGAATAGTTAGCGCAAAGGAGTTCTAGAAACCGTGAAAAGTCAGTTCTCCCTTAAGGCCAGTGAAGATAGTCCTTCCCTTGAGGTTATGAAGCATTCTGCAAGATCAAGACTAACACCAGATGAACTTTAATTCAATTAGGGAAAAACACTAACACAGTAACACAAACCACTCATTAGAAGAGCTTTTGTTCAAAGATCTTAACCTAAATTTATAGGACTAATAAATAAATAAATCAGAAGGGGTGAAGTCTGAACAACTGTGTTCAGGATCACTTACCTCATCTTGGAATTTGCCAGCAAATCCACATGGAGAGATCCATAAACGGAATCGAAGTGCATTGTAACACACAGATGTACAGAATGGTAGTTCCCCCTTCAGTGCCCTTTCAAAGAGCCCTAAAAAAAAGGCAAACTTAAGCGTTACCAGCTAGCTGTACTCTGGAAATCTCAACACTGAAGTTACCTAGTTGATCAGTAGATATAACACAAGATGAATTATTTGAACCCAAAATGAACCTGAACACAGGATTTTCCTGAAAACAAACCACCAACAGTCATCTTCGGGATTATTAAAAGCCATAATATAGGCCACGTGCATTGACAGCCAGAATGTGATCAATTTTAGCATTTACCTGTGAATTATTATACTGCATTTCACTACTTTTTTTGCAGTAACCATTGCAAGAAAGCAAGCCAATTATATGGATTGTTTTTAAATTACGCTTTCGTTTAAAATAATAATAGGAAAAAAAAAAAACAACTGTAACACCCCAGCCTGCTTATATAGGAGGTAATGTTTGTAGAGAACGACAAATCAAATGGCTTTTCTTGCTTTACATTTATTTTCCTGTAAGTTAAGACAACTTTTAGTATGCAGGTATAATTTGTATTTCTAATTTTTCAACTAAGCTTTACGGTTTAGCTTTGTAACTACTTAAAGCATCGCACACTCTTGAGGAAAATTCAAATCCTCATGAGAGTTTAAGGCCTGATTTCCTCTATTAACTGTCAAATTTAGGTGAAAAGTTGTCCCTACCTTAAAGCACAGCAGCCATTACTACAAAGAGAAGAATTGCCTTACTAATTCCTTATACTAGATGCCATCTTCTCAACGTGTTTCTTTCGTACTTCAGACAGATCTGAACCACCACCATTCTCACAAGGCTTTCTCCCATATGCACTATTGAGTCATTTTAGTGGTCTATAAGCATCATTTTGTAATTTCTTATTATCCTTTTAAACTCACAGCAACATCCACAAAGTATCTTGCATACATATATTCACACTAAAATCAGGTGATACTAAAGCCAAATGTAAAGCACCAGCAACTATATAGTAAGGTGATTTTTTTTTTTTGATCAGCGATTTCTGTAAACCAGACATTACTTCAGATGCCAGTGCTTTTTTTCCCTGTATGCATCACTTCATTTCTATATGCTCAACTGTCCAGTAACTGCTACTTTTCAGGCATTAAGGGCTGAAGGAACGTTCCAAAGAAAAAACATCAGGTATTGCCAATGGAATTCATGCTTCCAGTGACTGCTGAGTTGTTTTAAACCTTTAACTGAGCTCTATGAAGTTAAAGGACTTGTGTTTCCAACACACCAGTTGCAACGGATTACATTTTTCTTGGACAGTAATAACTGCAGGTGCTAGTTCTCATTTAATACCACGGAAACCTTTCTCTGATTTACCATTTAAACTAAACTGCAGTTACACCCAAATATCTCCAAACTTCAGAGAAATAGCGCTTCCAAACAAGTTTCAGTGTTCCCAAAGTGAGCTGCAAACTGTAAGCTATTTACGACTGATTTAGCGCTCACATGGGAGAACTGCATTAACTGTCTGTCTGGTAATTGCAGGATTCTCAGTTGGGAAAACGTTGAAACCAGACTTAAGTCTGCTTGAAAGTACAGTTAAATACTTTTATTTGCCCTTTGAACAGCGCTTAAGTCGGTACCCTCTTCATCACCTTGCATATTGCTGCCACCACAAACTAGCAGACAAAACAATCACCAGAAATTCATGTTCTGAGAAATTCCTAACTTGCTTTTGTTCCCCAGCAGTGTACTTTGTTTTATTCCCCACTTGCTACACCTGCAAAGTCAGCTCACTAAGCTTCCCCTCATGGAGAGTACTCAAAAACAAGAATCCTATCCATTGACGTAATACAACCTCTTAGAAGTGTCATAATTTAATTCCTACATTTACCTCCAGGATATTTCCTAGGTTTTAATAAGAGCCAGGTTCCAACCATTTAAAAAAAAAATCTCTGTAGAATAAATACTGAAAGGCTGGCCTGAAATGAGCACGACAGTTATAAGCACAGGTACTTGGCATAAACTGAGTTAGATAGGACCGGCACAGAAATAAATTCAATTAAAAAAAAAAAAAAAAGTACTGTAAAAAACAGCGCCTTCAAGCGAGCCATGTAAGCCAACGGAGAACAATGAGGAAATTACATTATTAAAAGTTTTTATTTAGGTTTGGTCAGTACAGGTAAGATAATATTGGAGTCACAGAGCAATATGCATAAACAGGATACAACAGTTCTTAAAAACTGAGTAACTATGCACACAATCCATAAACATTCGGTCACCTAAGGAGAAAATGCACAGATGTATGGTGGGAAAAACTGTAATTAACACTGAAACTACTAAAGGACTCCTTCAGCAAGTCCATCTTTTAGTGATAAAACTACTGTACTGGGCAAACGTGGCAGTCATAAACCCACAGTTATCATGACAAATCTGGAAGGTGGTGTTAAGTATAACGGTATGAGTAAGAATGCCCTTACACAGCACAGGTTCTAGATATACACAGATTTGTACAGACATCATTTATGTTATACTTTATGGAAATAACTTCCATTTCAACTTCACATTAACTCATATAAAAATAACTTGAGCTACACAAATGTCCTCTTAGCAACATTCAATGTAATTAACTGTTAAAATTTCCAAAGTGGCAGAGGTATTGAAGCAAAAAGAAATCCACAAAAAGGCAAAAATTGTGACAAGTATGCACTAATTCAAACGGCTTCTGAACAGTATCCTCTCCCAATTTAAATGACACTGTATAAAAATGCTGCAGAAAAACGTTACAAAACTGAACCCTGCACATTTACACTGGAGTCCAAACCATTCTGGACATGCCGAGAACCCGCAGTTCTGTTACCTTTCACGCTTACTGTTTTCTCCTCTTGAGGATCATGATTGGAGTCTGTGTCATTTGAATGGTGAGTGAGAGAGTTTTCACTGCCAGTGGGAGAGTCTACACTTTCATACCCAGTACTGAGTTGGTTTATGTAGCTACCACCTCCTCTACCAGTTCTATCTTCAGAGTGGTTGGACAGCTTATTACCATTCCCTGGAGAAGCCGGGAAGTCATCTTCCGTGCTGCTACCCTCCCTATAAAATCCAGGCCCAGACGTCCGCGGATGGGAGGAGCTACCATTGCTTGGTCCGTTAGCCAGACGGCCGCAGTCTTTACCCACAGCCTCTCCCTGGTCTGTGGGCTCGGAAGATGGAGTCCTGCTGGTACCTGGGTTGGAGGCCTGGGACTGCTGCTGCTGGTACTGCGCCAACTGCTGGCGAGTCTCCTTCAACTGCTGCTGAAGCACTAGAATGGTACTCTGCATACCCTCTACCTCCTCATCAAGCTGGATGATGAAGTCATTCAATTCTATGTAAAGAAAACACACGTGTTGCACATACTTAATAACCCGCATATAGCTCGAATCTCACACAAGAACATTTAAATCCTCTAGCAACATTTTATGCTCAAGTTATTCAACCAACTTTTCCATTTTGATATTCTGCCTCTGAAGGAGATGCTAAACCGTCAGCTGCACTTCTTATATTCACAACTTTGGATATACGAGAAGAAATTAATTTCTGGACAAGAAGATTCATGGGAAACAGCTCGATTCCAATAATTAATATGTTAGAATCTTCTTGCAAAATAACTATTTTTTACTGAAGTGCAAGACACTGCAGAAATACTGTAAAAAGTGAGCCTAAGCTACATCTGCATATGACCGTTCTGAGTAATTACAAAAACCTACTTGTGAAAAAAAAAATTAGTCACATTTTAAGGAAACATCAGCTCGCTGCTTTTAATGCATTTAATTCCGTGTAACATAACACACAGAGAAAAGGTAAACTTTTGTTGTATTGCTTATCAATAAAAGTTGCTAATTCTACAAAGTACTTCGCACAAAGAAAAAATCCTTTACAAATGGGACTGCATTTTAGACCAGAAAGGACTTTAACGTGAAAGATAAACACTGCAGCCCAAATTCAACTGCATGTTTACGCAACTGAGCAAATAACATGCAAACTGCTTACTGTTGTAAAAGTTATAAAAGTCCATTGCTATGGAAAAAAAAAAATCACTTGGAAAAGTGATTTTTAAGAACACCACAATTCTGAAACTTACTTCAGAACACTGCACTCAAGAGCAGAAGTCTTTAAAGACAGTTTATACTTGCTTCAGTTATGAACTAGGCAAGTTTATAAACAGTTAATTGAGGAGCAAAAGTATTTCAACAACACTACAGCAAGAATCACTTAGCTACATAGAAAAAAACATACTCTGAAAAATGCAGGATATATCAGACAAATGCCAATTCACGTCCACGCTATCTTACAGATGCCAGGTATGAAATAAAGACACCTGGGTTTAATTAATTAGCTTTCTCAAGATTTAGCGTAATCATCAGGTCATCTGTCGTGTAGCCTTCAACCAACTACAAGTACTTTTATCAAGCATCTCGAAGAACACAGACTCTACACTGAACTCTCAGCTGAAGATTTTTAACATTAGCATTTCCCCTCCATTTAAAAATGAACAAGAGGCCAGAGTTCACAGCGAATTTCAATTTAGGTTCACAGTACTGTAAAATCTGGACTACGAATACAGTAACGGAACATTTCAATTAATCGGAGTTACTTAATCAAAAACTGCATTTTTATTCTTCTTCTATGTTTCTTTTCCCTTCAAGTAATTTCAAAACAAGTCAGTTAACAAGAAGCTTTCTGTTTTCAGTGCACGCTTACCTTAACATCCCATATTAAATAGCAAGACCTATGAAGTCTAGTAGCTTCATGTTCAAATCCTGCGTTACCGGGAGCTGCAAACCCCACCAGTACAGCCAAGTTTAGCCTGTAGTCTAGTTTTTGGTGGCACTTTTAAGGCTATCAATAGACTTACAACAGTCATATTTTACTTGACGTTGCCCTTTAATTCTGGCAAAGGTTTTACAGTATCCATATATCATCAGAAAATTAAGCTAGCAGAAGTGCAAGGCAACTTCCATTTTCTTAAGAAAATCCCTTACCATCCTGACTGCTTTTAAGTTCCTCACTATATTTCTTCTGTAAAGCCAACTCTGCCTCAAGCTGTGCAATACGTCCTTGGGACAGCTGCCTTCCAAGCTCTTGATTCTCCTGGATAAGCATTCGACACTTCGCCATTAACTTTTTGCCTGTTTGGCTGCAAAGGAAAGAACCAGTCTATCACAAATTGAATATAAAACCTTCTGTAATCTTCCTCAATCACAATTACAGACAAAAAGGAGACAATTTCTGCATGTCACAATTCACAGAACATTATGTCTCAACGTAATTGCCATAGCAGAAAATCTCCCTATATTACCACATGCTGTTCCAGAGTCAGTTGATCTTCTGTCGGCGTCCCGTAAAGTGGAAGGCAAGTTTTATTACTGCAGAAATGAACAAACACTGCACTTTTTTGATATCAACATCTGGATTATCAGTCTGCACAACCTTGCATGTGCTAATTCTCAACTGAGTTTAAGCGATTAAAGATGTGCCTTGCAACTGTAAAGATCAAGTAGTGCATTAAAAATGTGCAAACTGAACTATTAACAAAAACCTTCTTCCTTTACCATACTAGTAAAGGTAAGAGCCCAGATGCGGGGAAAATATATAAAAAAAAAATAACGTTTGTAAGTGACACCCATTTTTTCTTCGGGAGGCTAAGACATTCAAAAGAACGTTTAGAAGAGTTGCATGTCTACTCTTCAACTCTATTTGTGTATCTGACAGTCGTATACAGCGTTTCATCATTCATGACAGTCAGCTTTTGATAAGCAAATCGTACACAATGAGGATAAAGTAAAATGCAGTTAAAAATTGGCAGGAAATTAAGTAAGCAGTAACACTCATTTAGAACGGCAGGTTCAGATCATAAATGTTTTAGGATATCCAGTTTCTTCAAGAAGTGGGCAGAAAAAAGCACTCTGAACTGTCAAGATTTTCTCTCCTAAATAGGTAACATCACATCTTTAATCTTATTCATGAATTAAATTGTATTGTAAAGCATTATAGGAAATAGTATGCAAATTAATATATAGGCAATATGTCTGACTCCGTTTAAGAGTTCAAAAGTTCTTCAAAACTGTCAGCCAAAGTCAGAATCAGTGACCACAATCAGTTATTTTATGAGGCTCAGCAACATAATGAAGCTGTCTTTTTCTACAGAAGCAGAAGCTCTGTAGCTAAATAAATAAAAGCCACTGTTGTGGATTCCAGGGCAGGATTTGCATTACTTTCCAAGAGCAAGGTCATTTTAGCTTAAAGCGACAAAGAAAGAAAATACTGAGGATAAAAAAAAAAAAAAAAAAGAATTGGAAACTTTCACTACTGCGATTCACAGCCACAGTTCTTTTTCTCCTGCAACCAACACAATCAACAAAAAGAATTTTAAATAATAGTTTTCTTATCAACTATCTTTTAAACATTCAAGCCTTAAACAATTCCTGCAAATTCTGCCTCACTGAACATTTTCCAACTGACTGTCCCAAATCTTTCAGATGGGCTGCTCCAGAAGGAAATCTGGCTGCAGTAAGGTCCTGGAAGCCTGCAACTCTGCTAAAGGCAGCAACCTGTTTCTTTTCTTGATGTGATGTCCAATGTCGGGTCCTTGAAGTTTAAACTGTGTTGAGCTAATACAATCCATTGTAACACAAGATGCAAGTTTTCTTAGAGATGCTTGTTCTGTGTAAAGAAGCAGGACCACTTTGGAGATGACCAATGTGATGAACCCCACAAGCTTTAAGGCAGACGTGTATTGATTTTTAGGCATTTGCAAATCCTTGTTACTGTATTCGTCATTCACTGCAAGTTTAAGGAGTTCACAGTGCTGAAGTCATTTACTGTTTTTTTTCTCTCCACAAAACAATGTCATCTGCAGAATTAGAAGTACCAGGCAGCTGGACACTGGGACAGTTTTAAAAATCCCATTAATACCTTCAACATAATTCCTGCCAAAATATTTACTGTAAATTTTACTGTAAAATATTTATTACCTGTATAGAAATTTGCATAGTTACCTATAATGCTATTTCTTGCCATCAAGTTTTTTCCAGATGTTCTGAATTAGCGAGGCACCAAGTAGCCTTCCCTTGCAATTTGCACAGAAGACAACACATGCAAGAAAATCAAATCCAATAACTATAAAGTGATTCCTCTTAGCTTTACAACTAAACTTGGCATCGTTTTCACAAATCCACGTGAACACACACGCAACAAAACCTGTAGGAATGAAATGGTTAAGTTTCAAAAAGCTACTGTTTGTTGCATAAAGCTTTTTGCAAATGATATTACTGATTTTTTAATTCAAATGTACATTGTACGTATAATGACGATTAAAATAGCTTAACATAGCCATTCCCTCAACCACACGCCCTTCTGTTCCTCCCCCTAGGCATTAGTAAGGATTATACTGGACATTCTTATCTTTGGTTAAGATCCAGAACTAATACTGCTTAGAGTTGCAGTCAATATATTACCTTAAGAACACACAAGTTGGTGATACGAATAGGAGCATCAGCTCTTTTAAATATTAGGTCAGATATCAGGAAATAATAGTGGCTGCATACAAGGAAGGACAATTAAAACCAAGTGGGGGAAGAAGGGCAAAGAATCTAAAATTCTATAAATGCTTTACATGAGTAATCGTTTCTTTGCCTTTCAGAAATATTAAAAAAAAAAATGAATAAAATCATAACCAGTTATGAAGACAGCTTCAATTCTATACCAAGAAATAAATCTTAATTTTCTCTACTCCAGCTACTGCATATTGAAGAAGGCACATTCACACCACTGAGACTTAAAATTATATGATGCATATTAAAGCACAATATAACTACAAAATGACAAAAAATTTGATACTTTTGCTTGAAAGAAACTGGTGATAGTTACTCGTGTCTCAGTTGTATACACACTTAAGAATCTGAGAACCTGATGAAACCAACCAACCTGTACTTCATGGTATTTAAATCATTTCTGAACTCCAGGTAAAACAAGCAATCTGCATGGCACGTATCTATCAACACATTATAGTAAGCTTTACAAATGCCTCGGCAACACATTAACAGTTGAATAATGTAAGTCTTACCTCTGCTTTGATGCTAGATCATTAAAATCTTAGACTCTGCTATAGCAAAATAATCCCAGATGAATCAGTTTTAAAAGTTTTTCTATATGTTAAAACATTACTCGTGCAAAAAAAAAAAAAAGTCTGTGTAAGTACGCTAATCTTCAATCCCATATTAACCCATCTAAAGCATAGGTGATACTTGTAAATTAAAAACGTGTAACATAACCTTAGTTAAAATCATTCAAAGAGAATACATCACCTTCTGTGACAGCCGAATCTCTTTAACTTAAAACTGAATTTTCTAGAATCAGACAATCATAAACTATCGCCCAACTGATTTAAAAAAAAAAAAATGAAAACCTTAGTTTACTAGAGCTCAATTTGCCAAGATTAAAAAAATAAATATACAAATGCTGTATCAAATCCGCATTTTGCTTTACACACCTCACATCTGCACTCCCAGCTGTCCCCTATTGCTAATCTTACAAATAACTTGGGACAACAGAACAGAGGCATCAACAGAGTAGCAAACGTTCCTTCACTGATTCCACCAAGGAAAATGCATGCATTTAACTTGTCGTGCTTCGTTAAAATAGTGTCTTTTTTTAATTCAGAGAACGAGACAATGCAGAAACAACAATCTGTTTGATTCTCGTTCATCCCAGGAGTTTCACAGTACAACAATATAACCAGTAGTGTTCCTTGAACTATATATTACAACTATTTCAAGGCACATTTTATATAGAAGTGCAATACAAAAAAAAACAGGTGTACAAAGGAATAAAAACACCCCACCAACACCGAAGACAGCTGCCGTTGTGTGCCTTCTGCATAGAGCATGAGATCAGTTAATATAGAAGATCAAAAAAAATCTCATTTCTGCATGAAAACATGCAGCAAAAACTTATCACAACTACTTTTTCTTACACATACTAGTTGTGATCAAATAGATACTGCTTCCAACAACTTTAAACCTGCAATCAGATAGAATGTACGTTCTTGTACAATCCTAATTTTGAGGCGTCCACAGCATTACCAACCATCCAGAACAGTTCATTATTTAGCAACATTGACTTAAGGGCTCCGTCAAGTGCCACAGAGCCCAAATGCTTAACAGTCAAATGTGTACACTACCACTGACGTGATTTCAAATAGCACTGTCGTGGCTATTCAAAACTGGTTAGCAAGTAAACTCTTTAATGCAAAATTCACCTCATCGAGTTTTGACCCAGCAGTTCAGTGAACAAGCAGGAAGTCCACAGTCTTATTGGAAAACTGACTTAGTGTCTCTAAGTCACTAGGCTCAAGGTTAAGAGCGAAGCATATTCCACTTCTACATTTTACGGGAATTTTACATGTTCAATTCATGATTTATAATCTCTAGGTTCTTTCCTCCAAACTGTCTGTAGACACAGTGTGCCACAGACTTAAGACTTCTGTTTTTCACTCTATTTTCTTCAAATAGAACAATTTTGCAAATGTCTACGTGTTCTAGAAAATATATTTTTTTTCGGAGATGGCAATTTCTTCAGAATAGTCCGACGCTGTCAGGCCTCTGAAGCAAAGGGGGAGAAAAAAGCTGAAACACAAGGTTCATCTGATAAGTTTTACATTAAGCATTACAAGCTGGACAGTATAAGAATGTGGCTTTTGCCTCAAAACGTCTGAGTCTTGGTGTGGAAACGAGTACTTGGCTGTCCCACCATAGCATTCTCGTAGTGGGACTGTCAGGGAAGTCTTGACTGGGGAGTATTTGTTTTGTTTACCTATCAGGCGTAAATTTCCAGGCACTCAGTTCATTTTGGGCTTGTTCCAGTTTGTCTTTAGTCTGTTCCAGTTCACCTTTCATTTTTAGGAAAAACAAGTTGATGGCTGGGTCCACCATTGTTGATCGCAGTTGGGCAACGCTAGGCTGCTGGACTTGCTTGAGGTACTGAATCTGATTCTGCACAAAATAAGAGAAGAGGTTTATTTATACAAAATTCAGTACAGTTATGATTATTTAGACAGGATTAAAAAGTTATTCCAAAAGTGACATTGAGGAAACTCGCCTTCTTACAACATTCTAACCTGTTAAGGACAGGACAAAAATAACCTCTGCCCACTTGTGCCCTACCAGTAAGCACATTCATCCAGTTTCCCAATCCTGCCAAGGATTCCCAATCCGATCCTGCCAAGGCCTTCAAAACTACTTTCAAGGTCGATCTCTTTGTTTGGTTTCGAATTGTTTTTTATATTGCCTGAATTACTGGAACATCATAGTTCCCCCTTTCTTTTATAAATGCTTGAGTACTTTCAAAGAAAAATATTTATACTAAGAGTTGCCTGCTTAGAATTATTTCCATGTAACTTCAATGAAAGTTATTCTAGAACACCGAGGCTACTGTTGGTACACAGTACCTTAATGCAGCTATTGAAAGGACTTTCTAAACACCTATTTATTTATTTAAAGTGTGGTAAATATGATGCAAGTTTCCATCTTTTCCTTTTGGTAAAAAAAACATTTAGAGCCATTCACATAAAGTTGAGACTGATTTGACTCTCTTGCAGTAAGCACAACCCTAGGAACAACCTTACATTTACTCCTGAAGTTTTGGTAACTGTGTTTTAAATATGGCGCTTACTAATCAGAACTTAACTGTACTTATAATTGATTAATGCATTTTTTCCAAAGTCTCTTGAATCTTCATTCAGACAGTAAGTAAAATCACATCGACCTGCACAGAAAAGTACTCATTGGAAAGGTCAATTTATGATGCTCCTCATATTACACATTTCTTGGTCACCAAGAGGTAAATCTACACAAGACTGGATAAGTCAGGGGTTTTGTCTTCTGCTGCAGACAAATCTTGTGACCAGGCTGACAGCAACAGTTAAAATGAGCAACAGTACAAGCCAGCACCAGCATTACTGAGGCAGTCAGCCTAACCACCTCCACAGAAAGCTTCCACACAACTGTGAAACAAAAGTGCAAGCATAAACATAATGTTTCATCACAAAAATGTGCAGCAGTGACCTCAGAGTCACTGACTTAGAAAGAGGTGGTTTAATTCATGTACTGAACAGCACCAATACTTAGATTCTTTTTCAAATACGTGACTCCAAAGCTACTGAAATAGATGAAATAGTTTAAACTGACTTCTTATTCACACAATACTATCAAAATATAAATACTTAGCTACTCAAGAAATACTTGAAATGATCAAACTCCTTTAAAAAGTTTTAAGAAGATAAACTTCTCTGTCCAAAAACAGAAAAGGAGTACAGCACTGAGTAAAAAATAAATACTTTCAAGAAGTATAAAAGTCAAGAACCCACCAATACAAATACTACTAATAAAAAGGAAGCCCAAATAAACATTATCCTAACATTTCTAGTATAGCTTTGCACCCCCCACAGAAACTCCACCTCACTGAACACACGAAGACTTGCTCATTTAATAAGTTATTTAATTTACTGTTACACTCACTCACATTTCTGATGTCTGCACTACTGGAAGTATTTCAACAATCTGTCACTCTTTCTGAGAGTGAATACTAGCAGAGAGTGAAACCACTTTATTAACAGATCTCTGCAGAGACACTCCTCCAGCCAGCAACATTATCCTACAGTAACACAGTTTGCAATCCATTTCTAGAAAGGCATCACTGAGAAAATAATTCTTTGCCTTACCCAGACCTAGCTCTTTCCCTCTTATAATGCCAGATTCCATGGATCACTAGCACAAAGAATTACTGTCAGAACTAAAAAGCTCTATATGACCCAGATGATTCGGCCCAACGTCAATTATTTAAAGCACATAATTTGGATATCTCCAGCTCACATAACGAGGCCAAGCAGGGAGAATTTGTGTGGGCTCTGCACAGTACCTCAATTGTCATTCCTGAAACAGCGTAGGAGAAGTTTGCCTGAGCTGACCAACTCTTGTCTATTCCCTCCCCGAACTTAAAAGATCATTTATGCCTCCAGTTCTATCCATACCTCCACAACTGCTTTTTCCAGTAGCAACTCCAGAGTTCTCACTTGCCGGACTTGTCATTTACCCAGATCCACTGCAAATCCACAACAACAAATCCACGCCTACTAATCCAGCCCAATTCCTTATTCCATTTACCTTCTTGCTTTGCCAGTCCACATCTCCCACTCACTCCCTAAAATTCCCTAGCATGCCTCTCTTCCTCTCTATATCCCTGAGTAGGGGGTGAAGAGCAAAGGCCTGCCTGCATTCAGGTCCAACCCCTCAATTACAGGCTACTGTGCCAACTGCTCAAGCTCCAAACATACTCAAGCACCTAAAATACCTACTGGCTGTTCACGTTCCTCAAGTGCTGCTGGTACTTTTGAGGTATCCCTCAGGTGATCAAACAGGGAGGAATTTTCACAAGCAGAATCAGTAACTACAGTATATTCCTCTTGTCTGCTCTAACCCAATGTAAGAGAATGCAGAAGTATTCCAGACAGAACAGCATTAAGCTGCATGTATTTTAGTTTGGGAGGACTTTTTTCAACTCTGCTTCTTACTTTCTTGAAACAGCTGAAGCCCTTCAGCAAGGCTGTCCAAAGTCATCCACAAAGAACAGATACTCCAACATGAAGAACGTAAACAGAAAGCAAGTGCTTGACAAGAGGCACAAGTCATCTAAGCAAGCATCGTATCAGAAAAAAGTAGAAAGGAGGAAGCTTGACGATGAAGAAAAAACAACATACTTGTAACCTAAACCACAAGTAAATGATTAATAACTACTCTCACAGTACTACAGTCCATCTTCACCTACAAGTTTACATTAATTATTGCTATCTGTTCCACAGAAAAACCGCTGAGAAGCAAGCACTTCCTAATGCCTGCCTGCTACAGCAGCTAAGCAGTAGCTTAGGAGTGGTCAGTCTTTCCCTAAAGTAACAATCTCCATCTCTGCTGAATGTAAGGCTCTGTGCAGACAATAGGCAATACCTTACCTGTGCTACCCTACCAACTACCAGTCTTTTTTTTTCTTTTTTTTTTTTTTTTGGGGGGGGTTGAGGGGGAAGGGGGGGAGGGAATGGGTATGGTAAAAAAAGAGTAGCTGTTAACAATGGGCTATTAGAAATATTAAATCCATAAACCACAAAGTAGTCCTTCAAGTATTCAATCTGAATTACACAAAGTCTACAACACCTGCCAGACTCTGTAAGCTCCTAACTGAGAAGAAATCCACACGCTCTGCAACCAGACTATCGCTATTTGAATATGGTACAGTACTTTAGATTTTCTCCATTTAAATTTGCAAGACTTGAATGTGGTAAGTTTTCACACAGCACATTCCACCAAATACATTAAGAATAATATGATCACAAGGTATTATACAGAAAATAATTGCCTTCAGTTAAGAAACTTGACAACAGAGATGCTGAATTAAGTACAGATAACTCAGTGTCACTGGAGTATTTTGCAAGTAAATATGGACTTCAAAAACAGCCAAGTGCTACAAGTTAAGGAAGTTATTTTATGGATGCGCTACGTGACATTCATTTATGATACGGTGACTAGTTTTTGTTCATCCACTGAATGATTTAGCAACTTATAGATTAGCTTTACAGCTTACAAGTAACCATTTATTTTGCTACTGCCACTTTACAGGGAAAACAACGTCTGATAATACGAGCCAAGAAATCCTCCAGTGCTTCTCTGAATTACACGGGTGTTCACCTCGGGCTACATTAGGAGGAACACTGCCAGCAGGTGGAAGGAGGTCATTCTTCATCTTTACTCAGCGCAGGTGAGTCATCTGGAGCACTGGGTTCAGTTCTGGGCTTCCCAGTAAGAGATATGGGCATACTAGGGTGAAGCCAATGAAGGGTTATATGAAGAACAAAATGAAGAGCTCGAAGCATCTGACATTCAAGCAGAGGCTGAGAGAGCTGGGACTGTTCAGCCTGGAGAAGAAAGGGCTGAGGGGGATCTTACCAACGTGCATAAATACCTGGTGGGGGGAGTAAAGAAGGCGGAGCCACGCTCTTCTCAGTGGTGCCCACTGAAAGGACAGAAGGCAATGGGCACAAATTGAAATACAAGAAATTCCATATAACTATAAGAAAATGCTTTATACTGTGAAGGCGGTTGAACAGTGGCACAATCTGCCCAGAAAGATTGTGTCTCCGTTCCAGGAGGTACTGAAAACCTGACTTAGCTCTTAGTAACCTGCTCCAGCTGACCCCGCTCTCAGCAGGTAGATTAGACCAGACAATATCCACAAGTCCCTTTCAACTCCAGTGAGATATACAATTTCTTTTTAATTAACCATTGCAAAGTAAGTTTTACTCCTTCATTTGTTTCTTTTCATACGAACACTTAGTACAGAGTAATGTATGCCATCGTACAGACACAGAAAGTGAAGTGCACAGGGAGAAGTCTTACACTACTTGCAATACCTGACAGCTCAGGACTCCTACAGGAAAAAAAGAAAGGAAGGCTACGAGAAGAAAATAACAGAGGAAAGTGACAAAACTAGTTATTGGCTTTTCAGAGAACTTATATTCTTCCTAAGAGAAGCTCTCATGAGTTGTTACAAAAGCTAGCACTGAGAAGCTTTTTACAATCCTCTCTCAGGAGCTGTCAGTGGAAGAAGCAGGGTGAAAATGAAGTTAAGAAGATAATACACAACCATCAGCGAGTCCCAAATCAGCAAAAGGCAGTTTCAAGAAACCAAAACTAATCACAGAAAACCAACAGAAATAGAGGAGAGGAAAAACAGAACAGCAACAAAAGCATTCGGGTCCAAAGAACATTAGAAACCCAAGAAGCAGATCTGACTCATTTCAAAAGGACTCCCTAACCAGCCAAATGGATGCGTTAGACAGTTATCTGATCCACCATATACATCAGACTGAATAAATCTCAACAAAATCCAGTATATCGAATTGTATCCTCGGGTTTCAAATCCTTCCCACATTTGGAGATAGCCAGAAGTAACATTTATGGCAAATATGTACAGTAAGCACTGCAATGCCCTTCCAAGCATACCTGCTGCTAAAAATCAACTGAAATAACCAATGTTTTAAAAAATAAAAAATAAAAAAAACACTTTACAGAATGTTATTTATTAATTCAGTGCCCTGCCATTTTTTTTTAAGCACAAACTGTAATGTTACAGATATATGAAAAACACAGAACAAGTAGTCTCCATTAACTCCAGTGAGACCCTTTAAACACATATTTCTAAATACTTACAGTACACTCTTGCATCTCCTGCTCTTTAGTTGCCAGCCTCATGACCAGAATATTTTCTCTTCGGGCAGATTCTTGCTGTTGCTGTTTCAATTTCTCTTCAGATTCTCTCAATCCCGTCACATCATTAGCTGATAAAATTAATGAAACAAAAAGCAAAGGTTTTAATGCATTCTTTCACAAGCATTTTTTTAAAGACATCTTAAAAAAAGAAAAAAAGCCACATTCACAGGCAGCAAAAGACTTCAATTAACCAACTATAAGCAGGAGAAATAAAAAGATCAAGTATCATTAAGCGTTAGAAAAGCTTGATGAAGTTTCTTAATACTAAACTTGAAAATGTTTCCACACTTTATATAAAGAATTAACTTTTTATTAATTAAACTGCTCCATCCTTCACTACTATTGCTTGCATTGTGAAACTGGGGATGTGGAAATGTCAGGAACTCTCCTGACACCTGTAACAAATCCTGTGTCTAGAATGGTGCCACGTATGATCAGTTCTCAAAGTGGCTTTGGCACTTAAGAGTGAACAGTCACTGGAGAACTTCAGAGATGACAGTTCAGCCACAAATACAAGCCTTCTGATCCATGAAGATTCATAGAAGTCAATATATGAAAGATGAAAGAAAGCCACTGCTGAAGTTACCTAACTGGAATACATGCAAGCAGAATACATGTACCCTGCTACTTATCAAATACAAAATGATTGAAAGTTGGAATAATTAAGGTCTTTTTTTGTGTGGGTAGTTCTTTATTTTTTAGACAACTAGTAGACCTGCCTTAAATATAAACTATAAACATCACAACTTGCTTCAGAGCTATTATTTCTAATTTGCTGCTGTTGCACATAACAGTACTAATTAACAAAGCACGCATGGCAGTAGATGAGAGATGTTTAACAACAGAGGTAAGAGAACATCTGCCTGGACTGACAAAAAATAAACCCCTTCAAAATTACTGCTACCAAGATTTTAGATAGATAAGGTGAATAGAAGACAGGAGAAGGGTCTCAAACTGCTCCCATAACTTTTTAAGTTGACTTCAGACTAGCAATTCAGCCATTTTCAGAACACATTCAGATCTTCTCAACTGAGAGCAGGATGAAGTTCTCCCACAGTCTCACTCTCAAAAGACTGAAGTGCAGCCCAAAGTTTAAACACAACATAAAATCGACACTCGAGTTGTTAATTCAAATTACTCAATCAGATCAACAGTCAGCTGAGTATTCCTTTTAGCTCTTGACCTCTAGGAACTGTTTTCCCTCCCAAATGATTTACAGTTGTGTAAGAATACTGAAAGCACAAACACTCACAGTATTCTGATAGAGGGAAACTTTCACCGTTGCAAGAATTCTAGAAGTAGATGTATCTTCCTAACACTCCATGTATAGATGGTCCCACAGATGCAAAAACAGAACTTTTAGAAGTCATTTAATATTGGCAAACAAAAAGAAGTTGGTTAAAAAACTGGGAAAGTCTAAAAATTCATACTAGGAGAAACAGTATTTTCTAAAAAAATAGAAAAATGACATTGTAGTGCTGATGAATATTTGTTATTTTTAACAGTAACATGACATTACTCAACCACTCTGCTTTGCACAAACATTCAAAACATTAAAGCAACTCGCACCATTTTGAAACTTTGCTAACTTACAATTAAGGTCTGTGTACTTGCCCTCCAAAGCTTGCACATACGCTTCATACTGTTTCCACCTATTACAGAAAGAAAAATATTTTTCTGAAGCTATTTATTAAATAAATAAACAAACAGAATCAAAGCATCCAATTCCTAAACTCTTAGGTTATTTATTTATACAAAAAAAATCAGAAAATGTCAAGAGAATTACACAACTGAATAAAAGACAATTCTACGGGAAAATACAAATTCACTTTGCATTGAAGAATACAAAAGAAGTAAATGTTAAGTGGTAATAAACAACCCCTTAAAAACGACTTCCAATATTTTTGACAAACACTAGAATAAAAGGTTTATTACATAGTTATCCGTGCTAAGTGCTCAGGAAGCCTCACGTTCTCAAAGCACAATGCAAACAGCATTCTGTAACAGAAGTATAATACAACACCACGTATCTGCTACCATGTGAACAGCACAGCAAGTAGATATATACCAATACTACACTACAATTTCAGTCTAGGTTAAGAAGTTATTCCAGCTTATTTAAAGCAAGATCATACTGACAAGATTTACTGAACAGTCAACCAGTTAAATAACTCTTTAAAGGTATGCTGTTAAAATGATCCAGATTCAGAAAAGCTGACACTGAGAAACAGGACTGCATTTGATACAAACCATCAAATCAACAGCAAAGTCCACAGTAAAGTTTACCATGCCATGTCTTATCAACAAGCACTGCGCATTGCTGTTTGTTGTTGTTGCTGCTTTTGTTTTGGTCCTTCCTGTTTGGTTGTTGACACTGGGTTTGTCTGGGTTGTGGTTTTTGTGTTTGTTTTTGGGAGGAGGGGAGCAGGAGTACTACTACCTGCATGTCTTCTTCTCAACATTAGAATGCCACAAGGTTAAATAAGCTCAACTAATCAACTCTACGACTGCAGAAAGGGATGGTTTATCTTTCCTCCCTCTCAACTTGCGCTCTTCCTCCCCCCACCATTCTATGCCAGACCTGCCATAACTACCTCCTGACCTACAATACTACCTCCAAACTGTAAGATCTGAATGGTTTAGTAAACAAGCAGCCCAAGACTGTGAAGCACGTGATGCACATCAGCATGCGAGATCACATCACTGAGAAACACAAAGGCATGCAGAATATCTCTTCCTTCTAGCAGTAAAAGCAAGAAAAAATCTCTTTAGCTGAATAAGAAATGAGTTAGATCATTTAAGATCTGTAGGAGAGCAGTAGCACTCCCACTGAACCCTTAAACTTAGTGTCTTCACTGCTCTTAAAAACAGATTTGGTCAGAAACAAAGGTTTCATGGTCTGACCACTGGAAGTTTAACATTTGACTCAATGTCAATCCTCAATAAGGGAAACAGAAACAGTCTACTAAATAGCAAACACAGAAAGAAAGAACCTGAATTTTCCATGAATTAATTACATGACAGAACAAAAAAAGCTAGTCTTCAAATACAGATGCAGAATTACTTTGCAGAGTTATTTCTCTCAGCCTGAAAATAACAGCTCTGTCGGTACTGCAACTTCTTGATAGTAACAGGAGTTAGACAAAGAGAGCAAACTGAAGCCCTGAAGCAGAAGTCTGGCAGATGTAACAGACCACTATCAGAAAGAAAACATGTGGTCTGTGGTCACTATGCAAGTCAGGTTACCCCTCAACAAGTCTGAGCTCTGGAAAATAAAATAGGCTGAATAAGAACATGACACATTTTTCAAGTTACACAACTACCAACTCCTCTGGAGAAGTGATCCTCCAGGCAAAATTATCTCAGTTTCTCTCCAAGGTTTAAGAAACTGTACAGAACAAACCTGCGACCATCACACAGAGATAACTCCTCCAGCAGTCAAGCCATGAAGTTCAAAAATTAGAGGTTTTCTATTAAAGCTGCTTCTATTCTGTACACAAGTGTGGTCTCAGTCATTTTGGTACAACTACAGATCTCAAACTCAGTACTGGTAATCAGATTTTTTACCTCGCTTCATGCGAGCCAAAAAGCTAGCAATTATAAAAGTCAATTATTTAGTACAATTAGACTCTTTTTAAACCATTAGAACAACCCTCTAAGCTAAAAGCATCAGAACAGAAAATGAAACAAAAAGTTCTAAAACTTACATATAAAGTAAAAGTATCTAAGTTCACACACACAAACACATAATTACTAAAACAAAATATCTAGCAAACATACCAACAGAGCATTTCTTGAGAACATTTCTGACTCTAAGCTGAAGGAAGAAAGCAGCACTGAGCCCAATTCCAAAACTGATAGGGTGTATGTCCACATTGAGTACAAGTCAGTAAAAGCACTGCACTCATCCACCACTTGAGTAAACATAGGTACTTCAACGCTGCACATACTGATCAGTAAGTTAAACCACCCAGGGAACAGAGGTAAGTTTCTCTAGCTACAATGCAGAGAGTGCTTTGCTCTCATGTTCCTGGCTCTTCCTCCCTCACAGATGGAGGTGAGGATTTAAGTGCTCATGCCATTGAGGAGAAAGGGAAGATAAAGCAGGTGACAGCGTGGCTGCCAAGTGACCAGAAAGGACAGACGTGCCTTGTTGCTCCTGCTCGCTTTCAGTCAATGGAAGTGACAGCAAACAAACCTCAATTACACGCTTTGTGGAGAACAATGGTGAAGCTCCAACACCACACTCAGGAAGCGACAGAAAGCATCAGTACTTTCCATATGTGCACTTCACAGTGCAACGTGCACAGAGATAATGCACTAGGCTCTAAGATGAAAACCACAGACCACACACATTATTTTAAAAGCCTCTGCTCCACTGAAGTGTGGGGAAAAAAAAAAATAAAAACATTCTTCATCTTATTTTTTATTTTAAAATGATCTGGTAGCGGTCAACATGTTTTTCTATGCCTGAAAGCAGAGGAGATACCTTTAACTAAATTGATCCACACATAATTGGGTAACATTTTATTCCAACCTGCAAATGAAGTTAGTAGTGAGTGGAGTAATTGCCAACTTCACACAAAGCCAAATACAAAAGCAACATTAGTGTAAATCACTCACATGCATATCAAACTAACAAAAAAAAAAATGCAGGACGGTTGAATGCGAACAAAATGGACATGGCCACAGTGGCACGTAAGTCAGGACAGTTGCCGTCCTTAAAAAAGTAATGCCCTTCTGAGAATAAAAGTTGTTTTGTCTACATTAAGAGGAAGACAACAGCAACAAAGTCATCGCCATTCCCTCCTGCCCATTCCCTCCCATGCGTTCATCAGTTCAGTTTATCTGCTGACATACTTCAGTTCCTTGGGCAGATTCCAGCCATATTCTCCTTTTAATAAACAGAAATCAACTTCTTCTATGGCAGAAAGTAATCAAAACATTCCCAGAGAGATTCTCAAGAATGGAAATTCCTGTTCAAGGCTCCCAAGACCTAAACCACCCAACACCAGAGCAGCACCTTTCTACTACATAACACCTTACTCTTCACTATCGAAAAGATACTGGAGAAGATGAAGCCAGACACCAATCTGAAACACACAGAGAGCAACTAACAGTGACCCCAGCGGAATAAAGTGTCACTCCAGCAAAAGAGGGATAGCTGTGTTGTACCCATATCCTCACGCTTCTATACAGTTCAGTCTTTAAAACTCATCTATGAAATGGCAATATGTAACCAACTCAAGAGACCGCAATAATGCAAATGACTTACAGTGTACAAAACAACAAGAGCTAAAGCTTTTCAAAATGCATCAACTACTCCAGGAGATAAATAAATGACCTACAGATTACTAGTTGATTTAGTTTCTTGTTTATCAATCGGGAAATTCAGGCACACAGGCTCTGCATACTTGTGGCTTAGGTCTGTTTCTGTACTCAAGAGGTCTATACCACAGAACCACTGATCTGTTTTTCATGGTGGCTCTACATTTTCAGTAAGGTGAAAAACATAACTGGGTTCTTTGCACAAGTTCCACATGATAACTTCACTTTTGACATTTTACTTTAATACCTGAATGTGCTGAGAAAACAACTGCGTGGGACCAGGGGGGTCTAAAACACTGCAGAAGTACGCAGCTTACTTTTTCTGATGTTTAAACATAACTCCCTGTCTAGCAAGGAAAGTACACTGCCTTGTGGTCTGCAGCTGAAAGCGAAGGAAAAACAACTCCTACTTATGGATTAGAAAACACCGTTCAGCACTTTCAGGGGAAACACTTTCTCCTGAAGGACACAAACTACACATGAAAATATTTCTGAGTATGAAAACATTAAAAAAAGATGCACTGTGAAAATGCTACAGGTTTTCAGAACAAGAGCTGATAACTACGGGAGGGGTAGGATACACCTTCCATAAAGAACTCGCTGAAGTGCTGTCATAATAATAATAAAAAAAACGACGCTTTACCTTAGGATAAGTTCATCTCTAGGCAAAACCTTAAAATCTGCTTCACTAAGGCGAACCTGTGGAACAAAGGGAGAAGCACAACTTACCAAGTTATCGTGACTGCTGGGGTTGGGGGGTGTCAGAAATATTAAAAAAAATAAATAAATACCTTCTTTGGGAGAGGTTCTTCATTCGTCATTGTGAACTCTGAAGGGGAGGAAAAGAAGCGTTACTTAGTTTAGGTGCTACTGTGCATGAAACAACAAGTCAGACACCTGTACTTAAACTGTTTCTTCATTTCACCTGTACTCGTAATTCCTCTGTTTCTGATATCAGATTACTGAAGCATTGGCTCCACACAGCACACAGCCAGAGTACAAAACAGAACTAAGACAAGTTTATTGTTGTTATCCAGATACAAAGTCAGTAGACTTTTCTCTAGAAGTTACCCAAAGCTTTCTTTAGTGTTTAAAAATGCCATCAGTGATCTTTCTTCCTACTTAACTACGAACAAAACATCAAACTTTGCCTATACTTTGTTAATTTAAACAAATAACATTCCCTGTGTGACCAAAACTACTTAATGCAGCATTTTACAAGAAAGGGGATTAACACCAGCTACAAAAGCAATTAATACTACTGCTAGATTACCACTGTAGAATAACAAAAATGATTTGGAGACATTACCAGTAAAGTTTGAGTGATGTTAAAACTATGTGTTTTCAACTCTTGTATTACTTCTAAGATTGTGAAAAAAAATATTAAGCAGTTACTTAAAAGCCCTCATGGCTATTTTTAGGAAAGGTAGTATGTCAGTCAATGGCTTGGGTACACTACCAAATTCAATTTACCTTGTGTGTATGTACCATAACAGGACTGCATTTGTGCTAAGTTAAATATTCACACTTCCCTGAGTTACTAGACATGCTTCCTTACCTGCAAATTGACTTTTTTTTTTCTTTTTACTAAGCGATAACATTAAAAACTGAGCCCGCAAAAACTCCAACATCCAGCACTACAAGCATATTTAACAAGGAAGCCGTGGTTCTTTAGAGGCATGCATCTCTGCAACACGCCTTCCAAGAGAAAGCTGCAGATACTTTTGACAGGTTTGTAAAGAAGCTGCTAATGACACACCAGAAAAAGCAGGTGGCCAACTCCCCGGTCATGAACACAGCTTCACTTCAACAACGCCTTTCAACTAAAAAAACTGTCTCAAAAAGACTTGCACAAAGCATCTTTTGCACCCAGTGAACCAGTGTAACTCTAGCAAATCCTAAGGGGGCCCCATTACTGGCAATAACACAAATACATGCCAAATGAAGCACAACTGCTTCAACTGACACTAACCAACTAACTACTGACAAATACACAGTACAACCTTCAAATAATGTTTAAAAAACCAAACAAGACAGTGGGCAAAGTGCGGAGGAAACAGATGCTAAGCCCTTCACAAAATAGAAGCTGACATCAGAATCCATGGGAATGGCTCTAGAACTATGTAGCAGAAGCATCTCACCGATGAATGGAAGCTTCCTGTGGCGGACACTGAAGCGCTTCCCCAAGATAGTACGCCCTCTCCTCCCCACTCCTCAGTGCTGAGGCACTTTGCTCATTTTGCTTCAATTTCTGGGCACGGCTCCTGCTTCACCTAACACGTACCCTAAATACATTCAAGAAGCTAAATATGAACCTGATGTTGCTCAATTCAGTCATTCAAACTAATACAGAATAACTCAGAAGAGAATGCTAGTGACCCCATATTTAAGATACCCATTACTTCCAATACAGTTTTCCTAAGTGTTTTTAGGAATCTTTTACTCCTTCCACGTTTGGAAATACCAGCCTTGAAAACTTAAGCAGCATTCAAGTCCCTGACAGAAACAATTTCCTACGTTCAAGGGAACTGCAACAACAGCTAGCACCAATGAAATCACGTGAAGATAATGCAAGCGTTTAACAGTATGCTCCTGCAAAAAGTAACAGAAGCATGCAAATGCCAGAAAAACACGACCTTCCCCAAACACTTGGCTCATGATCTCTGCACCAGCATAAAATGTATACAGTGTTATATAACCACATACATAATTATCAAATGTTACAACTGTGGAGAAAATTTAAAATTCCATAAGGCTGGGCCACCTTGCATCTCCAGGGCAAGCACGAGATCCCGACACTTATTTCTCTACAGCAGCAGCACAGCAGGCTACTCACACCTCCACCATTTATAACGCTACCTCTCCTGCCATCTTCACACCAAAAAAAAAAAAAGAGGAAGTTACAGGCAACTGCATTACAGAACTTAGTCTTACTATCACCTTTTTTTTCTTTTTTTCTTTTTTTTTTTTTTTTTACAGTGATGGACTGTAGTTTACTGAAAACATTCAACAAGTTAGTTATCTTGGAAAACTTAGGTTGCCTGCATATACAGAGTGAGATAACAGTGCTTCTCCTGTACGGATCAATGTCATCTCCCAACTCTCATGCATGCTTGGGGGTCTAAAGCAACATATAAAGAGGTCAGGAATTTATTACTGGTCTAGACCAAACTTCTACCATCGCACCCAGTGTTTTTTGGAAACATTATGAGCATTTTCATCACTCAACTGCCCTCTGAAAAAGGGCCGATCTCCACTACGCAATCCTGAAACGTTTTTCAAGGACACAATCGAATGTAACTTCCTACAATAAAAAGCACAGTGAAAACAATGCTTCCATATAACACTTTTTTTAAAGTTCATTTACATGATGAGCAGCGTAACCACAGCATCCCAGCTAAGCACTCCCACCATCGCTTGGGCAATGTCAGCTGTTACACCTCAGTCTCTCTACATCTTCTCAGTGTAAAATTCTACTCTGTATTTAATGCTCTCATGGGCACTAACAGAGCGTTTGTGGAATCTCAACAGGGTTATGGCAATTTACGCACATATAGTTCAAAATGGAAAAAGTGCACTGTGCTTTTGCAAGCCTGCACGGCTTTCACTGAATACTTTTATCGAGTAAGGGGTTTGCATAGAAAAAGGAAGTCAAGAAGCCAAGTAGTTAAGCGTTAGATGCGAGCGACCTGCAGCTTTCCTAGCTGAAAATAACTGACAGTTACTTTAACGATATGTAAAAGAGCGTTGTGGGGAAACCCCTGCAAAGCTTCCGGGCTCCGGCAAGAAAGGGAAATAAAGAAACGAGCACCCCCACTCACACACACACACGCACGCACGCACTTCACGCCGAGGCTCCGCGGGATGATTTCACACCGCCTCGGCGCCCGCGCCCGCCCCTCGCCGAGCCCCAGCCCCGCCTCCTGCGCAGAGCCCCGCGGCCCGGGCCCGCCGCAGCTGCAGACCTCGCGATCCCCTCCCCCCCCCCGCCCCGCTCCGGCCCCGCCCGCCTTCCCCACAGCGCTGGCGGCTTTGAGGCGCGGCGGTGCGGAGGGCGGGGGCTCCCGCGGGGCGCCGGGCCCGGCACAAAATGGCTCTAGGCGCTTCCGCTGCCCTCCCGCCTGAGGCGAGGACCGGGCCTCCGGGTGCCCGCCGTCCGCCCGCAGGGCGCTCCGCAGCGGGCGAGCGGCGCCGCCGCGGCCACTCACCTCCCGGCGGCGGTACGGAGGCCCAGCTCTCTCAGCAGCGCGCTCGATCGCCTGGGCCGCACCCGTCACATCGAGGGCCGAGGGCCGCCGCCGCCGCTCGCGCCGCCCGCCGCCTCCGCGCCCGCCGCCGGCTCCGCCGGGTTCGCCGCTCCGCAGCCGGGGCAGCCGCCGCGTCCCCCCTACCCGCACGTCCCCGCGCGCCGCTCCCGCCCGCTCTTTATTTGCGGATTCTCTGCGCTACAAAATGGCGCCCAAGGAGGAAATGAGCGCCCGGCCGCCCCTCCCACCGCCCGCCCCGCGCCACAGGGCGGCGGCTGCGCGCGCAACGCGCGCGGCGCGATGGGAGCCGCTACGGCAACGCCGCCTCCAACGGCGGCGCGCTCTGCGCGGCCGATGAGGGGCACCCCTGGAGAGCTCGCCGCTCCTGCAGAAGGCGGTGCCGGGCTGCGTACCGCTGTGCCGCAGCGGCCGTCTCGTCGCTTTTCGGAACCTTGGTTTCAAAGCTGTCAATGAAGCGGGCGGGGCGGGCGGCTAGCGCGGGGCAGCATGGGGCGGGCGGAAGGATACCGCGGCACGGCGGCCGCCTCCTATGGGGCGCCCTCTTACGGGGCGCCCGCTGCGAGCTCGGCGCTCCGTCCCGCCTTGGCTGGTGGTAGTGCTTCTTAGCGTCACAGAACCGCGGGGGCTGGAAGGGGCTTCTGGAGGTAGTCCGCCGCCTCGCTGAAGTAGGAGCGTTCACTGGTGGCAAAACGAGCGTACTCCCTGAATCTGTATTTATATAGGGAAACAGTTGTTACTAAGTGAGCGATGAGGCGTGAGGCACGCACGGATTTGGTGTGGTTACACAAAATAAGTTGTGCAGGAACAGTGACCACAGCAATGGAAGGCTCGAGTTCTTTCAAAGCTTTATCTTAGTTCTGAACTATAAAGCATGACCTGTGATTGCTCTTCAGGATTCCCTGCCCTCCTTCCTTTGCAAATGCCTCGCAGGTGTTTGCTTTAAATGAAGATAAAGCAAGGACAGGTGTTACAGGCCTGTGTACTTAAACCAAACTGATTCAGTTTCCTCATGCGCTAGTCTAAATGCTGAAAATGCACGTAATGCATTTTGGGGCTTTGTTCTGTGCTCCCAGAATACACACACTAATGCATGCACTGAGTTGCGTTCACTGTGCGGTAGCTGCAGTCACTTTCTCCTTGTTTTTAGGTACTGTGATAGCTCCCAGCAACACTGTTAGTCCTAACGTGAACAGGCACACAATGTTCTGTACAAATAGCAGTGACAAAGCAACATTCAGACAGCACCACAGCAACGTCTAACCCTATTACAGCCAAATGGTGACTCAGTTATGCTTGGGTTTGAGATGCCTAGCGGATGCTGTGAAGCTTGCGTTTGAAATACAGATGTGTACGTAGTTAGTTACTAAGGATATAAAACTAGGTATTTACTACACCCATTTTTAAGCCATGTTAAAGTCATTATGTTTTAATATCACAGTGTTATTTCTGTATGAGGGGAAGACTGTATTTTTTAGTAAATACTGATTAGATGATGAGCTTTTCCTGACAAAAACTGAAGCGAGGAAAACGAAGATTTCTCTTAACACAGACAGAAACGTGTTTTGCTAATCAGAATCTTGACTTCCAAGAACCCAACTATTGCGGATGAAATTTGAGGTTTAAGAGTGTTAGAAAATGTAAATCTAATCTTCACTAGGAAAACAGTCTGTTCTTTGAAGTATACCCCATATGCTGGACCTACCCATAGGCAACTAAGTGTCAGTCTTCTAATGAGACAACCTAGTAAAAGAATGTTCTGTCTAGACCTCAGAAAGGGCTTCAAGATGTTAAAGGTGCTCAGCAAATCTGAATGCTCTGTATTAGCCCAGCACAATGCCAAAGTATGCAGAGAGAGGAAAAACCTTTCTCAGATCTTTCCAAATCAGAAAAAGTTTTGATTTTCATGAAATATTGCTAGCTGTCAAGCTGACTTGTTTTGGTAACTGTTTTTGTTTGTTTGTTTGTTCGTTTTTTAAAGGAGCAAAAATAAATGTGACTTTGCTGTTGTTTTGTCAACAAAAAAAAAAATTGTTTTTTTTTCTGAAACCACTCGAAAATCAATTCCTATTCTTTCACAGGAATAAAAGTAATTTCAAATATTTTCAAATACTTAAAATACAGAGTAAATGCCTCTTTAATGAGCTCAGCTGAGGGCTACGGACCCCACAAGGATCAAGTATTATTAAGTGCCATATAATTATTGTGGCAATATTTGACTCTTAGCTTTGAAGATGCTTGTATTAATGTACATTGTACCGAAGTAGTCAAAATGTGTCTCATGCTGCTGAGAAAGAATAATTAAAAAAAAAAAAAAGGAAAACAAATACAGAAAAGCAGGATACCCTCATCACTGTTAGTAACAGAAGTCCAAAATGTTGGTCAATTATTTGACCTTAAACTTAATTACCACGAATATCATACACTACTGCAAAGAGCCAATTCCATGAAATATGAATCTGTACCATTTGGCAAGAGACGTTAAGGACCAGAAAACTTTGTATTAAAGTTATAAAATGAAGGTTGTTTTTTTTTTTTTAATTATTTATGGAATTATCCTCCATCTTGATTTTTTAAATTAATAGTTGCTTGCACATATTTTTTTTCCTGGCCTGTAGAAGATATAACTTAGTTTGTATCAAACTCACTTCCCCAACAAAATTACTTCTGTAGATGTCCACTTCGCTGACCACGTGTCAGACTTACAGTAAAAAGTGTTACCTGGTAACAATTATATCTGCATAGGCTAAACTTGGAAAGCATTTTGAGGAGGGTAAATTAGTGAACACTAGTGAAATGTTCTACATTTTAGCCTATTCCTAATAAAACTGAACTATCCAATACTGAAATAAACTGACAAAACCTTTGAGTATTTTGAGCGTTTCACACAAGGCATAAGTCCGCTTCACTGTGCTTATAGGAAAATAAACTTTGCACAACATAGCCCTACTTCTTGAATAGTAGCAAGTAAATTCACTGTTCTGAGGTGAAGTCCTAATTCTTCCTGTCTGAATTTCACAGAGCCTAGATTTCCAAGAAACATGAAAATGTACCAATATTGGGCAGCGGATTGCTATTGGATATTGTGCTGCTCATTAACTACACTGGATTCAAAGCACAGCTGCTTACTGAGTCATCGCTGTGTTTCTGTATGTTTATTTTGATCTGTAGTCTACATTTCCTAATTATTTGTCTTTGTGCAATTGCTATGTTTTTGGGATTTTTTTTCCATTTAAGCATTCCTGCAATGCATTTGAATCTCAATCCTGGATATTATGTCCAAGCAACTTTATGTAGGTTAGTGCAAGTCAAACAGAAAAAAAAAAAGATGATATCTCTTATTGATTTCAGGCTGGCACATTATTACTGAGTGGTCTCCCACTTTTCTTGAGTTGAAAAACAGTTCTGCTGTTTGTGGTTGAGAATGAAGCTGAAGCAGATCAGCTGTTATGAGGTCACTAGGCCTTCAAAATTCAAACTCCTTCTATTGAATAGTGCATAAAGATCAAGTGTGAGGAGAAAAGGGGCCGAATCCACGTGCTACGTTCTATGCAGTTTGAAATGCAAAGGAATCCTGTAAAACTCACTGTAGCTGTATTAGCATATTTGGACTTTGTACACCTGCTGACATTTGTTAGTCTGAGCTCATCTCTTACATTATTGGTTTTCTATTTGCATTGATGACCTCGAGTTGTACTCAGTCAAATATTGCATGAAGAATGACGTTATTGGCATATGGGACAGCTGATAAACTAGGTATCTCGGTGCTGCCTTTGTACGCCTATATTTGCCATTCTCTACTAAATGCCAATTCTTTACCCGTTGCATTATGTTTTTGCCTAGCTGTAAGCTGGACATTTTGTCTGGAGGGATGAGAAATATTATCTGTTTGCTGAAATCCTACAGGATTGTATCAGCTGGCTTCCCTTGGTCAACTAACTTTAATTATCTTCGTATGAAGATATGAAGATAGGTACGAAGATGGAGAAAGGTCTAGACAGCAAGGTGTATAAGAAGTGGTGAGGTCCCTGCGTTTGTTCAGCCCAGAGGAGAGCGGAGGGAAGGCCTCATCGCAGCGTTCTGGTGACTTCTAGCAACAAACACTTTCAGCTTCACGGTTTTAAAGCCTGCTGCCTTCTCTGGGCGACGGTGCGGGCTCCTCCCCGCCCCTATCCCCGCTCTCCCCGCCCCGCTCGGCACCACGCGAGGGGCGGCCCCGGCACCACGCGAGGGGCGGCCCCGCTCCCGCCGCCCAGCCCTGTGCGCGGTCCCGCAGCCTCCCGCCGACTCCCACAGCCTCCGCTCTGCCGCCATGAGCGCCGACCCCGTTGTGTTCGTCGCGGCCGTGCGGACCGCCATCGGTGAGGGGCCGGCTGTCTGCCCGCGGGGCGCGGCGCGGCCGGGGCTGCGGGGCGGTGACGGCTCTCCCCTCACTCCCTTCCAGGTTCCTTCAACGGCGCTCTGTCCGCGCTGCCCGCGCACGAGCTGGGCGCCGCCGTCATCCGCGAGGCGCTGCGGCGGGCCGGGCTGGGCCCCGAGGAGGTGTCCGAGGTGGTGCTGGGCCAGGTGCTGGCCGCAGGTAGGGCACGGCTGCGCCCGCGCGCACCTCGGGCGTCGTTTCTCGTGGCTGTGACGGTGTGCGCGGCCGCGGCTCCGCCGCTGCGGGACGAGGGCCGCCCGTGGGGCAGCTGCAGGCTTGGGAGTGGGTCTCTTGAGTTGGTGGAGCTGCAGCGGGGTGGTGTTTAAGGAGTCGAGCGTGTTGTGCGTTAAAGACAGAGGAAATAGATAGCTGCGCATCCTACTTAAGGCTGGTTTGGGTTTCTGTGTGTTTTTTGCTCGCTGCGTGCTGTGCTCTGCCTATCCGTTCCTGTGCGTACAAAAGAGCCGGCATCGCTTTGGCCTGGAGGAGATGCAGATGGAGAGCACTGTAGCTGAATATAGTGCTCCTATTCTCTACGTCAAGGTTGCAAGCAAAAATGGATGCTTTTGTGGCTGACCTTGCACAGATGTGCTTTTGGCTTTCAAGGGAGCTTGTAGCAAAAGCTGTCTATTCATAATGTGCAGAAGATATCTGAAAGGAACCCTTCGGCTAGCAGCAGTTTAAGTGAATGTATTTCGTATACACGTGCAACAGGTTGGTGCCGATTTGATGTTGAGTAGTTGGTGCTTCATCTCACCCACAGTCAGGAGCAGGGTTGCACGTATAAAGTACCAGTAGCAAATGGCCAATTAAATGAGGGAGGGAACTGAGCTGCAGTGCACAGATTACTGCCGGAAACTTTATCTACCAGTTAATAACGGGAGCAAGCTCAACATTTTGAAGGAGTTGGGGCACAGTCATAGAATGTGGTGGGACCCATCTTTCATTTAAAGAGTTCACGAGGACAACCCCTGTCTGTTCTTGCAGGTGCTGGCCAGAACCCGGCTCGGCAGGCAAGTGTTGGAGCGGGAATCCCATACTCAGTGCCAGCATGGAGCTGTCAGATGATCTGTGGGTCTGGCCTGAAGGCGGTCTGTCTGGGGGCACAGTCCATCATGACAGGAGACTCCAGTATTGTGGTCGCAGGAGGCATGGAAAGCATGAGCAAGGTAAAGCAAGAGATTTCAGCCATTTTCTGGCTTACTGAGGACAGCAGTAAGCGATGCTGAAACCAAATGTTTCAAGGTTAATGCTCTGGAGGCAGTTCTCGCACTTGAAAGTGAATTTACACATGCAAAAATGGACTTGGTAGCTTTTCTTCTTTTACTGATTCTGCGTCCATTGATGAGATGCCATGCAAACACACACTGCATTTAAAGTTCTGTTTTAATTGCCATCTAGTCCTGTACTGATGAATTATTTGTGACAGCTGACAATGGAGGGAGGTTTTCTGTGCTGCAAGATGCTCAAAGAATGAATAACTGGAAACGTTACTCTCTTGCGGACTAATTAGTCAATAAGTAATCTGAAATTTGAGCTTGGAAAGGAAGCAAGATGCTTTCATTTTAAGGTCTTCTGCCCAAGGCTGTGTCATGGATTGGTGCTTGGGAAATGATCTAATGCAGAGGCTCACTGGCTGTCTAAGTGCTGAGGGTGAGGTTGGTGCTCCCTGGTAGCATCAGGAGTACAGTGGGAAACATTTAGAGGGATGCGCAGCTTGAATTGTCCCACAGCAGCTGGCTGAGGAGCCCCATGTTTTGATAGGCTAAGGACCCTAATTTGCCCCTTACTTCTTATTCTATCCTGCAGTGTGAGAAAAGGACCTAAGGTGGGTGGTTTTGGGAGCAGGAGGGGTATGTGTGCGAGGGAGACTGTGAGAAGGGATTGCTACCTGTAGCCCCGTGGTGGGAATCTGTCTCTGTCCTGCTGTCTTAGCTGTGTTGCATACTGCTGATAGAACCTGTCTAACTCCTTCTGAAATACCTTCATTCAGGCTCCTCATGTAATTCACATGCGAGCTGGGGTGAAAATGGGAGAGGCTTCCTTGCAGGATACTATAATCCGTGATGGCCTTACGGATGCTTTTTATCAGTATCATATGGGTATAACAGGTAAGTGGTGACAGTCCTGAAAATCAAATGGTTAACTGGGAAGGTGGGAGAAGAGCACACTCAGTAAATTTCAAAAATCTGTTTTAGTTAGGAAATTTCAAGCTATCCTTATGTTGAAGTCATGAAAAAGAGAACAACCCTAATATTGAAAAGTGTTGAAGGTGTTTTTTGCTTTGTGTGTAGAACAACCGTGGTTTTTTTATTATTATTATTTTTTTATTTCTTTATTTTTTTCCTATCTGAGCAAATAAAATGTTGACCTGGAGGAGCACATATTCAGACTCCCTGGCTCATGCCTGGTGGGACCTCGTCTCACCACACCTCTTCTGTTTCTTAGAAATTTAAATTAATTTCAAGAAAAGTGACCAAATTAATTCCTATATGTAAGTGAAGCATTCAGCAGTGCAGATTTATGGTGAGGAGGAGTTAGGTGAAATGCAGCGTGGATGCATGTAGTTTTGCAACCTTAGGTTATTGCATCCTGCATGGCATAGTCAGCCAACTGCTTGTTGAGAGATCTGATCTGATCATCTGATCCAGATGAGCAATTAGAAAAACTTGTTGGCTTTTGTATTTAACTTGATTTATTTCCTGGGAGGAGATCCTGCGCAGAACTGTACACCTGCAAAATGAAATACAGCAGAGAATCACGAGCAACCAAACAAGAAATCAGAGTGAAAACTGTTCATTGAGTTTAACTGCTCACTACAGCAGACGTTAATGACTACCCGTGTGCTTTCAACTTTAAAGCTTACATCTATAGCAGGTACTGTCAGTAATTTGCATTTCATTCTAATTTCAGCTGAAAATGTGGCTAATCAGTGGCAAGTTAGCAGAGGGGAACAGGACCAACTTGCTGTACAGTCTCAAAACAGGACAGAGGCAGCACAGAAAGCTGGCTATTTTGTAAAAGAAATTGTTCCTGTTCTTGTACCTTCCAAAAAAGGTAGGTGTTAAATGGAGGATTACAGCTAATTTTAAAGAAAATAATGTCTTCTGTTATGTCTCTTCTACTGAGTGGTTTCCCAGTTATGCAGACCCGTTACATACGCTGTTCCAATTTCCAGGTCTTAAAGAAGAGAGAAGCAATGCAAATACGGAATATTCAGAGGTAGTTCTGTGCAGATAGTACTGCTGTCTGTTTTATTGGAGAAGTAACTACAGCCCAGGCACTTGTCATGTTTAACATAGGTTCTCATCTTTGGAGGCTGTATTGAAATCAGTATTATCATTTTGTCAGGCAAAACTTACGACAGTCACGTTGATGCAGCAAGTCTTGACCGCCTAGTAAAATACACAGTAACTATAGTTAGAATTACTAGTTAATTCAACTAGGTCCTGTTACAGATGTTAGGTGTGTTTCTCTTTAGGTATGCTTAGGATTTAAGCAGGCCTCTTGTGGGACATGGGCCAAAGGTCTGTTTTGTGAGCCCTTCTGTGAGGTGGATGCAAAACCTGATTTTTCGGGGAGAAATGAGGAATCATTTCTGTTTGCACTGAGTAGCTCCTGTGGGAAAAGATCTGGCATTAGGCCTTCTGTACTTTCCTAAAACTAGTTTAGATACGATTTCATGTTACTGGACTGTTCTTTCCTGTGATATTCTTAGCCTTCCACTTGCAAGAGAAGCGGTTCTATTAGGAAGAGCAAGAGCGATGTATGCTTTTGTACAGCTAGACAGTATTTTGCTTGCTAGCATTTATTTCACAAAACCCAGCTGCCTGTCTGTTGCAGAAGCAGCTGGAGGGAGCCTTAATTTGCACTTGGTAAAAAGGAATATGGCATAAATTCCCAGTCACCCTGCTGGCTCTGTCAGCTCTGTGTTTGTGTGTGACCAGGGTCTCCTGTGTGTCTAACACTCTGCTTTGCAGGTCCTATAGAAGTTAAAACAGACGAATACCCCCGACACGGGAGCAACTTGGAAGCGATGGCGAAGTTAAAGCCCTGCTTTCTGACCGATGGAACCGGGACAGTAACAGCAGCTAATGCTTCAGGTTGGTCAGTCAGGCTAAATCTCAAATGGAAAACTACCGTAGTTGCCGAAGCTCAAGGAAGGGCATACAAGAGGTGTGGCTGCTGTGTGGTCACTACTAAATATGCTTTAAAGGAAGTGGCAGTGTTTGACAGTATATATAAAACTCAAATATTACTGCGGAGGGCTTCTTCCCCGAGATGTATTTTGTTTGTTTGCTTGCTTTCTGTGAAGTAATGCGAGTGTTTGGACAACAATAGTAATGCTTGATTGCAGTTACCCAGCAAACATACAGCAGCTGTTCATCATTCCACAGGTTTAAATGATGGAGCTGCAGCTGTGATTCTGATGAAGAAATCTGAAGCTGCTAGGAGAGGTCTTATGCCTATGGCCCGGATCGTATCTTGGGCTCAGACAGGTATAGATCCATCTATAATGGGAGTAGGGCCCATTTCAGCAATAAAGAAAGCTGTAAGTAATTGTTTATCCATCTATCCATTACTAAAATTCTTGTTTATAATCTCCTTTCATTTTCTGGCAGTGCCTACTCATTGAATAAATAGTTCAAATTAGTACATATAGACTTTAGAACGTAACGTGATCAAGTTTATAGGGCTCCTTAATCACCTAGGAGCCTTAATATTGAATTTAATGGCAGTGTATATCAACCTTTCACCTGACCTGTTCTTCTACATCAGTGCCATAAATGCTGTTTTTATTGTACACACGATACACGTTTTTAGTTTAAACTGTAGGACAGACAACCGCAAATATTTCTCTAAGTAAAATTCTCTAGGCACTCGTGCTTCTTAATATGAGCTTTGTAGTAATGTGTTACCAAGTACTTCTCGACGAGTTTGCTTCAGAACTTGAGTCACTCCCCGGAGAAACCGGTACAAGGTCACCCTTTCCAGTGCTGCAACACTGTAAATCTTAAGATACCACTTTCTCAGGAGGTGGCTCTTCTATTTAGTACAAAGGGGCTCTCAGCCTTGACTCAGGAGAGCTTAGCTGGTTGCAAAACATCACTGCTACAGATGATTCTGCTGATAAAAGTACTGCTGTCACAAACAGCCAGTGGAAGTAAACATTTAAATACGTAAGACGTGCCTGAGCCCATACCTAGCAGGCAGTTCTTGTCTGAAAGCATTAATCAAACTGTCCTTTAGAATAGCACCATAAAGGCTTTGAGTGGCAACTTCTCAGGAAATGCAGGAGTGGAGCTATTACCCTGACACCCACCACTAATGAGTCGTTTCAGTTTCTTGTATGCAGAAATTACATTCAGCATTCAGAATCTCTAACAAATTCAAACTTACGTTTGTAAAAACTTTTAAATCTGCTAAAACCAACATTTGAAAGCGTTGTTTGCTCGGCACCGTGTGCAGTTTGACTCCCTGCAATTGTTAACAGCCCCATTGGTGGTGAAACGTTAACCTGCGTGTTTTACCAGCAGGGAACACGTTGAACTTTTTTTTTTTTTTGCTGACCCCGTGAAACCATGTGTGTTGTCCTGAAACGTAAAGAACTGTAGCTGTGAAACAAACTGTGTTTTTTTAACTTTCAGCTTTTTAATAGTGGTGAATTTGTACTGATACAAGTCTCCTTAACAGTTTCCTCCCTCAGGTGCTGAGGAAAACAACAAAGCTCCTGCTAAAACTTCTGTTTTGTTCTCTCAGATTGACAAAGCTGGCTGGGCTCTGGACCAAGTTGACTTGTTTGAAATTAATGAAGCTTTTGCATCGCTATCAATTGCAATAACAAAGGAACTGAAAGTGAATCCAGAGAAGGTAACAAGCGTGTGAGAGGTCTTGTTGCATTGATTCTGTTCAGACTGTATTCAGAGCTGAAGTGCAGCAGTCCTACTGGTATAGACGATACCACAGGAGGCATTTCCTTCAGCTACTCAGGCCTGGAACAGCTTATATAGCCTGGAGCTGGTTTTCCTTTAAGTATGTGTAGCAGATTGACTTAGCCACTATCAGAGACTGTACCCAGTGTGATGTGAGTGATGTCAAAACTCACACGGGGTAGATGACCTCTGAACCTGACCTAACATTCCTTCTTCCCCCTCAGATCAATGTCCACGGTGGAGCCATCGCCCTTGGCCACCCGCTGGGCGCCTCTGGTTGCCGCATCCTCGTGACTCTGTTACACGCACTGGAACGAACAGGAGGAAAACGTGGTGTTGCTGCTCTCTGCATTGGAGGAGGAATGGGAATAGCCATGTGCATTGAGAGATGAAGAACTACCTTAGTTTACTAGCAAATGTCGAATCATGCAACTGACGCGCTTTTGTTTTCCCTACCGTTAAGGGAGGCTTACTGAAATGCTTTTTGTGCTTACTCTCCGTTACCGCGTCAACTAAGATGAAGGGTTAATACACTGTAATTCTCACTCTGAAAATAAAATTTTTTCCACATAAAAAATAGCAGCATTCAACCACTTGTTTTATTAACGCTTCAGTTACAAGAGTGGGAAGTGTAAGTTAGATAAACATAAATAAAGTCTACTTATTCTTCAAGTGCTCCAGAGTGAACCGCATCTTCATAGCACCCTCTGTCCTCTTTAGGTTCAGGGTGCAGTTTGATAAGATCATCAATTCGAAGAATAGTAATTGCAGCTTCTGTTGCAAACTTCAAGCTCTTCGTTTTGACCATGGTTGGTTCAAAGACACCAGCTTGTTTATTATCACGAGGCTTTCCATTGACCAAGTCAAGACCAATCCTGGAAAGAAAAGCTATGATCAGATGGAAAGGGAGAAATACATCTGGAGAGTACGCCGCTTCATTCATACCAGCTCCTGGTGACACACGGAACTGAATGTCCGAAGGAAAAGAATTCAGGGATAGCCTACCCCATTCTGCAGGCAAATTATGGCTCCCTAAATCAACAGAACGGTTTTCCACCCAACTCCCCCACCCACTTAGAATTACTTCCCTACGGATACTTGCCACTTGAGATTTTTGCGATCAGGATTAACTTGAGCCTCGTTATGGAATGCTCGTAACTTTGCAACAAGATCTGTAGCATCCTGAGCAGCATTCACTGCCAGTGTATTTGGAATTATTAAGAGGGATCTTGCAAATTCTGCTATTGCAAGTTGTTCACGCGATCCCTAAAAAGAGAACAAAGTTTTAAAACTAACTCACTGTCGCTGATGGAATAAGAAAAGCACAGCCACAATTACGACAGCAGGACAAAACACCCTGCACATTTAGTTGAATTATCGGAGGGAAAAGTAATTCATGTTTTCTGTTTGAAAGAAGCATCTTGCAACTCTGTTTATGCTTTCAAGAACCATGCAACTGATCTGTGGTAGAAGAAAGAAGATTCACGCTGTCCTAACAGAACACATGTGTGCAGTTACTTGTCTGTCTAACACTCACCATACTTGTTGCATAATTTTCAAGATATATGGAAAGCGCTGCCTCTACAGCACCACCGCCTGGAACAACAGACTTGGACTCCAGTACTCTCTTAACAACACAGAGAGCATCGTGTATAGATCGTTCCATTTCATCACACATGAAGTCATTAGCTCCTCGTAAAATGATGGATGCTGAAGTACGAGCCTTTGTGCTGTGGAATAAAGGAATGAGAAGACAGCTTTGTTGAAAAAACACACAAAGAAAGTTCTCATACGACCGCTTTAGTGCCACAGTCAGAGTATTTGATTCCCTCAGAAGCAACTACAGAAAGAGACTACAGTAAGTTGAACACTGAGAGAACACTGACACCGAGATCAGAAGTGAAGTCAATACACAAGTATATTCTCGTTAAAGAAACTGTAACTAAACGTTAAATACAGCCTATCTAGCAACCTGATGCATCGTGTTTGCTGTAACAGCTGTCCAGCCCCAGCAGACAAGATGAAATACTGTGACTTTCACCTCCCATTTGCAGTGGACTTGATATTCTCTTTCCCATGTGTATAACTACTCATGCCACTGAGATAGCATGGAAGCAAATAAACGGGATTTTATCTCAAATCCAAGAGAAAAATCACACACAAAACTGAGTATTCTCAAAGGGGTCCTTACTTCTTGATTAAGATCAGTTCATCATCACAGATTCTCTCTTGAATCACTTCCTCTGCCTGTCCCAGCATTAATGCCTCAAAACTTTCTTCACCTTCAAGGTTTGCAAGGGTTGAACATATGGTTGCTTTAACAAACAAAAAACATGTGAAATTAGCATTCAGTTCCAACACATCCTTTGCTAACTTCTCAGAAGCACATCAGACACACAAAACAAGTACAAGCAGACTAAGCAAATTTTCTTCAAATTTCTTCTTCAAATTTTCTTCGGCCCACATGCCGAGAGGACTTACTCTGAACATCAGTTAGAGCAGCTTTTATTTGAAGAAGCATTTTCACATACACATACCTCCTGATGCCTTAGCAATCCGCTTAAGATCCCTCTTTACAACTCTTCGTACCGCCATGGCACCAGCATCAACAAAGTACTTCAGACACATGTCATCAATACCTCCAGTGGTTAGAATAACGTTGGCACCGGTGGCCAAAATCTTCTGGATCCTTTCTTTTGTAATATCTGATTCTCTGCAAGGGCAATGTGAAAATTAAAAAAACACAGATCTCGAATTTCATAATTAAGTTCCATTAACCGATGTCCTGAAATCTTCATGCAGAATTCTGCCAAGAAGGAACCACCTCAAAAGCGTACGTGCATTTCTTTGAAATGAACTGATCAATTAATCCTCTGAATCCCACTGCCTGTTAAGGCAGCCTCCCACACACCTTTGCCGTATCTGGTCCAGCTTCTCAGGGTCCGTGATAACAACCTGAACACCGAGCTTCATTTTTGCTTTCTGCAGACTGAAGTCAAGGCACGCAATCTTTGCATTAACTATTCTCTTTGTCATACCTGAGGACAGAGAAGAAAAGGGAAGAAGGAAAAAGGCTGTGTCAAACTGACCCTCAAGTTCACATTAGAAAATAACACTACTTTTACGCGTCAGTTATTTAATCAACTTGTTTTTCCAATCTCCAGTTCTACCTGAGTATGAGAAAATACTAACAAAGACTTCTAACCATCAGTCTCACATGCTTCTATGTTACTTAACCACAAAGCAACTCTATTATAAACTTAACATCTCGACAAAAACCGACACTGGCTCTCAAAATGGGAGGTTCTTAAGGACTGCAGTGTTACCATGCCAATACTCAGCAAAATAAACAGTTACAAGTATGTGAGTCTCCTACTAGCTCTCATACCCTATCTAGGAACTGTTATGAAGTGGTAAGGTTTTTTTGCTGTTTTTCTTGTTTCGTCATTTTGGAATTGAAACACCGTAAGTCTCCCAACTAACGCAGTCAGATCTATGCAGAAAGACTGAGAGTACCAAACTCACACAAATACTTTATGAAACACAGTATGTTCTTACCCTGGGAGCCCACCACGCAGTTCAGAGCATAACCATTCACGAGAATGCTCTCTTTTTGGCTGCGGCCATGTGCCTTCAAAACATTAACAGAGTTGATTGGATACCGGGCCTGCCCCTTCTGGTCTGTGTATTTAACTGCCATTGCAGCATCCACCACCATATTTGCAAAGAAATCCCCATCTCTAAAATGCTGTTAAGGTCAAAACTGAGGATGAAAACTACTGTTGCGCGTAAGGAATGGAAAAGGAAAGAAAAAAAGCTGACTTTCTTGTATAAAATGTAACTTTAAGGGAATGAGTAACTCAAAACAATGAGAAGAAAATCAGGACATGCTAGTGCAAAGCTGGTGTTTGACACTCCTTTTTGCTCTTAACAGAAACACCTATGCTATGATTACAGTACGTATCCCCCTCTTAGCAGAGATCAAAAATACAGTTGTTTCTATCACTATCAACCAAAACACAACCTCCTTTCCTGCAGTTTCACTCCTCTCATACTTCTGAATTTTTCCTTTCACATAGTTTTGTTTTTTTTTTTTGTTTTTTTTTTTTTTTTTTTACACAGAGCACTAACACGTACAGTAGTAAGGAAGAAATCAATATAGTTCCATCTATTATAGTGTCCTTATTCGGATTCAAGTAACTTGGGAAGGTCTGGACATGCTCTCCCATACCAGATAACAACACTAGAGAAATGTTCTTTGCATCCTTGTTATGAATGGGAGAATACTTTTATCATTTTTTTCTGCTGCTGTAAAAGAAACTAGCCTAGAAACTGAATCAAGCTCTCTAAACACGTAATAACTGAGCCAAGTTAAAGGATACATTCCTATAATTTTCGAGGACATAGATGTTTTAGCAGCATTAATTAGGCATTCCCTGCCTAACTCGTCTGTGTTAATAATAAGGTTTTCATTGATGTAGCGAACTGCTTCCCTGCAGAACAAAGACAAAACGCTGATGAAGAATGCCACCTTTACAGAAGACAAATCTCATGCCCTCAGCCCTGCTAAATGTTACACAGAAACCAAATCAATTCTTCTCACTCAGCAAAATGACATTTTCACATGACAGCGTGCAAACGCAGGATTAAAACAGTTAAGAACAATGAAACCAGAGTATCCATTTTGCACAAAGAAATCTTCATTAATGCAGTTATAAAAACAGAAATAAACAAAAAGCACGCAGTTATTGTACCTGGAAAATGGAATATAATTCAAATGTATCAGTTCCTTACTTGCAAGCAAGTCGGTATCCACCAATAATGGAGGTAGGATGGATTTTCTGTTTGACTAGTTCATCTGCATTTTTCAGAAGTTCTGCAGCAATGATCACCTGTTTGAAATACAAACACCAAACATACGTATTCCATACAACCAAAACAACTTACTGCTGTCATACGGTACAAAGTAGAATCCCCAGTAGTTCACTGTCCATCCAGCAAACCTCCTAAAACAGACCTTATGAAAAGGCCACCCAATCGTAAACAGCTCAATTTTCCCTAGAATCTGTTACAACACTCACCATTCTTACCCATCAGCTTTAGTGCTTTACTTTCACACTGCTTAGAAACTAAAAATGTCAATTCAGAAACTATCCCTGATTTCAAGAAAGGAAAAAAAAAAGAAAAAAAATCAATATTCTGCAGTGATTGAGTTCCATCCCAGTACATCAACTGCACATAGAAAAAAGTATCTATAAAATGTAAGCACACAACTCGTATTTCTGTATTCTGTAACCCACTTTAAGAAAAATGAGATCACGAAACGCTGACATTTGTTGCATCTGCCTATACAACTTTTTGCATACCACTGAGGTTGTCCCGTCACCGACTTCTTTGTCTTGTAGGTCTGCCAGCTCACATAGGACTTTTGCAGCAGGATGTTCAACTTCCAGCAGTTTCAGAATGGTGGCACCATCATTAGTAATGGTCACATCCTAGTTTTCAGAAACGGAATACTAGTACAAAACACGCCTATCTTTTTCTGTCACATTTCACCATGTTAATTAAACAGAACTTTACTTTTTCTTCATTAAATACTCATGAAATGGCTATTTATACAAAATGTTTATTGCTTTTTTTGTAACCAAGTGACCCACTGTTACCAGGGCAGGACTGGCACTTCATTTTCATCAGAAATACCAGTTAGATATCAAATGTTCTGCATGTATCACGCTCACAACAAAGTAGTGAATCACTTCCAATATTGTATTTTATTGTGGTACTCATATAATGAGAATTCTGAATAGTTTAAACTGCAAAATACAGATTTTAGAATTGTTAAGAGTTAGTTGAAATCACTATTCTGTTGCATCTCAGAGAGAAGATCTCAGGGTATACAAGTCAACACCATCACAAGGTCTGACTTCAGCATTTAATATTCATTCGAGTCAAAGTAACTTTTTGAAGTAGTGGTTTTTACCTGCAGAAAAAGACTATTTGTAATACAAAATCTGCTGATGCGATACAGAATGAACCACCTGAACACTGTTTAACTGAAATGCTCCTCCTTCCACACCACATGAACACCAAACAAGTACATGAACACGAGACCCAGGAAGCACGCTAGGTGGAAGCACTTGTACAGGACTTCCTGGTACTTTCCACTTAAGACAAAGCTTGCTTACTTACCCCAATCTCATCCACCAACATCTTATCCAGACCAACTGGCCCCAGGGAACTTTTCACGATGTTGGCAATAGCAGATGCAGCAGTAACTGCATAAACGAAAAGCAAAAAAAAATCAAGATTAAAAAAAAAAAAAACCCTTCAGAATCTTTAGATAAAATAAACTAACTTAGGATCAGTTTCAGTCTGCCTAAACACCGTAACTGTTTGCTGGTACTAAGCAGTATGAAATTCAAGAAGCACGTAGCAAGGTAGATACAGACCCCACGGTACAACCATATAACCCAAGATGTAACAACTATTACTGTATCTTCTTGCCTTGATTAGGTCTGTAACTAACATAAAATACCTTTTAGTCATGAAAGTCTAAAGTGAGGGGCGTTCAGGCACTGAAATGATAACGGAGCATCTAACAAAGCAGCTTATTTACGTCTTGTTCTGCCAACTTCACGTAGGAAAAAAGATACAATCAATCTTTTCCTTCAGACCGTGGCAAGATTTTCCTCTATCCCACAAGCATAGCCACTTCCTCTGGAGGCTGAAAAAGTGGTAGTATAATGGGAACAGCTGCAATGCAGGCCCTCACTCTGAGCTTCAAAAGGTGCGACTGCTGTTCTTCAGAGCAGCCTTTCGGAAAAAAGCTGCCACAACCAGCCAGGTTAAGGCAACCCTGACCATAAGCGCGTATCAGAACCGAACGACCCTCACAATCACCAGGAGGCAGATCAGTTTCGTTATCTTTTACCTTCTCGCACGCACGGACAACCCCGGGGCGCATAACCTTCCCCTAAGGATGCTCGCTAAAACCCCGAAGGCCGCGTGACGCTCGTGAAAAGCACAGCACGGGCAGCGCCCGTTCCCCCAGCAGCACCGGGCACCGCAGGGCGGCAGGCGGGGCGGGGAAGCACATGGCAGCGCCATGTTCCCTCCCCCGCGCTCCCTCCCCGCTCAGCGGGCCCCGGCGGCAGCGCGGCCGTTACCGTTCTGCGTGCGGATGGTGTCGCCGCTGGTCCGCTCGCCGAACACGGCCAGGGGCCCCTCCATCGCCGCCATCTTCCCGCCGGGCCTCGGCGCAACACGGACGAGACGCAGCGCCCAGCCGCACAATGGCCAACGGGCCGCCGCGGAATGCCGGGAGCTCCGCCCGAGGACGGCGCGGGCAGGCCGTGCGCACGAAGGGCGGGGCTTCGGCCTGCCCGTCCAATCCGGAGGCGCGGCGCGGCCAGCCTCAAGCCGTGATTGGCCCTTCCGTTGAACAAAGCCACTGGACCGAAGGAGAGGCGGCAGCGCTTCCAGGAGGTTCTAGAAAAAGCGGGGCGGTGCGCGGCTGGTTTGCGCATGCGCGTTGGGGCGCTGACGTGTGGCAGCGCCGGCCCGGCGGGGAAAGGGGGGTCGGGGGGAACGGATGCCCGAGTGCGTGTGGTATTGCTCTTTCCTGGACTGCGGTTGGATCGAACGCGTCTTGCGGTGTGGCATTTCCGCACTTTTACCTACAGTACTACAACGCGTTACTTCGCTTCCGAACGGAATTCGTTATTCTCCTAGTTGCAAAGCCACGACCTGTTTCGTTCTCGAGCCCGGGTTTCTTCCTTCGGAATAGAGAAAAGCGACGAGCGGCCGCCACTCAAAGCCACCGCGGCTCCCTCCGCTTACGCGCTCCTACGGCGTACCCACCCGCTGCTCCCACGTGACACAGCCCGCTGTGGGCGGGAGCGCTCCCCGACTTCCGGAGGGAGGTGCCGGCCTCACGCAAGATGGCGGCGGCCAGCGGCCTCTGAGCGCCCGAAAGGTGCCTGCCGCCTGAGGCCGCGGCGGGGCCGGCTCGCCATGGCGCTGGGCGGTCGCGGCTGCGTGCTGCTGGCGGCTGGCCGGCTCCAGGCGCGGGGAGCGGGTAGGTTCGATTGCTGTGCCGTCCTTTAAGCCACACTTCTCCGGCAGCGGCCTGTGCTGCCGGCTGGGCGTCGCTTTTTGTGGTTTTGTTTTTCCCTCCTGTCTTTTTGTTTTCCTGCTTTCCTTTAAGGTGTCCGCTATGCATCAGCTACAGCTGGCCTTCGACCAGAGGCCAGTTTGAGAGTGATCAGGCCGATTGAGAGTGAAATAGACACGAGGGAGAATGAGGTGATTTCCCCAGAGTTCACTAACAGGAACCCTCGGAACCTGGAGCAGTTGGCGCTCGCTAGGAAAGAGCGTGGCTGGAAGACTACGTGGCCAAAGCGTGAGTTCTGGCACAGGTGGGTCAGAAGACCGCTAGAGGAGGTGAAGACTTCAAAATAAATAAATAAATAAATAAGAATCAAAAATACGTGTACTATGTGGAGTTCCCATAAAACGTACTTTTTGGGTTATCGAATGAGTTGACCCTTTAGCATTAGACTTTAAGAGGCTGTGTGACAAACCTAGAGCTGCTTTTCAGCTGGAGCAGTTCCCCCATGCAGACAGCATTGTACGGATGCGCAGTGTTTGTTTTTGGGGCGAGTGCGTGCGAAGCACTCTAGGGCTAGGCACGTGATCGCTGAAAAATCACTCCTGGAACTTCAGTCTCTTTAACTGGTAAAAGGAGTCTTATTTAGTGTCCAAATAAAGTAAGAAAAAAAGCCTGCCAAGTTAATAAAAGCAGTATTGAGAAATCATTATATTAATAGTTCCAGCGCATTCAATGTTATAAAAAAAAGAACGTAGGTTACTGTATTTCAGTGTGTCCTCTCTGAGGAAGGCATCATACTGCACGGTGCATTTTTCCCTCGCCCAGGTTACGGCTGGAGCGGACGCAGCATTATGTGGAAGCCTTTGTGGAGCGCAGTAATGGCCATGTTGTGTTATCTGCCTCTACTCGGGAGTGGGCTATAAAGAAGCATCTGTACAGTCCTAAGGGCGTCGCAGCCTGCAGGAACCTTGGCCGCGTTATGGCACAGCGCTGTTTGGAAGCGGGAATCAACTTTGTGAACTTTAAAGCTGTTATTCCTTGGGAATACCGCTGTGATTCGGCAAGTACCTGTCTCCTTATACTTGATGTGTGGGGTTTTTTTTTTTTCCCTTTCTAATCACTAATTTACGTATTTTCACCATTACTTTTCTTGTGTGGCTTGACTGTTCCGTCTTGCAAAGACGCTCACAAGCTGCACTCTCTGTGTTCACAGTGTTGTTTGGGTGCTAACTGCGTTCTCTCTTATTTATCTACATCTCTCTTTCCAACAAGATCCAGGAATTTGAAAAAGCGATGACGGAGGGCGGTGTTGTTCTGCGGGAGCCACGGAGGATCTACCAGTAAAATGGAAACCACTGGGACAACTTCCAACGAACAGCACTCGCTTCCTTAGGTGTGTGTCCAGGCGCAGCGAGGGACTGAAAATGGGAAAGAGTTGGAACGTGGCATCCAATAATAAAATATTTGTAAATAGACAGAAGTGTCGTATTCCTGATTCTGAAATGTAGCCTTTCTTCTTAAACTGGACTGAAGCGTTGTCCTAGTTCAGCTTTATCACTTGGGTCCCTGTGTGTGACACTTAGCGAAATGCCGTTACCACGTGAAAGTTGAGACCAGTAACAAAGCTGCGCGCAATGCTCGCTGAAAACCGATAAAGCTGATGTTCTCATAACGGCGCCTCGCAGCCCCCTCACATCCCAGTGCGGCTCCGTGCGGGCCGAGGAGCGCAGCTGCGGGGCGCGCCGGCCCCCGTGCGCCTGCACCGTCCCCTCAGCCCCGCGGGCGGAGCGTGCTGCCCGGCGGCGGCCATGGACGTGGGAGCGCCGGAGTTCGCGGGCTGCCTGCCCCGCCTGCGGGACCGCGTCGGCCGCGCCGCCTTCCTGGGTGAGCGGCGCGGGCTGTGTGGTGCGGCTGCCGCCCGCCCCGCCGCTGATCCCTTTTCTTTGGAGTTTGCTCTTGCTGCTCCCTGCTCAGGTGCGATGCGTGCTTCCTTTTCTTTCAGTGTTTTTGTTTGTTGTTTAACAGGCCTGGACTTGGAGTTTACCGGCCTACATTCAGCTTTCCCAGAAAATAACCAGCCCAGGTGAGGGTGTAGGACGTCACGTTTGGGGAGGGGGCTGCTGCTCATGTGTTGTGGCAGCAGACCTGTGCGCTGCAACTCCTCTTACTCTCATCCCTTTCCCCACCCCATTAATCATTTATCAGCCTGTTGGACTCCCCAGCTGAGCGGTACCAGAAGATCAGGCAGAGTGTGCAGCGCTTCACCATCGCGCAGCTGGGTGAGTGCCGTGCTGGCAGGGAGCCCCTTGTCTCCAGCCTTCTGCTGAGCCCTGCACACAGCTGTGTTTGTGTTCTGTGCACATTGCTGTTGGTTTATTGTGGTTGGTTGCTTGATCTTCTCCCAGGTGTAATAGAATCCGCTTTTAACATTGTAAGAAGTCTTGTGGGCCGTGTACTTCTCACTGGTCTAAAGTTGTTAGTGCACTCCCTCAGGGTCATCACGTTCCTAATTGTCACAGCATTTGTAGATACCAGCCCAACATCACCACTCCAATTAAAATTTCTCTTTTGCAGGGCTAGCAATATTCTCAGAAGAAAATTCGAACAAGTAAGTAAAAATCAACTTTTCCACGTGACCTCACAGTTTCTTTTTAAAATGGAGGTGGTGTGGTTCTACTACTACGCAGAAGTCTCTTGAGAAAGGTTATGTAATTTCTTGTCATTATCTTCTAGTGGAGTTTTTCTTTTCGTTGTAGGTATGTGGTGCATTCATACAATTTCTTTCTCTTTCCCTCAACATTGGGAGTTACGGATGCTGAACTCACCCTCTCTGCATCTAGCATCCAATTCCTGTCTCACTATGGCTTTGACTATAATAAGGTAGGTAGTCTCTGAGCTAGGAATCTAGAACAGAGGAAGTCTGTGCAATTACAGGAGAAATTAGAATTGAAGTCCACATACTCATGGGGTAAAGAGCTTCTTGCTAATGTATGAATACATAGTGTGTTTTATTTTCAATGGGGAGAGGGAGCAGTGGTTTTCTGAAGTGCCTTAGAGGCAGTAACCACATCTGTGTCAGCCTAAGGCAGATTTCCCCATCTTTGAAGAGCAAGAGTCATCTCTAGTGAGCTTACAAGTCAGTAAACAAGACCTCAGAGGGCCTTTGCTAGCCGTGAAGGTGGGAAGCTCTCAGTTTACCTGCATCTTTTCTATCACTGCATTTCGCATAAAATTGAGGCTATGTTGTTACATAAGAGCACTGGTTAGCAATTCTAAGAAGGTAGTGTTGTGTGATTTTTATGTTGACACATGAAATATCTCCTTAAAGGAAAGTTGAAAGCAGAGCAAAAATGCATGCCTTCCCTTCTGTAAAAGTGTATCTTACATTACCAAGAGTTGATATTTTCTAAGCAGATATTTTTAAAATGAGACACAGACTCATCTTCCAAATACTTGCCAGGTTCGAACCTGGCTAACCTGCTGTTCCCTAATCTGGTGCAAGAAAGGCCAGTGGAGAATAACCAACCTGGCGTTTTTTCCCCTTCAGTTCCTGAAAGACGGAATCCCATACATGAATGAGTTACAGGAGAAGATCCTTAGCCAGCATCTCCTAGAGGGTAGCTGGAAAGTCTGCAGGTGAGCATTCATCAGAGAGATGGCTCCCATAATGCTGCTGCTGACAGTTCTCTTTTCTCAGATCATGTTTTGTAAAACAAGTAAAACCTGTTGATCTGAATGCCCTGCTGCCAACTTTTCCCACATGCTGTGGTCTGTCCTGAGAAGGACTCAGATCACGGAATCATAGAACGGCTGAGGCTGGCAGGGGCCTCTGGTGGCAATTTGCTCCAGCCTCTGCTCTGGAAGGGACACCAAGAGCTAGTTGCCCAGGATCGCGTCCAGGCAGCTTTTGAAGATTTCCACGGAGGGAGGGAGGTCCTCAGAAACTTTTACGCAGCCTCTCTGGGCAACCTATTCCAGTGCTTCTTCACTTGGGCAGTGAAGAAGTGCTTCCTGATACTTAGGTGGAAAGGATCCCAAGATGCAGTCTGGATATTTGGCTGAATAGTTGGGAAATTTTTCTGCATTCCCACAGCAGTCACCATCTATGGAAACAACCAAAACGATTTCCCCCACTCTCCTTTATCCCTGATCCTGTTTTAGTGCTCTGAACATGAAGGTGGTGAAGAAGGCTATTGATGAAGTGACCTGTTGGTTGGCAGTAGCCAAGGAAGGGGACACAGTGATTCTGCAGGATCTGAGCGGTATGAAGCAGGCTGCCTTCCTGTGGGGTCTGAGTGGCTTCATCACTTCTGAATGTCTGGTGCTGCTTGTCTTTTTCTACCTCTGTCTGTGCCTCCATTTTCATCAGGAATTTGTTTCTGGGCTCTACTTTTCTGTGCTGTTACGGTATTGGGTTCTCCTGGGGCAGAAATGGATGTCTCAGTGCACGAAGAAGAGCTTGCTTTGCAGTCATTGGCTTCCATTGGGTGCTTCTGAGTAGCAGCTGAAGAATTCTTAGTTGCTCTGAAACAGGAGAGCTTTGGATTTGTCTGCAGTAGGCTTGTTTTCAGTTCAGCACGATTTGGAAAAAGATGGCTCTTCTTCCCGAGTATATTACTGATCATGTGCGGCAACAAGAAAGGCTCACGAGGCCACAGGGGAAATAGTGATAGTAGGGATAGGAGCCCACTTGCAGCCTGTATTGCTCTGACACCTTTCACAAACACAGCTTTTTTTTGGTTTTGTTTTTGCTTTTTTTTTTTTTTTTTCCTCAGAACTCTCATGATTGTCTTCCCCCCTCCTCTCATTTTCAGTTGGTCTTTTCATTTCCTCTGTGTCTCCCACAAGCTTATTTGACTGAAATTCTCCATGTGGCTTTTTTTTGTTGTTGTTGTTGTTTTTATTTTTTGCTGTCCTCATGTGTGCAGAAATGTACTAAGATCATACCATTCCAGACTTTTCTTTGTGTACCCTGGAGCAGAACCATCTGGTTAGTCCTTCTGTCTAGAAAAAAGTGTTTTCCTAAATAGAGTTATTTGCACCTCTATAAAGGTTTTACTATTTCTTTTCTGTCTTAGATTCTCAGATGCTTGATGTTCAACTGGTTCTGAGAGAAGCTTTGCAGAACATTTGGACACAGCCTCTCGGACAAAATGAGGTGAGCTGTAACCTTGGACCTTTTGAAAAGAGAGTTTCCACCTAAATAGACTGACATTCTCACAAGAAACTCTGAAGTGCTTTTAATTGTGCTTTTAACGATAAGGGTCTAAGAGGAGAGGGCAGTGATGAAGGAATGTTCTGGGAAGTGTCGATTCTGAATACCATTTCTTGGGATCTCACGTTGAATAACTTTGGTTTCTGTTTCCCCTGTATCCACAAAACACCTTAAGTGAGAAAAGCCCTACAATTCTGTGATCCATCTGTTAAAAAGAGAAGCATTAATAAGGCACCATTAGAAGAGGTCTCATACTACTGGAGCACTGATCTCAGTAAGAATGAGAAGTAAAAGTGCTCTGAGGTCTCAGGGATGCACGTTTTCTCATTTTTTTTTCTCCAGTTTTCATGACCTAGAAGTGGATCTTGAGTCTTTGGCATTCCGTACACACAAGTAGTGTGGGAGGCTGATATCCAGTAACTGTTCTTTACAGGTAGTGGTGAAAAAAGTGAGTCTGCAGCATCGTCACCTTCTGGAAGGCTCTTCTCATGACTCTTGCCGGAAAGAGCTCATTCTCACATCTGCCCGGGGCTTTACCAACCTTTTCCAGATAATTGTTAAAGCTAAAAAGGTAAAACAACCCATCACTACTCTCTCTTTCTTTCTTTCTCTGGGAATCTATCCTGTAGTTCCTTAAATCCACTCAAAATAGAGTAGTGCTGAAAAACACCCTCTTTGGAGAGACCACACGTCTGATTTCTTGAAAGCATTAGTCTTGATATAACTTATGCAACCTGAATAACTTTTGGGTGAGAGCGTGTGGATGCTGTCCACGGGAGGAAAGGATTACAGCTGTTGAGTAGGCCTGAGGTTGGTTACATCTGAGTCCTTCTGCAAAACTGTGCCTCAGTGAGCTGTTATGTTTGTTCTTCCAATAGCCCCTGGTGGGACACAACATGCTGATGGACCTCTGTCATCTCCACGACAAGTTCTACAACCCCCTGCCAGGTAATGCTGTGTGTATCTGCTGTCCCCAGGATCTGTGTTGCCAGCACGTACCTTGCAGCAGGGATGGGAGGGTGGGAGACAGTGGCCCTTCGCCACTCCAGCCACTCACAGAGTTTAGCAAGCAGCAGTGCTGGTCAGCTCTTCTGTGTCCTGCTGGAACAGGGCATCATTCCTCTGAGTACCCTTCCTTTTCTTAATTGTTAGAAATACCATTGGCTTATCCTCAATTCCATAATGTCTTTATTCCTGTGCTTTGCTTTCAGAAAGCTATGAGGAATTTAAAAGGAATATTCACCACCTGTTTCCTGTCCTCATAGACACCAAGACTGTAACAAAATCCATCTGGAAGGTGAGATGCAAAGAACTTTCTTCATGGATTTAAATCTGTTTCACCCATGAAAGAAGATACCTTTCCCGAATGTCACAGAGCTGTGACCAGTTTTAAGTGTTGCCTTGAAATGGTCTGATTTCAGATCCCATTTAATGAGGTGGCAAGACTAGTGAATGAACTCAGGTGGTTTTCTAACGTGGCTTTGTTTTGCAGGACTACCAGTTTCCTCGAGCATCTAATCTCCTGGAGGTGTATGAGGTTTTGTGCAGGTCAGTGGTAGAGTGTAAAGCTTCTGTAGTTCCTTTGTTTTCGTGGAAAAAGTATTTTGTATGTTCATAATTTTCCTCTTCCCAGAAGTTTTCAAGCTTGTTTCTTGTCTTCCTAAGCTTCCTTCATTGCTTTGTGATGGCTTTCTGTCTTTGTTTAATTGGTCTCAAGGTTTGTTTGCAAATAGCCTGATACACAGCTGTCCAGCTGGATGTTGCTTATGGCATGTTATGAAATGAGTGAGTTTAAGTTGTCAGTGAAAACACTGATTTCAAATACCAGCTCTCAGGAGAAAGCTTCTCTTAGCACTGAGCTGAAAGCAGTAACTAAGTACAGTAATCAAATGGAGCATCAGTAGATAGAATATTTCATCAGCTTAGCTGTGGTGTGTTACTTACCTTCTTTCATTAGTTCTGTGGATTCATTGCTTCTGTGTGTTATAAGTACTTCGTAGGAAAAGCAAAATTTCCCCTGTTAACCTTCAATCCTACTCCCAAAAATCAGGTAGAAAATTAGAGCTTATAAAAACAGTATTATTCTGTGGTGGGTGTTACTGTTTTTAGCTGTTTCAGACTGCAGATTCTCAGAGGTCTTGTGTTTTTTGGTCTTCCATTTCAGCCATTCCATGAGTATAAATTCAGTCTGGCCCATTCACTTTCAGTTTAATTCACATTTTTGTGTGCAGTTAGAACACGTGCTCCTTAGCAGGGTTGAATGGAAGAGGCTGAAGTAGTATTTAGGAGTTAGTTTTCAGAAAAGTTGGAAGACTGCGTTCAGCAAAGCATCTCCCCCTTCTCACGGGATAGTTTAAAAGTTCCTTCTAAAATGTTCTGTAGCTTTTTCTAGAACAAAGCCACGGGTTACTAGAGAGCAGGCGTGTAACTTTGTCTCTAGCATACTGAGGAAGGACAAAAATCTTACTCGTCCACTTGCCTTCAGCAGCGACCTAAATCCCGTGGATCCAGCGTGTCCAGTGATTGCTTTTGCAAGTGACTCTGCGCGATACGGTACAGTTTTTATGTTGATATAGTTGATTTTGTTCTTTTTGTGTGCATCTCACTAAGCTCTTCAGACGTTGGTATAACTGCTGCCTTTTTGTTGGGGTCATTTTAAAACACCCAGTAGAATCACGGGCATGCCATAGGGTGTAAGGGCTTTGAGGGGAGGGAGGGAACAGCTGAACGATGGGGGAATAAACAGAACAAATCTTACAGGCATTAAGGTTCTGTGGCTGTGCAGTTTCCACAGTGTGCTAGAGGTGTTTGTTTCTCTTTGATTTTGTTGGACACTTACAGCTGAGAAGAAGTCTCCTCATGAGGCAGCATATGATGCCTTTCTCTGTGGTTCAGGTAAAATGCTGCTTCAGCACTTCTTGAAAGTTTTTGTTCCAACGTGACAATTCCTTTCCTGCCCTCTGTCTCTGTTTATGTAATGGTAAGTAGCATTTGTTTATATAACGTTGTTCTTAGCGACATAGCACTTCAGTGAGTTTTGTACTTTATAAAGAAATTTCCTTCAGTTGTGTTTCTGCAGTTCTGTTCTAATGCTGCCTCGCTGTTCCTCCTTCTAGTTCTTCTGAAGTCAGCTCATTTGCAGCTGTGCAGATTGACAGAGTGAGTGGAGCTTAAGGGTTTATTAGGAATTGTTGCACAGATGGGTCTTGGGGAAAACAAGCCGTGAGTTGGCTCTGGCTGACGTTTTCTGGTCAGGCTTTCCTTTTGCATAAGAGAGGGCATCATCGAAAATGTCACCGTTCTAATTAGATTGTTATTTTATAAATCTGAAAGGAGTAGCTTTATGTCAAAGCTGACATTTAAAAAACGAAATCGGGGGCCATGAGATTGCTCAGAGGTTGGGAAACGGCGCAGTGAATCCTTCATCCTTGGACAAGCTCTCTTGGGGTCAGTTCACTTGGTTAAGGGTCACATCATTTTCCATTAGTTTCCACTTCAGAAATCTGCGTGATTCAGTGACATCAGTTAAGCTACTGTTCAAATCCCTTCCCTCTTCTTGCAACTTTTTGGCTTCTGTAGATGATGCCAAGTTTCGAAGTACCCATTTTCTCACTAATCGAGGGCTCTGTGCTTCAGAGACCTTGCGTGGCAGTGCATTGCTGGAGAAACACAGCATTGTTCCATTTTGTTTCCTGACGTAGAGATGCAGTGAAGGCCAATCCTTGTTTCTCTCAGTATCTCACCGCGTTAGCTGAGTATTTGAACAAGGTGAATTTCATCCGAGGCGGCGTCTCAAGCATTGTACGTATGAATTGCAGGTCTGTAACCTGCTGCTGGGGTGTGTAGGTCTGTAGCCCAGCTGATGTATTCATTAGAGGAGAACTGTCCACCCTTGCCTGGGCCCACCTTGGCAGAAGTTGTCTCCGTGCAAGTGGCACAGGTGACCTTTCAAAACATGGATGAGTTGAATTTCTGCCATAAGGAATTTGTTATCCTGGAAGGTGGCATTAGTCCCTTTATGTTGTTGCTGTTTCTCTGTTTTTTTTTTCTATGCGATGGTGGTGAGTTTGCTTTTATGACTCACGTTTAGAAAAAAAAAATCCAAAAAATCCTAGGGCAGAAGAAACATAATCTCACACCATCAGCTGTGTTGTATGGAGGACTGTCTTATTTTTGTGTTGCATTTTCTGATCCTGTTAGTAGTGCGTCTGCAGTATTTCTGGATTCAGATATGCCTCAATATTGCACATCTTCCAGAATTTTTGTGGGGAGGATGCTTCCTGCCACTACCCCCCTCCCTTGGTTGTCTGTGTCCGCGGTTGGCCACGGCTGGATGAAAGGCAGATCTATCAGGAGTTACGGCCTCTTTGTCGCTTTGATGTCAGACGGCTTTCAGAGAACCAATTCATTTTGCTCTCCAATAGATACAAGCAGTGAGTAACCAGTAAATCCTGACTTCCTGTACCTTAACCCTCTCATGCAAGTTCTCTCCCACTCTCTCCTGTACCGTTCTGTTTCAACAGAGAGATTCCTGCCCTGATCTGTGAGGTGCCATAAGCAGCCTGTGAGTCGTGGTTAATGACGTCTGTTCTTGTTACAGTGTCGTTCGTGTTCTGCGTGATTACAGACATCACCCTAAGCTGCACATCTCTGTCTATCGCCACTGGAGGCACTCTCCAAACGTGAACTGCTTGTTAAAGTGAGTTAGGGAAATCGCATGAATGGGGAGGAGGGGGGGGGAAAGGCAATCTGCTGCTCTGTGGCTGTGTCTCAGAGAACAGGGGGTTCAGAAGCAGACTCCTGTGCTGACTGCGAGATTCTGCTGATGAGCTTTCACCCCTGAGCAGTTGGACATTAATTTTGTTCTATTAACTATGGAAGGTTTCCCCATGGATAGATAGCATGTGCTATGGTAACAGACAGAGGATGACCTTGGTGAGCTGCAGTGCCAGCTCTGAGCCTGGGGGGAGGAGGCAGAGTCTCCAGGTGTGGGATGGCTGTGTTTCTTTCTACAGAAGAGTTGAAAACTCAGTAGTAGGAGAGAATTCCAGATTCAAAGTATGTCTCTCTGGAGAGGCAGTGACAGCAGTGCTTGTCTGTAGTGCATTTATGCCCTGACACAGAGGTCCCTTCCAAACCCTCCAATTCTGTGATTCTGTGACACAGACTGGAAAAGAATAAAACAAGAATAAAATTATCAGTGTTTTATCATTCTTGCCCTTCAGAGTCTCTGGTATCGTGGCACTGTGGTCTCTGTTGGCCTTTGTGCTCGGAGGAGCTCCTTCCTGTTCACCATAACTCTCTCAAATGAGCCCTGAGGAACAGATCATTTTTTTGTTTGTTTGTTTTGAATGTTTGCTTTGTTGTGTTTCATTCAATAAAGCGTGAGCAAAAAGAATAGTGTTTTTAATTGCTTTCTTGGAGAAGTGTTTTTGAATGGGATGTGTTGGGTCGAGTTTGTGTTTCTTTGTTATCTGTTCAGAGCACCACCCCCTCCTGCAGAGGGGCACGTTGTTCTTTTAAGACTGATTTACTTGGCTCTTCTATTGGTTCTTTGCAGCTATTCGTGAGCCAGTTTGTTCTCAGTGCTTGCTCTGCTGCACAGAGCACATTTATGCTGAAGTTCTGGAAGTTATGAAATGGACGAGACTATTTTTAACGGCAGTTGTAAAGCAGGGGAAATGTCACTGTTACCAATTGGAAATGGGCAGAGCTGATGCAGAAACCGCTCCGGAGGCTCATGAAGTATTACAGAGAATATAAAATGACTTGCAGTGCTGTGAGCGTTGTGCATTTCAGTGATAGAGCTGAAGATAATCACAGCTAAAGGGAATTTATTGGCTTTCAATTTGTTGAATATACACAGGTCAGGTGAGTTGGCATCGATTTCCATTTGCTTCTGGTGCTCCTTTGTCCAAGGATACCACCAGGTGTGCACTGTTGATCAGTCTCTCTGGTACAGCTGCTGTGTTTGTCAGCCCAGGGACTGCAAGCTTAAGACATTTTTTTTAACAAATTTCCTTCTTAAAAACAACATGCTGGTCTGTGATGTCCAAATAACGGTCTCTAGATTTCGTCAGTCAGCACCTAATTTAACAGTGCCCAGAGTCAAATAATATATAGAATCTGCTTATTACATCATGCTTATTGCTGGTGGAAGACCTTAGGGCAGTGACATTATTGCAGTCTGCTTGGCACTCTGCTGCTCATGGATAGCTGCTCTGCTGATGTGCTGGAGAAAAGGGCACTGTATCTTCAGATGTGGTTCCTGAGCTCAGCACAACGTGTGGTTTGCAGCTCTTGTTTCGTAAGATAGCTTCCAGCCAGCCAAGTAACGGATCTGACTTTTTTTTAACCCCTTCAGTAATGGGGATTTCTGTCACAGCGTTCCTTTAAGTACCAGTGCAAGTATCTCCCTGTTTATTCTGTCATTCTTCTCGTCTTTTAGCATCACTAGAGATCCCCTTGTATCGAGGAAAGCACAGGTTCTGAACTGTGTGGTTTGGGAAAGCTCTCGCTTAAATTTGGGGGGGGGGGAGTAAAGCCTTTTGCTTTTCATCTTTACGGTCTAGGGAGTGTGAGGTTATAGAAGCTGTTACCTCTGAGAAGCACTGTAGTTTTTAAGAGCACATGCACTTTAAGTAACAAAGAAATTGATTGCGCTGTCTTTAAATTTGGGCTCCTTTCTCCCATTTTCTTTTCCATATGACACATAGACAAAAGGTGAATCAGCTCCTTGGAATACCAGTTTGTCTCTTGATTCATCTACAGAAACAAGCTTCATTTCAGAGTAAAGCAGAGATCCTCTCACCCCTTTCTGGGAAAGACCCCTTAGGTTTGACAATACTTTCCGCTCCTCCAAGGCACAGGCTTACCTTGTGAAGTAAAATACTGCAGTGAATCAAGGCTTGGCCTTCCTGTGTTATAGTTGGGAGAACTTAACACACTGTAGATCCACTAGGTACCCGTGCTATGTACCAGTTACATTTGCATTCAGCTTATATGCACGAAGAAGAAATGTGAGAAGGTTGAATATGTTCTGATCTTCCTCAGGGGTGGATTTTCAGAAACAAGTTACCAGTGTGTAATAACCCAGGGTCACTTGCTCAGAGCCTTTTGAAGACATCAGTCAGATGTACTAGCAGTCAATTCCCATGAAATGGTTTAGCTTTGGGCCAGACTGACAAATCAGAGCAGCAAATTTTAGCTGTGGGAACAGATGTTCAGATTTTTGTGAGCAGCATTAGATCAGGACAGAATTTCCCTGAATGTGCCAGCGTGGCCATTCTGACCTCAGCTGTCGCTTTTTCTCTAGACTGGGGAATTGTTACTAACCGAAGTTGAAGTATCAGAAGTAGTTCTTGTGTTACACATTCCTGCACAGCTTCTGCAAGGAGCGGGGGTACTTGTTGTTCTTGTGAAACCAATTTGAAGTAGTACAACCTGCCTTGTCACTCCAGCTCTAAAGAAGCGCACCTCAGGGCTGCTGAGTGGCTCCGAGAGCTGGCAGCTCAGAAATCAAACCTGCTGCCTCCTAAAGTCAGGGCTGAAACTACAGCAAAGTTCCTAACAGCAGTCAATGAGAAACTCAGCACCGTTAGATGGTTTTACTTTAGCTTCTAAGTTAGAAAGAATGATTTCAATAGCCAGTGAAACAGTTGTAAAGATCTCTGATAATTATCTAATTCTGCAAATGGAGCATTTTGGGTCAGAATTTATCTGTTTCCAAGAACAATTTGATACACTTTTTTTTTTTTTTTGGTCAGATGTTTATGATTAGATATCTTTTATTTTCTGAGTTAATGTCTCTATTCCACTGGGTATCCTCTCAGGGCATCTCCTGCTACTGAATTCCCAGGGTGGAAGTGTGGCAGCAGAGGAGCTCAGAATTCTCACATTAAAATACCATCATGGCAGATTGTTGTTGAGAAATTTCATTCATACAATCATTTGAGTTGGAAGGTCGTTGAATTTAAAGGCCAACTGGTCCAGCTCCTCTGAACAGGGACACCTACAGCTTGATCAGGTTGCTCAGAGCCCCATACAGCCTGACCTTGGGTGTCCCCAAGGATGGGGCACCCACCACTTCTCTGAGCAACCTGTTCCAGTGCCTCACCACTCCTATTGTAAAAAATTTCTTCCTTACATCTAACCTAACACTCCCATCACAGTAGACTGTTAAAGGGTCTGCCCCCCTCTTTCTTACAGCTACCCTTTAGATATTGAAAGGCCTCTATCAGGTCTCCCCAGAGCCTTCTCTAGGGTGAACAGCTCCAGCTCTCACAGCCTGTCCTTGTAGGTGAGATGTTCCATTCCTTGGATCGTTGTGGCCCTCCTCTGGACATGCTCCAACAGGTCCACAGCTCTACTATACTGAGGGCTGCACATCTGTATGTAGGACTCCAGGTGAACTCTTGACAGTGCAGAGCAGAGAGGCAGGATCACCTCCCACACCCTGCTGGCCACGCTTCTTTTGATGCAGCTTGGGTTATGGTTGGCTTTCTGGGTCGTGAGAGCACATTGCTGGCTCTTGGCCACCCACCAGGACCCCCCGTTCCTTTCCAGCAGGGCTGTGCTCCATCCTTACATCCCCCTGCTTGTACTGATAGTGAAGGTTATGAAAAAAGAGCCCAGCTCCCAAACATTTTTCATTATGCAACAAAAAAAAAAGTACTAGTCCAAACTCTGTCTTAAAACATTCTTATTACTCGCGGTTTCAATGGCAATTCAAAATAGTAATACCACTGACACCCCTGTGGTTCATCTGAATTTCTAAGCATTGAAATCAGTGGAAGAATCATCAATAGCCCCTTTTCTGTACTTTGATCCAATGCAGAATATTTTATTTGTTTCATAAGACTTGGCTCTAGTGATCGGGTGCAGCTGTCGCATGTTCTGAGCTTGCTTTAAAAGATGTAGCTAGAAATTTCTGCTTTGCCTCCAGCTTTTGATTCCCAAAGATTGTGGCTGGCTATAATTTCCCATTGTTTAAAAAACTACTCACAGCCAGCATAACTGGACATGCAACATTCACTCACCACACAGAACTGATTCGTTCTGCACCTGAAACACCTTCAGTAGACGTTGCTGTTTCTACGTAAAGAAGAGGATTTGCAAATGCACGAGCTCACAGCTGCCTACACCACTTGAGGCTTGCCCCTCCCCTGGGATGCGGGACTGGAACTGCTTGATGTCATTGCTCCAATAAGACTGCTGGGTCATGGGAACTGATCCCACAGGACATATGTGGGGCTCAGTGAGGGGTGCTGGGGGGTGTCTGCAACTGGGGGCATCACAATGGAAGGGAGAGAAGGCTGCAGGGAGACCTCATTGTGGCCTTCCGGTATTTAAAGGGTGTTTACAGACGTGAAGGAAGTCAACTTTTTACATGGGTAGATAGTGACAGGTCAATGGGGAATGGTTTTAAACTAAGGAAGGGAGATTTAGATGAGATACCAGGGGGAATTTGTTTACTGAGAGCGGTGAGGTGCTGGAACAGGCTGCCCAGAGAGGCTGTGGATGCCCCATCCATGGAGGTGCTTAAGGCCAGGTTGGATGGGGCCCCAGGCAATCTGATCAAGTACTTGATCTAGTGGTTGGCAACCCTGCCTGTGGCAGAAAGGCTGGAACTTGATCTTTGGGGTCTCTTCCAACCCAAGCCATTCTATGATCCTATGATTATTACAGCTGAATAGCTTGCTGATGGGGGACAGAAAGGCAGCTTGAGCTCTTCCCTAATCCCATAGGCACCCTTTACTTGCTCACCCTATGATCTGCGCCAGACAAAAGGTGCCACACCAGTTCAAGGCCCACACAGTCCCTTTGAGCAGACAGGCCCAAGGGCTGGCACAGCCCCTTAGAGGGATGGGCAGCCTGCAGTCAGGGGCAGTGCTTCCTTCCTGCTGCTCTCCATCCTCCCCACCCTTCAGCACCATGCTTGGTTTCTGTGGTCCAGCTTTTGAACAGATCTTTCTGGTTACTGAACGCAGGTGACTTTTTCCATGGTAAACCCAGAGACCTTGCAGCCCAAGACAGGCTTTGCTCCGGCACTTCAGCCTCCCTGAGCCCGGCTGGGATCTGTCCTCCTGCTCTTTCCTGGGAGGAGCAGCTGGTGAGGTCCTCCCACTGTACTGCCAGTCCCTGGAGTCAGGCTTTCACTTTGCTTTGTGCTCAAGGCTCAGAAATTTTCCTGGGCAATCTTGCATAGCGATTCACTCTCTTTATAGTCCTGAGAATTCAGAAACATGCCTGAACTCCTGGGTTTCCCACTCAGTCCTGTCCTGTCTCTGCTCCTGTTCTCAAATGGTCATCTCTGCCCCATCCTTCAGGGCTCTCTGCCCTACTGTCTGAATCAGCTCCCAGACCTCATCCTACTCCATCTCTCACACAGAGGCAGACCAAAGTGTTTGCACAGCGGCTAATGGGGTTGGACAACACAGAAATGTAAAGCCTCATTTGGGGTCTTTGTTGATGCAGGTTCTTTTGGGAGACTGGAGGGAACCATGAGGAGCAGGGTAAAAATAGGAGGTAATTATTTGTACTGCTTATCCCAGAGCCCCCAGAGTGCAGGGCTTGTGAGATTTTCACTTGGTGGAGTGCTCTATCCCACTGGTGATCAGGAAAGCACCACACCCACAGGCTGAGAGACTCCGCATGGGAGCAGGGTGTGCGGATGCTGCTCTGTGCTGATGGCTCTCAGAAGAGACCGATGTTGTCCCCAGTGGAGAAAATCATGCCCAGTGAAGTAGTGATTGCAGGTCCACTAGTGTCAGCCTGTATGGCACAAGGCAGCTGGAGAGAATGACAAACTCAATGATGGACAAGTTTAAGACATAAGCAGTAGGTCTCCTCCTCTCCAACTTGAAACAAATAAATCAGAGAATGATACCAAACCCACCTAACCAAAACATGGCGTGAGAAGCACTAAAGGGCAAAAATGCATTCAGAGATGACATGCTGTCTTTTAAGCCATTAGATTTGTTCTTCTTAGGCTTTGCTGACCATCAGCTAATGAGGGAAAACATGGTGCATGACTTTGCTGTGGTGTTCCGTGAAGCGTGAGCTCAGGAGGGGAATGAATATTCTGCCATCAGTTTGCATTACTGCGGCTAGTGGAAACATATTAACATCTTATTAAGTAGTTTTATAATGCAGAGTGATTGTAAATAAATTAATTTCTTATGAGTCCCACATATTAGGAAGAGAATATATACAGTCCATGAATATTATGTCAATTAAATCACTTCACACAAGGAGTGACAAGTTTATTAAGCACCCCAGAGCTAAAGCTGATATGCATTTTGTTCTGCACATTTGTTTACAAATATTGTACCGAATGAATCCCAGTTCATTACTGCAGCTAGGTTACAAAGATCTCATTCAAGTTTGAAAGGAGGAAAGTAAAAATAGTTCTTTGCAGAGAGAAAGCTACTCATTAGAGAGGGCTGCTGCAAAGATTAGAAATAAAATTCTGCAAGTTGTGTATATGTCCAGGCACTGAGCTGATGGCACAACAGATATTCTCATTTAAATAGCAGTGCTTGCAAATAAGTAACTAGGAAAAAAACAGATGATATGGACCTACTGACCTTACTTCTGAGGATAGGCATTAATAACCCACAGCCCTGAAACAATGAGGAATACTTATTCTCTTGTGATAAGAACGCATCAAATGTGAAAATGTTAGCAAATTATCTGTATTGCCAGGTATTTAGTCAGCTACTAAGTGTTATTCATTGGAACCAGTCTGATAACATCATAACTGCCATCAAAGAAAAAGTCACAACAGTTTTCTATAGCCATGTTTATGTAATCTAAAAGTTTGTAGTTTTTCTAGAGCACACAAAGTCATACATCAAAATGATTTGTCACTGGCGTTGAAATGACAATTAATGCATTGTTTTAATATATAAATATAACCAGGAATAAATATGTAACTATCTCATGTGATCTTGCATTCTTTGCTGTCTGGTGGAGTTTGCTCATATTTAAGCAGACTTTGAAAATCAAAACAAACAAAACAATAAACCAACATTCTACAAAAAACCAAGCATCTCTTTTTGCTTTTCTGGTAATAATAGCCAATACTATTCAGTGTTTTGCAGGATTAGGACCTACATTTTCCATGCAAGTTATGAGCTTCTTTGCTGTAATTTGTCTCCAAGGATCTAGCTGGGTGTGCAGCATGGATTCCTTCAGTTCTGGTGTGCTGTTTTCAGTTATTTTCAACATCCAAACTAAAATGAGAGAAGGAAGCTTGCAGATCTGTATGAGCTCATCTGTGTTATTGGCTTGTGCTCTCCAAAATCCTTTTCCTTAGGAAAGAGGAAAAGATTTATTCAAAAGAAGGAAAGTTCTGTAAGAACTGGTGCTCTGGTGCTAGTGTAATTGAAATTATTCGCAACTGGAAATATTCACAAAAGTCATCAGAACAGAGTCTTGATGGGGAATGAAGAAAATTTCTGCTCATGGTGCTGCTTTGCTCTGCCAATGCCTTTCAGTGCCAGAGCCATCCTGCTGACAAGCCTACCTCATGCACTAACACAGCACGATGAGGCACTGGGGAAGCAAGAAAGGCACCATCCTCCCTCCTGCCACTTCTGTTGCCTTGTTGGACTTTGCTTTACACACAGAGGGCTGCGTGCTGTGTGATCCTTCCACATCTTCCCTTTCAGAAGCAAATCTTTCCATTATTTGCTCTTTGATAAAGCAGACAGACCTCAGCACATCTCACACTTGTTCCTCAGAAGACAATGGTAGCTTCACAGGACAAAAGCTGTGAGGGAAATGAAGGTGGTGCTTTGGACCCACCTTGGCCTGTCCAAGAGGTGCTACCATGGCCTTTCATCAGCTTCTGAGAGGAGCATGGGGGTCGTCTGGTAGGAAGCCATGGTCCTGAGGCTTGTGTCACCATGCTGGGTGCATTGCTGGTGGTTGTTTTGGACTGGGGGACCAGTCCCACACCAGACAATACTAAGGCTGTAGAAATGAGAAAGCATAATGTGCTTGAAGTACAGTGCCAGCCATACTCCCATACAACACTTAATGCTGCTGAGAGCTGTCACTGAGGCTCAGCATGCCTGCTGTGAAGAAATACTGGGTGCATGCACTGCCACTGCCACCTTTCCCAGTGCCTCCTGGGTTATCTCCTGTCAACAAGGGCGAAGCATGGCCTTAAAACCTGCATTCATGCAGCTCTCAGGAAAAGCCGGGGGAGTTTTTAAAGTATATATATTTGAATCAAAGCTTGCCACCAGTCTCTAAAAATGAGAGCTGGAATATATATATATATATAGAGAGAGAGAGTTTCATTTTGGTGCATTTGATCTCTGAATTTTGAACGAAACAGCAAAACCCCTTTAGGTAGCTTACATACACTCGACTGTACGCACAATTAATTAAAAAGACCCAGAAAACATTTGAGTGCTTGACTACATTATTTAAAAACAACAAACAAAACAGCATCACAATTCAAATTACTTTTCTTTTTGTAGGTAAAGTCAGACAGGAAGCATTTGCTGTGGCTCCTATCCTGCGCTGGCAGTGCCCACCCTTGCTGCCCCTGCAGAGTGGGGATGCACTGCTCTGGGAAGACTCATGTGCTCTTCCAGATCCCATGAAGAGGAGCTGTGGGCTCAGAGGCATACATTTGCTTTGGTAAATATTTAAGGCAGCTCCAGTCTCCAGGGAGTCACAGGAGATGGCCCTTTTTTTCCTCCAACAACAAGATGTGATAAATCAAACAAATAGGAAACTGAAGGCTTCACTGGTCTTACAGGAATGGAAAGTCCCAGACATACCCGTGAACAGATTAAATAAGCAGACTTATTAATAACAGTGCCATGGACACAGCACTCAAATCTAGGATTCCCAAGAGCAGAAACTGTTCTCTCTGGAACAGGCAAAAATGAAAATATACTTATTTCTTTTTTTTTTTTCTTTTTATCTTTTTTCTTTATCTTTTTCTGTTTTTTCTTTTTTCCTTTCCTTTCCTTTCCTTTCCTTTCCTTTCCTTTCCTTTCCTTTCCTTTCCTTTCCTTTCCTTTCCTTTCCTTTCCTTTCCTTTCCTTTCCTTTCCTTTCCTTTCCTTTCCTTTCCTTTCCTTTCCTTTCCTTTCCTTTCCTTTCCTTTCCTTTCCTTTCCTTTCCTTTCCTTTCCTTTCCTTTCCTTTCCTTTCCTTTCCTTTCCTTTCCTTTCCTTTCCTTTCCTTTCCTTTCCTTTCCTTTCCTTTCCTTTCCTTTTTTTCAGTAAACTGGAGTGAGGTCACTAACTGGGAACATGGGACCAGGAGGAAGCTCTTGCTTTCCAAAGTCCAACTTACAATTACATCAAAAAATCCTATGTCCAAGCCCACCATACTGAAAGTGCACAGGATTTTCTCCCCATTCTTTTCTCAGCTTGCCCCACACAATGCTCCTCTTGACAGTCAGCCCTCTTCACAGCCTAGGCACAGTATCATGTTAGAGATGATACCATCTTGTCAGCCAGGGCAGTGTGCTCTGGCAATTTAGATTCTGTCCGATGTGACATGTCAGTTCCTAACTGGAAGAAAAAAGTGTCCTTCATAGGCAGTTTTTCTCCATTTTCTAGACCAAAAAATATAACTCAAAATACAAGCAAGTTTCAGGTTGGTCCCATTCCCAGTCAAGCTGAGAGGTGCTTTGCTGGAGGTTTCAATGTGAATAGGATCACACAAGCCATATTCTCACAATTCTGCCTTGTGAAAAGAGAAAGACAACCATCCAGGAATATGTGAGGACATGGATTCCAAGAGGTCCCCTTGATCGCTGCTAGGTGAGTGCTTGATTTGGGGAAGTACTGCGGATAATCCTCTCATAATCACCCCAAAAGTTATTCCTCTCTAGAGTCTACCCAAAGCATCCTGACAGAAAGCATTAATGAATGCATGCTACACTTGGAAAACAAGCTGGGCCTGACTGCTCTTTTCTCAGGCTCACTTGAAAATCATTTATTTTATCTTGAATAATGCCATCTTTTTTTTTTTTGTTTGGTTTTTAAGAAAACAGTAATTCCATATCTAAAAAATTACACATTTAGTAGCAGCCATCATGCTCTTAGTGAGAGCGTGCATGTATGCCTGTGTCCTGGAAGACCTGTACCTAATAAAGACTTCATGTAAATAATCAGACAATCTGGCTGAGGCAGAAGGAGCACTGTGGAAGAAAGCATGAGGACAGCCCTTGGAGCTGGTGGGTGATATGTGGAATTAATGCGTAGGAAGAGAAGAGCTTTTATTGTTTGTGGTGTTAAGGAGAAGGGTGTGACTGACTAAGTGCAGAAACCTGCTAGGCAGAAGTGCAGAGATGAGAATCACAGAGAGATAATGAAAATGCATGCTTTCTGTATTGATTTTGCACACCATTTTTATCCTTTCCATCATTCTTCCCGTTTTATTTTCCCAGTCTCTCAAGCCTTGTCTGACAATTCAAGTGGTCACAAGAAGGAAGTTAACATCATCTTGAGAGAACTCCAGCCCAAGTATGTGACAAGAGCAAGGGCAGAGCAAAAAAGTGAAGAAACAGGCAAAAGGAAGAAGAGAGGAATAAACAAATAGAAACCGTGGACAAAGAAGTAAAATGGAGGACAAAGAAGGCACAACTCTGCCCTTTTACTCTGCCCCTTTTTCCTGTCCAGTTCAACTTAGGGCTGAAAACTTGAAGGCAATGCAATGGTAGAAATACTATTTTAAGGTCTGTTTGTTTTCAGATCAGCTGTCAAAGAGAAGACTTGGCAATCCAGGCCTTTGCATAGCCCCAAGAGGGCATCTCTGGCTTCTACATCCATCAGTTTGGGAAGTTACCCAAGAGTAGAACAGTCTAGGGCAGAGGCTCAAAAAGGAAATGGTTTCCCTCCTTTTCCCCAGAAGTGTTTCCAATTCCTCATCTGAGACAAACAGCTTGGCTTTGGCATATGAGAAAGACATGACCCTAGAAGGGAGGGGCCACCTGTGCCTATTCCAGGAGCACTTTTATGCAACATTCTCTATGAAAAGAAAGGCTTTCCAAAGCATAAACACATAACTTGCCTGGTGGTACTACAGCAAGAGTGCCTGAGAGTGATACAAATGGCTGATCTACTTGTCATACTGAAATGTGTTTGAGATATGTGAGGAACAAGCAAAAATATGAGTGCTGTCACTCAAAGATTGATCAGGTTACTGTAGTTGAGAGTGTTCTTGGCTGTGAACTAAAGCAGAGCATGTGCCTCCTGTTGCATTAAAATAAAGGACTGTTCTTTGAAGCCAGAAGGTGTAATTACACTTAATAACACGTTTCTACTGGGCAAGTCTGTTTCACCACTGACACAATAGGCTGAATGCTTGGAAAGCCTGGCTTTGTTTTGCCTGGCACAACACACCCTCAGGAAACCTGCTCCTGAAATTTAATATCAAGGAGGATTTGCACTTGCAGGCATGTGACAGACAGTGCCATCCTTTCAATCGTTTTTTTCCAGCTAATGAAAATGTGAAGACTGAAACATTAAGGCCTGGATTGAACGTAGGGCCGGAACACATATATGAACATAGTCAATGTGATTTAAGACACGCTGTACTGAGCTTGCCTTCTGGAAGTGTTAGTGGTTTGTTCCCCATACCAGAGGCTCCATCAAGATCCCACACTCAGGGATGCTTACCAGCTTCTTAAGTAGCTGGGAAAGTACAAGAATCCCCTGTAAAACTAGTTCGCTTGGATCGCCAAGCTGGCAGGGAAGCACAGAGTAGCCTGGGGCTCATTCCCTGTTGTCGTGCTAGCAAATTCTGAACTGCAGTTTATTAATTTCACCAGCCACGGGTGATTATCACAGGTGTCAGAAAAGAAACCCATGCATGTTTACAGCCCCTAGCCTGTGTTCTCCCCTATCACTTCCTCTGTCATAATGCAGCCATCAAACTGGTGGTTGTGATCCAGCTGACAAAGGCTGCAGTGACTTGCCCAACACAGGAGATGAATCCCACTGCTTGGCACTGAGCTTTGTGTGGCTCCTGGAGCTCTCACTTAGCATGGCATCTACACTGTCAACTATGATTTAGTCTCCTATTTTGTCTCCTTTCCCCCTTATCTGTTCCCCTCAAAACACCATCAGAAACCAGGCCTTTCTTCAGTGAGGAGAGCAGCAAGTTTAATTTTCGTGAGATATGTATACGAATATTGAAGTATACCACACAGACTTCTGGAGTATGGGTACGTGCACCCTGATGAGGAGACCCTGTCTACCTGTGTGACTGACGTCTCATTATCTCCTACAGTCAATCAGTATTTGGAGGTGGACCAAGGAGGTACCTAGATCAGAGTCTGATTTCTGTGTACCACAGCAGACAGTCTGCATGACAATGTAGGTGGTGAAAACACAACCTGTCATGGGTATTAAGTGTGCCTTGAGTCATACTTGTGAACTCTGCTCCTCAATGAGATTGTATATTCCTATCAGCGGGAATGTGGGTGCATGTAAAACACAGCAGGGTATGAAGAGATTAGGCCAGGAACTGGAAGAAAAATATAAGTCAGTGAGGCAGGTAAACAGGACAGGCAACAGATAGCTGCCAGCCTTCTCACATTTTTAACCTTCCCTTCTGGGGCAATACCCTGTAATTTTCACTGCAGCAGTGTTGGTGATGGGGCGGGTGACAAACTGAGTACTTCTGCACTACTCTGGCTTCTAACTGCACGGCCAGCTGTGGGCCACCATGGGCTGTGCAAAGAGACATTGCTGCCCACCTGGGAAATGCTCTGAAGCCCATTCTGTGCTTAGCCCAACCGCATCTGGTGGCATGTATTTCATGGCTCCGGTGTCGCCCACAGGGCAAGATTGTATGTCCTTGGGACAGAAAGCTGAAGGGAAATCATGCCAAAGAATAAAAATGCAGTCCTAGGAAATGTGTGCAGCAGGAAATAGAGGCAACAACACTACTTAGAGAATATACCTCTGAGGAAAATAATTTTCATTAATAAAATACTCTGATTTAAAATAGTTCAAATTAGTCCAAATTGACCATTACAGGGGAGAGAATGTTGTGGCCTCTTTAGCCTCCCCAGTGCAGAACCTGAGGTTCTGATGCAGGAAGGAGAGAAGTTCCTAAAAAAACTCAGAACTTCATTTCCTTTTTCTCCAACTTCAGTTTGTTGTTGTTCCTTACCTAACATATTTTGTGTCATCTCAGCCCTGCAGAACAAATTCTGTTACCAAACCAATCTATGAGTAGAAAAGGACAAGTCAATACTGTTCCTGGGAGCAAGCTGATGACACAGCCAATTGCTCATGCTCAAGCTTTGACAAGATGTGCCTCCATATCTGAATATCCCTAGCCTAGAATCCTCAAAAGAGCACTCTGGGTTCACGTATATGGGCTTGGCTACTGACAGTGATTTCCACAGATTTGTGATGAGTTAACAGAGCTGAGTGTTTTGTTCCATTTCTGTTGCAGAAAGAAATCAGGAAAAGTGGGGGAAAAAAAGCCAATACCACTTGGTATTATTGTAGTGGAATCAAACTGAGTTCTTACTGTGTTAGTGAGGTCAAATTAGTAGGTGAATTCCTGGTATTTTTTTAATACATATTTCTGTGCTAGTGAGACATCTCACAAATGTGAAGTTATCCTCCCACTGCTCCCATGTTACTTCTATTTTGTAGAGGAGAAATTTTGATGAGGAATTCTGATACAGTGATAATACAGGTCCTGTGATGTCTACCCTTATAACCATTGATTTTTACTCTTGCTATGCTTTAAAAATACAATTTAGCAGAAGCTATGTTTTTTGTTATTTTTTTTTCATATATGGCAATAACACTTGTAAGCATGCCATTAGATGACTTGCAAAAGTGTTGCCCTGAGGAATCACAGACCTTTGTCTGAGTCCAATGAGTATTCATAAAAGTCTGTCAACAAATCCGATTTCATCTTCCTTGATTTTTTGAAGTCCTGATGCCTCTATACATCAGTTACCATCTCTTTGAATCATAAAAAAAAGTGTCCAGTCTACATAAGGTAATGGGGACCACACCATCTTATCTCAAACTAAACAATATGAAAACTAAGTTTCTTGGCTACTTGGCACTCCAACTATTTATTTCAACATTTTATAATTGAAAGCTCTGACTTACATGTCATGTATCTCAGACATTTTCTAACCCTATAAATTCTGCTATGCACAACTGAAGCTGAAATTGTCTAAACTGCTTATACAACTTACTCATATGTGCCACGCTATTATTTACATTCTGATGGCATTCTCTATCCCTTGGTTATCATAACATGTTTCCTGTAATATATAACACAATGTAGCAGATGGCCCTAATGCTTGGTAGCTGTTGGGTCTGTCAACAAGCAGATGCAGTGTATTTTCTTTTCTGATGTGTCATGATTCTGGATTTGATGCTGCTGTTTGGGCTACCAGTAACTGTCCCAAGAAGGAAATAAGTATGTGATCTATTCCCCCATAGACCAGGTTTCACACTGCTGCCTCGACCATGTTGGTGATAAGTGATGATGCCCTAGGGATCAGACATGAAGGAAATGCTGTGTGTGTATGAGTTATCAGAATCTACCATCCACCCGGCAACACAGAGGCAATGGCATCCCTGATTTTGGAACATTTCTGCACAGCAGATGGCGTGGTCTATAAAAATGAGCAGCTGGTCAAACTTGAAATACTAATGGATTCCTACAATGATCATCCTCAGTACTCACATGCATGTCACATTTTAAGAGTAAAGAACAGGTGTTTTCCTTTCCAGAGTAGCTTGGAATTTTTGGTCCTGTAGCTGTTCTATGTAAGGTAGAATACAATTTAAACAATTAGAAATTGTTTTCACTTCTCTCTGTTACTTCCCTAACTTTATTCTGACCCTCCCTTTAGGGTCATTTATTTCTCATAGAATCATAGAATCATATAATGTTTGTTAGTAGCTTTTCCTGGTTGGGGATTTGGTAGTTTAAGTTAAACATCTAAAGAAGACCAAGCAAATTCTCTCCTTTTTTTGGCGAAGAATGTTTGTTCTGCTAATATCTGAATAGAAAAACAACCTAATACTTGGGGCAATAGCAGGGGACACCCTCAGGGGACTTTCATCTTCTCCTAAGCTTGTTTGAACTTTTCAGGGGAGAGTGTTTAAATCTCAAGAAATGACTTCTACTTCGTATTTCTGTGTTGTTTTTCCTTCCTTCCTCCCTTCCTCCCTTCCTCCCTTCCTCCCTTCCTCCCTTCCTCCCTTCCTCCCTTCCTCCCTTCTTCCTCCCTTCCTCCCTTCCTCCCTTCCTCCCTTCCTCCCTTCCTCCCTTCCTCCCTTCCTTCCCTCTTCATTTCATTCTTCCCTCTTTATCTCTCTCCCTCTCCTTCTCTTTTTTCACTGCCTCTTCTTTCTTTTCTTGCTTTCTTACATTTAAAAATACTTCAAGACACATTTACAAATCAACTTGCATTGTTTTAAATGGCATTTGGTGGCACAGTTTTAAACTGAGATTTTTCCTTCAGATTTTATCTTCCCCAAATAGATTTCCTGCTCACTTTGTGTTTGTTTGTTTAAACTATGTCTCTTGGTATTGTGACAGCTCAGGACAACTTTCCATATACTGCCGTTCAGTTCCCACAATAGTTAACTCCCAGGCTTTCAGACAGATGACTTGCCAACTACTGAGTGATGCCATTTGAAGCACAGCTTCAGATGTGGGGCTTTCTCCTTGGTGTGCCCCAGTCATTTTGAGCAATGGGACAACTGCGTGCTTATTTTTGAGGGAGTCATGGTTGGAGTGACTATTTGCTCTCTGTCTTACCAAAGACAAATGGTTGGAAAAGGTAACCTTCATCTTCTTCAAGAAAGTTCTTCAGCAGCTTCAGGGAAATCTGAACAGATCATGGATCTACCTGGAAGGAAAAGATTCTTTCCATTCTCATCTCTGAATGCTTTCATGTGGGAATGACTGTAGTAAGTCCAGAACTTTTTGTTCTTCACTTTACTCTCCAGAGAGGAATAGCATATTGATACAGGTATATGAATCAAACACATGACCAAGTCTTTTCATACTGTTTGTTTCTATTTCTTTCAACTCTTGAAGGAGATAGATTCTCCTCTCCTTTTCTCGTGTGAAATTTTACTGCACTTTGTGTAGCACAGTGTTTAAGCACCTTCCTTCTATAGCTTTTCCAGAGCACTGCTTTTGGGAACTCCCACCACTTGTTCCAGTCACTGCATTTACCTGCTTCATTCACGCTCACTTGTCTTCCACATTTCCAGCTATGTTGTTTGTTCCTTCCGACTAAGTCTCAGACGGTGGCACAGTCAACATACAGGTGAGATCATCATTACCATTTTTGTGCAGGTTTAAATGCCAGCAAGCCCTGAGTCTTCCCAGGTTGTTTACTAATGCTCTTTTTTAGACTGTGATGTCCTGTCTTAAGAAGCTGTTGTGAACATGGGAAACCCAGGGCTCGTGAGGGAAAATCTATGATTGGAGTCAGTGGATCTGTTTAAATTATCATTGCAAGACTTATCCCCAATGAAACTTCTTTCCCTTGCATTTGATGTTCTTGACTGCTTGATGATGTAGGTAAATTCCCATTACGGCATGTTAACATCCAGAGTAGCCTATATAAATGAACTGAGACAGATGGGCAAGCTTATTGCCAGTAGTTCTTCCTTGGAACATCACTAGATCAGCAAGGGGTCTGAGTTTACATTATCAATGAGGCAGGTAGCAAGTTAACAGGGACGGGGACATTACACATTTCTACATACCAATGCAAATCAGCTACGTATTCTCTCTCGTGGAATAAGAGGAGATTTTCAGAGGGAGAACTTGTTCCAAAGCAACAGTTCTAACCATTACAATAGCAGGGAATCTGAACAACTGCTTCTTGTGCTGGGTTGGGTTTGTAATGTTTGCAGGGTATTTGTAGATCTGTTAAGTGGTTCACTGTCCTTAAACATGGTGAGATTATGTTATACTGGAGTTGGTCTCAATGATCCTTGTGGGTTCATTCCAACTCAGGATATTCTATGATTCTATGATTGTATATTTCGATGAGTGACACTTAACATTGAACAAATATGACTGCCTCAAAACTACATCATTTTCCATTCCTGCGACGTAGCACTTGGAGGAAATATTGAGCTGTGTAACTACACACTAATTTTACTTAATAAATTAAAACCTTCCTGGGAAAGGCATTGGTATTGAGTTTTTGACACACAACATTTTGTGTTGTGCCATATTCACATATGTAAATATGTAAAACTTCAAATTGTCATTAGCTTCAAAGGGAGCTGAACAGACCTGTCTGGGAACAATCTAATGCTTCAGTAAGAACCACCAGTACTATATGTGACCCCTGCATTATGGAACTTTGTAAGGTGACAGAGGTTGCATGTTCAGGAGCTCTTCAAGCACATCTCCGTAGTTGTGGTTTAGCAGCCATAAGCTGAACCCCACAGAGAGAAAAGCTCAGTGATTTTGCTAGCATGATGGGCTTAGCAGTCTTTAACACTTGCCTGGAATAGTTCCAGCTGGGTTTCAGCTAGCATTAATATATCAGAGATAATTTTCCTTTGCTAAGGCTTTCAGATCTGACCAGAACATCAGGGTTCACAAAGTAGAAAGAACAAGGGGAGGGGAGGAACACACAATATTCACAGTATATTTTTATACATATTTACAGAAGGAAGAGCTGTGCTATCCAAACTTGAGCTTTCCCCATGGATGAGTCAAACATAACGTTTCATCCCAGCGAAGGCACAGAGAACATCTCAATGCACAGAAACATTTCTACACAGGAAAGAGTCTGGGAGATATTGACCCCACTTTGGGTAATTATGATCATCTCCTTCCTGGGTTTTTGTGAAAATGGAATTGTCCTCTGGTGCCTCTGCTTCCAGATCAAAAGAAATCCATTCACTGCGTACATCACACACCTGTCCATTGCTGACATCTCCTTACTGTTTTGTATATTTATTCTGTCAATTGAGTACATTGCTGGCTTTGGATTCGCGTATGGCTTTTACTACTATATAACCACCACACTGTCTATTGTCTTTCTTCTTGGATATAATACTGGTCTCTATCTCCTGACAGCCATCAGTATTGAGAGGTGTCTGTCTATTGTTTACCCCATCTGGTACCGCTGCCACCGGTCACAGCACCAATCAGCAATTGTGTGTGCAATTCTGTGGACTCTGTCTTTTCTGATGACAATAGCCGAATACTTAACATGCAAAGATGATTCAACAAAGGAACAATTTGATGATGCCAACCATTGCCAAGCAATGCTCATCTTTATATGGATCCTGACCTTCCTGATCTTCATTCCTCTAATGATTCTGTCCAGCCTGATCTTGGTCATCAGGATTCATCGTAACTCCCTGAGACCTCATTCATCAAAGCTCTACATCATCATTGTGGCCACTGTCGTTGTCTTCCTCATATTTGCCATGCCCATGAGGCTGTTGTACCTTCTGAACTATCACCACTGGTCATCTTTGCTCAGCCAGCAGAACCATGTCACCATTGTTCTCTCCACTGTCAACAGCAGCATCAACCCTCTGGTCTACTTCTTCGTAGGAAGCAGCAAGAAGAAGAGGTTCAAGGAGAGTCTCAAAGTGGTTCTTAGCAGAGCACTCGCTGATGGATTGCGGCCAAGAAGCCAAGAAGTTGGCATGAGTCTGGATATAGCAGAAACAATTTTCTAAGGTTTAGAGGGAAAAATTCAGGGGCAAATGATCGGACTTGTAAGATTTAATAAACCATTGCAAAACTAAAGGTATTTGTCTTCCGTAGAATGTAAAAAACAGTAGAAAAAATGGTACTGTTATCTTTGGTGGTTGAGTAATGGAAAAACAAGGACTAGAATAAAGATAACTTTTATTTGTATTTTCTTAATTATTCAAACACATGCTACATCCTGATGTGATTATGTCAGTCAAGGATATCACAGTGGAAAAGAGACAGGCCAACAGAGAATATAAAAAAAGTACACAGAAATATGTTATAAATAGTGTGACATTTATACAAGCACTGAGCACCCATAAATGCTATTGAAGTCATCAGGGCCTGTGTGTATTCGCATTTTTAAAAGTCAAACCCACTAAACACGGGATTCACATTACACACTGGGATTTATTACAGCTGTTTCCATCTTGTACAAGTTCACAAGAGAGCTCCTCCCCAGGGAGAGCAGAAGAAGAAGCAACATATGGTCCTCATATGTACCCACAAATATACAGTGCAGCTTTCTTTGATCTAGCAGAACGTGTAGGTAATCACTGAACAATCAAGTTCCCCTTTGGTTAAGGGGCTGCTTCAGAATCTGTTTTCAAAGCACATATTCCATAATTTGCAGAGACATCAGCATTCCTTGGACAGTTCAGTACCTGACACATGGGAGTAGTTGGCAACCTACAGATGCTGTCAACTCACATGGGGTTTTTGCCCTAATTGTGAAAGGTGGGGCTGGCTTATCCCACAGACGCCACTGTTCTTTTATGTTTAGTTATTCAAGGAGTCTATGAGAAAGTAATCTCAACACTTGCTGTCCCAGCCATGTCTTCAGTATTTAGATGTTCTCTGGAGAAAATATATTTCCCCTGTGGTCTTTGATTTAGAACAACCAGAAAAGTGCCTCTAGCAACGCATAACCTCAGCAACACTGTTCCACCTGACTGCATCCTTCTGTATAGCAGGTACCAGGGCTGGAATGCTGTGGAATTTAATTCTTAGAGTTGTCTGCCCGACTAGAGCCAATCTGCAGAGAGCAGACGAAGACAACAGCAAGGAAAGGATGGTTTATCAAGTAGACATAGAAGTGGGATCTAGGCAGCCAGGGAACAGTGGCACTTCCAAAGAGATATCTGAGAGATGCATTTGCTTCTAGCCCCCACGGGGCTCCAAATTCAGCAGGAACTGAGAGCTCCTGCCACAGGCAGAGGCACATCTTCAGTTGCCCGCCAAGTTTCCATTGGCTCACTTAATAGCTGACTGGGGAAAGAAAAATACAACCTACCCTTACTTTGTTGAAAGATTGCCAGCCCTGGAATAAGGAAGATGGTAGGTTAAGACCTAGGATTGGATGGGAATTAACATAGAGAACAGATCTCAGAAGGATAAATACTTTTTCTACGCATGTTCCCCTTTTTTCCTTATGTTAAAGCGTTGCACTGTCACTGCAGAAGGACTCAGAAAAAGTTTACCTCTGCTATCTTCCCAATTCTCTTATTCCATCAAAAGCCTCCCCCTTGGCAGCCATTCTGCTTGTCCAGGTTTTACTTCTTAAGACTTCAGTCCCATGCTTGCTTTCTCTATTGATTTAGATAGCAGACGAGTGCAGTCTGCTTCTCTCTCTGGGTATTGATCTTCTGAACTGCTGGAATAACACCTATTGCTGGTGAAAGCAGGATATGTCAAGCAGGCCTGTGAACATTCTGGGAAGGCAGTGGGAACAGGTGTGCGTTATGTTCACATATAATGTAGCATGTGTGTGCATGTACCTGGTGGGGGCTGGGGCCTTCTGGGCAATTTGTCAACATGGATAAATGCTGTAACTATAATACTAGGGTAGATTTGGCTAAGAAAAAATCCAGACTCTTCTCTAAAGCTGTTCCCTATCCTTACTTAGATGCTTTTACCATAATCACATGGAGAACCAGAGAGAGAAGCAAAGTTGCAGTAACCGCACATGCAACTTAGCTCTCCAAAAGTGATTCAGGTGAAATAAGACACCATTCACTGTGCTTAAACATATTCATTTATTGTGACAGATCTGGGTGAAAGCACACTATGCATGCAGCTATTTCAGTAGATCTGAAAGGGCAAAAATATACAACGAGGTGACAGTATACAACAGGTCAGTTTGGGTGCTCATAATTTGCACGTGGTGCCTTAGGGGGTTTAACTTACAACCTCGTTTCATCAGTGTCTGGCCATGCCCTCAAGCATTTCAGAATTTGGACAACTGTCTACAGATCATCTTACAGAGAAGACAAAATTAACAATCATCATGAGAGGAACATCCAGAAGTATGAATAAGAGTGAACAGCTACCAGTTGAAAAATGATTAACATTTCCCAGCCCACAGATAAAAATATCTTAGGGATTTTCTTTCTTCTTTATCATGGTGACTGATGACTTGTCTGTGCGGACAGGCTGCAGTACAAGGAGAACTGATAAGCACATTATTCCACCATTAAATAGTCAACAAGGAAAATGTGACATTTCATTTGTTGCACAACAAGAAAGTAACTCTCCATCAGCTTGTCTTTTTGAAAATGATTTGTGTGATCTGTGTGAGAGGGTGAAAAAACCCTGTGTTGGACAGGCAGTGTGAATAAACACTCTACACTGATGCAAAATAGGAAAAATTAGTCTGGGGTGAAGCTCTATTCACAGTCTAGATACGTGGATTCTGTTTTAATGCATTCCTAGCTTCTAATCTTTCTGTCCGTCATTTTCCTACCTATAAAATGAGTTTTATAAGATTTTATTTGTGCTTTCACATTTAAACTGCAAACATTTCAGTTGAGGAGCCATCTCTTGGTTCTCCTGTAATGTCCAGCGCCATGAGGTCTTCTGTATTTCTGGGAGGTCAGTGGAGTCCATACAAGCTTTCAGTATTTCCAACATTCTGTTCTGCAGTTTAATTAAATGCTTTCTGAAAAAAAATATCCTTCTTTTGGTTGTTTTGAGCTGCTACTTCCTAAATCTTTCAACGTCCGTAGTTCTTGCACTGGAAAAATCCATGAGCAATTTACTCCAACCAGCCTTCCCATGTTACTTGCAATTTAGCAGATTTCTGCTGTGAATTTCAGCAAATTCACCTTCCTTTAAAAAAACAAACCAACAAACAAAAAAACCAAACCAAATCAAACCAAACCAAAATAAAACAAAACAAAAAAACAACAAAAAAACCCCCTCATTTTTATGATGCTCCATGTTTGACATTGCATGCAGTTATACTGATTTTTTTACAAGGATCAGTAGCTACTATGCAGTAATGCTATGAAAATGGCATTTTGAACCAGATCCTATATGCTATCTAGTCAAGTCATCAAAGCAACAACATTTAAAGACGCTTTTCTCTTCCAGGGTTTCTGAGCTAGCTGCTTCATGGGACAGCTGCTGACTGACAAAAAAAATCGACATAGCTCCACTTTCAGATGAGTGTTAGACCCTTCTGCAGAGGTGTAGACCCAGCCTTAAGCTGTGAGCTGCTGCTCTGCCTTCACAGCCTCTTTCATTTCCCTCAGCACTGTGGCTGAGCTATAGGCAATAGAGAAAATACCTGTTTCTTATTTCAATAGGAATTTTAGTCTATAGGCTTGAAACATGAAGTAACATGTTCACTTGTTACAATGGTTTTTATCCCAAGCTTTCTTCAATTCGCTATAATTATTCCGCCACTAACACTGAGTGCTTACCTTTCCTCTTTAATTCATACTGTGGGAGATTCCACAGGGCCAGGAGAAATACATTTTTATTTCGATACTATTGTTCTAACAGTACCAAGCAATAAATCACCCTCAGCAAATTTTACTTCATAGTTTCATTTAATTTCATTCATTTTATTTATTAAGATAAAATGAGTCCACAGACTGAAATCCTTAGTGATTGCACACGGTTCTAACTAATATCAAGAGTTGTGTGTTGAATGGATGAAGTGCTACATAATTATAAATATCCTGATGAGAAGATCCCATGCATTCCAAACAATGAAGAACAAACCAAGAGGTTCATGGACTTGAGAACTGATGTGCTATGAAATAGCTTGATAGCATGATGCCTTGTCACTGCTGTAATGTCTGCCACAAGGAATTGGTGTCCTCAAGCAACTGGAAAAAATACAGAAAAGGGTACTCTGAAATATAGATTATGGTAATAAAGTGAACTCCGGCTACCTCAAGTTGGATTCAGTAGGTTGGGTTGCTACACTAGAGCTCAGCAAACTTTATTCACTTTCCACTTGTGACACTGACTTTCTGTGTGACCTTAATTAAGTTATTTATAAGTCACACCACCTTAGCTTGCCAACCTGCAAGCACCCTTTGATAAAACCTGCTTTGAAACTGGTTAGAAGTTTTGCGCACCCTCTTTTTCTATTGCTTTTTTCATTAACTTTCTTCTTCTCAGAACCAATGGGTCATTGCTGTCATCATAGCACCTGGAGAAGTCACAGAACCCAGTCTGACCCTTTCACCCAACGGACAGCAATCTGTATTGCCACAGAGTGGTAGCAGGGAGAGAAGAGAGAGAAGTGATTTACTCTAGAGTAGACATAATTTTAGTTGAGGTGTTTCTTTACCCCATTAGGTATTTACTTCATGCCAAGTATGGCCCCTGACGACTGGATATTACAGCAAATAAATATCTGTTATATCTGGTAACAGATTGCAGAGAAAAATAATAACTTCATTAAAATATTTATAGAAGCAAGTATTTTTATGTATAAAGTGTCTGTAAAGAGATGAAAAGTTTTTAAAAATGATATGCAGAAGATGGATTGAACACCCTGAATTCACTGTTTTATCTCAGAAGAAAAAAAGTGCCTATTTTATTTTATTTTATTTTATTGTATTTTATTTTTGCATCAGACGAGGATGTTTTATATTCCATGAAGTCTTTGGTCTATCTGGATTATTATTATTATTATTATTATTTTCTGAGACAACATATGCTTGATAGATGTAACTTGTCTTGTATTGTTTTTAGGAAAAAAGATTTCTGTTACAAGTGAAGATTACCAAATGAACACAAACTGTAAGCTCAGTGAAGACATTTAATTACATCCCACAACAAAGGGAAATGATTTTTGTGAAAGCAAGTATGTACAGCCAGCAACTTTTGTTTTGTCTGATATTTTTTTCCCCTGCACTTGGTCTGGAAAGGACCTGTGTTGTAGCCAGGGGACAGGCTAAGCCAGTCAGACCAGCATCTGAGCAATGAACAATGTCTCTATTGCTAACTTTACCATGGCTGAGGTCCTCTGTAAACACAGCTCTGCCAACTATATTCTTTATTATGAGCTCTCTTTTGGTTCATTTATCCATTAGCACATATCTTTCTGAGCACAACACTGGCCTGTGTTTCTTAGCAGTCTGCAGTGTTCAGAAATGTTTCTCTCTACTTTTCCCAGTTTGGATTGGTCCTTCTCAAAGGACCATTCAAGAGCTGTGCATGCCACCCTGTAAATTTGCCCCAGCTAAATCACTACAGCAGAAAAATGAAAGCCCAAAACACTGCACTCTTAAGTCTGTGGGTAGTTACAGCAAAACATGTACCGTGCATCTCTCAGCTTTCTATCCATCCTCAGTTTCCTACTGTGTACTCCACTCAGACTGTCCCCACTTTGATGCTTAACGTAAGACCGTACAGTTCTGCAGAGGTTGGATCCACCCCACCCCATAGACTCAGACTGACTGCAGCTGTTACATTCCTTATCTTGACTACACTCACGAGACTGAGATTTTTCCTTAGCATTGGGATAACAAAACACTTCCAGAAGGATTTAACAAAGCTTTCCATACTGCTGTTCTTTGTCACAGTGTCAGTTTCCACATTCTTTATTTTTTGTGAGCAACAAGAAGAAAAGATACAGAGAATCCCTCTGAGTAGTTTTACTGAGGGTTTCAAAAGACAAAAAGCTGCAGCTCCTCCAGCACTTGTTTCGTAGCACATGCTTTAAGACTCGAGTGCAAATCAAAGCAATATGAAGATACACAGAGAAAATTATTTTCCCTTTTGTGTGGCACAAACCATCTGTGCTATTCTGGAAGAGAACATACACAGTATTTCCTAATATCACTTTATTTTAGCTGCTGAGGAAATATTGGAAATATCAACATTAGGCACTGGTAAATATTCCACCTACAGTTTTTTATTCTGTTCAGTAGGAGTGACCATTAAGATTTCCTTCCCCATAACCTTATCTTTAGTTCTCATGTCAGTAACTGAGAAAAAGCCAGTAAACCACTGAACTCTGGTTGTCATTCCATCTGGAGGTGATGCATATTTCTTAGCATATTCACTGTCATATTTACATATGTTCTGGCCCTGTTACTATTGGATCAGGTTCTGACTGAAGAAAAAAAGTAAGGAAAATCCAGATTGATTCCACTGACTTAGGCAGAGATATTACAGATTCAGAATAGTGCACTTAGTTTGGATGCGTCTTTCTTGTCTTGCAATCTACATGTGTAATCTACAATTATAATCTAAAGTGAATCTTTAATTGAATCATTTATATAATATTGTTATTTGATATTAATCATATAATAAGTGTGTCTAAGTGTGTCTTCATACATACACTGCTATTGACATTTACTTTTTTCTACACTGTTTACTTCAGCAACTTGTGAATGTGAAACAAACAGGGAAATGTGGCACTGATGATTAAAGAAATGGATTGGTACTTTTCTTCTAAATGAATTTAGAGGTAACCTTACTTCTTGTTCTTCTCATTCAGATATTTTACAGTACTGACAAATGTAATGAAAATAAAATGCACATCTACAGGACATTTATCATAGTCATGGGCATATTTATGAATGTGGCTATGAAAACAAATGTGTATATATAGACCTAATATATAAATATAACCTAGCAAGACAGGGTGATAGAAGAATCAACTGAACAAATTATACAACATATTTTAGTCCTCTACAAATAGCATGTTATGCAAGAAATGTCTTGCATAGCTTATTTTCCCCTGGGACAAACACGAAGAACCAAAATGTAGGTTGCATTTGGATGCTTAAAGAAAATCAATTTGGTCACTTCTCTGCTGTGTATAAAGCCTGTAAATTCTTAGGTGTTATGATGGAGATGGCATTTTCATTTTTGTCTCCTATTACAAGTGAAAAATTCACAACACACAGAGCCAGGAAAAATGAAGCAAAACAGAAATGTACTTTGTGACAACCAAGAAGGAACACATGACAACTTACTGTAATATAGTACTAACGACTTAGGCAACATAACTACTGAATTAGAAAAATGAAAGTTGCCCATTATCTCTGCTGCTATATCTGCAGGATAGAATCATGAAACCCTGGGGCAGTATGTCTTCCAGATGTAAGAAGTTTTATTTATTTGCTTTAGCTCTGCAACAGACACCTGTACATTTTTGCCATGACAAAGTCTTCTACTAGCTTACATCACTCATAGCAGATGAACCACAGCAGGCTTTGGGAAGTTCAGAAGTAATTCTTATTTACTGTAGTAGAAGGTACCAGAGGTTACTTTTTCCCATTATCACATCCTTCTGCGCCGAGCTGCAACTTACACTGACATAACTGTACCACAGATGAGGTCCTACATGCAGGATGGAGCAACACTTCATCTCCAGAAGTTAAAAAGTGAAGGGAAAAATCATGTAACTGGAAAGCACAATGTGATAAATTATCATATTTGAAAACAGTTGATGATCTATTTGGAGTACATGGCTAATAACAACAGATAAGAAGAATAGCCTCAAGGATTGTTGAGAAATGTAAGCCAGTAAGGGGACAGAGGATAACAATTCAGAAACAACAAACACATTTTGGGGTATTTTTTGTTCTCATGCACGCTTTGCAAAGGGGGGCTGTTTGCTGCCATCCCACACTTAGATTTGACATGATGTGCTCTGAGAACAGAATGAGTTCAGCAAGAGCAGGATAGTGTTGCAAGCCTGCTCAGAACCAGCATAGCTCACAGGACAAAAAGATGGTGTATTAGCTCAGAAATCATCGTCAGGAGACCACAGAGACAAGAGCCTGTGGGGAGACGAGTAGACCAAAGTGTGAAAAAAACCACTGATGTCAAAGTGCCCTGAAGACTGGGCAATAATGTTTAAAGCACTGAACAATCTTTCACATTACATTTATTGCTCTGGTAAGGCACTCTGAGGTAAAATCATTTAGCTTAAATGTCTAGCAGGTGCTTTGGATGGAAGAGGGTTAGCAAAGAAATAGTCTCATAACTAGATCGACAACAAAGATTTGTGAGAGTGAAATTTCACCGAGTGCCAGTGTAAGCAGGTGGTAATTCAGATCCTTTATCATAATAAACTGCCGAGTTCTGGTCCAACCACAAAGAGTCAAGAACCATGATCCTTGAAAACTAGACCAAAGAAGTGAAAAGAGAGGGAAGAAAACAGAGAAGCTTCTGTGTAGACTTGAGCAGGCAGTGACTCAGGAATGGCCTTGACAAAAGCTATCTTCTAGGACAAAACAGAGCTCTTTTCAGAGCAAATGTTGAGTACACGGTGTAAGAATCTGCCCAGCAAAACAGAGATTTCAAAAGAAGTCAATATGTTTACGTCTGATATTCTTTCACAACTTCATTGAACAGTATCAGCTAGATTAGGAAATGACATTATCTTTGTAACTACATAGGGAAGGCTAAACCACGTCTGCAAAACAAGGTCTTCAGACATTGTTTTTGTCTCAACAGTGTTCTTTAAATTGCTATAAAGGAGGCTAACTTGTCATAAGAACTCGGGAGGTAACTCTCAGCAAATGCTTGATTTAGAAAAGTGCTCAAGAAACAGAAAAGAGCAGAAGTGGATCAGAAAAGGAAGGTAAATGAGTAGAAAGAATTAGATGGTGAAAGATGGAGAGAGCAGCAAAAAAAAAGAACAAGGAGGAATGAGAAATAATGACAACGGGTATAAAATTAGGATATTAGATGTAGAAAGCAAGAGAAAAGGAAAGAATAGAGAACAAGGCAGGTGCTGCTATGCTTTCTGAAGAACAGCATGACTTCACAGATGGGCCATACAAAGACTTTTCACAAAGTATAATTATTTTATTATACATACAGTTGGGAATAAGCCATCCAAATCTCAAAGGAGAGAGAACTTCCCAAAATCAAATATAAATACAATTTTGGATTCCAAAATAGTTTTTGTTCCTATTTACTCAAAGGACAGAGACAGCAAGAGCAGAGCCAAGCTTCCTCTAAGATGGCTTGTACCTCACATGCAATGCTGGCCACATGAAGCAAGAGTGTGAAAAAGAACACGCAATGACTCCAACATCTGACACCAGGAAAGATGCAAGAGAGAATCCTAGAGGACCTGTTTGTTCATCTTGCACCTTGTCTACTGAAAACCATCCACAACCAGGAAGCTTCAGCAGATCCTTGGGATACAGTGCAGTCTAACTGGCAGCTATCATGCTGAGCCTCTCTGAAGGAAAAGGTAAGATGACATTCCAGAATACTTTAACACTGCCCCACAGTTTTGGGTTAACTGAGATGCTGATATTATTAAACATGGGTGGTAGATATCTAAGCTATTATGAAAGACATTCCGAATGAAACATTCCTGCCTTTCTGTATTTGCAGAACATACTTTGAGACATATAAATGACTGACATACAGATTCTGCAAATGTTTATACATGCATTTAGCTTTAAGCATGGGAGAAATCCCATGGAGTGTGAGAGAATCTCTGGACTCTCCAGATTATGAATATTGAAGTTTGCAAGCTTAGAATCTGCATGCAAGATTTCTCACCTCTGGACAATCTTTTACTTTTAAAATTTATTTTAAAGATATCTGTATTCACAACTTATATTTCAGTATTTATGCAGCTTCATGGCTATCCTTGCTGTGCTGCAACTTTGATTCATGGCTAGGTTGATGTATGCATATGCATTAGTACTGCAAATCAGAGTATTATTTACAGATATATTTTTCCCTTTCCAGTTGGGATGTTGGATGCATGCATACTAATTTTGTTTCTTTGCTGTTTCTTTTTTTCATTTTTTGCCCTTTTTAATGTCTTTTCTCCCTGCTTGGTACCTCTTCACACCTTTTTCTGTGAATGCAATGGCACTGCTATGGTCTCAAAGCCTTGTGCAAACAGAGGCCTGTGCATACAAAGCAGCATGCAGAATGAAAAATGTAAGTTGCTTGAAACCTTCTTCATTTTCTCACTAAACAATTTCAAATTACCTCTTATCAGATAACTGAAATGAACTGTTTATGCATTGCTAGGCCCTGACAATGCAGATCTTTACACACATTCCCAATGTTACTGAGGTGAGCAGTCACATTCACAGGATCACTGTGTTCAGCAGAGTTACACTTGCATTTAAATATACACAAAGATCACTTCAGGAATAAAGTTCTATTTGCAGAAACTTAGGTAGCTAATCTGATCAGAAGCCACAGTATGTCTGCTTGCACTGCTGTCCGCAGCGAGTTTCGTGATTAATACATCTTAAACTCAATTCAGGAAACAGGCAGAATAGCCTGTTAGCGCAATGTGCTTGCCCTGTCTAGAGTGAGTGATGTTGGTACAGACAGCAGAGCAGCAAAGTTTAATAAATATGTCCCCAGAAATAATAGACTTGGTATTCCTTTTGTCTACAGTCTTTCGTGTTTTTTTTTTTTTCTTTTTGCTTCCAAGTACATGTCATCAAGGCTGTCTTTAAACTATACAGGTTGCAGTCTTAAAAACAGACAGTTGGGATTCTTGACTAATCAGATTTGGAATTTTAAGGAATCCACTGAAGACTAACACAAAACATCAAAAGTTGGCTACAGTCCTACCTGATAATACAAAACTGCCAAGGGTAAGAGCATTTAGCCAGTCCCTGTCATCATTTTTTTTTCATAGATTCTGAGCAAGGACACCGATTACAGCTTCGTGTCACAGCTCTTTCCAGTATAAAGCCATCAGAGCTGAGGACACTGCTCTCAGGTTAGGCTGTGTTCACTGTAAACTCTAAACAGTGCTCCTGCTGATGAACAGGCCTACCAACACGGTCCTCATCTCCCTAGCTCATCTGCCCTTGTACCAGGAGATCTTATTGCTGAACCCACAGAAATCTGTGCTGGTGTTGGTGTTTGTGCCGCTTTGCAGCAAGCTGACTGAGGCTGTGACAGAGCTGTGAGCTAAGGCAAGCAGCTCAAAAGGCATGCCCCTTTTTCAGCCAGAGGAGCATCTTGTGCCAGCCAATGCTGTGTGACAGCACTAAGTGCTGCTGGAAAGGAGGGAAGCAGAATGGGTAACTTCACAGTAAGGAGGAGAAAAATATCAGGGCAGCCTGAAATTGAACTGAACTGCTGCAGAAGCAGACCTCTAACTGCTGCCTTATTCCTCTGAATGCCAGGGGACAGGACATGCAGAAGGCACTTCCATGACAGGCCTTCCGCATTTCTTCGTGTCAATGACTTCCGGACAGCATCCCTTGGCAAACAGCATTTATTTACACTTGTATGACAGCTGTCTCCCTTTCAAAAGTGTAGTTTTTCTTTCTCTCATTCTCCCCGCTCTCAAAGTGATTTCTTCCCGGCCTTGCACAAGCCTCCCCTCCGGCGCCGCCGCAGTCGGTGCTCAATGCTGCACCGCCAGGCTGGCGTAGCAATCCTCCTGTCACCACACGGCTGCCACCGCCTGCTCCGTTCTTATCCCCGGAGACGTGTAACTCCGTGTTTTCTCCCGATCCCTCGCAGCGCATTCTGCGAAAGGCACTTAGAACCCCCTCTTAACTTTCCCACGCAGCCCTACGCGGTCCGACCGAAGCCGCACCCAGCGCACTTCGCAGCCTGAGGCCGCCCCGCCCTACGACCGTTACGCGTAACCGCCACCTCCAACCCGCGCCCGGCAGCGCGGTGAGGGGACAAGGGCGGAGGAGAAGCGAGACACCCCGCCGCACCACAGAGCACGGGGGGAGGGGGAGGAGTGCGTCATGTGACCGCAGCGCCCGCACATGACGGCGGTCACATGACCAGGCAGTGGGCGGGCGCCGGTCACATGACGCGCCGCTGGCTGCCGGCGCTCCTTGACGTCCCGGGGCAGCCGTTCCGGCCCGGCCCGGTTCGCGCCGCCGCAATGGCCCGCGCCGCCGCGTTCGCCCCTCTGCTTCTCGCCGCCGTCCTCTGCGTGCCGCTGGGGGACGGCGCTGCGGCTCCGGCGGCCCCGGACGAGCCCTTCTTCCGGGAGCTGTGCAGGTGTGCGGCGGGACGGGACGGCACGGGGAGCGGGGTTGGGTGCGGCTCGGATCCGCAGGACCCGGCGGCGAGCAGCCGCTCGCGGGCGCCGTGAGCGCTCCACGCGGGATGGGGCGGGCGGGGGCTGCAGCCGGGGCCGGGCTGCGGCGGGCGGCTGTCCCTCGGGAAGCGGTGCCTGTGTTCGCCGCGCCGTGCGTCGCCTCCCCGCCCGGGGTACCGCCGCGCGTAGTGTACTTAGTTGCGAAAGCCTTGAGTGACGAGAGCTGCTGCGTGGAAACGGCTATTCGTCGTGTTTTGGCCTGTTCTGGCAACGCGTTCAGTTGGGATTCTGGTTTGGGAGATACGTCTTGCTAGTGTTCGTTGCTTCAGTAATTAGCTGGGCTGCGCGCTGCTGCTTCCAGGAGCATTTTATCTTTATCGATGGAACCAGGCGAGCAGCAGAGGAGCCCCTGGACGCAGCACAGAGATGTGGTCTGGATCACGTGGGTGAATGGCAGAATCTGTGGGTACAGCGATAAAAAAAAAAAGTGATGCAAGGGGGGAGGGGAGAATATAGCTTTTCTTGTGAGGTTAACCCATGAACATAAAAGACTTCTGTGGGGTAACCACCTCAATTGTGAAATTGAGACAGAATTGAGAAGCTGTCACCACTCTCGAAGTGTATTTAATTCCTCTGGCTCTAATGTGTATTTTTCTTTCTTCTTCTTTTTTTTTTTTTCTTAAACAGTTCTATATTGAGAGAGTAACATTAAACCATATCAGTATCTGTCTTGGTTTTGTTGTGTTTCTGTTTGTGACTGGAGAAATGGAATGCCATCGAGGGGCACACTTGCCTCTAAAAAACCTGTGCTGGCTGTTCTGCCTGGGCTTCTGCCTAGTAATGTAGAAAACATAGAGGCAAAACCACGCCTGTCAGACTGCGAGTTCTTGAAGGTGCTGTGAAGACCTGTCCTGAAGGAAAGTAGGGAAGCTGCCCCATGGGGGACAGTGTGGTTAAGGGGCTTGTGTGCTTACACTACTATCTGAAGCCTCATCTGGAAGTTATGATGAGGATGTGCAGGACAGCTATTGGACCAGTCTGTCCTTGTGCTGCCTTAGGCAGGATTTTGACTAGTTTTTCATGAACTGTCATCTTGTGTACTGAGTTCTGTGTGGCCTTTGGTAGGGCTGGTGAAGCTGCAGCAGGCTCTCTAGTGTGTGAGTGTCAAAAGCTGTGTGAGGAAGAAAGATGCTGGAGTTAAAAGCAGAGGTCATTCTGCTTTTAAGTAGGAGCAGAGAGGCACCTAATCTGGATTCTAGTAGTGAGGAGAAAAATGACAGATCTCCTGTCTGCAGGAACTGCGGTGTGAGACCGCCTAAGACTTGGGTAGCGTACGTTGCTTATTTCTTGTTACTTTACTGTAGGTATGTGTGGGCAGTCTAGAGAAAGGGCAAGGGAGTGGAAGTAAGGAAAAGCTTTGCTCTTCTGAAACTTTGTTCAGTGTCACAGCTTGTGATGGTTGGTTTCATCATGCTTTTTCCTTCATCCTTGTGCACTCCTAAAGTTGACTGTGCTGTCATGTGACTTCTAATTAGAGTTAGGTTTTATCTTCTGTGTTAAGGTGCATCTAGGATTGCTGCAACATCAAAATCTGGGAAAGGATACAAAGGACTTGGTTGGATGTAGGAAATTACTAGTCAGCTGTTCTTTAAATCAGTGTACTTTAATATCGTCAAGATAAAGCTTGACAATTTTCTTTAAAAGAAGAAAAAAAGAACAAATACAGCATATGTTTTGAATGTGGTGGTCGAGCAGGAAAAATAAGCAGGCTCTTCTGCTGGTCTGAGTCTATTCTAGTGTAGATTATTGGGTGTCAGATAACGTTTGTCTCTTGTGCAAGGATAAGAGTCAGTGTGTAAATCTTGCAACTTAGACTCGTGAGTGAAGGGAATGCTCCTCAGAATAAGCTGTAAGTCACAGGTCTGCTGTTAGGCAGAATGCAAATTTTCAGGTTGAAAGATTATTTCATGTTTAATGTGGAATTTTGTAGCAACAGTTGGCTGTTGACATGAACAGAAGTGTTTGCATGCTCCTTTCAGTATTTCTCATGAAACCACATCTGTGTTCTTGTGCACTACTGAAAGCCTTGGCTTTAGTGTTTGGTGTAGCCTCCGTGCAGAAATGTGCTGGGCAGAGATGACCTGTAGCTGAACTTGTACAGCTCCATTAAGTGCTTTGACATTAAGTGGGAGATGTCGTAAGTAACTCATTACCAGACTTAATTGCATATGTACTTGTGTCACAATTGCTTCATATGCCTGCCTCTTGTGTATTTGAGCTTCAACTTGCTATCTCTTTTCTTATGCTTTCTATAACGTGATGGAAAGGGTGAGATTTAGGCTGCATCTCAAAAGATGAAATGTCAAAGTGCACGCAAGGGTTGAGAGAGCTGAGTAACTTGTGGTGCAGCTGTAAGACTGTTATGCATGATGCGTAAAAACTTGCCTGGAAACTTACACTGTGCATGGTGGCTGGAAACAGTGATGAGTAGACTAGAACAGAGCTAAGCATGAACAGTGATTGGTTAGTGTTTTTTCAACTCCTGAGGTATAGTGATAGCTTTGTACGTTGTGCCATTTGAGCTCTTTCTTTCTCTAGAGAGAAATGTGTTTGATAGAGGAACAATTTGCTGTGCCATGCATGTTTATGCTGAAACGCTTGCCATATCTAATAGTGATTTCTATGGGAAATAGTGAATCTAAGTTGCTAGCTTAAGATTAGACATGGTTATCCTGGAGACTATTCCCAAACTTGTCTCCTTGTGTTGGTTGAGCCTGCTTGCAGATGGCTCACTGAGATGTCAGTCCCTGCAGTGTGTTCCAGCGAAGGAGTTGCTGGGCAGGTATGGATGCCTAATGAGGTTTGGGTCAGCTTTTCAGTGCTGTGCTTTTGGGCTACCTCCTCTCTGAGCTGAGAGGTTTGTGTCACCAAAGAAAACCAGCTGGTATGGTATCCCTGGAGAGCAATGTCTGCTTCCTTGTAACCGCTTTATAGTTGTTGGGGAAGGGGTATTCCCCTTCCGGTAGGTGTCCTGTGGAGTTGAAGAAGCATGAAATGCAGTGTGGTTGTGAGAAAGGCAGCCGTGGTCTGCCGGGTGCTCTGTTTCTTTTGAGGTGGTTTCCTGGTACTCAGACCTGGAAGCAGCTTGTGGCTCTAACTCGAGGGTGCACGTGCTTCGGCAGCTGCTTGCCTTCTTGTTGAAATCTGACAACTTGCAGTGCCAGAACTACTCATTCACAAGGTAAACCAGGCTCTCTGAAACCCGTATGTTTTCCGTTTTTCATACTACTTTTGTTTCTTTCTTCTGTCAAACAGTAAAGACCACTGTTTTTTGACCTTATAATTTGCTGGAAAGGATTTTTATTTTTGCTGCTACGTTATTGCTTCTGTGTCTTGAATCGTAGAATATCCTGAGTTGGAAGGGACACACGAGGATAATCAAGTCCAATCCCTGGCTCCTCAAAGGGCCGAAGATTGACCTGCAGGCAGGCCTAGTCTGAGCACTTGCTCCTGCTGTTTACACAGCTGCTTTCAGCTAGGCCTGGCGCTGCCTTAGTGGGAGCTGCCTGCTGCAGCTGCCTTGTGCCGAGCCAAGGAGCTAGCCTGGCCCCATCTGCTTGCTGTTGTCACTGAGTTAACTCTGAGGCTGAGCAGTTCTTGGATCTGGCTTGTGTTGTAAGCAGAGGCTGGAAATAAACAATGGAGCCGGGGAGGGAGAACAAGAGGAGAATTTGTCCCAGAAGGTGAAAGTAGTGATGTATTTCAGGCCTTTAATAGTGAGACAGTCTGTGGCTGATGTTATCTGTAAATGAGGCGTCATGGTATGATTTCAGTGGAGACTGCTTTTGCAATTTTCTTCGGGGCATGTACTTACAAACAGCACCAGAAATGGCCATTTCAGGAGTAGGTGGCTTTCTTGCACTCATGGGATGGAGGACACCTCCAAATCACTTCAGCTGTGCAGTGGCTTTTTCTGGGACTGCTGGGGCTAGGCCTGTGCTGCATGTCTGCCTGCACTGTGTACCCACCCGCACAGCCCTGTCAGTAGTGCAGTGGCACTGTGGGCTTTTCCAGCTCTTCCTTTCTGCTGAGTACAAAGTTCACATCTGTCTGTAGCTGACACTTTGGAAGTAATGGTTTGGTTTTTTTTCAGGTTTTGCTTGCTCCTTTGGTTCTCACTGTCCCAGAGCAGGCAGTAAGTTAATTGCTTGTGCCCTCACCCCTGTAACCACTTCTCTCTCTTGTTAGAGCTATTGCTGTAACGGCTCATTTGGGGTGGGTTTGGGATGTCATAAGCATGCTAGCTGGATAACTGGCCAGAGCAGGTTAGTGGGGGAAGGTGATACCATGACATAGTCACAGGAGGGAGTTGCTTGCTGAGCAGCTGGAGGAGAGCCCTTTGTGTGGCCGGGCTGCAGTCGGGACGGCGGTGTGACTGCAAGCGGATTGTTTCCATTACTGGATGCAGTGAAGATCAATTTGTAATCTTTGGAAAGTAGAGCATATGCCACAGGGCTGCAATGTGAACCTGTCCCCAGACACTGATTTAAGGTCAGAAGCTTTACTTGTGGAGGAAATCGATCAGACTTTCACAGAATCTCAGAACTGTAGAGTTTGGAAGGGACCTCTAGAGATCATCTAGTCCAACCCCCCTGCCAAAGCAGGCTCCCTAGACACTATGAATTTCACTGCAGATGTGTAATTTGCATCTGAGTTTAGAACAGCTGCTTAGATGTTATCCAGTCTGCTGTTATGCTCCAGTGCATTTGGTCAGTCCAATAAGTAGGCCTTGCCTCTCCTGCTGTCTTTTAAAGAAAAGGCCCTCTAGCTTCCCTGAAGGTGATAGCACTCAGAAAGTACTGTAGGTGTTCCCTTGTGTGTACCATTGGAGGTGTGGTTTGGAACACGATGAAACAAGAAATCCCACATCTACTTCCTTGAGTTGTTTATAAAAATTCCTCAGGCTTCTTGTACAGAGGTCTGAAGGGACAGAGAGGCTCACTTCAGTGGCTGTTTTGTTTCTGTTCTGTTAGCATTCTCATCTTGTTTCTCTTCTGCTTCTGGCATGCTGATAAACTGACTCAAAGGTATTGATTTCTTTCATAACATGGAGCTGGAAGAGCAAGAAACTAATATCTAATAGATGATAATTCAGTTGTATGAAAGAGTCGGATTCTAGTTCAGTTTGTAAATAAATTAGTTTCCCAATCGTCTAAAAATGCTGAATGCTCTTACTTGAATCAACAATTTATCACCTTAGCATTGTATATTACTACTCCTGTAGTCTTTCCAAATCAGTCAAAGAAAGGTCACTGGAGCCTTTGGGAAACTTTCCAGTGGAATATTAACTTTCCGGAGTTTCATTTGAAGAAATTCTTTTTTGATTAAAATATACTTTTTTCTTTTTTTTTTTGTGGAGGGAAAAATGTTTGTCTTGATCTCAGTCTTCAGAGCCCTTGAAACCAGAGTCAGGTTCTTCCAAAATTTTTTGTGGTTGTGTGTTGTTGGACAACAATTTTTTCCTGTTTGTTTTTTTTCTTTTTCTTTTCTTCTCTATACTATAGCTTAATTCATGTGTAGGCATTGTCTTTGTCCTCTTCAGAAATGCAAAGAAGTGGCTCAGAGAGCAGTCGGTATGATTATAAGATGTCAGTTGCACTATAAGAAGAATAATGGAAGAATAACAGCAAGCATTTGTCTAGGATTGAGACACAGTTCATGACAAGAATCATGCTGATAAAAAGTAGTTTTTATTAGTGTTTCAGGTATGACTTTAAAACTCTCTTTTTTTTTTTTTTTTGAGCCATATAATTCTGTAACAAGAAACAATTTCTTGTGCAAACTGAAACCATTTCTACTTGTTATCAACTTATTCCAACCATTAGGAGATTAAAATTAAGGCTGCTGTAGTAAAAGGAAGCCAAGAGCCCTACAGTCAGTGATTAAATGGAAAATAGTGTGGTATTTTACTGCTGGTGCTTTGATTAGAGATGCAGTGCTCTGGATTTCAGAAGGGCTCTTTAGGGATTTGAAATCAAGCATAAAGTATCTGAGCTGCTGCTATCTTAGCCAGCAATTAGGCTTTCAAAGTGAAACAAGAGTGGGTTTTCTTCCTGGGGGGATCTAGGATATGACAGCATTGAGGGATGTAGCACCTGTGACTTAGAGATCAAGGTAGATGAACTGTCAGGGGGAAGTTACTGGTCAACTTCCAGTATGCTGATAGCTGAGAGGAAAACTGAGCTTCCTTGTCAGACTTATTACTAGCCTGTAGTACAGGTCAGATTTGTTAAATCCTAGATGAGCTGTAAATATCAGGAGTACCTAGTAAATTGCTGTGTTGCCTTCACTTTCCTGATTGTGATGAATCTGCATTAAATCCTACTGGCGTTGCCATTTCAGATGGAAGAGAAAAGCTGGGGAGTCTCTTACAATGCAAAAATCTGCATAATCCCCAGAGTGCATGCTCCTGCCAGAACTAGAGGAGATGTAGCTGAGCCAGGCTGATGATGGTGAATATTTACAGAGCTGGATGGTGCACTGTGCCAGTAAAGCAGCCAGTCTGAGGAGCTCCTGACTCCAGACCAATTGAGCTGGGCTTAGTCCTAACATAGGTGGTGCTGTGTTGTATAACTGATCACATCAGTGCTGTGGTCTCAGTGGTTGCGAGGAGGGGAACGTGTGTCCTTGGAGCTACTACACTACATTTTATTTCTTATGTTCTGTTACTCTGATTTATTCCCCATTGTGTTTAACAAGTGCTTTATGCTCCTCTCTCAGATTTTTTGTTAGCTGATTTTCTGTTATGGCTGTAGCTAAGTAGCATAGTCCCTTTCATTGAGCCTCTTGTAGATAGCTTCACTTGCTCTCTGGCTTTTGACGTTACCCTTCAGGAACTGTCCTTTGAATATAGAGTTATATGAAAAAATGCATGAGAGTGCAGTGAAGTCCTAAGATTCCTACAGTATTCAGATAGAAAGATGCAAATAATACTTCCATGTCTATTTTTTCACTTGAAGGTGGATGGATTTGATAGGTGGGACATGGCCTGCTGCTCCTAGTCCACTGAGACTTAGACTTTCCACTGTTATATTGCTGAGGGGGAATTGTGTGCAGCCTGCCTTAAGGTGTTTGACAAGTTTACCAGGCTTTCAAGGAAAAGGACTCTCCATCTGTTATCTACCTGTTCAGATCAACCTTTGCAGAGATTTGAGGGGAAAAAGTGATTGGTTCGTTGTTGCAAGAAATATGAAATACGTGCTTCTCAGGTGGCTAAATTGGATTGGTTCTTGGCCCTGATTCAGTAACAATTATTTCTGTTACTTAATGATTTAGAACATAAGTAAGAAACCTGATGTAATGGTACACTGAAGTTTAATAACTTGTTTATTGCAGGGACTTGCATCTAGAGGATGGCAGCATAAATGTGGATACTGACAGGCTTTTTTCTTTTCAGCTACACATGGGAAGCAATTGACGCAGACAAACGTGTGCTTTATAAAATAAACCTCTGTTCTGATGTTGAAGAGTGTGGAAGATCAAGTGCAGTCTGTGCCTGTGATGTTGATAAGAAAGCGTGTACGTCAGTAGGTAAGTGAAGTGTCCTTCCATGTAAGTAGTTCAGAGTCATGTTAGTGCAAGGCCACATAACTGTATTTTTCTAAACTTCTTTGATATATTAGCAAGGATGTTCTGAACTGTTTGGAAAAGGAAATTCATTCTGTTGTAGGTTTACTGAGTAAATGTGGTACAACATGGTGTGATTTCACATACTGCACAGTGAAACTAATCTTCTGGTCTTGTTACTGGTGATCTAGCGTGGAACTACGCAGCATTATCTCAAGTAGAAATAAGCATATCTACTTGCGGTAGGATGTACAGTGGGCATAAGCTCAAGTACAAATTAACCTCGTGTTATATTAGCTCTTTGACAGAGTTAGGTAGCTGCGTCATACAGTCTTAGCATTTCTGTGATGTCCTTAGGTTGTTAGACACCAGAGGAAGTGAATGATGTACAGCCCTCTATTTTTCAGTTTCGTTTGTCAAGTCTGGTGTATACTCTAGTAGTTCTGAGCTGTCACTGATATCCTAAGCTGTGGTGGACTACTGGGTTCTGATTTAAGTATGAAACGGGCATATTCCCGGGCACATGCCTGCACATGGCTTCTTTAGTTAGTTTGAACAGTACTCTTGTACTTACTTTCATAGGTACTTTTCTCTTTAGAGATTTTCTTCTTCAGCTCCTGAAACCAACAAAGAGTCCTTTTGGTAGCTGCTGGCTACTTTATGACAGAGTAGCATGGTCACTTTCTGTAGAGTATTATCTTTTCAGACTGGCTCTTTGTTCCTGCAGATCTGATAGGTGAATTTAACTGAGTTGACCAATCTTGCCTTTGATTGGCAGACTTCCCTTAAGAGAAGCTCTGAGTCGTCACTAAAAGTGAGTTTGAATTGCTGGAAGATAGTGAGAAAAAGGTTGTCACGTGTATGCAGACAGCATCTTGTAAGCCACTCCCCTCCATTAGCTGTAGTGATACAATCAGTGCTTTCCTAACTAGTTGCAACCCAGACTTCAAATCACTGTGTGATGAGTAAAAAATGCCTCAACTCCTGGCTTTTTTTTTTTTTAATGTAGTGCATTATAGCTAAGCCTCAGAGTTTTCTGAGATGACTGGTTAGGTACAAAACTGCCACGTGGACTTAAAAGTATGACAGTATCTTCCACTCTGAGCAGCATGACTTTTTACTAGACCTCTTGACACTGCTGATGTTTTTTTCATTCATGAAATGTGTAAGAGCTTTGTTTCCTGGATTTGGAATGGTAGCTGCCACCTTTCTTATGGGCAGCTGATTGGATGCCTTCCATGATTGCCTTTCTTTCCAAGCAGATGAAAAGATTAAGGAATAAATAAGTAAAAGGTGCTGTGGACTGTGCCTTTACTGATCTAGTTCAACTTTAAGTATATCTGACACTATTTTTTAGTAAAGCTGTAATACCTGACTTCAGTGATGCTTTATGGAAGGACTGCATCTCTGAAGTTGTGATTAAATATGGCTGATGATTCAAGAGGTAAAGGTTACTCCAGAACTGGTGCTCTGGAATGACATTCATGGGAAGCTGATTGTGTGAGCAGTTGATTTGAGACTGTTCCTCCTGGCTCTGCACACATGTAATGGGCAACTGAAGAGATTTGTGTTAAAACCTTAGCAAGTTCCTCAACTAGCTTTAAGCATCTATGGAAGAGGAAAGCAAACATATTGGCCTGACATAAGCAAGATATACTGGTTTTGCTTGTTTTTGTATGTATTTTCCTCTCTTGTATATATAAATGTGGAAACTGGAGTCAGTTAACAAAGCCTTTAGAGCAGTGTAACGTGCTCTCAGAACTGAGGAAAAAAGTGTGCAGAAGCCTAGGTCCTCAAGGGGTGCTCTTTGGACTAGAAAGTTATGTTGGCTTCCTTCCCTCCAGTCTCCTAATGAAGAAAAAGAATAAATTGGCTTAAAACCTGAAGACAATATTTTGATAGTAAGTGCCAAGACATAGGAAAGGCAGGAACTGCTGACAGAACTGGTTCTGAACTGCAGCTGTGGTAACACACAATACTGTGGCAAGTTCTCAGCCTGGCACAAATCCTGTGCAAGTGTGCATGTGCAGGTTTATTCTACGCTGCCTTTCTTCCGGGCTGACAAGTCTCCATTCTTATATTCCATACCATCTGCCTTCTCCAGGGAAGGTGTCTGTCTTGTTGCCCTGAGTATATGATGGGTAGTGTGAATGGCTGCTTAGGTGTTAGCATCTTAACGTGGCTTTCTGTAACATGGTGTCAATAGACAGGCCCTGAACTACTGATGAATTGTTGTATTGGTTGGCTGTCCAGTTCCCGCCACTATTTATCTTGACCTTGTTGGCTGTAGTGGATTTCTCCCCGCTGAGTTTCAAAGCAGTTAATAGTTATCAGAAACTGTTACAAATGTATCTTCTAGCAGTCTGCAGGGCTGATTTGAATGTTAGTGATGAGGAACCTGTTGGAAGGAAGTGGAAGAACGCATGTTGTCAGGGAAAGCACTGGCAGCTGGTGGCAGTGGCTGTTTCTGATTGCTCCTGCTCTAACTGGGGAGTTAATGGCTGGGTTAAGTTCTGTGAAACAGCAAGTGACCTAGAAACAAATCTGCTGTCTGCAGTGGTGACAGATTTGACTTTTTTAGTGCAGGCATAAAAACAAAAAGGAGGAAGCTAGGTAATATTGACGTTTTGTACTGTTCTCTGTTTCAACCCAAATGTACTACAGCAGCAAAATCTACCTGCAAAAAAATGGCCAGTTAGTATGCATGTCTAAAAGGACTGGGTGTTTAATGCTGACCAAAGTAGGCTGGAGAAGAAACGTTTCAGTGGATTGATCTGCTTGTCTGCATAGTTTGAAATGTGCTCCACTTTTTCCATTCCTGTTATGTGCTGTGTTAACAGTGATGCATGCAGCATATGGGCTGCGCTGAAGGAGATGAGGTCTGCAGGAGGACATACACTGAAACAGCAGGACTGTGCTGGGTTCAGCAGTAGGTAATTTGAGCAAGCCTAAGCACCCAGGCACCGCTGGATTCTTCATTGAGTAGATCTGATTGTGCTGATATTATCTGTATAAAAGGCACAAAGGCTGAGAAGCTGTTAGAAGCTGATGGGATGGAAGGAGTGAATTGTGGTACTTGAAACTAATAAGTGATTACAAACGTTTGAGGAAGTAGAAGTGATTAGAAAGATCAAATACGGTCTTAGATTTTAAAGATCACAAGAATTGCAAGCAAAGTCTTCAGTTGTACTCTGTTTAAGACTGTCAAGTACCCCTGGAACCTCTGTGAGCTTCTGTGAAGGTGTAATACTGTGATAAAATCTTTTTTTTTTTTTTAAACCCTAGGTGATTTAACTTTGCAAGAAGTTTCTAAAACTCTTTTAGTATTCAACACTACAAAAAAGTGTTCCCAGCAAGGCAGTCAGCACCACATTCAAAGCAACATCAACTTCCTGTGTGGGAAAACACTGGTAAGTCTAAATCACTTATTCTTATCTTCAGTGGAAGTAGCACGTCCTTTTAACTTGATTTGCAGGGAGTCTTGCTGTTCTAGTTGAGTGTACTAATTACTGAGCTTCATAGCTTGAGGAAGAAAAAGTTGCAGTTGAGTACCAAATTAAGGGCATGATCTAAAGCAGCTTACAAAATAACCGTGAAGTTAGAAAATAATTGTGGATCTGCAGCTTAGCTCTGATCCCAGTCTCTGCTGGGTCTTTAGTATTTTCGCAGGCATGGCACTTAATGCAGTGTTGATGAATAGTCATCTGTGTGATGCGACAATATGAGCTATTGTTTCAATGCTGGCTGTGTTGAAGCTGTGGACCAGAGTTGTCAGTACTGAAGAACGTGACTGACCTCTGGTGTAGGTCAGCATAGTAAGTGTTAGGTTGTCTGCACATAGCTGGACTTAGTGCTTGTGCATCAGCTAGGCTTCTGGAGACACAATTAATTGTGGGCATCCACTGTGAGTGGCAATACTTCAGTGTTTGTATGCAGTTGATCTTGTGCTTTTGAAATTGCAGCTTTCAAACATCTGATACTGCAGCTTGATATTCTATACAGATCATGACTGGTGTACGTATTTGTGTATCTGATTAATACTTATTAAGGCTGCTCTTGCAGGACATACTGAGCACTGTTGCACTCCCTCTCTTGGGAGGGAGTATATATATATATATAACTAGTTGAAACAAGGTATCCTGCAGCAGAGGTTTAAATTCTTCCTGTGCTGTTTTAGCAGATGATTCTTAAATTCTTGCTCAACTCCAGCTGTAACACTACGTTGTAACTTCCTGCAAATTTAAGCTAGTTACCATAGTTTTGATGCTTTTGTCATAGGGTGTGGAACAGCTTTTCTCCAACCTTAAATGGGGAGGATAATTTGTTTAAATAAGCTAAAGTGTTTCTAGCTGGAGTGATGAGGGAACAGTGGAGAAAAAAGGGATTATCTTTCTGTAAGCAGTCATTTGGTTGAGCATCCAACCCTGAACTGTGGTAGAACTTAAAGTATGGGAGTCTTAAAGTACGCTCATGTTAAACACATTTGCATCTATAAAAATAAGTAGTGGGCATCAGAGGTATTCTTTCCCTGTAGCTGAAGAATTTTCCAATTGGCTTTCTTTGTGAGTTGAAATAAAGAAATGGTAAACTGTACATTGTCTTGCTGTTCATTTCTTTATGCACACTTATTTTGGTGTTTTAATTTCTAGTAGCTGTGACTGGTGCTCCTGCCAATAGCAGTTGGCATAGCGAGTGCTTCTGAAAGATACAGTACAATTACTGCGTGTTAGGATTGGCACATGTTAATTTGAGAGCTTACATATGCAGAGTGGGAAGGATTTTGGCAGCCTGCTTTTCCCTGCATTTACGAACAAAACTGGTAAAAACATACAAGAAAATAACCACCACAATCTTGCTATTAACAAGAATGTATGTCTTTGATCTGTGACATGTCATATTCTTTCTTTATAAGACTGCGTGTGTGTGTATAATTGAAGTCTATTTTTTCAAATAATTGACTTTTTTCTCCTTTAAATAGGGTACCCCTGAATTTGTAACAGCAACAGAGTGTGTGCACTATTTTGAGTGGAGGACCTTTGTTGCTTGCAAGAAAAACTTGTTTAAACCTGTGAAAGAGGTAATCTATGTACTATCTTTACAGAAGCTACTTTTCACACATCTGGTAATTTTACTTTACCAACCCTCGTACCCCAAACAAATCTCAACAACCTCTGTAGATGAAACTTCTTCATAGGGATAAAACGGCTCTTGGAAATTGGCTGAGCTGAAGATTTTAAGCAGCTCTTCAACCTTCTTTGTTACCTCTATGGCTTATAGTAAAACTCCTGTAAAAGGTGGAGCAGAGCAGATTAACTTTGGGTGCTTTGTTTTAGCTGGCATATCTACCTTTGTGTCTGTCTGCAAGTAGTTCAGCCTCCAGAAGTAAAAGCCTTTTCTGTTTATTGAATGAGTTTCATAAATGCCTGCTTGTAACTTTAGGAGCATGAATTATGTGTTTTTTTTTCCTTTTAGGTGCCTTGTTATGTATTTGATGAAGATTTGAAGAAACGTGACTTGAATCCTCTCATTAGAGTTCCAGGACACTACTTGGTGGATGATTCTGATGATGATTCCTTGTTTATAAACATCTGCAGAGACATAGGTGTGAACACCTGCTTGTTTTACCTGTTAGCATATACATTTCTAGCAGTATGGTTGTTTTCTACCTCCGGTTGAGATAGCCTCATAAACAAACATCAGTATTCTAGGATTTGTGCTTCTGTTTCAGAACTATTTGTAATAATTTGAAGGCTGCTTTCTGTGAAGCTAAATCTTGCACTCTTTAACTATTGATCTGTTAAGAGATACTCCTCTTCTGGAGGGGTGGGTTTGTTAGAGACATTTACTTAAGCTCTTCAGCTCAAACCAGTCTTGCAGGTGCCTCTGTTTGCTGCCATATAAGACCCAGACAGTTCATAGCACTTTTTGTGCTCTGAATTTATTACTTGATTTGGGCTCCCATTCAAGCTGGTCCTTTGTTTCAAGAGAATATCCTGAGGTGAATCTTGCACTGATTTTTTTTTTTTAATCTATGCAATTAAATCTGTATTTTGTGCCCATGGCTGGAAGTTTAATACTTTGAGTTTTAGTAGCAAGTCTGTTTTATTTAAAACCAACAAAGCAAAAGACAACAAAGAACAAAAAAACCTGCTTGTCTGCAACTTTGCTCACAGCTTTGAATAAGGTAATTAATGAGAAACAACAGAGGGGAGGAAAAAATCCTTTATGGATAGATGGGGTTATTGATTCCTTGGAATGATTTCATTATTGTTGAGAGTGCATGGGGGGGAAGTAGTTAAAACACTTCTAAAACTTGTTAAAGCTATATACATCCCACTGCAGTACTAGCAACTGGAAAATAAATTCATCTTCCCTGCTGCAGATGCTGTCTAAAACAGGGAAGCATGAGCTTCCCCCCATGAATATCACAAGCATTTCAGTTTTTGTCTGCCAGTTTCCTGGTTTTGATGTTTTTAAAAGCTTCCTTAGCAAGAGGTAAAGTACTCTGCAGAGCTGGGGCTAGACACTGAATCTTGTTTTCCATGTCCTGTAACAGGAAGGTCAAGTGGAGAGACCATAAACTGTCCTGATGGCAGTGCTGCATGCTTGATACATGAAGGTCATGCATATGATGTTGGTCGTCCACGGGAACAACTGAAACGTCATGACAAAGACAGGTGACTGATTTATCTTTTGATACTTCTGCGAACCAGCCAGTCATCTGGCCTGGACAAAGTGCTAACTTCCAGAAGACTCACGTTGCCATTGATACGAGTTCAGTTTTGAGGCATTGGCAGAGACAGTTTCTTCAAATACTGTGAGACTAGCCTTTTTGTAGGCATTCCACTATACCACTGTAACAGAACGGATTTCTTTCTTCCTTCTCAGACTCCTCTTTACAAAATTGCATTGTTTGCAGAAGCGAAGGGTTACTAGTCTTCTATCTCTCCAAGCAGATGAATGGACATTAACTCCATCTGCCTATTGTCTGAGGGTCTGAAGGGTAACTGTACTTGACTTGTGAATAGTAGAAACTTTTGTTGCTGATTCTGTTCTTGGTGCTGCTTTTTTTTTTTTTGTTGTTGATCGAAGAGTAGCTTAAAGTATGAAAAAAATGAAAAACATCTAATCTTATTTGAGAGATCTAAAATGGTCATATCTCAGCCTAACTGGAGCAGACCAGAGTTTTTAACAAAGAGACCGAAGTCTCTAGTCTTTCAGTGGCGTGGCTCTTCATTTCTTGAGGGGAAAGTAATAACTTTTTTCAGTATGCCTTGAATCAAACTAGGGTGGCCTAGGAAAGGAGTAGCATGATTGGAATATCTGTATCCTGTTATGCAGAGAGGCTATTTGGAGGTGCAACTAACCTGAAGCCAGAAGCTCCTCCTCAGGTTGTTTTCTGCCAGTTAGATTGCATAGAACAGCTGCATTTGTTTGGGAAGCTGTGTGTGTTTCTTTGGCCAAGTTAACTTCCCATTTGTCTTTTTCTGTCAGCCACCATGCTTCCTTGTCCTATTCCCACCTTGTCTGATCCCTCCCGGTTGACTTGGTACTGTTGACAAGCTAGGATTTTGCCTCATTCAGTTCTGGGAGCTGGATGGAAAGGAATTCTAAATATGGAGTTAAGTTTGTAATAATGCTTTGTCGCATTGCTGTATTTTACTTACAAAGTGGCAGAGCTGTTTATCACATCTACTCTTCAGCAGCCTGAGGAGAAAGCTATTTTTGTAACTATCGGCCAAGTTCTTACTGCTGTATGCTCAGTGCCTTATAACTTGCAGTCTTAACTGGGGTGCAGAAAGATGCTATGTTAAGTAATTGCTGGGACTTTTAGTAATTACTTGGTGGAGCTATGATGAAAAGAATAAGAGTATCTGTAAAAGTAACTTTCAAAGGTTGGACTGTTTTGGTGTATTCTGCAAGGGATAGATATTACTCCAAGAATATTCTTCTGTGTAGTCTTACTAGTTTTTTTACTTGCCTTTTTTGTTTTTCTAGGCTGATACTGAGTTACGAGAGAACATACAGTGATGAAAAGCCCCGTTTCTGCTTAGGCCATAACCCAGCAGTAACAATCACTTTTGTTTGCCCATCAAAGAGAGGAGAAGAGGTAACTTCACTGTTTTAGTTTGTGTTAAATGGATGTTCTTTAACTCTTGTGTGCATTGGCTTTTATTGAGAGCTGAAGGGAACAGAAAATTCTTCAGTTTTGTAGTTTGTGAAGGGTTTAGGATACTCAAAATGAAATACTCTTCAGAAAAACTGTATTCTGACACTTTAAACAAGAACTCGAGTAAAATTTTCTCAGAGGTATTTTTCGTGTTTTGATCAGTTTTGCTGTCCTATTCTGGGATAATTTTTTTCTCCGAGAAGAGTATGGAGTTAGTAGTGTTAATCCTTGCCACAGAGGCGTGGTTGGTTAATGAGCACTTTTTCTTTGTCAGGCTATATGTGCTTACAAAGAAACAAGTTACATACAAACAACTATTAGTCTGGCCTTCCTCAGGAAAAAAAATAGCTAGCAAGTGTGTTTGGAAGAAGACTGTCACTTGCTAAGCAAAGTTTACTAGTGAACTCCTTTTGCTTCAGTCTGTATTGTTCAGCAGTGTATGAATTTTGGCAGTACAGTAGAATTACTTTGTCAGATGTGATGCCGGGTAATTTTAGCAGCCTTCAGTCCTTTAATTGGACCAGAGTGGATATTGCTAGTGCTCTGCTGCTGAATGTTGTGATGCTTTTAGTTGTGGGCTTGCTCTTGCTTGGCTAACTTTTTAAATTTAAATGTTTTATCCCTCATATGACCCAGATGGGTGCCATATGTCATCCTCCTAACTGAAGAAGCAGATCATAGGGGTTTCTTTACTGTCACTTTGTAATACCTCAGGACAGCTATGCATGTGCAATATGAGTGGTATTACTGATGTTATCTGTGCCTGTAACTTTTCACATGCTTACCTGTGTATCTGCCTGTTCTAGTTTTCTGAATCAGAGGGCTTTTATATGTTTCATTTCTACAAGAAGAGGTGCAAAAATGCTGTACTAAGTGACATCTGATAAGTGTTGGCTAAAGAATTCTCAAATGCTTAAAACTTTTCTCTGATCAGAATAAAGGTTGCTAAAATGGTCCAGTATCTAAGGCTACTTTGCCTTTAAGGAAGTACTTGATCTTTGTTCTTGTCTTCAAGGAATCCCCTTAGGCAAATACAGTCTAAGCTGCTGTCGGCAGTTTTGGCTCTGTATTCTCTGCTTTTGCCAACACATTCAGGAAAAGTGCTTTTTTAGTGTACCATTTTTCTAATCCTCTACTAATGCCTGATGCTTTACTTCTGTTCAGGCTTTCAGTAGCATGTCACATAATCAATAAGAGCCATTTTATTGTTCTCAGTGCCAGAGAGGCAGTACCCAGCATTTGCACATCTTAAGCAATTTGTAGATGAATCTAGTCGTTACTGGTCTTATGTTAATGGCGCCACATTCATTTATCTCTAGACTCGTAATTGCAGTTTCCATCATTTCTGTATCAGAGTGCAGGTCCCAAACTCACAGCAAAAACAAATTGCCGGTACGAAGTTGAGTGGGTTACTGAGTATGCCTGTCACAGGGATTACCTGGAAAGTAAGAACTGTCATCTGACTAATGAGCAACATGATATCTCCATTGACTTGAGCCCACTTACTCTATCTCCAGGTAAACTCATTCTTATTATTGGTGTGTGGTGCTACGTGTAGAGTTAAGAATATCCTCTCTAGATACTTGGATTATGTCTGACTAGTAGATGTCTGTTCTACTAGAACATTTTCTTTTTTTTTTTTGTTAATTATTTAGATTATGTCACACCATATTTTGCTAAAGATGACAAAGAGGAGTATTACTATTACTTGAATGTTTGTGGGAGAACTGGTGCAGGTGGCTGCAAGGACAGCACAGGATACACGTCAGCTTGCCAAGTGAAACCTTCAAATAACCAGAAAAAGGTGACAGGAAGATTTGAGAACCAGATCTTAAGGTGTGTAAAGAATTCTTGCTGGGCTGTTTAGCCCTGCTGAGTTGTCTGAATGACTGATCTTTGTTTCCTACTTTGGCGCCCTTAATTTTCATATAAGAAATATTGGATACATAATTCAAGTGTTGTTTCTGTGTTGTATAGAAAAGACAAACTTTACTGTTATTATCAGGGCTGCACACTGTGTTGTGCTGCATATTGCCCTCCTTGAGTTTTGCATGCAGTGTGACATCAGGGTTCAGTGTTTAGAAGCTGTTAACAAGTGAGTATATCTAGCGTGTGTGCAGTTAAGTGTACTCAAGACTACTGGGATCTAGGATTTAGTGTGTTTTTCTTTATTAAGATCCCCAGAGTTCCTGAGTGACTTACCAGAATAATAGCAAAGCAGAAGTAATTCATGTAGGTATGATCTTCCAGTATGTTTCCATATGTGTGACAGACTTATGGGAGCTATTGTCCAGAGAGTATGACTTCTTCCATCTGCAAATGCATATAGCCCTGAAATAAACTAATATGAAGAAACAGTCCACTAAAGCTGGGATAGCTTCAGAGCATTTTTGAAGCTGTATAGAAATTTCATGGGAAGTAGCCGGAAAAGTCTGTGACTTGAAGCCTCTGTTGCAGCAGGAATGCCAGTATTAGTGTCAAACAACCAACTGTATTCCTCCTTGATTAAGATGTTTTAAGTGTCTAAAAAAAGTTTGTTACAGGGAGAACAGCGTGATCATGTCTGATTCCATGTTTCTATCTAAAACTGTCTTTTCACCCAGATATTCTGATGGGGATCTCACTTTAATTTATCCGAATGGGGATGCATGTAGTTCCGGCTTTCAGAGAATGACTGTCATAAACTTTGAGTGCAATGAAACAGCAGGTGAGTGTAATGAGCTGTGAGATCACACTGCTCAGAGTTTGACTTCTGTGCTTGCTAGTAGACCTCATGTTAAAAGGAATGCATGCTTTGAGCCACAGTTAATGCAAAAAAAATACTGTTAAAGTAAGCGCTAACTTCTGTGCAGCAGAATTGTTTTGTGCTGTGCAGCGGCACTAGCTTTTAATTTGCACTCAGCAGTCATGAACCTTAAATCACAAAAAATTCTTAGCCAGCAGTTTATGGATTTAAAAAAATAAATAGAAAACCTTTGTTGCCCAGGAACTGTGGTTTTCTATCCTTGCTAATTCTCAATTGTTCTTGCTTTTCTCCTCTTCCCCTCATTGGAAAGCTTACCTCTGTTTATCTGTTATCAATATTAAGGTAATGATGGTAGAGGAACTCCTGTGTTTACCGGTGAGGTGGACTGCACCTATTTTTTCACTTGGTATACAAAATACGCATGTGTTAAGGAGAGAGAAGATCTTCTTTGCAGAGTTGCTGATAAGAAAAAGCACTATGATTTGTCACCTCTGGTCCGCAGTTCAGGTATGGCAGCAAAAACTAGCTTTCAGTTACTTCTGTTCTGAATTTGTGCCATCCCTAGTGTTGTTGCAATTCCTTAGTTGTACGTTAATCAACTTTCACTTATTGTTTTTTTGGGATGCTAGCATTCATTCAGTTCCTTCTTCTGAAATGAAATAAGTGCCTTAGGAATGTAAACATACATCTAAAGGTGATTGGGATAGGTGATTTTTCTTTTGTGAAAAAAGACATTCTGGAGTACAGAGCGTGGAAAGATGAAACTAGCTGACATATTGATAATGACTGTGTTTCAGAATCTGCCCAGAACTGGGAAGCTGTGGACAGTAATCTTTCAGATGATGGACGGAAGCATTATTATATCAATGTCTGCCATAAAGTGCTGAAGAGAGGAGGAGCTTCCACGTGCCCAGATGATGCTGCTATTTGCTCTGTAGGTGAGTCCTTTTTTTTTTCTCTTTAAGGCACTGAAAGTTTGTCACTTCCTCTGTAAACAGAAAGTAGCTACACAGAAACAGAACAAAGTGCTTCCAGTTACTTGAGAAAAAAGAAGTTGGGAACGTATTTCCATTGTGCTTCAAAAGACTGTAGAAGACATGATATTAGTAGACTTTTCTCAACTAAAGAATGATACTACATTCTCCTCCATGGTTTATAGTATAGTTTTGGAGAGGTTAAAAAAGACAAACACCTGATTTTATGCTTTGCATCTGTCTAGATAATATTTTCTTCATGGTGTAGGATTCTTTCTAGGGGGGAGGAAAAAGTGACTTTCTTGTCTTTGTAGATAAGGAAAAAATCAGCAAGAATCTTGGAACATTTGTTTCTCCACCTAAGAAGGTTGGGGAAAATATTCAACTTACCTATTCAAATGGAGATAGCTGTGATGTTAACAAAAAAATCAAAACTGTCATCACTCTTATATGCAGACCAGGTAAGGCCCTGTTCTTTGATCCAGTTAAAAACTGAAGGTCATCTCATATTTCTAGGCTTGTTAATATCTTAGTATATGTCTCTAACTTCCTTGTATACAAAAGCTGAAGAATTGTGGTTTGTTTGCTATGGTAGTTGTAGTGTAACTGTAATTTTGTTCTGCTTTATGTAAGTAGTCTTTAAAGACTCTTGAGCAATCTCTTAAGCTGAGCTTCTCTCAAACAAAATAAAGGTAAATGTATAAAGCAAATACCTGGGAGCCATAGAAAAAAAGGCACTTTCTATTTCCAGATTGTCTGGATGGAAAGGACCTGTTTTGAAATGCAATTGTGTACTTTAACATTCTTTTCCAATAAATGTATTTTGTTTCTAAATTGCTTGCTATGTAAGAACACTGAAGCATTTCCACAACTTCTTGGTCTTCTTCATCTCCATATAATAGCCCACCAGGGGAATAGAAAGCTTGTATTTTTGCACCTCAGCCTGGGGAATATAACTTTTCCAAGTATGCTGGCTGTTAGGATCAGGTCATGCTCTATTTTCTAATTAAAGCTATTGCTCTGTAGCAAGGCTCCGTGTTTGCAAATGAAAGAAAACTTTCTTTGGAAGTGTGAGATATGCTGCTCAGTCTGTTCCTGAGTACTGTCTTTAGCCTCCTAGTTAAACTTGTGTAAAGGATGTTTGATTGTGTGGTCCTCGTTTTGAGAGGAGACGTAGTTTTAACTGTTAACTCCAGTCTGATGTTGGGAAGGAGTCTTGCTAGCCTTAAGTTCATGGTTCTGTCAAACTGACTGTACTGTATGCTATTTAACACACTGCTTTTGTGGTACCAGGTGATCTAGAAAGTGCTCCCATCTTGATGTCTGAGGGTGATTGTTCTTATGCTTTTGACTGGTATACTGCTGCTGCATGTGTCCTGTCTAAAACTGAAGGGGATAACTGTCAAGTCTCTGATCCTCAGGCAGGTAGGTTAAATAACTGCATGTTGGCTACATTTAAAAGGTCTTGAGGAAGGAAATTGTCATTGTGCTGAGTCCTCCTGCTGTGCAAAACTGAAGTGAGTTCAGTGCAAGTCTGAGCACCCTTAGTGCTTTAGCATAGCCATTTTAACTGCGTGTGTATGGAAAGTGGGAACAGCATGAGCTGCTAGTGTGTGTGAGAGAATGAATGTTACTTGACTGTAGTACTGTATGTTTCCTACACCAAAAATTACTTGTCTTTCTGGAACAATTACATGAAAGGAGACATACTTATGGGGATCACATCTGTATGTAACAGCTAGCTGTGTAATTCAGTAGGACTGAGATCTGACAGAGATGGCAGAAAAAAATGTGACTAACTTTTTCTTTCACATTAGGCTACTCTTTTGATTTATCACCACTGAGCAAGGAAAATGGGCACTACATAGTTAATGCTTCAGAATATTTGTTCTACATAAATGTCTGTGGCAGTGTGCCAGATGAATTGTGTCACACACGATCAGCAGCATGCCAGGTAACACAAAGGTGAGTAACTAAATCTGTTGCCCTTAATAGATTTCCTGTTGTGTGATGCGTTGTCTGAATAACAGCAATTTGCATTTAAAATTATAATTGTATTATGTAGACTTCAGGGAGTTTGCATCTTGCTTGCTTTTAGCTTTTGAGACAGTGTTCATTGCTCCAGGCAATGTGTGTCAGGCACGTGGCTTGGTTTGCCTTTTTTTGGGGTGGTCTTGTGAGAAGCTGGGAGTTGCACTCATTGATCCTTGTGGGACCCTTCCAACTCGGGCAGAATTCACTGCAGATGGTAAAGAAGAAGAAGATAGATATCACCTTCATAAGAAGGTGATAAGACTAAATCTGACAGAGCTCGCATTAAGTTGAGTAACAAAAGCCTCCTAGTCCAAGCTTGGACTTGAGCTGAGATCATGTGAAGGTAGTTGTCTTCCATAAGTGAGAAGACTTGCCGTTGTGCAGTCCTATAATCTTTTGTCCTCAGGTAGTTGCATGGAACCAGATTGAGCTTCATATTTAAAATATGCAGTTAGCAGCTTAGTTCAGGAAACGTGAACTTCATGTTGCTTTGTTAGGGAATGCAGCATTAGTGTGTTAGATATCTAAGGTGTGACCGTCTTTCTGAAGGACACCTATTTGTGTTAAATTTTCTTTCAGTGGCACTGCATGCTCTGTCTAATCAATATTACTTATTCTTGTCTTATTATGGAATATTCCATAACCATGCTTGTCTCTATTGTTTGGAAGATTTCTCTTTAAGATAATAAAATTTGGGTTCTGTTCAGTCTCCAAGTGTGTGGTTTTTACCTTTTTAGAAAGGATCAGTTTTGGAGTCTTGGACTACCTAATTCCAAACTTTCATATTATGATGGTCTGATTCAGTTGACCTACAAAAATGGTACTGCTTATAACAATGAGAAGAAAACACAGCGGTCTACGCTTATAACTTTCCTGTGTGATCGTCAGGCAGGAATAGGTCAGCCTGAATATCAGGTAAGAAATTATGTATGAAGAAGGGAAGTCTCTCAATCCGTAGATTTTTGATAATAAAATAGCTGTTAGGCTACTGCAGCAGAGCTTTGTGGATGGAGACTTATGGATGGAAATACCCGTATTTATAAGGCAAACTACAAAAAGAAGCAGTTATTTATCTTGGTATATCTGTCTGTAAAGCTTGTTTTACATAGTGAACAGTAAGCTGTTTATACATGTGTTAAGGTTCTCTCACCTTGCTATTTTCTAGTTAATATGCCATGTGTGGAGAAGTGTTTTTCATCCTCTTATATTTCCAGTTAAAACAAACATACATACTTTTCAGACAAAGAGGTAACAAGTACTAGGACTGTCCTGTAACACAGCAGATAGCAGTTATGTTGCTCTGGTTCTGCTTTTCTGGTGTATTTGTTGAAGTATTTATGATGTTTCAGCATGGAAATAATGACAAGATCAACATGAAGACAAACAGAACACAAATCAATCTGAGAAAATATATCCTCAAAACCAAAGGGGAATAAGCTTAACATAAGAAGGAGTAGCTTTGATTCATGTAATAATAGTCTGTATGGAAGCATCATTGACCTATTTGGTTTTATTAGGTAGAAGACAACTATACCTACAACTTCAGGTGGTACACTGAGTATGCCTGTCCTGAACTGCCGTTGGAGTGCATTGTGACAGATCCTAACACGATGGACCAGTATGACTTGTCAAGGTAAAGTAAGAGTCTCTGTGTGAGCTTAGCTGTTCTAGGTTACTGTTCTGGCTTGTAGCTTAATGCTGCATGATGTTGGTTTTGTATGTAGGTAGCATTAGAAAAGTCATCTAATGTTGTGAACTGCAAGTATCCCGGGATGCAGATATTTCAGTCTAGTATATTGACTCACTTCCCGAGATAAGCTGACTCTTTGGTTTGTCTTTGCTCAACGTATTACTTGGTCAGCTGTCTGCTTCCTAGGAGTATTGTATTTTTTTTTTTTTGTGATGCTCAAAGATGAGAATAAAAAACATTATCCTGCAGTTTTTCTCTTGAGACTGACAAAGCAGAAAGGGGTCTATGAATAACATGTGTTCTTAGCACAGAACTTTCTCCTTCCACCCAGCTTAGCAAAATCAGAGAAGAGTGGTGAAAATTGGCATGCCATGGATAACTCAGAACCAAATGAGCGCAAAAAGTACTACATAAATGTCTGTCGACCACTACTTGCTGTTCCAGGATGTGACCGGCGAGCGTCTGTGTGTCAGATGGAATATCGGCATGATCACGTGAGTAGCCCTTCCATCCATCCCAGCTCAGAGCGGATTTGCCAGGTGGTTAGAATAGAGGGGTCTACAAGATGAGCTCATGAATTTTGACTCCTTGGTACAACAGCGTTATCCTGTGTGTACATGATTCTTTCTTCATTCTGTGTATGCAGCTGCAGTCTCAAAGACTGATAGCATTATTTTTGTCTTGCTTAAGGCTTGGATTGAAATATTTTTCCACTATTCTGAGCTTTTAAGTTTTGAATAGGTTTGCTAGAAGTTGCCAAGAGAAAAAGGGTACTGGTAGTGCTCTTATACAAGGCTGGAGCCTTTAGCATATAGTTTTAAACAGCTCTATGAATTACCTTGTACTTATTGCACATGAGATTGTAGGCCTTCCTAAAATTTTAAACCATGTATGATGGTGGTTGTTGAGCACTGTAGGTATCTTATTGTAAAACAATTGCTTGTGGCACTTATATTTTGAAGATGTGGACGTGTATGTTTTTCTTCCACTCTATATTTGAGAGATTACTAGGTTTGAATGCAATGGGCAGAACCTTTTGCATACAAGGTTATTGTATAGGTATTTTTTCTTTGGCTATTTTTATTATTATATTGTTTTTATTAATATCTCTTTGAGTTTGAAGTTGCTGACATTTTTCTTTATTTTTAGGGTTCTTACTATGAAGCCACATCTATCAGTAATCTTGGTGTTTCCAGCAAAGAACTAGTAGTTGAAAGACTTGGTCACATTTTTCTAACGTATGCAAATGGCTCTGTGTGCATCAATGCTGATGGAAAGAAAACTTTTTACACTACCACTATCCACTTTGCATGTTCCAGGGGCACTCTTGTAAGGACAAATCATTCATTTTTTCTATCATAGTAGATTTCCTGTCGTATAACGTTAAGTTACCTGAAAATTTATAGCGTGTAAGACTTGTGGCTAAGGGAGACTACTTTGAGGGCTTATGTTTAATTTGGGTGCATATTTTACTGGATTCTGAAACTGAGTATTTTATCATAAACAAGAGCTAATTAGGAGCTAATAATCCTTGTGGGAACTGGTGTTTCAGACTAGTCTAATTAGCATGAAAAAGTACCTTTTGTAGATACAGACACTGCAGAATGTCTTAAGAGGAAGAATGTTGAAAGTGCATTTTCAGACTGAGCATCTGCATCTCTGCAGCTGATTCTAGATGAACTGTTAATTCTATATAACTCTAAGTGATAAAAATCCATGTGCTGAAGTTCAGACTGTAGAGGTGAGTGGGGACACTAGTGGGAGCTTACCTAAGGCTTTTTCATCTGGTTTGTGAATCTGTAAGTTTTAATTCTCTTGATGGTCTTACCAGGAGAGATGTTGAAAATTGAATCTTGGAGCAGTTATGAACTACTTTGGTTTTGCATAAAAGCACTGAAATTGAGTTTGAATAATCATTATTTGTTACGTCAGCTTATGGTATTTTATGGTGCTTGATTTTTGTTTATAGTGGACTGTACTGTGTACTCCAAACTCTCTAGGGCTGAGGGCCTTTGGCAGGCTACTTTTAAAGCAGAATCTCACAAATGTGAGAAGGTCTTGGCTGTTACTTTTTCTTGATTCTGGTCTTCTGTCTGCAATCTGTTTCCAGAATAGCAGCCCCCGGTTTATATCTATTCAGGAGTGTGTGGTTACGTTCTTGTGGGAAACTGAAGCTGCTTGTCCAATCAAGGAAACAAAAGATGATACTCAGGTAAGAAAAACAAAAAAATCAAAAAGTGTTCGTGGTCTCAAAGAGTTGCAGGAGTTGAAAGGGACCTCAAGAAATAGAGTCCAACCCCTGTGATAAAGCAGGTACTCTACAGTAGGTCACACAGGTACGCGTTCCTATAGGTCTTGGATATCTCCATAGGAGGAGACTCCGCAACTTCTCCGGGCAGCTTCCAATGCTCTGTCATCCTTACTGTAAAGAAGTTCTTCTGCATGTTAGTATGGAACTTCTTACTTAAAGTTTTAGGCCAGTATTCCTTGTCTTATTGCTATGCACCACTGAGAGTAGCCTGGCCTCATCCATTTGCCTCCCATCTCCCTGTAGATAATTATAAACATTTCAGTTCTGTTCTGTTCTCAATCTTCTTTTCTTCAGGCTGAACAGACCCAGGTTACTCAGTCTTTCTGTCATACAGGAGGTGCTCCAGGCCCTTTATCATCTTTGTGGGCCTCCACTGGGTAGTCTAAATGTGGCTTCATCAGGGCAGGGTGTTTTTCTAGCATTCTTTGTAGCTTCGTTTTCATGACTGTTGGAAATCACTAATTACAGTGAAATATGAAGTTGATCATGGTGGAATGTTGCGCTATCTTACTGTCTTCTTGAAGTGTTAACACAGTTTGTAATTTTTGTCTGAAGTGTTAAGTGCACACTCAAAGAACTACTTGCATGACATTTCATTCCCTTATGAGGTTGCTAGTGAAGTTGAGTGTTTATGTTACGACTTAAATTATCCTTGCTTGTGTATAGCTATTCAAACGAGGATCACTTTTCACCATGAGCTACTCAGTTACTCCATTGTACAGGCCTTGAAATGATCGCATTAGCGTAAAAGTATCTTTCAATTAAAACATTAGCCAACCTGATAAATGACATCAGTTAAATTACACTTAGCTAGATTGGCATGTGACCAATGTCAACAGGCAACTGTACAGAAGAAGTAAATGAGTTGCTCCTGCCAGAACTGTACGCTCGTTGTCCAAATTAAGTTGTTGCTTGGTACACAGGATAGGTATACATGTAAATCACTACTTCGGCTCTTTAAGCAAGTTAGGAGTAGAACGTTAAACAAAAGAAATGCAGAGGTAGAGAATAACGCTGTTTATAATTTTGTTTTATAGTCCTGCTCTGTGCGAGATCCAAACAGTGGATTTTTGTTCAATCTGCAACCATTAGCTGCAGAAAAAGGCTATACAGCCACTGGCATTGGGAAGACCTACTTGGTAAGGATTCTGAGTGTGCAGTCTGTTGCTTTTTTTTTTCTGGTCACACTTAGTGAGTTGGACCTTTCACTCTGTCTTCTTAAAAATGTAAATTGTCAGAAGAGCAATGTACTTAAGAGAAGAATAGGAGATAAATTGATTAATCATTCAAAATAGTATTTAAATAATCAATATTTTGTTGTGTAGCAGAGCTAAAATTAGTCACACTGTAGAGACACCTCTAGGCTATGCATGGCTAGTTATACTCAGTTGTATAACACTAGTTTATATCTATTAAAGATGGACAGTGTCAGCATATGAGAGACTTAGTTTATTCAAATCGGTGTTCTTAATGTGGTTTACATGTCTCGTTAGTTCTAGACCTTCCACAGATTATTATAGGACTTTTGACTAGCTAAATCACATCCTGTTCTTCCAGTGGGGTGAATTTGTGGACCCTGAGAATGTTGCTCCTGTATAGATAATTGTCTTGCAGTTCAGAAGTGATTGGCATTTTGTGATGTTTGAAATTAGGATTAAGAGAATTTCACTGATGCAGAAGGACTACGTGAGCTTAACTTTTCTGAACCAGTTGTGTACACCCTTATGTTTTTAAAAATTCCAGCTAAACATTTGTGACCCTATGCCAGAATGTGGTGAAATCAATGGAAAACCAGCTGCTGGATGTGAAGCAGACAATCTGACATCAGTGAGGATGGTAGAATTGGACAAAACTCTTTATCTGTCTAGTGAAGGGTTTCTAACGCTTACCTACAGAGGTCTTCTTCGTGTTGAATCAGGTGAGTTCAGGTAATGTGCATTGTAGTTTGTCAGCAATATTGCACTTTCTGTCAGTAGTCTTCATTTCACGCTTTGTGTAATGAAACCTCCTGTGTTCAACTGCTAATCTGTTAAATAGGCTCAGCGCCTCATATGAGAAATCAAACCATGCTGAAAGATAGTGATTCACTTTTCAGAAATAAATGTGCTCTTCAAAACTGCTGAAAAGTGACTAAATACAGCACGAGATGTTTTTCCCCTGACAAACTGGATGAAAAATGCCTTCCCTTTGAAGAGGAAATAAGTAGTTCCATGGAGAAAGTATGCAAAATGAGCTCTAAGTGAAATTATTGTTTCTGAGATGACTATTAATTTAATGAAAAATGTCATTTCAAGTGTCGTACTGTTGTAAGGAGTTCTTTGAGTAAGTGCTTTAGTATCTTGTGTGTACCTGCTGTGTGAATTTTAGTCCGTTTGGCAAATAAGACTAATGAGAAGATGTGTTTAGCTTATGGGTTTTCTAAGTTCTCCAACTGTTCTGTAACTGAGCTTTGAGGGAGGCATAGAGCATCTTAAAAGGTTTTTTCCTGAAAAAGTGTTTTGGATTAAGGTGCTTCTGAAATGTTGATCTCTCTCTGTACAAATTGCTGTGGTGATGACTGAGAGCTCTGACCATTTTGTTTTCTCTAGGATGTAGTTATGACATATTTCTTACAGGCTTTGGAGAAGACTGAACAGCATGTGTTGCTTAAAGTATCAGCATTATTTGTTCTCTACTTATTATATAACTTAAAAAACCACTCTTTATGTGATGCAGTTTAGAAGATACCGGTACAATAGATTTTGTTTTTTGTTTCCACAAATCTGTCAAAGATGTGGTAAGCACAGTTCAGTGAATGTAATTACACTTAAAACGTGTCAGTGTATTCTGATCTTCGTTTTGAAATGTTACTTGTGACTGCTATGTGTTTTAGGATGGTTATTTAAAGATGGCTTGTTTTTTGTCATTCAGAAAATGTGTAGACAGAAGGTAGTGTTGTCCTTGAAGCAGTTTGTAACAGGAGACTGTTTAAAAAATTCTGAAGTCAAATGTTATCTGCTGCTGCTTCATTGGAAAATATTTAAATTGTAGTTCAAGCTAAGTGTTTGTTTTACAGGAAAATCAGACACGTTCACAGTGACTTTCATTTGTAATGATTCATATCCTGGAGAGCTTAAGTTTGTACGTGAGGAGATAAACAGTGTTCTGAACATACATGATACGTTTTTTGAGTTTCACACAGCTCTGGCCTGTGCTCCTGCTCCTGTAGACTGCCAGGTTACAGGTAAGTATGCATGGGGGGTTCTGGTTTGCTCTGTGCAGTAACTATTGAAAGGATAAACTGACCACTGCAAGCTTTTATGGAGGAGGTCTTTGAGTTAAAGATTTACAAATGCCTGATCTGAAGAAACTTGGTACTTGATATCTTCATGAAGGTGAAAAGGGAGAATAATTCAGTTGATTGAAGCAGGTTTTAAATTAGGAAAATGGGGAGGAAACTAATGCGGAACGTAGGCGTCACTTCAGTCTAAATGGAGAAAATGGGTTAAATTTGTATTGCCTCTGGAAAAATTAACCTATGAATTGTGGAGTTGCTAATTGTGGTAGCTAAACTGCTCATCATCAAAGGAACTCTTTTTCCAGTTTTTCCTTCTTAATGCAATTGACACCCTTTGTCAGCATGTATCTAATGTCATTCTGAAAAACACATTGAATTATCAGTGTGTGTCAATGGAATGTATTATCTGAAACTCAATACTGTTGCAGCTACCTTAGCAGGTCTTCCAGCTTACTGTATGTACGACATCTCTTCCAGATGCTGCTGGTAATGAGTATGACTTGAGTGACTTGAGCAAAGAGAGTGAACCATGGATTGCTATAGATACTTCCAAGGATGCAAAGAAGCGAACGTTTTTCTTGAATGTCTGTAAGCCTTTGCCTTTTGTGCATGGATGCCCTGGTAAGCCGAATGGCAACGCTTGTCTTTTTGACTTCTCATGCCAGACCTTCTATGCAGAATGACAACCTTTGTTATTGTTAAAAGATCTCTTGAAGCCTGCCTGTTAAATTGTTGAACTAGACAAGCCTTACCTAGGTCTATGCAAGGATGTAAAAGTACTACAGTTTTCACATTGAGAGTGATCTTGATACTAAAAAGGATTCTTGAACTGAGATGTGTAGGAAGGCATTTTGGGAAAAATGCTTTGAGAGCGGTATTTTTTTCTTTTAGAAAAGTATCTTTTCTTTTAAAAAGACAGGCTAAAAGTTGATGCCTCTTATCTGAATGAATTCTGAATTTCTAGCCAGTTTAATTTATTTTGACTTGTTTTTTGCTTTGATTTGTGTGACAGATTAGTACTGTTTTTAAGATTCCAGTGAATCCGGGACAGCGACTTGATCTGTCTCAAAGCCTTTAAGCAGACAATGTCTTTGCATTCATGGAAATTCATCTGCTGTGTTGTGCTTTGGGTATCTGAGCCAGACCGAGTGCTTGAGGCTCTCTTAAATCTACTCTTATTTTATCTTACAATCAATAAAGGTAACTAGTTGTCAGAGCTTTGTACTAAAATAGTTTTCTTTTGTTTTCCTGTAGGTGGTGCCATAGGATCCTGTGTAAAATATGCTGAAAGAAGCAGGAACCTTGGAGTCATTCAGATGAATCCACAGGCTGCTACTGATGGGTCACTAAGCATTACTTACTTGAATGGTGATACGTGTAAAGATAAGCAACGCTATTCTACGCGTATAATATTCCAGTGTGATCAAACAATGGTAATTTTCTATGCTGATAGCTATTAATAAAGACTTAAGCTTGAACCTTCTATAACGGTGTAGACAGTTTACTATTTTTTTCTGTAATGGCGAGGCTGGTTCTAAAATTGTCTCTCATAAAGGCTTTTTCTTCTGTCTGTTCTTTCAACTGCTTCTGTAAGTCCTTTAAGCACAGCAGTGGATTCCCTTGTGAACTTTTGTGCCACCAATAGCAGCTTTGTATGAAAAGGATACTGAAGTTTGATAGAATTTATAATGTGTGACTGCAATAAAAAGGGATACCTCATGTATGTTTTGGGACTTGCAATGTTGTTGTTAGTACATCTCTTTCACATGACTTTTTTCCTTCAGGGATCACCAGTTTTGGAGCAAGAAGGTGACTGTGAGTTTGTATTTGTTTGGAGAACCTTGGCAGCCTGTCCTGTTCACAAAGCAGAAGGTAAGCGTAGTTAAGTTTTAAAATATCCAACAAATCTGTACGAGAAGCACATACCTAGTAGAGCTTTGCTTGCTGTTTTGCCCTGCAAATATTTCAGTGATGGATGCTGACTTTTGGAGTGAAATTTCTTTGGAGCCTAGGTCCAGCAAAAATACCTAACCTTAAAAGCACAGCTTAGGGATGTTAAATGGACTCTTGTATCTAAGGAAAACATACAGTAATAATGCTCTCTGACTAAATTGTGGTTCTGCCTAAATCACAGTGATACTTAGTGGTGTCTTTCAAATACTGATGCTAGATTTAATGTGTGGTTGGTCCTATGTCTGTCAAGGCATCCCTTTTTCCTCCCTGAGGAGTGGAAATTGTGTTGTGAGCTTGACACTTAGATAGTTGTGGAGAGACCAGAGGGGACAATGTGAGTTTACAGTTGACAAGAGTTATGGTTTTGAAGGGAGAGAAACGTCTTGTCTTGGTACTAACTTGTTAGGGAAATAATGAAAGTATATTGATCCTGTGGTACTAGTAATCACTAGATTTAACTCACTAGAGTCAAGGTCTCAATCAGCAGTAATGCTATAGATTTTTTTTGTCAGCTGATTAGACCCATAAAAACAGAATTTCCTCAAACTTTCTTCATATAGCTTAAGGATGTATAAAGATCTAACAATTCCTATATTAATTATTTCCTAACTCTGCAGACCTCATAACTGTTCAAGGAAAATGCAAGACTGGCATCTAGGGCAACTTCTGCTTCAGCCTTGACTTCGCTGTTCTTTCCAGACAATTAAGCAAGTGATGGAGTTAGTGTCTCTGGTTCTGTCCATAACTCTCTTCTTTGCAGAAGGAAGAGCCTGTGAAAACAGCGTGAGATAGCTTTTGAAATATAGAGGAGCTCTTGCATCTTGTGTTAGTAATAGTTATGGCTCATAGATATTGGATTGTGTTTTAAATTCCTAACTTTCCTTTAAAGGAGAGGATTGCCAGGTGAAAGATCCAAGATATGGTCATGTTTATAATCTGAAGCCGCTTTCCAATAAAGACATAAAAGTGAGTACAGATGAGTATGACTACTACATCAGAGTTTGTGGAGAAATCACAGAACACTGCAAACCAGGAGCTCATCATGTGTCATCGTGTCAAGTAAAGAAGGTTAACAGTACTTTCAGAAAAGTAGCAGGTATGGCACTTGATTGGAAAAAACTTGAGGAGTGGAAGAACATTAAGAGCTACTCATCTATCACATAGTAGCTTCAGCTATATACTGGTTAATCCTGTGTCTTTTATAAGATAAAGTACCTAACTACTTCTCCTTCATGTGCAAGTACAATCTTGATATATGTAGAGCATGTGTAAAATGTTGTCTTACGATGTAAATAGGGTTGAGCTCATTCCTCTTATACTGGGATATAAGCTGTAACTAGGAGATGTGTTTCAGGGGTAGGTCTACATCTTTCTATCAGTACTTTGTGTCTGTATCTGCTGCCTGTGTAACTCTTTTGCCAGTTGCATTACTGCTGTTCCGTATTTGCTGGATTAGCTGTTAAACTTTTTCTCAACTATTTACTTCCAGGCTTGCTTTCAGAGAAACTGACTTTCAAAAATGGGTTAATAATGATTAATTACACTTCTGGAGAAAAATGTCATAAAATATATGAACGGTCAACTGCCATATTATTCTACTGTGACAAGACTACATCAGAGGTTAGTTGCAACACAAATTCCTGATGCAGGAATACTTTCTTGCAGAATTATTCTCTTCTTAATGTACAGGAGAGGAAGATGAAGAATATGAACTGGCTTCCTTCAAGAACTGCTTGTTCACTTACAGACTAGACAGGAGATGTAAAGCTCTTCTGAGGCTTTAATAAATAACTAAACTTCTTTGGAAGGAGCCTTCCTCTTGCCTCAAGAAAATCAGAGCACATTGTTCTTTTAAGAAACGTCTGCTACTAGCAAAGCTTTTGGAGATGTTGGGAAGGGAATGTTCTTTCAATGCAATCTGATAGAAGTAAAGGGTAGGAGAATTAATTCACAGAGAAGCAAGAAGTATATGGCCAGACAAAACAAACAACAAAAAACTAGGTGTTGTTAATAGTGCTCTCTGTTCTTGCACTTAGTTTCCTCTTCATATTGAATAGTGCCTAGGTTTACTTTTGGCTTTTCCTCACTACATAGAGCAGTCAGTAGCTTTTAGTGGTAGCTCTTTAATCGGAATTGTGCATGTGGATAAACTTGGGTTTGGGGAAGAGCTGTTTCAAGCTTCTTGGGCCATACTTTTCATATAAGAAGCGTAGTATGTCTCTAAGATGGTATGTAAATTGAAGATGCTGCACCTTCTTGAAGTAAAACTGAGGCTTTTTGCTAGGTTCTATGTTTAAATGAGGAAAAATAAATTCCTCTTGAATTTTCTTCTTTCAGCCTGTATTTTTGAAGGAAACTCCAGACTGTACTTACATGTTTGAGTGGCATACACAATATGCCTGCCCACCTGTTAAATCTACTGAGTGTTCCTACAAGTAAGTTTTTTCAAAAGTGGAAGTGGGGCTGTGTGATGGTGGAAATGAGTATGTAGCTTTATGGCAATCTCATGCAGTACCACCTCTTTAGCTATTGTGTTTTTTTGACTTAGTGTATTAGTGGCTAAAGTGTCATTCAGTGCTAAAGCAGTATTTTGACTAATTTTGTTATATAATTTGTACTTTCTCAAACTAATATTTCACTGAAGAAAAATACTTCGTTTTGGAAATTTCCCGAGGAATAAATTTAGTATAAAAGCAAACCGTTGGCTATGTTGATGCTGGTGCTAGAAATCTGAATATATAACTTTTTATAAGTGTAGATATTCAACTACAGCTATGTAAAAGAAGGTATGTATTAAGAACTTCCATCAGACAAAACTCCAGGAAAGATGTTTTTGCAACCAAGTAGTAGCTCAAAGAGATTTAATAAGTGTGGGCAAATAAGGGTAGTAACTACTTGTGGTTTCGTGCTAGGGTTCTGCCCTAAAAAGACAGTTCACTATGACTGTGCTTAGCAAGCACAATGCATGCTCCAATGAAGTTAAAAATTACTAATGCATTGTCTGATCTGTGTGAACATGAACAATTTGTTGTAGGTCAGGTGACTCACCTGTACTGAATTTGAGGCTTGTTTGGGATTAGTGAATCTGGCGCAGAGTTTTCCATGTCAACACTTTGTTATTGTTACTGGGATAAAGTTGATTGTAAATGACAACTCTAAGGTTGCTGGAATTACTTTTTTGATACCTTTTAGTTAAAGTTTCCTTTCCTACAGGGATGATGAAGGAAATTTCTATGACTTTTCATCTCTGACGCGGCACAGAGAGAACTGGGAGGCAACTGATATATCTACTTCTACAAAGAAATACTATATTAATGTCTGCAAGCCCTTAGTACCATATGGTGCTTCACGTAAGAGCAAAATGTATTCTAGCCATAAATAGAGGGCGGTTAGGGTGGAGGCAGGGGAGGAATCCATGGGAAAAGTAATTTAGACACTGGTTCAGAGGTATATCAGCTATGGTGTATCTGAATGTGGGTTTTTAATCCAGGCAAGCCAGCCTTAAGTTTTGGAATAATAATGCAGTGCTTTTGTTCATCTGTATAGATTCCTGTCCTCCTGATGCTGCTGCCTCTCTCGTGGAAGGTGTGAAGTGTATAAGCCTTGGAGAAGTGGCTGATGGACCCCGGTGGGAAAATGGCATTTCTACTCTGAAATATGTTAACGGGGAGCTTTGTCCAGATAAAATTCGCAGGAAAACAACAATATTGCGCCTTAAGTGTGATGAAAGCAAAATTGTAAGTAGGGTTTTTCTTTTTCTGTGAGTTGTGTCACTGTGTGTGTGGGGAGGATGGTGGAGCCATTCTTAGCTGTTCCTTAGTCTTCGATTATTTGTGAGACTGCTTTATGAGCAGACTATGGTCTTATATTTTATCTCTTAAGAGCTGCTCTTCATCTCTCTTTTTTGTACAATCCAGTATCAGTTTTATCGTCTGGAACGCCTTCAATTTGTTTGCGCTTAGAGCAGTGCTAATATCTAGTGTTATTGTCTGTAGTTTCTAAGTTTTGGTTGCACATCTGTGTGCCTGGCCATTCATTAATTACTCCTGTATGAAATGTTTCATCCACACTTTTTGGACTTTCCACTGCCAAGCTTGACTGCCTTTAGCTCACTTCTCATCAGTTTTATTGCTACTAATAATGATTTTATGTTACCCTGTCCATGTGATACAGCTCCACTGTGGCAAACTAATAGTTAGTTTGTTGGTCCCAAATCAGCTGTTAAGTCCTAGGAGTGACATCTGAATTGAGCTCAGCTAGAAGTTTCAGGAATAACCCCGTGACATGAAACCTTATGATATCACTTTGCAGAGATGTAGTCTGTCACCGTTTTGTGTTTAGGAATCAAAGCCAGAACTTATAATGGCCATTGAAGATTGTGATTACAGCTTCTTATGGTTCACTGCTGCTGCGTGTCCTCTGAAAAGCAACGTACAAAATGACTGCCGGGTAACGAATCCTGCAACTGGTAAGGAGTGAGCCTGAGAGCTCTGTGCATGTGGCAGCTGGAAGCAATGTAACTGTTAGCTCTCAAAGGACTTTATTGGAAAAGGATAATGTGACGCATTTGAATAATGACTAACAAGCTTACTGTTGGTGGATAGAAATATTTTGTACTAAAATATCCATTAGAAAAGATACATTGTAAGGTTTCTATAGATCTGCTCTGAAACTAGTTTTAATCTAATTCTTGATATGATCTCATAATTGCTAGCCTTCTAAGACAGCAGGCAAGTAGATGCTGGTTGCACGTCCTACCAATTGAAGTTACTGAAAGTTTTCAATATGAAATAATGTCATGACTTGTAGCTGCAGAAAGATTAAATTATACTGTTTTGTCTACAGGCCACCTCTTTGATTTGACATCGCTGAAGCGAGAGTCCGGCTATACGATCACTGATTCACACAACAGAAAAATTGACTTGAATGTTTGTGCTGAAGCTAAAAGCTCATGTGCTAATGGAGCTGGTAAGCATCTCATTCCACTGTTATGTAGTAGCTGACCGTGGGGTACCTGAAAGAACAAATAATACACATGCTTACAGTAAAATGTGAATGGCAAGTTTTACTGGAAGCATAAGGACTGAAGAGATCTGTGTGGCTGACTGGCTTTTAGGAGGAAATCCAAAAGTAGTAAAGCAATATCTTTTTTTCAAATTCCATTTTGAACCTTAAATTCACTTCCAGTCTCCATTACATCTGTAAAGAAGAGTACTGTTTTTTAGGTGAGGGGAAGACTGTTGGCACTGCTGCTAAACCTCTTGGTTGCTGTGAAAAGGAAGATAGTGCGAGCTTTCAGCTAGAGTGAGCTGACAGCACTAACTGCTTCCTGGTGTCTGTTGCTGTAACGCATCTGCAGTCAGCCTTGTTGTCCTATTTCAGTCTCTCATCAGTCCTCTTTCTAGCTTGGTATTCTTCTGAAATGTCACTAGAAGTTAACTAGTATCTTAATTATTATTGTCAGGTTGGCTTGCTAGCTCTTTCTGTCAAACTACTTAAGTTTTGTAAATGCTGAAATAGGAATATAGCTTGTGAATTTAAAAGATTGCTTTTTTATATGTAGTAAAGTGTTTCCTTTGGGGACATCTTAATGAATTTGTGTCGACTGGATGTTTTTGTTAATATCTTCGTTTTCAGGGAAGTGGCAACCAAAAGCTGTGCTTTAAATGTACATGGTTAATGTGCTTTAAATGCACGTGGTTAAACAGTGTGTTCTACTGGTTAACAAATTATTGAAGACAGTATTGGTCTGTTTCAGTTCAGCTAAGTTCAGTTTAATGGTGTGTTGAGATATGGAAAAGCATAACCTTAAGTTTCCTGTTGATCAGTGAGGTGAATGTGCAGCAGTGTTTGGAAAGGCAGTTGCGTAAGACTTGATCTGTTTTGTTCTTTTCTTATAAACTGTAGCTGTCTGCATCACTGATGGTCCAAAAGCATTGAATGCTGGAAAATTAAGTAAAACTTTAACTTATGAAGATCAAGTGCTGAAGCTTGTTTATGAAGATGGTGATCCTTGCCCTTCAGAGCTCAAAATGAAGCATAAAAGTTATTTTAGCTTTGTATGCAAGTCTGATGCTGGAGATGACAGCCAGCCTGTCTTTCTGTCTTTTGATGAGCAGACATGCACTAGTTACTTCTCTTGGCATACTTCCTTGGCTTGTGAGGAGGAGGTAAGGATTACTTCCATGTGAAACACCTGTGACTATTTCTGGAGAGGAGATGGGTTTAGGCACAGTAGTAGTATATGTGCTTTAAATCTGTTGAGGGCAAGGTTTCTTCATCTAGTATGGAACCCAGATTTATACAGAAATTCTCAAACGCTCATAAGTGTGTTTATCAGGGATGAGCAACATGTGGTGAACTTGTGAACATGGTAAGCTAAGTTTAAAATTTTAGATCAGCCTCAGTCTGGAATATACTTAGATGCTCTTCTGTACAGCTCAAATGAAAGCCATAGGCAGCTTCTTAGGAATGCTTAAGATTCTCCAATGGAACAGGCTAAGAGGGTTGAGTTGAAGATAGAAAATGAGACAAACCCCCAGGCAGAGAGATGCTCTCTGAGTGACTGACTGAAGGCCAGGCACATCTGATCAGGTTTACAAAGTGCAATGACTGTCTGATAAACCTGGTGTTATGCTGCGAAGGCAAATCCTTTGTTCATGTTATCAAGGTGAAATAACAATCTACTCTAGGTGAGCTGGTGTTCCAGACAATACTTTGAGCTAGTCATACTGTAATGAATTTGAGTTAAATCATTACTGATAACAGTTGCACAGAGTAAATGCCAGCCGTAGGAATAGAAAGTTAAATTTAAATGTTAAATGTGCAAATCAGTGTTTAAAAGCATTGTTTTCTAGACTGTTAATTCTGTTCGGTTATCATGTAGAGATTTCTGATCACTTCACAGTGCATCCACAGTAACTTTTAACTTGTTTCAGAATAGTAATGGCTAGGTAGCAATGATGATCGCTTGTACAGAAACTCAACATAAATGGAGCAACTAATGAAACTTTCAGTACACACATATCCTTCCAGGGTTTCAAATATCAGTAAGCTTACGTTCTTCAAAGAACATTTGAAATGTGTTCTGAGGAAACAGTGTTCAAGCCATCGGTTTGCAGTACCGTAATGTCATGGTGTTATAACAAAGCATTTTTAGTGGAAGTTGTTCCCGTTTTTCCTACGTCACTGGAGCTATAGGATCCACTGATCTTATGAAGACCATAGTGACTATTTGTGCTGGAGGCTGCACTGATAAAGTCTCAATGTTATTCTGTTACAAACTCAACTCCAGAATTATGTTTAAGAGCTTGAGTTTTTTTCATATGCAGCTTGAAGATGCTTAGTATCTACAGCCAAACAAGAGCCTTAACAAATCTGCTTTACTTGAATGAAACTTTAGTTTTTAAATGCATCTCTGCTTCTCTGTCTGTGAAGGGAAAGGATGATTGATAATAAGTCAAAGCAAACAATAGAAGATAAAAAGCACTAAAATTTGCTTTCTCATAGGTGAGCTGCTCAGTACTGAATGGCAGTTCTGTTATTGACCTGTCTCCTCTGATCCATCGCACTGGGTATTATGAGGCATTTGTGGATGGAGATGCATCAGAGGTTTCTCCAGACTTCTACATCAACATTTGTGAGCCTCTCAGTCCTATCAAGGATGTTAATTGCCCACCTGGAGCAGCTGTTTGTATGGTTCCTGTTAATGGTTTACCGATAGTGAGTATTTTGTCTGGAATCATGGGAACATGCATTTCCCTGCTTATTTAAAACAGTATCTTTGATTAGAGGCCTGATTTGAACTAGAGGCTTGACGAAGGGATAAAAAGGGGATCTGCAGAATTAAAATCTTAACACTGTTCTTTCATTGCTATTCCTTACAACTTACGTTAACAATGTAATTTTCAATTTTTGGTATTTTTAGTGTGATTTTAAAAAGTATAGGCCTTTAATATGCGATAACTCCCTGGTTTCATCAAGCTCAGTCAATGAGTGTTGAGGAGTTTTTAGCTGCACAACTTCTGTTTTGATATGATTGAAGTATAACATCTTTTCTTTAAGTACAGTACATGGGTTTCAAAAGTGCATAGTAGTTGTGCTTCCATGTCAACCAAACAGATAAATCTCTGATCCGAATCCCTGGATTGATGTGAAATCTAGGTGTGTCCTGTACATCTCTTAATATGTATTTTTCCTTGTGCAGGATATTGGTCGTGTTACTGAACCTCCCAAGTTAAATGAGGCAGTAAATGAAGTTTACATCACTTACAACAGCACTACTCCTTGTCAGATAAACAACAAATTGAACTATACTTCTCTTATTGTATTTCATTGCAGCCAAGGAACTAGTCTGGTAAGACATCTATTAAGCTAATGTTGATACTGTTATGCAATGGGAACTGAGTAGTAACCAGCATTAGTGTTGCTTAAAACTAAATAATTTGGTTCGAGCATATAAGGATGGACTTGTTCCTTGCATTCAAGTGAGGGGTATTTTTATTCTTAACTATGCAAAATTTCATAGTGTGTGAACATCAGGCTTGAAAGTGCCAAGTTCTGATGGTTTCAAGGATCACATTCCACTGAAGTGATACCGTGGTAACACTGCTGGTGTTAAACTTAATGCTCTATTGCACTTTAAGTCAAAAAATAAACAACAAAAAACCAACAGAACTTGTACCATAGGCTAACACAAGGAAACTTAACTATTTCAATTGCTAGCTTGTTTTCTGGAGATAAGTCAAAGTTCTTCCAGATTTTTGGAATGGTTGTAATATTAAGCTATGGAATTTTGTTCTACATTCAGAAAAATCTAACCTCGGTAATAACTGAGGGAATTCTGGAGAGAAAAGTATAACGCAGAAAGAACAAAAACTTTCCAACGTTAAACCTAATCTTGTCTTAATCTTGTCTCTTGCTGTGCTCTTTGGCAACAGGGTAAACCGAAGATGATAAGAAAACTTGACTGCAGTTTTGTGTTTGAGTGGGAAACTCCAGTTGTCTGCCCTGATCAAGTGAAAACTTTGGGCTGTTCTGTGACTGATGAACAGTTACATTATACTTTTAACTTGACCAGCCTTTCTGGAAGATCATTTGAGGTAATACTTTCTTAGGATCGCAGAATTGTAGGGGTTGGAAGAGACCTCTAGAGGTCACTGAGACCAGACCCCCTGCCATAGCAGGCTCCCTATATCAGGTTGCACAAGTAAAGGATGTTTTTTTTAAATTCCTGGGGTGCAAGATGAAGCTGAAGTGGGTGCTGCAGCTGTGGTCAGTGTTCATAGTTATTTGCCTTTTGTCAGTGGGAGTAGCATTAGAACACTGGCTTTTAATGATTTTGAGAAGTTCATCAATCTACTGATAGGGGAAGGAAGGAAAACTTTTCACTGAAGAGAGTCCTAATTCAGCTTCGAATGTGAGGACAGGCCTGCTGAATATACAGTTATCTTGGCCCTTTGAGCGTACTTTTATCTGTAGCTTTGCAATGTTAATGAAGATTGGACTTAAAAATCAGTTATCTGCATTTGTGCAGATACTGTAAGATGAGACACTTATGAAATCTGGTGGTTCTTCATGTGTGTTGACTTCCAGGCTCCAAGAGGCAGCCTTGTTTGTGATGCATCTGGATGTCCCCACAGGTACTTTCTGGATCCAGCAGTTACAGTGTTAGTGTATGCAGTAAGGCAGCAGCAGAAACGTCCCAGGGAAGATGCAAAGATGGAGCAGTGTGTGTGACATCTGGAAGTGGCGTGTCATCCTTCGGAAGCTTAAAGGAAATGAAAATGGATTATAGCCACCAGGACGAAACGGTGATCTTGCAGTATACAGGAGGTGATCGGTGCCCTCCAGGTGAGATTGCAATGGACAGTCTCATTATGTAAGGACTTGTCTTTTTTTTTTTTAACCCTTAAATCAGTTTCATTGCAAAAAGGAGGGAAGCAACAGATTTTTTTCTTTATACCTTAGAGGGAGAGTTTTGTTCAGTAGTATGTGCCATTCTAAGTTACAACATCAACATTTCTCTCCTAGAAGAGTGCAACTCTCTCATAGGGGTGATCATAGCAAACTACATACTACGTTTGAGTTCTCTAACTGGAATTAGACTGTGTTTAAACATTTGTCAGCACTTGACTTTTCTTGGATAGTATTGAAGTGCAGGCTTTAGATATTGTTTTGGGCCTGAATATGCATGCTGTTCTGCTCTATCTTGTTAAGAGAACATACCTTTCTTTCTCAGTGACCGAAAAGGGAGAGCTTTGTGTGTTTCCCTTCAAGTACAAAGGGAAGAGCTACGATAAATGTATAACAGAAGAAAGGAATAGGCCATGGTGTGCTACGACTGCAGACTACCAGGGAGATGGAAAGTGGGGATTTTGTGTTAATGGTAAGAATGTCTTATCTCTTATATAAGGATCTGTGTTAACTGTGGGAGGACAGATCTCTGTTGCCGTGCAAATAAATGGATTGATGGGAAATGGACAAGACAATGAATCTAAGGAATAAACCTGTTTTATGAAACTGGGTGAAAAACATTAATGCCTTCATAATGTGTGGCTTTAAGTCACTAAGTGGTGACTGCTTTGTTGGAGATCAGTCATTTTTGAGGGGAGAGCTACATAACTTCCTAAAAAGCATGAAAATGTAAGATAGGGGGAGAAAATTGCAAGGTAAAGCATATCATATAAATCAGTATATCTGATTAGTGTAGCAATTGTGAGGTATCAAACTTTAAAATCCATATGTGTATGGAAGCATCTTGCAAAGTATTCTTATTTCCAATTTCCCCCTCTTATAGCAACTGCAAGGAGGGCATCTACCATTATTTTTGTGTGTGATGAAAATGCTGGCAGTGGGAGTCCGCGCCTTCTGAGTGACATGCTTGGCTGTGCTGTGACATTTGAATGGAGGACACAGGCTGTTTGTCCTCCGGAGAAGATGGAGTGCAAGTTTGTCCAGAAACACCGAACTTATGACTTGAGAATGCTCTCTTCCCTGACGGGCTCGTGGGTCTTTTATCACGATAGAAATTCGTGAGTAGCGAGCAGCTCTTAGGCAGTAGCTTAGTGAAGCTTAGCTGAAGTTATGTGGTACAGTACTTCTGTACTCCTTGTCTTTAAAGGATAAGTCTAAACTAAAAGCTTTCTTGCTTAAACAACTGTCTTCATAAAGTAACTTCATAGTTTAAGTACAATTTTTCTAGTTCTTATTTGTGTTGATAGAAAAAAGTAATGTTGTTCTCACAAAATATTGTGTCTAAAGTTCAAGAAGGGTTTTTTCTCAATTGTGAATGCAGGGCAGAGAGATCTTGTCGTTATCAACTTTAAGGAAATGTAAATGTCAGTCAGCCTCTCCAGATAGCAAATAGAAATGAACTGACGAGGGTAAGAGCATCTAGTTCTAAAACTATAGTAAACTGTGAGGTAGAAAAGCTGTTTCATTTACTATCTTGCATCTAAATTATTTTGCTCCAATAAGTCTTAACTGGTGTAGCTCCAAAGGAAGAGATTCAAATTGAGAACATTATTGGCTCTATAGCTGAAGAGAAAATTAGTTGATTCTTGACTCAGTTTCCATTTCTACCTTTGACCTAGGTCAAAACTAACAAGTGTACTAATCTGTACAGTTTTTGTTCAGAATTCATTAGTTGAAAATGATGGGAATAACCTGTTAAATGTTAACACGTGCTCAATTCCTTAGCTACTTCAAGTAGTTGATTTTTCAACGTAGACTCCCTATGGGAAGCTAGCTAAGAAGTTTATATTTCATTTTGTCTATTTAACTGAAATTAATTTTAAAGTTTTTCTCTCATGTTCTTTGTTTAGGTACTACTTGAATCTCTGTCAGAGGGTATATGAAGGACCCACAGGTTGCCCTGAAAGAGCCAGTATTTGTAGGAAAAGCAGCAATGGTGATGTTTCAGTTCTTGGGCTTGTTCACACACAGGAGTTGAATGCAACAGGTACAGTTTTATTCTTGTAGAGAGCTATGTGGTAGCTGTAACTAAGAACCTAGGCATAAAGGTTCTTAAATAGAAGGTTCTAATCAGCTTCAGAATGTTTCTGTCGGTAAGTCTTCTGTTTTAAAAGAACAGAAGATCCTACACAAAACAGTAGAATTTAAGCCAAGGTGTTGTCATGAAAGTTATAATAAGGGAATTTCTGGATATGAGGATTTTTTCTTCCTTCCTGTGATGGTGCTGAGCACTGACATGGATTGCCCAGAGGCTGTGGAGTCTCCTTTTTGGAGATCTTCAAAAGCTGCCTGGATGTGGGCTGCAGCAAGTAGAAGGGCTGTTCTGAAAGTAATGCCTCCTATTTAATTATGTTAGCCCATGACATCAGGAATGGATGTTGATGTGACAGAGGTGCTGTAATCGCTGTATGATCTATGATGTGGGAGGGACCTAGAGAATGATGTGAAGTAATGAAGTTTGAAGAATGAATGAAGGGGATTTGACAGCTACTTACAAAAACCATGGGTGTCACTATTTCTCTTCTAGGAGATACGGTGTATATTAGTTATTCCAGTGGACAGGAATGTAGGAAAAACAAGAAGATAACGACAGTTATAGAATTGAGGTGTGCAAAAACAGTTGGCATGCCCATGCTGCAAAGGTGAGTAACAAATCAGCATACTGCTGGCTGCATTAGTCTAAATTTTATTAAACCAAGTCTCAAAGTTGTGACTGTCTGTTCAGTTGGACAGCCCCTACAGTAATCTTGGTCTGTATATTTGTAAGGCATACATCTTCTGAAGTTTCTGTACCTGTTTACTTCCATAAACATTTGTATTCTGTATATTTTAAACTGCTTGGGCAAAAATCTAGGTATTGTACTTCTGAATTAGGCTGGATGCTGTGCTGTTGTGGTGGTACAACCGCTCTTTACTGCGTATCTATTTAGCAGACAACAATTAGCTCAACTATTTAACTCCACTGGTAAAACATAGTATTGCTCCATTATTTACTAAAGCTTTTCTGATTATACATAGATTTTATTAACTAGGTACTGCCTAGATTGAGGTATATGTGCATGCTCACAAATGCTAAGAAAGCTTGATGGCTTTTTGCTGTCTGATTTTGATTGACAGGATATTGTTAGTAGAGTAAGGGAGCTGACCGAGAAGCTCTACTTGAATGAAAGAATTAGGCAGCAAAATCTGATTTGTTTATTTCTTGTCCTGACCAGATAAAGTGCAAAGTGTTAAGCGTGCTTAGAGCAAGCTGGCATGTTTGCTAGCTAAAGTATTCAAGTATCAAGAAGTCACTGTGTGACTCCTAAAACTTCTGAAGCAGAGAGTTTAAGTGCAGTCAGGTGACTGTAGTCTTCGAACGATGCTTAGGCAGGAGATTCCCATACGTAGCCAATAGCTGTGTCTCCTCTTTCTCAATATACTAAGTGCTTGTTACTTTTTCCTGGCATGATCAGCTGTTTGTTATTTGGCAGGATTGATGAAGAAAACTGTGCTTACTACATCATCTGGGACACACGTGCAGCTTGTGCTGTGAAGCCACAGGAGGTGGAGGTAGTGAATGGAACAGTTGTTAATCCTGCCACTGGGAAAAACTTCTCTTTAGGGCATGTTTATTACAAGTAAGTTTAAGAAGCAAACTGTAAATTTAGTCCTGTAGAACTGTACTGTAAGACAAGAAAGCTTGTTGTGGTTATTACTATTTGCCTTGACTATTCTTAGCTGTTAAGTGGGAATAGCACTGAATTTGCTGTCAGCCTTCTACCTGCAGCTGACTTAAAGGTCTGCTTTCTATGGCAGCTTGCAGCTGGGCTTTAAGCTTTGAGTATATCCTGGGGGAATTAAGATAAATCTAATGCCTGTGCATATGCCATTTTGATGTTAAAACGCTTCTCGTGGGTTATTTCTCTTTTCCACAATGTGTAGTCATCAGGTCAGTGTCAGAGATCTAGGTTTTAAGCTACAGTGCTCTCTGCAGTACTCCTTCACTCTTTATATAGTGCCTTTCTACCCGCTCAGCAGATCTATATGGAAACAGGAACCCCTGCTGCAGAAAATTTAAAGGAGTACAGCTCTGGAGGAATAGTCAAGTGTAACTGAACTTTGGAGATGCAGGGAAAGACTGTCAGTCACACTGACAACGTAACATATTATGCATTTTTCTGCTCCAGAAACTTATAAATTACTGTGTTTGACATCAATTCTATTGTTATGGAAGGAGGTCTTTCTATGCAGGTGTTACAGGAAGAATAAACTGTCTTCAGGGAAAAAACTGGGTAGTGTGCACTGAAAAGTACAGGATTGGTGTAACTGAACAACAGTGTTGTGAACAGGCCTGTTGAAATGATTGTTTTCCCTGTGTGCTTGTGATGTTATCAAAGTAACAATCAAAGCTGTCTTCAAGGAGTAAAGGAAGTCAGGATGAAATGAAGAAAACGGTGTAATGTGAGATTAAAGTCAAGTTGTATTTGATGAAGCTCAGCCTTCAAGTAGATGAACGAATAGCTCTGAGCATCTTCAGGTACATCAGCAGCATGAAGGGATATGATTCCGAATGGCAGTTGGATAGCAGATACGATAGATCCAGTTCTCATGGAGAAGGTTTATTGTTCATGAAAGCTAAGCCACACTATTATAGCTGCAGAATGTGTTCAATATGAATTTTATGGTCAGTGTGGTATTTTGTGAGAGCTGCTGAACCATACTTTTGCTTTCTGTTTAAGTGCTCATGCACCCATTGAGGGCAGTATAACTAGTAAAGTTTGCTTTTGGTTCATTCCTAAAAGGCTTCCTGCTAAACATAATCTTCAGTTGTAATACTCAGCAGAAACCTCAGTCCTGCATCTCTTCTGTTTGCTGAATCCGTTGCTAATATGGATTCAACCTGTGGTAGCACTTACTGTTACTGCTAGTCTGTTGTCTTGGGAATAACCCATTTGCATGCTTAGTCTTATCATAGACCTGCCCTCTGCCTCCTCAGGTTGTACATGGCTTCTGGTGACATAAGAACAAATGGAGATCAATATGTATATGAAATCCAACTTTCTGGTATAACAAACTCAAGTTTCCCAGAGTGTTCTGAAGCAAACATCTGCCAGGTTAAAACTAGCGAGCGTCGCTTTCGGAAAATTGGGTGGGCCAAAAAAGCTAAATATTATGTTGAGGGTAAGTACTTGTTTGTTCTTTGGAATTGTCTGATCCTCTATTTGGAATCATTTGTCAATGAATTATATTCCATGACACATCTGCTTAACAACTTCTGTGAAGCTGTGTTGAGTCTGTCTTCCAGGATTTGTCTAAGAGGGTAATTTAGATATTAGGAAGAAACTGTTCGCTGTGGAGTAGTGAGGCACTGAAACAGATGGCCTGAAGAAGTTAAGGATGTCTTATCCTTGGAAGAAGTAGTCAAGGCTAGGTTGGGTGGGGCTTTGAGCAGCCCGATCTAGTGAGAGGTATCCCTGCCCGTGGCAGGGGGTTGAAGCGAGGTGATCGTAAGGTCCCTTCCAACAAACCATTCTATGATTTAGGCTGCTTTTTCCTATTATGTAAGCTCAGTTACACGTGGCTTTAGCTGTAGATTTGGGTTTGACACTTGTCATACATTACTGAAGTCAAGACTGGGTCTCCTGTTTCCCTCTGCACTTGTGCTGCAGTAAGCAGTGATCTTGTTCTAGCTACTTTTTCTTGTAAAGAGATTGGCCCATTTTTCCACAGCAACACAGAAACATAAGCTCCCCTGCAGGTGAAGTTTAAGCTTTTACTGCACAACAAGCACATGAGAATGTAGGCACAAATAACAACTCTTCAGGGTACAGTCTTAATATTGCTTCTAAGTACTGAACTGTAGCATTTTCTTGTTGTAGATGATGACTTGGATGTCATATTTTCATCAGACTCCAGATGTGGTAAAGATAAGTCAAAGTTCGTCTCTTCATCAATTTTCTTCCACTGCAGTCCACATGTAAAGGAAGGCATCCCTGAGTTTCTTCATGAGACAGCAGACTGTCAGTATTTATTTACGTGGTATACATCTGCTGTGTGTCCGCTAATGTGAGTAATTAATGCTTTCTGAATGTAGCACTTCTAAGCTAAAGGCTTTTTTGGTCTCAGCACAGCAATCGGTAGGTGTGGATGCTTATAAAAACAAAACAAACCTTCATATTTGCCACGGAAAATAATGAAGAGATATGGTGGAATTTAAAACTCTTCTTCCCATTAAGGAAAACATACTGTAGCTAAAGAGATGCTGTTTTAATGCACTGAGAGGAGGAATGAGCATAAGTGAATGTTTTTTCTTCCTTGCCTTATTCTCTGCAAAAGTTTAAAGCCTGGGCAAAAAACTGGCCTTCCTCTCTATTTGCCCACTCCTTTAGGCTAGATTGAAAATCATTGCAGGTCTTGGAAAATAGTGAGGTGTTTCTCCAATGGAACTGATGCCTTTATTCTACAGATCCAAAATGGAGTAACAATGTGATGACTAGCAGTAGATTAAAAGCCAAATGATACATCTGTCTTTACCTGTGTTCTTGACACTGTGGGCAGCTTTGCTGCAAATAATGAAATATTTTTATGACTTTTCATTCTGGTTACTGGCTTAAGAACACAGCGAAATTGTTTCTGGTTCAAGCAAAGGATTATCTGTGAAAGTGGTCTGGTCCATGTATTGCCACTGTCAGTTGGAAGGGAAATAATTGCTGTAGCTTATGCAGCTTGCTCAAGTACAGCTTTGATTCCAAATCAGCAGCTTTGTGCAAGTAGCTCCTTCTGTCAAAGCTCTGAAGTGTTTAATCATACTTAAGTCTCAACTGTGATCTCAGTTTTATGTGGTGTTTGAAAGCATACCAAAACGTAGACACAGTACATACCTTTTTTTTTCCATACTTAAGGCTGCTAAAATATGTTTATAAGTTTTGACAGGATGGTATGGTGTTTTTAGTTTGAATATGTTTCTAATCCTGTTTGATGTAACTCATCAGTAGATCTTAGTCCTTTTCTTCCCTATTTACATTATTAGCACAACCATTGCTCCCGGAATCCATGAGGGCCAGTCTGATCAGGAAGCCCAAGTATATAAAGGTCTTTCGAGGAGAAGTCAGGCAGTTGGTGCTGTGCTGAGTGTCCTCCTGGTTGTTCTCACTGCATGCCTAATAATCTTGCTGTTCTACAAAAAGGAGAGGAGGTAAGTAGTTGGGAAGCTTTGAAAGTCAGTCTCTGGAAACCAAATCCTATGAAAGAAGTTCTTTTTTTTCAGCTGGGAGCATCAGCTGTCAAACAGCTATTTTACAAACTGTTGTCTAGCGGTTCATATAAAGAGGGATGGACTACAAAGATGATTTGAGCTAGTCTCTGTTGTGGGCAACTACTAAAAAGGGAGATGAAAACAATGTGACAATATTTAGCCATCTTAAAGCAGTGGTAAGGGGAGAAGATATGCAGCATCATGAACTGAATAGTGCTAATCACAGTGGTTTTAGAGCCCAGTGTCGCACTGCTTGGTAAAATGATTTGTTGTTGATAGAAATCACCTGAAGGGAGGAAAAAACTGAGGGGGACACATTCCTTCCTAATGCAATACTGTTTTTTTGTTTTTTTTAAGGGAAACTGTGGTAAACAAGATAACCAACTGCTGCAGAAGAACATCAGGTGTTTCCTACAAATACACAAAGGTAATACAGTGGCATAATCAAATGCTCTGTATCTTGTCAATAACGTGAAGCTCTTCTAAGCAATCTTTAGTTCTTAGCCCCTTCAGTGCATAGGAAACAAACTGTGGAAAGTCACATAGCTGAGGTGTCTGTACTTATACTGTGAAGTGGGAAAGGAAGAATTGAGGAAATGAAGAACAGTCCATAAATAGACAAATAATGTTTGAATCTGCAGGAGGAGATAGTATACTTCAGATATGACTGTGCAAGAATATGCCGTTGTATCTAAATTAAACTCAAGGTTATGTGGGGTGGGTTCCACAACTGGGGGGATCAGTGTGTGTAGAAACATACAAAGTGCTATACTAAATGTTGCATTTTTTTTTTTTTCTTTTTAGATAAACAGTGAAGAGGAAGCTAATGAGAATGAGACAGAGTGGCTTATGGAGGAAATTGCAGCACCAAATCAAAGAGTTGTAAAAGGAGTGCAGGAGAACGGTCACGTCACTACCAAGTCTGTGACATCTGATGCTTTTACGTCTCTCCACGTGGATGACCTGGACAGTGAGGATGAAGTGTTAACCATCCCAGATGTAAAGATTCAGTCAGGAAGAGGACTAGACAAAAGCAAGCACCTGCAGAAGAAGCCACCAAGCTTTTCCAGTGACGACAAAGTTTACTTGCTGAATGGGGGAAAGGAAAGGAAAGCGAAAGCCAAGTCAGGCCAACAGCAGGCACAGAACTATACAAATTCAGTATCATTTCATGATGATAGTGATGAGGACTTGTTGAATGTTTAATAACCCCTCTTGTGCCTAATGAAATATATATGGAGAGATTATATATAAATGGGACAACACTTTCAACCAAATATGAGGACTTCAGCCTGAAAGGTTTTTCTGAATTTTGCCTTTAACAAGAAACCATTGAAAAGGGAAGGAGAGAGAGAGATGTCTTGGTTGTTGTTTACAATGATCTGTTCAGTAATGGCTGGATTTATAGCATCTGGTAGGCTGAGTTATATTGACTCTCTCTAGCCAGGACAACTGTTTTTAAGCCTCAGCAAAGACATTAAATACTTAGAAATTTTTCAAAGGTCAAGATTAAAGCTGAATTAGGCCCCTGGCTCCTGAGATTCAAGTTACCTAGATGACTACTAGCATTTTAACTCCTTGTATTTATTGGTCCTCACTACTCAGGTTTGCTTATAGCAACGTGTTCTTCCTGCCGGCAGGGTATTATTCTATGGGTTCACCCTTCCATGGGTTCATCCATTGTAAGATGAGGAAAAATATAACTTTTCTGTGTTGGGATGATTTGATGTAAATTTTGGAACTGGTCTAATTTATCCTGTAAATTTGAATATGCATTCTAATTTAAACAGATCATTGGTTCAAAGGTATTGACTGAAAGGTACAATTCTGTATAGCTTTAGCCTGAGATGATTGCTGTTCTTTGCATGATGTTTTCATGGTACTGGTCATATGACTGACTTCATCAGTATTTGCCGAAGCAGCTGACAAGCATCCAAAGACTTTTTTTTTTTTCTTCCTAGACTGTGTCTGGATTAGAGTGATTACAGAGAATCAGTGTTCAGGGCCGTAGAAGCAGAATTCCTAGGTTACAACCTGATACAGCACAGTTTGTGTCATGGGTAAAAAAGCTCAAGAGGAGCCCTGGTCTGTACAATATGTCATTCATTATGGAAAAAACATTTCTGATAGCCTTAGTTTGGCCTCTTACACAGAGTTCCTGGCTGTGATTACTGATCTGTAGTGTTGCTGGCGATGAATGAAAGTCAGATTTCCTCTAGCAGTTTTGCTCTTCTCCAGGTGTTAGTTTAATTTATGGGCAGTGATAAGGATTCAGAGAATTCTATGAGTATGTGTTGGTCAGAATTTTTTTGAAACTCTTCATGGTTTATTTTGGCAGGCTTATTCAGTTTCAACAATGGTTTCTTTTTATAAAAACTCCATTTTGAATCAAAATAGTGTAATATAAAGTATTTAGCAATTTCAATAAAAGATATGACGTGGGTATTCCAAATCCCACATCTCAAGTCCAGGATCTTTCTTATGCTATTCATATTCACTGCTCATCACTTGCTGCTGTTCACTGCTCATCAGCTTGCTGGTTGATGTCCTTCTCTGTTGGCTAATAATCCCATCGCTCAAAAGGAGAAATGAAATTTTATCATAAAGATCTGGATGTGTGTGTGTATGTGAAAGTCCCAGTACTGTGGCCTTCTCAGACTCAGGATTTCCTTCCTGCACTGTTACCAGAGAAGTCTCTGAAAGTGTGTGTAAAGTTTCATCTTTTGTTTTAACAATAAGTAGTGTTTTTCACAGCTAGCAATAGGTTACTTTGGGGCTATGAGAGGCTTGATGATGTATCAATTATTGTTAGAGTTCCCTCAGTAGATACTGAAGAATGTTGCTTCTCTTCCCCAAGTACTCAAGGTTTGAGTTGTTTGATCTGTAAACTGCTGCATGAAGTGGCTTAGTATGGCATTGCACCAAATAATTGCTTCATTTTGACTGTGTGTAATAAAGCTTACGCAGAATTGGTACTGCTCAGATGAGCATCCCCAGGTGAAGTATAACAATAAGACTTCCTAATAGTAAGTAGCTGATAGAGTCATAGGGGTTGGAAGGGACCTCAAGAGATCGTGTCCAACCCCCCTGCCAAAGCAGGTTCCCTACACCAGGTCGCAGAGGTAGGCGTAAGGCTAAAGAGACCCAGTTCACTTAGCCTTTCTTCATAGGGGAGATCCTCTGGGCCCTTCACCATCTCTGTGGCCCTGTGCTGGACTCTCTCCAAGAGATCCCTGTCTTTTTTTTTTTTTTTTTTTTTTTTTTATCCTGAGGAGCCCAGAACTGGACACAGTACTCCAGATGAGGCCTCAGCAGGGCAGAGTAGAGGGGGAGGATCACCTCCCTTGACCTGCTGGCCACGCTCTTTTTAATGCATCCCAGAATGCCATTGGCTCTCTTGGCCATGAGAGCACACTGCTGGCTCATGGTCAACCTGTCTTCCACCAGGACACCCAGGTCTCTCTCTACAGAGCTCCTCACCTCCAGCACTGGCTGAGGTGTTCAGTCTTATGACTGTTGCTCACTATCTAAGCATTGTAGAGTGATCAACTCTTATGCATGTTGCTGGTTGAGTGACTTGCTTCACTAAGCTGTTTTTCCAGCAGAATATGCTGTTCAGATCTAAGGAAGGCAGTGCTATGAAGGCCAGGGGAGTATATACAAGTCTTAAGTGCTAATGGCTGTGTGTTTGCTGGAACTGTCAGACAGCAGTGGTGCTCCCTCAGAGGGAGGCCTCTCACCTGCTGCTGCAGTGTTTTTAGAAACAGACCAACAGCTTTTAAGTTCACCCAGTTTCTAGGCAGGCTTTGATTTGTTCTCTTGGCCTTGCTGTCTGCAGATGTACCTCCTGCCATAGTGTGGTGGGTGATGCGCACCCATCCCTCTGTCTGCGTGCTGAAGCACAGCGGCTGGGGAGGTGATGTCTGCCACAGGCTGGAGGTAGCTCCGGCAGCATTGCACTGGCCTTGGAGTAAATGCCTACTTCAGGCAGCTGTGGGAGCAGAGGTCTGGTTACCTGGCTCCAGTGGCCCTGCCTGAAAAGGGGAAGAGAGCTGTGTGCAGAGTGCTGGTCCACATAGCAGGTCTCACAGCAGGCTGTGCGTGTTCCTGTGGGTCTGCTGGGCAATGGAAAGAACTGGTGCCGTTCCTGACCTCTGCCAGAGTGGCTTCTAACTATTAGGAGGAAATTGTCAGTAAAGATTAATTCCAAACAACTAATAATGTCTAATTAGCAAACAAGCGGCATCAATAACAAAAACAAAACAAAACAAAACACTGGAACAGCCACAGTACTGTTTATTTATGTTTTGTGAAAGATAAGGGACACGTGCTCTGATTAGGAGTTAAATGCAAATTCTGCCTGGGTGAATTAAGGTCTGATTTCAAATGAAACCTTAAAAAAAAAAAAAAAAATCTTGCAACATGTAGCTTAATAATTTATGGAGTTAATCTTGACTTTTGGTCAAATGTTTTGTTACTTAAATAGCTTTGCTGCCAACTGAATATATCAGTGTCGCAGAGAGGAGTAATAACCATTTGAGACAGTTTTGATGCCAAAATGCCAACCTTGGATGACATTTTAGAGCACATCGGAGAATTTGACAGGTTCCAGAAACAAACCTTCTTTGTCCTGTGCTTGCTTTCGGCCGCCTTCACTCCAGTCTACGTGGGCGTCGTCTTCTTCGGGTTCACCCCCGAGCACCGCTGCTTCAGCCCTGGTGTGGCGGAGCTGAGCCAGCGCTGCGGCTGGAGCCTGGCGGAGCAGCTGAAGCACACCGTTCCCGAGTGGGGCAGCCATGGGGCCGCCTTTGGCAGCCGCTGCAGCAGGTACGAGGTGGACTGGAACGCAACAGGTGTCAGCTGCAGTGACCCCCTTGACAGCCTCGTGGGCAACCGGAGCTCTGTCCCCCTTGGCCCCTGCCAAGATGGGTGGGTTTACGACTACCCTGGCACCTCCATAGTGACTGAGGTAAAAGCACGCGTCTGTCTTCTGTTGCAGTTTCAGACAAGCTGCGGTGTGCTTGAGGTGGTTGGGTATAGCGTAAGCTGTATTAGAGAGACAGACACTTACCTGTAAGAGAGGATCACGTCTCTGTGAACTTACTCTGAATGCTCTTCAAATCCTCTTTGCTCTGTCCTTGCTGTGAAGTATTGCGTTGGTGTGCTCAGAAGGTATCTCCAGCTGAGGAGCAAATAAACCCCCAGGTAGATAAAGTCCAATTTAATGAAACTCCCGTCCCACAGGAAGTCCTATTGGTGGAAGTGAGTAAACAGCCTGTGTAAGAAATCAAGAGTCTGCAAAACTCTAACAAAACCGGCTGATCTCAGCAGGTGCCTTTCAGAAATCACGCGTGCTTTCTGTGACCCGCACTCAGATGTGAAAGTCTTGAGTTTGCTTTTTAGTTCTGAATTTGACTGAATGACCGTGGGTAGGGAAGAGCCTCTCACAATTAAACAGCTTAATTCAGGATTAAACAGCAGAAAAGCTAATGGCTATTTTGCATTCTCAGAAAATCTGAGTAAACAAGAAACATTCTTAAATTTCTTCATGTTTTAAAGTATTTGGTATGATAAAAGTTAATGGGGATGAGAAATTTGTTTTCATATTACTTTTTGGTGGGTAAAAAATGCTGACTTTTGCAATCTCTTAAAAACTTTGTGGAACTTTCTAGCATAAATGCAAGAGTAGGTCCACTCTGCTTTCAGGAGATGTCAGCATCTGTAGTCCTGTGACAGGTAGTGTGCTCTAAGTGAGTTTCTTGCCACAGAGTATGGGCTGCGTGACATCGAGGCGAGGAGATGTTTACGGGTGTAAAATGGAACATAGGAAGTTCTGCACCAGTAAGCGAAAACTACTTCACAGTGCAGTGATGATGGAGCACGGGAACAGGCTGCCCAGGGAGGTTGTGGAGTCTCCTTGAGTTATTCAAGGCCTGCTTGGATGCCTACCTGTGCAACCTGGGCTAGGGAGCTGCTTTGGCTAGGGGATTGGACTAGATGATCTCTAGAGGTCCCTTCCAACCCCTACAGTTCTGTGATTCTGTGAGATAAGCTACCAAGTCTTTTCAGGTTGATTCTGGTGCCCATCCCTCGCATGTAGTCCTGGGTAATCCTCGAAAGCATCAAGAATCAGAATCACCGAGGTTGGAAAAGACCACCAAGATCATCTAGTTCGTCTAGTTGCAGCAGTACTGCACCAAATGCATCTTCACTGCAAAGACCCGAGTGATCGTGCTCTGGATGGCCCTACTGTTATCTCCTGAGATTGTCCAGCTCTAGATGGCTCTTGAGTTCAGCTGGCGCCAAAGAACTCACAGCCTGTGTGGATTTGTGTGGTCCTCCCTCAGTCTAAAAGCTGTTCCCCCTTTTCTTCAAAAGGTGGTGCGGGGCCAGGCCCTCAGGTCATTTCCTTCACCGCAGGATATCTGATACGCCTCATGCCTCTAACTGTATTTTGGCAAAGTACCATGTTCCTGGCTGTGAATGTTTCCGTTAAAGCTCCCTATGTACTGCCTGCTAGTCAAGCAAAGGAGAGAGTAGCGCAGAGTAAAGCACATTGCTTCGCTCAGAGGTAAAAATATACAGATGGAAGAAGAGCTTCACATGTGCCCTTGCAGAGCATCAGGAAATCTATGTTTATTGAAAGTGCGCTGTGACAAATAAACTCTGTTCCCAGTAGTGAAAATAACTAATTCTCTAGTAGCTTTTATGTATTCCTTACAAGAGAAAGTACATGAGAACTCAGATCAGGTAGCAAATGCATATGAGTGAACCATGTGGTAAGGCTTGTCCCTGGGTACACAATGCTTGATATGCAGGCCTGCTAGGCTGGAGGAGGGGTTAGGCCTACAGTCCAGTTTTCAGCAAGCAATAAATCAGTTATGATCTTTCCAGTAACGAAAGATGATACGTGAGTGGGAAACAACAGGGAACTGCCCAAGGGCTTCAGACTTGTGTGTTGGTTGCTTAACTCAGTGAGCATCCTGGGTGATAATAAAAAGAATATTAGCCCAGAAACAAGTTTACAGCTTCCAATGAAGTGAAGGAGGCTTGTGGGTGAGAGCAAGTTACTGGTTCCACTGATTTGCTTTTAACTGTGGTTGCTCCTTTAGTTTAACCTGGTGTGTGAGGACTCCTGGAAGCTGGACCTATTTCAGTCATCTGTGAACGCTGGGTTCTTTATTGGCTCTGTCAACATTGGCTACATAGCAGACAGGTATGTGTGAGGTGACAGCAGAGCCCTCTGGCCTCCCTTATCTGTGTTCAGCAGCTGAACTTAGAGGCAGAGAGAAGTTGTGCAATGGGTATCGCCTCTGCTCCCTTCAAAATCAGGCCAACCACTGGCTGTTCAGCCATGGTCAGAAGAGAGTGCTCTGCCTTAAAGCGAACAAACCATCCCTGGTATATTGTACAAATGTTACACAAATCATTTCTGTTCTGTAAGTCCTGCAGAGTTGGCATGGATGGTAGGCCCAAACTTTCCTGATGGGCCACACAGGAGTCCTGGGATGTTAATCCAGGAGGTGCTGGATTGGAGCCATTGCTTCATCTACCGTGTTCAGTGTGGCTACAGCCTGGAAATATCTTCCTTCCTCTTGGAAAAACTTTTGAAATAGTGAATGCGGAGATTGCCAGACAGATACAGATGGTTTGAAAATCAGTGAGTCTTGGCATCCTGTTCAAAGCTGTCCTTTTCCAGGCAGCTGGGGCTGAAGAGAAGCGAATGCCGATATTTGAAGGCCCTCTTTCTCTCTTGTTTTTCTCCTGCCTGGAGACTGTTGGCAGAGCAGGCTCCAAGCACCTCCATATGTGAAATGCAGCCCATCAACCGCAAGAACCGTACATGAGATTTTTTTTTTTTTTTTTAAGGATTAAGTTCCTGATGTATAAATCTGCTGCTCTGGTATACGCAGATGTCAGAATCAGAAATTAATCTGTTCTTATTTTTCACCATGTTTTATTTAATAGAAAACTTAACTGTTCTGAATTCAGAGAAAAAAACAACAGTCCATGTGTGTATATACATATATACATATATACATTGCTGCTCTCTCATTTGGTAAGCTTTTCTTCCACTGAAAAACCTGAAACATTTAGGGGGAATTGAAAAAGCAAAAGCAATAAGTGAGTGATGGACTAAAAGTCAGTATGTGTACCTCTTGTGTAACAAAGTGGTTTTTCTTTCTTCCCCAAAATACATAGTTTGTATTAGTCTGATTTCTCTGTTTTCACAACTGTATTGTTTTGTTACATGTAATATCTTCCAATCTAGGTTTGGTCGTAAGTTTTGCCTCATAACCACAATTCTTGCAAATGTGGTTTGTGGGATCCTGCTGGTGTTTGTGCCCAGCTACCTGTGGATTGTGATCTTCCGCTTCTTGCAAGGGCTGGTCAGCAAGGGCTGCTGGACTGCAGGCTACATCCTCGGTGAGTCCAGACCTTCTCACAGGAGCAAGATGGGCTGCAAAAGATGAAGGGGGAAAAACAAAACAAACACTACGAACAAAAGACCTTTTAAAAAAAAATGCATCTTCAATGTTTTTGAAATTGTATGAAAACCATCAAGGGTTTTTTTTCCTCAGACTTCTTGGGATTCTTTTCTCCCAAATGGCAGTGGTCTTCAAAGATCAAGGGTTGGTATGTTACCTCCAGGCAGGTTTTTTCTGTGGATCAATTCCCTGCTGCAGATCAAGGCCTCTCCGGTCAGTGCTGGCAGGGGAAGATAGTGACCCCAAGTCCCAGCAGCAACTGCCTTGTTGCAGCCCAGTTGAAGACAGGGTGATGACAGAGGCTATGAAAGAAGGAGGCAGAGGGTAGGGAAAACCGACAGCATTGTTGTGATACGAAGAGTGTTAAAGGGCAAACAGAGGCTTTACAGCCTAAAAATAACTGAAGAACAGCATGTACTTGCTGAGGAAAAGACAAGCTGTTTGGGTGTCTGTGCACTTGGATGAATGAAGGCCAATTGGATGGGAAGAGCCATGTTGTGCTGGTGTTTCTCCCAGCATGTTGCCTGGCAGCTGTGCGGCAGCGGGGCCAGCTCAGAACCAGCTTCTGGTGCATGGTGGAATTGCGTGGGACTGGCTCCTCGTTTGTGGAGTTCAGACTCTTGTCAAAATATAAGAACCCCAAAACAAACAAACAATGTACAAAACCCCACTCAGCAACCACTGAAGAAACAAATGAAATAGTATAAGTGCTGCCCAGTTGAGCTATATCAGGATTAGTATGGCAAGTGGCCCTACTGAAGAGCTCTAGTTAACTGTGATGTTGGAAGTGTAAATGTCAACACCCCAAACTGCTGTGATTTCTGTCAGTGTAGACACTGTGCTAACACATACCCAGATGATGAATATAACGAAATAAAAACATCTGCCCTCCACTCCAAACCATCCTCTACCAAGACATGATTGTTTCTTCCTGTGTGTATTCCGGATACTCAGATGGCATCTTCACTATTTTCCTGGTACAAATCCTTCATGCCATTTCAGAACATAAAACCCCTCATGATGATTTGCCCTATCTTGATATTTTTCTCTCAATCACATCTTGTTTTTCCAAGATTCTGCTTGAAATCTCTTTGTGGGAGAAGTCATGTAGAGTCAACCCCAAAGCCCATGTAAACTTGTCTCCTGGCAGATAGCTGATACTGGGTGCTCAGTGAAGGGTACAAGGGCAAAGCAACCTCCTTGTTCTGTCCTCCTGGGCTCTTGTCAACCCTGCAGCTGCTTTTGGCTCAGTTTTGCAGAGCCTGGGGAGGTGTCTTTATCTGTACTCATCCTTTCGTTGAGCAATATCAGTTAATCTGTCATCCCTAAACCAGGGAGCAACTTGAGCTGTTAAATGACTGCATTCTGTTCTTTCTCTAAGTTTTCATGAAATGATGCTGCTGGATTCATAAGTGAATGTATTACCTCAGCTCTGTGAAAGCAAGACTTAACCTATTAGGCCTATACGGTGACAGTGTGGTACAAAATGCAGATGGGTGATGAGGCCTTCAGGGTGGGGGAAGATGTATGTCATTCTGCACTATGAGCATTTTTGCATGCTTGGGGTGAGATATGGGCTGAAAAGGTGCACTTGAAAAAATAAATTACACATCTCCAACCCAGCAACAAAGTATAACATAGGTTAGCATTCGGTTTTGCAACAAAATCCCTCTGTGTGTTTTGTGCTCGGTGGTGGAGCTGTCGTTCTCCATCTCTGCAGTGACGGAAGTCGTCGGCCCGCAGTACAGGAGGACGGTGGGGATCCTCTACCAGGCGGCCTTCTCAGTGGGGCTCCTGGTGTTTGATGCCGTTGCTTATGCAGTCCCTCACTGGCGGTGGCTGCAGCTCACTGTCACCATACCCTGCTTCTTCTTGCTGCTCTACTACTGGTAAGACTGCTTTCATTGCATCTTGGCCCGCAAGCTTAAAAAGCAGCTTCTCTGCTCTCAAGGTTTGATGTTAAGGGAGATTCAGCACTGGCTTTTGGATGCAAATGTATGTTAATGTAAAGAGGAGGTATGCAGCAATAAGGAGTGGAAAATAGGATCCCTCAGCAAATGATGCTTGGTTGCATCTTAGCCTGTGCACCACATCTGCCTTCTGTTTTAAAAAAAAATCACTTTGAGAATATATGAGAGTGATCTAATAATGTATTAAACACTCCATTGGTAAGATAGCTTTAGCTTGTTCATGTTTTCTTGTCCTCTGGTGGCACAGCTGGGCAATGGCTCCCTGTGAGGAGCCAGTTGTTGTTCAACAGGCTGAGCAAAATGCTGATGCTGCTTTAGCTCAAAGCCTGGCCAGATTTCTCTTAAGTAACCTGATCTCTGACTAAAGCCATTGCCACTGTGCTTCCCATTTCAAGAGTGGGATATACTATTCTTCCTGAGTGAAAAGGAGAAAAAACACACACAAAAAAACCCTATAGCTGTCTTTATTCAACCAAAATATTTACTCCTCAGTCTCCATAGATAGGAACACTGGATGCACATTATATTTTGATATAATAGCATTGACTTGTGTGTTGTTAGGTGCCTTCCAGAGTCTCCCAGGTGGCTGATATCTCAAGGAAAAACTGACAAAGCTAAGAGAATTGTCAGCGATATAGCTAAAAAAAATCGGAAAAAGTTGCCTTCCCATTTGGAGGTGAGCTTGGTATTTGTTTGCATGTGTAAAAAGAAGTTTCTCTAGTAATTTCCAATGGTTCCTTCCAGTAGAAACTCACCGTACTTTGAATGTTGGAAAATCTGGTCTTATAGTTAGAGAGGTAATGAGCTCTATTGTACTAATGAGGGAGATGAGATGGTTTTAACTGTCTTCAAGCTGTCAGAGCAAAAACAGAGTTTTCCTGCAGAAATATTCTAAAGAATGCCAGGAGGGACCAGTGTAAAGCCTTGTGGGGAGTTTTAGGGAACTCTGCCCAGGTATGCCCTGCTGCACAGGGAGAAGGGACCAGCATTCCCTCCTGGGGCTGCTGTGTGTTGTGAACGTCACAGAAGAAACAGTCTGAGACACTACTTTCTAAAGCTAATAGGAAGTGCTCAACTCTTACAAACATTGTGCTGACTCTTCTGCAGGATCTTAAATTTGAAGATGATGATACTGGGAGGCAGAGTCCTTCACTCACTGACCTTGTCAGGACACCGCAGATGAGAAAAAACACATTCATTTTGATGTACAACTGGTAAGAAGATAATGTTGGTGAGTTATTTTGAAGCCCTGGTTACAAATGCTCCAGCAGGACAGACTGGGCTTCTGACTAAAAAAGCTGAGATGCTCTTTTCTGCCTAGGTTCACAAGCTCCATCCTCTACCAAGGGCTCATCATGCACATAGGACTAATGGGTGGGAACATTTACCTGGATTTCCTCTATTCTGCTCTTGTTGAGTTCCCAGCTGCCTTCATCATCATCGTCACTATTGACCGTGTTGGCCGTCGCTACCCTTGGGCTGCAGCAAACTTGGTGGCTGGGGCTGCTTGCCTTGCCACAGCCCTGATCCCAGAAGGTGAGTCACCTGGGTGAGGCTTCCCATCCCTGAATTTCCTCCTGGGAACAGCACCTGATTCTGACTCCCTTTTAAAACTCCATACCTGATGGGCTGCAAATGCATGTCCACCACCGGGTACTGCCCACCTGACTTTCAGTGGTGCTTCTTGCACTGCAGAATCATAAAACATCCTGAGTTGGAAGGGACCCAAAGGATTACAGAGTCCAACTCCTGTCTCCACGAAGAACCACCCAAAATTCAAACTGTGTGTATATCTGAACACGTTGTTCAAACATTTCATGAACTTGGTCACCTCAGGGCTGTGATCACTACCCCTGCTAAAGAACCTTTCCCTAACCCCCACCTGATGCTCATTTGACACAGCTCTATGCCATTCTCTCAGGTTCTGTTGCTGTCTCAGGGAGTGGAACTCAGCACTGCCCCTCTGCTCCCATTGTGAGGAGCTGTAGCTGCCATGAGGCCTCTCCTCAGCTCCTCTGCTCTGGGCTGAACAAACCCAGGGACCTCAGCTGCTCCTGTGTGGAGATTAATTATTAGCAGTGCTACAGAATCTAACTCAAAGCATCTGGGTCCTCATTGCTGTGCCACAGCCCATTTGGTACTGTTTTCATTTCTTGATTCACGCAAGTAAAAGAGAGCCCTTTAAAAACATAATGATATGGGATCAGAGATCTAGCTAAAATAGCTCTGGTATTAACCATCGCTGCTGAATCACTGGGATAATTTAGATGCGTTGAATGCCTTTTTATCTACAGATTTACATTGGCTGAAATTAATTGCTGCTTGCCTTGGGCGAATGGGAATCACAATATCTTTTGAAATGGTTTGCTTTGTAAACACTGAGCTATATCCAACATACATCAGGTAAGTGTATCCTTCTGCTATTTGGCCAGAAAACAAGTAGTTGAAGCCAATGTGTATTTTATGTTTTATGCTAAATGAAGTAATACCCAAAGAGTTTCAAACATGTACCATCACTGCTGAACATTAAGTGGAGCAGAAGAAAGGTGCTGTAAAATGTTGGTTCGTGAAGACAGCCAGTGTGGTTCAAGCAGGTGAAATTGATGAGGATGAAATAAAGGGAAAACTGGACAGAACTAGAGTGGATGAGGAGTCTGAAGTCCCACACTGAGCTTAGGTTTGTATCTCATTCGAGTCAAAATAACATGTAAACAGATGTGTCCAGAGTGGCTGCTGCTATGAACTTGTGCTCTTGACCCAAATAATGGAATTTTCCCTAGTGGGCTGCAGAGTGCATAGCTCAATAGGTATGTGCACGGCAGATAACTAAAGCTTGGGAGTAAAGTCCTCAAAAATTCCTTCTCCTTAGTGATCATAGGCCACTGCGTGCAGGGGAGGTGTTCGTACTGACCAGATGAACCTCACTCCTTTCTTCACTTGGAGACTGTTAATCTTCTTTCTACAACCACAATGAATGTAGTGGAAGATGGTAGGAATTTTATTAATGGTGTATATCAAACAAAAGCATCATCTGATGCCCCTTGTGCAAGTTACTTGAGAGGTACTTAAGCTAATGGTTTTGTTTTACTGTGTTTGGAGGCTCCCCCCTCAGACACTTTGAACCTGAATCTCTTTTAACCTTGGAAGTTTGCTCACACCCATGGTGAGGTGTACTCTCCTGTTGCTATTTGCTAGGCTTTTTATGCTTGCAGAACTTAGGTCTAAGTAACTCGTGGATGTGCCCACCATTGGGAAAACTAGAGCTCTGCATGCTATTTTGGTGCTATGAGGTTTGCAGAGCTACATGCTCTGTCCTCTTCCATTTGCAGCGCCTGCTAATGTGATCCCTTTGCTGTCAAACCAGGAACCTTGGAGTGATGGTCTGCTCTGCCTTGTGCGATGCTGGTGGAATTGTTGTCCCATTCATTGTCTACAGGCTGGTGGAAATCTGGCATGAGCTGCCACTGATAGTCTTCAGTAAGTGCCACGTTCCTTCCTCACCAGCTGCTCCTGGGTACAGTAATGGGGTCCAGCTTTACAAGAGAGAAAAGCACCTGGGGCAGTAGCTCCAAGTTCAGCAGGGGCACTTTCACATCTGTATGCGCCGTAACCTTCAGTTTGTAGCAATCTGGGCCTTATCTGTGCATTTGTATCTGCTTTCTGTCGTTATTGCTCCCTGCATTTTAAAAGAAGCTGAAGATGAATACATGTTTGACAGATGGTGAAATGCTGAGGAGTGTTTGAAAATTTTGATGTGACTATAAATGGATTTCAGTTTTGTTTTGCTGTATTTAAATCTGACAAGTTGCTTCTCTTCTATGAGGTCTTATTTACTCAGTCCTGGAGCGAAAGCTAGAATTCCCCTCCACCCTCTTTTTATCTCTTAATGGAGTACAAACATAGCTGTTGTTCTTCAGCTTTTTTAACAGTCTGTTAACTGATTCTTCTCTACCTTTTCAGAAAGAGTTTGGTAAATAAACTGCAAGATAAGCATTTGCAAAACAGTGACCTGAACTTTTCAGGTTAAGGTTTGCGTTCTCTGAATCTTTGGTTCAGAAGAACATTGTTTCAAGAAGAAGTCATGAATGACAATATGTGGTTCTTAACTCACAGCACATTTGGGAGAGTGCTTAGTAGATTCAAAATATAGGCATAAAACATACAAAGTGGGTAAATGAAACTATCAGTGAACAAGTCACATTGTTCAGGAATTAATATGTTGGGTGTGTATTTTCTGAAGCTTTTTATGTAAACAGCATCCATTTTCTGCCTTACGCTAGGCCTACAAAGAAGGTTCTTCTCTTTTTACAGATGTCAGTCCAGCCTTCATTACCCCACCTAGTTCAGTGTGTAACTCACAGTTGAACTCAGCTCATTGCTATTTCCACGTGGTGGCCAGTTTCTCCAAAGATAGCGTGCTGGTCTTGCATATAAAGCCCTGATGTGTATGTCATCTTTAAAAATAATAAAAAAAATGCTCATTATGAGTCTTTTATGCCAGGCAATGGAAAGTGACACATATGCTGGAAATCAGTATATGCTAACAAGCTCGTTGTGCGTTTCTTTGATTTGAAGCTGTTCTTGGTTTGATTGCGGGTGGACTGGTGTTGCTTCTACCAGAAACTAAAGGAAAAGTTTTGCCTGAAACTGTTGAAGATGTTGAAAACCTTCACAGGTGAGTTAGAGTGGTAAACTCTTAGCAGGTTTCACTTGAAACTCTACAAAATGCCCAGAGCTCCTTGAGGAAGACCATTTGTTACTTTACTGCCTCCTGGGCATTCAAGAAGTTGCTAGCTGATTCCTAGACTTTAGGATTTTGACTTTGTGTTCTTTTAGTCTTCTGAAAACAAGCACCATAGGTCTTTACCAGTCTGTGAATAACTTGACTAGTCTCTTAAAATTGATGCAACCCTATTATAACTGTAACTTGTGCTGTGAGAAATCGGCTGATTTTGTGGAGCAGAGAAAGTGCAGTGTTAATAACAGCTACCTTATATAGAAATTGTAGCACTGGTATTTCCTGAGGAGCCAGAGCAACCCTAGAGGGCTTCAGGATTAACTGCTTTTTTTCTCTGGGGAAGAGACAGAGCAAGTGAAGAACTTGAAGTCGGTTGCTCACTGAATGCATTACTTCCTAGCTGCTGATCACATCTTGTTGTTCTTGCAGGCAAAGTGTTCCAAAAGACAAAAAGATCTATCACCATGTCCAGACATCAGAAGTAGTACGTGATTGAAGAAGGCACAACATTCTGGGTAGTCTGCTTTAGAGCACTAGCATGAAAAATAAAATTAGAATGAATACTCTCTTCTGTCTTGCTTCCCTTTTATCACAGAATCACAGAACAACACAAGCTGGAAGGGACCTTTTTTTTTTTTTTTTTTTCATTTCAGTGTTTGAGGTTTTCTGATGAGGTTGTCCCTATTACTGCATAGCTTGTTCCCTCTCTGTACACTATAATAAAAATGTTTTAGGGTTGGAAAGTTTTCACTCAAACTGTGTGGACCTCAACATGGGGCAGAACTTAATTTGGGGATGGTGGAGTGTGTTCTGAATGAACTTTATAAGCCTTCATGATGTTTGATGTCATTTTTTTTTGTCTTACTCAGGGCAGTATAACATAACAGGGATGTACCTCTGTTGAAGAACTGAGATGACTACAGACATTCTCTAATCTTATTACACTTAAAGAGATTCTGGGCTGAGGTTTATCCAGTGGCCCTCTGCCGCAGGGATCACTAGGGGCAAAGTTGGTTCTGTTAGGGACAGTTCAGCACCTTTCATAATTTAGTAGTCTTTGTTCATCTGTAGTCCTTGTTCATCTCTCCTGATCATGTTCTGCTTTTCCACTCCACTGAGCAACCATCTTGCAATTCCAGGGGAGAACAGATATGAGGTATTGTGGTTTTCCCTCACTGTTTCTGCCCTGCTGGCCCCTAGCAGTTCTGGGGAGCACTGGTTTCTGGTAAGGATACTGTTGCCATTTAATGGTCATCTGTGGAGAGAGAGCTCCCAGCTGGGTGAAAATGTTGCTGGACTCACAGGCAGAGTCCAATTGCTACAGGATGACTGCTTCGTTGTCAGTGTGGTGACTTTGCCCTTGCTTTCACCTGGCTTGAGCAGCAGCTAATGTGGAGTCTTACAGGGAAGTGTGCTGTCCTGCAAAGCAGGGCCCTCAGATGACACTGGCCCATAAAGTTGCAGAACTATCATTTGCTGTGGGGTCAGCAAGGAACAATTTGGCCTTGAGTTCAGTTGAGGGTCAGTGAGGATGCAATTGGGTGTGTCTGTGAAGCTGCTCTCCTGCTGTGATTGTCAAGAGGTCTCAGCTCCATGCCAAAAGAAATCTCTCAGAACTTGTTTTTATTGTGATATATTGTTTTGAAACCTGTCAAAAACTTTGTACCAAGAAACAGGTTGAGGGGGAGACAAGAAGTGGGACTGGGCAGGAAACAAAAAAATATCCACTTTGTACATACAAGCTGCTGAATGTGATGTGAGCCCCTTTACAAGATTCCTAAGGGCTAGGGAGAGGACTTTCAATCTTCAAAATCCTATAGCAGTGATTTTTCAGCATGTAAGAAATAGAGGTCCACCTGAAAATCTAGATCCTTTTGTGGCTCATCTTTTTCCTATATTCATATCCCTCATAGATATTTTGGAGCTTGGCCATGCTGAATGCCCAAACTACAGCATTAGGAAAGCAATGCATATTAAAACAACAGGAATTTACTTTATTATACAGAGCGCTGTGCTTTATTATTGCTTGTGCTGTTCCCAGTGGGTATCTGTGATGAGGCTTCTCCTTGCCCCATTGCTGATCCTTCAAGGTAGGGCATTAGCACTCAGATCCTCAGGCCACGAAGCTCTGCTGTCTGCAGTTCCTTTTTCACTTCATTTCCAGCTTGTCTCATAGCCAAATTCTTGTCTCATTCTCAAATTCTGGGATGCCAAAGCTTAAAAGCTAGTCTGGAACTAGATATTTTTTCCCCCTACTTAATTTATTCCTCCTTTTCTGGAGAACAAAATGGGTTGTTCTAGTAGATACTCATGGGCTCCCTAAGTATGCTCTGTAGAGATGCCCACTATAGCGTGGGAGGAGTTGAGGCTGTTCAGTATCAGGTACTGAGATTTTCAGGGATGTATAGACAGTTATGACACAAAATATCTACATGCTTTCATGTAAAATCAGGTGCAGCATGGAGGTGAGTTGGGAGTACAGATGCATTCCTACTTGCTATGGAAATGAGCTGCAAGTGAGAAGAAAACATTCTTTCATGAGTGTCCTGTGTGGGGTGCAAGAGTTGTTGCTGTCAGATGCTTGGGACACTGGAAGTATTGAAGTGCCCAGAAAACAAATAGAGAAATTCAGTGGAAGATGGTCTGTGAGAGCCTAAAGTAGAAATTCATGAACTCAACTGGCATGAACTGATGGCAGCAGGGGAGCAAGCTGGAGAAGGGCTGGCTGTGTCTGCATGGCTCTTTCCTCAGTGCTGGGTGGGAGCTGTTTTGCTGGCCCCTCTGCATCACTGCCCAGTAATAGCAGGTCTGGAGTAAAGTGGAGCCTTACTTGTGTGCAGCTTTTGAAGTCAAAATTTGGAGATACACAGTATTTTCTTTGCTTCTCTCTTGTCTGCAGAAGGAATAAGGAGAAGACAGATGATGCTCTGGGTGGTGAAGAACGTTTTCCACTAAATAATCTGTATAGTTAAATTCACTGGAATCTAAATTTAACAACTATCTCATCACTGGCTTTTTTTCAAATGAGATCAGATTATTTGAAAGAACAGCAGATAAAGAAGTAATTTGGAGAATTTCTGTAGGCTGCCTGCAGCTGCATGGATGTCTGAAAATCGAATTAGTGGTTGCATTAGTAACTTCATCATTTCCTACCGTTAAAGCTGTTATTCTAGGTGGATTCTGCAGTAACTTTTGGGTGTGTATTCACATGTATGAACTTCCTAACTTCTAGAGACAAATTCTTCCTCTCCTGTCCTGTGGCATGTTGCTCTCACTTTCTGGCCAGGTCCTGTAGAGTCCTCAACCACACCAGAGCTAAGCAGCCACAGGGTTTATGAGGAGCTCCTCAGCTATTGCCTGCATTTAGCATTTCCATGGCCTTCTGCGGCCTGCCCCAACTCAGAGGAACTGCTTTTTTAGCTGGCCCCTTCCCTGCTTGTCCCGTTCCTGCTCCATGCAATTCTGCCATTTCTCTGCTTCGATCCTCTCCACTCCCAGTCTCCGCAACTTTCTCCTGCTGCTGCATTTCTTCTGGCTTCCTCAGCTCACCATCACGGGCCTGCCTTGCCTATGGGGCCCCCAAGTACTTCTGGTGAAGGATGGCAGCAGGCAAGCTATGCTGCTGTGAAGAAAAGCTGCTCTGTGGGGCCTGTGCTTGGTGCACCATACCTGTGCATGTTTTCAGCATCTTCAATGGTCTCAGGCAGAGTTTTTCCCTTTGTCTCGGGTAGGAGCAAGACCAAGCCTCCACCGACAAAAGCAATCCCAGCTGCAGAGAGACAGCAAGAATTAGGTTCACAAGGCTGATGCAAGGGTCTGGCCTCAGCTTAACTCTAAATTGCTATTTAATTCTAACTGAGACACAGGTGATGATTGAATAAAGGCTCTTCAAAGTGATAGTAACACTTGGCTCTTCGTCTACCTGGTTCTCATTTTTTTTAGGGTGATTGTAGACATGTGTGAGGGGCATAGGAGGCCTGGAACACTGTCCTGGTCCGTGGGCCCCCAAGCAGTCTGGGTCACTTGCTTTGTGCATGCACTGCAAAGGAAACAGTTTCTGCCTCTGCTTGTCCTGCTGGGATGTGATGAGAGTGACACTAGCTAGCTGCCATCCCTTCTTTAGGCTATATTTAAGATGAAAGAAAGGGTGCTGCCAGCCTATATGGCCTGTTTTGCCTTCTGTTTAATTTTGGACCCTGCTATGGCCACGCACAGGACAGAAGGTGCAGGTAGGCACCCTGGAATGAATATGTGCAGGAACATTCATTTCTTCAGGAAGGTAACCTTAGTATTGGGCCCATTCTAAATGATGGTGGGATCACTGAGGAACTAGGCCCCTGAATTGAATGTAGGATGTGCAGGGAGAAGAGAGGCCAGCCTGTGCACACTTGTAGTCTCTTGACCATGCTGCAGATGGGTGGCACTGAATCCAAAGACCTTCTTACCATGGGGAAGTTCAAAGTCAAAGCTTGAGAGAGCTGCCCCCCAAAACATGAACTTCCCTTTGTTGGAAGGAATAAGGGAGTGTCTTCAGTTCAATTTACAACTGCCAGATCGGAGAGACTTAACAAACTAGATCTATTATGTATCTTGTATGCACATGAGTATACGTACGTTTCTCTCATCTTTTTTCTTATTTTTTAAACAGCAGGGAAATGGGTCAGCAAAATCGCTCATCTAGGCTGAGGAGAACTAGCTACTTCCCAGCTCTCTTACCAAAGACAACCAGGGGCAGCTCGTGCCAGAGCTCCGCTAGCCTGTACACAATAAAGGGAGTCATAATGCCACCAAGGTCGCACATGGATGAACAGATCAGCACCCCCAGGTTCCTGGAAAGGACACAAACACAAGCCCATGTCAGAATCTCTGCCTAGGGTTGCCCCTTACAGAACTGTGCAACCCCACGCTGACACCCATGGCTGTAGCAGGGGGGAAGGAGGGGAACCAGCACCCTGTTCTGGAGGTCACAGCTGATGGGCAGAGGAACAAGCTGTGGGGATGACAAGACAGTAACAAGGCAGGGGCTGAGAAAGACCTTATCAGTGTGAACATAAGAAAGCATAGGTTGTGCATTCTCCTGTGAGGAATGCTGCAGTTTAAAATGGGTGAGGAGGGAGAATATGATAAGGTAAGGCATTAAAACCAGCCCTATCTTGGGATAGAGATGTTAATAAGCATTTGATTCCAGGTTCACCGCACTGCACTGAAAGAGATACATCTGAAGTATATTTGAAAAAGTGCCCTACATAACCCATTAGGGACTTCTGCCTTAGTGCTTGGCTTAGGAAAGAAGCACTATATTTTCTCCTCACAAGGAATCTGTTCTGCTGCTCCTCACGGAGATAGGAACAGCTTAACTGGTGGGCTTTCAATTTTAAATGATATTTCTGCTATTGGACAGATCCTCTTTTTCTTCTATCACAGACAAGGTTGAAATGGTGACTTTTTATGATAGTCTCAAGTGGATAAACAGAGAGACTTGCTGCTTAATTCTAATGGAAGGAAGTACACTTACCTGAGAGAAGTTGGGTACAACTCAGGATTTACCAAACAAACCATTTCATAGCACATGGTAATTCCCATCCTGCCCAGGCATGCTGCAGTCATTTTAAGCCAATAAAGAGCTGGAAAGACATTGTGTATATTGAAATCGGAATGCAAAACTAATTTTGTTCTGCTGTTAACACAGAGCAGCATTAAAGATATAATTTAATAGAAGAGGAACTTTATGTCATGAACAGTCATGAGGTCTGAGCATGATTGTGATCTGTTTCACTCTTCAAATAATTTATAACGTGACTGTCTTGTGATTCAAGCAAATAACAGAGGTTTGAGGGTGTCACACAGGGGAAATGATGATACAAAGTAACCTGGGTATTTCAGTGTATTAACCAAAAGCTTAAGCAAAAATACCACTTCCTTCATCCAATGAAACTACACAGCACACAGCTGCTTTTTTAGTTGTTGAAATTTGCTGATTTGCAAGATAGTCTGCACTTTTTCTTAAAGACATCTGTCAGGGACAAGCTGGTGCTGTCACCCCTCTCTCTTGGTGTGTGCTCTGCAATCACACCTGAAGATACAGACATCTGCTGCAAATGAATGACTATCCCAGCCTGGCAGTGGGTGCCAGTCCAGGACATTACTGCATGCCTCATAGGTTCTTAGATCCCAGTCTGACCCTTAATGGTGGTTTCATCTGTTTTAGCTATTAATGTTCATATGGACTCTCTCCCTCGTTTACCCAACCAAGGGATGTAGTGTTTCACAGACTGAAAGCTGCTGATAACCACTGTTGCAGAGCCCCACTAGAGCCTAGCAGTCAGCTGCTGCTGCACATTGTTGGCAGCAACTGCAGCTGCAGGTAGCAGCTGCAAGACTCCCACCCCAGTGTTCCTGTGGAAAAGCACATCAGTACCCTCTGCTTCCCTGCAATCCCCAGCTGCTTGTGAAATATCTATTGTCTGAATGCTTCGCTGTTATTTTTGCCTATTATTTTTTTCCATGACATTTTTTGTTTTCTGTCCTTGTTCTGCTGTGAACGGATAGTTGTTTGGCACTATTATTTCTGTGGTTTCAGTCTCCAAAAAAAGAAAGGAAAGATGTTCCAGTCAGTGGCTCTCATGGGACACGTTTCCTTGAGACTCTGGCCTTGAAGAGAATGCTCAGCTGAATAAAAGCCAAATACCTGTCACTGTGGTTGCTCAACATCCTACACAGCAGGAAGCAGTGTCTCCAGATGGTGTTTAAGTGTGTGCCCCCCCACATTTTAACTTTTTAGAAACAGAAAAGATGGGGTTTTTGGGGACAAACACCCAGAATGGTGCATCCAAATCAAAACTCTAAGCCACAAAAAATTCATATACTTAACATGGCGTTCCTTGTGGTCTAATACTGGCAGACTTGCCATCTTCTTTGGTGCTATTTTGGAAATGTAATTGACATCCTTCTTCAAACCACTCATTATCTGGTGTAAATGGTGATGCTGGGACATGCATGAACTTCTATGGAATTTGTCTTCATTGAATCACAGTACTGACACGGGCCAGGTTCTCAAAGATTGCTTTCAGTTTTTATGAGCAATAACATGGAGATGGGGGGAGATTTCATTGACTGAGATGATTTGAGTGACTCACTGTCTGGGACTAATGCCGTAACAAGGCAGGCACCACCTGTCAACACATGTGCTGCAGCCCATGGGTAGCGACGGCCAATGCGATCCACTGTTAACAAGAGGATGAAGGCAGCTGGGAACTCAACGAGAGCAGAACAGAGGAAATCCAGGTAAATGTTCCCACTAGCTAGACCCATGTGCATGATGAGCCCTTGGTAGAGGACGGAGCTTGTGAACCTACACAGAGAACAGGCAGATGAAATCAAACTCTGTGAGAGAGAGTTTATGCAAAGAACTCAGACTTGCAGCTGGTCAGGAGCAAAACAGGCTTAAATCAGTGATGATATTTTAAGGAATTGAATATAACACCTTCATGCGGGTTGCAAAAGCATTCCCTTACCAACTGTACATCAAAATGAACGTGTGCTTTCTTATCTGAGGGGTTCTGATCAGGTCTAGATATGAAGGTTTCAGCTTTTCTCCATCTTCATCTTCAGATTTGAGGTTCTGGGGACACAAGCGAGAGAAGGATAAAAGATTAGAGTGGACAGGATGCTGAGCCCTGTAAGGAATATTTTCTCCTGGATTAATGGGGAAGATGATAGTTTTGATTAGTCAGTTATGAAAGCAAAATAACTTCTTCGAAGTGTTTTGAGGAAAGGAAACATGAAAATACATGGAGACAGTTCCTGTCTATGTTGCCATATGTATAAAGCTGTTGCATGACATGAAGTGGTAGATTAAAAAATGAATGAGGATGTCTTGTAATGTTCAGTCATGAAATTGGGTGAGTTTAGTGTGTATTGATTGGTACTAATTAAAATGTTTCTTGTCTGCTAAATATTTTTGAAAGCCTCTTTTCTCAAACTCTGTTACAGTCCTAGGCAGACAAATAACAACCTGTTGTACTGCAGTGCTTTCGGTCATCAAGCTGCTCCTGACTCAAATCCACAGCAATCCTAAACTTTTAACATTGCTTGCCCGAGATTTGCATACACTCAGCAAATGCAGTACAGTCACCTGGAAAGAAGGAGGTAGCTGCTTCTTGTTTCCCTCAGCAATGCGCTTAATAACTTCCATAGCTTTGTCATTTTGCTTCTGAGTTATTAGCCACCTGGGGGACTCGGGCAGACACCTGCAATGTGTACAAGCAAGACACTTAAGGGACAGGAAGATGCATGTTTCTGTTAGACATAAAATGAAGATAGAACTGAATTTCTCACACTGAGAACTTATGGTATATCGAGTGCATGAGTGGTATTGAACTCAGAGGTGGTTGTGGCTGTCAGTGATTGCATTCTGATTTCAGCTTCATTTGAATGACAACATGGCCTGTTTTTATTTTTGCTTGTTTGTTTGTTTGTTTGTTCATTTGTTTTTAAGATTAAAACTGGTTTGTGAAAGCTTGGAAACAATCCTGTAAGACAAATTCTGTTGATTCATCTTATATGTGGTTCATTGCTTGTAGGTAGTAGAAACAAACTAAAACTGATCCTTAAATTCTTCCATGTTAAAACTAAACTTTCCAAAAAGAAAAAAAATAATAGTTAAACTAAATCTGTTCCCCTATCAGGTTCTGAAATCTTCAAGAAATGTTTTCACTCAGATTTTTAAAAACAGTTGAATATACTGCATTGAAAAAAAAAAGCCATTTTCACCAGTAGTTAAAAGAAATCCACTTCTCACAACAGCTGGAAGCAACATTCAAAATCCAATAATTTCAAATTTTGTGTTGTGTGTCAAGGGCTCCAAATGCAGAAGCACAGTTGCATGTTACATGTTAGTCCCTTGCTCCTAGATGGCTTAGAATAAACTCCTGCGCAGGGAGAACGAAATGAAAGAAAAACACCAGATCTGGATCCTACTGGTAACACTATGTTTGACATCTTCAAAGAAACCTGCACTCTCAGGTGTAGTCCGCTGGATTATCTTTTTGACTTGCGGCTGCTGGGAGTCATGACAGTGGGGACTTACCAGTGGTAGAGTAGGAAGAAGAAATTGGGCAGGGTGACAGCAAGCTGAAGCCACCTCCAGTGTGGGAGCACATAAGCCACAGCAGTGAGGATGAGGAGTCCCACAGTGAAGGCAAGCTGGTAGATGATGCCCACTGTCCTCCGGAAGCTTAGACCAACAAATTCTGCTGCTACAAAGATAACGTTATGTGAGGCACAGGGAAGACAATGGGAGAAGGTAGCTCCCACCAGCTGAATGACATGGAGCCCCTATGGCATGGTGTGGGGACTGGGTTTGCTTGGGGAAGTAGAGTTGGGCTGGGATACAGACTGCAGCCTTGGTGCAGGAGACAACTGGTGCCACTTTTCTGTCTACAAGATGTGGTTTGCTCCACTTGGAGGGGACAGGCAGTATGGCTGGGACTGACCATGTGGCTTGTCTCAGCTTTGCAGGAGAAGTCTCCATCGGTCAGCTGGGGACTAGGCCCCTCTGCCAGGAGTGTCAGGCCTCACCCAAAACAAGGGCAGATACAGCTTTCTATCTCTCACTCTGCCTAACCAAGGACTAGCTTGCAACACCAACAGCCTGCTGGCATCTGCTGGCTCCTGCCTCCCACCTCATTTGAGAATGGGGCCTCTGCTGCTGAGATACAGCAAAGCCATTCTGGCACAAGGTTTGTGACATGCAAATATTATCTCTTACAGCGCTGCTTGCTGCCTTTCCCAGAAAAGAGCTGGATGACTTCGTATCATTTTCAGTTCTTGCCCCTAGACTTTGTCCTCTTATATGGCATGCCACTTCAGATACAAACGCTCCCCAGTGTCTAGAGCTAATTATTCTACATATGCGTACGAGCTGGTGCAAGCTTTCCAGGAATAAAATGTTGATTTGATAACAAAGTCTGTAGGCATGTAAAACTTCAGGCAGACAGCTCGCAAAAGTAAATACAGCTCGACTCATAGATGCTTTAAAGCAACAAAGTGTAATTGGGCACTTCACAGCATGCTGTCCCTGTCTGCACAGATCCCTGTACACCAGAGGGCACCAGCAGTGACCAGCCCTGCTGCTAACCCTTGGGGTCCTGCCCAGCGAGAGGAACTGCAAGGTGCCGTAACTCAGGACGTAGCCTATTAGCCAGCCCCCCTTGCTGACCAGCCCCTGGATCAACCGGAAGATCACTGTCCACGTGTAGCTGGGTGCAAAGGCCATGAGAACCCCTGAGACAGAATTGATGAGGACTGTGATCAAGAGGCAGAGCTTGCGGCCAAACCTGCAGAGGGAAAGAAAAAAAAAGTGGAAAAAAACTCAACTCGCAGCTACACAAAACCCCAGCTGAATGGTGAAAAGATTCCTCACAAATAACCCATTGAAATAATGGTTGCTTTCCTTTTTCAGATTTTGTTCCAAGTATTTTCTCAGGTACAAGGAATGAAAAGCTTTATTAGCACCCAAAGTCCTGATCTGAACAGTAAATTTTCAGATTCTCTTCTACACTGTGGTGTGTTTAAGGAGCTGACCTCTTCTTACCAAATCACTTCTCTGACCCTTTGCTGTCATTTGCATTCCCACCCATTGGGGCCTTTCTTCAGAGCACAGACCTGTGGAAGAGAGCCCAAGTGGAAGTTGTGCAAGTTGTCACCATGTCTGCATAGCACTGTCATTACCACAGAAGAGTGTGTATCAGACTGATAGCATGCACAGTGGCCAAATCCAGAAGCAACAGTTTATAGAAGGAAGAGGGACTATATCTCTTCTTAGATATGGTTGGAAATGGAGGGACCACGGTAGGGGCCTGAAAATCAGGAGGAATGTAGAAGCCATGTTGTTCTGTTCTATTCCTGAGCTCTGGTGCTTTTCCTATATGCACTGGCTGGTGACAGATACCAAGAGCCCCTATGGTGCTTGGACAGTAAGAAAGCACGAGCTGCTTTGGCCAAGCTCCCCTACCACCATGCTCACCTGCTGTGCAGACAGAGCAAGGTGGAAACCAAAGGGTGTGAAGAGGCAGAGGATGGTCCCTGTCCCCCTTTTCTCTACTCGTTCTGAGTAGGAGCCTGGATCTGCTCTTCCCTTTACCGCATTTTTCATCTCAGTAGAAGCTCAGGGAACTCCCTCATCCTGTGTCATCAGGTCATCGCTTACTTCTGGTTAATGACTTAGTTAATGAGTTTAATAAATGCTCAAATGAAGCTCTTCATCCCATATTTCAAAGCTACAATATATATATATATATTAAATGTAGATCATGTTGTTTTCTGTTATCTTTACCTATTTTCTCATTTAACCTTTGCTGTCTGCTGAGCTCTTCTTGATGGGGGTCTCGTGCATCCCTGCTATTTGTCGTTCCCTGTATCACTGTGACTCACCAACAGTCAGAAACAGATTGTTTCCAAAAGAAACAAGCTTACTGGAGCACCAGGAAGGCATTTGTTCTCTAGCTGACAGAGACATATATTCAGTTAGAAATATGACTTATAAACGCCATTAAATTAGTCAATGTGCACTGACAAAAACAGCCTGATAAGAAATGCCAGCCAAAATTAAATGTCTTGTGATCTCTACAATAACTGACAGATCAAATCTCTCATACTTTCCTTCTCTCATGAGTCTGACAGGCTGGTATTTTTGACTGTTTTAAAGGCCAGCCCATGAGAGGCTTGTCAGACTACAAGAGAAGTCCTCTCCTGAGAAAGCCCATTCCCAGAGGCCTGGCAATAAATGACAGAGGTGCAAACACTGAATCTTAGCACTGACCTTGTCAACTGTCTAAGGAAACAGGAGTGCCATTTCCAAGATACCAGTGCTTGGAAATGTGCCCAGAGCCCAATCAAGTCAATGAGTCAGTGTAAATCCTCTGAGAGAAGAGCATTTGGGAAGAGCTGATGAAATCTCCCCTGAAGCACCTAAAATGTTCTCAAAAGTTGCCCTGAGTACAGCAGATTTCAGACACCTAGTGCATGGAAAAACCAGAACTTAGTCTGCACTCCTGATACGTGTTTCATATTCAGGAAACACATAATTCATAGGCCTTTTTTTCCCACTCTATCTACTAAATTTTAGGCTTCTGGAATTGTTTTTGTCCTAAGCTCCTGGATATGAGATCTTGCTTTGCTCCTGAAGGCTTGCACTGCTTTAGGACCATAGAGAACGGGGAGAGGGTGTCAGTGAGTACAGCAGAGGAAAAATCCTCAGTGTTATGATGTGTACTTGAATTATCTTAACAGCAATGATAACCCACTCTCATGTCTTATAATTTGCGTAATAATAAGATTATTTAGTGTTTTTACACAGAAAAAGCATTTCAGAAATAATTTACTGTGGGACTGTGATTCTTGGTTCTACTGGTTCACGTAACAATACGTAGTCAAGAAATTTTTTTGCTAGTCATTGTTGCTTACTTCATTTCTATGTTTGAAAGGCAATTTGAAGAGTGGGTCCCCTGATAGCCATGGTATCTGCTCATTGCTTTTTCATGTCCTATCATACCTAGGCTGCTACATATCTCCTCCTTTGATCCCATAAGCTGTACATCACTACTGAAATACTAGTTCTTGTCAAAGGGATGGAATACTTTCAAATACAATAGAAGACCAGCCAGAAAGCAAGAGTTTTGGTTTAAGGGAAAGAGGGGATAGTAGCTTGCCAAATGTTTCTGATGAAATAAAGAAATCAACATCTTTCAAAATGTGTGAAGAAAAGCAAAAAATGAAGGAAGAAGGAAAGTGAAAAGGGAGATTTAGCAGTTCAGCAAAGCTGAGTTTGAGTCCTCCTCAGCATGGGAGAAAAAGGCTATCACCACCACTGCTGTCATAAATTCTAAGAATACAAGAAAAAAAACATTTCTTTAGGCTGCCTCTACAGAAGGAAGCCTCTGTAGGATTGTTCATCTATTAACTTCACCTCTTCCAAATTCCAATTTCAGCCTCTTGTATCATTTTATTGGGGAAAAAAAAATAGCACAGGAATGTCAGCTATAAGGCATAAAGTATGTTTGGAGTGTAATCTAAAAAAATGTGAGCAGATATAGAACATGCTGACATTTATGATGGTGAAGAGGAGGTGAGGGACAAGGGGATCTAGACCTAGCTGTGTACAGAGCCAGCTGAGAGAGACAGGGAGAAGAGAAAATGTAGGAAGTAACTTTTTCTTCATCTAGGAAAAACATTCCTATTATAAAGCTGATTTACAGCCATCTGAATAGTGTAAAAACTAACATGAAACAAATTTATTCCAAGATGGGCAAATAGTTATTGGTGTGTGAGATAAAATTTCATTTCAAACAGTGAACTCATATTGTGGATTGTCACTGTTAACAAAACCAAAATCTCTTCACTTGCAAATATGCAAATTCCACTCAAAGCCATTGAAAGAGTGAACACTGACATTTCCATGGATTCATGGATCACAGCATCCTTTGAAAGCCAGGGCTTAGGAACCCTGATCCATTCATTTTTAAGAGATACATGGGCCTTCTGAAACAAGTTTTTGGTGCATTTATTTATCCTTTGAGTCATGAATGTTGTACAGGGACATGCAGGAAGAAGGAAGAAATAGATTATCTCACACCTGAGTACATGTTACATACCTATCTGCTATGTAGCCAATGATCATGGAGCCGATAAAGAACCCAGCGTTCACAGATGACTGAAAGAGGTCCAGTTTCCAGGAGTTCTCACACACCAGGTTAAACTGCAAGGACACAGTAGAATGAGAACATTCAACTCAAACCATGGCTTTTCAAGGAGTGATAATGGAAGGAAGCAACTTGGAATAGAAAAAAAAAAAAAGAAAAAAAGAAATAGGATACAGGCTCCGAAAAATGAACTATATTCTCTGTTAAAACCAGCATCTGCAATACATCTCATCCAGATTTTCCCAGACCTTACAGAGAAGTCATGCCCTGGAAAATGATTACACAATGACAGAAGAACAGAATGAGAAAAGCAGAGAATCTTTGAATGGAAAAATAAAAAGCTCAGAGAAATGTCGCCTTCTCCTCCCCCGTATCTGCCTCAAATTTAGAGGATGCTTGAAGCATTGTTTCCTTCTCAGATGTCAAGGGCTAATCCTAGCCATCCATTATCTCACTCTGTGAAATCAGTGCAGTGCAAGAGAAGTGGTGGGGTTACCACTGGGCCAGCGGGGCTCTTCGTGTGCCGGGACTGTGAGCAAAGATCTCCATCTGCAGAGCTTTCTGTGGCTGTGCTCTGCCCTCAGATGGCACTTCTGGGTAGTGAGTAGTTTTCCCAGCCTTGACTGAGCAACATGTTTTGCAGGAGTTGAGAGAAGCCAGGAACAAGTAGTTTTCGTAAAAGTTAAAGAGGAGTCTTTGGTAAATCAAGGACTACACTGCCCTTTTCTTTTTAAAAACTATTATGAAAATATTATCTCAAATGTTACTAGAATCCACCCTGAAAATTTTCTTTCAACTCCCCTTTCTACCCCAGGTAAGTTTAAGGATTGCAGCCGAGATGGATATTGTTGGACAAACCGTGCCTTACCTCAGTCACTACGGAGGTGCCAGAGTAGTCATAGACCCACCCATCTTGGCAGGGGCCAAGGGGGACAGAGCTCCGGTTGCCCACGAGGCTGTCAAGGGGGTCACTGCAGCTGACACCTGTTGCGTTCCAGTCCACCTCGTACCTGCTGCAGCGGCTGCCAAAGGCGGCCCCATGGCTGCCCCACTCGGGAACGGTGTGCTTCAGCTGCTCCGCCAGGCTCCAGCCGCAGCGCTGGCTCAGCTCCGCCACACCAGGGCTGAAGCAGCGGTGCTCGGGGGTGAACCCGAAGAAGACGACGCCCACGTAGACTGGAGTGAAGGCGGCCGAAAGCAAGCACAGGACAAAGAAGGTTTGTTTCTGGAACCTGTCAAATTCTCCAATGTGCTCTAAAATGTCATCCAAGGTTGGCATCTTTCGCTGTTGCTACTTATTAAAATATCTAACTCTGTTGCTTTTCACAGCTTTTACCTTCACGGTGATCACAGCTGAGGTGTTTATCTAAAACCTGTAGACAAATAATTAAAGAATGTGGTCAATTGTCAAGCCATGCATTGCAACCTTTGTTTCTCAAGAGCCTTTTCTAAAAAAACTTTGGTTCTCATGTTTTGATCTTCACTGCTATTTTGTTTTGTATTTGACAACACTGAAATAGGTGAGTTCTTGTCTTAGAATGTGGCCATTCCAAGTCACAGAATCACAGAATTACAGAATCATAGGGGTTGGAAGGGACCTCTGGAGATCATCTAGTCTAATTCCTATGCTAAAGCAGGTTCCCTACAGTAGGTTACATAGGAAAGTGTCCAGAAGGGTTTTTAATATCTTCAGAGAAGGAAACTCCACATCCTTTCTGGGAAGCTTGTTCCAGTGCTCTGTAACCCTCAAAATAAAGAATTTTTTCCTCATGTTTATATGGATCTTCTTATGTTTTAGTTTATGCCCATTGCCTTTTGTTCTATAGCTGACCAACACTGAAAAGAGCCTGGCCTCATCCAATTGACTCGTTCCCATTAGATATTTATAAGCACTGATAAGATCCCCCCTCGGTTTTCTTTTCTCCAGGCTGAACAGTCCCAAGTTTCTCAGCCTTTCTGCTGGACTCCCTCTATAATTTCCTTGGTTTTTTTTGCACTGAACTCCCAAGAGGATGCCGTAGCAGTATAGAATGAAGCAAAGAAGGCTTTTTTAACTCCTCCTTCTCAAGGTCCTCCATCCCCATGGCACCCACCTCATTCATCAGCTGGGCCATATTTTCCCTAATCTTCCTTTTGCTACTGATATACTTAAAAAAGCCTTTCTTGCTGTTCTCGACCAAATTTAATTCCAAATGGGTCTTAGCCTTCCAAGTGGCATCCCTGCAGCCCTGGAAAATGTTCACATATTCCTCTCCAGTGACCAGATTCTTCTTCCACATTCAGTAGACTTTATTTATTAATTTTTTTTTTTTTTTGAGTTTTCCCATGAGCTCCTTGGTCATTCATGCAGGTCTCCTGTTACTTTTGCCCAATTTCTTACTTTTAATGATGGACCAATCTTGAGCTTGGAAGAAGTGGTACAGGAATGTCAACCAATTCTCTTGGACCCCCTTACCTTCCAATGCCCTAACATGGGATACCTCTAAGTAGGTCCTTGAAGAGGTCTGAGTTGGCTCTCCTGAAGTCTAAGATTGCAATTCTACTTAATGCTTGTTTCTTCCATGTAAGACCCTGAACTCCACTATCTCATGGTTGCTGCATGCAAGGCTGCCCCCAGCTTTCACATTCCCAACCAGTCCTTTCTTGTCATTGACAGTCTGCCAGTGTACAGTACAGGTTATACAATAATTCCTTCTCCCACTGATTTACAGTTAACTGAGGGCATAAATATTATGAAAGCAATGTTATTGTCTCCCCTGTATGTGTGCAACTGGAGGACCTTTTTATTAGAATTACCCTGGATATAGATAACAACTTGTATGCTACTTTGTGGTCATGGAAAAGACAACTCCAAGGAGGAGCAACAGAGCTAAAGAATAGCATTGTGTCCCACATAGGAAGCAGACAAACCACCACAAGTAGAAACAAGTGTTTCTTAATTGCAGGTACCCAGACCAAGCTCGCCATGGTTCACAGGTGACTGCTCCATGACCAAGGAGCAAAGAGAGGGTTGAAGGTCGGTGGGTTTACCCAGGACACAGCACAGGCCCTCAGGAGCCTTCCCTGCCCTGCACCCCTGAAAGAGAGCAGGCAGAGCCTGTCCCAAGCTACAGCCTCGTCTGTCAAACACATTCCAGCTGTTTCATGTGGATTTATTAGACAGTGCTAATGAGTAAATGTGTGCTTAGGCAACGGAGGCATCTTCAATCTCTTTTACTGCGTGGGATGATTTCTTTCATGTTCCCATAACTGCAGTTACATAAGGTCCTTTCATGTTGTTCCCTATTTGCTTCTCCTGTAAACAATTAGCTTGTGTCAAGTAATGTAAGTAAAGATGTAGAACTGGAAGGGATTCAGGGCACTTCATCTGAGCATCAGAAGTGTATATTTGGACAAAAACATCTGTGGGCAAAGGCTTCGGCCAATTAAAGAATATTTCTGCCTGTGAATGTTCTGAAAACAGGTTTTATTCTTCTTCTTTTCTAGTCAGAATGAAGCCACTTTGCAGCTTGCCGAGTACTTCTAAGGGAATCCCTGGGCAGGTTAATGTCACTGAGTTAATATCTCTCCCAGGAGCACTCACTGACCTTTCTGAGGTTTATGGAGCACAAAACTAAATGATGAACTTTGGAGGTAAACAGAGGTGATAAGTAATGTGATATTTTATAGGGCTATTAATAACAAGTCCTGCTAAGCTGTAATGACAGTCATACCTGGAAACTGTCAAGAATCCCAGATGGGACTGCTACTTTGCGATAAACATCTTTAACAGCTAAGAAAATCTCAAACCTTTGACCATTTACAACTTAACTGTTCACCTATCTCTGTTTAAGTCTGTTTTATATCAGAAGCAGGGAACAGGCTATTCTCCTTGTCAGTGTTCCAGAGGGAAAGGATCTCACTGCACAAGCAGCCTTCAAGCCTTACTCCCAGCAGTACACACACAGCTCCTCAGTGTACACATCCTCTGACACATCTGTTCTCAGCTAAAATTTGGGCCAGCCAAAGGCCAATTAATTGCAACAAGAAGTGCATAAAGCATCCCAAAGGCATGCTTTACTCTCTTGTCTGATTCTGCCAGGTTTAGTTTCATCCTTGAGGAAGACTGATACAGACTGGGTTCATCTGCATGTTTTGCTGGCAGAAGGTTGTCTCCACTTGTAAGGTATATTAGTGTTCCCTTGGAAAACTCTAGTATCACTTAGAAATTCTCTTGTATTGCCAGTAAGTTACTGAGTAGTTTCAGATACTGCATGGCATCTGGAGGATTTTTGCTATTGACATCTGAGCTGCCCTCAAATATCGCAGCAAGACTCCCTAAGACTGGTGACACCTCTCATAGGGGAACATAGGGGTTTTCCCTAATGAACACTGCATTAACATCCTCCTCACATTCCGGTTCCTCAGTAACCACTTTGGAAAGCAGCTCCTGAGAATAACAGCCATTGGATCCAGCCTTGCTTCCTGACTGAGGCACAGCTCAGCCTGGTGATCTTCATCTTCCATCTTGTTGGGCAATTCATCTGACAGTTCAGCAGGGCTCAGTGTGTGAACTGGTGTCCAAGCTGGTGTGACAAGGGTCCTGGCCACTTGCTTCTGGTTGAGCAGATGGAGTGGGGCATGCCTTGGCTACATCACTTTTGTCTAGTGTATCCTGAGTAGTTCATCCCATCAACATGAGGGAATGGAAATTCCACTGACGTCTGACTCCTGTCACCTTAGCACACGTGACTGTGTTTGTTTGATCACTTTAAGAAGTTTTGCATATGATTTTTTTTCATTTTTGAGGGAGTCAGAGCAGAGAGCAAGCATGTATGTGGTTCTGCTGGTAGATCTGAGTCCAAGTGAACTTGCAGCATGACAGCTTATCTTGCACCAAATACCTAAACAGGGCTGTATTTGGGCTAAAGCATTCTCCCACACCCACACTGCTTAATCTTTACCACTCTTCCTCAGACTACTTTCCCCTTTACTCATTAGCATGGTCTTCACAATGCCCAGGCATGTTTGGAGCAGTGAAAGTGGACAAAAACTGATAATGGTGGGCAGAAGGGAAAAGATCAGCCTGGCTGGGGATGATGCATACAGATGTAAACCATACCATGCCAGATGCCTCCAGCAACATAAAGTGGCCCTGCTCATTTTATTTATTAGTGCAGATGCAGTACAACATCAATCAGTGTATAACAATTAACAGCAGCTGGGGAGCAAAGAAAGCAAAGTTGGAGCTGCTCTGTTAGCAAAGGATATCTGAGCCTCAGGCAGAAGAACCATATTGCCCTGCAGTGGCAAGTCCATGAAGCAAAGCGTCAGCTGTGACAGGTTTTCTGCATATAATCACTAATCTCTTCAGTTCACAGCAGTGAAACATTACCGTGCCTGCTTTACAACATGTCAGACTTCCAAAAGATGTGTTCCTGTACTCTGACCTTCCTGAGCTTTAGATGAAACAAAGCCTCTGCTTTGTTTCATCAAAAACTCTGCTCTAACAATTAGATACTGATGAAAGACAGGTCTAGTTAATCCATAGTAGTAATGAATAATGTATAATTATAGCATATATGCTGTCAAACAATAGTCCTGACAGTCAAAATCTGAAAGCATCTTGTCACTCCTGAAAACATCTTGTCACTCCTGAAGATCAAACAGAAGGATGTTAGCAGGTCAGCCTTCCAGAGAGGTTAGCCTTCGTGTCCTTGAGAGTTTAGGCTAAACTGGCTTCCTCAAGGTGCTGTGTTGAATTCCTTCTGGTGCATCATTCTTTTATGCACTTCACTTGGTAATTCTTTCAGTTAGTGTTTTGCTGTATGTGTAGCTTCATTGCAACTAAGTTCACTGTAAGGAAATAAGCATTTAACGGGCAGCTTTATGCGTGATGCTATGTGCCAGAATCAAGTGCTGCCATAAATCTAAGGAGGATATACCATATTCACAGGAATACCACTGAGAATCACTGCATTCAGTCACAAGCAGTGAGCCGTTTTCCTACTCGAGTTCATTGCCTGTGCATTAGAAAAGGATACAAAAGGCAGGCAGGGCCACTCAGACTTCTTGATGTGAAGCTCCCTCTTCCCATCCCCTTTCCAGGGGCCCACTATGGCCTTGTTGGTCCTGTACTCAATGAACAGAACCAGCTCACTTATTAGGCAAAGGCCGATCCTAATAACTATTGGGATAGTTTTGTCCTGTAGTAGTCAGTCACAGGGGCTTAGCGAAGGGTTGAGAAGGGCACAGTCAGCACAAGGAAAGGGACCAGACCACATGGTAGAGAGAGGCTGGAACATGGAAGGGAGGAACAGGGTCACAGAATGACAGAATGGTTGAAATTGGAAGGGACCTTTGGAGATTACCCAGCCCAATCCCCTGTTCAGGCAAGTTCCCCTAGAGCACATTACCCAGAGCTGCATCCAGGTGAGTTTTTAATATCTCCAGAGTAGAAGACAACCTATGTCTGTGCTTCATCACCTGCACAGTATAGAAGATCTTTCTCATGTTCAGTCATAACTTCCTGTGTTTCAGTTTTTGCCTGTTTCCTCTCATTCTATTACTGGGCATCACTGAGAGGAGTCTGGCCTCAACCTCTTGACACTCTCCTTACAGATACTTGTAGACATTCATCAGATCACTCCAAGCCTTCTCATTGTCAGGCTGAAAAGGCCCAGGTCCCTCAGCCTTTCTTCATAAGAGAGATGCTCCTGACTCTTTGTCATTTTATAGCCCTGTGTTAGATGTCTTCTTTGTAGCAACACGCCCAGCTGTCACAGAGCTTCAGTTTTCAGTAGGGCTTCACCTCAGCTGACTTCAGCCATGTCAATGCTGAGCATCCAGTCTGAGCTAGATGTCCACGTCTGTTGCCCATGCCTTTCCAGTCAATAGAGAAAGACTGGATAGTAGAAGGCTTCAAAGGTGATTGACAGAAGAACTGTGCACCCAGAGCTGTTAGCAGCCACCCAGATGAGGTGTTGACGCATGAAAAAATTTCTGGCAAATTAACTAAGGCATAAAGTGCTGAGCTCACAGTGGGGGTAAGCTGATATGCTGACTTCTGGGAGAAAGGTGTAGGTCAAAAATACAAAAAATACAAAATGAAAAATATATAAAAAAATAAAAAATAAAAAGCAAACAAGCAATTTTGGTCAGCTCAGGAGTCCATAACTCACTAGTGCTTTGCATCATGGGATCTCAGCTTTTCAGATCCAGAGGTGAGAACTAGGAATCTAAAAGCCAAGACCTGACTATAGAGGGAGCCTACACACCTTTGCTTTTAGGCTAAGTTATTTGAGGCAGCACGTGTTTGCTCTTAGTATTTATTTACACCAAAAAACGTATTATACAACTGAGAGAGACAGAGTGTACCATATGGTTGGCACACTTACTACTAACACATTTTTCTTAGATGATAATTACAATGTATTTGTCAAAAACAAACAAACAAACAAACCCTCTATCTTTGGATTACTCGCCTTTAAATCCACAAGTTGCTGTGTGAGCTCATTTTCTCATTGAACACTAATTACCACATAGTATTGTGCAACATGGGAGTAGCTCTGCCAATGACAACTCAGTGCACAGTCCTCGCTCTTCAGCTTCTGCCGTCGTGTGCAGTGTGATCTGCTGCTGGAGTTTGCCCTCAAGACGCTGCATTTCTGCTTTTGCCATGGGTGGGAGCATGGCTGAGTCACTCTGTCACTGGTGTTGGGGCACAGAGGCCACCCTTGGCTGGGCTGATAGATGCTCATGCTGCACCACAGCACCTCATCACGCTGAGCGCCCCATGCCATGGGGTCCTGCTGCTTTGTTCTGGCTCACCAAGGAGACAACAAAGTCACCCTGCAGCACCTGGGGCATGAGCAGCTGCTCTTATCAGTGGGGGTAGAGATAGCGTATTTCTATGGGGAGAAAAGAGCTCTGGCAGTAACTACTGGTACAGTCTGACGGTGTGCTTTGCACTTCAGGAAAAACACACAGGTTTTGTTCAACAGTGATCTGAGCTTTTGCACTTGCCCACCCACCCACACAGTTCACACAACTCCGAGGGCTGCATGAAGGGTGAGGCTCTGTTCTGCAAGAGATGAGGCTGGACCTTGTGCTGAGGTGGGCCAAGTGTGGGCTGCCTGCAGCTAGCCTTGTGTTTCAGCCCAGTCCGGCATCACATCCAGCCACCTGGCTGGGAAGCATGCTGGTGCTTGGCTTTGGCCTTCTGATCACCTGCCATTCATGGCTGGAAAATTACAAGCCTGGTTCCAGAGGGCTTGCATTCTAAGTCCCAGGTTTATTTCCTTTGCGTATGTGAACTGCTGATACCAGCTCTAAGGGGAACAGGTCTCAACATGCGACAAGCAGTGCAAACAGTACAGATATTACAAAGCTAGACCCTATACAAGGGACTTGACAAACAAGTGAGGATGGAGTGGACATGTAGAGACTGCAGCTTGACACAGGTTTCTGCTGGTAGCAAATGTAGCTTGCACCAACTCTGCTGTCAAAGGCAATGTGCTGGGCAACTGCACTCTTAGGTACATGGCAAGGGCTGAGCCAGTGTCTGTTTCACAGTTCTTACTCTGCACATCATTACTTCTGGATAGCTTAAATACACTGATTCCTTCTCTTGTGCCTTTAAGAAGGCACCACTCTAGAGTGGGGACAGCACCTGCCCTGCTGGGGGTGGAGAAGGGTCTGCATTTCTAAGGGACAGGAGGCTGCATGGAGGAGAGGATGAACTGCAGCATAACAAGACAGGACTGCTCTGGAGAAAAATGTCCTGAGCCCAGGAAGATGGACAGGGACAGGGGGGCATAGGAAGATACTGCTGTTTCCTTCAAGACTGATTGGTCCTCCTCAGAGACCCTAAACTCATCTCGTTTCTCTGTCTCAACCTGTGGCAGACTCTACTGACTGTTCATGGCCCTTGTCCTGGGCATCTGGATGAAATCCCGTGAGATCCTTGAGGCAAGAATATACAGGAACCTGAAGCAGTGGACTGTCTCAAGCCAGTCCAACTAGAGTAAAATGCAGCATAACACTCTGAGACCTCATTTTCTGAATTTCTAACAGCCCTGCTCCTTGTGTATCACAGTGCAGCTCTTAAGGTGGCTGCTATGAAAACAGTCTGCTGAGATGCTCAGCTCATGTCTACTGCTTCTGGCACCATAGAGGTGCAAGTGACATGTTGTTCCAGCAGAGGATGGGGTGTCCAACTCTGCCTCTCATGGCAGATGCTCATAAGTCTTCTCTACTGGAAAAGATGAGTGATCATGTTATTTAATTTCATTTCCATATCTTAGCTTGTGTTACAAGTTTTTGCGTATTGGTATCTTGTAGTTAGGTTTAATGAATATTTAGACATCTGTACTTCTGGGAGATAATTCAACATGCTGATGACACAAATCCTGTTGCAACTACACATGAGATAATGCAGATGTAATCTCACAGCATCTGGAAGGATAAAGAAAGGTGCCAAGGAGCTTAATACCAAAAGGGACATACTTACATAAAATATTCATCAGCCAAATGCTACAGATCTGTCACAAATGTGGGCAGTCCTCCCACCCTTTATCCCCAGGACTCTGTAACTTCAGTGTTACTGACTAGACTAAAGAGGCTGGGCTGAGAATTAAAGGTTGTCCAGTCTGAAAGGCAAGGAAGCTTGCTAGCAGGCAACACTGAAGCCAAACTCACTGTATGGAGTAGGACTTAAGAATTTGAGACAGATTTTTTTTGATTGAGTCTTCTCGCCCAACGGCCACCAGTACTGCTATGCTGCCAAGCAGGCTTAGAGGCTGCCCTTCGGACTGCATTAGGTGCCTCAATTACTGCCACTGGTGCAAGAAGTGAGGCAGTGGATGGGTGTTGGTCACCTTCAGGGTGGTGGTATGTGGGAAGAAATTACCCATGATCTTCAGTAAGATCATAATGTTACCCTTGCCTTCTTGAATGAACAGCTTGTGAGATACCTGAGCTTCTGAAGTGATCAGCCATGTGAAACTCCAGCCAATTTACACCTAAGAGAGTGGGTAGAACAAGATCATTGGACTTGGCACAGGTGAACCATAAATCTAGCATGGAGCTACTGTGGAGCTGGAGTGGGTCTGCTCTTGAGGAATGAGAAACTGGACAACTGCAGCTGGGAGAGCTCCCAGTGGAAGAGCCCCTTTTGGTAAGGAGCTGAGGTGCCAAGTCATGCATGTAATCTAAGTGACTGTGAAAGTTCTGCCTCTAAGTCAAATAAAAGTGAAAACAAGGACAAAGTGCAGGAAACGGTCAAAAAATGAGCCAAAAACTCTAATGTGGCAGCAGCAATGTGTCACCATTTGTGTAGGAACAGTGTCTGTGCAGAGAGAATCCTGTGCTTCTGAGCTGGTGAGGAACAGAGAGCTGCCCCTGGCTAATAGTGTGAACAACGTGTCCCTCTGAACCCACGGTGGTTTCCCCAGGCTGAAGTGGTAGAACCAGCAGCACAGTTTTGCAGTGCACAAGCTGTTCTGCAGAAAGGTATCTTGGAGTGAATGACCTTGTAAAACGTGTGTCCTGACAGTCCTGTTGAGCAAGACATCCATTTAATGCAGGAGGATTCCAATGTCTTCTCAGTTACTGGGTTGCTCCCATGGGAATTAAGCATAAGAATAAGTGGACTGTAACGGTACCAGGAAATTCAGAGCCTCAGTTGTATTTTCATGAGTCCCTGAGAGTGGAAGTTGCTGGCAGGACAGTGAGTTATATCTGTGTGAAGCATTCTGCTGACCAACTATTCACAGTGATACATGTGATAAAGTATGTGCTTTTGTTTTTTCAGAATACATTGCATCAATGTCAGTATTTATCTGCATCTGATCCTTGAATGCAGCAGAAGATGCTGGGATCTCAACTTTTCTACCTCATCTCTGGGTAAGTCTTTATTGTGACCTGCTACAGAATTGAGCACATCAATAATGCCAGCACTAGTTCCCAGCTTGCACAGTACACAGTGCTGACATTAATTGCTTTTGAGTAAACACGTGCTTCTGTTGAATTAGTGCACATGATATAGGGTGTTTGCCAGATTTCTGCTTTTACATGGGTCTCATTGCCAGCCCCAGGATGACAGGTGATACCCAAGCCAGTAGACCACGAGGAACCTCAGCCAGAAAGTCTCAATACTTTATGTACAAACTATGCACGTTTAGACATGTGACTTAAGTCAATCAGAAATGTTTTCTTGAATTCTACAGACACAAGAGGAATAGCAGATAGAAATACATCTATCAATGAATGTGCCAGGTAGGAGAAGGAGTCTTCTTCAGTGAGTATAGACAGGGTAGGGTGTGCAGACATCAGCACAACTGTCCCTCTATGCTGGTCCTTTGTGGGCTGAACCATGCCACCATCAGGCCATAAAACTGAACCCAGCTCAAAACAAATCTGGTAGCTACCCAGTGGGGAAAAATATTTCAGCCTTCTGAACTCTGATTTTACCTATCGCATACTGTAAGACTTGTACGTGCTTCTAGTTACAGGTGGTAACTGTTAAGACACATGATAGTACGCAAGAACATTGTTTAAGCTTCTGTTTTGCTGTGGTTATCTTGGGGTTTCCAGTTACAGAGAATTCAACAGAAAAACATTTTCCTGTGCTGTGCCCAGAGCACTGTGGTAACACTGTGGTGGCATCCAGTGATGCAAACTCCTGTTCTCATGGTTCCCTGTAAGCTCAGAGTGTGCTGTGTTGAAGGTTTCATGGTCCACTCCTGTTCACTCTCTTTTTCTCCTTGGTTCTGAGGTCACAGTGCTTGCGTGTCATGTCCCCATCTGAGCTTGGTTCTGTGTATTCTTGCTTCTTCTACCAGCACTCTGCCTATAAGCAAGTTTTTTCTAGCTAGTGACCTTTGCCTCAGGCCTCATCTTGCATCAGGCCTCCATGTGCAAGCCATCACCCCAGCTGCCCCTAGGGAACAGCCTGTGCCACCTCTCTGGGCCAGCTGTGACTGCAGCCATCAGTGCAGCCTCACTGAACCTCAGCCTAAGGCTTGCACACACACACAGCATTCCTCTGGGAAAGGAGAGCAGTGCAGAGGAATCAGGCTGCTGCCCACCCACCTCCACCAGGTGACCTCAGACACTGTGTCACAGGCCATGCAGCAGCAGACAAGGAGGTGCTGAGTGCTTTTTGGGTCAGCAGTTCCCCTGCCACAGGCCAGTTGTTTTTCCCCACCACCCTCGCCCTCGCAGACTGCCCTACTTGAGCCCAACCTGCTGTCTCCGGTTCTGCTGGTTTTTGCAGTTATTTGGTATCTGTGGTATGGTAACCTCTGTGCTTTGCAGCTGGGTCGGCAACTCCTTAGAGCTGCTATCTCCCTGTTGAAACCCTAGCGGCTCTGTGGGCCCGACACGGGCTGATGCCATACACAGCTGGGTATTTGGAAGTTGTCTGAGTGGTCAGGACGGTGCCAGCAGCTATGCTGATGATCCTTATGTGGAGATGACATGGCAACACTGCTGTTTTTATGTATTAAACAAAACCAATGTTGACTTCTTCTGTTTCACTTCAGCTACACAAAGAAAAATACTGCGCAAACTAAAAATACTGTATGAACTAATCCTCTAAACAATCTTTTAATGCAGCTCATCTCTGGATAAGCCTCCTAAATCTCAGTTTTGAGGATCTGACAGTTGGTTCAGTAACAGCTTGTTTGCTGAAGCTGGTCCACGCCACCTCTTCAGCTCAGTGCAGAGGCACAAATAGGTGGGGCAAAGAATACCAGCTGCTCCACAGATCTCTAGTAAGCACGTCCTCTGGGAAGGCCCGGGCCATGGCAGCTGTTGGTGCCACCTCAAAGGGATCCCCTCCCTGCTTCCTCACTCCCCTGGTAGTGGCCAGCATGGAACTGGGCTACCTAACATCCCTTGTCTGGCCTTGGTGGTTTCCCCTCATCACTTGGTTGCCCCAGACTCACACTGCATTGTTTTGGCTGGTCCAGCTCCCAAAGACACAGGTGTCAGAATTTGCACTCAGTCACTGCAGGGGTTGTTTCATAGGAAAATGGATGTGAATGCTGCAGTTCTTCAAAAACACTAGTCTTGAACTAGCCTTTGTTTCAGTTCATCTGCTCACTCAGAATTTTAGGATCTCAAACCAATGTAAGCTATTCCCTTGCTGCCTTGATTTTCAGACATTTGTTGAATCAGTCTTGCTGTGGGTCTATTTACCTATTTGTGCTTTTTTTAAAAATTATTCTTAAATATGCTCAGGAACATTAACCAAAGAAGGTGAAATACAATAATTCAGTGTTGTAAGTGTAAGGACGTTTCAAAGCGAATAAGCATTAAAACAACTGAAAGTAATTAAAATATCCTGTGGTAGGTCCATGCACACAAAAATGCCCATTTTGAGTAGCGTGCTAGGTGACAGAGCATGAGCAGTGAGGGTGTATGCCCAGTTAAGTAGCCACATGGATGTGGCTTTGTCCTTCTTCCTATTGATAAAGTATGCTCATCAACTAGAAGGTGAGAACCCAGACATACAGAATTCCGTCCGGTTGGTATTGTGCAGCGTAAACAAAGGACACAGTGTTATAGCAGAGATAAACTACAAAAGCAGTCAGCTATAAATAGACTGTTAGCACTATGAGCTTCCAGAAACAACAACGTGGAGATTAGAGGAAGGTGTTGAGGAATTATGTGCTCCCATCCATCCTTCCAGCTTTTGCTGATGGAATGAGCAAGGTACCTGCTGCCGCTCTGAAGTTACCATGCAGCCTTTTACAATATAGGCAGAGCTGTTTCTTCATTCTTTCTCACTAATGGTAACCCTTTACCCACTGTGCCTCTCCCCTGCCCCTCACCCTACTCCCCCCCCCACCCCCCCAAATAAACCAAACAAAAAAACCCACAGAAAACCAACACCCTCTTGGAAAGAGAGAAACACACATTTTCTCAGACTATTTTTTTTTCTTTTTAACATAAATATGAGATGCATGTTAATTCTTCTATGGGGAGTTTGATCAGCTAAATATTCAGGCTCATAGGCCGTTTTGAACCTGACTTGTTTTCCGTACTAACTCATTCTTCTACCCAAAACTGTGCATAAAATGAACAGTGATGATCTAGAAGAAGCATTCTATAATCCTCTTCTGATATGTATGAATGCTTGGTTTTTTGTTACAATGACAGGACAAAATGTCTTCAAAGTTCCTAACAGTTAACAGAATGCAACAGAGAGGCCACAAAAAATGCTTTGTTGGGAAATGCTGATAAAAAAGTGAACTGAGAAACAGTACAGAAATGTATATAAAACCTGAAGTTAGAAACTCTGTGATGCATTTTGCTTTTTTTTTTTAATGGAAGCCTCACTTCAGAAACAGCTAGGAAAGTAGGTAGCTAGTGAGTTGTACTCCCAGAAATGTAACTATGCCAACACTATCCTTGATATGATCTAAATGTTTCTCATAAAACTGTGCTGGAACTTTCATGCATAGCCCTTTTCTTAGTATTTAGAAATGCTTCCAGACTAGACAGAAATTGAGTCAGAGAGGATGGATGTGCAGCCACAAGAGTAAAAAAAAAGCAACCAACCCAACAAAAACCAACAACCAACCAAACCAACCAACCAAACACAACAACATAAAAAAAAAAAAAAAAAACCACAGGCAAAACTGACCTCATTTCCCCAAGATTTCCAGGCAGGAGCTGAGGCAAGTATATCCTGAGAGAGAAGGCAAGTTGTGATTCACTGCTGCCTGATAAGCGTACTACAACCTTTTTTTTTTTTTTTTTTTTTTTTGGAGGCTTTCATTCTTATCTCTAGAAATATCCTTGCTCATTGCACTGTGTGAAATAGCCCTTGTTAAACTCAGGCTTCCTTATCTCGTGACCAAAAACTCAGTTATTAGCAGGGGTCCTGACAAACACACTCAGAAATTACGGCACGCCTACCTGAACAGGAAGGTAGTGCAGCCTCTCTGCTGGTCTCCAAGATATGAAAAAAGATGAAGAAGAGTATAATAAAATAAAAGAATAAAAAAGAATGAGAAGAGAAACAACATACTTACTGTAAAAACACACATGCGAGCTTCACCTCTGACTGCTCTTCCTTCAGCAAGTTGTAGAGGTGCTGCGAACCCTTTTGTTTTCCCTTGTAACTCAAACTGGGCTGAAACCCTGGTGACCAGGTATTCCCAAGTCTGCTTAGAGAGATGCAAGTGTTTGCTATTTGTTCAGTAGGATTAAAGTCAGTGAGGCACAAGCCCTTGCTATCTGAGGGGCAACTGAATTCCTGGAACCTGATGCTCTCCAGAAGACGGTGCCAGGTGCAGCATACAGCTGTTGTGGTACAGCCAGCCAGAATTTGGAGTGTACTGTCTCCCAGCAACTCACGGTGCCTGAAATTCCACTCTCTGCATTGAGGCAGCGGGAGGAATAGCTAAGGATGTGAGGATGGTCAATGGCTGTAGGGTAGAGGGTGTCTTCCTGCTCTGCTCTGTCCTTTTTGCTTATACATGCTCAAAATAAATATAAAAATAAATATGGTCCATAAATATGGACTGTCTCAGTTGTGGTCACTGCTCTCTCCCTCTCCTGTGTGTGTCCTCTTTGCTTCTCTTTTGCTTTTCCCTTCACACTTTGCTTTTTCTTCCTCACTTGGCCTTTCCCATTTCTCCCTGCATTCCTACCATTCTCTGCTATTTCAGCTGCTGTGCTAGCAATGTGTACAGATCCCCCTGGTTGTTGTGCTCTATAGTTCCTACAACTACATTTATGTCTATTTGTTGTTGGAACCAAGATAGTAAAAACAATCTAAGCCATGGAAATAGTGAGAGAGAGGAGTTAGATTGCATTGTACATTGCTTTCATGGATTGCCAAAAGGTGGACACCCCGTTGCTTGACATTGACTTTTCCCATGTCTCAGAGCTGGCCTGCAGCTAACTCAGTTGATCTTGGAGGCCTGGGAAAGGATATGCTCCACTGAGTAGAGCAGTACCTCTTGGAAAGAGAAAGAAAATCTGAAAGAAAAATAATGGAGAGAGAAAAGATGAAAATGGCTGGTGAGGAAAAGGAAAGTTTGATGAAGTGTAAGGAAAAAAAAGCCAAAAAAAAAACCTAACCAGACAAAAGAGCTGTCAGAGAAAATGCTGCATGTAACATATAGTGTAGAATCCTGACTTGAAACGTGACTGTACACGTGTGGGAGAGAGGGGTGTAAACTTCTAAAACCTCCCCCCCCCCAAGGTGGTCTCACTCTGATCTCAAGGAATCCACTATTTTATCTCTAAGATTGAACTCTTGTATTTTTCCTATTCTGGTTTCTTAATGAGACATATGAACAAGGCGTTACCAAGGGCTCTATGAACATGCATTATTTCTGGGACTGCAGTTAAGGTCCTTCACTTCAGCATGGAAGAGTGATGCTTTCAGCACAGGGCCACTGCAGCTAACTTGCAGAGGTGGATGTGAAGTGAGTGGAGAGGAACTAAGAAGGGGTCTACCATCTTCTGCTTTGAACTGAGTTTTGCCATTAAGATGGATTTGTAATATAATTGTGGTACAAATCATTGTAATTTGAGCTACTACAACTGAGTTCATTGCAGTGGACTCTGCTGTGGAGCCACCAGGTAGTAGAAGTACATCCAATTCCCAAATGCTGCAGTCCAGCTGAAGGGTTGTTCCTTTTCCTGGCATGGAGAGCTGAATAGAAGACTGATGTGGGCAGTCTCCTGGCCCTAGGATGTGGTGATACTGACTGGTTTAGATTTGTATGGGAAACATTATGACTGGTTTAGATTTGTATGGGAAACATCTGGTGCAATATGAAGCAGCATCATGGAGTTGCATAATGGGCAGGGTGAATGATGGCTGCCCGAGCTCACTCCAAAGCCCTCTTTTATTTAGCACATCTATAGGACATGTTTTTCTGAATAATTTAATCACAGTACTATAATCTGTGATGGTGCCCTAAGGTGTTTGAAAATTCACTGATATCAGTGCTTTGTTGCTTTGTTTTCTGTTGTCCCAGAGAAGGATGTCAAAGTTTTTGAGGGCTCTCTGAAGCACTGGTAAGTTATCTGGGGTGTTACACTAAAGCTTGATCTTTCCAGGGGTTGATCAGAGTAGGTATTGATCCATCTCACTCATTCTGTCACCCAGACATGTATAGGCAGTACTCTAGACCCATAAGTAGGCACAGATTGTATGTCTTCTCCTCTAGACTACATAACTTTCATTCTGTTTCTGAAATAGCTGTGACATTTAGGCGTCTGAAGACAGTTCCAAACAAAGATGCTTGTGTTTGTAATTTAGTTGTACTTTCATATCTTTCTCCTCTGCTCCCCTTTCATCACTGCTTCTGCCTTCCCACCTTCCCCCTCCCTCTTTTCTGTTCACTTCTCCACATCTATTTTTTTCTGCTTCTATCTTCTTCACCAGTCAGCATCTTCCTCAGCTATGTATTTCCTTGTGTATCTCCCAGTATCAAAGAGTACTGTTTATTTTACTATATGCAGAGGACAAAATGCTTGAAATGCTAATTTGACCTGTCCTCAAAGAAGATTTAAAGGCATTCTCTCAAGAGGCCACTGTTACAGGCTTTGTATACAAACCCATCATCTTCCTGGCCTCAAATATGTTCAGCTCTTGCAGTTCACGAAGTTGAAGTTCCAGGAAAGCCTCAGAAAAAAATGGGAATTGCTTGCTGTAGAGTAACATTAATGCTTGTTCTCATGAATCTTTCACTGGGATGATTTAGATTTCTTTTACAAACTGGAGCCTTGCAGCACATTGATATGATATGGTGGCAAATATTGATAATTCACTTTTCGACCAAGGAATGAAAACAAGTGTGAGTGCTATGCAGCACAGGTCACCTTGACATCATCTATGCCACACAATTGAGTTGACTTTACTGAATGAATCATTATGTCTATGACCAACAATTACAGTGAGTAATATCAGGAATGTTCCCAGATTTCTGCTGCTGTGACTTAGAGCTGATCTTTCCTAGCTGCTAGGTTTTCCTTCAGAACCTGGCACACAGGCTGTGCACAACAGAAGCTTAATGGATGAGATCAATGAAATTTTGACAAAGAGCTACTAGATGCATACTTCAGGAAAAGAAAGTAGCTCCCAAGGAAATGCTCAAATATTGGACTGAATTCATACTCTGACAAGCCTGGTCTAGCTCCATTGATTAACTTAGAGGTGGAAATGGATGGCTTCTTAAACAGATGAAGTGCTGAACAGGGATATATTGCTATATGGCTTATAGGAGACCACCCATAGTTCAGAACTGAGCTAACACTCAACATGAAAGTCACATTTCTTACTAGGGAAAGGCTTGAGAAGCAGCCAATGTTTTACATACATTCAAGCAGAGCTGTGAGAGCAGTGTGCTGTGAGAGCACACATCAAGCTCAGTCCCTGTTGGTTTAACTTGGTGGTGGTCTCGCAGAGAAATCTCACTGGTCACAGGGAGCTGTCAGAGACTGCCATCTGACCTTTGGCACCCCATTGTGATCAACGCTTGCTCAGACCAACTGGGATAAAACAGTTTCTTGTGTTCAAAGCCAGCCATCAGACTCTGCCCTTCTTCCTTAGGCACAAGCCTGGACCCAAAGGTCATTTCTAAGCTTGATCACTACACAACAGTTTACCTGGCAGTCAAGTGAAATTCCCATAACAGCATCTCCTGATACAAGCACAGGAGCTCTTCTACCTATAGCACACATATTTGCCAAGCTCACAGTACAGCCCTGGTCTTCACATCTGCTACAAACCCATGTCAGATAGATTGCATAGTGATCAAAGTCTTCCCCTGATTGCAAGTAATTGTTTTAGAAACTGTAGTTCTACTCAAAACCATAGACATCCATGGTCAAAGCTGTAAGTGGCAGTAGACATAGGTTTGCTGGAGATAAGCTTCATAGGTGCTGGCTTTGTGCTCCTTCCTGCAAAGGGCTCTCCCTTTGCAGGAAGTGGGGGCTGTAGACCTAATAATAACCCTGAGCAAAGTGCAGAATGTGTGTTGTTGCCTCTGATCTGACTGAGGAAGTTATGTACTAGATGTGCCCATGTGCCCACAAAATGAAGCCCAGCTCTGGCTCTGCCTTCCCTTTTTCTCACACTCAAAAATCCAGCAGAATAAAAAAGTGAAACAGTTTGTTTTCCATTCATTTTTGAGAGACAGAAGGGGAAACTGGTCATTCGCATTTTATATATGGGAAAGATTTTGTGCAAATAAAACAAGGACATGTAGAAGTAGTTTATAAACAGATGGAGCCAACTTCAAAAAAATCCTGGATTGGAGCAGTTAGTGAGGCTTCTTTTAATTACGCTATAGAAAGACTTGCTAATTCAATCTGTACAAGTGACGAAGTAGTGCTCTGGACAAGCAATAAAACATTGCTGCAGTACTCACTTCTGTTTGCTGAAGAAAGACTTCATAGCTCTCTCTGAGACAACTTTCTCCCCTGCTGAGTGGCTGCATCACTCACTGCTGCATTCTGGAACAGCCTCTGCTCTTTCCAATTAACTCTCTGCTTTGCCCTTGCACCTACGTATTTACATCAGCATTTGTGCCTTGCTCACCCCTAAGGGGTTAACTGCTTTTATTACACTATCTGCTTGACGTTCGGGATGAATAGGAAACGCTCGCCCCTCCTCTCCTACAATACTTTTGCGCCCTTTAAATCCTTGCGCCCCAGGCTGCCTGCAGCCTGGCACACTGCAAGTCGCTGTCAGGGTGTGCATGGGGACACCCATGGGACATGAGCACAGTGCTGCGGCATAAGCGTGAGCCCTGCGGGCACGTCGAGAGGGCAGGCTGCCACGCACCATGCCCTCGTTTGATGAGGTGTTGAAGGAAGCCGGGGAATTCGGAAGATTTCAGAAAAGGGTCTTTTTCCTCCTTTGCCAGACAGGAATCACTTTTTCATTCCTATTTGCCAGCGTGGTTTTCCTTGGGCGAGTGCCGGATAACTATTGGTGCCGGATACCTGGGGCGGCTGATTTAAGCGAAAAATGCGGCTGGACGCTGGAAGAGGAACAAAACTTCACAGTGCTGCCCCTGCTGCTGGTGAATGGCTCCTCCAGTGGGCGCTGCGAGAGGCTGGATGTGACCTGGGATGCGGCCGCTGGCTGTGCCAGCCCCCTCGCCCACCCCCTCGATGGCAGAGCGGGCAGCCCACCACTTGCCACCTGCCAGGATTCCTGGGTGTACCAAGAGCCCCATGCCTCCATTGTCAGCGAGGTAAGGAAGGGCTCTGTCCCTGCTTCAGCGCTTCCCTTTTGGTGTGGGGTTGCGGCAGGAGGACCTGGGGATGGGTCATTTCTTTGGGCACTGACTTTACTTACTGGGTTGGCTTTGGTCTCACAAACAGATCAGGACGATGAGTGAGATTGCGTGTCAGTGTCAAGCTTACAGGGAAAGGTGAGCTGTGCTGGTCGGTGCCTCTTACTGCTCTCACACCCAGCACCCCACGGAGTGCTCTGTTGCTGGAGGGACATGACATTAAAACAAAGTGATACCCTTGTGGCTGGGGCTGCTGGTGACCAAGTTGGGCCAGCAGTGTGTGTTCTCCATGTCTCCAGCAATGAACGCTGAGCTCTGCAAGTAACAGTGAAAACTGTCGGCTGGCTCCCTTCTGAAATCCAATGGGAACTAGCTGAGACTGTTGTGTGTGCTAAAGAAAAAAGCCACACATCCATGCTCAGAGCTATCACTCTGCTTCTCTTGAAATGTCACAGAGTGCCACCAACTACCTGTTACTGCTGTTGGTAAGCCCTTGTAGATGTGGTGACATTTGTGAAGCTGTGAAAAGCCATGTCCAGTGCTTTCCTAGGAAACCCTCTGTGCAGTCTGTACTCATGAGGTGGACCTGCTCCAACTGTGTCACCAATGCAGTGATGAAAAATTAGAAGTGTGCTTTAGGAAGCTGAGCAGGAAACAATCAAGATACAGTGAAAAACATGCCAGCGCAGCTGCGGGCTCTGGCTCCTGCCTGTCTCTCCAGCCTCAATTGTGCTGGAGCCGTGCCCCTCAACTGCACAGTAGGGCACAGCAGGTGAAGCCGTGAGCAGATACGATGCAGAGAGAGGTGCCCACCCCAAACTCTCAACTTGTAACTCTCCCCACTCAGCTGAGGCTCTGCTGCTCACAGTTCTCAGGGTCTTCAGAGCAGATCTCTGTGCCCTGAGCACAGACTTTTGTGTCCCACTGACAAAATTAAGTGACAGGTGGAGAGCTGATATCCAAGTCTGGTCCTGGCTAGTGGTGGCAGGAGGGTGAACACTGCTGTGCCATGGCAGGGAGGCTGTGCTGCTAGTGTGAGGCATGCTGCCAGGGTCAGGACAAGCGTAGGTCCCGTTGTCTTCTACCTAGCAAGCTATGCTAGCCAGCCACATGACAGCTTAAGAAAAATTTTAAGGAGATTCCTTTACTTTTTCATTTTTCTGCCTTCAGCTTTAGCGTAGCATGTACGTTGTGCCAACAGAGCTGTGTTCAGAGGCTGTTTATGGCAGTTAACACTTTTGATTTTCCAGCTGCACTGAAACACTGGGCACGGCTTAGAGAAAATGAAACCAATGTTTGTGCTGACACAGTTAATGGGAGTGAAAGGTTGAATGTTCACTGGCATACTCTGTGCCCAGCTGCACTTTCCTGCTTATGTCATGGGGGACATGCCAGGGCTGTGCAGAGCAGGAGGGATGAGGGGTATTTGGTGAAGAATTCCCACCTCTGTGCCAAGAGAACACACAGGAAAAGACAGAAAGAAGTAGCTTGTGAGTAGCAGAGGGCAGAAGTACCAGTCTCTGCACAGGGACATCATGTTGCACTGGCAGTAACACTGCAGCTCCAGGGTGGTGGTGGGAACACCTCAGAACACAGTGCTTGGGCTCTTCACAGTTTTGCAGCATTACCCAGACAACTCAGACCCCATGAGGCTCAATTTCTTCATGTAGTAAGGAAACCTGTGACATGCACATCCTGGCTCAGTTGCTTAGAGATCAGGTATTAAAGGATCTCAGTTTGAGATGACTGAAGTCCCAGATTTAATTTAGTCTCCTTTTACTCATCTGAGGTGCTAACAAACAATGGCTCAGTTTAAGTACATCTCTAATCTGCTTAACCAGATCAATTGACACCTCCTTTTCTCATGTTTCTGCTATTAAATGCATCATTTTGACAATGTGTGTGCAGAAATGTTTCTGTTTCTTTCAACTACCTGAAGATTTCTGACACCTTATGTCTGGCATCTTATTTCAGCTGGGGAACAGACCAGGGCTCTTGTCCTTCCACACGTGGGAAGAGCAAAATCTATTAAGAAATCATCATAGGAACAGTGCTTAGCAAAGCCTATTAGAATGGCCTAACAACAGGTGAGAGAGCAATGCTAAGGGTTTTCTTTTAAAATCTTATGTCCCTGGGTCCTGAGAGGCAGTCTGCCTAGGTCAGGGTGGAGTCATCCACTTGTGCTGTGGTACTTGAAGCAGAGTTGAGCAAACTGGGCCTGGGATGCCTTAAATGGGAGCAGATTGTAGCTGTCTCAGACCTCTGCTCACACCCACTATCAGAGACAGCACCAAATTAGAGAGATCTCAGTTAAGTTCTACACATTGTGAGGCCTTCACTGGTATCTTAAAACCTTTAAGTTGGAGGGGTCTTGTGCAACTCCTTGTGAAACTGGGAGACATAACTGTGTGCATCAGTGTCATTGTTTTGGCTGGGATAGTTAATTTTCTTTGTAGAGGTTGGTATGATGCTGTGTTTTGTATTTCTGATAAAAATAGTGGTAATTTAGTAATAGTGGATTTACCTAATGAACTGTTTTTATCTCCATCCATGAGTTCTCACACTTTAACCTTCCCAGTTCTCTCCTCCATCCCTCTTGGTGTGAGTGAACATCTCACACACTACACCCCAACACTTGAAGAGCGCTTCCTACCATCCCCTGTCTGGTGAGTGTTGCAGTACATGATAAGCATCACACCTACTACCTCTAACAAGGTTCAAAACCACTGTGGGATCTTGTAGTGGAAATGCTAAGTCACAGCTTGAAGCAGTGGTGGAGCACCTGGTGAGAAGGCAGAGCCAACCCAGGGGAGCTCAGGTGTGTGCAATGTACCTGGGTAACCAGCATGGGTTTTAAAGGTTGGCAGTGGAGGTAAGGGTATCTTGCTGGAGGTTCATGTCTATTAGAGGCTTTTCAAACGTAAGCAGTTTCTTTTTTTTGCTTCTGTAGCTGTTGTATTTGTGCAAATACTGCCTTGCTGCAGCCTAGTACTTTGTTATTTCTCTGTTGTTGCTGTGCTTTCCATCGTGTTATGGCTCTCACAGTCTTTGGAATTTTGGTGCAGTTCTCTTTGGATCAAAAACGGTCTGTCATTGCAAAGACTTACAGTGGAAAGCTGTGTGCACAGGATGTATGGAAGTTAGTAAACCCAAATTTTCCCAGGAAACCATGCTGAGCTGTTGGCCTTTCCCACTATTGGGATTTGGCATTACGTTTCTTCTTTCTGGTGAAGAAGATCCAGCCCCCTGTGAAAGACTGACTGGTAAGGGTTTGTGAAGTAGTTAAGTATTTTATTCAGGTATTTTTCTTTTTGTGATGATGACTCTTACAGGTATGCTTTTTAATTAGTCACACCTGTAGCTTGGATTGTTTGCCAAGGTGGATGAAAGCAGGTGGAGAGTCTGGGTGCTCGTCAGCAGCTGCAACACAGCTGCTGTATCTTGGGCTTATTAGCAGCTTGGATTGGCAAAAGTTCAGCACTGATTTCAACCTGACCTGTCTGCGGCAAGTCTCTGTGACACAGGTGATGTCATTTTAGGACCTGGCAACGTTTTATAGCCGAAGTGTGAGGTCTGAGGTGAACAAATGATCATTTGAACATATCCTGTTACACCTGCTATGAATAAAACTACTTACTCCTCTACTTACTCAGAAAGTAAGTCAGCCAACTGTTGCAGAACCTGCAAGTAGAACAATAATGTAACAGTATTTGAGTTCATGTAGTCCCTTAGCTGAGGGGATAATGTGACAGTCCAGCTCTGACTGGAAATAGCGCAGCTGGTCTTGTTGCTCTCCTCCTCCTCTGAGATAAGAAACAACACTCTCGAATCTCTGATCTAGTGTTATTGCTGTCATTGGCACAGTGGTAATTAACAGTGTCTTATTTCCACCATCACTTATAGGATTAATACCAAGTAGTGCAGGAATGGTGGAAAAGGGCAGATGTAAGCAGAGAGAGATGCAATCACTAAATTCCCTATGAAACTCTCAGCTTTCCCTGTATGAGAGGGGCTGCAGCTGTTTTTTGCAGTTACATCAGTGGGTCTGCACTTCTGTTGACACAGTTGAGCTGGCTGGTACTGGGTGAGGGTTTGGGCCTTGGTTTGTCATATTACTTTTTAGACACATGCTGTTTCTTAGTAGATAATGCTTCTCTAGGAGCAGAGTAAAGGCTGGCTCTATTTATCCTGGTAGTCACCTTGAATTAAGACATGGGAAATGACTGTGTCCTGTAGCACTCTGACAGAATCTTTTACAGAAAGCAGTTATTTCTCCCTTTCCTGCCTGTGTGTTTGCAGGGGCTTTCACTGTACTAAATGTGTTGAAGATAGCCATTTGGCTGCCCAGAGGATGTAAGAAATGAGAGGAGAGCTGCCCAGCAACAAATAACTCCAGTTTTCCTTTTGCAGTCAGTGCTGTCTTAAACTCTTTGTTGCTCTGTTTGGCCACTTGTATGGATGCTACTTAACACGTGTAGGTTTTAACTATGCTGCTGAAATTGGGCTTATGGATCAGTGTAGGCCTCTTTATTGGATGAGGTATTTTACCCATCGTTTGGAACTTTATTGTGACAGATAAAGTACTTCTAAACTCCTACACAGAAGTGCAATATTTTGAGGAGCTTTTAATGAAATGCTGTCATTCAAAGCAGTCCACTTCTACCAGGGAGAGGTGTGCTGAAGCATTTTGGGACTTGGTGCATAAAGCTTCTCAAGTACAAGGAATTATAGGTCTGCTGTTAACCTTCACATCCAGCTGAAATGAAATATGCTTGCCTCTGGCCAAAGCTATGAGGAAATGAGAGGTTGCCATAAAGTATGTTTTGTGGGTCCTTAGTCATGTATGAGCATTTATTCTGTCATCATCTCAGCCAGTTTTTACTCCTTTTATAAGATTTATTCACTAATGAACTACTGAGACACAGTGCAAAATCTCTTCCTTAACATAGAATAATCTAGTCCATGTAGTTTGCTGCTGGTTTGGAGGTAGCGAAGTGCACCAGCAATGTTCCTTCAGTCACACTAAGGGGCTATTCTGCCCTGGGATTTCATGTTAATGTTAAAGGCTCCAGAAGCTAGGAAAATGCCCATCAGTGGGATGTCCTTCCAAGCAGGACTGTCCACCTGCCTGTAGTCAGAGTTAGGAGGGGCTGATTTCCCCACTCTACTAAGGATACTAGAGAGGAGGATATCCTGAAGGAGGTAGCTCCTGCTGCCAGTCTCACTCTCAAATGCCCAAGGAGGGCTGGATACAGCCCTGCTCACTCTGATATCTCCCACACGTTTCAACAGTCTATGTCCCACACTTTGCAGTAGATGAGGTGTGCTGGTGCAGTCATGGAATGGTACTTCTGAAAGGAAACCCCAGCAGGATCCCTGTTTGCTGAGGTTTGTATGGCACTCAGCAATGAGCTGTCACTCATCTTGTCTGCAGCTTACTTTCTACTGGTGTGAGTTATAGCTCTTTTTCCCTGGGTGATCCCAAACTGGAAAGTCTGGGGAGAGGGTGGAAAAAAAAAAAAAGTAAAAAACAGAATCAGAGAAATCAGTCAGCTGTGGTCTAGACAGAGAGCATCAGAGTTTTTGATTCTCAACATTAACAATTTTCAAAAACATGCAGGAGGGTGATTGGTGACATCTGAATACCAGTTGTAGGGATTGTTTTGGTGTGCTATGGAAAAAAGTGCTGTCAGTTGTTACTGACAGGGATTGCTCTTCTGCTGCTTGATGTCACCAGATATTTTTATGGAAGTGCTCCTGTTTGGCAGACTCCACACTGTGTGGACCCTATCTGCCTGTGCATGGGCGCAGTCAATGTGGTGATGGCAAGAACATCAGCCCAAACCTGCATGGGTATGTGTCTTATTCTGAAGCAGAGAGGAGACATTGCTCCGCTCTTTTTTGTGGAGGTGTTTTGGCATGGAGGTGTCATATAGGAGGACTACTGGCATAAATAGACAGTCGGAAATCTGGGTATATAGATGCAAATGTTTTTCCAGTGATCTATAAAGGAGTAAGCGTCAGGCAGAACCAAACATCTGAAGGCCACTTATATAAGAAGATCTGCAGAGGACATGCAATTCTCTTGTGCTAAAATTCTCCTTTAAAGGTTGTTTGCAGACAAAGTGCAAGACATTTACAGGGTAATCACTTAAATACTAGCTGCTCTGTCAAGAAAACAGAAAAGGTTCAAGAGTGCTTATCTGTATGGGAAGTTATTTAAATGCTTAAAAACAAATATAGCATGAAACTAATACAGGTGTCTTCACTATACTCTTCAGAAAGAATACATAGCTTCCTAGAAGTTTTGTGTTTTCTTATTTACAAGAATATTTAAAATAGTTGACTATATTATTAGCCAAGAGTTAGTTTCATCTGATTTCTAAGTTATGAGATTGATATTGAGATGACAGACTTTTCCAGTAACTACATTTTTCCCTGAATGCTGCTGGCACGTGTTCTCCTGCCCTTTTTTTTTTTTTTTTCAGTGACCGCTTATTCACACTGCTTGTTTATAGCCAAGAGAGATCGAATTAAATACAGATTAAATATATACTCTGAAAGTTTATATCAAAAGTATATGCTTCTAGAACCAGGGCTTGGGCAGGGCTCTGTCACTGCTTCACACGGTCACCCAAGGACCCACCTCTGCCCTGGGCCTTGCAGGTTTTTGACTTTGGCCAAGGTGGTCATGCTTGGTGGCAAGTTCACAGCGGGTGAGTCAGGAGTGACTCTACCCTGGCTGTGGTGCTTCTAAGCACCTTTGGAAATTTCCCTCTGTGCTTTGAAGGGTGGCATAGCCTTCCCAGGATGGCAGCTCTGCAACACACTGGGAGGTGTGGTGGGGGCATCCCAGGCAGGAGGTGACTGAAGCAGTGAGTGAAGGAGTCACCTAACCAGCATGTTGTTATCTTAGGCACAATGCTGATCTACCTATGCCTGGTCAAGGGTGGGAGGTAGACAGGTACTCTGTCTCTCAACTAGAAACAACTCTTGTGGGATGGGAAGAATTGCCTCTGGCAGTGCCCTGATGACTGACAGCTTGCTATGAGAGTGAGACAATCTTACTGTAAGGGGTGGGGATTTTGGTACTAAATGTCAACAAGGAGGTCATGGTTGCTTTTGGAGAGCAGCTCTGCTCAGAGCTCTGTGCGTGTCAGTGGTTATACTATTGTGAACAGATTTGAGGTCAATTATTGCCTCTTCCTGGGAGAACTAGATGTCATTTAGGGAACAGCAGTAATACCAGTGCAGTCTCTAAGTGTAGAAATTTTGGGCTTGGTCTCTGAAATCAACAACTGAAATTAAAATATGTTTTTTAATGGATTTTGAAGTTCATGTAAGCATAATTTCATTTTGAAATTGCTTAAAAAGATTTGTTATTATAAGCATGTCTTAACTTTTTGTCATACTGATTTTATGGGCATTTCTGGCAGGGCAGTAATGCTCTTGCTTTGTTCCCAACTCTCTCTTTGTCTGTTCTGGCTTATAAGGGGAATCCTCTCTCATGACCACATTCTGAAGGAGCAATCATAGGTGTCAGAGGACTTTTTGCTCTCTGACAATTCTGTAAAGGGCTCTTAAATCTAGTTCTGTATGAACCCCTCCCTGCTAATCTATCAACCTGAGATTTCTTTCTGAGGTCTGAATCTGACAGGAGCTGAGCTGTTTGTGAGGTGCTAAGTGTTCTTAACCCTCAGAGAACAGAGCATTCACCCTGCAGGCCATGAACTCAGTCAATCTGTTATTTCTGGGGACTGCTAGCAGAGCAATGTGAGGACTTTACTCTGCCTCTCTTGGAGAATGATGCATTCAGAATGATTCCACGGTCATTTTCTGGAAGAATAAAGTGGTATGAAGGCTCATGTGTACAGATGAGCAGAGATGCAGGTTGAAGCTGACTTTCTGCTTTGAGGTCCAATGAGAGCAGTTGCTGCTTTGTACAAAAGCTCAGCTGAGTAGCAACACTCAGCTTCAGCCAGAACATATTGCCTATGCCTGAAATGAAGGCTCAGCTGGCCGGAGGAACCTTGTTGACTGGGTATTGTGGCTTAACCCAGCAGGTGGCTAAAGGCTATGCAGCCCTCTGCTCACTTCCACCCTTCCCAGTGGGAAGGGGGAGAGGATTGAGGGGGTGGGAAGTGGGGTGTGGAACTAATCTTAACTCATGGGTTGAAATGAAACTATTTACTAAGATAAAGGATAATAGTCATGATGCCTACCTGTGCAACCTGATCTAAGGAGCCTGCTTCAGGAGGGAGGTTGGACTTGGTGATCTCTAGAGATCCCTTCCAACCCCTACAGTTCTGTGGTATGTATGCATGAATAACAAGTGATACACCATCAGATCAACCATTTCCTGTGTGTAAGGCCACAGTGCTAAAAACTCTGGTTCCAGTAAGCTCCTTCCTTATCCTTTTACCTTTCCCCTTCCTGCTTATGCAATTTCTGTGCTGTTTTGCTCTGGGGGTAATGAATAATCTACCTGGGATGTTTATGCTTCTCTTTTGTTCCCACAGTATGACCTTGTGTGTGGCCATGCCTGGATGCTGGATCTCTCACAGGCTATCCTCAACCTGGGCTTTCTGACTGGTGCCTTCACCCTTGGTTATGCAGCAGACAGGTAGTGTTAGCACTGCTGTCCTTCTGTTTGTTTAGAGATGAAATCACTTGTAGTGACCTGCAATAAGCACACATGACCACTTTGGATGTTTAGTGAACTTTGGGTAAACGTGTCCAGTCTGGGTTAATCAAACCTTCACTTCCTTTTGGGCTGGAATCTAAAAGCAATGATTCTTCCTGGTCATAGTTGGACTTAAATGTCACGGGAAGAGCCTTTCTTGTGGTTTCAGATGTTTTTTTGTGCACATCTGGACTCAGGAAGGGCAGAAGGACGCAGAATGAAAAGGATGCATTCAGAACAGCTTTCTGGACTGGTGTTTACTGGGGAAATACCTAAAGGAACCCTTGAGGAAAGCGGCTACTTGAGGGGGAGTGTACTTGGTAGGGTAACTGTTCATGTGCTGAACTCACATGTAGACCATCAAAATCATAGCTCTGTGTGCTAGGGCTGGATGAGCATCAAAGAAAAGATGTGGTTGACAATCAGGCTTGGGCAACAGCCCACTCTGGGGCAGCGAGCCCCCACTATTTCTACCCTGTTCTTACAGTGAAAGGAGGAGTCTGGCTTCTGCTCTGTGTTGGTAATTACTGATAGGTAACCTATGCTTTGGCTAAGAGGACCACTGTCCACTATTATTCTTATTATCAGTTATCTAAGAAAAATAAAGGCAGAAATGAAGTATTTTGAGGAAATATGCTCTGCCAGTGAAGTGGGTACCAGGCAGAAACTCAGAATTATTCAGAATGTGAACGCAGATGCTGAATTTTAACCTAGCAGACAAGTACTTCTGAGGAAAATCCAGACTTTTCAAGGAATATAGTAGTAAAAAATATAGGAAAGAGGAAGAGATGTCATAGGAGACGTTGGCTAACTTAGGATATCCCTGCTCAGTGTTTGGCTGTGCAGTTGCATTACTTTCATGTGTAAAATGAGAGAGATTGTGGCTAATTATTATAACAGGTCCAAGAATATACTTGTGTATTAACTGCAACACAGCTATGATTGCTATCCCTTGATGGAGACACTGGAGGAATGTGCTGCACTTAGACAGTTAGTCTCTTTCTTCTGGACAGCACTCAGAAGAACTGACTGAAGTGAAAATAACTTGCTACCCTGATTTATTTTATTTTTTTGTCCCATAGCAATTATTCTCATGAAACCTTTTGAACATAATGAACAATGTACTCCCGCTAATCCTTTCTGATAATAGAAACTGTATCAGTTTTCAGTTTCTTTTTAAAACTATGACAACAACAAAAGATCAAAATGGAAATTCTAGTTGTGTTCCAAGGATATAATTGCTATTAAAAATGTGTTTTTCTTTCTTTTTTTTTCCTTTTTTCTTCTGGAACTATGGCTTACCTTCAGTACACTAATTAATAATGGCGCTTTTTCATTTGCATGATACTCATGTATTAGCTAGGCAGGCTTGAAAACCAAGAGGTGTTAAACCTAAAGGAGAAAAAAAGCCACTGAAAAATCAGATAAGGTACTAAGGAAGAAATGGTTTGCTTTCACAGAGTTGGCTGCAGTTATGATTGAGACTAACCCGTGTAAACAGAATTTCCCATCCCCCTCCATTCAGAACTGTAACTTAGGGGCCATAATTTAACTACAGTATGATCAACTGCTTCCTAAAATAAGAGAATCTGATGAGAACATTACAAGTTCTAAAATTGAGGTAAAGTCATTGTTAACTACATGGAGAAAAGAGCCCCATAACCTGATGGTCACGACTGCAGAGCTTCAGGCAGCCACCTTTTGGAATGAGGCATATCTCAAAAAGAAACCTTTTAATTCCTCATTTGAAGGAGATGATATGCTTTACTGACTATCATGATTTTTCATTTTCTTTTTTCAACAGATATGGCAGAATCCTCATCTACCTGCTCTCCTGCCTTGGGGTTGGGATATGTGGTGTCATAGTGGCATTTGTGCCAAATTTTACTCTATTTTTGGTCTTCCGTTTTCTCCAAGGTATCTTTGGCAAGGGAACATGGATGACATGCTATGTGATTGGTGAGAACTCTTCTCTTCCTTTTTTTTTTCTGGCTCCTGAGCTTCATTAAAAAATGGGGTGACTAGCAGGGAGAGAGAGGTAATTGTCCCCCTCTACTCGGCTCTTGTGTGGAGCCCCATCTGGAGTACTGCATCCAGGCCTGGGGCCCCCAGCACAAGGAAGATGCAGAGCTCTTGGAATGGATCCAGAGGAGGGCCACTAAAATGATCATAGGGCTGGACCATCTCTTCTATGAGGGAAAGGTTGAGGGAACTGGGCTTGTTTAGCTTGGAGAAGAGAAGGCTTTGGAGAGACATCATTGTGGCCTTCCAGTACTTGAAGGGGCATATAAACAGGAGGGGGAATGAATGTTTACATGGGTTGATAGTGACAGGACAAGGGGGAATGGTTTTAAACAAAAGGGAGATCTAGGTTAGATGTTAGGAAGTTTTTTTCACTTGGAGGATGATGAAGCACTGGAACAGGTTTCCCAGAGAGGCTGTGAATGCCCCATCCCTGGAGGCATTCAAGGCAAGACTGTATGTGGCCCTGGGCAGCCTAATCTAGTGGTTAGTGACTCTGTCCATGGTGTGGGGTTTGAAACTAGATGATCTTTGAGGTCCTTTTCAACCCAGGCCATTCTATGATAAGTCTAATTTTAAAATGGAATCTTATCCTACAACATTGGCAAATGCTCTAACCAGCAAAGTGTCTTATTTTGTTTTCCTTAATGTTAAAACCAAATTTTAAAAGAATGTTTCTTTCTTCACTCTGCAGTACTCGGATCGAATGTACCAGACTTTAGGGAAAGGTTCAGCTATATGTTATACTGAAGGATAGTGTGTTGCTGCAGCCTGAAGCAAGGCGCTTAATTCTTGGGGAGAGTGATTCAGTCTAAATTCCTTCAGGAATCTGTTTCTATGTCCCAAGATCACCCATGGTATTTGGCAACCTGACTTCTGTGTATGCCTCTTAAGAGATTGCAAGTATGCATTGGTTTATTTGCTATAACATATGTCCCAGGTTATTGATATGGGCCTCAGATCCACTTGTTGCCCCAAGAATTCCCTTTGCCTTTACAACCCATTCCTTCCTGAGTCAAGGCTGTGGCAGCTATTTTGGGCAGTAAATCTGCATGAGGGCAGTGCATATGTAATGAACTGTTAATAAAAACAGTATTAGTGTCATATCTCTCTGAATTCCCAGCTGGAGTTACAAATTATTATTTGTAGAATTCTGTTTTTTAGTGTTTTTACACATACGTCTCTGTGTATTATAAACCAAGGGAAACTACTTTTACTGCGAAGGCTACGTAGTGGTGACAGTTATGAAAGAAAGCAGAGACACTTCTTTGTGTGTTGCTCATCTCAGCTGTAGATCTCATGGCTGTGGGATATTGCCTGACATGGACTTAGCCATGTTTCATCAACAGATACATATGAAAAATAAAGAAATCCAGCGAAGTATTAATAAAAGGCTGTTTGTTCTAGTAAATAAAGGATACAGTAGACCATATCTTAGCCCTCAGAGCAATCAATGTGGCAGAGCTAAACTCTTTTCCCTGCAGAAGTTTTGTCTGTACTGACTGTAAGTACAGCTCCTGTCTGGCCAGTCCTCTGGTCTGGAGCACAGACCAAAATTATGTGAGGGAGAGTGCAAACCACCACCACTAATCATGATGGAGTCTCAAGGCTGTCATCTGTCTCTGTTTTATTTGTTAGCAAATATGCAGTCAGAGACCTCCGACTGAAGAATGGTGGATGAGTTGTTGAGGTAGTATCACCCATGTTTGAACGAACTGGTGACATGCTTATACAGCTGAAGGCAAGATGCTGGGTTAGACTTGTGAGCTGATACCGCATCATCCTTTCTTATGGCCCACCAATGACATTTTCTTTTGAGTTAGGTTTGTTTGTTTTGTTTACTTTGGCTTTCTATGTGTTCAGTGACAGAGATTGTTGGTTCTGACCAGCGGATCGTTGGGATTGTGATACAGATATTCTTCACCCTGGGAATTATGATTCTCCCTGGAATTGCCTACTTGGTTCCCACCTGGCAGGGGATCCAGCTGGCTATTTCACTGCCCAACTTCCTTTTCCTGCTCTACTACTGGTAATGTTGAAGTCATCACTCTTGTTGTTACTGCTATTGGTATTAGAGCACCTTGAGACCACTGGAGTGGTTCAAAGTCTCTAGTATGCAAGATAAAAATTGGGAAGGAGGTACTTGTATATATTTGTATGCATGTATATATTTGTACTCACATGTACATATTAAGCCTTATGTCCTTTTCCTGCACATAATGCTGTTTCTTCAAACATTTTCTGTTGTTGCCATGGCACTTTTAAACTGTGATTGATCTTAACTGCAAGTAAGCAGAAACCGAAACAGTAATCTGTAGTTTTGCTTTGGGCGCAGTTTGTAAAATATGTATGTGTGTAGCTAGAAGCTTGCATCTTCCTGTTCTTGGAAGTACATGTGATTAACGTTGACTTTCAGTAGTTCCTTTGTGTTCTACAGACATCCTGTTGGCTTGTTGGCTATTTTACTTTGCATCATGTGAAAATACATTAGATTTCTTACTTTTGAATTTTGTAAAGTATTGCCACAGTCCATTTTCTCCTTCTTTCCCACAAGGGTGACATACTGTACAGGACACTGAGGAGTTTTCTAAAGATGGAAAAATCAGTGTGTTGGGTATAAAAGCAGGCAGAAGGCGAAGGGCTTTTCTTTAGTTAAGATTTTGATGAGAAAAACCTCTCAGAAAGTTAATAACTTCTGTTTTTGCAGGGTTGTTCCTGAGTCTCCACGTTGGCTTTTGACACGCAAAAAGGGAGAGAAGGCATTAAAAATCATGCATGACATTGCAAAACACAATGGAAAATATCTCTCACCACATTACTCTGAGGTAGTCATCTGAGCTACTTTTTTTTTTCCTTAAGATATCTTAATCTTTTGAAGGTTTGCTGTGACCTTTATGATGGGCAACACTCGAAGCATCACACCAGAACAAGATTTCCATCCCCATGCTTATGTTGTTAAGTGTGAGTGTTGGAAAGTGCAACTGTCTGGCCTGAAAGAAAGGAGTTTGCAAAACAATGAATTGAATCTCCCATTTGGAATGTGTCTACTTTAAAAACCTAAGGATTACTAGCCTAAATGCTAGCTACACACTAACAGTACTTCAGAAATTATTTTCATACTGGAAAGAAACTACTTAAAAATTCCCATCTATGAGCCTATAGTAGTATCCTTAATGCCTACAAACATGCATATGCATGATAATTCTGCTTTCATGCAGAATTATCATACATGACTTTTAACTAGAGTTTTCCTGAGACTAAAGGCAAAGACTTTAGGATGGAAGTGTTTAGAGAGGACTGGTTTGTCCCATCCTCTCTGGAAGGGTCATCACAATGTGTGTGCTTTGTAGTTGGCATCCCGAGTTCTGACAGATTGGTATCTTGCAAACTTCTTTCCCATTGCTTTTCCTTAGTAGAGGGAGAACTGAGGTTTGTCTGGGATTATAAAAATGAACAAGTGGAAATACTTCACAAAAATCCTAGAATATTGTTCTGGATGAACCCTAAGCAGTAAAGTTTGGTACTTTCTTCCTGAAACACCAGACAGTTCTTTCCAAGTGCACAGGACTTCAGAGAGCATGTTTCTTAGTAGGTAAATAAATCAGTCACTTGGCTGAAGCAGCTCTGTTAATTCAAGTGCTGAGTATGTCCCATGATGGGAAAAGCTGCTGTAACTCTCCCTCTGCATGCAGCTCCTGTTCTCTCTTTCCCCCCTTCCTCCATCAGAGTATTCAAGCCCCACATCAAAATGAAGATATTTTCCCTACTCTTCACTTTGTCACACTGAATTTCTTTCAGAAGCGTTCCACCTCGTGACCCTTAGGCACTCATAGCTACAGCAAATTAACCTCCATACACCCAGCTTCAAGCTGAATCTGTTCCTGGGACCTTTTCAATATACAATGTGTCATCTTTGGTGCAGTGCCCAGAGGAGAGAGATAATCTCCAGGAAGTGCATTAGCAGAGGATTGAGTGCATTATTCAGGTCAGAATTCTCGTTCACATTCTGACTCTAGAATTTCAGGTAGAGAAGTGCAGGTGTGCAGTGATGGGGAGAAGAGAGAGGTGTTATCTTTCATCATATTTTGGCTAAGATTTTCCTGTTTCTGTGTAACAGTTTCATTGCCTGCTTTCCTTGTATGGCACTGGATGTATCAGCCTTGTTTTTATTGGCACGCAGAAGACACAGATGACCTTTATATAAAAACAGATAAACATTTCTTTCTGTTGTTTTGAGTTACAACACTGGCACAGTTCAGCTCTGTACAGAGCTCATTAACTTTGTTGTGTATTATAAATGTTTTTTTTTCCCAGTTGCTTGTAATTATCTTAGTATTTATTTTTCACGCTAATTGTTTCATTCTTGATCTCTCTCCAAAAGAATGAGCCATGACCAGTAGAGTAAGAACTGCTTCTTGAGAGAGTCATGGATCAAAATCCCCTCTCCCTTTACATGCAGATATTTCCAGTATAAGTATATTAACTTGCATGTGTATGCATTGTATGCATGCATGTGCTGTCCTGCACAGAGTTTAGCATGTGCAGACTTATGTCTGTGCTATGAGTAACCTTTGAAACTTATTGCTGAAAAACTGATGTAATTTGGTGGGACATAAACATGTCATGGAAGTTAATTATAAAACTTCCTGCAGAGTTTTTGCATTGTGTAACTTTGGAAATGTGGGCTCTTGTCTTTGAATTTCTGGCTACACTGATGTGAATAGCAAAGCTCTCCATGACTTCAAGGGAGAAAAAGCGAATTTTCTTCCTGACAAATTGTCGACTCTTCAGTGTTTTATTTCTTTATCTATACAAAAATGCTCAGTTATGCTTGGGGTCATTATGACTTTATTAAGACATTAAAATGTATGGTATCAGCCATGCTGAATTTATCTTCTGTCCTTTGAAGGACTAACTAACACCATATTTGCTCAAAGGCACAGCTGATGGCTGGCAGCCATAAACAAGTCATGTCAGCTTTATAGTGATGCTATGAGCAAGTCCAAGAGCAGCGCAGAAACCCAGCAACCTCAGCCTGCCCTACAAAATGCTCTGGCATGCAGCAGAAGTGGCAGTGCTTTGAAGAAAACTCAGGGTTCTGGCTGCAGAAGAAAAGCAAGAGGGAGTAGTAAGGAAGTTCAAACAGTTGTGGCATTTGTCTTTCCTCTTAGAAAGTTTTGTGACTCGCAGTTATGAAAAGTCATGCTTAAATATTGCCATGTAAATCTCACTGAAAACACCTGCGTTACCTTTTGGTCTGAACAACAAACACAGAACAACAGCCATAGGCACAGCCCTGGCTGAGCTGAGGAGGCATTCAGACAATGCTTTGGCCTTTACCTGTTGCCTCTTTGTGAGTGTATGTGTTCCTATGTACTTTTTTGTCGCACCCTGTCTCCCTGCTGACCAGGATTGCCTCTCTGGGCTCCTGGCATGGGGTAACAACTGTGAATCCCAGCAGCCAAGCTGCTTGAAGTCCCACTCAAAATGTGCAGCAGGTTTAACTCTGTGTTTTCCTCAGCTTCTCTGTGAGTCAATGGAAATTCCAACCATGGCTTGCAGTCCTTGGGCAGACCCGTGGTTGGTTCCTAAAACCACCTGTCTCTTCTCTTCCTCACCTGCAAAAAGAATTAAAAGAATCAAAGGGCTGCCTGTTGGCTCAGACACCAGCATGTGTCTTAATGTTACATCTCTATAAATATCAATAGTGAATACTTAAGAAGCAAAATAAGGGCAAGAACTTGTGCAAGAGTACCCTGGTCTTTCTGCTTGTATGTTCCCTAGCCTCTGGTTCCTGGCAGGATTGGGAAACTCCTAGCTAGGTTCTCCCTCTGACCCTGCACATTTAAAAACTCCTGGCCAAGTCAGCCTCTGTGGATACGTTTAATCCCTTTTTGGCCCTGCTAGTGGTCTGGCTCCGCAAAACCAGAAGTCTATGAGCGCCAACGTATAATCATAATATAACTGTGTAATCAACCTGCCCTTTTCTGTTACTGTTAAACCTTCTAGGTAATTACTTCATCATCTGCCTCATTATAATTGTGCTAGAGAAAGTGTGAACAGACTTTATCTCAGAGGCATATGCGAATCATTAATCCATACTTTGCAGGATTTTTATTTGTTTCAGGGTGAAAGCCTTGCTCAGCATAGTGCTTTGTATTTGAAGTGCCTCTGAATTTCATTAATTGCATTCTGTAGCCCCTTCGCGGATTGGTTCTTTCTCATGCTTCCTGCTGCTCCTCTGTGTCACCGGTGATCATCCCACAACCCATTGCTTTGCCTGTCCTGTGGGATTCTGTGCTCTGAATTACTGTCACGTGGACGAGGCAGTTTATTGTCTTTCAAGGGACTCCAGGTCAATCTCTCTTAGTTTTCCATGAGAAAATCATTTTTCCACTAGTCAAAATTTGGGATTTTCTTTTCCAATTTTTGCACTATTGTTGCTAAAGAAAACTACAGCTATATTCAGTTGTAAGCTATTTCCGATAACCACATGCTGCTCCAGAGAGCTAAAAGCAGCAAATCATGCTGTCAGCATGTTTGCTCACTTGATTGAAATACTGCTGAGCACTGTGTTTATTTAGATACTGTGCTGTCAGGTGCCTGACAGCTGATTCTGTTGCTTGCATTTCTCTTCAGATCACCGTTAACAATGTGGAGGTCACCAATCCCTCCTTTCTTGACCTGGTGAGGACTCCTCGGATGAGGAGGAACACGCTCATCCTGATGTATGCCTGGTGAGTGCCTGCAATCGGTGCTGCTTGTTATATGGATGGGACCTTATCAAGAATAATCCCCTGCTGACTTCTAGGTCTTTCCAGTCACTTGCAGTCATTTGTTTGCATCTCAGAACTATTTTGTCTTTGGCATTTAGGTTCACAAGTGCCCTGATCTACCAAGGGCTTGTCATGCGACTAGGAATTGTTGGAGGAAACCTCTACCTGGACTTCTTCATCTCAGGAGCTGTTGAGTTGCCTGCTGCTCTCATAATTTTAATGACAATTGATCGCATTGGCCGGCGCTTTCCCTTTGCAATAAGCAATATCGTGGCAGGAATTGCATGCCTCATTACTGCCTTCTTGCCAGAAGGTAATTTCCAGTCCTTCCCTACACTGGGCTCTTTAGGTCAACAACTTCTCTCTGACACCCGCTAAGCAAGGGCAGGAGACCACACGAAATTTTAGACACAAGTAAAAGTCATCCAGTGCTGCAAGCAGAACCAAGAGTTACGAAACAACACAATTTATTTGCTTGTAGGCTGTCCTGGGATATGTCGCAGTTATGTCAGATGGGTGTAATCTTGGAAAATGTGTACAATTTTGAAGGCACATGCAAGGGAAGAACGCACAAACAGGAAGGGAAAATACTTGACTTGGAAGACACTTAATGATGGAAGAAATCAGTGGTCTATGTAAGACACTGTTGGGGTCTTCTCATTATAAAATAAAACTATACCCAGGAAAATTTTATGGCCCTAACCTCTGAAGTCAGTGCTCTCCTGACATTTCAGGTTGTTCCAGTGGCTCAGTGGTCCCAGGTTATTATGTACTCTGTTCACTCTTGTTCGTGCTCTCACGTTCATCCCTATCCAAACCGTAACATCCACTAGGAGCTGTGGCACGCAACAGGAGTCTGGGCAATGCTGAGAGAATAGAGGAATTTTCTCAATTAAGTCATTCTTGTGTGATTTCAAGGACATGTAAAGGGTCTGATATCACTTGAAGGCTTCTCAGCACTCCCTCGTTTTCTTTAAATTGTTCTTCCTCCTATATAGCTGTTACTTCGTACCATCAAGTGCATATATACGCATGGAGGCATTTGGAGATGCTGTTTACTGGGTGTTACCACAACTGGGTGCTTTGCCTCAGTAGAGCAAGAAACTAGCAGCCAAATATGCATTAGAGAGGCTCATTCTTCCCAGGGATGCTCTGGTTCCTGTCAAATGGTTTTAGTCACAGATTTTATCAAGGGACAATAGTCTTGCTTCAGAAGAGCCATGAGGAATCATTTCAAGCATGTGACGTGTTGATGAAAACAGGCAGGTTTGCAGCGAGAGCAAAATGAAATCCTTCAGAGAGGACTGCTGTTCACCTTCCCCCTCAGTTAAGCTCCCTGAAAAGCAATTCCTCCAGAAGTACTTATTACTGCATATTTGAGGACTGCTGAAGTCTGTGAATGCTGGGTCTGCTCTCCTGAAGGATTTTGCCCACCGTGACGCAGGTTCTTGCTGCTGGGAGCCCCTGTGAAGAGCCAGCATAATGTGTGTAGCTGCCAGCCAGTTCTCTGCTGTGGAGCACTGCCATTTGGGCACAGAAGGCCCAGTCCCAGGGAATAAAGTACCCACAGATAGGACATCTGAGGTCCCAGCTTTCAATTAAAACATTTGCTCAGATGGGAGAAACTGCACCAGCAGTTTGTGAGAGCCTGATCATGTTGGGGTGCATAGGTTGGGTCCCCTGGCACAGGGAGGAGCTACGCTCCTCTTCAGGGGTCCTCTGGACTGAAGGGGAACTAGGCTGAGAATGTGGGTTTGTTTTGTTCTTTCTAGCCCTTGCTTTTCTGGCAAGTGTTTGAAAACAGAGCTTTTCAGGGCAAAGGAAGTATCACAACATAAGATGAAATTTGTTGTGGGGCTTGTTTGATTATTTTGGAAGGGAGAAACCTCCAAGCATTCATTTACTGGTTCTGACAGAACTGAAATGTTTACTTGTTCCTCCTATTGGAGTTCTGAGAAAACACAACCTCTGCCAGAGCCCTCTCCAGAGGCAGAGCTCCACTTCATGCCAGGTTCAGTGTTACTGTTTTACTAACCTCCTTGTCTGCTCAGTTGTGGTGTGTCCACACAGGAGACCAGCCTCTTCCAAGAAAATTGAGCTGCTCCTCATTATGTTCTATGTGGCTCTCCTCCAGATACTGTTGGCTCTCCAGATGAGGCTGGAGGGGTGCATGTGAGTCAGGATGGCTGTGCCCTGTGATGTGGATGTGAACATCACACCCCTTGTGCATATCTGCCTGTTAACAGGCAGTGGCCAAAGCCTGAGCAGAGCAGAGAGAGCTGGCTCGAGTGGCTTGGGGCTGGTTGTGCCTGATACAACACCAAGTGCCAGAGAAGGGGAGCAGAAGGATGCCCAGGAGCATCAGCATTAGGAGCGTGTCCAATGTGTGCAATGGCTAAACAAATCATGAATTGTAGTTAGTCTGCTCTAAGGAGAATGTTATGCTCTCCTGAATCAGTTGGTTGGGAGTTATTTCTGATTCCCCGCAGAAGCATCTCATGATGCTGGAAAGCGATAAATGCCAATATAGACTGATATCTGCAGCAGTCTGACTTTCAGTCTGGCATGTGCTGATTCAGCATTGCTGTGTTGTAGCTTTTACTGATAGGGCTTGGAACTTTTAGGAGCATGGGAAACAGCATGTCTGAGTAAGGCCTGAGGCCCATTTAACTCCTGACTATGAATCACTCAGGTGGATAGGCAGAGGATGTGATCTCCTCCTACCTGTCCCACACAGTCATGGCTTGTCACCAAAATGTTAGAGACTGGTTTGACCAGGGATAGGAACAGCTATCCAGACTGCTTTTTTGTTAATCCCCAGTGTTTATCCCCTGTGTTGTTGTCTCTCCAGTCCCTTTTTCAAGCTTGGTAAGCTGTTGTTGTCAGTGATTTCACATGGCAGGAATTTTTCTCTCTCTGTGGAAGAATGGAAGCATTGCCAATGACTGCTAGTGAGCTCAGGGCATCCAGGAGCAGCTGTAGCAGCCAGAGACTGCTCAGCAGATCCCACCTCAGCCTAATTGGGTAAAGCGTTTACCATCTAGTGCTGCTGAAGCCACAGCTCTGTTGTGGCAAAGCAATAGGCAGCTCTCTGGAGCTTTTGGTGTGACTTAAACATGCTGTTTTTCAGGTAAAAATACAACTTTTTTTTTTTAGTTTTCTCATTCTTACTTGTGTTCTAGTGTGATCAGTACTTCACAAACAGGCAGAAGCTTTCCTTTTGCCTCTATACTTGAGAAATGCCGTGCTGAATCGGTGCACGTATCAGGTTGAAATCCTCGTGAAAGCTGCTGACAGCACATCACTGATGCAGTGAAGTCCCCCTCACCAGGGTTTCTTTCTGAATGGACAGATATCCCATGGTTTAAAACCACAGTGGCCACGCTGGGAAGGCTGGGCATCACAATCGCTTTTGAAATTGTGTACCTTGTGAACTCTGAGTTGTACCCGACGACACTGAGGTAAGGCAAAACTTTTTGCTTTGCTTTTCACCATTCCCTGTTTCACTGCTGTTGAGTAAAACCCATTTTCATGAGTCCCTTGCTAGCACCTGTTAAATATCTGGCACTATTTTTCTTTTACAGAAACTTTGGTGTTTCCCTGTGCTCGAGTTTGTGTGACCTAGGTGGAATCATAGCCCCATTCCTGCTTTTCCGATTGGCAGCCATTTGGTTGGAGCTACCTCTGATTATTTTCAGTAAGAATTGCTTTAAAATAGACTTTTGCTTGGTATATTCTCCTGGCAGAGCTTTTCTCTTAGGGCAAAAGTGTAGCGTGTGGCCTCATCTCCCTTCAAACCAGCCCCTTCCAACCAAATGCCATTCACTGAACAGTGAATGGTTGAGATGTGGATGGTTTAACAGGCCCCCTTTCCTAACTGGGTTGAAGGATGATAGAAATGAGGTGCTTCAAGACTGAAAAACCTTGTAGCTAAGTTTTGTAACGGCAGAGGAGTAAACTTAATGCCTGGACAGTAGAGATGGATGTCCTTTAAGAATTTTTATTTTGGTATATGCAGTTTTGACTGTGGATGTCGTATTAGTCATAAATTCTTATTCCTGTAAAAAACTCTTTTCCTCAGTTTAGTTTTGAGAAAATGAACCTTGTAGAGTAAATGTGTAGAAAAAAGAAGCTGGAACTAATCCAGACTTACAAGAGGTTCATGTGGCTGGGTAAAATGAGCAAAAGATATGGGATAAAATGAGAAAGGAAATTGGTGCTAATGACAAATTAAGCTTGGAAACATAAATGGAAAGACAAAAGAAACAAATCCTATTATTTTAAGAATAGAAGCATAAAGAAGTACTGTGATTACATTATCTAATGCTGAAATACTTGTGCTGCTATAAGATTTGACCTCTAAAATCTCCTGTTTGGTTCAATTCAGGCTGCAAATGAAGTCATATCCCTTCTTTTTTTTTTCTTTTTTTTTTCCCTGATTGTTTGTTTGTTTAACAGATGCTCATTAAATTAGCATGAAGGTACTCTAAAAGAGTAGGATTAATCAGAAATACCTGTTGTACTTTAAAAATATCCCTTTAACCTTAATCTGAGTTTTCCTTTATCTGATCACCCTGAATATAAAAAAGTAACATTTTTTAAAATTGCTTTTGTTTTTCTTCTGTGCCCATTGCAGGTATTCTTGCAGTTGTCTGTGGGATCCTCGTATTACTTTTACCAGAGACAAAGGGAATCTCTTTACCAGAGACAGTGGAGGATGTAGAGCAGCTTTCAGGGTATGCTGTATATTTTCTAACTTTTACTTGATTGAGATTTCTTGAGGGTGTTCTCATCTGACCTTGCTGACCATCATAAATTATTGATGATTTTTGAGCATCAGAGTAAATTCCCTCGTCATGTTGATATATGAGCAGGTAATATTTTCTCGAATAGAAGTGTGAAGTTTCCAGTACCACTGAGGCAGGTTCTTAAACAAACAGCCACCATCACCAACAAAAACCATGGGGAGATAATCTGTATTTTCTCATAAAGTTTTCCTGTGTACTCCTGGAGGCAGAAAATGATAATGTATGTGAGAAAGACTGCAAAGAATATCCTGCAGTTCTGTGGTCAAGAAAACCAGCCATTACCTCAGTTAAAGCATGCTGTGAAGAAGAACTCAAATGTGAGCTTGTTCACAGCTTGTGAAAGTTTCCACAGCTTCCACTGAGTGAATTTATAACCGAAGACATGTAGGCACAGCTTCCCCATTCCTAGCACAGAACAAGCTAGAATTTTCAATGTGCTACAGGCATGGAGGGAAAATTTACACCTCAGCTTGCCTGGCAGCAAATTTCTTAATGAGCTAGTGACATAGGCTACTGTTTCATACAGTGGGTTTGCGTCTTGTGTGTACAGCATTTTACTACTTCTATACACAACCAAAAATAAAAAGGAATTGAATGTCAGTGCTGTGGCTTAAACTACAGCTCTTTTTTCTTCCCCCTTTACACCCTCTTTTTTCTTCAGTCACTATGGTAAATGTGGGAAGAAAAGGAAACACCAGAGCACCAACTCTTATATTTGATCTCCCAAGGATGACGCTGAGCAAAGGACTGTAATCCTGTACTGGGAATTTCATCTTAATTTGCCACCACTTTGAAGTTCGCTGCAAAATATGGATTGAACTCCATGTTCTTCTTCCAAGTATAAGGACATTCAGAAAAAGCAGTGTATTCTGCTGTAAATATGAAATATATTCATTTTTTCTAAGTATGTTGTTTCCAGGAAGGAAGCACTCTGATTTTGATAGAGAACAGATCAGCTTAATTGCACTATCCAGCTCAATGAGCTTTTATTTATTTCTTTATACATTTGAGCTGTTTATTGGATAACTTTGGAGAAGAAAAGATGAGTATGTGAGCCTGTTCTCTTTTGCCTTTGGACCATCTAGACAAAAAAACTGATTTTTCATGAGGGAGAGCGCTGATCAGGACAACCCTTTTTGGATCAGAAGTGATGAGACTGGGAGTCTGTCACCCTGCTCTGCTCCTCTCACCCAGCAACTCCCTGCAGCAAACGCTCTGCCCATTGAAGATCTTTCTCAAATGTAGCACTCCTTCTCTCCTGTTATGTAGCTGTCACTTCCTACACAGGGCATTAGCTCTGCAGGTCAGATCATCCCACTGCCTCCCCCCAGACCTGGGACCTTGTGTCCCAGACATGCTGATTTTTTCTGTCCTAAAATACACTCTCTGTTCATTTCTACAAACCAAATCATCTCACCGTGACCAGGACCAAGGTGACTCCCAGCTCCTACTTCTCCTCATTGTTACTTGTCATCTTTCTGGTTGAGCATAAGTTATTTGGGGTACTGACAGGGTGTTAAGCTGTCTTAGGAAGATGAGCAAGGATGAGACAAGAGCTTCGTTTATAGAGGGAAATGTTAACTGGATCCAGTTGTTTAAAGTTGACCTGTAGCAGAAATGTTTGTTCCCTGGCTCTGCAAGTGGATAAGGATTCTCTGCCTTCCCTTTCTCCTGTATGACCTCCATCTAGCACTGGGTCCTGACCAGAGACAGAAAATACCCTCCTTGTTCAAACACCACATCTTAAGTTCTTGAGTGCAATATCTTATCATGGATAATGAAGAATTAAACAAACAAAGGAAAGCCACCGAGTTGTAAAGGGCCTTATAAGATCCAAAACCAGGTTTGGCATGAGAAAATTTAGGAGTGGGTTTTAAAACTTGATACCACAAATGATTGATGCTAACACTGAATTTAGTGCAACTGAATTATTACTGCCCTAGTCTAATTATCTTATGAGTTTCTCATGCATAGGGTTTTCCTGTGGTGAGTTTACCAGTCATTTCAAGAGTTCCTGGCCATGGAAAAATGTGAGTATATTTCTAGGGGGCAACACAATTGCCATGTTAACAGCAGCGACTTACTGAACAATCAAAAATAAGTTCTTTTTACAGTGTGTTTTGGGAGGAACCATTTTGTACAAGAGAAAACAAATGACAGAATCGAAAACAAAGACAAAGTCTTAAATGTAAAATAAAACATAAAATTCCCCAATGGCAGGAGAGTAAACATGAAATGCTTCACAGTTCAGAAAGTGCCAGGAGTACTTTTTTCCCTAGTGCATACAATTGCACATTTATATTCAGCACTGAGTTTTAGAGGTCTCTTCTGTTTTTTGTTTAATTTCTTTCAAACTTCATGAGGAAATATGCCATTATAGTGTCACAAAAACATAGCTGTATTCTAAGGGATGTTGGTCTTATGGGCACAGATTTCATTTCCTGTAACCACAGACACACGTACTTCTTCATTTAGAGAAGACAAAGCTATATGTAGTGGTAAGACAAGTTATGTAGTGGAAAAAGACTGGTACTATGGACAACAGAAGTTTATAATACACTACATGCATTGTCATTACTGTAATGATTGACTTTAGTTATTTCTCTGTCTTCACTATGAACTAACTTTAGGATAAGGGTATTTTTTTATTCACTGTTTTATATCTCTGGTGCAACATTTGTACTTCTGCTGACACAGATTTCCACATCAATAAAAAAATATGAAAATAAAAGCCAAATGTGTTTCTTTATTTTTTTCATCCCATGTGCTTAATGTAATCAGATATATCTAATAAAACACTGCAGGCATAAAAGATGTGTACAGTGGGTTTCTTCTTTCTCTTTTTTATCATTGAATTGTTGAAAAGGTCAAACAGCTTACAGAGAAATATTCTCCTTTCTTCATTTGTTGGTGACACAATGTCTTGGAGAATTCAACCTTAGAATAAAAAGTCATTGTGGAGTCTCATATACGATTGAAATGCAGATATTCAGTTACATTTGATGTTGGGATTTTTGACAAGTACATTTCGAAGTTGCGTAGGTCTATTGTCAAACAGAGCAAACCACAGAACATATTGAAAGAGAGTAACATAGTCAGCTTGGTTTTATGGCAATAAACATTCCCTTACAGCGATTTTAAATGGATGATCATATTTATTTTGCTTTTTAGGAATGATTGTAGCTTTAATATTGCACTTGTTATATTGTATTTCTAATGTGCATACTGTTTTCCACGAGAGGGCAGTCCATACCCAGGATCAGTTGTTTTCCATTATACTCTTAATCCAAGGAATATAATTAGAAACTCGAACATAAACTCCAGGTTTCATGGGTTGGGCACAGCCAAGGCCCCAAGAGGTGACTCCATGTTGGACAAATCTATCTTGTTCCAGGCAAACTAGAGGTCCTCCACTGTCTCCCTAAACAGCAAGAAAGATCAAAATGAGAGCTCAAGATTTGAAGATGTGGTGTTCTCATAGGAAGCACAGAAATGGAACTGCTTTTTGAATGAGAGTTCCACATCTGTTATAACAAAGCCAGAGAGGAGTTTTCTAATGTGTGCTGCTGAACACATAACCAACACTGATGCTCTCAGCCTTTCTTACCTGACAGGTATCTGTGCCTCCGTGAATATTCCCAGCACAGAGCTCATGTGTTTTGACTCTCCCATTCAAAAATTCAGGGCGGTTGCATATTTTATTCTCAATTACAGGGAAACCAGTTTCCTTTAAGTAGCCTTCACCAGGAGTTCCTTTCCAAGTAAACAAAGTAAATGATAATAAAAACCCAAAACAAACGAATAAAAAAACCCAACAACCCAGAGTATTGAATGACAAAGGGTAAATGAGCATCTCCATAAAACAAATTTCAGAATAAGAATAAGCAATACAATAAACAGTGTTTATGAACATAATTTCCATGCATAGCATGGAGCAATTCCAAAATCAGTGTTATCAGTACTATTACAGTGCTTATCACCTTCTAGACTTCATCAAAAGACATGATACAGAGACTGCCCTTAACTGCCCTCAGAGTAAATCCAAATAGGTCACATGCATGCTGTATGTGAGAGTCACTCCCAAGCAATTTTATTTCTCTGGATCTGAGAATATCTCTCTGGGGAAGAAAGGAGGAAGGAAGTAGGCAGTTGAAGATGTTATGATGGACAGAAGAGGCAAGGAGATGGGAAAGATGTGATTCTCTTCTTAGCCAAGACAAAGTGGGAAGTTTGAAGATGGGAGTATTTTCATATTCAAATGAGATCTTCTGAACCAGGCTGATTGTGAGAAAGATCACTTGAGAGAATGAGCAAACTCATATAATGTATTAAGAAAATTGCCAAAGTCTAGAAAAACTTTCCTTCTGACTATGTAAAAGTCTACTTTAGGGAAAAGCAGAGTGGATTGAAAAATAAAAGCAAGTATGTGCTTAGGTCAGACTCATCTCTTTTCCTATTGGTTTGGGGTGTTCCAATGTCTGTCACTCTGAGAGGTTTAGAAGAATCTAAATCAGAAGGAAGCATTAGAAAAAAAGCAGTACCTTTCAAATTGGGATGAGAAATGAATGCATGCAAGCTTTTGTTTTGTTTTGTTTCTGGCACAGAGCGGGGGTGCTTTGGATACAAATATATACCAAGCTCCACACATGGAGTGTTAATTCTGTCTCACCTTTTGTATCTCCCCATCCTGTCACATAGCACTCCTCTCTTCCTCCTAACACAGCATTTTCTTTTGGCAAGCAAACAGGGATTACCTGATCAGTGATGACTGCTGGGCTGAAAGAAACAAAGAATAGACCCACACAGGGTCAGTCATTAGATCATTTATCCCTAGTACCACGTTTATTTATCTAAGAAGATTTTATACAAAGTCAGCCTTTTTCCTTGAAATTCTGAGCTTCAAGTAAGGGTTTTTTTCTTTGAAATTCAAGGCCACTTATATTTTAGGCTCTAATCCCACAGAGCATTATACACAAAAGGAAAAAATCTGAAATGGAGAACAGTTAAAAAGATATTAAAAATACTAAAGTAAATCTGGAACAATGTGTTCACATGTGGATAAACAAAGCCTACCTTACTTCACCTGTACTCAGCCTGACTATAGGTCACTTCCAAACTGCATACTCTTAAAATAAAGCAGAATCGGAGTCATGCTGACTTACCTCTGTGTGCAGATTCTTATCCAGGTTCAATCAAGAAGCCCCTTTTATTTAGGCTATGTTTTGGATTTTCATTGGAGCCATGAAAAGCAAAGCCCAAGCCATACATGTTTGTATGTGCTTGTAGCTGTATAGAAGTATTCCTTATCAGTTGCATAGCACCCTGGAATTTCAGACCAATGGAAACAGATGCAAGAAGTGCTAACCTGGATATTGCATTAGAAGTGTGTACTGCTTGCCTGCCCTAAGGACAACCTGTTGGAAGAGCGCTCCCCACTCCGTCATGGAAAAAGTATGGGGTCACACTGTGAAGCCATTGTAGCTTTCAGTCTTTGTTACATTACCAAGATAGAAGTGTACAGGGAAAGCTTTTCTAGGCACAATCTCTTCCTGCTCTGCTGCCTCCACCATACTTAACAGCAGCTGGCTCTGAGTGCACTTCTAGCATAGGTCACCATCTCTAGCCCTCCTCCCTCTCCAAAGCAGCCCTTTCTCTTTCTGAAGCCCTGTGTCTGAGTCACCTAAGCTCCCTCTGGAGCTTCTGCAGAAATGGAGGAAAGAGAGGGTCACACAGTACGTGTGTAAAGACACACTTGCATAGCACCAGGAACCAACCGCTGTGTAGTTAAAAACAGGCAAACCAAAATTTTCCTGTCAGAATGAAGGAATGCATCAGGTGAAAGTATACCTCCTCAGTTTCAGTAGAGCAATGTCCACCCTGTGTGGCTCCTTGAACAATTTCTCAACATCTCTTTTCTGCACTGATGTTTCTAATGCTCTTTCTTCATGTAATCCAAGGTATACTTTATATGAAGATGGCCGTGATGACCTATTGGAAATGATTGCACACAGTGAGCTGACAAACACACATCCAGGACTTAGGCCACTTATGATAATGTTGGACACCTAGTTCTACTGAAAGCAGAAAAGAAAGTCAGCTTTGGTGTAAGCTTATTTTTGTAATCCCTTTTCATGACACATAAAATCAAGACTTGCTATGTGCATTAGCTGGTGACTGTTATTACTCAACATTTCCATTTTCAGTCAAAACTGTTTTAACAAATGAAGAAAAGTTTTGGCTCAATTCTTGACTGTGGAAACTGAGTCGAGAGACAACTCAGGTTGGTTATTGGGACAGTTTTAATTCTAAAATTCTAAACTGTTCTTTTCTATCTCATGTAAGAAAATGCTGTTGCAGCCTGTAACATACTTACTTTTCTAGGCAGTGAGCTGCAGTAAGAACCCACTGTGGGTCAATCAGAGTCCCCCCACAGAAGTGCAAGCCATAACTGTAATAGAACAGAAAGACATTAAAAAAAGGCATGGATTAAAAGTGGTGAAGTCAGTTGTATATCACTGAAGTTCATTGGGTAATCCTTCCAGCACTGCCTTTAGAAACTAAAGAACTTATTCTGCATTTTTATTTGGAATAAAATTCTTTACCTTCCTTGAAAAACATTTTTTTACAAGTACAGGAGCGTTGTGTATACATCTTTATAATGAAAACAACTAGATTTTTTTGCTCTTGACCAGTATTTTTACTACTGGAAAATCCAGTATACACCGACATATACCTTCTGAGAGATTGTGGCTTTTATCCAGTCCTGATCCCAGTCAGAAAGCTTTGGAACTGGACTTAATTCCTGACAAAACCATATTTCAGACAGCATCCACTTCTTTTAGGATATTGACTGTACTGAGGGATATAGTGACAGATTCAAATTCATTCCTTTACAGTGAAATGATAGCATTTTTCAAATTATCAACTGTATCTATTGTAAAGGTATTTATTGTAAAAAAGAGCATTCCTGGTTATCTAAATTACCTTCTTTAAGATTATCAAACACAATCTAATTTAAAATAAAATAAAATAGCCTACTAGAGTTCATTGTTAACTTTTAGCTTAGAGGCATTTAATCCTTATACTAATTTTAAATACAAAACACATTTCTCTTTAGAGTGTTGCAACCACATATATACAGCATCCTGGGAGATGCAGAGCTTTTTTGACTGTAAAGCCTCGTGCAATGGGGAGTGACTGTACCTTGTCCGGAGACTGATTTGCCAGGGCCAGGAGTGTGGATGTGAAATACACCCAGCAACAATCCTCTGAGCGCACAGCTTTGGTCTGAACTTGGCCTTTCCACATTCATACTGAGCAGGAGCTACAGAATAGGAAAGAAGAATCACTATGGGGAACTTCAGAGTATTTGCTATATATTCTCTATGCTTTCAGAAAACTAAAAGGTGAAACTCTTATATTTTTCTATTCTGTATTCTACTATTCTGAATAGTGCTACTTATTCTGTAGTAAATTATACACTATACATCACCTATGTTTTGTTAGATTTGTCTTCATCTGGGACATTTAAAATGCCTGGTAAATATTTTTTGCATCTTCCTGGTTTTCAGCAAATTACCTATGAATAGAACTACAACGAGGTAGCAAAAGGAGTGGAACAAGAAGGAAATGGAAGTAAATCCTCCCAACATCTTTAAATGTATTCTTACAGGTGACAGCAGTACAGAAACTGCACTGCCAGCTGTATTCAAACAATACATAGTGGTACAGCTCATGAAATTCAATCGCTATCTCTGTGAAACAGCATTTTGTCTGCTCTTATCTCAGGCTCTTTCAGCTCTTCAGATGTCTCTGCTTTTTTCCAGGCGGATAGATTTTGTTTAGCCCTAGGAAGCTGACCTAACAACAAGGCATTTAGATATGTTGTCAGCAAAAGGAACTAACTACTGAAGCTAAAGTCAAAAGCCATGTTCCCTCAGCTCTTTAACCGAGCAGGCCAAAAAGTTAATCTAAAAAGAAATTGGAACTTCAAAATGAAGTCAGTGATCATGTGTAAATGCTATTTTCCCTTAAGAATCTCAGCCCAAGACTTTCAAGGCGGTAGTATTTTTACAGTTATGGTACATACATGTTATAGAACAGCAGTCTTATTTTTGTTTGGTCTGTATTTGGGTTTTGATCAGAGACATGTAAATACAGAAGCATGTTTTCTGATTAGCTGTGCCACATGGCCAAGCAGGGTAATTTCTTCATGTCCAGATCTATTTTGAAGTATCTGGCAGCACCTGTGTAAGCTTCAGTGGGCTCCAAGTAAATCTTTTGCAGTCTTTGGGGATTCCAAGGGATAAACACTGTTTTAAAGTATTCAGGCACTGGTGTTGAGCATTACTTCATCACAGCCTTAATTTCCTATCTAAAGCTACTTCACTGTCTTAGAAGAGTCTTTCAGACTAATCACTGAATGTTCTCTGGTAGTCATAAAAGGTAATAAGAAAGGGAGATACTAGTCTTAAAAGGAATAATTACGGCACTTGGGAATGTCACAGTACTCCCAGGCTTTTCTTGGGTCTGTTGTGTAGCACCAAGGTCCATTCACATCTCCATCAGGGTTCCTGCAATACTATAAAAAAAAAATGAAGACACTAGCTATTGACAAGAGACCAAGAAACTTATTGTTTCAGAATAAAAACAAGTTAAACTGGGGAAAGAATTTTTACATCCTTTTGTCCAAAAAGTTTTTTTTTTTTTTCTATTTGCTCTGTGAGTTTTGAAAAAGATCACAAAAATGAAATTATCCTCTGTCAGCAAATATTCACTGTTGAAAGCTCTCATCTCTTAAAAGCAAAGGAGATCTTGTCCTAGAATGGGATTTTCTAGAGCACTGCATTGTCTCTTTCCACTCTCACTGCAGTTGGTAGGAGCTGTAACATCAGGTCTCAGACTCTTTTGCACCCACTCTGTACATTTGACTGTGAGATAAACAGGCATTATATAAGCTGCTCTTGAACAACTTGGTGATGCCTATGAGTTCCAGGGCAGGGATGCAGCTCATCCTCACACAGGGTGCCTTGTTAGCTGGATTATTGTTTAGGGCTCCCTAGCCAGGCTGACTGATCTCCATTTAGAGCAGACACATCACAAAATTGTATGCGCTCATATGGAGGAATGTGAATTTAGTCACTGTCATCAGAGCCTTGCCATCTGCCTGTGTGTTCACTGGTCACTCTAAAATGTACCAAGCAAGACCGCTTGGTTCTACGACAGAATTTTTTACAGACTTAACACAGTTCTGGTCTTCCAGAGCATCTTCAGCCTCTCTGCCCTGCCTAGAGCTAATGTTCAGTAACACAGAGAGGAGAAGAAGAATGGACAGAGACAGCTTGCCGCACTGTCCACAGGCGTTGGCAGGAAGAAAACAGTATGGACACCTGGACTCTGAATTCCCATTTCAGTCTCCTAGCAGTTTAAGAAATACTATCAATAGACATTTTTCTAGTTAGCTTCCCTAATCTGCATTAAAGCCACATGTCTTAGGAAAAAGGAGAGGATAATTGCTTCCCTTTCACAGGAATCCCAAACAATTACTCTATTCAAGAACTAATAAGTTATGGCAGGAAGCTTTCCATAGAGTATTTTCCCAGTCTGTACTGGAATTCAATGCAGGCCATGTGATGCTATCAGAGAAATAGCTATAACAATCTCTAAAATCATGTACAAAGAGGAAAAAAAAAAACATTCAACCTGGCAACATCAAACAAGCTCTTTATATCATATATTGAGCTTGCCAAAAACTGGACAAATACTGTACATGAGATGTTACAAATCTTAGCAGCCATTGTCTGGAAACAGAAGATCTTTTAGTGGGTACTTAACTTAGGACTTGAGATGAAGGCTATAGATGGAGAATGAGTTACAGAATGGGTCAGAAGCATGGACATCCATGTATGGTTGGATGCAACAGTAATTGGAGGGTTTTGTAGAGGAGGGAATTAGTAGAGGCTGAGAACTGCAGTCTATCAGGTATATAGTGTAGGGAATTTGCACTGAACTTTGAATCACTCACCATCTCGCCTGTTGCTGTTGTTACTGAAAACTATTATCCTAGGTGTTGTTTTTTTTTTCTGTCAGGGGAGGCAAAGTAGTGCCTGAAGACCAACTCCAGATAGTCTTCAGCACTGGGAAAAAGCAAACGCTCATCCAAAGCCCTTTGGCTACACTCCAAAAGCATTTGACATTGCTTCTGGACATCTGTTTGTCCCAGTGAAGAACAGACTGCTCATGTCAATGAGAATTAACATGATCAGGTTCTTAGACTGAAATGAGGAAAATAATTTACAAAGACCTGGCATGAAATTCTTACTGAGGGACCATGAAAAAGACAGGAAAAGCTCAGTGTCAGCAAATATTAGTCGAATAGTTGTGCTTACATTTTTTTCCAGGCCTGATTTTGGATGAGTCCTGGGAGTAAAGTAGTCATGTTTATGTGGTGTCTGAGAACTCCACTCTTGACAAGTTCTGCCCCTTGCAGTCCTTGCTACTGTGCCACGATAATCTATACCATTTGAATGAATGCAATCTGTGAAGAAAAACGGAAAGAAAAAGATTGTTAGCTGACAGCAATTGGGCCACACCCATACTTGGTGGTGATGAAGCAGAAATAAATTTGAGGAATGTTATTTGAGCTTCCATCTTCCTTAATGTATATACATGGAAGAAAGGACAAAGTAGTGTCAATGATAGCTAGCAATCGCATTTTTATTTGCTTGTATTCACAACATTTTCTTCATTATTTTGGTAGACTTGGATCAAAGAAGCTCAGATTCAGCTGATCCTTTTTGACTCCAGGAACCAGGAGCACAATGATTATGCACTCATAAATTTTTTTCCTTATGGACATTAATGCCTTCCCATCATGTTCTACAGTATATAAAACTTTTTTAATGCATGTTCAGGCAAAACTGTTAATTAACCTGAATTTACCCTGGTTAACCTGAAGAAAGTGGCAGAACAAAAAATGAAAGCTGTTGCACTCTAAACATCTGCTGGACAATGAAGTTGAATCTAAACTGAATTAAAAAAGCCAGCTGTCCTCTGTTGGGAAGTGGAGCCCAGAAAATGGGAATGCGTGGCACATGAAAAGACATTTTCCAACATTTGCCAGCAAAATGCTATCACCTCTATATTTGCTGTCATTGCTAATAGGACTCCCACCAGAGCGTGGATACTATCAGCCATTTTTTTCCTTGTGCTTCCAGTATTGCCAAATGTAACGGATAAAAAAATCCTATATTAATCTAAAATCAAATACATATACTATCATATCAGAGAATGGATAAGGTATTATATTAAATTCTGAGATTATTTAGAATTTTATCTTTCATCCTCATTAAACTCTGTCATTTTTACATGTAATACACCTTCCTTGTTACAAGTGTTCCTGAGGAAAGCGGAAAGTCTTCTCACCAGGATTTGGTTCCAGAGTTGTCTGAGGAGGTTTTGGTAGTGTTATCTGTACATTGTCACTACATCTCTTCAGGTTGCAGTACTCCCATCTCACACTTGGATCAGTGGTGTAGCACCATGGGCGGCTATCAGCATCTGGGTTTCTGCAATAATTCTGCTTCAGGTCCCTACGAATGCAAACATAGTGTGCCTATCTATGCCACATGCCTGAGAAAAACTTGAAAGAACATTTTAGAAAGGAGGGCTGGTACAAAGATCACACACAATATCTGACAGAAATCCTATTTTCAGCATAAAGAAACCAAGAAACTTCTGCAGAAAACTTAATTTTGACAGGTATTTATTCACTCTTTAAGGCATATAGCAATAATACTGTTTGCAAATCCAGATAAGTAAATGCACGTATTTTAACGTACATTATCCCTTTTAGACTTTCAAATAAACTATATTTAACCCATTCTAGTTTTTCACATTTATATATATTTAAAGAATAAATAGCTTTTTGAATAAATAAATAAAAAAAAATTAGGAATAAGAAAATCACTTTTTTCTCTACAGAGCTGTAATTAATGACAGACTAGGAATCTAAGACTTAAATTCTTGAAGAATCTCATGTATAGAAACAGTTAATTTCAGTGTAATTTTATGAAAACTCTTAATTTCTTTAAAAGTAATATAGAAACACAGTTTCAGTGACAACTGGAAAATACTTCCAGATTTAAAAGAAAAGAAAAAAAAGAGGAAGACTTTTAACAAATATACCCCTTCCCAACTTCAAAATCATTGTTGTGTAAAGGTGCTGCAAATAAAAATGAGTTCATGAATGATCATTCTTAAATGAAACACAGAAGTAAGAAATGCACATACGCATTTGGGAAGTGTTCTGAAGTTTTATTGTGACGGTGTGGTGACATTGAGTTCCAGGCTTGACATTTCTTCCCTGTGATAGTGAAAGATGCTGTTCCACGATAACTCACACCATTGCCTTGGTAGCACTCCTCAGTTGCTTGAGCTTGCTCAGGCTGGTCAACAGCTGTAGTGAATAATGGAAAACAATCCCTCGTATCTTAATACTTTGATATATATATGTGAGCATAGAGAACTAACAGAAAACAGCAAGCTTGAGTAGTTAATGAACTGCCACAGCATGCTCTCTGTCACATAATCTTTTCCAGATTGTAGATTGAAAGGAAGACTTCCAGATTATTCACAAAATTTAATAATATGCTAGGGAGCTACAGGAATGAAGGGGACAGACACTTTAGTAGGGTCTGTTGTGATAGAACAAGAGGAAATGGTTCCAAGCTTAAAGGGTTGATTTAGGGTAGATATAAGTAAAACATCTATTATAGTGAGGGTGGTGAGGCACTGGAACAAGTTGCCTAGACACGTGGTGGTTGCCCCTTCCCTGGAAACTTTCAAGGTGAGGCTGGATCAGGCCCTGGGCAACCTGATCTAACTGTGGATGTTCCTGTTCATTGCAGGGCAGTTGTACTAAATGACCTTTGAAAGTCCCTTCCAACTCTAAGTATTCTATAATTCAGCGATCATTTTTACTATCATGCGTGCAGATTTATTTCAGCTAACAATCCAGATCAATCACATATCAATCAGGATTTCTCAGGACAGTACTTGTTAGATAGCAGTACTGAAAGTGACAGCAATAATACAACTGAGCAGTCACCTAAAGTTTCTGGCAACCTAACACGAAGACACTACATTTCCAAACTGCAGATGTTTCCTGTTGTTCTTACCAGGGCTGTCTGGCTCTTTCCCATCACAGGAGGGAATGGTGCAATATTCCCATCGAGCAGTTACATTTGTGGTGTAACACCATGGCATCTTCTCACCATCAGGGTTTCTACAGTAGTTTTCTTCTAAGTTCCTGAAACAGAAAGTTGGCTATGAAATCCTCTCATGGAAACCTGATAATGGTAATAAACATGGAGGGAGTGTGTCTTGTTTTCTAGTTTGCTGTTGCATTTACAGGTGGGTAACTGCTGCTGTCATTTACTGATGCATTTACTAGATGAATAATTGCATTGCAGCTGTGTTTTGGATATGCTAAGCCAGATGTCGGCTGGATGGTCATATGATGCAGTACTTTGATGAGGAAAGAAGAAACACAGGGTGAAAGAATCCAGCCACAGGCAAATATCATTTTCTCATTTTACTGTGCTTCTCCTGAGCAACAATACAGTAGAAGGATGAGCTGAAGAGGGAAAATGATAACTAAGCATTGCTTGGAAGTCAGAAGAGGAGACACTTGTACCTAAGAACAACAAAGTGAATGAAAAGAGGATAAACGTGTGAAAAATCAACTGAGAAGATGGAATCATGCAGCTAATGAACTCTGGTGTGACGCAGGGACTTTGCACAGCAGCTGAAATAAAATGAAGTCATTCTGTGCCTTGGTACTTCTCACGGACACTGAATAGAGGAGAGGTTTCACTTACTTGCAAGGATAGTTTTCAGGGGTGCGAGCATGCCTGTGAGGAGACTGAGCACTCCAGCGCTGGCAGGTATTCCCTGACTCAGTAACAGATATCTTGCCTCGATAATCTTCTCCTCTTCCTGACAGGCATGGGCGCCCTGGTGCAGGTACAGGTGGGGGTGTTGCTGTTGCAGAAAAAGGAACTGAAATTAAACACAGCCTTCTAAAAGTAGAAGAAAAACAACAAGAACAAAGGCAACAAAGTACGTAAGAGCTTTAGAGTGAAGTAGGGATTTTAGCTTTCTTTACTGGTAAAGTTTAAAGATCAAAATATTTGGAAAGTCTAATATGTAGAGAAAACATCTTATCTTTTCTGTCTTCCATTTTAACATTCAGATTCCCAGATGGTCATTTTTATCTGCCTCTTTGCAGCAGCCAGAAACAGCACAACCAATGCTAGCAGCCCCATCAGAACATGGCTGAGAAGTGAGCAAGCAACACTGAGAAGAAAACTAGGTTGGACATGGCAGGAACACCAGTGATAGATACAAATGTTGGCAGACACATAAAAGATATGTACGTAACCTCGTGAGAATTAGAAATGGCAAGGATAAGGTCTGGTGAGAAGGCCCAGGGAAAAGTATTGTGGTAAGAACAGACCCTCAGGGGAAAAGGAAATTGAACTGGAAGAGCAAAAAACAACCAGAAGTATTTCAGCATGAAAGAAAATGTCATCAAAAAAGGAGCACCAGAAACACTGGAAAAGATTGTCGTGGAGGAACACATGGAGGAAGAGAGATGTGCTCCAGGAAAAAAAAAAAAAAGAATACCCAGGACAGAAAACTCTAGTCTCAAAAGAACTATCAGAGGCTCTTTTCAAGGTTCTTATTTTTTATGTGAAGAGATAAAAGACTGCAGTCTTTTATTCTGTCTTTTATTTTGGAGGCTTAATCTACTTGTTTGAGTTCTTTGCATCACTCTGAATAAAAGATGTCTAGATGTCTTTGTGTCTAGAGGCCTAGAAGTCAGACTCACAGCAACGAGGAATGTTACAATATTCCCAGCGTTTATTTGGGCTGGTAGTAAAACACCAGGGCCGAGGTTCACCATCAGGGTTACGGCAATAATTCATCTTCAGATCCTTCTCTGGAAAACTGAACAGGAAAAATATATTTTAAACAAGTCTCTAATGCCTGGCTGTGACAATTAGCCTGTCTAGGGTAAAGTTGGCTTTGGGCCACCATGGTGGTCAACAACTCACTTTTCAGGGAGGTATCCATGTGAATGAGGTTGCTGGGAGTCCCAGCGTTGGCACTCAAGCCCAGATGCTGTTGTTGAAATTACTCCATGATAGTTTTCTCCACTGCAGTGCATGCACTCCACTGTAGGAACAAGTTCAGAATGATGACAAGAGACAGTTCCTGTGGAACTTGTCTGTAAACACTCACACTCATCTCACTTGAAGTGTTTAATCAGAACACAAGGCTGAAAGACAATCATTTTTGTCAAAGTGAAAGTTTCTTTTTCTTGGTGACTTGGACTCATTGATCACAGTATTCCGTTAAAAACTGATTATAGAATATAGTTTCTAAAAGAGAGGAATTTAAACCAATAATCCATAATTGAAAATCTGTTCCTTGCTCTTATCATGTTTTATTGACTTTTGCACTAGCAGCCATCATTTGGTTCAATTCTAGGATTATGATCTGATAACGCATTTATCTGTCATTCTTTGGTCTGGGAAAGTTGCTCCAGTGTAGCTGTTTTGGGAGATACATTTGTGGTCAATATAAAAAATATCTCTTTGGAGAGTTCCTGTTTGAACTAAACTCAATTTTGGAACAAATTTGGAAAAAGAAAAAATCTGAATAACCACTCATTTTTGAACTTATCTTCTAAGCAGGGGGAACAAATTACATATGTATCCTCACCTTCACACTCCGGGATGTTGCAGTAATCAAATCTAGTAGTAGGATCTGTTGTGTAACACCAGGGTCCTTTTTCATCATTATCAGGATTTCTGCAGTAATTTTCCTCCAGCCCTGCGTCAGGGTATTTTTCAGGTGTATAACTGGAACAATTGTAAAACAGGATTAGAGAATAAAGGAAATATCATGGTTGTTCAGTTGAGGACTCTAGAAGTGAAATCTCCGAGGACCATTTTTAAGATGTCATTCATTAGAAGTCTCCTAATTGCTACCAAGTCCCATAAGTCAAGGGTTAGAAGTGTCAGAGCTGCAGACTTCAAGAAATTTGTTGTCTTTATGGCCAGTCATGTATTTAATACTAAAGTTTACTCTGTCTGTTCAGTTTCCAGTAATTTTCACTCTGCTGGGTACTTACGTTCACTGAAATGTGAGAGTTCTCTGTGGCCTGAATGCTATGCTAATGGCAATAGGAGGTTACTAAGCAAACCCGATAGAATACCTTTCATTAAATACAATAAATACTGCTCTGTTAATTGTCTGTGGATTCACTGATGGAATGATTTAGTCTATCTCATTGGCTACATATTATATTTTGCAGCCAAGACAAGATACTCTTGTCCCGAGATTGGAGAAAAGTTCTTGTTTCACCAGAAACAATTGCTTCCCTGCCCAGCATTCTACTCACATAAGGACCAAAAAATGTTAAACACAATGACAAAGCCTGAAAAAGTCCCCTTTGATTGTGCAGCTCCAGTTGCAATTCAGATTAGAGAAGGATAAGTGTAAGAAAATATTCTATATCAAGAACCTGAATATCAAATGAATTGTTTGTAAGACTACTCAGCACATCTAAATGGCTTAGCAAGATTTCAGAAACATGAACACATATGAAAAGACCGTACTTAGGTTTATGGGGTGAAGTATCAGCCCACTTCTGGCATGCAACACCCTTCTGAGTTTTGGCTTCTGTTCCTCTGTAATCCTTCCCTCTACCTTCCTTGCATTCTAGAAGATAAACTGAAATGATACATGCTTGATTAATTAGTATCATTGTATATCCTTTGGAATTTAGCATATAAAAATCATTTTTTTCTTTAAAGTTTGTTGTGTCATGAATGAGATTTAATTAATTCACAATAGTATGCTGAAGCAATGACTCTGCAAGGTAAAGTTATAATGGTTAAAATTTTATATTATACATGTCATTCTACTCTTAGCTTTTGAAACTTAGTATTCCTTAAAGAAAAGAAAAGAAAAGAAAAGAAAAGAAAAGAAAAGAAAAGAAAAGAAAAGAAAAGAAAAGAAAAGAAAAGAAAAGAAAAGAAAAGAAAAGAAAATGGAAAGAAAAAGAAAATGGAAAGAACAGAGGAAGAGAATGCAAAAGAGCAATGAAATTTTGTTTATTAATTTTGATATCAGCCTGGAGATTGCATTAGTAGCCTTGAAAACATTAAATTGTTTTATGTCTTTAATCATCAAATTAAAGGAGAACTGAAATCTCAGTGCTTCCACTTTTCTTTTGGCAGGAGGATGGAGCAGCCATAATTCCACCTCAGCCATTAAGATTTTCTTGGAGGACTGAACCACCATCTTTCCCAGAAAAGAACTGATCACTGTGATGTGAGAGCTGAGGTGCCAGAGGTGTCTCTGCCAAGGCATGCCAGAAGGAACTCATAAATCCGCAAGTTCCCTTGGAGCTTCTGCATCTACATTTTAGGGAGAGTCACTGTCAGGCTGCCAAGGCATGTTCACCATCTCTAAACCGAGAATCACAACAAATTAGTTCACTTCTCAGACAGCCAGTAAGAGTTAAATGGTAAAATCTATTCACAATCCCCCTCAAATCCAGACTCAGTGGCCAAGATATTACCATATATTTCTTAGTTTTATTACCTTTTGTGTTTACTAGCAGATGAAAAAAATCTGCTAGCCCCTTATCTGGTCAGTTAAGACAGTCTTTTCCTTCCCTAAAAATTCTAGATTGAAGTGACACAATAACCTAAGTTCATTTTTTTCAATAACTTCAGCATACTCTACAAGCTTTAACAGGAATCCCTCAAGCAGTTTTGCAATAAATTAACATTACAAACCTAAATAACTGAATCAGTTAAGTGACGATTTTTTCTGTTTGCGTAAACTTTTGACCGTTTATATAACCTTTAAGTTTCATTCAGACTGATGACAAATAACTAACTTTGATCCCCTGTATCAATCCACGTCTCCCTGGGTTAACTATTTACAAACTGGAATGCGGAGAACAATTTGCAAAAGCCGATTTTAATTCTTAGTGTTTTTTCAGTGTTTACTTTCTGTATCATACCACATACCATAGGAAAAATGGGAAAAATAATTCTGAAAATTGTGTGTTTTGCAACAAATGCAAAACTCTCTGAAAGCAATAATAAAAATAGATTGGGTCTCATAACAATTGCTTCCAATAAAAAAAAAAAGATGCGAAAAAATCTGTTTTCATCAATAGTAGTGCAGAAACGATTGGGTATGTGATAGGAATTTCTTGAAATTAAATAAATTCCTTCTTCCATTTATATAACAAGAGCTCAGTGATTTTGGATGTCAAAAATAGTCTTTAAATCCAATAACCTGTATGCATGTAGCATAAAGTGATGAATATTTTAAAGAGATAATAAAAAAATTGGATAGTTGCCATTTCTTAAAGGCAGACTTATCATTTGCCAAATAGAATAGGAAATCAGATATACTTTTCTCAAAAAGTCCTCATTCATGGCAAAACTGACTGGAAACAAAGCATATACAAAAGGGGAATCCAAAATACCACCACATCATTTAATTATATCATCAAAACTTAATTAGAATAAAAAGAAAATGAAATTAATTAAATGAAGAGAGCAAGTATATAAAATACAAAAATATGGTTAAAAGCTCTCATTTTTAACTGGAACGTAAGTAACTCTCTAAAAATTCTGTCAATGCACAAAAGTAAAATAAAATTGATTTGAGTTCCCACCAGGGTAAGCAGTAAATTTTGTTTAGAAATATACATGAAATTCTTTGGTACTTTTCATCAGCTTTCCACTGGAAAAAGGCCAATCTCAGGAACCACTGTCAGCACAAGTAGTTCTTCCTACTACTCTCAGCAGAAACAGAAAAGATCCAGCTGTAGGTTATTGGCTGGTTTAAAAGGAGAGGTAGATCAGGGACACTTAAGCACTTTTTCTACTTCCAGCAGTATCTGAGTTCTCAGAGCAGTAGTTGTTTTTTTGAGCCCTGTGGATCCCAGGAATTTAGGGAGCAGGAAAAATGCTGGAGCACTAATCAAGAAAAAAAGCTGTTAATTTTGCTTTTCCAGTAATGTTGCAGAAACCAAGTATTAGAGAAGGGCTACCCACTTTGTGTGACTCAGTGATGACATGGCCCCAGTTACAATAGTGTTATAGTAGTCTTTCTCAAAAGGATATTTTGGTGAAATAATATCAATGTGTAAACATACTTCTTTTTTCATAAAGAACTGCATTTGTTCTTCTGAAAAGCACAGCTGTTTTGGTGTTCTCAGCCAAAGTTAAACACTGTTGGTCTTTGCTGGTGAATAAGAAGGCCCTGTTAAAATTAAGAGAAGAGAGTAAGGTAAAAAACAGTAGATGAACACATGCACTATTTGCTTTAACACCCTTTCTAGCATTAAGTTATCATTGTGGAAACACTGCATTTTGGTAGTGTTCAAGATTCAGCAATGTTTCACAAAGCACTGAGTGTCCAATCTCCCATTTTCAGTGCTGACATTAATTCTTCAGTCTTCATCTCACAGTTAGGAAGAAAGCAAGCTATATGAGGAAGCTATAACACAGGTTAAAAAAGAGCATTTATAGTGTGCCAGAGACACCAAAGAACACGTTGAAGCGGGTACATACAAAAATGTTTCTGATCATTCAAGAAGCAGGATAAATTACAGTATTCAGCAGTTACCAAGGAACAGATAGAACTCAACAAACCAGCATCATAAATTGCTAGTGATAACTGTTTTCAGTCATTACTTGAGGCAGCGTAAGCACTTTGGATAGCACACTCATATGTCTTTTCAGCCACGGCCTAGGCTATAAGTCTGAAAAACAGGACGGGGGTGGTGTAATATTTACAACAGTATCTAAGGAAAACTCTAGGTAGGCTAAGTAATTTCTGTTGTTGGATTTTCTGGTTCAACAAAGAGCAGTAACAACATGGCATTGAGCGGATAGGTCTGCACCAGTGGATGAAACACATGAAACAATCACCACCAGGATATCCCTGCGTTAAATAATGGCCTGACGGGGAAACAAGTGCTGGAATGAGCCCTGCAGATCATCAGCATTCTGAGTTTAGAAAGGTATCCTGCAGAAGTGGTAGATCAAGGTCTTGTGATGATTAGAAAAGAAAATCTCTCTGCCTCATACAAGAGGACAGGCTCTCACTACAGTCATGGTTCTTTCTTCCCATTACTCCAGTTGCTTTACAGCGGAGGTTCAAGGGACTTCTGAGTCTTAGATGTGGAAGGCTTGGAAGCCTCAGAGCATTTGGCTCTTCTCAGACAGCATCCTGGTGATAAGCTGGTGGCATAGACTGATTAACATCCTTCATGGTTCATGTTTCCTATCCCCTAGTGCCTTGTTAAATGCAAATGCAGAGAGAGAGCTTGGGTGGAAATAGGGCTCAGGTTTAGATGTCTGTTTCTTTCTCAACATACATAGAGGTTACTCAAGTCCAAATTCTAGTAAAATTCAGAACAATGAATGTGTCTGCAGGATAATATGTAAGACATAATCATGTAATTATTGCTACTCTATGTTTCCAAGCAATTGCTTATGACTCTTTATTGTGAAAGGAATATAAGTGTCCTGATAAAACCATGTCAAGCTGGTTTTCCATGGGCCAAACTGTGCATCGAGAGATAATAATGTTTTCCAATGAAAATCACAGTTTTCTTATTTTTTTCTGCTTCTGCTTGTCTTCATTGATGTCTCTCAGACACTGACATTTGTTATCTCTGTAGTTTTTCCAGCAGGCTGCAGAAGCCTATACTCCTAAGAAGTCCCTCTAAAGCTCAGTCAGTAAGGCAGACTACTTCATGATCTGTACATGTACATATCTACATCATCTGAAACACACATAGAGGAACCTGCAGCAGAAATTACCTGCAAGTAAATTTAGTTTCAGTTTCACACTGCTCCGCACATTCTTCTTTACTATTTGTCTTATAAGTTTGCTTGTTTGAGTTAAGCAGCCAAGCTCCCTCTGTCCTCACATAGCTGTCTAGTATACTTCCTTGCACTAAAAGGAAAAAGAGAGAAAGTGGTATGTGAATGCTGACGTAATTTCAAAATTTCATATTAAAGCCTTTGACACCCTACTGAACAACATCATCATTTAATTACAGTAATAAATCAGTTAATAGTGACAGAAAACTTTTCTTGTCCAGTCTGGTAAATGACAGTATTGCTAAAAACCCAGGGCAAGCAGGGCAGAGGCTTGTCTTGAACAGTACTTTGGTCATTCTGAACAGCACTGCAAGTGTCACAGATCTAGTGTGTAAAGTGATGGAGATAAAGGAAATAAGAGAAAGAAAGTGACGTGCTTTCTGTGACAGAAAGAACATTGATTTTTCCATACTTTGGAGGAAGTGTAGGAAAGAAACTCAGGAAATAAATGAAACAGTCTTCTATTGCTGATATCTATCCACAGAAAGTAAGGAATCGTTTAAGTTTTATCGGTTACACCATAGATGTTTTTTTTGTTTTCAAATGCTCTTGCGAGAAACAAGAAAACCTCTGACACTGTGGTTTTCACTGTGGTCATTGTCAGTTTATCATTTTTAATAAATCTGGAGTTGAATTTTGCTTAATAATCAAGTTAGCAGATGTTTTCCTTTATTGCAGTGAACTGACACCAGACAATGAACTGGTAAAAAACTTCATCATATACCCTTTGAGCTGCTGTGGTGTGTGATTTATATGCGATGCTAAAAAGTACACCTATGTTAACCAATAAGCAACAAAAAATGCTCAAGTACAATCTTTTTGTAAAGAAATTCACCACATAGTGTTGTTTTGTTTTGTATTGTTTTGTTTTGTTTGTTTGTTTTGTTACAGCAATGCAATTTCTGAATGCTTAGATACAGATCACAGAACCATCACTTCCGTGATTTCTAGCAGCAGGGTCATAGAGTTGCATGAGTTCTGTGGTTTTCACAGTTTCTTTACCAGATGAGCATATGACTTTACTGATAAACATTTGGCTCTGGGATTTGTTCATTCTGCATGGTTTCAGCCTCAAACAGGCAAGTGACTCATGGTCTTTGCAACACATCCCAATCTTGCTCTGTACTCAGTTTTGTGTTCTGATTTATGCAGTTGCTGAATAAAAGGCATATGGAGTGTGAATCATACATACCTCAGCTTCCTGCTCATGTGTGGCAGCCATGCTAAAGAGATTGTATTCTTCATCTTCTGACTCTTTTCCTTCTGGGCCATTGCCCAATGGCAGAAGAAGGAGGAGAAGATGGCCTTATTTCACTCCAGCCTCCAACCTCTGATTAGGGGACTTTCCAGGGCTATTCAATCATAATTTTTAAACTGAGGATATGTCTTTTTGGCAACTACTTCTCTGTTTCCTGAGTAAAACATCTGTAGTGCGAAACAGACTCACATACCTCTTGGTACAGCTAAATGCCTTTGCCTGTGTGCCAGTTCAGGCTGCAGTTGACTACCTACCTGAGGGAATCTGCTGTAGCAGGGGGTTGGACTAGCTGATCTCCAGAGATCCCTTCCAACCCCTATGATTCTGTGATCTGTGGTTGTCTTTATGATCATTTTACACCTACAACAGATAGCTAATTAACTGGACACAAGAGCCAGACTATACTCCATAGAATCATATAATGGCTTAAGTTGGAAAGGACTTTAAAGATCATCTAATTCCAAAAAGCAACTTCCTCTCATAGCACTGTAAACCCAGAAAGGTTACTGAATGCCTTTTTTTTTTCTTTCTTTCTGTGTTCTACTGAAGATATTGGCTCTAAAAGTTGACTAAAATTATGCATAAAAGAAAAGCACAATTAAAAGTAAAATAAAATGGAAAACAATACAATAAAATTCACATGACAGGCTCACTTATTAACCTAGGTATTTCAAACCAACTATGAGACTGAGATGTAGTTAGTTGGGAAAGAAAACATTAAACTGAGTTAAAAAAAATGTAATGCACTGCAACATTCTTCATAAGGACAAGAAATTCAAGAATTGTCACTATGGTGCATCTTTTATGCAACCTTGATTCTGCCATGTTTCGACCCTTTGGCATAATATTATAATTATGATATTTTATTTTTAAAAATATTGATTGGATCATAACTTTTTTTTCTGTTGTAATTATTGGGAAGAGTATGATGCTTGAAGAAAACAATGGAAATATCCACAGACAGAATAAAAATGTGATACATTTTCTTGCTACCCTTTTTCCAGTTTCTATGAAACTTTTTCAATATGTATGACTGCCTCTTTCAGAAATGCAAGTATTTATAGCAGTCTGATGAAGGATTTGTAAACAAAAGCAGAGTACTGCAGACAAAAGTCCAAATGCTATGTTTTTCCTCCCTCATATACATTGCTAATTTATCAATAGATCTGCTTGAACTGAGTGAGGCTGTTTTGCTGCAAAAATATAGGATTTCTATTTTAATTTAAATGAATGTGATCATTGTTAACATTAAATATTATCTAGAACTTGTTAGTTTAGGGCTCATCTATAATATTTCTATTTGCTAAAATCTACTCATATATTTTTCATTTACATAAGAAAAACATTACTGTATTTTATTGCTCCTTTTTTTTTTAATACATATTGGCACACTCATGAGTATATTTTAACTGCATTTATCGTATGCTGTGTAGTTATAGATACTACCTAAAATAAGAAAAGCCACAAATCACAACAATGATTGAAGCTTCCTATCATATAAAAAAAATTTCTGGTAAGACTGAGGCAATGAAAAAGACTGAAACCACAGTGTTTGAAGGAACCTTCTTTATCCTCATTTTATTTTACTTATGTGTGTGATTCTATTTCTAACAATGCTTAAAAGTAAATCAAAATATATATCACTTCATTCATCAATTACAGAGGAAAACAAAACAAAACAATAAAAACAACAAACAACAGAAAAACAACAACAAAAGCCAGCTGAAACCAGAGACAGCCGTGTCTTTTTAGCATCCTACTTGCTGAAGGTGTCCATGTTTCTGGCCATTTGGCATGTTGGCAAATGCTGGCCAAGGCTGTTGCTCTTCTGGTGCCCCCAGCAAACACCAGAGCAACCACAGCTCTGATTTTGTTGACCAGCAACTCTTGCCCATTGTCCATGTAAGTGGTCACACAATGACTTAGTGACCACTAGCACAACATGAAACTTTCAAGTGTTTGGCCCCCATCTCACCCACACAAGTGAAAGGAAAAAGACTCTTACCTGAGCTGAGCAAGAAAAGAAGGAGAAAGGTGGCTTTCCTAACTCCCATTTTGGCCCAGCTGGTGGGCGCTGAAAGTTGTGTCTGTCAGTGCACAAAGTTTTATTGACTTGCACTGGGTTGAGGCAGCATCAAACAAACAGGGCAGGCAGATTAAGTTAATGATTCTCTCACACTGTTATCCCTCTTTGCCACGGAGTGGCATAACGTTCAAACAACCTTGAATTGGATATATTACCAAATCAGATTCAGTCATTTGTATTGGATGCTGGGAAATCTAAAGGCACTCTTTTGTTTTGTGGGGCATGTTTTTGTTCTTACATTGTTAAGTCTCACTTTGCTAGAGAATAATCAAGAACATTATTGCTGAAAAGCATAGAAAACCTTTTGTCCAGGCAGAATTTGTAACTCTCCCAGCATTAGAGTCCCAATGCTAATTTTAGCCATTCACACTTGTACTGATGTATAAAGACAACCTTCCATTTAAACTCAGGAAAAGCACTCTTATCAGACCTGGATAATCTTATCAGATCCACTTTGCTCTGAAAGATAGTTTAATTTTACTTTAGGATTTTCTTTTTTTTCTTTTTTTTTTCTTTTTTGTTAATTTGGGAGTAAGAGTTCATTTTGGTTCAATGGTGAGTATGTTATTACTTGTTGTTTAACATCTGTGAATAACTATTTTTCTTTCCCAGACATTTAACCTCATAATGTATGCTTAAACTCATCCTGTGAGGTTGCCAGACTTTGTTCATCCATATATTATCCTGATTTCAACATCAGCTCCACTCTGCATTTCCCAGGTGGCCTTTGCCTTGGAGAAGCTGCACTGCAGCACCATTTCAGTTTCTCGTGCACGTTAGGTCACAGGTGGAGCTTCAAAACAGCCTGAATCAAATAAGTTAGTGACTTGTCTGAGACAGGAAAGAGTTGAATGCTGGATGAGGAAAACAGGCTTGAATGGACAGTCCTGGGTCATGAAGTTCAGACTTCTGCAACTGAAGGCAAAAAGTTCACAGAATAATGAGCTCCATCTAAAAACCAGTTAGGTTATCTGTGACCTTGTCTCACCTACTCTAATTCAAAGTTGCATTGTACTGAGGTCTTGGGATAAGGCTACAAGGAAGTAAAAGAGGGACTCTAGTATGTGTGCTAGATCAGCTGCTAGTTTACATATTATATGAAAAATCTAGAGCTGATTCTGCTTGCAGTCTTTTGTATGGTGCTGTAATGCCATATTATTTAATCTTCTGTGCTTAATGCTATTCTAATGAGACTTTTGAAGTACAGCACAGTGGTCTCTCTAGGAGTTTGAAAGACCACTAATGAAAAGCTAGGGAAACAAAGTGGATGGGCCCAAGAGAGGAGGTGATAGGGGCTGGAAATGTGACAGAGAGAAGGGCTGGATACTGTGCAATTAGGTGGGATTGTTTATTGGTATTAGGAAGAATAAATCAGTGGGAAAGAAGGATAAAACGAAGGAACAGAATACAAAGTAATCTTCACTAGCAAGCAGGTTTAGAGAGCCTTACAAGTCCACTTTAGTCCCACTTTATTTTCATAACCTGAATCCCATTATCAATTCTCACTCCAAATCCTGGGCTCCTCTCACCTTCTCCACATTATCCTGTCCTCAGCAACAGTCAGTGTGTGCTCGCCTGTCCTTATGCCTCCTTCCCCTGGTGGGGACATCACTGCTATGTGGCTGTACATTTCTCATTCCTCCTCAGCAGGTCTCTTCTCTGCCTTCCTCAGCACCTCTGCCATCTTTCCCATCCCTCTAACAACTTCTATTTCCGCTGAAGTATTTGCTGGGTCACAAGCCATTCTCTGATTCCATGATTGTGTGATACTGTGATCGTGTGATTCTGTGTTTCTATGATTATAGTATCCATCTGGTAGGTAGAGTGTAAGAGAACTGCACATTTGGCTTGGATGTGTCCACTGGTGTTGATGTCGTCTTCTTCCAGCCCTCTCAGCAGGTCCATACATAGGGCCACACTTTGTCCCTCTTATTTCCTTGCCAAAGATCACATCAACATCAGCTCAGAAACACTGGCACTGGGCCTTAGGTGATTTCTTGGTGTTCATCTGCCTTTGGGCTTGGGCAGAGTTTGGGCGGCTGAGGAAAGGAAGCAAACAAGCGCATGCGGGATGTGTGCCGTCCCAAATACACCATGCTGCATTGTCTGAGCTTGACATACAGCTGCAGGTGGAGGATGACACCTCAAGGCGTTCATCTTGGGTGGCCCTCAAGAGCAGCATGACAATGCAGTGCAGGCCCAGCTCTGGGCTGCTCTTTCCTGGTGGTGACATCTGTGCTTGAATCAATTATCTTGAATAACAAAATAAAAATTATTTCTTTGGGAGAAGGGAAATGAATTGAAAATCTTTTTAACTGAGTTTGTAAAACTTTGCTAAACCCAGTGTGTTATAGATTGTAGCCAGGACAATATATCCTACAGGCTTTCAAAACCAGAATTGCTACTTGGTGTTGCCAAAGGTATGTCACCTCATAACTCCAATCAGGATAGACTGGAAACATCCACACGTGCCATGCAGGCAAATTCTCTTTCATGAACTTTTTCATGATAAAGGCCCATTCATAGTCCTGCAGGTCAGTAGTAGTTTCAATTTTTAGACTTGGGTCTGATTCTCCTCTTACTTTCATTGCCCTAAACCTGCTTAAAATGCATCAAGTTCATTGCTGCCGCTCGTAACGAAATAAAACTTGGGTTTCCATTCCTTTTGAATACAATTATCCATATCTATAGAAATATGGTGGCTCTTTCTCTTAATGGATTTGACTATGGAAAACTGATCATGGAGATATTATCAGCAATCAATTCTGGTATAAGAGTTCTCAGCATGAAAATGGTGCTCCTCCCTGCTGTATTATAACAAACCTAAGACCTCTCATGACATTGTGTTCAAAATGCGCTCTTGTAAACTATTTATCTGTCTGCTTCTGTCTTCCTCCTCTTTTTTTTTTCTCCCAAGACCCACACATTGTCTAAATCTTTTCCCAGTTTTGATCCTGTAGTGTTTGTTCTCACTTATTTGACCTCTGTGAGGCCCACAGAGGTGGGCCTTGTGTGGAAGTTTATCAGATCTTATTTCAGAGTCAGGGTACTTTTGTTAGCATAGTGGTTAAAATATAAACAATGGTAGAAGGCTTTTTAAATAGAAGTTGACCCTTGAAATTGGGTTTACTGTAAGCTCAGAAAATCCCCTGCAAATGAATCTGCAAACAGCATCAGAGCACGGGTCACAACTTATTAAATAAATTTATACAGACCTAGTGTTCCTAAATATCAGAATAAGAAAAAGACAGAAAACAGGCATTTAGATACCCATTGCTTCCAAAGAGGAGAAAGAACCAAAGGGAAAATTCAATTGTTTGGTGGGAAATTCTCAAAAGGCAGCTCTAAGGAAGGACACATCTGCTAGACTAGGATGAGTGTGAGCTAAAGCTCTTACTTGAACTTCAGAGATCATGAGTGTGGCATAGATCCCAACATGGCCAGCTGGGAAATATGGAAGATATTCTTACTTTATTTTCAAAGACCAGCAGAAACAAAATAAAATATAAAAATAAAAATAAACTGAGAGATACATAGCCCTGAGTAACAAAGCCAAAGCACAGTTTGCTCAGCAAACCCAGAGGATAATGTAGTTGGCTTCCAAAGGCAGAAGCTGCTGGGAGCAGGGAGAGAAGTTGTTCAGGAAAGAAGGCAGACAAATTAAAAGCAAATTCCGTCTTTGCTCTAGACACACATAAACATAGAGTGCAGAATCCCTTGTGAATGAGTTCATCTCCATCACTTCTGTCTGTAGAAGATAATGTATCTCAGCAAACAATGGTGACAGTGAGGAGAGACAGAGAGGAAATTTTTCCTGTAGTGAAATTTTTGCTTTTTGAGATGTTTAGGCTGTCATCGAATACCAGAAATCAGCAGAATAAATTCAGACAAACATATAGAATCAGAGAGATTAAAAAGTGAGAAAAATGAGTGTCCTCTTTATCAAAGAAAGATCTAAAGGACAAACTACTGAGGTTTCAGTAATCCTGAAAAAATATCTGGAATAATAAAGGTCATGCAATTGCCTTTTACAGAACTATGAAGAGTGTTACATTCATAGAGAACTTGGCAACAGGTGTTACTCTAAATGATCAAGGAAAAATACAATTTTTTTATCTACCTCAAAAATGGGCTGCTGAAGAGTGAATTCAACTTTAAATATTTAGAAATTGTGCCCAGTTCAGCAGCAGTTATATTTATTCATTGGTGTGCTTGCATTTCATATCACTGCAGTAGCTCCTGTCTCAGCTGTCCTACACTGCAGGACACAGCTGTGACCTGTTCTAGAGCCTGTGCAAGGGGAGGATTGAGCTTTTATCAGACCTTCCTCTAGCACAAAAGAGCAATGCTTAAGCCTCGTTTGCTGTTACTGTGAGTCCTTGGGTGAGGGTTAGGACTGTGTGAAGATGGAATGTGGAAGAGAAAATGAAGAAAAAAACCATGAGTATGTTTGGGAAAATTTGGTAATATCAAGAAACAGATTTTGCATTTAACCCAACAATCGCTCAAGTTCCTCCAAAGACCCCTGCAAATGTCTACTATCTGTAAGGTTTACCTTTGGTATTTTTCTACATACTTACACTTGTTTTGTGTTATTATATTATACAATGATTCCTGAAGCAGTGTATTGTTTACTGACTGTTCCAGCATCTGAGAACTAGTGATAAAATCGTCTGTTTAGAAATGTCACTGAAACAGAATGAACATTTATAACTCCTTGCTACTATGACAGTCTCAGAATCAGGGGACAAGCCATCTCCATTTTTTACACAATATGTATATTGAAATTCTCAGTAGTTTCTAGTTGTCACTTACATGTAGGATAATTTCCATGCTTGTTCTTGACTCATTAGCTTGCATAAAAGAAAGATGTTCTCAACAGTTTAATCTAATTAAAATGAAAAGACAGAAAAAAAAAAAAAGTCAGTTCAAGTTGTTTGAGTGAAAGAGATTCTTGGTGGCACTTTAGTAAAATAAGAATATCAACTTTAGAATTAAATCAACATTTTGAACAGAAAAAATGAACAGATTTTATGTGTGTGCACATGTGTATCTGAACATTTGTGTTTATTTCTATGTATATGTTTAAGAGAGAAGCTGATTTTTTTTTCTTTTCTGAAGTATTTACACTGATACTTCCTCATTCCTTGTCCAAGGTTATGATTTCCACAGAATCACCCAGATTGGTGGGGACCCTGGGACTTCCAGCCCAACTTACTTTTTCCAAGAAAGGTCAACAGTGAAGTTAGATTATGTTTCATCCTATTAGCTAACTATTTAGCTCCTATTATTTAACAAAATGAAGAACACCATTCAGAAGAGTCTCACATATTGTGTACCTGTGAAGATCTAAAGTCATTTACTGAATTCCAGATGTACTATCTACCAATTAATACCTAATGTTCTGCTAAACCATCATTGCACAGCTACATTCCAGTGCCTAAAACTAGCAGTATTTGTGTTTATAAATAGTCTATTATGGTTCCTGTTTAATACAAGTTGTACAAAATCTTTTATCATTTGTGCACTTCTATCATACTAAAAAGGCTAAAACAATCCAAAAAGATTTTTTAGTACGTATGCATTTGCTGGGAGCAACACTGAATTTTGTTTTGTTTTGTTTTGTTTTGTTTTATTTTGTTTTATTTTATTTTATTTTATTTTATTTTATTTTATTTTATTTTATGTTTCCGCAGCCTCCTCAGTTAAGATCAGGAAGTTCTACGCTAGAAATCTTGGAAAATGTGCTGATCATTTCCTATCTGCTAGAGATGTAATATGTTGAGTGACAGAGCAAACCAAACTTTCTGTAGCATACTAAGTTTCTTTAAGTTTTGGTTCAGCACAAAGTTGTTGAGTGAGGTGAATGGTAATGACAGACTGCATAGGCAGCTTTAGCCTGAAGTACGTTGTTCTGCATCAGCCTGTTAGATTTGCAGTTGATCACACAGAAAAAAAAGTGGAAGAGACCCACCACCATTTCCAGTTAATCATGGTCAGAGTACAGATATCTGGACAGCGTGCTGAAGGACCACATCTTTTAAAATGATGGCCTGTTCCTATGGCATTGATGGGAGTACACAGTCAAGGACAGATTGGATGGAAGGAGAGCAGGAGCTTACAGTGGGGGAAAATATTCAGGATATGGAAAGAATCAAAATAAAAGATGTTGTTAAGGAGAAGTGGGGTAGAGAACAGCTTTAAAATAATATCATAATAACTGGTGGAAATTGCTGAGTCAATTTTAATGGAAACCAGGAAGAGTTTATAGAAAAGACCAAGGAATGAGTAGAACATCTGCAAATGTTTATTTTTAGTGCCAGGGTTTCCTTTATTAGTTTGAAATCTTTAAATGAATACATAATGTATGATACAAATTTACACTATCCATTAAATCAGACACAGATCCTGAAGATTGAAAAATACATAAATAAATGTTTGTTCAGATTACAAGTCCATCAGGAGGTGTACATTTCTTCTGCTATTAGCTCAATACATATTCCGTGCGTAAGTGGAACAACACCTGAAAGTGCCAGAGCTAGCTTCAATAACTAACTTTGAGTCAATGGGACTGGTTTCTGCTGCTTACCTCTTTTGGAAGTAAACTGAGAAAGAGTAGTTCGTTTTAATTCTGAAGCTGCATTCAGTTTTGAACTGTTTGCAAGTGAGACCAAGATTTCTGTGCAAGTGACTCACAGAGTTGTTAGACGCCACCCAGATTGATTCTTTGCCTACCAGAGCAGACAGTCATTTTTTCCATGTATACATATATCCCAGGAAATTTAAATGATTGCACAGCATAATTCAAAGCTTGTCTGCATTGGTGAGAGTGGGGGGAATTAGCCTGAGGGAGAAGCAAGCCCACCGGGCCTTCATTCATCTCCTGGCAGCATGAGCTCAGCATAGAATGGCTTTCCTCACTCAAAGCAGTGTCTGGGTTTGGATGTTAGCTTCCCAGAGCAGCAGAATGGGAGACAGATGACAGTGATGGGTATGGGTCCAGGCCTGTCTGGGGGAAGGTTTCCTGCGCAGGTTTTTGGGATGACCTTGAACCTAGAAATTGGTTAGCTACTTGCATGTGCAAAGGAGAATGGTGGATGTCTGAATGGAAAGAACTTCAAACCAGAGCACTTCTCAAAAGAGAGGATTGAAGAAGGAACGTGACAGCCACTGCCACATGCAGCATGCCTGACTGATCCAGGCGCAACATTGAAGGAGTCATAATTGGTCAACATGACCATTACAATAACTACTTACTCACAGCGAGAAATGGTATTTATTTAAGATTCTTATGAATTATTTCTATTTAAAATCATGCTTGGAATGCTGCCCAGATTCAGTGTGTAGCCATTACATTCTTGATCCAAGACAGAAAGCTAGGAATTTTGACAAAACCAGTAGGCTTTGATGGCTGGGTACAGTCCACTCCCCAAGAAGTGACTCCATATTGGACAAATCTATCTTTATTTTGGCAGACTAGAGGTCCTCCAACTTCAGCCTAGGGATGAGAAGAGAGAAAAATATAACTCCTTTAGTAATGACACTAGACATGCAAACAACAAAATACTGTCAGGAATATCACTGTGGTAACTCTGAAGGCTTCAGAATATAGCTGAAGTGAGGGCTGAAAAGAGAGTTCCCTTCTACTTATTTTAACAAAAATTTGGAGAGGAAAATCTTTTTTTTTTTTTCTATGCACAGGGGTAACTCCTTTTGTCTGAAGAAGGGAGATCCAAGTACCTGTTGTGGATGTAGGAATATCTCCAGATCAGCATGAGACCAACTACACAACGAAAGCATGTATCTTAATTTTCCACATTCTCTAGCCTACTTGATTCTAGACAAAATTAGTATAACAGCTATTATGCTCTTTCTTAAAACCCAGGCAAGGCAGGGTAGGAATACATGTGCTTAGTAATTTGTGTACATATCAATGAATTCACCATCCATACTCTTGAATGTAGCATTTGTAGTAGCATGACTACCTCCTCAGACAGACTAACATTTGCCTTCTGACTCTGTCTTCAAGTAGACATAGCTTTGTATTGAAAAGTACCTGATATGATATTGTCCATAAAGAAAACCACATTTTGAAAGTCTTATCATATGCTTGTGAAAATTTGAAAACTGGAAGTGCTTTGAGCATTAGCAATCAGGGGATTAAATAGAGAAGTGATACAATGTCAAATGGAAAGCAAAAATATTCACTGGTTTCCCTCTGTCTCTAGGAACAATGGAAAGTCCAAACAGCATTTCAGGGTTACTTTTTGCTGGGAAGGAATATTCACACTACTGGCCTACTGGTACATACAGGATATGTCAGGATGCAACTTGTGGAGGAAGGACTAATTACCCTACACAATTTTGCAGCTATTCTGACTGACAGCGCGAGGGAAGAAAAATGCTATGTATGCCTCAGTCCTCACATTTCATGCAGAGACCTTGAACTGATTAAGCTATTTCTGAGCCTTGGAAACAAAAATTCACATTCAACCTGCTCACCCTGAAAACTAAATTATTCTTACCTCGCAGTAACGTACACTTACAGAAGTGTATCCACCACAGAATTCATGATTACCAATATTTCCATTGAAAAATCCAGGACGATAGCACATTCTGTTTTCAAGTATTGGGAATTCAATGTCTTTTAATCTGTTGCCTGTACCAGTACCTTTGAGGACAATCAAGAAAATAGAACAATTATAAATAATTATAAGTTATAAACCTAGGCACTGTAATGATGCAATGAGGCCTGAGCAATGTAAGGGCTGGGATCTGTCCCTAGCTCTATCATAGACTCCAGCATCCTGAAGTAGCTTGCAGAAGGTTTTAAATTTCTACTAACTGGGTCATTCCTCTCACCAAGCAGTCTGTAAAGTGTTACAAAATTAAGTCAGATGCTTAGTGTGCTGAACCATTTGTTTATTTTAGGCTTCCATTATGTACAGTAGCTATGGCTTATGTCAAGGGAAAAAGCTTGGATTTACTTAAAATTGATTTGAATTCTTTCAAGCCTCAATGTGATGTTTCTCAGACTGGAACTACAGCTGAATTCTCCTAGAATGCACTATATTTAGGTGTGGGGCTCTGGCTGTAGTTTCATAACATGGCAGGACCCTCTTTCCGTTGTTGCTTAAATGCTATAATGGCCTGTTGATTTTTCCATCCTCACGTGCATTGAGAAGAAATCTAAACAGTCTCCTTTTCTTGTGGCAGTGATCGCCAAAATGAAAGTAAGAAGCTGCTGCCACCGTGTGGCATGGTAAACAAGAAAACCCTATCTGCAGAAAAGTGTTGGTGATGCTGATGAACCACACCATTGATTGACTATTCCAAAGCGTTATTTTTATAGCATCAGTTTTATAGCTAAACTACACAGGAAGGAGAAAGAAGCATTGCAATCCACACGAAAGATTATTATGGTGAAGCACAGAGGCAGAAACATGTTTTGTAGAGTTTTTTTCTTTTGAATTGATGAATGCACACACTAAGACACATATGGTTTCAACATTTTACAGGTGGAGTATTACTAAAGTGCTGTCTGACACATAGGGTGAGAAAGGCATTCCTCATATGCTCAGAGAGGCAAATGTGTGTACATGGAGAGAAAGAAACAGAATAATACTGCCTGGTGATTTCTGACTTAGCTAAATCTTCTGCAACATTTGTTGCTTTTTTTTTCTTTCTGATCCCAAAAGTGTATGTATTTTGGGAAAAGATTTGAGAATCCTCCTTAGTTTTCAGTCCCACTGAATATGCTTTACCTTTTGTTTTTCCAAAGGCAGTTAGAAAGCATACGGAGTTTCTTTCCATCATCAGACTTGTTTCAGGCAAACAAACTGGTTTTACATGGTCAGTAATTGTTATAGGACTGGGAAACAAACAGAGAAAAACCAGATACTTAGGCAAATGATAATCCACTTGTTCATTTTTCATACTCAGTAGGCTCTGCAAGAAAGTGGGGAGACGGGGAAAGATAGAGAGGATGATAGTGCTTTGAAACTATACAGATGATTATAAAATAGTGTCTGAATACATCCTGAAAAAAAAGTTACCTATAAGCAACTGAAAGTATCTGAGATATATCTGTGGGCAGAGACACAATACGAGTATATTTTCAGCATGGTGCTAGAGAGCTGATCTCAAGTTATTCAGTCAGAGTAAAAGGAACACACGCAATCACAAGAAAGTGTTCAGGCGATGACTATTGATACAAAACTGAGGACAGTGCTATAGCATACAAAAATGCATAGAGTCCACAATGAAAGAAGGAATGGACAAACTAGTTACAAGCAATATCAAATGCAAAATTGATGGAGCACGAGATTCTTATACTCACCTGAAACTAGTGGGATTTCATTAACTGAGAAACAGAGAGCCTGAGTTGAAATTTAAGTGGAAGTAATTGTTCTATGTTTATTGAAGCTGAAATGTTATGGTGAAAGTTTTAAAAAGGAAAGTCCTCTCAGGTCAAACACAAGCTTTTCATGCTCTTCAACTTATGCGTGGTGAGCAAAAGACCAAGAGGAAAAACAATGAGTAAGAAGAAAATTTGCTGAATCATTCCAGAAGGAAACAAATAATACTGAAATAAATACACAGATTTCAGATGTCTAAGAAAGACACAAAAGAGGGCTTCAGGAATTTACAACTATGCATGTGAATTTTTGCTATATCACAAGCTGGGACTGGTTTTACTGAGTTCTTGGCCAATTTTGATGCTCACGAAACATGCATGTGGCCTGGCCTACGGCCCTAATAGGGAAATTGGACGTTTCTGCTTATTACCTCACAAAGTTCTGGTGCCTCTTTAGCCTAAACTTCAGCTGGTGCTTACAGCCCTAACTGCTCAGCAGGAAAAGCCTCCAAGCAGAAGATCCTCCAGACAGAATTCTACTTGGATTTACTTCTATACTCCCTGTTTCAGCAGAGTTGCAATTCAGCAAGTGCTAAGTGGAACATAACCCCATGACAATCTCTCCCATCCTAAATGAGACTGTCTTTCCTAAGCTGTGTAAGTAGCTCCCACAAGTTCTGCTAGTGAGGTCTTTCAGCAGGAGTGATACTCAGCATTTGCCCTTCATTGGATCCCTAAGCTAATACATTCACACAAGTCCAGGTTAAGATAACTCATGACTAATTGTATGGGAACTGTTGAATCACAGCCTGAACCACTGATTGATCACCTGAGGCAAGCACTGAGTCAGCTACAGGAGCACAGGTGAAGGCAATGTACCTGTATGACTGGAAGGGGTGGAGTCTGGCTCCACCTCTCCCAGACCCCATTTAAGGGCTGACCAGCAGTGGGGAAGGATCTTTTGTTGGAGATCCCTCCTCTGAGGAGTTGTTGGTGAACCTCAACCGTATGGAAAAGGTGAGCCTCTCTTTATTCACTAGTTGTCTGTTTACCATCCAGATAGGCCCAGTAAAATATACCATCTTCCTCACTATTTTCTCTGAGTACCATTCTTTTGGGTTATTCGCCCTACACTAATGAAGGTGAAGAGTGGAAAACTTAGAATGAAGTGGTACCTGTTCAGCTTTACCAGAGCGATGTCTGCTCCACTGGGTTCCTTCAGTAATTTGTGAGCACTTCGGATTTGCAGGGATGGCTCTTCTGCATTTAGGTTCTGTATTCCAAGAAAGATCCTGTAGGAATAGGGCTCTATTGACCTGGAAGAAATGACAGTAAAGAGGTTACACATCCATACACGTATTCAGAAATGTCACTCATAAAATTTCCTGATTTCTTCAGAGAATTGCAACAAGACAAGTGAGTTTGTATTGGCAGTGGGGGATGCTGTGGCCCAGGTGCAAGAAATTGCACTTGGCTTTGTTGAACCTGATGAGGTTCTTCCAGGCACACTGCTGGAGCTTGTGTAGGTCTCTCTAGATAACATCACAGATGTTTTTCAATTTGTTTTGGAAAGGGCAGATGGAAGAAGTAGTCTATTTTGCTCTCTTTTTTTTTTGAATGGAAACACGTGTGGCAGAAAAGTCTATTTGCTGACAAAAAAAGACAAGAAGTAAGGTGCTGCTTGTGAAAATGTAGCAAGCAGCAGGAAATTTCTTGACACAAGTCCTCTTTTTACTTTAGCTAGCCTCAAAGGGAAAGACTCATTTCTCCTTAGATCACTGAAAGAATGATGGGAGAGGGGAAGGAGATGAAGCAATTAAACCACAGCTTTTAAAAGTAATAATAAGAAAAGTAAAACAAACAAACAAAAAAAACCATAACACTGCATACTGGAGTGTGAAAACAGTGACACTCAATTATGTCAGTGCAATGACATTAACTGCATCTTCAGAAAATTCTCATATAGCAGAAGAATTTAGGAAAAGGCACTTCATCCTTCTTGGTCATCAGCCCTAATTGTTTCTAGGGCTTTAATGTACTACATGATTTCACAAGACATACAGTTGCTTACTTCAGACATTGGAGATGCTGCTTGCTTGGTTGCTTTAACTTGGAGAGACTGCAGATGTAGCACAGGCCAAGAAACCACCCCTCAAGACAAGCAAGTAAAGTGCCCAACTGGTACATTTTGTGCCACTGTTGATTTTTTCATCCAGCTGTAATAAATACCTGTCACTCGTTCTAGTGGATACTCACTCTTGCAAGCACTGAGCTGCAGTAAGGACCCACTGCGGATGTATCAGAGTGCCAGCACAATGATGCATGTTGGTACTAGAATAGAGAATGCAATAACCACATTAATTGAAGACTGCACGGACAATTCTCTACCACCTGTACCGTGTGCAGTGGGAAATACTAGCAAACGAGCAATATTACTGCTCAGAGATTGTCTTATGTCACTGCAAGTGAAATCAAAAGCAAATTTTCAAATGACAAACATTATCTGCTTCAGAACATGAGAGCTATGAAAAAATTTGAAACACAGATGAGGTTTTTTTTTTTTTTTGCAGCAATGCTTCTTTTTGATATGTGATGTACTAAGTTTATCTTGAGAAGCAATTAAGATAATGCTAAATTGTTTATTTGTAGGATTGTCTTGGACTAGACCATTGCATCAATCTTGCTGTGGACTTTTAACTTTTCTTGGTATATTATTTATTATAATGACTTTCAGCTATTGTGTGGAAACTTTCAGTAGCCTTTCTGCAAGCACTTCTTTATCTCCTGTACTATCACTCTGTGACAGTGGAAATGCCATGCTTGAAGAGGCCAAAAACACTTATTTTTCTACAGGGAGGTGGTAGTCTTCACATAACTTCTAACACAATAAAAATTTACATTTGGATGTTATGGACTTAACACCCCCAGTGCAAAATGCAATTAACTGTCATTATCCTAAATGAAACTTCCTTCACCATTTCAGTAAATCTAAGTGTACTCAATATTTGCAGTTGAAGTTTGCCCTCTAGAAATATAGGATAAAGTTGGGATTTTTGTGCTAATGATCCAATAAAAACCTTCCTGTGAACATTTTGTCAAAAGAAAAAAAATGTTAGTTTTGTGTGTTCAGTCATGTAGAAACCAAGCCCAGTTTCCAGAAGCATATACATTCTTTTGCACCGATCCCTTTCGAATGTTCTAGTGAAACCCTGGTGCTGAGGGATGGTGAGGCATTCTGGAATATCAGTACCTTATCCTGAGACTGACATGCCAAGGCCAAGACCCCAGAGATGCATCACACATGCTGTATTGCTCACAGGTCCGCCCACTTCTTGAGAATTTTCCACAGTCATGCTCAGAAGAAGCTACAACATTAAAAAAAAAAAAAGCTACAATTAAAAATGTTGGTTCACTTCTGTAATGCCACTCTCAGTGTAATCTCATGGAAAGAGAAAGAGATTAGGCTCTTTTATATCTTCTTTAGTCTTTCAGTGTTAACGTTGGTTAAAAGGAACTATGGATAAAGAAACATCCAGAACATTTGGATTGCATTGTAGTATCATTATTCAGAGTGTTTCAACCTGGCACTAATGCATGATGTTTGACATGACAAGAAATAAAAAAAAAAGGCAAAAATTGCCAGATATATCAAATATTTAGATATACTACAATGGGCCCTACCTAATTAGGAAAATCTGAAGTGGAAGTTGAAGGGAAAAGAGAGTTAAAGTGAGTAAGTTTATTGTCCAGGTTAATTCAATTCAATGAGAATTCCTAAATTCTTCTACCCTTTACAGCCTACATCCTGATTGAATTCAAACCAATCAGTGAATTGTAAATGAAGTTTACCCTCTGTTTCCTTGTCACAAAACTTTCCAATTTTTCCCTCACACATCTCAGTTTCCTTTTAATCCAGTTTAAGGAACCAAGTAACACCTTCAAGAGCTACGTGATGCTTCTATGGACATGAAACTTATTACTTTTGCTATGAGAAAATTAGTAAAGTAATCACAGGCAACAGACTGTAAGACAGACATTTTAATTTTAAAATCTATTATTCCAAGGTTCTTTAGAGGAGAGATCAGATTGCAGAAGTGAAATTCCATCACAGCAGTTCCAGTGAGGAGGATTTTTACAAGCTGTGGGACCTGCTGTTTTTTGTAACGTTCTGTATTCTTTTGGCCTGTGCAACCCTTAGGTCTGGTTGGCAAAAATGTGCAGAATTGTAACTCGTTGCTGCTTAGATGAACACACTAGATGGACAGCTTGATGAAAATTATGTACTTCTAATGGAGTGACCATTCTTCACTATTACACATTGCTACGCTGTCAGGGTCCTGTCCTCTAGATGTTACACTAATACAAATAATACATGAGATGAAGAAGAAATAGACTTTTCGTATCCCCAACATATATATATGTACAAATATACACATTTATACATATGCAAGCGTGTATTATTTATATACATGTACGTGTTTGTGCATTTATACATCTGTATGTATATATCTATGCAAAAGCATCTGTCAAAATTCAGACAAAGAAGGGAAGAGCAAAGCAAGTGAGCTGCCTCTGGCACATAAGCTAAGCAGCACTGCCAGTACACCAGAGCTGTTATTGACGTCAGTTCCCAGGTCACCGCAGAAATTAAGGCAGCTATCAATGTTGAATTTTCTTCAGACACTACAGCTGCTCAGTATAATAAATAGAAAGAATGAATTAAGGAAATCTGCATAAAATATTCAGGACCAAATTCACTCCTTACTCCAAAAGAAAAGCAAAATGTCAAGGGACAAATTACTTTTACATCCAGATCAGAAGAAAAGTTATGTCAGCAGATGATGAAAATGATTTTTGTTTAATCTCTGGGTCTCCCAGCTAACAGGAAATTGTATTAGCAGCTTCTCAAGGCATTAGTCCTGCCACAAAGTGCATGGAAAGACTAGCACGCACATCAAGAAAATGCTCTCCTTTGTTTGAGGACTGCAAGGAAAGAATGCATCTTTCCATGGCTTCATTAGGTATTTCAAATTCACCTGGCAACTCTGAGTGCTCAGTTTCTCTGATAATAAAGAACATATGAAAGGTTATCTATGAAATCTTGTTGATGATTCTCAACAGCAGGTTATCTAATCTTTGGCTGAATATTAAACGCGTCTGGTTTTGTCTCACTTCCATATGGATCTATATTGAAATCTAAAGCTACTACCTACTTTAGCTGTTTGTACTGAATTTGAAACTTTTCATAATAATATGTTGCAGAAAGGGAAAATAGAGAAGTCTTTAAGGATAATTACAGCAGCGCGGGATTTCACAGTACTCCCATATTTTTTCTGGATCTGTTGTGAAGCACCAAAGACCATTTACATCTCCATCAGGATTCCTGCAATACTGTAATAATTACAGAAACAAAAAATGAAGACTCCAAATATTAGCCATGGAATGAAGAATTCTACAAGTGCAAGTTTTCTAAAAATGTTAAGCAAAAACTTTGAATTATGTTCCCCAACCACTTCCTCACTGGATGTTAAACAGTTTCTATTCCCTCTAAACAAAATGTATTGTTTTCTGTATCTCAAAACCAAATGTAAAATTAGACAAATATGATAAAGTAGCTATCGTTTTCTGAATCACCAGGAGTCAACCTAGCTCAAGTGCTCTTTAAGTAAAGCTTGAAGCAGGATGAGTAAGTGTTTTGTAATAAGGCTTAATTCTTTTTCTACTGAAATTAGTGAAAGCAAATTGGGTAAATCCTGAGAGTTTGCCAGAATCTGGCTCAGTTGGTGACATACAACAAAAGGCATTGCTCTGGTGCTTGAAAAAATAAGGGAAGGCCTTATCAGCTCTACGTTGTACATCTATGCTTGAAATACCAACATCTTAGGTACTATAAAATGCATCCTTCCCTCTTCACCACTGCTATAGGTCTGGGTAATCAGCACGACGATGTGAAATGTTTGCTGAGGAGTCTTGAAGAAAGGAGTCAATATTCAATGACACCAGTGGCAGTAGAAGATGTTTTACATTTTTATCCAGGCCTGCTCTTGGATGAGTCAGAGGAGTGAAGTATTTGTGGCTATGAGGGCTCTGAGAACTCCACTCTTGACAAGTTCTGCCATTTCCCGTTTTTGCTACTGTGCCGCGATAGTCTTTACCATTGCCATTAATGCAGTCTGTGAAAAAAGAGGGAAAAGGAAATGACTGTTATCTACTGAATCTATATGTGCTGGTTTTGTGGAAAACAGAACTAAGGCAGATTAAGTACTTCTAGGACTTGCACATTCTCTGCTGTCTTTAGCAGAATGTCAAAGATGTACCCAGGGTTGTGATCCCTTGATTGTCAAGACAGATATTCTTGTGCGTATACAGAGTAATTGAACTGCAAAAAAAATGTATTCAAGGAACTTCAGGCTGAAATTTTTCTGAAGCATATTGCAATATCTGAAGACTCAAAGATCCTGGCTAAACTAAAATCAGGAAGAACCTTTCATGAGAAAATCATGTTAGCAGCACTGAGAGAGCAATTGCCTTCAAGAACATTGCTTCAGGTACTTCCTCCTTCTGTGTATAAGTGCCTTCTAGGACTGAATCTTTCATCCAGCTGTGAACTTCTTTTGCAACCCAAAGATGCTGTGGACACTCTACAGGGCATTCAGAAAAGTCACAGTGCTTTGACAAACATAGGCTATTAATTAAGGAAGCAATAAAGGATAGAGTAAAAGCCTACTTCTCTTGGTGCATGCATTTTGAAAAACACAGTTGCCTATGAACAATACGACAAGATAAGGACAACCTCCTAAAAACAATAAAGCAAGGCACGAGCAAAATTCCCTGAAAATTTATTATCGTTGGATTTCAATAGCACACAGCTACAGAAACACTAGAAATGTTGTCTATCTTCATTTTCTCCTAAACAAAAATAATATCCCATAGAATGCAATGTAAAATGATGCAGGCTGCAGATTATATTCTGGCTAAGGAGTATTTGCTGCAAAATTCAGCAGTACCATTGTGAAAGCTAGAGGAGAGATGTGCCTGTTTTGTTGCAGCACCACTCAAGAATAATTGTGTTAGATAGCTACTTGTTTTATCCATAGACCGTAGAGGAGGTGACAGCTATAGCCAGCTGTTACCAGATGTTGTGGGGGGTATAGTGAGGTCAACATTTTGTGCCACTGTTGCAGGAGGGTCATTTGGTGTGGCTTCCTCAATGTGATCATCACATCTCTTGAGATTGCAGTACTCCCATGGAACGCTGGGGTCTGTGGTGAAACACCATGGGCGGCTGTCACCATCTGGGTTTCTACAATAGTTCTCCCTCAAATCCCTGCAAAAATAAGTAGAAATATTCATGCTATGTAAGATTGAAAGTAATCACAGGAATGCCTTGCCAGAAAGCTGTATACTACACAGAGATAAATACATTTATTAATTCTCTTACTTCTTGCCAAATCTGTTATTTCCACCAAAAACATCTATCATAAAACTGGAGTTTTATTTCTCATGTACATCAGAGACATGAATATATTTATGCATAAGGCAATGTATCTCAACCACTGGCTTAAACTGTGACTGCAATACGTTGATATGTTGAGTAGCTATGACAATAAGTTTATTTTGAAGTACATATATATGAGCATACATAATCATGTGAATGTGTAAATTAGCTATAAATATGCTGGAAGATTTTTATTTTATTTTTTTAATGCCAAGGGGTTCTTTCTCATAGGAAGGAGAATAGAAATTAACTAGTCATGCAAATTATAACTATTATTATTAATTTTATTAAACAATCCAACAAACAAACACTTGGTATTCAGAGGGTGCACTCTACTTGTTGGGGTGAATGGAACTGGAAATCCTCTCTCCAATAATTTACAGAATTGCAGTATTTTCTCAACCCAAAAAAACTGAAATACTTTTTATTTTTTTTTAATATGCCAGAACACACTAATTCTGCATTTTCACAGTTACATTTCAATTATTTTAAATCTCTGTGAAAAAAAGTGACTCCACTGAGGGTATTTCAGTTTCAATGTATAAGTACTTTTGATGACAAAAACATGACTAAAAAAATCAGTCGCAGAAATTGAAAACTGAATTTAATTAGGATGGCATCATAAAAAAAATAAAAAGAAAAAGAAAAAATAAAAACAAAAATAAAAACAAAAACAAAAATAAAAATAAATAAAGGAAAACAATTTTTAAAGTAGTAATCTTCCTGCCCGTCACAGAATCATAGGAGGTGGAAGGGACTTACAGAGCATCAAGTCTAACCCCTTGCTAAAACAGGTCACATAAGAAAGCATCCCTGTGGGATTTGAACATCTTCAGATAAGACTCCACTACCTCTCTGGTCATACTATTCCAGTCCTCATTTTTCTTCATGTTTGTATGGAACTTCCTATGATTGAGCTTGTACCCATTGCCCCTTGTTCTCTCACTGGGCACCACTGAAAGGAGCCTGGTCCCATCCATTTGATTCTCACCTATACTCTTGATTATGGATATCATATTAATTCTCTTGTTTCTGCGTGCTTATATAACTGACACATTAGTAATTATGGTTAGTTCTCTTAAGTTATTACTAATTCAGTATTTTTATTCTGAAGAAGAAACTAAATAAGATAAGTGAGAAAATTCAGTGAATTCAATTCTGAGTGTCCAATTCCAACCAGTAAGAATGCTTCAAATGGTATCTCTGATCATGATGTACTTGTCAGTGTTCTTTGCAACATACATACTGTGCTGTCTCCAGGTAAAACAAGTAGAAAATGTACTGCAAATTCCTAAATAAAATGCATATTTTAGCAGATGCCTGAACTCTGGATACAACCCTCTCAGATTTGGTTACACCAGTTCAGGTTTATGAATAAAAGGACAAAGCTGTATTTTAAAAATAATTTAAATTACAGGAAAACACAGTTTAGAAAAATAAGAGTAATAGAAAATGTTTCTGAATCTAGGTAAAATTGTAGTGAAAGAAATTATCCTTTATAGATACATTCCCTATCAGTGTTTTAAAACATAGACACTGAGATAACAAAATCAGTCTCATTTTCACCACTGATCACTGTCAGATAGAGAAAAAAAAGTGAGATAAACATACGCATTTGGGAACTTTTCTGGGGTCTTTCCATGGTCATGTGGAGATTTGGAGTTCCAGGCTTGGCATTTCCGTCCTGATACAGTGATGGAAGTTGTGCCACGATAATTCAGGCCTTCGCCTTGATAGCACTCCTCTGGCAAGAATACCTGTACAGTCACATCTGCAGAAAAAAAAAAGAAAAAAAAACACCCCAGAAACAGATCACTTGCATCATGATTTTATGATCATATTGAGCGGGCACAAGAAAGCATCAAACAAAAAGGATTCACTCATTAACACAGTGGATTTCCTAAGAGAGCATCTTAGGCAGTGTGAAAAATGGAAGGGTATTTCCAAAGGTATTTGGAACTTTCACAGATTATCCTCAAACATCAGATGCCAGCCAGAGGAGGCTGCATTCCTCTGTTTCATTTTGGCATTTGTGGAAGTGTTTGAGTTGAAAAGGAAAACTTCACAAAGATGAGAATCTTAGTGATTTTGTCTCTATTTCTAAAATACAGATTATGTTAAATCTCTGATCTCCTCTTATCCTTTTAATTGAACTAACACTTTCTTGTTATTTTCTCTGCTTTAAGTCAATGGGTATTTCTCATGAGATTTTGTTATAATTGGACTTTGGAACTATTGTCCCCTCTTCTTTTTTTTTTTTTCCAAAAATGGGACTTCCATTTATTTAGTACTTTTAATCTCTATTAAACTCTTTTTTATTTTTCCAATTAATTGCTAATAATACCCTGCATTTGGAAAACAAAACCAAACAGAACACCTTTTTGATTCTGCAATTCTTGTGCTGGGTCATTTGGTGTCTTACAGTCTTCACTGTACTTCCATTTGAAGTACACTGATTGTCAAGTTTTCTAGCATATCTAGCAGAAAGACTGCATTAACAGCAGCAACAATGTGACTGAAAATTGAAGTTCACGAAGAGAAGACAGAAGTGTGTCTCTGCTTTGATGTCCTTATGTGCACTCCACTAGTTGCACTCCACTACTCATACCAGCACTCTGTTCTGTCCCATCACATTGTGGAATTGCACAGTATTCCCACCGAACACTGCTGTTGATGGTGTAGCACCAGGGCCTCTTCTCTCTGTTAGGGTTTCTGCAGTAGTTTTCCTCTAAACCCCTGAAACAGAAACACTTTAAATAATTCACTGGAGATTAAAAAAAAAAGGGTTATGTACAAGACCATTCACAGTTGCTGCATGCAAAACTCATCTCAGTTAATATATATACATTCTTTTTACAAATATATTACCTCATTCACTGCTACTTTGAAGCTAGTCAACAGCCACTGAATTTATAGTCTAAATGGTGATGTCATTTCAAGAGTTTCTATGATGCCCACAATTTCCCCTCTTTTTCTGAGATCAGGAGAGGGCAGTAACAGCTGACTTTGAAACACAAGCCATTAATGCACCTGACCCTTACTGCAAGACCAAGGCAAGGCTGGATGTCACATGGTGCAAGCCGCTCTCTGCCCTCAACGGCCTTCTGCAGTGGTAATAGACAGGGTTTTACATGCCCAGAAAATCTTACAGGATCCATTTCATAACCCACAGGTCCCCAATTGAACAGAGAACAGAACTTAAAGTCTAATTGGTCCCAGCTACTTGTGCCCATTGATAATGCTCTGTAGACCCAGCTCCTCTGACCTCAGAGCACAGGGAATTATTGGAGCATCTTGATCATTGCTCTTCAGAAGAGTACCACATCAAAAGAGTGTCAGAGAACACAACCAGAGTTTTGTTTACATAAAAGCAGTAAACACTTACAACTGTGGTGGGATGAGAAGGAATGCAAGTACATGTAAGATAAGGACATGAGAATTAAGTCGTTTAAAAAAAAGTAGTACAGAAGATAATGAACAAACAAGACCTGAACAGCAGTAGTGAGAGATGACAAAAAGAGAGAAAATGGCTTATCAGTATAACTGCTCCTCTTGTCTTTTTATTAGGATCACCAAGGGAAAACTATGCTCTTGGGTATTTGCTAAAATTGAGGAGGCTCAGCATACTTGCAGGGATATCTGTCAGGAATCCAGCCATGTTTGTGAGGAAACTGCGTGTCCCAGTGCTGGCAGGTGGTGCCTGATTCAGTGATGGCTATCCTGCCTCGGTAGTCATCTCCATTCCCTGAAATACACTGAAAGCCCAGGCCAGAGACTGGAGGATGCGTAGCTGTAATTGGATTAATTAAAAAAAAAAAAAAAAAGTGAAGAATAGAAAATATGCAGCTAGAAAATGCCTATATTAAAAAACTATTGCTTTCTATAATGGTGACGTACCAATTTTTCTTTCAGCAGAGATTATATTGGTGAAAAGCCATGGCAATGCCTAAGCACATGTTTTCACAAGCAGTCAGGCTGACAGTTGACTGCCCTGTGTCTGCCCCTATATAACAGTCACCAAAGAGGTCACTTCAGAGGTAGAATTCTGGAGTCAGTGGATTGGGAATATGAGTAGGAAGAAAGAATGAGAGAAAACTAATTGGCTTGGCATATGGGGAACATCAAAATAACAACAGTGAATAGAGCCACAGAACCTCCAGGGGGCAAAAGAAAAGGGAACGTAAAATACATTGATGTAACATCAACATTGTATAGTTAATTACCAGAGCAGAAAAAATGGGACTCAAGAAGGTTGGTCTCTTCTTTAAACTCTAAGTTTTAAGCCTAAAATGGAGAAACTATGGTATCTTTCACAACTTCCTCATCATACCTATAATTGTGCTTGCTGAAGTGAACTACATCTAGTAAACAAACAGTGCTGCTTACAGCACTGGCAAGAGTAGATGCTAAGAAAGCAAGCTCTACTGATACAAACACAAAGTATTTTCTCAGAGTGCAGTCTAGTTCTACTAATGGCAGCGCTAATATCATTATTCAGTTCTTTGGAAATGCCCAGATCTATTGTGTTCTTCTTCAAGGTCAAAGTTAGCTAACAATTGAATTAGGTTTTCTTCTGAGGCCTGAACATGTTTCTCAGAACTTATCCCTCACTAAGAAAAGGGCAGTGCTAGATGTGCTGGCCAAACTCTGGTAAGCTATCACAATATGGCCATGGAGGCTTATGTGTTTCTCATGACTCTGCCTTCTCAGGTAACTGGAAAAGCCAGGTGGTTGAAGATAAAATGCTCTGCCTCTCAGGTGAACTGAAAAGTAAGGTGGTTTAACGCAAATCCGTGTTTCTGTAACACCTCTGGCACTGTAGTGCTTTGTGACACCTGCACACCTAATGTGACCCCTAGGTCACCTTACATGATTTTGTGCAATAGGAGCATAGTGAGTGATTCTGCTAATTAATGTGCACTTTCCCATACTCACAAGGATTTCCTCAGGATACTAAAAACTGTCACTTCTTGTCTTTCCCCTCCCACATTATTTCAATTAGAAGAGCTACCCTGTGGAGTGATCTCAAGAAGTCAGACTCACTGCAACGAGGAATGTTGCAATATTCCCAGCGCTTAGTGGGGCTCATGGTGAAACACCAGGGCCGAAGTTCACCATCTGGATTACGGCAATAATTCATCTTCAGATCCTTCCCTGGAAAGCTGCACATTGAAAATGAAAGATAAGCTTATGCTGTGGGTAGCTGTAGCAGTAAGGCTGATTGCAGGCAGGGTCTCCCAAGTACTCCAGAAATGAGTGAGGCAACACAGTACTGAGCATGACTCACTGTTTCAGGGTATATCCATGCATATGAGGTTCTTGGGCATCCCAGCGCTGACACTCAAGCCCAGACTCTGTTCTGGAAACATTTCCGTGGTAATCTTCACCATTACACTCCATGCACTCCACTGTAGGATCTATGTGGAATGAAAACAAAGCAAGGTTCACCAGCCTTTGAACTGTGATTCTCATGAGAGACTATATTGACAGAAAAACAGAAATAATAGAAATCTGTTGTTCTTTCAGAAGGATTTGCTCTAAACAGTGATTAAAGGAATCCAGAAGACTGAATTATAGCCTAATCAGATGAATCAGGCTTCAGGGGTACATTTGCAGGAAGGGCTTTATCATGTATTTGCATGTACTGATTGCACTGGAGTTTTTATATGCGACACAGAACCTGGGTTATTCTTTACTCTTGGTAAAATTAAATAAATCACTAGGGGTACGAGCAGAACAATACCAGCAAATGACTTAAAAAAAATCCTCTGTATCTACAACATTATTTTCAAACTGGAACCAGCTAGGAAAACAGTCCTTGTGCTGAGATCTTGAGTTTCAGCTTGACCTAAATTCACATTTGAAAATAATATTCAATAATAAAACACGAACGAACTGCAGGAATAATATTACATGAAATCCCCTTCCCAGAAAAATAAATGTACCTTCTCCAGCCTGCATGACCTGTCCCTCACACTCTGGGATGCTACAGTAATCAAATCTTGTAGCAGGATCTGTTGTATAACACCAGGGTCCTCTTACATCCCCATCAGGGTTTCTACAGTAGTTTTCCTCCAGTTCTGCTCTGGGATATTTCTCAGGTGTAAAGCTGTAATAGTATTAAAATTATATTTTAATACAATTCATTAAGTAGAACAGAACGGATATGCCCACTTTCGGGCTGTACTCATCCATAGTTGAAATGAGAGAAACAGATTCCATGTTCTAATCCATGAATGAAATCTGACAACCATTTTCTAATGATCATTAGTAGTAACCTCCTCTTAGACTCCAATAAAACACTGCCAATTACGAGTGAGCATCCAGTTTATAAGAACTGCAAATCTTGAAGAAATATTATCATCTCTACTGCATGTATCCAGCTATCTAGTCAACTTGTTGCAGCCTGAAGGTCTGTGATGTATTTTTTCTAACACAGCTACTTGAAAAGTGTAGTATTTCTGGAGGCTATTCACCTAGTGCAACTGGATTCAAACTTGAAGAGACTGAAGGAAGTCACCTGATGAATTTTCCTATAGCAATCCTCCCTGAGAAGACTAGAAGATTTTTAAACTACAAATCTAAGTAAGCGGTTCCAATTTTCATTAGAATGAAGGCTGTCAGGGGAGGCAGAGAGCTGGAAAGACACCACTGCTCATTTTTTTTTCACATCTTCAACAAAAGAGAGAAATTCTGGCCTCATTGTCACCAGTAGTAAAATTTTCAGTCAGTGCTGGTGGAAGCAGAATTTCATCTTCTTAAGATGCACAGTGAGTTGACAAAACTTCTCTAGCTGACAATGCAGCTTTTCCTTATCTAGACCATTGCAGTTTTCTGCCAGTGGAATCAGAAATAACATGAGATCTGAAATTTGACTTAAAATGTCATTTTAATAACTTGCAATATTAAGTTTTTTCTATACATAAAGTTGGGGACGCTTGGAAACAATTCAGAACAACATAAAGACAACTATAAATATGGCCATACTTTGGATTGTGGGGTGATTTTTCTGCCCACTTTTGACACGGAATACCTCTCCAAGTTTTGGCTTCTGTTCCTCTGTAGTCCTTCCCAATTCCTCTTTTACACTGTAGAAGGTAAACTGAAATAGATTTTTTTTTTAATTCAGTAATGTTACAACATTACATCTCTTATAACTCATAATATGCAGATTTAACTCTGAAGTTAATCCATTTAGCTACGTTTTGAATCCCCCACACGTAAACACAGAAATGTGATTCCATAAGGTATTTTAAAATACATTAGTAATGAATAAGAAAGTAGAGAATAAAATTCTTGAAGCATTTATGAACCCAGTAAAATCAAATTAGAAAAGATGCAGTAAGTTTCTACTATGAACTGCATATTTATATTACCATAATACTGAGATATAAAACAAGGTCTTTCACTGACATCTAAAGATTCTTTGAGATGTACTGGTGATAAGCACATTCACAGCAACTGTCCCTTCAAGAGACTATAAATTATAGAACCGTGAATATCTGAGACTGGGAAGGTCAGTGGGATGAACTTTGGGTGTGGAGGCGTCCAAAAAAACAAATAAGAGAGAAACCAATAGCATTCCCTCCTTTTCCTGAGAAGTGAAGGCTCCTGGATATAAAAATCATGTCCTCTGGTAATAACTTTAGGATCAGGTGCATCTCTTTAGGTGTTTCAGAAGTTTGGAAGAGCTTAGACAATGGCAAGCAGTGTAAAGGAGCACAGATGAAGTAAGGGCTGTGTCTTGATTTGCGCTGCTTTACACCAGTTGTTACTTTCTGGCCCCCTGTTACAGAATATCATTAGGGTCAATTATACTTAATTTAGAAGAGTGATTTCAAGCTAATAATTACTTCTGCATGTGTCTATTTGGTTTCAATATATGCAGAAAAATTGTACAGAAGAAATTCCTCCTTTAATCCATTTCTAACTCAAAAGGAAACAGATCAGTTTTTACCTTAGTAAAAGATTTAAAATGTTGAGGCACTGGCTGCAATCATTACTTCTACTGATTTCTTCTAAGTAAATACATAGTGGGAAGAAAAAAAAGGCATGATTTTTGCTTTGTAGTGTGCTTATTAGCCTGTCATGACTAAAGGAGATCTGACTGAGTCCAGCCCAAGTCTTATGTCAGAATTCTTGGTGCAGTATGAGAAATTTTCTGGCAGCTCCAAGTCAATTCATAATGGGTTCAAGCTCACCTCTCTGAAACTGTGACCACCTACAATCATTTGCACCAGCACTGCAGCAGGGAGTGCAAGGATGCAGTAAAAATAGGCTTAATGTATAAACGTATAGTGCCATATTATATACGTACTTTTCTTTTCATAGAGAACTGTGTCTTCACTGTAGAATATGACTGTTGTTTTGGTATTTTCAGACAATGTCAAACACTGTAGCTTTTTCTTGGTGAATAGGAAGGCCCTGAGAAGAATATAGGAAACAATATCTTTAATTCAGTTCAAATTTTCGAATTTTCAAATTTTAATTATTTTTCCATAAATCATTAGTTTACTAGCACTTTCTTATATCCATTTACCTCGTTCAGAGGCTGTGCTCAATATTTGATACACTGACATTTTCTACTGCTCTGATGTGGCTGGTGTTTTGAACATGTGAGAAGCTAGCTACAGCCTTGGCAGAACACTGCCAATGGCACTCTAGCTTCTTAAGTTAGTGCCTTTCCCTACAATGAATTAAAAACATCTCACTCTACTTTTGTGAAACAAAGCAGCATCAAGTCTACCCTGCAGGTAGAACTGGATAAGAGCAGGAATTAGGGCTTTTGTAGAGAAAGACTGATGAGAAAGACTGAAGAATCACCTTTTACTTGACCTTTTGCTAATTTATGGGTGGAGATAAGCCATGAGACAAGGGCACAGGCAATGCTATTGTAGGCAGGGCTGCTGTAGCATAGGGATGCTGGTGTGAGAACAGCTGTAGCACATGGCTCTTAATCCCATTCTGGATTACCCATGTGTGCAGATTGTGCACTTCTCAAACAGCCCTTGTTGCCTGCATGGCCAGCTGCCCTGTTCTCTGGAGGAGAAGGGCTCTTTCCAAGAGGGGCTTCCCAGGAGCTGGCACCTGAGTGAAAGTCCCTTGTGCTCCCCAAGGGCTCAGGACTTGTTTTACACAAATGTGTTCATGTACGTCCCATGCTGAGGTTCCCATCCTGCTTTCTGAGTAGAATATTTTTGAAGAAAATGTGTAGAGCAAAAGGGTTGAAGAAGGCTTCTAAGCAACAGCAGAAAGTGTTTTAAGATTAAACAGAAATTACCTGCAATTAAAATTTACTTCAGCATCACATTTCTCTGCACATTCTTTTTCATTGTTTGTACTGTAAAACTGTTTATTTCTAGTAAGTACCCAAACACTCTCTGTTCTTAAATAGCCATCCAGTATGTCTCCTTTCACTACAAGAGAAGAAAAGGAATCAGGCATTAAAAATTAGAATTTTGCAGTTAAGAAGATCTGTGACTTTGTGTCCCACTTTTCATATCAGATAGGCAAAGCTGTGAAACAAACACCAGTCAAAGAAAAATGGGAAGTGGTATCAATACTGAAGTTTTGAAGAACTATGAATTGGGAGAATATGAGATTATGAGCATATGTGGAAACCATAATCACCAGTTTCATTGGTCACTGAAGAGTTGTTTGTTCCTATATATCTTGCCCTAGAGTAAGAAATCTCAGTCATAAAATGATGGTGCACTCCTTCACAATGACCATCGCTGTGTTTGTTGCAATGGCTTAAACAGGCTTAATAATGAATTTGTCAGGCTGCATCTTTGGTGCAACAGAATACTCCATTATAAATTAGAGAATCAATTAGCGTGATTGTATCTGAAAGTCACATGTGCATCAGATGCAAATGATGTATTTGCTCATATATTTAACAATTAGCTCTCAAATATTTTTACTCATAAAGGAATTTTCCACCTAATTAATTTCTTTCATGTCCATTAAGATTCCATGTTTCTGTTTCTAATATTAAGAACAATTTGTTTCCATACCCAGTATTAGGTTACAGTTACAGAAGTCATGCAGCTTAATTATTTCATTTTTCAAGAAAGCTACAGTTGACATACACAGCAAAGTCAAAGTTGCTTTCTCTGGGGAACCCCAGTTCCAGCATCACTGATATGTGGATAGTTCATACAACTTTGTGGATGCTCTCAAAATTCATATGTTCTCTTTAGTGAAACTCCTAGTTTCTTTAGGAATTGTAAAAAAGAATTCTAGGCTTCCTTCTAGAAAAATTAATCTAGTTTGTTGAAAACAAGATTTCTACCTACTGCTCCCAAGAAAATAGAGAACATTTGTATTAAGAGTTTGACAAGAGAAACTGTGAAGTCACTGAAATATCAGGGAGATTTTTTCTTACTTTTTTAATCTTTGTTTTAAATATTACTTTTAAAAACCTTAAAACTCCTGCCATAATGGATGAAAATCAGGATCACCACACTTGACAATGCGTGGCAGTAGAAATAGCTCCAGGATTTGATCCAGGGCCTGCTGAATTAGAGATACTGCCTCACTGACTGCTGTGGACTTTCTCAGAGGCTTTTGGACTACTTGCTGAAGGTGTCCATGTTTCTGGCCATTTGGCATGTTGGTAAATGCTGGCCATTTAATTCCCATGTAGAAGCCAAGGCTGTTGCTCTTCTGCTACCTCCAACAAGCACCAAAGCAACCACAGATCTGACTTGATAGCCAGAAAGCCCCAAATTGTCCATGTAAGTAGTAACACATGGGTTTGGTGACCCACTAGCACAACATGAAACTTTCAAGCACTTGGCCCCCATCTCACCCACACAAATGGAAGGAAAAAGACTCTTACCTGAGCTAAGCAAGAAAAGAAGGATCAAGGTAGCTTTGTTAACTCCCATTTTGGCCCAGCTATCGGGCGCTGAAAGTTGTGTCTGTCAGTGCACAAAGTTTTATTGACTTGTACTGGATTGAGGAGGCATCAAACAAACAGGGCAGGCAGATTAAGTTAATGATTCTCCCATACTGTGATCCCTCTTTGCCATACAGTTGATGTTCAAACAACCTTGAATCGGATATTTCCAAATCAGATTCAGTCATTTGTATTGGATGCTGGGAAATGCGAAGGCACTCTTGTTTTGTGGGGCACGTTTTTTTTTCTCAGTTTGCTTGGCCTCATTTTGCTAAAGCAAAGGTGGAGTTCACAGTGGTGGAAAATATATGCACTATCTCTAGGCACAATTTTATTCTACATGGTGCTGTGTATTCTTCCTTAGGTTGCAATGATATCTCCAGCCTCAGACTTGCATGGTCTTTGAACTACTTAGGATTTACCGTGCTTTGTAAAATACATCCCCATACCAGCTCCAGATAATGCTGCCTCAGAATTTCTTTTGAGTTATCTCATTTCTTTCCTGAGAGAAATAAGCTTCCTTCCTGCAATTGTTTCCCATTTCTGGGTTGTGCTTGTTTGTTGTTCACAAATTGGGAAGCATGATTTACTTTGGTGCAATGTATAATGTATACGTATTAACCAAGTAATGATACTGAAATCTCAAGATATCTCAGGACTACCTAGAGTCCATCAAAAGATGCACAAGGTGCTCACACACATTTCAGTGACACATCCATCCCCTATGGGGCTCAGCTGAGATAAATCAGGCAATCAGTGCCCTATGGCTTTCAGCTGGTTTACCTGCCTAGTCAATAAAACCTGTAGTTGAAAGTAACAAGGCATGGTTAGATTAAATTGAAGTTAGGAGATTTAAAGGTTTTTCAGGCTGTATTGGATGAATGATGTTTTTGGAAATGGCATAAACCATATGGGAATGAGATGAAACAAGATTAGGAGATTGTTCCTCCTTGAAGAGGTCACAGAGGACCTGAAGATTAACAAGTTTGCTATATGAGAGAAGTGATTTTACCAATAGAGGCATGAAGACATGGTGAATGGGGTTACAAATCATGCTGAGCCAAACCTCGCTTGTTTTGTGACCAACAGCTCTTAAATAATAATTGCTACAGAATATAAATGCGGAAGTCTGAAGTTGCTCTAGATGTGTTTGTGAGTATAATGGGATAGCCTTATCTCTTGGATCTCATTTAAGCCTTAGGTCAGTCAAAGCCAGAGAGATTTTATGCTATAAATAAGAAAAGTCCCATCATTCATTTCTCCTGAAAGCCTAGCTCTTGTCCTGCTTGGTTTTGCTAGGGATTTTCTGTAGAATATGCTGTTCAGGCAATGCCCAGAAGGGTGCAGCAGATGATTCTTCTTTTGACAAGGTAGGTGAGTCTGAACCAGTACAGGCAGAGATGCCTGGTGTTTTCCTGAAGAACAAATGACTGAGGGATTTATTATTTCCTTGATTGTCTCACAGCACTCTTGAGGAGATTTGTCTTATGTAACTAAGTTATTTGCTTTCTCAATTCTTTCCTTTATTCCTCCCATCACAGTAAATCAATAGAATACTGAGACAGTGAAAACAGAAAAGAGGTTGATTTGAGGCTGAAATTTCAGTAATGGATGGAAGAAGAGCGTGAAAATATGCCCTAAGATTTAACAGTGCAAAAGGAGACAGATTTACATGTGCTTGTTTGTTTTACATCTTCACTGGGAATTTCATGCAGTCCTGTTGTGCTGGCTTGGAGTGTGTATTTTTCTTTTGATGAACAAGACTTACCCATTAATCAAAGATACGCTTCAAGCTACTGATTCAGTAAAGTCTATCAGTGGCATAGAAATATTTCTGCTGTCTTCAGAGGACTTTTAGAAAGGCCTTGTGTGTTCTCTAAATTTTTAAATTTGTTCCTACTCTCGTAGAAAAACAAGTTTAGGAACAGAAAAGATGATTGCATTTCCTATTGAGTGAGTGAGAAATAAGTGTTTCTTGTCAAGGATAGGTCCTTCTTTGAGGAAATAGTAACAGGAGAATTTATCTGAGAACTGGCTCTTTATACTCGTCTGAAACAAATAATGTGAGTCACAACCTCCATGAAATATAAATAAGTTATCATTTTCCCACCAGATGCAAATTCCTTTCAAAGAACCAGTTTCTAAAGTACTTTGCGCTAATCTCTAGTTGTTCTTTCCTGGTAAAGATGCATTGATAGGAGCAGGAAGTGAGGAATCAACTACAAGAAGTCACAGAGTGGGTATGAGTGATCAGCACAGCTTAATATTCATTGGTCATTTTTTTTATCTTTTAGTATTATACTCTGCATTTTCTGGGTCTGGCCACAGCATTCACAGCCTCAGGCAGGTTTCCAAGGGGAGTGAATGCAGTGTCCTCTAAATTTCATTAGTGGTTTCCTGCTTGATAATTCTTCTGCCCAATGTGTCAATACACAAAAATAAATCAAGGAGACTGTTAGTATGCCATTCAGATACACTAAGCACAGAGCAGGACCTAGCTCTGTTCCTGCAGTACATGTGAAAACCATTTGCTATGTTAATTTTGATGAGGTGATAATTTGCTTGTTCTGGTGGCTACTTCCTTTTTCTTCTAGGGGATGCTAGTGATGATGATTTTTATTAACATCAGAGCCTCCTGAAACCAGGGCCAAAGCATTAAGTGTCTCAGCCCTGAAGAGTTTACTTCAGAAGGAGGTGAGAGCTGAAGAAATGAAGCATCATGGAAGAGGCAGTATCATGGTCAGAGATCCATACTCCGCCTACTTGGCTAATTGCTTGGTGTGGGGCATTTCACAAAACAACCTGTTGCTTGCAATTTTAAATAGCTGTGAGAATGGAGATGAGAAGAAGGCAAGCAGCTTGACTTCCCTGTCTGGGGAAATGGGTCTGCTTCATGTGTACCTGCAGCTCAAGACTATTTCTGACATACCTACATGCTAACACCTGTCTCATTTGTGATGTGTCCTGAACAAAACACTATAGTAAGTTTCTTATTTATAAAGCAGAGACAGCGTGCTTCACTGTCCCTCTTTTGTGCCACAAAGAAAAGATTAGGTGCTAAGCATAATCATTTTCCCAGGCTGGAAGGAATAGAAGGTTCAAAATCTGTAGGTATTATTTATTTTCTGTAAATAACACTGACATGAAGCCTGATTCAGACACTTGAAAAATGACATGAGGTAGTTTGACACAGCAATGCCACACTTATTCCAAGTTAAACAACTCTGAAAATCAAATACAACTTGCTGGGAAGCCATGTGGGGTATGCTGGAAAAAACAAAAAAAAAAAAAAAAAGAAAAAAAAAAAGAATGAGTTGATTTGTGTAGAGATTAGAATGTTAAAGCAATACACATTAAGAGTCTTCAAATACAGGCATGTGAACATATGTCTATTATAACGTGTGTATGTTACATAGTGATTACTGCAAAGAAATGTAGAAATGTTAGATAGTTCATAACAAGCGTGGAAGATAAGGCAATCAGTATTGATTTAAAGATACAAGAGAAATTTTGAGATCACGATTAGAAAAACAATCTGCTTGATGCTAAAGAAAACAAAGCACTAGAATTTTGCCTGGGGAGGTTGTGGGATCTTCACCACTGGAAGTTTCAAGAACGGGTTTGATGAATAGCCACCAGACATTCCAAACCTGAATGTTCCTATCTTGCTGTGCTTGAACAAGGTAACCCTTTTTGTTACACTTTTCTTCTAATTCTGTGAAGTAGACTTAGGAACTGAAAAATTCCTCAGAATAATTTTACTCCAAAGTCACTGGCAGTAATTTTTCTCTTAGTGTTTTTTTCTTTTTTTCTTTTTCTTTTTTTTTAATTAATTATTATTATTATTATTTTTCCTGCAGAATGTCTTTTGCACTTGCTCTCTGCCTCTCTTCTCCAGTGGTCTCTCTGCACAACTGGTAGACATAAAATGTGGAACTGTAACTGAAAGATTCCACAGCAATTTCCAGCTTTATAAATTCAAGCTCTTGCTGCCACCATCCCTGCTAGCCACCCTCATTATTCCCACATGCTACGTGCAGTGCCGCAGCTCATCTGGTTCAGCATTTTGGTTTCCTGTGGAAAGAGAACAAGACACAGAATTCTTTTCCAAGGAAGACTTCCTGAGTAGAATAACTCTTATTAAGAACGATTTCTTCTTTTCCAAACTGCCCTGGAAACACTCAGAAATCTTTCTCAAAATGTTTCCAGTTTGAGCCTACAAGTGTCGTTCCATTCCACTGACAGTTCCGTCTGCCTTGGGGGTACTGAGAGTTTTTGTTTTGCCCCTGCTTTTCACCAAGTAATTGTGACTGCTAGTGTTGCCTCACCTTGATACTTCAGTTGTTTTTAGCAGGAGGGCCCCCCAGCTACAAAGAGAAATGCATGCAAGTCAAACTTGCTCAGGCCTGCTGTTCTGGCCTCTGCAGCTGGTGGGGCTCTGGCTCTCACACAGCACTACTCTCCTTCCCAGTCTACCAGCACTGCTCCTGCTGAAAACTCTTTACCTGGAATAGCCAGATAATTAATTAGCAGATAATAAAGTGCTTTAGAAAACTCTCCAGACCTAACTGGCCTTGTAAAATAAGTGACTGATATTTATTTTAGCTTGCATGGGTTACAATCAATTTTGTATATAATTATGAACCACTTGAAGGGAAGATTATTCAAATGGAGCATAAAAGTTATGTCTCTGTTGGTAGTCAGATGTTGATTCTCTTGTCTGAATAGCCACCAGTTGAAGACCTCCCAGCTTGGTGTCTCCACTCCCTTCTCAGGAAAGTAGCTAATAGTTCTCCTTAGGTTGTTACTGATGTCTAACCTAAAACTTTTTCGATGTTATAGTCTTTTCCCCTCTTACAGTATATGGAAAAATTAAAAAGGCATCAAGTAAAAGTGCAGAGTTGTAAAAAAAACAACATAGGACAGTGAAAACCTAGTAGTTCCTAGTAGTTGTTTGGTGTAAACTGATTGTTTACACAATAAATACAATAGCAGGCTTTTTTGAAAAGGAAGCAGTAAAATTGATGTGATGGCTGATCTGAACAACATGCAAAATACTTCAAGAAAAGCACATATCACTTACACATATTCATAAGATATTCATTATAAATTTCTTAATCAGAAGTTTGTGAACAAATATCTGAGCTGACCTTATTTAGGTATCTGATGTGCCTCATAGGCCTCTGCTGGTTCACTATCTTACAGCCACCCCTGTGCCACAGGGGCCAGACTATTCCTCTATTTGTGGTCCAGTTGTACCATTCAGGCTGTTCCTTTTCTGAGCAAAGCATGCACGTGGGCAATGCAAGAAAGGACCATATTCCTGCTTCTCATGTTTCTCATGTTTATTCTTCTCCTGTAAATGGTCTTAGAGCGCCTTCAGCATAGCTGCAGCCAAAGCTAGATTGGCCATATCTGCACATGCTTTGACACCTCAGGTGATAAACGCAGATGGGATGCCTCGGGCTAATCACATCCTTCCAGATCCTTGGCCGCAAGAAAAGTCTGGCTCAAGTCAACTCTGTGCAAGGTGTTCTCAGCTCCTGGTGTGAACAAGCTCTGACAGTACTGGAGACAGTGTGAGTTCTATGAGGGCAAATGAGGAGAGATGGATCTTGAAGGCTGTGAAGCCGTTTGCTCAGAGGGTGTTTCACAGAAGCCTGGTGTGAGTCTTGCTGCCTTACCCCACTTTCACTGACAGCCACTTCTTGCGCATCCTCTGTCTTGAACTCAAAATACTGCCCTCCACAGGGAATTGTCTTGTGGAGACAGCTGCAAACACTTTCCCATGAGAAAACCAATTTGCTTCTTAAGGAGCTGGGCCAAGGGTGAGCAGGGGCTGCAGTCTGTCCCTTCCCTTCATTCCACCAGGAGCATGGCACTGGTGGCACTGAGCACCTCCCTGGACTTGGGTACAGGCCAAGGCCATGCCATAGACCTGCTTTGGAGCAGGGTTGTGGGAAGCTGGAGCCTTGCCTTGTGGCCTCACTGGAGCTTTTGGCCCTGGGTTAATGTGGGGACTGGGCTTGGGGGCGGACAGGGACATGCAAGGCTAGTGGTGCCTCTGAAGTGCTGATAACCACAGGTAAAGGCACTGAGGCAACAGGAGGTTTTCCTCATATTTTGTACCCTGTCAGAACTATAAATCCCTTTTTTCCACATAGTGCAGTTTCTTTTGTTATAAAAGCCTTCTGTGCAGAAGATGCCTGTTTAGTTTCACATCTTTTAAGTGCCTTCCTATTCTCCCCAGGCCAAGCTGGCATTCAGCACTGACTGCTGAGAAGAATCCAAGGCTAGAGGGATTTCTGGAGAGAAAAAGTCAGCGAAAGCAGTTTCTTTTAATGGAGAAGCTGAGTATTCAGGACACTTGACTGCATACTCTCTCTATGCCTGCAGATGTACAAATATAACAGTTATAAGGACCTTATCCATGATTTTTTTTTTTCCATGCTTACATTCATCATGTCCTTTCCTGCATATTGCAGGGCTGGGCGCTTGGGTGGTACAGAGTATTGTTGCAATCGCCTCTTGGAAACGTTGGGACAAACTTATTCATTCTTCTTAGACATTTCATTAACTAAGGAGATAATAATCTGTTATGACATTTCTTAATACAAGTTTTACTGGCCTGAAAGTAAATGTCAAAACTGTATGTAAGGCCACAGTGAGCTACAGTGCCAGCCAATATCTTACATGCACAGTCACTGGACTATTTAGCCTTACCTTTTCTTTGTCTCCTCTGTACACTTCTGTCTTAGATACTGTGTTTTTTTTTTTTTTTTTTTTTTTTTTTTTCTGACCTATCAAAGATCTCCCTTTAAGGGGAATTTTTATTACTTTACACTTGAGGAAAGCATTTCCTATCCATACTTCTCCTTTCTGTCTGATAAAAGTAAGAGCAATCAGCTATGTATCCAGTCACAGGCCACTGGTTTTTGGAAATAAAACAGATTTCTAGCCATGTCAACTGGGCTGATAAAAAAGCATCTGTCTGACAGAGGATAACACTGGAAAATTTCTTTTTAAAAGCAAAACAATATTTTGAACTATTTTATAAAGTACAGTGGCTGCTATAAAGAGTAGGATGCAATGGAATGGAATGGAATGGCATGGAATAGTTAAGTTAGAAAGGGCCTGTAAATGTTACCTAGTCCAACTGCCTGATAAATTCAAGGCTAACCAAAAGTTATATCATATTAATGAGGACATTGTCCAAATGCCTCTTGAACACTGACGGGCACCAGGCACCAACTGTCTTGTTAGGAATCCTGTTCCAGTGTTTGACCATCTTCACAGTATATAAATTTTTCCTGACATCCAGTCTGAAACTCCTCTGGCACAGCTTTGTTCCTGCATGTCCTCTCAACAGCACTTCACTCTGTGCTTCCCCTCCTCATGGAGCTGCAGAGAGCAATGAGGTCACTTCTCAGTCTCTTTTTCTCCAAACTGGACAACTTCAGTGCCCTCAGCCTCTCCTCTCAGGACATGACTTTCCAGCCCTGTTACCAGCTTTGGTGCCTCCTCTGGATATCCTCAAGGATCTTAATATCCTTCCTATATTGTGGAGACCAGAACTGCATATGATGTTCAAGGTGAGACCACAACAATGCTAAATACAGTGGGAGAATCGCCTTTTTTAACTGACCAGGTGTACTGTGTTAAATGCAGACATGGGTAGCATATTTGCTATTTAGATTAAATCTTCAAGCAAAAATGGCAGAAGGAATCAACACAGAAGCAAATTTGGTTTCTGAAAGACCTAAATAAAAATGTTATCAGTTACTATGTCATACCTATATGATTACTAAGTACAGCACAAGTGAAACCACAGACATAAATGCATAATGATTAAGAAGAAATAAAAGTGATTTATTTTTTTTTAGGGGAGCAATATGGGCAACTGTATTTATAATGTATTAATGGGTTTGAAATGGGTTGAAATGGGCATTATTTATCTTATTTGGGTTTGAAAGCTTTTAAGGAAAAGTAATAGATGTGTTAGTCTTGTGTTTTCATAAGACTTACATCATGACACTTGTAAAAGTCATTTCACACTATCAATACTCTTCTAATGAGTGGTTATAATACAATATTATTCAATCAAATCACATAATCAAAGTGCACTACATATATCTTCTAATAGGTAATACTTTTAAATGTATATGAAGGGTGTATATCTTAATGATAACAACTGTTCAGCAGAAAAGTAACTGTTCACTCTGTAGAGTTCTCTTTGACATATATCATCTGCTTAGCTCTTGCCATGACAATGCACATGCTATCAACTCCTAGGGTTTTACTTTGTTAGAAAACTTATGCAATACTAATAACTCTCATGCTATTATTCTCTTTCTACTGTACAAGCGTTCATTTATTATAATAAATCTAGTAACTTCCACACAATTTTTTAAGTAACATATTTAAAATTACTCTTTTTCATTCTTACAGAATATCCAGTGTGGGAAATAACTGGGTTATTTGTTCCAAAGCTTTCTCAGTTCTTTGGGGAGAGCAAAAGTAGTAACTGGGGATATGGGTTAAAAAGACACAGTAACATTTTAGCTAATATACAGGCAAACTGCCTTTAGGACAGGCATGAAAGAGTGCTCTGCCAAGCATGTCCTTGCTACCAATAGCACTTTTTAAATTGAAAGTTAGAAGATAGATGCTGAAGAGGAGAGAAGAAAATCACATTTGTTTTTGAAATCTATATTGACTGCAGAGAGATACACAAAGCAAGCATTTAATGTATTTTTTAAAGAATGAATGTGACCAAATCACAGGCTGCAAAATTCACACCTCAAAGAGCCTGCAGTTCTTAAAAACTCATTTCAGTCTATTCTCTGCTCTCCAAGGAGAGGAACAGGGTGATGCAAATCTTATGCAATGAATATTTGAATCTAGTCCAAGGTAATTGCTATTTACTCACAGGGTGAAAACTATTCCTTGGGCTATGAACAGCAGATGATCTTTTGGATCTATTGATGTTTCAGGCAGCTTGACAGTCTTTGTCTTAATGATTGCAGTTCACTGTATTGTCAGACAGAAAACTAATTATTTTTTTGACACAAACTGGGAGAATTAATGTATGGTGGATGCACAGATGACCAAGGTAGAATGAGCTACTTATCAGCAAGCAGTAAACCTGCCTGTATATTTATAGCATCTGGGGAAGATAATAATTCTCCTCCTTATCAGTCCCCATGATGGCTGTCAGGTAGGTTCCAGAGCATGTAAACTGCCTGTGTCACATCCTGCTGACTGAAAGTGGCTTTCACAAGTCCCAAGCAAATTTGGCATCCAACAATTTTGCTTCATGCCTTCATGACCTCTGGCAGCCACTGGGAGAAATCTTGAAGTGCAGCCATTAATAATAATGCAGGAGGTCAATGAAAATGTTGAGAATGCAAAAGACCTAGAACAATGCAACCTTTCTGTAGGTTTCCATGAGAACTGTTAACATGTAAGGTTCAGCTACACACACAGCAGGATGTTTTGACTGAGTTTTTCCCATGTATTGTATATGTACACTGAAATACAAACCATACCAAAAGAATGTAACCAGTCATCAATCTGACTACTTATCAGTGTTCATTTACAGTAATTTATAATGGATGTCATTTATTTTTTCATTTTTAGATTATAATATGAATTCAATGAAGTACTTAGAATCTCATGCCTCAAATATACAAACATCTTTCCAGGAGAGGGCAGTCCATTCCCAGGACCGGTTTGCTCCCGGTTGTTAATCCAAGAAGTGTAACTAAAAACTCCAACAAAAAGAGAAAATTTCTTAAATGGAGCACAACCAACACACCCAAATGTGTTCCATATTGGACAAACCTGTCTTGGAAAAGAAAAACTATCAGTCTGTTTCTGTACTCTGAAAGAAGAAAGAATGTAAATATATTAGTGACATTACATTGGTAATGTGCAGAATGGGGGCACAGAAATGAATATATTGCCACGGCTGCACAAGGGTAAGTAAGCAGCACAACCTGAGCTTTGACAGGGGAAGATTTTTCCCTATCTATTAGGGGCCTATCATAAATTGGTATGCTATAAAGAGCTCTAGAGGCTGCTTAGACTGACCTTTAATTTTATTTCATTTTTCAATTCATTTCAAATCATTACATTTCAAATTTATGCTTCATACTTTTATGGAATGATGTGGAGGGATATTTCTGCAAAAAAAAAAAAAAAAAAAGCAGTGAGTCAGTGAGTCACTTCACTTTCATTTCTTCACTTGCAATCCTCCCTGTCCTCTCTCAACCTGCCTCTGCCATTAATGTGACTCACCCAAAAGAGCCTTGGACTCTGTTCTGGAGTAAAAGCAGAGTGGTCATATTGACAAGAAATTGCAGCTGCTGTAATTCACCTTAACAGCATCTGGCTCAGGCACTCCTAAGTCATGAGATACCCTGTTCATGCCTTATGTTCCAGGATTATTGAAATCTAGATGAGAGACTGGTTCATATCCTGGTGTGGTGTAACAGCATCAGTGTAGTGTTCAACAGCAGTTACATTGTCTTATTCACAGCTACTGTTGTACTGCATTGTAATCTGCACAGCAAGAATCAATGCAAAAAAAACAAAAACAAAACAACAACAACAACAAAAACAACATGGTGAAGAAGAGGGTGATTGTTTAAAAAAAGGTCTAAAGGTGTTGATTTTATTCATTCACACTTATTTTGTCATAGATGTTATTTACTTACAGTTTTACAGCCATATGCACACAGGTACCAAGGCCTACCTGTCCAAGCAGTCTGACCAGGATAACTGGTGTATAATACAAGGGACAAGGGGTGCAGATACTGAATTCCCACTGTATCTCTAGGTAACTTTTGATAAATGATGGCTAATTAGTTTTTAAACTAATGAAATAATCTTTGTAAACGATTTAGTAAGGGGTATCAGAAAACATTTGATTTGTAACTGGTGGGGAGGAGGAAGTTTACATGTATTTTAAAAGATTAATTTATTAAACTTAAGCTTGGAAAAAATCTACCCAAATCAGAGGGAAAGACTCTTTGAGTTGTAAACAAGTGATACCTTCACAGTGGTCCTCTGGTTGCTAGACTGATTGTTGCAAGCTTAGAGAAATATCACTCCATGTAAGTACAAAAATAAGACAAATTCTCATCCTGGAGAAACATCTTAGTGCTGGCTCAGTATGAAATTTGGATCATCAAATTTGAGGATGACACTGAAGTAGGGTAATGCAGACCCCACATCTGCACCAGGGATACAAGAAGCCTAAGTGTTGGGAAGAAGCTTGTTGAGGAGGATGTCACAAAAAAAGCCTGAGAGTTGTGGAGAGTATGGGATGAATATTAGACAACAGCATTAGAAAGCAGAACAAGGGAGATTTTGTCCCTTTTTATCCAGAGCTGATGATGCTGTATCTGAACTCCTGTGTCTGACTATGAATCATCAGTTCAGGAAGGAGTCTAAGAATTTGAGGAGAATCCAGATGAGCCAACCATTAGTGTTAGGGCACATGATATGTGGCCTTAGAGTGAGTAGCTGATAGAGCTGGGCTTGTTCAGTCTTACAATGAGGAGAGTAATCAAAGATCCGGCAGTGGCCTACAACGTGAAGGGGAACAGCAAAGACAACAGGGACGAACTCTACTTGGTAGTACAAGGGGAAACGGTCACACACTGGCATTCATAGTTTGATTTGCAGACCAGGAAAAAAAATGAGAGGGGTGCTGCAGCACAGGAGCAAAGTCCCAGGGAAGCTGTGGAATACCCATACTTAGAGGTTTTCAGGACTTAGTGAAACAAATCCACTCCTGATTTGACCTGTTGTTTGTGGCCCGTCTATCAAGAGTTATATCAATCTATTGCACTGACAGAATAATTACAAAACTTGAAGATTTCACAGTATTTCCAAGTTTTATGGAAGTCTGTTAGGTAGCACCAAGTGCCACTAACACCTCCATCAGGATTTCTACAATACTCTTAAAATTAATGAATAAAGAACACAAAATGTCAGCTTCATGTTTTCTTAATTTCTATCACTAATACAAATCTAACGTTCGAATGTTGGCTTTCTTTTTTGCATTCTCTCATGACAAATTCATCTTCTGAACATATGCTCCTTTATTTATCTCAAAACCATTAGTTTTTTAAGAAAATTTAATAAGCATAGGAGAAGAGTTGCTTGGCAGAGACAGACAGAAGATGCAGGACTCTAAGGGCTCCTGAGAAGCAGAACAAGTCAGAGATTGGAATTTTGCTAAGTGTTGGCATTGCCTTAATGCCTCTTAATTCAATGGAATTCAACTAGGTCAACACTGAGAATTCCTTAGACTACATCTGAGAACACTTAGTCCAGTTTTCAAAGTACTAGAAAAGCTGAAAAGGTTACTGCTCTGTTATGCACAATGTTACTCATATATTGATAAGCTGAGGACCATTAAATTTTCATTTGCATTGTTTGCACACCCATGTCATATCCCATCAGTGCTTTAAACAGTGGAGTCTGGGTAAACTGCAAAATCCTCTAAGTCATCTGCTTGTCTCTGAAGAGTGAGAATATTTCTAGTTATGGTGGGTTTTTAAAATCTTTTATAGTTTTTTGTGGATAAATATAGCGGGTTGGGATAAAGAGGTGCATACTACAGAGCTGAAAAACAGGGTCATTGAGAGGGAAATGTAGTGATTGTTTCTATTTGGAAGGCTAGAAATATCAGTTAATATTGTATCTTCAAATATAAAATATTAACAGGCTAGGAATACTTGCAAAAGTCTGGAGTTTCATTTCAGTCACTGTATCTGTTGGAAATTGGATCAATATCTTTCCTAGTCTGATGTTAGTGCATTGGCTGTCTTGCTATCTACCCACATTCCAGTTAAATCCACATTCTACGAGTTCCTTCAGAGTTTGAGACATAAGCCAAAGGTAAGTCCAAAACTGTGTGATCACAGAGGAAATTAATCACACAACAGCACAAATCAGGAGGGAGATAGAAAATGAAACACCAGAGCAATTGCAGACTCTGCTGGGAATGAGGCATGTTAAAGTGTGCTAGAAGAAGAAAGAGAATTGCTGGAAAACTAGATTGGGCTAAATTCCAAGAAGGTGGAAATAAGCAGATCAAATATTTTATTCTCTCCAGCTTACATGAAGAAATTTTTTGATTGTTGATATTCTGAGAGAAAAATTGCTCTGAAGTATGTACCTGTTAAAAATACCAGTTCAAAGATTATGTTGATTTGTAGGTGTTGCCTTCAACCATCACATATACTACAAACATATTTAGAGGGCTCCATTCTGCTGTTTAGGATGCAGTTAGTGATCCATTTCAAAGTAAAAATGTACTAAGTTTCTATTCCCTCAATGTTTCATATTCTTTGCCATTCAACAGATCAAACATATTATTTAGAATCTCTTCATTTTAAGTTTTCAAGTTTATGTCATCCAGAAGAATCACACATTGCTTTTAAAACCTAACTCTAGATTCAGACAGTTCTCACTATTGTAAGAGACAGGGATCTGGGTGTGTGCACATTTGCAGGTGTGTGTTTTATCTCAAAAAATTGCTACTGCAAGGTTTTACAAAGGGTACTCAGTATCTTGCACCACTATGATTTAATCTTGTCCTACCTTTTTATTTTCAGAAAATGACTGGCCATTGCAATGCTTTATCATATGTAACACCATAGGACTATATCATTGCCTGGATCTTAGCAATAATTCTATCTCAAATCCCTAGAAATGTAAGGATGATGTACCTTGGCTTGGTATGAAGCCCTGCAAATATGTGTGGGAACACTTCACAGAACAGATGATGTGTAAAGTACAGAAACAGTACAAATTCATTTTTTCACTATGTATCACGGAACATAGATCTTAACCAAGTAAAAAGAAATAAGACCAGAGTCAGTTATTTTCTCCACCTTAATTCAGAACAGTGATGAAATATCCAACAGCTTCATAGTTAGAAAGCTTTCATGATAGAAACAAATCTGTTGATCAAAAAAGTGTAATTTGGGATAGAAGAGAAAAAGGGAGATGAGCTGTTAACAGAATTAAACAAGAATTAATGTGGAAAGCAGTAACGGATTTGAAGAAAAAATGAGAGGCGAGGAAACTGAAGATGGCAGAAATTACACTAGTTACATTCATCATCTCCATTGGTTTACAACTAAGGGTGGACCTGATAGCCACTGTGGTTACTTTGTCACATAAAACACATTCTTGACCACTGGTAAATATTTAAGCTGTTTAATACTTCCATCTGTCACTCTCTGAAGCACTTTAAGGACTACTACAGCTCTCCAGTGTTTATAAAGAGATACTTTGGAGAGCAGACAGCTATTTTACCATATTCATGGATGACTGTTCTTGAGTACGTTCTGGAAGAGTAATGACAGTTCTTACATATTCAAGGACAATTTAAATGGTCCTTCTTCATTTATACTTAGTACACAATTTGAGTTTTGTGGAAAAAAAAAAAACCTACAAAAAAAAACTTGTTTAATGTTTAGACCTGAATGTCCTTGGCTCTGTATAACACTACTTAGCAGCAATGATAAACATTGCTGTGTCATCAACATCGTTTTTCTCCTAGAACCAAAAACATAGCATCATACCACAAACACTGAAGAACACAATTCTGTCCCAGCTGAAACAAAGATACACATCCTCTTCTGCTTTCAAGTACTGGAAGGCAGCTACAGGGAAAGAGAAGAACAGGCTAACACAACATAAAAATGTAAAAAAGATTCTATGCATTTGGGAAATCCCTTGCTGTTCTACAGTGATGATACGTCACCAGTGAGCTCCAGGTTTGGCGTGTTTTTTCAGTGGTAAAAAAAGGAGATGTTCCATGGTGGTGTCTCTTTCAATAGCACTCTTTTACACTGAAAGACTGCATTAACACATCTGCATCTGTAATGGGCAACTGAAGTGAGTTACTTAATTTTAGTACACCTAAATTTATAAATTAAAACAAATGAACAAGGAATACCTTCTGGAAGTAGGTAAAATTTATTTGGAAAATTCAGGCAGGTTAGTAAGCAGTTGCAGGAATATTTGAAAATAAAGACCAGAAGGCATTTGAAAGGGTATTTGGAAAGATTTCATGTACCAGATGGTATCTGGCAGGAGTATTTACATTTAAACTTTTGAACACCAGATCTGTTTTTCATTAGGGAAACAAAAGTTTCACATACAGATCTAAAAATTCACAAACTGTATTCTTTTTCCTGAGTTAGATTTGAGAGATTAATGCTCAGTGAGGAGGTGGGTGATGCATTTCAGCAGTGGTAACAGTGACAGTGTGTCACCTACACTGGAGCAGATTCTTAAGAGTGCAGCATTCAGGTTCTTGCTCATGACTGGTGAAAATGCGCAGCTAATGGTGTTGACAACACTGAAAAATAGTGTTTTGTAGCTAAGAATTTGTTGTATCACATACTGTTGTTGTGCTCTTCTTATCTGTCATAGCTTCCACAGAAATAACTAGGAGTTGTTATTTTCAGAGAGACCTATGTATAAAGCAATGAATTTATAAGCCATCTGTAATTCTTTCCATGACTAATCCGAATTCCTTATAATTTTTAAAACAATCTCAGTTGAGCTGCTCATCCATTTTTTCGCTAATGTGGAAAAGTGCATTCTATCTGGTTCAAGCTGAATGGAAGAGAATTTCAGTGGCATACATACTCAAGTGGGAGTGAGACATGCTGAATCTCTAAGCAGCAGCAAGAAAAGGAAAATGTGGCTTAAGCTGTCTGAAAAGGACTTCAAAACAAAAAATAAGTACTGATATTAAGACATAGGAGATACAAATCATCTTGGTTTGAAGGTCATTCTATTATAAGCAGAGGAATGGTGCAGGAAAATTGATCAGAACAATCATAAGAATAAACTAGTCTAACTGTCATACAGATAATTACAAATGAACTTGGATTAATAAAAAATCATTTCTGAGTTACTTCAAAATTCTACAAAACACGCTGACATGCTTGTTAATGTATCCTAGAAATGCAATGCAGATATAAAATGACATATTTACTGATTAGATGACCACACTATCATACTTTATGTTACCTGAGATCTGACCATGCATTGTGTTTACTGAAGTGTTCAGTCCAAATACCCAGATGTAGAGATATCCTAAAAAGTAGCATTAAAAAAAAATACATTACCATACTGCTTAGAATTTTATAAATCCACTTATGTTTCTTTGAAAAACAAATCCTCCAACATCTGGTCAATAGAAAATGGCATTTTAATCTGTGAAGTGTATTTTGCTCCTACTTTTTGTATGCAATAAGAAAGTAACTACAAAGTTACTCTAGATTACAGGATATTCACCTGTTGGCACACTTGCCCTACAAAAGATGAGATGAGAGCTACGGAGTCTCATAATTCACTGCACATCTTTACTGTGGAACACACCCACTAATCAGTATGGTTTAAATATACATGTTGCCAGTTTCAGATGGCAGTCAGGCACCTTAATGAACATCCTTCATTTCTGGTAATCCTGAACTATCACGGGTCTGATGCTCTTAACAACACTTGTGGCAGCAGATCAGCAAATCTGAAAATCACAACCTGATTTTGCTAATTTGAATGTTATGCATAAAAATTCTATCAGAGCATAAAAATGCAAAAGAAAGAACACTGCCTTTGCTATTTCCCATTTTGGCCCAGCTGGATGAGGCTGAAAGCTGTGTGTCAGTGCACAACACTGGAATTACAGATCAACAAACAAGTGCGATAAATGAAGTTAATCATTTCCCCAGTTCCAATCTCCATTTTTTTATTTCCAGTCATTACCTGGAAGCTAAGAACTTACAAAATAATATTTACATGTTTGTACTGACTAATGGGAAAGATGAAGACACTCTCATCTTATTTAACATGCTGTTATTCTGAAATTGTAATGCCTCAATTTATCTAATTAAAGATGTGGATAATATTGCTGAAAATTATGGGCAGCGTCCCTGTGTAGAATCTCAGATTCTGCATGTTCAGCCCCCACTGTCTATGTTACGAAAGGGTTACACAGAAGATAAGGAATGCAGGAGTGAAAAGGACCTTCAGTCTACTTCCCTGTAATTGGAGAATTGCACCTTGCCATCACATGTGCAAAATTATCAAAGTCCACTGTAAAATTGTGTATGTTGAAAGCTTATCTCCTATGCATTATTCCACCAGGAAGGCTGTTCTTAACCCTTACAGTTCTGGAAGAGCCATGAAAGCAAGAATTGATGTAGGTAGGGAAGGAGTTGGATGAGCTGTCATTTGCAAGACTGTAAAATTTCACAGGATTTAGAGAGAAATGCCTCTATCCATGGATCTCCTAACAGTAGTTTGTTTGCACTGAAAACTATTCAAAAGCTCCTGACAAAGCCTAGAACTCCGCAGTCTCCTTAAGGCAGACTCTGCCTGGAGTCCTGGAAGCAAATTTAAACCAGAATTTCTCATGTGTAAGTTCTTAGCTTCACAGACAAAAAAAAACCAGAAAGGCTATAGTCCAGGGAGGCAGCTGACACCTGAAAGAAAGAAAGAAATGGTTATAGTCATCACAGATGGGGAAAAAAACCTGAGCAGAGAGAGAAAAAGCAGTTCAGTTAGGCTTGACAATTATTTGTGTAGTGCCATTTTCAAAAGGAAGAACTGAAAACACTGAAAAATATACAATGGTACTGGCATTTGACCTCAGAGGTCCCATTTCTTTTCCAAGCAGACTTGCCAACACTTAGTGTTTGTGGTCCTGCTGTATGATGAATCTAACACTGACCATGTTCAGGTACACGTAAGGACAGGAGGAGCTCTCCACATTATCTTTACAAATTGGAGAAACACTTGAGAAAAAAAATAAAGAGTAAGTCCTTAATTTTATCCAGACAAAAAAGTTAAGAAAATATGAAGTGGAAAATTGCTAGATGTGTGGCAGTTGTTCAGAAAAAGTGACCGAATGTTCCAGTTGTTAACAAGGTGAGGAGGGTGAATTTTGGCATAGTACTTCCAGTTTGAGAAAGGCCTTTAAGAATGATCAGTCATCTTGAAGTACTATCTCTGAAGCAAGCCTGCAAGAGGTAGCTTTTTTGTAGTCAAGAGAAAACTTGCAATTCTGTGGCAGGCGGTAGGCTTCACATAAACCTGCAGAAGATAAGAGGGTCTGGATAAACTTAAGTTTGAAGGACTCAGGATAAATGTGAAGAGCAGCCTGCTATGTCATAACAAGAAAGCCTTGGAGTAGAACATCTGAAGAGATATCTTAAGGGCAGGTTAGAAAACATTTGATAAAATTGATATGGAAGAAGTTGCTCTGTTGCAGGACAGAAGGGTAGAACAGATAATTCTGTTTTTCTCTGAAATTTTCCACTGTCTTGGACTCTTTTGGCTCTCAACAATCCATGACTATCTGTCATGAAGCACTTGAAACATGGGTGTGTCTACTTCCATTGCTAGTTCCAAAGCAGATGTCTTTTTGTCTTTGCCCACTTTTCCATCTCTTATTTTCCTGTTCTGGTTTGAACAATATGAAATGAATATGAAATGAAGAGGAGGTTGCTGGCTTGCTGTCTGTAGCATTCTGAAGTGGAACAGAATGCAGAGAATTTGGAAGCTTTTTAAGGGTAGGGATAGGAATTTTGTTTCCTGTAAACTGCAAAACAAATTCGAGTTAAAGAAATAAGCCAGATACATTTATAAAAAGTGTAGGAAAGTACTCCAGTGGCAAGTATTTTAATTGTGTTTTTGGACTGACAGATAAGAGGATGGATTTGGAATTAAAATGAGTTATTTAGCAGTATATAGAAAGTCCCTTGAAGCTTTCAACAGCCTGAATTGTGAACTTTGCCTTGAAAATGTTCAGATGCTTAGTTCAGCTTAGTAGTAGCTGATGCCTGCAGTAGGAAGAATACTTCAGTGGATGATGGATTATCTGAAACTTGGTACCTGTCCCCCACAACATGCAGTGAGGTCAAGTAGCAGCATAATTTGTGAGAAATATACAGGAACACCTTCTTGAAAATAAAATAAAATAAGAAAATACATGAAACAATAAGAAAATAAAAGATAAATAAGAAAATAAATGCAGAACAGAACTAAGATAAAGAGAAGATAAAATTAAGGCAAAGTTAAGATACTAGGTAAACAGTCATTTCTAACTAGTCTGTAACTAGTCACCCATCACATTCACTTTCCAATGGAGAGATAAAATTTTGGAAGCAGTTTGTCTGACTAAGCATACAAGTCTACATTGGGATGAGCCACACCCAAGGAATTTTTATTTTTCTCATTGATTACAACACAAATTTTGTGAGTTGAACTTAGCAGGAGACATCTACACTGTAGATCTTTGCATTTAATCAGATAAATCCGCCTACAGTGTACACAGTACAACTGAAAGACAGCTTGCTTCACTTCCATTTGTTCTTAAGAATATGCTTAACAAGCGTTCCTTCCATGCTGACATACTCAACATTAATAGGATGGGAAAGGCAATTCACACAATTTTCCATGCAAGTGGCATTTGTACACTCTTTGAGAAAGTTTATCAATTTTTCACATTACTGGTATGTTCATATCATCAAAACAGTTTCTGTTCTGATTTACTCTTTTTTTTGTATCTATAATGGATCACTGTTCTTTTTCTCATTTAGTCTTTACTGTCATATTATTAACTGGATATAATTCCTTTCCTGTGCACAGATGAAATTAAAAATGCTAAATCAACTATATTTCATTCAAAATGTATGTGGAATCACGGAATGATCTGCATTGAAAAAGGCCTTCAAGAGCACCAAGCTCAACCATAAATTTGACCTACCAATCCCATTGCTAATGGAATCACCAGAATGCTACACTAATCTCAAGGAGTTGTCACTGACTTCAGAGGATCTGAAATATCCTCAACAATGTGGTAAAGACAGCTGAGCAGACTTCAGAATGTACCTATGTAAAGAAATGTGACAATAATACTTAATGTATTTGCAGAGCTGTATCCATATAGCAATGTAATTTCTTTATTTTTATATATATATTTAAGAAATCATAATTATGTGTCAGTTAGCAGTAAAACTACTTCCTTTGGAAAATACCTGCTTCTAAAAGTATGGCATCCATGTCTAAGCTAACGCACACGTGTAAAACTCAAGTTAGTCCACTGAAGTCTCTCAGCTGTTATCATCCATCCTTTTTTCTTGTAATAATAGCATACACTGCTGCTATTGAAAATATATACCCTGATATTTTTGTTCTTTTGTGAACAAATTCAGCTTATTTATGTTTCAAAATCTGTTGAGTAAGACCTAAATTAACAAATAAGACAACTATCTCAACTGTGTTTTTTATCTATTCTGCTACTGTGAAGGGTACAAAGCCTATTCAGAAATGATACTTCTTTCTGAAATCGCTACAATGCTTACTTCAGTAATCAAGTCTGAGTAGAAAAAGAAAATACCCAAAGTACATGTTTTCCAGTGGAATCAGATGCACAAATACATGTTCTTGTCTTTTCTGTAGCAGGCACCTTGTGGAAGGTGCAAGGAAGCTTCTTTCAAGGAAGTAAGAGATCTTTTACTTTAAGGCTACACGCCAACAACATTACCACAAATACCACTAAATTCCATTGTAATTCTTTCATTTCAAGAGGTACACTTTTTTACAAAACATTTTGTTATTGTGCTCAGTCTGTTGTTTATTACTGAAGACTGAGATACTGAAGACCACAGCTCAGGAATGTAGAATAGTAATGAAAAACTCTCCCTTTTTCACAAATAGTTTCAATTGTCATGAGGGGAAAACAAAAATAAGAGTAAAATGCTTGCACCTGCTAATTGATCTGCCTACAATTTACAAAAATATTTTACTGTGGTTGCTATTATCTGAGCATTATGTAACATATGTAGGAGTCTTTTGTCCTTAGGCAGCAAAAAGTCCTACAGAATAAGTATAGACATGATCTGAGATCATACTTCAATTTTGACAGATGGTATGGAAACTTTCTTGCTATTGAGTGTCCTTTGGTCTTCAGACCAGTCAGAAGGATCAAAGTCTAAGTAAGCTTTGCATGGAAACTGAATTTTCATTAATCCAATCCATCCTTGGACCTTATTACATTTCTGTATGAATTTCCTTTTTAATTATGCTATTCTGTGGATGTCTGGAAGTGTGTTGCTTATGACATTTTATTTGGAAAAAGGGTATAACAGCACAAAGTACAGCATTATAATGGTACTAGTTACCACATTGTCTCTCATATGCACACTGAGCTAATACACAACTCCTTCACTATTTCCTCACTCATTCCACTGATTCAAATCTACTCAGAGCTGGATCACTTCCATAACACTAATTGTGCCTTGGTAACTTGAACCAGTCAGCAACAATAAATGGAGTTAAACAACAGGAAGGGTATGAACAAAGGTTAAAAAATTCAAGGTCTTTCTTGCAGTTTGGGAGCCATATGAATAAGTAATTTGCACTTGCTTTATATCCCAAGTAATTTATAATTAAAATGATAAATGCTCAGAATAGCTCTTCCCTGAATTCATCCTTCTGTTGAGATTGAAAAAGTCTGACCCTATTAAATGTTTTGGAAGGTTCCTGCTTCAATAACACAGATAAGAAAAGAGAAGCAGGCATGACATAAAGAGTGGAGAAAGACTGAATAACAGGAAAGAAATGTTACAGATATTGGCAACAAAAGAGCAAGGAGAGATAAATATATGAAAATGCTATGAAATGTTATAAAAACAGTTGGCTGAAAATACAGCTTTCGTGACAATTTGAACCAGAAGACAACATTACCAAAGCCAAGTTTCCATTAATTAGCCAAGGTACATTAACATTTTATTCAACATGCAAACAAAATCTAATTCTATTATGGTCCCAATAACAGCAGCAAATTGAAAATGCGAAGCTTATGATGAGACATATAATAAAGAAAAACAAAGATTCAGAATAATTGATTGTATAATTTGTACTTGTTTTACTGACTTCAAATACATATGTACATTCTTTTTCTCAGGGGTTGGCAACCCACTAGCCTGACAGCTTCTGCAGCTCATTGTTCATCCAATTAAAGGTTCCCTTTCCATTACTGAGTTATTCAGCATTTCCACTTTTGGCACTGTGCTTCTGTAGTTTGTTGTGTCTGTAGGGGTGAGCCTTTTAACACACACCACTGTGAAGCATTGTTAAGAGAAGCAGTTAAGAAACTAACTTGGCTATAGGCAGCTTCTGCACAACACTTGCAGGCCCTATCCAAAGACCAAACACTCACAGTGACAATGACCTACTCCCAACAACCTCCATAGACCTTCTGCTAAGCTTTTGTCATCCGGTGCGTATGCCTGAGAAGTGAGTTACAAAGCCTCGGAGGAAAATAAGCGTAGAAACTGAATAAAATGAAATGACAGTATTTTTAGACAAGAAAATGGAAGATTAGATACACAGATTCCATTTCAAATTAGTTTTGTTAGAGTAGGAAAAATCTTTTCAATACCCAACTGTTCACACATTCTTGGACTGACTTGTTACATGCAGCCAGCAGCAAGTCATGATCTTGTGAAATATGAGTACCTGCAAATCTCAATTCTGCTGTGGACACATACGTACATTATTTCCTTTGCTACTCTGCATTTTTTCCTCTGATATCTGATGTTTCAGAGTTCTCTATTGAGAAAAATATTGTAATGACTGTGAAAAAGGAGTAGTGTAACAGTCATGGGGTGTGATGTAATAACAGTAGGCACAGTGCTGCTCACAGTATCGCAGTGTTCAGTTGTTTTCTGAAGTGAATGAGCTGGTGACCTTTAAATCTGTTCCTGCTACTTCTGCACTGTATTTCTTACCCACTGTCACTCCATCAAAGCCACTGGACCATGTTCAGCACAGCACAATTCTGGAAGAGTCCAGTGTATTAGGAGTAAGTAAAGAAACTTCCTTTCAACTTCTGTGCTTTGCTTTCTTTGTGCTTCAGTCTTGCCTCTTTGGTTTGTTTTTCTTTTTTTTTTCTTTCTTTGGGAGTGGGGGGTGGGATTATTTTGGTGGCTCTTTTTGTTGTTATTTTGTTAAGAGATGCCACATTTAAAAGAATCATCACTTATTGATCATTGCTACTGTCATTAATAGTACTACTGTGAGTTCTCCTGGGAGAGATTGGGACCCAGGGCTCTGTGCCATTCAGCTAAGCAGACTGACCAGGAGAAAGTTCCTTAGAAGTGGAGGTACACAGAATAAAAATGATTTCAACAAAGATGTGAACAAAAGAGTGACAAGGCCAAAAATCCTAGTCACTTCTCATTGCTGGGCTGTGTCCATTATTTCAGATAGCATTTATGGCCTCTGAGTGTATTCTCCCTTCCCCCTCTTGGGTGGGAAGGAGCTGGGGAGTAATAGCACAGCTGCTGCCCACTGCAGGTCACCTGGACTGGGCTATGTTTGAGATGTCCTCCATAGGCTGGTGGCTACCGTGCTGAATCCTGCTCTCTTCATCCTAGTAATTGACGCTGTAAACGAGTACTCATGCTCCCTATGATTAAAATAAGGGTGACAACACGTGCCCATCTTCTTCCTCCATGTCTGGGTAATGAGTGTGAGCTTGCTGACAACTTCAAAAATGAAAAGCATCGCCTACCTTCAGAGAGTTACAGTTATGTAAGGTATTTGTTAGCTTTGAGGCATGCTCCTACCACAGTGTTTAGAAAGTCATTTGGAAAACTGCAGAAGTCCTTTTTTCAGCCAAAGCACAGTCCTTTGATACATAGTGATGCACATAGAGTGGAGTGATTTCTCTGTCTCTGCAGAAATCTTGCCTTGAGACCTGAATACCTAGAGGGCTTGTGTTTTAAGTATCTAGTCTGTCTGACATTGTCTCGATCACTGTATGACTGAGTCTAACTTACAAGAAATAGAATCTCTGTATTTCCAGGAAAAAGTGAGCTCTCATTTTTCAGTCAAGAAATACTTCCATGAAGCCTCAGTGGTGTGGTGCATTTCCAGAGGGGCTTTAAGCTGGGACAGAGTAGGAGTTATTTAATCAGGGAAGATAGAACATAATTTTGATCCTCTCTTACTTCTATTTTCCTGATGTTTGGGCAGTACATTTGTTATCCTGGTTGGACTAGATGATCTTGTAGGTCCTTTCCAACCTAATGAATCTATGAATCTATGAATCCTGTGATGAGAATTTCAGACTACCCTCTGCATCCCAGATAAACTGATTGACGTATCTATGTATTATTAATGTATTATGTTGCAGTGGTATAAAGTTAGCAAACCATCAGGCATACATAAATGCACTTGGAACTAACACAACTTCTGTATTTTGAGAAGTTTTTTTAGCACAATTCAATACAGTTGAATGAAAAGTTCAATTTAGCAAATTCAATACAGTTATCTTCTGCAGCTTTTTTTGAGTTATAAGTATGTATATATTACATATATGTAAACTTGAAATTTTCAGACATGAGGATAAGCTTAAAAATTGATCTAGATGTACAAAATACTCAGAATATATTTGGCTTTTATTAATCTAGTTTGATTAAGTATTAAAATATTCCTTTTACAAGGACATAGACATTTCAGATGATATGGGATTTATAGCATCAGACATGATAGTTTAATATTCACAGGGCAAGCACCATTGGTCATTTAAGATATTGGTGCCTGTGCCCAAACACTTTTTTTTCAGCTGTCTGCTCTAAGTGATCACCTTTTGAAAAGAGCACATCATCTGAGCATACCAATCTGTGGCCTCAGCATAAAAGCCCCCATGTACTGTGGCTTGGACTGAAATGACTGCCATCTCCATGTAAGACATATATATAACTTGACCTAGATCACAACCAAATAAAAAGTTTCGGCTGTCCCAGAAACCAGACTATTTCTCCAAAATGTTAATTCCCTCTCCTTTATACGCTGTCATTAGCAGGTTGGTTTGCTTTGATGCTTGTACGATTTCACAGAACAATGCAACTGAACTTGAGTGGTCAAGCCATAGCAAATAGTTGGGATGATAACCTTTTAATCCAGCTCATCATAATAGTTCATCTGACTTCTCCTTACAAAGCAGATTGAAATGAATAGCAAAACAGACTGAGTGATGTGGCCTGCTGTGGTAACAGAGGTGACTAAAGTGGCAGTTCCTGGCTGCGGCACCTTGCTGTGTGACTCAGGCTGATAGGGATGGATGAGGCCATCCACTGAAAGCCCCAGGTGTGACTCCTTCCCACACCTCTGCTGTGTGTTCGCACTCTTGCATGCTCATGCTCATTCCCACACCTCTTGCTGCATACCAGTGGCACCATGACTGATCTGAGTGCTCCTGAGTCCTTGATTGCAAATTCTGAGGGCTTGGCTTGTGTACGTATGGTTTAACCAGGGAGACCTGCTGCCAGATGTGGTATCTATCAGGTGACAGGGTGGCTTGCTCTAAAGGACAAAGGAGGTGAAGTAACTTCAACCTCAAAGATAACTTCAGAGCTCCCATGGGTGCCGAGCAATGCCCCACACTGTTCATTCTACTCAGCTGCTACCTGTAATACCTCTGGTCAAGTGAGCAGATAATGCGAGCTTCCTCCATGACACAGTCACAGGCCACCTTCAAGTTATCTCCTGGTACAGACCAGTGTGGGAAGGAGCAGTTCCCTTTCCATAGATCCCTGCTACTGGTGGTTCTTGCTCAGCATGTTTTATGAGGGCCAGGCCCTAATGCCAAGGAGGTATCCATCATGTTGGGATGCCCTCTACTCGGGTGGTCTGCTGACCATAAAGCAGTAAATTATTCCAAAGCGTGTGAGGAGCAAATGTTCAGCAAGTCTGGCTGTTATTTGGCTCAGGGTCTGAGGAATTGTCTTGGCTTTGTCATGCAGTGGGTTTAGAAAGAAACAGAAAAAGGTGCAGCTGCTCTGGGCCCAAATGCAGAGCTGCAGGACTCAGAGCCTGCCAGCCTGACTGAGTCAGCCAGCTCAGGGAAAGTCCAGTGGGATTAGTGGGCACATCTGATCACCTACTGCCAAGAAAAGCTTTTCACCAGATTTTACTGAGTAGTTCTGGTTGCCCCATCCCTGGAGGTGGTCAAAACCAGGTTGGACAGGGCTATGGGCATCCCGATCTGGTGGATAGCAACCTTGCACATGGCAGGGGGCTGGAACCGAGTGGGTTTTAAGGCCCCTTCCAACTAAGCCATTCTATGATTCTGTGCACAGGTTCTTCCTCAGAACATCCCTCTGCAGGGGTGAGCAGCAAAGAACAGAATGACAGGGAATCAAGAGGCCAAATGGGGTCAGTAAAACAAACAGTGTCAGCACTTCCCTAAATACGAAGAACTGCAGAAAAGGCTTCTGCACTTTCAGCCAGTCTCTTTGGGACATTTGGTCTCAGTGCAGAAAAAAAAGAGCCGAGTCATACAATTTTTATGCGAGGCCTCCTCCTGCCATTCTAATAGTTAATTCACCTAGGACACAAGAAGGGCATTACAAGCAAAGGATGTTATTTAACAGAAAAATAATCGTCTTGTGCATAAAGAAGCAAGAAGTTCTGCCTGCTGAAAAAAATGCAAGCTTTCTTTGTTATAGTTGCTCATCTAACCGGAAGAAGTCCATTTAGTTTCATGTCTTTCTAAATCCCTTCCTTTTCTTTCCAGAACAAGCTGGCATTCAGCACTATAGGAAAGAATCCAAGCTAAGAGGCGTCTTTGTAGAGAAAATACCGTGAACACAGTTTCTCTCAATGGAGAAATTGATTGCTCAGGGCACTTGGCTAGCTGTCATCCTTATCCCTACAGATGTACAAATGTAATATTTAGCAAGGACCTTTTACATATTATTTTCCATGCTTACGTTCACTGTGACTTTTCCTGCTGAGTACAGGGCTGGAAGTTGGACTGGCAAACAGACTGTGTCATTATAATCACATATTTTAGATCCTCTGGAAGAGCATGTGGGTTCTGCATTTCACTCTAAAGCATTTAATTTGGAAAATGATCAGCATAATAGCAGCTCCTATTCATGAAGGTTTTTTGTCTTTTCTTATAAAGTAACAGAACTAGAGCTTGGGTGAATTTATATTAAAAGAGACAAGTATTTTGGGAAAAGAAATCAAGGAAGGAAGAAAGGAAGGTAGGAATAACTTAAGCATTACAGATGATCCTACAAAGCTGGACCTGTCTTATATCGCTCCTTTACATAATATCTTTTAGCTGTCTGTCACTCACTTGCTAGGCATTTTGGAGGATCCTGCTCAACTGTGATAAAGAACACTTGAAAAGTTAATTTGGAACAGTATCAAATCAAGCTAAAAACAAACATAATGATTTCTGCAAAAAGCTAAAAGTGCTCAACTGAAAAAATTATCATTATCATTGGTAGTCCTGAAAAGGTACCTCCTTGGGTAGACAGTGTAATTGTTCACTGAAGAGCAGGATTTTACCTCTGCAGAGCTAGAATTTGCAAAAAGGCATAGTAACTCATTTTTCTTGTGGGATTTGTTCCTGTTTTCTTTTCTGTGTCTTGTTGCTGTGACAGCTTGCTCTCCTGGAGGGAAGGTAGAAAGAAGGTGGAGAGAAAGTGAATGTCCTTCCTACATGACAGAAGGAACAGATACAGAATTAGTTCAGGGGCAGATCACACTGCATATTTACTCATATACTTCACCCAGCATGTACTTTACTTCTTACATACAACTGTCATTTTTTAAACTAACTTTAAAAATTACTTGGCAATGCGTTTCCATATTATCTCACTGCCTAGCTGCCTTTGTTCTGGACCAGATGATGTATCAGACAGACCAATGATGTATCAGACAGAAAATATTAGGATATAGGCCACTAATGGAGATAAATATCAGGGTTATTTCCATGTCCTTCCTTTACATATTTAATGAAATGCTAAGTTGGGCTCCATTGAATAATATGCAAGAATCTGCCTTGCAGAAGATATCAAAACATCGTTATACAACTAGCTACATTTGGCAAAGCATGCAGTCATCCAAGACACCTTTGCATAGTTTAAAATCTGTTAATCTTTTGAATCATTACCAGAGTTGCACATGCCATAATATTTTATAAGCTTGTCTCATTAACATATTCATGTAGTTATGTACAGATAAGAAAATTGCAGAGAGCAGAAAATAGCTCCAATAATACAACGTGACTTTACAACACAGAGATGCAACAAGTTCTAGAAAGGGAAGGCATACAAGAATTCTAGGCCAAATAAGTCACTTGAAAATGAAAATGAGACACGGAGAATTTTCCATCACAGTGCATGCATGGGCTTGCACGCAAGTGAGTGGATCGCAGTATTCCTATGTTTTAGTTAGAGAAATGCAGGAGACCACTGCTGGAGCAGTATACATTCTCTTTTTACAGACTTCTGCTAATTAGTGGGTGTATTTGTTTATTTGTTTGTTTGTTTTAAGAATTCTAGGGCTTTTGTTGGCTTGTGTGTGCTAATAAACACAGTGACAGACACACCCTGTGCTCCTTTCCTGCTCCCCCAGACCAGCACATTGAGAACAGCTGGTGCCCTAAGGAGATGCAGCTGCGGTTGACTGACACTTGTGCAAGCAGGTTTGGGTGGGAATAGGCTGGCTACTGCTCAGAGGAAGCGTTGCCCAGGTTCTGATCCTGGACATTAGGTAAAGCGCCCATATCGAGGATTTGGATTGGAGGGGTTGTAAGGAGTTTCTATAGCATTGAGGATGCCAACATAAAACACAAAGGATATTGTTTCAACATAATAGTCATCATTTGCATCTAAAACACACATGTATGAAAGAAAACACATGCTAGAGAAGCATGTGTTATTTGCATTACTCTTGTAAATTTTTGAAGCCTTTGCTCTGGAATGAGAAAATCTACCAGCAAGAGGCCTGAACAAATTGATTTCAGTACTTCATTTACTCCATCATGTCTTTAGACACAATACTGAGGCTACAGATTGACCAAAATTGTTATTTATTTAATGTTTACAATACAGCGAAGTGAAAAAAGTACTATCTGGTTATTCACTGTTATCTCAGAGTAAAGAAAGCTCTGAAGAACCAGCGGTCTAAAAGGTAAGACGTGGGAGAGGATAAGATCGAGAAATAAATCAGGCTGGAGCAGACAAGTAGGAAATGAAGGTAATTGGTTAAGACTTGTCTGCATTCAATCAGGAACACTTTGCACAGATTTCCAATTATGTAAGTTCCGAGAACACAGGTTTTCACTTTAAAAAGGACATATTTGTCTTGCCTGGTGAACCTGCTCTTTTGGAAGTTCAATCAATTTCTGTACTCTTGCTTTCAGGCTTAAAGGAAAAGTAGCAGAAGACGAGGAATTCCTCAGAGAAGCCTGTCAGTCCCATTTACTGCTGAGAAGAAGGAGTTGAGAACTTCAGTTTCTCTTACGAGGCACTGTTGCACATTGTTCTCTGTGGGCACACTCTGCCAACTGCCAAAGTTTGGGTTTCTTTTTTTAACAGCTTAGCATGGCTTTTAGCAAGCATAAATATAGCTGTACAAATAGTGAGAAGCTATTTTTGAACATTTTGTTCACTGCTAAATACAGAATTGCTAACTCAAGCATTCAGAAGTCATGATTCAGGTCCCCAGAATGAGGAGGCTGGCCTTAGTATGTAGATCCTTTTCTGTTTGCTGTCTGTTTTTCCTACTGAAACTTTAGAATATCTCTGGATCATGTATTCAGGCTTTTTACTTCAAAACTGAAAATAGAAGTTTAATCTGAGTTTATATTTGCAGGCTCTTGGAGCCAGGACTTAAGGAATTCTTCCTAACGCTTTGATACAAATGGAAACTTTGGAAACAGTATAAAATAAAATCCTTGCATTCTTATCTCCTATTAGCTCTTCAAGAACCATCAAGAGACTTTCTCTGCATATCTGCCAAAGTGAATGTCATCCTGGTAGCTGAAATTTCTTTAATCAAAAAAGGGAATATCACCGCTGAGCAGACAGATCAGCACAGGACTGACCAATGCACCATTCATCTCCCACCTTCCATTGTTTTCAGAGCTTTGGCAGAAGGGGAGAACACAATGGCTCCCTGTACATTAGTCAACCCAGTGCAGAACAGCAGCAGACTTCTGAGTGAAGAAGCACTTGCTCATGCAGCATAAATATACAGCGAACGTCACTCAGAACACAAATATCATAGCACAAATGTCAAATACTCCAAGGAATATTTGCAACAGGCATTAGCTTAAACTTGTTTGATGAATGTTTTGTTCAAGTAATTTCAATTTGTGACGCATTTGGAAGGGCTTTTGTTTTGCAATTTTAAAAGCTGTTAATAGGCAGCTCACAAACAGGACAAGGATTTGACTCTGTCCAGTGAAAGGAAAATAATACATTGCTTGTCCTGTTGTAACCTTAAGCCCAATATGATTTTGTACATCCTCAGCTCCCACTCTCTAACAAATTTTAAACTTGGCTAATGTTGTTAGCAACTTGGTTTTCCTGCAAGAATGGCTTATTGTCCTCCTTCCCTTGAAAGGATCCATTTTTAGGCAATCAGTGTCATAAGAGCTGGTGACTGCTTCATTTCTAAGAGCACTTGAAAATATATTTTTGTGGATGAAGCATACTTTATTCACTATTATACTTTTCCTGGAAACACCTCAAAAACAAATTCTATACACAATGAATACACTGTCCTTTTCAACAGTACAGATTAGCAGGCTTCCCTTCTTCCTTTTAGCATCCTTTTCTAATGCAAGGCTCTCAACTGGTCTTTGCCAGCAATTAAATTGTTCTAGCACCATAACAGTCAATTACTGGTTCAGCAGTCATTTACAAAACACCTGTTGTATTTTCTGCTTGCTCACTTGAATTCCATATTTTGCCTTATATTGGTATCCTTTCACCTAAATAAATTTACTAAAAGTATTAAAAATACTGTAATAATGCCAGGCTATTTTTATCTGTAGCTCTCAAAGAAGGTTGTGAGCCTCTTTTACTCCCACACTTAAAAGTGGTAGTCTGCTTGATAGCAATGAGGGAACAAATAGTCTGGCAGGGAAGGGCATGGGCAGGGCTTGCATCACCCTGACCCGTTCCTGCTTGTTGAGCCAGCTAGGCAGCCCAAGTCAGAGGTTACACCTTCCCTAAACAGGTGTAACTTGAATTGACCTGCAACTAAACTAGGGAGCTAGGGAGAGAGAACCAGAATCCCTGAACAATTTACTCTGGAGTTTTCTTCCTGTGGCTTTGTTGACGTCCAACCAAGAGCAAAAGTCACACTGTCCTTTCTCTTACCCTTGCAGATACAATGCAGCAAGTAGCATGCTTGTGACTCACATCACAATAGTCTGAAAGTCAAGTCAGTTTGGGCTATGCTACTGCTACACATGGAGGTGAGGAGATAGAGCACTTGAGTGAAGAAGAGACAGGCAGAAGCTCTGCAGTGCAGTTCTCTGACAGGCTCGTGTCAAGTCAGGACTCTACAGAGCAGGAGCAAAGAGGCCTGCAGCAAAAATGAGCTCATTTAGGATGTGTCTGGCCATCTGCAGTGACCTCATCCTCCTGAAAAGCCACAGGGATTTCTTGCCAGGTCACTGCTGAATTAGCAGGTCTTTGATTTTGCATATGTTTTATTTGAGGCTTGGCCCTACTAAATGCAGATTAAATGCCTATCTATATACCTTTGCAAATATTTTCAGAGATAGTGGGCCTACCAATTCACTCAGTTCCTTTGCTTTTCATGCAAAACAGGCTATCTTGGTTTAATGATCTTGAGCAAGACTGAAAAATGTTAATATTAAATATCTTTCTTACTTAGACTGATTCTGAGGGTTTGGAAAGATTTCTTTCCTTATCTAGCTCTGTGAAGAAATAAGAAGCTTGAATACTAGAGCTGGTGGTGGTGCTAAGGAGAACATGCAGACCTTTGTTTATAGCCAAGGAATCCAGTACTGCTCTGATAATGTGGTTGGCAGATGGGGAGCACCACGTAGCTGGCTAAGTGTTTGACAATTAGGCTAGGCAGCCCATCCAGCTGAGTGCCTTGCTCTTGCCAAAAGAACATGTGGCTTCTTGGCACTGAAACTGGGTCTCATTCTATTGGTAATAATAGACATTTTTGCTATTTGCACACACAATAAATGAAAATTTTGCAGTAAGCTACTGATAGATGTCTATAATGTATGATGGTATTAGCTCAATTATTGATTTAGCTATTCTGGCAGAAAATGCACCTTATTAGTTTCGTACTGAAATAGGAAGAGATTCAGTTACACTCACAGGCGCTGCTGGAGCTGTATTTATTGTTCTGCCAGTTTATGCCCAATATAAATACACCAAGAAACTTTTTTCAGCTTTGCAGATCATAAGAAATGAAGAACACTCTGAGTAGAATGTTACTGAACAAAGTGTCAAGTAATCCAAGCATATGGAGAAGAAAAATCAAGCAGTACACAGAAGTGAGAAGCATGGTTCACATATATGTTGTAAAGAATGACATAAATTAATTTGCAACTAGTTATTTTCAACGTAGGCTTCTTGCTTTGAATAATAACTACTAAGTTTAGTCTAGACAACTGCTCTTCAATGAATACTTCAACCAGGTTAGTATGCTCAGTTTACACTAGAAAACCAGTCCTCTTTTTTTTCCTGCTGTTCTACACTTTCTATTTCTGCTTTATATACCCACAATTGCTGACAGGACCTACCATTTAATATCACATCTGGATGGAACATGCCGTGGCTGTAATTATACTTACATAAGGATATTTCTTAATTTCCCCCATCCATATCGTACGATGAGTGTACCTTTCTAAATTAAAGTTTAAAATAAAGGCAAAGAATGAAGTCTATTGAAAAAAGCCAGACAGAAAGACTAGCGGACCTACTTCATAACATCATGTAGGTAAGCTGAAGCTGATTCTTTATGTGGTTTTCAATACAGATACTGTACAATTTTAGAGAGCATCTTTCAGGTTATTTTTACATGCAAAAAGACACATTTTCATAATCAGCTTCTAAAATTCTGAGCATCAATACAAAGATTTCATGCTGAATTCCCAGATTTATGCATGAATACAAGGCTCTGAGAATGTTAAGCTAGTAATCAGATCCACTTGTGGCTTGCATTAAAAATTGCTAGTAGCATTCCATGAGCTGTGGACCAAAGCGTCAATGCTCAAATAAAAAAGAACTTTGTTTTCACATTTACAAGACTGCCTGCTTGTTACTGCTTTCTTAGGCAGAAATACTTAACATAAAGATCATTTGACTTTACAGTTTAGAGGAACCAGGGCTCTGTCATGGTAATCCTACTGGCTGTGACTGTGACACCTACAACTTGCAGCTTTCTAGGAGACTCATACTTAGTGCATTGCATCAGAGAGTTATTTTGATAGCTCTGCCCTTACCCTCTTTAGACAAATGATTACATACACAGAACTTCCCTTTCTGAGCTAGTGGCTCCAGGAGAGAGATCCATTCATAGTCAAATCCTCTTATTCAACACTCCTGTTGGAAGGCTCTTGTGGGTATGACATGGACATTTGGAATAGCTATAATAAATGTAGCATGAAAGGTAACTGAATAATATTAGTAGCATAAATAGATTTTAGGTACTTTCCACACTAAAAATGCTTGCAGAATATTATTTGAATACCGACAGTGTGGTAATACCTCAGACAGGCTTGACTTATTTCACATGTAGAATGCAATGATTTATGATTTATGGAATTTGAATATCAAGAATTTTTCATTAATTGAAGTATGAAAGCAAAGGACATTGTTGACGTTAATTTTTCTGTAAGAGTTTCTCAAAACACCTTACTTACAGTTCAGGCATAAAATACAGAAAAGGCACGATGGTCAGTCTGGCTGTAGAGCTTCATCAGTAGGAAACTACACAACTTTGTAAAGGAGGAGAAAAAAGATTTTCAACAAATCTGTCCTTATATAAAGTCTTTGTGCAACTTATTCTGACAGCAAGTTACTATTTAATATGCAGAAGAAGTGGCTACTTAACAGCAGTGTGAATGATGATATATTTAAGAATAATTTAATTCTTACCTTCAGCTGCCCTCTATTTAAGATCCACAATTTAAAAAGCAAACAACAACAAAAAAAAACCCAAACACATAATTTGTGAGATAACTGTAAAAAATATCAGCAGTTTTGCAGTGTTGTTTGCTTTTAAATAGTTCTGTTTCTCAATGATCTTTGTGTATTGAGTTTGGTTGTAATTGAAAAGCATTTATGTCAGTCAGACATAAATGTCATAAATGTCATTTATGTTCAGTCAGATCACTGAATCACGGAATGGCTGATGTGGAAAAGTACCTCTGAAGATCTTTTTACCCCAGCCCCCTCCTCAAAGCAGGGGTCAGCTACAGCATGTTGTTTAGGGCCACAATTTTAGTGGAGTTTTGTATATCTCCAAATGCTCCATAACCTCTCTAAGCAACCTGTACTGTTGCTCAGCCTGCCTAGTGGCAAGGAAAGTTTTTCTCACGTTTAAACAGAATTTCCTGTGTTCCAGTCTGTACCCATTGCCTCTTGTCCTTTCACTGGACACCACTCCTAGACATCAAGTATTTGTTCACTTTGGTCCTTCCTGAGCCTTCTGTCCTCCAGGCTGAACATTTCATGTCTCTCAGCTTCTCCTCAGATGTCAGATGCTCCAGACCATTAATGTTCTTGATGGGTCATTGATGGATCCACTCCAGATAGATGGGCTATGGCTCAAAGGACCATCTACAGTGCTAGCATCCATCCAAATAACCAGTTAGAAGATAAACAATTCTATGATCTCATGCAGGCGGGTTGCAGTTACACAATGCATGATAAAGTTTTGTAACTGACCCATACTGAATGCTTCCGACAGGTGAACAAGCAAGCTCATCAACAGTCCCTCTCCAGAACTACCAAAAGAATAATGTGTGCTCAGGCAATTTAAATCTGCTTACTGAATCTCCATGTAAGCAGTTCTTCCTAGCTCTGCAAAATGTCCATGAACCATTAGAGAGCTGGAGTCTTTCAAATGAGTTCAGGATGCTTTATTTTAATGTCTCCATGTCTAGCCTAAGTAGCAGGGCTGACTACTATCTCTGCTTACATAAAGGAGGAAGAAATCTAGACTTCAAAATATGGATAGACATCAGAAACAGGGTTAAAAACCTGTAACAACACTCAGAGAAGAACTGAGCAATGGCAGATCCTCAGCTTCAACAGTCACCCTATTCTCCCTCAACACACTATTTAATTCTATTTTCCTTGGTTAAAAACAAGAACTAAGAAAATTCTGTCGCCTTTGTTTCTACTTCTGATTACCACTATAGTAGCAAGAAATGGCTATGGATTTGAATCTGTTTAAAGTGTAGCTACTCTTAAAAAACCAAGTCCGTTTTATTCTCACAGTCACAGTGAGATCAACCCAAAGAAGTTACATTTTGGATATATAACGTTTTAAAATAAAGAGTGGTTAAAATCAGTGACATCACTTAAAAAGCTTTCTCTTTGGATTTTTTTTTTTTTTTTGGTCTCAAGTAGAACACAGTCATGATATATCAGTGTCATATATAGATGAGAGTAACACTACATCCAGAAAAGTGACGTGAATGTTATCACGTTTTAAACAAAACCAATATAAACATATAATGCTTGTTAATTAACACTGCTGTGTCAGATTACATTACTGAACATTCCTTTGGCAGATGCATTAGAAATAAATATCTCCCTGGCAGTCTGCTCTTCCCTTAGCTTCAGTATGTTAGTGACTGCAAAGCACCAACTGCACTACCCTTTGGGTTGCAGATGTGTGCATGGTTATCTCACTAAACGACTTTTTTCTCACATGTTCTTCACTCAAACTTATCCAAAGTTACACGCTTTTCTTTTCTTTTCTTTTCTTTTCTTTTCTTTTCTTTTCTTTTCTTTTCTTTTCTTTTCTTTTCTTTTCTTTTCTTTTCTTTTCTTTTCTTTTCTTTTCTTTTCTTTTCTTTTCTTTTCTTTTCTTTTCTTTTCTTTTCTTTTCTTTTCTTTTCGTAGGAAAAAAAGAGGAAAAACAATCCATCTTTTTCTTTTTCTTTTTCTTTTTTTTTTTCCCTTAGGACTGAGAGGACATTAATGAGATTGCAAATTGTTAAATGCTTTCTGTGCAAATGCTGGCAAATCTGGAAACTATTATTCTGAAGCTTTTTGGACAATTATGAACCTAAGAAAAAAAGCAAAATGATGCACTCTTTCAATAATTATAACCAGAACGCTTTCAGTAAAACTGTTGCTATGGTTATGGAAAACAGTTACACTAAAACAAAACCTAATAATAATTTTCAAATTTCGCAAGAACTGATTTTCCTTTTTCCAAATCAAGGTTACATGGGTAACTCTAACTCACGTTAGTCAACACAGTGGAAATAGATTATGTTTCCTTTATCTGTAACATATTTTTTTGTCAACAAGTGAAAAAGAGGAAACTCTTCTGTCGTCTGTGAAATAACAGGATTACAAATGAAAGAGAACTTCACAGGGGGTCCAGTGTCAAAAGGCAGAAGTTTTTCAAGCTGTGTACAGGGGCAATTCTTTTTGTCTTCTGCAGGCTCTGCAGCTGTGATGGATGCACGTACATTATTCAGGCAAATGGGGACAGGAATGAGGATGGCAGAAAAAAAGGTGTAAATGGGGTAAGATTCATACTTTCGAGAAAGAAGAGCTTCTCAAAGCTGTTTTGATTTTCAGGATTTTGGAATCTGCCTTGGGGAAGACATATCACTGGACAGAGTAACTGTCAGTCAAGCAAACAGCCCTGAAACTTCGCCTTACAATTCATAGTCTGGGCAACAACCAGTATGGATTTATAACACACATGGAGATCTGAGGGATCTATTATCTCAGTTAAAGGTACTAAGGAGGTCAAATAAATGCTGTCTGATAACTGTACATCTGATTTTTTAGAGAAGGATGTGTGAACTTCAGTATACATAGTGGATAGGAAAAAGAGACTCTCTAAAATTGTATAGGATATGAGTTTTGTTTAATTGAAACTGAGGAGGGAAACTAAAGAAATATGCATCACAGGTCTTCCAAAATTTTCATTTATGGTTTTCTGTTACTTTTGTCTTGGAAAGTTTCAGAAGTAACACTCATAAATAACCTCAAGGTCTCTTTGCAAACTGACTCATAAAGGTGCTAAATGCACAGATGCTCAATCTTCTGCAGCTGCTCAGTGAAGTGCGTCATAGAGACCTTAGCTCTGTGGTATAAGGGTCATAAACTGGATTCCTCAACTGGCTGTAGCTGGAGAGATTCCTGTTGCCAGGAAAGCAGATTAGCTCACATCATTCAACACTTCTTTCAAGTGCTATGTGCTATGTTTCCTATCAAGGATGTGCCTTAAAATAATCATTGGTACTTGCGAAGATGAGGAGACTCAAAACAATTATAAAAACAATGATAGGGAACAACAAGACACAAATGAGAATAAAAAACTTGAAATGCACTGAAATAATGTAAAATGGCAGGTGATGATCTCTGTAGTGGTTTATACTGAAGGATCAATCTGTATAATTATTTAGAAGGATGAAAATAGTACTGAGTGTTTTGTTAACTAATGAAGTGGGTAGAGATGTAGGCGTAAGGTGAGACAGAAACAGTGGAATTTGAGACAACAAGAGTCGTAGAATGAGATACAAACTTGTCAACCCCTTTGACAGGGGTGCACTGTGACTAGGGGAGAATACATTAGTGTCTATCACTATTCACCAGAACTGAAACATCAACAGGATTAAATCATGGCAGATTAATTCACCTTGTGAAATCATGGGTGTTAAATTACTCCAGATGATTCAGAGCAGAAGGTGGAAACAGATCCTCTAAACACTGCTGTATGTATGAGTAACTACTCAATTGGGGCTGTCCCATTGATTTTGATATGCCTATTATATAAATGAATCGATACATATGTAAATGTTCACAGAGATTAATATTAAATGAAGATTAAAATTTTCTCATGATTGCTTATAACGTCATAGAGCTGATGTAACAGCCATGGTGTACTGAGATGAAGGAATATACCAGCTACACTGCTTTTCTGTGACTACTCTCACTTTACACAAAGCTGTAGGAAGGAAGAGAGGTGGACCAGAGCTGTAGAAGTTATTTCTAGACAGGAAAGCTTGATATAGATCTCACAGCTGTTTTGCAGCTGCTGTAAGGCAGATATAGGAAGAATCTCAGATGCACAACCAGTTATTTTAAAAGATAGAATATGGAACTTTTAAATTGTTTTCTGAGCTGAGAAAAAAAATAGATAGCATCTCTAAAACTTTTTATATAAGCAAGTGTTCAGACTCATGAGATCCACAAAAATACCAAGTGTTACACACAATGAGGCACTAAATTGCACTGCCAGACATACATAGAGAACAACTCGGTATGCTCTGGGTCTATAAAACCTGACCTCAGAGGATAAGCCTCAATTCTTCAGTGGAGATTCTTTGAGTATGTTAATATACTATATCAAACTTAAACATAGATAAAGCATTGCCATGATCTTGGTCTTCTTTAAAAATATCCCCTGGTTGGTCGCTAAGTGTGTCTATAAAACAGTTGGGGAAAGAATTATAGTGTGATTAACAGGAACCAAGTTAGCTTTAAATGAACTCACAATGATATATTCAAGTTGCACTAAATTCAGCTAAGGCTTTACTGAAAGGCCCAAAGTAAGTTGTCGGGGAGATATGAGCCACTGTAGCCACAGAAAATGTTTTGAGCCTCCTTATGTCTAAAGATGGTCATTTCTATGCCCAGACTCTAGGTACCATTGAGTATCTGTTAGAGATTGTAGCTCTGCCCAGCAGTATGGGAATTGTACTGTCCCCAAAGCCAGCTCTACGCACCAAAATCATACTGCTTTAAGCACAACTCATGCTCATCCTTCTCTTCTGTGGGTCATGTTATTTTAATAATGGCTTTACACAGTTGCTTTTTAGAACAGGAAGTACCAAAACAAAACAAAACAAAAAACCAAAAAACAGAAAAAAAACCCAAACCAAACCAAAAAAGAAACCACCACCAACAAAAGCCAGAGTTTAAAGTGATAAAACAGTAATCCCAGGAACGCTTCTGACCTCATGCTACTGTTACTTACAAATACTCCTTTAATAGTGATGAGTCAGTGATATCAGGCCCTGTGTGATCTGACATGCAGCATGTGAGATGACAACGTTTGGACAGAAATACTCTACCTCCATCAAGCTCACTGGCTCCAATTATAGCATGGCTGTTAAATCATGCTGCTGAACAGGCTTTGGCAGTTATTATGCAAGCTTCTGAAGTGAATGAATCACAGTGGATAACAGATGATTGAACAGAGCTGTGTAGTGTGATTCCTTAATTTCTCTCAGAGGTTCATGCTTCCAATGAATTGCAGCAAAGCTCAAGTTATACGACAGTGAAAACTCTTTTCTTTCAAAAAAAAAAAAACAACAACCCACGCCAAACATCCTGATCTTCTGTGAAAGCAGCAAAACTGTAGATGGAAGAATCTGCATATTTCCAGGTAGAAAAGCATCTTTCATGTATTTTATTCTGGCTCTGGGATAATTATCTGCGATATCTACATAGGAAAGAAATGTTGACACATTGTCTTCCACGTATAAAATGCAGGTATGATTCACACTTTATTCTTCATAGCTCTGCAGAAGAGAATTTCTAAGCTATGACCAAGAAAAAATGACAATTCTGTCTTCAGCACATTTAACTGGAGCTGTACTAACTGTATCTAACAGGCTGCTTTCCAGTGTCTGCTGCTGAGGGTGGGACAATATGTAATTATCTTTGCTTTGCTTTTGAATAGATGTTAGTGGAAATGAAATAATTTCTCGGAAGGAAAACCTAAATGTACAAAACTGTTCTTGTCCAGGTTTTATTTTTGCATGTAATTCATAGTGAATAACCATTTGATTACTGTGTTTCATGAACTCTGGCTAACATTCACAAGACGAAAGAATGAAAGTTTGAGCTTGTGACAGTTCTTGAGGAACAACTTACTTTTATAACACATTTAATTATTACACAGACTGAATATCTCTTTGCCATATTACTTTTTTGTACACAGAAAAAAAGTGATACAACTCAGAGACGACAAAAGCACACTTGCATGCACATTCCTGTCTGATACTATAATTTTGGGGTCATGATTAAGTGCCACCTCAGGATTTGAAATACATTAAAATTTCTAATGTTTTAACTCATTTTTCTGGTACATCATTTATTGTGATGTCTATTCTCTTTTTGTACCTTTCACTGTATCAGCAGTAGAATCAAACTGAACAACTATCAATTTTCTTGCACCTGTGCACTTTTGATAGACTCACAAATGGGCAGTCAAGAAGCCTTTGATATAAAAGAATATTTCCTAAACGAAGACAAAATCACTAAAAGAACTTCGTATGTATCATTTTTTTTTGTAAGATCTCTGCAATTCCTTTGATTTTTGCATGTCTAAATATCATCTACAGATAGGCTATGACAGTCTTATGTCATCAACTGTTTCCTGTGTCACCAGCTCCATAAAGAGAGAGATTTACACTCTCTCCTCTTGATGTCAGCAGCTATGTTGCTCACTATGGCTTACTGCACGCAGGGAAGTGCTGTTATACCAGAGTTATAGTCTTGCCTTGCTTGGCATTGCCTGTAGTTTTAGCATTCTCTCTCTCCATTGGTACACCACAGGAATGTGATGCTGGGTCGCCCTATCAGGAAAGGGAAAAGAGGCATGCTGGAAATTTTATCCTGGATCTCCCCATTTGATAGGCTGCAGTGCACCCAAATTTACTTTAGTAAACCACCTACGTGTTCATAGAAAGTAGCAGTGGTGGGAAGTCCCCATTTCTACCTGTGTCATGTGCCCCTAGAGTATCGGCACATCCATGCTATCACATCATCACTTCCATACCAGAAGACATCAGATTTTTATTTTTATTTTTATTTTTTCCTAGCTAATGAAAACGTGCTCTCATACAGTAATAAAGTGACTAGTGTCAGATGATGATGTATAATATATCTGACAATAATGCTAAAATTGCCATGCAAATATTTCATGGATGGCAGTGAACCTTTATTATTAGCAATCATACTAAAGAAGTGTGCATACTGTGAAATAAAAAGCTTTGCTTTAGACTTGAAGAATTCCGTTTGCACTTTAGTTAGTTCTTAAACTTGCATAGACACATGAACAGAGACTTCATAACTGAACACCAGTATCAGGTTAGAAATCCATGTACATTTTATTGCATAGTTAATTTGAGGAATTAAGCACAAAGCACAAAGACCGATTCCAGTCCTTTCTGAGTTCAAATGTCACTCTTCAGAAATAGCGTAATAGCGTAATATTTGAACTTTGTATTACCAATACCAGGGCTTGCTGTTCTTCTTCCACTCCTATAAAATAGGAAAGATGAGGCTCTCACTGATCAGAATAATTAACCAACTCGTACTTCTCTGCATTTCAAGGGCGTTAGCCTGTATTCCAGCCAAGTTATAGAGGTAGTTCAGGAAACTGCATTTTTCCTCCCTGTATTTCCACATGGATAATGTGGCTTCAGCTCTTTGCTTTAAGCTGATGAACAGCACTGCTGCAGGCTTTAGAATGTGTCTAAAATGAAACAAGCTGCACAAGGAGCACGAAGTCTTCTCCTCCCCACACCCCTTCCCCTATGCACGTAACTGCTTTCTCCCGATTGTTCTTCTTTGAGAATGGAAGTCACTGCAGGGCCTTCAGGCTTTGAACTGTTTGGGTGGCTCCAACCTCTGCACGCATAGGTCATCACCCAAGCACCGAAATACTCAGGTAAACCCTGCAGCCTTCCTCGCAGTAATCACTAACTCTGACTTCCCTCGTCCCCGATGCTGAAGACCACGCCGCTCGCTCACAGTGAATTGCAGACGGTCAGTAACGCTTCTGCGAACCACCTGACGGACGGTAGCACTGAGACAACCAACAGGGAACAAGAGACCAACGTGGTTTCATCAGAAAACCCGGACAAACAACGCAGTTCGCGTCAGGGCTGCGTCAGCCGGTCCGGCGCCGGGTCTCGAACCCGGAGCACTACCGCCGCCGCGGGACCGAGAGCGCCGCCTCCCCAGCACCCGTCCGTCCGCGGCGCTGCGAGCGCCTGTGGCTCGGCCGGTCCCTCCTCGCGCGCCGTAGCGATGCTCCCGGCTCCGCTGCCCTCTGAGGCTGATTCCAAGATGGCGGCCGCGCGGGCGGCTCTTGGCGGCCGGGTCCCTGCAGCCGGGTAGAGCTCCCACCCCCGTCCCCTCCTCCGGCGCCGCAGCGGGCCGGGCCGGGCCGCGCACCGCGATCCGCCGCCATGGCGGCCTCGGTGCATGCATGAGAGACGTCGCCGCGCCGCTGCCTGCCCCCGCCGCCATGGAGGAGCCGCAGCCGCCGCCGCCGCCGCCGGCGGGGAGGTCAGTGCCGAGCGCTGCCAAATAGGGAGCTGCGTGCGGGGAGCGCGGGCCGGCGGCTGCCACATTGTGTGGTTGCGGCGGGCCGGGGCCGAGCCCTGCTGCAGGGCGGCGGGCGCGCGTCGTGCACGGAGCTCCGGCTCTGCAGCCTCAGCGCTTTCGCACGGCGCCCACCGAGGCGGCAAGCGCTCCGATAAGAAATCTCTAGCGGCTGCGAGGGGTAAGGCAGTGCTCTGTGGGCGCTCGGCAATTAACAGGACATCACCCCGCTCGGGCAGCGGACCGGCGTTGGGAGGTGCTGTCCGGGACGGCTCTCGGAGTAACTTTAGCTGGAGTCGGGGGGGGGTTGGGGAAGTGTAAGCATCGCATCGCATCGCATCGCATCGCACCGCAGCTGGCAGCATCCTCATCAGGAGGTGCGGCTCCTGGAAGGGCTCCCCGTTGTGTGCGCTGCCTCCAGCTCTGTGCCGCTGCCTCGGAGCGGGCTGACCCCTCTTTGAGCAATTCGTCTGTGCCCTGCTATGAGGTGGGGTTGCAGGTTGCATCGCGGCTTAGCGCTTCTAACTGGCCGCAGAAGCGTTGCGTAAGTCCGACTTGTTAGCTCGCCGGCCGCTTGTTTCTCTTTCCCAAATAACATCCTGTTGGTGCGCTCCGCTCCTCGCTAGGAGGCATTGGGGAAGCGTTTGGGAGCGCTCGGGTGATCGCTGAGTCGTGCAGGGCTGGAGGCGGGCGGTGTGCTCTCCAGGTGTGCTGCGCGCCGTGCTCCACGCTGCCGCGCGTCCTCGGCTGCTCTCATGCGGCCGAGGGGCAACAGGGAACGTGGGGATGCGCTCGGTTTGCGTTGAGGCTGCGGGGCTGAGTCGTGTCTGCTTTGGGTTGTCGCGGGTGCATGTCAGCGATCCGCTTTTCTTACGTCGCGGGGGATGGCAGAAGGTATGGAGGAGTTATTTCGAAGTGCTTTTTGCGATAGTTGATCTATAAGCGTCAAGGTCCCTTTTTATGGGAGCTTTGAGCGAGTTAAGCGGGGAAGGCTTTGACATGAAGCTTGCAACGGCAGCGTGACCCTGGACCTGGGCTGCCTCCGTGTAGAGGAGCAGTGCAGCGTCTCGCTGGAATACACCCAGGCATTTCTTGTCTGGGGCCATTTCTGACCTCTGCTGGATTCTGCTTATTAACAGACAGTTTATGTGAGTCGGATGTGGGTGTGGATGGTGTGGTGGCAACTTTACCCGGCGAATGAAAACAGAATTAGTTATTTCGGAGTGAGCTGGTGGGTGGGAAGGAAACGTCGCAAAACAATTAGGTAGGCTTAATTGGTGTGGGGCGATGCATGCACTTTGCTGTGATTCACTTCTGTGTGGACTTGGTGTACCAACTGCACAGCTGCTGTGGAATTGCTTCTCTGGCTTTGTGCAATACTTTATTTCTGCATTACTTTTAAGGAAAAGCATCAGACGCTTTTTTCAACGTATCTAAAGTTTCTTTAGATTTTGGAGCTGTTGCTAAGTGTGGCATTCTTGCTTGTGAGGTCAGAATCTTGCTGAAATCACTGTGATGCACCAGGCTGACTGTGTGAAATGGATTTGATGGCATGGGATAGGCTGATTGTTTTCAGGCCTGCTTGTGGTGTACAAATATGTTTTTATGTTCCTCTGGCTAACACTGCGTCAGTGTAATTCAGTCTTTTTAAGTTCAATTTAATTTTGTTGGGCAAGTCCTCAGCCATTCTCATTTGCAATATGGCTTCATTTCTTTAAAAGAAAGTTGATTGCATTATTGTTGTGAGACAGCCTTTTGTGTCAGAAATCTTTTGGTCTTTGTGTGAGGATTCTGTCTTGTCAGAACAGAAATACAATGGTACCTTTTGTAAAAACGAAGTAAGCATGCGATACATTTGTGGCTTTGTTTGGATGATACAGTTGTTGCAAGGTGTTCTCAATTAAATGCTTTGGAACTCTTTAAAAGCAAACTTTTTTCCCCCCAGGTGTTCCTTCTAGAATGTATGCTTTGGGGTCAGGAGAGAGGGGAGGCAGCTCTAAACCAAAGAAGGTGCTCGGAGCCTGAGAGCAGATGGTAAATTTGAGACAAGATTGTGCTTGCATGATGGACAGGCTGCTGTGATTATGGATAAAGGAAATAATGCTCCTAGAAAGTTTTGTGAAGATTCACATTTAGCTGTTGATTCTTGTTGCCAAGCAATCAAAAACAAGATATTTCCCGTTGGGTACTGTAGAACACTAAATAGGCTTCTCTTTGGTACTTCCTGTTCATGGTTTGTAGGCTTTAAATGTTCTCACTTCAAACTTAGGCACTCACAAGAACTTTATAGCACAAAATTCATTATGGCAATAAATGAGCCCCTTAAGCATTTCCTTTTTTGGGATGCCATTTTTTTTTGGGCACACTGTAAAGGTGTGCAGAGCCATAGGGCTACTCTGGCTTGTCCCTGATTGCTTGTAGACCTCTTTGATCCAGTGCAAGGGGTGAATGAAGGAGGAAGGCTGTGAACAGAGCAGGACAGAATAGGAAATGATGGTGGAGGCTTCCTCTGCACTGGGAAGTTTTTCAGTGATCTGTCTCTCAGATTCGTTAGCTGTATGATGACAGTGAACTGGGCTGTTTGTCTGCAACATCCATTTTTTGTGGGAAACTCAAGGTCATGGGTTGCACTTAACATACTTTCCTGGTTGCCAGGCTGTATCTGTATAATTGATTGTATATTAGCAGTGAAAAAGTTAAAATATTTTATTAACTTAGGATGATAGCTTCCATTGAAAAATAAATTCAAGTGTAGTGATTTACCACCATCCTCTTCTTGATGTATTTTTTTTTCCATGCATTTGAATGAGGTAAGATGTAATCTCTATTTTTAACATATCACATTTTCTTGTTTACATGTGAAAGATGGGGATGAATGATTGCTCTACCTGCATGGAAACACATGAAGTGCTTGGTGAGATATCTATGGTATTTACAGCAGCAAGGATTACTCTGTTGTGTGGCTGCTGGAGTTGGTTTTGTGCCTGCTAATTAGCCCTGCCTATGTCAAGGTTGATTTTACTATTATGTAAGCAAGTGGTACTGTCCCTTGTGGAATGCAAACTGTGCTGAGATGAAAAACAGATTTACCAAATTTAATGGAAAGGTTGAGGTTTATGCAGCAATACTTACTCTAGGGAGTAAGGTGGGAATTTTGGAAGCTTTTAAAGATTTGTTTTCTGTGACAGCCACATATCATAAATCATTCTAGATACAGTTTAACAGAAGACAGTTTTTTTTATGCTACCCACTGCTGGTTAGATAGCACATTGACCTCTGTCAGCACAGGAAGGTACAGGTCTGTCAGCTTTAGTTCTTCAGCTGTGTGGTTGGATTTACCGTTGTGTATGTGCCATTTATGTTTTAACTACGTCAATGCTATGTTTTGCCTGTAATCTATTAACAGTAGTTCATTCGTTTAAAAAGGGGAGAGTTGTTCTATACTCATCCTTGACCAGCTGCACGCGTAAAACCAGGCTGAAATGTTTGCTCTTACCACCCCAGTTTGTATGTCACCAACTTGTGTGATGTCAGTTCACGTGCAGTCCAAGAACACTGCGTGTAGGAGCGCAGCAGCTCGCCGTGAACCTTCACCTGCTTTGTATTGGATTCAGATAAGTGGGATGTAGCTTCAGTGCCCAGATGAATGTGTGCTGCTGTCATGAGTTGAAGGAGACTTGTTCTGCTCCTGCATCCAGCCACCACTTAGTTGTGTTGACTATCGTGCATCGCTTTCTGATGTGGTATCTGTGTCTGGCTTGTTATGATTGGCTTAGCGTGTTGCTAATTTACTTGCTGATGGCTTCTCACAGAGCAGTATTTGTAAAAGTTTTTACCATTTTAGCTCTGAAACATCCATCAGGGAAGTGGAAACAGGGGCATAATTAGATATCTCTGTTACTTCTGAGTTGCATGATGGAAGTGGCTGTGGATTCAAAGTGCTCCAAGTAGTACAGCGTACTGCAGCTTTACTGAATTGCCTGCATTTTCTAAAGGCTGTGGATTGGCCATCCAGCCCCCAGAATTACAAAGTGCTCAGGTACTGACTTCAACTAAAAATGTGCTTAACTTTCAGTGCTTCATTTTTGAGTTTTTCGCAGACTTTGTTCTTTTGACTTTGTGGAAAGTTTGGTAAAGTTGTGAAGTTTGGAAAGTAGTAAAGTTTGACTGACAAATGAAAACCAGTGGCTGTTACAGATCTCATTTTGTCACTGTTACCTGTGATGTATTTATAGTTGAGCCTGGCAGTTGGATGCTTTTTGCCATGACATCTCTGCTCCCAGCAGTATGCAACTGTTTGTTTGTTTTGGTGAGTAGACCTTGGGAACTGGTTTGGGATCTGTAATGTCAGGAACTTAACTGCAGCATTTATCCTTTGGTTTTATACTGTAATGTCTTCTGCTCAACCAGCTCTTTACTTTAATGATGAAAATATATTTCTGAGCTTCTCATTTAAAGAAATAAAATGGTAAAGTGCTGTCCTTTTCTTAAGGATGAGTTAGGATATAGTTGTGGTTGAGAAAGCCCAAACCTAATAGCTGAAGAATGAAAGAAGGATAGTTCCCGAAATCAATTAACATTTGACTCCATTTGTTCTGAGGCATTGAAGAGAAGGAAGCTGGATACTGGATAGGCTGGGTGAAGCTCTCTGCTCCCGTTTCTGCACTTCTGACCTTTGTTTCTTTTTCAGCCACTCTTTCTAGGCTTAAAAGTGAGTGTGGAAATCTAACAAAGCCATCAGCATTTTCACACTTGTTTTTTTTACACGTTACGGAGTGATGTCAGAATTAAATAGTTGCTCCTTTTTTTTTTTAAGATACTTTTTGTTATAGTTTTAATCGAGCCATGCATTTGTGTACAGGGAGAGCACTGGGAGGAAGCTGAGATCACAGTGTACATACATATGCTATAAATGTTATGTCATCATCCAAATTTTTGTGAAAAATTAAAATAGCCTGAGATGGAAAAATCAGTTAACCTTTTTCTGTTTCCAAATTTGCTAGTGAAAAAGAACAGGAAGTCCTGATTATTATTATTTTTTTCTGAGATGAGAACATGAAGAACTGCCAAAAATGTTACGAGCTTTATTTTGTTTATTTTTATGCTTATTTCTAGTTGGTGTAACTTTCAGGAAAAAAAAAAATCACTTCATGTAAGTAGATCTCGATAACTGTTATTTCTGCTTGTAATAAAAATATATGATGAAAAGGAATTTGCATTTTGCTTATTTTTTTTAACTCATTGTTTGGCAGTTTGTCTTGAAATGTATCAAATTTTACTGTCAGCTCATGGCATCTCAGCAGCTCTCCACTGTTCCAATAGCCTTTGTTGCATTTCCCTGTGACTGTACATCTTTCTGCCGTAAATACAAAAACCAAATGCTTGGAAGCTTTTGGTCAAGAATTTTGGGACGAGTGTCAAAGTAGTAATTTACCAAACCAACTGCGGGATTTTCTGAGCCTTGAGAAGCAGAATATTTAGTTTGAGTTTCTCTCTTTGAATAAATGTAGCTGGTCTTGATACATATTTCTGGTGGCTTCATTCTGCAGTGACTTTATTCAGGTACAGTGCTCTGAAGATCTCTGTAGGATGGGGAGCTGGCTGCAGGCAAATGTGCTTGAGATCTGTTCTAGAAATGAAGGGTGTTCTTGCTTGCTGTGCCATTCTGTTCTTATTAAATGGCTCAAACTGTGAGTTGCCAAGGGGGAAAAGATGTCAGTGGGAATCAATCAGAGATGAACTGGTTGGCTCTAAGCTTTGAATTAGGTTGGTTGTTTTCCACAGTAACTACCTTTTTTTTTTCCCTTCTTGATTTCTGTGGAAATACTGTTTGTTCTATTGCAGTGAAGTCTTGCTAAACTGCTGTTGACCTTGCAGCAGAAATGCTTGTTTTGTGCTTCTCTTAGGCGTTAGCTGATTTGGAATTTGTTGTCCTTGGTGCTTAATTGTTAGCATGGGTCTTGCAGAGTAAGCCCTTAGTTCCCAAGCTGGAAAATGTAAGACAAGCCTTCATAACAGCTTAGAGTGTTAGTGTTTGTGCAGCCAGGCAATAGGTTGATGTTTGAGTGGAAATGAGGTATAAGTAGTGAGCAGAAGATACTGTCACAGTGCTGCTAACACATTCTGGCTATTTACTAATGAAGTTATAGTATTTTCGTATTTCTTTTTCTGTGCCAAAGTGCCCTTGATCATAGATTAATTTATGAATAAGCTGTTGGAATTACACAATTCAACCAGTTCTTGGACTGACACAGCATCTTCTTTGGGCATGTTCTGCTTTTATCATCGCTGCGGATATAAAATAGCATTACTTCTGAAGCTGACCCAGACTGGAAGTTAGATTTCTCATCTCCCAGCAGCCCTGTCCTCTCTCCCACTCCCAAACTAGGACCTTCTGCCATAATTAAATTTGCTAGCATAGCATTATGTGTATTTGGTTGCCCAATCAAAAGCAAAGTGATTGAAGTTGGAAAAGTTCTGCTAACAAAGGCACTGCAGCTAAGCTGAATTGTTTTGGCAGGAGAAGTGAAGAACCAGAGTTGGTATGTTCAGTTCCACCAGTGCGTCCTGGGGGCTGGTGACCTCTGGCAAAGTGTCACTGCAAGCCAGCAGGAATGGTCATCTTCCAAGTTGTTTCACATGCAGACAGAAGATAGTGACTGAGGGAATGATTTCACATCATGCTCAATGTGTTTGAACAGCAGGTTGTTTTTTTTTTTCCCTTGGTCTCTTCCTGAGAGAAAGGCAAGCTTCTTCTGCAGAGAAAGGCTTTAGGTCCTGATGGACAAAAAGCTATTGTGAGCCAGCAGTGTGTTCTTGCAGCTCAGAAGGTCAACAGTATCCTGGGCTGCATTCAACAGAGGGATGACCAGCAGGGCTATAGGCAGGTGCTTGTACCCCTCTGCTCTGCCCTTGTGAGGTCCCATCTGCCCCCACTACATGAGGGATGTGGAGCTCTTGAAGTGGGTCCAGAGGAGGACCACAAAGATGATCAGAATGTTGGAGCATCTCTCCTATGAAGAAAGGTTGAGGGTTTGTTTAGTCTGGGGAGGGAGAAAGCTGTAGGGGTACCCCACTGCAGTCTTCCAGTACTTGAAGGGAGCTTGCAAGCAGAAAGGGGACTGACAAAGCAATGTGGCTACATAGTTTTCATTTGAGCATCTTGATCTGATGGGTAGCTGATGTACCAAAAAGTTAACTTGTTCCCCCATCGAGTCACCTGCTGAGTTTATGATTCCTGGCTTCTGTGCACATACCATGCCTTTCTCTATTCCTCTGAAAGGAAAAAAAATCCTTAATGATGTAGAGCTCAGTTTGAACTATTACGTGGTATTATTTCTTCTGTAAAATGTTTTTTGGAAGTACTTTGCAATTTAAAAAAAATACAGAAATGTGCTATATTTCTGCCTTAAGATGTTTGAAGGTGGCAACGCAATGAATTATTTTCCCCTTTCCTCAAATAACTTCTTCACATTATCTTTGGCATCACTGTCTCTCCTTAAAACTTTCTTCTACCTTGAAGATAAATTTCGGGTTTGTTTTCTACCCATTTATATTAGTCCTGCCATTGATGTGCCTTATATAATATCTATTTTTACGAGTCGAGAAAGTGATGAAAGGTTAAATGTCACTCGTAAATATTTACGTCTTTGCTTTCTGAAGAGGGGGGAAATGGATGCATTTAACATGACAGGATTAGCCACTTCCTCTAGAGAGGAAGAATGCTGCGGATTGGAAGGTGGTAGTAGGGATATACAAATAGGGTTTGAGAAGAGTGCTTGAAAAACAGGTCCTGATAAATGGAAGGAGTTAGCAGTCTTGCTTTTTACTCGCCAACTGGAAGAAGAGCTGCAAGGGCAAAACAGTGTTTCAGAAAACAGTGCTTTTTAAATATTGTCTTCAAGCCAGTAGAGGCAATAAGATAAAGTTCCCTTTTTCCACTATAATGTTTCTGTTAGGTCTTCGAACAGAAGCTCTTCTGCCAAGCTTTACTATCTAGTTAGCCAGATGCCTCTTTTCTGGAGTAAAGCAATGACAAGATTTATGATCTGGAAACAAAGTTCTTGTTGCTGCTTTCTCCACTTGCTCAATTTTGCTTTCAGTGCTTCAGTGTGACACAGGTGTTCGTGTGCTCTTATTCTCTCTAACATTTGGGAAGGCAGAAGGTAACAGATGCCTGTTCCAGCTCCTTATACGAAAACATAGGTATTTGCCAAGCTGCAATGTTTTCCAAATACAATGAAGTTTTCCTTTTTTTTTCCTCCTAAAGAGGACAGTGATTCAGGATCTGATGGAGAGTTGGAAGTCTAGTTATTTTTGCCCTTCATGCTTTGAAGACTTTTCTGTTCTTACAAAATTATTGCATTAGGAGAACTTTTAAATGGACTGTATCTGCTGTTTATCTTGGTGGTAGTGATTCCCATTCAGGAACAAAAATAAAAAATCAAGAAGCTTGATGCTTATGCAAATTATCTTTAGGATTACAGATTAAAAAGCCAGACATGTCCTTAGTTTCAAGTACAATTTAATTATACTGTTATAAATCTCATATAATACAGTTCCAGGTTTGTAACAATGAATGTTATTAATATGTAGACAGCAGTCATGAGTTATTAGTGACTAAGGTTCAGTGCTGACTGCTCAGAAATGCTGAGCTGAGACATAAATTTCAAATGTGAATACAAAAGCAAGCATCTTTGTTACTGTATATCAGTATTATGCTTTAATGTGAATCTAATATTTTTAGCTGTGTCTAGAAGTGTAGTCAGGATAGAAATGTGTACACCATTGTACTCTATGCTGGTTGCAGAATTTTCATATCCTGCTAACCAGGCTATTTTTTTTTTCCTCATGAGCACTTAGTCATGTTTGCACAGGATTTGCAAAGGGTTTGTATGAACTGTGAGCAAATTCGTGTTGTTCTGTAAAAAAACAAAAAACCCCTAACAACACACCTTTTTCCTTGCCTTTTTACTGAAGACTTTTGTATTTCTTTTGTTGCCATTAATCTGTAATATATATTTTAAACGCACCATATGAAATCACTTGCATCTACTATTTGCAAATGTAGATCAATCAGGGAAAATTGTATGCAAAAGTGGTGTTATAGTTTTTTCTGCATAGAGTTCAGATACTTCAGAACCAAGACATGAGAGCTGCTGATGACAGAGTTGTGCCGTGTTTAGCAGCTCTAACTGCAGACTCCTTTGTTGTTTAGTTTCGACAGATGGCTTCCTAAAAGCACGCGTTTGCATTACTAGCAGCTGCAGCACGATCATGATTTGCAATTCTGTGCTTGTCAGTATGTTGGTTATCTTGGAAATAAAATGTTTGCAATTGGATTTAGGGATAGCTATGTTAGTTTAAAGAAGGCATTGTCTAGTGATTGTGTTTCTGTCCCCCTAGTCAACTGAAAATGTACAATATGAAGAACAAGCTACTGAACTTTTTTTCTCTTGCATGTTTTGATTATCAGGCTATGTTTCAGTAAAAGAAAAATTAACTCTTTACCTTTAAAACCAAGATATTGACTGTTAAGAACTTTGTAGTTTGATGGTGTACTTTAAACAGATCTTTCACTACACTGCATGGGAATGGCAGCGTGCCCTGGGAAGTACTGAGAGACCTCCTGGGTATATAAAAGGTTTAAGGTCTTCAGGAGCTGTTTGCAGCAGCCTGGAGGAAGGCCTGGTTGGGGAACTCCTGTGGTGGCCGTGTTCTGGCTGCTGCCCTGTGTTACTGCTGAGTGCTGGGAGTTCAGGTGACCTCTGCTGCTTCAATTCCCAGAAGCTTTTAAACTGCGTGTGGGATGGTGAGCTGAGCCTGATTGATATATGTAAGCACCTAGTGCATTTGAACTCCTGTTAATGAGGATCGAGGGTGCCTGGTGGTCAGGCACTGGAGTGGGCTGTCCAGGGATGTGGTGGAGTTGCCGACCCTGGAGGTATTCAGAGAACGTTTATACGTTGTGTTGACGGACATGGTTTAGAGAGAACTGTTGGTGACAGGTGGACAATAGGACTGGATGATCTTGTAGGTCTTTTCCAACCTTGGTGATTCTGTGATTCAGTGGAAAGGAAGTCTATGTCCGTATTGCTCTCTCAGTTCTTAACATGACTTATTTTCACTCGTTGCAACCTTTGGAAGTTTTCATAATTCTTCTTTGAAGTGCAAACAGCTTTTACTAGTTAATTATTGTGCTCTTTGGTGTGACTTTAGCCTACTTAATTCTAACATGTTCCAATGCAATTTTCAGTCTTTTCATTTGTTAACTTATTTTTAATGATTGTATTTTTCTAATGGCTTATGGCCTTCAGATGTTTTTAAACTCTGAAATAAATAGCATCTCTTGTCAGCTTGACTTTTGGTTGTTCTCAAATGTAGAGGATATGGCGTGTTTGCTTGTGCCTATGAAGCAGTGGAGATGAGGTCCTGTGTGACTGCTGGTTTCCTGTTACTGAAGCAACAGCTCCCCTACCTTGTGCCGCCCATCGTGCTGCTTCAAACTTCATACCCCTGTTCTTTCCTGTCCTGGTTTTGTTTGCAGACCTTTGAACATCTGGAAGGTATATCTCAATTTTCCTGATTGAGCTGAAATATTAGATGGATTGCCAACACTTTGATTTAGTTTAAAAATAAAATATCTGTTGTCAGCTAAATGCAAGAAGAAATTCTCTTTAGCAGATACTGGTTGAAATACGTGGTGATATAACGCAGTAGTTAACTTGTTAGAATCTTTTTGGTTATTTATTTTTTAGTTACATTTCAAAGCTGTTGGCTTTATTTATGTATGTATTTGTTAATTTTTTTAAACACACTGCTCTTGCAACTTTCCTCATATTCCTGATTTGTGTTTCTTGGCTGTGGTCTCTTCTGTATTCCAAGAATAAAACTGGTGAGAAGTGTTTTGCTCATTAAAATTGAGGATTGAAGCAGCCTGCAAATACTCTGCTGTGAAGACTATGCACTTCCAATTTTCCTTCTAAGCACTGGACTTAACCTGTCCTAAGTATATCTGAAAATGAGTAGCTTCAGTTGACTTCCATCTAGATCTTGCTTTTCATGTGTACCCCTAATTGCAATTAGGAAGGTTATCACTGGCTGTGAGGTGGAAGACCTGTAGTTCTTGGGAGCAAACAAAAAGTCTGCTTTTACCAGTATGCCAAACTTTTCCAATTAAAACAATATTTAGGAACCAATAATTCCACGTAATAACCAATACTGCCATTTGTTATCAAAATGCACTGCTGGCAAACCTAAGGTTTATAGGTTTACTAGTCTTTGGTTAGTTCATGAAAGGAAGTAGCACACAAGCCTTACAAATGCTATGTTAGTAATCTAACGCATCTAAATCTATGTTAAAATGACAACTGTTCTTCAGAGGGTTGCTACTGGTGTTCATGTACATCTGCTATTTGATATTGTATAAATGAGAAATCCTTACATCAGTTTAGTCGTACCTGTGTACTTCCTTTCAGAACCTGTATGTCTAGTGCACTGCTGTACAATGAGGCTTTCATTCGTGAAGCTGAGTCTTTGTGTTCCCTGACATTGATTGGAGCTCTGGCTTTTTTACATACTTCCCAAACACAAAAACCTTAATCTGAGCATGCTTGATTTTTACACTTGAGTTGGAGCCGGTGTTCTCTCTCTGAAAAGATTAGCCCGTCTCGTCAACTGCTAACACTGTGGTTGGGCATGGTTGCTGTTTGACAGCGTGAGTCCTGGTTCTCTATGTTTTGTGATAAATCTGCCAGTGTTTTTTACAAATTAAAGAACTACTTGGTGAGTAGTTCAGTCATTCAGAAAAATGTATCTGAATTGTAAGGAAGGCCTACTGGATCCCACTGTATAGATATGTCCATAATTCAGGTGTGAAGTTGTATTTTGAATACATTTGGACTTTATGCCCTCTCATCAGGCAGAGCAGGAAAGACGAGCCAGTGGCTGCTGAAGAAAGAATTGGCATATGGGCCTTAAAGATCAGTTCAGCCAGCTTGGCAAAGAGTTATGATCATTATGCTCTTAGAAGAGCTTACTCATTTAAAAACAAAAGGAAAACAGTGTCCTCACTGCTCTTTTACAGCAAGGTAAGCTGTCCTTGTTTAAAACTGTCTTGGCACTGAGCCCTTGTGCAGGCGCCTCAGGATGCGTTCTGCCAGGCCCCACAGAGCATCAGCACCCCACCCTCTGCCTTGAACGGACAGTGAGATCACTGAACAAATAAATAGTTCCATAAGCATTGGAACTAATGACTTCTTGTTTCATGTGGTCTGGTCTCTTGTGGTTGATCTGTCTTTGGCAAACTCAGAGGGGTGTGCTCTGCCTGAAGTTTTCTCTGCAGCAGTGTTGTTTGCAAGAGTTCTTGGGAACAAAATCCTTTTGGTATCCAAACAGATGTAAACTTGTGTTCTGCTTTTCCAGCTCAGCATTTACAAGATTTGTCAGAGTAAGTTATATCCAAAAAGGCTCCTTTGTTGTATTTGGCCAACAGTGCTTACTTAGATTAGATTGCTAGAAGACACACAAACAGTATGATTTCACAGGGCTAGGAAACAAAATAAGTTGTTGCTGATTTTGAGTGGTTATTGTTATGGCCAAATTCACTGCAGAGTTCTACTTAAGCTGCAGATGGTGATATGGTACCACCCGAGTTGTTTTTCTTTGGTAACCTCTGAAGTTTAGCGAGCTTGCCTGCCTCCTTGAAGCTGTAATGTGAGAAGAGTAATTTCACGCACTAAGTGCACCCATGTCTCTAGGGAGAGCTAGGCTGTTCTGCATGTTAGGATATTTATTTCTGGTTATAGCTAAAGGCAAATAAACGATTCAGTATCTGATTTTTCTTAATCTCACTTTTGTGTTACTGGCTGGCACTATTCTGAGATATTTCTTCATGCAGACACTCAGGCTTACTTTGCCAGAGCATGAGTAATGTTTCTTGTCTGCCTCAAAACAGCAAGGAAAATGCTCCTTGTATTTCAGGTGGAATTGACGTGGAAGTGATCAGGTACTTATGCTAGTCATATTCTGCCTGACTTAGGCCGAGTGTTTCTTTGTCTCCATGCCTTTCCTCAGAGTCAAGATGATGTTGCTTGCACACCTACTTCAGAAATAGAATGTGTGAGGGGATGAAGACAGCCTGCATTTTTTCCCTCTCATTCCAAGCAAAAGGGGTGCATGCTTTCCCAGCTATATGTTAAAGAGAACAATCTGCAGATGTGGCATCAGTAAGGGTTGGTGGTGTTAAGAGGAGCGTGGGGATCCTGGTATTCTGGGAGGAGGAGGGGTCCCTTTGAGCTGTAGCCCAACTGTGGCATTCCATCACGGCCTTGTTCTGGCCTCAGGGTCCTCTTCTTGTCTTTCCTTCTCTCTCTTTACCCTATGTACGTAAAGATCAGATGGCTAGAAAGGTGTGGCAGAAAGATAAATACTCTGTCCTGCTGCCATTTACATTCCTCTGAAGCCTCAGTTGTCAGAAGGATTTTATTATTTGTGGTACTTTTTAAGGTTGTGAGCAGTTCAAATGATTGGAGATAGTTCACGGACTGTCTTTGTTTCAGTAGATGAATTTGCTTTATAAATCTCCTAATATGTTAGTGAGAAACAGAAAATGTACTGAAGTTCAGTTAGTTGTTGGTGTTGTCCTCTGAGAGTAGTGTTGTTGCAGTGTGTCGCTTGGTTGCTCAGTGGAGATGGACCTGGTAGTGTTACTGTGCCCAACTGCAGCTCTGCTGATGTAATCTTATGGTGGGACAGAGCAAGTGCTCCCCAGGACGAGTGAAAGGTTGTCCAACCTTACTAGTTGTTTGCTGTCTTTGTCACGCTTTATTTTTAAAGCAAATCTTTAAAGGAGGCCCCAATTGTGTTTGTTTAATGTCTGACCTCTTCTCCTGAGAGAAACTGTCACTGGAAGTTTACATATGAATCTAGCCTGGAGTTTACATAGGGAAACTGATGTGTGCAGTGGTTTGTTTTCTTTGGTTGGTTTGTTTTGGTTTGTTTATTTTTGCCATATTAGCCTAGAGGCAGACTAGCTCCTGGCATGGGCTTATGCCAGAAGTGACTCAGAGGAAAGGCTGGGAGTTTTTGGGATGGGAGAAGGGAAGACCTAAATCTCAGTAACAGAGTTCTGCAATAGAGCTGTGTGATACCAGGCAGGGGTTTTTGGAATATGCCTATTCCTTGCTGAAGGAGGAGACTTTACTCTGTAGATTTATCATTGAAGGATTCAAATAAACTAATTCAGAAATCATCAATTTGAAAAGATGTCAGCATTTTTAAATTGATGAATTGTCTTGTGATACTCTACATAAGGCTACCCTACAAAGCTTGCTTAGATGTCTCTATGGAGTCTTCCAGTACTTATAGGGAACTTGTAAACAGGAGGGAGGGTGACTTTTTATACAGTTAGATTGTGATAGGACAAGAGGGAATGACTTTAAAAGAGGGGAGATTTAGGTTAGGTGTTAGGAAGAAATTCTTTGCTAAGAGAGTGGTGAGGCACAGGGACAGGTTGCTTGGAGAAGCTGTGGATGTCCCATCTCTGGAGGCACCCAGTGCCAGCCTGGATGGGGCCCTGGGCTGCCTGAGCTGGTGGTTAGCAGCCCAGCCCATGGGAGGGGGTTGGAACTGGCTGATCCTTAAGGTTCCTTCCAGTGCACCCTACTCTGGTTTTTGTGAGTCTGTAAAATGTAAATGGCAGTGTAAGGTCACACTTCGGTCTGCAAAGCTCTTGTGCTTGATTCTATGCTGACTTTGCAAAGATGAGTGCTTTGTTTTGAACTCAGTGATTCAGCATGCAATTGTTAAGCTGACCATTTGAATTTAAGATTTTGAAAAACCTTTATACATAATCTTAATTTCATGTTTGCGTAACCTCTTCAGTTCTTTTAAAGTATTATCTGCATTTTTCCTAAGGGCCAAAGTTGTTGAAGCTAATTAAAAAGTTACTGTGAAGAACCTGTGAAGAACTTGATGTGGGAAAAAAAATCTTTGGGATTACTTCATATTAAAAATCAGTGGAAAATACATCAAATACGTCTAGGTCTCATGGGCTAGATATTGGTTTTGTGAACGGTAGAGATTTTTTTCAGAAAACTGGAAGTTCATCTGTATGGTGTGCACAATTCAGGGGCATAGAGGATGGAGGGGAAGTCCTCTGCTGTTAAAAGTCAGTAGACTGACTTTCCTTTGAATTTTTGAACTGTGTTTGTTTCATATACCTCTTGATTTAGAGTTGCCACAAGTTTTCCAAGGAACAGATGAATTGTATGTAAGGTTTTTTTTTTTTTAGTATTTTATATTCTCCTAGTGATGCTCTCTGGCTGTATATCCTCCTTACTGCATGTTGCCTACCCTTTTCTAGGTAGGAGTGTTGCCTCTATGAGTCTGAAAAGACTTGGGAAAAATTTACATGACTGTTGCTGGAAAATGTGGAAGATTAGTTTTGATTCACAGAACGCTTGGCATGTATCGATGGATTAGAATTCTAAACAGATATTGCAAGAAAAAAAAAATCAGTATCTTATAGCATCTTGTTTCACTTGGTCTTTTCAGGAAAGAGTGCAAATCAGAAGATGCTACTTGCAAGATCTCTGAATCTGAACCTGAGGAATTATCAGATGAAGCAAGTGCTGATACCTTCTATGGAACTTCTCCTCCTAGTACACCCCGCCAGATGAAGCGTATGTCAACAAAGCATCAGAAAAACAACGTTGGGAGACCTGCTAGCCGCTCCACTTTGAAAGGTAAGTGCTAGTTTTTTGTTTGTTCGTTTGTTTCCATTTTTTTTTTTTGGCTATAAAATGTCATAGTAGCAGTCCTTTGTTTCCTAAAAAAGGAAACACGCAATATGGAGTGGGACTCTTAGGTACAGAATGATAGGACAGGGAAAATACAAGTGAAAGTGACTTCTGCAAATTTTAAAATGGGAAGATTCATTTGGGTATAGGAAGCAAAATTTTGCCTTAAGAATGGTCAGACAGTGAGTTTAATGACTTTCATTGCTTTGTGTGATTTTCTTTTATACCTGTGGTGGTGGTGGTATTTTAAAAAAGGTTAGTTTATAAACAGAAAGTTGTGATACTAAAAAGAACAATAATCTGTGCTATTTCTTTGATTATTAGTGCTAAGGATGTATTAAAAATTGATACCTTTATGAGAAATAGAGAGCTGGTGTTTATCTCTGCTAATAGATCTTGAGTTTTTGAAGCAGGTTTTTGCTATGTGTGAGGGAATGGTTCATGTTTTTGGGATGATAAAATTATGTTCTTGGATGCTGCAAGTGTGACTTAAAATATGTGGATGTGTTTTTAATCTTGAATGAATTGGATAGTGTTGTGTACAGTAAAATATCCTTTCTGCTAAGTTCATTTTGCTTAACTTCGCCTTTATACATGACTTGAGAAAGATTATTCTATATTTAAAAAATAAAGAAAAAATGAAACACCTTAGAATGAGCTCGTTAAGAGCATCTGCATATATGTTCAAAGTCAGTTACTCAGATTGAATTGGTTTTATTTCAGTAAGAATTCATTCAAGGGTTAAACTGATTTAACTAATGAATTTAAACAGTAATTTTGAGATCAGTTCTTTCATTTGTCTAAATAAAATTTGACTTGATTTCTTGTGCTTCCAGAGTTTGTTTCTTTGTTTAATTTCTGTTAAATCAACTTACAGCTTGCTTTTAGTATTAAAAGAATAAAGTGACACAATAAAACCTGTAAATGTTAAAAACTAGCTTAAACTAGTTTATGAATAATTTCTTGTGTAGTCCAAGACTCAAGTGATTCAAATTTTTAAGCTGATGAATGCATTTCATAGATACTTGTAAGATGCAATTGTGTCTTTTACCTGTTTCTCTGACTTGGATGTTATGAAACATCAATTCAATGATGCTTTCCTATTTTTTGAAGTGTTAAACTTGGACTGTGTAAAGAACAGCTTGTCAGTCTCCCTTTTTTTTAGTGGATTAGAAATGTATGAAAGTTGCACAACTGAATACTTAGACTGAAACCTCTGTCCAAACCCCCACACATGCTTCCTGAAGTTCTCCTTTACTATAAAAATAGGGGCTATCCAAAGTGCTGAAGGCTAGAGAAATATTGGGGGCTACAAGGGGAAGTTATTTCCTAGTTTATCTCAAGCTGTTAAGTACTTTTCCAGTCAAAATGAGAGGCTTAGATTTCAGTTTGTTTATTTAAGATCTCAGTGCATTCTGATGAAAAATTTTATTTAGGCATGAGTATTTTTTTGCAGAGCAGGAATCTCTGAAAGTTTTCTGGTTAATTGAATACGTGGTAAGGAGTCTAGCAATCTCTATTTATCCTCTGTAATAGAATCATAGAATCGTAGGGATTGGAAGGGACCTCAAGAGATCATTGAGTCCAACCCCGTGCCAAAGCAGGTTCCCTATGCCAGGTCGCACAGGTTGGTGTCCAGACAGGTCTTGAATATCTCCAGAGAAGGAGACTCCACAAATCCCCTGGGCAGCTTGATCTTTCTTATGGATGGTGGATACTAGAAAGCTCAAGCAAATCCTGTCCCTGTGCACATGTTAATTTCTAGTCATCACCTGTTTTAGCTGATAGGGTCTCAAACAATTTCTTTCTTTTCTTTACAGTTACACCTCAGTCTGCACTGATTCAGCTGAACCCATAAGTTTACTATGTAGGGAAGCTGTTAGTTCTTCTTCCCCTTTGTTCTGGAGGAGCTTCTCAACAGCACCTTCTAACTGCAGGGAGCCTGTGCAGGCTCAGGGGAAAAGGTGGAGGCTGACTGCAGCCACCTAGGTGATTTCTGTTATGCGTGTGATTCATACAGTGGGAATGTACTTAGTACTCAAAGGAATTTTGGTTGTGTGTCATTTTTTAGTTCAGGTTGCAGCTTATTTATATGCTACCATGTGATTCTGGATGCAGCTTGTGTTGTCTCTCTTATTAAAGGATATAAAAATTAATGCTGTATGTTAAATTGCATTCCACATAAGAAGTGTGCACATTAGTATACTGTTCCTATTTCATCTTACTACTTTGCTGCATTTCAAACTGACTTAAAGGAGAGAAAGGTTACTATTTTCATAATTTGATTTGTTGATTATTTTTTTTATTGTTATTTTTTCAGTGAGCGCTTTAAGATCCCAGACTCTAGTGTCATTTTTCCCCCCTTCCACTCAGGTCAGTTGTTTTTTAGTCACAAAGCCTTCCTGCCACATGTAGCTTTAGAGGTGATTGCAGCTGAAAAACTGTTAGTATGGCTTAACTTGCTTTATAAGTTAAGTTGTACTTATAATATAGAACTACGATAAAGTTTCTAGTACAAGCTCATTCAGTTGTGCCATTGACTTTAATGTTTATTGCAGAATTGTCAGGTAAGTCATTGTTTATTCAAAAACAAGTATTTTGAAACCATTTGTGGTTTATTATGCGAAGGCTTTGTTAGGGTTGATGAATATTCAAGTATTAAGACAGCTGAGATGTCTCCTAATCACGTTAACTTCTTTTTCTGTTTTGTTGGGTTGGGAAACTGGAAATGAATGTAAAAGAAGAATAACATGTTAAAAATATAAAATTAAGTGATTTAGAAGCTGTGGTAACTAGAATGTAAGTTCAGAAAGTGATTATTTTACCTGACTGCCAACATTTTTAACATCAAAGTGCTTTTAAGTCAATCTATTTCTAATCTACCTCAGAGTTTGAGAGATCTCTGAATCTCTGCTGATTGCCTTAATCAACCCCCTTTCCTGCAAATGCAGAGCATGTGTTCTTGCTTCTTTGTCTTTCTTAGCTTTTTGAGCTATTGTCTCCTCGCAGTAGTGCCAGCTGTGATGTGGAATGCAAGCTAATATGCTCAGCAGTGTGCTCAGTCTTAGACTGGTTCTGGCTAAATAAGTAGTTAGCAACCAGTAAGAATTTGATACTGCTGTCTGACACAGAGTGTTTGAGTAGATAAATGTAGAATCGATGACTGAACTTCATGGCTGATCTCGTAGAGTCGCTGGTAGCTTTCCATTTCCAGGAGCATAACTGTGCTTGTATTCTTTGTGTGTTGTATGCTGTTGTACTTGGTAGCAGTTGAGAGAAAGATGCACAAATGTCTGAAATGAAAGTACTATAGAAGTTATTAGTAAACTTGTATTTGCAAAGAACAGTTTCTGTGATAAAAATCTTGAATTATGTTTGATTCTGGATGTATGGTGACATATTTAACACTATAAGGTTTCTCAGTGCCACCATGTATTATAAAATAGATGGAGAACTTGTGGCATTTTAAGATAAAAATGTTTAAAGGTGCGTGCAGAATGCAGTTGAATGCTTTAAAACTGCTTTACTGATCACATCTTTTGTATTTGCCCTTGTAGGCTTGTTAGAACATTGCAGATTCCAAATCAGATGGTGTCTAAATGAAATACCAATAGCTTCACAGGCTGTTATGTTTCTCTTAAGTATTTTGCATGTAGAAGTAAATTATCCCCAGAATTAAACTTGCTTCAGCTTTTGTGTGGTTAATCTGATGTGCTGCCTACTCCCCACTCCCAGGCAATATGATCAATTAATAGAAATGCTAGTTTTGAAAGTAGAGTTCCAGATTACTTTTGTTACAATTCTCGGTAAAATTACTGAGTCCATGTACTTAGAACTCAAACTGAGCAGCTTTTTTTTTTTTTTTTTTTCTTTTAGTGAGTATTTGTTCAAAAAGCTTGATTTAGTTTGCATTCTTGAGAGAAGTACTTGGCTGGAATTAGAAGGATGATTAAGTTTTCTAGAATGGCAATCATTTGCCGTAACCATGAAATTCTTTTCTTCTGTAAGTCATCCTTTTCTATGCCAAACTTTCTGTTTTTATAACAATACAGATGGTGGTTTTAACATACAAGTAACAGCCCTGTTGACTGTTCTGCTCTCCCTTTATTTTTCTTCTTTAGTCTTTCAGTAAGAACAGGATCTTCATGCTGTCCTCTTTGTGTTTTTCCTTTCTTATATCCTTCAGAAAATATTTTCTTCTTTTTCAGAATGAATTGCTATTATACACATCGTGGCCTACCGCAATGCTGCGGTGGTATGGTTCATCTCTGGCAAGGATTAAATTATATCTTTTTAGATATGAGAAGTGAATGGAAACAATGCGGCAGATCACACCATTAGTAACTTGCTTATAGCTCATTAACAGCTAAAAATGTGGTTTATAATGACTTCTTAAGATTGTAAGATTAAGGTTTGGCAATATTCCTTATCAAGATACCTTTCTGAGGTAATGCTTTGAAGGAAAAGGTCTAGTGAAATGCTATTTCCAAGCAGTAGGTTAGTTGTAATATATATTAACTCTTATGAGTATGTGATTAAAATACACATTAAAAGAATCCATTCATGTGTGGCATAGGAATTTGGCAGACTTAAGCAAGCTTTGATCTTCAAGCAGAAACTTTCTAGGAATTTGAACATCATCTCTGCAACATTCTGGGCTTTGTTCATGTCTTGGACTAGAAAGTTGAGGAACATTTTTTGTGCTCTTAACTGTCGAGTGTAGGGGATTTAGAGAAAGAAGCTCTCAGCCTGTAGGAGGCATGTGAGCCAGAACTGTGAAAACTGAAAGCGTGTACAAGGATCCTGCAGAAAGGGGCGAAAAGTTATTTGCCAGTGAAAGGAGTTTAAATGGGTTGAGGTGTGGCAGAAACAGATGGGTGGATAGAGCAGAAGTTGGTTGGGGGTTTGAAAGGTGGAGAATAGAATCTGGAGAAGTTAACTGAAAAAAGATCAGATAAGGAGTGGTCTGCTGTGTTTTTAATGCTCTATTTTTAGTAATCCCTTTTTTTTTTTGTCAATAAGTTGTCTGATGGGGTTGCAGTAATAGCTTAGAGTTGAGGAAAGAAGAGTGAAGTAGATGGCATCTTGGAAAGTCTGTAGTGATTTATTTTCAACTTATATTTGAAGATTCTGTAATTTTAGACCTCTGAAGGGGTTAGTATGCCAAAAACTTGTTTGAGTTTCCAAATTACCTGTTGGGCTAATAAAAGTTAACTGTCTTTAGCAGCAAACCTTATCTTAAGAGTGATCCTTTGGCAGAATGCTGGATTTAGATAGGGTTTTTCCTTTAACCTAGGAAGCTGTGCTCAAAAGTGGAATTTGTTGGCAGGTCTTTGTCGGCCTCCAAAGAGAGATGTTAAAAAAGTGACAGAATTGGTTCTGCATGGGTTTTTCTGAGCTTAGTTGAAGGATTGTTCTCTGCCACTTGATGATAACTCCTTCTGCAACCTCATTACCTGGAAGCATGAGCTTCCAGATGTGCTTTGCTTGGAAACTGAGGGGGCATACTTTTCAGGGGGTCCCAGAACACTTGAAAAAGAGAAGAGTACACATTTTATGGAAGTGTCTGTGTTCTTGTTTGCATTATCTGTCTAAGCCTCTAATGTTAGAGGTGTACCTGAAAGATTTTTCTAGAAGATTTGCTTTCTGGTTTTTAAACTCAGATTGCAGACTAAATTAGAAAGATCAAATAATGTTTAAAACAGAATTCTAAATTGCACATAGCTAGAGGTATATTTTTGGTTATTTTCACCACCTGTCCTGTAATCCAGCTGCAGTAGCTGGATACTCATGCTCTTAGTCATCAGTTATGTGGGTTGCTTTTCTTTCAGTATATCTTGTTTAGGGAAATGATGATCCAGACTTGTATTTTTAATCTTATAGTAAGTAGATATTCTCCTCCTTTTCTACGACCTAAGAAGCTGCATAGACTTAAAATTCTGTTATGTGTATATATATATATGTCCTTTTGAGCAAATCTTGAGCTTGAACAAGATAGGTGATTGATGCTGCCATCAATAAGATTCTGATCACTTTCACTGAGGTCTGAGTTATGAGTTTTCAGGGTATTTACTATTTTCAGTTTCCCACTGGGACTGAGTATTTCTGCCTTTGCATTCTTCAGTTAGCATCTTCCTGTGAATGTTAATGACTTTAATGTTCTTTCTTATTTATTGAGCAGTTGCCTTACTCTTAAGACTTGTGTAGCGTCCCAGAAATTATTTGTCACAAGAGTACCTGAGGTTTCAGGAGGATTTGTTAGTTAGCTTTCTATGAAGATTGCGTGTATGTGGTATTTTATGGTGTTTGGTGCTGGATATGACAGATGTGGGAGAAAAGCCACATACTTCTCTTGCTTTTGTTTCAGATAGCTCTGCAACCCAAGTATGATGCCTTTGCATTGTACATTATATATACACTTTGAGCTTTGTTATTGCACCATTTTTTTCCTCCAGAGAACTGCTTTCTTACCTGAATAGAGATTGAATTAAATTTTGAAATGAGAAAAGCTAATTCTTGTATGGCTGTACCTTCTTTTGTTGCAGATATTGGAAGATATGTTGTGAATGACACAAGGCGAATAGCACAAATGAAAATCCTCATATGTGATTATTGTTTATTTCTCGCTAGAATTTCTGGGATGTTGTTTGCAAGTGTTGAGAATTCGAGGTGTAACTGAAGTTGAGAAGCTTTGAACACAAAGTGCTTGATGTGTAAAGTTGAGCAATACTTCTTTCAATTTTTGGTGAAAAAGGCTGCTGTTTTGTGGTAAGGGTGAAGGCGCATGGCAAATGGAGAGAATAGAGAAGAAGGCTTCTGGTATTCAAGGTAGTGTATTAGGACTACAAAGGGTTTCCAGCACTGAGATCCATGAGCCAGGATTGGATCATTCAAAATCCATGCATGTGCCAGTTTTTGAGATGGCACATACAATGGAATTTCTCTAATTCTTTTTTACTTAGAAATTTTAATAATACTGTTGCATTTTGAGTTTTTATTTGTGAACTTGTGGAACAAATCAGCTTGGAAGCATTCTTTTCTTGATCATACTCAGTTCTCTATAGATGTCATATACAGGATGATGAAAATTCTCTTGAGATTCTTTCTACATGAGAGGTGAAAGAGGAGAAAAACCTTTGGTATCACTATTGATTCTACTGTACTAATGGTAATTTACAAGACTTCGTTTTACTTCTACCCCTGCCTTTTTTGTTTTACTGATATTAGGAAATGTTATACGCATGCCCAAGAAATGTGATTGGAAGCTGAGTGAATGGTGCATTTTCTTGTTGGTTTAGTCAGATTCTTTTTTTTCTTTTATTACAGAAAAGATGAGTATACCACCTCAGTCTGTGCATAAAGACAATGGGAAAACCGTTGAGAATGTGGATGAGCACAGCTATAAGCAAGGGAAGAAAATTCGAGACACTCTAAGGACTACAGAACGAGATCACAAGAAAAATGTGCAGTGCTCCTTTATGTTAGACTCAGTTGGTGGGTCTCTGCCAAAAAAAACAATTCCAGATGTTGATCTCAATAAGCCTTACCTCAGTCTCGGCTGTAGCAATGCTAAGCTTCCAGTCTCTGTGCCCATGCCGATCGCCAGAACTGCACGCCAGACTTCTAGGACTGACTGCCCAGCAGACCGCTTGAAATTCTTTGAAACCTTGCGGCTTTTGTTAAAACTTACCTCAGTCTCAAAAAAAAAGGACAGGGAGCAAAGAGGACAGGAAAGCACCTCTTCTGTCTGGCTGAACCGATCCAATGAACTGATCTGGCTGGAGCTGCAAGCTTGGCATGCTGGCCGGAGTATTAATGACCAAGACCTCTATCTCTATGCAGCCCGTCAGGCTATCCCTGATATTATCAATGAAATCCTTACATTCAAAGTGAACTATGGAAGCTTCTCCTATGTAAAAAATGGAGCCAGTCTCAATGGTACGTCGGGAGAAGGAGTTTGCCAAGCAGCGCATGGAACTAGTGCTTTGGGTTATTCAAGTTACCACGAGCACCTCCATCGCCAGCGGATCTCATTTGAGCAAGTAAAGCGAATAATGGAGCTGCTAGAGTATATAGAAGCACTTTATCCATCTCTGCAGGCTCTTCAAAAGGACTATGAAAAATATGCTGCAAAGGACTTCCAAGACAGAGTGCAGGCACTCTGTCTGTGGTTGAACATTACAAAAGACTTAAATCAAAAACTAAGGATTATGGGGACTGTTTTGGGCATCAAAAATCTCTCCGACATTGGCTGGCCAGTGTTTGAAATTCCTTCTCCTCGGCCATCTAAGGATGATGATCCAGAGGATGAAGAAGTTGATAGGGAAACTGAAGTAAAGGAATCCTCAGGAACGTGCACCGAGGAGAGTGATGGCGAAGAACAAATCTCTGAGGAAAATGTTGAGGAACTTAGACAAGCCATCAAGAACAATTTTACTTATCAGCCAAATTTTGACTTTCAGGACCATTTTTCAAGGAAGTCTGATAGGCTTGAATCTGGGGATGACTCTGCCTCTTGGATTATTCCGGAATGCAGTGCCGAGGCAGGCTGCAGCAAACACTGTTTGACTTCTATTTACAGGCCATTTGTAGACAAAGCACTGAAGCAGATGGGGTTGAGGAAGCTAATTTTAAGACTGCACAAGCTAATGCATGGCTCACTGCAAAGGGCTCGTATGGCGTTGGTAAGGAGTGATTGCCCGCTGGAGGTAGGTTGTTACTGGTGTAAATGAGTGCCTCCGTCCACAGTGTTGTTTTTTTACTGAAAGTAGAGGAATTAGAGCCATGCAGAAGCATCAATTCCTTTGCTGGTTTTGGAACATAACGTATATTAGGATTAAAAGCCCTCTTCTACTTTTGCTGAAGTGAATCTGTTGTTTGACCTGAATTAGAATGTGTGAAGCTCATAAAATTTCCAAATGGCCGAAGCTGTGATTAAGAACAAGTTAGCTATGAAGTGATACATTTTACTTCTCTTCAAGACTGAATATCTCTCTGCTAGACCTCCTTTATCAAAACATGATTTTTGGTGTATTTTTTTTCATTACCATGAAATTCATTATCATGAATGAATGAAATACTGTGGTGGCGCATTATGCAGGCTGGATAAGTAAATGGATGATGCTATATTCTTATTAAAGAATAATTGTGAGTTAATAAAATTATGAAATAAGCAGTAAATGAAGGACAGTAGCCTAAGTTTCACATGGTAACTTGTGGTAGAATGCAGTTTCTTAAACTGTTACCTAGCTTCTGGGCGATTTTGTATTAGGAAGAACTAGTAGTTAGGATATTTGCCCTCCTTGATGATGTGGCAAAGTCTGGGGCCTAACAATGGATTTTGAATTAAGGATTTCTTAGCTAACATTTCCATTCTAATGTGGATATTGTATGTGGTGTGGAACACATTACTGGTCTTAAAACTAATTCATGAAATATCGATAACTAGAGTCTTCGTTGAAGATTCACAGAAATAAACCATTTAGTAATTTAACAGTGGTTGATTTGTATGAGATGTGTATGTTGAAAAAGTCATAAGCTTTTCTGCTCCAGTGAAAGAAGAGAAGCTGCTATTTGTCCGAACTGTATTTTCTGTCACAAAAGGTAATATCACACTAAAATAGAAGAGGGGTTTCTGTTAGTTTTGAATTGGTACGTCTTTGCAACTGGCAGTATTTTGAAAATAGAGGTGAACAGTTTAAAGGTAATTTCATCTTCAGTATACATAAATGCTTATACAGATGGATGTTTTTAGAGATTGTAAGGTACAAGTTTCATTCATCATTTTTGCACTTTGATGTTTTAGCAAGGTTTACAAAATATAGACTGTTTTATGGAAAACCTAAATAATTTAATTCTCAAAGAGAAATGACATTTTATTGTTTACAAAATTGAAAAAGTTATTAGAACTTTATTTAAAGCCATTGCATCCTGTTTGTTGTTTATTCAGCTGTCTGCACTTTCTGATTGCATGCAGGATCTTAATAAATGGCTTGGGTTTTTTGTTTTCTATTTTTGTTTGTTTGTTTTAAAGAAGCATAGACACTTAAGTGTACTTAATATCAGACATGCTGAAGATTAAGATTAGTGAAGCTGCATGGTGGGAGGTTAAATGTCTAAAACTAAGACCTAATCTAATGTGCTAATGTCCTAATGTTAGGAAAAGAAATAGCACATTTATTCAATTTTGTTTCATTACTTTTATTCATATCTTAGTTCTTTAATGTTTTTATATAAGCTTGATTTTTCCAGCAGTATGCTTGCATCACTATGAGGATTGTATTTCTCAAATACTTTATTATTCTGTAATAATATTTATTATTCATAATTTATTATTAATGAAAGTCTCTTGTGTAAAAGCCTTTTGCACTTGTGCTATTCTTCATAAGCTAGATTTATTTAAAAGAGATTTATTACAAATAAGAAATTAATATACCTCTTCAGAAGCTGATGATCTAGTGTTCAGACTTCAACTAAACTAGATGTAGAGGATATCCCCAGTCATGCATGTTTGCTGTCTGCATAATGAGCGAGTGGTTTATAAACCACATGAGAATCTGCAGCTCATAACATTTTGTTCTGACGTTAGACTGTAGTGAGTATGCTATCCCATCCTCCATGCCAATTGAGAAGTTAAATTGAAAAAAATAAATACACTAAAAAATGGACTTTGTCTGTACCTGTAATTCTGTGTGGCTCTTCTGAGGAAGCTGAGCTCATGCAATACTTTAGGCATAAATATAAAAAAAATATAAGTAATAAGTATAATGAACTTTTTTTTTTCTATTAGATTTGGAGCTTAAAAATGACTTAAACTTTTTATCTTTGTAGGCCTCACTAATCACTCGCTCGATCTAATCTTATTTCTGATGTTTTCCTTTCCTTTGTAGTGATGTTTTTTAATTCACCATTAAAGAAATACCTAGAAAATGCTAACTGTATCAAATATACGAATAAAAGAATTGTGATTAAATGGACTTAATCTTAAAGAAATCTTATGTTACGTATGATGTGTTGATATTACGTGTTGAAATACACGTTTTCTTTCTAGATTAAAACCCACAATGATTACATGTGCAGTTTTCTAGAGTATTATCAGAAGACATATAGCTTAGATATCTAGAGTGTACAGACCAGATTTGTTCAGTTATTTTCTCTGATAAGAAATGTCATTTCATTTAAATGAAAAATAAGTTTAATAATGGAAAAAAGCAGCTTGATCTTTTTTCTTCCTTTTTTAAGTTTCATTTTTAATTTCATGTATCTACCAAAATTCAGAGTGTATGATTTAGTAAGTTTTATTCAGCTTAGCTGAATAGTGATGTTTCTATGAACACTGCATTACTTTATAATGTGGAGTTTATAAAAAACAGTTGGAAAACAAAATTTGTAGATGTTCTGTATATTCAAAAAAGAATGGTGTTACTTGCCTGACCTAACCAAGTGCTAACTTGTTTCTTAATTCATAGTCATTAGTGCAAAGCCTTTTAATTTTTTTTATTACTATTTTTAGTATATTGAGAAAATTTGAAGTATTGTACATTCATAAGGATTTAAGTATGTATATTCCTATATCATATTAGGCTTAGTTGCTGTGTTTGTGATAACCTCAAAAATCAGTTTCTTTCTGCAGTGTAGTGAAGTGATTTTTGATCTTTAATCAGTGATTCAATTATTTTAAATCAGAAATATGAAGTAAAAACTTGTATTGTTCACTCCCAAGGGTGCATTTGCGTTAACCTCAGTACAGTGATCGTAAAACAAATCAATAAATAATAGTGTTAGCTTTAAAACGAACAAGACTACAAAAGACCCCCACCATCTAAAGAGAAAATAAAAATAGAATTTAAACTTCTATGGTTGTTTTGCCAATTAATTAATAGGCAGCTGTCATAGAACCTCACCTTTTAGAAAATACCCTTTTTTAGTATGCTGCTTTAATCAGATCCTAAATCTTAAAGAATTTGGGGATCCTTTTTATGATACCTATTTCTTGTTACAGTTTTCAGAATGTCCAGATCCCATGTTGTGTTCAGATTATGTGCAGTTATTAAATTCTCCACCTTGCTGTGAGCAAAAATGCAGTGCTGTGTCATGGGAAGAGCTGAAATCCATGGATTTGCCATCTTTTGAACCTGCATTCTTGGTCCTTTGCCGAGTCCTGCTAAATGTTATCCATGAATGTCTCAAGCTAAGGTTGGAACAACGACCGGCTGGGGAACCATCTCTTTTGAGTATTAAACAGGTTTGCTTCAAATATATATATATGTTCTATTTGAAATTACTTTGTCTCTTTTGTTTTAATAAGGTCATCTGTTTAAAGAGGATTTGTTTAAGAAATGAGGATATATAATTATGTAATAATTTCTATAAATTGTCTTTATTTTGTATGGAGATGTGGTTTTTGCATGGTAAACAACTGGTTATGTATACCTCTCTGATTTAGACTTCCAGGAATCAAAACTGGTGATTAAAGAATTATCTGCCAGCGAAGGTAAATAGTGTTTGTTGCATTTGCATTACAAGCTATGTGATCTTGTCCAGCTCACTTATCCGTGCATGGATTTGCTAGGCAGAGTAACCAGTTTTATGGGAATAGATTTAAGGGTTTGAATATTTGTTAAACATTTCATTTGATCCTTTTTTCTTTGAGCATGTAAGACCACTACCAGACTTAGTCTAAGTTGACTAAGAAGAAAAACCAAATGGAAAAAAATGCTCTTACTGTGCAATATATATATATTTAATATAATTATCTGATCTTTTAAAGAGTAGTTACTCAAGATTGTGAGTCCTGTCACAGGTTGAGAATTTTCCATGAGGATTTCTCTTATGGTTGTCATCTCATTTCATCAGTATGTCTTGAACTGGGCTTAGATCTAAACTCATGTCCCAGCTCCCTGGTGACTATAGCCAGAATACCCCTCTGTCGGGTGGTCTTTCAGGGTAAAACTTGTAAATATGCTGTCTGTCTGAGTATAATTTCACATTCCAGTTATCCAGTATTCAAAAATCAATTGCTAAGGGACTTTATGGTTCTAAGCAAATATGTTTCTGACAAGTGTTTTAGTGAGGGAATAAAAATTTCAGTCTTAAGGGTCGTATTTATAGAATAGTATGCTGTATTATAAGGTGCAGTTCTTTCCCAGAGACATTATATTTTTTGCCCTTGTGTTACACTGATGGACTTCGACTTGTGCAAAAATAACCATTTCTTCCTGGAAAACCAAATATTTGTTACAAACTATTTTGATTGTATATACTGTCTCACTAATTACATTGAAAAAAGGAATTTTACTGAGCAAATGCTTACTATCCCACACAGTATTCAGTAGTTCTCATCTTTCTTGAGTTTGTTATGAGAAGTGGATTTACTGTCATAAAAGCTTTTTCCTTACAGAAAATTCAGTGGAGAAATTAGATTGGTGCACCTGAAGATTTTTATTTCCTGATTATAGGATACAGTATTAGAAGAGTGTAATTTACGTATTTCATTCTTCTTCAGGATCTGTTAGATCTGTAACCAGAAGCACTGTAGCACACCTAAGTTGACGCAGGTGCTGATTTCTGCCTTCGGAATCCTCTTATTCACACACTTATTAACCAGGCAGTATTTGAACATATGATTTAACAATTAAAGAAGGCAGTCAAAGGATTTGTGTTTGGATGGTAAAAACAGTATCTATCAGTACTCTATCTGGGATAGCCTTAGCAGCACATGTTGCTTCCTGAAATGTTTGGATTAAGAGTCCCTGATGTCAGCTGACAGCGTTTTGCATATTGTCTGTTACCATCACGTAGCACGCATTACTCTTTGGTAGCCTGACCTGGTTCTGAAGAGAGAAGTTGCAGCTACGTGGTTGTCTACTAAGTGGCTGATTCCTTCTGGAGCAGAGCCACCACTGTACTGACTAGCTGACTGGTTCAGCTTGGTTGGATTTTATGTATTGGCTATAATTATAGGTCATTTGGAGCAGATGTTGATGTAAGTTTTGAAAATATGAAATAGAGAAATTTAAATTTTGGGGGACAGATAATAAATTTGTAGGTTAAGTAAATGCATAGAAAAACAAGATAAAATTGTTTGCTCTAAACTATGGTACTGCAGGGGCTCTGTGACCCATCCCACTTCCTCTGCAGAAATGAAGTTCTTCTACGAGCACCCTAAACAAAAATTGACCTATCAAACAAACCAATAATGGTGGTAATATTTTTCCTTTTATTGACCATGTTTTTGATTTGTTTATTGCCTTGTAAGTTTCTATTCCTAAAGCTGACATTTAAAATTAGAATTACATATTTTTAGGTTTTTTTTATTTTTTTAATTTTAATTTTTATTTTTATTTGTAAATCCTATACTCTGTTATTGTATACTACTGTACCTTACTGTGTGGGCAGTACTATTTGAACAAGAAATCTCTTTTTAATGGTATTTTAGTAGAATTTATGTTGGAATAAACAGGTAATCCTCTGCAGGATTTAGAAGCATTTTTCTAGTATCTGTAAAGTACACCATAATATGAAGTAAAGTATTAGGGACAAGTGATACTGCCAAGTCCCACCTGTCTCTGTGAATAACGGATTGATTATTAGATACCAATTTTAAGTTCTTTGAACAAACGATGTTTTCCTTTGTGGGTCCAATGGCAAAATGAAACAATAAATTAGCACTGTGTGTTCTGTATGTGATTGAGTGGAGAGTGCAGAACACACGTTCATTTTTAAATAAGACACATTGGAGATATATATGTCCAATTTTTAGATTTCCACATTACTGTGTGTTTTTTGTTCTTTTTTTCTTGAACTGTTAACAGATCTTGAACTGAGTTTAGAAAGCTACCACTGTTTTTCCCCTGCATGCTGAGAGGATGCAGTGTAGTGTGTGTTGGCCTGTAAAAGATTCAGAAGAACTCTTGCCATATTGTGGCTTTGGGTTTTTTGCTTTCAATCCATTGTTCTTTCTCATATATTGAGAAAGTGATATTTTCTTTTGCCAGGACAGCCATTACAAAGGTATACAGAAAGGTTAATGAGCCAACTGCTTCATCCCTTCTGACCACCCACGTGAACCCTTCTTTCTTTTGATCTCAGATTCTTAATTTAATGAATTTGGTGCTCAAAAAAGGTTGGGATGTCAGACTTGGAGACTAATGAATGATAATTTCAAATAGTACACGTGTAGCTCTGGGAGGGGTTTTGAGAGAGGCATTTGCTAGTGCAGGTTTGAAATCTATTGTGTTATGCACTCCTGTGTATCTTTAAACAAATAAAAGCTGTAAGCTTTCAAATAAGGATGACCAGTGTTTGGCCAAAAGCAAACATGTTTGCCTGATAGTAGCCTTTTTCAGTGAAACAGCAAAAGGAGTACCAAATGCTTTTCTGGTACAGTTTTTGGAGTTGTGGGCACCCAACCAATAAATTGAAAATCAAATTTGTGTAGTAACATATTTTTTTATAAGTCTCCAAGTGTCTGTCAAACACACTGCATATTATTCCTGACTTGCTTCAGTTTTAAGTGACGTTTGGTCATTGTGAGACCTCTTGCCCAATTCAAAATTTTTGATCTGTCCAACAAGGTGTTTACTGTGGCCCTGGGTGGAAAGCAGAGTACAAAATGTGAGCTCTCATCTCCATTTACAGTTATGTGGCAAATGACTTGATGGCATTTAGGTAATCCTGGAGACACACACAGTGACCTGCATTCGTTTCTAAAAGCTTTTAGTTAATTACTGAGCAATTTCTAAGACAAACATCTGACAAAATTAGTTTTTTGTTATCCTGGAGACAGCTTAAGAATTGTATCTTGACTGACTCCAGTTTTTGGGTTTTATCTTTTGCAGCTAGTGAGAGAGTGTAAGGAGGTTCTGAAAGGTGGCCTTTTAATGAAGCAATATTACCAGTTTATGTTGCGTGAGGTGTTAGATGACTTGCAAAAGATTGATTGCAACATTGATGCTTTTGAAGAGGACCTGCATAAAATGCTAATGGTAAGCTTCAAAACAATTGAAGGCATTTGAAGTTCTACTAAGAGTATTGATCTGAATAATACTCATAGATGTGTACTGTTCCTGCTAGATAAAGATATTGCTAGTCTGTTGTTGTTCTGCTGCATTAACATAATGTTATTCTTTTACTCTTCTATCTTGTAAAGATAATATAATAGCCATTGCCATTTAAAGTAAACTAAGGTACAAAAAAGCACACCCTAATTCTGGACTGTGAAACAGTAGATCTGTGCATACAAGCTTACAGGATTACTTACTTCGAACAAAATCCTTCATAAATAGACCTGTCAATTGCATACAGTTTTTTAAATGTTTAATAACCTTTTAGTAGTGAATAAAAAAAACAGATTGTTTGACTAACATTGTATCTTCATACTTTAAATACCTTACATTCATCCACAAAAGTGCCTGATTTTTAATTTGTGTTCATTACTGTAATAAGTGAAGCACAAAAGTATTTTCAAGGCAAGTGCTTTACTTCTGAATAATCCTAAATGAAATATTTCTATCAAGTAAATTTAATTTTAATTGCTGTTCCTTCAGATGTGGCTTATTTTTATTATGAGTAGTGTGGAGTTAGTCCTCATTGTTCTGGAGGGAAAAAACAAGCTAAATGGAGAACAATGAGATGTACTTCAGTACCTCATTTAATAGTGTTTTATCAGCAGATCTGTTGGTAATATCGGTTGTTGAGGATACATAATTTTTCCCTGTTACCTGCTTTTTGTTGCCTTATAATGGGAAAATACACTGTTACACCTGAAGTTTCTTATGTAGCATGTCTGCCTTTATTGCCATCTGAAATTTCAAGAAACTTATGGCAGAAATGACCTGTCAAGGAAGAAGGAAAATGATTCATCTTGTCTGTTTTGGAATTCCTTACTTATTTTGTTAGGTAGCTGTAGTGTTTTTGTGCAGTGAAGCAAGAGCTTGAACTTTGACAGCAGTTTTAATTGTATAAGGATCTTACTTTTCATAAGTTGTGAAAGGGATTGTATCAGGACTGTGCGAGCTGGAATAATTTTATCAGAATTCCAAAAAGCACCACAATGTCTGCCCACCCTTGAGTAGAGTTTTATGATTTTCCATAACTTGGTATTATAACACTGTGATCCGAAAATACCTGAAACCAACAGAAACTTTTATCCATTCGTTATGGAGACCGATTGTTGATTATATGGATTATCCAACCGAAATATATGGTTAAATGGTTGCTTGTTTTAATTTTTTTTTGCATTCAGCATGGTCTTTAAGGGTAAATGTTTGAAGAATTGTACTTACCTGGATTTTTTCTTAGTTTAAAACTGTAGTAATGAAAAAAAGATGAGAAGTAAGGGTCACTATAAAGGGATATAAGATATAACACAGAATCTGAGAGGCTTGTTCTCTGTGCTTAACTATACCAGGAGTATGGATCCAAATCTTTTGGAATAGTTCAATTAATTTAAGATTTAAACATATTTAAAGCAGAATCACTGAAAAACTAACTCTAGCTGCAGTGTGTATTCTCAATATGGTGGTGGACGGCAGCATAGCAAGTAAGGTGGTGATACTACAAGCATTTTCAGAAAAGTACTGTGGAGAGCATACTTCAGTACCACTTTCTGTTTCCCAAGTTATGCTTTTCTCCATCTTTGTGGAAACATAACTCCTTTTCATTGGTAGCAAACAAAACATGTAGAAGTGTTCTCTATGAATTGTATAATATTAAGTTTGCTCGTTGGTTTAAGAAGTTGTAGTCCTTAGTTGCAGGATGCATAACTATTTCTGTTTAAATGATCTCTTTCCATATGCAGGTTTACTTTGATTATATGCGAAGCTGGATCCAAATGCTACAGCAGTTACCTCAAGCATCTCATAGTTTAAAAAATCTCCTAGAGGAAGAATGGAACTTCACCAAAGAAATAACTCCTTATATAAGAGGAGGAGAAGCTCAAGCTGGAAAACTGTTTTGGTAAGTTTTAATTACTCTGTTTACGATGCCAATGTGTACCAGTTTTTTATGCAAGTTAATACTTGTTCAGAGTTCCTAGACTGGGCTTCTTAAGGCTCCAGTAAGCAGCCTTTCAGTTGTCTATTGGATTGTTGCAATGGGTGTAGCTACAGGATCCAGTAAGTGCAGATTGCTCTTACTCTAGCTATATAACTGGAATGACTACTAACATGGAAAGTCCCTGTTCCTGCTATCCCTGCACACATAGAGTAACAGAGGGCCCCCAAGATGCTGCTTGTTTCTGCAGACAGACTTTGCAGCGCAGCTCTCTTGCATTGGACAGAGTAGGACAAAGTTTAAGGTACCATGCTACCCTGAATAAGACTGAAGTTCCACCATTTCTGTTGCTACAGTGATATTGCAGGAATGCTGCTGAAATCTACAGGAATATTTTTAGATTCTGGACTACAAGACAGTTGTGATGAATTTTGGGCCAGTGCCGATGACAGTACTGCATCAGATGAAATAAGGTATTAAGCCCTTTGGCTTAATAATAATAATAAGCACACTTGTGTTTCTTTACCCCTGACAGGTACATACTGCATTTTAATTCTTAGAATGAAAATTTAGTTTGTGACAGTCCATAGATTTTTTTTTTTTTCCTGATGTTTCTGTATGTAGTAATATTCAATCATCCTTTTGAAACCTGATAACCTTCTTTTAGTTCAGGGTGTCAGAAATTTTTATCTAACATTCTTTAAATTCCCTTTTTATATCTTTAACAAAAATCTTCTTGGACAAGTTCAATTGATTTTAATCATCTGCTTGTAAATATATATATATATTTTCCTATGCCCTTTCAATTGCTAGACAAATTAAAAAATCTTCTAATAGCTGTGTAAATGTCAACATGATTTATTAAAACACTGTCACATCATTCCTACCAATGTTTCAGGAGGTCTGTCATAGAGACCAGCCGTGCACTCAAAGAACTGTTTCATGAAGCTAGAGAAAGGGCCTCCAAGGCTCTTGGATTTGCTAAAATGCTGAGGAAGGTAAGTTAACAGTCGAGTTTCATGTGATTTACTCATGTTCACTATTATTTATATACTTCAAATAAATTTAATTTGAAAGTATATTCTTTTGTTTTGATGTTGCTTTTAGGACCTTGAAATAGCAGCAGAGTTTGCATTGTCAGCACCTGTCCGAGATCTTCTGAATGCTCTGAAAACAAAAGAGTATGTGAAGGTAATTCACTTTAAAAGCATGAAATTTGTGTGGGGATGCTAAGCAAAATACCAAAGGATATTTATGTTAATGTTTTCAATTTTTAATGTCACCTGTGTATCTCAACATTTAATATGTCATTTACTTAATACTGAAGAGTGGCAGTAGAATTTTTTTGTCTTTGCGTGAGAATGATAGCTTATCTTTTGGGAAATCAGAGTTTAATTACTTGTCAGTCAAAGATTTATGATTTAGGAAGTGCGGAGTTGCTGCAGTAGCACTTCCCCATTTTGAGAGAGAGGAATAATAACAGTTAGTAAGGACTGGGCATACGGTGATGGGTTGATGATTGGACTAGATGACCTTAGTAGTATTCTCCAACTGTAATGATTCTAGGATTCAATTAACTGTCTCTAGGAAACTTTCACAGCAAAATTGAATTAACTCTGCGCAGCACAGATGCCCAATACTTACTGCTTTTTAAACTCCCACACAAATGGCTTCATGCTTTATTCCTAGGTCATCTAGTCTTAATTGCAATTTGAATTTAAATAAATCAACTGTTTCTATGGATTATATTTATTTGGATCTGCTGCACTATTTTTTTTTTGTCCTTATGTGTGTCTAAAGCGCATAATCTCTTCATCGGGTACCAATTGACTAACTTCTGCTTGAGAAGTTTCCTGTTGGATTTAAATGAGTGATTGCAAAAAGAGGAGACATTGGTTGGAGGGAAGACAGACAAGTTCATAGGAGAGAAGCATGCCAGGTGTTGTTAAATATGTGGATAAAACCATTTTGGATCAGATCGCCTTTAGAACTCTTTTCCAGCTTAAGCTGCAGTCTATTAAAAAGACAAACCAAACAACCAAAACAACCAGCCAACCAAACAAAAACGGAACAAAAAAACCCCAATGTCCTGTTTTAGCAGGACTCTGGTCTGTAAATTGTTTTAAAGTGAAAGAGTAGTCAGGGAAATTTTCTATTTATGTTTACTTTTAAAAAATACTGTTTTCTAATCTTGCTGCTGCTCTAAGGCACAATACTGGATGTCTTTAAAGGACAGTATCATTGTTCTTATGCGTGTTGTTGAAGAAAAAGTTGAGTCTTGACTTTGAAAAATTTGAGCATGTGGATTAAGTAATCTATTGTGAAGTGTTAAGATTTATCTGCCTTAATACATATACTCTCTCCTTTTTTAAGTTTCTCAAGACGACGTGTATTTTGGTGCTTAACACTTCATGTACTGGCCCTATAGCGTTCTGTAGGGAGTTGAATTTTATAAAAACCTTTTTAGTCAGATGCACTTTAGTTTTGGTAAACTATTTTAGATTTCATTAACAGTATTACAGTTTTTATTTTGACCTATGGACGATAGTGATTTTAACTGGGAAGTATATCTGTCTTATGGTAAAATTGCTGAGTGCAGTGTTTTGTCTTAGCTTGATGGCATCCAACTCTGAAAAGGAAGAACTAAACTTTAACTCTATGTCATTTACTTTATGACAGATCACAGAAATGAACTATTTTGCTGTTTTCACAGTCCGATTCTGATTCATGACTTAGTTAAAAATATTGCTTCAGCATGTATATTGTACAGCTACTTGAGAAAATTTGTTGAAGAAAAATTGAGATTTTACTTATTTTGAGAGAAAGTGAAATTCATTCATTCAGTCTCATTTTATTTTCACACAGGTACAAATCCCTGGACTTGAGAATTTACAAGTATTTGTCCCAAATAGTATTGCAGGTGAAAAGTCTGTGATTTTGCAGCTCCTAAATGCAGCTGCTGGGAAAGATTGCTCAAAAGATTCAGATGAGGTTGCATACGAGGCGTATTTAATAATGACCAAACACAGTGACAAAGACCATGAATTAGGTGACATGTGGAGAGCATGGGAGGGCCAACCAGTCAAAGTAGTGCCACAAGTGGAAACTGTTGATACACTGCGAAGCATGCAGGTGAGTTGCTTCTTGTTTTTCTTTTTGTGTGTGATCTCCACACTTTTTTGAAGACTTCTCATTTCAGATTAACCAAAGTGACTTAAGTGAGACGTGCAGTAATTTAAATTATGGCCTAAGATTGATTCTTAACTGTGTTAGTATACTCTACTGAATTTTAATGTTTCTTAAATGTATTAATCTCTACGGTGTACATTTTCCAGGGATAGATATTTGTAGTAAGATATTTTAAGTGTCTTATTTGGTGTTCAGATGGGTAGAACTACGTGTTTTATCAAGAACACACCAGTCTTCAAGAATGTAGGTCAGCTGTGTGCTTTCCTCACACTGACGCATGAAACAAATTAGTTTCAATCTTGAGTGAATTGTGACATTTGAAGTAAAATTTCTATGTAATTACTGGGTGTTCAGCAGCTCTTCAGGAAGAAGTATTTCCAGTCATACTTCCCTTCATTCCAAGCCTGTGGGAGTTCCTGCCAGTAGTTCTGCTGTGCTATAGTATCTGAGCCAGCTGCAGCTCCCTGCCCATCCTGTTCTCATGCCCTCATGTTAGGCTAAGTGAATTTTCCTTCTAGTATGTCATGCAGTTCCTTGGATCCCTACCATAAATGGGCTCTCCTGTCTACTAATAGAGAGACTTTCTGTATCACCGGGTATGGTCTCTGATGTTCTGAGGGCCTCCAATAACTACGGGCAGTTGAAAATAGCACTCCTGTATATAGCACTATTTATTCGCCAGCAAGACTGAACAATAAAATGAGGGCTTTTAATTAAAGTTTTAGGATTTCATGGGGCTTCTAGTAAAGGTAACATTTTGTTCAGTACGTGAAAACATCTAACAGAAGGTGGAATTTAGTTTGCAAATGACATCCTATCTGACTTGGATAATATAACATGGATGTGTTTATGTTCCTGTCTGTGTAACATTTAATAATCTCTTCTAAATGGTATACTGAAAATTTCAGAGGTAACAGGTTCTTCAGAAAGGTCGTGTCCTGTATTGTAAATAGTATTTTGTAACATTTTTCAGCTCTCTTTTCTGTATTTTGAAATTGACCATGTAGGATATGAACCACAGTACCAAGGCAAAGAGAGCACTGTTTGCTATTCTATGCACCTTTATAGAAGTCTGTAATATCAGAGAACTAGTTTTCCAAACATACTTTTATAGTTTAGTAATTTTTAAGGTCTGAGCAAACACTGGGGGTTAAATCAATGTTTTTTGCAGTTCCCCTCAAATATATTACCTCACTTGGATAAAATCTGCTTATTTATGATGATTGTTACCTCTCTCTGCTTGGAGGAACTGTTATTATACTTAGATGCTGCCTTTGTATAACTATTCTGAAGATAATTTTTAATGTAGTGTTTCCCAATATTCAAAAAGTTCGTCACCTTTCCTGAAATGAATAGCAGTATAGTCCCTTGAAAACTTCTTGTGGCATTTAACCTTATAGGCTTCTGCTTGTAAGGTGAGCATTTGTCAAGTTCTGTTGCCAGCACAAAGCTTATCTGTGTGAATTAAGAATTTTGATGAGTAGCAAAGAGAGAAACCATATAATATCTTAAAATTCCAAAAATTTCAAGTTGGAATTTGCCAGTCCAGGACATGTTTGTAGAGGGGAAGTTTTTTTTTTTTTTATAAGGACTAGTGGTATCTCATATTCCTAGGTTGACAACCTGCTTCTCGTAGTCATTCAGTCTGCCCACCTTGTGAGTCAGCGAAAAGCTTTCCAACAGTCTATAGAAGGGCTTATATCACTCCACCAGGAACAGACATCCAGCCAGCCAGTCATTGCCAAAGCTCTGCAGCAACTAAAGGTAAGCAGTTTCCTAGATTATCTCAGTAAAAATGATTTTACTTTGATCTCTGCTGAGTAGAGATGCGTAAGAAGATTTGATTACAAGTTTGTAATGCAATAGGGATATAGTAACAGAAAAAATAACATCTTTGAGAGGATTGTTGAAGGAAAATGTTTGATTTGGTACAAATAAATTCCACCAAAATCCATTATCTGTAAGAAATGACTTTTTTTCCTGTATTTGGAGAGAATGACTGCTTGTGATCTTCTGATGTATAGATCTCAGTCTCTGTTTATTTTTTTTCTCTGTTTGATTTTTTTTATTTTATATTTCTAAAGATTGAGAAGCACTAAGATATTTGTGCTGAATCTGCAGTATCAGGGCCCCGTGTTTCCTGTTGAGCTCAGTAGAAGCAGTGTACATATCATGGTTAAAACACCACCACAGACTTGGTCACGTTAGAGATAGTGAAACTCAGTTTCTTTTTTCTTCCTTTGCTTTTGTTGTTTTTAAAATTAATCTCATACAAACAAACAAACAAACAAAGTGAATTGCAATACTGCATTTAATTGTAGGACTTGCTTAGTGCAAGTTCTGTAAAGTATTGGTTCTTCTGAGACTGAATGAATTGTTGTGACATTAAAGTACACATGCATTTAAAATAATATAATTGTCAGATGTGTTTGCCTTAAATCTACTCAACAATAGAATGTAAACAATAATGTGTTGTTGTTGTTCAGAATGATGCATTGCAGCTATGCAATAAGATAAGCAGTGCCATTGACAGAGTTGATCATATGTTCACATCTGAGTTTGATGCTGAAGTTGATGAATCTGAATCTGCGACTTTGCAGCAATACTACCGGGAGGCCATGATTCAGGCTTACAATTTTGGGTTTGAGGTAAGGAAACAGAAAGTTATTGACAGTAATGACAGTATGTTCTGTGCAATTGACAGGAACCTAACAGAACACTTCAGAACTGTGAATGAAAAAGAACAGAGAGATAATACAGACTGTAGTTAGTACTGTCTGAAACTCTAAGCAGTGTTAAGAACTTGCTAAATTCAAGTGTAGTCTTGCAAGCTCTGCTACCTGGTCATGTTTTAGACGAAATCAGAAATACTCTGGTATTGTGTAACCTGGCTTCTCACTGTTTTTCAACCCAGAGTAGCACAAAAAGACATTAGAGCCTTCCCATCAAAGTTTATGGTGGTTCTTTGATGTAGTGAATATAGCTTTTGAGTGTCTGCTTGCATTAAAACATTTTATTTAAGAATAGGATGTGGTTGTTACCCTGTGCAAAGTTTTGTTAGCATGCAAATACTCTGGTGGATGTTGCAAATAAACCTTGTGGTATGACTGTTATTATTTGAAAAGTAATCTTTAATTTCTTACAGTACCATAAAGAAGTTGTTCGTCTGATGTCTGGAGAATTCAGACAGAAAATTGGAGACAAGTATATCAGCTTTGCCAGAAAATGGATGAACTATGTGCTAACAAAATGCGAGAGTGGGCGAGGCACTCGACCCAGGTAACAGCAGCTTGTTGATGTCACAGTATTTTGTGTTACTTTTAAATAATATGCAGGACTCATCACACTGTGAACAGTGCTTAATTGTTTAGAAGCAATTATTCTAAACTATTAATGCTTCTGGCACTTGGATTTTGAAAGTAATTTGAATTGTAAATACTTAAAGCCAAATGAATCCCCCAGCTGCTTTGCGGTGTCTTCTGCTGCACATCTTGCCTTCTGTTAGTTGAAAGGAAGAAAAAGTGGAGATCACTGGACTCAAACAGTTCAGAAACTAGGTATGGGCCATTAGCTGTGGACAAAAGTAGTATGGGACCAGGCCTCGATAAAGACTGTTGAATATGTAACAGTCATTCTCAGAGTATTGTACAGAGAAAGGAATGTTGTTTTGTGTGATTGAAGAAATGATGTCCACATAAAAGCTTTTGCCCCCTGTACAAGTCCCTTCTGTCAGTCTTTTCAGAAAAGAAGATGAGGAAGAAGTGTTTCCATGCTGATGAAAATTATTCAGATGATTGCATGTAAATATTAGAATTCAGCCTTTGTGAATGGTTTTTGTTGCAGTCCAAATTCTGCTGCCTGTGATGTATTTTCCTGGTTTTATTTTGAAGCCTCTTTTTTCATTTTTAACCTTATTTCAGAAATTGAGTGGGTTGAACAGCATTTTCTGCTTTGAGTGGTATGAAGCTATAGTTTAACTAGAACTACCTTACACATATCAGAATGCACATTTCCTCAGTCTGCTGAGAGTATTGTTGGGCTTAGTGGTCGCTCAAACTGTGTTTAGTGCTGTGAAACTATTGCTGCATGCTAACAGAAAAACAAACAAACAGAATTTGCTTTATTTAGAGGATGTAAACAAGAGGCTGGGACAACTGAACAAGATAGATTATACTGTAGCTTGATTTATTTATGGGTTAGCAGTGTTTTGCAGATGGTATATCAGAATTCTGTGGAATTCTGTTGCATTGTAGCAGATGATTTATACTGATCTGTGCTAGCAGATGTTTGTTTTTGTTTTTTTTTTCCCTTGAGGAATAGGGCTGATCAGTCTTTCCTGGGAGTGGTCTGTTTTACTTGTAGGCAGAAGAGGAGGAAAGTGTGGGTAGTCTGAAACATGTCTGGATAGCCTAGTTAGCTTGCTGTGATAGTTTACTTGTATCTTGTAGATCACAGCTGCCAGTTTTAGTTAGCAGTACTGGGTTGGTGGTTGGGAAGTAACTTAAGGCACAGCTCACTCAAGCTGAGTTATTTGTTCTTTACCAGTCTAGACTCTGAAACCAGTGATGCACAATTCGTACTGATCAGATTCTTAAAAAATCATCAGTACTCTTTCTATCTCATTTCAAAAATAATTATTTAGGAAGGGGATGTTGTGGTTTGGCTTGTTACTCTAAAACGTCTTGAGTGAATTGATGTTACCATCCCTGAAAATAGTGCATAAATAAATATTCAGTAAGTTCATATAGTACATACATCAATATTGAGTGATCTGCTTGCTTTGACAGTGTTAAAATCAGGCTTTATCTGCATGTAGCTCAGCAAATATTAATATAAATTAAATACATTACTTTTACTATATTAAATTGTTTGTTTTTTTTTCCCTCTTGGAAGTATGATAAAAAAAGACTTTGTTACAACTGTTTGATTTCTTTGATGTTGCTGAAACTCTTGTAATGGCTCTAGTCAAAGAGTAATTCATTCTGTTTATCTGAGATAGGTGGGCAACTCAAGGTTTTGATTTTCTTCAAGCCATTGAACCAGCATTTATTTCGGCTCTCCCAGAAGATGATTTCTTGGTATGGAATAACTTATTCTGATTGTTACTTATTTCAAAATAGTTGTGAAGCTTTTCTATCATTGTCTGTTATCAGGGGTGTTTTTTATAAAGCTGTGTCTGACTACAGTTGCTCTGACAATTACTGCTGTGTATAACTGATGATGATGATGACATCTCTTCAATTTATAAAGTTGTGAATAGTTGATGGTTATGACCGCTGGCATTAATATCTTTCAATAGCTGACAGTTTGCCTGTGCTGCCCTGGGAGGCTGTCTCTGGGGGAAATTAGATAGAAGCTTTACTTCAGAGTAGAAAGATGTTGTCCTAATAGATTTCAGAATACGACCTTCTGAGTCTCAGCACCTGAAGTTCACTTACCTTATGAATACAAAAGCACAATCACTTAGACATATTTCTTCAAATTGTGCTGACATCAAATTGAATTTAAGGAATCTCTCTTCTGGTTTTACTATGAAAAAAGAGTAGACTATAACTGGCTTTTTTTTTTTTTTCTCCTCTGCTTTCCCCTTCCTCCTGCAAAAATAATATCCTGAGAATTTATTTACGATCTTGATACAGTACTACAGAGAAGTGAAAGTGCAGTTGCCACAAAATAGCAGATATGAGCCTCTCTTTTATTTTTTTTAGTTTCTCGTTTATAAGTTTCAAGATCTGTCATAAAATGCCAGCCACCTTAGTCTTGCTTAATACACTGTAAAACTTTGTAAAAACTTTAAAATTAAAATTAAAACTTAATTAAGTTAACTTAACTTAATTAATTTAATTTTAATTAAATTAAAACTTTAAAATTAAAAACTGTGTAGTTTATTTTCTACTTGTATTTTTCTCAAGAGCTCTCAGGTAAGTTACTTTTTTGTTCTTCTGTGTTGCAGAAGAGCTGTTTGCCTAAATGGCAAGGTTAAACTTCTGATGGTAATATGCTAGTGCTGTAGTTTCAGCAAGTATCCTCTCAGCTTTACTTGTCTGATTTGACACAGTTTCTAAAACACTTGCTATTTTGAAGAGTAACGTGCGTGTATTTTAGTGTTAATGTCTTGCTAGAGATGATTATTTATGAGGAAGCTTCTAAGGAAGAAAGAATGTGGCCTTTGACATTAATAACTGGTAATTTTGTCCATAAGTGGAAACAACACTTTCTTGTGGCCTAACAGTTAATTGTGCATGAGTTAGTTTGTTGACTGATAATTATCTAAAATACCTTGACATTTCCTCAGATAGGGTTTTTGTGACAGAGGTATCACACGTACAAAGAAAATTCAAAGCCATTATTATGTAATACAGATTAAGTTCAGACACAGAACAAGTAGCAGAGAAAGGGAGAAAACCCAAACTTTAAATGTGTTTTTGAAGTTTTGCTTTGTTAAAGCTGGATTTCAGTTTTGAAGAGCACTACTCGAAGCTCCTTATGGTAATTTAGTCTTGTCTGCTGTGCAACACTTTACGTAGAAATGCCTATGATTTAAAGCTGAGATTTAAGCTCAGTCTAAGTTGGTAAGATACGCTGATCACAGGCTAAACATTTTTATTTATTTTATTTTTTAATTTAATCACTGTTCTTTCAGTTAGTCTAGGTTTAAGTTCCAGTCTTCAGTAAGTTTTTGAACGTCAGGAAGAAACGTTGACTAGTCTGAATGACTGGTATTTAGAAGTGGCTTTCATAGCAACTGTACCAAAGAACATGATTTTTTTTTCATTATTGTGAAGATATATTTTATCCCTGGAGTTCTGACAAGTAAATTGAATCAGAGTAATAATTTGTGCAAGGTTACATGGACAATTATTAGTACAGCTCATAATCAAGCTGAGATTGCCTGAACCTAAGTTCAGTGATTTGATTATTAAACATTCTTTCCTGAAGGTTTTACGTACTTCTTGGATATCTTGGGAAAGTGAGATTTCTTTTACTGTGCGGTGCATCATCTTTGTTGTTTAACAGACTTTCATCTTGTGACTCAGGCTGTCGTACTCTCACCCATATGCTTTGTCTGTTTCTTCTTGAGGAGTGGGGTCAGGGAAAGGAGGGAAGGCAGCAGAGGTTGTTGCAACGTTTTCTTAGTTCCAGCAAGCTTGATTGTGCATTTTTATTAGTGATGGATAATTTTAAGTTTCACTGGCTTTATGTTATGAAATATTTTTCATGGTGAATCATTGTTCAGTTCTCATGGTTACTGAATTTTGTCAAGGCCGACGGACAGTTAAGACTATGTAGAAAAAATAAATATATAAAAAAATATATATATATTCAGTCAAAACCCTTCTATGCATCCAAAAGTTGAATATTATTGGTAGATTGGGGAATGAAGTGCTTAGATTTTGAGATATTACATATTTAACCAGTATCGTTTTATTACTGTGAGATTTATCATATTGTTATGAGCTCTCTCGGAATATAAAATGTCACAATACTTTCTGTTTGCATTTTCTAGAGTTTACAAGCTCTGATGAATGAGTGCATTGGTCATGTTATTGGAAAACCACACAGTCCTGTTACAGGTCTGTACCTTGGTAAGACTGAAGTAACTGGTGTTGGTTCTTGACTTTTGCTGCTGTTATTACATAATCTTGACTGTAAAGTTGTTTTTAAAAGCTAGAAAGAGAAATAAAGATTTTATTTTAGGCTTTTATCATTTTTGATGGGAAATTGTGATTGTCTGAGGAAAACGTAGATAAATGGTGGTTCTACCCAAGAAATTCAGAAGCTATATAGATGCTTGTGTCTGATTTTGCCCTTGAATCCTTGTGACGTTTTGCAGATCTTCTGAAGGACTGTGTTTTCTAAAGGTTGGTTAAAGAAGTGGTTTTAACTTGAGACAGACAATCACAGCTCCCTGTCCCTAATTTTCTTTGTAGTGCTGCAGGTGTTCACACTTCTGCAGACTTCTATATATGTGTTGAGGTATGAAGTAGTTATATTTGGTGGCATGAGATAGAGCTGTGGGAAACAGTTCTCCAGTACCAAAGTTTATCATGGCTTAAAAAAAATACCTGTGTTTGGCATTAGAAGAAGATCAAGATATTTCCTTGTTTATCATGAGAAAAAGGATGTTTCTTCAGCTGTATTTTTCTTTTACATACCTCTCTCTCAGCGCTGTTTCTCTCTTCTTCCTCTCAAGTCCACTGAGTGGTTTAACTTTCAAAATGCCACATCTTCCTGTCTTTCCCTTGATGCCCACTTCCTAGATGGGGTTGGTAATTTGTCTTGGCCAAGAGGAAGTTTTTTCAGTATTTCAGGAAAGTTTTACTTTCAGTGAAGAACTATAGTAGCTGGGAAGCCTTTCACAGTCTAGGTCAACATAATCCTTTGGATAGAAGTATTGCCTAAAATATATAGTAGGCAAATTCTGTACTGTGATGCAAAATCTGCATGTTCACTTCTTGTACTGTTTCTCAGAGCAAAGTCTGCTTTATAGAAGTTGCTGCTGTGCCTACAATGCCATTGTAGGCACAGCAGAGCGTGCAAGCTAAATTGTTAGAAGGCTTTTGGCTCTCAGGGACTGACTCAGACTTAAATGGCAGACTGAAACGTTAATACATAGAAAATAAATGTAACTAAGCACACTGTGTCCCAACTGCAGGTATTGCAGATACTCCTTTCTATTTCATGTTTGGGAAGAAAATAAGAATTCCTAGTTCCATTTGTATACCATAATGAGGGACTTAAACCCATTGTGATCTTTGCCCCCTTTCCTGAAGCTGAGAACTCAGTTGCATTCATGCTGTTGACTATAGATACATAGCTGGGAGTCCCTTGGTGTTTCATCTTGTCTTTTTCCTTTGTGAAGCAGCATGTATCCACCTTTGTGGGCTGGATTCTGCCTTCTGCTATAGCGTCCCTGCAAACTGTAACAGGAAAACCAACACTGGTCCTGACAGCTTTTGTTTTTCCAGGTAGTGCAAACAAGGCAGAAAACAAGCTTGCCATGATTAAACTGGTCTTGCAGAAAGGGAACTGTCCCAGGTTTTGATGAGCAATCAGCTATCTTGTGTCACCATATTTTTCTGCCTACTTAGGGAGAGGTTGGGGAATGGGAAGCTGCTGTAAACTACTTTTTTTGGGCACTGAATGAGTGGGACATAAGGTCAGTGTGGCTGATTTAGGTATGACCCTTTCCCCGGTCACCATTTTTTTGCAGACTGCTGTAGGATGAGCATCAGTATTGGTATAACTGTCACATGTGGTTTTTTTCCCAGCTCCTTTTGCTTTCTCTTATTTGAGAGACCAGTTTCGATTCAAAATGGACACAATAGAGTTGTTTGCTTTTTAATTATTGTTCAATTTGTAAATATTATTTTGAAGTAAGATAATAAAGCATCCTTTCAACTGTGCAGTTGTAATAATGAGGATGTGGTTTTATTCAGGTAAGTGAACATTTTCCATTTGCTGTTTTATTCATTTTCTTGGGAATTTTAATTATTTTCTAAGCAAGTGTTACACAGTACAGTGTGAATAATATTTATTATTCACACTCTTTAGAGTAGCTTTATTTAAAATTTGAGTGATTAGGAAATTTTCTTAAAGGACAAGAAAATATGTGCTGTCACATAATTCTAAGTTGGTATTAATTTTGTGTCTCGAGATGTCCTTAGCAGAGTTTTTTCTGACATTTGAGTTAAGATCTTACCTTTTTTTTCTTTCTTCTATATATATATTTGCAGCTATTCATCGAAACAGTCCCCGTCCTGTGAAAGTACCTCGATGCCATAGTGATCCACCAAATCCTCATCTTATCATCCCCACTCCTGAAGGCTTCAGGTATTTAGCATTAGTTTACATCTCTAAGCTGTTTTATCCTCCCATGGCTGTGCTGACTCTTGGAACATTGTGAGTGCAACATCATATCTTTCCTCTTGGAGGGAAAGCTGCTAGAAAAAACTAGCATGTTAGTGATCTCAATGTGCTGTTAAAAACAATGCAACTTCTTTCTTTTCCTCTCCTTCTGCCCCCTTCATTTTACAGTTTTTATTGGTGCTTATTTATATTTATATATATTATATATATATATTTTTTTTTTATTGGTGCATATTTATATTTATATTGGTTCCCAGCATTGAAGTCACTCTTACCCTTTTTGTCTTCCCTGAAAACCGCATAAGAATGGAACACGTTTTATTTAGTTCAGTGAAAACTGTTTGATAGCAAGACTTTTTTTTTTTTTCTTTCTCTACTTAGAATCTCTGTCTGCATGACTGTAATAGTGGTTTCTGTAGTTTAGCTTTAGGTAAGATTTAAAAAATGTAGCATTCCGGAATATGGTGGCATTTCTGCATCATTAACAATCTTTGACAACTTAAAAACAATGAATGGGTTTGTTTCCCTTTGAAAGAGTTGACATGAAAACAAATGCAAAAATAGTTATAAATTTTCATATAAACCTCGCCATGCATCTTTTACAAAGAAGGTCTTATTTTCCAGGAGCAGCACAGTCAAACTTCACACTTAACTTTTTGGAGCATTGCATAGCTGCTGGCAGATGCTGGCTTTAATCTAAAGATCTGGAGGTCATTGTTTTAAGGACAATTTTTCCTGTTCATATTGACATTTCCTGAGGCTTCTGAGACCTGAGATGGTTTCACAGAAAAGTCTTTATTCATTTGGAAGACCAAAGTCATGCCTCAGTGTGCACACTTCAAAATTTCATTTTTCAAGTAAACTTTCAGCTCCATCCGTTACTATTTTTTTTTTTAACTCTTTCCTGAAGTTTTTCTTCTTGCCACAGCACACGGAGTGTCCCTTGCGATGCACGGAACCCTTGCAACGTTACTGTCAGTCGCCCCGCTCCCATCGGTGGCGACTCAGCTCAACCCAAATCTGTCAACAGTGCAAATGATACCAGGTAGCTCAACTCCGTGACATGACATAGCAGTCTCATTCTACTTACATCATCCATATAACTGTTTCCACCTACTTTCATTCCAGTAGATCATTTGCATCGTACTTTTCCGTCCCATCATTTATTCCACCGGCTTCTTCATTCATGTTTGACCTGAGTAGAGTCTTATGTCGTAGAAAATGATGATAAACCCATCCTCAGAATTAAAATCTGAACAAAATTTGTAGTTTAAGCGTGTGCTTCTGAGATTTGGAGTCAGTAGATAACAAATTTACTTAGTAAAAATGTCTGTGAAATTAACGTACTGCAGTCAGTTTGGTATAACATTACTAAATCGTATTGATAACTAACACTTGGCACTAAGTTGACTCTTAGGTACAAATCGACCCAAGATGTGGTATATATTCTTTTGTTTTTCTTTGTTTTCGTTTTGTTGGATAACCTTTTTGGCACTGTTATTGTCTGCCATCATAATTTTGAAGCATTAGAAGCTGTCAAAAAAAATTAGACAAGTAAAATTTCATTCAATAAATACGATTTTCAATTGCTACCCACGCCAGTTGGACCATAATAGCATTAAGTATTAAGGTCTTAGGAGGGAATTAAATTGCAGATTTGCATATAGTATCCTTCATGCAAGTCTTTTTTGTTGACAAGAGGCCTGGATTTTTGTCATTCATTCTATGTGTTTTTATCCTTCATGCTTCCATTTTAAGCCCTCTGTTGAAAAACAGACAAAGCAGGCAGTAATCTGCAGTGCTATGCACTTGAAAAGCCCCTTTCAAGTAAGTAAAATTCTCGAGATTTTTCACTGGGAGATTCTGGCAGCTTTATATGCATACAGGGTAAAGGTTGATTTGTTTTTATGATCCTGAAAATCAAATGCAGAACTTGCTTGATTGTGTGTGGGGTTTTTTTTGTTTTTTTTTTTTTTTTTACTTTACACTACAAATAAAGTGGATTTTTATCTTGAGTATTTACAATGCTTAGAGCCAAGGTATCTCTTTGAATTAAGATAGGTTTTTAGAGGGGAGATGGGAGGCTCTTTTTCAGTATCTGTGGTCTTTGTTGTGATTTTATACCAAATGCAACGACCACTATTACAATTTTACACACTTGAAAGCAGTGGCACGGTTTCTGTATGTGCATCTTTCACACTTCAGTCAAAATTTGTGTACGATAGCATTTAGACCTTTTTTTTCCCAGTGCTGAAAGATAGTCATTAAGAAGGAAAGAAATGAGAATTCTAATTTAATTGCAATTCAGTGTATATCACGTACTTGTATATTTTATAGAGCTCTGTTTTTTCCGGTAATTAGCATTAAATATCATTAAAAATATCATAAATATCATTAAAAAATCACAATATCTTTTGATTATTATTATTTTTTTCTCATGCACTGCTTGGATTTTTAGGTAGCATTGCTTAACCACCTGTGTGTTTATATAAAACTGTATATTTATAGCAGGTTTCTGCTGTTAATATAGTCAGAAGAGCTTATAACACGTTGCAGTCCCAATTACAGATTTAATTTATTTGTACCTCGATAGAAAAGTTGGGTCAAGAAAGTGGTATTTGACTCTGTGTGCAAGAGCTGTGGGGTCCAGCTGCTGGAATGGTGCAGAAGCATTAACTCTGTACATTTTCCAGAATCTCATTAGACATTTATGGCGTGATTATAAACATTATTAGCCATAAAAGGTTGAGTGTAGAAACCTGATACATCAATGCACTGGGCAGTGCATAGTGCATAAATGCCACCATAGTTCTATTGAAGTTTACTTTAAACAATAAACATGAACAACAAGTGTTCAATAGAACTGGAAAATAAAATCCTGAGCAGTAGTATTTATTCACATTGAGCTTGATGATGGTTATAAATTTCTACTACATTTGTAATAATGACCTATATAAATGTTTAATTTCTGAGCTAGCTGAGGTTATTAATTATCATTTTATATTTATCCAGGATCAGAGAAGAAATTTAGCAGGTATCTCTATTCTGTGCCTAGGAACATGCAAACAGTCTTTATGGACACAGGCAGTAAAGGATTTGGGTGGCTAGGATTGGGACCAGGGTGGATTTTAGACATCTGGATTCAAAGTTGTGATACTTATACTTTTCAGTTACTACCTTATTCTAGAGACACCAGGAGTTTTTGAGCTCTGTGCAATTAGAAATGTCACTCTTTGTCTCCTTAATATTACTGATTAAAAGCTCAACTTCCCAAAGAGCACTGACGATTTTCACTTGCTCAGTTCCTCTTCAAACTTTTAACAGTCTAGTTGAAGTTGTAGGCAGGAGAGAACAATTGAGAATTCTCATATTGAAATGTTCACATGGGAAACAGTGTCCTGGTCTTTGGCTTCTGTTTTCAAGGTTGTATGTGTTGCTTTTTATATATATATAAGTAGAAAAATATATTATAGGATAGGAAGGTCTTCTCATACATACGGAGCCATTGTGTTCAAAGCTGTTTTCCATCTTTTTGTAGATGTTAACTGTTGGTGAAGGACTTAAGGAGTTCCTCATTTTCCAGTAACGTTTAGCTCATACTTCTAAAACATTAGGAGGCATCGATCGCAGCTCTTCCCCACTGTGCCTTAGAGAGTGAAAGAGAGCCCTGAGCAAAAGAGATTTACTGTAGAAAGTTCTGCAGTTTTTACTGTAAAACCTGGGTGGATTCATCAATTTCTTGGTAGCTGGAAGAAGGTGCCTGAAGACTGAAGGGCTTAAGACTCATTTCTCTCAGTACCGTTTCTCTTTCTGTTCTGTGCTTATTCATCTGGGTCTTATTATGAGGTATCTATTTGTAGTGTACTTTTTGAGGAGATAGGGCCTGGGCTACGGATAATTTAACACTGTGTGTCCTGTCTGCTGAGTTGTGGCTCTACCCGCTAGTTGTTACTTAGTGATTATGGGCTCTGACTGTTCTTGTCATGCTGGAGAAGCATATGAATTAAGCTGCTGTTCCTCATCTGATAACGTGGCTCAGATTATCACCAAGCTGAATCATTTCTGACTGTATATCCAAACCTGGCAACAGCCATGTCCTGCAGCAATTGTTTTGTTAGTGTGTTACTAATCAGTAGTAGGGAGTCTGTTACGAACAGCAACGGTTTCACATAGTTAATGCTTTAAAAGCTGAAGGTTTTTACCATAGATAGTGGCATAGTGAATAAAGTCATCAGCTGGGGGGAAATATAGCTGAGGGTTTTTTCCATTTGCATCTCAGCATCAGTTTTTCTTTCATGGTTCATGTCGTATGGCTTCATAGTTTGTTGTTTTTTTTTCCTCTTTTGAACTGCAGTTGAATTATCATTAGAAGCTAATTTAGTGCAATGTTAATTGGTACAATGGCTCTATTTAACAGGGGTTCCAGTGTCCCTGAAAATGATCGACTGGCTTCAATAGCAGCCGAGTTGCAGTTCAGATCCCTTAGTCGTCACTCCAGTCCCACTGAGGAGCGAGAAGGTGATTGTCACAATACTAGGTTGTGACCTGAATATGCTGATGATCTATGTCATTAACATATTATCTGTTCCCAGTTCTTAACCCTCACAATTTTTTTTCATCTTTCCCATTCAGACTTAGATTTTTAACTTCCTAGGTTCTACTTTTAAGTTCCTCTGTTTTCTGATGTAACTGTTCTCTCGCTTTCCATTTTGTTTTTGAATTACACCTAGAGGAATTTCCTTGTGTCTTACTAAGTTACATTATGCTAAATGAAGTGAGTACCGTTGTTGCTGAATTATATCCAACCAGATATTAAATTTCTGAGTGCTGTTAATGAAGTATAAACTGGACCCACTGGGGCAAAAAAGAGTTTCCACTCAAATTCTTTATTTACCACTGCAGTATTCATATTACATGAATGCTTGCTGTTACTTGAATCCAGAACAGTGTGGGTGACTTTGTCCCAGTTAAGGCTTTTCTATCAGGTGTACCCAGCCCCTGTATATGTGGTATTCTTTGTAACAAAACCAGAATCACAATGTGGCTGAGTTTAGAAGGGCCCTCTTGGTCCAACAGAGGCACTGAGAGCAGGATGCCCTGGCCCACGTCCAGGTGGGTTTTGAAGATCTACAAGGAACAGACTCTGTAATCCATGCACAGCAGGTAGAAGCACTTCCCAGTGATCAGATGGAACAACTTGTGTTCCAGTTTGTGCCCGCTGCTTCTTGTCATGGCACTGGGCACAACTGAAAGGAGCCTGGCTGTGTCTTTTTTGCACCCTCCTTTCAGATATTCCCACACATTAATAAGATCTCCCCCAAAGCCTCCTCTTATAAGGTGAAGCGTTCCGTGTGAATTAGAATGAAGTATAAAATCGCAAACAAAGCAGAGCTGATACTGTGCTCGTTCAGCAAAATGAAGCAAAATGAATATAGTAGAATTTTATCTTAAGTGCTGTGTTTCATTTTGTTTTAAGAAGGTGGTGAAATTATAGTTTGTCACAGGCTTATTCTCTTTTTAATATTTATGTTTGAATAGAAAACTGATATATTGGAATGAAGCAAGTGTTCTTCTGAGGAAGCTCAGAAGCTTCCTTTCCTTTTGAGTTGCATCGCACGTGATTCTGCATGCCCTGACTTGAAATGCTTCCTCAGTTGTTGAAGGAGAGCTCTCTTCCTGTGTAAATTATATCTCATTTCAGAATCATAGCTTTCATAGAATCACAAAATAATTAAGGCTAAGGTTGGAAAAGATGTCTAAGATGTAATCTAGTCCAACCATCCACATACCACCAATATTACCTGCTAACCTGTGTCTCTCATAACTTGTTTTCAACCAAGTCATTTTTCAATTTGAGAGCTTACCCTTCTTTACGTACTTGTAGGGTATATTAGTCCTGATACATAAGATACTAAGATTTCAGTTTCTGCTGTATATGACTCATAATCCTTAATATGAGATAAAGCCACTTTTATGCTGACAGTATTATTTCTCTAGAACCATCATATCCAAAAGGAGATTCAAGTGGCTCATCCCGGCGGAGCTGGGAGCTCAGAACCTTAATCAACCAGACTAAAGGTAGGAGTCTAGGAGTCACTGTAATGTAGCATTTCCTAAACTGTTGCTGTGTTATAAGGCTGAATTTTAATGCTCATTTGAAAAGGTTTTCACAGCTTTGTTCCCACAAAGGGGATTTATTTTTCTTTTTGAAATCTGGAAGGCTTCTTTTTCATTTCATAAACACTGAATAAATTGAGTTGGTTTAAACTGGAAGGAAAAAAAAGAACGAGGAGCAAGCAGAAAATTTCTAAAAGAACACTGCAAAGGGAACTGCTCTTACTATCCACTGTAGATAAGACAAGGATTAAAAACTGGTATTAATTATATGCAGACAGAAGAATATGGAGATATTTCAGTACCTCCATCTTTTGGAAGGTGTTAGAAAAAGGTTGAACTACTGTTTGTCAAGAGCTATGGATGCGTAATTTCTCTTCTTAACGAGGAGGGTATAAATGATTGCTTTCTTGAAATGTTTTCTACCTTCACTGGCTGGGATTCAGGTTCATGATAAGACTTCACATCGGAGTTACGTAATGCCTCTAAATATTTGAAATAACAGAAATCTTTCAAAATTTGGTAGAGTAAGAACTTAACTGCCCTTCTGTCCTTAATGACCCTAACGCATTTCCATTATTTACCTGCGGTTAATTACAGGTATTTCCTGTAATTTAATTTCCTTTAATCAATCAAAAGATGAGTAAAAAAGTACCAGTATTCTTATTTTCCTTTAGTTTCATATTTAATTCATATGTGATTTCTAAAATGCTTTATTCTTTTTGCTACACCTTAAATTTAATGCCCAAAATATTTATCCTCTGGGGTCAGGTCCCTCGACGTGATATCAAAAGGTAACGAAATAAAATATAAAAACAGAGAATATTTCTCGATCATAGAAATTGTTCATCACTCTGCTTTTAGACACTGTTTCCAAACAAGCACCGATTGAAGCTGTTCAGAAGTCTGTTCAGTTGTTTGAGGAAAGGAGATACCGAGAGATGAGGAAGAAGAATATCATCGGCCAAGTTTGTGACACACCGAAATCTTACGATAATATCATGCATGTAGGTTTGAGAAAAGTGACTTTCAAGTGGCAAAGAGGAAATAAAATTGGTAAGTTTGTTATATGTTCTTTTATCAGACTGGAGAAAAAAAGAAAAAAAAAGTTTTTTGAAGGAAGACTGAGACTGTCTTTGGAAACCTTACATCTTTGTGTAGATAATACCAACTGAAATCAGATCTTGAAGTACAGAATACAACTGTAGTTAGGATTTCCTTTATGGAGAAGTTCAGTCAAGTTTTCCCTGCCCAAATAATGAGAAGCAAAGGAGTAAAAAGCTTTGGTCAGGATAATTACTTACGTATGATCCTGCAGTTCCTGCATGTGTTCAACTCTGTAGAAGATATGATGAGTTCTGCTTTTGGAAGAACCACAAATAGAGTGGAAGTGACCACAGTCTTTGGGATTTGCTTTATTCACCAATGTTGTTGCTTCCTCCATATGACAATTATTTCCTCTCTGGTTCAGGATTTGTGGGAAAATCCTCACGCTTGAGTGGTTTTCTTTCAGTCAGCCTGTTAAGTTGATAAGAAGTGAAAACATGACATTGAATTCAGTACCAGGGGTGTTTTATTAGGTTAAAAGCTACTTGAAAGTTTAAGTGAAATTACAGGCAAATGACTTTGGCAAGCTGTGTTCAGTTAATATATACGAGTTATTCAGTGCAGTGTAATTCATTTGTCTCTGTTTAACTCTGCAGGTGAAGGCCAATATGGAAAGGTATATACATGCATCAGTGTTGATACTGGAGAGCTGATGGCTATGAAAGAAGTGAGTATTCAGTGTGCAAGAATAATCCTGCTGTTGCCTTTTTCCAAACCAAACATGCATGAGTTGTGGGTCTTCTGAATGTTGTTGGTAGCTAGCCTGAAAAGGATGGGAAGACAAATCTTTTCTTCCTGTAGCCACAGTTGCAATTTGATGCTTGTTTTTCCTTATGTTCCTTAAGCTTTTTCTCTCAGTGCAGAAGTTTCAGTGTAAATTTATGTAAAAAGAATATGGATAATTCCATGTGCAGTTCAATGAATACTTGCTTAATAAGTGTGAACTCTCATGAAGAGATTTTATGTTCAGAGTTTTCTGAGTAGTAGAAACGGTGCACAAATTTGTCTTACTTTACAGTATTTCACATTTTATTTACTTTTTCTTCATTTCTTAGATAAAAAGATAGGAAGTGTCACATCAGATGTTTTTCAGCTTCTGCTGTAGTTTAAGTGAGACAGGGTGAGTCATAAAGCTGTTGCTTAACCTGCTGGTTACAGTAAACCTGATTTTCATTAAGGAAGTAAGTAAAGCTGTGTAGGCTTAGAGATCCTTCTCCCTCCAATGTTTTGTTTTTAAAAATATGTATACTGCTTAGTTTTAGTGCATTTCCATATCCTTACACAGTGATGGCTGTCACGTGTTGGCAGCAGTTACCATGGCAGCCACTGGGCAGTAGAGCAGTTACATTTTTATGAGCAAATTCTTCCACATACATGATATGAGCTCACAAAAGTGTGGAAAAGAAAAGCTGGGCTTGTGCTTAACTTTTCTTGTGCTGTAGTTGTGCACTGACTAATACCAGCTTTGAAGGTTCAGAGTGACATCTCCCCCCTGTCAGATAGCAGTGCTTCATTTCTTCATGCTTCACCGTCTTAACCACAGAATCATCAATACCTCTACAAATAATGATGGAAAAGGTTTACTGCAAATGCAGTATGGTGACTTTTGGAGAGTTAGAACGTGTGAAGTACTTGGACGCCATTTCCAAAACCTATAATAGGAATTGTTGTGCAGAGAAAAAGTAATTGCAACATCCTAGTTAAAAAAATAAAATTATTTCAGTGGTTGTCTTGTACACAATCAATGACATTTCTGTGTTCTGTCGGAATAGTAAAAGTAGCACTTCCCGTAACTTCCTGAGGATTTTGCTTAGTTTTGTGTGAGTGGGAGACCTACGTCAGTTTTGCAGACTTGCTGACTTCTTTCCCTCCAAGAAAAGCACATCTCAGCATATTGCAGGAGAATTAATGAAAACTGTGCCTTTAATCAGAGCGCTTCTGATCGGTTTTGTTTCATGCCACACCCTTTCCTTTCCTCATTCTCAGTAAAGAAACCCCTCAGAGCAAATCCCTAAATCTTCCTTGATGAAATACCTGGCAATTATTCTTCCTTGAAAGAATAGCTGTCACTGATGTTATTCTCAGATCCTCTTGTACCACCACATTTAAGCTAGAAGGCAAGCTCTGAAGAGATACACACATGTGCATGCACGGGTAACATTTAAGTAACGGTTTTTCTACTTGTAAATGGAGATGGAATTTTGGAACAACTTCTGTGACTGTACTCTTTTGGAGAAAAAAAAATCCAATTTTTGCTGCTTTCCTGATGTTTATATATTTTCTTTTCTTGTTGTTGTTCCCCAGCAGTTTGAAAGTGAATAGCAGTTAAATAATGAAACTGTTTCTTGCAGATAAGATTTCAGCCTAATGATCACAAAACCATCAAAGAAACAGCCGATGAACTGAAGATTTTTGAAGGTATCAAGCACCCTAATCTTGTTCGGTATTTTGGCGTGGAGCTCCACAGGGTAAGAAAGCATCGATCATGGGAGGGGTTTGTACATAAGGCTGAGAATATTTTAAGAAGCTTTGGTTCATTGGAGGTTTTACTTCAGAACGTTCTAGTTTAACTTATTTGTCTGGGTGCGTCTGCATTTCAGTGTGTCTTTCTGCCTGAGAATACTAAGACCTCTCTAAAATGTAGCTTGCAGAAAATTGCTGGAACCAGTACATAAACAAAGAGGGTTCACAGTAACTGAGTAGAGTGAGTGAGGTGCTCTGTTTGTCTGCTTTAAGTGCAAAATGTGTTACATACCTTTTGATAACTTCTGTGGGTAGATGAAGGCTAAAGATGCAGCCTAAAACTTGTCACTGTTAGCAGCAGCGTTTTCTTACCTGAGCAACAGAACCCTGGTTGTCTTTTTAAAGAGTTGGATCCCACAGCTGCTTGTTGACATACCTGACTTTCTCCTACTCTCTGCTTCCCATATGCCTTTTCCCCCTTCCGAGTCTCAGTTCTTTTCTGTATTTCTCCCTGTCCCCTGGTAGGGAGTAGGATGCTGAGTGTTGAGCTGGAAAACTGTGTGTGTCTGTCTGACTTAATCAAAATGGATGTGTTGATTGCCTGCTCACTGCTGTTTTAGAAAGGTATAAAGGCTGCTTTCCCTCTGCATTTCTTTACTTGGGGACACAACTTTGGGTGTCTGTGCCACTGGGTCATTAGTTTCTCAGGCTAGTTCTAAGAGTTGAGCATCTTTGCCATCTTTTTGTCTTAAATCAGTCTGCATTTGGTTGAAAGTTCCAAAATGGGCTTGGAGAGAGAAAGGGAACAAGCACCAAAATTTTCTTTAAAGTGAGTTTCAATTGGCATGCTTATTTGAGGAACAAACAGCAACAAAAACCTTGCCCTTCTCAAATTTTCAACAGGTGTTAGTGCGGAAACTGGGGAAAAAATATCTAAATTCTTGCTAAATATGCAGAGGGCCTTTCTGTATTTCTGCTTAATGTGCCTCCAAGATTTCCAGAGTGCTGTTTGGATATACCGCCACATAGTATCAGTTGTGTACCAGTGATAAGGATAGACGTGAGAGAGAGACTTTCCAGAGCTGTGAAAGTGAATATTAGGATGAAGCATGCCCAATTAAAGAGATGATTTGTCAGATATTCTGTGATCACAGGTACTTCCACTAAAACTTGCCCTTTTGCATTTAAAAACAAAAGGAAAATGTAGTCCTAATTCAGTGGTTAAAGAAAATTGCAATCAAAGACATTTGGTTTGATTCCCACAACAGGAAGAGATGTACATCTTCATGGAGTACTGTGATGAGGGCACTCTGGAGGAGGTGTCAAAACTGGGCCTTCAGGAGCATGTCATTAGGCTCTACACAAAGCAGATCACGATTGCTATCAACGTTCTACATGAACATGGTATCGTTCATCGAGACATTAAAGGTAATGTGAACCAAAAAGGTAATGTTGTTTTAGTGTTGTAGATGAAGGTGGGGGGAGAGGAGGGTGGGATGAGACTCTTTTTTTTCAGGTACAGTGCACCTCACCTATACAACAGTTGAGTGAAGAATCTTTCACGCGTTCCTCAATTTCCAGTTTCCAGGTTGGCTAGTTACACGTTCCTTTTTAAGCACAGAACATAAAAAGAAAACGTTCACAGATGGCATTGGGAACTCCTAACTTCTGCACATGGCTTTACGTAGCTTTTGTAGAGGTGCTGAGGATTGTTGAGGATTCTTCCAAACTCAAATTTTGGTCCTTGTATTTCTCTTGTAAATGTACTGAGTTAAGAAATGCTCCTTTTTTTCTTGGCTGTGCAGGAAACTGTGTCATTTTCTGGGAGCTGACAAGCAGTGTGCTGTGCTAGAGTCGTCCAGCAGAACTTTTCCTAGCAATTCCTACTCCGCAGAAGAATTTTATTCTTTCAGACAAACGGTTGATTGAACACAACAGTAAAAGCTTTGCTAAAAGAAGTTTAATGGATATGGTAGAACTATGTATCATGGCTTTATTTGTTGGTTTTTGTTTTTCCCATACATGTATCTATCTCCTCATGCCTGGCTCTCAAGTTTCACTTGCAAAGTAAGCAGAGTGGAACTACAGTAACTGAAGGGGAGTTGGTTTTGGTATTTGCTTAAGGTACCTGGTGTCAGTCTGCATTTCACATTCATTTTTCTTTTACCGCACCTTCCGAGAACATTCTCCATGTTTGGTTATCTTGTTTTTGTTAGTTTGACATATCTTGCTCACCTCTGGAAGAAACTTAATAGAAATTAGGGGAACAGTGCACACAGTTTGCCCCGCGAATGCTCATTTTATGACAAGGCAGTGCAACCCAACGATGCTGGGTTTCTATGTCCCTCTTGCTCACAGGGTTTTGAACCATCGCAGCAGTGTAGGAGGTTCCCAGTTACTCTTGGTCCTTTGGCCTCGTGCTTCTCATTTGGGAAAAGAACTGTCTACGATCCAGAGGCCTCCCACCCAGGTAGGCCACTCTTGAGTCAGTTTTGGCTTTTTTTTTTTCCTAGAAAACACTTTCCCTCACACCGTTCCCCAGCAGTCTTGCCTTTTCTGGTTCTCCTTCCTGAGCAAAGGTTTCTCTGCAATTGTGGATTTTCCTCTGTGTTTTTCACAGTGCCTTCCTTGTCCTTTACTTGGTCATTCCATGTCCAGGTTATCTGTAGCTGGATTGCACCCTCCTGGAAGCTCGCGATCCAAATCCAAGGTTGACTGACAGGGATTTCTTTTGTGCTCCTCTATGTCATTGCTTATTTCTGGATATGTATCCAATTACGTCTTCCTCTCATCAGAGAACTGCACTGAGGAGAGAAGAGCTGTTTAACAGAACTGTAATGCTGCATGATCCGAGGTATTTCTGTTGCATCAGGTTCCTCATACTAAATGCTGGGGCATTCCTTGAGAGTAATAACAGCTACAGAGGGTCACTTCTGACAGAACTGTGTATAGACTTCCCCTGAACTTACTGGCAGAATTTGAAGGCAGACTGCAGAAGAGAGTATTTCTATAAAGGCTGCCTTAGGGTTACATGGCAAGCCTCTTGCTCCATCTCTTTTTTTATGCTAAAACTGCATCCTCAAGTTCTCAGACAACGACAGTAAAGAAAACTGTTTTTACTTTTTGCATAATACCAGAAGGTTTACTCTTACATACAGCCAGTTACTCTCATTTTTCTTGTAGGGAAGAATTGGTGATGTGTCATTCAGACTGTGTTAAAACTGTTTTTCTATGGGAATCTTGTTGGCAGATCACAGTAGATCTCGCATGGCTGATTTGCCAACTATCACTGTGCGTCTGACTCAGCATCAGATAAATAATTGCTTTTAAGAATTGTGTCATTGTATCCCACAGCTGGCACTGGCAAGCACCTGGTGCTCAGAAATTAAGCAATGAGGTTAGTAGTGTCCACTGGGGCCACTGGTGCCCTTCAGATGCTGTCATGGCATCCAGTTCTGTGAGTGTAAAAGGTGCAGTGAGTCACAGCTGTGGTGAATCCTTTTTCAGACGGTGGTTGTGAGAGATGATGAGAGGAGCAGTGGCTGCAGACTGGGCACTGCTCTTTATTAGTCTGCATCTATGTACGAAATAGCTGGTGCCAATGTGTCATAGGTGAGTCAGTCTTTTTGGGTGCTTATACTTTATCCTACCTACTGGATTTAAACCTCTGGCTAAGTCCAGATTTCTTTAGTTACGATTACTTCTTGTTTTGCTGGGAAGCTGTACCTCAGAATAATAATGATGGAATATTTAGTGCTGAAGAGAACCTCTGGCCATCTCTGGCAGAGCCCTCTGCTCAAAGCAGGGCCTGCCTCAGTATCAGATCCAACGTCGAGTTAGATCAGATTGCTCAGGAACGTGTCTGAGTGACGAGTATCTCCAGGGATGGGGATTCCCTCTTTCTTGGGTGCCATCCCAGTGGCCAACCATCCCTGCCGTGAACAACCTTTTCCTAATACCTCCCTGGAATTTGCAGATGCTGTCATTTGTTCCGTTGCCCTGTACCATTCCACTGTGCCTCTTTGAGGAAAATTCTGTTTCAGCCTTCATGATGCCGCTGAAGTCGAAAACAGCACTAATTTCCCTCTCTCTGCACACTCCCCCGGCCTTCTCTTCCTCAAGCTGAGCAAACCCATCTCTCAGCCTCTCCTTGCACGTTGTGTAGCAGCCCTCTGACCGTCTCGATGACCCCGCAGTCTCTCAACATCTGCCTTGTACTGAGCAGCTGCAGAAGGAGACACACGGCACTCCAAGTGTGGTCTCACAAGTGCTGAAGTGAGAAATGTTAATCGTAAGGTCGTGCCTGGTGCCCTCTCTTTGGGAGAGCACTGCGTATTTCTTAGGGCGCTTAGGTTGCATTTTCAGCCTGCATACAGAAAGTGAAGGCATTGTATCTGAAACTTCAGTAAATCAGAAGCCCATGAATGAGATGCTCCAGGCTGTGAAGTCTTCATCAAAGTGTTATTGTACTCTTGTTAACTTTTGTGTTAGCTCTCAGAATTTCTGCTCTTCCCGCCATCTCTTTGTGGTGAGCAGAGGGAAGGAAGGTCAATCAACGAGAGGCAGAAGGTTATTCAGCAGGAGACTGTGGGCATTTCACGCTTTCTAGGGGTGTGGAAAAGTGGATGATAAAGCTGATTTCCTCATCAAAGGGGGTAGCATTTGGCCTGAGGCGAGTTGTTCCTTAAATGAATGTGGCTGTTTTGCTGCTGAGGTACTGTTGAGGAGTGGCTATGAGCTGACCCGTTGGTGAAATTAGGCCACATTAGTCATGGGGATTTTGGTACTGCTGCTTGGGCTCTCAGTATTGAGACCAACACCTCTGGAATATCACACTAGTGTCAGTTTTCACTGCTTAATATGGGACTGATCCTCTAAAGTTGAGTTTAGATGCTCTGGGTCACAGCTGTTTGCTCTAGCAGAGTACTGCTTTTGGTGTTCGCTCTGCTTGCAGTCTGCCAGGAAGGTCTTGTGGTGTAAACTGCAGCAGTATTTTGCAGAGCTGCGCTCCTTCCTTCCCTTCACTAAGTACAGAGGAGCTACTTTGATAGTGCATGCGTAGGGGAGGAGGAACGGATATGGGTGTTGAGCCTTTTTATTGTTTTCGCCGTGATCTCTGGTTTTACTTTGCTTATTAACCGTGCAGATATGGTATGATTATGTATCCAATCACATTTACTGTCAAGGGTAAAAAGGAACACGCATCCTCAAAGTAATGCTTTCCATCTGATCTGATTTAGAACTCCTCCTAGAGCTCAGCCTTGTTGTCCAAAGCACAGACCCGAGTGGCTTAGTGGCTCCAGCAAACAGCACGTCAGTGGAGGACTCATTCACCACCCAGAAAATGTCAGCAGTGCGAGTCTTCAAGTTCTCTCTTTTTCTTCCTGGTGACATTTTGAAATTTAGACTTGTTGCTTCTGGCAGTTTTGGATGTTTTCAGGAGGAGGGCTGTGATAGGAACTGGTGCAGTAGTGTTTATGCTAGAAAAGTGCAATTATTTGTTTATTTATTTTTTCCCCAAGGATCTGAAAGGCCTTATAGGTAGTTTCTTAAAATGCAGTAAGCCAGGTTATCACAGTAACATCATATTCAGCCAGAAGAGAGATCTTGGACTTCAGCTCAGGCCCTTTGCACCCACTTGAGCAGCTTCATGTGGGCAGTTGTTTGAAGGAAGAACCTGCAGGTACCCCCAACAGTCACTCACCTATTGCTGTGCCTACATGTGGAGTCCCATTAAGCTGCTCTCCTGTACTGCTGTTGCAGGTTTGTTTTATTCAAGCAGCTGAGGGGTGCTCTAAGTGTGTGTTGTGTGTGCTCCTGGTGATAGAACGGTTTGGGTCCCGTGTGGGTGCCTGGCTGAGTTCTGCAGTTTGCCAGCAGAAAGAATTCTGATCTTGAGTATGTGTGGGCACCTGGATGCTGGCACTGGAAAACAGAGGGACACAAGGTTGAGTAGTATTTACTGAAAGTTAATTCTCCTTTCAGAAGGCTTATGGTAATCAAAGGTTAGAATTGATTTCCGTTAATGAATTGTTGTTTTTCCTCCTTTTAATGCCTAACACCTTTTGGACTAAAAACATGTTGCTTTAGTTATCAAGCATTCTCAGAGCTGTAAGGGGAATCCTTTGAGAAATGGGGAGTTTGGGGCATCACTGACCTGTACTGCCTTTTTTGACTTGAGCCCTGTAAGGGCTCCTTATTTTGCATTCAAATCTTGGAGGTGTCCAGCCAAGCTAGCTGGGCGTTCAGTCAGTCGTTAAGTAAGAGAGCATAAAAGAGGAGCAGCCAACGATTCCCACACTGACCCTTGTTCAAGGTGGGACAAAAAAGTGAGAAGCTTCTTTTGAAAGGTTATATTCAAAAGAGCCCTTTTTAAAAGGATCTTGTGTGACGTGGGAGAAGGATCTGTGTAACGAACCCCTGCGGGCAGTTCTGTTCTGTGCATACCATTAATCTTTACTGAAGAGAGAACTCACAGCTCGAGCTGTTCTGGCAGCTGACCTGCAACCTACCTGTGTTCTCACTGTGATGTCTGCAGGATTGGCCTGACCATATAAATTCCAATAGCGTATGACGGTGAGGAGGAGTCGTCCTGCCTGAGTTCATTGCTGGTGTTTAACAGTTGTTACTGTTTCTCTTTGTCTTTTGTAGGAGCCAACATCTTTCTTACCTCATCTGGACTGATTAAACTGGGAGACTTTGGCTGCTCAGTGAAGCTGAAGAACAACACTCAGACGATGCCTGGAGAAGTGAACAGTACGTTGGGTACCGCAGGTAAGGAAGCGTGTGTGATGCACAGACTCCTCTGGCTACCATAAAGGAAGGTACCTCTACCAAAAGAAAGACAGTATGGCTCAGGGAAACTCGGGTTAACCTTTGCTAGGTAGATGGGCTTTACGTCCATAAGCATAATGTTGTAACTGGAAAGGTAGAATGCTGTTTGTCTGGTTAATGATAAAGGTTCTGGAGATTTGTTTTCGGGGAGATTTGTTTTCTTTCTCAACAGACGTACTGAAACAGAAGTGTTCTTAGGGAACAGCTGCTCAGTCTCAGTGTTGCAAAGCACGAAACTAACAGAGCAGATACTGTACCAGTACTTTCACTGTCACTTTTCACGCTGAAAGACAGTTAAGCTGCAAATGTGTCAAAGAACAAGGAGCCAAAGCCAGCGCGTGACAAAACTTAGCAAGGAAAGTGATGTGGTTATTCATTACAGATGTATTAAGAAGCGTTTGGTTTGCTCGGGTCATCACTTCAGTATATACGATTCCTTCTGCTGCATAAAATGACAACACTGTGTCTTGTTTCAAAGCATACATGGCTCCAGAAGTAATTACTAGAGCTAAAGGAGAAGGGCATGGGCGTGCAGCGGACATCTGGAGCCTGGGCTGTGTTGTCATAGAGATGGTCACTGGCAAGGTAAGCGTGTCATCTACTGATGGAAAGCAAAGTGCAGTTCCTCCGGAATCTCTGAGCTCACTCTCAGCAGCAAGTCCACAAGTAGTAGGGGTGGCTCTTGGGGCACGAAGTGAATGCTTTGTTCTGTAGCGAGTTACTCACTAAGCTCTGCACTTAGCAATTCTGTTAACTGTTGCAGAGGCCTTGGCACGAATATGAGCACAACTTCCAGATCATGTACAGAGTGGGGATGGGTCATAAACCACCTATTCCTGACAAAGTGAGTCCAGAAGGGAAAGACTTCCTTTGCCACTGCCTGGAAAGTGACCCAAAGATGAGGTGGACAGCCAGCCAGCTCCTCGACCATCCTTTCGTCAAGGTTTGTCTCGCAGTTTTGGCTGCAAACACTGCGGATGGGAATCGCAGCACCGTGAGCTGGCTGTGTCATGGGCAGCTGTGCCACAGGGCTTTGTATCGTAGTGTGAGGCTGATGCCCCACAGAAAACAAGGTGTGGAAAACCGAGTGAGCACGTGCATTGTTGCTCACAAACATCCAGCTACAAGGACTTGGCACCATGCAGCGCGCTCTGCTGCTCTCGAGGTGCACTGCCTTTATGTTAAAGGCTTGTCAAACTTCATCCTTGTGGCAGTTAATTGGATTTGGAGAGCTATATGTGTGCCTAAAGCTTCAGGAGGTACATATGCGCAGACAGCAGAGACACAAACAAATTCATTGCCTCTTGTCCCCTACACAGGTTTGCACAGATGAAGAATGAAGTTATTCAATCGATGGCCTTTTTTATTCGGGCAAAAAAAAAAAAATACCTTTTAAACACTACTGTATGTAATATTTACATAGAGACTGTGCTGAGAAACAGTATAAAAGTTGACTTACGAAGACTGCACAAGTGACGAGCGTCACTTCCTCTGCTGCTCCTGTATGTTGTACCTGGCACATGTTGCTCACGTGACGGTGTCCCAAGTTGAAAGAAGCTGCATGTTTCGGTGAAAGTGCCATTACTACTGTATATGGACCATACCTTTTTTTTTTTTTGTTGTTGTTCTTTCTCCTGTTTCTCATTTGAGAACCGTAATGTTGATACGTAGTATTTTTGAACTCCTTAGGTTCAGAAAGATGCTGTAGTGTTCCCAGGCGTTACGGACCTTGTTTTATAAATCTGTTTGTTGAGTGCACTGACTGTGAACTTTTCCTGGTTTTTTTGTTTACTCGTTTTTTTGGCAAAGCTTCGGATTTGTTATGCACAAGGCTGATTAATGAAATTAAAAAAAAAAGAAAAAAAAAAAGGTTTTTTTTCTCAATAAATGGTTTATTTTAGGAGTCGCTGGTGAAGGGTTTTTCTTCTGAAAACAGCTGGGGAACTGTGAAGTTAAGTTGTTAAATACTAAGACTGCAGAGCTGACAGGAATCAGCGTCTCTTTCATTGCTGTCATCAGTACCTTGTCAAAGACGAACATCTAAGACGCACTCTGCACAAGCGATAACAGAATTAAGGGTCTCCCTTCACTCCCTCCCGAGGAAATAAGGTGATGTGCACCTCCTCATGCTGCCTGTTACAGTAGGGACAGAGTCAAGGGCTGAATTAACTTTCTTCCTGGACACCAGAGCTACGGGGAACAGCCACAGTGCCCCATGCTGATATGAGGACAATCAGTTAAGAAGACTCCTGTACAGCGTTTGTTTGGCTAAAACAAGAACTCCCTCTTCAGAACTTTAAAAATCAATTTCTGATCCTAGACTTTAGTCTCCCTTTATTTTAATAGTTATCAATCCCAAAAAAGCAGAGATCTTAGAAGCCGTTAGCAATTAGAAGAGATGGTCTGCAGTGTCTGAGGTATTGAGGCATGGTTCTTTTGTTTGGCTTGCTATTTCAAATAGTTACCTTATAACTGTTTCTTGTAAATCTAGTGCACGTTTACCCATTCTCGTTACAGCTTTAGACTTTAAAATGGGTAAGTTAAGTTGTAAAGCAGAGAGAGAACTGCCTATTAGTATTCTGTCTCTCTCTCCTCTTCATGTAGAAACCCCTGCTTTGTTGGAGGTGAGGCACAGCTGGATGAGCTGCTGAGAAGGCAGCAAAAGTGACATTTAAATCCAGACCTAAGCTTTCAAAAGATACAATTTAAGCGAAGAAACTTTTCCTGTCTTCCAACTTTCAGTTACGATATGAGGGGAATTACACTGTCATCCTAAGAAGGAGTAGGAAAGTACCTGAGGTTGAGGCCCACCCACGGCCTGCTGTGCTCTTCACTTTTTTAGCACATCACAGGTTTCCCAGCTGTTTCTCTCCTCCTTTGTCTCGTTTCAGGTGTCCTTGTACACAAGCAGGAATGGAGAACAGCGTTCAGGAGTCAGGAGAAAGGTGATATAACTAACTGTTAGGAGGTTGTTACTGCAGACCAAAAGAAAACTCACTCGCTGCACTTCAGCTTTTTGTATTTTTATTTTTTTGTATAAACAAATGTAAGACTACTTTCGTTAAGGCAGTTGTAGACCATACAGTTGTTTGTGGTGAAGGAGGGCTAACACTGCTTCCTACTGACATATGTCATTCTCCTAATACAGTGAACAGGGCTCGTTTACCTTTGGCAAGTACCATTAAGCATTCTCTGTTGGCCAGTGAACACTGGAAGGGCACAGGGTTGCAGACCCTGTCTGCTGGGACTTCCAGAAGGATCCAGGGCTGGCATCTGTAGCCCTACGCCTGTTACAATGCCTGCTCCAAGGGAAACCAACATGAAATATTCTAAATGTTCATTGTACTTCTGTGTTTGGTATTTTCCTCTTAGAGAAGCAGTAACTGTGTGCAACTACAGAAAAAAAGGACAAAGATTGATATGGGAAGTTAAATGTCTCTCAGCACATTAAGTCAATTGTTCTTTAAAAGGGGGGAAAAAGAGCTAATCTATATCACATGAATATGTATTTGCTGCTCAGAACTGCTTTCACCTACCTCTGGGGTACCATGATGAAATGCTAGCTTGAAGAAATGTTTTCTCTCCTCCACTCCCACCCATTTGCAAATAACCACGTACACTACCTTCACGGCTGGCTCGCTTCCACACCTAATGCACTACTGCAGTCTTTCAGATGTACACACTACACGTTAGAAATGTGCTTTCCACTGTTGAGACTGCACCTGTATTGACTAAAACATGGTAGCATTTCAGCATAGAAAGGCATGTGCTTTATCAAGAGATACTTCATGAGCAAGGCACTATCCTCTGGCTATGTCTTCTTGTACATTAAAGAAATAAACCAAAGCCCATGATTATTTTTATGACACATACAACTTCTCCCAGTATGCTCTGGAGCACAGGAAATGCACATGCACAAGAGACAAAGGCCTACAAAATGAGACCCTCCCAAGACCCAAGGCCTATTTCTTCCTTCATACTCCACTTCTTACTAACTGCATTCACCCTCAACAGCTATTACTTACTGCCACTTGCTAAACGTGCCACTGCAGCTGCTCTTTAGATACTGCATATTTAAAGGATTACTTTCTAGATGCTCTAAGGGTACAGAACAGCAAATGCATATTTCATGGAATGATTCATACACTTGTATTAGCCTCTGTTGTTCCTGGCTTCAGTTTTACTCTATCAAAAGATAAATGGTTTTTACCAGCTGCTAGAAGTACTACTCTAAGAAAATGTAACATCACTGAACGTGCCAAGAATACTCCCCACTGCTCGGTATCGGTATCTTTTGGGTTTCAAATTTTGTTGTTTTGTTCCCTTAACTGATTGCAGTTGGAAGTCTCTTACCTTAAAGAGCAAAAACAACAACAAACCAAGAGAAGGACGCCTAGCAATCAGCACTGGGGATGTGAGAGAAACAGCTTTCCCACGGGACTTGATCCTACTTTTATTTAATCCCGAAGGGTGTCAATAAACTCCATACAGGCATAGAAAACAGCAAGCCATACCTCTGTCCTAGGTCCCTCTTCCACTTCCTTCTTTTTTCCCCAAAAGAAAAGCAGAAGATAATTGAAACATCACCTCAGACAATGTTAAGAGGCACTACATAAAGTAACTTTTCTGAAAAGACAGACAGTGGATTAATTAGGTTCACAACAGTCTGGGTGCAGGGCAATAACTTTTAATGCACACTTTGTATTACTTTTTTTTACAGCACACCCAGTTGCTTTCTGTTTCCATTTGCCGTTAGAAAGCCCTAGAATTTGAATCTGTGTTTAAAGCCAAAAGTAATTTGTTACCTATTTTTCTCTTTCCAAACTATGAATGGCATTTATTCTCAGAAGAATTTAGAAGTTTCAGCTCTACTGCTAAGTACTGCCTAGGGGAAGATGTGACAGTGGGTAGCTCAGCTCTCTGCTCAGGACACAGGTCCAAATTCCGCTCTGGGTTATGCCACTGTGAGGCTCTGAGCCAACAGAATGGGCCCCCAGGCTGTCTGACTGGGGCTCGTGTGGTGCTCACTGCAGGACTCAGCTGCACTCCGGTCAGTTCAACACAGCTGCAATACTGGTATCACCACGCAGTGCATCGTACTGTATTTGAACACTGACAAATTACTGTTTTTTAAACTGCTAACAGGTGAGCTAGACAGCTGTCATCATTTTTAATCATCTTGTAACAATCATCTGACATGTATCCCTTCCTTAGAGCAAGTTAAGATAAAGCCCGTACCTCAGCAGCCATCAGTTAGTCTCCGGGTAGAGTCTCGTCATGCCAGCACGCTAAATTTTTTTCTCTTCAAAACTTAGGACACTTTATATGAAAACAAACCAACCAAACAAATGCAAACCTGTTGGGAAGAGTGTACGAAGGAGTGCCTCGTTCAAGAGCGTAATCCAGCCCAAACCCCAGGAGAAAAATAACAGGAGTGCAAATTCAGGTATGCGTGGCAATTGCTCATCCTACCCTTCCTCTGACCTCACTTGAAGGACCATGATATGCACTTAAAGAGTTTTCGGAGGTTGCATTTGTTCCCTTTGGGTTGAAGCAGTCTCTGAAGATACTATTTCCGTTTCTGCTTGTTGTCATTGTTGCCATAGGTGGAGCCCTTGTTAATTTCTGTAACACCTATCATCCATCTGACACCAACAGAAGCTGCAAAACGAAAAGAGAGTGAAGTTAAAAGCCCGCTTGCAGGCGGAGACCGAAGGTCTGTACGTACACGTTTTAAAAGAGACCACAGGCATTCTGTGCTTTACAGTGCGGCTGTAAAGTACTGTACAGTGAAGTGAAGTACTACAGCCACGCTCCCGTTTGTCAGGTATCTTACCCACAGTACTTCACGGCAGAAAAACCTGCACTTGTTTAGCAGATGGCTGCCCTGCCAGCCAGAGGGACCTCAACAGGCTGGAAAAAAAAAGAGTGGATAATCCAGAAGTTCAAAGAGAAATACCTTGACAGGTCCTGCACCGGGATGCCTGGAGGGCATCGTCCAGTGCACAGTGCAGAAAGAGATGGCTCCAAGCGAGTTCACTGCTGCTTACAGGGCGCTGTTAGCCCACGAATGGAAACAACTGCAACAAGTGAAAGATTTCTCTCATAAAAACAGAAAAAAAAAGAAAAAAGTCTTTGCCATTTAAACACTTATGAGCTTAGGAGACAGAGGAAGACCCAAGGCAGAGCCTGCAGTCTGGGATGGTGACGTAATAGCAAGCATGAAATCACTAAGGCTGGAACCAGAGGGATATAAACCACATGTGGAGACGGACACGGGGCGTAAATAAGAGCGACTGTTATAGCAACCACACAGCACAGTGGGGATTTCATCAAGTTCCAGGAATGCTGCTGCCTGGACACCAAAAAATACCTAAGTCAGCGGTCCAGATTTTTTCCTTCTCTGCTTTCTGGTGGAAACTGTTCCTGCCCTTCCACCCTCATTTCACCCTGGGGAAGGCTGGGTGCAAGAAAAGACTGCACACGTTTGCCAAGCCTGGGGAAGCACAGCAGCAATGAGTGCTGGGGTGCTGCTTCTTCCTGCGCTGACTTGCTGCTTCTCTTTTGGAGCTGAACTCCCCCTCCAGGCATACTCTCCTTAAACCCCGGGCAGCATTTTGGTGTTCTTCCCCGGGAATATATCCCCACAGTGGTAGGGTACGGCTCACAGGTGCAATGCTCTCAGCAGCATCTACCAAACTTGTAGATACTGTAGTTCCCAAATGGTTTTGTGACTACGAAGAGTACTGCATATGAGAGCTCAAAAAAAAAAAAAAAAGACCAGAGAATTAGGGCAAAACCTCTCCTGCAGCATGGGATCTGACAGAGCCACCACGTTCCCCTTTCAGAATGTGCTGCTGCAGGATATATGAAGACAACTTCCTGTAGCAAACAGGCCTCGTTCAGCCAAATCAGAACTGCAGATGAAGGAAAAGGATAAAAGGGAATCCATTTCTACTTGGTTTTATCAAGAAGAAAGGCTCAGCTTTCTTCCTCCTGTTGCAGGGTGCTGAAGGGAAGCTGCCAAATAGCATGTCAGTACAGAGCCCCACGAACAGTTCTCACCGTATGCCCCAATGACACCAACATGTTTAAGGACTTATTCTGCTGTTGTTTAAAATACAAACACGTTTTGGGAAGGAAGACAAAGAAACCAATTGTGGCTAACCATCAGCTGTGAGACTTTAAGCCCTCTCTCAAACAGCAGGAGAGAGAAGCAGACAGCTGGGGCATCCTCGTGGTGCTTCGTGGCGAGGTGCATGAGGTTGCAGAGCTCCTGCAGTCTTTCTGCCCATCACTGCCCCCCACCAACTGACACCAGATGTTGCTACAGACCTGCTTTGCCTGCCAGAGCACCAGGGGCTGAAAGAGGGCTGAGTTACACAAAGCAACTCAGTTCTGAACATGGACTCTGTTTCTTGAACATTTTTTAGCTCCAAGAAAACTGCCACCCACACACATCATAGCACCACATCGTAAACCTTTGCTCAGAGCAGAGGGTTTCCCCTTTTCTTTCACACCTCAGGAACTGCTCTCATCTGTTTCCTGTGTTTTGCACCATACTGAAATTTCCCATACAGAGTCTGCTGTACAGTTGTACACCGAAATGAATTTGTACAACTAAAGCTTATACTGATTGTAGAAATTTCTATTTAGTGTCTGTCTTATCTACTGTAAAGGAAAAGAAAGAAGCAAGTAGTGACAACAAAAAACATCAAACCCTGCAGTCCAGGCACCAGGCTCAAAGGCCAGGCTGTCTGGCAGCTCCACCAACAGGCAGAATCCAGCACACGGCTTGCATAGATTCATAGATTCATTAGGTTGGAAAGGACCTACAAGATCATCTAGTCCAACCATCCTCCCACCACCATCCCTACCCACTAAGCTACTAAATCAAATCCCTTAGCACCTCATCTAAACGCTTCCTGAACAGCGCTAGGGACGGTGCCTCAACCACCTCCCTTGGCAGGCCATTCCAGTGCCGGACCACTCTCTCAGAGAAAAAATTTTTCCTCAAATCTAATCTAAATCTTCCCTGGCGCAACTTGTGGCCATTCCCTCTTGTCCTGTCATTAGTTACCTGGGAGAAGAGGCCGACCCCCTCCTCAACACAGCCTCCCTTCAGGAAGTGGTAGAGTGCAATGAGGTCTCCTCTGAGCCTCCTTTTCTCCAGACTAAACAATCCCAGCTCCCTCAGCCGCTCCTCGTAAGACTTGTGCTCCAGACCCCTCACCAGTTTTGTTGCCCTTCTCTGAACACGCTCCAGGGCCTTGATGTCTTTCTTGTAGTGAGGGGCCCAAAACTGAACACAGTACTCGAGGTGCGGCCGCACCAGAGCTGAGTACAGGGGGATGATCACCTCCCTGCTCCTGCTGGCTACACTATTTCTAATACAGGCCAGGATGCCATTGGCCTTCTTGGCAACCTGGGCACACTGCCGGCTCATGTTGAGCCGAGCATCAACCAACACCCCCAGGTCCTTTTCCTCTATACACTCCTCAAGCCATTCTGTCCCAAGCCTATAGCATTGCATGGGGTTATTGTGGCCAAAGTGCAGGACCCGGCACTTGGCCTTATTGAACCTCATCCCGTTGACCTCATCCCAACTGTCCAGCCTATCCAGATCCCGCTGAAGGGCCTCCCCACCCTCAGGCAGATCGACACATCCTCCCAACTTGGTGTCATCCGCAAACTTAGTGAGGGTACACTCAATCCCCTCATCAAGTTCATCAATAAAGATATTAAACAAGATGTGCCCCAATACCGACCCCTGGGGGACACCACTTGTGACAGGACGCCAGCTGGACTTGACTCCATTAACCACTACCCGCTGGGCACGGCCCTCTAGCCAGTTCTCAACCCAAAGAAGAGTGAACCTGTCCACACCACGGGCTGCCAGTTTCCCCAGGAGAATACTGTGGGAGACCGTGTCAAAGGCTTTGCTGAAGTCCAGGTAGACTACATCAACAGCCTTTCCCTCATCTACCAGTCTGGTCACCCAGTCGTAGGAGATGAGGTTGGACAAGCACGACCTGCCCTTTGTGAACCCGTGCTGGCTGGGTCTGATCCCGATTGCCATGCACGTGCCGTGTGATCTCCCTCAAGATCAATTGCTCCATAACTTTCCCTGATACCGAGGTCAGGCTGACAGGCCTGTAGTTCCCCGGATCTTCCTTACGGCCTTTCTTGTAGATGGGAGTCACATCGGCATCCTCCAGGTAGTGTTAAAACATCCTGCAACGCTTCCTCACCATCCGCTCATCTCATCCTACGGGCACCGTCTGCTGCCCAGATCACACCGTGCTCTGACCCTCTGGTGCACCTGTACGCTGTCACATCACTCTCACATCAAGACTCCCCCGTTTGTGATCTGTGGAAGCAGGCTTTCCAATAGCACTGACCACGCACTGCACACAAGATACGCAGCATCATTACTCATTACTATTTATGCTTGTTTCATGTGAAAGACTTCTGTCACTGATACTGAACTGCTGGAGCCATGCCATAAGCTCAGATATCATTATGCTTTTAGCATTAGACACGTAAGAGCTACTGTCAGATACAAATACGAACATCTGACAGACCCACTGCTTTAACACTGTAATTTCCAGTACCGGTTTTAAACAGTACCTGTGAGTTAAGTACATAAATCTCTTTGTCACGTGGCCTATGAAACTACAGCTGCCAGAGCAGGTCCAGAGGAGGGTCACGAAAATGATCAGAGGGCTGGAGCTCCTCCCCTGTGAAGAAGGGCTGAGGCAGCTGGGCTTGGTCAGCCTGGAGAAGAGAAGGTTCTAGGGAGACCTCATCGTGGCCTCCAGTACTTAAAAGGACCTTATAAACAGCAGGGAGACTGACTTGATACACCATCTGATAGGACAGGAGGGATCAGATTTAAACCAAAAGAGGGGAGATTTAGATTAGATATTAGGAGGGAATTCTTTACTGAGGGGGTGGTGAGGCACTGGGACAAACCATGCAGGGAAGCTGTGAGTGCCCCATCCACAGGTGCTCAGGGCCAGGCAGGATGGGACCCTGGAGAGCCTGAGCTCGTGGGTGGCAGCCCTGCCTGTGGCAAAGGGTTGGACCAAGGTGACCTTTAACATCCATTCCAGCCCGAGCCATTCTGTGATTCAAAAGAGACTTTTGTCCTTCGAGCTGCTTGAGCATTTATCCTCTGGAGCAGGGACTGCCTTGTGTCAGTTCAAGTAGCATCACAAAGGGCTCCTGGTCCCGGACCGGTAGTTACATATTAGCACAATGCAATGATTATGGTGAGTATAAATAGCCAAACTGCTGCACAGCAAGGCAAGAGGGGATGGCTCAGCATTCTCAGTATAAAGAGGAGACATTGTTTATTTAGGGATGAAAGGGTCTGAGCTGAACCAGCAGAGCTATATATACCTCAGTTATTCATTCCCCAGACTCAGGTTCTGGGGTACCCCTGTGTTTTCGCTCCAGCTTGACCGCCATGGGGCATTTCTCTCACAGATCGTTCCACCTGAACAGCCACCACCAAGCCAGTAAGCAATTTACTGGAGAAGACAATTAGCAGGGGCTGTTGGAAAGACAAATAACGCTCAGAAAACGAAGCAGAGGATCACGCTGTAGAACCTCTCAGACCCATCTCCCTTTCCTATCACAGAATACTCAGCATAGGTGCAGACAGCACAGTAATAAAGGCAATGTTATCATGTACAGAAAGCTGCCCTTTGAAACAGTGAAGTCCATCTGCAATGGGCTATTAGGGACTGCAGGAAGCTTCCAGATGCAGGTACCAGATCACCTCTCGCTTTGGGAAAGACAGCAAGTAAAGCTCCACCTGGGCTGCTGCAAACAGGCTCTGGCAAGCAGACAGATCCAAGTGGGGTCAGGAGTCACAGCCACCAAGAAACACCTGTGCTCTTCCACTGCCGCCTCCTTGCCCCTGTAGAAGTCATCTTGAGATCGCACCTACAGCTGAAGAATTGCAAAATAAAACACTTGTTGCCCCTCTGTCAGAAGATGGCCGCATCACATCCAGGACATCTGGTGACAGAGAGACCCCTCAGGATAAAAAGCACAGCTCGGGGGGAACGGCCCTGCTACAAAGACTCAGCTGTTGGCTGCAAAAGGCAGCGTAACTGCTAGGGATGAAGTTCTGATGCTTCCAAAGAATGTGACCAAAAATTTCCAACTGGGAAAAATAACGCTTTCAAAGGCATATAGTTAAAAAAAAAAAAAAAAAAGAGAGAAACTATAACGTACTAAGGGAACTACTGTCCTTCAAGTGAGTAATGGCACATCTGCTTCCAAGTGTACAGCGTAACCAACTCTGCTGTTTATCTTTACTGAAGGCTGAGCTTTCTTCCTCTCCCACAGACTGTCTGCCCCGCACAGCTTTTTGGAGACCGTCAGCTCCTAAGTGACATCACCTTGCTGTTCTGCCAGCTCACCAGCAAGAGGTGGCTGGCTGAATGTAATCAGATGATGCCCTCTGCTCCAGGCGATACAGTGCCTTCTGCCACACTGCAGATCCTGGCCAATTACAGGCACTTTGACTATGATCACACCACGTATTCAGAGAGAAAACAGAGCTGTTGCTAAGCACAGGGGTCTTTCAGATCCCTGTAGAGGAACTGGAACCTGCAGCACCCCACAGATGTTGCTGATAACGTGTGGTGCCTCAGTGCAAATCAGACGGCGGATTGTTAATCTCACCATTCTTCATGTGCTCCTCAGCTGCGCTTTTGCAGCCTGGAAGCTCACACTATTATTCTGGAAGCTGACTGCTGCTATAGTTCACTCTTAACTCCAGCATCACAAATAACCTGAAAAAAGTCCTTTGGATTCAGAGGACTCACAGCAGCCTGTTTGTTAATCTTGCCTCGTGGCCAGAAGCAGAAGAAAGAACTAAGTGGGGCATAAGATATCCCCCCAGAAAGTTTCTTTTCCTGCCCATTCTTAGTAGCATCATACTTTTTTTTCCTTACAGGGTCTATCCATCCCTTCCTGATAAAGAAGCGGATGCAACTAGACTGTAAGGACAACCTACATTTACAATCAAGAGATAATAAGATGGTACTAGATTTGGTGGTGGCAGGGTGGGGGGTTGTTATTAAGGGTTATATTCAGAAACATCACGTATGACAACACATTAAAGCATCTGGCCTTGAGGCTGAAACCCAACCCTCTGGATTATGCAGTGAGGCTTCCTCTAGAGGGTCCAAAAGGCATAAGGCACCCTGGAATGGCATCTGAACAACAAACCCACAAAGTGGAGAAGCTGAATTAAGGAGGAGAATGCTGAATAAACGATGAGGAATTTACAGAATGTCCCAGTAGCTGAGCTTCAGTGCCTCATTATACCACAATTCCACCGACCAGTACCAAACAGATTACTCAAGCATTTCTTCCAAAGGCAGAATATCAAGTGCTATAGCCAGAGAAGTAGCAGTTGCAGTGGTGTCATACCTCATCCCATTCACTGTTGTGAAACTGTTTCTTTTTTAAAGCATATTTGTAATATACTCAGATGTTAAGGTGAGAAAGCCACAAGTACATGAGACAGTGGCCATACGAGACACTTGCTTTATAAATCTATGGCTTATTCTGGATAGGAACTCGTTCATCCAGCGTGTACTCAATACCCCAAAAAGTGCAGACTCCCAAATGCAATTTTGTCTGTCCCAACTGGTCTGGTTCCTCCTTCCATGAAGGATATGATAAGAGATCTCCCTCCTTTTCTGTGGGTCAGCACATAACCACCTCAACCACAAACCAAGATAGGCAAGAACTGCCACAGGTACTGTAGGAATCACCTATGGCAATCAGTGCTTTACTCTGCATAAATCAGACTAGATGGTTACAACAGGCTCTCCCTGCCTTAAATCACAAGTTCACGGATTTCCAATGGATGATGTAGCAGACTGCAGTCATGTTACAGAATTCTCAGAGCAAATAAGCTTTCAGCACTTGTAGGCATTGAAAGTGAAATCCAGCACCACACTACAGCGAGGAAGAAGGCCTCTTGTAGGCAACCTGCTGGAAACGTACTGCTTGGTTTCTACAGAAACAGAGTAATTTGTACATAGCTCTTAAAGAAACATCATGCAACTATACGAAGACCAATAAGAAAAGGATCTACCTAACCTATTCCAGGCAAAAATGGATATCGTTTCGCACGGTCTGTTGAATTCACCGGTCATGTGTTTAGTCACAGAGGCTTAGAAAGGCTCAGTAAGTCAAGTCAGTTACCTGTAAGTAAACTTCTTGTTTGAGAAAACTCACCCATTACAATGACAAATCCAAAACTAGCCAGTGTTAGTGATGATCCACTGTTGATCATGTTGATGAGCAGCTTGAATAGGGGATATAGCAGCAATAAGGCCCAGAAAAGCCAATTCAAAAGCGTCCATGGGCGTCGGGGTGGTACTACAGGGACTGCTGGGTAGGTTCCTGTTCGGTAGTACTCTTCCTGGAATGCATCCTGGTACAACAAAGGAGAGCAACAATTTAATCCCCATCTGCCAACAGAACTATCCATTCCCGACTCTGATGTCTTGTCTGTATGTTTGTAGCCCTGGGGGAGATCAAAGACCAAGTCATGGCTGGAAAGCATGCACTCTGAAGTCAATGAGCATATAATCAGAAAAAAAAGAGCTTATAGGGATGCGTATGCATCCTCCCTTTCTCTTACACACAGAAGCCTCAGAAATAGCATGCCTAGAGAGTACAACAAACCCAGTAAAGGAAAATGGGTAAGGAGATGTACACTCTTGCAGCTGTGTAGATAGCACTGTTGCACTTCTTACAAGAGCTGCAGCCACTGGACTAATAGTAGTGGTAAGCCAGAGAAGCATTTGGGCTACATCTGCAACAGCAGATCCTCTGCTCCCTGATGTTTTTCCATGCACTGCTCTAAAACAGCCATATCAGAAAAGGGGAACAGACACCCCCATCTTGTAGCATCCTCCAGAGAACACCTCCCATTCCTGTTCACTTTGTCCCATAGATACAGTTTTACTCATCTTGTTCCCATGCAATCAATGGCAGACAGACCTCTCTAAAGAAAGCTGAGCATACAGATAGTATAAAGAGTCTTTCACTGTTTTTGACGGTCTTGTTTAGCAGAATAAGAGGAAGACAGTAGGGTAGGGTTCTGTTTGTTCTGTGGTTTTGGGGTACATGTGATGTTGTGCTTTGTTTTCTTTTTTTTGAAGCACAGAAGGTTTGGAATTCAGTACTTTGCTCTAAAGTTTACATGGGTGAACAGCACTGCCTTCAACAACGTGATCAACTACACCTATCAAAGCTGGAGGGAAAAAAAACAAACATCTTCCTTCTGGTTCCAAAAGCAAAGATTATTAATCTGATTAACAGAAGACTAGTTAATGAGTCAGAATTAGAGTAACACAAGGAACCCCAATTAAGACAGAATGAAGGGTCACATTTCTTCAAAGAAAGAAATGCTTCATGATTGTTTCCAAAAACGCTGGCAAAGCCAAGACTGTCCTAATCAACCACAAGAAGATTAGTTCTACTGTGCTATAATTTTACATTTACTTATGCTCCAGCTGACATGGACAATTCTTTAATTATTTAATGGCAATTTGAGCAATTACAGACTGCTACCATTTGATCTAATTCAAAGGGAGCATTTAACTTCTAAGAGATTACACAGTAATTAAAGCATTGCTCTCTCTTTACTGAGATTAGAAAAATTACGACTACTTTGTTCGTATGAACTAAACTGTATGAGAATCTTATGACCAATTAATTAGCTGTCTTCAATAGATTATACAACGTATGAAGTTTTCTTCACAGTGCTTTGAGGATTTCAGTTTATGACTGGTTCAACACAGTTACTTATCAGCAAATTGAATTCTACTATACACAGTTGGGCTTCTAAATATCAGCATTACTTGGAAGAATATGAAGAATTCTGACTGTTATTGGTAGCACCATTAGGGGGCCTATTACTACAGACTGCAACACAGACACTTAAAACAAGCAGAATATTTTCCCACTTGTTGCCTCTGTGCAGCATTAGAGTCAGCAAAACCACTGACCCTGTCTTAGCATGGTGTTTGAGACAGATGTGAGAAATACGTAATGGACAAACGGAGGTCACTGTCTTCACCTCTGATAATACATTATACACCACTGTGGGCAATGGCTCCTTGATTCATTAGGACCCCTTACCCTTAAAAACACTCCTCTTCTTCACAGAACAGATCTGTGTGTTGATGTGTATTCTCAGATCTACAGGGTGCCCATGGGACCCACGTACAGCTCAAGGCAGTATTTAAATCTGCTATATACATCAACATTCCCCACAGCCACCTCCTCCACAATCATCTCTTTTCATTCCCCTGCATGCAGAAATTGTTTTCTGTTTGTAGTAAGTTTCACCCGGTCAAGAATCATTTTCAGACGTGGAAGAATGCTGTCCCTAACTATTCCACCAAACTTGAGTTTCTTCAGACACTGAGGTGAATAATGCAGTAGTGAAAAACCAGGGAAAAATCCTTGTCATACAAAAATCTAACTGGATTCTTGCCTCCTGCTCCCACCAGGGAGGTCTAGCTACAGAGGGATGCCACCACTCTTCCACAAAGAAATCCTCAAAGAATAAGTATCCAAAAATACACTCTTAGTTCCTAAACACTCGAGTTCTGTACTCTTTCCCTCTTCACTTACCCTTTACTAATTCCCTGAGGCATTTTGGCATATATTTTCACGCCCTGTTTTCTACGCTTCTCTTACAAATGAGAAGAATCAGAAACTCGCTTTCTTTTTAATGGAAATTAAGATTCTCAAGCAGAACTTCTATTTCGGGAGATGAAGCTGTGAAGAGGTACAAAGAAAAAAAGCATGCAAAGGCTAGCAGAGCTGTGACAATTATACAGTCCCTCTTCAGACTGGGCACTAACATGCACTAACACGCTCAATCTACTTCTTGTTAAAGTTAAGAGGAGCCTTTCTAGTGGCAACTGTTTAATAAAAGAAAAATGAGAAATAAAGAAAATGGCAATTTGCAACCCAAGTTGCACCTTTGTCATGAGCCAGCGTTAACTAAAACACTTCTGGCTGCCTGTGGAAGGACAAAATTCACCCTGAGCAGAGGAAGAAGCACAAGAGCATGGCATCTGTGTACACCTGGGAGTCTGGTCCGTGATGGGGGTGCCACTGTTCATCTGCAAAGGTCCCGTTTGGCACATTTGCAGCACGGCTCAATCAGAAAACAGAGAAAGAACATGAGGCAGACTTGCAGAGAGCAGTATCTCCGATTGAGGCGTGTATAACTGAGTCCAGGCAGCGAGGTGAAAAAGACAATACAAGCTTTTCTCAAAGACCGACTCCTTCATTCATGATTAAAAAGGGTCACGTCCCTCGATGTCCACTAACATCATATTTCTCTCCTCATTCAAACAGCTTTGTGTCCCTGATGATTATGAGTGCCTGGCACTCCAGCCTTGTCCTGTGGCATGCCACAGCCACTGCGTTACACTACTAGAGTACAATCCAGCTCTGCTCAGTTGGGAAGGATAGAGGAGCTCACCATTAACTTAATGACATGCTCCGACGCCAGAAGCAAAATATACGCTGTCATGCTTTGGGGGGAGCAGGACTCTTCAGGAGTGATTTTTTCATACACAAGCTAGAGCGGTTTGATTCATAGCTTGCAGAATGACCCTGCTTATTCTCACCCTTTTTGTTACCACGGCCTTGCAAAGAAGACAGGGCGGCTATAACGGGTAGCTCTTGGAGCTTCACGGCTGATGAATGTCTCTGAGTGCACCTGCATAACGAGAGGTGCATCGTGGGGCAGCCCTGCAACGAGCACATAAATCATCTGTGAAGGTGTCCCAGAGCTGGCAGCCAGTGCACGGTGCAGAAAAAGCTCAGACTGCTGTGAACCAACCGTGCTGCATGCTCTCACCCCCCGTAAGGCCTGAGGGGGTATTGCAAAATTACAAGCAACAGCACATGCAACTGTAATGCAAGATAAAACGGAGATCTGATTTTCAGTAGCGTGCATACCTTGTCTTATTTTAAAACAGTAAGTGGAGTGCTACAACCAAAATAGACAAAGCAGCTGGTGAGTGCATAAATTGCAGTGATTTGATGTCCTTTGAACACAAGTTCGTTACTATTTATTATTAAGATTTACTGACTCTGGAGATATAAGCCTAAAACAGAATTCACTTTTGGAAGCAACACTTGAGTATCAGCGCTGCATATCATCTTACCTAAGAGCCAAACACTGTCTAAAAGAAATATGTCAGAAAGGTGAGGCAGAATTGCACTTTCACTCTGCACAAGGGCTTTCGTGATCTTAGAACTCTTCAGTTATCCCTGCTCTGTGCCCTCCTGAACGGTCTGATTTCAGAGACAAATGACTGCACTGAAACAGTGTAAAACAGCTGAAAAGGAACATGTCATCTTCTGATCCCAAACCATACAACCAACAGAAAAAAATAAAGCAAAACCCCAAAACATCCACACTAACAATAAGATTCTCAGGGAAAGGAAAACTAAACATGCTCCCTCTTCCTATACTTAGATGGGAAACTATGTACTCAACGAACCAGCATACTAAGCCACGAGGAAAAAAGTAGGATAGATGTACACTCTGTTTGCACTGGAAATAACTGCCAGAGGGAGAATAAAAGAAAACAAAGTGAATTACTGCAAAGGATGTAATAGAGAATTCAAGAAAACAATTTCCGCATTCTCATTTAGTTTATGTTCCTTCCTGAAAATGTCTAAACATTATCTTAGCAACGTGAAACAACGTTAGAAATAAAGGTGTAGTAGAAGGAAACTGACTTTTGCAGTGTTCAACAAAATGACAATTTTCATTAATATTCTTGCAGAGAGCGAGCACAGGTCCATAGGTAACAATGCCATTCTGCAGAAACGCATTAGAGGCAGTGACTGAATCAGTTAGAGGGAGAATCAAGGCAGTTAGTAGGTCTGTAACTGGAGGCTTAATACACATTTACTTTGCATAGTCTTGTAAACAAGCTGCTTGCAGGAGACAGCAAATAAACATGGTTTGAAGTGGAGTAAGATTAGGGCATAGTCACCATGGAAATGCTAACGTGGTGTTCTGGGTTGACTACAATGAACTGCATAGCAGAACTTTACTTCAGTAATGAATGGAAAACATTACTTAGCTTCAGTCTAAAATTTCTAATTCCTAAGCACTGCTGTATTCCAATCTAAATACGTAACTGAGGTCATATCATGCCTTGTGCACCTGTGACTCCTACTGACTGAAACGAGAGTGCTGCGTGTATTCAAAGAGCGCATACCCAACCAGTATCTCTTATGTTCATAAAGACAAAACCATGACAAACAGATTCTGAAAACCTGAAGGACAAATATAGAAGCATTTGAAGAAAAAAAAAAAATGAATGGGCATCTACAAGCATGCAGTCATTATTATTCTGCAACTGTCCTATGACTAAGAATCCTAAATGCCTCCATGGCACGCCTCCATTGCTATGTGTGCAATGTGAAAGCAATTTATCAGCTTGTCTGGTCAGTGTTGGATATTTGCCTCGTAAAATAAGACAGGCTAAAACAAGGGACAAACGTTTTAATATACTAAAACAAAATACACTTTGTTTAGCCCACTAATTACTTACTGATTTAGGAGGTGCCTCTTCTTTGATAGAAGAGGCAGTTGCTATTTTGTATACTTCCTCTATAGCGCAGCCTTGAAAATGCTACCTCACTGAGGCTTGCACAAGTTTCCTTCCCCTTGCTCTTTAAAACAACAACAGAAAAAAGATAACTATGACTGACAGTGTAAGACCTCTTTGCAAATGGAGAAGCAGAACACTTGTATCGAAAAACACTCAAGCAACCAACCCACAAACCCCAAAAGCACAACCACTGCACATGAACATTGTGGAGATCTACAAACAGTATAAAGAACTGAACACCAGTAGCTCACCAACTTTGCCTAAAGAAAACACCAACCTTTTCTTGATATAGTCTGTGGAGCCAACTAGAACACTCCTGCTCATCTTCTGGGATTTCTTCCAGTGGAATCCGCCTGCCAATAGTAAACAAGAGAAACTGAAGAATATTAAATAGTTCCGCTGTGATGAACAGCACTTAGATTGTAGACAGATCATCCATCTGGCAGGACACCACCCCACCACTCTTCCATTTATTAAATAAATTGTAACAGCTCCCAGATCAGCATAGTTTGTTTACAGAGTTACCTTCAATTCTCAGATGTACCTGAAACTCAAATATCGATTTCTGAAATAGCAATGCGTTCTATCTGAGCTCACTTTCTAGCCAAAAGTTTGCAATTTTCTGTTTCTAAAGAAAGGTATCAAATGAGCTGATTTCCTACCTCACTTAAGGAGCTCAAGGCTGTGTTTAACAGCCTAGGCACCAGAGAGATCACACTATTCTCCTCATAACTAGGGTAAAGCAGATCTAATATTTTTCAGGTAACTTTTCTGATTCTTTTTTTTCCTTTCTTTATTTAGATAATTTCCAGCAAAATGGCTTCTTTCACAGAAAAACCATACTTAGAAAAAAAAATTGAATAAATTAAGTGAACTCTGATCTCTGGTCAAAGTACAGAAAAAAAAATCCCTTTGTCATCTTCACTTAGGAATGCCAGTAACAATTCTTAATAGATTTTATATTTTTTCAGTATAATATATACTTTAATTCATCTCTTTTGAGAGCAACACTGAATTAACTTCTTTCAGCAAAGGAGAAAATACCTCCCATAGTCAAGACACTCCTGTCTGCAGCTAAAAAAAAGAGGTGCAACACTATTGTTTTATAGCCTTTACTTGAGAATATCTTAAGAAAACAATCCTCAGAGGTCTCAATTTAAGCAGAGGCAAACAACAGGAACCAAATTTTACAAATATCTATGCATAACACCTGCAGCACTTCAATAAAAGCAAGCATAGAAGATTTTGAAGGACATTTGTAATTGCTTCAATTAACTGTCTGAGCCAAGGAGTTTACCCTGTCTCTAAGGACTTGCTGGGAAGCTCAAGGGGACAGAACAGCACATGGTAAGCCCAAGGCATAAAAAGTGATTTCCACACTACATCGAACTGATCTGGAGCAAGATGGAAGGGTGCAAAGAGAGACACAGAAAGCTGCACACCTCTACGGTGTTGGAGGAATGGCAGCTACGAAGGGACAGCTGATCCAGCCAGCCCAATCATATACACAAAACAAGGCTACTAGACTTAGGCACTCATGACTGCCAGGTAAGTAAACAAACTCATGTAGCATCCATGAATAATAAAGAGACTGTCTTTGGCAAAAAGAATTCACAACGGCAGTTTTTTTAAACAGTCAGAAAAAGGGAGGTAAGAAGAAAAGGTCACTAGATTCTATTTCAAGACAGTTCAACTGGACCAGCAAATTACTTACAATCATCATTTGTGGGATTACTTCTAGGCTCCCATGCACCAATCCTAACCTATCACATACCTCAAGTACCTGCACAGCATGAGTACTGCTGGAAGAACCTAGCTTGGGATGGGAGATCTTCGAAATTGGTTCATCCATTTTAAGATTCTGAGAAGCCACTGGAGTGTTCATCATTTACAGAAACATTAGTGATACAGAATCCTGTCTTTTTTTCCTATTACACAGCCCCTCCTAGGTAGAGAAAGACAAATTTACCAACAGCTACACCAGAGATGAGAACAGTCCTGAGACTGGCTTCCATCTAGAAGCAAAACACTGCTCCAGAGGGAAAGCATGCTGATGAGGTTTCTTGACTTCTGCCTCTGGTGCAGGCCTCAACTAAAAAAAAATAATACAATCCTGTAGAGCTATTTACAGTCACAGAACTTTACACAAAACCCTGATCAACCCATGTGAGTTTTTCATCTGGAGCAACTGTGACACCAGGTTGGTATAGATTTGCTACACCCATTACTTGCTTTAAAATACTTCCTTATTTGTGGAAGTGTGACTGCAAGTATACTCTCTTGTATGCCAAATATACTCTCCTGTATGCCAAAAGGAAATAAAATGTAGATTACTTGCCTTACATACAAATCTGCATGATATTTCTTTCCATTTAGAACGCCCAGCAGTGTTGGATTCTCGTTATTTCTAAAATTGAGGGTAGAATCATAGACTGCTGAAACTACAAGAAGAAAAACAGGTTATGTGACAAGAGAAGTAACAGAATGAAGAGATCATTCACTCTCAGATGAGAACATTTACACATAAAGGCATCAGCGACAGCACCACTGTTTCAGCTACCACCAAAGTAAAGATAATGATGATCCAACGTGCAGATTATCAGAAGCCAAATATCCAGTAATACTTTCAAGAATTATACCAGCAGAATGGATGAGTTTGGTCTCTATGCTTGTCTCCTCCCCCCAGCAAGCATCAGACACTGAGTGAAGGGAACATAATGACAGTTCATAAATCACAGGGCATCCTAGAAGTCAAGTGGTTGAAAAACTATCAGCTTTCTCAACAATCCTCTTCCCATTGTCCTACAGAAAACTGGGCAAATAACCAGGCAGATAACCACACAAACATCAAACAATATATACAGTTTGTCTAAGAATAGGTAAAGTTCATCAGAGATGTATCCTGCGACCAGAGGCCTTAATGCGACTATTATTTTGGGTTCCAAACAATCTCCCCTTCCCGTCCATTCATGGATAAAAAAAGTCATTTGCTACGGGGCAAAAGCAGGGAGAGATTAACAGAATATGACCTGTGTGAGTTGGGCTACTGCTAAGGCTACAGCTATGATGGATATAATATCTAAGTTTCAATGCAAGGAAGCATGTAGACTGAGGAGGACACCTTTTGCATTTCAGGACCGTGCAGTAACAGTAAAAGCATTTGACAAGTGAGGCTCTTTCTTAATTGAACTTAGTGCTGAAAAATAGTTTCTACAGAGAAAAAGTTCACTGTTCTAACTTGGAAGAAGTGTTTCAAAAGTAAGGGATTCCTTGAATATAGGAGACAACATTTTTTTGATAAATTCATGGTAGCAACATGCCTACATCAAGGAGGTTGGAACTAGATGATTTTTAAGGTCTCTTTCCACTCAAACCACTCTACAACAGAATCCAATTCAGTGCTGCAAAGAAAATAGAGGCCCAAACTATGTCACAGCATAAAGACTGTATCCCTTACTGTTAAGTCTATTTTTTGTACTACAGTTGGAGTTTTAGGCCCAAGATCAAAACTATAAATTATAAGCCAAAATCTGCTTCAAGTACACTACTTTCAACATGCAATAAAAATAATTACTTATTTTTTTTCTTTTTAAAATAATCTACCTCCATTTTAAAGCTTTGAAGTATGGAATAATTTTACTAATCCACTCTAATGTATTCATCCAATGTAACCAAAAGAATACAAAACCTTAATCTGCTTTGTACAAGGTAGACTTGTTATCTTAGGATAATCCAAAACTATTAAAGAATAACGACAAAATGAAAACAATACAGTATGATGCATACAACACTTGCCCTTTTTGTCTTTTAGAAAACGCATTTGAGTTTGATACAATTTGAGCTCTTGTTCATCACATTAGGAAATGATACTGTTTTGAAAAAAAAAACAAGCAAGCAAAAAAAACAACAAACCGCAGGGTTGGTCAGGATCATCTTTATGTGCTGCTAGCTCACACATCATTTCCCTTCACTCCACCAAAGCAAAACAAAATAAAGCAAAACCAAAGCACAGCACCCCAAACCAAAGCAAAACAAACTCTCCTTTTCCAGTATGTAACTTGTCTGTATTTTGATATTCAGTCCAACTCTTTTTCATATCACACACAAATCTTTTGCTGGCAAAGCAGTGCCAAATCCAAGATACCAACAACGTATGCAGGAATAAACAGACCCCTATTATATCTGGATATAACGTAACTGAAGAGCTACGCTTTTCCATTTTGAAAGCGCAGGAAAAGAAGTATTGTGGAGGTGTCAAAGTAAAAGACTGCACAGGATTAAAATTTGCCAGAAAAGCATTTGCCAAAGCAGCTTATTAGTATACTGCATGATGTACTGAAATAGTTTTTCATTTTACAAGTACTTTGTGCATATTATTCTACATATTTTTAAACACATACAATCATATACATATCTGTACATAGTAGAACTGGAAATCTCATGCCTTTCACACCCAAAAGCTTAAGAAATGTCACGTTCTAAATCAAATAAAGAATAGCTTTCACAGTATCTTCAAAACATTCCAACTGTCTTGGTCTCAGATCAGCTCCTTACAAACTTTGCTTTCATTATGAAATAATATTTTTCTCAAATAAATTATCTTAAAACATTTTTTTCATTAAAAAGAAAGAGAATTCAATACTTTAAAGCCCTTTGAGAGAACAATATTTTTTTCTACTTAAATTGCTCTTTTCTGACATTAAATAAAGACATAAACCTCATTTTTGTTTTCTACTAAATCTATTTTGGTTCTCTGTACAGAATTCGGACAAAGACTATATAATTAAGGAATTAGGATTAATAATGACATAAGGGTTAAGAAATCTTTGAATTGTGTATTTAGAGTATTTTTCTTGCTTTTATTTTCTTACACTTCTTTTTTTTTTTTTTTAACTGGCCTCTTGCATTTCACATATTCTTTTGTGAGGACTACGCCTGAATGGATGTCCAACAAATCAACCTGTGAGCAACATAACTTCATGCTAGCAAATAATGATCTGAAGTGAAGATAACAGATCAGAGTGGGGAAGAGAAGGTGGAATTCACTGTACTGTCAGAACGACAGACATTTTGGCACAATCCTTCAACATTTAATAGCTCCGGTTATCTCGCTCAAAAATAATCTACCTGCTCAGATTTGCTAACGTGCTCAGGTCTAAACACTGAAGAATTCCAGGACTGAGGAGCTGAGCTACTCATGGAAAACAAAAAGTCAACTTGCCAACATGGTCATACTGAACTCCATGGGAACATCGCTGTGGAATTTGTTCTCATGTGCTCTCTCTACAACAGCAGTCCCCAGCATGTACAATTGGAAGAAGTTGACAACTTGGAATTACCTGCAATCCATCTTCGAGGTACATTTATAAGGTAGCCTCAGCTAAACAAAAGCAGCTGAAATGAACTGCCTGGTATATAGACAGACAACAGAAATTGCCATTAAATACATCTTTTATAGTATTTATGACATTGATCTTTACTGTGAGTAATGGATAGGTACTTTAGAAACAGATCTATGCTTTCATTTGCTTCCAGGTGAGCAGTACAGGCAGCAAACTCTACACTACAATCAAACAACAATTTATTAGCACAGCAGACAATCTCTAGAAATGACAAGCCTGGGGACTCCATCTGTTGCTTGTGAACTGGTAGAGATTACCACTAATAAAAATATCAGAACAAGTTTGAAAATACTGTAAGCAAGCTGTATCTAAGGACATTTGAATTCGTGAAAGTCACTAAAGGGAAGAGAATTCCATTATTCCTTACAAAGGAAAGAGACTAAATAAGCCTGTTTCATGCAGAACATTTCCTGAGGGGAGTATTTCTCAAAATGACTTTCTGAATGACACTTGTAGCCATTACAGTAGTATCAACGCCTTGAGGTTATTCTACCATAAAGGCACCACTGGCGAAGGAACTCCTGCTGTTATAAAAAGGTCACTGTGATTTCTTACAGGTGGAAAAAACAAACAAACCCTACATCAAGGATTTTGAAAATAAAAATGCATTCACTCAAAACGTGTATAAAGTTTTCTCTATTCAGTTTTTAGTGGGAATAGGGGGAATAAATTAATTAGGAGGAAAGTTTCTTCGTTATTTGTGTGAAACATATTTTCACCCAACTATATCACTTTATATCGACAGATGTGGTGTCTACTGGTGCAGAGACAATTTCTTATACATACACATTAAGTAAACTCCACCTGAGGCTATATTTTTCAAAGCATGACTTTGCTAGACTGATTTTACCTGCACCTGTTTCCAACAGACACAGAGCTACTGCACTAAGTAGCATTGGATGTTGAAACAAAGTTTTGGAAAGCATCAACCTGTGATCGCTGCTTTTATATCTGAGTTATAACCTCTACAACCACAGCAACCACCACCCACACTCATCCTACAGTATTTCAGCCTCAGATAGCTGTAATCATACCGTTTTCAGAAAGAGGAGCTAAGAAAAGAGCAAAATGAAAGGCTGACCTTGGTCACAGCCAGCTTGGAACAGGCATTTAGTTTTCTTTCACTGCTATGACAAGCTGCAGCTAACTCCAGCACTCCAGCTAGGCCCACCACCACTTCTGGAAGAGCAGAAAGTGCACTAGCCTAAGTGGCAGGTCCCAAAATGGGCTTGGGTAGCTTAGTGCTATGCCTTTTAGAGACATGCAGGGATATCCAGCTCCAGCTTAGTCACTGAAATGGATGTGAACCCAAGAGTCACTCCTGTGGACCATTAGAGAAGCCACTGAACTGAAGCCACTGAACATTTGGATGTTGCCACTGCTTTTTCTCCAGGAGCACATCATTACAGCAGCCAGAATAATGCAGTTTGGAACAAGTAATCTGGTTGCAATATGAGCGATATAGTCAACTGCTGTCCCACAACTATGACGTAGAGCGTAACATTGAGACCAAGGATTTACAGTGAAGAAGTTAAATAGTATCACTAATTAATGCAAATATTCAAAAGAAAAAAATGCCCAGATTACTACAGCATAAAGCCTCTGCATACAGAGGTTTCCTTATAACATCAATACTCCCCACCACTTATAATGCAGTATATGCCCTGTGTCTGGAAACATCAAGGTCAGGCTCTGAGCAATCCTTCCAGCTGTAGGTGTCCCTGTTCACCGCAGGGGAGCGATGACCTAGATGGCTTTTAAAATGATGGTCACATGTACCCCTTGTCTCTAAGAGAGAAACAAATAGTAACCCTGATTTAATTACCTCTCTCTTACTCCAAAACGTGACAGTCCAAGTAAAGCAACATACCCACACGAACTGCAACGTTTATCAGGGATCATCAGATTTCTCCCTCTGTTTGCTGGCTGGGTTTAAGTTACAGTTTCAACAACATCTATGAACTTTCTCCACTTCTTGAACCTCAGGAAGGAAACCTTAAGGAAGTCTTTGTTGTCCTGAAAGTGTTTTCAATATTTAGGAGTCTAAGAAGCGCCACTGTAGGTCATCTCATGAATAACCCAAACTCTTTATAAATGGCACCTGAGTTACCCAAAAATATTTCCTTTTGAAATATCTTCCCACAAATCAGCTGCTTGTCCACACTCACACTGTTTTGTTTCCTTCATACTGAATAGCAACAAGAAAAAAAATCACTACTAATACCACCTGCCCTTGACTCCCAGCTCAAGACACCGGAGGTCAAAGAGTTCTGACTCAGATCTTCTTCAGTGCCTAAAGATTTTCTCCCCTACTCCTCAGCAAAACAGTCGTATTCACAAGGGAAGGTTAAGCTGTGCCCTTCAGGAAGCTGCACATGACTTCCATCTACTTCATGTATCAGAAGAGATCCAAGCAATGCTGTCCATTTTGGGGGTGGGAAAACACTGATGCCTGACAAGCTACAACAGTGATATCATCCACCTGACTTGAGAAAGGATATGAAGAGACATGACAGACAGCAAGACAGCTGACTGCAAAGTTTTTTTTTTTTTTTTTTTTTTACATCAGCTATTCCAGATATGCCAGATGAAAACATGTCTTCAAAGACAAAAGAAGCTTTGACATTAACTTCAGTCATGCTAGAACATTTTCTTCTAAACCACTAACTACTTTGTCTTCCTTATATATCAGCCTTCTAACAGCACATTAATCCATCCAAGCCAAAATGAAATGCTGTGCCAATTTAGCACCATCTTTCCCTAGTCCATGAAGTACACAGCAGAAGATGTAGCTGGGTTTTATCAGACAAACAAGGTCACTTTAAAGGCACTTATGCTACATTCTTAGTGATGACACTCCAAGTTGGTAAATTCAATTCAGGTAACCAGAAGGAAAGTGTGGGATACTGAGCAACACTAACAAGGAAATATTTACTCATGTTCTTTAACCTGTTTCTAAACTTTTCCTATACATGTCTTCAGAAAACGTTGACTCCCCACATCTCTGCTCCACAAAGGTTACCAAAGCTCTAAGGAGTACATTTACTCAGAAATTTTAAAGCATAACAATTTTTGATAAAAAACGATACTTATATTTGCCAAAAGAAAACATTTAGGATGCCTCCTTAGATTCTCTGAAGTGATTTACTGGCTTCACTTGGAATAGGAATTCTTAGTAGTACAGTAAAAACTAAGATCTTTTGGGAATACATAGAAAATCTGGAACTTGGGATTCCCAAATACAATAACAGAACACAAAGTGAAAATAAGAAACTAATCAAGCTGCCACTGGCTTTTGCTAGTCAAATCTGATTTTAATTTTCATACACTAATAGAAGAAAGCTCAGAAAAGATTCCAGCATTCTCCTGATAATGCATGCACTATGGGAAAAAGAAGAGCACAGCAAAGTGACAGCAGTTACATGAAATAACCACTTTAGCATTGTTCCTTGTGACTTTCCTTACCTACATTTCTCAAACACTGCACGGTGACAGCAAATCCTTTTGTTCGTGGCAGTAGGTGATACTTGAGCTTGGGCAAGCCTTTGGCTTCAGCCACCTGCATGCTAGCCTGGTGCTTCTGTTCTGTGAATCTTGTGCCCTCACAATGAATCAGGAACTAAAAAGCAAGAAAGGACCACAGTTAGAAAGTAGCTCAAGTCTTCAACATATGCCCTATTCTACATATGCTCTAATTCACATCAGTATGCCCCAAAGCAGCACTGCTAGCAGGGACATGAGTGGCCAGATACACTACCAGGTAATTTAATTGCCTTGGAACTATTAAAAAAAAGAAAAAAAGAAAAACCCTCTCAAACTTCCCCCACCCATGTAACTTGACAACCTGTGGTCTTTAACATCTGCTTTGCTACTCATGGTTAAATGACTTGATGAGTCATTTCTCCTCTAAAGAAATGTTAAAAATCAGTTAAAACATATTTTCTGTTGCAAATCTCTTACTGATGCCAAGGTGCTCCAGCATCTAAAACTTGTAAAATGTCTGAAACAAACACAATTATAGGAAATGCCTCATTAAGCCCACTTGCTTTCACTATGGAACAAAGAATGCATCAGAGAGCAGTGCGTACTGCGTCAGCTAAGTCTCAATAACCCACAACAAAAATTTAGCCCACTAGACAAAGAAACTGAAGAAACCTGTCCAAGTTTCCAGCTTCGGATTCAGCCTATGTAGGAGCACTTTTACTCACTTATAATGTGGATCATACTAAATAGTCAGATGAAACATAGGAACTGCTGAGAAATCCTTCTAACACATTTATCATGCTCCGTCTTTCTACCTACAAGGTGCTACCACTCTGCCTTTTGACATTACATCATTCCACTACACTGGAATAAATCCAATCCAAGTGTACAACAACAACTAAATATTTCCTATTACAGGCATAGCCCCTTCTCAAAAATCCCTTCATAGCAGCATATGAAAGATGGTGGCAATTTGAGTTTACCAATTGGCACTGAACTGCCTACATCTGCAAAAGGGCATTCAACACCTTTTAAGAGTGACAGAGGACAGACACCTTTCCTCCAGCTCCTAGTCTTAGAGAACTCTCTTCTCCAGAAGAGAGGCTGGATTCAATCATCTCTAGAGGTCCCTTCTGGCCCCCTACAATTCTGAGATTCTGTGTAAGTTTATTATTGATCACAGTGGGGACATTTTTCAAATAACATCTGTATGGCTTCATAGAGGTAGAAAATAAACATGCTAATCTACTATATCATAAATTCAAGTCTCTTATAATATCTCCTCATACTGTCAAGAAGTTCATGAAACAAATACTCAGAAGCAACGTGGTTACCATCAGACATTGCCTATGCCTTCACCCTTCCAAGCATTGCAGCACCTCCTACTCCTCTCATTAGTCATCACTCACCCAAAAGTTTTCAGGGTAATCTCGGAGATTCAGCAACTTCTGCATGACCGTTTTCCGATCTTCCTCCCACTTACGCTTGCAGAAGACTATCTCTAGGAAATACCACATCCAGCCAATGATAGGCATGTAGGAGAGCTCCTTCTTGGCCAGCACTTTGGAACTCTGCAAGATAGAGTGAAAGGAAGTACGACAAAATCACACTAGCTATTGAGTTCAGTTTGGACATGGCACATGCAGAGCTAGATATTAATACTGATTCATATATGGATCTGTCCCAGCTTTAAAAACAGTACAAAAGCAAAACAAAGAAAAATTTTCCATGTATGACACAACAGCCAAATCTACTCAACACTCATGAAGCCTGAAACAGCATATAGATGCATACATCTGTATCACAAATGCTTTCCCAAAGGAGCAAATCTTAAACAACACTAGAAACAGCAGCAGCAATAAAAATACTTCCTTTGTGTTCAGACTTGTTTATGGAAGGGCAGAAATATTTACAGCAGCGAATTTCTCTTCAGAGCATTCTTCTGGAATTAAAGCGCCATTCCTGCCTCACAGGTTTGACAGACACTGAAGTGATTTATCCACACACTGAGTAACAAGTCTACTGCTAATCAAGGGTTCAACTCCTTTCAAATCTCAAATCTTACTCTGGGACTCAGTCCTGTGATTTCCGCAGAACAGTTCTCCTTTGGGCAGGCCTGACTCCAATTCCTCATTTTCCGCCTTCCAAATCCCCTACATTTGCGAGCTGTCTTACTTTCCTATTCAGTGGATAAAACAGTATGCCCTTGTGTGTGCATGCACATGTGTGTATGCAAAAATGATTTCAGCACTTCCTGAGATAGCTGTGTTTTCCTAGAGGATAGCTGGAGCAATTACACAGCCCAGATTCTATCTGTGATATCATTATAAGCAGTACCATGCCTGTGCTCTGCAGAAGGGTTCCAGGGCACAGCATTTGATTAGAAGAAATTATTTAATGGCAGAAATTAAGAGCAAGTGTTATTTGCTTTTATTTTCTTAGTTGATACTGTTCATTTGGTTACTAGGAGAAGAGACTTGACCTAATTCTTTATCTCAGTTCATTTCTCTCATCTGCTCTCTTTCCTTGAGGAAGGAAAATACCTTAAATAATTAAGCTATCTAAAAGCTCATAGGAGTGGAAGGCAAATGCACATAAATAGTTTCCAAGTCACTGCTACCTAGAAGAAGTGCAAAAAAAGACATGAGAATTCAATTTCTAAGAATGCAAGAATTAACGTCGACAAATGATTTAATACTCTGTAATAACGTTCTTTCTCTCAGTCGTTTGGAGAATGAGTGATGGGTCCAGACCAGGCCCCCAAGGCCTGCTCCCCCATAAGAAGCAGCTGGAAGACTCAGTGGCTGGAACTGAAGCAGACTTTCTGTTTCAGTTTTTCCTGGACACTGATCCATGCTGCACAGCAGTGGTAGCACTGAGTACAGTCTCCTCTCCTCCAGCTCCCCAGGCCAGTCACAGGGAAAAGCTCTCCTCCCACCACCTTCCTCAGCTCTCAACCTTTTTCCTCAGCAGCCCAGATGCAATCCTATCAGAAGCCACCAACTTGTTAGGCAGACAGCAGCACTCACACCCCATTCACCACCAAAAACAAAGTAAAACAAAGACAGGCTTGATGTGAGCTGTGGTGCCACAGGGTGCAGCACAACCACAACAGCACAGCAGATGTTTGATTTCTTCCACAGGACACACTCCTCTGCGTTCTCTGTGCCACAGCATTTTTGAAATTTAGAAGTGCGCTTCAGACAAATGTGAATGCACATCTCCTTAAATGCACGTAAAAAGGAACGACATCACCTAATGCTGCTTTGTGCACCTCACCTACCCCAGAAGGAGAAGGAAGACTGATGGCACAGAAGTATTTTGCAAAAGAAAGCTCTGCAGTCACTGCGCTGGTAGAAGTGCTCTTCTGTGGGAGGAACATATTAGGCCTGGCCCTCAGGAGCTCTCATCTCTCACAACAGCTACAGTCTGCTCTGTTTCAGCTGTCTACATATGCACAGCTCCCATGTAAATATGAAAGGAAGAACACGGATGTGGGTCACTTCTGACATCATTTTTCCCTCTACCAAAGAGCTCTGGAAAATTTGCAAGTCACCTCTAACCCATACATTTAGCTCAATAAACAGAATAAATGGACTAAATCATCACTTCTTTATGAAATGTACACTGTCCCCCTGAAGGAATTCAAACATTTCCACTGCTCAGAGCTGTCTTAATTCCAACAGGCATCTTATGAAATCACTGCCAAACAGAGACAACTTAACTGTGGTCATAGCATTTTAACACAGGTTAATCTCTTTTCACCAAGTTAGTTCAGATAGAAACATCCACAAAATTCTCTTTGTGCAATAGTGTCACACATTAAGGCTAATTTTAAAAGGTCATTTTAAATACGTTCATATAGCTTCGTTGATCTATGTCTCCAGCCTCAGTTATTCAGCACTTTTAATCACAGAGTGCAACAAACAGCATGAAATCCACTTGCAAGCTGAGGATGTCTATCAAAATTTGTTCTACGATTCCAAAACACATTCATTGCAGCTGCAAGCCAGTAGCAGCAGGCGATTTATGTTGTAAATTATTTGCTCTATCAACTGCCCTCACCATTGACATACTTTTGATAATTGTTTGCTCTATTTCTGAAATACAGCACTCTTTCAAATTATAGTATTAGGTCACGAAGACGGAAAGATGTATTTCTTTAGGGGGAGGGGAGGACCCACACATTTTCCATTAGGAAAGGTAACAGCAATATTCTAGTGGATATATGACCAAGTATATGCTACGATGCCATATTAAATGCAAATAATAATGTGTTTTTGTCTAACTACATGAACAATCATATAACTTCTATTAATATATTAAAATGTACAAACAAACGAGTGTTAAAAAGTAATCAGTATTCACACATCTTTCACTCCATAGAGCAGCCTAGGGAATCACACCTGTATTTAAGGTTGTGCTCAGTTTCTCTAACAGCAAGCTTCAACATAAATAACTTATATTTAAAATTTTTTGGGGGGGGCATATGGAACAACTAGCTAGGGTTAAAAATGACTACACAGGCTGAGCAATACCTGTGTTCATTGGAGGATGAATGAGTAGATTTAGCTTAAAACTGAAGGCAATTTTTGCTGGTAAAAATATCATCTAAGGATAAGAGCTACTAAAATGACTAAAAAGGTAATTTGGCACTGCTTGTGTATATCAAGCAATGAGTCAGAAGAGCCCAGTGTACCCTGCCAGGGAATATATCAGTGTGTTTTCAGTTTGAGTCCTGAATAACGTCTTACACAGAACGTGACTTTGTTTTGATTACTCCTAGGCTTTATGAAGCTTGCTTCCTTCTCTTAATTTCCAACATCCACCAAAAGTCTTCTACAGTTTGGTGCTGCTAACACACGCTAGTAGCTTCAGCTGCATAGAGTCTAACTGCAAGTAACAAGATAATCTGTGGCTTAAAATAACTTGCAAGGGAAAAAGCAAGCACAGAATTGCCTCTTGATGTGGTTTTTGCCTTCACCACTCTAGACGAATAGGCCTCTGGCTCTCACTCAGAGCTGTCAGGCCAGTACCTCCTAGCACTTTGACTGGGTGCTCCAAGAATATAATACTAAAGAACATAATTAAAAAGTAAAACAAATAGTATTTTGTTTCTTTTTCACCCTGTTCCATCCCATCCCAAACATATGTGCATACGTGTGTTCTTAGCACCTCCTTTGGCTCTTTTTGCCAAGTTTTCTTGTGTAGACAAAGAAATCTTTCATGAAAGAAGAGAATCTCATGCCATCTAGGCATAAGAATCAAATAATGAAGACACAATATCACAAACCTAACACCAACATACAAGAGACTAAGCTCCCTCTACCCAAAATTTCCCCTCTCCTCATCTTCCTCCAAAAAGTGGGGGAAAAATCCCAAAATAGAATCAAAATCATAGTAACAGAATATTATAAACTCGGGACTGTATTGATTTTAGTCATAAAGACAGAAGAGAAAGCCAGTATGAAGAAGAGAGATGAAAAGAGAACAACACACAGATTGAATGTAAAAAAAAAAAAAAGACCAGCAGGGATAGTTGTCACACTGAGGTGTTTTTAAAAAAAATAAATAATAATAATAATAAAAATAAATACAGGAAAAGGTAAAAACATTTTTTTTTCCTGGTGCCAGGAAAGACCAAAAAGGTTTAAGGAGTTTAACTTTCTTTTAATATGAGCAAATCCACCACCAACACAAAGAAAACCTAAACCAAAAAATGATGAGAATTTACTGGCTTCGTTTAACACAAGTTCAAGATGTAAAACAACACTTGCAACATTGTTAAGAGCACAGTCATTGTCCACCACAGTTGTAGTGCACTGCTGCATGTTACAACACCACCATTCTCTCTGCCTTTTGCAGCTAAACACAATCAGTTTCACTTCTTTGGCCATGATTTGTCTTCATCTTCTTATTCTTCATCCTCCCCAGCTATCTCTCCAATTTTCTGTCATAGAATTAGGTATGACATGTGAGAGAAGGGGTGCCTGAAACACGATGTACCAGGCAGACGAGGACCGAAACAGATATTGGACGCGTTATGCACAAAATTTCAACAGCAGAGGACACAACACTGGCTTAGTAAGACAGTGATAGATGCCCAAGAAGTCTGTACAGACACTTTGCAGAGTATAAAGCTAAGCGACATTAAATATAAAGCCCCACTGACTCACAATGTCCCTGAGCCACAAATCGCTAGAGGCTAGGACAACCCTCTTTGTATGGTCACCTTGATCTTGCAACTCTTTCCCAAACATCTGAGTCTTGCTTCTGTTAGAAGAAAGAGCAAGACTAGCCCCCAGCGAAACGGCTCTTACATTCTTAATCATGCAGCCACAACAAATCATGCAGGTTTGCACCCTGCAAGCTGGTGTAAGGCAGCGTGAAGTCACACCAAGGTACACACCTCATCCCTAGGCATCCATCCATTCCTGTGCTGCACCAAACCAAGTACCAGGAAGCCAAGTGAATAAATCCAGTTAGGAAACTAACTTAGGATGAAAACGGGTGGGGAGGTGCTGGCTTTTAGCATCGGTTTGGCTTGAACCTAGCTTATGATGAATCTTGACTGGTTACCCCCACTGGGAAATGTACTGCTTTCCTGTGTCAAGACATCTACACAAATAGTAGCACGTGGGAATAATTTCCTCCCGGAACATCTTCTGGGAAGTAAAACCACAGTACATTAATCAAGACTGAAATAGTTTAAAAAATAATTACAAAAAGATATATCAGTTCCTAAAAGAATTCTAAGATTAGCAAAGATACAAATTGAATAATAACTCAGCATTTAAAGACAGGAAGAACTATTTTCAGCTAATGTAGCACAGTAATTGTGCAATAGTTAATGGGGTGGTTTTCCTTCGTGTAGGCAGCAATATACAAAATTAAAACATAATCCTGATTATCTTGGGTAAACTATTAAAAACTGCTATTAAAACTAATGAAATTCAACCCAACCAGTCAGCAACAACATAAATCAAAAGACCTTTGACCTTGTTGGTCCTTACTAGTTTGAACAGAAACAAGCACAGAAGCAATTTTCCACAATGGTGCTTTCTGAAGAAGGTCTACAGTATCTTTATCTACAGAACTGCAATCATTACAGTAGTCTGTTCCATTCTGTAAGCCTTAAGTACCACTGTATAACAAGCACACAGAAGGGAGAACGCTTTTGGCATATACATGTCTGCTGTGAACAGATTTCCCCACATCTGCTGTTGTCTTTGATGATATTCTCTGGCTCTGGGCTTGAACCCTAGACATGATGGTAGAATTGTTCCACAGTAACCTTAAGTCAACAGCCACGTCAGTGATAAGCAGGACCATTAAATCTGTGAGTGGCAGCTGGTTTTTTTTTTTTGGTTTGTTTACTTTAAAGCAGACCTTGTGACTATAATTTGAAAGGGGTCAAAGTGATGTCCAAACATACAGAAAAAGCAAACCGCTCAAAGGAAAGGCTCACAGAACAGCTCAAAGAAGTCAGGCTCACAAAAACCAAGTTCAGGACTTTTGACAGCAGTCAGTAGCAAAGTTAGAAGATGCTACAGAAGACTGCCAAAATGAGGCATTAGTCTGCTTTCTTGGGAAAGAGAAACAGTTCTATCTACAGTGGATTAAAAAAAAATGTCATCACCACCACAGAATTAAGATAAACTGGCTTGGCAGAGGTGCTAGAATCACCTCCATGATCTGACATGAGAAGCAAGAAAAACTGAAAACAAAGGCCTTACATATATAGTAGTATATTCAATTGTTGATAACATTCATCTACACCTCATTATTTATCACTTGGTGAGTGCTTTCACTTCAGATGGCTGCTCTTTCATTCTAGAGCCACGTGAGTGCATGATTCAAGCTCTAGTTGTGCGTTCTGTGGACTTGCAAGATGACTCTAAAGGCAAACAAATTCTATAGTTTACTGGGAAGGAATCACAGAGCAGCTCACCTTTCTGCAGCACAATCAATCAATTAGGTACCTAGCAAGCACACAGAAAGAAACAACTGTAAAACCTCCACAGGTTAGAAATCTTCATCAGTTTTAACTGCAATACTTATAAAAATTTCTACGAAAATCCAAGAAATCCTGGTCTCCATGTACTTCCACTGCACTGACTTAAGTTCACTTCGCTGAGTCTGAACAACAGCTGAATGAAATCTGAACAGACATATTACCTTATCGTCCCAGTTTGGGCTGGGACAAAATTAGTTTTCTTCACTGCAGCTGGTATGGCGCTGCCCTTTGTTTCAGTTCCTACAGAGCAGTGCTTACACTGTGTCAAGAACTTTCCTCATGCTGCCCTGATAGTGAGGAGCCTAGGTATGCAAAAGAAGCTCGGAGTGGGCAATCAGGACAGCTGACCAAAACTGATCAGAGGGTGCTGTGTTCAGCAATATAAGCTGGATGAAAGAAAAAGGAGAGTGCGAGCATGTAGTGATTCAGGGGGAATGGTGGCTGTCTTCCCAAGAAACTGAAAAATCAGCCCTTCCGAATCTCACCCCATCCCACTGTGAGGGGTGTGAGTGAGTGGCTGTGTGGCACTGAGTTGTCTGCTGGGGTTAAACCGCAACAATTATAAATAAACAAAGATTTTACCTGTGCGTTTTTTCCCCACATCCAAGAAGAGGAAGCTTATTTAAAATGCTAATCAAAACTTACCCCCAGGACTCCAAATCTTTCACAGAAATTCCAGCCACAGAGAAAGTCAATTTCAAAGTTGTGATTAAGAATTACGATGGCATTTTCCTTCCCATACTTGTGGTAACTCTCTGGATCAGTGTAGAGGGTGCAATCAGTGCCTGACCACCATTCCAGTAACATTACCATCTCTAAAACAAAGAGGAAAAAATAAATGAAGGTACAAAGTAGATGCAAAGTCACAAATTAGTAATGTTTTGAAAAACACAAGTTGCCTCAACAATACATGGCAAAACAAGGGCATGGCAGGGAGCAGGAGAGAAAAGGGAAACAAGGGGGTAGCATGGCAGAAGAAGGAATTTTCCACAGTGATGTTGAAAGAAGGAGTTTCAATTATTTGAAAATTACTAATTTAATATTAAACACTTTCTTAACAAAATACATGTAAATTCAGCATTTAGGATTTACAGCAGTACAAGAAAATTACATGAACATCAAAACAAGTTTGCAGGAGGGATAAAGAGGCTTGTTTCCCCTGCACACAGGTCCCTGTACTCCTAGGAGTTCAGCGCACAAAACTTCTGGCAGCAAACAGGACTTCAATCCATGTCAGGATCATTTGGCTCCAGGCTAGACAGACTCAAACTGCAGGGCTTTCAGAGAGTCTTACTTGTAGCGTAGGTGACAGTACAGCCAGTGACTGTGTTTTGTACCCAGCCCAACTGCTTGTGCTGGTAGCCCAAAGACAGTCCCAAACAAAGAGCCAGGGGTGGCAAACCCACAGCGTTCTCCCCTTCAAGGCATACCCAGAGAAGGCACTGGCCCTCAAACTCCCCCAGAAAACTTCATCCATCCCAAAGGGGACTATTGTCTGAGGTGCCCTGCACACACAGCAGACTTCAGCACCTACCCAACAGAAGAGCTGCTGCCTGGGAAAGTTCCTTCCAAGGCAACCAGCCCATTCCAGACAACTGTGAGAAAACACTTATGCCAGCTTTGGGTACACTGTGTCAGGACCAAAACCCTGTCCTGAAAGCCTCTGTATTGTTCAAGGTGACCAAAACTAGGACCTTGATTCAAATGTCACCACAGTAAATTGAAAAGTTGCATTTTAATTTGACAGCTGGAATCAACAACATGGACATGCACCCGTGACCTGTACGTACCTAGTTTAGTGGTATTTCCCAGTTGTAAGGTTCTGTTCAGTCATTGCCTTATTTTATTCAGCTGATGGTGTTGCTATTATGTTTCCCTCCTCCACTCTAATACTTCTCAAGTTTATTTAAAATGCCCAGAGCTGACATGAAACCAGCATTAACAAACTCTGACAGAAGAAGCAGCCCTGATACATCAGAGCTTTCCTAAAGCCACCCAGAGTTGGATCTATAAACAGATGTGGGTCAATGTTTACACTGAAGCCAGCTCACTTTGCCCCCCAGTCTCCTTTGCCATAGAAATGTCTGTCCCAAGATAAATCCTGTGATGGGTTGGGCTGCCCATAACCAGCCAACAGGACACAGAACAATAGACACAGGGTCAATCATCTCACTTCCACTTAACTTTCAAAAGTTAGTTAACTTTATCCGTGTAAGTCTAACATGAACATCCCTCCAGACTGCTTCCCCTTCTGCTTTACATATTCTGTGTAATATAGTTTTGATGTGGCCTAAAGTGAGACTGGTGTCTAAATGTCAGTCACGTTAAAGTGTCTGAGACACTTTGAAAATGACCCTTCAGCGTTTAGAAAGGTGGGAGAGAACTTTCCCAGAAACGGGCTTCAAGGAACAAGACTGAGAAATGGAGCAACCGTCAAAAGTTGAATACTGAAAAGCTCAATTTAAAACTTTCCTTTTTACTATATTTCCTTAATTCTATTCACATCTTCTTTGGAGACATGCTTCTGTCAGCTGGGGCTGTCCAGCAGAGGAACTTCTCACATGAACCTTCTCCTAATTCTATATTACACTGTCAGTGTCCCATAATTAAATGGAGATTGAACTATATATCACATGGCAAAACTCTTCATTTTCTGTTGAGAATTACACTGCTACTCACTATGGTGTTTGTCAAATAAACAAGCAAGCAACAAGAAGTGGCAGCTAAAATCATTAATTAAGTGGCAAGCAGGTGAAAAAGAAGCAATTGTGAACCAATTAAAAGGTAAACCATAAACAGAAGAACTTCTACGAACGGTACAAATATTGACTAGAAAGTAGCTTGGACATCTGCAGCCAGGTCTGCTGCACATACACCTTATGCATCATTCTTTTAACTTGTCAGAATTAGCAGCTGTATGTTCCGCTACAACAGATGTGCTCTGCATTTGGCAGGAGTGTATCAATCATTCATAGCAAAGCCAATAGCTCAGACAGGATGCAGAACTGCCATCCCCAGGGCAAAGATACGGGGCTGGCTGGCAAAGTGTGCAGAGCCAAGAGGAGTTATGAATACAAAATACACCTGCACATCTTTCACTGAAAAAATAGTTAGGCAAAGGGAATGAACAGGAGTGTGGAAAAAGCCTGTAACAAGACAATCAGTGTTTAATGTCTCAAAACTGCTCTGGACTAGCATTCCAATCTATTCCTAAAACTTTAAGAAGTAAATACTAGGAGAGAGAGGACAGTGAGAGCTGTTTAAAACAAAGCTGTACGTAAAAGCTGGAGAGTGTTTCCCCAGCAGCCTCCTAGTGACTATTACACAGGTTTTACTTTCCTATTTGCTTATTCTATTATCAAGCACAGGCAAGAATTAAGCTTCGTATTTGTTTTGCTTGTAACTACAAGCCTGACTACCAGATTTGTGAATTTAGACTTTACTTAGGAAAGTTTCTCTGGTTTGGGACAAGAAGCTTGGACAGCTTTACCTCAATGGAAACAGAAATAAAAAAGCAGTGGCTGTCCTTGAGAAACCCGTGTCCTAAGAAGACACAGGATGAACATGCTCTCAAGAAGGAAAAGGAGAAGAGACATGTTTGCTTCCTGCTAAAGCTACCACAATACTTCTCCATCGAAGCAAAGGTGAGGGGCTGCTCTTTGCCCAGAGAAAAGCACTCTTTTCTCAGGGCATATGTCTCTGCTGGAAGGATGAGACATCTGAGCTACCCTCCTGGCTTCAGGTAAATCCCAGAGCACCACACACCCTCATTCACCTCATGGAAGACCAAAAACAGGCCAGTCTTTGAACCAATTCTGAAATCCTTTCTGTTCAGATCCCCCATTGGCCTCAACCAGCGAATGAAAACAGAGAACAGTCAGGAACAAGTTTTCTACATGTTCAGTCACCATTAGCTCAGTTAATTGCCTGAAGTTTTTAGATGACATTGTGCTGTACACCGGAGAACAGGCAGTAGTGACATGAATGAATTTTATCTAACAGCACTGAAACAGGCTAATAGGCAATCTCTATTCAAATAACATTATCTGAACATGATATAAATACATTCAAGGTACAGATAAATGACTGACCTGTCAGCTCCCTGTTTATTTCTGAATCAGAGCAGGTGTCAAGGAACTGTTAGGTCATGGCTTGAACTAGTGATTGAGCACCTGGTGAGGGGTGTTGCTGGCCTAGGGAGCACAGGCAAACTTTGCACCTGTGCTCTCTGTGTCCAACCCTTCTGGTAAGAGAGTGGAGCAATCCTGGATTCATGTAAGAGCAGACTCTGAAAGGAGAGCATCTCTTGGACCTACGATGCTTCACAGCCAGAGAAATGCTTCACCAGATGCCCTCAACTCCCCCAGACAAAAGAAAACTGAACAACTTAAAAAAATGTTTGCAAACATTTACAGCATCTACAATCACATTCTAGGGCAGAACACTGAGAAGTTAGTGACAGCTCCTGTTTGTCTGTTGCTTAGCTAGAAACCTCAGCCATGAGAGAACAAATGACTGCCAGACAGGATTTTCTCTTCTTTCATCTTTACTGCCATTAAGTCTATTGCCTATAACAACAACAACAACAAAAAGTAGAGATGATGACTATGAGGCCCTCCAGAAGAAAAAGCCTGCTTAACCTGAGGGGGGGAGGAATACCCTCAAAGTCATTCCCTTTCAAGTGCTTCTTTATTTCTTATTTTTTCCCAACAATTTGAAGAAAATGAATAATGTATCAGGCATCTCACTACACAGGCATGCCACATGCATAGAGCTCTTCGTACTTTCAGTTTCAAGTACATTTCAAAGAAGCACAGACAAAAATAGTTCTGCACGCACTTTTGATTCTGCAGGCTTCACGTGACTAGGATTTGTATTTGACTAATACTGCAGAAGTACGCCCCTACTCCTCACCTCACACGCCCATTTGTTGCTGGTGTATTCCTGCAGTTGCTGCAGAAACTGAATGCTTTTGCAAATAACATCTAACAGCCTTTCCGTTCTCAACACTTATTTTTATTTAATCTCTCCACTCTTTCTTTTCCCTTCTCCGCCCATCTCTTCTCTTTATCGTTCTCAGCAGTGATTAGTAATGTCAGTTTGCAGTACTCTTGCATCACACCACCAGCTTACACCCAGAACCTGCCACAGAAATTTATTACCCAGAAACTCCCTGTGGTAGCTCAACAGTAATAGGGTCACTCATACATGTAGTCTTGCCAACTCCACAGAGCAGACAACCACCGAAAGCCTTCCTTTCTTTGGACACCGGCCAGATTATAATAACTAAACATCAAAGTAAATAGGGAAAATAGTTAAAAACAAAATACAATTCTTGCTCCCCACCACGGCTGGTTCAAAATTTCTAGCATAAGGCTTTTCTCTACCCCTCTTTCAAGAGGTTTTGGAGTTTGAATTTCACAACCAGGCTGGTCAATTCACATTCACCCCCATCATGGGAGTTCTCAGTTCAAAAACCAACTCCTCCACTGATACTTCCACACAATTCATGCACAGGAGAATCAAAAAAGAAAACTGAAATCTCTCACATCTGCTTGGAAGGGAGCAGTAAGTTACAACCAGCTTCAGGAGTGGCTGACTGTAGGGAGAAAGTATGTTTTCAAATCCCTAACACTGATTCTTTGCCTGGCTGAGAATGAATAGCTTTTCTTCCTGAAAGAGAGAAAACCAAACATCTTCACCCTGCTACATGTAACGGCATCTAGTCTTAGTGAGGTTAGACTGCTTCCTGCCCCTTCAGTGCCACAATCTGATCTGCCTCAGGGCCTGTACTTCAAGAACAAACAACTGACAGGACAACATCTCTGATGCTAATTAGCTGCTTGAAAAAACATTTAAAGGAAACACATTAAGAATTTACTGAGACTTGTTATTTTCCATCTCAAAATTTTGAGAGAATATTAAAACAGCTAACACTATTCTTCTAACCACGCATGACTTCTGTTAGTAAATTTCTTCAGCTCAACCAGAGATGTGAAACCCTGGATGATACCTACCATCTCAAAGCTGCCTAGGAGGCTTTAAAAAAATTTCAGGTATTGACAGCTCCACAGCTCCTGGCACAACCATTCCAGTGCTTCACTATACCACCTAGCCTCACAATTCGCTTTTTTTGGTTGTCTACTTAATTCCCTGCAACAAGTAATTATAAAGAAAAAAGTGAAGACCAGCATTCTGCTCTAAGCTTGCACTGATTAGATAGGAAATAACCGGAGCTCAGAGCTGGAACATTACTGAACATCCAGGAGATGATGTATTATAAAAAGCTTATGTACGTTTTCTGTCCAGCACTGCCTTCCCTGTTCTGCTCCAAGCATATTCTCATTCTCCACTCTGCAGGCAAGTATGGGAGCAACAGGAAGGGACAATGGAGAAATCTGGTCCACTCCAACAGAGGTTCTGGTTTTCAATCAGTATAAGAATGTTTGAGAAGAGTGTTTTAAACAGAAGAGGAAACCAAAAACCTACACTTCTCTTGCCTTAGCTCCTGGCCCACCCCCAATTACCCTATCTGTTGATATAATCATTTTTACCTTAGGACTTATTTTCCTTCCCCTTAAAGTTGTTTTTAGCAAAAGGGTGGAGAGTGATAGCAGAGAATCATGCACACAAATTTAAAACAACAAAAAACCCTCTCTCTATTGGCTGCAGGTCTGCCCTTGGAGATTTTTGCCCCCGTCCCTGTAGGAGAGCCTGTCAGCAACTCCCTTGAATAACACTTCAAGGACCTGCATGGCTGTGCTTTTAGGGCCAGAAATCACCAACAGAGGAATCCAGAAATGATGATTTAATGCCCCACCCACCACAGTAAATTACTGGATGTGCTTTCAAGGCAAAAGATAAATGCAGTCCAGTCCTTTCATATACTCAAGAGGAGTGACTCATTTATTTTAGCATCTGCTCACAGGAAGTTCCTTTAATGTAGTTTTCTTCACCAATTTATAATCCAGCAAAGACCATGTGTGTTTTTTGGTTTTTTTTTGTCACAAGTAACTGAATTTAATACAGTATCAAGAATGATCAAAGGAGTTAGTACCAACTAACAGTGAAAAACAACATGAAGTAGGTTTCCATGTCATCAACATCTGCTTTGTATGGACATGAAACCAGGCAGTCACACCTCTTGTGGATGTGCTTTCTTACTGTCCAAAACACCACTGACTTTATAATACTGCACACAGGAACACCACCACAGCAGAAGAACTTAGCAAATCAGAAATGGTAGCAAGCCACTCATTGCAAGTCTCTGTGCAAAAGGAACACCGACAGTTTTATTTCAACATTTTCTTTTAAGCAACTTCCTGTTTGCTTAGAAAAAAAATATTTTCAGTGTTTTCTTCCTAAGCCAGCGTATCTTAAATTTAAGAGACATGTTCCTACTTAGCAGCTTTTAGTAAATATTTTCACTGTTAAGACCTGAACAACATGACCATCATATTTAAAACAACAGCATCACTGCTCAGCTCTTCACTGGAATTAGTTATCACCAGGAGGGAGGTGACAGCCCAAAACAAAGCCAAAAGGCTACTAAATCCAGTACCTGCAAGTAACCCGAAGCAGTTCATTGGGAAGAAGTCGGGTCTCATACAAGACAACTCCCTGAGATGTCTTGAGCACACATGCTATTTTTTTTTTTTTTAAACTCTGTGACTTAGTGATAACTATGCCAAACTAAAATTCAAATAGAGAACAGCTGACTGAAGGTTAATCTGAAGGTTGCAATTCTCTTTTAAGCTTTAAGGATTTCTGCATGCAAATTTCTTCCAGTTTCTCAAGCATGACAACTGGTTCTAACAGGAAAAATATTTTTGACTACAAAGCTGTATCATTTACATTATCCATTTTGCTTAAACCCAGTTGCGTTCAGACCACATCATACCAGACAGAAAAAAAAGACAGATATACTGCAGCCTACTGTTATCCATGCAAAGACAAGATAAGATGTCAAAGCATCTCCAGTCCCTCAGGTTATTCCCTCAGGATCTCTGTGGCACAGGCTAACAATTTCCATGCAAGGGGGCAAGACTTCACAATTTGATTGTGCTAAATTCCCCAGGACTTGCTCCGACCACTCCCCATAACTTATCAGAAGCAGGTTTATATGGCATTATCTGATAATTCTTATTCTATAGCCAAAAGAGAGACTCCAAAGCTAACACATCCAGGACATACTGAGCCACTCACGTGGTGTGGTAAAAGAAATTACCACTAAATCAAAGAAGATCAGTAAACCACTGTAAAAGAGAATCACTCTAAAAAGTGCAACTATCTGTTGTCGTATTTCATTCAATCTAGGTAAAGAAGGATTTCCATGAAACATCTCTGACATTGGATACTAAAGTATCCAACGCTTATTAATAAATTCTGTCAGTGATGCAAAGTCAGAACACGCTTTACAAACCCTTGAGAGGTAAGGTAATCAAAATGGCATTAATTTTGATAGCACAAGCCTTGCAGAACTAATAAAACAGAAATGGTACAGGACAGAGGGATCTGGGAACATCAGCTTACTTTCCAATCTACTCTTATTATGCAGCTCTAAGAAGGAAAAAAAGATGGCATTAGGATGTTCTTTCTTGGAGAGAAAAGGAATAGCTGGCTGCAATAGTGAGACAATCTCTGGGACAGCAGATCAGTAACAGACATCTACGCTCAGGAAATAAAACCTGAAACAAAGCAGATGTAGACCAGGTCTGCAAGGGGGACAGGAAACCAGAACAGCCTGTCTCACTTAAACCATAAAAAAAAACATGCAGGACTGGATTGCCCTCACAAATACGGCTTAAGGATGTGGGAGGTTAGCAGTGGGGAAAGAGAACACTTTAAACTAAATACCATTGGCACAAGAACAGCAGTGTAAAGTGACTGGAGGAACAGACATATGCATATTCTCATGCTTCTTCTAGTTCCTTTAACTGATATTCCTATTTCCTATCACTACAGAAAAAAAATTGCAATGTGTTCCAAACAGACTGTACTATAGACCAATACCTCCTCCAGCATTGCAAAGCTATGCCAGCACAGATGAGGAAGAAGCCAGCACCTCCCCGGCAAAGGCTTCTGGTTTAAGGAGGGAGGTGTCAGCCCTAAGGAGTTCTCAGTCCAACATCACCTACCAGGGCAGGGATCTCAAAATCTGAGCATGCACAAAAGCAAACATAAATCAAGTTAGTGGATGTTAGTCTTGCCTATTATTTAGTCAATCACAGTTGAATGATTCATTATGTCAAAGAATTAACATTTCCTTAATTAGAGGGCTACCTGCAGCGTCCATTCCTGGGACTCAGAACAGATCACACGTTCCTATGACTTTTTTTTTTTTTTTTTTTTGCTACACACATTGTTTGCAAGTACTAATTAAATCACATAACAATTAGAAAAGTTATTTGACTCAAGTGAATTTTTTGTGTTTAATGCACACAGGAATGTTAGCTTCTTTCACAAATCTCTCCTTCTAGCATATATTCTTACAAAAGTCTTCATTTCTGCATAGACCAAGTTTCAAATCAAACCAAAATGTAGACATAGGAAAGAAAGCTATTCAGAACAATAAAGCACATCACGAGAGAAAATCCTACTGTTCTCACTGCTCTAGATCCATGTCTTCAGCATGTTTAACCTTCACTTCCAGTTGCTGATAGAAAGGGATGGGAATTAATCTCTGAGAAAAATGACTGATGATGAAAGAGACTACCAGTTGCTATAGAAAGTAATCTCTAGCACAAATCAGGAGAAAAAGAGAATTTAATTAGGAAACTGAACAAAATGTAATTTAAAACCTACAAAAGACTGCAGCGCTATTAAGTAAACCATCTAGTTAGTAATAGCTACATTTCATAGAGGTGTAAGAACAGAAGGAATTAAAGTCTGCACAAAACAGCAGAATAAGAAAACCAGAGTAGTGACAGACAAGGTTCCATTCATATTTCCACTTACTTTTGATTTCAGATAACGAGCACGCTTCTTAAGAAATAGCCATTTATTACTAGAAGTGGTATGCTACAAACAGTATATTTTTAGGAGTTAAAGCAGATAACTTGTACTTAAGTTTTCCTATGAAAAACAAATCTATCTAAATTTCAGGAGCGGAAACAAGTTGACTTAGAACCTATATTACACCATTACAGTTAATTCAGCATTCATTTAATGGTGAATAGACACTGAACCTCTACCACTTTGAGAACATTGTTCAGAACAAAACAATTGCTCACTTTTCACTTGCATTCCCTGAATTCCCTGTCTCTGCCTGTAATCTTACAGCATCTCATCACGTGAGATCTTGAGAGAAAAGAGCTATGTCTCCTGATGCTTATTTTAGCTTCTGAATTCCTAACAGTGACTTTCACCAAGCGTGCCTCGAAGGGACAATAAGGTCACAAACTACAAGTCAAACAAATGGCTTTCATGAATTAAAAATAAAGTACGACAGATCAAATATACCCGTCAAGTACTCACAAAGCTGTGACACTTTCACGAGGTGAAGACCGTAACTCCTCAAACTGAAGTTATCCAAAACAGAAAAATACATAAGAAGTACTTCTTAAAACAAAGAAGGAAAGAACACAGGACACAGAAATGCTACATTCAGTTAAGACAGACATAATCCCAAAAATTCAGTAATCTAACGCCACAGGTAAGGATCACCTGTGCCTCTCAGATAACAGTCAGTTTAATTGTACTGTAACATTTCCTCAAGCTTAAGTGCAGGAAGAAAGTTAGAAGAAGAATCTGCATGTATGCAGGCCTGCTCAGAAAGCTAGCAGCTTGTTTGCTCCAGGAGAGGATATAAAGGTTCCACCAACTTGCCACCTGCTCCAACTAAAAGGGTGCCTGCAAAAGCAGCATTACTAGCTTTCTGCTCTGTAGTCCCACTAGTACAATTACAAAAGTTGCAGAAATAATACACAGATGTCCTCCCTCATTATGGGCCTGCTTTTCAAAAACTGTGACTTTTACCAGTTCAGACCCTTTTCCAGTTGCAATGTAGGCAATAGCAGTGGAAGATGCAACATCAGCAAGTTCATTTGAAGTACAAAAATCACTCGTGACTTGGGTTGCTGCAATTATCTTTCTTTATAATTTCTGACTGCTAAGGGTGTGACTGGGAAGCTTGTGAAAACAGCACAGGGACAGAGGACAACACTCGAGTCACAAAGCATGCAAAGGTTCCTCCAGTAGCCTGGCCCTGTCAGATGGCTCCTGCTTAGAGGTTTCCACAAGAACAAACTCATCCTAAAATTCTCCAAATCCAGGACTCGCAGCAAATAAAATCATTTACTGACACTGTGCACAAATAAGACAAACCAACAGACCTTAAAGTTCTTACAGGAAGATTGCTTTTATGAACTTTGTGCAAGACATACATATTCTCGCACAGGAAGATACATAGGAGGGAGTAAAACAAAAGCAGCACGTGTACTGAGAAGAGGAGCCTTCAGGAAAGCAAGTGGGAAGGTGCACTTTGATAGAGCTGGGGGCACACACAGGCTGCTGTAAGCAGAGCACACTGACAGTTGCTCAAAGGCACGCTCTGTGCAGAGGTAGCCTATGAAAGGCAAACAGCAATATGCTGAAAGGTACAATTCATAAATACTATACTTGGAACACTTCTGTACAAACCAAAGCACCAATTTAAAATGATAATGACCTCCCTTCCCTTCTGCCAACATGCCCAGTAATCTGCCAATCTAACTTTAAGATTAAAACAGTGGATTAGGAGATATGATGATGTATTAGAAGTGTTGTGGAGTTAAAAATCAAAAAGAAAAATAAATAAATCCAATCTACCCCCAACTGGTTCTGTAAACTATAAACACCAAGCATATTTGTAAGCTGAAATGTGATTTTTGCATTACCCCTAATTAAATATTTTTTCCTCAAAACTGAAGATACACACTCCTCCCCCCCCCTTTTTTTTTTAATATACACTGACATTTACTTAAGTTGGCCAGATCCTCAACTGCTATAAAAATAATCTTCAACTTCAATTTAGTCACTGCTACAGAAAACTGAGTAAACCAGAATAAGGAAAAAAAGACTCTCTGCACTCATTACAACGCTAAGCTTTATCTGTGTTTTGTTCTTCTTGGCAATATGACCTCAATGCTTGGTTAGTCACTGAATTAAAATCTTCTACACATATGCACGCATGAATTGGCTAATGTAATAAGTGAAAAACACTTGGCATTACTGAAACATCTGGGCTAAAATTTTGATGGCAGATATTACAAACTGCAGTTCTGGCACTTATTGTGCCTCAGCTCCCTGAATGTGATCCATTCCATGTTCTTACAGAATGAAGGCAAGTGCTTTATTGATAACAGTGTTTCACACTTTTTAAAGGAGCGTCATCAACATTTTCCCAGATGAAATGTACTGAACTAGGTCCAAAACTACTACCAATTTAATATGGCCACACCTGCAACTGCTGAAATGCAGCCAGGCTATAATTGCTTTGGGAACCATAATCAGAAACAGATTTAATGAAAGATCTTAAGTATACAAGCTTTCAAAGAATCTTCAAAGTTAGAGTATTTCAGATCTTAATAGGGGTACTACATACACAGGCAGCGAGAACTTGTGATTAAAACAGGACAGAACCTTTGCAACCCAAGGCATGCCTCTGGTACTCAAGCTAACAGCTCTGCTGTGGCCACAAAAGCCAGCCCTGGCCCAGACCCTGCCCATTTACCACTCTCTGCTGACACATCGCCACCTCATGCCAGCTTCCCCCATCTCTCACTCCTGGCACTGCCCTCCCATTCAGAAAGTGCACTGATCATTCAGGTTTGACCAAACGGATTCTCCCCCCTTTTCTAACCTAAGGCCCACAAAACATTAACCACATTTTTTCTTCTTGTTAAGAAGAAATGTTAAGACTGCATATGTGTTCTTGAAACAAGAGGTTACAACTGGCACTGCCTTCTCTAGCATAACCCAGAGCTAGAGACGTGGAGGAATACAGAAACGCTGTTCACTTCTTTATTCGCTGCTCCTTCTAAACCATCTCCATGTAGGAAGTTAAAAGCAACCTTCCCCTATGGAAAAAACCAGCTGCACACTTCACGCATCTCATTTCACAGCTTTTTTTCTGTCTTTTATCCCTAGACAAGCTGCCTACAAAACAGCTTCTTCTCTCCAAGTTACAGTGCGTGTGGAACAAAGCCAGCCTCGCAAGTACAACGGGTTTAACACATACGCAGAACTTCAGTAGTCGCTGTTTTGAAATGCTCTTTTCAAACCCTCTGGGGAAATTAATTATTTAACAGCCACGTGTCAGAGAGATTTGTCTCACATTTGAGGGCTCCTCTTATCCTTCCTCCCCGAGGAATTTAGCAATACTCCTATGTTTCTGCAAACCGGCAGTTCCTTGTGGCAACAGGACCAGTCAGTGCAGATAACAATCAAGCGGACAATCACCAGAGCTGCCCCCAAAGGCCAGCATGCAATCCCCTGCTGTTGACTTAATAAGGCACCAAGGAGGGAAGCAGGAATGACCTTCCAATTGCAATGCCGCAGCTTAGCAAAACTGGCCATGACAAGCTGATCCTATTCTATTTTTTTCCGACCAAAGTTTATTTTCCATATCTCAAGGAAGCCATCCTACAACAAAAGCATCCATCTGCAACAGGCTCTGCGCATGTATGACAGCAGACAAGCTTTCCTATCTCTCTTTTGGTCTTCATTTAAGAATGGGATTATGGCCACTGGACTTTCCCATGCCAACAAGTCAAGGACGTAAGCTGGAAGCAAAGCACAGAATCATGTATCCTGACTTTCAATGATTTATGAAGGTCAGCAACAGCATTACATTCCAACCAATGCAAGCCAAACTACTCAATAGTATTTTCAGCCTTCTCACGCTGTTCACGGGAACAACATTTGAAAAACAGCACTGAAGATTATCATGGTACTCCGACACCCTACAGAACACAAGAAGAACCTAGCATAGCACTGCTCTTAAAGGAGACCCAATTTCTATCATTCCAACACAAAGAACTTTTCAGTGACTTCTTTATACAGCCTATACACATCATGTAGCACCAAGCATTAGGTCTAAGTCACTAAGTCCTACAGTACTATCCAGGAGGCTTGGGATGCTTCCAGTGCTTGCCCTTTTACTCACCTTCACTTGAAATAACCATTATGCATTTGTTTTCCACATGAAGAAATCTATCATTTCTTTTCAGAATGAATTCCAAACATCAAATTTAGGAATTTGAACCCTCATTTGAGAAGTGCCTGCACTTACAGGAAAATACATTAAATACAGCCAAGGAAATCTAAATAACCATGTAGGAAATCTTTAATTCTAGGCATGAATTAATGAAGATTTCTGCATGGAGTCAGAGTCTATAAGTACACAAGGAAGACAAACTCTATGGACAGCTTGAATTCAACCGGAAAATTTCTGAACACTTACCATTTAGAAAAATATTGAAAATGTCATCTCATGATAAAAGGAAAATGTACTGCAGTCTCAATTTTAAATTCTAGATAAACTAGGAACATATGAAAACTAAAGAAGTAAACAGCTATTTTGTGTGTTTAACTCCTCCCTTCTTTATAAGCACATAAAGGCAATATAGGTACAATTAAAACACAAATTGATATATTTTGGTTGTTAGGAAAACTTCTTCATAAAAATTCAACTGAGAAAACCAGTTTACATTCAATTTCTGAAAAAATAACCAAATCCAATAAGTAAAATCACTCTGAATACTGAAGGGTTAATATCTCCTATCATTTCTATGAGCAGCAGCGGTGCAAAAAGCAAAGTCAGACAAACCTCATTAAAAATGTTTCAGATTTGAAGGAAACGAGTCTCTTAAGTTTTCCATAGCTAGTTTGCCAGTTTAGAGCCTTCAGCAAACTGTACAGAACGTTAACACATTGCACATCTTTGGATAAGACCCCATCTGAGCTAGGGAAAAGGTCTGGAAAATGTCAGAGAACACTTTGAGTTTGTTTGCTTTAAGAAAAAGAAAAATCCAGTAAGAGATTATCCACAGCTTTCAAGGATGGTACAGGAAAGGCACTACTCCACAGCAGCAAAGCTAAATTAACAGGAGCTACTGTCAAAAGTCTCAACAGCTGCAGATCTCCCATGCATTCCCAAAAACAAGGGTAAGTTGCTTTAGAAGTGACAGTCAAAAATTAAGCCCGTACAATCACTCTATTACCTTACCCACCACAAACAGCAGATTCATTCATCAAAATCGTTCATTAGAAGTACGTGCTGATTCCTGGATTTTTGGTCTTAAGTACATACCCACAGAAGTACCAATGAGTAGTCAGAAATCAACACAGAAAGAAAAACAAACAACCTAACGTATTAGGATGTTCACCCGAGTTTTAACCTTCGGTGAAAACTCTACATTCATATGTGCAATGTAGTGTTTTTAAATCAAATTTTAAACAAATGAACCGAAGAATAATCAGACTGAAGTGCACTTTCCCCTTAAGACCATGAGATAAAAACAAATGTTTGGTATTGACACCCCAGTGTTATTTGTTTGAGAACAGAAAGAGCACACAACTTAAGAATGCCAATAAAAGAGCGCTAGCAGAAGAACAAAGCAGTCCACCCACAAACAATTATACAGTAATCGCTATTATCTCTCTCTCTCTCTTTGTGGTTTCTTATTTTGCTTTGAACACTGTTCCAGCAAGGACCAAAACGGGTCTGGCAGAACACTAACTGCTTCCTCCAAGCCCTAGCAGACTAAAGAACTGGCTTGCACGTGTTTCCGTTTGCCTCTTTATCCAGCAATAAAGGATTCAGGATTCCAAATACTGTGTTGAAAGAAGCACGTTTAAGAAGAGATTACTACATGACAGATGTTTAGAATGCCCAACAAGACCTTAACAACAGTCTCTAAAGTGAGAAAACAACATAATCCTCAAGTAATAAGCTTTAACCTGATGTTTGCAAACAAGTCACAAACTATTTTGCCATAGAGGAGTACCAAGCATGTGCAATCAGAAGTTCTTTCCACTCAAGTATCACCATGAAAGACCTCAAACAACTGCTGAAAGGAAATACTGCTTCCCACTGGTTTCAAAAAGTTCCTGCACAAAATGACTAAGACATCACTGCATCAGCTGCAGTGATCTTTGACATACACAGAGATGAAAAATCTATTCCACAACATGTTGCCATGTGTCTTTTATGCTTTTGAGAGAGGGAAAAACACCATGGTACATGCTTCCAGTGGTGTACACTGCTCAAAAGGGAGCAGAATAGTAGGAGATGTAGCCAACTGTCAGCAAAGACAAGACAAGACACATTCAATTTCAGCAGCAGATGTATTCCCAGACCTGACAGAACACAAAATTTCCCCTCTGCCTATGAAAACAGTGCTCTTCCCCAGGTGGGAAAAAAAATTCAAATGAGCAGTTGTACTTGTAATTATTGATGGAGATCCATGAGATATTTTCCACATCTTTGTAGAAAAGTTACTAAAGATTAAGAGGTTCTCCTTCAGATGTTGCTCTATTCGAGCAATAAAAATAATTCCTGAAGCTAAATTGGAGCATTCTACAAATAACCAAAGTCTCTTACGAAAAATCCGTACCTCTGCATGCAACAGTCACCCTTAATGAGACAACAACTCAAGCAATTTGTAAACATTAATGACTCATTCTGCGTTGTGACTTGAGGCATTAAAATCATATAATCATCAAGGTTGGAAAAGACATCTAAGATCATCCAATCCAACCATCCACCTATCACCAATAGTTCTCTCTAAACCATATTCCTCAACACAACATCTAAGCATTCCTTAAACACCTCCAGCAATGGCGACTCCATCACCTCCCTGGGCATCACAGCCTCACCACGTCCATTGTAAAAAAACTTCCTCCTTATGTCCAATCTAAATCTCCTCTCGTTCAGTTTCTCTCACTCCACACCAGTTGAGAATCAGCATCAAAAGTTCTTTTACAAACATTTTCCTAGAAATTAGTTCATCCCTCCTAAACCTAGAGCTGAACATAACAGTCCACATTCCTTCTAAGCTGAATTAGGAACTCTGCTGAAGTTCATACACCAATGCCACCAAACTGCACCTTTATGAATCAAACAATGATACATGCACCTATAAAGTGCATAAAATCTTGGGCTGCGCCATTAAAGTTTGCTGTCCATCCCTGACCTGCTAGGATGACTTGGTAACAATGTGCACAAATGGCACAAAATGAGGACTAAAATGCTATTAGGTGATACTGCAAGCTGATGTTAATAGTGAAAATGAGGAAGACACTGTAGAGGATTTATTTATAGTAATGAATGTAATTCTTCAGAAAAGTTGGAGTTTAACCTGTCATGAGTGCAGAGAACAAATGAATGATCTTAACTCTACCAACAAGAAATCAGAAAACGTGCCTCACTGATTGGCTCCTTCAGTCTTCCCAAATTACGGTAGAGTAGTAAAAGGTTCAGTTTGAGTGGGAAACTGCACAGATAACCAGCCAAACAGCCACAAATATAAGCATAAAAGTGTACTGGAAGTAGGCTCGTAGAAGGTGCTGAGGAATTATTTTAAAGTTTGTGATTTCTACTCCACTAAGACAGTTATATTGTCAGAGTAAGGGAAAAACACTTTTTCAGGACAAAACTGATTTCAGAGTAGAAGAGGTCAATGTGGACCTTTGGGACAGCTTCAAAAAGGGAAATCAGTCATAAAGCCAAATATGACCTACCAGAGTGAAACTATGTACGCTCACGTCTGGTCATGCACACGCAGGCTTGAGGGATAATAACTCAGACAACTATTCAGTAGACAGCAGGATACTGGGTCCCATGCCATAATATGCTGAGAGAATATTTAGCAACAACAAGAAAACATTTCAAAATCATGCTCACGAACAAAAATTGTGCGACCTCACCATTACCACTAGAATAGATTCTGACTATTTTATGAATGACATTATGTACCCTATCACTTGAAGAAAAAAAAAAAAAAAAGGTTTATTTCAGGTTTATTTATTTTATATAGTACACATGCTTATGTCTACTTTTTCTTCTTTTTTCTCCATTTACTCAGATCTCTGTGCAACTGCAATTTTTCTGCCCCTTCCTCCCCCCCAGCAGAATTTATCTAGATTAAAACTAATCACAGGCACCTCTTTAGCACAGTGTTTTCTAAAGGCAAACCATGGGGATGACTGAAGTGAAAATAAGAAATGCTAAAGTGATGCTCTCAGAATGTTCCAATCAACACTGACTCTTCCCCATGACTATCAGATCTGGCCTTCAATTTTTACTCAGGATTTGTTGTAAGCTTTGTATAGTGTTTACAAAGTTTAGTGTTTTCACATGGATCTCCCATGCGGAACCTAAATAACAAAGGCTTACATGAGCATGTAACAGCACTTGAGAAAAAGGAATTTCATAAACATTACTGAAAAGAGCCCTGCAAATAGGCTAAGAAAACAACTCCAAATAACCTATGAAAGCTCTCTGTTACATCTGTGTTGACAAGCACGTTTCAGTTTGCATTATAAATAAGACACTACAGATTTACATGAAGAATGCTGTGGTGTACTTCAAACAACAGAAAGAAGAAAACTCAGCCTTTTAAGGGGCCTCCTGTTTCCCATCCCTTCCTGCCTATTCCACTGTACCAGCATTACTTTGGTACAAACAACATGCAAAATAGGCAAGGAATCCTCTGAACTCCATGTGGACACTGGGAATACATGACATCAAATAAAATCTTCTGGATTAACACAGCCTTGATACTGACACACATCCTTGTCTGGATGCCCACTTCTTGTACTGTGATGCCTATAGCTGTATGTGGGAGGAATTCGTTTTGCTGTTTCATAACATTCAGCTAAGGTGGCGAGCCTGAAGCAGTTCTCAATTTCACCTGATTTTGTTTCTAGAAAGCTCAGTTATAAGAAGAATCAATTTCCATCTTGTTTTCTCTGCAGTCTGTGACCAGGCATCAGGGGGTGCCTATTTGCATGCAAAGAAGGGCCTTCCCCTCAGAGGGATTTACAAACTGCAGCCAACACACGGTAACTTTACCCAGAGGTGTAATAACATCCCTTTCAAAGCACACGAACAGCTATTAGTACTACTATAATTAATTTATAAAGGCAAATTAGAAGCTAAGACAATTGTTTTTAAAACCCTTATGCATCCTTCCACACAACTGTACTCTTACAGGCAGATCTTCCATTTATGTAGCGCAAAGTTCACCTTGGGCTGAGAGTCAGTGGAAAGCCAGTTAGCAATTCATGTGAGGAGCACAGCCTGCTTCTCAACATAAGGAGAAGCTAACTTTCCACCAAGAAAGGGGCAACAAGAGGACAAGTTATCAATCACTGCTCCACTCGTAGCCAAATACATTCCTGAGTAAGCACACCCAACACCACTAAAGAAGCCATTCATCCAACATGTGTATGTCCCGGTCTCAGCGCGTGGCAGTTATGTCCCAGGCAGCCAGCAGGTGCCCAGCATACCCTGCTCACCCTGCTGTAGCACGGCACAAGCTTACCAAGCACAGACCAGTTCCGGACAAACTCTCCCACTGCCTCCACAATCTGCACAGCCATGTGCGCACACAGCACCGTAGCCAAGACAACCTGCTCTCTCTACAAGCCTGGCCAACTTCACAGGCTAGGGCAGAAGAGCTGCACATATCCTTTGTGGCGGTTTGCCTTCCCCAGATAACAAGAAGGAAGATGTATTCTGATCTCTTCCAACTTAGGTACAAGCATCAACAAGAACTGAGGTGTGTTCAGCACTTCTTTTCTTAGCACACCCCTTGGCTCTCTATTTTTTTGAAGTAGAGACTGTAGAGACAGAGAACAAAGTGCCCCTAAATTATTTAAGAATAGAAAATAAGACTGCTTGCTAACCTACGTTCTAATGCCATTTTCCAAACTCACTTCTAAAAAACTTGTTATTGTTACCATCTTGCACAGGTTTGTAGTGTTCAAATTTGCCACTAGAGCTGCACTTTGCAGAGTTCAGAATCAGGAAGAACTTATCAGGGTTGACATTTTACAAAAGGGAGTTAATAGATAATTGAATCAGCCAGTGAACACACACTGGGAGCCAGAGAACACTGACTGAAAGTTCTAAGACCAATGGCCTTTTTTTTTTTTCCTTTCATTTGAAATATAACAGAAGTTGTGTAACTGTTGGCACTTTTCAAGAGCCACACTGACAGAAGAATAAACAAGTTTTCCTCTTTCCTAGTTGAATTGATCCACTCTCTACAACTAAAACCCTCCAGTAAGCACTGAGGCATACAGGGTAAGGAAAACTACAGCTAACCACTCCCTAGCAGATATTTGTCAAAAGAGTTAATGGGATAAAAATGAGACTTTATTCAAAGTAAAACGCATAAAGTAACTTGGACATCTAAAAGCAACCTAAATGACAATCTAACGAATGGCCACCCTTTGAAGAGCAAGAGACACAAGCTGAACAAAGCTTCCAATGTGCAATTAAGAACATTTCACCAGCTCCAATTTCATAAAATGCCACTACAAAACAAACAAACAAAGCTCACAAAAAAAAAAAAAAGCCAAAACCAACAACCACCTATTTAACTGAACCAAAAATTTTCAGTAATAAAAATACTGACACCAATAATACTGACATCAGAAAGTATCCCCATCTCTAAACCATAATAAATCAGGCCAGTACAGAAGCTAAACTCACTGTATTTGACCAACTCATTCACAGTTGGTTTGAAGACCTTCAGTAATCAGAGAACTTAACTGCATGCAGTTCTGTTTCCTTCCCTTAAAATCTAGTAAATGCCTTCTACTGTAAATTCAAACTGGATATCAAGTTTTTACTTCTTTTCTAATTTTAATCAATAACAGTAGTTTATACTGTATCACATTAGCCTGCTAGGTTGTCAGTTGGTATGGTAAGAAGCCACAGAGCTACTGCCATATTCACAGTGGAGAAGCAGCAGCTCACAGCTGTCTTCAACTATCAAATCACAGTCATTCCACATGGCCTTCTTAGAGTATGAATACACTTACTTTAGCTACTCTGACTTAATTCAGATAAGCAGATATGTAAGCATTTCCAACTCAGGCTGAACTGCTGCAGTGAGGACAAGACATTAACCACAAGAACAGACTAGCTTCCTGTATGCAGTATGATAGCAGACACTGCACTTGGACAAATGAAAATATCACACTCCCATACTAGAAAGGGGAAGGGAAGAAAAGGGGTAGAAGAAAACTTCACCACCATTCAAAACACAAGAATACTTTCTCAAGGGTATGATGCTGAGGGTGATATGCTCTCTTCCAACTCCAACAATTGGGTCAACTTAGCAATTCAGGCTTTCAGGCTTTAACAGCCACCCAATGAGATGCGTATCACCACTGCAAAGCACGGGCCTCCACAGCTTAGTTTCAGCATCTCAAAAGGTAGGCTGAATTTCCATTACATTCATCAGGCCTACATAGACACAGCAGCTTATGTTGTGTGTACCTTCATCAGCACACCAGTGCCCCCCTAAAGTCATTACATTACACATACACTACTACAAAACACATCAGTTTTGACTAACTGATCTACTGCAGTTCTTTCAAATGCCTTTTTTAATGAACTGTCATTTTCCCCTTTTCAAACATCACTCAGATAAAGGTGAGTCATTTGCCAGTTTGCAAAGCTCTGATGCAAAGCTCAAATAACTGTCTTCAACCAAGAGCTAGTCGATTCTGAGCATGACTGGGCAGAAATCTCACAACACAACCTGTTCCACTGGAGACTAAAAACTAGATTAACAGCCCTGAATAAAAAGCCATGTACCCAACCAAGGACAAACATGCAGTATTACATGCTCTTATTTACACAGTGACCAGCCTTAGGTATAGATGAGACCATGTTGAGAGCAGTGAACGGCTTCAGTCTGAAGACACTCAAGTCTGATGTCTCTGCATCAAGTACCCAAAAGGCTGAATGGCACAGAAGGTACTGCACTAAAAATAACATAGCAATACAAAACTTACTCTGTCCTGAAGGAAAATTTACACATGCTGCTTCCTACATTCCATGGCTTCAGACATACTCTGTGCCACCAGAAAAGAAGTAAAAATTTGGCCACATTCATGGCACTGCTCACACACAGAAATGAACACTACTTGCAAGCTCACTACTTCAGGAACATACACGTGGAAAATAAATTCCTTTATTACATTTGTCCCTTTATCACAGAAATAACAGAACAGTACCTCCAATTTATTTGGGATCATACATCCTGATGCAGCTTTGAAATGTGAATCAAAAGTCTGTTAAAAAAAGCAATGCTTTGAAGAGTTGCACAACAGACTCACTGATGAGAGACAAATAATCTCCAACAGCCTCCAGTTTGAGATATGCGTCAGATTTCTCCCTCAAGTGGTTAATTATGATTAGTAGTAATGCTTCCCCCTTCTCAGGTTCCTAGCAGTGAGTAGGTAGCCTGGAGGAAATCATTCTGCTGAATACCTGCAACAAAGCTCTTAATCATTGTGTTGAACAGCTGTTTTCTTCATATGAAACCACCCAAAACTTACATGTCATTGATGGTAACTTTACACTCAGATAAATCATTGCTGAAGCTCTGCCACAGCTCTTTAGAAACAAATATATAAGTAGACTGATATTACTGAGATGCTCTGATAATCCACCGCTGATGGGTGGAGATTCTACCTGCCTCCTATTAACAAAGAAGAAATAAAAGGACACAGATCTCAGACATCACACTGTAACCATTAGTCAGCAGTCACTGAGCTGTCAAATCTCCCAGCAGTTGTATGGATTTGGCCTTTCTACAAGTTATGTTCTGAGCACCTGCTCTCCACTGCCCTAGAGACTTCAATTTCTTTCAACACTACCCGTTGTATTGCATGATATAAACTGTATGTTTATACTGAGCACATAGAGCTATGCAGCTTAAGGTCTGAAATGCTTATTCAAGCAAACAATTTACAAGTGGCTTGAGAAAGCAGCACAATGAATCAGTGTAAAAAAAAAAAAAAACAAGGGAAGAGCACTATTTCCTATTTCTGAATAGCATTCACATATGAAAGCTTTACAAAGATCAACAACAAAATCAAGCATAATAAAGATACTGAAAGCGCTATCAGAAATGACTTGTTAACCATGTAAACCAACAGACAGTGCACGTCAGCAAGTTATGCTATTGTTTGGTCAATATTTCTCATTTGGCTTAATGAAACATGATGGATAGTCAAATGAGAGGCAGTCTTTCTTCATTACTCCGAGTCAAGCAAGTATCCCAATATCAAAGAGCAAAACATTTCAGCAGAACAGTATATTTCAACAATGTATACATCCTTTCACAAAAACACAAATGCTGTAGGAAGCAGCAATGATCTTTATAAATGTTACTTTGACATCTATTTCAGATTTTTTTTTAACAATTCCCTCAAGACAAAATACAGAAACAGCTTAAAACAAAACAAAAACAAAATAAAATCTTACGGCTTGAAATGCAGTAAGCCAGCCTGCAGTTGATCCTCCTGAACAGTTGCTTGTTGATTGGCCAAAGTATAAGTGTAAAGAGTTGAATGAAGTTAATGATCAGTCCTGACACTATAAATATGTAGCAGATCAGCAGGTGGCAAATGAACTGAGACTTCAGAAAGCCAACGATGTCCATGATTTGCTGAGAAAGCAAGAGGGTACCTTCAGACCCAAAATTCAGAAGTCAACCTGCAAAATCAAATAGTATCAGTAGTTACAGAGTGCATTTGTTTCTACAGACAGATTAATACAGATGTCCCACTGTACATTCAAATATCTGAACGAAAGTTAATGTCTTCATATTTAGAGTAAGGCCTGATTAAAATATTTACAAGAGTAAGCATGGAAAGAGACTATCATATTACTGTATCAATTTACATTTGGCTTTGGAAACAAATTTTCACATTTCAATTCTAATTCCACAAAACAAAAAAACACACAAAAAAAAAAAAATTCCACATGAGTGTGTGACTCCATCCCACGCAGAGTAATGCTCTATCAGGCCTCCATTGCTAAAATACGAGCAAAACAATCCACTCATGTTTTGCATTGTCAGTACTTCATAAGACACATGCTGCGGCCTCTGCTATATTTAAGAGCAGCTCCAAAATTTGCAAGTCTCAAAGAATGCTCTTTCAACAAAAGTTTGCTGAACGTTTTTCTGCAAGTGCTAATGATACTTTATCCTAAGAACCATATCACAGCTGGTACTTTTATCACACCCACAGTAGGATACTTCTTTAATTATGGTCCCATGGCTCCTCTTTAATGTTTGGTATTTTTTCCAACCTGAAATTTATTTCCTATTCAAGACTGTTCCATAAATTTCTCACAAAACAGCGGGCACCCCTCCGCATTACTACGAAGAACTGTGTGTGTGTGTGTGTGTGTCTGAGTCTGGGTAATCTCAAATGGCTACATTATGCAACACCCTAAAAAGGTGTTTCCAACTTTCACTTTATTCAGGACTATTTACTTTCAGATAACTTTACCAAAGGGTTTGCTTTACCTGCGTATACATACAAAAGTTCAAAACACTGCTGGCTGTTAAGCCACACTTGCTTAACAAACGATACTGTGAGATTTCTGCTCCAAAAGGAAACTGGCAAACTAGGACGCTTAACTACAAGTGTACAGTACTGGCAAGGTTAAGAACAATATTTTATTCTTTTACTTGACTGAGGAAAAGAATCCAATTATCAGAGGTCCCACTGCCTTCAGTGCAACCCAACGCAATTCTTTATCACATGCATGGTTTTAAACTATACATAAATAAATAAAAATTGAAATATATTTTACAGCGTCACTTTCCTTAGTACGTCCCATGCATAATCAAGAAAGGGTCTTTAAATACACACTCATCACCATGCATATCCATTCCAGAAAACAGAGAAGCACACTGATGGTAGACATAGGAGCAGCTCTTCTGATTTTAAGCATTATTCTTCAGTATGCGCACAGCCTCAGACTCCAGTGTTACCAGAGGAAGACAAAAATTCAGAAGTTTTCTGCCCCACTGCAGAAGAAAGTGATGACTCATTTCATCTGAATAATGTTGTTTCAAACAAAAACTTCTGTACACACTCACTCCGTTCTTGTCTATGGAAAGTAAATGTAATGTTTGCAGCTTTATGTTTGAATTTTTGCCTTCTTCTGCACACTGTTCCAAGCATGCTCCCAAACGAAGAGGTAGCAGCAGCTTCCAGCCTTACGAGCTTGTTCCCTTGTTACATTCAAGTACCCGTTGATTTTGGCAGAAGAGCAAAAGCTTGACTATGCACAATATACACAATTTGTTCAATTATTCCTTGACAATGTAATTCTGACAGTTATGCTCCATAAACCCAGTAAGGAAACATCAATACCAGCACTAACCCACAACCCAGCAGTGTTTCCAGAAAAACAGCTCTTATGTTACTTAAAAAGGTTTGTACAATTTTGGAAATGACCGATTCAACCTTAGCAGCCGAGAATCCAGAGGAAATGTTCTCTAGGCCAAGTATACCAGCCTGTCAAAAACCACACTGAGCCTCTGCAGCCATCACTACCACCAACTCTTGGCTCACTTGTTTGGAGAAAAAATACTAAGATACAATCTCTCCTTAATCAATACCCTAGTCTTTTGAATGTGGTTAAGGAGGAGGTGCTGCCACACTGCACCCTTCCTAAACCATTTCTCCTTGTGAGGCACAGGAGAGTTTGCCCACGAAGGAAGTCCTGAGACAGTATTTCCAAATACGCCAATCACAGGCAATAACAAAACAGCACCTGTCAGCATCTCAGGGAATTAACTGATAAAAAAATCGTAATGCCCTTCCTTTTAGTTTATACAAGCCCGCATTATGTGAAGAAGTGAGTCTAGATCAGCGTCCTGAAATGTTTGTTTTACTGCCCTTGCTGACTATGCTTACTGCAAGAATACGCTTACACACAAGAATTGCTACAAAGCAATAGGAAGATATTCAGCCAGGTTTTCAACCACAAGGAAGATGAAGCAAAAATTAAGAAAGAGAATCTGAGTTGTGGCATGATTTATATAAAGTGTTTATGGCAGTCCCAAGCCTATTATTAGCAGTTAAAATGCATCCTTTGTGGATGACAGACATTGTTCCCTTTATCTTGCTGCGCTACTCAATATCAAAGCAGACACCATCTGTAGCTCAGAGTTGCAGAGCAGGCCTGTGTTCATTGTAGTAAGCCATGTCATTATACGTGTAAAAAACTTTTCCAGCTTTGACCAACTGTGTTTCCTATGATGGTAGGCAATTTATTAGCACAGCTATGCCTGAATACCTTTTTCTTTGCTGTAAGTTAAATAGAATGAGAAATGTTGTCTAGTAGGAATTATTGTAATGATTTATCCTGGAGCCCTCTGTCTCACTCTGTCAGGATAAAATCAAATACTGAACAGAGGGAAATAATAAATGGTAATAAAACCAAGTTTTGAATGAGTATACAGTGAAAAAGTAAAAACAATACTTCTCTAATTCAGACTGTATTACTTTATTCAGTATCAGGATTCGATAATTTATTTAAAACTGTTAGACAGAAAGAAAAAAGTGGTTTAAAAAACTGCAAAATACCTGAAAGCTCGAAGATCAGTTTTATCTCACTGTCCTTGCTTAAAACTGATTAAAAGCTTTCTGTGTTAAGACTTTTTAATTCACAAAGTTCAAAGGAGAAAGTATCCAAAGAACCACTGATGAAATAAAATGAAAGCACGACCTACTTACAGTGGAGACCTGGAAACTCAGCATTAGATAATTTCAACAAAAAATCTCCAGTAGTAAGCAGGTGATTGACAGTGTTTAAGGAGAGGAAAAGCAGTTGATTGACAGATTCTGTGAGGAGTAAGAACTCACCAGAATGCTAGTACATCAGATCATTTTATCCCCTGCAACAGTGGTTAAGCTACATTAAAATGCTATATTTTATGTGCATCATTTACTTCATGTTGAGTCTATGAAACAAAGCTTCACAGAATTAAAAGAGACACTGATAAGCTGACTGTGATAAAATGTATTTTCTGCCTTATTGTTTGATGAAGCCACAGTGGAATACTTAAAACTCATTTCTTCCTCATGCTCATACTTCAGATATGAGATTTCAATTTGTAAAGCTCCCATGAAATGTTTTACAAGTAAACTAAAACTACTCCAGCAGTACCACTGAAATGAACGCAATCTAACTTTCCAGAAAGACATTAGAGATATTGGTTGTATTTTAGTTTTCTGAGAAGTACTGAAACTAGAGATTACTCTTCTCTTCTGAATAAATGAAAGTTATTTATCCTCCACAGCACTAATTCAATGTTTTGTTTGCTCACACAAACATCTTCTTCAAAAGTTTTTTTTCAGTATGATACTGATAGGATTATTTCCATTACTCAAGCTCCAAGAATAGCTGCTCATTCTTTATACAGGCTATAAAGAAGCTGAAAATTAATCTTCAAGAATCAAGCCTGATCTTGTCAGAGCTTAATTTCTAAGAGTTCAGAGGAATTTCTCCCAAACGCTCAGCCTTACTTATGTCCCCCATGGGTAACATCAACATCACACAGCTCTAAGTGATAGAAGGACAAGGTCTTTAGTTCTTAATCCACAATGCTAGTTTAATAAACAACACTGATTTTCCTTATAGATAATGGCTGAAAATTACAGCAGTCTTCTATAAAACAAAAGGGCCAGTTGATGCGCTTTCTCAGAAGCTATTAAGATCGGATTGCTGCCAAGAAGCTCTCTTCTATTAGACACCCCTTAAACAAGTTAGGAAAAAATGGCCAGCCAGCACATCAAAAACAGATAGGAATGTTCTTTAATAACAATTTCCAGTTGGATATGTAACAAAAGACTCTAACCTCAAATGTCTGTCTCGGGAACAGGTCAACAAGCATCTATTCACGTGATTAAAAGGTCCTAAGATTAGGTTTAAAAGAAGACTCTAAGATTTTAAGCTAATATTGTATATGCTTACAACTGCAGGCAGGCCAGTATTTTCAGAAAAGCATGTTTCAAGCCTACACAACACATTTGCTCATGTCTACTCTTTGATAAAGTGCTAGCACTTTAAACACTCTGCTGCAAGTTAAGGAAGAACAAGCATACGGTGATGACTCCTTGCATTTTCTTGTCTAAATTGGATTCTTGGATAGAGAAGCGTAAGCACAGGTCATGTTACAGTAGTTTCTGTACGGCCTCTAAACGCCTTTCAATTGCCATCAGAACAGCAGAGATAGCAGCATTGTATTTCATATCAGAGTTTATCTCAACACTGTTTCTGTATATGGAAAATAGAGACAAGCCACAGGAAGTCCTTGCGCTCTTCCAGACACTGGGCAACAGCAAGGCTGTGTCCACAGGTGTATTTGCTTTCAAGGGGCATGCATGCCATGACAAAAAAAATAGTCTGAAGGGTTACCTATGTGCTTCATGCTTAATCAGGATTTGAATCCCTTCTCCCTCTCCCTTGAAGGCAACTACCAAAGCATCATCTCTTCAGAAAAGTCTCAGAGTGGGAAAACACTTGAGCACATCTTACACCCTTTCCCTACAGTTAAAGAAATTCCTGAAAGCTTTCCACCTTTCCTGAGTGGTCACACATCCCCTAAACTGCTTATTTTGTAAGCCACACAGCTCCAAAGGAGAGATCACCCCATTTGGCTGTTTTAAAGGCTGAAGAATGAATACTATCTACCAGCGAGTTTCAGGATTTTCAGCTTGGAGATGACATATATATTGGGTTCACACGGCAAGATTTTGGCACTGGTGGGATGGACTCTGCAAGCTCAGCCCAGAAGCTGCCCCTTGTCAGATCAGAGACCAGCTCCAAGCCAACTTCAAAAGGGACCTACCACTGCCACAGCTGAGCCATGAGAGGACAGTGGGTATACCCCTGGGAAAGCAGCTTTAAGGCAGAGGAAAACTGTCATGCAGCAGCAGCTGGGAGAGAGGAGTGAGAAATGCAAGAGAAAACAGCCCTGGGGACCTCAGGGTCAGTGCAGAAGGTCCTCCAGGCACAGAGCAGCAGCTCCCTGCAGCCCAGGAGAGACCCACGGCAGAGCAGGCTGCCCCCTGCAGCCCGTGGGCACCACGCAGAGCAGATCTCCACATGCAACCAGGGAGCAGTCCATGGTGCAGCAGTGGATAAGGCCTGAAGGAGCTGCAGCCCATGGAGACCACTCCAGTCCTGAAGAATAGGCCCTGTGATGTAGACCTGCACTGGGACTGTGCTTGGAGAGCTGCAGCCTGTGGGATGCCCACGCAGGATCAGTTCAGGAAAGATCCCACCCTGAAGCAGAGGCAGACAGCGATCACGAAGGAGCGGCAGAGGCAGAACTTCATGGATTGACCACAGCCCCTGTTCCCTGCTCCCCCCGTACTGCTCGGAAAGAAGCGGCAGAAGAGGGCGAATGGGGGGAAATGGATGTAAGGCAGGAAGGAAAAAGTTTTTAATTCACTTTTAGTTCTCACTGCTCTAGTCAGTTAAGTAATAAATTACATTAATCACCCTACACTGAATCCGTTTACTCCATGACAGTAACTGCTGAGTGATCTCCTTGCCCTCACCTCAACCCTTGAACCTCTTTGCAGCCTGTTTTCTCCATCACTGCTTCGAGGAGTGGGAGTGAACAAGCAATGTGGTGGGAATTTATCCGTTAGTGAGGAGACACCATACTATACAACTGTTTTTTATTTATCTTCTATTAACATAGAGGCAATTAGCATCACAGAGTCCAAACTAAAGAAACAGAAGTAACCCAAGTTTTTTTCCCCCCTATTTTCTTCTGACTGTGACCTAATGTCAGGACAAGACAGCCTCACCAGTCCTTCACACCTGCCAGAACAGCATGCATATTGTCTGCTGGTAAAACAGCTGCTGTTTGCCCTGACAGCATCACAGCTTGCCCCCTTACCACGTGGAAAGGAATCATACAAGAGAAGCTGGCTATCCGGGAGAGGTATGCACAGCAGAGGAAAGGGAAAGCTACTGACAAGTTTAGGTGAACAGCAGCCCAATCTTGCTTCTTCCAGAAGAAGCAAATATTCAGGAAGGAGGAAGCTGAAAGATGGTACCAAAGTTGGGCAATCCAGAACTCCTGGGGATGCCGAGTTTAGGGAACACAGGATCAGCAGAGCTTGATGTTGAAGGAAGCATTTATTTGATAAGGGTAAACTCCTTGAAGTTAAGCACTTCTTTTCCAGGCCCATACAGAAAGTCTCAGAAAACGTGTCCGGATGAAGCACAGCAGTCACCTGGTGTACAGGATAGGATGTTCACAAAAATGGCAGTAGAAGGCAAATTGCTTCCTTCCTGTATGCCAAATATTGCTTTTCAGCAGTTTCTCACCCAAGTTCCTGGATTTTAATACTGTACAAAATATATTTTTCTCAAAAGCACAACTATCTGCTTTCTCCTTGGGAAAAAAAAAAATAAAAGAAAGAACTGCATGAAGATAGTTAAGAGCTGAAATACTCTTATCAGAGTTCAGTTCTATATACCACAGAGCTCCCCCAATTCCTCTTACTTTCCCTGTGTCCATCAATCCAACAAGTTACCTGTCCTGCCAGCAAGGACAATATAAACACTAGCCAAATTTAGACATTGAGCAAGAGAGCAGAAATAAACAACAAACACAAGCTTACAAGAAAATACGTAAGAATCTAAGCAGGGTGTGAACTAGACCGTCTCACAGATGGAAGTGACCTGGACAGTTCCTCAAGATGTAACTGAGGTGAACAACACAATCCAGGACAAATGTCTGTATTGACTTGCAGCCAATGTCATACTTGCTCTCAGCAAGTCTTCTACCAAGACACCAAGATCAGTGAGTGATCAGCCTGCTGCCAAAGTACAGAAGGCTCAAACAACGGGATCTTAACGTCTGCAGCAAATCCATCCTCATATAATATAATAGATATACTATGTATACAAGTGTAATATATTTTATATATACATATGCATGTGTTTGTGCTAATTAATGAATTTACACAGAACACTCGAGGTGCAGTATGAGCCACATGAGGCAACTGCACATTTGAGAAACAGAGATGAATCCTCAGCACACAGCCTGTGGGAAATACCTCAGTGGTGACATCTGTAACATTGCTTACGCTCACAGAAAACTAACAAATTAAAAATAAAGGTGGGAGGGCCAGGAGAGCAGGATGTTGCCACTTGCATCGTGGCACTTATCCAGAGTCAAGGGCACACTTCACAACCGCTGTGTTGGGCATTTCAGGAACAGATCCAGCACAAGAGTAGCTAGCAAATTCTGCAATGCTTATTATAAAAAAGTTTTTCAGAAGAGGTGGGATGATGGGGGCTGGAGGCAACAGGCAAAGGCTCATTCGGTAGCTCACAAAAAATACCTCTGGGAGTACTCTTCACTGGAAGCTTCTCTTGCGAAGACTCAGTTATTTTTTTTCTTGCCCAACACTGATCACTGCTGTCTTTTCAATGATCTGTACATCACATTCACAACAGAAGGGTTAGAGCTATGTACAGGAACTGCCGACACTCCTGACAGACAAAATCCTTCCCCTGCATCCACACCAGCTTTAGGTATGAGGCACCAACAAAACACAGGTCACATCGTTAGTTTAAAACTTTAAATACTTTATACTCCAGTCCTTACCCCTAATTAGGTAATTAAGAAGTTAAGACTACAAAATTATCACCTTTAACTCCAGGTCAGCAGCAGATATCTTTCTACACCACTAACACACTGTTTTATGGAGACAGTTTTGCATTTACTCACAATGGACTTAGAGCATGAGCAACTCCATTTGTACATATGGAAGATCAGATTCCTTATTGATAGGATAAGAAAACACTACAGCTTTTTGTTACTCATTTTGGATGAAATCAATGGATGGATCCATGAAAAGCTCCAGTCATTCAGCAGGCATGACAAGGTCTGCCTTGCTACTCCTGTCATAGACGCTGGGAGCTCACTAAGATGCTGCAAAGCTTGACAGTCACATGGCAGAGCCAACTCCAGAACAATGACTTGCCAGGTTTTCAGGGTCCATCCTCCTTCATATGCCTTCTTGCTGGTGCTCCAATTTCCCTTGCAACATCTGACAGGCCAGGTACAAATAACTGAGAGGGAAAGGATACACCTAGAACGCTAGGCAGATGGCGTAAGAAGTATAAATGCAGACTTCACAAACTAGGATGCATGTACTGATCTAATGGTCTCTATTTTCCCTCCATTTTTCTGTTCCTCAAGAAACAGGAATCTAGCATTCAGCAAGTGAGATGGGGCTGTACCATAAACTAGAAGGTACAGTTTTCATACGCATGTACCAGTACAGGCTGGGGGATGACCTGCTGGAGAGGAGCTCTGTAGAGAGAGACCTGGGTGTCCTGGTGGACGACAGGTTGACCACGAGGCAGCAGTGTGTTCTCGCGGCCAGGAGGGCCAGTGGCATTCTGGGACGCATTAAAAAGAGCGCGGCCAGCAGGTCAAGGGAAGTGATCCTCCCTCTCTACTCTGCCCTGGTGAGGCCTCATCTGGAGTACTGTGTCCAGTTCTGGGCTCCCCAGTATAAAAAAGACAGGGATCTCTTGGAAAGAGTCCAGCGCAGGGCCACAGAGATGGTGAAGGGCCTGGAGGATCTCCCCTATGAAGAAAGGCTAAGTGAACTGGGTCTCTTTAGCCTTGAGAAAAGAAGACTGAGAGGGGATCTGATCCAGGTTTATAAATATCTGAGGTGTGGGGGACAAGGTGGTAAGGCCAGACTCTTTTCAGAAGTGTGTGGAGACAGGACAAGGGGAAACGGACAGAAATTGCAGCACAGGAGGTTCTGCACGAATGTGTGCTCAAGAACTTCTTTACGGTGAGGGTGACAGAGCACTGGTACAGGCTGCCCAGGGGGGTTGTGGAATCTCCTTCTCTGGAGATATTCAAGACCCGCCTGGACGCCTACCTGTGCAACCTGGTGTAGGGAACCTGCTTTGGCAGGGGGATTGGACTCAATGATCTCTTGAGGTCCTTTCTAACCCCTATGATTCTATGATTCATACTGAATTGACAGTGTTGCGTGCACATGCACACAATAAAAGTAAACTCCTGTCACTGTTTGTATCCAAGAAGGAATTAACGGAAACAAGCACCAAGTTCTCCCTCTTCCTGCAGACCCAGGTGCTGCCAGGGCACACAAGTCAGGCAGCATTCCCTGCACTTCCTCCCCGCAGGGGTATGAGGGAACAGCACATACCTCTTTTGTGAAGGCCCACAAAAGCTTCCAGGACAAATCAAGATGCAATTAGCAGTGCTGGAAAGGAGAAGTGCCATCCACCTGATTACAACTCCAATGAGTTGTTAGGTTGGTTGGATTTTTTTTTTTTTCATCTTCTGACAGTAATTTTGAACTTTGACTGTATCCATCAGCTAATTTGATAGCATTTTTTAATTAATATGAAAGAGCACGCATTAATATGCTCTCTGAATACTGAAGAAATGCTAAACAAAATAAGAAAATCTTCTGTTTAACAAGCCTTATCTTTGTTCACCTCTAAGTAGTAATTAAATTTGGCTGTATGCGAGCACATGACAGAGAAGAGTATGAAGTACCCGAATTTCTCCTTTATGAAGATCACACACAACAACTGAAACGGCACAAGATGTAGCCTGCACCAGTCACAGGAAAATACTTATTTATTGTATTTTCCATGCATGCAGCAGGGAAGCTTCCAGATGTACTGATCCAAGAAAAGCAACTCCTACCTCAGAGAGGTAACACCCATTACTTAGAAACACATGGGTCTTACAGCTAAGATTGTTTTGGCATGTTCCCCTCCCAAGAAATAATACTCTAGCATCAGCAAAAGGCTCAGCTGCACCCACACACCAATCAATCGGACATTCAGATGCCAGGTTAAAAAAAAACAAAAAACAACAACAAAACAACAAATAAATAATGGTAACTGCTTCTTATCTACGCTTCAGTGGTCACACTGCATCAGTTTTCACTCATCTCTTCCTCAAAGACATCAGCTTCAGAACTAGAACTGTTTTGCTACACAATGAACTCAGAACTCATCCAGCCTCCTCATCCTCCCCCGTCATCAGTCCCCTAGCAGACTGATTTAATCTGACAACTCCAGAGAATAAAAGCCTTTATCACAGACATGGGCTTTATCAAGTCCAATAATAAAGGGAAGTTTCATTTTGGTCCTCATTCAAATCCTGCTGAAGCCAAAAGAAATCTCCTGACAAGCTTCACTTGTAATTTGGAAAACGTTATCCTCCAGAAACTGCCAAGTGTCATACAATTAATGTACTCTCAGTACCTAAAGTTATAGCTAGTCAAAGCCACCCGGACTTCAAGCAAAATTATTTATTTGGAGATGATGCATTTACTTGACCTGCATTAACTTGCAGGCGTGCCAAGATGCTACAGTTCCTAAACATTCTGGTAAGAATCCAGTAGCATTTTTACAAACTTTCTAGGAAGGAAATTAAGTACGTCAACACCAACCTGGATTTCCACTGCACAACTTCAGGCGCCTAAACCCTTCAAAAGTCTGTCTTTGAGCCTTTGTCCTGGTAATTTCAAATGAACACAGGACAGTCTTACAAGGTTTCATTTCAGAATGAAGCTTTTCTGTCCCCATCTAAGGAGAAATACAGCACTTAGGCACACTCTCAAAGGGACATGCATATCCACATGAAAACAAGGCAGCAACACAACAGAAGCTCAAGGAATTTGGAAACCACAACCTCCCAGTTATCCTTCTGCTCATTTATAACCTTTCCGTGCCTCGACACCATTGGGTGATGAAAAAGGACTGTCTCTTTCAATCACTTTGCTTCTCTAGATGCTTGTTTTACAGTCATTGGTTGTGGGAAGTCAGAGGTAACCCTGCCTGTTGATTTGACACTGATGTTACTGAGTTGTTTTTAAATCCAGTTTTCACTAGTATTAGATCAAAGAAAAAAACTGTAAATGCCTGTGCAAGCTTCAGCACTGTCTAAACACATCCTCAGAACCATAAAATCAACTAAAGCACTGTTAACCCTTGACAAACCACCCGTGGCAAAGTGGAAAAATCTCAATTCCATTTCGAGAGTCACCAGCTACACAGAGTGCTTCCAGAAATGCAAAGCAGCATCTGTAAAATGGTATTTCCCCAAGTGCTGAAAAGCATGGGAATAAGAGAAAAACAATGATATGTGAAGAAAGGAGCAGAAGTCAGTCATTATTTACCCTCACACAGCTGCTCTCATGTGAAATCGCTTGCAATTTCTAACACATGGATTTCCCCCAAACACTTTCTTTTCCTGTCTCTAAAAACAAGTATTCAGTTAGGTGCCCTGCTGTTCTCTGAGAAGCAAAAAAAGGTTGCATGATCTGCCAGCTGAGTCTGTACAAGCAAGCCTTTCCAACCACCTGGATCCTGCTGGAGAAACACAACTGAAATTTGGCTTTATTGGTCAGATAAAAAGCAAATAATGTCATATTCTGACATATTTGTCTGAAATTTTGCATAGATAGTAAATAATCATGCATGTACTCAAGAGCACAATGCTAGTCTCTGCCTGCAGCTCCTGAACTTCAGGCACATAAACCCCCCCAACCCCTCAGTGATCTCTGACTTTCTTCCAGCCTAGAACTGGTTAACTGCATTTCCCTGTTCCTCTTATTTATGCTACAGCAAAAACCTCAAGCCAGGTCAGTCCACTTGCAAGCAACAAATAATGACTTCTGTGTTAAACTGTGCCATTATGAGCTTAACAAAGCAGACAGAAGGGACGAAGGTGAAAGTGGAGTTGTAGAACTAAGAAGATTAAGTTCAAAACAAAGATCAGACCACTATCAGGATGGTAACCCAGCACCTCCCAGCTGTGGGCTCGCTATAGCTGGTGGCCTACCCCATCCAGCTTCTAGTGCTCCTTGTGTTCCCTTTCAGGAAAACCACTTCGACCATCTTTTCCTCACATGATCTAAGAGCAGACTTTACAGCATCACTGTCCTTGCCACAGAACACAGTTATTCTCACTAATTTTCATTTCCTCTTTTTTTTGACCTCACCTTAACCCTACCACATCTCCACTGAATCACTGGAGGAGGAAAGGGGAAAAAAGAAAGAAAAAAAAGCCAAGAAAACGAAATGATTCAGCAGTTTCTGGGAAGCACAGGAGCATTAGTCAGAGGTGACAACAGTAATAGCCAAAGCAAGCTGTGAATGGTGACCAAACAAGGGACTGCTGGATACACTTCCCCAAGACCCTGAAACTAGATAGCTAGAGAAAGCCAATGCTCACCTCAGACAGTCGAGAAAGAGACACGATCAGCTGCCCAGCACCAGTGCTGAAATCAAGTGAGCATACAGGTACTGCCCTCCAGCCATGTTCCTTTCTTACAGACAAGCTCACTGCATCCCATCAAGCTAAACAAACACACCTGGGCAGACAGCTGCCCTGTATAAAGTTCTCTACAATTAAGGAGACCAACAGCTGCAAAAGCTTTCATTGACTAAAGAATACGCACAGTGCTCTAAAATGCATTGCTGCTCTGTTGCTCTGCTTCTCCCTTATCAGGATATAAGCAACAGCAGTGGTGATGCAGTTGTCTAGGGAAGTATTACTCTACATCAAGCAGCAGACATTTGACTTCTTAAAATTACTAACCCAGGTCCTAAAGGCTGCAGGCACATGCGCAAGAATGACATTCGCTAGACCCAGCAGAGTCCTAACAGTACCTGCCTGCACCGAGGAGATTTCCATGGGTGCTCTTCCCAGCCTTCATCTTTCAGCAATAAAATTAAGGTCTACAGAATGGGACGGTAAGCCACCTCTTTTCAGCAGGACGGAGCACAGCCCTAGGACTCTCTCCCTTCACCTTCAAGATGGCCTTTCTCCTCTATGCTGTGGTAAGCACATTAGGCTGTAAGCAATGCACAACCGTCACCCCAGGAAAGCATGGCTCCCTCCTGAGAAGCTGAACTCAGTTTCACTGCCTCCCAGTTTTGGCTGGATAGAGCAAGGCCTGCTGCAAAGCAGCTGCCTCCTGACCAACAATCACTGAGTCCCAAGAACCATAGTCTAGGTGCTGCTCCCAGAGCTATCCCCTGTTCTGTGCCTCTAGGCCAGCACTGTCCCCTCTGCACAGTTTCTCCAGTCAGAAAATACTATACTTACAGCTTCTTGCGAAGCACATACTAACATCTGTTATTTAAATGCTTACCAACAATTCAACCAAACTTTGCTTAAGAGCAACTACTACCCACCAGCAGCTTACAATACTACAATACCTCCTCTGTTCATTACAGGCATATTTTGATATATTCTTCCACGTGAACTCTGGCCCTCTTTCTTCTGTAACACACTGCTACCATTTCATTTTTAGATACAGCTTATTCAGGCATTGTTACGTGGAACGTTAAAAGGAAAAAAGCAAAGCTGTGCATAAATTTATAAAAATTCCAACAATGAACATAAATGGATTTTCATCCACAGTATGGCAGCGTGTATTCAGAAAAACTCAGCATTACATCTGCCACTAACAGCTAGAGAAAGTTGGCAGGCAGCAACTGACAGCGAACATTCACAGCACATCAACTCACTGTGGTCAGCAAAGGTAGCCCTGGTATATTATACACTGATTAGTGCACGTTTAAAGTGCTGTTAACGTCCATTTGGGTAGTGAAGAAAGAAGGCCGCAGCTTTCAGCTGACCTTGCTCTTCACTCCTGCTTCCACGCTCCGCCGGCTTTTAGTTCCCTTGCAACTCATTCTCAGGGAGAAGTGGTTATCGGCAGCGGCTGAGGCTACGAACATCCCACAAGTCCCAGGGCTAGGCTCACGGCTGCTTGTACAGAAGCGCTCGTGGGATGTTTTGGGAGAGGGTGGGGGTGAGAGGGAGCTTCTCACATCCCTCTCCCACTTGCGAAGGATTTCAGTTCCCATGCAGCAGCAAGGTTATGCTGTCCCACACAAACACCTGCGTAAGTAAGGCACATCGCTCCTACCGCTCTACGCGTAGTGCTGAAATAGCGTTAACTCACGAACGTACGACAACGACCCAGACCCTCCCCGTGACATCGTTTAAGCAGACTCTTTATTCTCTTTTCAGCCTTAAACGCGCACACGCTCACTGAGAAATCGCCACGGAGCCTTAGTTTCACGACCCCTCCTCGGCGCTCCCCCCACGCCTGCCGCTACCACCAGCCGCAACACCTCAGTCGGCTCGTGGCCATTGTTTCCTCCGCCCTTCGAAGCCTCCTTAGGAAGGCAGAGGGAAGGAGAGCAGAGCTCCACAGGCGAGCGCGCCGCCAGCCAGAGGCTCTCATCCTCGCCACACCTCGGTTCACGCCAAACAGCCCCGCTACCTGTGCTTGCGGCCGGGCTGTGCGGGCAGCACTACACGGAGAAGGCTACAGCCCACCATCCCCACCACCCCCACCCGTTTCCCCGGCAACCCCGCCGCGCTGACAGGGGGGACGGCAGGAGGCGGGGGAACTCCCCCCCCCACCACCCGACCGGGGCGAGGCCGCCGCTCTCCTCCCGTTTCCACGGAAACCCCGGGGCGGTGCGAGGCGCCGGAAGATTCTCGGCGGCAGACTCGGCGCGGCCGGCGGCGGCTGCGGGGGGGGAGAGCCGGCCCCGAAGCGGCGGGCGGGGGACGAAGCGAGGAACTCGTGGCCGCTGCCCGCCTCGCACCGCGCGCACCCCCGCACCCCGCCCGGCCGCCGGCGCTGGTGGCTCGGGGAGGACGGCTCTTTGTTGTCTGCTTCCAAACCGGGCGCGCCAGCCGGCTCGAGAGGAGTAGCCCCGCAGCCCCTCCGGCCGCCAGGGGAAGAGCACGTACCTGGCGCCGCCGAGCCTGGGCATGGGTGCGCGCTGAGGCGCCGGGAGCGGGCGGCACCGAGCCGAGCCGCGGCTCGCCAACTGCCACTAGTTTGCACGCGTCGGGAGGCGGCCGGCTCGGGCGGGGCTGCCTGGCTCCACCCGCAGGGCGTCTCCCCGGCCCCCTCGCCTTCCCTCCCCGCCGCCATGTCACTTCCTCCCCGGCTACGGGGGGGAGACCTTTCCCTGCGCCTCCGGGGCGTTGGGGAGGGCTGGTCCCCTTTGGGACGAGCCGCGCTGAGCCCTGGCAGGGATGGGAGTGGGGTAGGGATGGGGAGGGCTGGGCTGTGGCAGCACGCAGGCCTTCTGGAGACGGGCTGCGGGGTGAAGGGCACCTGTGTGCATCTGCTGCTTGAGGGACAAATCCGGGAATAGAACAGAGGCAGCACCGTGAGGGATGCAGGTGGCAGCCATGCGGGCGAGCAGCGCGTATCCTGACGGGCTGCGGTCGCCGCCTGCGGGAGCGCAAACGTTTGCTGTCCGGCTTTGGCCGTAGAGTCAGGAGTGGCTTCCTGAATAGGGACCAGCAAGAACCGCGTCTGTTAAATACCCAGAGAATCAGACGGATGGTGTACTTATTTTTAAGTACTTTAAGCAAACGCTAAACCACAGAAGTCTAGACTGGATGTGAGGGAGAAGTTCTATACAGTAGAGGTGCCTGGAGAGGTGATGGGATACCTGAAGACGTTCAAGGTCAGGCTGGACAGGGCTCTGAGCAACCTGATCAAGCTGTGCCTGGCCCTGTTCGTTGCAGGAGAGTTGGACTAGACGGCCTTTAAGGATCCCTTTAAACTTGAAGGATTCTGCGTTGAAGTTGTTCTATAGAGAGGCAGAAGAAGGACATGAGCAAGATTTCCTAGCTAGTTCCAGGAGCACATTCAGTATCAAGTAACAGGGAAACATCCCATCTAAAATGCATCACGTAGGAAGGGCAAGATGCTGTGTCTATCACAGAGCAGCAAGGGCAGGGCAGCTGCACAAAAGAGGGCAAGTGCGGAGCAGAGAGCTGACCACCGCACCAGCAGTAACCTTGCCAGACAGAGCACAGTGCAGGGAGCAGTGTCCGCTAATGATCCCCCCACAAGATGAAGCAATAAGTGATGCAGAGTTTGTTCAGGCAGTCTAACTAGGAGACGGGGTCAGAGATGGAGTCAAGGCTGCAACATGGGTTCATCCAGGAAACAAGTCCAAAGACAGAACTGACAGCACATCCACCTCGTACAAAGCTCACGCAGGAGCTTAATGTCCAGAGCAGAACTTAAATGGAGCCGATTTCTTGGAGCAGAGCATGTGGGTGCAGGTTTCAGGTGAGGCTGGTCTGGGCTGTTAAGACCAGATGGTGACCTGAGGGCTTTGTAAGATTCTTCCTGGTGAAAACATGTACTCTTAAAAGAGGTCAAGATTTAGCATGTCTGTTCCATTCAGTCGTGAAAGTGTTGAATTCAGCTCACTAATATACTCAGGCTGGTAGTGGTCTAACTACTGAGGATTAAGGGTGTTTTTGCAGCCATACTTTAAAAGGCTGATCCTGTGGACACATCTTAGAAAGGAACAATTCTAGGTAGGGAGATTGTAATCCCTAAGTGAGGCAGTCTGTAACAGAGCTGTTACTTAAGCATCTCCTACCAGCTATTTTAAGCAGCTTTGTGTGCTACACATACAGCTTTTCTAGGTCTTAGTTGAAGGCATCTCCTTCAGGTATTTTCATAAAAGCCAAGCACTCAGAAATCAGAGTGCAGAAATCAGAATCCAATTTAAATTGGAATTTGAACAGCAAATGTGCCAATCTTACAGAGCTATTAGATTCCATGGTAATGATTGAGACTGAAAAGCCTATAGCAAAAGATGCTTTTGTAATTAAGAGCAAGATTTGTCAGGTCCTCGCTGAGTATTTTGTTTTTAGGTGCTGTTAACACGGATGATAGAAGGGAATCAGATGAACTTTCCTTAAGCTGTAACCTCCAGAGCAGCGAATAAAGTGGATTAAGATTTGTACACCTAATTAAAAATCCCACCATACAGCCAAGGACAGCTAAACTGAGTATCTTCAGGTCTCGGTTTTGTCATTTCCTTCTTCGGAGTGCTTGAATTTGCACTTTCAGTAAAGTGCTTTTCTTGTTGCTTGCGGGCACACAAATAGCTTATTTGCATTGGGCAAGACTCAGGAGTTGAGTCAGGAACTTATACCAGGTGATGACTCTGCTGCAATGCCAGGACCATTTCTCACTGTGCTTAAAGTGGGTAACTTTCAACAATTTTTTTTTTTTTCTGCAAGAAAAAGCAATCAGACAAGTTAATTAAAAACAAACAAAAACCTGCTGGGCTAAACATGCTCTCAGATCAGGAAGGCATCAAGGTATCTTGTGACAGAAGTGAAATGAACTGCTTGCTTGTTCTCACAGGCTGACCCCAACCTTACTCACCACGTGCACTTTTACGTGCTTTAAAAATCTGATTTCAGAAATTTGACTGTAGTTAAGAGCTTGCCTGTTCTTGGAAACTCTGCAGTTCTGGCTATGCCAGCCTAGTGACAGAAGTAGCACCCATAGTACTGATGCTGCTAGACTGATGGGGTGCATACTGTGTAGGGATATATGATGATGCAAGGCTGTGACGTGCTGGGCTCAGGAAGCCCAGTTTGCTACTGCTGCATGTCTTACGGTTAGATTCTTTGATGTCTAACAAGATGTGTATTATAAATGAGACATTTCCCTCATTTAAAGCATTCATAATGTTCCTCTTCTGTGTAGGCTGAGTGTAACAAAGGTTTTACTGCCAGCTATCCCTCTGTGTGGGCAATAACAGGAAGTCTTTCCTGTACTTGACTTATCTGTCTTTATGAAATCTGTGGGAAAGTAATTGTATCTGAGATCTCTGCTTCTTTTTTGTGGGCTTCATTAAAATCAACAAACAAGTACAAGAGTCTTGGCTCTGATTAATAACATATAGCACAGTTTCATATTTTTCTACTTAGGAAACCAGATGAAAATAAGTGTACACTGACCAATAAATGTTAACTGATGGAAAACAAAAATGAAAGGTACACACATGCAGGTGTATCAGTTTAAATATGCTTGTGTGGGATGGCAGTGAAAATCCCAAGTAACTAGCTTAACTGAGCAAGATTGAACTCCGCTATATAGTGGTTCCACCTTCTTCACAGAAAAAAATAACCACTTCCTTACACAGAAGCTATACAGTACCCATAAATGGAAACATCCTGTTAAAACTAAACCTTGCGTCCACAGTTAGTTTTAGAATAGATTCATTTTGTAATTGAATATTCATTAGCATGAAAGAGAGCTGTGTGAAGTGCAGTAGAGGAATTTCAGCTCATCACTGTCTAACCCAACTCTTTTCAAGTCTAGTACACCTGGAAAGACTACTGCCATGCAGCGTTGTGGAAAAGAAAGGACTCAATCGTTTCTTTTGAATACCACCCTTCTAAGAAATACCAAGGATTGTACCATAAAGAATTAATGAATCTTTGTAGAACTGTACTCAATTATTTCCCAACTACTGACTCCACAAAATAAACATTCCTTACACAAGTGCAAGAGGAATTTTCTTGTCTGTTCTAAGAGTCCAGTGCGAACCTACCTATAAGGATAGGAGGGTCCACAATTGTTGGCTTAGGTGACTAGCTTTAGAGTATCTGTACATGCAAATGCTTGAGCAGACATTTTTCAGACACAGCCTACAAAACTACATGCACAGGAGGGGCTAAGCAACCAAAACTGTGACCGTGGAAATGGAAAGGTGCCAATATCTGTGATGGTCATGGGTATGTGTGTGGGGGCAAAACTCCTCAAAGATCTTAGAAGAAAGATCACTTTGCAGTTGCAAATTAAGTGCTGTTTAGCCAGTACTTGAGAAAACATCACTCTTACAGAAGCAGAGAGAAGAAACAGCATAGAAAAAAATCTCGGGTCTGAACAGCTTGGAAGTCAGAGAAGCTCTGACCCTATAAAAACAAATGCTGCTTATGCCCAACTCTGTTTACATTGAGTTTACCAGGGAAGAGACATGCTGGCTGCTCTCCAGGTTTTCAAGGGCAGTACCTGATCTGAATATATAGCTACACAGATTTTAGCAGTCAGAAACAAATCCACACAGCCATCCTTTTTCCTTGTACATTTCCTCACCTAGAAGAGGAAACTGTTTCATTGTTATTTCAGGGTCAAGCCTGCTTTATGTTTCAATAGTGAGGAGAGATGGGCTTAGTGAGCCTGCTACTTTTGCAAACTTAGTAGAAAGGACGATCACTGCAATAAGCGTGTACTGCTTGATCTCTCTTGTAATGAATCCTGTAGAAGCATCCTCTCCCTGTGGATGGCTGCATGCTCACTCTGCCCATAAAAGACAGCAGCTGTAAGCCACGCTTAAAGCATTCATCTTTATGCTGCCAGGGAAGAACTCCAGATCCCTTGCCAAATTTACACTGAAGCTAGCATTTGATTATCTCATTGTCATTCAACTACATAGAAGGGGAGAGGTCATTAAAAAACAATCTTTTCACAAGTGGCAGGCGAAATACTCATCCGTATGTGTTGCTCACTGAAGGACATGTTGCTCACATGCGCCTCTCACCAATTCTGCACCACATTTTCTGTGCTGGATGGAGATAGATGGCAGGATACGACCCTGGCCTTGGTCAGCTGTTGCAGTCTCTATCCAGCGTTCCCTTATGTACTACCTTCATAAAGACTGCCATATCTTAAGGGACTGTCAAAGAGCTGTCTGCTCTGTAGGTTAAACCCTGGTTAGGTGGCAGGAAATATCCACTGTGTAACACTCCTCATGTGGACATGAATATAATTTGTTGGATGTGGATATAATGTATTTCTTTGCAGTCTCATGTATCTGAAAAATTGATCTGTGTCAAATTTTATTCTGTATATTTCAATGGAACTCAATAATTACTCGTAAACCCTCACGCTTTTGAGACATTTCTGGGAAGTATGGTCACTGAGGGCTTGAGGGTTACATTTAGTGGTACACCTTACTCTATGAGGTACTCAGTGGGAGAGAAGTTGACCTCTCAAAAATGGATATAACTGATATTCAGTACTGTTGATTTCTTTCTTAAATTGAGGCAGTGGTTGAGAAAATAGACTTTTATATAAGAGGCATTAGCTAAAAGCTAATTGGGTGAAAGCTGAATGCTTACAGTTCTTGTAAATGTCTACTGCGCACATTAAGGAATGAAATAAAGTAGGGACAAGAACTATGATACCAAACTGCAGAAGCAGGCTGTGCAAGAAATGGTAACAGGGAATGAAGAGACAAACAGCATTAGAAGCCCTGGGTTAGAGAAAAGGGGATGAAAGGGGGATGAAAGATTCAGAAAAGGTTATGCATTGATTTTGCTTCAAGCTGCCTGTGATATCTTTGAAAAAAAAAATAAAAAAAAAAAACAACACAAAGTACACCATATATTTAGACAGCCTTACTCTCCCAAATACAGCTAATCTGTGTGTTCTGTATGGAAAACATTTTCCCCCACTTAATCATTCCACTCCTCTAAAACTGTGGTCTGGGGAACCTACACATTTGCAGTGTCACAGCAGGAGACAGGTCTCCTGCCTCGACCCCCTTAGTTCTTTGCATTTTACAATCTGTCCTTCTCTTGCTGTTGGTGGCATTTCATTGATTTCAGTGAAGATGGACACAGCTCCTGGCTTTTATATAAGGATGCTGTATCCAGAAAAATACTAAATTACAGAGAAAAGGGAAGTAGTTCCTGAATATAAAACACTTAGGTGAGAATGGAAACCTTATTCAAACAAAAACAACAAACAAACAAAATGTTCTTACCTAAAATAACTGGAAATCATAGTATGACATCAGATTATCTCCTGGCAAGAGGGAACAATTTACTTTGAATAAAAAAGACCGTGAAAGTACAATCAGGATGAACACATGAGAAAAACGACAGAGTAGTTCTCAGGAGCATCAGCCTTGCTTGCAGTGCTAATGGTATTTAAGACACCACAATGCCATTAAGACAGGATGTAAGGACAAGGAAGCATTGTTGGAAGCATGATGTTATACTTTCTGAAATGTAATTGGCTCAGTGTGGAAGATTCTCTGAGCGCTTTGCTGGCATCTACTAATTATTTGCCTTTGAATCCTTAATTGTAAAATCTTATGCGTTTGGTACCAACCCCATACCATATCCTGCTGGCCTACAGTCTGTGCATGGGGCAAAGCTTAAAATGACTTGCTAGGGATGTAGGAAAACTAGGGATGTTTTCGCATAGGTGCAAACTAAGTGATGATTGCATACTTGTCCAGGATGCTACCAGCCAAGGTGTAGAGGCACAGTCACAAAACATGCAGGACACAGAAGCCCAGGCTATTTGCGTAAGAGCTTGCTTTGGCCTCCAGCTGCTGAATTTTTGTCTCAGTGCTTAGCATGGCCTCAACAATAAGGGCCACGATTCTCCATGCCCTCTAAGCTCAGCCCTTCTGCCTTCGCTTCATGGCACAGTCTGCCCCACTGGATCTTCCTTTCGCTGTTCTCTGATCCTGTGAAAGGCTTGGGTTTAAGGGTAGCTAGAGGTATGACAGCAGGGTGTGGAGCTGGTCAGCAGGCTGAATCCAGCACAGGAGAGCGGTGAATTAATGGCCGCTTATTCAGATGATTCTTTTGTGGTCTGCATGAAACTGCAATTGTGAATTTGAAATTGCAGTTCATTTCCTCTGGAAGAATACTGCAATTGATGGTAATTAGCAACCTCTTACAAACCACTGGCAGGCTGTCCCAAAACCAATCCTCACGTTCCCTGAGCATTGCACTGCCTAAGGCAGCTGGGTCCCTTGTCAGCATTTGACACATTCCTCAGGCCTGAAGCAAAGGCCTGGCTCCAAATACGTGTCCAGTAGGAAACTATGCTAAGTGACCTGATGGCTGAATGCCCAAAAGGCTCAGCCAGAAGCTGGAAAATTCTTCCAGTCAGCCCTGGAGGGGCAAGCCTCCTGAAGATGGCCACTTAAACACAGCCCGTCTCTTGGCTGGTATCAGTGCTAAGGCTGCACCTTGTAAGAGTTGCTAGGCCACATCCCGTGAGAAGACTGCTTCACAGCACCCAGCACCTTATATCAGATGGGTATCACAATCACAAGCGTGGATAATCCCTCCTGGAAAGTATTATATGCCATACACAGAATGGACTGTTTTCTGGGAAATACTGACTATAAGCCAAAATCAGAATTAATTTGACTAGACACAAGCTTGTGCTAGAGGGCATAAAAATGTCATTAGAAACACCAACAATGTGGTTTTATAGAAATGCAGAAGGAAATACAGAAGCACCAAAGCTGCGTGCAGTACGTCAGATATTTTTTGCATTATGTATTCAAAATTGATCATGCCAAAGGAACTTGACTGCTGTTAAGAGACACCTCTTGCTCTGCAGAGAATCCTCAGTGTAATCCTACTGTCAGTGTCATCTATCACACAAGTTCAGGTATTTGTGAGCTCATGTCACCAAATGTTAGCAAAAGTCTTATACATGTACAGCCTGATAAGCCTATGTCTTGGAGATGCCAGTTCAAACACAGCCCTTTGGCACAGCAACAGGTTTAACACAACAGTTTACAGAGTAATTTGACACAGACTCATTCATATTCTCAATTCAATTCTAGCAATATTATTAATCCTAGAAACTCCACTGTGTCGTGGTTTTTTCCCAATCTGAATAACACAGCTAATGTCATTTCCAACTCACCAACAACTGGATGACTAAGAATCACGAGTCCAAGAAACTCTGAGCTCTAGGGTCTGTCACTTGGCAATTCAAGCACAAAACTGTCTACATATATGCACTGAATTTACTGCGTTTCACACCTTCTTTGAACTGCCGGTGTCATCTTATCATCGCTATCAACAATAACTATGAACACGGCCTCCAGCCTTCAAGGCACAGTAGCCATAATGGTTGCATGAATCAGAATTAGATACACTAACTGCAGTAAATCAACAGCACTGAGCAATCCCATTTCATTAACATCAGCATCTCATCACCAGCTGCTCCTTGGAGACAGATGGCTGCAGCTGACTCCCAAGGCTTTGCTTTCTCTTGCCACCCACAATGGTTTGAGGCATTTGAGACATCAGTGACAGAGTAGCCAGAGTTTGTTTATACACCAAAGATGTCCTCTTCCGTTCTGAAGCCACCTCCTTTTGCCATCTCTTTTTCCTAATGAGGGGAATATCAAGAAAGAAAAAGGCCTTTATTTCAGGACAAATAAAGGAGATCCAAAGTCCATGGCTGAAAAACCTACATCTTATACTAGCACCATTAAAAGACACACATTAGCTACTGTGTTACCATAACAAAAAATGATTAAAAAAGCATTTTCTGAAGAGAAATCATTCTATATAGTAGGTAAGATTTTTTTTTCCTTCTGTTTTAAGTCGAATACCATTCTTAAGCAAAGAAATGAACTCAGAAAATAAACCTTCTGCATTGTCACTGATCAGACAACCACAATTGGACCCTGCCTCCTGCACTGAGTTGTGCCAAAGGCACCTTTCCAAAGTCTATCTGAAAATAAGAGCGTCTATGAAGACAACCTATAGCTAGCTCCATTCACTTACCAAGACACATGAAGTTTCAAATAGCAGTAACCTGCCTGTGCAGGATTCTCCGTCATGTTGAAAAACAAGTAAGGTTCACACAAACCCTCTGTAAGGCTTCTGTCTAGAGTGGAATGCTTTATCCAGCAGCAAACAAGATTCCTAGGCTATGCACTGAATCACCATACATCTGAGCTGGAGGAGTCATCAAATTCCAGTTCTCTTAGTGGAACAGAACCTCGCAAGAATCTCATGCATCAAGATGCAACTTGCTACAGACTATTGCTCTTACTGCTCTACAGTGAGTGAAGGGAGGAAAGACCAGTCACCTGAGTTGAGGCACAGGGCATGAACAGTATTCTTTATCACAACTCTGAATGATATGAAGCACAATGAGACTTTGTAGGAGCTACTAAAATATTGCTAATAATACTCCACAGCTAAATGGAGGCAAATTGTTTAATTTTGTAAGCTTTATTTTATTATAGGTGTATTTAGAAATCTAAAAAAAACCCCATGAATTTAGAAACAAAAACAGAGACATTTTCCCACAAAAAAAGTACCTCCTAAGAAACCTCTTCCCCATTTTTTTTCCCCACTTAAAGCAGTCCTAATTTGTTTTGTTTCTTTCAGTGTCTCATATCCTCAAATGGCACATGGCTATTTAGAGTGCATTTTTGGAAGCACGGCCATCCATATTTTAAAATAATTTAGAGCAAATTACTTTACATTGGACATTAGCAGCAAATGGAAGCTGGCACAGTAATGGCAGAGAGAGTGGGTTAACAGAGCAAACACTCACAAGGGAAGAAAATACAGTAAGAGAAAACTTCCCTGACTCCAAATATCAGCACTATCACCTCATGCTACAGTGTCTGGCACTCAAGCTGATAGGGTTGTTAAGAAGATCTGAAAGTGTTTGTGGACCAGCTGATTGCATTATCTTAATTAGGCAAGAGCTGAATTCCTTTAATCAAGTGTGCAAATCACACTGAGGAAGGTTGCGGTTGTTCTATTTGGAGGTAACGTGAGGGCAGGCAGGGATGGACCTGCAGCTCCACAGAGGGAGCTGTACACCCTGTCCTGACACACAGCTGGTCAGTGCGGAGCATGGGGAACCTTGCCTTCTACTGTCTAAATATTTACCAGGGCACAAACTATGAACAATTTTGGAGTGAGTTAACTGACATAAACCTGGCACAGATGCATGCATTTCCACAGCACTAAGCAGTGATTTACACTAGAGGAGACTGTGGCCCTTCAGCGGTACTCTACCAACATAGTTAAGGGACTCCAGCAAATCTTGCAGGGGCTTTTTCAGGTATTATTGGTCTCCTGGCTGTCCCTTCTATCCTGTTGGGATTATGGACCATATAAGAGAGGCAGGAACAATGTATGCCTGTGTCTTAACTGTGCCAAGGCATAGCCCAAACCCAACAAAGTCACTTCCAAAGGCTAACTGTTCACTGCTAACTGCCTGTGGAGATGAGGTGAGTCACAGAAGAAGGGCAAGGCACAAGGGCAGCTATGGCTATGTCTTCATCCACATCAGCAAAGTTCTTTAGAGGACGTTTGCCAAGGTCTTCACTGAAACCAGATCCGTGCAGAGAGGCAATAGATGCACAGTGACTGCTTTCCCTTCCCCACAGTTAGCTCTCCTAAGGAGGTGGCAGTACAAAGATGCGTGACAGATCTTGAAATGACTCTGAGGAGCAAACTGTTGATACAGCATGAGATTATGTGCTTCCCAGAGCTGGCAAATGCTTTGATGGACTGCTTCAGTTTGCATTTACATGCTACGCATACAAACAGCAAAAGGTGTGCTACAAGGTTGAAGGTGGAAATGACAGAATGAAAGAAACCTGTGTAAACTTACTGCCTTCTCATATGTTACTCAGGTTACTCATATGTTACCTGTACGTTCCATTGGTTTTAGTTTCTACGGCTTGCCCCTTTCCTTTTTCAAAGCACAGAATAAGCAGGCCTCACTTATGGAGAAGTTATTCAAAACTGGCTTTTTTTTTTTTTTAATCAAACACCAACATGTTTAAACCTTCATGGGCATTTTTAATGGTATTGACTCTTCTAGCATCCAAGAGTATTTTCACAGCTTACCTGCAAAGTGAGGCTAGGGGAATGAGTCTGACTCTGCCATCCTCACTCAAGTCAATAAGCAGCTTCCTTCATAATTACTGGTGCTGTTCTTCAGAAAAAGGGAAGAAAAATCAGAGCCCTTTTATGGCTGTTCTGTTTGTACTTCTTCCAAATGCCCTCCCTGCACCAAAATGTATTTGGAAGTATGATACTACTCATTTGGAGTCACAGAAATGTAATTGAACTTACTAACAAATTCAAACAAGGAATCTGGATTGTCAGCTAGAGAAGGATGTCTCATTCAATCCAGATTTCGGATATGCGTTTCTCCCATTACCTTAAGCACAATTTCTAGGCACATAAATCCTCATACACAGCCTCTTTCAGTGATAATGCATAGCACTCTTGGCTGGCAGAGACTGATGTATGCAGAGCTAACCTAAAAACAGACAGAAGAAAGAGGATGAAATCGTGATATTATCCTGCTTAACATCTTCCCCTGTGCTACAGAGCAGGACATTTGATAACACAGCCCTTTGTGTATACAGAATGAAAACTGTCATTTCGATAAAATAGCTACTATCACTATTAAAAAAAAAGTATGGAGTCAGCATGTAGAAGACAGTAACCCATAAAGGGAAAAGCATCCCTAACAATTCTCTTCACAGCAAAACTCCACCAATTGCATATGAACTTCTATCTTTCAAATTTAAATTTCTTACCTTTTTATCAATGCAAAGGCTACTTTTGAATGAGTCCTGATCAAAATGTTGGTGGAGTTAAGTAGGCTTACAGTACTTTTGTTACCATGAGCAGCTGTGACAGAAAAATTCAGAGTGCCTGTTATTAGGAAATGAAGACGCCATAAAGCTTTACATTAAAAATAAAACCAGAACACTCCTTTCCCTTCTTACTGGGGTAGGACATGAGTGAACTGCAAAGGCATTATAGCTACACAGGAATATTTTATATTATTACGTTTCCTCACAGAAAATGAAAATCTTAGAATTTCCAGAAACATTAAAGCATATTTTTGAGAAATGGTGTCTGACGAGGCATTGCTTTTTACAGAGAGGATGCCCTAAGGGCACTTTCTTGGTGGTGCTGACATTTGCTACTAGGTTTTCCGCTAAGTAGTTTACTAAAATGTTGTGTGTTTTTGAAATCCACATTAAATAGGCTTTGTGTTATGACCACAAAGAATTTCATTTTTGTTTTCTTACAAATAAAAACTGTTCAGAAGGTTGAGAGATTTTTTTTCCTACAGAAAAAAAAAATGAAAACACTGCAAACGTTACAGATTAATATGTATTCCAAGAAGGATACAACATGTATGTTTTTATCTCCTGAATGTAGGATACCTTCTTGATATTCTACTCAGTGTCTCTGGAATGCTATTTATTTAGCTGCTGCTAGGTAGTAACTCTAGGAAAAAAGTTAGAAAATGCATAAATGGCAAAGAAGACAGCATCTTATTTAAACTTTAGATTTTTTAGATGGCATAACATAGAGTGAAAATAACTCTTTTAAAATGTGTCCCTCTTGTAAACATTAAAATTGTTACCTAGCAATACAGTTCATACACATCACTGTATATAACCTCAATTAGGAGAAAGAAAAATGTTTAAGAATCCCCATGAGATGAGATAAACTAAATGGGAAAAACCTAAGGATGCAGTTATGTGGCATCATTTCAAACACTGTCACCTACTGATAAACACCCATTAGAATCCCCTCTGGAAAAACTCCTGCCTATTACTTTCTTACCAATAAATAGGGTCTGACCTGGAATCTAGCAGAGCAAAGATCAAGATCATTGAAATTCTCTTCATGTCTTTCCTCCTCTCATCTTTCCCCTGAAGTGTTACACGCTCAGAAGCTACACAAAGAGAGAAGGCTGGTCCAGTGATCCATTTATCACCAAGCTGCTGCAAGAGAAATAAATTTGACTGCATCAGCTGTGACAAATGTCCTCCCTTTGATTTGGGAGTTGTGTTGCCTGTGCCCGAGTGATCTTCAAATTATAGCAAAAAGCAAGCCATCTGCAGCTGATGTAGTCCCACCAGTGCAAGATATTTAACTGAGATATCGGAGTTAAGAATTTGGTTGCTCCAAACTTCATCAGTAATCATGAGACAGACAGGGAACATCTGGTGAAAATGAATCAGATAATTTCCGCAGTTTTCATCACTGATGTGTTTTGCATGAGTATTTTAATTAATGCCAGCCTTGTTTTCCTCATAAGTTGGTAGAAACAACATCCCTTAACACCACATGACAAGGCCCAGGTTTTGCCTTGGAATCCATCAAACTTCATGTTTCCTGTATAGCCCCAAAAGAGAGAATGGGGAGAAATAAATCAATTTATCACAGCTGTCTATCCAAATGTACACAACTCTTCCCTTAGGTTAATAGGGAATTTCTGGTTTCAAATCAATATGGGAATTAAAACTGAAGACTGGATGCTTAATGATTCATGTAGCCATCATTTAATGATAAAATGAGGCTGTTTAGCTTCCTTCTTTTCACCTCTCTTTACCCTATTCCCCAGTAGCATGGTGAGAATTTAATGTAAATATATTTGTTCGTTCATTCGTTCCTAGCTTTCTCACTGTCTGACTCTGTTTGTCTGTGGAGCTGTCTATCAATCCTCCTGCAGAAGCTTTTCAGTAGCACCTAATTTCAACCAAGCTTGGCCAAGGCAAAATGGTCCAAAAGATAGTCCATCTATAAAATCAGTCAGTTGGTCAAGCAGAAAAACTGCTAGTGTCCCTATTGAGGAAAATCCTTCACCATTACTGCAACCCTTCTTAGTCCTTGAAGCACTTGCGCAGGCTAAGGGAAGAGGCAATTTTTGCTGCTGTCATCATGTGTTCAGCAGTACCTGAGCCACCTCGTTCAGACCAAGTTTGTTGTATTGAATGTGGCTAGGAGGGAGTTAATTTCCTTCACAGCAGCCTGTATTGTGATTTGTTTTGGATGTGTTGCTACCACACAAGTGCTTTTACTGTTGCTGATACACTGAAGCTCTCTCTGCTTCTCTGTACCCTGGTGAGTGGGCCAGGGTCAGGCAAGGAGGGTACAGAGCTGGGACAGCTGACCTGAACTGACCAAAGGGTTACTCCATGGTGAATAATGTCATACACAGTAACGAAAACTGGGAGGTTTTCTTTCTAAAGTAACTGTTGTTTGGAAACTGACTGGGTATCAGTCTGATTGTGGGTGGTGGTGAGTGATTGCTTTTCCATCACTATTTGTCTCTTTCCTTCAGTTAAGGAACTAAACAACAGCCCATGTGTATTTTTTCTTGCTTTTGCTCTTCCTGTTTTCTTTCCCATCCCACTGAGTGTGGGAGTGAGTGATCACTTGGGGTTGTATCTAGTTGCTGGCCAAGCAACTAAACTATAACTCAACTCACGATATTCACCTACATCTACATGACATCTACTAGTAGCACTTTAGGCAAACCTTGAGTATAAAAACTGAAACAAGTTTAGTAAACAAGTAAATTGTCAATCTGGAGTTATTCAAACCCATCCAGCTATTAGATTCACTGAAAATAAGTTTCACAATACTGTGAGGTAGTTAAAAAATTAAATAAAGCAGCTTTTGTAGCACTTGATGAAAATATTTACAAATGTTCAAGGATGATTACCTGTATTTGCTCACTTTGCAGTAACTTGCTTGTATCCTGTGATACACAGCAGTAAATAGCTAGCACTGTATAAATTCAAAAATAAGCAAGATAAATAGTCAGAAGGAAAGCACAGATACCTGATACACTAGAAGTGCATCTTTTAGAAACAAGCTCTGGGAAACAGACTGTTTAGGATAGTTACGATGTGTCAGCATGATATATCTGTGAAGAGCATGCTGTGATCCTGGCATGTGCCAGAAATGTTTGTTCTGGTAGAGACATGGGGGCTATAGTGAGACTGTGCATGCTGTCATATGCAAAATCCCATCACTCGTATTTGGAAAAAAAAAAAAGATGAAGTCTGAATAACTTGATTCTAGGATGACTAAAGAAATGGTCAACCAAGCTTCTGAGTTTGGCTTACTTAATCTATAAAAAACCTATAACAAATGGAGTGGAAATATGATTGCTACCTAGAATAGTCAGGAAAGGAAGGGAGTACTAAACACAAGCAGTAAAAAGAAAACTTTTACCTTAAAAAATATATTGATAAAATAGTTACTAGCCATTCATTACATGAATGGAAAATGTGTCTCATCATTAGCAGCTGGAATCAGGTTCTAAAGCTGCTGTGCAATGAAGTAAAGGAGTCTGAAGAGAACTGCTTGCAAGAGCTTTCTGTAAGCGTATGGAAAGTCTCACATAGCAAGGTGCCTATAGGAGCAGGCTGGACACAACAAGCTAACAAGACCTTTCTGCTCCCAAGAGCTTAGTATCATGAAAAATAATAATAATAATAAAAAGTGGAGCAAGTACCTGTAGGGTGAATAACCCAAAAGAGTGGTACTCAGAGAAAATAGTGAGAAAGTAGTGAGAAAGATGGTATATTTTGCTAGGCTTATCCAGATGGTAAACAGAAAACCAACAAATAAAGAAAGGCTCACCTTTTCCATGTGGCTGAAGTTTACCAATAACTCCACAGGAGAGGGATCTCCAACATGAGATCCTTCCCCAGTGGTGGTCAGCCCTTAAATGGGGTCTGGGAGAGGTAGAGCCAGACTCCACCCCTTCTGGTCACACAGGTGCATTGCCTTCACCTGTGCTCCCGCAGCTGACTCAGTGCTTGCCTCAGGTGACCAATCAGTGGTTCAGGCCGTGATTCAACAGTTCCCATAATGTATCAGAAAATCCTTCTGGTCGGGAGTTTTTTCTGTTAATGCTATTGATTAGCCAAGGAAGCTGTTGAGTTAGAGACAATGACTGCATGAATAAGAAGGATTTCTGGATTTTTCTCTGCAAGCAATAATTTATCAGACAATCCTCAAAGTTTGAAATTTCATTTGGGAGTAAGACAAGGAAAGTCTGGAAAACAAATCTGGGGGAACATACATGGAGGGACCTCATAATGTGCCCCTGGAAGCATCAGGACTCATATGCCTCTTACAAATGCTCTCTTCCACAGTGGAGTGAGGCAACAAGAAAACCCATTTTTCTTTGGATGAGGTTGTGTGGCACAACAATAAATAGAAATAATTTATTTGAGAATTCGTGAAGCTCTGCTAAGACCTTTTATAATTCAGTGTAAAGTAAATAGTATTTACAGAGAGTAAAATAATAGTGTGATGTATGTATTCCTTGCTGGAAATGTGACAAAAGAGACACTGGATGTATTCATTACAATGGGCTCTAGACTATGGATATTTTGCAAAAACTGATTAGCAAATGTTGGCCAAATCCAACATTGATATCAAGTTTCTCAAAGCCAGATTTTTTTCATAAAGCTCAGCATCCAGAATCAGATAAAAGGTTTGTTTGCTTTGTGTTTTTATTTATTCAACTCTGCCCAAAGTTATACAGAAAGGAGGACTAAAAATGAAGTGCCACTGATTGTTATTAACTTGCACATAGTAAACGTCACATGAAAAGAGACCACTAAGCTCAGGAGAAGACATCCTACCATGCTGCCTTGCTGCTAGCACTGTTTAGAAGCCTATGTTTGCTTACCGTAAAGTCCAACAAATTAAGTCAATAAAATACCTTACGTTGCTGTACTTCTGAAATAAACTAAAGACCTTAGTGATTGCAGCTTAGCTTAGAAGTACCTTAATATTCACTAAGCACAGCCTGAAAAACATTTTGGTATGGTCTTATAATTAGTTACATCACTGCTAAAACTCATGATCTTGAATCAGATTCGATTTAAGCTTCATGAACTGACTGATTTTAATTTAAATATTGCAGCCATTTTTGCCTTTGAGAAGCAAATTAAAAAAAAAAGACAAGGAAACCTGCCAGTTATTGCAGTGGTGAGCATTTGAAATGTCAGTGTCGCTTACTGATGTGGTTTGTTTTTTTTCTGTTTTAACTCCATTACCTCTGGAACACACAGACTTGGGCCACTCATTAAAAAAAAATGCAAACTTTTTTCCATATCGTGACCTCTTTACTTTGGAAAAGAATTATTAAGAGTTTTCCAGGACTAACTTCCAGGGATAAACGAGCTCAGTTGTCTGATCTTATCCAGGAGCATTTACCGTTCATTGCAAAAAAAAAAAAACCAAAAAAAAACCCCACACACTATGTTGGCCCCAACAGAAGTATAGTGTCTGAAGACTATTTCATTTTTATTTTAGTAGCGCCATTCAATCGTTGCTTGAAATCGTTATCCAACTAGTTTTGAGGCTGGTGTATAGAAAATAAAGTTGGCAGAGTTCAGAGATTACTGTTTATGAGGTAGATACTACCTCATGTACCAACTAAGAATGAGTATACAGAGTATTGCTTCAGCTGCACTTAACTAAAGCTTTTCAAAACAACTATGACATCGGTACTTAATGGATTTTTAGTTTGCACTAAAATGAGGTGGAGAGAGTGGGCACAAATATGTTTTAAAGATGAAATATTAAGTGAACAAAGAAACAAGGAGAAAGCTGGGACATTAAGTTCTCCCAGAGATCTCTGATGTACTGCTAAAAAGTCAAACTAAATGGCTTTTTCAAAGCCTCTAAATTACCCTTCACCCAGCGAAGCCAGTAGTTGAAACTCCCAGTGGTTACATAGGACGTCATGTTAGGTCACAGCTTCAGCTACTGAGAAACCTAACCTTTTAAAATTTTATTTTATTTTCTTTGTGTCCTTCCGGCTTCTCTGGGCCTGCATCATCGTTGTGCTGGCATGAAGTTGCCACCCACAGTGGTGCAGCCACAGCTTTCCCCATGTGGGAATGCAGCCATGGGGAGCGGGCTGGCACATGCCTGTCTACGTAGTGTGTCTATGCTCTTGTCTACATGTGGTCTGGCTGTTCTGTCTGGATTGAACTCCCTGACTGTAAAATACAGACAATGGTACTTTCCCGCTGACATGGATTTTGTGGATTCCTTAAGCTTTCAAGGGATAAAAGCCAAACAAATAATGTAACATCTTGCTTCATATTTTATCTTCTGGCATAGAACCATTGTTCCATTATCCAGAAAAAGATGACACAGATAGGAAAAAAGTAAATTAAAAGCAGTGAGAAAAGCACTATCAATAATAATGAAGAAAAATTTTGTGGTCTGCTTGAAATTACCCAAAATATGAGGAGGGGCCACTCACTGCATGAACTTCTGTAATTCCTAGACCAGGCACATCCAACCTGTGTCCCATGGCCCACGTGCAGCCTGGCATGGCTGTCAGTGCGACCCACCCTCTCCTGAGCTGTGAAGGCAGTGGTTCTTCCCTGCAGAGCAGCCCCGGGTGCACGCCCATTGCTCAGCAAGAAGAGAACCATCAGTGTGCTGTTAACTGTGTGAACTGAAAGCTGGGCATGGGAAGGGGAAGGCAGTGCAGTGCTGATTCAAGTGATGGCAGATAACTATGCATTTTGATATACTGGTTAGACACAGGGCTCTGAACTCTGAAGAATATACAGCTGTGCTTTCTGTTTGATAGAAGAATTTGAAAATATAATCATGGAATCCTCAGAGTTAGAAGGGATCTTTAAAGGTCACCTAGTCCAACTCCCCTGCAATGAAAAGGGACATGCACAGCTCAGTCAGGCTGCTCAGAGTCCCATCCAGCCAGATCTTGAATGTCTCCTGGGAAAGGGCTTTCACCACCCCATGGTGGTGGAAATGAATTCCTCCATGTGGAAAAAATGGCATCCAAAAGCGTTCACCGATGCTTGCTGAATGTTTGTGGAGACTAAACAGTGAACGAAGAGCACAGTGAAGTGTTGGGTGGTGCGTCACCTTCACTGATGCAGATTGTTACAAGCATGGCATGCTGGCTCTTGTTCATCACTGGCAAAAAATGCACAGATAATGGTAGTGACTCTGCTGAAAAACAGTGTTTTGTAGCTGAGAATTTGCTATATCAAATAATGTCATTTCCGTGGAAATAAGTAGGAGGCATTACTTTTGGAGCGACCTATGTATACATGGTCCCAGACAATTTATGTTCACTAAATGCAGCCCAGACAATACCAAAAAAGTACAACACCCGTACCTTAGACAGTCAAGTTGGAAGCTGCTAGGGATTAGCTAATCTACCTGAGGATTATATGGTCCACAGCTGGAGATCAGTAGATGAGCTACAAGGGAATCAGGAGTCAAATGGGCAAACACATACATGAATAAGCATAATGGGAGTCAAGTGACCATGCTTTAAAAAAATGAATAACTCTTTTTATGAAGTTGCTAATTAGAGTTAGAAATATTTCCTTTCAAATGAAGTCAGATAAAATACAATGTCGTACATTTACCTCTTTGCTGAATCACAGTCAGTAGTCTGCTGTAGCAGTTTCTCCACTAATTCATTCCGATGATGAGTCAATCAATATTGATGGTATTATTGTCACAATGAATGCACGTTGTTCCGATACAACTCAAGTGTTGACATCTGCCGTTTTGTTTCTGTTGTGATAGGCCCACACTCTATGCTCTAACAGATTAAGTTTAGTCCTGTTGAGATTTAATTCTAATGCAATGATGGGTATAAGGTTTATACCAAAGAATGTGTATTGATCAGACAAGAGCCGTGGCCTTCTTACTGATGGGATTAAAAATAAAACTGACTAAATGCCACCAGGACTGCAATCCGTTTTCAAATTTCTGCATTATCCCAAATTACCTGTTGAATTCCAGTGGGTAAGGTGCCCAATGCATCTTCTCTAATAATTGCTGATACCATAGGTTGCATTCATAGTTAAGCTTGGATACAATTAAGAGCTATTGGAAATATCATCTTGGACTACATCAACTGCATCTACAATCAGTTGGTGGTCCCTTTTATTAGTTCTTCCCCAGTGAGGCAGAATATCTGTTAATACCCCTTGGTTAGATCCCCATGCTGATAGAGAAGACTGCAATGGATGTTGTAACGTGTATAAATCACTCGTTGCTGCATTTAACTTATTTATATGTACTTCAGCATCCAGTGGTACTCCCATATCCTTTTCAGCAGGGCTGTGCTCCATCCTTTCCCTCTCCACCTCATGAAGTTTCCCTTGGCCTACTGCTCAAGTCTGTCTAGGTCTCTCTGGATGGCATCCCATCCTTCAGGTGTGTCAGCCACATCACGGTTGCAACCAGTTCCTCATCTACTGAATGGTCCACCTATCAAAATGATATACTTCCAATTTAGAGAGAAAGGTGTTGTGGTAGATTCACAAGGTTGGCCAGGAAGAACTTGCGTGTGGTGAAGCCATTGTGGTTGTCAGGTATCACCTCCCTCTTTTCCATGTGCCTTAGCACAGCTTCCAGGAGTATCAGTTCCATGACCTTCCCCAGCACAGAGTTGAGGCTGACAGGTTGGTAGTTCTCTGGGTCATTAATATTCCTCTTAAAAATAGACATGATTTAAAAACAGGTGAAATTGCTAAATGACTGCCAGGATCAAGCACAGGGTTTCCTTCTGTTGGCTGCCTTGGTCCAGAGCTTTTTTTTAGAGCTGTCACTTGAGGAGCAACAGTAAGAAGCATGTGAATTTTGCTGTCTGGGAACAAAATCTCATGGTTAAAGAATCAGACCACAACTCTCTATTGCTATGTAGGGTATTCATATGCAAAAGGAAAAAACACTCCTTAACTGTCCTTCGAGAGTGTGACTTTTCCAACAGTGGTGTAAATCCTCTGAAGTGCCACTTACAGAATTCTTTTTACAGTCTACATTTTAAAATGAAATTAGTTGGATTGTAGTTGGCGACAAGGTAAGGGCAGACATACAAAGCATATTTTAGTCGAAGTCATGGCTCCTAAAATATTATCTTTGGTAAGCTTTGAGATATGCTTTGTGCTTAGGCAGCCAAGCTGTTACATATTTCCTTGATAGTCTACTCGGTCTTCAGATTTCACTGCCAGCTGGAACTGAATATAAGACATTTTCTTTATTGTTATAGAGCTGAATTATTATAGAGATCATTACTATTGAATATTTTAGCATATATTCTGTATTTAATCCATTTAACACACATTAAATGGTGCTTAGGTTGCAGTACATGGAACAAGTCTCCAACTGTATTAATCCAAAAGATGAAGAAGTTTTGAGGCGAAGCAACCTCAGCTAACAAAGGCAAACGTAGATGTAAAAAGATGCAGACTTCTTTTTTTGCTTTACATCAATGTAATGAATCATCTTATTTCAATATTAAATCTTAGTGTTTCCAGAATGCATTGCTATGGCGAACACAAGCACACAAGCTCTTGAAGAGTATCTGTATGTGCTTATGCCCAAAGTTTGCCTCTTGTTTTGTGCCTGAGTCCTGTTTTCCTTCCTCACCCTGCAGCTGACAAGAGTACTTCCAGAGATGTGAGTGCCCAGCCAAAGGGAGCATCTGCCAGGGCTGGCTTCATGAATGCTGTCAAAAAAATGACAATTTGTAAGTTTTAAGAAAAGGGCCCTTCCACCTCCCACTCCTCTGTAACAATGACAGAACATGGGGGGACCCACAGTCCTGTTTGTACATCTGGAGTTGCACTCAGACTTTGGCACGAATTTATCCATCACACTTCTGCCATGGCCAACTGTGCTTGAAACTCACTATGACCCCCATCCACACACACACAGCAGGTCTGTACCTAAATCTCTGAGGCTACCGAACCAACTGGCAGCTAAAGCTGGGTGGGACTAATCCCACCCTAACAGCTCACAATTAAAGTAAGAGACTGCAGAGACATCCAAAACGTCATTTCTTCTGTTTCACTTTGCTTTAAATCACAATTTCGGTAAGTTTTAAAACAAATGTTTTAGATTCTTTAAAGGTACTTCTCCGTGTGGAATAAAAAAGAATAAATAAGTGTAGGAAATTTTAGGTCCACTTCACACATTTATGTAGGCATTCTAGCATTCTTACTGTGTCAGCAGAGCATTAATCTTATTTTTTCATGCCCTCTACATTGTGAAAAACATGAAAATTAATCTTACTGTAAACAGAAGCGAGATACAGATGGCTGTACCATCTCAAACTGTGTGTGTATACAGATACATATATATATTAATACAGAGAAGATCAAAATGTGTTCTAACAAAATCTGCAGAAGCCATACTTTTTTGGCAAGTGGGTGTCATATGGTTGTAAATTGTGAATCTGGAATGTGTGAAGAAGTCTTACGTGGCAGTAAAGTCACTCTCTAAAAGTGAATAACACTGACTCAGTGCCTTTATTCTGAACTCTTTTATTCTCCTTTCTTGCCCTTGCTTATGTCTTTGATAAATGTTCATAATCCCAGCTTCTGATGAATTCTTCCCAAGAAAGAGTTCTTTCTGTTGTAGCCTTATGACTCATGCTCAGTCATGCTCTGTTGAGACCAGAAAAAAGTACAGAAGATAATCTATACGGTCCCTTGACTTCAATGGACCTTGATTCAGGAGCTGGTGTTATAAGTATCTACATTAAAATATTAACTTGTTAGGGATAACTCTAACTCAGTGAAATTGTCTTACAGTAGACAAGTTTTTCTACCTCTGTAAGAAAGGCACTAAGCAAAAATGGGAAAGAATTCTCCCATGCACCTTAGTATAAAAGTAAAATTATTCATGGAGATTTTTCCCAAGCCTGTTGGTAAAAAAAGCCATAAAATGATTAAACAGACCTAGGTGAGAGAAATCAAATAATTAAATAATCATAACTAATAGTAAAATATCCTCATTAAGATAAGGTACTTAAATGAACTAAGTCACATAATTCTATTGCACTCCTGTGCTCTAATGAGACTATTTCTGCATACATTTCAGTTCACTGGTGCTAAAAAGGAAAATGGCTTTTACCAGGTGGCTGTTGTGCTCTTTGCCACTTTTTTTCTCCCTCTCACAGCAATTTCTTCATTCTTTCAGTTCACTCTCATTTTTGGTACCTCACCCTTTAATCCTTTTTTTTTTTTTTTTTTCTTAGAGTTTTAAGATGATTTCCAGCTGAGACAGATGAGTACTCCACTGCTTTTAACAGTTGGGCCTTCTTGCAGAGTCTGGGATTTCTATGTGCCTTGAGACTGTTGCTCTGCATTGACTGATACAAGGCATACCCATATTTTCAGAAGTCTATGGTCACACCATGCAAGCTGTTAATTCAGACTTGATACAAGAAGGTCATGGCCGTATAATTAATTTTTTCCTAAGAGTATGCTTTAATCAAAGGGCTAGTCTCTCAGCTGAGAATCAGCTGAGTTTACTCCATCAAGGAAATGTATTATCCATTACACTCAACATCTTTGTACTCACCTTGTCTAAAAATAAATACATAAGAAATTAAGACAATTTTGACAACTTTATTTACTGTATCGTTTCCTCAAGCTGAATTGTAGAGGTCCTTACCTGACACGTTGAAATGAACAGTACCCATTTCATTTTAGATTAGCACAGCAATGTAAAGGACATGAAACGGAACAATTGCTCAGAGCCTGGAACTGCTATAAAGCTTTACTTATTGTGTAAGCATTGTAAAATGAAAGAAGTTCCTCGTTTGAGCTGTGAATACATTTTCAGAAATATAACCATATTCTAACTCAATTTAGATTGATGATGAAGGAAACCCCCAAGAAGGCTCCTCCTGCTTCTCCTTGCTACATCCAAAGTATTGCTGTAAGCACAAAAAAAATGAAACCCTATAAGTCTAGCTTGTGCAACACTTAATCATATCCAATCACCACTGCAACACTCGTGGTTACAGCTCAAACTACATACATCCTCAACCGATCTATCAGAGGTAACATAGTCTGTGATGAGTACAGAGGCAGACTTCATGCCGTGTGTTACACAAGCACAAATCTGGCATAAAGCTGGCTGTTTCTATGAGAATTTGGTTTGAAGGCAAGAACCCTACAGAAAACATGTTTGGAAGGTACCCTGAGTAAACACTGAACAGCCAGTGTCTTCCATCTGCTAAAAAGCTATTAAGCTGTTAAGAAATACAGTCTTAAAATCAAAAACTGTGCTGACTGAGCAAAGGAGTTGGTGCAGGGACTCTCCTCCATAGCCCCTGATACACACAGGCACGTGCTGCTCTCCTGCAGGAGTTAGGGATTTCTGATTAGAAATCACATAATCAATCGAGTCCCTCGTGGTAAACCTGTCTGCTCTCTGTGCTGACTGCAGTTATTCAGAAAGGTGAAATTTATTCCCCTTTGTACCTCATTGAGTAAGTCTGTCCATTAAAACAGTTTCTCTTTTTGCTTAGTGGATCTAAAACCTTTGTCGTACCTTCAGTGTGAGTTTAGTATGATTTCATAGGCAAGCAAGAAAAAAACAAGCTGAACTAACTTCTGAACTCCCCATCCCTGAAACCACTCGGAGTTTTGCTTAAACAGGGAGTTCAGAATGTGACCCTGATGAAAGCCAGCTGTAGCAACAGTGCCAGCTAGCCCCTGGGCCACTGTGCTATCAGTCAAACCAGTGATTGCCCATGCAGGTTCTGTTCCACTCCAGGCCACAGTTCCAGCACCACTCAAACCTACACTGAGGTCGAGGACATTTCATGTGCATGCAGCCACCTGCAAAACAGCAAAAGAATGGGTTCGGTACTTGGCAAGCAGTTACAGATATTAATCAAAATAACTTGTTAGCATTCAATTACTAACCAAGTAAAGTATTTAGTAAAAGAGAAATACAAACCTGAAGACTGCTTCTCCTCAGCATTCTAAATCTCATTACTCCCCCTCCTATTGGGTTGCAACATCCTGACGTCATTTGGGGGACTGCAGAAGTAGGAACTGCAGTACTATCTGACATTTGGAGAGACTGTGCAAGGGAACAGCAATGGCAGGCTCTAAAAACACTCATGGAGGTGTGTCCTCCAGGGTAGTCTATGCTAGTAGAAACATGAGCCAGAAGTTGAACTAAATCAGTATTTTTTTAAATTTGGATTCAATGTTGGAGGGATTTGCAAAGAGTAAATCAGGAGACACATTTTGATGACTGACTGCTTATTAGGTAGAATTGGCTTTAGTAATGTAAGTTGACTCGACCTTCTTAGTATCTGAAGCAGCCTTTTGAATCACATCAATGTTTCCTTTGTGTTGGGTTTCTTACTTGCCCATACTGTGAGAGCAGCTTTAATCTCTCTGCTCACAGCCTTGATGATATGTTTAGTTTGTGATATGTAAAACATTAACATTGTCAAAGGTCATTACAAAAATGTACTTCAAATGGAAATTATGTTGCTTACCACACAAAGAAATCTCTTGCATAATTCAAACAGAATGAAAACCATGCAATAGGAAGTACCGAAATGTCTTCTCAGTTTGACTCCAGATGGTGATAGGATGTTCAAGGAGTGTGTTTCCTTCTGTACGACCTGCTACCCTTACACAACCTTTCCTACAAATGCCACTCCAGAAGGTAAAAACAACAGACTCTAGAACTGATTTGTTAAAATAGGCCAATCTGCTTCATTTGACAGAGGAAGAAAACTAGCTGTGATGGCAAGGTCTATTCAACACACCAAAGATTTCGTATTTATGTAAGAGATGCAGTTCACCAGAAGTTTTTATCTTATTTAAATGTAAGTGTACTGATGGCCAGCCTCCACACTATGTTTTACTTAAAGTTCAGATACATTTGTCTTACAATTCATATTCCCCTCTTACAATTCCTCTCTTACAATTCATATTACGAGAGGAATCTGGATGGAATGCATCTCAATCCTGGTTCAGGAACTGGAGTCCAATAGGCACTCTGTGTCAAGCATGTGTTCTACCTGCTGAGATACATCAATCAAGATCTCTGCTGTGCAGGCGCTGAGATCAGCAGTCAGTATGCAGAGTGCCTCAAGCAGTGTGGCCCACAGACCTGTGAGAACAGCAGTCCTCTGAGAGACATCAGTGTGTATTTAAACTCAGACTGACAACAGAGCTATGGGACAGTGCTTTGATCTTTTATGTTGGGTCTACAGTGCCATGGTTTTATGATTTTTGTTATTAGTATTCCACATCATAACATCATGTAGTGCATTGGGAGTTAAAGAGTTAATGCTCCAGCTCCATGGATCATCAATAGCTCTGGGTACATTTGTCTCAGAAGAGAACAACGATGTTCCCCAGAGGACTTTGCATTGCTTTGTATTTTTACGTTTTTCTGCTCAGAGGGAAAGATAAAAACTGTCTGCGGTCACGGGACACTCTCTTTCCTTTGGGATCGACTCAGCAGTGGGTGCTCGCTGCTGTCTCACCTTCAGCGTTAGCGTAAGGCCTTCGGTTTATTGGACACTCTCTCTTACTCATTTTATTTGATTCATTAGCCTCAATTCCAGTATTGTATTATATTGTGTTATTTTGCATTCTTATTTAGTAAATCAGCTTTCCTCCTCAGATCATTGCCACTGTCTCCTTTTTCTCTTTCCCTTTCCCTCTTCCCCTTCCCCATATCGTGTGTCTGTGGGTCCCCTGCCCCAATCATCACAGAACCGGGCTAAACCAGCCCTTAAAATGTTGACACTACAGAAAAGTTACTTTTACATTTAGAAGGATTCTACAATGCCTGTAGAAACACAGGGTCTTGTAGAAAAGTTATGGGCATAAAGAAATACAGCATTGTCACTGTCACTTGAAAAAAAAAACAACAAAATGGCCACAGAAACTTCTGAGGAGGGAAAGCAGAATTATTCCTCTGTGTGGAGTCTGAGTGCTCCTCCCAAAAGAGGACTGCTGGCAGATTTCAGCACACAATCACCAGCCTCTTGACACCAGCTGTACTCTGGGAGATGCAAAGTGTTCCTTTCAGTCAGCCCAAGAGCTGGAACATGCAGTACCCTTTACCAGAGAGGAATGGAGGCACTGCACTTTTCATGCTTTGTGCCCTAATTCATGGGACCATTGAGGTGGGAAGGCACAGGGAAGAAGCAAGAGCTCAGGGAATTTTAGAGCCACTCAGGCACACAGAGCAGCTGGGCAGTATCCATGCTAGCAGTAGGTTATCCCAGTTCATTGTACTGGATTTTTCATCATGGCCTGAAGGTCACCCGACTACAGGTGAGACTGAGCTGTTCTGATTGATGATCCACCCCAGAACACCTTTTGCAAGCATGATTTCACAGAACACTTGTATACCTGTCCCAAGCAGCTCTAGACTGTCAATGGAACCATAGCCTCACAGCAGCCAGGCCCACCAAGGACCTCCTGGCTTCCTGTGCTTTTGGAGAAGCAGGCAGACCGCTGTAGCTCCTAGGAAGTCTTGTTAGTTTGACTTCTCAAGGATATTGATCATTTTTGTTGACAGTTGTTAAAAGTTTTTACTAACAAGCAGGCACAAGTTTGGTTTGTAAGTGGTGGTTTGAAAACCTGTCATTTGTGTGTGACTACAACTTTTGGGGGAATACAACTAAAGAAAATGCTGCTGAGATACTGTTCCTTTTTGAAAATCCATTATTTAAAATTGGTATATATTTCAATAGAATGCAGTTAACGAACATGTTTTGTTATAAGACATTAGGTGCCTTTTTATCTTCTGACTCAGTGAAACACATCATTAGTATAAATCCATGGTATTGTTACATGGGAAACAATGGGCTGCCAGCAGTTTACAGATGTCAGTCTGGAAGCCAGAACATGCAGTACACATTACCAGAAAAGACAACATGCACCGCACCTTTCAACCTTCACACCTTAATTCACAGATCACTGGGGTGGGAAGGGACCTCGGGAGATGGTCCAGCTCAACCTTCTTCTGCTCACAGAAGGTTCAACTAAACCTCAGGCTCATGTCTAGTCAGGCTTTGAGTGTTTCTTAGAATGGAGACTCTATAACCAGTCTGGGCAGCCTGTCCCAGTCTTCAACCACCCTCATGGTGAAAGTGTTTTCAAATATATTTCATCACTGCATTTGGATCTGGGCTCACTGCCTGTTATCCTTTTACTCCACACTACTGAGAAGAGTCTGACTGTGTTTTCTACCACCCCCATCAGGTATTTATGTACACTGGTAAGATCCCCCTCAGCCTTCTTTTCTCCAGGATAAACAAACCCAACTCTCACAGCTTCTCACGACATGCTCCTTCCTTGGATTTAATCACCTATATAGCCCCTTCACTTGCCTTGCTCTGCTATATCCATGTGTTTATTGGGGAGTTCGGAACTGAACCTAGTACTCCAGAGATGTCTCATCAGGGCTGAGTAGAGTAGAAGGATCACCTCCCATGATCTGATGGTGATGCTCCTCCTCATGCAGCCCAGGATGCAACTGACTTCCTTTGTTGCAAGGGCACTACTGGCTCAAGCTCAACTTGTACACCAGGCCACTCAGATCCTTTTCTGTAAAGCTTTCCAGCCAGTTGGTCTCCAGCTCATACTGGTGTGTAGGGTTACTTCTCCCCAGGCTGAGGACTTTTGTACTTACCTTTGTTGAACTTCATGGGGTTCCACTCAGCACATTTCCCAGCCTGCTGAGGTTCTTCTGAATGGCAGCATTACCGACTGGTTCCAGTACACTGAAATATTTCTAGCTTGCTGCTATGTCTTTGGCATTTTGCATTATGAGGCACTGTTCTGACTTGGGTCTGGCCATAAGCAAGGAAAGGTCTGTTCCTGTTTACAATCTATTTTGAGTAATTATTTTCTTCCAGGGGAAAAATATAATGGCCTTTACTTATTTTTTGACACATCAGTAATTTTTATAAGCAATTTCCCTAGCTGGAATTATATAAATTACATCATAGTGTCAAATAGGGATATTCTATTTATGATGTGTCACAACTACCTATAAATTAACAATGAAGTTACAGTGTAGGAGAAAGTGAAGCTTCTAGCACTGATTCCAGCCTAATCATAAGATTTTTTATTTGTGTATTCTTATACTCTAACAGTCACAAACACTGCCTATTTGTAACCCAGTTCAACCTTCTGGCTTTCCAGCTCGTTTTATAAGCCTGTAAATAACTTTTCTGACCTACTCCTCCGTTCTTTTGCTGCTGTAGGCAGCAAAAGAAAGTTCTCTACACTTTGCCAAATCTTATCTCCTCTTCTCACTCTTGAATTCATGCTTTCATTCCTTCTGCTCCTTGCGCTTGAAATCTCCCACTTTCCATCTGCCAGATAACTTCTTTTCTTTCCTCATACGTCGTACTTCAGGATTTTGTCCTATTTCTTTTTCAGTAATATTTCCATAGTAGCACTGCTCCTCATGTTTTCTCCCTACAGCTTGCACTGTCTCATTTAGCACTTTCAAAGTCCCACTGGTATAACTGATGCCACAAAATGGGGAGGTAATCTCTATCCTTAACATTCATATAATTCTTGCACAAAGATTTTAAGATGTTTTGATTAATTCACCTTAATACAATTAAGTCTTGGAACAGCACATTCTACAAAGCATAGCCTATTTGCTTTTCCTATTTCCTGCTTTAACCAGTCCAGTGCTAACAGATTACTTTTCATTCTACACGGAAGGCACTAATCAGTGCATACGGTTTCTAAGGACTTGCATTTCTTCCTCAGACTCGATCTTCCACTGCAGGCATTTCAATGGGTTGAGATTCATTTCATTTCAATTCAGCTGTATGCTGTCTAGACATCTACATGAGATCTAACTCTTCTACATTTCACTTTCAGATGCGAATCTTCTGGACTTCATTGGACTCATGCTCTGTTTCAATGTGAGATGAGTTTTGTCCTGTAAATGTCTATTTTTTTTTCCATTCCAATAACTATACAACTTACTGGGCATTAAGTCATTTTAATGCTACACCCAGTGTACCATTTTCCTTGTCTATCACATACCTAAGTGTTTTGTGAGTCTTAGTCAGTGGCTTCAGAGCTAAGCATTTTAGATCTATTGGTTTCAAGATAACTTAGATAAAGTGGCAGAAGTTTGTGCCTTCCTCTCTTGTCATAATAGCACGCATATGTACGCATGCTCGTTCATATATATAATGTTGTAACATCAATTTTACATGACAGTTAAGTACCAGTTATTTAACAAATTTACCATTTTTCTCCACTGGAATATGGCAGTTAGGGCACGGCTTGGTTGTTTTCTTGATTGTTTCTTTAGATGCCTCTTCCCATCGGGCTTGCATGGCTGCTTTTTCATCGACTACATATCCCTGCAAAGAGAAACTATTTACTCAATGCAAGCTGCATTTTGTATTCAGAAGCAAGAACTCTGTGCCTCTCACAGATTGTTTTCCCCTTGTGGGCACAGCACATGCATTGGGTTGGAGAACAGGCTGCCCTCCCTGCTGGGGCTGTAGGAGCCTGTGGCACCCAGAGGAGATCCTGCAGCCAGGCACAGGTCAGAGGCATTCTCCAACTCCCTGCCCAAGTTGCCCCACAGGAGGGCACAGCAGGCACTGAGCCATGCTGCAGAGGCACCTGAGCAAGTAAAGTAAAAGGTGAAGCTCGGAATCAGGTGAACCCTGCGGAGAACTGACATTTTATACAGGTTTGACATTTGCTTCAGGGATTAAATCTCTTTTTGCAAGAAATGCAAAACAGCAAGGCAATGCAATGCATCCAGTGAGGCTCCTGGAAGAAAGCTGTTTTTTCATAATAAAGCATGTTCCTTTGTTTGTAGAGATTTCATTCAAATATTATCTTGTGGAAATGTGTGAAGCTTCATAAAGTACAGAGAAGAAACGCAAAGGTTTTGGAGGAAAAGTTAAAAAGTCCTGGTGAATAACGAAAGCAAGAATTTCCCCCGACACAACAATGCATACAGCAAAGGTCATCATGAACAGGGCTGTAAAAGGGACTCCTGTGTTTGTCCTATTTATGAATGGGACAAAATTATGTAATCCACACAAGTGTCCTACTTGGCAATTTCCTACCTAAAATGATAATACAAGGACAAAAGAGATGGCAGCACCCTGGGTAATTTGTATCATACAGGATTGTAAGCTATGTTTACACTGTTTACAAGGTTCCAGCCTTGAAAAGCAGCTCTATCTATTCATACTGTGGGGTTTTCTTTGTAAAAACAGTGACCTTAAACTGAATTATATCCTTTGTAAAAATAGTTACAGCTTCTTTGTGTTTCTGCACTCTAGATAACTACATCCTGCTCTGTGAATCAACTTGTATTCCATTTACGTGTATATCTAAAATATTTATTTCTGACAAGTCCGGAAAAGGAACTTGGCCCTAACTCTGACTGATGTCTACTGAGCTGCTGTGGATAAAACACTTTTTGAGGTGTCAGTGAGCAAGATGTAGTTGGTTATTTCCTGGCTGAAGTAACCTGGCTTCAGACGGAGTAACAAAGAGCAACATCTCAAGAACACTCATCTAGTGGTCACTGCATCATGCATCTAAAATAATCAGCCTCTTTTAATCAGAAAACCTTGAAAAGGTGCTTATGCTGTCTTTTCCTTTATGTTATTACTTGTACAAGTCACCTAAGCTCATTAAATCCTTTCTCCTGATCCTCACTTTTCTCCCATTTGCCAGTACTTCTGATTCAGAGGCAACAAAAGTAAACAAAGTCGTCTCAGATTTATCCTAGAACTGATTTTTACTTTTACCTCTCTGCTTCTGAGCAGGGAATTAGGCTTTACACACTGCCGGGCTTTTCAGCAGTACGACAAGGGGTGACATCTGTCAAATGGTGCATTAGGAAGTTCTGGGAAATAAAAAATACTCTTCAGGCTAATAACAAAGAACATAATCTATACTGGTCACATAATCTATACTGATCTCACAACACCTTGGCCTTTAAGGAAGGGTGATTTTAGCAAACAATTTGAGGTAACACAGAGGGGCCAAAACAGAAGACAAGGAGTGTGAGAACAGCAGTGGGGCCTCAGTTTTCCCAGTGACAGAAGGAAGAGGATATTAATATCATCTGGTTGCAACAGTGATTAAATATTTAGCATCCATAAAGATGATACAAGATGAAAATCACTATAGCAGCAAAAAACATTACTATTATTTTGAGAATAATAGCTACAAGAGAAGACCAAATTCAATTTTAATTTTTGTATTCAACTCAGAAGATCTCCACAGTGGCTCCATTTTTTCCCCCAAATCATCCAAATCCAAATAATGTGATTCAGTGCTTGGAAATGTATTTTTTTCCACATCTTCATGTCCTCATTGTGCCAGAAAAGCAAAAAACACCGAGGCAAGATTTCACACACCTAAATGCTAATTGGATTTATACAAAGATATTTGATCTTAGTTCTAAAAGCAAAGACAAACTTTTCAACACTCAGAAATAATTAAAATAAACAAATGCAAACTGCACATACACAATTCAATGAGAAAGAACAAATTGATGACAACAGCAGAGTGTATTATTATATTAATGTTTTCCTCTGCAAAACCTCTAGCATGAAACAGATTCAGCAGCATGTTATTTCCAGCCCATTAGAGCTGAAACATCCCTCATGCCCAGTATTGCTGAACGCTGAGTTAAAAAACTTCCTGCTGCAGGAAGCAAATGCAGGAAAATGGTACACCTACAGAGTCTCTAATTCATTAAAGAAATCATGCCTCCAAGATCTATGAGCCTATAGTGTTTATATGCTTTATATAGTGCTCCACATACAGTGACTGCAAGCACATGTATTTACCTTCATTTTCTACTCCAATAATAAAGGAAAAATTATATGGCAGTTCTCCATTAGCTATGTCTATTTGCGTCACCTTCTTTCACCATAAACTAGCAGACCTCACCATGACAGTGGGATAGGATAGACCAGAGCTTTCAGCCAGAGGTGACACGCACCTACCTGGGTTTGGATAGGAAGCCCTGCAATACTCCACATATGCACCACATGGGATGGGAGACTTTGCTACACTTGTGACGCAGTATGCTCCAGTTCCCCGCTTATCACAGGGTATTTGTCAGAGCATTACTGAAAAGCTACTAGCTTTATGATTTATTTTTTTGGTTCCCAGTTGTTCTGCATATGATGACAAGGAGTGAATGCTCATAAATAACAGGTAGCTCCAGATGAGCTGTTGCAAGCATTTTTAAACCTCCCTTCAGCAATATCTCTTAGTGATGGTGAAAGAGTTCACCTTGATATCTCTGTGTAGCACAGACTACATCAGAAAACTGAAAACCTGTGGCTCAAAATAAATATGAAGCTGTTAACACTGTGTTGTGCTCAGCTTCTCTGAATGTGGTTTCTGGACTCCTGCTTGTTTGTTGCTGCTGTTCATTTCCACTCTGATAAGCAAAAGAGCTGGTCACGCATTGTTTAAAAAATGTATCCAGTGCAGTTTCCATTTCATTCGAAATACTTTCCCTTTTGTTCAGAAATTCTTGGTTACCAGTTTATTTTATGTGTCAAAATCAGATTTAAAAAGGAAAGGGAGAGATGTGTAAAATTACGACTATGTAGACTACAGCATTTTAAAAGGCTTTGGTTTCTCAGAAGTGTTAATCATTTTCCACTACAAACGTGAGAAAAACTACAGATACTTCCAAGGGTTCTAAAAAAAAGACAAATAATTCATTGTACACAAAGTAACTTGCAGCCTGCCATAACGTTTATATTAACACCGCCCATAATTATTTTGGGTTAGAGCTCCAAGCAAAAGCAGCCTCAGCTTTTGAAATCTGATCCACAGGGGTTGGTGACAGTCTAACTCCAATTTCTTTTGTTTTCTCAGCTTCTACTGGACTGTCTTATGAACACGTTTGCATGAAGTAACCTCCTGTCATGTTTACTGGTGGTTTTTATTTAAGTTCTGGGATAAAATAGCATATATACAGGGCATCAGAGAAGCTACAGGAGCTTTGAAAAAAGTATTATTTGACTAATTTAAGAGTCAAAAATCTTGTAAAGAGAGGTGCACTCATTTATGTGACTAAAATGCAAGTTCCATGTTATACATGGGGTGCTGTGTCTGATATGAGATGAAAGAGATTTTTACCAAATAAAATTGGAGAGCTCTGGTTTGGTGACAGTGCACATCAAGGTTCTTGCACTGCATACTGGGGATGTTCATACCAGAATAAATTAAACTCAAGTAGATACTGAATGATCACCATTCTAAAGCAGACATCTAGTCTAATACAGGTCGTTCTCGTACATGTATTTTGCACCAGTGGAAGGAAGAATGTGCTTTTTCCTGTAAGGGGCAACACAGCTGCAGTGGACTGTCATTTTACTCTGGCCCAAAATACCAAAGCTAACTTTTCTCTATATAGTTCCTCGTTAGACAGAAAGTCAAGACCTACTCTCATATTTCTTCCAGTGCACCTTTATTTATAACATAGGGATTCATTTTACAGGGCATTTCTGGGTTATAGTTATTTTTCTTGCACCATTAATTAGTCATCTGTGAGTCGAAGTATCCTGTGCCTGACACTGGGAATACACCAGTTACTGAACCCAAGCTTCAGTTTCTTTTCCCACTCTGTAAGATACTTAAGAAATTGAGCTACATGTGCCATTTTTATACAGCCATGTTTTATTTAACTTTTTAAATTTATCTGATGGGGAAAAAAAAAAATCAATAGTCTAATAATAGATGTTCCAGATTTCATACTGTGACTCAAGACTCATTGAAAGATATTTTGTACGAAGTACTTCTCCAGTAGCCTTTTCTTTCACTAAAATGCAGTGAAATAATTCATATTTTTGAGGTCAGCATTTACCATTTAGCATTACAATTAACTTTCCCCTTCTTTCCGTTAGAAAAAGAAGCTTACACAGATGGGTCCATGCAAACCTAATGAGATTCAGCAAAGCTAACAACAAGGTTTTGCACTTGGGTCGGGGTAATCTCAGGTTTATGTACAGGATGGGAGAAGAAGAACTTGACAGTAGCCGTGCTGGGAATAACTGCTGAGCTGGCAGTGTGCTCTTGCAGCCCAGAAGGCCAACAGTATCCTGGGCTGCATCGGCAGAGGGGTAGCCAGCCAGGACAGGGAGGTGATTGTCCCCCTCCGCTCTGCCCCGGTGAGGCCCCATCTGGAGTACTGTGTTCAAGCCTGGGCTCCCCCCCTGCACAGGAAGGATGTGGAGTGGGTCCAGAGGAAGGCTGCAAAGGGGTGGAGCAACCTTCCTATGATGAACGACTGAGAGGGAGCTGGGATTGTTTAGCTGGGAGCAGGCTCTATGGAGACTTCATGAAGGCCTTCTGATATTTAAAGGAAGATTATAAACAGGAGGGAAATCAACTTTTTACACAGGTAGATAGTGGTAGGGCAAGGGGGAATGGTTTTAAACAAAAGGAAAAGAGATTTAGATTAGACAATTAAATGTAGGGGAAGTTTTTCGTTAAGTAGGCGGTGAGGCACTAGAACAGGCTGCCCAGAGAGGCTGCAGATTCCCTGGAGGTGTTCTAGGACAGGTTGGATGGTGCTCTGATCTAGTACTTAATTTAGCAGTTGGCAGCCCTGCCTGCAGCAGGGGCTTTGGAACTTGATCCTTTGAGGTCCCTTCCAACCTAAGCCATTCTCTTTCTATGATACCTCATGTTTCTCATTTTAACTCTTGGCCATAGCACACCATTTCAAATACCACACCTTTTGTCTTCCACGGTTCTAAAAGCAGTATGAAAGGTTTGCTGTAATAGTGAAGAAACAATTCTCTAAGTGACATCTGCAGTATTTTACAGCATAAACACAAAACATCAATAACCAAGAACTGATTCAGAAGTCACACACCTGTGGAGTCCATTGTAATACATACATTTTCCCTAATAACTCACCCTTCACTGAATTTTCAAGGAAAAAAAATTATGAGTGAAAGTGGCCCACTGTCACTATTGCCACTGCTGAAATGCACCACCCACTGCCTCACTGTGCTCACATCCACTTACAATATTGTAAGAAATACACTGCATCAAACGTAATTTTCATGAAGCATTATCTTAATATTTAGTATTTTAACATTACAGTAATTCAGCTAAGGATTTTCTGTGAGTGCCTTTGTTTGGGAATTCCACATTAGAAATAAATTCTGAAATAGCTCCTGTTCACAGTGAACCAAGATGTTTTTCTGCATAATTACAGACAACTGCCACCTACATAGAGACCAGCCTTCACAACTCTTTGTGCTTGCTGGAAATCTACAGCGAAAATATCGCAAGAAATTGGACAGACAGATGTTCAGCGATTGGGAAGGGAAACCTAGCAAGAAACAGTTGTGTATTTGTACCACCTACTGGCAATTTAAAGATCTGCATACATGAGGCAATAAGGAAACAAAGGGCTGGACGTTCACTTCCAGCCTAAGTGAGATGGGAGCCTTTCTGGGAACAACAACACAAAAGACTTCAGCAAAGTGCTAGGTGATGTTACAGGCTTTCCTGGATGTTAGTGCACCTAGTATGCTTTCATGCTACACCTGTGCAAGCACAGAGTCACTTCTGAGAAGTTATCAGATGGTTTTGTTTCAGATCTTATCACTTGCTTGAAGGCTTATGGCCAAGTTAGGTCTGAATCCTGCAATTGCAGTCAGGATCCAAGTAGCATGTACTGATGAACTGGATTGGATCCAGAAAAAAAAATGTAATTCTAAGCTTTGCTGCTTCTCAGCTGAGGAACTGGGCTAGTTGTGGTTTGTTCTGATGGGCTCCTGGGCTGACAGGAGCTCTGGGTATGTTACATCCTGCCAGTGGCAGAGAAACAGTTGGCATCTGGATCCTGCAACAACCTCATCTGACTGAGGGGTGTGTGACAGCAGTTGTCAGTGAAGACTGAGGCAAGAACAGTTGTTGAATAAGTCCTACAAAACACCAGAGAAACATCACAAACTAAGCATATCCATAACTTCAACTATCATGGAATCATAGAATGGCTTAGGTTGGAGGGGACCTTAAAGATCATCCATTTCCAACCCCTCTACTGCAGGCAGGGCTGCCACCCACCAGATCAGACTGCTTGGGGCCCTACTCCATCTGGCCCCAAATACCTCCAGAGATGGGGCATCCACAACCTCTCTGGACAGCCTGTTCCAGCATCTTGCCATCCCGCGAGTAAAAGATTTCTTCTTAATGTCTAACCTTAATTTCCCTTTTAGTTTAAAACCATTCCCCCTTGTCCTATCACTATCTACCTGTGTAAAAAGTTGATTTCCCTCCTGTTTATAATCTTCCTTTAAATATCAGAAGGCCATAATGATGGACTTCTGAGAGTCACCACTTGTGACAAGACATAGAACTGTTGACAACAACCACCTGGCTAAGACCACCTAACCAATTCCTTATCTATCTAATAACACAGCCTTCAAATCCAACTCTCTCCAATTTAGGGATAAAGATGTGGTGTGAGACCATGTCAAAGGCCTTGCACAAGTCCAGGTAGATGAAATCTGAACATAAGTCTCGCTGTTATTGTAAATGGACTAAAAACAGTTCTTTGATTAGTTTGATAATATTTTGATAAGACTGACAATAAGATCTTGACTTTGCACACATATTGAACCTAGTCTGAAATGAACACCTTCAGCAGGGAGCAAGATTCTTTTTCAGTTTAAGAAAATGGCAGAAGTTCACACAACCCATTATGTAACTTATATAACAGAAACTGTTAATTTGTAGCTGTACCAAAACCTAAATATTTATGTTTAGTGTTGGATCTTCCTGGAGCACAAAGTTTGCAGGGCTGGGCTGCTAGAACTAGCTGAGCAGCAATTCAGACTTGGACTAAGAGAAGATATGGCCTGATATGACTTTAATAGCTGAGCTTGGAGTAGAAGAGACCACTTAGCAAAATTTACAACATCAGCCACCAGGGATGTTTTATCTAGGCTTAGGTTTACAACAGTTGTTGGGCTACTGTTAATAACAGTTTGTTCAAATGGACTGGATTTACATCTGGGTCCTGCAAAGACCGTCAGACTGTGTTAAATTAGACACCGGATATTCTTTTAGGTAGAAGCTTCTGAATGCAGAATATTGGAGGGATTTCTGTACAGTCATGCTGTAGAATTCTATAATGATGTTTAATTTATTCTATTTACAAAACCAATAGCAGCCTTTTTAAAAAGCAAACCTGATAACAAGCCGTTACCTTTTTATAATTGCACATTCATAGGGTTGGGAGGACGAGATAATCAGCAGCTAAACTAATCCTCGGGAAACATTTTACTGTTGTGTGGCAAGTGAATAAGAGGTGCAGTAAAAATCAAACTGTTCAGAAAGGTTTTGTGTCAGTTTAGCTAGGCTAATTTTAAATTGCAGATTTAGAGAGGAAGCTGGTTTACGGCTGGATCCCCTTCCGTATATGAGTGAGGTTAAAAGGGGCCAGGAAGCTTGGTTTTGTGGTGCAGATAGAAGGTGCTATGCAGTTAATTCTAAACCTAAATCTGGCTGGAGTCACCTTTATGGTATCATTGATTCCATCATACACACTGTGCCTTTTAATCCATCAAACATGATTACTTCTCATATCCTAATCTTCAAATAGCTTTAAGAAGCTGCAATGGCTTTAAAATAAAGCTCGTCAATCGAAGTTGGCTCAGAATTATGTAACTTACGCATTAAGATGGGGAATAATCAGTACATTCTTAGGATGAGTTTTCAACAGGAGATCAGGGCTTATATAATAGAAACTTCTGTAGAAAAGAGGACATTTTATGCATCCCAATAGACCATACAATACCTGCATATAGATTTGTAAGACCTCAATAAACCATTTATTTAATGCTAGGTTATTCTCTGCATTCCCATTGCTGGATTTGTCTTTTTCTATCCCACACAGCAAGCAGTGAAGTGGCTGATGCCAGGCCTCATTCTTCCCTGCTCCCAGTGAGGCATAGGGATGGCTCTTTTGGTGCTCTGACATAGGGACCACAAGAGCATGCTTTGCACAGCTCTTCTCACTCTCAATGCTGTCATCAATGCCTGGCCACCCATTTTTTTTCCACAATAGCACTTTTTGGCTTTGCTTCAAGTTCTTTTCCACTTCTCATGATCCACTACATTCATAGCCACCATAACGTCTTAGGCCTAAACCTGTCTACAGTGTTTCCTCTTGTACTGGAAATGTCAAGACATGCAGGTGTGTGTAAAAACACTAAGGAAAGAGAAGATTCCGTTTATTATTGTAGCTGCCAGAAGATAAAATAAAACCTGTATTTTCCTGATAGAAGATATTTTCCCAAGACTACACATCCTGTGATCTTGTGATCTATCAATTGTAGAGGGGAATGATTTGGTGACTGCATGTGTGGTTGACCCTTAAATCTGACTACTAGCTGTTGTGCCAATAAAATCTGTTTGTAAAATAAATGAAATGGAAAGGATCCTGATGAGGGGGAAGCACAAGAGTCAAAATGGAGGAACTTAAGCCCTAAAAGGCAACCCTAGAAATGCCTTGTTCCTAACTAGACAGAGATGATCAAAGTTGTCACTGTCTGAAAACAGTACAATAATAGCAAATTCTCAAAAGAAGTAATTCTCAAAAGCTCTCACACATAGGATTCTGCCTCTAAGAGGACAAAAAGAACAAAAAAAGCAGAAAGTACAGGTGGATAAATATTTAAATTATTTTCAGTGAAGCTGATGAAAGAGTCCCAAATGTACTTCTTTCCACATAGGCTTTGTGAATGTTTTGTATGCATTATACAGTTCTGATACATTCAAGACAACTTGTTACTGATGCAATTCAGACGAAATCAGTATCTCACCAGCACTTCCTCTGGCGCTACTTTAGCTAGCTCCCAGTTTGCACTTTTATTTGCGAGGCGATTTAAAACATTTCTTTAGTGGCACATCACCACCTTGTGGAAGAGTTTGATCAGTGCATCTCACTGTCAGTCATCTCAGTCAATTGCTCATCTAAGCCAGCGGTCTTCAACGCAATTTAGCTTCCGAATGAATTTTGAGTTAACAGATCTAATTGGGTACAGTTCCTGTGAAAGACTTGGGATAAGATAGATGTAGCATTCACACTATTATCTGGAGATGCTAGGGCAATATGCACGCACTTAAAATAAACCACTTCTTCTTCTAATTTTTCCTGGCATAGCTTTATCTTTTTCCAGCATGGAAATTATACAAGCTCTAACTTTCAGTGATTCAAAATTGGTGAAGAACTTTATACAGTGACAAGAAGAACTGCTCATGGATTTCAATTTTTGTAGGTAAAACTCTTGACATAAATAGCTTAGTGGATACAAGGCACACTATTCATGTTGAGACGTATTCAATTTCTAGCTCCATGTAATTTGGGTAAGATTTTGAGCTTTGTTCTTCTGCTTCACCAATTTATTGGATATTTTAACTTAAGAATCTTCCAAATTCTTTGTTGAAGCTGTTTTGTTTTTACATAGCTGAGAATGGGAGTTGGAACACTTTTTTAAGGCTACTGAAAACTAAACAATCTTATTCTTCGTGGAGGACAGCTAAGCTGTTCCTTGTCACAAAGTAATGTGGATGCCAGAAGTATACATATGGCTTCAAAAAAGGAGTTGCACAAATTATGGAATAAAACTTTACAGTTGGCTGCTAAATATAAAATTCTATACCTAAATCACAACTCTCTAGAAGCTGGGAAAATATTCAGGGAATGGGATATCATTATAGTCATGCACTCCTCTCATTAGTAACTGAGAGTTGTCAGAAACAGGGCTCTGGGCTAGACGGATTTTGAGTCTCCTACAATACACCACGTCCATGGCACTGGAGGCATATGTCCTGCATGCCAGGATACAGTCTGTTTAATTCTGTATTGATGAGCATTGATTCTTTTGATGAAGTAGAGGAGATTCACTAAGAAAAGTTAAAGAGAAACATCGCTACATGGGTCATAGCCTCGTGCATTGTCTCCAAAGTATAGTAAACAAGCCATTTTATGGTAACAGATGGGAAAGGTTCCCTTCAAGTTCCCGGCTCCATCTCAGTATCTCCATTCAAAGAGTGAGAAGGCCTCAGAGAGCCTGCCTGTCGGCACTGACAGGAGCTGTGCATGTTTAGCTGAGAGCTGACTGCACACCCTGTCAACACCTGCTTACAATCCTGCACCTGCTGTGTTGAAATGCCTGGGGCCTAGGTTAGCTTTACCTCTTAACACAGAGCATGCCAGACATCTGAGTTTCAGTATTTTACTTCCTAGAACATCAGCCTGGCCATCAAGCTGTGAGATAGTTAGATGTTTAGGGGGAACCTCTCCTGGTTGTTGTTGTTTGTTTTGTTTTGCTTTAAACAACTGTGATTGATTAGCCATGGAGAGCAAAGAAGCTTCAATCACTTCAATATTAAACAAATAGAAAGGCCAGGAGAGAAAAATTATTTAGTGTACAGGCTATAGCTACAATAGCCACAAGATTATGCAACAGCCTAGAATAATTATTACCTAGCAGATTCTAGCCTAGGCAATCCATTTTTTTATTATTTCTCTAAGCTAAAACGTAAATAACCAACACCACTTTCTCCACAGGCTCTGTAAAAACCCTGTTATTCAGTCCAAACCCATATGATTTCCTGGCTGGTGCACTCAGTATAAGCTGCAAGGCAGCAAGACTAAAGATAGCCTTTCAGAGGTGTTCACACTGAATAGAGACAGCCCCAGAAGCCCATTGGGAAGGGCTTTTCTTTATCAACTAGTGGCAGACCTCTGTGTGCTCTTGACAACTCAGCTGCTCTGTCAATCAAAGCATCTGAAATCCGCCACAAAGTCAACCCCAATGGCCAGAGCAATTTGTCATGAACATAATTGTTTTGGCTTAGGATTATAATTAGGATCCACTTAACAAATGTCACTCTTGCTGGGCAAAGGAGAATGATCAAGATGCAATGAGTTGTGGAGATCTCTACCTTCTGGGCCACAGCTCCCTGAATGCTGAGGAAAGAGCTGCATTCCTCTTCATGGTATTCTTCTTTACATTCACGACAGAACACGAACTGGAAAACAAACCAAAAAATACAGAAGTGATAAAAACACATTAGGGATACATACAGCCGTTTACAACTGTGAAGAGTTGTATAGTGGATGATCTCTTGCCCTCCTCATCCCATTAAATTCCCATAATCCTCCAAATTGTGCATCTCATGATACAATATGATCATTAACACAACCATTTTGCAGTTATTATCATACACTTCTTCGGTGAAATAACATAAATGCCATTATTAAAAATGAGATTTTGCTACATGGTCTATTTAGGGACAAAATTATACTAAATACTTCTGAGTGTGTTTCTGATGTAAGGAAATCTATACAAGAGGGGTGGTGGTTGAGGCAGGCTGTTCTGCTTTATAGTCTTTGCTTGTGGAAGCAGCCCATTCATACTTTCAAGTCAAATGCATTCTCAATGAAAAACTGTTACTAAATTCAGTAGGAGATGATAGTTTTATATAAGTTATACAAAACACCATTTTCTAGAAAATAATACCCTTGCCATGGACTTTTATAGACTGATTTAAAAACTCCACAGTAAGAATACAATGATAGGTTACTTAGCATGGGTTTTAAGGGACTCCCTCTAGACCCTTACATTTCTAGCAAGTATTCTGATTTCATCTTCCTTCAGTAACATTTTTCTTTACATAAGAGTTCACTTAAAAGTAAACTCTTTTGCAGATGCATAAAATAATTGTTCCTCAGTAAGCCTGAGCTGCCTCTCCAGTCTAAACTGGTTCATACGTATCACATTCAATACCTTTTTGAAAACTCTAAAATGAAGATATCTGTCTTGACATGTGTCAAAATCTTTGACTCATCAGCGCTGCATTAAATTCTGTGTCCTTGCAGGTAAGAGGAAAAGTCAATAATGTAAAATGAGTCTCTCTTTTGCTGTCTTAAAGCTACAATATCTTGATGCCAGTCTAGAATCTGAAAGATCTCTCAGCAGTAAGCTGTTCTGACTGGTATTATAAGAAAGACTGATAAAACAGCCTTGATTTTTATATACAGAGCTGCATTCACTTGTAATGAATGAAGGATATCAGGAGGACATGACACTGGAACATTTGTCTGACATAAATTCCATCTTTTCCAATTTCATTTTGAAGTCTTTCAAGCCTTATTGTCACTTTTCTAAGAACTACTGAAAATTGTATTTCATTGTCATGCTAAAGAAATGATGCTTTTATGAAAAGCAGCATTGTGCAATTCCAAAAAGGTTGAGTCTATTATTCAAAAAGGCAGGGGAATTTGGAGTGGAGAAATGGAGTGAATGCTCTGGCTTCCAGAGATACTGAATCAAATCACTTGCTTGCTCTCTTGCCACATCTCTCACTATTTTGTCAGTGATTTAAAATGCTTTCTTTTACTCCAGCTGACATTGATCTCTTAATTCCTATGTGCTTCTTAGCAAACAGTAACAATGAAGGCACTTCTGCAAGGTATGCTACATTAAAGGCTGAACTACTCTAACACAATATCATAGAATTACAACAACAAGCATTCAAAAGTTTTTCTTTTTTGTTGAAGATTGTCCAAGCGAATGGAAACATACTCTCTCTGAATATCTAGTATCTCCAAGATTTGTTATCACTTAGCAATTACAGTTATAGCTAGGCTTAACTGTATTTCTTTGGGTATGTCCTATTCTCTTGTTCCTTCCTGACTTTATTTCTTATGGATATGTCTGGCTGAAAACATTTGTCTGAAAGGGCTTTGTATACAGTTGCAGTATCACTGCATGATCAAAGAATGCCTCAGCTTCCTTTATTCTCTCCAATCTCCTAAAATTGCAGTTTTAAACATTTCATAAATATTAAAAAGGAGGATGTATTGAAGAAAGATAAGAAAAGAAACCCACAAAAATAACTAAAAAAAAAACCCCACCAAAACAAAACCAGGACATGTATATGGCAAAGATATTCCAGCTGCTTCATAATGTCATTTAGAAAGTGTTGCTGTTTATTAGAACAATAAAATTCATGATCTGATTCTGTGTTATTTAAGGGTGTGAAATGCATTTTCTCAATAAAGAAGCCACTTCCAGTTCTTATATTAAAATGAAAACTCTTCAAGAGAAAGATCAAAGTGTTTACCAACGTTTTGCCCGCAGGCTTGCTCTAGTGGAAGTATGCACAAGTGTGTAAACTGGGTTCTCCACTAACCATTTTCTATCTTGCAAGTAGACCCATGAGTGACCCTGTGACATGCTTGTGATGAGACAAAGTTTGATTTTTTTGTTGAGCCAGGATACTCTTTTCACATCTGATTAGATAATGGATGAGATATAAAATCAGTTCTGTGGCAAAAGAACACCCCAGAGGCTGATCGGTTTGTCAGAATAAATAGGCATCTCCCAACAGAAACACATTAAGCACTCCCTCTTTATGGCAAAGTGTACACCATAAAGAAAATGCATGTCATTTACAACAAAGAGCAGTTTGTGGTAGCTCCATTCATTTTTTACATTCAAACGCAAAAAATATAATCAACTTTCAATAATGAAGTACAGGAACCACAAAAGTGCTGTCATTTAACTTGTACTTTGTGGCTTCATTAATATTAACTCTGTTATTTTGCCCTTGGAAATAAAAGGATTGAAGCTGATCACTCAGGATTTAACACTTTTGCATAAATTTCATATTAGAATGTGTTTAAAAATAGCTATAAGTAGTTCTATTACTAAGAGCAGTCACACATTTTTTTCCCTTTATTTACTGAAAAACCGTCAGATTACTGTGATAACACAAACTGTTCAAGAACAGTTCATTTAGCACTTACTATTGTTACCCTTGAAAGATTCTTCACTTGTAGAACAATGAGCACAAAGAATAAATCTCAAAGGTCCCAAACCTACCCTTGAGACTTATGCATTAAAATGAGGATTTGCAGGAAAATTCCTAAAGCACTTAAGGGATTTAGGCACTGGAAATTAATATAACCTGTGTGCTTGCTATTACAGGCTTTGGAATATCTGCAAAAATGTATGAGATAGGTCTAAGCAGAAACCCTAAATCCAAATGACCTAATAACAGGAGGTGTTAAAAATCTCCACAGGGATCCTGATTCTGTTTTTGAAATCCTCCAATCTTTATGATCACTCAAAAAAAAAAAAAAAAAGGGTAAAATCAGTCCAAACTGATGTGCAGGGTGCCACAACTGATGCTGAAAGAAACACTGGATGACAAAACTGAGGTATGGACTCAGTTATTCCTAATTGGGACATTCATGAAGTTTCAAGTTTGGAAGAGGGAGCAGAATGTAGTTCTTATTTTAGAGGAAAGGAAAATGAGTTTGCCCTTTATACCCTGAGATTTTTTTTTTTTTTTTGAAACAGGACTTTACCCTTTTCTTTTTCAAAGATTTGCTTTTGCTTTCATTTGTATTATGCACCATAGCTCTCATTTTCCTGCCTACTGCATATGTCTCATTTTACTTTTCTAGCTCTGATAGTATCTCCCTATAATGCTTGCAAAGTATTCCCGTTAAAATAAGATTTCTTCCAACCTTAATACAATACTCCCTTTCTTGAATCCCCCCACAAACCTTCAGGTTTTGGCTCCCTACTGTTAGTTTTAGGTTACTCCTCAACTAAAGGTTCTTTTTCTTTCTCACTTTCACCCTCTTGTGTCTACAACAAAATTAAGGCAGATTTGCTGAGGTAGTCATAGCTGAGGCTTAACCTGTTGCACTGTGGGAGTACTGTTATGGGCATCAGCGTACATTGAGAGCTCAGGTGTGCACCCATATTTCTTACCAGACTTGTACAGTCTACACTGACATTTGGGCTGCCAAGTTTTCCCTATGACATCTACAGCTGTTAGCTAGACAGAGTGCAGACTGTGTGTGACACATGGTTTAGCCAAAACAAACATTCAAGTCCAGGAAAGACCAACTAAGACCTCTGGTACAGTGTTCAATGACCCTTCAAAATCACTGTTAAGAACTGTATCTAACTTCTACTTTGGCTCTTTCTGCATTCAGCTTCCAGCTACTACTTTCTGCTCACATTTCTCAGCTAAGTCTTTCAGTATCAACTATTTTCTTCTGAAAGCACTTATGTATTGTAATCAATATACTTCTGAATCTTCTTCAACACAAGGAGAGAAACTCTGAGTTTCCCCTTTTCTCTCCCCACCTGCAAGTGATATTCATGGCACCTTTCTGGAGCTTTTCTCATTAATTATGTCTGACTAATGTTTGTGTTGTTGCAGTGCTGTATCAGTGGAATCTTCGTATTTAATCCAGGTCACTGTCGAGTATTGAATTGTGGCAGGTTTGTTATCAGTCTCTATTGAATACTGCTAGCAATACTCTGCATATCATGAACTACTTTCTGTGATTTGTCAGTTTTTAAACCTCACGACCACTGCCCAGTGAGGCATGCATACTCTGTCATCTGGCAGTGATGAGACAACGTTCCTGCATACATCCTAAACATTTCAGCTAGAAACTCAGTCCCCCCAAAACCTTCATGGATATATTATGGTGGTGATTTCCTCATCAGAATATTTTGTAGCTTGAAGTTTTGTGTAATTACTTTTTTTATCAAACTTGTAATCTCATCATAGAATAAAACCTGATATGGCCTATTGTCACAGAGAACATCCTGACAACCAGTCTTACCAAAACAGCTTTTTCTTTTCCATCCTTCTGTCTCAGCCAGTCAGTACATATGGGAATCAGGAAAATTTAAGCTGCCGAATGAAGGCAGAACCAACATCCTGTCAGTAGTATAAAACTAACATGCAAGGGAGACCAAAGTATCTCAAAACTATGATCGCATGAGCAAATTAAAATCACAGATCCATCACCTTCCATTTAAAATGCAGGGATTACAATTTTTATCATGCCTTTTCAAGAAAACATGTACTTCAGGCGATCAACCTCCAACACCTCCACTCCTTCCTCTAAAATCAAATCCCCCACACACCTTTAAACAAAACAGAAGAGCACTACATTACAACCACAATTGAAGCTAAAGGTGAAATAAACCATAGGTAACGGCAGTTAACTTTGTTATTTAAAGAGCTGTTAGAAAATGCACATGAAGCACTATTGTAATGGGAGAAGTCTATAGTATATTCAAAAAAGAACACAAAGGAAGCAATGCATAATCTAAGACATATGTGGAATTCGGTAGACTCATTTTTATGTGTTTAAACACATTTTTTGTTATATATTACACATCAAAGCAAATAATGTATCCTTCTATGATACTTGTAGGGCTTTGAACTTCAGAGCACTGTAGCATCTTGGAACTGCAAGTGAACCTCATCCTACTCCCATAACACAACAAAGCTCAACTATTTCTGCTATAGTGACTGGAAACTAATTCACAGTCACAAATCATCAAAATGCAGTGGTGTCAATTAAACTGATGCGAAAATGTGAATGTCATAGAGGACACACTCTAAAGACTGTTCAGGATTACAAAGCAGTACTGTAAGGGAGAAAATTTCCAATTTTTAAGCGTTGGAATCCCGGCAAAAAATCTCACGTCACTACTCAAAAGAACTACACCCTTTTTTCATACAGTCAAAACTCAGCCTAGAAGTATGTACATGCATTGTTGGTTTTTTTTTTTTTTTTTTTTTGGTAAATGAAAATAAAACTGGGGTGAGCAAACAAGTAGGCATAAACAACACAAAAGCTCCTGCAAGTTCCAGCTAGCAATTATTAAGATTGTATGAAGAAAATGTATGATTGCTTATTTTTTTTAATCAGACTAGCAGGATTTCTTAAACTGCGTATATATGTATATTTTACCTTGAAAGGCATTTATTGAATAGTAATATAAATAAACAATGGAAAGGCAAATAATTCCTTCTTTTCACCAGTAAACATGATCAAGTGGTCAAAAAAAGAATTTAAAAATGTAGAATAATGGAAGACACAAAGGTTCAATTCCAAATGAGCTTTTGCAGTCAAGCTATTGACAGCTGATTGAAGCAACGATTTATAGAAAAAAATACGAGTACGCTTTAGGGAAATCAAAGCTATAAAAGAGTCCCATATAGATTGGCACTACCTATAATACCCAATGCCATATCTCTTCATAGTGTATTTCTGCTTAAAAAATACAGCTTTCAATTGCACTTTACAAAGTATAAGTTACAATCCCACACTGAGTGATACATAGCTAGAGTTCTTTCAAGTGTCAAAGCATGCCCTTGCTGCAAATAAGGCTAATAGTGCCCTGGGCTGCCTCAAGAAAATATTGCTGGCTGGCTGAAGGAGGTGATCTTTCCCCTCTTGCACCTGAACACCACAAACAGGTGTGCAGGTAACTCAGTTCTGGTAAAGGTTGCCCAGAGGCTGTGGTGCCTTCTCCTTGGAGGTCTTCAAAAGCAGCCTGGACACGGGCTTGAACACCCTACTCTGGGTGTCCCTGCTTGAACTGGGGTTAGAGAGGTCCCTACCAGCCTGTGGTTCTGTAAATCTATATAACAAAAAATCTCCTGACACATTTGACTGGAAAAGGTTTTACCATACATACATAGATGGCTCCAAAAGAAATGCCTCCTGTTTATTTTCATGGAAACTACAAATACGAAAGAGCACAATAACACTATTTTATAGAGAAAATTATCAGCTACAGAACACTTCATCAGCATAGTCACCACTATTAGCTACGCACTTCACCAGCAATGAACAAGAGCCTGCATTCCACACTTGTAAATATCTGCATGAGAGGAGTTGATCCAGTGTCTCTTTTGCCACTGCTGACACCCACCACCTCACTGTGCTTACATCCACTGGTTGGTCTCCAACGTTCAGAAAGTGCTGATTAATGTTAATGGGTGCCATCTTTTCCACATGGAGGAAATCAGTTCCACACCTTTGCTTCATACGTCATTCCATGTCAGATGCCATTTTGTCAGACTGCTCTTCTGCTGCTGCTGTCACATGGCAACATAATGTAACGGGATATCGGTAGGAAGGTTCAACCTCCATTGCCATACCACTGACATCTACCTCTGACATTGTAGGACAACTCAATACAATAGGAGGCATTCCTTTCAGAGCAGACCTTGCATATATTCTTATTTTGAATGAGAAAGCCATCTGATTCTTGGCTGGAGTTTAAATCTCCAGAAGCAACAACAAAGTATTTTTTACTTTGAAACAGTGTACTTTGTTACTTATTTCCATCTAAAGTCAGTCAGCCCTTAAAAGACAACAACAAACTTCAACTAAACAAAAAACATGCAACCAAATGTCACACTCCTTGCTGTGCCACTGCTGTGAACCACATATTTTAGATACTGGACTGATTTTGCCTCTGGCATTTCTATATCTAGCATCGAGTGTAAGACCACCAGCCACATGCCCTATCTTTTGATATGTTTTGTGCTTACAAGCAGTAACCTTTTAAATCAGAATATTTAGCATCTGCGGCAGTTACATGCACTTAGGATTTGTGGCTTTGCCAATTGTCAGTTACAGAAAACCTGTGAATACTACAATGAAGATAAATGCCACAGTAGAAAAAGCATCCATTTTTAATGACACCTGTTTTAACAGATATAATACATCTAAAAAGCATGGTAGTGCTCACAGGATAATTCTGGTCTTTTTCCTTACAATGAGGTACATACTCTTACTATTCATATTTCATCTAAAATTAAACCTCTGTGAGGAGCATGACAATCTGTCAAAACACGGTATCAAACATACAGCTGCAGTTTCTGTGTAGCTTTTGCAATCTAAGGGCAATTTAACATCCAAACTATAAGAAGCAATTTTCTATAAACATTAAAAGCTCTAAGTGCAGGTCTGCATCAAAATGCCCTAGAGATTTCAGCGTTTTTCTTTTAAATACAAAAGTGAAAGACTCTCTATTGACTTCTCCAAAACAACCCTTGGGCTCATTCCCCCAGGTCTAGATGGTGAATTCACTCACTCTTCAGTGAGTGATGGTGAGCTGGTGTCTGCAGAAGGACAGACAGACCTTCCTGGTGTTTGCCTTGCATCAGGCTGCATCAGCCTAGTGATAACCTGATGAAACAGGCAGACAACCCCCCTCAGACCTCCCCGGATTTCCTGTTAGCTGATTTCTGTGGATAGGCAATCTACTTTATCCAGCTCCCATCTGATACGCCCTATGCTCTGTGTGCTGTGAAGGATAGAACAGAAGTCAGAAGCTGAGAGGAGCCTAGGTACTTCTCTGAGAAGAACTGCACAGCTTTTAATGTGAGCACAACAATCATGTACCCTGGAGCACCGGGAAGAGATGCCCAGACTGATGCTGACCAAGCTACCTCTGAAAAAGGAAGCCAAATAAAAGCAGGCTGGTAAACACAGCAAGATGCTCATGTCCCTAATATTTACCTCATCTGTGTGAGAGCTCTGGAGAGCTGAGGAGAGAGCAATGCTTCCAGTTTGTCATACTACAGGGACAGTGACGGGGAAAATTATAGTTATCTCGAGGTGCTTTTAGAAATTATGAGACAAAGCATTCTATAACGCTTAGAACAGCACATCTTTCTAAAACATTTTTACTGCAGAATCTGTAGCACACTACATGTGTGATGTCAAAAATTGACATTTTTGGGGGAAAAAGGTGTCTGGAAACTACATTAAAAAGTCATTTCAAGTGTGGAAAAGATGTTATTGCTGAATGCTCACAACAAATGTCACGAAGAAGGAATTTTACTGCTTGTGGCTTCAGCTCTGTCTGTAGCTGCTTTGGAGCTCGATTAAGACACCCTCACACAGTAAGACAAACATATTTCCCTATGATAATACTGTTGCTATGCATACATGCCCTGCAAATTTGAGCATCCACCTGCACATTGATACATGCAAACTGACCAGGAATTCTGATGGATTCATTAATGTGGCTCTTGAAATGAGCGACTTAACATGAAGGCTAGGAAGCTGATGAGAGTTAAGCAATTACCTCGTGCCTAATTCACACCGAATTACAACAGCAATTAGGCCCCTCCTTTCCCAGAATTCTTTTTTAAAATCTATGACATAACCTTGACAGCACACACATGAACTTGCTTCCATGCTACCCAGGCTGTGTTCCTGTAGCCTCCCAGAAGAAGCACATATTCATTCACTTCCTGATTGTCAGGTTTAATCTATGTAATAATAATAATAATAAAATAGAAAAATAGTTAAAAAAAAATTCACCTAGCAATACTGAAAAATTTCCAGAAGATGGCAGCAGTGATACAGGAAACAGACAGGCTTTGCTGAGCTTTTGAGATTGAAAAAGATTCTGAAAAAATCAGTCAACAGCTAAGATCAAATCCAGGTTAGTAACAGCTGATACATGCAAAACTAGTCCTGACATGACAGTCTCATAAAGAAGAAATGGTATTCAGATGCAATGAAACTCATAAAAAGGAGCAAGGGGCACTCCTTACTTCAAGGACACTGCATCTTATTTCTCTTGAATTTGGCAACAGCTGAAGCTCCATAAAAAGAACATAAGTACGACAATCTAGGAAATAAAATAGCATAAATAATATATCTCAGATAACTATGGTGTTGCTGTAAGCATTTTATTGGCTTCACATTATCACCTACGTGTATCAGTTCCTTTTTACAGCTGTATGTAGTCACATAGCCAACGTGTCAGGCAGAACACAAAATAATGAACAAATCTCTGTGAGTCTCTCTTCTAAGGGAAAGCCTAGCTTCTGCACAAGGCACCAGTGAGAGTGTATTTCCTCATCGTAATTGGATTAACCAGGGTATTAGGATCTGTCTCTGAGAGAAATCATTTTTTTAGGGGGTGGGTGGTGTGGAGGAAGGAGGGTGATCTTAAACCTCTATTCTGCTTCTAGTGAAAAAATCTGAGTAACTGAAACTACAGTAAGCAAATTCAGCCCATGCTCCTTTCAAAGACTCAGTTCAAAAACTGACCATGGGTGTGTACGTTGCTGTTCAAATTCAGAACATGAGTACTACAGAAATAAAATAAGATAAATAAAATAATAATAATAATAAATCCACATTAGATTATCCTATTTAGAGATATTTCTAAGCTGGAATAATGGCACCAAATGACACTGAGAAACTTTGGGCAAAGTGCAAAAACAGATGAAAACCTGGAATTAAGCCTCAGTCTAATGTCAGATCTAGCAATATTACACCATCATTACACCATCCAAGCGCCAAAGGTTAGATTTAGAATCAGGCTCTGCAATGCAAAGTCATTTGAAAAGTACATAAACTAAACTAAAAACAAATAAACAAACAACAGTTTAGAAGAGAAGCAAGAAAGAAACTGAAAGAAATGTTGAAAACCTTCAGTTCTGGTTCTCCTGAATGGGGCATCATCTGTGCAAAATGTTCTGTAAACAGTGCTGGAGAAGGCATTGGGATAATGATGAAAACATCACGCTTCATCTGTCAAGGAAGAAAAGCAGGTAGCTTCTCAAGAAACACGGCTTGCTGATCAAAAATCAATGATAGCCGGGCTGGTTCATGCCAGGAGTCTCCTGTTACAACCCAGAGCACCCGTTAAGGATCCTCCAATTTATACTCCTTGTTTTCAGTGCAAAGGCTGGTTATGTGGTTTCAAGTTATTTTCTTCTGAAAAAAAAGAAAGTTTTTTAAAAGCTACACAGTTTGTGCTAATGGTGTTCACAGAGTATATATCTAGTCGATACTGTGACTTCTTGTCTGACCTCTCAAACAGATCCTTTTCTGGTTTGTTCACTGCAGACTTTTTTTGATCAATTATCCAAACTACCAAAAAATGACCCTTTAAATATCAGCTCAGGACATTAACTGGCTTGCAGGAAAGCAAACTGAGTTTGGCACCTGTCTCTGCATCCTTTTGATGAACCACACGATAAACATTTTAGCATCCGAAATTCTATATTCAGATTATGGAATATATGTTCTATATATATGGATCACCTTCTGTCTGGTTTAAACAAGCATGAAATCATGTAACAAGGCATCACGAAAGGCATGTTACTTTCAGTATAGATGCAAGGCTCTCCAACTATTTTGCTCTCCAAAAATCTATACAATTTACCAGTAAAGAGCATAAAATCTTGGAGGGTTGTAGGGAAGTCTTGACACGTGCAGGTATAGTTATGCAGTACACTCCTACAAACACAAAGCTGTCATAAATCCCACTGCTAGAAAATACATAATAGACTACAACTTGGGCAAAACATCAGATGGCACTAAGCCAAAAGCCCTTGCCTGTCATGTTTTTCTTGGCACAGTCAGCAAAGCAGATGTAAGACTTAGAACCCAGGGAAACAAGCATCTGCACATGCTCTAGTTCAGAAGGACCACTCCAAGTTGGGACTTCTGCACAACATGGAAGCAGAACAGACCTCAGCATAAAAATATTTTATGCTTGATTAAAGTGCATCCTTAACCCAGTCTGGATTCAAAAGATCCACCGCCAAGAAGACAAATCAATCACAGTGCATCTAAGTACAAGTGTTGGAAGGAGCAAAGGTTTCTTGATACGTCAGAAGAACTGTGGTACTTTCCAGGTACCACTAGGTGATCCTGAAGCCTACTGACATGTCTGCTTTTAAGAAGAGCTCTGAACTAGCACAGTTAAATGAAAAAATTAATGACTGCAGTGCAAATGATGTATTTCTTTAGAATAAACATGCATGGCTGATGAATGCTTCATTTACTTACTATTTCTAAGAAATTGATTTGGTAGGCTTTATTGTTTGTTTTTAACAAGAAACAGAGTTAAAAAATTCATCTTATGTGATAATTAGTTTGCATTCTGATGATCTGATTATATGTGAAATTGCTTGCTAACATGGCCAGATCATGGAAATGGGTATGGCTCCATTTTCTCCAGCAGAGCAACATTAATATACTGCTGCTCAGAATCAGGGCCTACCTGCCGGGTTCTGACATCTACTTTATGAATTCATACAGCTCTATGTCATCAAGAGTCACTAGACAAGCAGAGCACACATCTCAATATTTTTCATTTGAGACACTTCGCTGTAGTAATTCACCTCCTTCTGGGCCACCCTCTCTCATTACTCTTCAATGCATTCCATCTATATTCTTTTTTCCCTCATTTCTCTGGCTACATTTACATCTTCACTCGCTTCACTGCTCTCCTGATACAAACTTCAAGCCCTTTCTTTTTCTTTCCATTTCTGTATTTTTTTTAATCTTTCCTTCCATGCCTTTAAAACCTCATTGTCATAAAGCAAGTTATTGATATTTCTCTTCATTTTTGCTCCCTCTCTCCAAATATCTTCACTTTCCTTTTACTCATATCAGAAAGCAGCCTCTCACATTGTTCCTGACCATAGAAACAGCCTCATAATCACTTAATAAAAGCAATAATATGCTTGGAACAAAAATCACAATGTTATTATACTAACATTGAGAAGAATACTACTACTATCTAACATATGGTGAATCGTTTCTTTCTCTCATTCCCTTCCCTAATCTCAATGGGCTCTGAAGCAGTCACACCTGGAAGCCTTCCAGCAATGAAACCACATGACTTCGGAGTGCTCATGGGGTAGGAACAAAAAGGTATGTGTTTGAAGACATTCACCTTTTCCACCTCAGGAGGCATCCTGAAGGCACTATATGCAAATCAGAAAATGGTAAGTATGGTAGCGTGATCTAAATCCTATATTCAGAACCTGCCTAAAAAGAAGATAATTAATTGAGGGGAGGGGGAAGGAAGAGAGAGAAAAGCTTTGCTTTTTTTTTTTTTTACTATATAAAACTTGGCCTGAAGAAGTTATTAGCCTGTGTCTATTTCCTCTACTTGAACATACGTGCCTGTGGTTCAATTCTGTCATTAATTATGATATTTTGGCCTTTTGAGTTAAATCAAAGAAAAAATATACCAGTGTATCACAGTTAAATAGCAATATAGCATTTACCTTGGAATAATTATAGTCTGGTGGAAAATGTCTTTTTTTTTTTTTTCTCTTTTGCTTTAAAAATTTGATTTTCTTTGCTTCTGGGAATTTAATGAAAAAAGAAAAAAGAAAATAGGCACTGTTAGTGTATGACTCCAGTGTACTTTTGTTCTTCTGCTTCAAAGGCAACCTGCCAGCTCACACAGAAAACAAAGAAAGGTTACTATTGCAAACTGTATTAAAACCACTCAACAATAATGGATGGCCCCAAACCACTACAGCTCCCTGTTGTCTTATTGCAGTATTTGGGGGCTATTACTGTAGCTTTTTATTAAATAAGGATCATTAGTAAACCTTGTTTTGATTCTTATGTTGTGTTACTTTTATGGAATATGTTTACTGCAGCTGTGTGCCACAATACTCTACACGCTCCTTCTGGCTTCCATCAGATCACTGGATATGCAAAAGGTCAGAATTTTTCTATAAGCAATAAAACAAAAAGAAGTAGAGCTTGATTGCTTGTACTAAAGTGGAAAAATCGTGTTTGTCAAGCAGAGAAAGCCTTTAATGTGTTTCTTTATGTTATAATAAGGGCTGGAGAATTTCACTGGAGAATCAACTGTACATCACGATTCTCAGCTGCAATAAAAAAAAATCTAATTCATGGAAACTTGATAGATATTAAAGGATAAAGAAACAATGTGATTTACAATTTAAATTAACTGTATTTTCCATTAACAAATTCTTTTTTTTTTTTCAAATTCATAATGGTCCAGAACTTCAAAGCTCTAATTTTGTTAGCAACATTTTGCTTAATCTCACACTTGAGAAATGATTTAGACAGTAAATCCATGCTTATGTCTAGCTCATTTTATAGAGCCTCTGCTCAGGGATTCTGGCACTTAAGGAGTCAGTATCTAGTTCCAGGAATATGGGCTGTGCCTGTTCCTTCTTAAGGTAAGATCAGAAAGTCAAAATTAAAACCATCTCCGCTAGCTTGTTCACCACCCTGGATTCCTGAATTAACTACCTAGCCATCTGCTCAATACATATACACCAGCAGAATTATACAACAACACCTTTTCCTGATGAAAACATAGACAACCTTCCAAAAGTAAATAATATTACATAATACAAAAATATGGATTAGTAATATCGCAACAGATGCAATGAAGGAATTCTATTTCAAGTCAAAGAATAACGTACACATTTACTATTTTTTGATAAACCTTCATTTAAAGAAAATGTGTTTTCCTGATTCTTGATGGTAACCTTCTTTCTGTGTGATCCACTGAAAGTTTTTATTCTTACATAATGACTGCTAAGGATGTGTACATACAGCAGTATACAAGGAATTAAGATGTAAAATTCTTGAGAGCAGTGTCTAATGCCTCAGAGTAGTAAGCTAGGCATTAGGTCCATGTTAAGAATGACCTTCAGGTAAGCCATTCGGATAACTTCACTGAATAGTTCTTTTTATTTAATTCAACTTATCTAAGGTCTCATATTGGAAATATAAAATGCCAAGTAATTGTAACACCTGATTTTTTCTGTGAGGCTTTCCTAATATTTAGTTTTTTTATTTTTATTTTTATTTTTCGCACATGATTATTGAGAAGTCAACCTACAGCCATTCTTTGTAAATTTTGTTTGTCTTCTATACTGAAATTATTTCTTCAGTGAGAAAATAATTTGAAATATTGATGGCGGTCTTAGTGTTGCTCTTGGGCCACTGCAGCACAACAGCAGCTCTGCACTCAAAATCTATCTCCAATTGTATGGTTTTTCAAAGAAAACTACAACTAAACTGATCCTTTTCTTGACTTTGGTCTAAGTGCCTTTCTATTATACACATCCAATATACAATGGATGTGCATCTTAGCACTGAACTGTAGACAATGGGAAAGCTATAAACATATAGAAGTAGCATTTCTGCTAAGACCCTGACAGTAAGCTTGTCCATCAACTGCAGAAAATGTAAGGCTTAACAAGATGTGTGGTACTGCAAGATAACGCATGCCTTGGGGGTGTTGTGAAGTATGAGGCAGAAGCAAATGCTTTTAGTGACCTGCCAGTGTTATCTTACAGTAACATACACACCCTGGAATATCCTAGAAAATTATAAAATAGCCCAAAACTCAAAGAAAACTAAATATATTATTTTAATTTAACAGCTAAACAAAAGAAGGGAGGTACATAATAATTAATTGGCCAGTAAAGAGCAAATAGCATGTGAAATGCTCCATTTCTGAACTGCTGAGGAGAATAATAGGAGGGTCACAGGTGAATGAAGTAAAATGTCATGTACATTCTTCATGCTATTCAAGCATAGCAATTTCCCCAAAAGGTTCTTCATTAAAACAAAAAAATGAAATAATGGAAGAGATATTTTGGAAAGATTTTTCAGGTACATTAATATTTCCCAAGACAGACTCCTATATATAGTTCTGATTGGCATTTGGAATGCCACAGTTACTTTACTGGGCCATAATACAGCTCCCTCTAGAATCAAATTTTGCAGCCTTTAAGTTTATTCCTGTAGATATCTATAACTAAAATAATCCAGTATTTCCAACAATATTTACATCATACAAAATTTAGTGGGTTTGCATTTTCTAGCATAGAATCCTTTTCTAAATCACATCATAATAATCATTATTTTGAACACACCTAATTTTGAACAACTAAAATAACTTACCGTTTTGCCCTGAAATACTGCAGTCCTGCACAACATTCAGCAAGTACAAGGGACTACTCCAGATTTACAGGGCTTTGCCTTTTGCATTTGTGGGAAAATAAAAGCCAACACCTTCAACCAAAACATGCAACCTGTTCAGTTATATGGGATTAAACAGTAAGGTATATTAAAATAGTAAGTTCTGGGTCTCTTGCAGCAATCTTTCAAAAATGCAATTAACAAACTTTCTCAACCACATCCTTTAAAAAGAAAAAAATCTTTCTTTATTTGGATGGGCGGCCAATTACAGATAAAATGTTTGGCAGACACAGTTATAAAAGTATGGATTGCAACTCAACTTTTGAAAATGTCTTACCAGACTACCTGTCTTGTCTCAATGTCTTCTTGTAGCAGTGACTTCCATATTAGCGATACACTTCACATTCAAGAGAGACTTTCTCTTGCATTTCATTTGAGTAAGTCTTTTAAAATTCACAAGCAAGATGGTGAAAATACACTTTTGATACAAGGGCACATGAATGAACACAAAAAGTGGACTAGAGACAGATTTTAGAGCCTCTTAAAATCTTCTTCTAGCTGTAGCGTTAAACCCATCCCTAATATTTATCCTGTTATTTTATGTGATAATATGTACTGAATAGAAAATTTGCTGAAAAGCAGTACTTTGCTCAAGGGACAAGATCTCTGCAGACAGGTAATATCTTTTCCTGGGCTGGTCAATGCAGTTGGAATATCAGACAGGGTTTTTGGATTATAAACATTCCTCAGTTTGATCCAACAACAGAATGTTCCCAGGAATGAAAGAGATTAGGAAAGCTTTTCTGCAAGCATTAGAAATGAAGAAGATAGTTTTGCAGAAATTTGTATAATGAGCTTCAGAGATCACATGGATTTTGTGGTGTTCAATCAGGCTTGAGCTCATAATTCAGTGCGGGAATTTTAAAAGATCTCTCTCTCCTTTCTATCCCACTGCTCAGAAGTTGGACTTAATGAACCGTATGGGCCCCTTCCAACACAGGATATTCTATGGTTCTGTGATTCTACCTGTTCATGATAACCATAATATATGGTTAAGTGGAAATACATGTGATAACATGTTTAAAACTGGCCAAAGCAAAGACATGGAAATCGCAATACTGCATAAAACTTATTTCCATACAAATTCAGGATCAAAAGATGTGAGCTTGTTTCACACTTTCTGATAGAGAGTCTGCTGATAAAGGTGGAGCAGGTGCTCAGCAATGAGCACAGGGTAAGGACTTACATAATAGAAAATGGAGTGATGTTTCCCATTGTTATGCCTGCACCTTTCTGTACTCTCTATCTCACTTTCTTTCATGCTCCTGTAACTCTCTATCCTTTTTCTGCTGTATGTTCTGAAAGGCAGAGAGATATCTTTTAAAGTCCCTCAATAGCTTTTTGGTAACCTATTTTATGAGATCATTAGCCTTCATATTATTCCTAAAAATTCTTCATTATGCTTTCATCTTTGATTTTCACATTACCTAGTTTCATTTTTTTTTTGCTCTCTGCGAATGTGAAGAAAAGCGATTCACCTACATCTAGGTTAACATTTTGTATTCTAATCCCAAACACTTACAATCGAGTACTATAAAGGTGTTTTTCATTCTTTCCTTCTTTCACAGAAAGAAAACTGTATGCTTTTTGACATTTTAGCCCTTAAATATTGGAAACTTGCTATCATTTTAGTTGTTCTGCTTTGCTCCTTTTTTCAAGAGCAATTATACCCCAAGGCACAGGACACAGGACAAGGGTTATAGCATTTTTACACAATTTAACTGGTCCCTTACGTAACAGCAACATCTCCTCCCAGGCTTTGCTTCCTTTTGTTTACCCTCGCAAAATAATCTAGCATCTGATTTGCTTTCAGCACTGCAGCTGTATTTTAGTCCAAAGGCTTTAGGGACTTTTCTATTAAAAATCACCCAATTTTTTCCCTGATTCTACGTATAATTGTATAATCACCATTCTGTGCCGGAATGACTTTTTTTTTTTAATTTATTTTTAAAATTCTTTTGGTGAGTGCTTACTAGCAAGGTACCTGAATGTTTTTTTCCTTTGTAGTTTTCTTTCAATCTCCCTGCTGATACACTCATAGAAAGATGACAACATAGTGTTCACAATGCCACAGCTGTTTTCAAGAGAATTTTGGTGTCCCAAACAAATGTGAGCTTGCAGACACAAGCCGTCAAGAAATATGCAGTTATAAAGATTAAAGCAAAAAATAAGCTTTTACTCATGCCATTATTAACTGTGGTAAGCTATGAATCATCTGTGTCTGTGTTTTAACATATGAAAGTCTCAGCAAGAGATGACAAAACATTAACATTTTAAAGATGTATGTTTTATGGTTTATTTATTGATCAGGCTATGATCTGATATACTACAACACTGAATGCAGACAAGGGCATTTGCAAACGTACGCAGTAGAAAGGCAAACACATAGCTCATTTACCATGCACAAAAAACGTATAATAAATAAATATCTAACAACAGAAGTATACCTACACAGATTAAAAATACCTTCCTATTTCTGTCATGCTTATTTGCAAGAAAATGCGGGGCAGTTCAGTGTCATGGCTAGACACTTATGAACTAAATTCTAGAGGTCCAGCAATAACACACAGTAAGAACGCATCACTATACATTTAGGAGTACAAAAGACCTCAAGTCAATCGTGATTTTTTTCTGTAATTACCATTTTGAAATAATTAATCACCACAGCATTTGTCTTTCAATCTTCACATGAGAACCAAGTTTAAGTAAATGAATTGTACTGGAACCAAATCTAATCACTGAGGAGACGTTTTCACATCCTTTGCACAGAGTGGAACCATTTATTAAAACAGACAACATCTAGCACTATGCAGTCCCCTCTGGTGTGTTTTTGGGAAGGGGCCCATGAACAGGATCCTGCAGCTTCAAGTTTGGTGGGCAGAGCCAAGACCCACCCACAAAACCACAAGCTTCAGAGCCCTGCAGATAGGTCCCATCCCAGGGCTAAATCATGTCTTAATCTTGTCTCTTACATAACCCTCCTCATTTCAGTGATAGTTATCTTCACAGCTCCAGAGACTTACTGATGGGAGAGATGCATGAGAAGAAGACTGGAAAAAAGAAAGACTACAGCTTCCTGACTGTGCAGACATCTTCAATCCAACATTTATCACACTTTTAGAAGTGTATCTAAGTTTCCCAAGCAAGCAAAGGACTGTTAAAAAGAAGTACCTTCAAATGCTCTTTTATTTCCATACAAAAGAACGCAGTGCAGGTGTGTACTTCAAACTAGACCCAATAAAGGATCTAGGAGCACAGAAGTTAAATGCTACAGCATTTAATGTTCTGGAATGAAATTCAGGTTCTTATTCACTTACAGCAACTTGATTTAGGTGTTTTAGAGCAGCACAGAGCTGCTGGCAGAAAGAGGTGCTGTTAGCCTTCAGGGCCAATAAAATGTCCAGAGGGACCTAACAGGTAGACTAATTACCAGAACTTGGACCTGCACTGAAGTGAATAGGCGGTAGTTTGCAGGCAGACACAAAGCAGAGTAAACAGCCATGTACTGCAATACAAGTAAGACACAACTGGAATTCCACTGGTATTTATGCAGGGAGCCATCACTCATCATCCTGGATGGAAATCTGCAGCAAGATGAGGAAGTTTGTAAATGACACTGTGTTGTTTAGAAAGCAGAGGATAAAAGATGACTGTGAAGAACTGAAGAACCATACTTCATGACTGGATGATAAAATGGGAAGTTAAATTCAGTGTGTATTCTGTGGCTTTTCACCTTCATCTAATACAAGATTTAGGAGCCATCAAATGAAGACAGTAGGAATGAAGTTCAAAGCAGCTGACTAAAAAGTAAGCAGTTCTCATTGCTGTGGGCAATACATTGTGTATCTGACTGCCAAAGGATGTTAAGCATGCTAAAAATCTACACCTCAACACAGCCTTGTTGAGTACATGGAAGAGAAATCCAACAGAAATAATTACAAGCACATACATCTCAAAGCGCCTCTTCAGTGAAAAACTGCTGTCAGGAAAGTTATCTATTCTAAATAATTTACTGGAGTTACTTGCAATGCTCCTACTTCCTCCTGGACACCTGTGTGTGACTCCTTGGTAATAGTAGGTGGGTTTGGAGGGCCCCAGGGCTGGCACAGCACAGCCCTTGCCCTCTGAGGAGCCTGTCTCGCTTCTGCTTCAGTGCAGGGTGCAGTGGTGTGCTGGTCCTCAGTTAAGCAGAAATACTGGAAAATTTTTATCTTGAATGTAAATTGATTGTAAATAAATGATAAGAAAAAAAACCATAATATTCCTTTCTTTAGGAGCATTAAAAATGAAACAGGTTATCTTTCCACTGTCAACAGTGAAGTTTTCCACAAGATGTTGAAGCAGTCAGAGAACATACAGATCTGCTAGTAAATCTAGCTTACTAGTAGGGCTTCTCATATGTGGGGAAGCCATTACGATTGCTCTGTCCATCTTGGAGGTATAGGTTTGCTTATGGAAGTAACACATCCACGGTTGCAGCTGATGATTATTATATCATCTGTTAACAGAATTATGCTCTAACATTTTTCCATGACCTAGTATATTGAAGCCAATCTCCAAGGCAGCTAACAGTAGTCTGAAACGCACATATCTGCAATTTAAGAAGAGGAAACTTGAGAAACTGTGACTTCTGATTCTGTCTCTGACTCAGTGTGCAAATATCAGTAATTTGAAACTCCTGAACCGTATCCCCTGTTTATTGAATGTGTTTATCTGGGAAGTAATTCAGAAAATTCCCAAACTTGCAAAATGAAATCCCCATGTGTCTTGTCAGAAGGCAGTTATCTTTCAATTCTGCCTATGGAAATGGCACTCATTCCCCATGTTCCAGTCACTTCTACCACTATGACCATCAAAACTTGAGTGTTCCAGCAAGGGACCCATGTATCTAAGTACTTCCTAATGGTTGTGAGATGGAGCTCATTACTGCAGATTTTGGGATGTGTATGTGAACACCTGCACCCTGCTGAGAATAGAGAGGGCAAAACCTTCCTCCACATTTCACAACTCGGCTGCAATGGGGCTCTCTAAGGGATGCAGAAAATGGACACACAAAAAGACACCTCCTTGCTGAGGTGACACTGAGGATGTGATTGCTTTTCAGCTTTTTAAAGAATGCTATAACTGGCAACAAAACGGAGCCAACTGTAACCAAGGAAACCACTGTGAAATAACCACGGAGTAAGTGAACATAAACACTGTGAAAGTTACATCTGCAGCAGACATCAACATCTAGAAATTCTGCTTTGAGCTACGAAAAACCTGCGCAATCTTACTAATGGGCTTTTAAATGAAATAAATAATACAAGCAGTAGTTTGGTCTTCAGCTGCTTAGCTGAAACAGGAGTATTCTGCTCTGTGTATAGCAGAATTTTGGGACTCCACTGTATTCTGGGAGTGGGGCTCCAATGGAAACATGATATCAGCTCTAGTTTGGTTCTAAATTGCATGTGTTTTCAACTTACCTGTGAAATTCACTAGCAGTTGTTCAAAATGGTATTGCAAGCTACAATAAAACACACTATAAAACTTCAGGAAAAGCCCTTGGCCCACAAAGAACACATTAAGCAGAACAGTTGTAAAAGAAAGAATGATACGTGCCGGTTGCATGCAAAGGAAATGTACATAGTTTGGGTGTATTTACATACACTTCCTTACTTTCAGATAGATGTGGAGGCCTTTTGTTGCTGATGCCTGGTTTTACTTTTATTTTTAACAAATGCAAGTAACTCAAGCATCAAGATATTCACTGTCAGCACTACTCTCCTCACCCTCTACTGATTTCTGGGTGTGAGAGGCATCTGAGGAAGCCTATTAACCTGTACAGAAGCATTAAAAAATTAGAAAGCAATTCCCAACATCTTTTAGATACAAGTATCCCAAAGCTGAAGATAGGGAAAACTGTACATTCTTTGGTGTCACCAAACACTTCTGAACCTAAATACCCTTAGCCACATGCATCCTTCACTCTAAAGCTAATCTTTATTTGACTAATACAATCCCTATCAGCAAAAGCTTCTTTTGCCTCCATCTTTTGTAAACACAGTTCTGGCAACTTCACTTATTCAGAACAATGCCCTTCACTGCAAATATTCTCTTTGCCTTCAGTGCTATCGCTTTTGAAGTAAGATACTGGTGAACATGATTATTTCTTCTATTCAACCACGAGGAACAGATCCTATGATTGTCTATTGCACAATAATACAGTAGAGAACAAAAATCTCTATTTTCATTTGAAAAGATATTCCTCTCATGCTCTTCTCAGTCATTTTTACTTTCTCCCTGAAGTGGAAAATACTGGTGTCCTAACTGTGTACACATTTATTTGAAATATAAAAATCACAAAAATTTGGAGCTACAATAACTTCAAACAAAACCAGACATCAAAGATTTCCTACAATGAAATGAAGCAAAGACGTTTAAGAAAATTTAAGTAAAAACAATAGAAATCATAGCAAAGTTTGAATCTGTATTTAAACTTCTGCTGCAGGCTTAGATCAAGAGCTCCATCTCAGTGCTGAATATTGTTGGGAATATCATCTCTGGGATACACATTACACTGAATTATAGCACACTCTGAACTTTTAGAACTGTGGTAGGAAAACAGAGATCAGACAATGTGCAAAAGGTGTTGTTAAGGACTATTTCCTTATAGAGAATCCATACTCTAATTCAAGAGAAGAGGGAATTACTTGAATAAGGATTTCATATATGTGTGTGTATATGCATGCACATACATCTGTATGTAGCATCAAGCTAATTTTTCTTCAATGCTCAAGGCTGATTATGTATGAAAGGCAAATTATTCTCTCATCCAGCAGAGGATGGTGTCTGCAGACTGGAATATCAACGCAGAACTGTGGTAAAATTCTTTAGTTGTCAAAGACTACATTATACATGGGCTGTAAATTAATGGATCTTGCTTCTAAATACAGACACTCTTTCCATTCACAGAAAATTGAACTTATTCCAAAAAGGAGAAACATCAAGTATTCACTTTCTTTCTAAAATTATCTGACAGCCTGTCGTTCCTCAGAAAGTCTGAAACAACAGCAGCCATGTCACCTGAAGTTTTCTAATGTACTGTTCACATAAGTAATAAAGCCATATGGATGGACTGAACTTTATTGGAAACAACATCCGCATACGCAAAAGCTTGTTTCCTGTTCACTTATGATACATTGCCGATGGCTGTGACTAAGACAAGAGTACATATTAGCTATGTCTGTGCATATGAGTCAAGGCTGGATATGCTAATATGACATTTTCTTAACTTTTGACTTCCTAGTTCTTCATCCATAATATTTTTGTAACTGATTTTTAAAAGGGCCTTATTTATATATAGCAAAATTGTCATTTCAGGGATAACTTAATGGTCTTAATCATAATTTCTTACTGCTCTGAGGCTGTTCAGTATTAAGAGAGCTTAGCTCTCCTAAGTATCTAGGACTACTGATAAAATAACATGAAGAAATAATCTTTGAAAGGATTTTTTGTACAACCAAAGCATACAACTGTATTGTTTAGTTTACCAGGCTGTCTGATTATGGACCTACCTCACAGATTCTACACTATTCAACATGTACCATATGTATGGCTCTATTCAAATGTCATTGCCATACACTAGCTACTTTTGTTATGAGTGTTTTTCAATTATAGTTTGACCAAAGGCTTTAAAGAAATGCAGTACAAATATGATCACTATCAAAAAGCCTATTTCTGCTATGGACTGAGATCGCTTTCCATCTCAAAAGAAATTAGTGCTGCTAGGCACCCATGTAGGAAAAAAGTATCTTTATTAAAGTGGAAACGTCCTCTTTGGCTTCGTTAAATTCACCAGCAAGTTACAATGGATACTTCAAACTGCATGCAAGTTAGAAGCAAAACCTGACATGTCAGTTAATGCCCTCTTTGTCCAAAGCTTTACAGTATGAACAGCATTCATAAGGAAACCATTCTCTTCCCTTAAATTTCAGGTCATGAGAACTACAAACTGAAATATATAAATATAGCAGCTTATCTGAAGAAGAAAAGTCTCTCCTTCATAGCACATTTTTATTTATACTTATTAGTATAAGCATCTGAGTGATGCGTTTGCCCACATGCTGGACTGACTCTATAGCCCTTCTTCCATACATGCCCTGCCTAGCAGACAGAGCAAAGCGACTCTGTCTAGACAAGACTGTAGGGCAGCAGGGAAGCATCTGCTGTCCTCTCTACAAGACTTGGTCAAGCTCCTATCAAGACATTTAATAAGTGTGAAAGCGGATAAGAATAATTTGTCTTTTTGCCTCTGGCATTTCCATGCCCAGAGCAGCTTTTGAATTTTCAAGGGCACCAGCTGCTAGAAAGTCCTCATGGAAAGGCAGAACTGAAGAATGATCTCCCCAGAAGATGACCACAGCCCCAGGCATAGCTGAGAAACAGACAGACAACTAGCTGAGCATACATCTAGATCACAAATCTGAAATAGCAGAGGAACTCTGGACACAGAGGGAAGGTCTTTGAACTACCAGTGACGCCCAGAAAAATAAAAAACACTACTCCCTCTGCTGAGGGAACAAAAAACAAAACAAAACAAAACAAAAAACGGAGAGAAAAGCAGAGGGGAAAGGCACTTCCCCAGCCACCAATGGCTAGCCGCACCAACCTGCCCCTACCCAAACTCAAGTTTATGTAGCTTGGGCTGGCAGGAGTTACCTTATGAAGGGCCAAATGGGAAAATGGGATGTCCTTCTCTACTCTGTAGCACATCTTTACCAACATAAACATGAAAATTCTGTGCTCACACCAATCCAAAATATGATGAAAGTAAAGAAAGTAGTTCTGAAAAGGTTGTGTTTGCTCTCAGAATGCCTGCTGAGGCAGCGTGCAATCTGTGTGTCTCTTTTTATGTTCTTGACACCAGAGGAGAACGGAATGAGGGAAATTACATCTGAAATAGCAAATGTAGGGGTTTTGAGTCACCACCCAGAAGCATCTTTTTATAGATGAAAACTGCAATCGTTTTGACAAGCAAAGTGTACTTTTTTTTTTCCTTTTCCTTTTTTTTTTTTTTTTTTGCATATAATTTGACTTATCTGGGTTTTCTTTTTATAGATCTTTTTTCATGGCCACAGTGTCCGTTTTCTGTTTGCTGCCTTTTCCAAGTAATACATCATTTGTTTCCATTTGTAATTAAGCATTAAAAATTACAGTGCTGTTCAGCCACCAGGACTGAATTCAGTTATGGCCTTTACTAGTAGAGTTGTTTGATTCTCCCAAACAATGGGAGAGAGAGGAAACAAACACATTCATTTGTTGCATCACAGCAAATATGTTATCCAGAATTAAAATAAACACGGATTTCTAAATTCTGATTTTGTATAGAGGCCACTTCCATTCAGGATAGAATGGAACTGTTATTTGAAAATCTTTCTTGCTAAAGATTTTAATGTTTTCTGCAAGTATTTCTGTGAAATATTACAGGATTTGTTTTTGTGAACATGAGCACAAATAAAACTTGACAGCACTATGTGTTTGCAATAGGAAAGTGGGCAAGGCCAAAATGCATTTAAGATCAAGCATATTCACTTTAAAACTGATTCACTTTTTGAGGAAAAAGCTTTCAATGATATTGTAGTTCCAATATGAAATACCACCCCTACCATGAACGGCCTCTTTTCAAATTGGGCAATAGTTTGAAAACTCAGCTGTGTAGTACTTGCAATATTTTAATGTTCTTATGTAAGTCAGCATTAATTCACAAAGAACAACATAGAAGGGACAAGCAATCGCACTGTAAAATTCACTGCTTTGCCAACCTCATTATATTTTGTCTGACTACAATACTGGTATTATCATTTGTGGAAATATTTAAGTCAGTAATTAGGAAAATATAGCAACTGTGGTTTAGAAAACCTATATGCTGCATAAGGACATCCAGTCATAGTCCAATTTAGTTTTGTCTAGTTTCAGATTTCAGACATTTGTTCTTGTTAATCCGGGTTTTGCAGTTCCTGTGATGTATTATAATATCCATTCCCCAGAAAAGAGATCAATCATCCCTCAGTCTATTCTCTGTTAACTTAAAGGAAATGAGCTGCCTCACATTTTAAGATACTTTCCTTAGTTCTAGACTAAATTCTTTGACTCGTCTGACTCTTCTCAAATTTTCAAGCATTCCTGGTCATGACATCCCTGTTCTCACCCATTCCTTTTGCATCATACTGTGAGTGAATGGGTAGTTGCACAGTCCTCATGATCTGCGGATCCTTGTCAAGGTCACCACTTTCATAAATGCTGACCTCTGTCTGGGAGGCAGTAGCAGCTGTCTAACTGTGTAGGTAGCTATATAAGAAGTGTCTTTTGTTTGTGATCTCAGTTGCTCAGAATGACTGCATCTTTGTTTACAGACCCCACCAGTCTGCATCATCCACAAGTTCTGCCATGGGTCATTTCCATTCACCTCCAGAACACTGACTACGATGTAGCTTTGTACCAATGCCTGCTAAAGTACAATGAAATCACCCCTATCCATGATAATTTCTCATTGGCAGAAGCTTTTTGACATCTGTTCAGTACATTAGATAGTCATAAGTTGCTAAGTCAAACCTCTATAATAAATCATAGCACATAGTTTCTATCCCATTATATTCATCAACCAGATGCATCATTACATCTGAGATTTAAATCAAATGTGTTGATAAGATCTCTTTATAAAGAAGTTGTGCTTTTTGAAATTGATTACTTTCTTGCCCTTAAAGGGCAAGGTTATTATTAATTTAATTTCATTGGCATTCTCATTTTTGACAGGGATAGATGTCAGGGTAACCAGTACATAGTTATCTGGAACATCCTGCTTGACATTTTTAATAGAGAAAATATACTATGTACTGCAACAACAACTGGTACTTCATCATTGCTAGTATTTTATTTTATCAGAATTTCCTCTGCTCTGAGATTTGTTAGAAAGAGCATCAATAGACTATAGATCTCCTTATCTGTCTCTTCCAGGACTTCAGAATACATGTTACCGAATCTACTTACTTTAAAATATTTATGCCAAATACACATTTCTGCAGTCTTTTCAAGTTATTTAAAGCCTGGAAAATCTCCTTGTGAAATAAAATGCTTTAAACTACTTCCAAATATAGGCCCCAAACAATTTTAGAACATTTTCTACCATTTTGTGCACTATCAATAACACTGCTGACTAGATCTTAAGATGAGATTGTACTAAACTTGGGATTTCTTTAATTGCAGGCATACTAATCTGTTATTCTCTTCCATTTTTAATGTCCCTAAAAGCCATGAATTTTTTATTTACTTCAATCTTTAATTCCTTTTATTGATTTTCTGTATTTGACAACTTCTAATAGATATTAATTACTATCTACTTTTCCTTTGTCCTGCTTTTTGTCTTTTTTTTTTTACCTCTGTTGCAGATGAACTATCCAAAGCTTTCTTTTACACCGAATCTGCCACAGTCAATAATGAATTATGTTTCATGAATAATCACCTCTACACACTAACCCATCTCTGAAGGTTTATTTTTGATTTCAAGAACAGTATTTATGTAATACTTTTTTTTCTGAACATATAATAACTGCACTGAAAATTTATCAGCTACATTTTGTAAACATATTCCTTTTTCACTGAGCTCAAACAAACACATTGTACACATTTTGTACCATTTTATGTTTATGCAAGCATTCACGCTTACGAAACCTTACAGAATAAAATCTAGGAAAACAGGAACAAGCCTTGTGATTTCGGCCTGTGTAGGCATGTGCATTTCCTTATTGTGATCCCTACTTATGAGTGCCTGCTGTAATTTTCAAGCTATCCATAAGCCAGCTTCCTTACTAAAGTCTTCTACAATTTAATTAAAATGGTTTTCTTATGTTTCTTCCTAATTCAGCCTCGTTGTAACTTCCATGAAGAATTTAACTACACTGGTTATTGTCAGGATGACAGGTTGAGAAATCTAGTTAATACCTTATTCCCAATTAACAATAGTATTTCATTAAAAATGAAACTATTTCATTAAAAATTAATATAAATGCAGAGCAAAGAGACAAAATCATTTATAAAGAAATTTAACTACATCATTGCTTTGTGAATGATACTGAACTTTTCTCAGACAGTATATAAAAATACAGAATTTTAATGGGTTTGATTAGTCTTCTGTGGCTTCTACACTTTTAAAAGTTAGTTGCCACCATTATGAGCTATTTCTCTTCTTGATTATGTTTAAACTCAAAATTAGGACAGGCCCTAATTACCTGACCCTATTTACTTCTTTTTCCCTACTTTCTACAATTCAAAAAGTTAATTCCTTATCTCCTTTTTTTCCTATAAAAAACCAACAAAAACACTTTCTTTTTATTTATTTATTCATTCATTTATACCTCAATAATTCTTTCATTTACCTGTTTCTCCATGGACTGCTTTCAGAGTCCCCACTCTTTTCCCTTCTTTTTAAAGATCCGCCTTTGTTGACAATTCATCTCAGATGGGATCAATTAGTATTTTCCTTATCTACATCACCACCTGAAGATGGTAGCATTGCTTTCCACATAGTCATTTCTTCTTATTAGTCTTTTTTCTCTCTTTTAAGCTTGTTTTTTAACAGCAAGGATGGGGAATGGATTATAGTTGAGAAAGTATTTGTTTTCCAGAGGCCTATAGACAAAATCATGGACATAGCACAATTCACACAGACAAAGCAGTGAGATATGGAGCTGGTCAGGATTTGAGATGGACCAACAGCTAGGTTTGAACTGGAAGAACTGTAACATTGACTTTAGGCTTCCTAAGGCTGTAGCTATGTATGTGTATTGGTATCTCCAAACTGAGCTTGAAGCATCAGTATGGGGAGATCCAGCTGTCACTACTTTGTGTCAAGCACTCTAGTGACATGGACAAATGTAGTTGCGTATTTCCTTCTAGGTATAACTGCCTATTACACGAGTTTACATGGCTACCAATCATGAACTCCAGTAAAATACTGCTCTGAAGTCTATGTGTGATAATAGAGCTACATATTCAAGCACTCTACCATTTCTGGAGATGAATGGTCCTCGGAAGCACGTGTCTTTCCAGCTGTCCATGACCATGCGAAAATCAGCAATAGGACTGCAACTCTCTACCAGAATTCTTGCAGGTCCCTGTTAAAATCTAAAATGAGTGTGCATGAAATGTGCACTGGTGGAGATACGAACTGGATAGCATTTCCCAGCTCTGATACTTCTAAAGCTCTGAAGTCTGCATATAGGTGGTTAATACAATCAGTGATTGTGAGAATCAATGTGAGTGCCCAGTCCAATGCGACACAGAATGCCTCCAAGGATGGGGCATCCACAGCTACCCTGGACAGCCTGTGCTAGTGCCTCACCACCACTACTCAGAAAGGTGAAACACTTGTCTTCATTTTTGTAAGGTATTTTGATATACAAGGTTTACAGTCATATTTACCCATGATCATAAGCCATGTATCTCCGAACCAAAGTAGCTTCAGAACATTTTTGTTGCTTAAGGTATTACAGACTAAGGGTAGCTCAGGACAGTTTACTTTAACGAAGTGCCAAACTGTTATGAGTCTGGAATGGGACAGCAAGCTATAAAATATACTTAAATAATCAGAACAAAGAGTGTTTGGCATGGTTCTAACGGTCTCATGCATGAGAGCAGATAGTGAGTCTGAGACTGTGTCGCTGCACTTCATTAACCTGTCCCACATCTTAATCCAGACTGAACTAAACCCTGCTGCTGATTACTTTCTACAATCTATGCTAATTTATCTGGCTCTACAGCACTGCTGCTTTAAAAGCAGAAAGTGATCCATGAACTTGGATTTCCTTTCCCCGTTGCTATGTAAGGTCCACACAGCAAGCAGTGAGAATTAAGCAGGGCAGCTTGTTTTACTTTTATTCAATTGCACAGACACGCAAGACAGACAGTAATCCTTCTGCACACTTTGTTTAGAGAAAATTAAAGCTTTCTGAAGGATAAAAAATATGTACACTTATGAACTAAATTTCAAGATTTATAATTACCCACAGTTATATTCATGCTAGATGAAGAAAGAATCTTCCTCCACTTTTAAAGGATCAAAAGGTTAAAACAGCTGCAACAGAAATTGACTGCATAAAATGTGCTCTATCGGTTCGCCTATGTTTTATAATTACAGTCTGCTTAACAATTCCCTGTATTTCCCAAACAGAGAAGCAGAGTTTTCAGGCCAAACAGTTTTATTTTCAATGTTATCTCATTGATAGTTAAGCAGCAGTGTATGAGCTCTTAGCAACTGACCTGCCTGAAGCTGAAAAGTACATCTGAGACCACTGAATTTGACCAGGATAAAAAGTTGTAAAAAAATTAAAAAAAAATAAAGACCATCAAAATTAGAAGTTTTTGCATATTACTTCAGTTTTGAACAACTTCATGAAACATGAAAGTTTTCATGAAAGGCTCCTCTAGAAAAGAATCATTTGTGACCTATTTTCATGTTTAATATCCATGTTTTGAAATTTCCAGATTTCAGGCTTGTTTGGCTGGCATCGTATTCCCACTTAAAATAAATACTCACTTCTGTTACTTTATGAGTGAAAATAAAGCAAGCACTTACAGGTTTTGACTGCCTCGCTTGAGAAGAAACTTTCTTACACAGACACTATCAACTGCATGAGCATTAGGTCCCCACACTGATGTAACTAGACTTCTGTGTACTATGAATTTGTTCTCTAGGTAGAAATCAAAATTTGAAAAGCATAAAACAAATCAGTGCTCCCCCTAGTTCCTTAAATTACTGGATTTTGCATATGATGCCATCTAAATTTAGTATCTTATTAAGTCTCTGAGTGACAAAGACAACTATCCTTGATACATCAGAAGTACTGGCACAACAAGAAAAGAGTTGACAGCCCTAATATTCTTTTCTTGAAGAAAACCTTTCATTTAGAGTCATCTTCTTAGGTTTCACGTAGTTTGAATGCTCTCAGCTGATCAAAGATGTCTATAAAATTGCAATCTTCTATTAAAATCAGTTTTCTGAATTCAGTGTCAAGCTCAGATTTTCTTAAGACAACTGAACACTTGTCTAAGAATATTATCTTATCCTGTTGTGCTGTCCTGTGTACTAAAATGTCCATGATAAATTGATATCATATGCTATGAAAGCTTCTGCTTATTCATGCAATAAAGGTAGTACTGTGTTTCCATCAAGGAGAAAGTACAAATTTCTGCTTCAGAGAAATCCCAGTTAAGTCCAAGATGTATTCCTTAAAGTTGATCTATTGCTGAAGATGTACATAACCTTGAAAGCAAATTTGGGAAGAAATAAGGCACTTAAAATTAATATTTAATTTTTGGTATTAAAATAATTACAGTGCTCTAAGTCTGAGCTACAAGACAAGAATGCCTTTCAAATTTCCTCAAAAATGTTTTTCCTCAGTTTTATCTTCAATCTCATTTTTCTTTCTTAATGGAAGAGATACAAACTTTTCTTTATTGTTTTGCAGTTTCCTCAGTTTCCAGAGTCACTTCAGAATATTTTCTTTACAAAAGATATGTACCCTATTTTGAGGTCTCTCCCTGCCTTTATTTTGGCTTTCATTGCTTGTAAGGTAATATTTTACTTGTCTTCTTAACCCAGTTCAAAAATGTGTGTGGGTAGGCAAGGATGAATTCTGCATTGATGTCACATTTTTCTCTTGGCTGGAACATGATTTAATAAAGACCTCTTTCCATTTGGAACATGGTTTAATGTGATTTATTTGTAACTTACATAGCGGACCCTTTTTATGTAGTACATAGAAAAGTATAACTACATAGAGCATGGTAGGAGCACTTGTCTGGTAATGCTGGAGTGAAGAAAAGAAGGTTAAACTTGTGAATTATTTATATTTACATTCTACACAGTGTTTATACCTACCATGTTGCTATATGAAGTTCTTTGAAAAAGTTTAGCTACATATGGCCTGTGCTAATAGCTATGCAAACCTGACACCTCCAGGATGGTGGGACACGTGAACTAGTTACCTAGCAGCTTGCCTAGTATTGATTAGTGGAAACGAATAAAAATATCACTGTTACAAACATCATCTTAGTGGCAAACAGAGTAAAACAGACAGGTGTTCACACCAGAGGTTTGTTCTTCAAATGTAAGATGTTTTATCAGGGTAAGCTTGCACTGCTACTGATATCACTGTGTTTAATGAGAAGAAGATCCCATTTCCAGAACTTCTAGCATAGAGCCCTTAACAAATATTTTTTTTTAGAGATTAGAAAACAAATCTATTTAAAAAAATCTATGAAGAGGGAATTTAATAGATATGGCTTTGGGGAAGTTTTTGCTAAATCTTTTCTCCTACAAAGTTCACATCTCAGCACCCACTAATACAATGGCACCTATCAGTGAAGATCTGATTTTGATTATTTTTCCGTAAGATAAATGTGAGGAAGACAGGAGTCTGAGAACATTCAACCAAGATAGAAGATCTCAGAGACTATTAAGATTAGCTTGGAAAAAAGCACAGACAACTAAATGAAGATGTTGTTCCTCCAGGGAAGAAGCGGGAAAAACTATTTAAAAATGAAGCTACACAGCACACCAGTGATTCAAAGATTTCTGACCTTTAGGACAACGTTATCCATTTAAATTATTTCTTTGTTTTGTCAGCAATAGCGTACAAGCTCTTATATGGTCAAGCTATTCAATCATTACTTAATTACAGTAAAACCAAGATGAACTAAACAAATTTGAAGAGTTCTGGCAAAAACACTGACCTGAGCTGCTTATTTACTTTTTCTAACAAAATGAATCCACATCTGTCACTTCTTCCATAGGAAAGTTGCTGTGCGGGCTGACAGATTTGCTGATGACACCACTCTGCTGCACAGAACAAGCTTAGAAGAGATTCTGCCAAAACCTGTAATAGAGTTTCTCTCTGCTCCTTTACATCTTGCAGGTTTGCATATGCTGGACTTCAGTGATTTTCCTTTGGCAGACATACAGTAAATTTTAAATCTTATGATGGCTGCAAAGATGGCTGCATCTTTTAATTAACATTTATGTATCTAAGCTATTGATTAACTAAAAGCTCGACATCCCTTGAAGAATTTTGAAACATCTTATGTCTAAGTGATGGCAGAAAACAAATTACTCTCAGTTAAGTCTGGAATTTTGAATGGTAGATTTTCATGGAGGCTTTACAGGTTCCAGAAAACGGCAAAATCCCACCATCATTCTACAGGGTTTTTGTCAGAATACAGAAAAGACACACATTTTTCTTCTTTCTCTTTTTGAATCAAATGTATTATAAGCAACTAAGATAACTTTCTCAAAGCAATCTAGCCTTTTTTTTTTTCCCAAATGATGAAACATTTAACACTAAGTTGTTAGCATCTGACATGTCAAGAATTTAAAACAGAAAACCCTCACACTTCCATTAGAAGCTCTAAGAAAAGCTGATAAAAAACATAGCTGGAGGGACTGGGTGGACCAGACAGACCCAGCATTACTCCAGCTGATCTAACAGATGGAGCTCCACATCACTAGATGCTTCTGTTGTTCAGCAGAATGTGCTTCTTACTGTAGCCTTGCAGGCCTTTACTGTGAGTTTTTAAGTGTGTTCAGCTATTGATGACATGGCTCTGGACAGCCTGATCTAGTGGTTGGTGAGCCTGCCCATGGCAGTGGGGTTGAAACTAGATGATATGACCACAAACTGAGGCACAGGAAGTTCCACACAAATGTGTGAGGGAACTTCTTCACAGTGCAGTGACAGAGCACTGGCACAGGCTGCACAGAGAGGTGGTGGAGTTTCCTTCTCTGGAGATGTTCAAGACCCACCTGGACACCTACCTGTGCAACGTGGGCTAGGGAGCTGCTCTGGCAGGGGAGTTGGCCTCGATGAGCTCTGGAGGTCCCTTCCAACCCCTATAATTCTGTGATTCTGTGATCTTTGAGCTACTTTTCAAGCCGTTCTATAATTCCATAATTCTATGCCTTTGCTTGTTTACATATACTTCCGCAGTTCTGAAGGGCTGTCTTCTCATTCCCAGCAGCTACTTTTCTAGCCACAAGCTCAAAATGCACTATAATAACAATAATGATAATAATACTCTGAAGATGCACCTTAACACGTACTTCTCTTTCAAAATCTGAAAAACACTATGAAATTACCTCTCATACTACGCTTAGTCATCAAAGCCTCCTACCACATCTAGTACCATTAAAAGGTGAAAAACAAAAGGGAGACATTCTGTGGTTCTGGCATTCTTTCTATATCCCTTAAGATATAAGGCTCTTTTTTCCCCTAGGAAAATAAAGTTATGATTGCAAGGTTGCAGGTATTTGTTGATCTGAAGGGCACCAGCTTGAAATGAATACATTATTTGTCTCAGACTGCCCACTGAGCACCATTCTCTTCACTGTTGCTGATAATAACCCAGCTCTTTTACATGCTTTTGAGAGCCTCAGCAATCCCAGAGTACTCACTTTGGGCTAAAAATATTTTCCTTCTTGATCTTCACAAACAGCATGCAGAATAGCTTTGAACTTGTTAAAATAAGTCATCAACAGGGCAATAAACTGAGCTTCTCATTTATTCCCACCACAGTCAACCCTCCTGACTGTATTATTTTTCTGAGGTGGCACAAGTATATTACTATCCTGCAGTCGTCTTCTTTTCTTTCAAAGGAGTACGACATATTTCATCCAGCAAATTAACTTTTCTCCTAGAAAAAGTTTTTCCCCTAGAAAGGCTGATGAAAATGGTTTCACAAAAACCCTTGTATGTTAAAAGACTTACTCATTAAGTCATCATCTGTTTTTTCTTATTAAATACTGAATGGATATTTAATTGCTGTAATTGCTACAAGCAGGATTTGCAGTTTACCCAGAAGAGACAACCTCCCTCATTTCAGAATAGAGCCTATAGAGTTTCAAAAAGGTATCTATTAACTTATATGAATACTGAGCTGAAATATTTAAGGAGGAGTAAGAATCTCCTAAGCAACATGACATCTCAGTTTCTGCAGCTCCCTTTTTGGGGCTTCATAATTGGAAAAGTCCACAGAAAAACTCTCAGTGCTTGGAAATGTGTTTGGGAGATTGTTCACTGGTAATGTTGACAGATCAACTGAGAATTAATAAAGTTTTACTATACTGTAAGATTCTTAAAAAGGCATTTTAAGCTTAACTTGACTTAATTAAGGTCAAGTATATACCAATTATATATACATTTACAACGTATATATAATTCCACAAAACTTGTTTTTAAGTATATTTGAGAGAGCTATTTTATTTACACTCCATTTTTTAATCCAACCTCTCTGTGGCACTGCAAGCTCAACATAAAACACTCTCAATATTTCCCAAGATGTTCAGAATGCCTAAGTAGAAAACAGTTTTCTTTGTCTCCTTATCACAATAACATCTTGAAAAAATTATGACATGTCTATATAGCTTAGCAAAAGAAGTACTTGCTGGGGGTAGCAGGGACTCAATTGTTATTTCCAGCTAATGCTTCCTGTTGATACAATCCCACCATTTTGATAGGAACAATGTAATCCTATCTAGAATAACCTATCATGCCCACTGCGTTACAGCTGAGAAATTAAACTTTTTCTCCTGCTGCAATCTAAACAGATGTGATCTCGGCTGTGTAGGTATTACACACAGAAATAAAACACAGTATTTTAGAACAGCCTATTACAGAGATAAAGTGGTGCAATCCTGATAAAGTTATAGTAAGGGAAAAGAAACTTTATTTCACTGTGAGTGTGTTTTCTGGAAAACAAGCAACAAAGCAACATTTATTCTGTGTGCTAATAATTAATGGGCAGCACAGGCTACAGTTTTGTATTTTTCTGGTCTATGTCATCTCTCTAACTGTCCTTTTTCTTTACTGTGCAATCAGCTCCTTCATAGAAAGGAGTTTCTTTTCTAAGTTTGGCTTCCAGCATATGGTTTTCTATAAAAATCCATACTGTGATCAGCTCAAATAGTAATTTTAAAAAGGTGTTGTAGTTGTGCTAAAGATGGCTACATGGTACAACCCCTCAGCTAACCTGCACCGTGAATAACCATACACTGACCATATGCATTTAAATGTACTAAATGAACTCCTGAACAAGCTACATTTCCAGAGAAGTGTAAGAAAGTAGAAACAGAGAGGGAGGAAGTTGTGGGAGACTAGGAGCTGTGACGACATGGGAGAAGACAGAACTCAAAGCTAGATTTTCCCCTATTAGAATTGCATTGCTGACGAATCACAGCTGTTTCTTTTTTTTTTTTTTTTCCATATTCTTAGTTTTAGGAGATAGCACACGGGCTGAAAGTATAACTGCATGGTTTTTTGCTGAATGCAACACTCTAGGCTGATTTAAGGATGTGTTCTAAAAAGATGCTTTAAAACACGTATTTCAAAGTATTACCTGGTGGATTTTGTAAATAGTCATAAGTATGTATACTTTTCCCTTTTGTTTCACAAGGACAGGCTTGTACAGAAATAGATTGAGTGTGACATCTTTATATTTTCAGATCTAAGGATAAATTCACAATTGCAGGAAAAATCCCTAGTGTTCAGGAGTTTAGGTTTCAGGTAAATGCAAACAAGATAACCAGAAACAAAATAAAACAAAATTCTGAATATGAAATGTGGGAGAACATGCCCCAGCAGTGAAAGGCAAATATTTGAGCCTGCAGGGACCAACCAAGGAGGGTGCCCCTTTTCACACTAGCAACCCTGACCCATGCTGAGGGGCTGCCTAATCCTGAGCTCAGTGTAAGACTCGTGTAACACTCGCAATGGCAACCCCAGCACTCCTATCTGAATTGATAACAGCAGCAACAGCTTCTGTCTTCTACTCAGGTTGCTAAAAAAGAAATGTCTCCTGCTTATTTTCATGGAAACTACAACAGACACAAAGAGCACAGTAACACTACTTGACAAAGCAAATCCTTAGATACTAAATGCCATTTTTCTGTCTAGTCACTACCAGTAGCTATGCATTTTTACCTGTGATGAACAACAGCTTGTGTACCATGCTTGTAAAAATCTACACCAGTGGAGGTGATCCACTGTTGCTACTGTTGAAATGCACCACCCACTGCCTCACTGTGCTCACTTCCAATGTTTGGCCTCCATACACGTTCAGCAAGCATCCATAGACGCCATTTTCTGCACAGAGGAATTCAGTGTCACACTTTTGTTTCATCCGCACTCCCATATCAGACGCCATTGTGTCAGACTGCCCCTCTGCTTCAATCTGTCACACAGCAACATAATAGAATACAGGCAGGAAGGTTCAGTGTCTACTGCCATACTGCCAACATCCATCTTTGATGTTGTAGGCCAACGGAATAAAATAGGAGGCACTGCTTTAACAAGGCAGCCTTGTACATGCAATTAAAAGATAAATACGTAAAGATAAAGGAAAAAGGCCCTTCACAAACTCATCTGGCTTTACACACGTTTTAATCTCCACTTTAAGACAGACTAAATGAGGTACAGATTATCTAAGGCTCAGTTTTGAAATAGGGGCACCTGAAACTGAACATTTGTTTCCACATTTGTATTTCAGGGCTATGTGAATTAGTATTTCCTAGGAGAGGATGTTCCTGCAATTAAGTCTGTCTGGGACACTGAATACCTGCTTTTTGTTTCTATTTTTTTCACAGACTTTTTGTCCCACAATGGTATTGTTGTGAGAAATGTATCTCTGCACCAAGGTAACAAATACTACCACGAAGCTACTGAGAAATATCTACTTATTGTAATATTGAATAATAGCCTATTATTTTTCATGCCATCATTTGGATTTTAGTGACTATTTTAGACACTCAAGTGAAAATATATCCCTTAAATATTTGTCACATTTACATATCGGCTGTAATAGAAGCACATTCCACAACCTTTACACCAGGCCTTAATCTTAAATGCTAAACCACATTTATTTTTCAGTGTTGTTCCTCTTTTGATCTAGAAATTAAAGATTCGTAAGTTTACAGAAACACAGAAGAAAGGGATAATTACGAGTTCCTGATTTTAAAACAACAAATTATTCAATTAAAGTAATCATATAAAACAAGGACTTAGGTAGTATAGCTTGGTATTCATGTATTCTGAAAGAATATGTGGGTATACAATTTTATTCTTCTTTTGGTGAAGCTGTCAAAATGGACAAGAATATATAACTATATTCATTTTATCCCCAGGCAGCTCTAACTGCAAAATGAAAAAGAAATTATGTATGGTAATAAGTATCAAAGAAATGCTACCATAAAAAACTACCTATTTATATTAAAACCCTTTTTTGATCTAGAAAGGAAGTAATAGAAAACACAGAAAATACAGTTTAGGAACTTATGCAAGACTTGAAAATACTTGTCACGTAAGCTCTGATACATCTATTACTAGAGGTCAGCAGTGAAAAAGAAAACAGATTCCCAGAAGCCCTAGAGAAAAATGTTCTTGAAACAGCAAGGTCATACAGCAGTGTGTGCTCAGAAAACACTGAGGTCTATCACATCAAAGAGTGACAACGTGTGTACTTTTCAGACCTGATGGAGGGTGCTGGCTATTGGTAAGCCTCAGCATTGGAGTACTGAAGTTTTCTCACACAGATACATCTTGTCCATGCACATTATGGCAAAATCTAATTCCCTCCTTTGCTTGGCTGGTTCAGCTTTATCCTCATGGGAGGTAGCATGATTTTAGGGGGAAAGCCATTTGCCAAGGAAAGTAAAGAAGTGCATCATGAAACAAAAATAGCAAATTAAAAACAAAGGAAAAAAAGACAGAAATCTGCCATACCTATGTTAACGTTTAAGTCCTACTGAAATCTTCATGCCAATTCACCTGTTCAGAGTGAATTAAACGGAACGCTTCAGTAAAATCATAAGAAAGCAATTCTTTAATTTAGAAGGGGGAAACAGAAAATCTGAAACATATTTATTCATCACTCATAACAGCGAAGTGTAAGCATAAATTGACTTTGTGTACTTAATCAAAGGCTGGATGCAGCTTTCCTCACTGGAAACTACTGAGCTTCTGTGCAGGGATTGGCGTGGGCTGAGGAAAATGGCCAGAGATGTAGAACTATCTTCACACTTTTATAACCCTTCACTTTTCTGTGGCACAGACTCTTGATCTACTTTGACAGGTTAATATATATCACATATAGCCCACATCACCCCTGCTAAGCCAACTGTCTTGCACAGAAGCCAAACAATTGCTCTGAATCAATCCTTTTGAGAGACAGAACACCTGAAAGCAAAATCTCATACTTGTCACTCCTGTGCCTGCTCTCCCTGGAACCCTGGGACTCCCCACAATTAAAACAGGAAAAAACAATAGCAAGAAAGTAGGAATATTCCCAGCTGCAGGTGCAAAGGAATAATCCTCAGCAGCAGTCAGAACTCATAAACTGACTGTGATAGATTACCCAAGTCATTGCCTTGCCATGAACCACAAATTCCTTTTATCTATTACTTTTTGGCCTTGTAAATTCTAGAATAAATATCTCCCAAACTGCTTTTTGTTGATCAGCCCCTTAACGATCATTTATGGTTTAATATTGCAATAAAATATTCCTATTTATCTTTTTTTTTTCTGCATTAAACATTTTTCCTATTTCTACTGGTACCTGATTTGTACTAATATTACTATCAATATTGCATGTTGAACTGCCTTATTTTGATGATTCCTGCATTAAGAAGTCTTTTTTTCTTTAATTCTCTTAGACAACCATTAATAACATAAAATAAAGCAACTCTATTATAGACATGTGTGAAACTAGACCTGAATATACAAACATCTGCATTAGGTGATTGGCATTCATCTTAGCCTGGCAGTGTATAAAGCACAAAGCCATTTTATTATCCCAAGTAATAAAGAAGATCAATGCACTGTATCTCCTTATATAATCACACAGAAAAACAGGTCTTAATCCTGCTTTCTTCATGGTGCAAGAATATGTTCTCACTTATTAGTGCTTCTATCCCAGTTCTTCCACATTTGGTGGATTGCTCTCAGTATTAATACCGTACTGCTTATTTAAGATTCTCTCCCATAGAAAAGCTATTCATTCAATGTTCTCTCATTGTACAAAATGTAATATATCTTCCCCTGACTTTCACCATCATACAAATCTTTTCTCCAAGCTATTTCTCAGCTTGTCTTTTGAGCCTTCATTAAATCCTTATCCTAGTCTTTCTCCTCCCTGCTGCCATCTTTCTCACTCTCCTCCAGAACCTCCTTCTTGTCTCTTGCTTTTTATAGCCTGCGCTGAAAATTGAATTTCCATTTTTGCTCCCTTTTGCCTGCTGGGACCTCAGATTTTGCTGACTCTTCTCCTCAAAACTAATGTCCTTCCTTTGCTGTCTAGAAAAACTCTAGTTACACCTTTAGCCTTGCAATCTCTGGAGCAACCTCCTCACTTTTTAAAATGTTTTTGGTAATAGTTATAAGGACTTTGTCTTTAACCATATTTTCTTCTCTATAATATGTTTTTGTAATTATTAAATTCATGGACATATATTTAATGTGTCAATTCATAGACCTCTGCTGCATACTTGCCTCTGGCATCCACACTACATTTATGAGACAATTCTGATGCCTGCTTATGGATTTGTAGTCTTGTCATAACATCAAATACAATGTATATTTAAATAAGAACATGTTATTTTTCTGCCTACCATATATCTTCACGAACGTGGGCAAGAGAACTATCCTTAGATGTGTAACCTGTTACCATTCATTTTTACATCTTTCATGTCTTTGTGATGCTTTGAAGTGTTTTCTTTATCCATACACATATTTGGAGATGCTCGAGGAGAGCTGTGTTGGCATGTGTTCTGATAAACTAAAATATCTTTTGTTTTCTGCTTCTATTCAGATTGATGCTGCAGAGATCTTTCACTTAACCAGAACCTTTATGTGTGTCACTCTCTGCATCCTCCTTTACCTCTTTATTTTTTACCTTACTTAGCAAAAGCTTGTTGTCATCTCTTTCAAAACTTTTCACAGACTGTTCTTTCCTTACATACTGGTTGTCATTCACAATGCACAACATGCTTCTCATTTTTACCAATGCATTGTGATCATGTCAGCCTCAATCATCCAATCGTCTTATTGCTTTCTATCATAGTACCCTTCCAGCTCACAAAAGCTCCCTGTAAATAGCCACAAGGAATTTCTTTATCCAGTTTCACATCACTGACAGTAAAGCATCCATTTTCTTTAGTGTCTACTTAACAAAAATAGTTGAGAATAATTAGGACACTCATCTGCTGAGACTCCTGCTTCTTGTCCTCATATATTTTCCCATGTATCCACACTTCTCCATCTCAAGCTGTTGTCTTGTGTCTTATTCTTTTTATTTGTTTTGCTTTGTTACCCTATTTCTTATTCCTAGAGTAGAATTTGTTCTTTGGCTAATACATATGAATTGGATGGCAGAAAACAACTGCCATGTGTGAGTTGGTATACATAAGATCAGAAGAAGAGCAGAAATAGATCGATTAAGTTAACAAACTCAGAATATCTAACTTACATTTTTACTATTGTTGTTTCATAGTTAAAACTAATTTCAAGACAACTTAAAACTCTAGCTGTTCTGGAAATATTTAACTTTATTAAACAACAACAAAAAAACCCACAACAAAACATGAAAAAAAGAAATAATAAAAAAAACAACAACCAAAACATACAATTCTCTGTTCTCTTCCCCATCCTGCCTAAGATAGAAAGTAAATATTAGCAGCTATCCAATAGGGATTTATTCCAGTTGTACTGCCTTGGCAATTGCCTGTCACTATCATTAGGGAAGCCTATAGGAATCACTGTTTAAAATCTATAGCTGTATACTTAGAAAAATCAAAAGCTTTCCAAAGCACATTGACACACTCTGGTTCTTTGCCCTAAATGACAGTGACAAGATGCCTAGGACACTTTCTGATCAAACAACAGAACAGAAAGCACACAGCTCTATAATTAGGTCTAAATCCTTTGGCTGAATGAAAGGCTGTTATAGAGACTGCAAGTGGAGTTTGGAAATCCACAGCTCCACATTGTCAATGCTACACATTATAACCAAGAACATTAGGGAGTCTATTATACAGAGGCAACCACACGCCCACACAATAAAAGCTGTGTGTTCATGTTGTCTTCCCATTGTAAAGCTTTCTGAAAAAAACAAAACAAAACAAAAAACATATATAGCAATTTTGAGTCAGGATTTCAAAGTCTGCGAAATCATTATCTGACACAGAGAGAACTATCACGTGGAAAATGACTACCTTCAGTATTACCTTGAATGCTTAGAAAGCTTTATAGAAAAATGAGAAACATTTTTTCCTTATTACTAAGCTTTCAACAAATTTTTCCATGTGCAGTATCAGTGTACTAGTAAATGCAGCACTTAGCTCCATGGTGTGCCAGACACTATGATGCCCAGGTGATAAACACCATCAGCCATCCCCAGGAAGCCTTGCGAGCCTGACTGACTGTAAGCAACTTCTGACAATGCCTTCAGGATTTTGAAATGTCCTTTCATTTTCATCATCTTTCTGAGAAAGGAAGACTAAAACATTAATAAATAAGTAAAAAGGGATGGAAAACAACTTTTCAGTACTAAAACACTGATCAATGAGACATTAGCTAGCTGTCCTTCTTACAGCATTTGAGATCCCTGCATGTTACCATGTATTCTTCTCTTCCACTTGATTTAAATCATATTGATGAGATTTAATGACAGGAAACATATGGAATAGGACTGTTTTGGCTCCAAATTTCAAGCAAGAGCTTTGTCCCTTTCTAATTCAAGTTGAGGTTCCTCAGGAAGTTGTCTTACAAAGCACTCTGACAAACCATGCTAACACTTCAGTACTGGCACACGTTTTTGAGCTATGAAGACTGAACAAGTACCAGAAGGAAAAAGGGGGAATAACAAAACATCAGACCTGTTAGAGTTCTGCAAACTGTTTTTACTTTTTTTTGTGGTAGAAAAAGGTCTCTGTGAGACTATACCTTATTTTTTTTACATCACATAACCTTTGGAAAATTATTTACAGTCCAGCTTTCCCTTTTACCCCTAGGGCAGAAGCTGCTGAGAAGGTAGAATGTCAGCCTCTTTCTGTGAAGAAAGCCAAATTACATAAATGATGAATCACAGATGAACTTACAAATTTAGGGTCTTAGCCCACTTGCTGTTTTAGTTCTTTTGTTTTGTTTTCAAGAAGTAAAGCCAATTTACATCAATTGGGAGTCTACATCTTTGATACATAATTAATAAATAGTAATATTCATTCAGCAAATATTTTCTCTAGATAATTAATAACTACAACATTTATTTTCTTCATCTGTGGAAGAAAACTGTTTTCAGTTGTACTTAATATACAACTGGTTTCAAACAAAACATTTCTCCTTGAATAAACTTCTTAATTTGTATTTGCTAAGTCTGTTCGAAAAATTATTTTAAGACGCTCTGCTAAACAGGATCTAGGAGAGTAAATTAAAGCTCTGAGTGATACTTTTTAATATAATTTGTCTTCTTTCTGCTCTTGTGTACTCCTCTGATTGTATGGTTGCTGACATTTTCCATGGGACATGGCAAGGTCAGGGTGAGCACTGCTTTATGCAATTCAGTGGAAGGACCATGTGATACCACTTTCTCATTCAGTTCACAGGAAAACCCAAGCTGACTTGTGAGTACAAATAAAATGCAGAGCACCAGACCTGAACAGGTTTGCTGGCTCCAACAGAACAGGAATACTGGTTTTAAAGTCAGGAACAAGATGCAAATCTATACATCTTTTAATTCACAGCACTGAAAGAGAAAAAAGAGGGCAGCCTCTGTGAGATGGCAATGTGTAAATTACTGTGGAAAGTGCATTCTTGCTGAATGAATCAAATCATAAGCAAGGCTGAACTTCTCTTACGATTAATTACCTATATGAACCAAATGGGAGATATATGCATTTTTACTTTATCACAGATGCTGCAGCTAGACATTAACCAAAACCAGACTTCTTTTAAGACTATGAGCTGATTTAGCCATTTATTTATTTTCCAGTTCCCATCATAGAGTAGAAATTCTTATCTGTTCTGCATGCGCTGGATAACATAGCATATGCTTTCCTATTACTGAATGGCTAATGACTTTCTGAATTAGTCCAAAGGCCTAAGGCAAGGACTGGATGGTTAGTACATTTGACCAGTCATTAAAGTGTCTCTCACTGGAAAGAAAACCCTCCTAGCCAAAATGGTACTAAGGTTTTACATTAGCATAGTCCAACTGCTATCCCAAAGATTTCATTTAATAAATTGCTTTTCTATAAAATTCTGACAAGGAGGTGGGAAACCCTCTTTTCCCTTGTTGTAAACATTAGACACATCCTGAAATCCAAACGACACTCTAAATTCTGTTGTAGTGATGCTTGCAGTAAAAAGACAAAAAAAAAAAAAAATTCCATGGAAGAAAACTAAAATATACCTCCTGCAAAACAAAATAAACAAACTAAAAAATCCAGCACAACAAACCAGCACAATCTCAAAAATAAACAAACAAAAGTATCAAAAAACCCTCCAACATTCTTGTTCAACAGAATAAGCTCAAAATCATATTGCCCTTTACTTTCCTTTTTTCTCTGGGGAAGCATTCTTTGGCAGTGCAATGTGATATGAAGAGATTTGAAAAGTCCAGCATTGGTTCAAGAGACACTATGTCCACAATACTAATGTTTCAAAGGGATTATTTAAGACCAGTTTTCGTCTGTCTTTGGACTGAATACTCATTAGAAGGAGAATGCATTATATGAACTCTTGGACCTCGCTGTTCAGTTTAATTTCTTGAGGAAAAAAGGCCAGTTGATGTGCCCTGAGATCATGCTACAGTGTGAATCCAAGTGCAGTGAGCTGAAATAATTGAGAAATTTGCTTCAAAAGGTCTCTTCTGAGAGGAAAACTCAAAGGCCAACATGCACTCTGGTATTGTGAATATACTGTGAATATTTAACAACTTTATTTCCAATGTGAAGGTTGTAATTATTTAATGCAAATAAGAATTCTCTTCCTCCTATTCCTTCACACTCTTAACATGATGTCACTTTGCAACAAAGTTTTGAATTGGCCAACTATTGAATGAAATGAAAGAAAATGTACATTTTCATACCAGTGAGGTATTCTAAACATTTACTCCTTAAAATCTTTCTGATGTTAAAAACAAACAAACAAACAAACAAACAAACAAACAAACAAATTACAACTTGAAAATTAGGTTTGCCTGGGGCATCCTGAAATGTGAAAGGATTGGATCTTAATTGGTATCTTATGATTCTTGGTTAAAGCTGAGTTTTTCAAATATCTCTTCATCTACATGAACTAAGGAACCTAAATTATGGTGGCATGATTCAGCTTGTCTTCAGTCCACCCAGTGGGAGAACTTTCCTAATGCCAGCATTTTTCTTCAAGGAGAATGTTCAATCCTTTTGGTGCAGGGGCAGATGAATTCTTTCAAAGGACTTGTGAATATCTCTTCATCTGTATCTGTTCACTCATCACTTTCTTTTGTCTCACCGTTTGTTAAGGCATCAGGCTGCTGCCTGGACTATACAGTTTTGCTGAAGTCCATGCAGCTCTGCTGATTTTGACCTTCTGAGAATCAAGCACTTAACTCCTTGAATTCAAGACAAAGAGCTGAAATGTCTGGTTGCACAGCAAAGGCAGCTCTCAAGGGATGTATTTAACAACTTTTATTTCTCAAGGATGACTGTTGATCTCACGGGCATGACTGCTGCTGCTCTATTGACCTCCCTCACTGTTTACTAGAGATGGCTGAAACACCCTTGGACTTTCAAGGCTTGCAAAAAGTTTTGCTCAAACCCCTAAACTACTTTAAAAGTTTCACATTCTTCCAAGTTCCTTTTAACAGATAACAACTGGGAAGTCTTAAGCAGAAATACTTTGTCTTTTATACTAAAAAAAGTACAGGTATGATTTTACTTCCTTAGCTATCTAAAAATGAGAAGACAGCAGGGACTGTAATTGCTTCTCCTTAACCACACAAGTACCAGCTCTGCATTGCAGGGTTAAGGTACCTACATCTACAGAGGGGCTATACTTTGAAGGATAATCAGCAGTGACTAGATTATCACATATCATCTCAGCTACAGGTAGCTATATGATACAGGGACAGGCAGCTGTTTGGAAACATTTTTTGGCTTGAAACATTAGTATTTGCAGCATCACTTGATTCTCCTAGATGGATGATCTCTTGGCTGACTCTGAACCTAGGTGGAGTTATGCCATCTGAACACATGTGCCATCTAAATTACTTGGCCAGTACCATTAGAGGTTCAGTGTCAAGTGACTGCAGGTTGAGACAGGCAGCATACATAATATTGTAAATGCTGGCTCCTCTGTAAAAAAATCCTTTCCTCTCTGACAATGCTAAAAAATTGACTTTACTTGCCTTCCAACGTGTGAATGCACCTGTTGGTGCTTACAGAATCCCTTTTCCCCCCAGCCAGATCCTCAAAGCAATAAATGACCAGTCAAATGGTGTTAGGCAAGACAGGTCCTCACACACCAAAGTAATTAAAAAACAAAACAAAACAAGACAAAACACCCTCTATTTAGATATTACAAAAATAAGTAGGTCTATTCAAAAGAGAAAGGTCTCCAGGAGCTCAGTACAATCACCGACTCTTGCAGTATTTCTGACCTCATTGTGACAAGTCCAATTAAGATAAGCAGTTTTTTTCAAAACGCTGCAGTATGATACCAACACAGCATTTAGCTAGCCACATCTTTCATGCTGTCTACCTACACTTATATCCATACTTCCTGGTAAAATCTGGACAGCCCAGCTTACGCATCATTGGTAGAAGAAGTGCCCAGAAGAGATGCAAAATTGTCAATGACTCAGAAAATGTTTGACTGCAAAGAGTGCTGATAGGAAGAATTTTGGCCAAATTGCTTATGCAGGCACATTTCTGGGATTTTTTTTTTTATTTTTTTGCTTTACAAAATAATTAACTTATTAAGTCATTCACTGGAAGGCAACCAAATACCAATCCCTAGCATTCCATGTGGACTCAGCAAAGTTAATTACTGTGGTTACTATCACTTTGTCACCTATTTTGTATCTGACAGGTCTGTATGTAGATGCAAGTTACTTGCGTGTGTATGTGTGTGTGTGTGTGTGCGTGTGACAGAGAGAGAGAGAGATTTAGGAATAGGTTAAACATTATAACTATTGCTGTCAAAGAAGTGCCTCATCTTACAATACAGAAAAGATCTGCACTGCTAGAAATTGTTCTCCTTTACCTCTTCATCAAAGACACATATGCATCCACCTTTGGACAATTTACACACTCAGTCAACTAAGCTGTAGACAAGATGGTGTTTTTCAGTTAGTCCTTCTTGGATATGGAAGAAAGTTTCATAATTATTAATAAACTAGCTGAACTTAGGAGGGACTTCCTCAGGAAGAGAAGTCTGCATCAATGAAAAATGATGTAAAAAGAACCTCTCAAAAAAGACTTTTTTCTTTCATCCTAGGAAGCTTGTTGAAGAAGAGGAAAACAGAGAAAAGCTCTGTGACTTTAAATCATTGCTTGTATTTAAAAAATGAAATAGCTAAGGAAAAATCCTTCCCAGTTTTTAGTATTGAAGGAAACAGTTGATGACTCACTGACCATGCCATTGGCATCACACAGTAACTCATTTTAATAGTGCTGGAGACGAACTAGATTTACCATGAATTCAGTATGCTTCCTACTTACTCCTGCTGGGATGTACCCTAATAACAACAAAATGAACTCACTTTCTCGTTATGTATTTCAATTTGTTACACACAAAACAGACAAAAAGCTCACCTATATCAGTTTATATATTCTTAACTGAAAAACTTCTTGTTGAGCTAAGACAAACTTCAATTTAATATGAAGCAGCATATATTACTCTAATTAAACAGAGAGACACGCAAGGAAGCAAGGTTTCTTAATTAACTTAGATGATGCCAAATAACTTCGTCCTGAGGAAAAACCAAAACCACTTAATATCCCAATGCTGTTAATTTTTAAGTATTCTTTTTCTATTTGAAGACTGCACGCACAATAATTAACTACAGGAAAAAAAAAAAAGCAGTTCTGGATTTGTTTTGGAGGACTTTAAGTCCTACTTGCTGATTTAAAAAGCATTACTTACATATAGACACACAACAGTTATTAAAGGACTGATGATGAGATATTCTACTATCTACCTTTAAATTCTGCTTATTGGCAGAATTTAAATATTACTACAATTACAGATAATTTTTTCAGCCCCAAACTATACAGCTCCAAGCAATTCTCTTCCATTCTGCCAGGTTTTTTGTACACTGCTCATCACTGCAGTAACTGAATACCTTTCAGAAGTTCAAGGAACAATGCAGCTAATGTTTTGTACATATTTTCATAGAGTATTCCCCACAGGGAACAGAGTATAGGGTCTTGTTTTAGTAGAGATTTTTGTTCAGCTGTTTATGTCAACAGAGACTCATATATGTGACAGAGAAAACAAGGTCAGAGACTGTCTGTGTGGAGGAATGATAAGCAGAGTGGTAGCAGAAACGAGCAACAGCACAGCATGATTTTTAGAAGTGAATAATGAAAAAATACCTTAGCTGTACACACACGCGCACACACACATATATTATGTATGTATGAAAAAACTGCTCTTTGAAACAGGCATGGTGCAATCAGTTCCCAAGATGAGAACACTTCACATCTTTAGCTCATCACCTCAATACTGTATATTTTTACTATCATTTTTGGGAAGGAAAATTTACAAGTGAGTAGAGAAGCTGTTTGATTCTGTCTGGGCTCTGTCTGTTTTTATCTGAACTAAATAATAATCACCTTAACGAAAAATAGTTCACCTAGAAAGAAATAATGCAACATGGAGCGATAAGCTCTGTAGCACCAAATTCAGTTATGAACATAAGATGTAAGGCTCAGAAGGATTTGTGCTCTTTCACACTTCTAAAAATCTCAAGTTTTGGTTTAATTCTCTCAGAGTTACTCAGTCAATTCCACTTGCTCGAATTGAAAGATCTGTGGATCACAACAGAGTACATGAAAGAAATATCATACCCTTCATCTCTACATGACAGAAGTACTTTTTTTCCGAAGCAGAGCCTGTAATTTAAGTGCTCAGAGTCGGAAATGGGAGTATGGAACACCTGAAGCTGTGAACAAGTTTCTTAATTTTGCAATTCCAGTCTTTCCATCTGTAAAAACTGATGGAATAATAAATACTTTCCTGTATGGCAACAAATAGACATTAATGAGACTGCTTGCTGCCTCCTGCTGTGGGACAGGTGTCTACTGCTTGAGCCAAGAAAAGAAATGAGGTTTCTTACCAACACTTGTGCTTATAATGTCTACCACAAAGGTCCTTCAGTAATTCAAATATGAAAGATATTAAGAACATAGGATGAATATCAGTACTGCTTTTGTGGTATAAAAAAAGTACATTAATTTACATTTGATCTTGCTATTAACTTTCAAGTTCTACCATTGAGATCTAAGTGTTTTAAAATTTTTGAGAGATGCATATCTCATATTTGTCTCTCAAGGCATTACATGTATTCTTTCTGAGTCATAGCTGGAAGGCACCATTGAGAAATGCTTTCATTAGTCTTTTAACTCATATCAGATGTTTCTTGAGATGCTGAAGACACATATCTAGTCTCACAGGTTATCTCTTATACCTACAGCAACAAACCACCTCTCACATTAAGCCCTGCTTGGCACACTGTGTTGGCTTCTGTCTCTTTCACATTTTAGCTTTATCACGTCTTAGTGCTGGTCTGATATACGTATCCCTGAGACAGATTTCTACTTAGGCACCATAAACAAAGTGAAACCTAAGACGCAAAGCATCACGTAGGTGAAAAGATTGATCCATTAAAGAAACCCATTAGCTCAGTAGTCACTGTCAAGGAGCTGAGTATTTGTACTGGTTCTTTTTCATAGCCCTCTATATTTCCTTCCAGAGTGGTAATCACAGCTTGTTTTCTCTGGCACAGAAAATAATTTCCTGCATATTCTTTCTGACAACATCACAGGAGCAGAAGACTTGTGTTTCCCTTCCAGAGCCAGGAGAAAGTGTATGGTAAATGCAGTAACCTTCTACTGGGAAGGACGCAGAGTGCTATACAACAATACTGAGTTAAATACCACAGCAAAGCTGGCTAATATCTGCTGTATGTCAGCACTGAAATCTCAAGCATGCTGGAAAATCCTCACCACCATGAAACTCATTCACTGATTTTTGTATTAAACACCAAAGTGAACTTGAGGTGCTAGTGCATTGTTTTCCACATCATTTAGTTTACCATTTATATTCAATCCCCCTTTTTATTTTTTCTGTAGTTTCTAAGTTGCCAACATATTTCCATTAAGAACTGAGAACCTTGCCAAAGTGACTGATTTAATTCTAATTTGTTCTTAGATTGTGTGGGACAAAGCCATGACATAAAACTGCCTTTATCACGAAGAACTTAATTATTTTTCAAACGCTTGACAAATAAGTCCTTCTTCCTAGTAGATGTATGAAGGTTGCCTAAATCATCATCTCTATCAATCACTCCACAGAGCTTGAAGAAGTTGAAATTCTGAATAATTCTCCATAATTCATAAACTTTCGCTGGCTTCTTACCAAAGCTGAAAATGATGGGATGGAAGATATTTTGAAACCCCAAATGTTTAAAAAAATCCTGTACTCAGATTTTTAAAAAGAATGAAAAAAAATGAAGGCTTTCTGTTTAGGTGCAAATGAAGCAGTGAAGTGGGAGTAGAAATAACAGCAGGAAATCGCTCTACCAGAAGAAGCTGCTGCCTTTCTTCAGGAACTCCTGTGAATTTTATAATTCAATAACTTCCACTACATCAGTGAATCATTATTCCACTATTTATTAAATTCTTTTGTAGTCACAAAATCCTATCAAGGGTCTCCTTTCATTTTAAGTCTATCTGCCAGGCTTCATTCCTAGTCCCTTTAGAGTACTTTCATGGTAATAGTGCTGAGAAGTCTACATTAAGTTGGATATAAAGAAAATAGAGAAATCCTTGAAATCAAGCAGAGTTCATCTTTGTTAAACTGCAATAACCTACTGTACACTTCAGCTGAATTCTGTTTGCAGTATCCTCCCTGGAGTACTGCTGTACTGCTGGATACTAGTAGGTGAGCAAATTGAACAGAAAATAATGTAATATTTTTTTCAAGCTCTACCTTCTACAGATATAAGGCAACTTCTTTAGTTATTTGCAGGGATGTGCACATACTCTTGGGTTTCCCAGCTTCCTAATATCTAGATGATGAAAAAAACAAGATTTCTATGAAACTGCTTATTTAACCATTATGTCTTCTCTGACTCTGTACATAAAGTTCACCTTCTCATTTGATTTTTTAATTTAGTGTTTTAAAAAGAAATACCAAATAAATAATCCATTCTGTATGCCTCTTCAAGTATTGAGCTACAGGATTTGATACTAAAACTGCTTACAGCACTGACAGACAGAAGGAAGGGAGATTATCCTTAACTTGACTCTGCTCTGATGAAGATTTTCTATATGTCACTGAACAGATCAGTTAAGATCAAATTTTTAAAGATGTTCAAGCACCAAAGTATGCAGCCAGTTATGTTTCTGAAAACATCCTGCACAAGAATCCTGCACCTGTAAGACAGGGATTGCAGCATTCCAATACTTCACAAAGATACCATAAAACATAAAATTGATTGTAATATGGAGCTCTGATCCTGGACAGTATGGCCCCTTGAACAATGGAAGCATATACATCTGAACACTTTTTCTCCTTTTCTGACTTTTCCCATCCTTTCTGAAACAGGGAAAGATGTACAAAGAAATACATTTGTACACACAGACACACACAAAAAAGAGAAGTAGGAAAGAGAGGGAGGAAGAGAGGAAGGGAGGGAGGGAGGGAGGAAGGGAGGAGAATAAAATAAGAAATGTCAAGTACCTGTAAAAGGTAATAAATTATAATGACCTTTCCTTAATGACATGGTAAGTAAAATTAAATTATGTTAAAATTTAAAACATTGAGGTTTTTCTTTTCTTTCCTGGTTTGCAAACTCACCATAAATAAAATTAATGAGATGTGAAAAATTCTTCTCAAGTCTACAAGTTAACTCCTGCTCTTATAATTGTTTTCTGAGGATTCTGTTCAATGCAGATTCATCTTTACACATTGGGGAAACTATAAAGCCTATACTATAAAGTACAGTGGGAAGAAGCAGCAGCAAAGCTGGGAGAATGTAGATGTTCCACCTCCCTCTGTACTAGTGCAACCTGTCCCAGAGACAGCATTGTGCCCTGCTGCTCTTAGGAAAGGAGCAGAAGGGCCATGGTCATGCTTGTCACCACTCTTCCAGATGATCTTGCCACCTGTTGCATGCCTTTGATGTTTAGCCTTGTGCATGTGACTGTGATTAATACTGAATACTAAATAAAGGGAATATTAACCAAGTATACAAAATATGAACATGGGCAAAGACAGAAGCTTTTTTTTTTTTTTTCATTAGTATGGCTTTCAACACTTGTTTTTAAAACAGAAAGTTCAAGCTCTATGCTTGTAAATGAAGAAACAAACACATTAAATGGAACTGAACAGACAGAGGGCCAAAAGCAGATCTTCGAAGGAAACCTGAATAAATTGCTGAACTCTCTCTCTTAACAACCCATCTGGTAAAATAAGACTTACAAGGAATCTTTTTGGCTCTTCAAAGACCCTGTAAAATAAACTACTGCCTGTTGCCCCTGCACCACTACATCATGCTAAACAACGATCAAATACATTTTTCTGTACGCTGACGTGCATGCACAGAAGAAAATGCCAGATTACATTATATCTCTGGGGCATGGGGGTAAGGTCCTAAGCGAATTCGAACACAGAAACATAGCAGAACCTTGAATAAACCTGTGACTGTTAAATGTAAACAGGGTGAGATGACTTGAATGTAAAATCTGAAGCAAGTCTGTTTTCTGATAGACCCAAGAAATTTCTCAGGTACAGTTTATCCTCTTGACATTGTTAACTGTATGACTATTAAAATCTACTGCTTTGACTGGAACAACTAACATTTCAGGTTAAAAATATGTACTTGGCATTCATGGATCTTTAGCTTTCACTCATTCAAGCTGAGTACCACCACTGCCATTACAGTCTACCTGTTTTACAGTGTGCACAGTGAAAGACTTGTTGAAACCTGTTGCACAGAAACTCCTGAAGGAACCTCTTAGCACATGACAATTTGGTGTACATATTTTAACAAATGTGTAACAAACTATATTAAACTTTAGAAAACCATTGACCATGATATTTTCTCTGTTGTCATAAAACACTCCAAAAGCAAGAATTCTCTGCACAGAAAAAAAGTTCAGCTTTAGCATGAACTACTGTCTGACACTGTATAAATAAATATACTTGGACGTGACTTTTTTGACAGTGAATTCTTGATGCTTTTGTACAAATGATACCACTGAATCTCTGAAAAAAATACAAACATGAAAGGGAGATAAAAAAATATGTCAGGAGACATTTACAAGAGTACTGAAGTTTGGAGCTCAAATGCACTTTTGAGAGAGAACTACCACCCACCTTCACACATCATGCTCTGTTCACGCTATAACGTGGTCTGGAGCACGAATCTGACTCTTATGAAACTGAATCAGAAGATGAGCTACAAGAATTCATTTCATGCCCAGTGCCACTAGGATCGATTAGAGTTAATTTGAAGCAAAGTACTAAAATGTTAAGACCACGTCTCCATAACAAACTACTTCACATTTCATGTGCATTCTTGCAACTACATTTGCTAATGCAGACAAAAGCCTTAGTATATCGACAGAACTGCAAACAGTACAAACAGTACAGGGCATGACTCCCTGTGTCTCTTGAAGAGATACAAAATTCCAATTGTTATGTGTTACAGTCTGCAGATCGAACTTAAGTGTTTGTATATACAAAAATTTGATTACAGAATCTGAAAATTCAAATTAATTCAGATTCATTCATAATTCTGCCACATAAAGAACTCTGGATATGAACTGGAAACCTTAATCCACATTTTTATCTCGGAGTCCTATCTGATTTTTCAAATACTTTCCAGTTCCACAGGAAATCAGGAACGAAATCTTCACTCTGCTCAACCTACTGTGATTTTTTGCCACTGACATCAGCAGGGCAAGATGTTCAGTACAATCATTTTAAACCTTTTACACTTTTTTTAAAGCCTCTGTTAAACTTGAGTTGAACTTTAAGTGAAAACATGATACACAGAGGATCAAAAATTACTTTTAGGAAAATCTGCTAAACAGTAAACTAGTTACTTCAAAACATCTGAGGTTCTAAGTGTCCCCTGCTTTATGAACATTTGAATGTCCAGTACACTAAAATCTGAACAGATATATCACCTGACAGATCTCACTGCACTTCACGTAAGAATATCAAGCACAATTATATTAATTATGCATTTGAAAGGAAAATCTGTTAACTTCTGTTCAGTTTCTAATGGTAAGTAAAGTCAAAGTTCACAGTCTCCCACCAGTATTTGGTTGGACTGTGGAGGAATCCTTTAGACTGTGAATGCTCATTTCTTGCATTCATAGGAAATGCTTACACTGAATGCTCACTTCTTACACTTGTGTTTCAGTACAGCCCTGAGGGCATCAAGTTCAGTGCAGAAGGAGGGCAGAAGATGCTGCAGGCACAGAGCAGCAGCTCCCTGTAGCCCAGGACAAGCCCATGGTGGAGCAGACTGGCCCCTGCAGCCCATGGGCACCACACAGAGCAAATCTCCATGTGCAGCCACGGAGGAGCCCGTGATGCAGCAGTAGCTGAGGCCTGAAGGAATCCACAGCGCATGGAGGAGAGTGGTCCCCATGGTATGAAGCCATGTTGAAGCAGTGTTTGAAGAGCTCCAGCCATGGAAGCCCATGTGGGGAAGATGGCAAACAGTTACCACTGAAAGCCTGGCAAGTGAAGAAGTGCTATGAACTGAATGCAACCTTCATTCCTCATTTCCCTGCACTGCTTGGGGGGAGAAGGTGAAAGAAAGTGGCTGGAAGAAGATATTTATAGTTCACTTTTTGTTCTCAGTACTCTTGTCTGTTATCAATGGGCAATAAATGACATTAATCTTCCTTTGCACGTGATGGTAACACGTGAACATCTCCCTGCCCTTACTCCAACCCATAAATTTTTAAAATTGTATTTTCTCTCTGTTCTGTCAAGGACAGGGAGTGAAAGAACGGCATGATGGCTCTTAGGTGCTCACTAGTATTAAATCACTACCATAATGTAAAGACAAGTTGCTAAATCCAATATCATTCATGAAATAATCCACGGACATTAATAACTATAAGTAGCAATGTAACCAGAAAAACACTTTCATTTGTAAGTGTCTATCAATAATCCAGAGAAAAAGCAAAGACAATTTCTATATGCAGCATAAATATGTAAAAATAACATAGACTGTAAACAGAAGCTTCAAGAAAAAAAGATGTCTCTTCTTTATGTCCTCTACTTTGCAATATAATATATTTTAGATTACAGAAATCTGTGGCCTGGAAGCGGAAGATGTAAATATTTCAAGGAACCAACCTATCACAACTAAGTCTCTGGTTCAGTTATAGCCTATTGCCCCGACTGTTGCTCAGTAGGTTGTATTCAATGAACTGCTACACAGATTTAGCTTCCAGAAAATCTTGCAAGTACCATCCTTAGCATGCTACTGAGAGACCAAAGGTTAGAAAGCAAAAAAAAACCATTGTGACTAATCTAGACTTTTGAGGCAGCTTATTTTGTGTATGACTTGTGCTGTCCATAGCTGTCATCTGACAGTACTCATAATAGCTTATTAGGCTGAAACAAAATATAAGAGAAAATAAATTACTACCTTTAAACAAGATATTTAAACGGGAACTAGGATCCACTTGAACCTTTTTTTTGAAGAAACAGTTTCAAATGATGAGTTAGTATATTTCTACTGTGAAAAACAATTAAAAATGTCATTACTAAACAAATCACATTTGATTCAAATTACACTCTGTATTGACTCTGTTATTTATTATAAAACTTCTTGTAAGGAGCACAAAATAGACCAGATGCTCATCAACATCTGCACCAACATGAAAAGCAAAGCATACTTCTTTCTAATTAAAACCCTAGCAATGAGGAACTCAGATTACCTCAAAGCTTGTATTTTTCTTCTCATTATTTCCTCCACTGAAATCACAGAATCTATCAGTAGACCATTTCATAATAAGAAAGTCTGAATATTGCTTTCCATTATGTAGAAGATTAATGTAAATATCATAGATGTCAAAAGTATGTATTTATCTAGGAGTGAAAGGCAGTTTCTTTACATTTATTAAGTGAAACGGATATGCCCTAAATTTCTCTATAGAACAAGATTTAATTTAGTATTTCTCTTTTGTAGTAGGGTTGTGAAAAACAATAGGTTTTATTTTATTATATCTGACTTATACAAAGGGTACTTGCTTCAAGAATTAACTACTGTTTTCTTCCTATAGGATAACTACAATTTTACTCTTTAACATATATTTTACATTTTTTCATTTTATATCTAGTTTGCTTGCTCTCCTCTGGATGTTTAGAAGCCACTCGAAAGCTGTACTTACTGTTTTACCATGTCTTTGTTATCTTTGATGCATCATTATCCATAACAATAATTAGTTTATTTTTCCTTTCTTTAGTTTACTTTTAACAGAAGAGCAGTTCTATTTCTTATTTTTAGCAATAGAAAGAAACAGCCCTTCTTTTTAGGACTCAAAGACCAAAGATCAGATTCTCTGTTTTTGTACACAAAGACAATTTTGATGAGATACCATTTATTTATTGTTCAACTAACTTTCTTTTCATATGCTAATGGTGATAACAGTATTAATCCCCACAGACAGACACATAACTTTGAAATTCTTCCTAAACATATCTCAGTATTATTTTCAGAGAAGTACTTGTGGAGCAAGGTTTTCAACAAATTAATATATATGCATACTTCTGCATTTCTTTGTTCCTACTTGGTTGAGGACTGGCAGAATCTTATTGTTAGTGTCTACTTCTGGTATTTAGCATGTGCCACAGCTCTAACATTTTCCTGAAGAGTATAAATAAATATTTCCTCATCCCTAGAAACACACAAAGTGTAAGCAACTCACAAAATTACTGTAATTATACTAACAGAGTACAAAAAACCCAAACAAACAAACGAACAAAAAACAACACCAGGGAAATGTGGATATAAAAGTGAACATGTCTGACAAGGGATTTTTCATTGGGAATGTCAGGAAATTAACAGTCATTTAAAACAGAAGTGCTTTTAAACTTTCTCTGTACTACTTATAAAAAAAAAAAAAATTAACCAGCCTTTACTCTTTGGAAGTGTGGGATCTAAAATGTCCCAAATAATACTCCCTAGGCTACTTACTTTTGACTCTCTGTGTTATAACATAGACTTTATCGAAAATATGTCTGCTTTAGATTTGGACTTGGGCATAAGCAGGAACAAGAAGAGTCGCTCCTTTTTATTCCAAGTTAAGATTTAATCTAGTTGGTTTTAAATTTTAATATTTTAATATGTAATAAAAACTGCAATAAGTAAAACTTACTCCTGTCAGCTTCTTGATATTTCATTGAGGCATTCCATGCTAGCTTTCAGCAATGGCTCTCTGTGTAAGTCTTTTTGATTTTACGTATTTTGTCTATTATGCTACATGCTTTAGGTTTGTAGGCTGGCTGAATTAATTCTATAACTTTAATACTCTGCTTGTACTATTTAAAGTGACTCTTTGAGACAGGGTCATTCAACTGAGTCATTCCCCATGGATATTTACTGATGCCATCTACTTTCAATATAAAAAAAACTAAATAATAATAAAAACAGAACAAAAAGCTACTGATTAATGCTGTCAGACTTTTAGGGACAACATAGCTAATGGTAATAATGGCTACTACAAGAGATGATAGCTATAAATTATGTTTCTCCTTGTGCATCATAAATAAAGTAGTTCACCTAGTTTACTACAATAAATTACATATGAAGAAATGTATTGCCTGATCTTTCCAAGAGAAAGAAACAGTCAAAGAGCAGAACATTCATGTGGATGGCTGAACCCACGCTGAGTTAGAGATGCACACAGATTTATCAGTTCAAGGTATTTGCTGTCAGGATGAATACCATTGTGTGGCAGTGGAAGAAGCAGTCACAGGGAGCAGTCGGGGTTGCGTCCTCCAAGGCACCATCCTTAGATGTGAAATGTGAAGGCACTTATTTGCTTCTGAAAGCTTAGTGTACTACCAAACATGCTCTTTCTCACTGCCATTTTAACCAACTTTCAAATTGTATCTACACTGCAAGAAACTTCTGTATTAGTTTACCTTTTTAAAAAGCAGAACACTATGCATGCTTTTTGCATGCAAGCCTGAAAATCAAGATGCAGACAAAAAGAGATCACTCATATTAATTAATCATCCATGTCCAAAGAGTACTGGCTACATGACAAGTAAGCAGTGTGTAGTGATAGGATAAGGAGAAATGGCCACAAACAGAAGCACAGGGAAGTCCTGCACAAATGTGCATGGGAACTTCACCGTTCAGGTGACAGAGCACTGGCACAGGCTGCACAGAGAGGTGGTGGAGTCTCAAGACCTGCCTGGGTACCCAGCTGTGCAACCTGGGCTAGGAAGCTGCTTTGGCAGGGGGGTTGGAGTCAACCTCTAGAGGTCTCTTTCAACCCCTAATATTCTGTGATTCTGTGAAAAAGGGCTAAATAAATCCAGACAGCTTTTTAAGGGTAAATCTCTAACAGACAATAGAATTAGGCCTATTGTGTTTGTAACAAGTAGAAAATGTTCTACTTGGGCTTTACTTTTAAATTTGAAAAGGGGTGGTGCTTTACAATCTGAATAATTTCTCTGAGTTTATTCAGGGTTGACAAATGTGTGATTAATTGGGAATCTAGAAAGAGCAAAGTTTTTCTAAATGCTCCACCATCAGGAGCTGGCTGATTAGTTTTGACTGAAATATTTCTTTAAAAAGCTTGAAAACACAATTTGAATGTAAGCTAATGATTCAAAAATCAGGGTGTTAATAATGGTACCTGATGACTCATCATTAATCAAAAGCCATCACTGAAGTGTACAATATTCTTTTAGACTATACACCAGCATAATGCTAACTTCCTAATTAAAAATAAATTAACTACCGAACACTGTTCTAAGTCAGATCCAGAATAACAAAGCTTTTTTTTTTTCAACAGGCAAGAAGTTCTTCCAGTTATCTGTAGAAACTCCTTAGACAATTACCACAAAATCCTGAGAAACACACTTAGTTAATTTCCCCTGGACTTCTGGCACTTTTTGTTGGTTGAAGTTAATTACTTGCATGACCTTCTGTAAGCAAAAAAAACCTTTTCCTTTCATAGAGGGCATTTAATAAACCTGTTCTCTTCCTGACCACAGAAAATGAGAATCTGGTTAAGTTTTAAAAACAAAATAAGTATCTTAGAAATCTTTGTGAAAGGTTTTCTTCTATTAATATAATTAAAGCATCATGAAGTACAGTTTCTCATCACTGAAGTTTCCTTTCATTTATTCTTTTATAAGCAGAGCATATTTCCTTTATAGAAAAAGTAGAATTCAGTTGTAAAGGTCTTCACAAGATCCAGGTTGGACACCTGTGGCTCCCCTGCTCTATGGTCACTACTGTCACTGTGCTATTATGCACCCATGCTGATAATCGGCTTTTCCCCTGTCCTAAAGAGGGTGACAGTTGAAGAATCAAATATTCAGGCAAATGCAAGCAAAATTACAATGACTTAATTATCTTGATACACGTTAAACAATTCATAATACAATATCTCCCAGTTGTAAGAAAAAATGCCTTTCTTAAGACAATGTACAAAGCACACACAGTGGGCACTTAACATGTAAACATGGACCTTTGTAAATTATAGAGGGTTTTGTTGGTTATTTCATGACCTACAGCATTGTCCAGAATATCTGTGACACTGCATGTTGTGTTTGTACATTTAAGAAGCTTTTCCTATACATATGATGAAAGATTTACAAAGGGTTCTTTAAAAGCAGTTGTTCTCTGCACACCTGTAGCAGGTTGCCAGCCTGGAAGACTAATGCCTTATTAGGACACAAAGACAGGTCATCTAACAAAGGAAAAATAGTCTGAGGATATTCTGTCCAAACTAATGATCATCTTAGATCACATTAGGGTCAAATACCTACTCCTAGCCATTAGCATTTGGAGTTTCATTGATCTTCTTACCTGAGGCAACTCACAGGGAATAGAGTAACATTAGCAATTTTCTATTTTATCATGGTTTAAGGTACTCTGGATGTGACAGCCATTCCTCACAGCTATTTGTTTCTGAATGATGCTACATTAAAGCTAACTTGTATTACTCCAAATTTTTCTCTCCAATGGAAGAGAGAAGTATGGAGATTTTTTCTGTATTCTCTAATTATAATATTACATTCTTCATGTTCCCTCTTTTAAACTCAAAGACTTTTGATATTGCTGCAAATTTTATATTTTTTTCTGACAGACTAATAGCTGTGGACACTGCAGAGATCTACATGTAGCAGTACTGTCACGTGCACAAATATGCTGCAACACAGTAAAGCAGCATTAAGCTTGCATGCTTAAAACAGGAAAATCTCTGAAATTCTGAAGTAGAAGTCCAACAGCACTGTCAGTTCATTCAGACTGTCAGGTTTGTATATTTTGCACTGTATACTGCAGATTCAATTATGATCACCAAATTAAATTTTGAGAAAAAGATGGTTATAGATGATGATGCTTTCTATAGATAGCATCAGTTATTATCTTTGGGGACAGATAGCATCTATTTTTATAGATAGATAAAGACAGCTATTTTTCCTCTCTTTGTGTCCTTTATTCTCCACTCCAATTACTCATTAAGCAGCTTCTGTGAATCATTTGTTGGTCTTTTAATTTAATTTCCTGTACTGGAATGAAGAAAACACTTGCAAACCACTGTCCTGAATCTTCTGAGTATCTTTAGAAGATAAACAGGGTTGATTTGGCTCAAATCATAATAATCTACTAGGGACCACTACATAAGGAAGAATCAGCCAAAATGCAAAAGCATGTCAAAGGTCCTCCAAGGGACATTTCCCAGTTATTTTACTGCAAAATACTGCAAAGAAGAGAAAAGCTGAGAAGCTGGCTCTTAGCTATTAAAAAATATGAGTCCTGAGGAAATTTGCTGATGTAGTCGCCAAGCCACTCTAAATGATATTTGAAAAGTCATGGCAGTCAGGCAAGGTCCTGCTGACTGGAAAAAAAAAGCCAATATCACACTCATTTTTAAGAAGGGCAGAAAGGGCAATCCAGGGAACTACCAATATACCAGCCCCACCTCTGTGCTGAGGAAGATTTTGTAACAAATCCTATTTGAAACCGTGCTATGGCACATGGATGAGAGGGAGGTGATGTGAGAACCAGAATGACCCGGCCAATAAAATGGCCTTCTATGATGGCATAACTGCATCCATGGATAAAGGAAGAGACACTTACATCATCTATCTGGACTTCAGAGAGGACTTTGATATGATCCCTCACAACATCCTCCTCTCTAAATTGGAAAGATATGGATTGTTCAATGGATGAGGAACCGGTTGTGAGATTGTACCAAGAGAGAGATGGAGAACAGCTCAAAGTGCAGATGGAGACTGGTAACAAATGGTGTCCCTCAGGGGTCAGTACTGGGAGCAGTGCTCTTGAACATCTTCATCAATATTGACATTGGAACCAAGTGCACCCTCAGTTAAATTTGTGGATGACATTAAACTGGGGTGTAGTCAACACACCTGAAGGATGGGATGCCATCCAGAGAGACCTAGACAGGTTATAGCAGTGGGTCCACGAGAGCCTCCTGAGTTTCAGCAAATTCAAATGCAAGGTCTAGCACCCAGTTTGAGGCAGCCTCCACTACCAATACAAGTTGGGGGATGACAGGGCTGAGCATAGCTCTTACAAAGAGGACTTGAGTGTATTGGTGGAAGGCAAGCTGAACATGAGCCAGCAATGTGCCCTCACAGTCCAAAAAGCCAACCATATCCTAAGCTGCATCAAAAGAAGCGTGACCCAACAGGTCAGGGGAGGTGAGACCTCACCCGGAGTACTGCATCCAGATGTGGAGTCCTCAGCACAGGAGATATGTGGACCTCTTAGAGAGCATCCAGAGGAGGGTCAGAAAAACAATCTAAGGAATGGAACACCTCCCCTACAGGGAGGTTGTGGAGGACAGGCTGAGGAAGCTGGGACTGTTCATCTTGGAGAAGGCTCCAGGGAGACCTGATAGTGGCTTTTCAGTATCTAAAGGGGCGCTATATGAAGGAAGGGAACAGACTCTTTAGCAGGGTCTGTAGTGATAGGCTGTGGTTTCAAACTAAGGGAGGGAAGATTTAGACAGGATTTAAGGAAGAAATTTTTTACAATAACGGTGGTGAGGCACTAGAACAGGTTGCCCAGAGAACTGGTGTATGACCCGTCCTTAGAAACTCAAGGTCAGGTTGGACAGAGCCTTGGGCAACATGATCAAGCTGCAGGTGTCCCTGTTCACTGGAGGGGAGTTGGACTAGATGACCTTTAAAGATCCCTTCAAACTCAAAAGATTCTATGATTCTATGAAAATATTTTCCTAAAATATTTTTCCATGGGGTATGACAGTTAAAACCTTTGCCAAAATTCCCTAGGAAACCCATCCTATACAATGTAAATACTGAAAGATAGAGGAAAAAGGTAGAAACTAAACTAACCAGGTGAGTTAGAATAATGTAGCTCTCTTGCTTTCTTCCCTTTACTCCTCTTCTGCTCATCATTTCCTTTCACTATGTCCTTGCAAAGTTTCAACTCAAAGGCAAGGATTATAATATTATATAATGTAGTAATTTATCACATGACATAATACTATTCATTTAAATATAGTATGTATGTATGTATACATATATATATATACATAGTACTATGCTAAATATGTAGTATATAAAAGTATATAATAATATAATAGTATACATTATTACATAGTAATCCATAATACTCTATAATATTCTATTGTAGAGGCAGCAGTTAAAATAAAGACAACATCAATTAAGGAGGAATAGAGTTTTGCAGTATGTTTATGACTTAGTTATGAGCAGTGACAGAGTCCTGATGCTCTTCAAATATTCTCACACTACATTTTCAACCCTACAAACTCAGCTCAGTTTCACTTCTGTGAAATGCAGCTGAAGTTCCACAAATAGATACATATATTTGTACTCATTTACATGTTGGCCAAATTAGATAGTAAACTTTTTAACAATGATTTATCACTTCAACTCTTGTGCTTTTTATCAAGCTTTTTGTCTTAAAGTTTTTGACTGATGTTGCATTTTTTTTAATGGAAGCAGGCACTTTTATGCTCCTTGTGATATGTGATCTCTATTTAGGTATGAACATTCATTATTAGCCCAATGGAACCTAATGTGTCCTTCATCATGCTGAATTATCACCATGCAGCGTGAAAGAGCATACATTCAGCTACTTCTTCTAAATAAGACCAATCAGAAGTTGAAGTGAACAAACGTAAACCTACAGCTTCAAATGGTTAAAATGCTTCTTATGAGACCCAAAGGAAATGTAACCCTGGGAATAGTTGATGCAAGTAATGGCTCCTGTATAATTTCGCTAGCTGTGCTGCTGTTTCTGGGTTTGATCCAGATCTCTCTTCAAATGCAGTGGAGTGACTGGGGTAAGAAAAAGAATGAGTAAGAGGAGGGAGCACAAGCAGTTAACACTGTTTGGCAAAAATGGTGCAAAGAGAGAGTACATTCTTCAAATAACAAGTAAAACTGTCAGGTGATTGATTAAACAAGCACTGCTCCACAACATGGTAGACTTAACAATTGTTAGCACTATATCTTTTCTCTTTCAGAAGAAAGATAGGCTTCAGAAAAAAATACTTAACTATTTAGTTCTCATGATAGGTTTTGTTTCCTTGACTACAGGATATAAAACATAATATTCTGATGTACTTACCAACAGATTGAGAGACCTTTATTCCACATTAGCACTACCTTCGGATATTATGAAATTTATTCCCTCATAATGGTGTTGTTTTTTTTCAAATGCACAAGGTTCAATTTGTTGCCTGCTAAGATAAGAACAACCTCATGCCTTTGTTGCTGTTTCTTTTGTCTCCGGATTGCTGAACACTTGTTTTACACTGCAGTGAGGTTAACTGTCTTAATGTTGTACATACAACATGAGATATGGTGGTATTCCATTACCTTCACCATCTGGAATTATTAATGAGAAAATGTTTTATTTCTAAAACATTCAAGTACTTATCCACTTCTTAAATTATAGCAATTCATAATAAAATAGTTATAACAATGGATTAAAAATGGAGAAGTGATTTTTTTTATCATTGAAGCTTTGACACTTTTCAGGAGAGAGGATTCGCTTGCAGCAAGCACTCAGGCAGCATTTGTTGTGACTCTGCTGACCACCTATGATAACTGCCAACATCCTTAGAATCAGAGAATCATTAGAATTGCTCAGTTTCGAAAAGACCCTCAATATCAACAACTCCAACCACAACCTAACCATACTACCCTAACTCTAACAACCCACTGCTAAATCATGTCCCTGTGGTGCGTGCCTCAGCCTATTTGTGGAACACTGGTGAATGGGCCTCTAGCAGCTCAGAAACACTGATAATCTAGGATTTACTTCTAACATTATTTTTTATTAACTCATTTATTAATTCATTTTATTTAATTCAGTACACTTAATAAATCATAGAAACTTAACAATTCCTATTCAAATAGAGCATCGTGGAAATCTGCTGCAATTTTTTGGGGATTCAGGAAAAATTAATAATTTTCTAGACAAGGCTCCCTCCCCAGTCCCAAAATGATATTAAAAGATGACTAGATGTCTTTGTACCTAATGTCTAAAAGTAACTTAATCTTTCCTATGGAGATGCAATTTTATTCTTCACCTCTGTAAAATTCTGTTTTCCTTCCAGTAGCTTTTCAATGAATTCAGAAAGAACAAAAAAAGGCTGATTCTATCATTTCTTTGACCTAACAATCTGTTAAAAATCAGTCAGGCAAACTACTACACAGAGCTGTTTCCTTCACAAAAATGGGTGTTTAGCATGCCACAGTTCTCCCAGATATATTAGAACAGACACCATCCAAGCAGCCAACACGAATCAAACAGACTCTATTTCTTGACTGATTTTATCCAATAATTTGAGGAATATCTTCTCCAAACAAAAATGCAGGATCTGTATTTCCCAGTGTGCAGAGGGCCTTCAAATAATACCAAGACAGTTTTTGTTTATAACTCTGTGCCAGACTGGCTTTGTTGATATATTCCTAGTTTTTTTAAGATCCTATTATCTCTTCTCATGCTTATCCTTTCAACAGAGACTCTTGCTGAGAACATTATAGTTGAGGGAGAGAATAAACTATTTTCCTCTTCATGCCATCTGTCTAGATTTAACAAATTCAGTATGGCCTCTCTCATTTGCTCCTCTTTTATGTTTCTTAGACACCTCTGGGATATTTACTGGACAGGCAGCACTGTCGGAAAGTTTTGTTTGTTTTTCTGCCTGCCGGAACTACAGAAGGAATAATTCTGCCACTGAATTGTAATGTATGACATAACAGAAGCCAAAATCCTTTTCTACACGTCAACTGGGAATAAAATTTACAAAGTATGATTTTGATTTACTAGCAAATGCGACTTAGTCCTGCCAAAGCCATTTGTGGATTTGGCATGGGCTAGTCAGGATTGGAGAATTTTCCCTTTACAACCTCGACTTGCAAAATCAAGAAAGCACTGGAGGAGGTAAGGAGAAAATATGAACTTCCCTCTTCTGCTTGAAAAGCCTTGAAACCTCATCAATCACAGAATGCCCTAAACACTGTTGTATGCTTAGAGAACCCTCCTGTAAAGCACGTCAAAGACAATCAGATGAATAGTGTTGGACAAGTACTTCCCATCTACTGGAGGGAAGATGCGGTTCCTCTTCTTTGCTGATTGAGACTAAATCTAGACCAGCATTTCTGTTGCTTTGTTTATAACAGAAATGTTTATTGATAAAAAGATTAAATGTACTGTTCAGGGCCAAATATAACATTTTGGTATGATACTATATTGTTTCCCTTTGGTGACTCAAAGTCTCTTTTTCTTTAGAAGTCTGAACCAAAAGATCTGTTAATGTTGCAGTCCTTTTACTCATCAGTAGAATCAGCAGGAGAGAAACACTTTAACATTTAATCCTGATGCTGATCACTCTTTATAAAGATAAGCCATCCCTGACAAGTATCACATTCCACTGATCCAGTTTCTCTCATGTAAACCAACCACATCAGTTCAAAGAAGACAGCGTCAATTTTTCTAAATGGTAAAGAAAGCAATAGTCTATAGGGGACTGAATGATGTCACTATAGTTTTTAAATACATCAGTTTATAACAAAGTCTAAAGAGGTCAATTTTTTCTTTACATCAATGAAATAAACTCTCCAACATAGACAGTAAGAATCATCCACTGCTAAATATGTCACAATAAGACATACTACCAGAAAAATGGAATTAATCTCAAAAAGAATCTCAGTGATCTCAATTTATTCTGTTTAATTTTCTCAGTGTTCAAGGAAAATTAAAAAACCTTTTTGGTAACTGTTCCTTTAAAAAGCTCACAAAAATGCTGTTAGAATTGCATTTAGAGAGGAACAAAGGACAAGCTGTGTTAACAGTTTGGGGGGAAAAATAATTTATCTGAGCCCCTAGAACCTCTGATGTTTACTGTTGTCATATATCCTGACTTAAAAACAAACACATAAAATTACTTCCTCGATTGTGTTTGCATAAAATACTCTGATTTAATTGCGTAGTTGCGACATCATTGAATCACAAATGTCTTGTGATCACAGGTCAAGATGAGAAACAGCAGTGCAAGCAGTGCGCTTCAGATACTATGTGGTTCAAGCAGCAGATGGGTAGCTTTCTGAAAAAAAAAAAAATCTGCCAACTGGTGGGAGAAATGTTAGAGTGAGAAAACAATATCTCAGTTTTGTGGAGACAGCTCCTGCAGTGGCATTCATTTTTATCATCAGACGGACTTCATCTCACCGTGAGCTTTCAGCTGCAGCACAGGGAAGAATTTTTTTTCATTCCCTCTCACTCTTTTTCATGCACAGACCCACATCTTCAGTGTCACTACAGTAATTAACTAAATTAAATCTCACATTAATATTAATTTGCTCACATACAGTCAATTTATTCAATCTTCAGTTACTAAAGCTTTAACTCGTGGTCTCTCAAATGAGGTTTAACACAGAGGTACCCTTTGCTGATTTGGACAACTGCAGTGTCAGCAGTTTGGCCAGTGCTGAAATTCACTGCTCACAAGTCAAAAATTTCAATAAAGTATTATACCGTTATTTCAACAAGAATTTACAAATCATTGAATGAATAAGGACAAAATGTACATACACTGTTATATTTCTTGTGGAATTATTTTTGGTTTGCAACAATAATTGCTTATGTGAGGATGAGTCACACATCTCAGAAACTGAAATATCTTGCGCTGCACATCTGCTTATGTCAGGCTCATGGTTTAACCATGGCATGCACTACTCACTGCTACATAGGAAACTGGAAAGAAGAGAACAATAAAAAAGATCTAAGAAAGAAAAAGGAAGATTCATCTGAGAACACTGAGAATATTAATACCATACAGTATGTTCATAATGTGTGGGCAGTTTGTAAAAGAGCAGCATTTAAACTCTGAACAATCAAATGACTAAACAGAAACATCTTAAAAAAGAACAAAATAAAACATGAGAATCAGCAGAATTATCACCATTAGCAATACTACTGAAAATGTGATATCCAGAAAGAAATAATTTGCACCCTTCTGTAGAAGGGCAGCCTGCACACAAGCATGAATGCCGACCATTTGTCACACTTCAGGTGAATTCCTCAATCATCATTTTTTAACTTTCAGATTCCAAAATGTCCAATAGGACAAATGTCATTATGCCACTTCTGCTACTTCTGCTTCTCATGTATATTCTTACACAGTTTTGATTTGGAAACTCAGGTGCACTCAGATAAGCTAAGATTTCCTACGATCATTATTCTCTTCTTAATTACTTCTTAGTATCATAGAATCAACAATGTTCAAAAAGACCTCTAAGATCATCTATCCATCTGCCCATCACTAATATTTCCTACCATGTCCTTCAGTACAACATTCACATGATTCCTGAACACCTCCAGGGACTGTGACTCCACCACCTCCCTGGGCAGCCCGTTCCAGCGCCTGACCATTCTTGCAGAGAAGAATTATTTCCTAACATCCAACCCAAACCTCCTCTCGTGCAACTTGAGGCCATTCCCTCCAGTCTTATTGCCCGTTACATGGCAGAAGAGTCTGACCACCACCTCACCACAATCTCCCTTCAGTCAGTTACAGAGAGCAATAAGGTCTCCCCTGAGCCTCCTCTGCTCCAGACTGAACAGTCCCACCTCCCTCAGCTGCTCCTCATAAGGCCTGTGCTCCAGACCCTTCATCTACTTCTCTGCCCTTCAGAAACAAAAAAAATCTCTCTCAAATGTGACTTAAGCTTTTCCTGCCTACAACGAATAACAGGTCTGTGTCAGCTTTATATTGCATTCATTTTGAGGATTTCCAAAGAAGAGAAGAACAATCTCCACTGGAGAAGCAATTTAGCAAGAGAACATTTGTTTTCATTCTTACCCTGTTTCTGGACAAAGCAGATATAGATGAGGATGAAAGGAAAAGATGACTACATGTTCCACCAAATCATGACTCAGTCACCTCCAGGCCAATCTCATACAAGCCAAAGTTTTGTTGTGGCTACTCTATCTTAAATTGACTTTCTGTAGCACTATTAATCCTTCTTTACTGCAGCAAATGGACGGATTAATATAAAAAGATCAGCAGGGGCATTAAGAAGATGGTCTGGTGTACTTCAGATTCTCATATTCCATTAATTTGTACATGCAAACATAAAATTAAGTGAGGAGTAATTTCCATTAAAAGTAATGAATGTACTCAAAGTATTCATATGCAGTGTCTGAGTTCAGCTCCTTTTTATTGTGATTATTTATATAGCAAATATCTACAGCCTCATGCATCCCATTTCCTCAAGCTGTTATCTCTAAGAATCCAAGAATTTTACTGTTAGATTACTCTCACTTTGAAACCTTTCTACCAATTTCATTGTGTTTCCCCACAACAGTGTTTCAGTTCTAAGCCATTTTCCAATATTAATGGAAAATCTATAAAGCTGCTATATTTAACAAAGGACAAAAGGCAAACAGTAAAAAATATATTTGAAATGACGGTTCCTGGATTTTGTGACACAGAAGTGAATCATTTGTGATATAGTCCAATAATACTCAAGATCTGAAAATGGAGAAAGACTCCCATGTTAAGTGCCTGAGCAATCTCCAAAATAAAATACAAAAATGAATGTAAATATAGTGTTAGAGCAGTATCATCAATAATGTAACATATTAAAAGTCATATGGAATGGAACTACAAACCTGTAGGGGAAGTCTTTTTTTTTTCTTCACTTGTAGCCATAATATGTACATATATCATCAATTCAATGTACAGCTTGGTTCACAAAAGGAAAGAAAAAACCTCATCATATTTACACTAAACTATTTTAAGTGTGTTATTTTTATTTCTTGGGATTATAAGTAAGAGCATCCATGCTCTAATACTGGAAGGCTCAAATTTCCCTGATTAAATCTATTGTTTTTATGGTTATTTTCTGTACAGTTTGCTTTTTCATTAGCATATCAACTGAAAAATCATACATGTAAAGATAGTTTATATACTTATGTACATTCAATTACATTTTCACGTATGTATATAATTCTAAGTTCACTATGGACTTCTCTGTAGGTTAGGAACCGTGCTGTTCTAGGTATTCTATAAAAAAAAAAACAACAAAACAACAAAAACAAAAACCAAACAAACAAACAACAAAAAGAAAATACAAGAAAAGACCTGACCAGATAGTAAAGATGAAAGCTGACATGGTAGAATAAATGATATATTTATCAGTTTTTCATTGCAATATCTACGGGGAGAGTCAAAGGTAAAAAGCCCACAGCCTTTCAGATTTTAGAAGAAAACCTTCAACATTTGTGTAAATAATAATTTGTAGATACCTGTAACTCAGCCAAATCTACAATCAATCCCTGCCAAAATATTAATCCTAGATCCAGACCATAAAGATACCAGGAATCCTTCCAGAAGCAGCAGTAAACCTTTTCTATGCTGGCAAATATTCAATGTCAAAATGTCTGTAACAGCAAATCTCAAAAACAAGGTAACACGTGAAAAAAAATAGCTACTTGCAGATGAAATATTATGGTCAGCAATGTTTGGCATTTTTCACATGCAACAATCCATTTCTATGATCAAAATACATGATTATATAGTACTTAGAGGTCATAGGGAGATCATGTGGTGCTTTTAAAAGGGCATTTATAGATCTAATTGGAATGAACTTCACTTTCCATTTTTCCTTGCCAAAATAAAGGTTCTTCCTACTTTGTACTGTACCATATCATGAGGCTTATGATACTTCCAAACTAAGATACAGCCATAGTCTAAGTAAAATCAATCAAATCTTTGTCACTGATATCAGAAAAAGATTAAAATCTGACAATAGATTTTACATTTAAAAATGACTTCTCAGCAGTCTCTTTCTGAAAAATGATGCAGTGTCTGAAGCCCTAAGAGCTACTTGGAAACGCTGAAGAACAACTGGGTAATCTAAGGTTTGAAATGATTTCTTTAGTGAATTTCATTACATTGAGAGTTCAAGCTCTCAATTTTTGATTCTAGTCCTAACCGAAAGCATGCACACTCCTTAATGAAGAATTTATTGGCAAGATTTCAGATTGATTTATCCTGTGATACAAACATCATGGTCTCTAAGTAAAGTAGTTTGATAATTTAATCTACAGAGATGATATTATTAAAAATGTGGAACCCCCAGAGATTTTCAAGTAGACGTAATTAGAAGCATATTCTAATATGTATGTTCCTTGTTTGCTAGCAAGTTTTCTCACACAGCTTTATTCTGTATGTACCTTTATCATGAGGCAATTACAGCCGTATAGGCTATAAAGACTGTCACACCACACTTGTATACTGCCTGCTCTTAAGATCACCAGGAAAAGTTTTTGCCGTAGCCATATTCTAAGTTCATAAATGCAGGCTCCCCCACAATAATTCTCTCATGAGCTAACAAACATCAACACATTACTGACTCCCAAACACCCACCTTTCTCCCTCATTAGATAACTTAGAGTTTACATGGTAAACAACCAAATTGACAGAAGTTACTCATAGGGTTAAAAGAACTGCATAGTATATTTGCAAAAAGGGGAGAAGAGGGACAAAAATAAGCTTCAGCTTGTGAAAGTCTCTCTCCAAGTGGAGATTTTAAAATTGATATGTTCTGAAATGGCGTCTCTGTAGGGCATTAAAAAAAAATCCATTAATAACGTGTTTGCCGTTGTTGAAATGTCTATTATGAGACTCAGGCTGTGTGAAAGCCTGTCTCTCCACAAGAGAGATATGACAGGCCTGTCAGGAGGGAAAGGAGATGGCTGAAGATGGATATGTGCTGTTCTGTTGACAAGTGGTAGGGACAATCAAAGAGATGGATCAGTAAAAATTTCCATTAAATCAAGAAAAACACAACTTGCCCCTAACATCACCTCTGATAGTTTCTTAGACCAGCTGCTTCCCTGACACCCTACTGAGGAACAAATTGCTTTCCTAGCAGGACATTTGGACACTCCTGCATTAATAGATACGGATCCCAGCATGCCAAGCCAAGCAAGAAGGCAATTTAATATGAGCAACACTGTCATCTCAATTTAGGACAACAGTTAGGATGCCCTACAGGGCACTGCAACAGCTTCTGGAAGTACATAGTGTAAGACATTCTTCCTGTCTTAAGGCTATAGAAAGCTGGTATTTCTAGTAAATAGCCAAGCCAAGGAGAATGGAAAATCTAAATGCATAGATGACAACAGCATTGTACTGTCTAGGAGCATCAGTTTCAATTTGAAGGCCTTTCATTTCTGTAGAGAACTGCAGCAAACTTTGCAGGGAAAGAAAAGACAAAAAGCTTTGAGGAGATAGGAATAACACTAGGTGGCAGGCAATTCATCTTCAGGTGGAGGTGAATTTCAAAACAATAACTTAGCCAATTTAGACAGCTTTGTAGCATAACAGTTTTAAGTAACAGGAAAACATAGAAACTTAATATTTCCGTTCTGATAGTGAATGCTTTTAAAATTTTTAGTTGTTTCCAGTAACTGTGCTTTTGTTTTTGCACAAGTCCACTCTTTGTTAGTCATATATGCAATCTCCAGTTTAGTTTGAACAGGAAAACAAAGTGGACACATCCTATTTTAAAACCAGTGAGTGGTGTAGTGTGGCAAAGTCTCCATGATCATATGGAAAGAAAACAGGATTTCCTGAGGTATCAGCACCTGCATTCCTGCAAGTTTTGACTAGTTTGGCAAAGTAAAGATTTGAAGATTCTAAGAGGTAGGAGAGGAGATGGATGAATAGTGAAACCATGTGGTAAAGGGAATTACAAGTCTTCTTGCATCTCTCTTTTTGGGAAGAAAACCTCTGCCATCTGTCAAGTCTGAGGAAGGTGCTTCTGGATAAAGTGGCATTGCAGACCATTTGTCTTGGAAAGCAGTTTCAGAAAGAAGTTGAAAACTTAGGACATAAGAGGGCACACAGGTCTGGCTATGAGAGAAAGGCAATGAGCAAATAGAGGTCTCTACCAGAAAAGAAGCGTTTCCTCTACTCTGTACACAAAGATAAGGTCCACATAATGAATAAATCAAAACCACGACCCCTTATTGTGATATTGTGATCAAGGATATTTTAGGGAAAGTATTTCCTGATCTTGTATCAGGCAAACTCCACCTTAGTTGATCTAGATCAAGGAATGGTTCTAGTACACTGTTACTGAAAATATGCGCATTAGTAGAGCAGGACCAACAATGTGTGTCCAGATGTGTAAGTAGGGTCAAAAAGACATTATATTACAGCGAGATTTGCTTCCTAACACTAGATACACTATTTCAAATTTTCAAGGTAAATGTTTCACAGGAGTGCTGCGAGTAAATCTAGCCCTCTGCCTTCAGGGGACCTGCAAAAGGTTTCTCCTCTGACTGTAGTTCATTTGCACACCATCTAAAGACTATATGAACAGAAACAACAGCATTGCCTGATTCACAACTGGCCACTTTAGGAAGCAGTCTCATGATGTCTGGGGTAATTATTAATACTATGACAAAGTAGAGCAGGAGTTGGAGGGACAGACTGCATTCAGGAATGTAAGAAGTTGGGGCACTTCTGACTGTATTTCTTTGTTGTCATTTATTTTTAAATTCAAAATTAAATAGAAATAGAAGGCCAAATGCTCTGGCTGTGTAATAATTTGCAAGTCCATTGCACAACCAATTGATGATACAAAGGAGCTGTGGCACACATTGAGAAGAAAGAAGATGTAGATCATCGTTGACTGCAGTGACAAAAATGAGATTCCCTGACTTCGTTAGAAGCTCTGTTACATATTGCTATATCTGGTCTCCTGTGTCAAATGCATTAGTCTTTATATTTGAAAGAAGTCAGATAGTCTATTTTCAGTCTTAGATAAATTTAAATTGAACTTTCTTAACAATTACTCTTCTTGATGAGGAAACATCTAGACATTAGGTGTTCGCTTAATCTTCTCCAAACTCTTCTTAGCCCTTTTTGAAACTGTCTTTCTTTGTGAGAAAATGAATCAGTTGCTTGTTAGAACATTTCAGGATTGGCAGCAATCACCACTTTCCTCAATATCAACTTATCTGAATATTCCAAATGAAACTACTATATTATAGGAAGCAACATACAGATCTCTATGCTGATGATGTTACCAGGTTTTTTTTCTCATGCTTCAAAATGCACAAAAATGACTCTGAGAAAACAAATCAAAGTGGTACTCATATACTCTTGCTATGTGGTAGAGCAAGCAAAGACTTTAGAACAATTCTTGTGAATTTCTTTACTGACAAACCCAGCTTGAAATCATAAAACCAGAAACACTTGAAGCAACATTTCCAAATATTTCTAATAATGGAAATTAGGAACAGTAAATTTCAGTGATAGTCTTCTACTAGAATGATCCTGTGCACTTGTATCTGCAGCTGTTTACAGAACTCTCTTGTGTGCTCAAAACAGACTGTCAGCATGTAAGGTTATTCCATCCTTTTTCTTTAATCTTATTGGACAGAATTATTTATTGGTCACTATTTTCCATTTCTTGATCCATAATCAAATATGAAACAATGCAGAACAAGTTCTAATGACACGGCAGCTGCAGTTAAAGTTTACTACTTGAAGATAATGCTGAACTAGATAATGTACCTGCTTGACCTCACTATACCTATCGTGACCAGAAAGAGTACCTTCAGTTACATTTAAAAATGATTTGTTTTAAATCAAAAACACAAGCCAGAAAGATGACTCTCCAGCTTTTTAACTGTCTATTTTAATTTTTGTTTACTAGACCATGTTTTCAAGTTAAATAAAGTACAAAGGAAAAAGGCTTTCCACAACTAGTCACTAGAGATTAATAAAGGCCAAATACGAACAGCTAATAAATCTCTAGAAAAAGATTATACTACCTGATTAGCAGACCATGCAAGGAGATCCTGTCATGATTAAGATCTTTATCTTACTCATTTTTGGCTTCATGGTGAATTGCTTGAAATATCAGACAACCAAGGCAGATAACCAGATGAGGGAGCAGCCAATGCCAAAAGTGATGTTACAGCAAAAGGAAGTTTAGATTCCTGTTACATTTTTCATTCTGTCTGATGATCAAGGCTTAAAATACCAGTTGCAACTACATGATCAGAAAAAATATGGCATAATATTTGTTAAATATTAAAGGTATACTTCTCAAAAGCTAGCTTTATATTTCTAGGAGTGCCATTTGCAAGGTGCACAACTATTCTTTGGAAGAGAAAATTTTCAGATTATTTAGAAAAAATACATATTTAATATGCATTTTCAGACATAGTTAAAATCATCCACAATAAAAACTGAGGCTTTCAATCAATTCCTAAGTACGATTTTAGCTTGTAATGTGATCAATTACTGATGTAAGTAATTTTAAAGGGTTTTTGATGTTTTTAATACTTGTCACTTACATCAATTGTTCATATGTACTGTACATGCATACCAAGGCAAGAACACCTTCCTGACTTATTGAAGAACCTTTGAAAAAGTGTCTCCTGATTGATGTTGCTTAAATATTTTTGCAACTTCCACCTAAACTTGCTTTGGGTAATGGCAGAAGTTCCCATTATCTTAATATCAAAAGAGATTAAATGAAAATGCATGACTGAAGCTGATTGTCAGAATTGTTTTTCTGGTTTGGATGACTTTTTTAACAAATTTCTACTCTTATGAACCTAATACTTTTCCTTACTCAGATTATTCAAATAGAAAGGTTTGGCTACAGAAGTCACAAAAGCAGGAATAAATGGAAAAAAAATAATGACCAAGTCTCATATAAACTGTGTAATGAATGCTAAAATAAAATGAAGATCTGTGAAAAGAATGTTATAGTATTCATAAGATAGCAATGTGACAAAGTAAAATGAAATAGAAAACACAGTTGTATTAAAAAATCCTTTTCAATGAATACAATTTCTGTGCTGTCTGCAAATGTTCTAAAAGCCATCATTTGCTGCACTGTGTAAATGCATAGATTGTTCTCCATGTAAAAGGACAGGAAAGCCCCAATAAAGAGATAAAATAGGGAAACTGAAAAATGTCTTTAGTACATTCTTGCAGCAGGAACAGTGTTATTTCAAAACAGTAATAATAATACTCCAGCTAAGTGCTGCAGTTAAGAGGATAGTACACTTGGAAGAAATAATCTATTTACAAAGAAAGATAAAAAAAAAACAACCAATCAACATACACATACAAAATTCAAATAGTAAGTAAATAGCTAAGTTCTCTAGAAACAATCACAGAATCATGGCATAGGTTGGAAGGGATCATTAAGATTATCCAGTTCCAACCCTGTGCACATGGGCAGAGTTGCCATTCAGTGGATCAGGCTGTCTAGGATCCTATCTAACCTGGCCCTGAATGCCTCCAGATGGGGCATTCGCAACCTCTCAGCAATCAGTTCCAAGACCTCTTCATTCTCTGAGTGAAAAAAATTTCTTCCTACTACCTAACCCAAATCTCCTCTCTTTTAATTTCTAACCATCCCTTCTTGTCCTATCACAATCAGATGGTGTAAAAAGTCACTCCCCTTCCTGCTTGAAGGAAGTACGGGAAAGCTGCAATGATGTTTCCCTGGAGCATTCTCTTCCCCAAGCTGAATGAGCTCAGCTCCCTCAACCTTTCTTCACAGGAATAAGTGTTCCAGCCTTCTTTGTGGCCCTCCTCTAGGCCCATTCCAACAGCTCTGCATCCTTCCTGTGCTGGGGGCCCCAGGTCTGGACACAGTACTCCAAATGGAGCCTCATGAGGGAGAGGTGGAGTAGAAAGGGACAACCACCAATGTAATACAAATAAAATAAGAAAAGCTATGAGTGCACTGAAATCTAATTTGAAATTAATAAGATCAATACAAAATTAAAAACAAAAAAGAGAGGGCTTTTATATTTTTAAAAATATTATTATTTATATTTTAAAGCAGTTATTTGAAAATACCTGATAAAAAAAAAAGACAAAAATATTTCTTCTCTTGCTTGACAACAGATCTATGGAGGCTTTACCATGAGTGTGGTTTTCATAGGGCTTGGTAAGGGAGGGGTGAGAAGGCTGAAAGCACAGGATTAACAATAGAATTCAGGTGGTACAAAGAATCATGTAAAATAGCAAATTCATCCCACTAGTTATAGAAAAAAACATACATGAACATACTCATGCACACACACAATCATGCATTATTAATCCTTACTGAGGAAAAAAAAAAGTCCTAAAAACCAAAGAAGAGAGCACTAAAAAACTGGTATGCATACAAATATTTCTGGTTGATGATGACTTACCTCCTCGCTCAAGGGGAAAATCAACAAAATATTTGTGAGATTTATGGGGCAGAAAACGTGAATTAGAAGAAAAAGGATTTAGTTACTGAAACTTTCCATGATTTTCTCTTACTTTTCTAATATTAACGCTGTATATGGAGATAGCTGGACAGTTTCCTTCCTTTTAGACAATGTTATATGTAAAATTCCAGTTTCATGCAAATTTTGAAGAAAGTAAATTGCAGAATGAATCTAATTACAGTTTTGGCTTTCCTGTATATATCTAAACCAAATAGCTGACTGATGACTCAAATGTCTGGGAGCTCAGAAACTAAGGACTGTGGGAATTAGAAAGTTTTCATTTTTTTAAGGTTAAGTTGAATGTTTCTTTCCTCATAAAATGTCTGAAGTGATTCTGTGACACAGAAACTTATTTATTTGTTGTTATCACGAAGTATCAACAATGTCATTTCATAAGCAGCTGACTATTCTAAGGAAAAAGATTTTCTAATACAATTCTGGCTATTGAAACTCAAAAGAGGGGAGAAAGATGTAATGTCATTCTGAGGTAGGAATGGCATTCTTTAAAGCAGTATTTAGAAAGTCTCCAGGGATATAAACTCTCCTTTGGTTTATGTGTTTTATTCACCAAAGCATATATGCATTTAATCAATTTAATCAGTTTCAGCTGGTTTTATTTGGGACTCTATTTCTAAAGCAAAGCCTGCTATGGATTAGAATGACCAGAGAGTTGAACAGATATGGAGAAAGGTGCTGATGGTACATCTCATCAACTTACTTTCTTCAAAACCAAGTGAACTGAGAATAAAGTAAAAAAAAAAAAAAAAAAAAAAAAAAAAAAAAAAGGAAGCTTTCCTTGGACAAGAAGCATTAGTACAATGGTCATTTTCCCTCTTTAACTGAATCGTAACATCAGACAGAAAAACATAGTCGTTCTTTTATTAATCAATGGTTGAGGTTTCTTCAATGTATTTTTAATTTGCAGTTTTGGAGTAGGGAACAGAATATGATTTATAAAATTTGGTTCAGCATTTTCCTTTTTTGCACTAATACATCTTTGACTTGAGTTCAGATTGTGATCCATTGCAATTTCCGGGTTCTCAGATTATCTCTTGCAATGTTACTATTTCTGTAAACATTTGTTCACTTCCCTCTGTAGTCATTTGTACTTGTCTAAGCACAGAAACTTTACATTTATCGTGACCGAATTGCTAACAAGTTCCAAACTATTTGTTGCCCCCTAGCCATATATTATATGCAAATTTAATAATCTTACTCTGTAATCATTCATCAAGGCATCAGAGACAATATTAAAGACTGACAACCTTAGGACAGACACTTGAAGAACGTGATTTGAAGCACCCCTCCACTTCCATTGCAAAATGTGATAAACTGTTTATACAGTTTTCCAACGCATTACATACCCACCTAATGAAATTACCACATAATCTTGTATTTTTTATGTTTGCCTCAAAGAATTTAGTATAAAACAATGTCATGAGTTTTACTGGCATCTATATATATGAGTGACATCATCTACTCTCCTACCCACAAGTAATAGAATAGAATTATAGTCTTATGTTGGCATAGCAAGGTTAGATTGATGTGATAACTCTTGTTAAAATCATGTTTTCTGAGACATTTTTTTTTCTTCTAGGTACTTGCCAGTAGTTTGATACTTTGCTACAGGTTTCCTCTGGGAAGTCAAGTTAAACCTACTGGTCTATAATTCTGTCCCCCTTTTTTTTTTTTTTTTAATTTAGATACAGAAATTGATATTAGAATTAAGAGAATCAGAAAAGGCCCCAATAACTAAACCTTCATATTCTCATGAAGTTTTTACAAATCTTCCCTATTCATATTCTTAGAAGTGACCATTAATGTTCTGAGTTTTATTCAGCCATTCCACTTGGAAAAATTTCCTCAGCCCCAACTAACTTGAAAGTATGTCTCTAGTGCTTCTTATCCCCACTGTAGCTTGTGTTTATTCTTCTATTTCACTACTTACAGATCTGCTAACCTGAGCAGGTTTGATCTTTTAAATGAAGATTGAAAGAAAACAAGGAAACGCTTTTGCCTTCTTGGAACTGTTTGATGATAACATTTTCCTCCTCCATGAGGAGCCTGCTAACAATTTCCTTGATCTTTCATGCTACAGTTAATATTATTTCTTTATGGAAAGCTTTCTTAATATTCTTTAATAGACTCTGTATTATATTAGAAGTATTCTGTTTCATGTTCCACACTTCCTGAGTTTTTCCACCATCTATTATTTATTGTCCTATCTGATCCCAGATGCTTAAATTTTTGATGCACTTTTTTCTTAATTTTCACATTATAAAAAAGGTTTTTGTTCAGCTAAGTTGGTCTTCCCTTACAGTCCTTCAAACTGAGACAACTTGCCATTGTGCCCTTAATGCAATTTACTTACTGAACTCTTCACTTCCTTCTGGTTATACACATTTCCTGTCAAATATCCAGATTTGCATTTCTATACTTTCTTGAAGGCATATTATTCCTCTTGCATCATTTGCAGAAGTATGTTTTGTTTGATTGATTCTTTGTTTGCATTTGTCTAGGAGACTCTAAAAATCTACATGTCTGAAAGACTCAAACTTCATTTCAGGAGTTGACCACTAACCATCCATATACAATTATTTGCATACTTTGTTCTTTTTTTTCTTTTTTTTTTTTCTCATGAAAAATAATGAAGGAGACTATGTTTGTATTATGCAGATAACATTTTTTGTGACTATGAAACATTTGCAAATGTTATTAGGACAATTTGTTTCTGTCATGTGTCATCTCTTTGCAGTAATACTCAGCACAGGTTAAATATTTTAAATACAGTATTTAATAGTTTTATGTCACACTATGAAAATAAAGATTGGACTGTTCATTCTTTGTTGACTGAAATCATGTAAGAGATCTTTTGCTAATAATTAATGTAATCTCCCACATGGAGAAACACTATTTGCATGGTTTATAATAAAAACAATTCAGAAACTCTAATGTACTTCCCTGAACAGTGAAAGCTTGCGATGCATATTATGAAAATACCACTGATGAGAACCACAGCAGCATATAAAAGCTATTATTGTATTGCACATTTACTGCTAACTTTATTTGCTCTCTGATTTATTTAACTCACCAACTACCAGTTGCTTGCACTCTGATTATTCATAAAACTTAAGGATCTGATCAGATGCTTCCTTAGAGCAATGCAACTGTTTGGAAGCTGTATTATTTTTCCCAGCTCCAAATGTGGCATACTTTCCCACATAACTTTACAAAAGTATTTCATGCCTAGAAAAAGCCTCCTGTCAGTATGACAAATTTTACAATACGATACCCGTAGACACTTGAAAACATAATATTTGATAGGTTGTAATTAATTTGTGTTTAAATAAATTCACTGCAATAACCAGGAGCACAAACCATGCAAAACATCATGATCATGATCATGTACGTCCAGCTCTTGCACATTTAAAGCTTTCATATACTGAACAGTTCCCTCTCTCTGCACCCACTGCTCCTCTCAGACCCCCACGGCACACTTCCTAGTTACAGTTCATGATATAATCATCCCAACTCTGTCTTCATTTTTACACAGATCTGGGAGGCAGTTTGCCAGCGTGTGCTGAATACACACAGCCAAGGCACATTTTAACCAGCGCTTTTATTTCTTTATACCAGGCTCACCCATTGAAGGGTTTAATATGTTAAATGTTTTCCAACAGAATACAGAATTTCAGACCTCACTGGGGATTTGTAGATAAATTCCCACTTCTGCCTGGTCTTCGTTTCTGCCTGGTCATTGACCACCAAGCAGACATTCAGAGGTGTTGTACTGCCTCATGAAGTCACAAGTCCCAGTAGGGGAAGCAAGTTAAAGCTCCTTTTCTCTTCCTCCTGCATATTTTCTCACTCCTCAGGTCAAGGGATAGAGTGGAGATATCGGTGTTACTCTGAGAGTTTTCAACACTCATTAAGATGCTGCCAGGTCTTCTCAGACCTCACCCTGAGACTGCATCCTTGTTGCTCTCATTTTCTGTTTTACTCCTTTTCTGTCTCCAGAGGAGATCTTGAGTATTTCAGCTTTGATCTTCTGCCTTTTATTTTTCTAAGATTTTGGTTTTCTTGTTTAAGTCAAATGTCACTGAAAGACTATGTTATCAACAGGCATATGCAACTAATTAAAACTTCTAAAGAATAATTCTGTTTAATAAGCTTTTAACATTATCATCCTCATCAAATAGGACAATAAAAGTTGAATTCATTTTAGTTTGAAAAGAATAGTGAGCAGAAAACTAAGTTTTGTCAGATTTCTTTACTTATGGTACTGTTGTAGAAGATGATCCATGACTACTTTTTATGTGTAGAGTATATGCAATGTTAGCCATTATTTTTAAATTAGTGACTTAAAAAAAAAACATATATATATATATATCTAATATAGCCATTTCAAGCGTGCAGAAGGGGCTTAGCACTGCTGTTACTTGGTATTTTACATATGTAAACACTACCAATTGTATAAAATAGAAAATGACAGAGATTAAGTACAAAATAAACCATCACTATTTGATATAGAAAGAGCTGAAATCGGTCTATTTTACTGATGACTCAGTCTGAACAAGTGAACCACCAGTACATAAAATCTTACGCTTTATTTCTTCTTTTATGTCTTTCAAGTGACTGTGGAATACATTTTATATCATTGTGGTGATTGTCGCCCAATTTAATGTAACAGCTTTTCAAAAATATAATGAGTGGTATCAATATTTTAATTTTTGAGAAAGATAAAGTGGAGGAAGCTGAGACTTGGTTATTTACCTATCATTTTCTGACCTTAGTCAAGGCCTCTAGTCATAGAATGGAAGCTTTGAGGAATTTTCTCTTTTCTTCTGCCTTATGATAATTTTATAAGTACATACTGAGTCTTTTCTCTGAGGTTTTTCGATGATTTCCCACTGAATTACAGTTAGTCATTGTTCTCCAAATGTATGTGTTTTCTTTTCATTAAGGATATTATTACTATACAGCATAAGGATATCATCCATTCAATTTGGCCATTTATTTTTGGTCATTTTATTTTCATTTGACTTCACAATATTCTATTTACTCCATTACAGCTTTGTGACCTTAATATCATTGTTAAGGTTGAAATGCAACTTCGATTTCAAACTCACTTTCACAATCTTACAACTTTCCCCAGATAATCTCCTTCAGACTGAATTTTTTTTTTACACTTACGTTTTGTTAGAAGTGGATTTTTGTTTGAAGATTCATAAGCATCATCTATTTGTTTTGATTTAGCCAACATGAAAAGACAGCAGTTCTGCAGCAGTCAAGACAGTTTTCAGATGGCATTTTTTGGACTCTGATAATTGAAAATCAGCTTTGTTTCAGCACTTCAAAATCATCTTTGATTGTGGAATGGTGGCTTTGCTAGCTTTTTGAAATTGTTTGGAAATAATAAAGTTATGTACGTGACTTCATTATTAAATAACTCTGAAGTAATGGTGATGAGGAAAGTTGATCACAAAGTAACTGCTCTACCTAAAAACTGAAAGGGATGTTTATTTCTATAGAAATTATGCTTACTTATATTTTATAAATAAATCTAATTATTTATCTTTAAATATTTTTAGTGTCCTTTTCCCCTTACTCTTTATGGAGTGTATGTAGCTATGTAAGTTTCAGAGTACCAGTCCATCTAGATTCAATACAGTATCTGGAAATGCTGCAACATGCACACTGAAAAATATTTTTCTTATACTGGTGAAAAGACAAATAGCCTCTTTTCTTTATTCCACAGACATACTGTTATAATTAAAAAATGTTGTCTGAAGATATATTACAAAATCCTGCAGAGCTGTAAATCCAAGCTTAACCAATGGGAAGCTGTGGACAAATTATTGTATGCTTTAAAAAGAAAAGATTTTGTGCTGGGAAGCGTTAATGCACACTACCCTCACCCTTTCTATGACTCCTCCCCATGGTGCGGTTGTAGTGTGGATGTTATGCAATACCCTTTCATCATGGAGTCTCTCTGTCTCTACCTTAAAAAATGCTATTGTTATCTTGGAAGGATGATCCAAGATCAATATGGAACTACTCATTTCAGAAAGTCAAGGCAAGGCTGAGAAAAAAAATTCTTTGGACATTTCTTTAACCAGCGAATAGAGAAATATACATTAAAAAAGCTAATATTTTTAATTGGGACACTCCTTTTAGTAAATGGTTGTTATAAAAAAGAAGTGAAATTACTCATGAGTGCCATGTTGACACAGCTAGTTTCCATATTTGTACTTCACAGAACCATAGAATAGGTTGAAAAGGTCCTTAAAGATCACTGAGTTTCAACCCCTCTCTGCTACGGGCAGGGGTGCCAACCACTACAGCAAGCTGCCCTGAGCCACATCCAGAACCTATGCAGGATAGACTTACATCTCAAAATTTCTATGGCAGACTTTCAATCTGACATCCAATGAAGTGAAGACTACAGCTGCCACAAAAGCTGTGCACTGTGGTGCCCAAAGAGTACACTTTTTATTTAGCATTCAGAACTCTGAACTTTTTTTCCATGGCTAAGCTACAATTGCCAGTCAATAGGTTCATTCTAATCTAAGATCTTACTGTTTGGCTCCTATCTTTTTTACTCTATCATTTCCCATTGATTAAGTAGCTCTTGCATTTTACACTAATGCAGTAATAGAATCCAAAGTGCCTCAGGAGGCCTTTATATGAAAGGCAATAAATAATTCTACCTTGATTCACATTTATTTTCCTTTTCATTTATAAGCAATTTTCTACATTCAGCCTGTGTTTCTCCTACCTGTTCAAATTTAGAAAGTTTTAAGAAGATTGATCAAATGAGCTTTTCACACAATGAGGATCCTGCCTTTCGTTGCTGACTCTCTTTAAAAGTACAGTCTTTGCTGATTGCATTATTGTTCCCCCTCCAGTGTCTCAGTGATAGATCTGGTTTCTTTTCATACCAAATTTTCCATTAACCCTAGTTCTGCTAATCTGCAAGTTATTTGTATTCATCTAATCTATTATACAGCTGCAGTCAGTAAGTAAACTGTGCAAGCATGAAAGCTCAGCTAGCCTGTTACAACCAGGAGTTTTAATCCATTAGCTGAAGGAAATACAGCTCGGTTTATTATGGTTATACTTTTCCATCAGCATTTCCTTCTGTCACCAAAAAAAAAATATCTTATTCTCTGTATAATGGAATATGAAGCCAGAAGACAAAGGTTAGTTTCCCATATGTGTAGAATTTAATGGATATTCCTATAATCAGGGTTTATTTGTCCTTTACATCGATCTTACACTCCTTGTATTTTCTGATGGGCCACGTGATAAAACACTGTCCCTAGACTGTCAGACTTATTTCTAGGCACTCTGTTGAACAGGACGGGAGTAATGAGAGAAAACTAATTCCAAGTCACAAACTTCCATTATATATAAGGTGTGACAGAATAGTGAACTCATCTCATATAATCTGAGCATCACAAACCATTAATTATCACCCAGATACTGCTACATGGAGCCCAATTATTTTAATTAGACAAGAGCACTTCAATCATCAAAAGACTGGAATCACAGTCCACTCAACAATGCACTTTTGCAAAGCTGTTCCTCCAAGGCAGTGGGCTGCTATCAATTTACAATAAGCAGTGAATATTTTAACCTGTGCAAACTTTTAAGTTTCTTCAACTTGAAGATGCCATTTTACCCTTTCCATAGATGAAAAAATTTGAAGGCAGCTTCAGCTCTAGAATCTCAAAATTGAGCAAGGGACAATGGGACAAAGACTAAAACTAAAATTCCCAGCACCTTTCTAGGTGACTGTTCAATCTAAGAGTTTACAAGGATTTAGTTGATAAATCATAAAAGCAAATGACAATGTGATTTAAAAATGACTCTTATTTTATCTCAGCCTTCAATTTAAAACAGGTCTGACACAATTGCAGTTTCAGCTAATTCCTGTTTCAGATAAATCAGTAAAACAAGGACCATTTCTTTTTCAGCAAAACACTGGTCTACAAATCACAGTTTGAGCCAGTTTAGGTTCATATAGACCAATTTTATCCACTCTTGACATAGGTCTATGTGTCCAGTTTTAACTTTGTCTTACAAGCAAGAATTTGATTTTATCCTAGTTCTGTAATACAATTTCCCTGACTCAAAAGCAGTGCACTTCTGCTATCTGTTTTCTCATGCTAGATTAAAGAGGCCAGCAGCCTCCATTCCCTTATCAGGTAACAACCTCATGTCTCTACCTCCTTGGTCCTTCTTCCACAGACCCCACCTGGCAGATTTTAAATAGTGAAATACTAGGTAAGCCACTAAATAATAAATCAAGTCAGTGCATTGAAGACATTGCACATATAATACAAAATGTTCAATGTTCGTGTAGGGTAGCCATTTTCCAGACGCCTGCATGATGCAGAAATCAGGTAAAAGCTATACCTTACATACATGAAGGGATACAGAATTTGATCACCTAATATGGAACATCTTATATTATCCTAGACATCTAGTAGACAAAGCTAATGGTGATACAAGTCCAGGTCAGTTAGAGTTGAAGAGAGCCACATGATGTTTGTAACACTGATTTTACGAGCAAGTTCACAGTGATTTGGGAAGTACGAAAACCATACTTATTCTTTTAACTATTGAACCAAGTACAAGTAATTCATTTATTCTCCTTGTACAAGGTATTTGTTTTGTTTTTGGTAGTCATATGAATGAACATGAATATTATACCAATAATGAAAGCATTCTCTGGGTTGTTTTAACCCACTAGTTGGCAGCTGAGCTGTCAGTCACAAGATCCATGAATTGCAGCACTGCAAGATTTGGGCAATGGAAACAACGGAGCCCAACACCAGTACACAAAATTTGTTAATTGCCTAGGGTTGCTCTAGTGTAAAGCTTTTATTAAAACATTGACATTCTTAAAAGTCCCATGCTTATAGACTTCATTTTAAATCACATAAAACATTACCAGAAAATCAAAAATCCAAAAAGAATCTGAGAGAGCCTGTCATATTTTTGCAATGAAACAACTAGCTTTGCTACTAAAACGTAACACATCAACAAGATGGAATTCCACTTTCTAAAGTCTAGGGTGCCCACTCAATAAAAGAAAGTAATGCATGACGATTGGCTGGAGTCAGTGGCACAACACTAGCAGCTCAGCATTTAGCCATAATAGAAAATGTCGTTCTCACTTTCATTCACCTTGAAAAAGCTTCCTATAGCATACTATGAAACATTCTTATTGTGAGTCAGTTTCTTAATCTCAGCAATACCTTCAGCTATTACCTCATCCATGGTAATACATTTCTGGTGAATTTTCTTTAAAGTAAAAATTTAATGACATGGAATCAGGACAGATACCTGAAATGTAATAACAAAACAGCAATTTAACTACAGATAGTACTAGATACTAGATGGGCTATCTCCCATTTCCATTTTAGTGTACTGCAAATGACAAAAAGGTTGTGAGGTCTTCCTTTTTCTGAGTTATTACTCTGTTTTTCAAAACCTCAGAATCTTTTATTCACTGCTCTGCCTTCATTGCCAATCCACTCTTAAAACTGAGACAAGAATTCAGATTGCTTTTCACACAGCCTTTCTTCACCTATGACATTTTATTAATCTGATTAGAGAAGTAAAACTTTTTCAATTCAAATATCTTCAAAGACTGTCTTGAATTACCACCACTCATCTTGACTATCTTTAAATCTTGAAGTATCTTAAGAGGTGTCTATTTTCTCTTCACGTACATTCAAGATTTTCCTGCTGCGGCTAATGAAGAATAACGCATTTCTATCTGCACCTCTGTTTACAAATTAAGTCTTTTAGGTTTGTGACACTTTTGATCATGCAGTATATATGGAATCTTGTGCCAAAAACAGATGCAAGAGTAAGAATTTGCACAAAAAAGGTACATGCTGATCATGAAAATATATTGCATTAGAGGTAAACTTTACAACAGACTTGAAACTGCCAGATGTTGAAGCAAATTTTTACTTCAAGATTGAGGAACCTTACAAACTCTTATATGCTTTCATATGCATGAAATAGCTCTGAAACAGTATTTCCAAGCTAGTTCATGTCTTAGAGTTTAAGCACTTTCACACATTACTTCAACCAATATATAAACTCCTAAGATAAACAGCACTGCCTAGGAGAGACAAAACACCCCGAACCAACAAAAGCCTCATTTGGATTATTAACATCTAATGAGTGAGAAATTTTTGCTTGTATATTTTACAATTCAGATTTGTCTCATCAGAACAATATATTCTTCCCAACCATGTAGTGCCTGCCAATGTAAATATTATTATGCTTAACACAGATACCACTGTAGATGAAGCATGTATGCTAAGAAATCCATGAACAGAAGATAATGAACCATAATAAAAACTTTGCAAACAATAGGAATGTGCACTGTACTTCTTCTGTAACTATTTTAGAGTGCCTTCTATTTTATCAAGTTTTCTGAAAGGACAGACAATCATTAATTCCACAAATATACTGCAATTGATTGCATTAACATATGCTTCCTTAGCAATGAAATAAGAACGCAAGAAGAAATCAACAGGAAAAAATTGCTGGGAAAGTGAAATTGCCTTTGAGATTTTGTTCTAAGTGACAAAATGGCCTAAGAACTCCATATACAAGGAAGACATTGTACCTATATCTATTGATTTTTTAAGGAACTGTTGTCTGCAGCCTTAAAATTTCACGTGCTCTGGAACATAATACATTTTTTGTGAAATCTTGATATTCTTCAATGGCACTGTCTTTACACATATAGTATAAATTATGTAGTAAATATGGTGTAAAAGAGGTGAAATAACCCCCCCCTTTTTTTTTTTTTTCTGCTGCCTTTGCAAGGTTACAAAACTTCCATTATAACTTCCTACTGATCACTCTTCTTTGGATGCAGCCCAGTATATGGTTGGGATTCTGCAGTGAGGGAACATAGCTGGCTCATGTCCAGCTTCCCATCTACCAGTACTCCCACCAGTAACCCCAAGTCCCTTTCAGCAGGGCTGAGCTCTGTCCCCACATCCCTCAGACTGTACTGATAGCAGAAGTCTCTGCTTGGATCAGTTAACTGATATTGCATGCTGCAAAATGTTTATGCTATTGTGAAGAAAGGGTTGGGATGCAACGACACACTATTCAGTTATCATCTGACTGAAATATATTAGTAGTGAAAGTTTCCCAGGAAAGATGAGCTATGCACATATACCTCAAAGCATACTTTAATAAGCAAGTAGTAATGTTCTTCTTGAAACTCCACTCTAACCTACTTCTAACTTCTCTTTTTTTTTTTAACACATAGGAAATAATATCACAGTATAAAATAAAACAAGGCAAAAATGTTTTATTCATAGAGTTCTTGTATGCCTTCATTGCTGCAGCTTCTCCTGTACTAAGGCCAGCTGGTACAATATGTACTTTATTTCATGTTTTGTTGCTGTTTTCTGGTATTAAATATATCCAACTTTTATGTCTCAGCAATAAAAGTTAGTAACAAAGGTCTGATGCATAATAATGAAGGCAGAAAAACAGTGTATAAAATTCTGATAAATCAATTAATACGTTCATAGCTAATAATAAATGCAAAAAATTAGACAAGAGTGAAGTCAGTCCGTGGTACCACAACATGCATGTGGCTGAGAAATGTTCATGATCATTAAAAATATTTCAGCAGTTACTTTCTAAATCAAAATATATCTATCCTTGTTCTGTTTCTTTGCTTGAAAGCCTGAACACATATCACCACCTCAACTGTAAAGGGTAAATATAGGGATGCTCATCTTCTTGATACAGTTCTATCTAAACATTCACCAGGCTGTTTTTATATTGGTGTTTCCAAATTTCCCGAGACAAAGCAAAATCTACCGTCTCTAATTCTAATTGATGCCGTTTAGCAAATTAAGAGCACTCTCTTGCAGACATATTTTTCTCTCCATAAACATTGACTGCAATTGTTTTGCAAAAAGAGATTGTAGTTCCTCATTTTACATAGCACAGAAAAACTGAGGAAGCCAAAAAGTCTGCATCCTATCCTGGCTCAGTCACCTGTTCACCTTTTTCGTTCTTATATAGAGTTGGTCAAATTCCTTGCCTATTTAGGACTGCTTCACACAGTTTCTTTTCTGATTAATGGAATAGTTATTTTACCTTAACCCCCAATGACCTTATTCTCTACTTAGCTTCTCCTTTTCTAAAAAGGCTTCTGAAAAATCTTTTCATTTACTGTCTCAACTTTCTCTTGAAAAGCCATTCCCCCTCCCTCCCTTGATCAATCTCATCTGTTAATTAAAATCTTAGCAGTTTGACAGTTGTTAGCTTCCCCTATACTGCAATTCAGACCCAAACAATCAGTTTGCTCTGTGTAGTAGACAAATATTTATCTAAGGTGGCTTTTGGGCAAAGGAGTCACAACTCAGATCTATTTTCTTCTGCTTGGTCTATGTCATCACTTATTTGAACTTTACCTGTAGACAGAATTTCAAATAACCCCAAAAGAGACTTTACACTTGATGTTTATAGGATGAACCACATCCTCACAGAGGATCTCCACATTCATATTGCCTTCCTTATTTCTTTGCTTAGCTGCTTCAACAAGGAACTTGTCTCTAAGCAATGCTGAACAGGTAAATATTGCAAGACATCTTTTGCTGAATTTATTTGGATGAACAAAAAGAATGCTCCTCCTTTGAGCCTGTAAAGCACTGTTTGCCTGTGAGAGAACCCAGAGCCTTGACGTGCCTGAGCCTGGATTTTTCTGACACTCATTCCAGAAAGACTGGAAGGCCTTCACAATAAAATGACCATGTTTTGTCTGGAAAATATCTCACCACAATTTAACTTGCTAAATAAAAAACACCCGAAGGTGACTACAGAAGATGGAGTAAAAATAAACAGCTTTCCTAATTGTCTTGGTGTCCTTTTAAACAAATCCTTACCTTCAGTCAGTTCAGTTAATTTCTCACCAGCAACTGACTTGGCCTTTGCCCTCTGATCCCATGGCATTCCTTTTTCTCCCCTGCTTTTTTCCCTGTGCTGCCATTCCCAGCTCTGGGCTTGTAGCCTCTGGGAAGGCAGTGAATGAGACTCTGTCACCCTGAGCAAGCTCAGAAACCCCTGAGAGGAGAAGCAACATCCTTCTATCTCTCTTGTGAAGTCAACTGCAATACTAAACAATTCCCGACCACCACAACTCTGTGCATTAGATATTATAAAGAACATTGGGCTTTTTTTTTTTTTGCCTTTTTTCTTCCATAGCAAAAAAAGATTGCACCTTATCTGTGCAATCAAGTTTCAGTTAGCATGCAGACACATGTGAATTGCACAAAGCAGGACATAATATAAATAGTACTTGGACTCTCACAACAGGCAGTACTCTGCCACAAATCTTCTTTGAGGTTATCATTTGTCAAGGTGCAAAGAAAGACTCAATGACATGTTTTTTCTCATCTCATTCCATTACAGATTCTGAGAAAGGGCCTTCATGTCAGTAGCAGTTGGCTTACAGACCAGGCTTTTGCTTCTCATTTCAGTCTCAGAGAAATGTAACTCAAAACATTAAAGGCATTACATAATCCAAATAAAGGGCGAGGTGAAACTGGTAGATCTGGTCACTGGCAAATACAACACAGATTCCACTGAAGAAAACAGAACACTTTGCTAAACTAAGCAATACACCAATACATTACGCTTTGTGAAATTTATTTACAGGGCATTTGCAGATTCAAAATGATGATGAATGGAACTGCAAAACACAGTTTGATTTTCATCACTTCAAGGCAGAAAGTAGAGTAAAAATTACTTGTGATTTTATCTTTCTTAAACAATCCCTAATGATTAATCTGGAAGCATTTCTTTTCATTTACTCAGTCTTGTTTCTTATTACTCTCCCACCTTCTGCTTTATTTTATTGCCCTATGTCTGCTCAGTGAGGCTGGGGAGCACTCTGTTCTGCATGCACCACTGCCTGGACAGATAGAAAGTTTTACCAAGGTCGACAGATGCTAACCTACTCAGAGAAGACAAGTTACTCTAACTTCCTAGTTCGGAAAACAATTATTCTTCCACGATATCAGTTTGAGCAACATAAAATCTGCAATAAAAAGTACATTTTCCACAAGAAAGACAACAGCAGGAGCATGATAATATTTTATAAATACAGATATTTTCTCTCATATCCTGCATGGAATTCAGTAATGCACGCATAGAAGCAGTCACTTAGTAAAATATCAGTCACACTGATATGACATTTAACAGGTTATTTTATATACAGATTTCTTTCTGCATATTTCTGTTTTCCATATATGCAGATTGATTCTTGAAAAGTGCTGTTATTTCTACTGCCAAAAAATTATCTGTATGATTTGACCAGTTCCAAGTGTCACTGGCTTTTGTTTTCAAAAATTCCACCATTAATTGTGCATAGTCTCTGCCTAGAAGTGTGTTTCCTTTCATTGTGTACATCAAAATATATAATAAATGCTACTGAAGTATCACCAGCTGGTTATTGTTTTCCCCTTATCTTTCTCATTTATGTAGAAATGTGGTTTTAATATAATAACAATCAATTTTGTCAAGATTATGCTCATTTTTGCTGAGTGCAAGAAGAAAAAATCAAAGTATGCTTGGACTGTCATTTGTACATCTCAATTTCTTACTTTAACTATTCAGCAGTTTCTAAAACCAATTAAAGCAAAGCAGTCTGGAATGGACATGGTCTTCACGATGAAGCAGTCATTCCTAAGCCATGGTACTGTACTTCAATAGTTTACAGAGATACAGCATCCCATTCTCTTATAAAGGGCAATTCAGAGTCACCAATGTAAAAAGGAAAAAGCCATTTTTTCCACTTTTCCTAACATCCTAAAAAAGAATTTGTTTTCCACAGAGCTAGTAGAAAAATGTATGCTCTTACCCCACAGCCTATTCCGCTGCCTGGCTCACATACAATTTTCCTCACTCCTGGTTCAGGTAGCAGACCCGCGCCACAGCTGGGAGTTGGACACAGCAGGCCGCCCATCTGCAGCACGCACTCCTCTGCACCATAGCGCTGGTAGCGGTTGTACTGAAACACAACAGACAGGTGCTAAACTTACAACTCCACACAAAGAAAAAACAAAAACAAAAACAAAAGACTTAGAGCTTGAATCTATCCCACATATACAGACAGCAGTCCTAATAGCTTACATGCTAAGTTCAGCTTATTTCTTAAATGTTTCAAACTTTGTAGGTCACTAAATGAAGTGTCATTTTCATAGAACCATGGAGTAATGGGAATAGTTTGGGTTGGAAGGGACATCCAAGATCATCCAGTTGCAACTCCTCTACCATGGGCAGGGGTGCCACCCTCTAGATCAGACTGCCCAGGGCTCATTTTGATCCAACTCACATCACATGTATCATTCAGTTATCTTTTAAACAACTAGAAAACCGTGCGACTCTAAAATCAAGAGAATCCAGATTGTTCCTGTGAATGAGGGTGAGAACTCTTACATTGATTTACCAAAGCCACAGTAGAAAGTCATAAATATAGTTCCACAACAGACACTGATAAATGCTGTAAAGAAATCCACAGAAAGATCCAGTATAATGTTTTTGAGCCAAAGGGTTGCAAAAATTCATCAGTCAATTTTCATTTCAAAATACATTTCATGAAATTGATTGATAAAATAATTGTCTCAGACCCACTTAATGTAATATTAGATGCAGGGTTTTTTTTTTGTTTGTTTGTTTTGTTTTGTTTTTTTTCCCAGGGTCTTCCAGGAAATTCTCTTAGTTTTTCGCAGTTTTCACCTAGTCCCAAATCGATAACTTGGAGGGCTATGGAAATGTCTCCAATTTAATGGTGGACACACTGACATACAGAATAGTGAATAACACACCCATTGCATCCTCAGAGACAAAAAAGAACACCCACTCTAAAATGACTGATGCCACAACAATAACTTTCCCTGGTCTAACTTACGGTGTTTTCAAACTGAGATAAACTGAACAAGTCCAAATCATGCTGCTAACATGTAAATCACATCCACTCTAGGGCTCTGCACTGGCGCAGTTCCACTCTAGTGGCTATAAAACCACTGTAAACAAGGCTTCAGATTCACCTATAAATCTAGTCTACAGTAGAGTGAAATAAATGAAAGAATTTGGCTTAAGCAGCCCCATGAAAACAGGAAAATCTAAAAGGACAAAGAAAAAGGGAGTAGCATGAATTTTCTTTTAGAGCAGAATGACTTTACAGTGAGCTAAAGGAACAAAACAAACTTTATGTTACAGTGCTCACAACAGTATTTAGAGCTTCATAAATTTTTCTCTTGTAACTGCCCATGAAAATCCACTTGTTTCCTTTTATTTCTTTGGTTAACAAACAAAAACCTTGTTGTGATTCTGTCAACATTCCCATTATAAATTCTCAGCTGAAAAAAAATATTCTTTCTAGTTTCTACATTAAAACAGAGGTCATGGAGAGGCTGTTATGGGTAGCTCTCCTTTTCTTTCAATTTGCAAAAGCGGAAGACAAGCAAGATGGGAACCCACCTGTCTTCTTAAATTGCAGGTAGGAAATGGTCCTATTGGCAATATGGACAAAGCAGTTGTATTCTGCCTGAAAAGTTTGATATTTTATATATATTCAGCACAGAATTCATGCCAACCAATTATAGTACCCTCATCAGTGATTTTCACACCATAAAAGTCAAACGAGTGGATCAATACAAAGGCTGGACATATCTTACTAAGAGCATTTGCACATATTGATATTTATTTATCAGCCTGTTTCCTACTTTCAAAGCTCAGATACATTTACAAGACCATGGAATCACAGAATGGTTTGGGTTGGAAAAGACCTTTAGGATGACCTAATTCCAAGCCCTCTGCTATAGGCAGGGACACCTCCCACAAGAGCACGTTGCTCAAAGCTTCATGAACACATCCAGGGAGGGGGCATTCACAAACTCTCTGGGGAACCTGTTCCAGTGATATGTTGTAAGAAGCCATTTTCCTTTTTGTTTGTGCTTGTAAAGTAGCTCAGTTAAACTCAGCAACTGTCTAAAACATGTAGTAACAGAATACATATGTGCTCTATCATACATAACTTGCTGATTTATATGCTGTATTCTGTGACCTGAAATAAAATGTCTCATTTTACCTTAAGAAGCACTTACAAAATGTTTGCGAAGGACCAAAATACTATTAATGAATTATTAATTAACAACTTTAATATAGTGACAGATTACATAAGTATTTCCTATTGATATAAAACAGGCATATATATCACATAGTCCTGATGCAATCAGTATACTTAAAAAAAGTCAGTACATGACTTAGGAGTCTGTGATTGTGATATCTACAGTTGTAGGAGTTGCTTAGACTCATTCAACAGAGAGAGACAGGATGCAGTTCATCTTTTCTCTTTATGCCTTAGCATGAGAAGAATTGAGCCTAAGACTGCTTTGTTGTATTAACAATAATAAGAAATCAGACAATTTGCTAGATACTGACACCTGAGATTAGGTAACTCCCATTATAGGTTCTTCAGAACCAATAATTCTGATCCTAAGTCACTAGGACAAGCTATTTTTGAAACCAAGGATCCAAATAAGTAGGTATCCAAAGGTATCCAAATAAGTTAGAATGCGCATTACCTCACACAACATTCTTTCTTCAAAAATTAAACATTTAATTGAAACATCATATAGGTTCCAAATACATTGAATGTGAAGAGACAGTTATCCCAAGAAGGTAACTGATCCTGATTTAAACACAATGTCTAAGATAGGCAGGATAAATCACTCTGTGGAGATGTTTTAGCTGGAGCTCCAACTTAGATATCTACTAGATACCTAATACTTAATGAGCTGTCACTGGAAGATAACTCTTCTGTTCATTCAAAATATTTCACAGTATCTATTACTTGATTATTAGCAATGTGCACCCTATTTACTCATGCGCTCACTGAATGAAAAGTGTTCTGCATGTTAAAAGTCAGAAAAATATTGCAAATTATTTTTAGGAAAAACTTCTGAAAAATGCATTGTATGGAAAATTTGACTGAACTGGCATTCATTGCACCTGATTTCAATTCCTGTCAGCAGCACAGCCTTCCTGTGGTTTTCACATAAGTCACTTAATCTATTCTTCTCACCGTTCCCCATTTGTATGGAGGGAGAGTGATACTTGCTGATTTCATTGTAGCATTTGAGAGGCAAAACCATTAATAGTCATGAGGACATCAAATACTATGGTAATGAGAGGCATAGTATTACACAGAAATCACCAGTCATCTACTGCTGCTGGAAATCAGTTTTTGAGCAAAGCATGCAAGTCATTTACATGCCTCAGAAATACAGGTAGGTGTATAATTGCCAGATTCACCATAGAATCAAGTACTTCAATGTGTATTTGAAAAAAACCCAACAGTCTATAAAATATGGTTTGCTCCAAACAATTAGTGCTAGGACAGATAAAGGTACAGAAACAAGATACTCATAAAAAATAATGATATATATATATATGTTTTCCTGCGAAAACAGCATTCTGCCTTGAACTTTTACCTTGGTTTGTTAATTGTCCCAGCCAACCCAAATCTATACCTTCCATTTAATAAAATTTTCAGTAGGAAAGATTTCAAGCTCCACTTTTGGTATTTCAACTATATCACAAAGGGTTTTCCTTCTAGTTTTGCTCATGAAGAGTTGTCAGGGAGTCTAGAAATGATTTTTATAAATTATTATAAATTAGAGTGTGACATGGGCACAGAGACTGGATAACAGTAACCATTTATTCCCTGTTCCCCACTTTGCAGATTGGTATGATATCGCTGGGGAGTTTGAATAGCACCAAGTTTCAACTGGAAGAAATTCAATAACTTAATATTGTAAATCAGTGATAATATAATTGAAATCACTGGGCTGATAAAAGAATAAAACAGGAACAACTATAGATTGCTCTATTTTAAAGTTCATTGAGATTTAGACATTAAGACAAACCTGAAATGTACCTGGATTCACAAAACCCTTGTGAAATACACTTTGTGAATACAGTGCTTTCTTGCTATATTATGTAGTTTGAAAGCTATGCTTTAATATGCCTTGTGCTATGTATTTTAATGTCACTTTTAAAATTTAGGCATAGTTTTTGTTTATTTTCCTTTTTTTCCCCTTAAGACTAGAAGGATCTTCTCAGTAGTAGCTTCACAGGGAGCTCTGGACAAAAGTTAAACAGGTAGGTATAAAGCCAAAATTTCTAATATCTACAAGATAATTGAATTACTTGTTTCTTTTATCTGCATGCAATGGTCTCAGAGGAAAGAAAATCTACTTTCTGGAGTCAAATTCTTTTTACTGCTCATATAAATCAAATAACCATCTGTGTGTTTGAAAATTAGATTGTGGAGCCTATTAGTCCATAATGTAGACTAAGCACTTTATTTATATGTATTGTACACGTACAAAAATAAAATAAAATTAGTTACATAATGTAATTATGTAACTTAATGTATAAAACCCTTAGCACACATTGGAATAGCAAAAGCACTTACAAAAGAGACACCATATCAATGACTTAAAACATAGATTAAAAAGAGATTGAGTATGATTGCTGTGCACCATTTTGTGGTTCATTGGATTACCTTTAGTTTATTTTCCCTGTGTTACAGGGCTCCACTGCCAGGACAGAATGGGAAGATCAAGTTCAGGGCATCAGCTTTTTACTCTCTTGGCGTCACTAAGCACCACAGCGGAGACCAGAGAGAGAATCACCTTATGCAGGGTTTCAGTTTGATTGACTTTGAGAAAGTGCATAAGGCAGTCCCAAGAAAATACTTCAGATAAGGAAGTCAGGTCATGACTAGACCAATGCAACACAGTTTATGTACAAACAAACAAACAAACAAACAAACAAAACTGGACAGAGAAGGGGAAAAGAAATGGAAGACCGTAGTGTACAGAATGGTAGAAATCACAAAGTGAGGAGTATGAAAAAAATATTTAAGAAAAAATACTTGGAAGAGAGAACATTGGAGAAGGATGTATAGGAAGCCAAACTGAATACACAAGAGGCAATACGATACAGAGAAGAAAGCCGACTAAGAACATTGTATGGTTTGACACCATATTAATGAACTACCCAAAGTTTGTTATTTTTCAGCAGGTATTTATGGAATCAGTGTGAATAGATCAAATGCTGGAAATTAACATTCGATTCCTTCAGAACCTTATGAGCATTCCTTTGTCCCCTACAAATCACAGCCTTCAATGCCTATAGGTGATGCTTTTGTAAATTGTGCAACTGAGCTTCACGGAGAATGGCCCAAATGTATCCCATTTCTAAGGCTGCAAGAGTCAATGTATGCATATTCCATGAAAACAGATGAAGTTCACCTAAGGGATCTAAGAATTCTCACTTGTTATACATGCTGGAGACTCTGAACATTAAGAGTTCAAACATTCTCCCTGCGTTCAATAAAAGCTGGATGGAAGAGAATTTCTGGATTTTTTTAGAAGCATGTTTTTCATTTGTAGTTTTTATAAAGAGATAAACCATGGAAATTTGGTTCCTATGAAAAATGACATTTTTGTTTGATTTTGACAAGACAAAAAAAATAATTGCTTTGATCACAAGTACTTTTCTCCCTGATTTTTTATTTTTCTCACTACTCTAGTGCACAGACAGCCTGGAGAAAAAGAGTAAGAAATTGGGAATGCTCTGTCTATGACAAGAATGCAAAGAGGATAAAGTTCTAGTAATCCAGAAGCAGCAAAGTTGAGGAAGTCACATGAATGTCAGTTACTTCGGGGAAGAAGATTGTTAGGAGACATGCAAAAAGACAAAAAATACTAATATTCTGTAACATATACTTAAAAAAATCTCTAGTAAATACTTCAAGCAAAATAAATAAATACATGAACAAACAAACAAACAAACAAATAAGTAATAATTGCCACACACATGTATTGCGAAATCCTTATAAAATCCAAATTAATGTTATATGATTTCTGTCTGTACTGTGTTTTTCTCATACTAGATTCCCATATCTTCTAAAGTTACATCTTACAGCAAGAGACAGCACAGTCCCTCACTACCTCTGGAAAGCATGGGAATGTACACCTACTGATTTTCAAAACAGAGTATCCCTTTGCATTAGCTTCCCCTGGCTCATAAGGAATGAGTATCTCCATTCAAGCTTTGTCTTAATTCAGGGATATATCAGGGATATAAACACCCACAACATTTGTAAAGAAAAAGTGAGCAGTGCTACAAGCTGCAGAAGTAGCTGATAGAAGAGCTCTGTTAAAATTGATCATTCTCCTGTCAAAATATCAAGAAACTGGCCAATACATTCTGCAAAGTTGTCAGAGCAGATGATACAGTAGGGAAGCATGGCAATACATTACTTTGCAGCTTTCCTTGCCACTAGGATGTGATGGGCTTCATCTGTTCTGTGACCTGCTGGGGGCACTCAGGTATAGCAGCAGACTGTTTTTGCATTATTTGTTTTCCCTTCCATCCTTCAGATGTAGCTGCTATTTTATTCATGAATCACAACATTCCATTTAAACAATTAAACAAGATTTTTTTATCACTTTGGGGAGAAGAAGGAAATTTCTCAGAGAGGCATTAGGGAGACTCCATTACAGTTCACTGCAAGTCATCTTGCTGTGTTGGTATATCACAGTCAAAAACCACAGACTGGCACTGGCTTTTTGAATTACCTGCCTTACACAGTATTTGGACACAGCCCATATTTACTGCATCTTTAACATATATTTGTAAACAGCTTGTATGATCATGACTTGTAGAATCATTTATGTTTACTTGGAGACAGCCAGCCTGGCAGGAAAAATGGGTGCTGCAGGAGACTGTAACCTTCTTATATTGTGCTGTTTCTCAATAGCTCTCCAGTTAATAAATCTTTCATCCCAATCCTGAATATCTCTCAAGGTACCTATGAAGAGAATCTGTTAGACAGCACGTTGGACTGCATCCATTATGCTAGGGGAAAATGACTGATCATGGATAGTGACATTGAATTGCAAAAAAAAAAAGCTCACTAGACCTAAGGCCAGTTAGATGGCTTCAGGTTTTACCCTTCACAGGGCTGCATGTCCAGGAGATTTTCTGCGCCTTGCGCAGGCTTTTGTACACTGGGACTGTCCATGAAAGGAGATCCAAAACAACCCAGTCAAAGCTGCTTTCTGAACTTTTTCTGCATCTCTTCCATTCACGTAATGTATCAGGAAACCAGCAACCAGAAAAGAAAAATGATCCGAGACACGAATAAGCCTTTTTATTTTCACCAGCTCTAGAAGAGGCTTATCTTTGGAGACGTTTCTAGGTCATACTTTCTGGCACCTTCTCAAAGGGTCCATTAATGAATGGTATAGCAATCTGTTGCTAAATGTACTTGTGTTGCATTTTAAATCAATTACTTTGGAAGCCAATGATATCTAGTAAGTTAGATCTGAACAATGCATATCATGTACCAATGGAGCTTTTATTCTTCTATTTCACCATATAGACTCTTTCCATAAAATCTAAAAACAATTCCCTATTTAAAAACTATCTTGATGTTTCCAGTTAAATCTTAAATGACAGATTTTGCAGCAAGAATGAATTTCCTGTATCACACATTTTCCTGAAGGAATAGCAGACACGGGAGATTTACATGTCAAAGAGACTAATGAGAATTTAGACTATTTGGAAAACAATTTTATTACTGTAGAACTTTTAGCAAATATTAATCAGTAGCTCCTCACATTTCAAGTTAAATATAAAGGATTTATTTCTGAGCATTTTCATTCAGTGCTTATGTTTAGATAAAGGAACAGTTTATTTGGATAGACAGATAGGTAGACACATTTCCCAGTGGACTGATTGTTAAAGCTGCTCAACACCTTTACCTCTCATTGACATTAATAAAAAATACATAAAGTCACTATTTAATGGAAAAAATATTCAGTGAAGAAATGGGAGAGATCATTATTTCCTATTAGAAACAAATTATTGGTCTTGATTTGACTGAAATTTTGTTGATAAGAGAGTTTTTGTTGTAAGAGAGTTGAAGAAGCAGGCTTCTCTATGACATTTGTCTTGGTGCTGCATGGCATTTTGATGAAGTATCTGGAGTAATGCAAAATTAATATACCATATATTAAGAGGATTAAAATTTAGCTATCTGGCAGGTCTGAAATATAATTGTAAATAGGTAATCATCATTAGGCAGATGTATTTCCAAGACCATCCTGAAGGTATTGATTCCTGGACTTATGCCACCTAAAATTTTTATCAATGACTTGGAAGAAAACCAAGGAACACAGAAGAGCAGTGATAAAGCTTGCAATAATTTGAGGAGTAATGAACAAGTGAATCCATGTTACAGGGCTGTCAGAACTGTTGGTCAGGTGGGCTTAATAAAACAGATTACTTTTCAGCTGTTTTTCTGGGTAGAACCATCATAGGACACAATTGCACACTGGGATTTCTGTCCGGGAAGCAGCATTATTTATTGTGATCTGAATCTGAGCTGTGTTCATGCACGTTCAAAAGCTCTAAGGCAAGTCTTTGATGAATAACTAGAAACCTCTGGAAGGGAAATTATGTTCCTTACTGGGCAGCCACTGCTGTAACTGGAACCAACAAGTAGCTACACTGGAAATGCCTATGTAAAACTAAAAAGTTCCTATATTCTGTCTGAAACATTTGTCAGTCTGGCTGCTTTTTGATGTAAAAGCAAATTGTTTAATCTTGTTTTAGGAGTATGATAGTTCTTTCTGAGTAACATTCATACATTTGAGCCTTTTTTTTTTTTTTGATGATTAATTGCCTTGTGATAGAACAAAGGGATCTGGAAATACAAAGTATCTGGACACTGAGAAATGGCAGTTAGGCAAAGCAGGAAGGGCGCTGGTGCTGGCAGAGCAGTGGAAAGGAAAGAGACGGGCATTTTTTATCTTTCACTGCTGAAAGGTATAATAGGATTTAATGTTTTTAAGTGATTTGTAAACAAATAATGGATGTTCTTCTCAGCAATATACTCCAGTTTAAACAAGAATTAATCCAAGAAATTCATGTAATGTGGAATTTAAAGGAGATCAAAAGAGATTATCACAATAGTCCATTCTGCTTTTATAATCTGGCCTTAAATACATAAGCATTTTAAAAATAAATCAAGATTTGACATGTAGCAGTAACCTGCCTCTGTTATTCCTTGACTGTTTGTTGGATTTGAACAAAATATTTGCTGACTGATAACGCTGAAATTTTAATTAGTCTGAATAAAACAGTGTTATAATTAATTATGAATTTTCAATCTAGTATGCATGAAAACAGAAAAAAATAATCGTTTAAAAAAGTAAATACTTAACAAAATTAAGAGAGGTTATTATATAATAATAAATATATATATATATATTTCCCCTGAAATTCCTTTCACTGTTCATTTAGTTGTACTTAGGCTTCTCTTTTTTTTTTTTTTTTTTTTCCAAAACATTGGCTTTGCACCTACTTTTCCTTAACTGTAAAAGAGCATGCTGATTTCAAACAAGAGCTTCTGTGGTCATCACTAGATTCAAGACAACAAAGATTTTACAGAGACACAACATAATTGCAATATTCTTCACGCCTTTGTGGGCTTAGGGCATAATTCAACTAGCACAGCAGTGTTCACTACTTGAAAAGGCATTTATTAAGACTGTAATAATAATCATTGTACCTGAATAACCTGTTAGTGCAGCCAGTTTCAGAGAAAGAGAAATCTTTACAGGTCTGATCCATTTTGTAGAACAACTTTCTACCTGCATATTTTTACACTCCTAATGCTTGTTAACAAAAGTTTCTCATCTGTTCAAATGTAGTTGCCATAAATAGGAGTAATTGCATCATGAAAAACAGTAAAAATATTACAAATATTCAGATTAAGTGTGAATGTATTTACTTGATCAGCAAAACTTCACTTATTAGAATTTTCCATTCTCATCAAAACTTCTCTTATTACTGGACAAAAATTAACTGTCTTTTCGTTCAAGTTTCCTCATGGTTTGCATATTATCTCACTTCTGAAGATCATGTACATCATCATCTAATTTAATACTGAAAAGACGTAAAGGTAGGAGAGTGGAATAAAGAAAGAAAGAAAGAATGAAAGATTACATAGGTAATCTTAAGTCTGACATTTTTTAATGTCAGATTTGCAGCCTTAACTCTTTAAGCTTGATTTCTACCGCTTCTGTTTCTAAAAAAAAAAGAAAACAGAAAAACAAACAAACAAACAGAAACAAACTCACACAAACCTGCATCAACTAAATTCTATTGCTCTGTCAGTGGTTACTACCAAAGCTGGGATGTACTAGTCAGACTGCTGTAAGTGGAGTTATCAATCTGTGCCTGGATCAGACCTCTCACTCCTACTCACAGTCTTTTTGTTAATCTGTTTCCCACTTCGCCTTCATATTTCTATCCTTCTCTTTCCTCCTAACTCACTTATCTTCACACCCTGCGCAGCTCATTAGATACAGATTTATTTACTTACTCGTCCTTTATTTACCAATCTCTTCCAGCAAGATTCTGTACTTGGTCCCTTCCTGTTCTTGATCCCAGTTCCTTGTCAAATCCTAATCCCCACCACTCAGTCTTTGGCCAGCCAGCTCCATCTCTCCAGTATCCTCAAGCTTCATCTTACTCTGCCCTCCTACTTTAGTTCTTACCAGTCTCTCAGCCCCATCAATCCCAGTTTTAATTTCTTTAATTTCTTCTTTCTGAACTTTCAGTATCACTAGATTCCTGTTTCTAGTCTCTCTTCTGGCCTACCTCTTTTCTGTCTTTTTTTTTTTTTTTTTCCATTTTGGTCGGACAAATCCTGCCACACTGCTCTTACTGCTTTCTTCTTGCTAAGAGGAAACTTAGTCCCTGAGGACTTACATGTTTGATTTTCTATAACATCTGAAGTGAGGGACTGGTGGAAGAAAACTGAAAGTCTGGAAAATGTACCAGCATCCTAACTTCAAAAAGTATGCCTGTAGGATAATGAAAAGGAAAGGTGAAGGAACAGGGTGTTCTAGACAATATAATCTGATCTAACAGCTAGGTTATCAGACTTTGAATTAACATTTCAGGACATGCTCCTACCTTTGTCATATACTTCCTACAACCTTGTGCAAGGCCCTTGGGGCTATGTTCCTTAACAGATGCAGACATTCTGAGGTATAACACCCCAATGCTGAGCTGTCAGGCACATGGTCCCTAGTACGTATAGCAACTGAATGTTAGGCAGCTGGGCTTCACAACAGTACAGTCGGAAGGATACTTGAGACATTAACAACTTGAATATCAGAAGCACTGAATATCTGACACTTCAACTTGCCTCTCAGTATTTAAGGTTGCTTTCTCAGTATCTCTGTACATCAATTTCATTGTTAACAAAACATTAACTATGACCATCTTGTGAGTGAGGTAAAAAGCATACCTCACATGCTTTTGTAAGATCTCTCATTAGAAACAGGTTTGTCAGTGCAAAGCACAGGTATACTTATGAACAAGAAACATTCTTTTAAAAGATACCGTAGGAAAAAAAAGGAGACAGCTAATACAAAGCAGCTGTAAATATCAGTCCCTTGATCAGATTGTTTGTCTATCTGCAGTTCTAGAGAGCCTGTTTACTGCTTTAGTCTAAAGCTGAAAAGATGTGGCAGATAGCAGATGTACCAATTAATAACCTGTCAAGGCTGATGGATAGAATTAAAAAAAAAAATTGCACATGTATTTCCTGAGTGCATTTTCCCTCATATTTCTGGTCACTGGGGGTCATGAGACATACTCTGCTTCTCTGGGGAGAGACAAAACTGTCTCATTAATGTCTATCTTTCATGACATGAAGATGTTAACTTTGAGATTCTGACTCACCTGTTCTTCTCCCAGAATCCTGAAGTGATGAACCTCTTTAATCAAGGAGTCTGGACAGCCAGCTGTTGGAAAGAAACAAAAACAGCCACTTTAGAACTCCCTGCCAGTGCAGTTTCAGCTATAAAATACACACACAGAGATTATGCTGGATTTAGAAGATTAGAAAGATAAGCCATGGTTCTGTGGGCAACAGGATGCTGAAAACCATCTATCAAATAATCCCTCCACATTTCAGAGCATGCTACCAAGAACACTTAGAAAGGTTATATTCTGTATATTTTAGCCCTTTCCCCAAAGGACTAGAAACAAAAGCAAGATGAAAAGGGCAGCACTGTCTGCCAGATACTACCAGCCTCTTAGTGTAAGCCAAGAGGCCTGTTAAAAGAAGCTCTCACATCAGAACCTTCGAGCTAGTGAAAGCTGCATTCTGATTCACATACCAGGTTTGGACTCAGCTCTTTGTGCTCTGAAGGCTTTCCCTGATTGCCTGAAGGATATGCTCTGCAGATGCCACAGATCACTTCTGGCTGTCCCAAACACAATCCATTTCACATATATGTACTTGTCATCCACAAGTGTGATACACAAATCAACTACATAGGCAGGAGGGAGATTTACCAGAACTTTCTATAAGTTTAAACATTTTTACATATGTACCAGCCAGTAAGAAAGACTATGTCTTGCTACACTCCCTGTACCTTACTGATCTGTTCATACTGTGATTACCTGCCTGGTGATGAAATTCAAGCATGCTACTCACTTTTTTGCAATACTAGACTCATGTTTGGCAAGGGATTAAAGTGCAGACTGTGAAAGCAATTTGGGCTTTATTCTTCTTACCATAGATTGAAGCATCTGCTCATGAACAGGGAAAACTCCTTTAAAGGAATTAAAAGCAGAATATGGGAGGAACTAAAATTTTTATCAACCTGTTTTACTGCTGATGCAAGTATGAACAGCTACCTCTCACCCTTAATGACTGCTATTAAAGAGATGTAAATGAATTTGGAGACAGTTGTCAGGAAATCTCCATCAGCACCATGGCTTCACTCAAAGGCAATGAGGCATGGCCTACACTCACAACTCCTGCTGGCAGAGCTGTGTTAGGGATAGAAAGGGAAAAACCTTTATACTTGCAAGCACACAACTAAAAAGGCAAAAACCCTATTTTAGACACATTTGAAACAGTACAAGTCTTTCAATGGTTTAACTTTTTCTATCTAGGGAGCTGATTCAAATGATATTCTAAAAAACTTCTTGCTGGTAAATGTTCTCTTTCCATTCAGAGGAAGTACTTGTAAAAAAAATGCAACATCAACACAACTTCATCACCGAACCCTTTAAATTGCAGCCAAGATTTAAGTATACACTAAGAATTTCCTGTTTGTTGCTTATATCTCACTAAATATTATTTTCTTCCAATTGAATGAAACATACGATATCTTTATCCTTTCCATCCACCTCTTCCATCCCCTCACAGAAAGATATATATATATATTTGAATGAGCAAGTTTAGCTCTGAGTATTCATTATTAATAGGTTTTGTACTCCTCATCCTCTATGATTAAAACCCCCATGTCACCTTTAATTCTTTAGTCCTAATTTCCTCCACACTTAGGCACTCACTGCTTACACTATTTCCTGTGCTCAGTGTACTTAAAGAAGCCATCCTTAATACTTCCCCTACTATTTTTCTGTCAATTTTCAGAAGCATTTAAATCTCCATCTTCCAATTCATCCTGAATGTATCAACTAAATTTTTGATCTGTGCCCTGATAGTAGCCAAGAGCAGTTGAATTCTCTGAGTGTCAGATAAAAAATCACTGCCTAAAATAAAGTTCCTCTTTCTTACCCTCAAGATTCTATGTAATTACTGCAATTTTTCCTTGTATCATTTTTTTTTCCTGAAAATATCTGCATTGATTGTACACTGCTATAGAAATTTCTTGCTGTTGCGGACAAGTGATTTTATATAATACTGCAAGATAACTTTTGACAGATTATACCTTTTTATCAACAGCTAAACTGCTTTTTGGCTGTCTCTGCTTCTTTCAGCCTTCACAGATTCTTCTTCCTTTCTTATCCTTCCCAATTTATTTTCCCACCCTTAAGATGGGAAAGTCCCCTTTTCTTGCCTAGCAAGATTATTTCCTCTTTCTGTTCTAACACTGAAATCACATTTCTCAAATGCCTGTTTCTCCCAGAAGTCCATTCCATTTTACCCTCTTCCTGCATGGTTTATACGGTCATCTTTACGTGAACTGTTTACCTGTATACTCTTTTTCTTCCCATATCTTACTTTTATAAACACTTTGAACTAAGGATGTTTGTAAAAAATTGTTAAACATATATGAGCATACATGCATCTGTTTATTACTAAAGTTACTGATTGGCTACTGACACGTTCTCTTCGCAACAAAGTATTTTCTATAGCCTGATTTTCATATTTGTCCAATCTAGTTTCCAATCTTCCCACAGTCCAGACGTCCACTAGATCTCAGAAGATGACACACAGTGAGGCCGCACTTTGAGTATTGTATTCAGTTTTGGGCCCCTCGCTGCAAGGAAGATATTGAGATACTGGTGAAGGGACTGGAGAACAAGTCTTATGAGAAGCGGCTGAGGGAGCTGGGACTGTTTAGACTGGAGAAGAGGAGGCTCGAGGAGACCTTATTGACCTCTATAACTGCCTGAAGGGAGGTTGAAGTGAGCTGGGCGTCGGCCTCTTCTCTCCTGTAACTAGTGATAGGACTAGAGGGAATGGCATCAAGTTGCAGCATGGGAGATTAATGCTGGATGTTAGGAAATACTTCTTCTCCAAAAGAGTGGTCAGGCGCTAGAATGGGCTGCCCAGGAAGGTGGTGGAGTCACCAACCCTGGAGGTGTTTAAGGAACATTTAGAAGCTGTGTTGACAAATGTGGTTTAGAGAGAGAATTACTGGTGATAGGTGGACAGTTGGACTGGATGACTTTGTACGTCTTTTCCAACCTTGGTGATTCTATGATTTTACTTTAGTTTTCTCTGTTTTGTAAGCAGACCTCTGTAAAACAACCCATTTTTATCAAATATCCAGGAGATGTGAAAAAGTCTTGAGTGATGTTAAATTTCTGCACTAGAGACAAAGGCTACAGAAATCAACCATTCCATAAAATAAAGATTTAAAAAAAGATTTAATAAAACCTATTTTAATGAAGACTGTTAAGAAATGCTTTTCATCACACCCACACATTTGTCATCACACCCCATACATTTGTCAGTTTATACATGTCTATGCAAACACAGATGGGAACTTGAAAATGATCACAGGTTAAGCACTAACTGGGTGCACTGGCTAACCGTATACACAAAAGCTTATAAGAAAAATGTATTCTCTCTTTCTGATTTGTAACCTGAACTTGCCTTGTAAAATAAATAATCTGCACTTTAAAGATTTCTGCTGTTTTGTGTAGGACACTTTGAGAATTAAATTATACATCCTGTGTAGGACAGAAACCCTCACATTCAGTATTCTTAACAATTAACCAAAAACTTTCATTTTCCTTCTGCCAATTATTACTTAAAAAAAAAAAAACCCACACAGATATACAGGAAATTTCTACACATACAAGCTAAAATATAGAAATATTGGAAAAAGAAAATCAGCAACAATTAAACATGAGTGTTAGAAGCAAATGATCCAAGGGCATGAACAATTGCCTTTAATCAGAAGCCAAAACTCAGGATTGAGGACATCTGCAGACTGTTAAAATGACAGCTAAAGGGCTTATTAATTCCCTTTTTAAACTGACATTCAAGCCTCTACGTTTGTATGTTCTTGGCTACACGGGCTGTTACAGGCTTTTGTCTGCTGTGGAAGCAGAACAAGATTCAAGAAATACAATATCAATGTAGACCATTAGGGGTTTTTTGGACCACTTTTTTCCGTGACATAACTCTACTGACCTCAAAGGGGTAAGACCTATAACATTAATATTATAGGATGAACCTGAGTCTAAGCAGGAAACTAAGTCACGAAAGGATGATACCCAGTTCAAAGCACTAGCAGCTTTATAAACCCACTGCAAGCAACTTCTCTGCTTTTACTTAAGCTTTTATTTATTGCTTAAATTTAAGATTATTATTTTTTCTAAGTGTTCTATCAGATACCAGATTATTTGTTTTAATCATTTTATATTGCTTGAATCCCACACTGCGTTATTATTTCACCTCAAATGCTGCTTACAACTGTACGTTTATAATTTACACTGTGGTATTTTCTTCATAAGGACATGAAGACATTTTTAATACACTCCTGTAGGGGAATGTATCTTCGTGAGAAAAGCAAGATTTAAGAAGGCCAGTTTAATGTCTCCTAACAGAATAAATACCCTGATTTGAACAGTTCTGAACACTTTTGCTTCGCTTAATAGCAAAGCCAGCTCTCAGAGATGATCTGTTGCCTTGTGGCGTTACCTTCGTGACCAGGGGGAAGATATGAAGAAGTGGCATAAGAAACCCACTTCTGCACTTCAGGCACGTGTAAAAGAGTTACAAAATAGGTCAACCACCAGGGTGAACTTCTCCAAGAAGGTGACTGCTCCAGTGACTGCTGGACACGGTAGTAGCCGTAAAGTCAACAGAGGTAACAAATAGAGGGGCCCTGCCCCCAGCCAGGGGGGGGAAAGGGATAATAGAGTGTATTGGACTGTGTGGATTCGATGGCCTGGCACATCAGAACCACAAAAATATAAGGCATTGGTGGACACTGGTGCACAATGCACTCTAATGCCTTCGAGTCACCAAGGGACAGAATTAATCTATATTTCTGGGGTGACTGGGGGTTCCCAAGAGCTGACCAAGTTGGAAGCTGAAATAAGCCTCACTGGTAAAGACTGGCAAAAACATTCTATTGTGACTGGCCCAGGGGCTCCATGTATACTTGGTATTGATTATCTCAAAAGGGGATATTTTAAGGATCCCAAAGGGTATCGATGGGCTTTTGGAATAGCTGCTGTGGATGCAGATGACATTAAGCAGCTGTCTGCTTTGCCTGGCCTGTCAGAAGATCCGTCTGTTGTGGGGTTGCTACAAGTGGAAGAGCAACAGGTACCAATTGCTACAAAAACGGTGCACAGACGGCAGTACCGCACTAACAGGGATTCCTTGCTCCCCATTCATAATCTGATTCGTCAGCTAGAAAGCCAGGGAGTGATCAGTAAAACTCACTCTCCTTTTAACAGCCCCATATGGCCAGTGCGTAAAGCCAGTGGAGAATGGAGGCTGACGGTAGATTACCGTGGCCTGAATGAAGTCACACCCCCACTGACTGCTGCTGTGCCAGACATGCTTCAACTCCAGTACGAACTGGAGTCAAAAGCAGCCAAGTGGTATGCCACTATTGACATTGCCAATGCCTTCTTTTCAATTCCTCTGGCCACAGAATGCAGGCCACAGTTTGCCTTCACCTGGAGGGGCGTTCAGTACACCTGGAACCGTTTGCCCCAGGGGTGGAAGCACAGCCCAACCATTTGTCATGGGTTGATCCAAACTGCATTGGAACAGGGCGGTGCTCCTGAGCACTTACAATACATTGATGACATCATTGTGTGGGGCAATACAGCAGGGGAAGTTTTCGAGAAAGGAGAGAGAATAATCCAGATCCTCCTGAGAGCTGGCTTTGCTATTAAGCGAAGCAAAGTGAAAGGGCCTGCACAGGAAATCCAGTTCCTAGGTATAAAGTGGCAAGATGGACGTCGTCACATCCCTACAGATGTGATTGACAAAATCACTGCCATGTCTCCACCCACCAGTAAGACAGAGACCCAAGCTTTTCTGGGTGTAGTGGGTTTTTGGAGAATGCATGTTCCAAACTATAGTCTCATTGTGAGCCCTCTCTTTCGGGTGACGCGGAAGAAGAATGATTTTGTATGGGGCCCTGAGCAGCAGCAGGCTTTTGAGCAAATCAAGCAGGAGATAGCCCGTGCCGTGGCCCTGGGGCCAGTGCGGACAGGACAGGATGTAAAGAACATCCTCTACACTGCTGCTGGAAAGGAAGGTCCCACTTGGAGTTTGTGGCAAAGAGCTTCTGGAGAGACCCGAGGCCGACCCCTTGGTTTCTGGAGTCGAGCATATAGGGGGTCTGAGGAGCGCTACACTCCAACTGAGAAGGAGATCTTAGCCGCGTACGAGGGGGTTCGAGCTGCTTCCGAAGTAATTGGAACTGAAGCGCAGCTCCTTCTGGCACCTCGACTGCCAGTGCTGAACTGGATGTTCAAAGGAAAGGTTCCCTCTACCCATCATGCTACTGATGCCACTTGGAGTAAGTGGATTGCGCTGATTACACAGCGAGCTCGGATGGGGAACCTCAGTCATCCAGGAATCCTGGAGGTGATTATGGACTGGCCTGAAGGTAAAAAGTTTGGAACAATACCAGCAGAGGAGGTATCACGTGCTAAAGAGGCCCCACCATATAATGAACTACCAGAAGATGAAAAGAGATACGCCCTGTTCACAGATGGATCGTGTCGCATTGTGGGAAAGCACCGCAGATGGAAATCTGCTGTGTGGAGCCCCACACGACGAGTTGCAGAGGCCATTGAAGGAAAAGGAGAATCAAGCCAATTTGCAGAGGTAAAGGCTGTTCAACTGGCCTTAGATATTGCTGAACGAGAGAGGTGGCCAATGCTTTATCTTTACACTGACTCATGGATGGTGGCAAATGCTTTATGGGGGTGGTTACAGCAATGGGAACAAAATGGCTGGCAACGGAGGGGTAAACCTATTTGGGCTGCTGAACTGTGGAAAGATATTGCTGACCGAGTAAAGAATATAGTTGTGAAGGTGCGCCATGTAGATGCTCATGTTCCTAAAAGCCGGGCAACTGAAGAACAACAGAATAACCATCAGGTAGATCGAGCTGCCAAAGTTAAGATGGCTCAAGTAGACTTGGACTGGCAACATAAGAGTGAATTATTTTTAGCTCGATGGGCCCATGAGACCTCGGGCCATCAGGGAAGAGACGCAACATATAAATGGGCTAGAGACCGAGGGGTGGACTTAACTATGGACGCTATTGCACAGGTTATCCATGACTGTGATACATGCGCCACAATTAAACAAGCCAAGAGGATGAAACCTCTTTGGGGGGAAGGGCGATGGCAAAAATATAAATATGGGGAGGCGTGGCAGGTTGATTATATCACCTTGCCACGATCTCGCAATGGCAAGCGTTACGTGCTTACCATGGTGGAAGCAACCACTGGGTGGCTTGAAACATATGCAGTACCCCATGCTACCGCCCGAAACACCATTCTAGGTCTCGAGAAACAAGTCCTATGGCGACATGGCACTCCAGAAAGAATTGAGTCAGATAATGGGACTCATTTCAAAAATTCTCTTGTAAATAATTGGGCCAAAGATCATGGCATTGAATGGATTTATCATATCCCCTATCACGCACCAGCTTCTGGTAAGATTGAAAGATACAATGGGTTGTTAAAAACCATGTTGAAAGCAATGGGTGGCGGAACATTTAAGCATTGGGAGAAGCATTTGGCAGAAGCCACCTGGTTGGTCAACACCCGAGGATCCATCAATCGCGATGGACCTGCCCAATCCAGCTCTCTACCTACTGTAGAGGGAGATAAAGTCCCCGTAGTGCATATAAAGAACATGTTGGGGAAAGCGGTTTGGGTCTTTCCAGCTTCTGGAAAGGGCAAACCTCTCCGTGGAACTGTCTTTGCTCAGGGACCTGGGTCCACTTGGTGGGTGATGCAGAAGAATGGGGATGTTCAGTGTGTACCACAAGGGAATTTGATGTTGGGGGAGTGCAGTCAGTAATTCCATGTATATACATCTATATATATGTTGTGTGTGTGTATATATAATGCATGTTAATCATTGTTCTTCTATATGTATCAAGCATGATGTAATGATGTGGAATAAGGGGTGGAATGTCATGGTTTTATGATTTTTGGTATTGGTATTCCACATCATAACAACATGTAGTGCATTAAGAGTTAAAGAGTTAATACTCCAACTCCATAGATCATTGATATTTTCCGGGTATACCTGTCTCAGAAGAGAAGAACTACATTCCCCAGAAGACTTTGCGATGCTTTGCATTTTTACGTATTTTCCGCTCAGAGGGAAAAGATAAAAACACTCTGCGGTCACGGGACAGTCTCTTTCCTTCGGGATCGACTCAGCAGTGGGTGCTCGCTGCCGTATCGCCTTCAGCGTTAGCGTAAGGCCTTCGGTTTATCGGACACTCTCTCTTGCTCATTTTATTTGATTTATTAGCTTCAATTCCAATTATATTGTATTATATTGTGTTATTTTGCTTTCTGATATCTTATTTAGTAAATTAGCTTTCCTCCTCAGATCGTTGCCACTGTTTTGTTTCTAGGCCCATCTCCCTTTTTCCTTTTCCCTTTCCCCCTTCCCCTTTCCTGGGGCGTGGGTCTGCGGGTCCCCCACACCAATCGTCACGGAACCGGGCCGATCCAGCCCGGTAAACCGTTGACATGTCTCCTAACAGAATAAATACCCTGATTTGAACAGTTCTGAACATACATTTTCAATTTGTAATTAAAGTGTGATTCCAACTATCACCAATTTAATTACCCAACTCTTCACATATTATTTTTTTTTCTCACAGAACTACCTTCTGGTTTTGTTTTTACTTAAAACTATTACTTTGTATGGTTTATGTTCTCCAGTAAGAAGGCAAAAGAAAAACTTATGTCAATCCTTTAATATCACATATTGGTTTGTTCAGCCTACAGAAGAGAAGGCTGTAGGGAGACCTCATTGCAGCCTCCTAGTATTTAAAAGGGGATTATAAAAAGGTGAGGAATTACAAGAGTAGACAGTGATAGGACAAGGGGGAATGGTTTTAAGCTCAAGGCGGAAAGGTTTAGACTGGATGTCAGGGGATGTTCTTTACAGAGAGAGTGGTGAGGTGCTGGAACAGGCTGCCCAGGGAGGCTGTGGATGCTCTGTCCATGGAGGTGTTCAAGACCAGGTTGGATGGGTCCCTGAGCAACCTGGTCTAGTACCAAATTTGGAGGTTGATGGCCCTGCCTATGGCAGGGGAGTTGGAACTTGATGATCCTTAGGGTCACTTCTAACCCAAGCCATTCTACAATTCTGTGATATAATGGCAAAATAAAAACATTAAAGTGACAGCAGTTACAAATACAGTTGGCAGAGCCACTGTATGCACAAGAGCCACAGGGTACCACCAGCCCTGCTTGTCCCTGCCCAACCCCAGGCCCAGGTCCCCACATCAGCCTAGGGCCACCAGCTCCAATGCCACAGCAGGGCCATGCTCTAGTTTCCCAAAGTCATGGCCAGCAAAAGCCCAGGTCTTGGTCTCAGGGAGGTGCCTGGTGCCCCTGGTGCCCTGCTCCTGATAAGATGGGGAGTATGCGACAAGCTGCTGGCCCTGATCTGATGGACTCATGGACAGACTCAGCACTTCACTGGCCCTTGCAGCAAGAGATTCTGAACTCTATAAACTCCCAAGAAAAGAAACAGGTGAGCTTCACAAAACTGAATAGCATATTGATGATAAATATATTACTTTTTATCTCTAGGGGTGAATATTCTCCTCAGACTCTATGTCTTCATTAGCTGTTAATTACAAGCAGATACACTCCTTTATTACAACTGCACCCTACATCTTAATTTCAATCACAGGTTTGTAGCACTATTTCCCCCTTTGCTTGAGAAGTTTAATCTTTCACCAGACTATACAGTTGGGTGAGATTCAATTCTTGGAATTTAAGCATCTAAATATCAGTTATCCAAGGCCTATTTATTCATTGCACACTTCCTTTGTAGTCAACAGAAGGAAGCATACACTTTCAAAGGGTAATTCTCTCTGTCTCAGTTAGATCCAAAGGAGACATCAATTTCCCTCCATTGATTGTAGAGTCTCAGATGATTAGGTTTTATACAACTAAGTTTTGAACTTCTGTGGTTAGATGGAGTTGGTTCTGCCAAGTAGTCCCAATCCAAATCATTTCTGCACATGCTTTAGGCAAGTATGTTTTCCACAGTGTTTAGTTCCCTGCACTAAGCTGAGCACTTATATTACAAACACATCATAACTCAATTTTTCTCACTTAAATTTTATGTCTGCATCAAAAGTTGTTAATTCTGAAAAGTACATACCTATTTTTTTAGTTCTGAACATAACTGTGTAAGCGTATTTATCAGTGTCCTTCAAAGGACGTATTTCCACAGCGCTAATTGCTAAACCAAGCTTGCAACTGAAAAATGTTTCAAATACATAAGAACAACCACTTTGTGCTTAGAAGATTAATGGATCTGTGTCTGTTTTTCTGATTGCACTGAGTGATCTGATGATCACAAATATAAACAATATTTCACACACAAAAAAGTATATACATTCTAAACATTTGGCAAAGCAGCACTTGAAGGGCAGTGCTTGTACTACAGTAATGATAAGGAATGTGTCCTGTAGTTAATTGTGTTTGCACAAAAGTAGCAAGGGAAGTATTTAGCTCTGAGGTCCCTGTTACGAAGGGGCTCTTTCCAGGGCACAGCCAGCTGCTATGTGTCCCCACAAGCAAACTTAACTGCTTAGCACAGTACAGCACAGCCAGATCTGCTCAGTAAGAGGGCAGCAGAACAACAAAAAGAGACCAGCTCCACTTTTTGTGTGGTACTAACAGGAATGGTAACTGAGCAACACAAAGAGGGAGTCAGGGGAGATTTTCACACAGAAGAAGACGCACCAGGTTTGAAATCCCATGATTAGTACGCATTTGTTTGATCTGTCATTTTCTCAGTTTCTTCCAACCTGTTCAACTAATTGGAATATTGGTGCAAAAATAAGCCTTTGTACTGTCAGAGTCTATTCCAGTGAAAAGCAATCCCATGCTGGTGACAGTACTGTCACTCTCATGGGAACAGACAACAATTTCAAAGCATGATGTCTGTTCACTGCATTTTTGTTAATTAAATGTTTGGATGTTGCAGGTGACCTTTTCTCATCTTTGAAGTTATGTGAACATGAAGAAACACAAAACCAAAGAGATTGTCTGGAATGCACAATTTTTTTACTGAAAATTATGCAGAATATCAAGTATGTATAAGTACATAAGCCTCATGTTTGGAATATTGTTTGTATTCATGCTGTGAAAGGTATAGCCATGTCTTCTCACTGATTCTTTAAAACTGTCATTATAACCATTTTCCAAATTTTCTATACAATCTTAATGAACAATATCTTGGTAAATATTAAGTCACTTTTTTTCTCTTTTAAGTATTACCTAGATATTTTTCGTATAAAACCAAGTTAGCTTCATTAATTTGTAGACTAACACTGTGCTTACTTGTACCACGTTTTGTATAAGGTTTAATTTAAAAAAAAAATAGGAGTGACAAAACTGTTCTGTAAATAATTTGGCATGTCAAGCCTGAAGCCTTACAGATGCAGATCTTAAAATGCAGGAATTTCATGTGGACACACTTCATCTGTAAGGTGAACTGGTGCTAACCAGCACTAATGGTAAAATCGCAAGTCTGACTCAGAATTCTCTCATGAAATGAGCTTGTAAACACAAGGTTTACTTATTGATTTCATTTATTAACAAAAGATATTATTATTTATCTTCTGAATTCTCAATGGTGATTATGTGTTTGAGCCACATTCATAAAGTAAAATTCTCAGACCCTTAACTCATACTTCTTCCAATACCTATTCTGATGATCTATTACGATTGAGATAGGTTCACTTGTGGAATATTTTTTCACCAAGAAAGAAAAGCAAATGACCTTTGGTTGAATGGATGCACCATTGTGGTTGTTTCCTGCTTCTCTATAGGTAGCAGAACTTTCCTGATGTAGATATATAGTTATAGATATATGTCACAGTGTTACAAACAGCATTTAGCCTGTTGGGCATAGAAATCATCTGATATATATGTATTTAAATACACTATTGATTACAGAGTTTAATATGGAGACAAGCTTTTAGTACCTATATATCTGGTACTATCCAACTCACAATTGGTGTAGGAAATTGCATATTCAGTAAAACTTGAAAATAAAAAATCACATCAGGGTCTTGGCACACATGCCACTTGACAACATCTGTTACCAGATGACATTGTTCTAGATAAGCAGAAGTAAGGTAAATTAATGTGAACCTGAAAGGAATTAAGTGTTTAAATAATAATGATTCCTAATTAAAAAAAAAAAACAAAGATATAAAAGGAGATGTTTTCAAAAGTAATGAGTATGGTCTTCTCTCGAAGTTAATGAGTATGCATTTAGTCTGCAAAGCTCAGCTCTGCTACTTGTTGCTGTTAAACCAGAGGACAAAACAAGAAATACTGGTATCTGGCTTACATCTCCAGATGTCAACATGGTGCAGGTCTTTCCTAATGCTCTCCTGAAGTCTCTAGATGTACAGTTCTTCAGCTCAAGCAAGCAAGCTTAGGTACAAAGAAGTAAATGTCGCTTGCGTATGTTTACACTAGCAAAAAGACAGGTTTGTATATGAAATATAATACAAAGCCTCTATGGCAATAAGGACACAATAAAGATCAAGTGTGCCTTTTTGTGAAGCCTAATCTGCGATAAGAAATCTGCTTGCTTCTTTTTATTGTTGTTTTAAAAATTCAGAATTAAAAAACCTTTTGTTTTGATTAATAGTCCTGCCAAACAGTATTATGGTCATTTTCTTTTTTCTTGACAGACTTCCAATAGCTGAATTCAGCAAAGAAACCTACACATTATGTTGCCATTAAAGGACTACTAAAGCTAATATTAGAGAAAGTTTCATAAAAGCTTGATTTTCAGGACAGAATTTCTGAAAGTTACCAGAAATGTTAGTTGCCCAGCTGAACATGACATGTTTTTGTTTCTACATGTCTTAATTTCAAAATCCTCTTGAGACACAAAAATTATTTTTGCTTTTTTGAAGCACTAAGTGTAAAAAATCTGCAAAAGGACTGCAACAGAGATAGGAAAGGATCACATAAAGTTTGACTACTGGTGGCAAATAGAGCATCTCAGATGCTTTAGAGAAAAATCTGTTGGCCTGGCTGTCTCATACTGCACACAGCTCTGGCCTTTGCTGTGCATCTACTGGTTTTTAATGACGCTTTAAAGCCAAATGACCCAAAGTAATGAACCATGTTAGCAATTTCCTCCTAGGATCTTTCTCTGAATCTTTGCAACAGAAAATATCAGTAGGAATACTGACTTTCCATTTCAGTTCAGAACTTGTTTACTTGCTTGCTTTTTGCATACAACAATACTCGAACAAATTATGTTTGCTCACAACAGTATTCCAACCCTGAATTATAAAGAGCTGTACAATGCCAGCTTGCTAGCACTTGTTATTTTTGCCAGTTTTCTGTATATGCTGCACCACTATAAGATAAATCTGTTTCAAGGAGGAGAATTTCTAAAATCAAATTCAATGTTGCCCAAGAAATTAAGACTTGATGGCAACCATTCCATAGTGCAAACTTATTTGACTAATAGTCTGTACCATCTGGTGGTTCAATACTCCAATTTAAATTATAAGTGTAAATTCACCCATGCAGTTCTCAGTGAAGTCAGTGAATACTGAACTTGTGTAACAAAATAAAATCCATGTTATGCTATCTGTCAATAATGAGAACCGAACAAGGACATTTACTGCTCAAATACAGCAGCTTCAACATCAGAAATAAGGACACTTCCTTCTTTCAACACAAATACTAACATGTCAAATTTAAGTAGATTTTACAGAAAGCAATCTACTTTGCTTCTTAATTAGCAAAAGTTAATCCTACAATTTCTATAACATCGAAGAATCAGAAAATCACCAAGTCTAAGACTTTTAACACAACCCTGGTGATTTTTTTTCAGTTGCGATACGACAGAGTTGCTCTACACTTCCTCTGGAAGGCATATTACCTTCAACCATGTAAAACTTCGTCATGTAAATCTCATTGCAGGGATCTGGGCTGAAAGGCACTCTTCACTCTCAGTATAGTACGTTTTTAGCTCAATCAGCTTGATTCATAAAAGGCTTTCTCATCTTTTATTCAAAAAGTAGTTGAAATCTCCAAAGCAAACTCAGTTCTCTCAAATTCCCACCTTCACACTAGCACTGGCCTTTGATGATGATCAGTCCTTTTGAGAAGGCAAGTGAGAGGTCAGGAGCTTTCAGCATGTGTTAGAGACTACATAAGAGAGGAGATTGTCTTCTCAGAGAAAACCCAACTATTCCTGAATAAAAGTCAACGCAAGGCAAAAAAAAATTAAAAAACCCCACCAAACTATAGAAGAATTTCATTTGCCAGCTACTGATGGGCAAGTTTTGAGCAGTCTTATTCTTGAATGCTAGATTTAAAAAGGTGCAATGTAGAAGTTGCACCTAAAAGTTTTTGAAGTTGAAATTAAACCAAAGTTCACACAGGCATTTTGCAGATGGTAGCTTGATAACTGAAGTATATTGTAAAGCCCTAGTGCTAAGAATCAAATTCTGATAATACTTTTTCTTTTCTCCCTTAAAACTTGAATTAAGAAAGTTGTTTTCCTCTAATTTTGAGATCGAGAGATAGAACAGAATCAGCAATTCACACTGTAGTACACTTCTCTCTCACTACCAAATGAGTTACTATGCAGACTATGTAACATAGAACAGCCATCGTATAATCAAAAAGATGTGGGCAGATGCCAGAAATCAAACACAGGTTTCCATCTCCTTAATTACAAAATAGTGCTAAATTATACTAAAATGCAATTTTTAAAAGTCATTTTTCATCCACAGTAAAGGAAAATCAGTATGCCAAGCTCAAAATATACCTGACAATAAATAAATAAATAAATAAATAAATATGCACACACATGGAGGTCTCGCTCTCTTACTCCTATACATGCATAGGAATGCACAAAATTACTACTGGAGAAAGGAGAATGGCAAACAACATTCAGTGACACATAAACAAAGCTTTTTCTTGCTACTTCTGGATTTTTTTTTTTTTTTTCCCAGGGATATGATGTCATTCTGTACAAACAGTATATAACAAATACTACTGCTTTAGAGCGTGCAGAATTTATAAGACTGTTTCACGGAGAGCTTAGACAATTATTTAAATTGCTACATAAATGACTCAGACTACATGGCAAGCCCAGGCTACTCTAAAAATAAATGTTCATGGACAATAAACCCATCCAACCAAAAAAGAATTTAAAAAAGCCATAGAATACATTATGTCTCACAGAATAGAACAGACGTATCTGGATGAATGGCTATGACTTTCCCTCTTTCATCGTTTGCATGACAGAAAATCATTTCAAGAGTATTTAAGAATGAAGTAATTGCCAAAAAAGCAACCTGCGGTCTGGTAATGGAATTGAAATTTTAATTGCTACCTAATTCTAATATTTTTCTTACTCCTATGCACTAGCAATATATACACGCACGTCTTGTCGTTCTCTGTGATGGAACATGGCAAAGTTCCACTTCTGAAATGAGGACAGTTTTGCATTTCCCTTAATCAGATCAAATTAGGGCAGGTGGTAACCCTGCAGGCAACATAATTATGAAAAATGCCTGTGTTCAAGACAAACTGTCCTTCTAGTCTTGAGGTCTAATAGGACATCATAGTACAATCTTTTTACATTTTGCTGGCAGGCAGGTATATACAGCTCTCATTTTTGCAGATCCAGAAAAATACATACGCTTTTCAATATTTACTCTAACATAAGAGAGACAGCAATCCTGTGAGTGCAAAAGCTGATGTGGGATACAATCTAAAGTTAAATACAGAAAAAAAAGTCACTATCTGGTCATGTCTAATTCCAATAACATTTTGTAAGACAGGCTAATCCTGCATTACAAACAGTCATTCGTGTTTCTACTATAAAAAGCCTGACAGGCAGGCGTAAATACAGGAGTTCACGTTGTCTGCTCATCTAACAAAAAAGAATTGGAACGACCTGAGAGCTTCCCCAAAGATATAGAGCTAAGGATTTTTCTGATTTTATATCGATAAACTGGCTCTATTCCTGGGCAGACCAATAGCTGGGAAAACACATCTGAAATAAGCTGAAAATTTAATGCAAAATTCTATTCTACATTAAAGGGATAATACAGCCAGGTTCATTTAGTATATTACCCCTCTGAAGACACCCCAAGCACTATAATAACAAATGTTATATCAAAGATGCACTCAGCAACAAATGCGGTATGAGTCTCTGCAAGGCAATTTTTCAGTACGTCAGAATTACAATATCGCTCCATGGAAACAAATTAAGCAGCACAAGCTCGGCTGTTGGGATCGCTTTATTAGGGTGAAAATAAACATAACACTTTAACATCCGTCTCTCTTTCTGTACACTTCAAAAATAACACTGAGAATAACAAAACAAATCCTGATCATTTTTACTGTACAGATGAACTTCAGTCCACTATGCCCTTCTTTTATCAAAAGGGATAAATGTTCTAATACAAAAGGGATAAAACTGTTACACTAATACCAGTGAAGGAATACAGAACAATTTCCACCTGGTAGAAGAACTCGTATTTTTAAATATCCACAAAATCCTGCAAAATGATAAGATATATGCAGTTTTGGCTAGTCATCATGCTGATGCACGGATTGACTACATCTTGTCCCTCTAGTTAAGGGAAGACACAATCCTTGCTACGTGCTTTCTGCCACCTGGATGCTGCCATGATGGCTAGCCCCATCAGGCTCAGAGAAGGCAGCTCTTGCACCATGGCTACTAGTGCCCAAGGCTGTAAGAATTCATCCCAAGCTCAAGGGTGGCACTGAGCTCGGAACACAAAGGAGGGCAGACACAGTACTGTGTACAGGGAAGCAGAAAACCCCCATACCTCAGCATTATGCCATCACGGACTCATCAGTACACTGCAGTGAATTAGTGCAAGCGATTTCATGAGATTAAGCTAGCAATTTAGTATAGAACAGCTGCCGCTTCACACTGGAGGATACTTCTAGTCTTTACTTACAAGGCCACAAATAACTTCTGAGTTAATCCAGAGCAACAGCATGCATCTTTCATCTTTACCACCTTAAGCAGAGAGACGTTATGCCTTGTAATTAGGTGGTCTTGCCTGAATTTTTCAAAACTTGCAATAGTTTCCTTATCACAAAAGTCCAATATATCCTTATTGAATTAGATACTCTATTAGGTACTATTTCTTCTAATCTTTGAATTACTCAGCCCATATCTAGACCATGCACATTTTTTCCCTCCTTTTTTTTTTTTTTTTTTGATTCTTTTAACAGTACAGCATTTCTAAGCTGTAAACCTGAAATTGGAATAGACAAGTGAAGAAGCAGTTCTCCAGCTTCACCAATTGCGGATATGAAACCCAGAGGGGACAGAGCCCAGCTGCAGAGTGTTTTTGAGGGGGTGTCTTTTTCTTCCCCTTGGGTACAGGTAAGACCATATCATTCATTCCCAATTAGGAAGCAAATACTTTTCAAATATAGACCTAGTGCGACTCTAGAGTCACATAGCTTGATGCTATGAATGCTGATGTAGACACCAGAGATCAGCACTGGGACATCTCTGGGACCTTGGTGCTGACACTGAAGCAGGCTGATGTACCAAGTTAGAACTCAGATCAACCCAGGAATTCCCTTTTCCCCCTGCCCCTGCAATGCCTCCCCATCCACCAGCAGCAGAAAGACAGAACACTGGCATGAATATCCTTTTTTACCTCTTCTCTATTGCAAAACAGAAAAGTCAGGTTATTCACTTTTTTTTTCTTCTGATCATTAAAATGCTCACTTGACTTTGCTGCATTTCAGTACATCACTGAGTTGCAGTTGTAAAAAATAACAACACTAGGTCTCACCATCTGTATACTTACCTTTTGACACTGTGTTAACTACTTTTTCTGTAGAGTACTCCTGAGCAGTGATTTATATGTTAAGTACTGAACTCTGTATCACTTCTGCCTTTCAACATTATATTGCTTGCTATGTATTTTCCACTTGTGTCTGTTATGTCATGGATCAGAAATTCATTCCTTCTCAAAGATGCTTGGCTCCAGAACACCATCGTGCATGAAATTTCAGAAAGACATTTTTTCTGACTCAGAATGATTGGACATACAGCTATAAAAATATGCATAAAAGTTAAAAGCCCATAGAATTATTTGAAGGGGAAACAAAACATCCCTTAACCATTAAATCAGCTGGAAATTCTTCGTACTGTACCAATTCCTGTAGGATTTACTTTCTATTGTAGCTCAGCTCCTGTCTACTTCAGCAAAAAAGATTGTCACTTATGATAAATGATTCTCCATGGCAGGATTTAGACTTCAGCTACAGAAAACTATATTTAATAAGATTATCTGATTCTTTTTTAAGGATCAGTAATTTATTTATAGGCAGGCCTCAAAGGTTAATTTCTAGTGCTTTACTCACTGAGCTATCCAGCACTGAAATGACTTACAGGAGACAAATAATCAGAACTGGCTAATCCGCACCAGCTTGTTTAAAAAAAAAAACCTGTCAGATTAACAAATCAATGATACTTACACACTACAAAATTGGTTTCCACTTAAAAGCTGACTGGATTTACACAGTTTACATGCAGCATAAATCCTGTTTTCACGTAATTTAGCAGGGATTCCAGGCAAAGTGATTCTCCTGTCTCATGTCAATTTACAAGACATAAACTGGCCAGCAGAAATCCTACTGTAGTTTAATGGATGTCAATTGAGGAAAACAGGGGAGGAGAGAAAAAAGAGCAAAGGAGGATTTTGGATGTTTGGGTACAGATTGCCATCACTGATCACTTTGCTAGCTCTGCTTCGCAGCTACTCGATACTTTTCATTTAGAGAGCTTTTCTCTGCTGTACTGATTACGACAAGTAGTATGCCTTACCTAATTTATAACATGATGGTACATTCATTCAACCAGGATTTTCATCTGTTTTACTCATACTAACTCTTCTCTCACCTGTTGCAGTTGTTACAGACAATATGTGGTTGCCATCAAATAGGCTGTATCATCAAGTATGAAAGTTAACTTTGCTGCAGCAAATTCTTTAATATGGGTATGCACATCTTCCTTCTCTTTCCCTCTCTTTCCCTTTCAATCTATATAGTTCTTGTTCCCTATTGGAGTTTATGGAGCATTATCTAGTTTTATTTTTTGTTACTTACTTTTGGAATTTTGTAGAGTGGGTTGTGGGAACACAACACACTTGAGATCATTAGGACTATCTCTGCCTTCATGAGGATGATAACAAACCAACACACATCTGAAAACTACAATGATATTTTTTTGTGTGCAATCACCAAAACACAACCAAGTTGTGTTATAAAACTGATACAGTGACAGGTACTTAATCAACTGAATCTCTAGCAACAAAAATAATAGTTTCCTAACTTCTTTCTGCAACTGGAAGATATGATCTGAAGACAAACGTAAATATTTACAATGAAAAAAAAATACCACAGCATCAGCCTGCATTTTTTTCAGTCTTCTGTCTACAGATACAACTGAACTGAAGGTTAATGCTAACATTTAAAGACAGCCTATGCATAATCTTAGAGGACGTGACATTTTTATGTTTCAGGCTAATACTTTTTGTCTTTTCTGTTCAGGAGAGTCTCATGTAGGAAAGCAAGCTAATGTCAACAACTATCTCAATATTAAATAGTTAAATAAATAAGTAGAGACAAAGGAAAACATGATGGAAGTGGCTGAAATAAGTGGTATGCACACAGTACAGTAAACAATTCTGCTAAGCACCATTCTAATTTGGCCCAATCTACCACAACCAATTATTCCTGCATCAGAGACTCCTTATCTTAGATTTTCCAAGTCAGTTAGCCTCTATTTCTTGATAAAAGACACAGCAGCATTTCAGAAAATTGAACATTAGATAAAGAATAAACCTAGTGTTAGAAATAATTGCCTACATTTTTCTCCCCAGCTGAGCCAGTCCTCCATCTAAATAGTTGAAAAGCTAACTGTCTTCAAAGTTAGGTCTCAGTAATCCATCTGTGTTGGCCACAGAAATAATAGGCTTGACAATATTGTAGAACAGTTGCCCTTAGCATTACTGCTTGCTAGAAAATGCTTGTCAAACAATTTTTAAGAGGTCAGCAAAAGCACAAAAGATTGGATCAAACTGTGCCCCGTATTCAGGCTGGTCATAATTCACACTTGTGACACAAATACAACACCAAGATCCACAATGAATGAAAGGCATGAATGAATGAAATCACCCAACCCTGCTTGCTTTTACTCTTCCAGTTCTTACCACTTCTGGGAAAGAAGTGATATCTTAGTCTGGGAGAAGCTGGAGCACACAGTAAGAACTATAGCTAAACAAATGTACTGAACTTTACAAAAAAATCCATCTCTTACAGGATCCCAAGTTTGGTGCAGGCCAATAGCAGAAGCTATGAGAAAAGCTGTAAGAAACCATGAGAAGCAATGAGAAACAGAAAAAGAATTAAGTGTCTCTGCATACTATACTAATCTGCAGACTGTAGTTTAGGACATTTTGGGATACAGAAGAGCACCAGATCATATTACCTAGCCAATGTTAGATTCCTCCCTTAATTTATTTAAACACTCTGAGTACTTTTGATCTCTACAGTATCCCCAAGCTGAAAATTCCATAACGTTAACTTGCAGTGGATGAGCTTCTTTTGTTTGCTTTATATCTGCTACCTCATAATTGTAGGTACCTCTAGTTCTCACATGAAAACAGATATATCTCCATTAATCTACTCCATTCCCCTAATAATTTTAGAAATCCCTATCACTTCTCCATTCAGATGACCCTAGTCAGAACAGAAAATAAGTACCTCATCATACAGAAACTCTTCCTTTTGTCTTCTTTGTTGCCCTATGTTTTTAATGATGGTTACTATGTTCTTTCTGAGGAGCCGTAGCCAAAACTGCACTTGGTCAGTGCAAAGCATGATGACCTCTTGCTTTATCACAGAGAAGTAACATTGTCATTAGTTCTTCCTAATAGTTCCTAAGGTCTTAATTGTGATTATGACTTTCACTAAGCGCTCAGATGGCATAGTATTTCCAGAAAACTATCCAGGCTGTACTAGCAGATGAAAAGTAGCAGATGTGAGACAGTGCCACTTGGCTTGCTTTCCAATGTATTCCAGATAATGCAACCCCTCCTTCCTAAAAGAAGCCTTAATGGAAAGTGCTAGCAGTGTCATTCCGAAAGCTCTGTACACTGAAACAGTTTGTTACTCTGCTCTTGCACTCAAGCAAGAGTTTCAGGACTACAGCACTGCAGCCAAGTCTACGCCATGGACGTACGCTCCATCAGCTTGAACCTCAAGGGTCTATCTCGCCTTCCTGACTCCACCACCACTTGCCCTGCTGCTGAGTGCCCAGTGATTACAGTGTGACTGCTGGCCATGTGGTATGGGCCCACTGGTATGGCATAGCCAACTTCACAGCCACCCCAAGAGCATTGTGCTTCACACATCCTCCAGTAATCTGTCACCGTACTGCACTGCAAAATCACCTACATGATTACCAAGGAGCTACAGACTCCTTAAGCTGTTGTGTGAGACATGAAGGAAAAAAAAAACAGAATAGACAAAAACATGATTATTGGGAACAAACACATGAAAATGAACAACTAAATGCTTTTATCTGAAATTTGAAACTGAAGAACAAAAGATCAGGATAGCAAACAAATAGGGAGAAAAAAGTAAAGCACCATCAGCCCCCTTCTTTTCAACTTCTGAAAGATAAACACATCTCGAAGAGCACTATATTTATTCTGTTACAAGTAGCTTTGTAATTTTCATTACAAAGATCACGAACTAAAAAGAAAATTACAAGGGTAATTACGTTTTCTGACAAATGAAATGGCATAGGATGGAAAATTCTATGCTGGACAATGACCAATGTTCAGCTGAACTTCCCCACTTTCTCCAAAGCATACTAAGTAATGTGGGAAAGGTTTAGTGTAATTAACCCTTACGTGCACAATATTTACAAAGGCACTTAATTCTGTTGTATATTGAGTAAGATATTCTCAGCTTCTTTTCCTTTCATCAAAACTAAGAGAAATAGAAGGAGAAAATACTTCTGCATACATGCCTCACAGAACTGAATCTGAAAACTATGAATAAAGATTTATCTAATCTCAAGGTGTGATGAGTTCTGTCTGAGTTTCACAAAGAGGTTCCTCACAACCTGACCTATGCACACTGCACTGTGGAGCACTCACTGCTTATGTAGAACTCTACTAACGACAGAAAGCTCCTGAGGATGAGACAATATGTTTGGTACCCTAAGTGTCCTGACAATGCTAGGTGATTCTAGGACCTCAAACTTATACTGCATTTGACCCAGTAAATGGAAAATTAAATCTCCATTTATAGCTTAATCTTTTATCTACAGATCCAGCCACAGTTTGTTTGTTGTTTGTTTTTATTATTATTATTAATTTACCAAGTATTCTTTTTCATTTCTAGGAGCAGCCAGGATAAGCTCTTTTGTGATTGAAAATCCTGGTTATGTAAACTATAATGCATATAGACGTGGAAAGCCAATTTTTGTTTTTATTTGTATTAGTGTTGAGCTGAAAGCTTCTTCTGTGCTCCTAGCCCCATCGTGTCAAAAAGTGGGCATGAAATGGAACAGATGTTATGGTCATCCGTAAGTTTACCAGAGGCTGTCATGTGTAAAGGGTGGTACAGAATTGGTGGCAGACGCCTAAAGGGAGAGGGCTGAAAACTGGGAATTATTCTGTGCAATGGATGTAATAACCCAAGCGAGTTAGGATTGTAACATTGCCTCTCAGCATCATCAGCTGTGGGCATGGCCTCACTTAGTGAGTTTACATATAAAAATATTACACTGCCAAAGGTAATTCTTCAGCTGCACTTCACAAACAGAAAATGAAAAATCCCATGTCTTGAATTTACAGAATATAAACCAGCGATCTACAGCAGACTCAAATCTTTGTTTGACAATGACAAGGCAATGCTGCCACGCAATTACCTTGGGAATCTCTACTGAAGGCAATGGCAATTGAAAGTTACAACATCTGTCTCTGAAACCTCAGTTTATGACTTTGTGAAGAAAGAACAGTCATAACTGCATGAAAAAATGTCAGTTCCATATTTTCTGACTTTTCTGTTTCCCATCAAAACTTTAACAGTATTAAAATATGGCTCACTGCACAATAATGTATGTATTATATAAGATTAAAAAATGCATATCCCACGAAGTCTTTTATGGATATACAAGGGATGCTCAGAAAGTAACATCTATTTTATTATGTTGGTCCACAATGTCAGAGATGGATGTTGATGGTATGGCAGTAGAGGTTGAACCTTCACACCAATATTCCATTACATTTTGTTGCTGTAGGACAGAGGTGAACAGAGGGGTTGTCTGACAGAATGGTGTCTGAGATGAAAGTGAGGATGAAGCAAAGGTGTGTGTCACCAAATTCTTGCATGTGGAAATATGGCACCCACTGACATTCATTAATGTCTGCTGAATAATTATGGAGACTAACCAGTGGATGTGAGCACAGCGAGGAAGTGAAGCTAGGTGAATATACAACCTTTTCCTTTTTTTAATTAATGAGGCTTATTTAGCTGATTTGCTGTCAAAGGAGTTCTTAAGGCCTACCCATGAGCAGCACTCACTTGAAGGGGGGCTGTGGTGAGGAGGGGGTCGGCCTCTTCTCCCAGGTAACTAATGACAGGACGAGAGGGAATGGCCACAAGTTGCGCCGGGGAAGATTTAGATTAGATTTGAGGAAAATTTTTTCTCTGAAAGAGTGGTCAGGCACTGGAATGGCCTGCCAAGGGAGGTGGTTGAGGCACCGTCCCTAGCGCTGTTCAAGAAGCGTTTAGATGAGGTGCTAAGGGATTTGATTTAGTAGCTTAGTGGGTAGGGATGGTGGTGGGAGGACGGTTGGACTAGATGATCTTGTGGGTCCTTTCCAACCTAATGAATCTATGAATCTATGAAACAAGGTCTGTGCAAGACGCACTGTGTCCCCTTCTGTCTCTCAACTGAAAGTACAAGGAAGGTTCTACATTTTCCTGTTGAGGATGCCAGCCAGAGTAAGTACTCACATCATTTTTTCTCCTGGAGAAGCTGGCAGGCCATGGCTTGGACAGGTACACTCTTTGTTGGGTAAAGAACTGGCTGGAATGCAAGGTCCAGAGAGTGGTGGTGAATGGAGTTAGATCCAGCTGGTGAACAGTCATGAGTGGTGTTCCCCAGGGGTTGGTGCTGGGGCCTGTCCTCTTCAGTATCTTTCTTGATGACCTGGACAAGGGCACTGAGTGCACCCTTAGTAAGTTTGCTGATTACACCAGTTGGCTGGAAGTGTCAATCTCCCTGGGGGCAGCAAGGCCTTACAGAGGGATTTGGACAGGCTGGATCGCTGGGCTGAAGCCAATGGGATGAGGTTCAAATAAGATCAAGTACCAGGTCCTGCACTTTGGTCACAAAAACCCCAGGCAATGCTACAGGCTTGGGGCAGGAAGACTGAGCAGAGGAAACAGACATGGGGTACTGGCTGATGCTCAGCTGAACAAGAGCCAGCAGTGTGCCCAGGTGGTCAAGAAGGCCAACGGCATCCTGGCTTGTATCAGAAAGAGTGCTGCCAGCAGGAGTAGGGAAGTGATAATCTCTCTGTACTCAGTCCTGCTGAGGCCACACTTTGTGTCCTGTGTTCAGTTTAGGGCCCCTCACTACAAGAAAGACACTGAGGCCCTGGAGTGTGTCCAGAGAAGGGCAACAGAACTGATGAAGGGTCTGGAGCACAAGTCTTATGAGGAGCGGCTGAGGGAGCTGGGATTGTTTAGTCTGGAGAAAAGGAGGCTCAGAGGAGACCTCATTGCACTCTACCACTTCCTGAAGGGAGGGCTGTGGTGAGGAGGGGCTTGGCGTCTTCTCTTACATAACCAGAGACAGGACTAGAGGGAATGGCCTGAAGTTGCACCAGGAGGGTGCTCTATTTTTATTTTTTTTTCACTGGAAGGATACAATCTGCAACTTATTACATCTGTTATATTCTCAGTGATAGTTTTGACAAGTCTGAGTTCAGTTCACAGAAACAAAATCTCTATCTTGCAAGAAAGAATTCAATGGGCAGGAGGATAGACTGAGAAAACAGTTACTTAAATAATCACCTGTTGTTAGTGAAGAGAAAAGAGTCAATGAAGATAATTTCACTAGGAAATCTGAAGGTGGGGTACAGCAGGAGGAGATGGGGATGGTGGTGCTTAGAAGCACAGAACACAGAGGACATTCATCACTAGCAAAAGTATTGTTCATGTCAGATCTTTAATCTGAAAACTCAGGGCCAAACCCATTAGTACACTGACCATGGTGCCTCAACCCAACCATACTACATTTGCAGGACTTTAATTTTCCCAACAGATGGAAAGGGATGGTTTGCACTGAGGGAGATACGAGCCAAGAGAGTCTCAGTGGCACAAGGAGAGGTGCTTGATGGGGTGGCTGTACTGAGACACATCTGTGATCAGACAAACCTCACCGAGACGAAGTTTGTGAGGGAATTCTACATCTCCCAGGAGAAAACAGTCCCTCTACAGAGAAGAATTTGGCTGGGAACTTTCTGTGGAGAGTTGTACTCCCTAGCAGGAACTAGAAGAAACTTCCCTAGAAGAAGCTATTAACAAATTAAAAATGAGCCAAAAATCAGTGACAAACCTGAGAGTGAAAACTCCTCCTGACAAATATGCTAAACACACTATGTGATGTTTTACTTCTCAGAAGCAAGAAGACACACCATGAATGAAAAATTCCTGTGGCTCATAGAAGTGTGCTCTATCCTTGTCTACCTAAACTAATCTGCAAAATGATCTCGGGAAGATCAAAAGGTGCTGAAGGTTCTGTGAACAGTCAGGGGGAGACAGGATTTCTAGGGTTGTTCTCTTTTGGGGAGAGAGTAAAAGATCAGGTGAAGACAGATATGATCCAGAGGTAAGTCAGTAGATGCATAGGCACTGCTAACAAAGATCATTAGTTTTCTCAGCTATGGAATGCTGTTCTCTGACTGTGACTTCCCAAACTTTATCTCAAATTAGTTAAAGAAGTGGGTGAAGCAAGCTCAGAACTTCTGACAGATTCCTTCGGGAGCACTGGGAGGACAGGTTCACCTAGGTAAAACCAGAGAAAAATGTTTTCAAGTCCTTGATTTATATGAAATAACAGCTGGATTAACTATATGCTGAATGCTGACAAGATTCTTGCCCCTAAGAAGAAATTTTGGCCAATCTATCACAAAAAATGTACTGTAAAATCCAGCTGATGATGATAGCTGCACAGTCTGTGTTCAATGGTTTTCATTTCTCCATATTTCACATACATTTCTTTTCTCCAACACTGACATATATTAAAATTTGTGCATCACTTGGTCAATAATAACTCAGGAGGAATTTCAATGGAAATAGACATAGCATGGAAGAAGTATTAAGAAGTATAGTCTTTTCTCCTTTCATCCTTTACTTCTAAAGCCAAGCAGATGATAATTCAGTATGTGACATGATTAATAGCAGCCAACTGCAGTATTTTGAACATGCTTTGACATCCAGTGTTCTAAGAATGCCTTTATGTGACATACCTTTTCTGCTTATACCTCTCTAGAGTCACAGAATCATGCAGGTTCTTTACAGTAGGTTGCAGTCCCCAATGGCAGTACCACAGCTTCATGCCACCAGTCAGAAAGGGAAATTTCAGTTGACTACTTGTTACAACCTTAACTTTGCATCATGATGAGACAATGGATATGCTCTGTGACTGCATAGCAACATTTAAAAAGAAAACAAACAAACAAACACACTATCCTTATAGGCAAAAGTAAATGAAGACTGCATGATACCAATCTGAGCAACATGGTATCCACCTTTCATCTGTACAAAGCATATGAGTTTAGCCATCACTGAGGAATCCACTTCTTCAGTCTCTATTGTTTTGCAGGTCTGAATTTTCTTTGCTGTGTTTCATAGATGACTTCTCAGAAGCAAGAAGTGAGATACAGTCCTCCATGCACCATAATAGGAATAAGCTTAGGAATCTTTAGACACTCTAAATATTTTTTCCAGATATGTGTGACAAACAAGATAGAGTAGGAAAGAAAAACTAATTTAGTACCATATTGAAGCTATAGAGGTAGTGTGTTGAAATAAAATCAAAGAAAAATTGCAAGAGGCTTTTCTGAGCATAATCACAGATATACAGAATGGTCAAGGTTGGAAGGAACCTCATCCAGCTCAACACCCTGCTAAACCAGAGGCCCATAGAGCACATTACACAGAACAGTGTTCAGGCAGCTTTTGAGTATTTCCAGGGAAGGAGACTGCACAACCTCTCTGGGCAACCTGTGCCAGTGCTGTGACTTTCACAGTTAGGAAATTTTTTCTTGCAAAAGTAATTGATAATGGAATCATATTTGTATCAAATTATTATATATATCTAAAAAGAAGATTCTTGGAAGGGCATATCACTGGCCTAGAAGCCAATTAGGTTTAAAATAAATTTATTGTACAAAAAACTTATTCTGCAAAAATAAAATTGAAGATAAATTCCCCAAAGTAATAAAAATACTGATGTGTAGCAGGGTGAGTACTCCAAGCTTTTGACTAAGTAAACCCTAACCCTTCTATCTAGAAGACTGATTCTGAGGAATAATACACTGTGTATATAAAGAATTCCTGGTAGCTGTGGCTGTCTCACAAGAATTCTGGATGAAAATAAATCAGAACTTTGCCTTATGTGAACTGGGATTTGATATGACCTTCATGCTGCAGACCTGTCAGGCTGTAGCAATGATGAATGCAATCAGACAGCTATTAGACACTGTTCTAATTTAGACACAGCAAAACTTATTGAGTAATGTCAAATGAAACAAAAAGTAGGACTGGAGTGTGAAAGGGCTTTAGTTCCCCTTAGGTAAAATTCAAAGGACCTTGTAACATCAAGGCCTTGCTGAGCTGGGCACGAAGGCCTTGAAAGCGACGAGGCAAGATTATTGACTGAGTATGGCAGAATCCTGTCGCAATCCTCAGAGGAGAATGAAAATTTCTACAGGGATGCTGTGTTTCTGCAAAGTTCTGAGGAAGACAGTTAAAATAATTTTGAAAGTTCGCCTTTCTTTAGATCCCTTGTCAACAATACCTACAAGATTAATTCTTAAACAAGACATATATGAAGGAAAGTGTAAAGTACTCCAATACTGTTTTATCATCTTATTGACAATAGATCTATGGAGAGCACTGGAACAATTTCCTATGTACCAATTTGTAGATAAGCAGAAAGAGATGAGACTGAAAACCTCACCCTTGAACATAAACTACTTTCCTTATTTTAGAACATGGCTGAAATTGCTTCACAAATTCCTTGAAACCCATACTTGGAAAAGTTCAGGATATAAACCAACTGAGAAAGTTTTAAAAAGCTCTGCCAGACTAGAAAACTGTCACTGGAACCATGAGACTAGATCAGAAATTCATCTGCACCATTCTGAATTTACAAGAAAACAGAGGATGAAGTAAGATGGCAAGTCGATTCCTTCTGAACACATTTTCTGTTCTTTCCAGATGGAAGGATGTCTCCAAACGTTTCTAGGTGAAATGGAGGGATTCAGAGGAAGTTGGAAATCATTTTAGGGACAAATTCTGGCTTGGACTTCAGAGTGATTTCACTGTTTTATAAGCAAATGTGTTCTGAGTTCACCATGAAGTCTATATTGCACCTGCCCTAAGTGAAGATGGTATAACTAAGAGGAAATAAACACCATAACATCAAACACTCAAGAGAAGATCCACCAACCTAGTCAGATTCTTACAGAGAACCTGAAAGATCATAAATAGAGGAAACGAATGTTGTAATCCTTTGAGGATTACTTACTGAATGAAATCTATGAAATTCACTGCAGTGCTGAGCAGGCCTGCAATGAGCTGATATAGCTGGCAAGTACACACTTGCAAAGCAGTTGGACAACCTCTGCCTTTCCAAGACAGAAGGTAACATAAAATGGGGTGAAACAGCCTCTGTGGAAGAGAGTCACTGTTGTGAGCAGAGAATCTTTTTCATTTCTTTTCATTTCTGTTTCATACTACTAGATACTGATAACCTAGCCAGAAACCAAGCTTGAATACGGGGAGAGCAAGAATTAGGACACATTTTCCTTGCTTTTCTTGGACATTACAACTGAACAAAGGCAAACTTACTTCAGGGATCTGAAGCAACCTGTTTATGCTAAAGGAATATTGTCAGGACCACTAATATATATAGTTTTGCTATGCCAAAAAAAAAAGAAAAAAACATATAAAACCCCCCACCCACAAACCAAATCAATCAAATATAAAACCCCTGGAAGTGGATCAATACACTTAGATCACATTCCAGGAGATCAAGAAATACAAATTGCTTTTTAACTTGAAGATGGCTTAAGATCTCCTAAAGCAAATTCACCGGCCTCTTCCATGCCCACAGATAAATTCAGTCAGCATTTCCGTAGTTAATATCTTCTAGTGCCCCCCAAATTATCTGGGCATGTTTTCAGAGTAGTAACATTTCAGGAGCCATTCCCCAAAGGCTTTCTAAATACAGTTGTCCTGGTTTGGACTCTAGAAGACCTCCCTAGCATAGACACAGGCTGCTTTAATGTCAAACAACGTTTTTGTGCTTGGGTACCTTTGTTTTCACTTTTAGATCACTTCTCTAAATACCAAATCTGCGGGTAAATATTTCTGCTTTTCTGAATGATCTACTCCTTTATTCACCACTAGTGTCATAACATAGGTAAAGACCTGGACTAAAAAACATCAATTAGACCCTCTCTCAATTGAAATCAGTGTTAACTTACACTTAATTAAATGGTAAGCAAAGTTAAAGTTCTCTTTGTCCAAAAGTGGAAGCAGCATTGGCCCAGAGTAAAATGGTTCTGAAAAGCCAATATAGATATGATGCTTTAGGCAAATGGTAAATTCCTTTCAAAGAAAACTTCAGCCTAATTTAAGAGTGGGAATATAATTTGTTATATGTATATGCCTATTAGTGAGATCCTATATAACCTCACTTACGAGCTGTGAATCTCTGAAATCCAGGTTTTGATTTATACTATGTCCTGAGGATTAAAGTACTACCTAAGATTTACAATAACTGCTAGGGCTGCAGGAAAAAGAAGTAACACAAATCATTTGATATAATAGAGCTTCACGTGTACAAGCTGCTGTACGCTTATCATTCAATTGTTTTAATATTCTAGCTCAAAGACTCCTATCAAAGAAATTACTAGTCTTAATAACTGTGTGAATTACTGTCAGTTTACAGATTATTCATTTCAATGGCCATAAGTTCCTTTTCCTTTGAGACCTTATAAACTTCAACTGTAGTAGATTTATAGCTATACTTTGAAAATCATTACTTACATTCGGTCAGGACTTAAAATCTTCTCTTACAAATTGTTAACATCAAGTTGTCTATGCTGAAAGGCTTTTATTAAAGAGGAGAAATTTACTAGTTTAGATATAGTATAGGCTTCATTTCCACTGTACAGCAAATACACAGCAGAATCAAGACTTATAAACAGTATAGATGTACACTAATTTCCTGAAGTAGTCTAAAGTTAAACTTCTTATTACATTTCTCATTTTAGAGCTTTCACTTCCTTTGTTCCAAATTGTTTAAATGTATGTTTTATTGAAATAAAGCATTTAAGAAAAACAAAATTATCAGTAAAAAAGCAGCGGAGGTTTGTATTCTATGTCTCCTTTTCCAGTACTTGAAAAATCAAGGTCTGTAGAAGCTCCAATACAAAGTCCAAGAACTTTCCCTCAACTGAAAAACAATGTTAAATACACCGATATATTTACATTTGTTACTGTTGTCTTTCTAGGGAAAATTAAAACAAACAAACAAAAAAACCACACTCATAGATAATAACACATAGAACTAAAGCAAGGAAAACGATCTCAACAGACAACTGGAAGGCAGGAAGGTACTACCAGCAAAGGGTAATGCAATGTTAGGTAAGCATGTGGATGCTTAGGCTTATGCGTCTTTAAGCAAAGCAGCAGATCTGGCTGCTTTGCTAATAGAACAAGCAACGCAGTATGTGAAATATCAACTTTTCCAGCAGGAGATCTTATCTACCTTTTCTGAAAAGCAAGAGGTCAAGGGGCGATATAAAAAACTGTTTAAAATGTGTATTTTTAAAACACTGTTTTAAGCCAACTTCTCAGAGATGCAAGCTTTTGAATGCATGACTTTTTCATTGCAATACTTCCGTATTTTAACAACAACTGTTCTACATCCATGCTTTTACAATGAGATAACCTTTCCAGACCAGTACTGCTTCTTACAGTCTGGACTCAAGTCTCATTTATTTATTTATTTATTATTTGTTTGGGTGGGTCAGGGGAAGAGTAGGGCATCGGAATGTGTAAAGTGATTCTTAAGTACATAGGCAGAGCTGCACTTTTTCAAAGGTTATCCGAAAATTATGAATGGAATGGTTATTGCACTGTGACACTAAACAACTGTGTAAAGGTTGCTTCTAGATGCCCAAGCTGTATTTCTTATGTTTTACTTCAAATACAAATTCACTGCTTAAATTTCTTAGTTTACAGTGCCTGGTTTTCAAATAAACCATAACAACTCCATAATTCAGGTTACAATGAAATGATGATGATGATTTTACTATGAATTCTACTGAACCACAAGATTTGGTGAACAATTGTTGATGAATATTTTACAGCATTTTGGAAAGTGCACTTAATAAAAGTGGTGAAAAAAATTCCTTTTAAAACAAATTATTTTAGATACATGGCTAGCAATGTTTTTTCAAATTGTAACATTAAGAAATCCCATTCAAAACTCCACTGTAAAGACACTGTTATATAATTGAGTAAAAGATTACTTCTGCAAACAAACAATTCAATTCAAACTGGTAGTAATAAATACTTCCCTAATAGTGCTCATAAGCTATACAAATAATTAGTGATTTAAAATAGATGTCCAAAAATTAAAGTGCAGAATCTTAGTAGTTTGCTAACAATTCATAAACATGGAATGAGGAACCTAAAACACAATTAATAAGAATAGATATAAATTCAGAAGATTAAGCTTAGCCTAGAGTAGAAAAGCAACAGACTTTACTGTGTCTTAAGGGCAGTTTTAATAAAATCATAGCTGGTTCTCTAATGACTATTGTGCTGTGATAGTATAGAAATGCCATTGGATATGTGACTGTGTAATTAGCATTAGAAGTTAAATACAGTGATTATAACAGTAAAATTAAAAAAATAAACCAACAAAAAACTCACAACCCTTGGTATTCTTAGAATACCACTGAGAAACACTATATTTAATAAGCTAAAAATCCTCACTACCTTATTTTTCATGCTCGCATTAGAAAATACTCTATCCTACAGTAAAACTACCTACATATATAATAATATAATTGCTGCTTTCATGGAACATTCATTTCTCATTTCAAAAGTTCCATTAATCAAATGCTGGGCTGCCACAAATAAAGTTCCAAAAATTTCTCAAATTCTCACAATTATTTCAAGACAGTGAACATTCTGCTTATATGTTGTTTTTAAAGGCATGTTCTCATCAAAAATTCTGATCTTGAATTCTCTCTTAGGTATCCACAACAAAAAACATTCCCTGTTTTAATCTTCATATGTTAACCCAACAGATTAAAACCCAGAATGAGTATTTGAAAACACTGTGCCCAAAAGCCACTCTCCCTCTTTGTCCACTCCATCCTACTCATGGGATATACAATCATGATGTCTTGTACATTAAATTTCAATTTTATAAAATACTGGAGAATATTGCAATCCCATAAACCTCACAACGAGTTCCTAACAGAAAATGATACTATTTGCTTGGCATATCATGCAACAATGAACTGGTTTTACCTTCAGAGATGATTTCAACAGAAAAATTAAGTTTTCCAACCATCACTTCAACTAATCTACGCTTTTTTTAATTGGTTTAAATGTTAACATTACAATAACCCGTATTCTTTGAATTACCCATTGCAAAATTTCAGTTTAATGGAGATAATAATGAATTTACAATGCAGTTAGGATTTGGGGTACCATTAGGCTAGCCATTACCTTGTCAAAATATATAATAAAATGAAATTCAATTTCCTTGCCTCTGGGCATTTTTCCAAAAGGAAGACTTGTAAAAATCATCCAAAATTTGGAAGACAATTAGGTTTCATCATATCTACAATGGTCTAGAAGAGATCTGAGAGCCATTCCCTCTCCTTTTTATACTATTCTTACTATCAAGGAAATAGATTACAGAAAAATCTTTTTTTTTTTCTTTTTTCTTCTTTTTTTTTTGTTTTTTTTTTTTTTTTGTGAGAGAGAGGAGCACAATAACAGTTGATATTAATTTCTGAAGGAGCAAATGACCCAGCAGTGGTCTCCCATGCAAACAAAAGACAGCTACTACTAGCTCACAGCTAAGTGTGAGTTGAAAAGTTTTCCTTTTTTCTGTTTTGCGAAGGTTTGGGTGTAGAACAGAAAACTAGGAAGACTGAAAAAGAATTGTTCTGCATAGCATTTTTTAATTGTCGAAACAGACTTATGGGGCTCCGTCCCTGAATGCCAAGTTAAATACTTTTGCTGCTCCGAAACCTTGCTAGAACAATTGTTTTGAGTCTACACTGGGAATTACAGGATAGACCTGTCCATATTAAAAATAATACTGCAAACTTCTCACCACAACTATGTTGATTTTAGCCCAGCCACTTCTACTGATTTACATCTTAGGTCAGCCTCAAAAGCTGCACTGGTCTACTGACAGGTATGGCAAGGAGCTGGAAATGGATATCCTGAGGCAGGTACTACAAGCGCACCCAAAAACAGCAGTGCTTTCAGATCACTTTTTAAGTTATTGTTTATTTTTAAATAAAACAGTGATTTGGTTTAATTTGTGGTCTCAAATGGAGTTGTATCAACCACAAGTAGAAAGAGGTGCAGTAGTAAAAATTGACTGACGTGAAGGGAGGGGTGTGCATGTCAAGATGTTTTTGCTACTGAATATGTAACTTCATCAAGTACACCATTACACTGGGGTGGCACAGGAAACATAAAATTTGAAGTCAATGACTTTAAGTGAAGGATTTTTGTAAAAATTATCAAATAAATGCAGCAGGAGAGTAGGAGAGTGACAGATGTCTCATTTAAACTACGTCAGGTAATACACAACATCTAGAAAGAAAAAATGACTTTTCCCTGGTAGGGAAACCAACCTTTCCACCCAGAAATATTATTTTCACTCTCACTTCTCTGGAAGAGTTTTCATATACATTCAAATTTTAATCACAGATTATTCTTTATAAACTGCACATTTAAGAAATCGCTAAAATAGATTTTAGGGAAGAGGTGATGAGCAAAAAGCAGTGAAAAGACTTAGCATCTTACAGAATTGTAGGAATTAGAGTGACCTCTGGAGATCATCTAGCCCAACTCCCTGCCAAAGCAGGCTCCCTACAATAGGCTACAGAAAGCACCCATGTGGGTCCTGAATATCTCCAGAGATAGAGACTCCACAACTTCTCTGAGCAAAAGACAATAAAGAATATCAGAGGCATAAGTTCAGAAGAATAACAGAACTAGCTTCAGTGGTAAAATTTAGAAAGTATAACAGCATAAAACCAGGCACATGCAGGAGATATATATCTGCCTGTCATTTCTTGGCTGATCATTAGAATCCTCCAATGATTTGATGGGTGTTACATCAATAGGGCAGTTGACAAAGACAAGACTTGTGGAATCATGAATATGAACTATAAAGAACAAACCATGATTCTTAGAAGACACATTAGCATTCTGACTTCTCCTGTATAGAATGAAAGATGCATTTTAAGGTCTCAGAGTGTTATAAATTCTTATGCTGCTGTAAGGATATATGCTTTAGTAGGTATATAGTTTACTTAAAGCCCACCAGAACAATGAAAGAAAGAAAAATTGGTCTTTAAATGTGAATGCCATGTAAAATATTGTGTCACACATAATCAGGTTATTCTGTTGTCATGTCATCTGTGAAGGGGTATACAAAATACAAAAAGATGCCAATGTTGCAAAGAAAACATTCTGTTTCTGCCATTGAATCTGTGTGTTCTGCTATGCTGAGTGGAAATCTATTAATAACCATTTCCAAAATTAATACTGTTAATATTGTTGTCCATATTTGAGAAAACTGCTAAATACTGTTTGCTTACTAGAACACAGTGTGCTGCAACAGCATTTTATATTATGAACTGGATGAGTAAATACCTCATCTTCAGTTCTTTGCTCAAATATCATAGTGTACAATGGCCAACGGTAGAGGAGAAATTCAAATTTAAAAGATGCCATTAAAGCTGTTACTGTACTTGTCAATATTTACACCAAAATTCTTGTGTATGAAATACTTTACCAGTGGAGACGACGAAGAAGGTCTGTAATCCAGGCTTCTGGATAGAAACCAACAGAAATGCACAAATATTGATTGACTCAGAAATTTCACTGTCTTCACAAACTTTTTTTTCTGCCCTCTTCCCTTTCATCAAACAAAAAGCTGCATTAGAGACTTACTTGCAGTTTATTGTTTAAGCCTACCTACAAACCGTACATCAATACAAGACTAATTGTGCATAAAATTTAAATTCTATTGCACTGCTACATAAAAATGCAAAATGCTCCAGTGGTATAATGGCTGGTGCTGAGCTCAATCCAATAAGGGTTGCCCCAAGGCAACTCATACAAATACAATTATCTCTCACATACTCAAACTGCTTTCTTTCACAACGTTACTTTTATTATGCAAATGTATAAATCTAATTTTAATTCACAAGTCCATCTAGAAGATTAAACCAGTACTCATATCTTACCTTCACTAAGTGTAATTAAAGATACTTAAAAATTTAGTCTTGGAGGAATGATTGTAATGCAAAAAAGAGCTTGCTATCACCCGCAACCTAAATTATTAAGTACGGACATTAGAAGAAATTCTTTCATTCAACATGCTCTCTGTTGTTCTCTATCTTCCACTCTGCCCTTTCCTCCTGAGCAAGGTGTATTTATTACACACATGACGGTAATGTGGAAAAAGGACTATAGAATAGCAGAAGACCCTATTTCAATAAAGGAGGCAGAAGTACTGAATATTCATCGCGCTGCAACCTGTGCAATCATTCTGATGACTGTAGGAGTTGCATTGGGATTAGGAAGCATTAATACTCAGTCTACACAACAGTAACTGACGATGGAAAGTGCTGAAACAATGAATGAGATAGACTGTGTCAGCAAGAAACAAGAGCAGAGTAAAAAAAAGCCACACTGAAAAGTACTAGGATAAAAGGGCAAAAGTGAAAGGGCCACTCACAATCAAGTGGGATGTTGAATAAGCTGCCTAGGGAGATACTTTATTCCAGTGCCAAATAAATGGGTTTCTTCAGCAGTAACAAGGGTTTTTAGAGCCTCTTCCATCATGCCAGTCCTCTTGGCTGGTGAAAAGGGAAAACATCAAGGATAGGAACTGGCAACCTGTTGTACATAGACAGTTTTCCATAAACATATGCAAAATGTGCTCCAATTTACTAGCTTTCATTTTGAACTCTGTAATTTGGACTTCGTACAAAAGTAAGGAAATATTTTGCATAATACAAGTCTCAGAAACGCATAAAAAATGAAAGGACAGAAATTTAATTCCACTTGTATTAGAGCTAAAAGAGTGAGAGGAATCAATTCAATAATAAACAATGCAAAACAAACAAACAAAAAATATCTCCAGGAATGGGTATGATAACTCCAGGAAGAATGCAAAGATACAAAGTATTGTGGCCCTCATCCAAGAAATCATCTTTTTTACCCCCAGAGAACCTGTTTTGCATACTTTCTGAATTTTAAATACATGCCCAAATCTTTTTGAAATAAAAAGTTTCATTAGGACAGAGACCCATGTGAGAATTACAGAAGAATTTAGTTATGTACATTTTTTAATGTGTTGACCTCATTAATTTTAGCCTGGATTAGGATGACAAGATTTAAAATGTCTTCTCCCTATTCTTATTATTCTCCAACTTATTTTATTAAATTAACTAAAATTCTTTAGATTCTCACTTTTTAAAATCTACTGACTGATAACAATGCAAATAAAGAGGACCCTCCCCAAAAACACAGTGTTTAAAGTTTAAAAATCTAAAGTAAATTATAATCTTTTGCCAGTTGAAACAAATATGGACATATTTTACATTAAACTACTCATAAATAAACAAACAAGCAAAATAACTCCCCCCCTCAAAAAAAAAAAAGAAAAAAAAAAAAGACACCAGTGAAATATGTAGATGAATAGATAAATAAAATACCAGCATGTTTTCTGCTAAGTAAAAATTCACTCATACCACTAGTCCAATAGAAAACATACAAAATAATAGATTTTCAGAAGATGACCTCAGTTGCTGCTGAATTTTAAAAGCTACATAATTCTGCTGGCTTTACACGTTAAGACAATGAAGAGTTTCACAGCTGGCTTGGATTCAGAACTGTGAGGATCCCTTCTTGTTCAATACAAAGATTACTCCAGATCTATTCTTACATTCATTTGGCATTATCATTAAACCCTTAAAGATTCTTAGAATTTTGATTATTTCCTCATTGATCTAAAAACAGGTAGAACAAACGTGGCCACGCTCAAAACTACAGCTGTATGGATCTGCTGCTTTGTGCTTACGAGGATCCTCAGTGAATCCTAATAAATTCTATGGGACATATGGAACACAAGAAGTTCCATAATAATGCAAAGAACTTCTTCCATATCAGAGGACCAAACACTGGAATAGGCTGCTTGGAGAAGTTGTGGAGTCTCTTTCTCTGGAGATACTCAAAACTTGTCTGGATGCCTGCCTGTGCAACCTGCTGGATGGTTACCAGCTTTACCAGGAGGGTTAGACTTGATGGTCTCTAGAGATTCCTTCCAGCCCCTATATTTCTGTGATATAATGACAAATATCTCAAGAAGATTGCTTTTACTTTTTTCCAGCAATGAAAGATCATCAGGGTCCAACTTCATATGATAGGGAAAACCACATAAACATGAGCTACATCAGAATGAGGTTTTTTAGGTATTTGAATTCACAGGGGCAAGGGTAGGGATTTCAGCTTTGTAAAAGGTTGTCGGGCTGGTTTGGCCTGGTTCTGTGACTATTGGGCTGGGGGACCCATGCACCCACATCCCAGGAAAGGGGAAGAGGGAAACGGAAAAAGAAGAAGGGAGATGGTCCTAGAAACAAAACAGCAGCAACGAACTGAGAAGGAAGTGTAATTTACTACATAAGATATCGGAATGCAAAATAAAACAATATAATACAATATAATTGGAATTGAGGCTAAGAAAACAAAAAAAAAAAAAAAGAGGAGAGAGCACCCAATAAACTGAAGGTCTAACGTTAAACGCTGAAGGCGAGATGGCAGCGAGCACCCGCTGCTCGTCAATCCCAAAGGGAAGAGCCTGTGTCTCGTGACATGCAAACAGTTTTTATCTTTCCCACTGAGTGGGAAACAGAAAAATGTAAAGCAATGCAAAGTCCCCTAGGGTACGTAGTTCTTCTCTTCTGAGACGGGTATACCTGGAACTACCTAGTCTTAAAGAGATTTTGAGAAGCTGGAGAAGGTGGAGAAAAGATGAGGCATGAATTCTTGTAAAGAGAATTTCTGACAGTGATGGCCTGAAGACTTTAATTTGCCATACTTATTAAAAAAAAAGAAGACTGAAAGCTGACTTGCTTACAGAGAGAAAGTATCTTCATAAGAAAAAGAAAAGAAACAACAACAAAACCAAAATACTGGATAGTACATACTACTTCAAACTACTGGAGAAATATGTCAAGAAAACTACTGGTGGAAGATGAGGCCAGGGAAATCAAAACAAGGATGAAGCCACAAAGCGCAATTTGTTTTTACAAAGTGGCTGATAACCTCCTAGAGCCAACTAGAAAGAATACTAGCACTTCCACTGTGTCTTTCCAATACAAATACAATGCCTTTCTGAAGGGTGTTCTGTTGCCAAATAGTTTTGCTTTGCCAGCTTAGGAGTTTCAGGAGCGATACACGTGGAACTATGTAAAATACAATGCTCTGTGACATACAGGAGAGCAGACTATATTATTTAATTATGCACCCTAAACTTAAAATCTACTGATCTTTGTGGCAACAGTTCAAACATTTTGATTCAGAAGCAGATTTATTTTCTATTCATCTCCCATGGGGAAATCTGATTTCTAGGCAGTGAAACCACTGTGACTCAGCTATATGAAAGGGCAAAAAGATACAAGCAGTCCATGAAAGACTGCTCCAAGGAACAACTGGAACATTCAACTGGAATTTCTGAAAGTACTCCATGACCCATCTTTACAAACATTGGGAAGTTATGGATAATACTAGGTGTTTAAGGGCCCCATTAATCCTTAGGGAAGACTCAAGTGAATAGTGAACATTTTCCTTCTTTGCCCCTTTGCTCTTCCGAAAATCTACTATAATATTTCTATTTTAAATGACTGACATGAAACAAATCAGGGAAGCAGACATAGGATCAAAGTAAGAAGAATATTTATAATCTGCTGGACTTTTAAAATGGAAGCAAAAAGCAAATAACATGTAGAGACAGTTACTGAAAAAAGGTCCAAAGAAAGAAATATGTCAAGACGAACATGATGATTTGCCGTTACTGCTTAGAGCTGATAGCAGTTCATCACATTAAAAAATGTACTGCTATGAGATTAATACTAGATGAACTTAACATTTTTATGGAAGATAACTATTTGATCTACACTCTGTATTTTAATAACTTAAAAATCAGCCCTTCCTAAACTTCCTAGACCATAGACTAATCAATTGTCCACATTTCTTACACATAGATTGCTCTAGTAACTTCTGATAGAATGTTGCAATTGATTAAATGAGTGGGTTTTGTACCACAGTCAAGAAGAATACTAAGATGACATACCATACTGATTGTAAACCTTGTTGGCTGGAGTGACAGAAATAGGAATGGTTTGCACTTCACATAATAGAAAGCATATTTAATTAGCTAAAAATGATACAACACACTTTCCTCACACATGCTAATCCGTCAGTCTGAAAACCATTTGAAGTGACTCTGAAATTGTGGTGAAGATACTGTAACAATCTGTTTGGAGGTAAGACTGTTCCTATATCAAAGGTTTTGATAAGATGTAAGCACAGTTAAAGTAATCACAGAGGATTTCAATAAAATATTGAAATAAATAGGTCACTGTGAACTAAATGATGTTACAGATACAGAAGGGAAGAAAATTTAAATATGTTGCTCTTTAACCAAAAGAATAAAACACCCAAAAGGTATTTTGAAACATCTGTCATTTAGACAGCTCTGTTTGTGAAAGGGCATGTTTAAAAAATAGCCCCCTGGAGCACTTAGCAAAATTCTATTTTAACAGCTATTGGCCTCCTTTTTCTGCCAGGTCAAAAAGGTATAAGAAATGGCTAACAGATTACTAGTAAGTTCTAGCTTCATAAAAATGCTTCCTCAGCTTTATAAACATAGTGTGTTATCTATAATTGCTCATTTCCTCTTGAGTTTGCTTGTGACTTTCTGTGTTACACCCCTAAGAGTGGCTGAACCGTACAGAAGTGCCAAGTGTGAATTAAATTTTACCAGTCTCAGGATAATCTGATGGTCATCAGTCTATTCTGCAAATATCCAAACTGCGTGAAAATCAGCTTTATAATCAGTGATAATCCTGAATGCGAACACTCATCTATATGGAAAATTTTGTCACTTCTGCTCACAGAGCATTTATTAAATTTGTCATAGGAATAAAAAACATGCATATCTACAGGTATGTACGATAATTAACAAAGGACAGAACTGAAAAATAAAGACATATTCATAGGCTTAAAATATGAGTTTAAACTACAAACTATGGTGCAAAACTGTTTATATAAGAACTCTGAAATAATTCCTGCAAAGGGACAGCTTTAGAAGAGCTTACTAAGGACTGATAGCTTTTTCTCTTTTAACCAATTCAATTCAAACTTTAAACTATTTTAATGTCCCCCTTTTTAGTCAAATTCAGGATTTCCTCTTTTTAGTGAACTTGTAAAGAAAATGGACCCCGTAAGGAGATGCTGTTTCTAGACTTTCTTGCTATGGTCTAAATGTCAGTATGTAAAATGAAAGATAAAATGCAAGAAAGATGCAAAACAACTGTTTCTAATAGAAAATACCTGGACAAGTTTTTTTGCAATAGCCATAGTAGTCTTCATGCATAAGCAATATCATGCTTGGTTATTCAGGGAATGTGTTTACTTCTTACAGTCTTCAAATCTGCAGCAATTTCTCCCTTGTCTGCATCCTGTTAAGTGCCAACCTTCTGGCTTCTTTCATGTTGCAGTCTGTACTATGGTGATAAATAACAATGTGTTTCTAAAAAGATTTGCTAAAAATTAATGGGAAACTGATGGGAACCAAGTTTTATACTGCCAAGCCTGCAACGATATTACCTCTCAAGGTGGTTTCAAAAACAAGGTATCAGAGAAATAGGTTTTTAGCTCATCCTAGATACCTTTGGGCTAGTTATTCTCAGTGCCCAACATAATCAGAGCTGGGAAATAGTCACTAAGAAAAAAAAAAATAAAAGAAAAGAAAGAAAGAAAAGGAAAGCAGTCAAGAGGCATACTGAATTTGGTTTGAGAAAATCAAATTTAAATCAGATATTTGCTGTGTTTAATTTCTACAAGGCTCTTGTACACTACCCTACATTATTCCAGTGCTGCATATTCCAATGCTACATATTCCAGAGCTGTAATGCCATTTTCTTTCCCCATCAATAACTATAATACCTGCACATGCTCTTAACAAGGATAGTATATCCATCCATTTTCTAATACTTCAATAAGTTCATTCATGTAGAAAGCCAAAAAACTTCAAGACTGAAAAAATATGGAAGAGAGCTTGAAGAAATAAAATTGGAAGAAATGGCATCAGGACTGTACCCAGACAGACAGCCTCGAAGTTTTTCTAGGCAAAACCCAGATTATTATAAACACCAGCTGGTCCACTTCTTGATCTGTTGGGAGAAAAACACCTTCCAAATGGGGCTTATCTCTATTGTACTTGGTCCTAGCTCTGATGCTCAGTATGGGTGTTTTAATAGTGAGGACAGTTTCCACAGACAGAAATTGCATCAAATCTCAATCTGCCACAGTACATTAAATATTGTAGGTTTAGTGCTGAGTCCTACAGACACTTGCACAGTTTTCTTTGACTTGATCTCTAATAGGATATAAAGGCATTATATTTGGACTTGATGAATTTGCTTTTTGTTTTCAGCAGCAAACAGTTACAAAAAGTTACAGTGGTACATTAGTTACAGTAATTTGATTTTGGAACACAAGCAGAAACAAATAAAATCCATTAACAGAGCCAATGGCTATAACCAAAGCTAATAAAAAGGGCTAAAGGCAATTTATATAAGAGAGTCTTAAAATGTCTACAGAGAAAAGGAAAACTTAAAGTGATCTTAACAGTAACTGGACCAATACTGTTAATGCAATACATGAGCTAATGCTTTTCATTTTCAAACATTTAGCAATATATACAAATAGAGCAGTGCGCAGATTCCATTTATTTTCCTTGGTTTTGTACATTTATTCACTTGATACTTCACTGCTCTATTTGTGAACTTGAATCAAACACACCAAATAAACCAATTGAGAAATATTAAAACGGGACTTCCCTATAAGTATGAAAAAAAAAAAAAAAAGAAAAAAGAAAGGGAAAAAAAAAGTCTGTATGCATCTGGAAGAACATTTTTCCCTTTAGTGGCCAAACAGCCATTCCATGCTGATTTGCACAATTTTTGAAACTTTTTTTTCAAATTAATGCTCTCCGTACAGAAATGTACCTTGATATATCATGACTGTGACCTTCATAATATCTTCAAATGTTGCTGAAATTGGGTACTTTGAATGACAAAGATTCTTAAAATGTTCAAGAAACCGGTGAGAAAAATTGAGTCTGCAGACCTTTATGTGGAAAGAAGATGTATTTAAGAGGAAGTGGGGAGGACAGTGCACAGATCAGGAGTTTTGGCAATTTAAAGCAGAAATTTGATTTATAAAAGCATGTTATAAACTGAACTATTTTTTGGAACCCATTAAGAAAAATACTATACTGTTTCCACTAGAGATATGACTGTGAAATGGTCTCAGGGACATCAGATACTTATCACCAGGAATAAGACATAGGGCTTTGCATTTCACATAATCTGGAATTGTTTTGAGACAATAAGTGTTACAGAAAGCATCCTAATGACATGTTGCATTTAGCTAATGGAACCAAGCCCATTAGCAAAACCAGTCACTGCACAAATTTATATGCCACTTAATGCTTCTTCTCAGCTGTGGGTGGGTACAGTGAAGAATTTACTTTCCTAGCGGAAACAAAGAACAGCATCATTTTATTGCTGTAAGGGAATGGAACCCACAGTATAAAATCAAAATTGGGTATAACTGGAAGTTGGCCCTGGTAGAGGTATTTCCTTCCACTAAAAGGCAGAAACATTTCGTTCTCCCCCTTTAACTGTCAGAAAGCTGAAAACGTCTGAGGGCTTATCTACACAAAGAAGACACAGTTCAGAAAGCTGTGACATGAAGCTGCACTAGATCTGTAAACACTCTTTGTCTATTTTGGCCACCAAATAGTCTACTCGATTTGAAAATCACAGTAGCAAATGTAATTTAGGGTAGGAGCCAACAAGTTTCCACAACAAAAGCTGGCAAGGAAAGAACAGACTAATAGCTGTCAGGGAAGTAATTACCTACTCTGTTTGCTCTTACCTTAGAGTAAAGGTAATGACCTAATTATCCTATGGGCAGAGACACCTTGGGTTACCTGTACATGGAAAATAAATGCAGAATAACTAGTGACTATAAATTTCAATACTATTTTATGGCACAATAGCCAAGCCCTGTGAATACAAAAAGCTGATCTATATTCTAATCCTAGCTCCTTGCTACAAAACCTAGTGAAAAGACTGACTTTCTCTGTTTGTCAAAATATGGTATTCCTATTCTTTTTGTTATGGACTGGTTTGGAGATAATATTGCAGTGATAAAATACAGAGTTTACAATTCCAGCTAATTATTCAACTGAACTCAAAAAGTGAATTTTACCTATGGAAAGATATAGTTAAGGACATGAGTAGCTTATGAAATGAACAGAGATTTAAACATCGGGAATGTTTATCTTAAAAGCTGACTAATAGCATCCACAATAACGGTACCTCCAAATTATACATGGTGTTGTAAAGCAGAAGGTGATACATAAAATGAATGAAAGAAAACATTCTTTTGAATTAAGAGGACAGATGTAAAACAAAAAATAAAAGCCCTTCTTCTTCAGGCTGCATAATTAAAAGATGGAACTTTTATCATGTACTACAGCTTGGGCTTGGGCTTAAATTCAGTCTGGAAAAGGGAATGTTTAGATGTGTCGATAGGAGATAATTTAGGCTGTGTGTGGTACTTAGTGTAATTTTTCATACGAATTTTGCCAGAGCAGAAATCACTAGCTGATTTTGTGTAGAACAAATCTTTTCAGAGAAATATACCTTCCAGTACATTCTATTTTACTTTTGGGTAGCAGAGGAGATATCCACTTTTCTATGAAGTACCTGCTGCAGAGAGTTGACAGCAACAGAATGGAGGGCAAAGAGTCCCAGTATTCAATTCTTGTATTTCTCTAATCTGTTGAAATGCATAGTTCCTAAAAAGCTTTGCTTTTGCACAGTTCACTCATAATAGCAGAACAATATACCCACAGATGTTCAGGAGTAATTGTTTGTAGCACAGTAGCTACAAACACACACACACAGCTAAACAAAATTGCCACAAAATTCTGTGAGAATGTACATACATATATATAAATGGAAATTATATAAAATTATACAGTACATAGTCTTAAATGCTATGCCAGGTACATAAATATGCATGTATATATGTACATTTAGTTATCTGCTTCCATGAATATTTATAAAATCTCATAAACCCAGAATATTCTTCATGCCACATAATTAAAGACTTTCCACTCTCTGAAAGGACTCAGGAAATTGGTGGCCCTACATCTACATAGTACTGAAAACACATCTGAATAAGACTCAAATAATGAGCTTTTCAACTTCTGATGACCCAAGAAGAAACTGAAGAGAAATACAAGATGTCACAGTTGATACCATCTTCTCTATCCCTTTCACATTACAAATCTGTCTCTTTGAGTCAGTTTGTTGCCTGGAGAGGAACAGAAATTCCTCCAAGAGCTAGACATGAACAAGACAGCACAACTTAAGGGAAAAAAAATATTTAACACATATTCCAGTGAGTGAAGGTTGTCAGCTTCAGACATCTCATCATTTACAGCTCTGCCCTTCAAATAGAGCTATTTGTCCTTTACATGATAATAGTAAGATGCAGACAAAGAAAAAGGGGGAAATCACTAACTTTTAAGTATTTTCAAACATAATCAAGTTTGATGCTAAACTAAAACTCATAATTTTACAATCTAAGTAGTTGCTGCTGAAAAAAAAACAACAAACGAAACACAAGTGTCGTCATTAATATTGAATAGTCTGCAATTTTAATCAAGTACTGTATGACAATACCATATTTTTGGATCACAGATCTAACTTGAAGAATCTTGAAGAAAACTCCTATAAATATGCTCACGCTCAGATTTCCAGGGATTAGCTTTCCTAATAGCTAACTTTTCTGGAGTAATTCACCTTATGAAAGTTCGGAAACTAACAAACACAACAAACAAACAAAAACTTAAACACACACACATACAAACTCAGCTTCAGTATTCTTAGCGATTCTGAATTAATATATATAAGAAAGGTGGAAGGGAGGTAAAGTGAAAGCAGTTTCCCTAATCAGGGTGTACTATGTTGCAGATAGCTTGAAAGCCATCCTCCCAGCTATAGCAGGGAAGCTGCACAGGAGAAAGTAATGCTACAGACTTCTTTTTAAAAAGTCTAATATGCTTTCTTCATGCTCTTTCCCTGACTGTCCTCTGAATGAAAATTGTGCCCATTCAAATAGTAAAACATCATCAGGGAAAGGAGTTTTGGTTTGACTCAATATGTTTCAAGAAAAAGAAAAAGAAAAAAAAAAAAGACCACAGTAAATGGCTAGTTTTCAGTGTACAGATTGGAAGAATGCAGAAATCATTTCTTTGTGCTTTTCATCACCAAAATGTGGTGCCATATTAAATGGACCTAGAAGACATACCACAGCTTTAAAGAACGGTATCTCAACAGAGCTACAAAAAAGTAGTGAGTGCTGCAGTTGAAGGGAGCAGCTATTTGTCTAAAAGTCCCTCTCCAAAAATCCCGACTCAATTAAATTTGCTTCCTATCACGGTATAATAGGTCAAGCTAATTTAAGTTGGGGCTCTTTTAAGTAAATAAGTTCTTCAGATCAAAGACTGACACAGATTTTGCTTTGTTACTACTGAGGATGACTGCGTTAAATAAAAAGAGGTAAGGTGAAAGAGGACATTTAATATCTTCTTAATATGTTTTGACACCTGTGCGGCAAACTCCAGGCTCAAGTCTGGGACAGAACACAAGACATCTGATTCCTTCCCCACAGCTGACAGCTGCGCTTACCAAAGGCTACTTGGCTTTACAAGCTTACTTCTAGTGTGGAATAGCAAGGAACAAAATGGATACTTTTCTGTTTTAAAACAACTTGAAACCATTGAGGAAAAGGTGTGGAGAGGGGAGGATTGACTAGAATTATGCACCTGATGAAAAAGAATATTGGAGAATATTTTAGTGCTCTTAAGGATTACAAGAGATCAGTAGCAGAAGAAAAAACAAAGGCAAATGGAGTAGCAACAGTAGAAGGATGGTAGGGAAAGGAGATCAGAAATTTGCAGTGTTGAGGTTCTTTAAATCCCAGTCAGCCCAAGGGGACAGCCACCATTTCTGTTTTTCCTTACTTTATTACAAACTTTCCCTATTCCTTTATTCTTTTTGCAGATATTCAGTCACTGAGACTGAGTCCCTTTGGCAGAATAAAAAAACATAAAATCTTACATGTAAGAAGGAATAATCCCACACAGCTCCTTCTTAATTAGGCTCCAAACAGATCACACCAGATACATAGACAAACAAATGAGAAGATTTACTTAGAAGAAACCAAGTTTCAGTCTACCAACATATCTTCTGCCAGAAAAGGGAAAGAGAGAAATGATCATGTTATTTCTCTGGCATAGAACTCTGGCATAGAAAACAAGGAAAGAACTATTTTTTCTAGCCTTTCAGAAGAGAAGAAAAAAAAAAAAAAGCAAAATCAAAACCAAACTAACTGCACCTAAAACGGTTAAAGAATCAGATGAATGGTTACCAAATTTGGAAGCAGATGGTGTCATAAAGACTGAAATCAAAGCAGGTAAAAGTAGCTATGATGACAATCAAGAATGAGACCAGAGAAAAGATGAAAGGCTGTTGTTTTGGTTTTATCTTCCTTGCTCTTTTATCATTACAGTTTAAAGAAAAAAGGACATCTCATGGCCTTCCTAGCAAGTACGTGTAACATATTCTACCATAAATGGTGGAATCACACTACTTACAAGTTAACAAAACTGTTGTGCTGCTACACGAAGGTTAATGTATGACTGTTAAACTATTTTGTCCATTTATTAGTATTAGGAAGTTATTACATCATAGTAAAAATCTAATGGTAGGCCATGCTTTAAATCTAGCATTAATAATGGTTGCCAGTTTATAGATAATTTAAACTGAGAACACTAAAATTTTCTCTCAATCATATATTTAATGATATGATACTACTTCCTCTTAGATTGCTGTGTATTGTGCATGACATTATCTACTATTATGTCACTTTGCCAAACTTCTTATGAATCCAGATCTTTGGTCCTTAAATATGCTCTGTTTAATTCTTCTAAATGATCTGAAAGGGAAGAGAACTGATGGGTAAACAGGCTGCAGTACTCTAAGACACATGACTAGCGAGCACGCCCAGGGATACAACACAGTTCTTCACATTCTTTTGCAAAGTAAGAATACTGCTATCTAGGTTGTTTGAGAAAAGTACTGATAATAGAGAGTTTTAATCACAAAATTTGTAAAAATCCATCATGCTGATATTGCCCTACTATGAGTAAAACAGCTCCGAAGTTCAAGTTGAGGATGCGAGTATAAAGTAATAGAAAGCATTTGAATTGTTACCAATGGAGAGATCATCTACGTTTCCACATTAGGAAGAGTTAGCATTTTCTTGTAAGTAAACAAGTATAGCGAATGTGATGAATATATTTTTTTCCTATTTGAAGAAATCAGATCACAAGATTTGATCACAAGGGGAGATGAGAAAGTCAATATCATTTGGCCTACAATTGCTAAAAGAATTCATTTCAAGACATAACCTTCACTTATCTCTCACAAAGGCCCATAAATGACAGTCGTGTTTGCCATCAGACTGCTGATAAATCCCATCTGTTCACCAGTCCTGTAACACTACCTAGATTTAGCACTGAAATTAGATAGATTTTGTCCTTCAAGTGGTACATACAACACTTACTGCACCAGAGCAACAACTTTATACCAGTGTGCTCCAGCTAATCTGGTCATCACCAATAAAAACATGGAAATATGGTAACAGAGTTTGGCTGACACGGTGAAGAGGGTATATACCAGGTTTCCTGGTCTTTACAGGTTTAAGTTTGTTCCTTAAAACACTTTTTTTTTTTTCCCTGTGTTACAAGCTTTTCATTTCTGTTCTAGAGAGCTTTGAGTATGGATTAACTCACACTTCTAGGAGAATTCAAGGTAGCAGTGACAACCTCTGCTCCAAGCAGTTTATCTCAGCAATACCTAGACTCTCAGGTAACATTCTGGCAGCTGTTGTAAGCAACAGCTAATCTGGTGTTTGTATTTATCTTTTCCTTCAGAAAGAAAAATATTCTCAACAGGCTGTTGGCATGAACATTTGATGAATGTTAAAATAAAACAGACTGCATTTGTTCTGTATATAGAATCATGAGAACTGCTTTACCAATTAAAACCAATATATGCACCTCCACAACCCACAACTCACAAGCTGACAGTGAGAAGTGACTACTGAAAAAAAAAAAAAAACAAAAACAAAAACCAAAACAAGCAGAAAAACCCACAACAGATCCAGTTTAACAATCTTCCTCCATTTTTACACGTTCTTTTCATTAATATAGATGAGGCCTAAGGTTATGAAAACTGTGGGAGAAGTAAAACTTAATTGTGCCTGGGCAATATCTCCTGGAAAAGACTTCATTTTAGAAGAAATACAAACAGCTCTTTAACTTTCATACGAACACTTTCAAATTCTGTAAGGTCTTGTCATGTAAAATCCCTCTGCTGCTAATTATCGGAATAGTTTGTTAGCTGGTTAATCCAAACCTTCAGAGGACTTTTTATTTTTTTTTGGAGGGTTGGGTAGGGCAGACATGAGTTTTAGTGAGATAGAATGTCCTCTGAAATTTACTCCAAGGGTCTTCCAATTTTCTTCCTAGATTTTAGTGCTAAAACTTAAATTAGCCAAACATATTATTGCTCTAAGGAAGTAAGGCAACCCTCTCAAAAGAGGCTAAAGCCAACATTTGTAAAGTTAGAAGCCTAAAGATCAGTAGCATTGCTCATTAATTGGCCTGAGCTTTTCATTCTTCATGGACAGGTCTGACAGTTTAATAAACTAGTGAAAAGCAAAATATTTAAACTATTTTTAATGCCCCCCTTTTTAGTCAAATTTAGAATTTCCTCTTTTTAGTGAACTTGTAAAGAAAGTGGATCCTGTTGCGTCCAATGGACAGATTTCTTTTTTCAGATAAATATTTTGATGCAAGATACATATAATGTATATTCTTTCTCTACTATTATGTGCAACAGCATTTGAAGAATTTTTACATGAAAACAGGATACTCTTCTAAAGACCTCATCTACTGCTGATGTCTTTAACTACTTGAAATTGCAACAATACTCTTATGGAAGCATACATATTTCCACAACAACCATTTTAATGACTTGTATTTGGTGAAAAATAAAAGACCAACACTTAAAAATGCAAAGTATCATTTTCATTTAAATAACCCTGTAATTAAAATAATGTAGAACTGAAACTTCAGAATGCATATGCTTATACAATCAGAAGAGTCAGTAAATATAATGATAATTTTTCTGTCTGCTACAAAGTCTCAGAACATTGCCTGAGTGAACAGACTTTCTGTGTTACAAAGGAATACTCAGACTGAAAGAAAAGCTCCTTTACTCATCAACCGTTGAACTACTATTTCAACTTTATGGTAAAGAAAACCACAAATCTAGCAATATTTTGCTTCTTCAAAAGGGAAAGGAAAGGAGTGGAAGTAAAGTAGAAATTAGGAAGGACCTGATGATATTTCTTTCAGTCCTCAGTCCATGTCATGAAAAACAGCGTGTGCACATGTATTTTACTGCAGTGTACTTCAGAGTCCACTTCATGACACGAGTGCCTATGGGACAAGTTTGCAGTGTTGTACTTCTGGCCTTTAGTAGACTTAACATGTTACCTGAAGCATCTGACTTAATGCCAATGTTGTTTTCCTTTACTGTGCTACAAAAAAAGACAAAGTACTACCTAACTACAGCACAGTCCTGTGAGGCTGAAATATTCAGTAAGTGATCTACATCTTTTAGACCTTCATCTGAAGGTGTTGAGAAACTTATGTAACTCACACTGCAAAACAAATGAGACATTATTTAAAGACAAAACTACTACCATTTTAGCTAAGCCCACAGTTCACTAGCTCTTTACTAGAACACCTATATAATGAAGCTTTACTATCATTTAGATTATTGTAACTAAAATTCAGCTTTTGAAGCTCTATTGCAACCCTTGCAATATTTCCCTTAGTAGTATTTTCTATTTTAAACATCTGTTAAAAATAAGTAGCATTAACTTAATAACTTAATGAGATAATCTAGCTGGGCTCTTTTGAAATTAATCAAACAAATTAGCATTATGGACTTTTAACAGAGACTGAGAAGAGCTGATTAAAGTACAATAAATGAAAGTAACAGGCACATCTGTAAAGGGGTACAGAGCATGGAGCTGACAGGCTTCCATGGTGCAAAGCACATTTAGGGTTGTACAGCTGCCATGTGCTTATCAACTGAGAAAGGAAGGTCCTATTCCATCAAATGAGGTATACTTTGAATAAAGTAATTGTCAAAATAAAAGCATTTCCTCCCTTCCTGCACCTTTCTCTGTCAATGAGGATGTCGCATAATTACATAATGATGAATGACTGAAACATGCTGTTCCCAGACATCCATAATGACTAAGTGCTGTGCTGATCCTACAGTACTGTAATGTGCTTCTGTATTCAGTCAGTGGAACAAAACAGCAGGGCAATGTTAATTAAATACAGATGTAGTGAATATTTACCTGACACATTAATTCTTGATTTAAAATAAAAAATCAATGTGTTACAATTACATTCAACGACTGATCAGTAATGCAAATTCTCAAGAGACAAAGCTTGTAGATAATAGAGATAGTAGACAAACAGCAACCAGAAATTTCAAAATGTCATCAAATTCAAATTGTATTAGCATTCAAAATTCCATTTGGTCTGCAAATATGAAACACAGAAGTAAAATCTCAAGACATTTCCAGTTACTCCTGGTTAATAATTGGTAGAAGTACTATTGGGAAGGTACCTTTCTTGCTCCCTGTACTTCACATGTGCAGTTCCATTCATTCTTGGCTCTTCTCACAATGATAAAAAAACAAAGATAAAAACTAGGAGAGACAATTATAATTCATTTAAAAAAAGATTTTGATTCAAATAAAATAAAAATGAAGAAACAAGAAGAGCCAAAAAAAGAAAAAAAAAGAAAAATGAATGAAGTCGAATGAAGATTGAACGTTATGTGTTCACCGATCTCTCTAGATTTCCTGTTTGCATTGTTATTTCACTTTAGAGGACAAAATTACTGGAGAAGGTTCCATTTGACTTGTGCTATGTAGGAGACCTGATACTTAAAACGTTATATTTCTTCAACTTTAATCTCTCATTACACTGTTACACCATTTGATATATGGCAGTCTCCTTAATTGCTATTGTAACTTCCACTCTTCTTGAGAGAAAGGAGAAGGGATGATGGGAGAAGAACTGGGAGGTGGGAGAACTTCTGCTCTTCTTAGGTGCTGAAGTTCTCCTGTCTTCCAATTCTTCTCCCATCATCCCTTCTTTCAGGTTTCTCATTTAGCTTTTGTTTCCCTTCTTCACCCACCTTCATTCACAAGCAGTTCTAAAATATGAGAACAGATGTCCCTGATCCATCTACAGTTTGGTATGCTGATACCTTCTCCCACCTTTTTTCTCCCTCATGTTGAGTCCTTTTTTATCAGAGCACAGAGAGCCTATCTGTTTGTTACTCTTGCACAGGGACCACCAAAGCCAGTTCCAGTTTTTACAGGGTATTGTGTGCTACTGCACAATGGCTAATGACAATAGAGGAAGGAAAATGAGGGATTTTTTTTTCATAGAAATTATTTAGAGATTAGAACTCTACACAAGAAAACTGAATGCTAACCCTCTCAACTGAACACACATGGCTTAGTGCTGCATGAGCATTCAAGCCCAAACAAGTTTAGAAAGAAGAGAGAATATTTCGCTGAAGGGCTGTTGAAAGGACTTTTTGAAAGTTTGAGCTACCCAGTTCCTGGGAGCTGTTTCAAAAACACGGTTTTGTCCAAAATGTCCCCTGATATTTAGGAGGAAAGAATATACAGCAGAAGAGCCGAATGTATCAGGTCAGGAGGATAAGGTTCAAAATACAACAGAACTATGCATCTCTACATCAAATATTTATGCATTTGAATGCCAGACAGTAATTCTGAATGCTGGCTTGTCAGGCTGTCATTAGTGATGCTACAGTGGTACCTGACAGCTACTGCAGATTCTGAAAATCTGAAATGTACCTCAGAATTTTTATCTCCAGTGGTAACATTCAACATATTCAAGAAAACTGTTCAAATCGAAAAAAATGCAAAGCATACAGATACTTGTGCAGTATCCAAAAAGTGCACCAAAAAGTAGATTAGATTGCACACAGAATTAACACTGGTTACTGAAGGTCCCACGTCATCTCACACAAACACCTGAAGTAAATAGCATTTGGTGCAGTATGCAGCCTCTCCCCAGAGTTAATATAGCATAACCAAGAACTAGATTTGAAATTCCTAAATGAATTGAACTTCTTAAATACAATTAAGAAAGAGTTTTAGTAACATGCAACTTTGTGACATGCTTTGCTGGTTGATCACTTCTATACTGTGATTATACTTTTGTAAGCTGGATCCAAAACACTCTTTTTATATTGCTGATATTACTCCCCCTACTTATTCACTTAAATTTACTATATATAACAGCAGAAATCACATTACCTTGAAGAGATTTGGGAGGTTACAAATCTGAATCAATTTCATTACCATAAATAAATGTCAAATGGCTGAAATATATTTTCTCTGATTAAACTGTCAAGGACAAGAACATGCAGAAAGAGTGAATCTTTTTTTTTTTTTTTTCATTCCTGTTATAGTAAGAAAAGGAGGAAAAGAGTGAAGAATAAGAGAATATTTTACAAGAGATCTCTGCATAAAATCGAAGTGAATCGATAAACCCTAGAGACAAAAAGATGACCTAGCTGCCTCCTTTATTAGTAACTAAATAATTCCGTTTGTGGAAAAAAAAATCTGAATGTCTGGTATACTTAGTGCTCACAACTTGAAGCACACCGTGCTATCTTCAAACCTTTTCCTTCTCTTTTCAGTTTAAGAAAAAAACACATGTGTATTCACTTTCCAGTGTATCCCAACTAAAATACAGAAAACTACATCTTCGCACTAGGTGTGCTTAGAGAATTCATTCCCTAGAAGTGGAGAATGTGGAGAAAGTACTTCCAAAGTATGGTGTTTATAAATTATTCCTACTGCTTTAGAATCTGGGAGCCCTCTAGAAATATCACTTTTGACTATAATGGAGTTTGAGATAAGATGCTCAGTGTGTTACTAGTTGGGGTCTCAAAAAAAAGACAATTTTACTCTGCATTTTTATCACCAGGTAAAGCAATAAACACTATTAAAAAATTCCATTTCAAGCATAGTATATACTTTTACATGTCTTAAATAAAGAACTGTAGGTGAATGTGATTAAGTGGTAATATTCATTTTGAAATTCAGTGCAGAAATTCAGAGACATGATTTCTAGCGGCAATTTAACAATTGTGAATGAGACATTTTTATACAGTTCATGTAAATATATGTCATCCCAAACATTATTCATTCTTGTGGGTTTAGCTTCTGGAAAATACAAGTATTATGAGCACTGTTCATTAGTGTCAAAACACAAGTATACTTTAAATATTCTTCTCATGCATTATGTATAAGAAGGAGTGGACTGACAGAATGTCAGAAGTAAATGGATTGGACATAACAGTTTAGGGTTAACTAAAGGAGATGTAGCCCTTCAAACTGGAACTATCTCCAACTCACCTGTTCTTGAAATCAAAATTGGCAAAATACAGTTACATTAAGTCAATAAATACAGTCAGTTGGGGTTATTTCCCAAATATTGTCTCTGGTCTAAACCTTGAATCATGTCGTTTTGTAAAAAAAAACCACTCTGAACAGTACAGGCAGCACAGGATGGTACAATGCCATACTATGGAAAAAGATGTGTTTACTGAATGACAGGAGTGGTAGCTCCCATCTGTGGTCTCAGCCCCAAGGCAGCCTGCCAAAGACAGTGATTAGTTTGTCAGAGACGAAACACCCAATGGCTGCTTTTACAGTTGCATCTTCTGTGATCAGGTATGCTTCCTGTCCCAGCTATGCAGCTCCCTGATCATAAAAGAACTGCATTTCCTTGAGCTGATTAGAGAAGTGCCTTTGTCAAACTTGAAAAGGTTAGACTTAGATGCACGCAACTTTTGCACAAACTTTGCTTTGGGCTGAGGGCATTAATACAACTAGAGCTGGATTGGTGTTATTAGACTAATACATGCACTGAATTACTTCTGAGTTAGTATAGTATGATATGGCTATATTGATTTTTCAGATGTGCCTTCTAGGTCATTTCTCAGTTTGGATTTCCAATCTTTATTTTGCTTCCTGTTTTATTATGCAGGTTGTGCTCAGTCCCTGCTGTTCACTTGCATCTCTGCCTGAAACTGTGTACAAGGTAACACACACGAAGGTTTGAACTTGGCATGCAAAACCGGCCCTGTGGAAAACGATCAATCACCTTGCTAGCCCAGTATCTGTCTCCACCAGCAATCCCCACAACACAGCAAACAGCAGTGAAAATGAAACAACAAAACCCTTCCTGTGTTAGCCCTCTCCTACAATATCAGACAAGAAAAGGGAAAGAAACTTTCAAGTCTTACTGCAGGTAACTGAAATGCCTAAAGTCAGTGTAACAATATAGCGCAGTTACCATACCAAAAAAAAAAAAAAAAAAAAGAAAAAAAAGGATGTAAGTGAACAGTTAAATGCATAATATAAGAGAAAATAAAAAAAAAAAATAAAATGTTTCTTTCAGTAGAGAATAAACTGTGGCTTGGGCATCTCTTGGTTGATCTCATTGACTTTGCTTTGAACAACCTTCATGAGTGTGATTATTCCTATGATCCACCTCAGTATTCCCTGTGGTGCTCATGAATGTTAGGGTAAAGGGGTCAAAAGAGAAGCAGTAAAGTCAAGCACTAGTAAGGGGAGAGGAAAGGTGTCTTAATATTTTTTTCTCACTATCATCATCTATTTTAATTGGCAATAAATAATTTTTCCCAAGAAGAGTCTGTTTTACCCACAATAATAAGTGATATCTCCATATTTCAACCCATGAGCTTTCTCATACTATTTTCTTCTCTTCCACCAGTAGGAGAGTGGGCAGCAGAGAGGGAATTTGCAGTTAGCTTAGGTTATGACACCAAAACAATGAGCAGCTGGGAAAACTGTGGCACTTAATCTGAGCTTGAAAATCCTACTGGACTTTCCTCAACTCGGACAGAACAGAAATGCAAATCTCTCTGCTGCACTCTGAAGCTTGTCATTCTGTACACTCAACATGTGGGATACTCTACTTGCTTAGTGGCCCAGTAACTAGGAACCTGACAATACAATGAAGGAAATATTGTTATAATGATTGCTGTGCCCATCATACAGATTAGAAAACAAAAAGTTGAATTTTCAATAGCACTAGAGTGTTTTCAGATAGCTGTCTGTGGAATGACTGGGAATAAAATCTTTCCCAAAGCTCTGATCAGAGCTATAAAAAAGTTAGCCATCCTTTCCCTTAAATAATGGGTTAATATTACAGTTTATGTCATTGCTAATGAATATTGCCAATGCCAGATTTGGCTTCAAAAATTTCCATCAAGTAAAAAGTGAGTACAATTCTGGCAAAAACCAAACCAAAAAAAAAAAAAAAAAAAAAAGATGATATCATTCATTTTTCAAGTCCTATGCATTAGAGAACTTAAAGTAGACTAGAAAATCAAGCTGCAAATTTAAGGCAGAAAAAAGTAGTTTGAGAAATCTTTGTTAACTCCAAGGACAGGAATGAATTGTACTTGCCACTTGTAAATAATGAGAACACTTCTGTCTCATGAAGATTAAATTTTCTGAGGGAAAATTATTAGACATTTCCTGTAGGTGAAAATTAAGAAAAGTAAAAATTAAATAGCAAGAATAAATGCTGCACACATCAGACAGCATCATTTCTTTGTTACTCTCAAGGAATAAATACACAAGGTTGAAGTTGCAGATCTGATTGAAAATGGCGCAAACTATTTTCTGAAAATTAATTCAATAATGCATAATAATCTGCATATATCACAGAACTAGGGAAGAAATGCAAGTAGGTTTAAAAAAATCCAGCTGTTTAGAAACTACAGTGTTTTTGGAAGGATTTATTGAAAGAAAATAAAAACAGAAAATATTACTCAAGGATAGTTTTTCCAGGTAAGTTTTCTGCTTAATGAATTAGCAGACTAATAATTCAGCTTTTAAGGCTTTTGGCAATGCAAGTTATCTAAGACAGAAAGAGAAACATCTGCACTTTGAACAACTTGCATTTAAAATGTCTTAGCCTCATTAAAAATAATAATAATAATAAATATATATATAATATACATAATGTCTGAAGAACTTCGTAAGGCATTCTAATTGCATATTACCATGAAGGAATATATTGGAATGGCCATACAGATAAATAAAAATGATGCAGTCTTTTTATACTCAGCAATGCTGAAAAAACAGAAGTGATTGTTAGAGCCAATTAGACTACACTGGTTTGAAATGAAAGGGTGAGTGCTGCCTTTATTAATGACAACACTTCTTCTGTGACTGAATAAAAATCACAGATTTTAACAACTATGTGAACTAAGATCGAATGTACACCAGTTTTAAGGACCTTCATTTTAAACCTTATTAGAAAACCTGACCTTCTAGCAATAGAGCAGCTTTCCTGGGACAGATTTAACAACTGTTAAAATTATCGAGATTCCTGATCCCTCACTGGCTAAGGGGATAAAAGGATATGCCAAATATTCAGTATAAAGTGATAGCTGTACTTTCTGATTAACAATCCATAAATGCCTGATTTTGGAATATGATATTTGGGTGCATACCAAAGTAAGATTGCACACAATGTTTTACTGTCTCTTATGCATGGATTTCTTTCTTAAGTACGTAACTGTATCTTTTTCTCCAAAAATACGTCTGCTTTTTTTTTTTTTTTTTTTTTTTTACAAAGAGAATAACATGCATTCTTGTATTCTATTCTCTTTAACTATAAAGAATACTTCAGGAGCTCAAAGGAAATTTATTTTAGAGGGACACACCCATAATAAAACTACAATTCTCAAGATAGGCACATAAATGTGAAGTTCTTACAAAATATATCAGAGTCTCTTTTGGAAATGACTCTTCCAAACACTAAGAATTCCGTTAAGGCCGAGACTAAAACTTCTGACTGCTGAGTGACTTTCCAAATGTGTTAAGCATAGTAACCTGAGGCTGAGGAATACCTGATAAAATTTCATGGAGGACAGTGTCTTTTTCTCTGCAGACATTCCCAGCAAACTGTTATGTTCTGGTGCAGGAACTGAGAATTCAGCTCACATAGGATCTGATTCCAGATGGCAAAAGCATACTTCATTTTCAGTGTAATATGGTACTTACATCATTGCCGCTCAAATGCTTTTCTAATTGTGAGGCAAAACTCAAACCTTTTTAATAATAATTCAAAGAGGGCACTCACAAGATTCTGTCCAGCACTGAAATAATGTTGTGGACAACCTATGAAAACTGACTCAAATATAGAACTTGAAAGAAAAGCCTGTTTGCTGAATAGCTTCTACAATTAGCTGAGCAAAAAGATGTCTGTAAAAGATCACAGTCCACACCCTCTACATTTACTGGACCCCCCTTAAAATGTCCTTTTTTAGTACCATCAAGGAGACAAAGAAGAGTAAAGGGATCATGGAAATTTACACTATATCAACTTCACTGATGTAGAGAAATATACAACTGATGATTTCAAGAAACAATGCTACACCCAGGATGAATGGAAGACACAATCATCAACTTCTGTAGATTATTTTGCGAGCAATAAGTCATATCTTGATACATCTTTAAACAATCACTTATCTGCTAGGAAGTCTCTGTGACCAAATGGATAAGCCAACTGAAATAAAAAGACTGACAGTAGACAATAGAAAAAAAAAAACATAGAAGATCTCGTTGTATGACAAAGTTAGCTTCAGTGAATAATCAAGAATTTCTAGAAACACTTTCAGAACAGGAGAATATAATCTAGTTGCATAATACACTTTCTAGAGGTTTACAGCAGGAGATTTTTCAATACCAAAAAGCATCTGCTTTTCAGCTTCTCAGGTGGAGGTAATGGAGTTACACTGACAAAAATGAGCGTAAGGGGAAAATATGGTGACAGAGTGGGGGTTTTGTGTCAGAGGATCAAGGGCCACAAACTGTTTCAAAACTATTACTTTCCGGGCTTGTAGATTGAATCATCTACAGCTTGGGTAATCTGTTCTGTGTTGCCTTGAACATTAATTCAGACAGGAAGGGAACTGAAGGAAACATGTATGTCTTAACTCCCTTCAATGAAATTAAGAATACATCTTAGACATCCAAGAAACAGTATAGTTCTGATACAGAATTTTCTTGACTTTTTAATGATCCCCAAGGCAAAAAGTGAGTAGCCTCAGAAAAGATCCAACTCTAAAATTATGTTAAAATAATTTAATTCATTTTCACATCTTACACATGATCTAGCATCATAAAAAAAATTCTCTTCAGCAGTTTTCACCTTCGAATAGTCAAACACTAACAGATGTATTTGATGGCCTCCAGAGACAAAATTCATAATTAAAGTATAGTTAAAGGTATCTAATTAGTTGATGTAGAATGACAGCAGTATTACCTATCAGTTAATGGATTTACAATTCTGTAATACATAGTAAAAAGCTCCCCCGCAAGAGATCTTCAATCACACTGCCGTGAACATGTTCAGTTTATAATCCCTGAGCTCTTAGTCCAGTTAAATGGGCTTTCCAGTAATAAAACAAGTGTTTTTAGTCATCCCCTTGCACAAAGCGAGAGAACCAAATGGTTTGCTTCTGCAGACACATTTTAGAATTTTTCAGTGATATGTGTAATAAAAATTACAGTAGCTATATGTGGTATGCAACAAGTGAACAGTGATCTGACTGATGCTGCTTGTTCATTCAGGGGTGAGTTATGAAAAAATATGATGCTTAAAATCATCATATTGACAGTCAGATATACAGAGCAACACTTGTACAATCATATGGAAAGATTTAACAAAGAGCAAGAGCAGAGTAACAAAGCTCCTTCTACAAATGAAGTTCTAGCTACTAAAGAGAGGCTAATTTCAAGTTCAGTTTTGCTCTCGTAAATGCCAAGTACTGAGAGAACCAAATGAATGATATTCACTCTAACTGAACCCTGCAAATCTATGACATCTACAGCGAGGTTGACGGTGTTCATGAGATGATGAAAAGAGCCATACTCTATGAGTCAAGCAGAAAGAGTAATAATAATGTTCTATGTATAATAGCCAAAGTCTCTGTGAAGATATTGGTTGCCATGAAAAGATCTAGAGAAAGGACCCTGATGTGAAAATCTCACTGTTTCGAGTATTAGACATGCTTCAACGTAACAAGTTGGTAGTATCCTGCAGGTCAAATGATGCAATTCTATTTTCCTTGAGCAACTGCATAACTGTTGATGAGGTCATCTTCTGATTGCAAGTTTTCTATTAACAGCAGTTAAATCTTTGGTACCTACTGCTGCTCTCCATCCCCCATTATTTTCTGCAACCATAAGTATTTTAGTGGAGCTCTTTCTTCTGAGAAAAGAATTAACACCAGTTCTAATACACTGGAGACTCAAATATGACTGACACTCCTTAGAGAACCCACTGAAGGAGAACAGGATGAAGGTTTAGAAGGTGGCGAAGTCAAACAATCAGTAACCTCAGGCCAAATTGCCAAGAACATTTGTTTCATGTGACAGATCAACTAAATATATATAAAAAAAATATTTCAGTCTGCTCTTCAGACATTTTTGTTTTCAGGTACATGAATTAATTAAGAGAACAGAACTTTATGGCTATTTCACTCTTCTACAAGCACTGTTTCTCAAACAAAGGGCTGCAAAACTGCTTTATCCGTAAAGAGAAAACAGGAACATCTAAAATAGCCTGCAGATTTTGCAGCCTCCCAGTGTCTCAACTGCAAGAAAGAAGATACAGCAGAATATTGGGATCTGAAAAAATAGAATATCAATATGTATATTTTTCCCCTTTTTAGCTTTGAATAGTTTATGGTCCTCCAGATGAATGGGTTACCTCAACATACAAGCAAACAATGTTTCTGGACTCTGATCACAGACATTTTAAGGATCTGCAATTTCAAGTTGTCTGTCTGTAAGGAGAATACTATCATGCCTAAATGCATTGGAAACTAAATCCAGAAGAAAATAAGTGAGCAAGAATTGCATGGAATAACAGCCCCAGAGCACCCCATAAAGTGCAGCTTAAAACTGCAGCCCAGCTGCAGAAAACTTTTTTTTTTTTTCCCACTAAAGAATCAATATTTGAAGTTTCTTTTTGAGTTTCTTGATCTTCTCAGTAGGTATGGCAGTTCCCAGACAGCAGCAGTTACAGCAAATCTAGTATCTCATCCAGGAGTGCACTCACCTCGATTCCCATGTTGACCCAACCCCCCCCCCCCCCGGTTTATCCTAAAATACATTACGCCAAATTAAACACACTGGATCCAAAAGGCTTGCACTAACAGTCAAGAAAAATGTAGAAGCTGAGTGATGGTGGGAGCTCAAGACTACATGTTATTCAGAGGACTACTCTGGTGGAATAGTCAAAGATGAAGTCAATCTATTTAAAAGCTCCAAGAATGACTAATAGGCATCATGTACCGCTACGCAAATTCATGCTCTTTCTATTGGTAATTTAAGTAGGCTTTCCTGGAAAAAAAACATAGTTTGAGGTCTTTGTGAACACTGGGAATACAGTAGACAATTCTCTTTTTTTTTATTTGCTTCACTGAGAGATGGTGCAAAGGCACATGTTGAGCTGTACTGTGCCAGAAAAGGACTTTCATCAGGATGAAAATCCACAGAATAATTTGAATAAAAAGAGGCCACAGTAAACAGTAAAAAGGTAGATTTGGAACTTATTCTGTGGTATCAAAATGTCAAAAATTGACGACTCTAATGGTTGTGATGAAGTCTATGAGGAATACAGATAGGTCCTCAAGGAAGCACTAAGAGGGCTTCAACAGTAATGAAGAGTGGATGGCACTCTGCATTAGGTAGACACAGAGAACTATTTCCACACAGCAGAATACTGAAAGAAACATATAAGGAACAGTGCACCTCACTCCTCCTAGAACTACAGAACAAGAAGAGGCAAGGAGATTAGAGAAAGTTCCTAACAGTGGCTAACAGCACCAGCACACTTCTCTGCACTGTGAATATACATGTGGATAAATTCTAAAGCGTTCTCTCTTTGTCTGAAAAGAATATTTCTTCCAGTGTTTCTAAAGCCAGTAAGTGAATGTAAATAAGCTTGTAGCAGCCTGTTAAGATTTATCATCTGAAAAGCACAGAACTTGTTGATGCTTTCCTTTACTGCCTCAGAGCATACTGAAAGCAGACTTGGCTTGCCAAAACAAAGGCAAAGCACCATAGCATTCCTTGTGCAAATAGCAAACGCTTCTTCAAAAATAAATCTATATTATTTGGATAAACAATGGAAATGAAAAAAATTGTAATCATAACATAAATATCAATGCAATCCTTGCTCAAAAGCAGTAAATTGTGTAACATGAGCTCTCATGAAATCTGCAACATGCTTCAAGCACCATCTTAGAAAGGACAAGAAATGAATAGGATTTTAACCTGGAAATGAAGTTAAGAACACAATTCAAAGTAGAACGGAAAGCTCATTCTTACTAATTATTTTGTTTCTTTGCTTAAAAACAAATAAATAAATAAGTACATCTGTGCATTTTAATAGCCTCAGCTGGTAAATGCCTTTCTTCTATGTGTTAAAAGTTGAAAAATAATTCTAAACTTCTAGGCCTACAATATTTTTTATTGTTAGTGAGAATATTGCAGATAAAGAGACACAGCTAAGTAATGAATTATAAAGCATCCTCTGAAAAATACAAAAAATTGCTTAAGTATGGCAGCATCAACTACTGCAAACACAAAACCCTTGTAAAGGGAAAAATAATTGTAAAGAAAGTAAAAACTAAAACTAACAGTCATAAATCAGCTAATGGTAGGTAAGTAATAGCTGCTGTCATTTTCTATTTGTTTTTTTAAACACCATTTTATTAGTTAGTCCTAAAAACTTTTAACAATCATCTGTTAACAGCGAACAAAATCAATGAATATTTGGAAAAAAAGGAAGTGAAAAGAGATGCCGCTGAGAGCGAAGACAACATAATCAAATAAATTCCCCTCTTCCTCCAAGAACTGATCACTTCAGCCTATAATGGTGATTATGGGTGTGGGAGAAACAGTAAGATGATAAGACAAATGCCAATAGCGAATAGTTGTTTCTATATGTCAGTATAAATGCTGGAGGATTTTAAATGTTGGAAATGCTGATGCTGGCATCTTATTTTCAGGAACAGACATTCACATTTAGATGAGGGACTTACTTAATGCTTTTAATCTTTTAACCTCAGCAAACAAGTCTCTTTTGTTTATTTACTTGAGCGTTAAACATTTTTTCTTGGAAATGTCACTTGCAAATTTTGTATATTTTGAGCCTATTTTCTGTCTGTCGTTTTTAGCCTTTTGGTATCATTTTTTTCCTTTTTTTTTCTTTTTCTTTTTTTTTTTTCTTTTTAAAGCAGAGTTAGCACGAATAATCATGATTTAATTGAGCAATAAAGATCTTAATATTTTCATGCATCTAAGAAATTTAATAGGCAATGCAGCTCACTGAAATAAAATCAATTCAATGAAGTTTTGCTTTTTCCCTCTCATTGCTTACTGAAGCTTTTATTACCAGCGTGATGCTCATGACGGGTGAAGAACTGACAGCACAGAAGCCTTGTGTCGTCTACATACGCACCAGCTAGGAACAGTTCAAGTGGAAACAACATACAGTTATTCCACTGGTGCAGATGCACTTCACATCTGACCAGATTATGCTCTCTCTTCTAAAGCGAAATGGCCACAGTCAGGTTTCATGTTCATTCAATTTTTTACCCTTATGTGGACTTCCAACTGTGCCAAACTGTGTATGATGGTTCTATAGTGCTCCTGCCAGCATGCCAGCTATGAATCTTCAGACAACTCAGTACGATTTGAACGAGAGCTTCTTAACCTGTATAATCATCTGGTTTTGAATCAGTATTTAAAAGTACTAGGATTTGATACAGAGCTTCCAAAACTGTATAATCTGGTTCTGAATCAGTATTTAGAAGTATTTCCAATACATCTTCAGGGAAAACACTGAATAAGAAAATGCTCATGAACAAATACTAAATGCCTACACAAATTTATAAGCACTGGTCTGACACTTGAATCTGCACCTGGAAAGGTATAATTTACAAGTCTAGCCGTGAGTAAGATGTTTACAATAGCTACAAAGCATAATCCTTTATATGTAATTACAAATCTCTGCCACAGACATTTTTAGCACAGTTTGCAGTGCAACACTATGTCCCAAAACAAAATTCAAAGCTGCCATGCGACATGCAGCTCTTCAGTAAAATCATCCACAACAGTTAGTAAGTTCCTGCTTTCCGGGAAGTGGCTGACCATCTACCTGCCAAAGGGAAATAGTCAATTTTCGTTTTGCATACATGTTTTTATACATGTTTAACCTATAAGTTTTCATACTTTTCCTATTTTCTCTCTTCTTCTGCTGGAGCTGGGGGAGTAAGTAAACAGCTAGTTGAGTTCTTAGCTGCTGGCCAGGGTCAAACCTGGACATGAAGTAGAGAGAGAACCATGTTCTGCCACTGGTAAATAGGCAAGCAATAAAGGCTGAGGTTTCCTAATAGTACTTACGATAATACTCTCATACATCATACTTTAAAGTCGACTGAAATCAGTGAGTGTCATCACTTCTATATATATTTTTTCTTGCAAAAACCTTAACAGTTACATTAACACATGAAGATGGGTGGAGCATGAACATACGTATTACTGAGGTAGAAAATGTCAAGATAAGTGAGTACATTATTCAAGCATATGGCATAAGCAGTATGTCATAGTTTCAGTTCACTTATATGTAGGTTTTATGACATTAAATCTCACATCAGAAAAAAGGTAAATATGTAAAAAGTCAAAGATTAAGGAATGTCACGTATATATTTTTCTAATCAAAATTTTATCTGACATGAGTATATAAATGAAGCTTAAACTTCTCCGCATTTGTGCTGAGTCCTTGTAAAGGAACTATCAAAAGAGACAAGATGGACAAGTTTCTTATTCCTGTTTAATAACATATTACTTGCACTGCTGAGTTCCTCAGAATAGAATAATGAGGCATCCGCCAGGCTCCATACAATTACAGTAAGATACAGAAGATGGGGCAAAAGATTTCACAGTAAAGGAACTGTTTCTCACCCAAGCTCTGACTTGATGCATGACCTTTCATTTTAACCTCTTTGGATTCCAAACTCCTTAATTGCATATTGGTGGTATCAGATGCCGTAAGGGTCTTTAAAATCTATATACACACTGGTTACAGCTGGAACAGAGCTAATTTTCTTTGGAGAGCCTGGCATAATGCTATGTTGTAGCATTAGGAGAAAAACAATGTTGACAACACAGTGATGTTTTAGTTGTTGCTGAGCAGTGCTGCACAGAACCAATGCCTTTTCAGTTTCCTGACAGTAAGGAGCTGGGGAGAAACAAGGAGCTGGGAAGATATACACCAAGACAGCTGACCTAAACTGGACAATGGTATATTCCATACCATGAGACATCACATGAAAAAACATAAAAATTAGAGAAGTTGGTTGGTGGGTGCAGGCTGCTGTTCGGGAACTGGCTGGGCATTGGTCAGAGGGTGGTGAGCAATTGTTCTGTGTATCACCTGTTTTGTATTGTAATTACTATTCTTTATGTTAAACTATTATTGTCTCAATCCACAAGTTCTACCATTTATTTTTTTTTTCCGACTCTTGCCCCCATTCCACTGGGACTGGGGTTGAGAACGAAGACGTGGTGTTTAGCTGCCTGCAGGTTAAATGACAGCAGTCCCTCTGGCACTCAGTGTGGGACTCAAATGATTGGGGTAACAACAGAACTGACCAGAAGGTGTTAAAACAAGACTGTTAAAAGCTACAAACCAACTGAAAAATACATTGACAGCATATGAAGGGGGTTTGAGCTGCTTTGGAAGTGGCTGGTACTGAAGTACAGCTCCTCTTCACAATTTGAATACCTGAGCTGGGCCAGACATTCAAAGTGAGGATCCTCTCCACACATAATGCAAATTGTTAGACTTACACGTGATGTAAATGGTATGGAATAAGGGATTAAATCACAACATGCCTTAAAACTCAAAACCTCAAACTTTGACCCCTAGGTTAACTAACATACAAAAAAAAAAAAAAAAAAAAAAAGGGTTGCACAAGGACATAAACAGGAGTAATGTACTTCCCCTTCAAAATCTCCCAAATTAGGTACTTGCTACATAGAATTAATTGAACTCGCCTCTCTGTGGGATTTCTGAGACATGACACCTGTGCTGAGTGTGAACCAAATGACTATAAGATGTCTTTTATTCTGTCTCTGAAATGCTCTGCAGATATCTATAACAAAATGTAAAGGAAATTCCTCATGAAAACTTAGTGCATCCCAGCCTCCTTATAAGCCAGAAACAATGTTTTTGCTATGCTCTTCTTGCTGACACTGCCCCAGAAAGCTCTTGCAACCCTGACTTTACTGTAGTCTGCACAGCAACAGCCTTGAAATGACATTCTGACACATGGATGCATAGAAAAGAAGATACTTGTCCTGTATCAACATAGTTGTTAGGCAAACTTTTTATTTTCCTTCAAGCTATTACCCTATGTAGTTCTTTTCTGTCCAGATCAACACAGAATCTTTTGACTCTCCAGAGTAAAACAAATAACAGAAGACATTATTTAGATGTCTACATCCTATAGGACCTGCAATCTTAATTAAAAGCAAAGCAAAAACAAACAAACTCTTTATTACTCTTTTAAGATCTTTGTTACTGCACATGAATTGACAAACATGCTTAGCAATACTTCAAAATGAGAAAGGTGCACTGGAGGAAAAAAAATCATTTTTATCTCCTTGAATCTCTTAGGAACAAAACTGCTCACAATGCAAAACCAGAGAAATAGCCATTTAAAAATAAATTCTATCTGCCTGCATCCATCATCCCTTTCTTCTGTTTTTCAAGACTATGGCCTTGAGCTCTGGCTTAATTCATAATGGTAAGTTCATTCATTATTTAATCTCAATTTAATAAATTACTGCTAAATGGTGTTTCTAGTAATTTATTAACACAAAATATTGACTTTACAGGAGGTCATTCTGAACAGTCCGCAGCATTATAACATTTTCTTTCAACTAATATGCATCTACTTCTTCAGACATCTTTTTTTGTTTTTCTACAAGGCAGTATTTTACCAGGAATAAATTTTTGCTTGTTCCATGAGCAACTTAAAACTGGAGAATGGATATTTAGCATTATTACTGCTCATTTTGATATTCACAGAAATGATCCTTCATCAGCTGGGGCTCCATAGAAAGGTAATATTAGATAACTGTCCTAGAATTTCCCTTCACTCTCTTGGATTCCTTGTTAAACTACTCAAGATTTGTTCATTCGACAAATGGGAGTTCAGATCCATTCAGGTTAATCATGTGCAGTGCAATATCAGCTAAACAATTCTTCTGAATCAGATTTTTTTCTGTACGCAGCTGTGGACTATTTGGAACAATGAGAGTCAAACTGTATTGATGCGCAGTTTCTTCCTCAGGGTCATGACAAATGAGAAATTGATAATGTTGATAACCTATGACATTGGCCTCTTCAGGAGAGAGCAGTTACGGAGTCATAGTCTCTCTCTTTTTTTTTTTCAGTTGAGAAATATTTGACTTTATTAGAATAACAACAGTAAATATATGTAGGTGTTGTCCAGTAGTCTACAACTAGAGCACTAGCACTAGAAAATATAAAATGGAAAGAATTAATGACAAAGGAAATAATGGCTAAGATGCTGAGAGGCAATTGATTACAATAAGCAAGTAAGGATATTTTTTTCCATTTAAAATAAATTTTAATATTTGTTACTGGTTCCCAATATGCTACAATGTTACATTAATCCATAGTTTAATGCGACTAACTCTTATGTTACTTTCAGAAAGTCCTATTCTAAATCTATTTAAGGTATCTATCTAGAGTTCTTTGCCAAAAATGATCACATCATCCAGAAGAAACCACCAGTGACTGGCATAAGGTGGATTTCTTATCTGCAGAAAGACACTTTGGACAAAGCTAAGAGAACTACTGATTGCTCCAGACCTAAAGGATAGAGCGGTGCATGCTTGCAGAGTAGCTTTTAGAAGATGACTATTCCAGATAGTAGTACATTGATAACATCAACATATCTACAGAATAGATAAATTAGACTCCCATTTTCACTGATATGAACATAACCTTGCTAGTAAACACTATATTTACTTACAAAAAGTTCAGTAAGATGTAAAAAATGAAAGAGTTAAATATAGTTAGCTGTAAATATCTTACTGATTACAGCTAATCCCATTAGATTTTCTATGTTTCATCATGAATGTCTGTAAAAGGCCAAAATTTTAAGTTGCCATTGTAATAAAAGAGTTTAAAAACACATCGTCTTAGCAACTTGAAAGTTTAAGTGAGGAGAAATAATTCAACAAGTGGAGAAAGTCTCAGAACTACATGTAGCAGATCAAGGAAAAACATTTAATCTAAGGTATATCTGGAATTGTCTCAAATATTTGCAATAAAAGAACATCACCATGACAAGAGGTTAAGGGTAAAGATGTGGTTGAAGGAGGGAACACTGTGGCTGGCCTTCCTTGTTTGTTCATTAACTTGCTGATGAACAAATTTGTTTATGGCAAATTTGTTGATCAATCTGTTGAAATCTAGCAGGTATAAGAGGGCACCTGAGAAAAGCGTGGGTGTGCTTCGTTATTTCTGGATGAGCACTCTCACAGACTGAAAGGACCCCAGTGCTGGAACCTGGACTGGTGATCTCCTTCTACATCAATTTATCTCTTTCTATGTCCCTCCCTCTCTCTCTCTTTCTTTCTTTTCCTTTTATAATTAAGAAAGTAATGCTTATTTCAATTTCTTACAAAGTCACATAGTTTAGCTACACAGATTAGACATATCATTTTAAGAATCCTAGTACTTAGGACATAATTGCAGTACAGAGATTCCCACTAAAACTGATGACCTTGTTTGGACCTTGAGTGACAGTTTCATCTTAATCTAACCAGTTCAGACTTGTGAATCTGATCATTCCTCCTTCCCTTCCCAGGCGAGGCATGACACACCCTTCTGCCCAAACAAAATGTTCTAATTGGTCAAATATCTGATTTAAAATATAATCTCACAGCAATGTTTTCTCACCCTGTCAGAATGAATTATTTAGACTGCTAGGAAAACCAGGTATCCTCAGAGCTTAGACATATCAGATTGCAGAAGTTATATTCCTTACATATAATTCCCCCTGCTATAATTAGAAATGAACTAAAAATCACATCAAGAATGATGTCCATTCTATTCACCAAGAACTCTGACGAATAACTGGATATTATATTACAGCTTTGTAACTTGTTTTTTTCCTTTTCTTTTTATAAATCTTTGCTTCAACTACAATTACTACAAACTCCAACCGAATGACTTCCAGTGGTGTGACCAAGTCCTTATTTTAAAACAGAAATTATACTTGCAAAGTTAATTGTGTACACATATGCCTAATTGCAGTAACAGCTGGAGAACTTGCACTTTAGAGGAAATTCTAAGTATCAGTGCTGAAGAATTTAGACATAGGTCGATTTTTTTTTTTTTTTTATATATAGCAGTGGTAAACGTGCACAAATCACTAATTCTACTTGATACAATTAACTTTTTTGTTTGTTTTGCTTGTTGTTCTGGACCTCTAAGCTTACCACATTTTGACATTTAGTAATAAAATTGGATTGGGTGACTTAGCTGATATGCTATGCATACCTCAAAGACTAATCGCTTTGCCAGAGTGCTCTTAGTGTCAACTGTGAGAATGAAATTTAAAGCTTTACTATCTTCTATCACACAGGCAGAACTGAGAAAGAAGCACCTTGAGGGCAGTCAGTGTCTTATAGAAGTCAAGTACCTCTGGAAGTGAAGTGTTCCTAATGAATGTTGCGGAATTCAGCAGAGAAACTGTCCCCTGGTGATAATAAAAAGATTAAGTAGATAAAATGCAGCAATCAGCAAAATAAAAAATGAATGCCCTGTTTTTTAAACTTGAAAAGAAAATAAAGTTTGGTGATAAAGGACAAACAAAAATCATCAGACTTTTCCTCAAATTTGAGACTTAAAGGATTGCATTCTGGCAACTACTGATATAATGGCTTAAGAATAATTTATCTGATGCATAAAAGTATTTTATGTGAATGTCCAAAAGGTAAAGCCTTTCTCTCCAGCTGTCATATAATCACTTACATCTCATTGCCTTAGAGCTCATAGGAGGGAATGTCTTTTACACTGTCAATTTAGATCCTTTCCCTCTGTTTCCCTCATCCCACCCTCCTCAACAAAACAAATAAAATTTGAAAGGGAGTAAGATGGGAAGCAGTGGCATGTAGCTTCTTCTTTTCTATACAGGGGAAGCTTCTTTTGATTAATCCATAACAAGTCAGGAAGAACAACTGGTTATGCAGAAGTAGAATCTTTGAAGTAACTGCTTTCCACAGTCACCTCTTTTTTGAGGCCTTCATGTCAGAAAGAAACAAGGTGAAAAATTCACACACAGTCTTGAAAACCACATCCAATAACTATAAACATATTAATTATAATTTCAGTTCTGTTAACTTCCTTCCAATTTTTGTTCACATAGCTTTCTGTGAATGTGTAGCTAACAGCAATCAAGTGCACAGACAAGCAGAAAACAGAATCATAGAATTATTTAGGTTGGAAAATACCCTTAAGATCATCAAGTCCAACACTAAACCATGTCTCTTAGTGCAAAGTCCATGTGTCTCTTACACATCACCAGGGATGGAGGCTCCACCTCCTGCTTGGGCAACCCATTCCAATGCCTAACCACCCTTCCATGAAGAATTTTTCCCAGGTATCCAATCTTAAGTTCCCGTAGTGCAACTTCAGACCCTTTCCTTGTGCCCTGTCACTTGTCACCTGAGAAACAGTTCCCCTCAGCTTCCTCCAGAATAAACAGCCTTAGATCCCTCAGCCACTCCTGAGATACTATTTTTTCCAGTTCCTTTCCCTTCTTTTCTCAGTGTTCTTGTAGTGAAGGGTCCCCAAATGAACAGTATTTGAGATAGCTGACTCACTAGTGTGGAAAAGAGAGGGACAATACTTTCAGTTCTCACCAAAGGATTACTAGAATCTTTATGATGTCTACATAAAGTTATCCACTGCAGGTCTACAATAGATAAAAACAAATATTCAAATCGTCCAGAAATACCAAGTTTTCTTTAAAGACAAACATTTACTGCAAGTCTTCCCAAGTACACATATATTCAAATAATCAGTCTCCAGTGACTTCTATTAGCTGGACTGTCCCAGTATCAGATCCGTTCAATTAAACCAGTTTACACTGTAAGAAAAAGAATGCTTCATAATTCAGCTTTTTTGAAGCACTTTCTGAATGCATGAGTGTTTATCATTGTCAATGGCAGCTGTGTCTTTATAATACTGGGAAAGAAGTACTGTGAGACCAATATGTGCACGCATAGATTAAATTATATGATGGCCTATTAGAAGAGCCTATGTCACATAGAATATCAATATCACTTTTGCAATAGAATATGTTTTTTTCAGTCCAAATGTGGAGGAAAAAGAAAAATCAAGATATTTTACATCAATCAATCTTAATATAGCTTGGTGTTGTGGGTGTAGTTAGAATATTAAATCAAGTTATTTCATTATTTATTTCATGAATGGGCAATGAACTAAAATGTTCTAGGAAATAATGAAAATAGCAGTATGACAAAAGTATATATTTAGCAGAGTAGGCAACATGTACAAAAATGTCTGTGACCACAAGGAAACTACCACGATCCCAGAGTTGGGTCACCAGTGCACTTTAAGCTACTCAGAGCAGACAGGGGCTAACAAGCAAACTGATGAACTTCTCTGAAGCCTGGGCACTATTCTGGCTGCTGGCCATGGTTATAAATACATTTCTTGATTCCTTTGCAAGTAGGGTTTTCCCACTTGCAAAATGTTGTAAATAACGTAGGGATTTACAAAGAACTCTACAATAATGCAAAATAGTATGGGTTAAGTTATAGTGTAGTTAAAATCCAAGTATTGCAAAGATTGAGAAAGTATCAGTTGGTAAAATGTTGTCTTCAGCACATTTTGTAACAACAGCTCATTCACCATACATTGAGGAAATGGATTAGGACAGATCTCGGAAATACATACTGTGTAAAAGACTGAAACGAAAATCAGAAATTGTCAAATATTACAATTACTGAGACTTTTATAATAGTGTTGTCATTAAGAGGATGTCTTACATTAATAATGATCGATCAGGTAAGCAAATTGGTCAAAAATGTAAATTCTTTTTAAAACAAAATTTCTCAGTCACTGTTGATTCTGATGAAGTTCAGAAAATCAGTTACATTGAATACATGCATCAATACAAAACAAGCACAATGTCTTAGCATGAGAAAATCCATTATGCTTTCAACCACCGTAACTAGAAGGCAGGTAGTACTTGCTTGCAACTTAGCTTGAAACTGATATGAGCATAATATAGAAAGATTTTCTATTACCTCTTCTAATCATTTATATACAACATGGCAGTAGGATTAAAACGTTGGTTGATTTTCAGGTTCAAGCACTTTCCTAAACCTTGTTGTTTCTCAAATACAGCATTTACCTGTAAACTGATCTGACTTTTATAAATCTATATGTTAAATTGGTAGTATGAAGTAATGAGAATTTTTTTAAGAAACAAAAAAACACACTTACTTTGATACAGATAGTGAGGAACTCTCAAACAAGAATAGACAGCCACTGATATCCAGCCAGAGGCATCACATACATCCAGTGAAGCTATAAGACATTTAACTCCTCTATAGGTTCCTAAATAAAAATAGTCTTTAATGCACCATGAGGATCTTCAGTATTCCTTTAATCCATGTCCAAGCACTCTAAAGAATGAGAATTCCTGTAAAAATTCCAGCCAACAAATTTTTTAAATATTTTAAATATTATTAACAATATATTGCTGAGACAGCAAACATTTAGTTTGTTTGGTTTGTAACTTGAGAAGAAATTAGTAGTATCAAAATGCAGTTAACAATAGCCTTTAGTATATCACACGTAAGTAAATTTAGTAACTTCTGAATAGCTTTGAGTATAATGGGCTGTGACAATAATGATGAGAACACAAAAAATAGCTGCCTCCATGCAACTGTATCCCAGTTTTAAAACGGCAGACTCTTTGTGTTTCAGGACATCTAAGCAATAGGCAAAAATTTGGGATTTTCATGTAACATTTGACATCCTTTTATTTTATTGTCATAGCTGTCAATTTATAAAAAGTTGCTGTCTTTTTTCTATGGAAAGATACATGAGCTGATACAATCAGCTAGAATCTAGACCACTTTGTCTAGGTCAAAGCCTATACACTGACAAAAGAAATACAGGAATTTTCATGGAAAAGAGGGATGATTTTGGCTCTCCATGTTTTCCACCTTCATCTCCCATAGTGTTACTCCTTCAGTCCTCAGTTAATACCTTGCTGTTCTTACCACTTTTGTACCATTTTGTACACAGTTTGCTGCCCAAATTTAAACTTTTTAGGTGTTAATTGTCTAATCAGTGTCCTTTTGTCTTCTCGTTCAGTTGAAATTGAAAACAACCCAGTCAAATGTATTTCTCATGGAATATTCTTCCAGTAAACACAATGCTATTCTTTAAAAGTAGGATGTATTTAAAGAAATGCTCCTGAACACTGAAATTTCAGTCCTTCAGATTTAATTAGATCTCTCAATGATACACTTAACAAATCTGTAACTTTATCAGTTCCAAGCAAAGAAGTTGGTGGTTACTGCTTGCCCTTCATGGATTCCTAACATTAAGAAAGCAATACTAACAAATACAGAAGCCAAATGTATTTAGCCATATGAACATAAATAAATAAATACATAAAAATTAAATAGAATTACAACAGACTCCAGCACATGATGACCCACATGTACAACTCTTTCAGGGCATCAAATTCAGATATTCCTACCAAATGAACTGTGAGTAAAGCACGTAGACTGTCTATTTAAGGTCTTCCACTCTATCACTTACTGTTCAGATTGCAGTAATCTCCTACTTCCAAAGACCTTCACTATAATATATCTTCTTTGGCAATGACTTGATGGTTCAAGGGTAAGTAATAAGACAGTTCAGTACTTTTTATCACCCTATAACTTGTCTGACTACGGTATTTATTTATAGGATAAAGACCAGCTTTCAGTCTAAATTAAATGAGACCAGGCAAAATTCTACCTGCAATGTATCACACGTGATCTCCTTCTGTCAGTGTCAGAAGGAGGCAAAGGACTACAAGACTGTGGGAATCCCTTTTTTCCAGCTCAGAACAAAGGTTTGCTGGCTAATGACAAAAATCTTACAAGTCTTTTCTCACACTGCACACAATCTGTATGCATATCAACAGCAAAAGAAAACTTCGGTTCATGGTATTTTCAGTATGTCAGTTTAAAGGACCAGTGTTTAAGAAACAAACCAACACCGTAGGTTTTAAGAACCATGTTATCTTACTGAAAAGTGTTTTTGAATAATTCTGAGCAGTCAAGACTGTTGTAGTTTAACCCAGCAGGTGGTCAATCCTCACAGTCCTGTGTGTGTCACTTCCCAGCTTTTTGTGCACCCCAAGCTCCTTGCTGGCAGTGCAGAGCAAGAGTCTTTGCCACTGTGCAAGCAATGCCCAGCAACAACTACAGGGTTTTATCAACACTGTTTTCCTCATAAATTCAAAACATAGCATCATATGAATTATAATGAAGAAAATAAACTCTATTCCAGCCGAAACCAGTGCACAGAAATAGAAATTTTGTGCTCAACATCTCTCTAAAGCTGAGCTACTTCAGCAGACAAGCTGTCTCCTCCCACTTTTTTACTATATCTCAGTTACTTCAAACACATTTGTAGAACAGTAAAGGGGCCCAGTAGGACTAGAGATTTTACTTATTCCCATATACAACTTCCCAGTAATGGCAAAACACTTTGTCAGGAATAGACTCAGCTTCTCTAAAACTTCCATACTGCAGATTTTTCTGTAAGGGTTTTGCTGGCCTGTCTTCCCTTATATTTTTGTTTTCCAAAGCAGCAGCTTCACATTCAAGCTTTTTTAACAACATGTGACAGACTTCTACAAACCATGCCACTGATACATGTTAGCAAATAACACATTCCATTTTTGTATTAGAAAATTAGGAAGGTATGGTGAAAGAAGTATTAGAATTAAACACTCATTCTGGTTGAATTAGTAACAATATTGTCCCACAGATAGAAACAAGCTGTAATAAGTATCTCAGCAGAGATGTTGTTTGCTGCTTTCTTTCTTTTTTTTTCTTTTCCCCCAGATACTTCCATAAACATTTGGAAATGCACCCTAACTTTTGAACACGACTAGTATTTTCTGACTTCCTAGGTCTGAATACCATTACTTCTCACAATACTGGTTTAGTTTCTACTGCATTTTTCCATCTGGCACACAATTTTATGAACACAGTAAGCTTCTACTTTTTTCCAGTACTGAAAATTGCTTGTCTGCTGTTGAAAGAAGAATTACTGAGAATTCAGACTATTGGATGTCTTTTGCACATATTATATATTTTTATACTTTCGGTGTAGCTAACCCATCAGTTCAACATATTCATTCATCATGTTTCTACTATAAAACTTGCTCTTTCACTTGAGAATAATATTTAAGTTCAGTAGAATGTATATGTCATAACACTATATTGTAGAGAAGGAAAAGTGTTAAATTACATCTTTAGTCTGTGGTTCAGCACACTGCTGAAAAAACCTTTAAATTTAAAATCTGAGTTGGAAAAAGAAACCAAATGAAATCAAACCATATGAATTTGATAGATTGAACAGGGAAGAAACTAATAAAGCTAAAAGAAACACTGATTAGCAAGCAAGTATTCCTACATTATTTTTTTCTAAAATAGATAAACCTAAGCTTAAAATGTTTATACTTGCTGCATATTTACAACAACATTAAGCAGAAACATGCCATCCAGAACTGTGCTGTACGGCTGACTCAGGCTACTTACAGTAAGCATAACATGCATTTGGCACTGTAAATTTCATCTGCCTTCATTCTGCCTAATCCCTCATCTCTACTACCAGTATGTTGAGTTCGTCATCTTCTTCTTCAGCCTGAAATATTTCTATTCCACATGAGAATTTAAATAAAATTAACCAGTATTCAGAATATTCGAGCATAAGAACTGCTTGCTGATTTTAGTTGTGGAGTTGTAAACACTGCATTCACAAAGACAAATTCTACAACACTTGATACCATGTTGAAAAAGTTAATATGCAGTAAGTTGAAGTGAAAAGAACTGTCATGCTCAGAGCATGCAAATGAGTTCTTTCCAATTTACTTGGTGTGGTTAAGACTGACTATGTTATGTTTTGTATAATACAATAAGACAGCCAAATTAGGAATGTGGAAGCAAAAATAAATAGTTATTTGTTTATCTGTTTTTTTGCTCGATTTTATTTGTTTTCTAAACAAGAAAAGACTGAAGATATGGAAGGTAAGGGTTTTCAAATATGCATAAAGGAGCTGCAGAGGGGATGGAAGACAGTGTTCTCCGTGACCACTGAGAAACAACATGAGTAGTTTTATGAATCTTGCTGATGTAAAAGACAGATAAGCACTGGAGAAGTGAATCCTCCCTCTATCAGAGAAAATTATTGGAAAACGAACCTAATTACTATCTTCTAGGCATTGCCTGGCATTACTGACTTTCCTTTGGGAAGTTGGGTAGAAATGGATCTAGCACACCTTCAGACACAGAGTCTCTGACTCTGCATTAAACACAGCAAATTCTTTAAGGGTTTCATATTACTATACTTCATCTTTTTTTTATTTTTGTTTGTTTGTTTTTACAGTAGGGGTCCTCAGTCATCTAAGAGCAGGAGAGTGTTAGAGCTGTATGAACAGCATAATGGAAACAGTCATGTTAATTCTAAAAGGGAGAAAGAAGACAGAAAATGGAATCAATGTTCCGTTATAGAGGTAACGCTGAAAGAGATTACTAACACAACCAGATATATTTGGAAAGTCATAATGAGAAAGCAGATTTTCACAAGCCCCATATGGTCAAATAACAAAACAAAACCAGTTCTCCCAAATTTGTATTTCCACGTAATCAGTACACACTGATGTGACATCAACACACTCGTATTTTACTAAAGAAACATCAATTATCCGCTTAGGTGGGCAGACACTAGGAATATATTTCTATATACCCTACTCCCTAATTTGCAATAATGTCACTGTTTCTCTCTAATAAAAAGACAGGCCACACAAAAGGCCATCTCACATACACTGCCTGTTGAGATGTCTTTTTCCAAACCGTGGCAACACCAAGTGTAGAAAGTCCTAAAGAACAAAACATACTGTCCCTGACACTCACACAACTCACAAATTTAATCAGACAACACTGGTGCCACCATTTTATATAAAGTCCTCAGTCAGGATCAGTAATATAATTGAAATGGGTAGCGAAGAAAATAATGTGAAAAAATGGCACGTAAAATTCAAAGCGTCTGCAACTTAATTAATCAGACCTGAACCAGAGCACATCAATTACTTCTGTTCAATCCTTACTGAATCCACCAATACTAAATTATTTAAATTAAAAAAAAAATCAAATATATCACTCTTTAATTCAGAAGTACTTTTGCTGTAACAACAACAAACTCCAAAAATCAACGCCCTCCCTCCCCAAAAGAAAAACACTACAAAGCTGAAACATAAGCATTTGCTATTGGTGCAAAAGACAAACACAGGAAGAACTGGTAGAAAAGACTACCTTATATGGCTAGAAATCCCCTTAGCCTTTCTCCTTTTCCTCATCTCTTACATTTCCCATCCCTTTCAACTTTTACAACATGATGTCAATTTCTTAAGATGGAATAAGGAAGTAAAATCCATGTGCATATGATATATCGTTTAATTAATAACTGGGAAGCAAATTATTATCTAACTCTATCATGATCTGATGAAGTATGGTCCTTGATCTGCCTACACTGCCACTTGCATCTGCAAATTTTAAGAAGTCAAAAAAATAGTTTTAAAATACCTAACATGCTTGGTAGAACTTCACCCTGTCTCCTCATCTTGTAACTCAGGCACACATGGAGACATTAGAGAACCACAGTATTCACACTTAAAGTAGAATTAGAAGAAAAATAGTAGCTAAGATGGAGTTTAAGAGAGTCTAACTAGATTTCAAATAGGAATGTCTTTCTGCTAAGAAACTATTAAAATAACATTTTACAATTAACTCTTAAATAAAGTGGTTCTAACATTTTCCTTGCCAGGAGTTTGGAAAATATCTGCATTGCAAAAATGTCAATACAATTTATCTTCCCTGGGAAGACCAAATTTTGCTAAAGATACAGTATTAAACTAGTAAAATTGCACTTTTTTTTTCTTAATTTCATTTATACAATCTTGATCACAATTTTATGCCCATTATGTTCTGGGAAGGTCTATGGAATGAGAGACATCAATTTTACCCTTTTGTTCTGGCAGTTTGTTTTTACAGTTATTTCCAGTTTTGGGCATGATAATAAAGAAAGGCTGTTACAGTTTGGGCCTGTATGAAACCTGAGTTCCAATAAACACACAAGTATATTTCTAGATCTACAAGCAGAACATGTTTAAAAAGGTCTTTGTACTAAAACTTTAAAGACTGCCATGCTGACAGCAGGCTATGTTTGTACCATTTCCCATTCTCATTACAGTTAACCATCACAGGTTCAAATCGATATTGCAGTATTTCTTGCTCTTGTTGCAATCCCTGGCATAAAAATGAGCTATCAGAACGCTAATGTTTCATATATTCTATAAGTGCAGCTCTGTATGGCTTTGACCTTTTCAATATTCTCAAATTTGACTGACTGGCTACTCTAATTTTTCCCCTGTTTATAGTCTGAAAAACCTGTGGGGAAGAAGCAGAATGCCTGGCCAATCAAAATACTGAACACGGAAAAGATCAAAGTAGTAAAACATACTACAGTCTTTCACAAAATATATTAGGCATTAAAATTTTGATATTACACTATAAAAAGATAACATTTTCTTCTGCAACTCCAGCTACAATAAAAGTGGAGACACTGTAAAGCAAAGGGTGATACTACTAAACAAAGAAACACAATTTTTACTACTTGGACATTTTTTGTTTAGGCAACTATGCATTTCCTCAAATAAGTAGCACTTCCCTAACATTCAAATTAAATCAAATTCAAATTCAGTTTAATATCTTTAATTCAAATTCACAGTTATCCACATCCACAGCATTCCACTGCAGTGAAAGTTGCTTCCTTGTCCTGCTAAACATACACCACAAAACCTTCTCAATAACAATCATCATTTCTAATTTACACACAATTTTACATGATTGTTAAGAACTGAAAGATTCATCTTGCACTCTACTACTGGGTAAACAGAAGGAGGAGGTGACAGAGAAAAATCCATTGCTCTGACAATACAGCATTCTACTAGAAAATAAAAAGCAAGTCATCTTACCATACCAAGGATGTTAATAACGTAAACTAAGCAAAACAGATTAAAAACAAAATGTAAAGAACTCTGAGATGATATAATCAGAACAGTTTATGGATTCATTTCCAAATAATCGCCACAGCTTAATTGGGTTATGGAACTAATACACCTTGTTATCACAATGCATGTTTCTTATCTGCTTGCTAATGAAAGAGACTTAAGATGAAGAACCCTAATATGATTTGATTTGTAATACTTTCCGTGAAAATTCCCAAAGAACTGATTATCAATAGTCTCATCAAACAAAGCATCCTGTGTACTACTTTTTCAACACAAATTGGTAATCTGTATCTCTAACAAGTTTCCAAACCAACACAATGCTAATTAGAAAAGTCTGTCCCTATAATTAGGATTTATCAAAATCTCTGCTTCCTCTTTACCAGCAGATCATTTACAACAAAGAGTTTCAAGTATTACACTGAAGCTGCTCACCCTGCTTGCAAGTCTGCATTTTGTGGTGTGATCAGACAGCAGGCACTATCACCAAACAAATCTACTTAAACAGCCTTCACACCAAAATAACAAATGTCTTTTAAGATCATTGCAACTTATAATTTCTTCAAATAGGATAATAATTTACACTATAAAATTATAATTTAATAACTAACTGGCAATAAAAGAAAAAAGACAAGGGTGAGTTTGAAGAATTTGTTGCACTGCTGCTGAACAAGGTTTACAGATCATGCTGCAGAGCAGCAACATTGAATCTTCCTCATCTGCTGGGCACTCAGTTATATGACCTCATGCTGTGCACTGTGCTTTTCTGTCCTTCTCCTTTCATATTACGTTACAGTTACCAGGTATGCCATTCTGTTTTTATTATTATTATTATTTATTTATTTTTAATTTATCTCATGGACTGCTTCCTGATTTTTCTGCATCGCATTTTATAACCTTATATGAACATGATTTACATTTGCTCCTTATTCATAACAAACAGAAATATTTTTCACACCTTTTTAGTAAAGAACTGATCCAGAGTAATGTCTCAATTCATCAAACAATGTAAGAGTAAGTTTTTAATACTGTACCCTCTGCACAGCTATTACCCTTATAAAGAGGAACACAGACTAAATGAAACATTGTCTCCCATTTCAAAACACCTGTAATTTTTAAATGGACAACAGAGGATATATGATACCTTTTCTCTCAGACCATGACATTCTTTGTCAACCGCTGTCCAGTTTGCTTGGCAACACATGTCTGAAGACTTTTGGAACAACCTCCAAAACAGTACAACATTTATGTTCCCCTTTATAAAAATGCTATCAGGAAATTTAGAGTTACTAAATTACAAGTACTATACTTCAAGGAACAGCTGAAGAATGAAGCTGCCAAACCTCAAGCATTACTATCTGGCAGACAGCCTAGCAGAAATCAATCAATTTCTAAAGAAAAATCTCCTTTAGACTAAGTAGAGATTTAAGGAGATATGGCAAGTAGAAATGAGTTTCAGTTCTAGCTAAAGATTTTACTGCAAACAAAAGATATTCTTCCTCGTCATTATAGCATAAAAAATAGATGTTTTCTGTCACATATATCAGGGCAGTGATGTAAGTAATGCCTCCTATTTTATTAATGTCAGTCTATGACATTAGAGGTGGTTGTTGGTGATATGACAGTAGAGGTGGAACCTTCCTATCAACATCCCATTACATTTTGTTGTCAAATGGCATCTGACATGGAAAAGCATACAAAGGAAATATGTGTCATTGAACTTCTCCATGCAGAAACAATTGCACACATTGACATTCGTCTGCACTTGCTGAACAGTGATGACTGAAGAGTGGATGTGAGCACAGTGAGGCAGTAGGTGATGCGTTTCAGCAGTGGTTACAGTGGGTCACCTCCTCTGGTGCACTTTTTTTTTTACAAGCATAGTATGCAGGCTCTTGTACATTGCTGGCAAAATGGTGGTGACTACATTGAAAAATTTACAAATGAAGTAGAGAAAAATAATGCCAAAGAATGAGAAACAAAATATTCTGGGGGACTATTACAGAATGTGTTGGAAAATGAGTGTCTCACTTTCTGAAAACACCCTGATTTTTGAGAGTACATGCAAAGAGTCTGAAAAATAAGATAAAAACATTACTTTTTCCCCCCTTACCATTAGATCTTATGTGTATACATATATCATCTGTAGAGAAATATCTTTGGATGCAGAAAACACTAAAAAATCTGGGGGAAAAGCAAACAACAGAACACAGTAAAAACTCTCTCTTTCATCCCCTGTTCTGATAAAAATTTATTATCCTCCCCCTTTCCATTTTTGGAACTGAAGCCTTACTGAGGTTTGCAAATGTTCTGGAACACTTTTTATGTAAGAAATGCTCCTGCAAGCTGCAGAATTAATGGGTTTTTCTCAAATACTTTTTGTAGAGAGATTTCCAATGCCATTGAAAAACTCAAGAGGTCTAAGTAAATAGCAGGATCTAAAGCAGCTTTTAAAGTTTATTGAATGAATATTGATGCCACGGATATCAGGTAGCATTAAATAACCTTACCAGATCAGCTGACCTGTGTCTTATTATTAAATAAATAAATGTTTATAAAGGTGAGTTTATGTAAAGAACAGTTTTCTGAGGTTTCTTTTCTCATGAACAAATGAAGAAAGATTATGTTTCTAATCAGGAGCCCAACTCCTGGATTCCAGACTTACTTGATTTCAAAATGACAGTTCCTTTTCTGCTATCTCTTTTGCTTTTGCCACCTTTTCAGCAATATATGTGTAAGATCTAAGGCATTTCAAGAAATAAAACTCTAAAATTGCAGAGTAAGGTGTTTAAAACTACTAAAAAGTTCTTAACATTTATCTGTAGCATGTTTTTCCCACATTGTTCTGTGCGGGGTTCCATGATATCTAGGATCTTTTCAGTTGTTTTGTAAAATGGCATACCACAATGACATTGCATTTGAAACAATAGCACAACTGAGCACAAAAATCTGAAGAAGTCAAGGACACGGTGAGTGTGTGTCATGAAAAAGCAGTTTATGTCAGTATTACCAAGTAACAAGTGTCAATTATTTATCTGGCAGTTGAATTCCTTACTGAAATACTTTTTTTGTGCATTCTAGTTTGGTTTTTTTTAACCTCCTCTCTTTTCATTCATCTCTTTTCTTTTTCTCTGACCCATTTATATTTCCCTGTAAAATCTCCCCCTTTCCACAGACTGCTTAAGATGATGACTTGTCCTATGGGGAAGAAAAAAGAAGAGGTACAACTCAGAGAGGTGCACATGAAAAAAAATCCTGGAAAGACAGATCTGAAAAAAATCATAAAAATGTGAAAGGTATTAAGAATTCTATTCTGTTTGAGATACATAGCCATGACCTGGAAGTGTTGTGATACAGATTTGTCATACATCTAGATTCTGTCAAACACAGGAGCTTATTAAAGAGAAAACTTGGAGCTAAATTTAATAGGCTTTCACATTCTCCCTGTCTAGATTGCATCTGCCATTTATACTAAATTCCCACATATTTTCTATTCTAAGTTGTTTCACAGAAGAGCTACGGTTTAAAGTGGTTATTTTTTTTCTCCTGATAATGAGCATACAGTCGTTTGATATCAAGCAGTTTACAGTCTCTCTAGGAAGTAAGGAAATTCAGAATGAATTTGACCCCAGACCTCCTCTGCTCTTTCCCTTTCGTCTAACGGTTCATATGCATAAAAAGAACATAGGTTCAAGAAAATCAATTAAATTGGAACTGCTGGGCATTATATATTTTGTCAGAACTCTAGAATATATATATAGATATATATATATATATATTTGTAATAATGTCATTACTAGTTGCTGAGAAAGGACAAAGAAGACATATTCCTACACCAATGGAAGAGAGAAATTAGCATCTGAAGAACTCAGGTAAGAAAACATGTAGCACAGCTATTACTGGAAAGTTGTACAGTTCGGTCCAAATCTTGTTAATTAGATAATTTGTGTAGCTATTCATAAATAAAATATTGTCAGTCATCTATAAGCACGTATAAGGGAATATTATAAAATGGATTTATTTATATCTCAGTGTGACAATGTTTTGTCCTCAACTTAAATCTACATATTCACAGCCTCATTTTAAATTAAGTGCTTCCAGAACTGAAAAAATCCTAAGCTGCTTTTACACACAGGGAATGCAAACTGAAAGATGTCTATAATTCTATAATATCTTTTTTATATATGCATATATATAATGTTAAAGCCAGATTTAGATTCAGAGTGAATGCAGATTGAAGTTTTGTGTAGGTGGTCCTATGTAAGAAAACTGTCATAATCACATTACGTTTATCACTGGGGAATAGCTATTATGGGCATTTAGGAAGGAAGACTAAGGAAGAAGCTGTGTAAGAAAGCAACAGGAAGGGTGACATAAACATCAAAAAGGAGAGTGTTAGAACCTGTGACACTCCATCAACTTCAGAGTATATTTGTTACTATTTGCCTTCTGGAGTTAGGTAGCAACTTGAAAGCACCAGAGGTACAATGCCTGTTACTGAATTAAATGGTAAAACAGTTGGCAGTCTTGAAGAGTAACAGCAATAAGGGGCAGAATTAATTATTTAATTTGTTTTACACTTTGCACCTATGCTGTCTATGCATGTACGCACAACCTAAATTTTACTTGCCTTGTTTTGTACCCTCTTCGTTCTCTTCTGTTACGTCCTATGAGACACAAGCTATCTTTTGGAGATAGAAGAGTAAGAAATGAAATCACAGGGACAGATATATACTTTTCTGACAATGTGCCAGGGAAGACAATACAAGTTATTTGCTATCCACTGACTTCATAAGCATAGGAATGACGCATTTTTATTTTAAGGATGCAGAATGCAGCCTTCTATTTTCTGTTTTATTCCAAGGAATAAATTTGTGATTGCTTACAGAGACTCAGGATGCAACAGTACATGGATCTCCTTACTTTTCCTTTTAAAAGTAACAGGAAATTTTAGCAAACCTTAATAAACAGACAGATCTCTATTAACTCACCAAAACACTACTCGAGTCTCTCAGAGTGCTGGATAAATACATGGTTGTAGAATTCAGACTGCTGATAACTTAAATTTTGCCAACGTGTGGCTGTTCTAGTCCCCATCGAAGGAAGGTATGCCCTTCTTCGCTCAGAGGTAAGGCAATATTGTGATTAATACAGTGAACATGCTGCAGAATACAACAGTGAGTATTAAAATGGCAAACGCTAATTTAAAATCTCAGATATTGCCAGACATGAACACAAAGGTGAATTGCTTTGCCACTCTGAAGGGCACTCCATCTTGGGTAAACAAAGAGAAGTCATAGCTTAATACACATATTTAGGTTTACAATAAACTAGACAACCTGGTTTTGGCTGGGATCATTGTATTCACAGTGTCTTGTATGATGCTGTGTTTTAGATTTAGGAGAAAAAGAATGTTGACAACAGACTGATGTTTTAAGCATTGCAGAGCAATGCTTACACCGAGTCAAAGATTTTCCTGCTTCTTGTGCTGCCCTGCTAGTGAGGAGGAGTTGTGGGGGTTAGAGGAGATGAAAGGACACAGAAATGGGACAGCTGACTCAGGCTGGCCAAAGGGTCATTCCGTACTACATGGTGCCATGCAGAGCTATAGAACTGGGGGGGCTGGCTGGGGGGGCTCTGCTTGAGAGCTGGCTGGGCATTGCTTGGTGGGTGATGAACAACTTCATTGTTCATCACTTTCTTTGGGTACTACTTTTTATTATTAGTAGTAGTATTTTCACTTCCTTTTCTGTCCCATTAAGCTGTTATTATCTCAACCCACACGTTTTACCTCTTTTTCTGATTCTCTTCTCCATCCACTGGTGGGGAGTGAGCAAATAGCAGTGTGGTGCTGAGCTACCCACTGGGTTAAATCATGACTGGATTACTATGATTTGCAGAATGAACAGACAGAAGTATTACAAGGCTTATTTAAAGGATGGTATTTCCTTTCTGACTGGAAAAAAAATATTAAAAAATGTATCCCCATGTGGTATCCATACACAGAAGCTTTGGAAACCAGACAAAACAAGAAAAGCAGCAGGGGGGAAAACCTTGATTCTCTGGCAAACAGGAAAATAAAACCGGAATTAAAAAGATTAAATATCAGAAATTGAACATTTTGCTTATAGGCCTTTTTTTCTTCTTTTTTTTGCTTATGAATCATAATGACTATTCCACACAGTAAAATTAAATAGCCATGGACAACTCAAGTTATTTACTGACAAAACCAAAGGACTCGTAGACATGGAGGGGCTTATTCTATGCTCATTCATGCAGTAGAATAACTTTTCCATGTAAGACCTTGTGCAACAAACATTCAAGATCAATCTCTTACATGCTAAGGACCGACAATACATTTTTGCGTCTTTTATTTAGGAAATGCCTACTAATCTATATGTATCTACTTGCTCTGTTGATTGTGGGGAAATAATAACAAAAATGCATGCTTTGATTATTCGTCAAAAATTTCCATAAATGCTACTGAAAATAGGACCTACAAGCAATAATCTATTTCCCTAGAAGTCCAGAGAAACATCTGCTGCTACTATAAGTACTGAAACAAACAGCCTGCTAATGGTTTAACAAGAAGTAAAATGATAAACACAGGTTTGGAATATGAACGACTTGAGACTGGCATGAGTATACAGGGCACATATTTTTTACTCTCTGGTGTTTCATTTTCATTTTCATCCACAGATTTGGAATATATTTGGGAATTTATACTTCTTCATTTGTGTATAATTAAAAAGAAAGATTGATATATACTTCTGTTCTTTATTATCAGTTCTCTATTATACATATAAATCTGGGTGACAGCAATAGAAAAAGAGTCAAGATGTTCCTGATATTCCTGAAGTTAATAGCTTGGATTTGAGTTTACATTGTAGCAGAGGATGTCAGCAGCTACAGACATTCTTGCTAGTGGCCATACTTGCTAAAAGTTGCATCACTACAGAACTGCACCTTATTTTCTTCCCTGAAGAAGCAACCTGGACTATTCTTTACTGTCTTCTGAATTAGATCAAAGCGTAGGGAAATAAGTCTCCTCTGGACCAGGCCTTTGTCTGATCTGTGTCTATGAAACAAGCTGAGACGCGCCCCAGTCGAAGGAGGCTCTTTTTAAAGGTCTGCTATTTCTCTGTAAAGAAAACACTGATGAATGCTTATTACACAAAAAGTATAGATCCCATATGGTACATTTTAATTCTTTCCAAAATTGGAAAAATATTTAATGGTTAACAATTACAGCTCATTAAAGGAATATGCACACACAAAATTGTTTTGCATTAAAGCATTCTTCAGATATTTTAGAAATGTGTACAGTTTAGTTTTTACTATTTGAATCTTAACGTTCTGTGTCATTTCTGGATGAATCTTAAAACTTTAGCACTGAACTGCAAAACAGGATCAAGTCTAAAGTCACAGATCTATAGCTCACTGTGAATAAAGGGGTCAGCTTAATATTAATACATCTGGGCTAATTGGTATTAACAGGTCCACCAGCTGTCAATCAAGTACTAGAAAAGCATAAATAAAACAATGAAAAACAAATGTATTTACTTCTGCAAATTTCCTATGCTGAAAATTCAACAGATATCTATACTGCTACACCAGCCACCATCATCTACTCAGAAAGATTACAAAGAGTGAAACAGTTCTTTCTGCTTATAGTATGTATAGTTTTTTGGTAATTCTTCTCCAACTTTCCTCTCATGTAAAGTAATGGTATAACTTCCACTGATCAGAATAAAAAGACCAAAACTTTGACACATGAATCTCGCACTCATTTCTGTCTGAAAACCACACCTAAATTACTCCAACAAAAGAAAGGAGGCTAGTTCATGAGTCTTTTTCATTAAGATGAAAAATTCAATACAACACATTCAAGTCAATATGTGATTCTAACAGAGAAGGAGAAACTTGAACCCAACGACTCATGCAAGACAGAAAGACCCAGGAAGAATGTGGTGAGTGACAAATAACAAAGCAAAACATACCCACACTGATCAACCATCTTTGGCCTACCAAAAGATTTTGAAGACTATTTTAATGTGATGTTAAAACTACCACTAAGGTTGTTTGTTTGTTTGTTTGTTTTTTGTTTTCAAATAATTTGATTTATTTACTTCACAATATAGTACCTCAGGGATTCTGTATACAATTTTGTAGTACAGCAATAATTTACAACACCTAACACCTATATTCCAGAAACCACCATCCCTTGCAACCTAGAAGGAGATAACGTACAGTACAATTCTGCTACTCCTCTTTTCCCTTTAGCATTTAATTTAACTAAGCTGCTGACTGAACACTGACAAGCACTTAAAACTGACAAACAAATGATCAACCTTTAAATAAAGCTGTAAATCTGTTGACAGAGTCACTTTTCTTAGCAATACAATCTGTGACTGTACAGGAATATAACAGACTTCATATCCTCCAAACACCCTACCACATCCATTTTATACAATTAGTGAAAAATTTACACAGTTAGCAGAAGGACCATCCATCACATACACAGTAAATGCATTTAGATGATTAACAAATGAGTTAGTAGCAATCATGCAACGTATAATTCTTCAGTCGAAATCAGCGTGTTAGAACTATTCACCGTTCCCTAAACTCAGAGTAGCACAGGCCTTGAAACAACTGCCTGGCTGTACCATTCTGCATTCAAAACCAATTCTATACATCCATTCAACTAAACTTTTGCACAAAGGCAATTTTCGGTTTTACATCTTGTATTTGCTACCCCTCATAGGGAGGGTGATTTTTCTTTGTGGCTACTCAATAACTAATGGAGTTTCCCACTTTGGTCATAACTTGACACCGGCATCCCTGGAATGTGCCCATATGCCATTATACTGCAGGGAAAAAAAACAAAAACAAAAAACTACTATGCTTGTCGTTTCCAAACATATGCAGAAAAAGCAGACTAATTGGAAATAAAAATAAGTTCAAGCAGCATTAATTTCTCAAACCTATGTTTTTTATTATCTTAAGCTGATAATGGAGTTGGCATCTCATTTCTATTCTTACTCTATTTTCCAAGAAAAACGAATGAAATAGCACGGAAGAGTTGTAAGATCATTCTCCTGGACCAGAAAACATCCTCAAGATTAAGTGCAATGGAGAACAGATCTTGGTGAGAAATGTGTGAGTGTGAGAGCTCTGAGCTGGGTTAAATTTAGTGGAGGAGTATTGCAGCTTAAACAACCCAAGCACATAACTAAACTTCAGCCCTTAACCTGCTTATATATTGCTGAAGCTGCTCCAATGGTAGTAGAACTTAGTTTATGGAAGCTACAGCTAAAAAAACCTTTTTCAGTCTCTTGTTGGCTGTGATGTAAATTTTGTGCTGTAGCTCTTCCACTCTACAGAACACTGAAAATATGTCTACTGCATTCCAGTTGTGTATTGTGCCAAACTGCAAGAACAAGTTGCTCTTGATCACATCTCTGAACTCTGGACTTTACAAGGACACCTATAGATATTTGCAAGTTTTTCAACTTTCAAACTCTGTAAAAGTTGTTCACAAAGACAGAGGACTTTGACTCCCAATCTCTGTCACTGCTGGAACAGATAAATACCTTGCTTATAGAACAATAGAATGGTTTGGGTTGGAAGGGACCTTAGAGATTATTTTATTCCAGCCCTGCAACCATAGGCAAGTACAGCTCCCTCTAGATCAAGTTGTCAAAGGCCCATCTTTAAGAGACTACTCTTTTATGCCAATTGCCTCAAAACTTGCTGATGAACAAGTACTGGCCAAGGGTTGCAAAATGGCACACAGATGGACAAGACTAGGGGCAATGAGAGAGAGAGAGAGAGCGAAGACAGTCATTGGGCCAGTGAACAGTCTTTTGTGTAGACTTATCTCAAGGGAGATAGCCATCTCAAGGTGGACTCACATGACACTTACCCAAGCTCTCAGGGATGTCACATAGGCAGGAAAAAAAGGAGGATAAATGAGGGAGCAACAACCATGAGGATAGGTGTTCTGTCATTGGAATCCTCACAAGCTTATCCCTGCATGCTGACGGACTTCCTCCTGGGCCTGCTACCTGAGACCTGCTGCTTCCTGCTGGACTTACCCTGCCACTCCTTCCCAGTAACTGCTTGCTGCCCAAGGCTGGCCATCACTGCTGCTGCTCTCCCCCCTGCTCTTCTGCCTCAGACCATCAGAACAGCATGCAATGGGACCACTGCTGAATCCTGGTGGTTTCTACCTCTGCTTTATGCAATTCTTGCTTCTTTCCTATGTTTTCTATTGCCCGCCTTCCCTTCCCCTTCACCCTAATTGGTAATAGTGTCCATCCTCCCCTTCCCCCATCTCCCTGATTAAGTTTTGTAATAAACTGGTCAGACCAACATTTGAACCATTGTCTTAATCTCACACTGGGTATACATATATCAAAGAACCTCCTTTCCCTCCTATAAATTCAGGCAAGACACCATCCAGCCTTGCCTTGAACACTTCCAGGAAGAGAGCATCCACAGATTCTCCGGGTAACCTGTCACAGTCTCTCACCATCCTCACAGAGAAGAATTTCTTCCATATATCTAGTCTAAATCTTCCCTCTTCCAGTTTATAGCCATTACCTCTCAATCTATCCTTACAATGTCCTTGTAAAAAGTCCATCCCCAGTTTTCCTGTAGGCCCCCTCGTGTACTGGAAGTCTACTGTAAGGTCCCACAGAGCCTTCTCTTCTCCAGTTTCAAGAGCCCCAACTCTCTGATTGTCCTTGTAGAAGAGGTGCTCCAGTTATCTGTTGCATCCAAGGGCACTCAGATACACTATATCCCACAAGCGCATCTTTTTTGTATTCCTGATACAAGTCCCTCTAATTCTCTCACTCTTCACATGTTACATCACTAATGAACAGAGAGTCAGATGGGCAAAGCAAAGAAAGAAATTGCAGGGAGACATTGCAGGATATGTTAAGAAATAAAAATACATAAATCTAGACACATGAAAGGACCTCGATATCCCCATATATCACCCACCTTAGATGTCACAAAAGGATGTCTCTAAGGAAAAAACAACGCAGTCAGGATGACTCCACTACCATCAGAAATTAGGAATCAAAAACACAGACTTGAAAACTACTTCCCCAGCACCCCAGAATAATCCTTTCTTTTCTCTACCAAGTAGTTTCTGCTTAGAAACAGCACTTACTGCTTAGTCAGCTAAGAAACAGTTGTTCATGCTGCCTATGGTGTCTGCTTTATAAGAATAGCGGTTCTTGTCTCTGTTCCTCCCTCATCAGAAAAGAAGTTAAACAGGGAGTCTGGTGAAAACAAAAACTAATTTCACTTGAACTGCAATGGATACAGAAGTGATCTCTCCCAAAGCAAGGCACTTTCTCTTGTGATCTAATCTGTTGCAACTGCACAATAACATCAGACTACAAACAGAACTGCATTCTATCTAAGAGGATCATAGGAGATGCCACAGGTTCAGTGAAGCCTGAGAGAATAGCCAAATAAAATAGTACAAACAGAAATATATTTTCAAATTGATCAATGGACTAAAAACTTTTGCTCTAGTTTTCACTGAATCAATGGCTGTGGAGTTAAGTCTAATAAATCCATAATACCATGGGAAGATGATTATATTTTAGCATGACAAATGTTTATGTGTTCCTGTATTTTCTCTAATTAACAGCTGCAAGCATTGGTTTCACTCATTAAAAGAAAACAGACACCAATTACTACAAGACAGAAGTTGTAAAATCTAAAACATCATTTACAACATGAATAAATTGAGAAAGGTATTTGAAAATAAAGGTAATTACTACAGGGATTTCTAAGTCACCTTTTGATGGCATCCATCTGCCTGAAAAGCAGTATCACCTGTGGCAATAGCTACACAGCTGCAAGAGAAGAACTACTTCAACAAGTGTCCATCCTGATTTAATATTTGTTAATGAATCACAGGAAAAAAAAATTATATTCTTTAAATGTTTATCATATTGTTTAAAGATTAAGCTTTTCATCTGATAACTAAATAAGAATTACAGAGGTTATAAATTTGTTTACAGTCTCTTGTAGGATCACTACCTGTCAGTGGCAGATTACATTTCAAGCGTGTAACTGATGACAGCTTTCTTACTGTGAGATGACAAGGGTAATTAAAGCTTTGGTTTCAGATAGAGTTTGAATTTTACTCTATGAATCTTCAGACTTTAGGATTGAGCAAAAATACTGACTTTTGCTATAAGTGGCTTAAATTTTTCAGACTGAAATGAACAATCATTGTTTGGACTACCTCCAAATAATTGTATTTCTACTTCTTCAGTGAAAAATAGCAGAAAAAGTGAACTTGCACAGGGGTAAAACAAGGATCAGAAGAAGTTCTTCTCTTCTGAGTGTGGTCAGTAGATTTCATCAATATCAGGAAACTGAAAAAATCTTCAAAATAGATTTCATTAAATAATGGTAAATGTGAAGATGTCCAAAAAAGGTAAAATAAATTAAGGAAGAGTGATTATTAGTCAAGGCAATAAAAATAAATAAATAAATAAATACAGTCAACATGTTATCAGAGTGCAAAAAATTATGCACTTAAAAATATGACAGAAAATGATAACTAACCAGAACCAGATCTCTAGCAGTAAGTAATCAAATGATTAAGAAATTTCATATCTAGATCCAAGATGGGTTGTGGATGGCAATACTGCCATAAAACATGAGACAAAACCATAAATCCACACACTGAATCCACTGTGTATCAGAAATATATTGCTCAGCCTATTGTAGTGCTTAACTCTTTCTCATCTGAAGAAAAGTGGTCCCCCCTTCTAAATTTCCCTATTAATATTAATCAAAACTATCAGAACCTTTCAGAGTGACTTTCTTCACAAATGACCTCAACTAAATACAAAAGTGCATATAATGTTTCTAGGAAAAATGTCAGATCCTTCACTCCTCTTCCAGTCAAAAATATGCAGTAGAACATTTCCAGCATTTCTGCATGAGAAACATAGATAGTATTGCTTGAGACAACATAAATGATCATGCATATTTTCACACCCAGCATTCTTTTGCTCAAGACTTTGCAAGGCTCCTAGTGTCAGTTCCACATGTTTGGCAAATTATACGCCATAACTAAAACCAGTATTATAGGATTTTAAGTGATATCTGTAATCTAAACACTAAGATCATAAAAGTATATCGCACCCATATATTTTATTGTCTGTCATACTATAGAACCACTCATGTAATGATTCTACCTATGTATTCTTTGTTTGTCTTTATTAATTTCTGTTTTATTGACTTCAAGATGTTATTTATGTAGTTTTAATTTAGGAAATAGTTTAGGACACTGGCTTCCTTGTTATTTAAATTCCTTGCTTAAATGTAATTAAAGTATTTCAGCAGTTTGAGATCATGTCTTTAACTGTATATGAATCTCAAGTGTGAATCACAAGTTAAAACCGTTTCTATCAATATGTGGTAGAAACTACCTGTGCAGTATGTATAATTTGGGATTCAGTGCCCCAGGCTGTTAGAGGAAGATGAGGACAATGTGGTTTAATACAGATATTTTTTCCAAAGGATACTGGAGCTCAGGAAGGTATTACACAGTATCTTTTCTGAAGTGCAGACATCTATATGGTGATCACTCATTTTTTTCTTCATTCTTTCCTAAAGCATCTGTGAACACTGGCTCTTGGAGAACCCAGTATTACACATCAATATTTATACAGAGTTGCTTTGGAAAACTGAGCTTCATTTTAAACAATAACATAAAAACTGTCTAGACCGGAAAGAGTATTCTAATTAATCGTGGCAGTGTAGATCACTCTATCATACACTGTCCCAAGACCATAATTGCAAGTTAGCATTCCATCTACATCTAAGGCTAACAAGATAAAATTGCAAAAATTAAGTTATTGTCTGACATCATTGTACATTATAAATAATATGTGTCCTTCATTTCATAAGGGAATTAAAAGGGCATACATTTATTATACACACGCCAATTTTATGTCTGATGTAATGCTATGGAATTATACAAGGGGTCATCTGGATAAATAGGGCAAAGAAAACAGGTCAGTGTGCAAGTAGACATCAAAAATCAATGAGATTACATTATACTTCCATCTATCCAACAGTGCTTATAGTCTTAATAGTGTTTCCAGAGATGTTATACTAACTCCATGCTAAAACAAAAGCTGAACAATATTCCAACAGCAACAACAACAAAAGGAATACTGCACGTTCTTGTTAATCACTTTCACAATATGCCATGGCAATAACTAAAATTAAGTTTGCAAATGAAAAGGCTTTCTTATTTTTTAATACAGGAAACCAAATTTGGAGGCATTACCTGTCTTCCCCAATTGAATACAATTCACAATATTAATTAAAATTATTCATTCCACATAGAACTGAAGTTGCACTTCAGAATTAGAAAAAATGTTTCAAAAATAGAATGCGTAATAAATATTTGCCCATTTGATAAATATAATTCAGACACCCTGCTGCTATGACTGACTGTTCCTCAAAAATCTGCAGTGCTCACTGCTCCCTTCTTTCTCAGCTCACTTTTTTTGTTTGTTTGTTTGTTTTGTGTGTGTGTGAGTGTTTGAAGAAACTGGAACACTATGACCCTCATAAACTAGCCATGTAAAAGGTCTTCAGTGCGAAACAAGGTGCAGAAAATTCTCTTTCACATTAAAGAAATAAAAGAAAACAGTAACGGTGGAGACACAAGACAGTGATTTGAGAGAAGACAGAGAGAAGGAGAGGAAGAAATAGCTTCAAGAACTCAGAGAAAATCACACAAGCCCTGGCTGAAAAACTCTATCATCAAGCATAAAATGCCATTAAATGCATGAGTGTTAGTACTCCTATTTATTTGTAATACTCAGAGAGCCATGCACCTCCTAAAATTAATAAGAAGTGCTCCAAACTACTCCAGCTTTCCAGATTTAATCACCATTAAACCATTTATTATGGTTCCTCCACAAGGGACTTAATATTTGATATTCATATGTATAATTACTTCTTATAATCGGTACATAGCTATTAAGTGATGTATTGCTAAACTTCCAGGTTTCAAATGGATAAATATTAGCCTAATGTGCTCAATCAATGCATAGAAATAGCTTTAAGCACTTTTCCTGCAAGGGAAAATATTTACCATATATCATAGTTAGATTAGCTTGAGGCACTAAGCAGCTGATAAAGGAGGACTGAAAGCCTTGAAATCACTTTAAAAGTCCTTGCATTTTGTGAAGGACATCTTCAACAGAGAGGGAGAAAAGAAGGAATGAGCTCCATTACCTTGAGCCTCCTATAAAACCAAGTACTTAGGATCAGAACCATGTCAGAATATTTGCTTCATGAGACACAAAATGCTCCTTTCTAAAGAGAAAAATCACTAGGGGACATAAAGAGCTTCCCACCTCTTTAGCTTACTGAATTTTTCAATCTAAATGACTGTTAGTGGCTCTGGAGTGGGTTGTTTATAAAACAAATCTCCTTCAGTGAAGCTTACACTGCAGCTAGGGGTCATGCTTGGCAAGACAGGCAATGAACGCATCAGATGTAATTGCAGAACTCTTAAAAATAATAACTTTTAAAAATAATAATCAAAGACTACCTTTAGTGCTTTTCAATCTGAAAACTTAGGGGCAGATAGAAAAATGTCTGTATTTTGCAGAACTGTATTCAAACAAAGCTGTTTTAGTTGTTTTATGTTCTTTTTCATCATCGTCTAATTAAGATAAAAACCAAACACAAACCCACAAAATTTGCAATTTGTGTTGTAGGGGTGTGAAGTCAGTGTTGTAGGGACTCTTCACATTCAGAGAAAAATTTACTTGCTTCTAGTGTAGTTGTAAAACAAAGTGAATAATGGGAGGCTAGACTAGTACATTTAATGTTTATCTAGAACTGCACGTATGTTTTAATATGAAATCAGAAATTTATACAACACATTTTGCTACAAAGAGGTAAAGTTTCACTTATCAAATATACCACATGTAAATAAGCACCTTTAAATCTATAGTTAATTTTGGTCAACTGACAAAATTCTTATGTCCTCAAATGTACTGAATAGGAGTTGATTGCTTAGACATAATAAATAGGTTGAATCTGTAATTTTTCAAATTGTAGGCTCTTTATTTTTCTATTTGAATTGGTTATTGTTCTTCCTCCTGTCCTTTATTATCAAAGCTGATTACTTTCTTACACATGCGAACAAAAAATAGAGAACTGTGAATCTTTAAAAATAATCTTAGTGTTTTTGCTAGAGTGCATTAGTCATTGCCAGTTTTACAACAGCACTCAAAATGTTTTATGCCCCACTAGATTTAGCATTCTGAACTTCATTTTGGCTCTCCAATTGGTGTTCTCTATTTGTAAGGCACACACTCAACCATCAACATGTAAAACACAAAGATACAAATTGATTTAAAATAAAATACCCAGACATTGTTTGCTTTCCTTCTGAATTAGTGCATGGCTAAATGGACAGCTATTAAGCTATAGAAATTACTCAATATTCAGTTTCTTGAAAAGGAATTGTATTTTTGACTGCAGTTAAAATTATTCATAAAGAAAAACGCACTTTCTACAGGGATTGAAATAACTCCCAACAAATTCAATACTAATCTTTCAACAGGAAATAGGCTGCATTGAATAACATTAACAAAAACGAGCAGTTATTTGAAAAGAGTGCAAGAGAGTCCAATAACATGATCTCAACCATGGTTTTGAAAAGAAAGATTTTGTAACTTTTGAAAGGTAGTTACACAATGTAAGTATAGAACTGTGTGTCTTTTAATACAAACTCATAAATTATTCCATAAATCATTTCTTATTTCACATATAGTGGAATTGCTGTCACACTCAGTAACTCAGACTTCTTTCTATAGCAATTTTTCACTGCTTTTTTAAGGCTAACCCCAGCAAGACGTAAGGCAAACAATAATTGTGAGAAAGGCTCCTCACATTATTATGCGACAGTCTTAAAAAGAATAAGGAGGTTCAGATCAAAATCAGTTTTCTGGGAATTTAGTTGAGAACAAAGTTTTCCAGTTCAGTTTTTGCCAAATTCTACTCATAGAAGCATAGAATTTTAGGGTTTGGAAGGGACCCTGGAGATCATCAAGTCCAAATGGCATGCTAAAGCAAGTTCCCTACAGCAGGTCACACAGGAAAGGTCATGATCAGGCAGGTCATGAATGTCTTTGGAGAAGGAGACTCCACCACCCCTTGGGCAGAGTATTCCCTTCATATTATCAAATAAAATGGAAGGGCAATTGAAGTCAGAACACAGACCAGAAAATTTCACATTGCTACATTATGAGTGCTGAATTCACTATGCATTCTGAAAGCATTCCTCATATTTCACTAGCCAAAAAACTGCCTCCAAAGCTGATGGCTGCCAACTCAGTGAAGGAAACAGCCACTGACTGTAAGTAGTCTAAATCCTCTCACTGAAGAAGACAGTTCCTCTCTTTCTGAGTGGAAACACATTTACTGAATGATGTGGGAAATTACTTGGATACGTTGATCGTTTCTTTTTTTGTTAACAGATGAAGATTATCTGACCTTGTTTTCTAATGCAAGATTTGCATAAAATGTATATAACCGTAGCAATTTAGAGCTTGTTGCAAGGTTTTACAAAGTAAAAGATGCACATGCACTGGGCTAAACTATGGATATCTATTAAAAAAATAAATAAAAAGGAATAGGAAAGACTTGGGGTGAATCACTGAATCACAGAATAGTAGGGGTTGGAAGGGACCTCTAGAGATCATCTATTCCAACCTCCAAAGGGAAAGGACATTTGCACAATTAAAAATTAATTTAAGAACAGACTGGGTATACTTCTGCAAAAGAAAAGGACAATAAGCATCTTCTATTGAAATAATTTTCCAGGTTTCTTTTATTCTCCACACTAGATACTTGGTAGTTACTTCACCTTCTCTTCCCAGCCTATCTCTAACCTTTGTTACTTCTACAAACAGAAAGAATAAGGCAATTCTGAAGCTGTAATACTTGGTATACTATATCTCAAAAAAAAAAAAAAAAAGTGTATTACATACATCACAGAATTTTCTTGCCAAGTGTAGTTTAAATTCAGTTGATACGAACACGCGTCTAGCATGTCCAAAAGCTCACTACTCATCAGGTCTCACAGTACTCAGTGAAAACATCTGCATGCTGAGTTCTTTTGGAAAAAAAAAGAATATATATATATATATATTATATTACATACTTGGAGTTCTGGAATTATGAGTTTTTAAAATAAGTCTGAAGATTACTTGTTATATTGTAAGGCAGAGTGATAAGATTCTTTGTCTGGGACTAGTTATGATACACTTTTATAGTACTATTAAGAATTATAGGAACTCGCAGCAAAGACAAAATGTGCATTCATGAATGTGGTTAACATAACTAATTATCATTATGCAAGTAAGTGTGCCATTTGTTTGTTACTGCATTGTAAAAGAAAAAATATTTGCATGCTCAATTTACCACATACAAAAGGATCTCATCTGTTGATTCTCAAACACATTGCAAAAGCAAATGCACGTTTGAAATCAGAGGCTAATTGCACATGCAAACCTCACATTGTTTTAATTGCAATAGTTCCTTCTGCCTATAAAGCTGCATAAATTCAGTTTGTGCATTCGAATAATCTAATCTTACCAGGTGTCTATTAAATTGAATTCGCCACTTTAAGATGCACTCAAAGGCATTAAAAAAACCTGCAAAGTTTAATTCTGTAGTCCAAAAGTAACTACAAACAAGTCTTACATTGCTTCACAACCAACTCATACAGATTCTACTACTCTTTTAGATTTTAGCTCTTAACTCATTATTGAAGCACAGTTCTAGAATGAATGAACCACCTTACGTTCATTTTTTGTTCAACAGAAATATGGAATTAAACCTTGGTATAGGTCTACAGTTGCATTGGTCATTCATTAAAGCAAATAGTTTTGCTGAGAATAACTGTAATCAAAACAGAATCACAAAATCTTAGGGGTTGGAAGGGATCTCTGGAGATCACCTAGTCCTAACCCCTCCTAAAACACATTCCCTACAGTACATTTCATAGGAAAGCATGCAGGGGGAGTTTGGTTATCTCTAAAGAAGGAAACTCAGTAACATCTCTGGGCAGCCTCAGCCTCAAGCTTCATCTAAAGAATGGATCTTAGAGAAGAATCTTTCCAAATCCAGAACAATATAATGCAGAGGTAGGGGATACTACTGAATATAAACAACTCTTTCCCAGTTTCAGTATTTCAACACTAAGTATTTAATTGCTCTTGCAGTTTGATGTGTAAATGTTGTGTCAGAACATTTTCATGGGCAGAAAACCACAGTGCAGAAAAGTTTACAAAAAGACATCATAAGGAAGATTCAGGAAGTAAATAGGATCCGTGGGCAGCAATGAAAAAAAAACAACACAAAAGGAGCTTTTTCAATAAAAAAAAAAATAGTGAAAACAATGAAGAGTTTTTCGCTAGTGATCATAATTGCAATAATTTGATTAATTTGGTTGCAGCAATTTTCCAAGACTTTGTTCCAGTATTAAAAATCCCTATCTTTAAGTTGTTATTTTAATCCTTACGTCTTCTGTAATGACTAAATAATCTGTTAAATACCAAGGTACCTAGTGGCATAAGGATTTTTCCAACCTGAACCCAGGGATACTTCAACAAATCCTGGTTCCCAAAGATCTGTATACGTCTATCAAATCTGCTTTAAAGCTTTAACTTAAGCCACACGGTTCAGGATAAGGGTAGGTAAAATAGATGTTTGAGAAAAAGCTTACACTGATGTGCCTTGAGTTGGCTAGAAAATTTTCTGTCATGTGACAGGGCTGGGAGAACAGGCTTGGACCCTGAGGACTCTTCAGAGGTTTATAAGCAAGGAACGAATACTAAGTAAGGAGATAATCCAGAGAAGCTTTTTTTTTCATTTTGTATGCAAACTATTTAATATTCAGCATTGATAAAACGTTATTTTTAGTTGCAAACAAAGAATACATACTAGTACTCATAAACACGACAAATGTAGTACTGCAGTGCTACTCTTTCATTTATTTTTCATATAATAGTCCAATAATAGTACATGGGAAGCAGCATAAACAAATTTTTGGTGCATAGTTCAGTATCATATGGGCTACAAACTCCTTAGTGTCTCCATGTGAATGAATCGTAACACAAACTTTGGAACGAGGCAACTATATCAGTAATTATGCACCTGGCACAGCACACAAGCTGCATACTGAGAGATCTGGCAGCTTTGTGGTTTGAAAGCATACCTCATTATGTAGTGATGAACTAATAGTTGTGGTAGCTGCTTTCTCTAGGTCCTGAGGCAGATGGAGAGCCAGCAGCATCATAGAATGCACATATTAAAATTCTTGTTGCAGCTGAAAGCAGAAGCGCAAGGAACAATTTGCTCTTCTGAAGACTATGTCTAGGATATCACCTAGCACAGAAAAAGACCTTTGAAAGACTCCACTATACCTGACAGTGCTAAGAAACCAAGAAATTCTAGCTGCATGGTAGACCTTCCTACATTCTGGAAACCAGTGTTCCCCTTTAGGACTTAGCCAAAATAAAAATGTCACATGCTTTTCGCTTTTTCACTGGGCCTCTGGACAATAGTGAACCTTCAGCACTCAACATTTATCTTTCTTCTAACCAGACTAATCAAAACTCAACCTCTTTTCATCTCATACTCAATTTCACTGCTTCTGCAACAAAAACGTGAGATTCTAGAGGAAGACTTAAGTATCTCCATTTCTCTATAGAAAGCTGTAAAATGTACTGTGCAAACTACTAAGGAAATGTTTCTAAGGCAACCTCAATGCATAGAGAACTTCAGCACATATTATATTTTATATCTGATAGCAAGTTCAGTAAGATGTCTTGTAAGGTTTGCAAACTTTTCAACTGAACTTTGGCCACTTCATGACTTTTCAAAGAAAATTAAAACAAACAAACAAACCAACACCCTGTTTGCTCAAACAGAATTAATAAAATCATAGAAACAGAAGAATAATCAACATGATCTTGTTTGACCGAATTGCATGTGTATTCCACTATCCTCTTTTAGAACAGAAGCAAACCTAACAAACTATTTGGGAGTTACTTATTTCTGAATGCATGTAAAATAAAATTAGAATCACTAGTTCAGATTTTGTGCACAATATGCATAAATTTTAACATATTTTTTACTGATACTCAGTGCAGCTAATTCTAAGTTACCTTTGGAATGTATTTTGTATGGATCCAACTTCAAATGAACTGCGAAACAGTTCTATGAAGGCTCACTACAGGGTTTTGTCATAGACCAAACAGATAACTATATTAACTAAATTCTCATAGTACTCCCTTTTCATTGGCCTTGAGCCTTGATAAAGCAGTAGTACCTGGGAAACCAGCTACTGACAGTTTTAGCTTGCTCTGATAATTTTAAGCAGATAGCTACAAACTTGATTTTAATTTATTTCCTAGCTCTTTTGCTCTTTCCAGCTACCAGCTAGATATTACAGAACTGTGATTTTATAATCAATACCACAGAACTAAAAATGTATTTGAATAAGTTACAGAATTCCCAGTCTGTCCTCCTGAAGATACTTTAATTTGCATTACTTCTTAGAGGAATGGCAGAAGCCTCTGCTGAGAACAGTTTAGAGAATCAGTTTACAAAGTGCCTTTAGGTCCCAGACATGCAATTCCTACCAACAGTCAGCCATGGCCACAGACATTATACCTGTAGAAAGGCCTGAAATTTCCTTCCTGACAAGGTAAAACAGAAGCAAGCAAGGACGCCAGAGAAACCAGAGAATTGAGAATTTCATAATTAGTAGCAACTCCAGTGATGTTTCACCTAGTAGTTAGCATGATCTGAGCTTCATACAAAGAATGGGAAAATATGGTAGCAGAGAGAGAAGGATGTCTTGCTTTGTACAACATCTTCCCAATAGAGGGCAGGTCTGACTTCTCTGATTAAGACAAACTTGAATAGGATTTGCAATTTCAGTAAAATAACTGCTTTTGTGCAAGTAAGCCACAGAGATACCACGGAACTGACACTACTGCTTCCAGGAACACTGAAAAGCAGAGGTGTTATGCAGGGCACTCTATTGGCCTTTAGCTTGCTTTAACAATTCATTTGGGTTTGTCAAAAAATTTCAGGTAGAAACCTGCCCACATGCCAATATTATTTTTTGTTCTTTTGTGACATGTGGCACTATTCATTCTAAAGCCTTCATATACTTCATACCCCTTAGAAGACTAGAAAGGGGTCCAAACTTGTATCTGATGGTATATTCAATGTGTACAGTTCTTTTCATCCTTAATTTGAGTCACACCATTAATAGCTACTTAAAAAAAAAAAAAAATTCAGTAGTCCATTACCTATAAAACCCTCAATTTGACATGACCTTTAGATTAAGTAGACATTTTAAACTAAATTGTGTATACATTTGCATTAAATATCAGCTAGAGACAATAACTGTGAGTGTCATTTTCAAACTGAAAAACATTGTAGCAGCTATGCACTTGCAAGTTTTTTCTCTCCTGTTTTTTATTTTCCTTTTTTATTTTGTTACTGTTCAAACCAAAATGTTATCTACAAGGATATGGATAACTAGGTAAGCACCATCAGGATTCACTAAAACATCTTGTTTAGAAGCATGATTCCATTGCCAGCACCATCATGACAGTCTCATACCTGAAACAGTAAGCTGAACAGTCAAACACACTAGAACCTCACCAGTAGTAAGGTTGTTTCATTGAGACTCACACCGTTTAATACATAGGAATAAAAACTATATTGATGAATATAAATTAAATCTACTATGAAGAATAAGTTCATACAGTCTGGAACAGGCCTTGCATTGTAGTTTTCATATCAATGTTCTTCAGCAGTTAAGTATCTTTCCTAACCATTCAGTAAAGCGCAGGACAGTATGCCTTCTCTAGCAATGATTGCTAGGCTACGCACTGAGGTGAGTGAACAAGCAGAGCCTTCAACACTAACACTGACTTGTGCGGACAAATGAAAAAGGGCTACAATATCCATCTAGTTAATGACATTCCTCTGAAAACTGTACATTTCTCAAGACAGAAAATGGAAGAATGAATTGAGTGGATCAGAAGTGAACAAAATTGTGTGCTGTATTTGAAAGACATAAAGTGGAGGGGGGATACTGCTTATGTCCTGGTTATAGTGATACACTGTGAGGAAAAATGTGAGAAAAGGTGAACACAAAGGTAACAACACAAGCATGGTCTAAGTTTTGAGATGGTTACAAAGAGGGAGAGATTCTATAAACAACACTTTTGGAAAGGTTTATCCCTCTGAAATAAAAAATGCCAAATTCTGCCAGTAGCTTGAGACTAACCCAGGCGTCAGATGCTGAAGATTAAAAAATGCTTTGTTTTGAATTATTTTCCGCAATCCTTAATTATGCACTATTTCATATATGAATATTATGATGAATAAAGAGTTTCACAAAAAAAAAAAAATTCTCAGATATCTCATTCAAAGCATCCAGTGAAAATGCAATGGGTTAGCTGTTCTATACCATGATACAATGTTTCTGTCCAAGAAAATAAAGTCTGCTTGCTTTTATTCCCAATTGCTATAAACATGTTTTTGCCTCAGATGTTTTCAGAGACATTACTAATCAAAGTTGACTGCATCTAAAGCCCACTTTAAAATAAGTAACAATAGACTGTTCATAAATTAGCATCTGGATGGACTAAATTACTATTTCAATGAAACCAAGAAAGTTCAGAGATGTCCTGATAAATGTATGCCTGTCAAGTGATAAATATATTAAGAGGCAAAAAAGATTAATAGGCTGTGTTTTTTCTTTTGTACGAGTAGTACTTTGGGGTTGTAAAAAGTGAGGAAGTGCTTCAGAAGTGCTATTTTAGTCTGCATGATTACCACTTGTGTCAAAGGTAGCAAGCAGTAAGTGGGAGCCCTTGCCATGTAAATATAATTTCCACAAATTGTATGGTTTACTTTCAGAAGGATTGCTACATCTTCTAACAGTGCTAGATGGAAAGCTGAAGGATTATATGAGCAGTCTTGTCTATGACTAGTATTTTGGCAATGACATGACGAAACTAAAGTTGGTAGTATAGGGACAGGAGCAGAATTCATCAAACATGAAATAAATGTGACTGTGTCTAATAGCATTGCTAAAATAAGACACAGTGAACATGTGATGCTCCTTGTACACAGAAGGAGATTTATTCCCAAGAGTTAAACTACTATAAAATTTGAAAGCATGAAGGGGTTGAGTGCTTGATAAATTCAGAAACATTTCTTTCTCCAGTATCCATCAATTACACTCCTTTCGTGAAGTATCTTGTCTACATATATATTTCCTTCAGAGTCACAGTACTGGGGCACAGATGTGGATAGTAAACTGTCCTAGGAATCAGGGGAGCTTTACTTTATGGGGCAAGTAATTTCACTTCTCTATGTTCTACTGGAAAGTGAGAAAAAAAATACTTTTTTTTTTTTTTCAAATTAAAAAGCGAAACAAAACAAAAAACAAAAACAGAAAAAGTATTTTAGAGCATGGGGCATAATCTTTCAATACTATGGCATCTGCCTCATACAACAAAATGTTTGGAGAATGATTCTATTTTAATAACAGACGATGAAGATTATAATTTGCCCACAACATGCAGTATTCAAGTATATATCCATGAAGAGTAGTAGGGACTGTTTGTTTCAGGCTTAAAGACTAAGAAGAGCTTTTCAGTGGATCATGGGAAGATTTTTTTCTGGGGGACAGTAACTGGTTTATTACTGATAACTTAGGATATTCCAGAAGACAAAACATGCATGAGATTATGAAAAAATAAAACTCTTTTTAACAAATTTCAAATTTTAAATATTTGTATGTGGCAAGTATATATATATGCTTCTCAGAGAAAGCCTGTCAAGTATCTCATTTTCCTTATAATGTGCAATACTTAAATCAGAGATTATGATGTTTAACTTATTCTCATATTTGAAAATGAGCAGGAATCTCTATGCTCATGGTTGTTGTGCCTCTAGCAAACTTCTCTCAGCTCTTTCAAGCCAAAACCATTTTTTTTCTTTTAGCAAAGCATCTAGCATTCAGTTTAAAGATGCCTCAGATGAAGAACTCCTCACAATCCTTGATAACCTGATCCAATATTTAACTACCTTTGCTGTTAAAATTAATGCATTTGTTTGTCTTCAACGCTTGAGTCCGATAAAGTGAAAAACCACTAATACCAAACTTGTCTCCCAGAGACGCAACAGTTCTGATTAAGTCATGCTTTAGGACTTTTGTTGTAAAAATAAGATTTTGCTACTTATTTCCTTGTACACCAAGGAACTATTTTCCTGTGACAACTATTTTTTCCTCTGTTGTGATTTATGGGACTCTTTAGCTAACCCCTTATAGTATTCAGCTCCCTTAAACATGCAGTTCAGAATTACAGAAGCTCTAAGAACACTGCAAAAAATGGGAGTACTGGCATTTCTTTCATTTAAACAATGTTCACCCAATCATACACAATCACTTTAGCATCAAATGCAATAGCCACTGCACTGAGGCCAATGCTGAACTGATCATTCACTATGACTATTTTCCATGAGCCTTTTACAGACAACATGCTTGCAATGAACAAATTCCCTTGTTCAGTAAATATGATTCATGTTCCTTTTTTCACACATATTGCCCTAATGAAATGCTCACTTCATATCTTTTCTCAGTTTATCAACTTAGATTGTTCCATATCATTGAGGTTTTCTTTGTATTATTACTCAATCTTTATTTCTTCTGCAACTGTGCTTCATAAAGTTAAATACAGTCAATAGTGTTTTCCTCCTACACCTCATGTTTCTATTATAATCTATCAGCATAACCATGACTGCTCATTTACAATGACATTTGAGTTTTCACATAACCAAAAATCATGACATGTATTTCATGTTCTTTTAGTACATTAAGATCTCTTGCCTTACCAAACAGTCATAAAAGGCTTTTAGAAGCCTGCTATTTCTATATTATTCTTTTTTTCCCAACCAAACTGTAGCAATTATAAAGACTAGTTTGAAGACAAATTTTCAATAATTCACTTTCCAAAGATTTTAATGTTATCTTTCTCTAGTTCTTAATGATCTGAGTCAGAGAGCAAAATAACAGGCCTTCAGCTACTTGACTTTCCTGTCTTCTCCTTTCTGAATCATTTTAGCACATTAGCTCCCTTCTGTCTCTACAAAATCGTTCTCTAAAAACTGGCATATGTCAGCATCAACAGTCTGCAAAACTTCCCAGCTAGTTCCTTTCAAGCAAAGCTGTGCAGCCAGAGGCTCAGGCCATGGCACCTGAAATTATTCCTTTGCAACATCCGGAACAGATGAAGAAAAACATTTTTGGCTGTTTTAATAAATGGAGGACATCAGAAAATTAGTAAAATAAATTTGCTTTAGAAAATAAAGCAAAGCAGTAGCAGAAATACATTATAGTAGCTGTCTGACATAATCTGGCTAATTTTCTTGGGATTTTATCTCTTCAAAAAACAGATTCAATAAGCTTGGATGGGAAATCAAGGCTGGAGACCCAGATGGGCAGGAAATCTTTGTTTATTTGCAAGCTTGTCAAGCCATTTCTGTTCAGCCTCAAGATATGGAGTGGTATGGAGAAAAACTGCCTCCTCTCCCCCAGTCTTGAATGCGGAAATTCCACTGACTGAAGGGTGGGGAGTAGAAAAGGCAGTGGCCACCCTCTCAAAATACATTTCTGCAATTAAAATCTCCCCAGCAGCAAGAAGCCCTCTGGGGAGCATTGCAGAAGGTGCTGCAGGGACACCATGGGGCAGGTGGGTGGCTGCTCCCCCTGGAGCTGGCTGAGGCCTGCTGTGGGAACACCAGCCTTCCTTGGAGTGTGTTGAGGTTTCCAGCAGCAAGCCCTCCTACCTAACAGTTCTGCTCAACTACTACTGAACTCCTGGTTTCCCAATACCATTAAAGCGCTCAATAGATTTTGGACACGACCAAACAGAATTATTCCCATTTTAAGGTGGCACATGCTAGGGCTGAATCAGACTTAGTAATGAAAAAGCTCACTTAGGATAAGCTGCAACACTACGTTCACCTTGTCAGAACAAAACCTACAATTCTGTTTCTGTTTTAAAAATATTTTTACCTGTGATTTCTTAACCTCAATGCAATTATGCTCCTGCAGCTGCAGGCTGAATTTAGAACCTCTCTTTGTTGTGCAGTGAAATGACTGCAGTAATTATCAGGTACTCTTCACTGAGATTAGCATCATCTTACTGCTACGTTTCTGTTGGGATATCATGCTTTGTTGTACAGTAAATAATTGCAGACAAAAAAAAAACAATACAAAAAAAAAACAAATTCTGACACACTATGCACTTTTCAAAAATATGTTTAACTTGGAAGTAAAATAAATATTTTGCAACAATATTCACAAAGATTTATGATTTATACAGCTTAATATGTACAAATAAATCAGAGGCAGCATTATTTGAAGATTTTTCTCTACATTTTCTGAAGTAGTGAAGTAAGAAAAACTGTTCTGAAGTAAGTAGAATAACAGACCTGTTAAACCAGAAACTATCAGCTTAGGTAGATACAAGACACATTCCAAAACAGAAGGAAGAAAGTGTTGCAAAATCTGTGGAAGATGTATTTGCAACAATTATTTTATAAATGAAAATCATGAGACTGATATCTTAAAGCATTAATATTTAATAACTTTATATTTGCACTGTTAGACCTCTACTTAAAAATGAAATTGGCTTATAAGTTTTTATAAGAATCACTGGTCTTCCACACACTTAAAGGTACATTTTCAGGACTGTGCCTGTGAATTAATGTTAATGGAATTTATGCAACAAAGTCCCTGAGCACCACTCCCAATATTACCCTATTTAGGTACTAATTCAGTGGTGTTGCATGAGTGCAAATGAAAGCAGAATTTTGATTTAGCCACTTTATAGCATGAACCAAATATATGTAACAGCTTGCTTATTCCCAGTATAAAATAGCACAGTTGTATTAAAGCAGCGATTTGAGAATATATTTTTTTTCTCCTTTGAACATTATTGTTAGAAAGCAAGTTTATTTGCCTATCATTTCTTCGAATATGATAAATGAAATTAAGGTCTTAATTTCAGATCTTGGAACAATTTTTTCCAAAAATCCGAATAGTTAAGATGCAAATGTTTTGGCTTTTTCCCATGTTCACTACTATTTTTAGCAGAGAATACATCATTAGCTTGATCATCCAAAAAGGTGGAATTGCTACTAGTCTATTAATTTTTTATTTATAAAATTCAATGACAACATTTGTTAAGTTTTCCTTATGTGTTTACACATAAATATATACATATATATATATGACTTAAAGGAGGAACTTTACTCATCAACAAGGAAAAAAGTTTTAAAAACAACCACCAATAAAACCCAAACATGCAGGAGAATCTATTCCTGGTCTCTTCTAACACACAATCCCCATGTCTTAGGAACAGCTTCCTTATATTCTTACATCTTTTCCCTGGATATTTTTACTTCAAGATAATAAATGCAAAACTAAACCAAACAACAACTTGAAGAAATAAAGAAAAATAGACATTTAACCACATCACAGAAAAGTACTACCTAAATCACCAAAGATGTGTACTCATTTCCACAGGCAGCTTTTAAAATATTTCTACCCTAGATTTATAATGCTGTAATTTAGAACTGTTAAGGCTGTTAACATCTACAAAACTTATTCTAAAACAACAGATTTCAGGGGTAAGAAAAGTTATGTTTTCCATACATTTAGGATGATCTGCAGAGAGTTTATACTCATTTGGGTTTATATGAACGTAGCTTTTTAGCTCTTAGGCTCTGATATTTATTGCCTCTACAACACAACTTCTTGTGGTCACCTTCAAAATATGCTACACCTTTTTCAGTTTTAAATCATATTTTTTGAGCTGGCAACCAGAACAAGTTTCATGATGTGAGCATCTCCATAGATTTTCATGAAAGGAAAGATGAGTATCCAAAGAGAAACCTCTTGTATTTCCATATCTATCCACTATTTAGTACTGTAGAATGCCCTTCACTGTATTAGGCCAAAAAGTCAGTTCAAGGCTTCATACATAACATGAAGTTAGTATATCTAGACATGCCTCTGTCAGCTGTGACAGCTGAGCCCTGATAACGACGCACCCATCCAATCTCAGCAGTCAGCCAAAAAGGTAAAGCAAAATAAAGCAAAGTGTCTTAATTTCCCTGGACTAAGAGCACATGTAATGTACTTACAACGGTTCGGGTGACACACTGCAACTCACAGAACATAACAAAAGCCTGAAATTCTTCAGATGTTACCATCTTTTATCTCTACTGCTAACTTACACTGAATTACGCCACACAGAAGAAAGTCTGATGGAACGGCTAGCCGTCATTGTCTAGCTTTAGCGTCAACTGTTCAGCTAAAGGCTCTAAGAGTTCAGGAAGCCAGAGCAGTCAGCAGGCACATGATCACGACTACTTTGAATGGCTTGCTGCTGTTACAACTGCATGTACAGAATGGCACACCGAGACAAAAGGCAGCACCTGTACTCCCATTCTGTGATGGCATATGAGATAAAGTGATCCCCTAGGAGTTTTTGATACTCTTTTCTTTCTACAGGTCAGAACAGAGCTATATGCTTTCCAAAATTTACAATCTCATTCAGGCATATAGGCATATGGGAGGCTAACAAATGTTCTACATGAGAACTGTTATTTTCATATACTCTTTTTATCAATCAGATTAACAAGGTGTTTCTAAATGTCACACTTTGAATAATTATAATTTAATTAACATAATAAATTCACTGTTCACAGCAACATTCCTGAACCCTTTGTAGTGAAGGCCAGAAAGACCTGTGACATATCTTAGCTTTGTTTTACTTGAGAGATTTTTGTCCGCTAATCTTTTAAACAGCTTTTGATTTTCATAAATGCAAGTCCACACATTCTCTTCTGGACACAATCTTTGCTATGGAATCAATTTTCAATCCTAAAATTTAAATATTTGGTTGCATAGTCATGAATTCGCTCTCTTTTTATTCTTGTCATGCTCTGTGTTATGCTGATGTATAACACATCTTTGCTTTTCACCTCACCACATGTACATAAATAATGATCCATAAAGGACTTTCCCACTTAGACTTCTATTAGGACACAGAAATAGAGAATAGAAAGTAAATAATTCTGCTATCCTTTAAACACTTCCTAAAATCACACTGAATGTACTGTAAATTATATGAAAAAAACCCCAACAGTAGAACAGAACACTTGGGACGTGTATATTTCACAGTCATCGTAACCTGCTTCACTGGAAAACCGTTCCCTAGAAGTCTGTGTGATAAGATAGTTGCTCACTCAGTAACAGAGCTACGTTTTCATCTGTTACTATGAAAACACATAAAAATAGTTTGCAATGTTAGTGTTAGAGAAGAAGGAAAAATTTCCCTAGGAGTTCTGTTCAGTTAGACCACCAAGCTGTAATTTCCCACTCCGTATATATATATATATATAAATTAATTTATGCTTTATCTCTCTTTGATGCAATGCATGTATTATTTATTTTGTGTGTGTGTGTGTGCTTCACATACAATACACGGAATAAAGAAAGTCCATGGCATAAGGTATACATAAATTTAACACGTGTAATAGGGTTAGCCAGCTTTGAAGAAAGACATATAAAGGAGCTTTTATCTGGTTTACATATGTTTGTATTCTACCTTACAGCATCCTTAGAAATGTGTAAGTTCTGTGGTAATTATTTAAATGGGAAATGAATAACTCAGGAACCATAAACGAGTGATTTCAGATTTGGGAATTATATAAATACACCCTGGGGCAGCTCCCCAGTTATCTGCTTGCTTGATCTTGGGGAAGGCAATGACTTAGCATTCAGTTTCCCCTCAGTAAAGCAAGAATATTAACTATTCTCTTCTTCATAAGTGCATTTCGAGAGTAGTGATGGAAAAGTCATACAAATACAAAGGTGGAAATTATATATAGAGAAGAAACTTCCTACTACCTATCAATAGGTAGAAATAAGCCAACACCTGTGACTTACTTTTCTCTGATCATTGGACCACATCTATGTACTTATTGCTTCTTCATACTTGCTATTCAAGTATTTGCCTGGGATAAGGGAATGGAGATCTTTATTTCTGTGACCCTGCTTGTGGCAGGGAGGTTGGAACTTGATGATTCTTTGGGCTCCTTCCAACTGAAGCCATTCTGTGATTCTGTAAAGTTTGAGGCAAGAAAATAGGTATTTCCTCTACTGCTATTTCAGAATGCAGCAACTGACTGAGAAAAAAAAAAAATTGTTTGACCACGGGGCAATTATGAATTACACCAAATCTGACATTTGGGGCAGAATTTTATCTGATGGAAATGTGGAGAGACAGAATTAGTAAAAACAAAAACAAACAAACCCTTAAAAATTATTGCTTCAAAATCATTATGGCGATGTAGCTGAAGTTTAGCTTCTGACTTAACTTGTTTGAACAGTAGAGCTTATGCAACATAATAAAACAATAACAATGCAATTTTTGGCAAAGCCCAGATATTCATAAGCACATAAATAAAGTGAAGAACCTAAGGGTGACCAATGTGCTTCTAGTCTCTTCTGCATGCATGCATGCTTACTAACAGAGAGTGATATAAAGCCTTAACAGAACAAAAATATAGAGTTGATGTACTGATCCATGCGTTTAACCAAACCTTTGCTTTTGATAGAACCCCCCCTCCTTTCCCCCCCCTCCCCTCCCCCCCAGAAATAACAAAAGCAAAACACCATCAACAGATATTTCCAGTCTCTAATTTTCATCCTACACTTTGTAAACTAAGTGTTAACCACGAACTGATTATGCATCTGCTCATTTCAGCAGATTTGGGCTAGAAGACCTTTAAGAGTCCCTTTCAATTTAAACAATCTATGATTATATATATAAAGCTATAGCAACATCTTTTTTTAGCATATATGTAAGTATAATTTCATTTGTCATACCCTACAGACAGGACTGCTTTAACAAACAGAAATAATGCCTTGAAATTAAAGAATGGAAAATCTATTTTTACAGTCAAACGTTTTCATTACATAAACTTTTCCTTCTTTTTGCTCTTCTCCAACAAATGAAGCCACAAGAAGTTTGAATATGCAGTTTTGCATAAATTGCAAATTGTAGAGGAACAATAGAATACGTTAAGAATCCCTGGAGAAAATTTAGAAGGATCAAAACATTATAGGACAAAAAGGTAACCCTACATCCTTAAAGTAAGCATGACTCCAGCTTGCTGAATGTATACAGATGGTGTGCATGCAAGAATTCACATTTACTGCAGGAACTCCCTGCTCTACTCACCTCAACCAAGAATAATGAATAAAAGCCAACACATGTTAAAACTGATAACAGCATAGTGCATTACAGAACAGCAGTCATACTACTGTCAAGTGTTACTCTCACGAGGAGTACAAACACAGAGGTACACCGTACATATGTGTAAACTGCACCAGTAACTGCTAAAGTTAAGATACGAAAACTAAGATGAGCACAAAGGAGTTGTGATGAGAAACAAATAATGATCTTCTATAGTGTGTGAATGGTTAGCAGCAACAATAATGCAGCCAAGTGTATAAAAGTGGAGAGCCACAGAGGATCTTGAAGTGTAACATATCCACCTGTTCAAAAACACAGAGTTTTCAACCTTATCTAAAATTGTTTTGCTCAGACAGATATTTCTTACTGCAACTAAATAGCTCAAAAGGAAATTCACTTAAAATACATCTTATAACTACATAAATATATATTATCATTTTAAATACTTATTCCCGCATAACTTAGACAGAACACTAATAGGTACAAAATCAGAATGACAGCTGTCTGGTGTGGGCTTCACTCAGCAGTAATCTAGAAAATGCTTGCAATAGTTTTTCATTTCTGGATGCAGTACAACAGAACATGTGCTCATGTAGTATTGAATTCATCCAAGGACTTCAGAGCTATGGCAGCTGAACACACCTGGCAACACTACTTGAGCTTTTCTCTTGTTCCAGATTTAAATTTACAGAATTTGCTTCCCACAGTGCTGAGTCTCTAAATGTTGAGGTTGAAATGTTTACCTCTTAAAAATAGCAACCTTTGTCTCCCAGAGTAATTCCTTTTTCCACATGAAACCACCTAATAACTGAATTCACGCACGAATGCATATAGCTCCTGTGAGCAGTTATACATCTGTTCATTTTAATGTCATAGTATATTGATAGCTATCACACACAAAAAAATTAGACATTTTATGGGCTTTTACTTAAGCTTACATGATTTCTCATAAATGATGTGAGTCTTTGTGTTACACGTAGGTCCTATACCTGATTTCAACAGCAGGAACCACAGATGTTTTAACAATACTTGTAATTTGGTAATTTCATGAAATGGTACTCTTGCTTTTCCTGAAGTCACTGCCAGAAGACATTAATTTGTTGTTTTGATGCCACAGTACAGCTATGTGATAGATACTGAAAGTGCAGCCAAAGTATCAAGTGCTTAGTGGTATAGACATCAAGTGCCAGGCCAACAGTACACCAAAGATGCTGGCAAGTTCACTTCTGATTTGGGGATGGCTATCACAGCAATCCAGAACTGTTATAGTAATACACTGTTCCAGATAAATACTTCAATACTGACGCTGCAAGCATTAAGCACTGGGTGACAGTTCTGTGAAGGAAGAAATTATACTAATTTTGTGAACTTTCTGGAAAATGACTGAAAGGTCCTGTACACAGCAAGTAAATGACAAGGAAGCAAATTACCCAGCAGCAGCTTTAACTAAACTCATAGCTACATGTGATGGCATCTTGCTAAGCTTGATAATGAGTGGAGCCTTGATTCCATCACTCAAACAAAATCACCAAAGGCATTTAAAGTAACACCACTATGAAACCAAACTAAACAGTGTAGCAATAACTGAAATGATAGATACACCTGAAGAAAGAACACAATAGATTCCTAAAAAAATTAATTTAGAATTGAATGTATTCAAGGTAAGTACAAAACCCTATGATACTGCCTTTTTTTTTTTAACTTGAATTTAAATCTTCAGGAACCACTAGAAGTTACACGTGGTGCACTCTTCTTAACGCTTTCTTTCTTGGCTTCTCTAATGAAGGTAACAACATTCATGCCAGGTAAGATGGTTGGTTAACTATCAGTAGTGCTGCTCAGAAGATTTATGTGAGAGCTATAAAGAAAAGCATGCCAAGTGCAAACTGTTGACATTCATGCTGGTGTGCAATTTCATGTTAGTAGCATAGAACTTGTGAAGAACTTCTGCAACAAATCTGGAATGGGAAAACCATTATTGTCCCCAGGATAGTAAATATACTATGTACTCTCACAGACTCCAGCTTACCACATTACTAACAAATATTTTTGAAGTATCATGGCATAGTATTTGAATGTTAATAATGAAGGGATTTACTGCAGCACATAAAAGGAATGAGGATGATAGCAGAGAAAACCAGAAGGAAGAATGAGACATGGGCATCAAATGTGGTGTTCAATTCAATGAGGAAGAGAAGAAATATAACAAGGAAGGTAGGGGGGTATACAGGGACAGATAGACGAGAAACTAAGGTCCATGTGGGAGGACACAAAAGTTCACATGAAGTAGAATTCAAGAACTCAGCTGTAGTGAGCTGGGACTTATGGAGTCTAACACAGGTCAGATAGCACTATCAAATATCTCAGGAGAATAGCATATTGACACCAGACTGATACTGCCTGACTGTACCTACATTCATGTAGTAAAATTTAAATGGCAGTTTCCTGTGCCACGCAGAGCTAAAATAAGCAACACTGGCAGTGAACATATCTCAATTGCCTCCTAGAGTATTTGCTGGCTCAGACAGCCTGCCCTGTGGACACAGGAACACTGTGTGCAGTAAAAGTTGCATAAAGGTTGCTTTTACTGAATATGAGAGGATGTCTTATTTTTTTTAATGATATTCATCTGATGAAAGGCTTTTTTCTTTTACTACAGATTTTTTTTCATTACTGCACGGAGTCTAGGATAGGCATAACCTTGGGGATAAATAAATCAATGAATAAATATGCTATGCCACAACTGCAGATTGTGTCATTACACCTAGGTCCACTGAAGTCACAGATGATATAATAGAGCCTGCTTGTGACAGCAGATTCACGTGGCCCAGATGCAAATGTAGGGCACTGTGGCCAGAACACTTCCATGACCCAGTTTCGCTGAGGAAAACAGATAATTTCATTCTACATGAGGTTGGATTCAAAGAAATGCCAGCAAGCTTTCAGTAGAGAAGACAGATGTTGCTTAACTTAAAAGGCCCCTGTACAAAAGACACACACAAAGACAGACTATGTAGGGGAATAACTTTCAGAACACAAGCACATGCTATAAGATAAGAGTGTTCTCTCTCTCTCTCTCTCTATATATATATATATTCAGTCTTTGAGGCCTCCACAATAAAGTTAACCTCTGATCTTTAAGAGAACTAGGATGTCCAAGACTGTATCCAGGTCAACCTCCATTATATATATATATATATAATATATATATATTTTTTTTTGTATTTGCCTAATACTTTTCAAATTAAATCTTTATTTTTAAGAGAACAACATACACCTTCTGTAAGCCAGATTAATAAGAAATCTGTACAAGTGATGCCTTTCCTCATTTTTAAAAAGAGGTTATTCTCTCAGTATAAAACAGTCAACTCATATGTATTTGAATGCTACAGTTGCCCCATTTTTTTTTTTCAGGCTTCTTTAATTCAAACTAAAAATTGCCATTTTTGCAATACCTCATGCAAAACGTCTATGGATACCACAGTTTCAAAAATCTTGAAAACGCACAGGTAAAGCTCACACACTTTCCTCAGACAAGCAAGTTCTGTCTGGCAGCTAAGAGAAATAACCTCATCTTTAGTCAACAGAGAATCCTTCAGAAAGATTCATGCTGTAATAGCAGGGTGCTTTCTTTGGTTTCTGCCTGATAATAAATTTGTAGCTAGATGGAGCTCCAGGTACCTGGGGACATGTAGACAGGGAGAAAAGTCCATCTGCTGTTGACACAGCAAATTAAGAAACTGAACTCATTTTGAGAACATTTGTTTATTTTTCCTCGATGTACTTGCGCTCCTACCATAAATTCATAGAAATACTCACAGAAGAATTTTAATGAAGCCAGCAGCAATTTTACTTGAAATGGAAAAATACAAAAAAGTCACCAGTTCCAGACAAAAGCATTCCCCTTCAGAAAAGCTTAGTATTCTTAACACAGCTATGACAATCATGTTCAACTCCCTACCAAGTTTTAAATGCTTACTTTGGGTGTAGCTATTTCTCTTTGCTATCTCAGAAGTAACTATGCTATTAGAATTCCTACAGAGGCTGTAGTTTAAACTCATTCCAAACCGAAGGTTGATATTTATATTTAAGCCCACTTTTTAAGCAGAGCAAATACAAAAGTAGCGTTACTTAATCTGTAGATGATGTCTGAGGGTCTCTGGAGACCACTCATAGTACCCTGTGCACCTGGCAGATCACCTACCTCCACTCAACATAACTGTTACTTGCAATGGTGTTTCCATGATTCACATGCCTTACAAAGCCATGCCTTGCTGTACAAGGGAAAACTAGGCTGGACGAGTAACTAATGTAGCTCACTGTTACATTCTTCAAAGAAGCCCATCACAAGTTCTTTCACTTTATTGTAATGCTACACATCCCATTTTGTTCAGTTCCCAAAAGCATGACTCTGGAACACAACTGCAGTATTTCTAATTTTAGGACAAAGTCACAGAGGAAGCAGTGACCATGACAGCAACAACCAGTGTATGTCATCTGCTTTGCATCTCTGGACACAGCACAGGAGTCCCCAGTGACTGCAATGTTCATAAGTTATAGGGGATAAAAAGAAAGAACAAGCACAGCAAAAACACAGCAAAGAAAGCAGGAGAAACTGACAGATGCTATCTGAAAACAAAACAAAAAACAACAACAAAAAAAAGTATTTCCAGTTCCAGAGATTGATAGAGAAATTGTTAGTTCAGACTCAGGATGCAATCTACGCTAGGAGGTTCCCAGCATTTCAAGTCAGTGAAGGATACTCAGCATGAGTGCACTTTACATATCCAGAGACCTGCCTTTTTATGAGTTTCCAAATTCTGCTGATAAGCAAGAAAGATTACCTGCTGTTCTCCAAGGAAAGGCCTACAGAGTGAAGGCGGAGTGGGAGATAAAACGTGTTTGATTTCATTATAAATCTGTCAAAGATTTATTTAGCCTGAAAGATCTTACAGTATTACGGGCAGTAAAACTAGGGAGGGGCCTTAACTTGATTCATAACAGCTTTAGAGATTGCTCAGATCTTGACTGGAGGTTAGGGTCATTGACTTTATAACAAGCAATATCAAATTTCCAGCTTCCACTTCTCTTTATCCTTCAGCCTTAAACACATATGCAGACACTGAGACACACGCTTCCCAAAAAGGCTTATTCATAAAAAAACGTGAATTACACAGGAGCATTAATTATGTAAGGTATCAGAACAACTCATATATTGACCCTCAATTCATTGAAGTCAATATCAATACTTCAGCAATATCGCAGTACACTGTGACCACAGTGTGGTTCACACAGAATGAGGGATCATAAAATAAAACACTATAGTTGTGTGACAGTTCCATGTAGAAATTATAGTATTATTTTATTTGATATTATTTTACACTTAGTAGAAATAGAGAATTAAGGAGAGCATGCAATCACATACATTTGGAATAGACGGCAGCAGCAAACAATACAGTTTGCTGTACACAGCTAGTGAGAAATAATCCCATATGCTATAGTGTTACTAAGCAAGGCTCATAAGCACAATAGCAAATAATCCCCACTTGTTTCCAACATGAAGAAATACCCTGGTATTCTGCTCTAAATGGAACTTCACAATGCCTTGTCTTTGTTCAGTCCTCCACAGAGCAGTGTAATGTGTAAAATCTTCCTGAAAAAGCCATCTCTCTCTCTTTTTGTCTTGCTGCTACCATGGATATGACATCATTTTTGCCAACCATTGCTAAGTCATGAACAGAGGGAACATTTCCTTTTCTCATACAGAGGGCAGAGTAAGAGCCAGAGCTTCCAAGAGACACAATGTTCTCTTTATGCAGCCAGGGAGAACAGTGAGGGAGGGCTGCTGATGGTCTGGGAAATGGCGTACAGCCACAGCATACACAAAGCTAACAGCGCTGCCTGGCCGGCTTCAGCTCTCACTAACTCATTGGCCTATTTTCTCATATCAAAGAAAGGAGAGGGAGGGAGAGAGGACAGCAAAGAAAAAAGCCCCACATCCCTGCTGCCTGGCCCTTGCCAAGGCAATGTGTTTACCCCTCACCCTTTCATCAAGGCCTGCACTCTCATTCTGAGGACAGAAGATGGAGTGCTGATGACAGGCATGGAGCTACTGCTCCTATCCTGCTGTGTGCTGCACTGGCTGGCTGGGGATGGGTGCTACAAGTGGGGAAAAAGGAAACGTCTAAATGTAGAGGTGTTTGGACCAAAAAAGACACTGAATTTGCTTACAGTCAAATGAAGAATCACTCATACATCCAGTTTGTGAAGTCCCTATTTTCTTGTAGGCAAAGCTACAGCTGATATTACCTTAAATAACACATGAGAAAGGATTTTCAGTATGGGACGTTTGATTACTTCCAACACTTGCATGGCTACAGTTACACAGACTACATTGCTGTAGTCATAATGCACAATATATTAAACTTTTCCGTAACTCAAATAAGTTCTATTTATTTACTTATCAAAGAAGACATCCACAAGACATGTTCTCTGCTATTCTTAGACAAATCTGTTCATGATGCTGTAACTGCAGCAATTTCTAACTTTCCTCCAGGTCTGAAAACTTTCCTTGCTCACACTCTGCAACATGGTGTGAGGAAAGGCAAATATTCACATCTTCTTTAACAGAAGAATTCTTCTTTTATTTTTCTTATTACAGCTATTGATCACTTACTCAATTTATAAAATATAGAGTTACTTTTGATTACTCCTGTCCTAAAAAACAAACAAACAAACAAAAAAAAAAAAAACAGAATTTCTTGCATCTCAAATAATGGCCCTTACTAGAAAATTGATGTTTTTTTTGTTTTAGGAGATGACGTTTCTCAAAGGAGAGATGGGTAAAAGGAAGAAAATATGCAGGCATTGATTCATTATGACAGAGCAAGTGTGTAGGCTCACTTTAAAGTATTTTTGCATTTGATCACATGGAATTTTTCTTCCAAGCCAGGGGTTCCAGAAACTATTTTCCTTTAGGATGACAATTTACTCTACTGAAATTATCTCAAGAATAGATGAAGATTATATAGATGTGCTGTTACCTTCCATTTCTTAATTTATGCTAGAAAACAACAAAAACGCACGTTGATTCAAAGCCTGCTTCACCTTGCTGTTCCTGTACAAACCATTAGGGGACACTGAATGAGCGAGAGATTTTTACATTGATTCACAGTTGCCCTTAACATGGTTATTGATAAAACATACGTACATTAAGAAGCAAAGCCTGCCCAAGGCAAAGCCTTCCTTCACTATGTATCTTCAGTCTCCCTATAGAAAGACTTTTACGTAATTATTGTTTTGTCCACAAAGGAATTTACATGGCAAAGGCACAAGTTTTTCTGACACAAGAAACAGTTGGCCTGTACAGCAAAACTGTATTAGTTGAAAGATACTGTCTGTACGCTTCCATGTGCAACTTGTTAATGGAAGATCTGACTATGAACTCTGAAAAGAACTGTTACCAGTTCACTCAAAAATGGTTTCAAGGAGTTTGACAGGATGAGATTAGCATAAAATACACAGCTTGTGTCATAAAACAGAGTAAAATTCTAGCTCTGGTTCACAGAAAGAAACTACATTATGAATAAGCAGTGAGCTTCTGTCCTCAGTCATCAATGAAGGGCTTGATCCTGCCCTCAGATACAAGGGCAGGTGTCTCGTAAAATCAGCTGCTCTGCCAGCACTGCCTCTGATAGTACAAGACATCAAGAGATGCACGCTGGCTTACTAAAAAGAAAACTCAATGCACAGAAAATAACCTTCATCTGAAAATCCCTGCCTGCGAGCAAAAAGGAGATGAGGACTGAAAAAAGGGCTAATAGAAAATAGCCCCATGCCCTCATCTCCAGGTTAAGAATGGAAAAAAAAATGGTAGTAGTCATGCATATAAATTTCAAGATTGCAACTGAACACAGCATCAGAAGCAAGAAATTTATATTAAGCCTTTTAGAACAGTTTGAGGTCTACTGATGGCATTTGTTTTGAGTTCACTCACGCCTGAATGCCCAGGAAGGAAATGAAGTGAATGTGCAATGCTGAGCTTTCAGGATACGTTGCCTGATAGAGGGTTGGCATTAGCAGGGTTCCTTTTCTTCTCAGAACCTTAGAGCAACACAAGCCTATTACTGTGTGCCTTTGTGTAATGCTGGGGAAGTTGGAATACTTCCACAAACTATATGAAAAGATGCAATGCATCACCTTACAAAAATGCATTTTTTTTTTTTTTGAATTCCTCTCCTCCCAAAATATTGCTTGCAAGGAGAAAAAAAAACGTTACCTCCCTTGTAAATCTGAGTCCTTCTTATTTTTTTTCACCTTTTTTCTGTGTTATTACCAAGTTTCATTAATAGAACATAATGTCTGAAATCAAACACTGTATGAGAGCTGCTCCGAAAGTAATGCCTCCCATTTTATTATGTTGGCCTATGACATCAAAGGCTGATGTTAACAACATGGCAGCAAAGGTTGAAACTTCCCACCAACATCCCTTAGACAGATGGTAGCAGTGGGGCAGTTGGACAGAATGGCACCTGATGTGGAAGTGCAGATGAAGCAAAGGCTTGCAAACTAACACCTTCACGCAGATAAAAAACTGCTGCCACTGACATCCATAGGCACTTGCTGAATGGTTACGGAGACTGAACAGTGGATGTGAGCACTGTAGTTCATTGTGCACTTTGGCAGTGGCAACAGCCCCATGAGAGACAAAGCACATTCCAAACAGCTATGCACTGCTTTCACATCACAAAATTAAGAGAGCCTCAAAGCAGCTCATCTTTGTGAATTGGTGTATTATGACCAGGAAACTCTGTACAGTATTGAATACCAGCTTCACAGGGTTGGAAACAATGATGGCAACATTGGAATATCTCAAAGTTTGCACTAGTCGGGTCCCATGAATGCTCATACAGCAACAGAAAGAACATTACATGCAAGTTTGTCAGGATTTACTGACTGGATATGAGGCTGAAGGTGACAGTTTCCTGGACTGCAGTTACCAGTGATGCGACATGGTGACATCACAAGGAGCCAGAGACAAAATGGCAGTCCATGGAATGGCAATGTGAATTCTCCATTGAAGAAAGTTCAAGACACAGTCCTCAGTGGGTAAAGTGATGCGTACTGTCTTTTGGGACAGAAAAGGGGTGATACTTCTAGATTTCCTAGAACATGGAAAACTATCAACTGTGACCATCACAGTCATGCAGATGACTCAAACTTCCACAGTCAGGACAGAGAGCTTTCTCCTGCAACATGATTTTTTTTTTTTTTTTTTTTTTTTTTTTTACAATAGTGGCATACAGGCTGGAGAAAATGCATAGCTAATAGCAGTAACTGTTGAAAACTAGTGTTTTGTAGCTGAGAAACTGTTCCACTAGATAGTGTTATTGTGCTCTTTCCCACAGAAATAAATAGGAGGCATTACTTTTGGTGAGACCCACGCAGTAGTGTAAATTAGCTGCTTTTGCTGGGAGAATTCATAGTGCTGCAAGTCTATACAGGGAAACTCTGCCCAAAATATAGCTTTTTAGTGGAGTTTTAATATAGTCTAGTCTTTTTTTTTTTTTTTTTTTCCCAATGGCACTTACTCATTTCTCATTTGTTTAAAAACTTAAATTTCTTGATCCCCTCTATTCCACCAGACTAAGGCAAAAACAGATTTACATGAATCAACACAAAAACCTATGGATTAGCAAGGAAAATATCCTAAAACAAATAATTCATCTTTGAGAGTATCTTCTCATCAAAATTCAGAGCCCTGGAAGTCTATTTGCATTAATTATTTAGGACAGTTTACTAAGGAGAATATGAATAGCATGTCTTTTTATTTTTTTTTTTTATAACTAGATGAACAACTTTTTGTTAATTAGATACAGAATAACTAGCATCATCAGGAGGCAAATGTGCCACTAGGGAAAAGAAAGCTACTAATGTAATGAAACATTAAAAGAGATAATGAACCTAGGCAATATATAATTATGCATTTTTGTCAAAGAAAAGTATGCTTTTCATATTAGACAAGGCAGAAGCTTACAGAGTCTTTGAAAAATTACCATAAACGGGGAACAAAAGTTACATAATGGACACAGACCAAACTGGTGTATGAACTAAAAAGAACATAACCAGAAACTGAGCTGCTTCCTTTCTGTTTCGGCTAACACATACAGAGTTAGAGTTAAAATGAGCAGAGTTTGTTACTTTTGCAGCATGATTATATTTGCATAAACGGAATGGAAGATATTAAAGGCTACTAATTTTTTCCACATTAATTGAATGGCCATTTTCTAAACAAGGTACATTACAATATCTGAGGCATTTCAAACTTTATTAACTTTATAAAGGAATGGGAAAAAATAAGTAGGCCTGTTCTGAGTAATGCTCTACTCCCTGTAAGAATCAGGAATACCACAAGCACTACAAAGTAGTAACAAAAAACTCATGTGAATGAGCCTTACCAAACCCTAAGACTCCACAGTACAGAAAATGACAGTAAGAAAATACGTAATTATGTCTACCAAAATATGCATGTTGGACACTTTCAGACTGTCAAAATAGAGAATCATTAACCCACAGAATTAGGAGTTGAGTAATTCACAGATGAAAAAATCATAATAAATAAAGGAAATTTGAGGGAGCTTTTGAAATTGTTTCTTTTGAATAAAGCAGTAATTTCATGGAGCTTAGTAAAAAGAAAGTGTTTCAGTATTTATCTAGGGATTTAAAAAGCAATTTGAATATAAAAGCAGTGAATTAGACCTTCTGCACTAGACTCTTCCAGGGCAGTGCCCAATCCCCCCAAATTAAATATAAAACCCCACAGTATAATCTAACCTGATGCAATAAGATTTATTCTATATATGTCCTAGGACTATTTCATTCTCAGAAAACATACTACTGAAGTGCATTTTTTAGTTTGACCATAGTAACACATGCAGGGAACACAGCATTGACTATTTTCTGAAAGATACTAGGATTCTTAAAGTCTCAGCAAGAAGAGTATCTTTTCAAATATTAGAGATAAAGTTACTTTTGTTAATTTTTTCCCTTGAAATGTTTTCTTACATTTTAACAGAGAAATTCCTGTATTTGAAATAAAAAGATCTACACTGTTAAAATTTGACAGCACTTAACTATTTTCTATTGCATAACAGTTAAAAAAATACTTAAAATACAACATATTTGATATAGTACACAAATGCAGAAAATCAAATTTTCCTCCTTCACTGGTAGGCTAAAACACCCACAAAATCTTATTCTGATAAAGAACTATTCAGAGTATCAATGAAATGAATCCTACTTAAACATAGTAATATTTTACCACCATGTCCTTCTCTTCTATAAAGTCATGATGGAGCTTCACTGAATGACTCAGTTTCTCACACTGAACCATTTCAGACATTCCTCCACGCCCCTTTCAAACAGCAGGGGCTGCTGTGTAGCAGGCTATGAAGCCTGAAGGCTAAATGAAAGGAAATGGAAATCACCTACAGAATAAATGAATTAAATCTTGTAGTATGGCCCATGTATTAGAAAAGACTGAGCATAATGAGACATCTCATCAGTGTAAAAGTAAAAGGAGAAGTCATATTAATCTCAAATCCTCTTGGAAATGATCCATTATAGCCTGCTGCAGAGTTTTGGGAAGAAGCTCTTCTACTGTAAGTTCTTGGACATTTTTCATTACAGCTTGCTGCCAGGAAGCCCTGAATGACAGCATTTATGAGTTATGATGGTACAGATTTAGAACTGTGCATGCTAAGACTTGTTTCTGCCTTGCCTTCTAGTAAAGCCAGGTTTTTCATAAGACAAGCAGAACCCCTAAACTATAAAATTGTATATATAAAATTTATCATCCCAAGACTGAAGTTTTTGTTTTGAATGAAGCACTTAACACATTCTTACTGGAAATTTGCCCCAAGAAAACAGGTAGTTTTGTGTGTACAAATGTGTCTTCCAGTAACAAATTGTGCAATAATTAAAGAATGACTGAGATTCTCATTCAGTGCAAACAGAACACCAAATGCAAATTACTTACTCATTTTTCCTTTCCTACTCTTAAGCCAAAGTGGAAAAGCAAGCATTAAGTAATTAGATGTGACCATATTTCAAAGACAATTAAAAAAAAATTGAAATGCCTTTTCCAGGTTAGTCCAGCACCATTACACTATTTTACTGACTGTTTGTGCACATCCAACTTGGAATTCATCAAGCACTGTTGCATTTAATTCTTTATTTTTAAATAATGATGAAAGTTTCCTTTTTTCTTTCCTTTTCTTTTACACAGTTCTGGTAGCCTGCAAATCCTTTGATTAAAAGTTTACATACAAAAAAACTCCTTGTTTCCTTTTGGTTCTAAGAGCAAAAACAATTCTCTTACATTTCGTTAAACAGGATAACATTGATACCTCAGACATTGCATAGCTGTTGGTGATAATGTGAAGTCACACGATGACTGGAATCTCTTTAGTTATATTTGTAATTTGTAGATTGCAAAAACAGATTCCCAATATACTAAATCATAGTTTTTTGATAGGATAATGCAAGGCTCCCTCACACTTCACTAAATCTGTTGACTGTGTTTTTGTTGTGTTGTTTTTTAAATAGTTTGCGACACAAAATGCACCTCCAGGTTTAAACTTGGGAAAATAATTTTTCAGTTGGGAAGAAATATTTTTTGTAAAAATAAAAATTAGTTATTTGATTTAAGGAGAAATTCACTAGAAACTTGCTCTCTATTGTTAATGAAAACCCCTCAAAAGTAACATAACATATAAAAGACACAAACTTCCATTACATCCCTGAGTCAATCTGATGAAATACCAATGTGATAATATTAGTTTCACTCTTATAAAATGAAACAGCCAATTCACTGTTGATACACAAATCAACAGAAATGATTTGGTCAAACCATTAACGTTTTTTTTAAAGTTATAGTTGCAGTAATTTCAAAGAAATTTAACCAACATTAAAGTTTATTGACCCACGATTTCATTTCTTGCAGAAGTACTGGATATACATGAAGTTGGATCACACTGTTATTATCAAACAAGAATAAGTTACTGTTTGAAGTCAGGGATGACGTACAGTCTTAGGTTTTGCACAAGAATAAAGGAGAACTTAAATTGTAACTAGAGGTGCCAAAGACACCACGTCATGGTATTCAGAATGGCAGAAAGCAGCACTATTTGTAACTTACACGCAGTTGATACATACAAAGAAACGTGGACACAGAGACGGTTGAGAACACATGCAAATTTGCGTGCATGCAATTGTATACTGATACTTGTGTGAATTTTTATTTAAGAAATCAGGTAAAATGAAAGCATCAGGTGTTTCTCTTAAGTGGAAATTAGCCACTCTAATAGCCATTGGTCAGTAAATCCTACAGATTAGATAAGGGATTTTGTTTTGCAAGAGGCTGTATTGATCCATTTTTACCAGCATTAAGCATCTACCCTTCACCCACAGGTGCAGCTTAAGACCTTCTCCAAGCTGTTAGAATTTATTTTTTTTAATCTGTAAGGACTAACCTACACACCTGATTCCAGTACACTTAATGAATAACATACATAGCTGCAAGAGCTCAGGTGGAGAACTCTAATTACTATTTTTTTTTTTAAACAAATACTAAATTTCTATTTGCAGTGTCATTAATTTATAAATGATGCCCTGGAAACATCATCTTGTTAACATCAGTTTGGTTTTAAAAATTATAAATGTGATTACAACATGGATGGTGCAACAAAACCGATATTATGGTAACTGTGGAACTTTTATCTAAAAATGTTTCTGTAACTTTAATGGAAAACACAATAACTGGACATCATATTCTTTACTCATTCTAGCAAATAAAATATACCCACACATAATTCATGGAGAAGGGTGGGGTCATGGGAGGGGTGAATAAAAGCAAAGGTTTGCTGTGCATTGCAGAATACTTCCATTTTAACACAAAAAATACCGGCAAAAACCTACCTACGTTTTTTCCATTTCCTTGTTCCCTTACATCCTCACTGGAGTCTCTACAATGTTCATTTAATCTTCAGGATAAAAAAAAAAGTCACTTCACCTCACTCCATTAATAGGGCTTTTTATAGGCTTTCTTTCATATTACAGCCAACAAGAAGGTTTGTTCTGGTGGCCACATACAATCATGACAGAAATGGCATGCTACAAGCAGTAGTGATGTGCAGAAATAAAAACAAAGGAAAAAGAGAGGCAAACATGACATTTTCTTCCTGAGGCTTAAATGAATAATCTTTGAAGAAAAGTAATGATAGAGCAATGAAATAACATGAGCCAACTCTACATAGGCAATGAAAATAGGAGAATAAATCAGTTACACCTTCCACTCCATTTATATTTCTAAGCTGTACTGAGAACTACTTTACACAAGACTGTGCCCAACTGACAAAGACCCAAGCTAAGGGCAATGCAAAGACAAATCGCCCAAAGGGAACTCCAGGAGGTACTGTGCCTCACTGCTTCTGTTTTATAGACTCAGGGACAACAGTTTATTCAAACTATTCAGAAGGCATCAACTGAGAGTCTCACCATCTCATTTGAAAACTATGACATCCTCTTGGAAGTACAGATTCACAAAAAAAAAAATCTTCCTTTTGGTGTATACTTAACAGTGATTTCATTGAGTAAATGCCAATTTTTCTACTAGATATTGTTAAAAGTAACAAAGAGGTATATAGAGGGAAGGAGAAAAGAGAAGTGTTCATTGTGCTTAGCAAATTGTACAAAGCTGGGTCTAAAGAGTAATTCATTTAGCCATTGCAAAAACATTGGATTGCCTCCAAAATGGAGACTCTACAGACTTTTTCAGAGCAGAGTGGCAGTTCATTTAGTGAGGTTTGCCTTTCCTGGAAAGAAGCAGGCATTTGTCTACACATTTTATGGTCTCATGAAGACTATGGTTTAGGCTTGTGATCAAGCTGGAATGTAGTATATGTATGGAGTGCCCTCTATTAATATGGATTCATTAAAGAGATTGGAAGAGTATGCCATTTCACCAGTACTTCCCCCTCTTCCCACCAATTTTAACAAATGATATTTTTTGTTAAAAGAGCTCTGACTTAAAGAGGAAATGAAGACTTAAAAGCTAAATGCTGGAAAAGTAAGAACTTGCATGGACAGGCAAAACTCTTTTGTGAGCATACCACACAGTTTCCTTTTTGCCATGCCAAAAAGCTCAGCTTTGCTATTTATTGTGGAGATTTTAATTCCTTGTTAGTGGATAATAAACTTGCACATAGGGAAAAAAAAAGCACATATCTTCAGCTAAGAACCGCTGGAGGTTTAGAGAATTCTTACAACATTTTCACACCTAGAATCAGAATTTCATAATTCCATGCTGGAAGCAAATAATAACAGAGGCAGTAACAAACTTAAAAACGAATGAAGAAAAATGAAAAAGCTACCTGATGCAGAATTATTTTGCAATACAGCGACAATGACTGTGTCCTTGCTTTTGGCTGTAAAAAAAAAAAGTCTACAACAGCAGTGTCAAAACACTATCTTGTGGAAACGTGAATTCTGCCGGCTTTGCTGCTGGTACCACTAAATCTGATTTTTACCATACTGTATGACAGCCAGTAAATTCTCTTTTGTTCAGTAAGAAACAGAAGCCATAGCCGATTCGCTAAGAATAGTGATTTGTATGAATACCCACATGGAGGGATTCTTTTAGTTATATATTTTCTCTCTGAGAACATTTTGTACCATCTTCTTGTGACTGCACTGGGAATTTACGTGGTAGCTGCCCATTCTAATGGCAAAATTACATGTTGTTATCTCTGTATACACAGCTACTCACTTGTACTTGCCGTTTTACACTCTTAAGATACATCAGAGGTAAAATACACTGAATTCTCAAAGCTATAGAAAGAATGAGATGCAGCAAATGCACAAATCCATTATTGTTACAGTTTTAAGACTGTTATGTATTCTCCCTAGAAGCTCTGTGACATAAATTAAATGAAATTCATAACCCGGTATTAGACAGAAGGCCATTAAGGAAAGACTGTATTGACCAGCGTTCATGCCTCACATTCTAAGACAGAACCCTATTTTAATCAAATTTAACTTATAATCTTGGCTGGAAAAAAAAGAAGAACTGGCTGAATAGGAGCAATTTATGATATTTTAGGGAAGCACCGTGCACCGATTTGAAAATGCACTGAGGTTCAGCAGACTATTTTACGTTTAATTAATGTGACTTCCAGATTGGACTTTTTAATTGAATAATCATCTAAACAAATGACTCTTTATTTTGTGCTGAAGTTCTTAATTTCATAAAACTACTCTGAAGCCAAAAGCCACTCAGACTGATATAATACAATTGTTTAATCAAAGATCTCACATAATGATAAATTGGTACAATAAAATTGTTTTTATACAAGGAAAAGAAACAGATTTCTAATCTACCTACCCAGTGAGTCTTTCCAGACCTCTTTTTATTTATAGGATACTACAATTAAACAATAACTGTGATCAAACAATAAAGATATCAGAAAACAATGATGAACATAAATTGGAGGCGCTTTACGACTAAAAGGCTACAACCATGAACCGTAGTAATTATCTTACTGATAATAAAGTAATAAAGTCTATACCCACTTAATTGCTAAGAAATGCAACAAATTACTACCTAGGATAAGACAGAGTCATTTAAGAAGTGTTAAGACTTTCAGTTCAGCGCAGAGCATATACCTGAAAATTCAGAAAGGACAGTCTGAAACAGAAAACAGTCAGTGGTGTGCTCAAGGCTGAATGGGGAGAAACGTGTCCAATCCTGCCATGCCCCTCATATACTCACCTTCTCTCTTAGACTTCCTACAGCAGCTGTTATGCATGTTTTGGACCAAGTGGGAACCCGGGGCTGCTCCAACATGGGGAGGATCCCATAGGAGAAGGGATAAGAGGTTTGCCCAAGGGCTGAAGAGAGCAAGAAAAAGTGAGGAGGAACACTTTCCCCCAGTATCGCAGCTGCTTTCTATACCCCTATCCACTTTGGAAATAGTAGAATAATTCTTTCTTGCACAGTTTGTCAGTAGAACTCTACAAAAAAAGACACAGTCCTGACAGAGACTGTAAAGGGGTGAAACATTAGGATTAATATTGATAACAGAAAACATTTCGTAAATTATACAGGTTTGAAAATTGTAGGTTTGAAAAATCTACACAATTGCCAATGTGCAGTGTGTACAGTGTCTACAAGGCCAGTACAGATGGGAAATACATGGATTCCTTGCTGCTCAAAGGGAAAAAAAGAGGAAAGCTAAGGAGAAAATGAAAAAAAACACCTGGAATCAAGGAATCATCTCAAAAGCTTGATCTATTATTTTCTGTCATCAAAGACTTACCTGTAAAGCAGTATCAGAGCATACTCACTACACTTTTCACTCATACAGTATTATTCATTTGCAACTATTTGGTAAAAGTTACAAGAAAAGGAAAGAAAATTTACCCAAATACTATGTTCTTATGGAGGGGAAGGGATCAGCTAAGGCACTTCTCTAGAAGCAATATAAAAGCCTGTTTTTGTCGTTGCTTAACATACTATGCCTTTCAATTTTTCTAAGGCACCCTGTATCTTAAAACAACCACAACAACTCATTTGTCTCAAAAGTTTCCTGAGAATTGTCTGTTTATGAGCCTTTACACATTTCTTCATTGCTGCCAAATATTAATTGAAACAATTAACTGTGAAGAACACGTGGGTACAAAAATATTAGCACCACATAATCCTTTTTAGTTAAGAGGTCCTTACCGGATTATTGCAGAAACGCTCTGGAGTTCTAATTACCTATGGAAGTCCCACAAGGTTACTGCAGAACACGGTAATTAGACGGTTGTAATATAAGGTGTTAGCAGGGGATTGAGGATTTGTGCTAAGAAGCATGGTGTTTTCATGGCTATTTACAGTACAGAGTACCAGAATTTAATGGAATTTGGTGGAAATCTCCAATGACAAATGTAGTTAAAAGGTGAGGAAATATCTTAATACAGACTCAATAGTAGGCGGGGGGAGACTGATCTTTACATGAAAAAAATAGTTCATGTCTTGAGACTTGTGTAGACTTCTAAAAAAAAAAAATCAATCAAGTACTTCAATTAAAATACTTCTTGAATAAAGTGGTCATATGAACAAAAAGTCAATTTGATTACTGGCCTGAGTGGTGGCAAAAAATTGGTTCACACCTCTAGCTGACGTCACATAATAAAGTAATGCGGTTCATGCTGCATCCAGAAGCCTGATTTCCTCGCTGAAATAACAAGGTTTCCAGATTAGGGGTGGAATTAGGAGAAAAGGCTCAAGCTTGTTCCTCTGGCTCTCCAGCAAGACACTGAACTATTCTGTTGCAACATCCCATGCAGTAGTAGCAATTCGGTATTAATGTTTACTTCAGACAAATATGTAGGCACAGAATACACGCGCAGACTGCTACTTAATTATAACAAAATAAAGGGTGAATTTGCAGTACCTCAAATAGAATCAAGTAGCGCTATAGCAAATTGACACTGATGAACAGGGAAGCAAAATGCAGTCCCTAGTGTTTCTCTTCTACACAGCTGGGACTAAACATGATTTTGCAATTGTTAAGCTATTCAGATGTACCTACACTGGGAAAGGAAGAGAGTAGGAGGACTTGACGCAAGGCTCCAGTCTTTCTCAGTCTTCAACCCTTTATAACTCTGAAGTGCACATAAAACACTAGAGATGTAAACTACTTGATAGTTTTTGATAGTTTTGCAAGTGGAAAGTCCACCTCTACATGTCTTCTTAGCATTCTACATTACAGCTAATGTAACTTAGTTGTCCATGATAACTAACATTCAGTCTGAAAAAACAGCCTTTGGCAATGCTACAGGAAGAATCTTCCACAGGATTATATAAGGTGCAATTCTCCTTCTATAGCTAAGCATGTATCAAGGTTAGAGTTCCTTTATTATTAGAGTGACAATAATAATGTCTAATCTTCCTTATCTTCTCTTGTCAATAAACTACATTTCTCAGTTTTGTATGTTGGGCTGAATGAAAGAAGTTTATTATAATTCTGAAGAACTCAGAAAAACAAAGTTTTTAATTTTAAAAAGCAAATTCATAATAGTGTGTACAAGTATTTTAAAAATGTATTCTATAGCTATTGTTACACTTAGGCAAATAACCACTGAACTGTAAAAATATCAAAGCTTCTTGTAACACACATGCATATGAATCATTAAAAACGACAAAACATAAAAGAGTGCTCTAGTTAAAACTTTTCCTGATTTTTTTCTGCCCCTCCTTTTAATCACAGCAAATCTTTTTTTTTTTTATTTCTGATTCTTAATGCATGACCTTATAATGTATCATCTTGTCTGCCTCTGTATATCTTTTCATTTGTGACAAAATAACAGTTGCTGCTTGAATTAGTTCATGATGGTGACTCATTTCTGTGGAAGTTATGCTGGCTCTTATGATGCTGGCCCAATTAAAGCAAGGAGGTTTTTTTTTTTTTTTTTTTGCATTTTTTAACTCAACATTAATTAAGAGCTTGTTACCTTCTGCAGGTCTTTTCTAATGAAGCTGGAATGAATAGGGATTGATGCACAAGTAAAAGTTGCCAAGATGTGAAAATCACTGTGTGTCTGTTTGTCAATGGAGTAAGGAAAGAATTCTCTTCCATAGAGAGAGAAAATCTACCTGGAATGACAGCTCCCTTTCAGAAAAGCAAACATATTTCCAAACACAAACCGAGTTACAAGCAAAAACAGGAAGCTGCTGTGTTGCATTCCCTTGCCAAAGGACTCATCGTGAAAAGCTTATCTCTTCTCATTCGATATAAAAATAATGACAAAGGACAAAAGGAGGGGATGCAGACAAGACGAGAAAACAGTCAGAATCAATTATGAAACTGCACAAAGGCAGGAGGCAGGCTGAAAGCATGTGTGTCTCTAAAATATGAAGTCACAACAAAACTGAGCCCAGCACAGCTCACAGCTTTCCAGATGATACTAGGAAGTTCTGCTTATTGATGTATAGCAGTATGTCAAGTGTAAACTGATTTCCTCATTATTTTTCAGACAAAAGCTGTATTCAAATCTTTCCCATCCAAGATTCTGACAGCATGTGACTGGCTAGCAATTTTAGCAAGTAACACCTTTACACCTTGGGGAAATATCTTTTCATGGCGTATACTGGAAGTGCTAATTGACTTTTATTTCCTAATAATCATTGAAACTAATAAGTCTGGAAAAGACAGTGAATTAAAAAAACTGTAAATTAGGCATTAAGACATTTTTCAGCCTGTCAAGTCTGTATGTGAAAATCTTAAAAAAGTCAATATTTAAACTTCTGTCCTTGGACTGAATTAATTAATTCATCGATAAGTCAATCATAACTGTCATAATACAGGATATCTAGAATCTAATAATATCATATATGCAATTACTACTACACTAAGTCATTGGGAAGGTAATGCAATTGCCTTTTCCTGCATCAGCAGAATGGCTGAACTATGGCTAAGACATTTAGGACACATTTGACACTATGCCTTAGGAGAGGGACATTTAAAAAATGATCTTACCGCACGCATCTGGCAGTCTCTTCACTTACTTCCCTTTATCGCTTATCTACCTGATTTCTTTACACATCAGTTGATTTGATTTTTCTGGGAGTACAACTTAAAATTATTGCAAGAAAGGGACCCTGTAAACATCTAAGGGAAAGATGACATTAAATTGTAGAGAATCCTCTCCGAGGGCAGGCCTTAAAACATCTCTCAGTCGTGAGAAACATTTTAGTCAGTAGTAACTCTTAGATACCAGTTGGTGGGCCCCAGGAATCAAAAACCCAAGAGAAATCTCTCCTCATGGTTTCTTGCAGTTCATGGTAGAAATTACAGAAGTGCCACACCTGACTTCCTTCTCCCATTGCTTCAAGAACAGAACCCATATGCAAATGTTTTTTGCCTTATAATACTGGCTATCATAGAACAAATTCAGAAATACACTGGACGCAGGTCTTTGCTAGTGCTGGCATGCTTACTGTCTGCACTCTTGATAAAACCTGCACGGGTTCACAAATGGATTCTTCAAACCCCACTCTGACAATAGGCACATATCAACCAAGTGGAAAGGTGGCAACAAATGACTAAGGGAAGGAAACATTAAATAAAGGACATCAGAAAGAACATAATGAATTTTTGAGAGGAGAAAGAAAGTCATAAAATAAGACATAAAAGTCATGAAAGAAAGACATAAAATAACCATCCCCCTGCACAGTTCTCACCCCAAACCCATGAAAATACACAGATGGCAACATCTCCACTAAGGAGCAGTGTCAGGGCCTCACTTATCCACTGGAAATGGAATTTTATGATTGGGACTGATACTCTCCTTAAAAAGAAAGCCATAGAATCATAGAATGATTAAGGTTAGAAAAGACTTCTAAGATCATCTAGTCCAATCATCCACCTACAGCCAATATTGCCACACTGAATCATGTCCCTTAGTACAACATCTAATCAGGGACAACAATTCCACAACATCCCTGAGCAGCTCAGTCCAGTGCCTGACCACTATTTTAGAGAAGCTTTTCCCAATATCCAACCTGAACCTGCAAAATGAGGCCATTCCCTCTAGTCCTATTGCTGTTAGCAGGGAGAAGAGCAAGTCCCACCTTGTCACAATCTCCTTTCAGAGAGTTGTAGAGAACTATAACATAATCCTTTCACCAGCTTCATTACCCTTCTCTGGGCATGCTCCAGGGCCTAAATGTCTTTCTTGTAGTGAGGGGCCCAAACCTGAACACAATACTTGAGTTGTGACCTCACCAGGGCTGAGTATAGGAGGACGATAACTTTCCTGCTCCTGCTGGCAGTGCTATTTCTGATACTGCTTGTTCATCTGGGCACACTGCTGGCTCATGTTCAGTCAAGCATTGACCAATACTCCCAGACCGTTCTCCTCCACACATCTTTCCAGACACTCTGTCCCAAGACTGCAGATTTGCATGGAGTTGTTGTGACCGGCAACTGTTGAGACAGCTTGACCAGAGCTGGGTTTCATTCACTCTGCAAGTTCTGATTCATTCAAACGACATTAGCACAAGTCTGACTGCCAACTGCTCCCCTATTCAGTGTGTATAATTGGAGTAGAGGTGGTGAAAGCAAGGAAGAGGCATAATAAGGCCAAGGAATAGAACGAATGGTAAAGTTGGTCTACAAATTTTTTAAAAGAAGGGATAGAAAACAAATTAGATACCTCATACTGCTGAGAAAATAGAACTGTGAGTGTCTGTTAAAAAAAATTGGTCACAAATGGAAGGGAAATGGCCCATAAGAATAAAATGAGTGTCCAACAAAAGAAAGGAGGATGGGTTAGGGGGCAACGAAACAGAGTACAGATAAAGAGAATTACGTAAAAAGGAAATAAAACAGTGGTGAGACTATGCCATTACACAGAGAGTATCAGGAGATCTCGATAGATTAAGGATGAAAAGTTAAACCATGTTAAAGTATGAAGGAGAACTCCAACAAACCTGCAAGGAAACGCTGCAACAGGGAGAGCAAGATGAACAGGCAAGATCTTAGTGTACACCAAACTGATGCCAAGTAGTGAGACCAAAAGACTTTCTGGTGGGTGTATGACGACATGACACTAAGACGTTCTAGTCAGTGCAAGATGTACAAGCACAGGCTCCTTGGACACTGAATGACTTTATCAACCTTAACTTTTTGTCCTTCAGGTAGGTTTCCTCTTGTGAGCTGTAGTAGCTTTTGATCAAGGTGCACCCTATCCAGCGGCCAGCAGTATCACTGCTTCTGGAGCTCTGAGCTGTTTGCTGCTTTGTAGTTTTGTCTGCAGGTTGCCAGCACCTCACTACTTTCAGTTCTACAAACCTGTTTCTGGTTTGAGTGTTCCATACTTGAGCTTTGGTACTAGATTTCCACTAAGAATCACTGAATAAAAAGTGGTATTTAAAAAGCCAATATAAAAACCACCATTCATTCAGTATAGTGACCAGACACAGTACAATTTCTCAGGAAAAACAAAAAACAAGTTAAAGTAACAGAAGTAATTCTATTTCCAATTTATGCTCAGAGCAGTCTGAAGGTCTGATCCCACATCTAACAGTGCAAGTTTTGAAGTTAGTTCATAAGAAACCTGGAATACATTTGAATAATGTTTTGCACATAAGGGCTCACAAAACCAAAATTCCCAGAAAACGCTTTTAACCACATTTCTTTAAACCAAGAGAATTCCCAGCTGATGTTTCCATTTGACATCAGCATTCTCTCTCCCAGTAGAAGTATTATTCAGAAACATTCTACTTCGTAACTCAGTCATCTAGATTCCTAATGGTTTTCTGCATTTGAAATCCAGCTTCAGAGTCATATTAACAGTTCACATCCTGTTTTATCAGAGACTGTACTGACTTATGCAGCAGAATCTGTTATAACTGTACAGTATTTTCTCCTAGAACTGACATCTGAGGTAACAAGAGTCCTTTCCCAGACAGCAAGGATTTTATGAGCATTATCGGTAATGTAGTTGATTGCACTATTTGCAGAGAATACTCAGCCATTTACAGTGAAGAAACAGACAGATGCCGTGCTGACCGCTTCAGAGAGCACCAGAAGACTATTAGAAGCAGGGTTCTAATAGAGCTATTGTGTCCCATTTCACTTCTAATAACTGTTATCTCTTTGTGTCCTTCAGCAGGGTTTCCAGGATGCTAACCATCAGAGCTTAATAGCCATATAGATTCTCACTAGCCAGCAAAATTAGATGACAAAATAATTTTCTAGCAGCTTTTCCTAGTGCTTGTATTTATCTCAAATCTAATTCTCACAGTACCTAATGGCAGAGCAGGTCTGCTTCTGTTCTTCAAACTCTGCAAGACTTAAAAGATGTTCTGGATGTGTCACCAAACAATGTTACACATTGCTTGAACCATATCTTAATGCTTTTTTCTCCCCTGTATCCTATTCGGTGAATCTCCTGCTTTTAAAACCTCAGCCTTCTACAAAGCATCTTTTTATTTTTATTTTGCCTTAAATTTTTCTTTTTAACTACTCTTTCCACTTCTTGTAGGGATTCAAGCTTACTACAGTAAGGACCAATAGACACTTCTTTGAGCTAGACTAGCAAACAAATCCTTGCTTTGAGTAAACAAGATAGGTCTTAAGTAAACAGAAGCATAAAAAGAAATGATGAGATGTGGAGTTAACATGGAAAGGTGTCATTAAGAAGAAATATGATTTAAAAAATAGGGAGAAAAATGAACGGCCAAATAAGCTATGAGAAAAAGTGAATGAACACCTAAAGTGTAAGTAAGATAACTGATTGGGCAGCTGCAGAGGAGCTGTGGAGGAGGTAACAGTGAAGCCCGAAGAAACTCAGCTTTAAGACTGAGGTGGAATTCAGATGCAGAGACATGACAATTATCACCTACGTGACAGCTTTCTCAAGGGTGGTGAAATCATCACTTCCACAGAGTTAAGAAGAAAAGGAGTATGAAAAAAGGAGACACCACAAACTTCATTCTTTTTTTCCTGCAGCCAAGACTCCTCTTATAGTCTACTGTGGGGCCTTCTATTGGCTGAAGCCCCCAGTATGTATTTCCTTTATGATTTTTTTCTTCTAATCTTACCTTTACTCCTCTTCCTATCTCAGTATGAGTTTTACATTACATCATATTACAATAAAAATGTGTTTTAGTGTGGAAAATTCTGTTCTGGAAAAGAAAAATACAAAAAATGCAGTTTAAAGTAATAGTGAAATATAGAGGCAGACACTCCTGCAGTAACCAACCCACTTGCAGAGTATGCATACTTTATGTACTGATGTTAAATTCTTTTAGGGCCTTACTAGTCAGTGGTTCATTTCTTCTAGAAAGAAGATAAAGAATCATATTCAAATTATTTCATCTGAAGTTGCACAGAAACATCAGAAAGGAAGAGCTGACAAACAAAGTAGCCAGCAAAGTATGGCACTTGCTGTCATTTTTTTAAACTTCTTACCCAAAAGTTATACCTATCTATACACCTGTATGTGCATGGGAGTATAAAGATGTGTTACATTTGTTTGTATATGCATGTTAGTAGACAGATATACAATTATTTGTTTACATAAAATGCATAGCAGGAGATTGTAATGGATAAAATAAACAGCAGCAAAACTATGAGGAACCTATGAAAGTCATCCTAAATTGAAGAATATTAAGCCATAAATTCCCATCATTCATCCTGTATTCTATATATATATATTACAAATATATTTCTATAAAAACGTTGAAAAGAGTTTTACAGATTTTATTAGGATTATTTTTCACATCCATCTGCTTGTAAAGGAAAGCTCCCCTAGTACTAAGATTCCAACTCCAGAGGGCCCTGAGGGAGAAGAATAGTACAGTTTTTTCTAAAACCTCTGAAATTATGCAAAGCAGATTTCCAGCATATAAAAAGTGTTATAATCTAAAAGTCTGCTGTGAGCTAAAATTATGTGCCAATGGAAATCAAGGACTCGTGCCTAAGAGTATATTTCCATTTTCATTCTTCAGATTTGCAAGATATCGCTAATCTGCAGAGCCCTAGCACTGAACACTGCCCAGCCCAGCTCTACAACGAATTTAATTTTAGCAGTGTTTCTGCATGTTCTGAAAGGACCAAAATATGAGCAAGCAGAAACGTTTCTCCTACAAGCTGTATTAAAGAGTGCAATTTGATACTGCCAAGAGGTTTGGAATTCTAAGGGAGCTCCAGTTAAATGCTGGTAGGAAAAGGGCAGATATGGGCAAAGTTGCCATAGCTGCAAGTAACCATATACATGGTAAGTAATCACTTACCTATTCCATATAGCACCACACAATGTGACACATCTTTTTCAGGAGTCAGACTGACTGAGCAGAAGCAGAAATGAACCTGCAAAGGGTTTTATGTGGGAGAAATCTCACATAAAACTCACTACACAGCCTGAATCTAAACTGGCTTTTTATGTATAGGCTAACAATATGTGCTATAGATAACTAATTCTACATGAATGTAAGTTTAGAGTTTTAGTTTATCCATATGAAATAGAACAAATGTTCTGTCAGTAAAATTTTCAACTGTGTCTTCAACAAAATGAGCTAAGACTCTAAGAAAAAGCAAGATAGTGAAGGATGATTTTTCTCAACAAGCCTAGAAGATTTTATATCTCTAAGGACAAGATGAAAACTCTTCTATGGACAGTAGGCAAAGAAGTAGATTTGCAGTGCAAATCTACTTATCTGATACCACTTGGACGGAAAAGAGAAGGACTTCCAAATACGGGAAAAGCCTCATCTCAATGCAATAATTTCATTATTACATATAGATATACAATTGGGTGATTGGATTAAAACTATAGCAAGACATTACTAACACACTGAAAACCTCAGGAAAGTTACATTTTATCTAGACAACTACCAGAGTAATATTTAGATGACGGTTAAACTTACCTCATACTGTCTTAACATATACTTGTGTACTTGACCTGTATTAGCCTTCCAAAATAAAATTTTTGCTAAGGTGAAATTAAATGATGCAAAGTAAAAGTGAAATGAAGGTATTTATACACACGTACACATATATATCATGACAGCCACAGATCAGAAACATCAATCTTGAGTAATTTCAGTGCATTCAGTTCATTTTATAAATGCTTATGCCAGCAGAACAAGTTGAATCAGGACTATCTGCAGGTGTAAATCACTACATACTGCTTGGATTTGCCCCAAATTTCTGGGTTTAAGTCTCTATCTACAGGCTGTCAGATCAGCAGTTTGTAAGTGGGTGGCTGAAGCAAGCCAAGATTTCAGTATTATCTCTTTCAGATTTTTCTGGCTCATTAGCATACACTTTCTGGCTGCAAACAATAACATACTGTATATGTCACACTGTATGTACTATGCCTTAATTTCAGATGTAAAACTGCCTCTCAAAATAGAGCACAGAGTGAATTAAAAAGCATCTCATGACATAAGAACAGTAAGAAACAAGAAAAGACAGTGGGCCATATTTTCAGGTTCCTTGGATATATCACAGCATATGGTCTAAAGAACATTTTATGCTTACAACATTCTCAAAATAATGAATTGCCATTCATAAGACTTCTGTGCTTTTTAATTCCAAGAATCAGAATTTAATCTCATTTTTTCTTTATTGTTGGCATAAATCCACACATTCCAATAATATCTAGGATGAGACAATTTATTTTTGCTTTCCCGATCTCTACTTAGGTAGTTAAGAAACTCTTCATGCACACGTGGATCCACCAAAGCCTAAGTTTTCAAAGTCTGAAGTACTGTGTTACTGGGCTGGATCCATCATAATGAATTCCAGTGTTAAGATTCAAACCACTCTTCCCCATTCCAGTTACGTTTCAACTCCAAGATTCAAATGTCTATCTTTGCAGCACTTGGGAGAGAAGGATTTTAAACTTTGAATAATTTGGCTTAAAATCTCAAATCCCAAGGTCTATCCATCCACAGCTCCCATTATTTTCACTGGAAGTAGCATAGTTAATTCCCCTATTTTAAATAAATGTAACTTTATTAACTGTAGAATGATAAATATTGCTTTAAAACATTGAGACACTAAGTAGTATAAGGATTTCCTGTAAAAGCAGCTAAGATTTTCGGTTGCATTCAAATATTTAACCTATGAGATAATGTGAATTATACGATACTTTTAATTACCATAATTACAGCAGTAATCTTCTTTGAGAAAACAGCATGGTCACACATCAGTCTTGGTTTCTAGAATAATGAAAGTATGATTTCTTTTTTAGTTCTTCAGTTACCCTACTTTCCTGTCTGCACAAACTGATTATCAACAGTTTAAGGCTACTCTGAGAGATGCAGAGAAAGTGACCTTAACAAACACACTGCAGCCGTAGGAGGATCAAGGCAGACTTAGGAAACTCTCCTGGTGCAAGATAAGCAGTGGTTGTCCTGAATTTCATGGTCATAATTTGCTTAACGCCTCCACTGACGCAACTTGTAAGGCAAACAAACCCAGCACGCAGCCTGCCCATCCTAGAAAAATTATGTTCCCTCAATAAATGCCTGCTAATTTGTAATCAAAATTAGAATAATATCGATGAAATGGGAGGGTTTTTTACCTTTATTTTTCTGAACCATCATTAACAACCTGGATTTATACGTCCAGCATTTAAACAGCAAGTCTGTAACAGAATGCTGCTTAACCAGGACTTAGAAGTAAAAGGAACAGAACAAAGGTGGGAAAATGCTTTCCTGAACTTCATCCAGCACATGTAATACACTGTCATGCTTTCTGTACATATGGACACCCATACAGTTTGTGAGGGATTGCAATTGCTTTTGAATACCAGAAGCAACATGCTTTTCAGGGTAGGATGTATTTCCAATTATGTTGTAAAAACACAGGGAAAATTGGTTAACTTAGAAATAATAAAGCAGTTCAGTGAATTAGTCCAGCTTGAAGACATTGTTGCTATCTGATCTGATTTTCTCAATAAAACTAATTTTAGATTTTTTAAAAATGTAACTTCTTGAGGAATATCTGTAGCACTTAAAACAAAAACAAACTATTGTGCATACAGGGTCATTCCAAGCTAATTCAGATTACCTTTCATGATAGCCTATGGAAAGTACTCTATAAACTCCAGAATAATTAAAAAGACACAAAGAGAAAAAAGAAAAAGCAGAAACTGATGGAGGTACGAACATTCACTAGTAGAAAAAATAACTGCCTATGGACTGACAGATACACTGTCAAAAAATTACTAATTTTAATTCTGACAGATATCAGGCATTCAGTTCTCTTCCTAGCAACTAATTATGGTGAAAGCACATGATTAATTATTCATAGCTGTGAAAGAAAAGTGTCACGTCCATTGCAAAAACAATAGGCAGTTTCTAACCTTAACAGTGATGTAGTTACTAAAAAACTGCTTGGACTTTCTTATTTGAGAAGAAAGATAGCTTTTCTAAAGCAAAATAAAGACTGAAGCCTTAAGAGAAGTACAGGAGCTCTGGAGACCAAAGTAGACAGAAGTCTGTATTTGTATTTTACCATTTTCTTGGTTATTTATTTATTTATTGTAACCTCTGCCATTCTCAAGCAAAACAGTTCTGTACAGAAAGACAGGAAATTCACACTACTTACCCCAGAGGCTAGAATGACTTCCTTCAAAAATAAATAATTAGGCAGAATTACAAAACACACACTATTTTCCCAAGTGACTGGAACGGCTCCAAGCGATTAAATACATAATTAGGTAGCTTTTCTAAAATGCTTATTATTTACCTGAGAGTCTCATCGCAGACTCTCTGGTAAATACTGTCTCCCTGCTAGCAGTTATTACTAAAAACGCCTCCATAATTTCAGCCTTTCTCCAGAACTGATATAAACAGAGGATATTACCTGGGGCAATGGATCATGAAAAACAAAATCTGACTGTGCCATGCTGCCTATTTAACTGACAAGCTGAGCTTCGTTTGTACCTGGCATTGCACTTTTTCACATTACAAATGGAGCAGAAAGAAAATAAGAGGACTTTTCAACTCTCTGATACTTTATTTTGTGTTTTAGCTGGCCAAAAACGCTGCTGAAGGCTGTGCTTATGAGTACCCATTTGCATGCATGGATATGAAAGAAAAGAGAGAATAAAAAAACCACAATATCTATTAAATGCTGTCCTATCTGGTGAAGATAATGAGGGAAATATCATGTGTGAGCCAAAAAACACATTCCTTCTGACATGGGATTTTCTTCTCCAGGCAGCTGTCTGTAGCCAAAGCATCACAGAGAACTGAGCTTAATCTGCGAGTGCTGCAACAGCATCTGTTCAGTGGATGCGCAGTTATAGCATCAGAGATGCAACAAGTGACTGAGAACATTCCTGCTCACAACTCACTGTTCTATGTGGAGCACAAAGATACATGGAAAAAAGGTCAAACAGACCTAACTGGCTCACCTATGTCCCAACGACCCTTCTCCTAGTGATCAGACAATAAAACTGATTCTCAAAAGTGACCTCTTTACATTACTCCACCCCCAGAGTCAATTTCACATGCTTTATCTACCCAGAGTCCTCACTACTTTGTGGTCTTTACCGAAGAGATAAAGAGTGACTAGAATTTCAATTAGAGAAAAGAGGGCAGAAGGACACAGAGACGAATAACTAGGTGAGAAAGAAAAAAAGACAAAAGGAGAAATGAAAAGCAAGAGAAAAAGAGATGGAAGAGAATCAGAGAAAAAGACAACAGCGTTTGGTGATCAGCAAATGAGGCAACAAAGACAGGCAGACAAAAAAGATACTGACAGCTCAAGAGCAAAAAAAAGATTTTTATTCTCTAAAAGGAAAAAACAAAAGAAATTATTAATAGAAATAATGTAGAATCATGACAGGCTTATTCTTGAATTAAAAAAAAATAAAAATTCTGCCATAGTTACTTTGACCATTTCAATAGTAATCATAACATGAAAAGTATTCCTGAAACTCTGTTGGGAGTTTCATGCAGCATGAGCCACAAAGCTGAAGGTGGAATAGCTGAGATTGTGCACCAAATGACAACATGTGCACACTTTGCCAGACTATTGCTTTTATAGCAGGCATCCCGTTTTGTTTTTTTTCTGAAGTTTAGAAAAAGATACTTAGGGCAAAGAGAGGCAGAGAAGGAAACAGGCAGACAGTGGGTGATTTTGATAGCACACCAGAACCAGGATGCTCTCAGCTTCAAAGATCACTATTCCCATAAAAATCTGACTTCTGTTAAAAATAAACAGATTGCATCTTGTTTTTTTCAGTTTAGGCACGTTGATGGCATGTAATGCATAATAGTTCATGTATTATATAATCTTATGAATGTCTCCATATTAGAACTCATTAATTACTGTTGAAATTTATGCATGAGCATTTGCAATAAACAATGTGTGAAAAGCAATTGACAGGTAATGCCTAAATACTGAACTAAAACTGTTAGTGAAAGAGGCAACTAGTGAAGGTCTGCTAAGTTTCACTTCCTTGACCATTCCAGTAACAGCTAAACGATGAGAACCAATTCTACCATCATTTTTAAGCCATGTAAAAATATATAAATAAAATATAAATTCCACTATAATTCTTAAACTATATCTCTTTCGCCTTTGATAACTTTCTTTTTCTATGAATCGGACTGAATGCTACAAAAGTACCTTTCTAGGTGTCATTTATTCTGTCTAACTGAAGTATCCACTTAAGCTCCATGAATTGCAGTGATAGTGTTCTTACACTTACTAAAAGGGCAAGACATACAGCACCACAGAAAACCCACCAGCGTTAAGAAGTTATGGCAGAAGTTATTGCCCTATTACTTTAATTCAAATAATGAGGCAACTTTGTTTTTAGAACTAAAATGTGACATATAAATGTTTCTAAACTAGCTTAAACTTCTCAGGCATCAAATGAAAAAAAATCTACTGTAAGCCTCTAGATAATTCCTTATAATAAGAGATCTTATTAATAGTCACTATCTGTTTAAACACATTTTTGTCTTAAAGAGTCTTATTTTCAAATAAATGGCACTGTTACCATACAGTTGGCAAATATGAATGAGCAATGGCTTGATAGTTTAGTATCTCACTGTAATAGCCTGAGAATCTGTAACCCAAACTTACTTGGATCACTGTTTCTTGTAATCATCCCTCAGCTACCTGTGCTCACTGCCAGTACTTTGTTTACCCACTCTGTTTGCAGTCCCAAACCATCCAGCTACACATCCAACCACAACAAACGGCAGGCAGATTACAACTGCAATATCTGAGACCAGCTCTTAAAATTGGCTTGTGGCACCAGGTTCTATGTGAAACTACTCAACTATCAAAGTCAATACACAACTTGTTACATCAGCTAGGAGAATGCAATGTGCAGGCACTCAGATTTCATAAACTTTTCATTTTTTAGTTAGTATGCAGGGACCTGACAAAAGCACTGCAGACTGCACCTCAGCAGCATTACAGCAGCTCAAGTGACACTATGTTGTTCCATCCTAATACCTGCTTTACAGAAAACCAGCTATTTACAGATTATCAAGCGTCCTCTGAGGCTGTATTTGAATCCAGTACAGAATGAAAATCTAAGTGATAAACCTTATTCTCTTTCCCCCTGTTTCTTTCTTTTCTTATAATATATATCTGGGGAGATTAAAATATATTGAGAGGAAGTTTGAACCATGTTACTTTTTATAACCCTCACTTGCACCTACATTGTGCAATCATTTGGCACATCTGCTTTATCAAGAACAAATCTGATTAGGAGTTTTAATAAGGACTTACATCAATAAATTATAACAGATTGGTGATTAGTGGTATTATTTATATGCAATATTTTTTGTACCCCTTATAATGCTGATGTCTGCTTCACAGGGATTAATTATTTTCATAATTTTGTCTAAGTAGTAATATAGAAAATGTCAAAAAGAAAATTAGATTTTCACTTTCCAGACACAGAAATTCAATTAAAGCCAACTCCTTGTTGAAGGGGAATGTCCTTAGCTGGTTCTGTGATGTGGCAGCAGCTCTACATGCTGCCATGTGGGAGACCAAAATGACTGGAGGAATATTAATCACCAGGCTTCAGAGACTAAATGCATGCTGAACGTGCTACAGTTGGTCCCAGCCGCTAATTTATGAAGTATTTAATGTAGAAGACATCAGTGACTTCTTACAAAGGCATCTGCTTGCAGAGTCCACTTCAGAGATGGCGCCACACCGAAAGAAACCCTCTGCTCTGCTCACATACAAATCAATCTCTCAGGAAATCTGCAATTATCCAGGCATGACGGGCCAGGTTCTCCTCATGCTATTCTGAAAGGATGAGCTAAACTCCTTGAGCATATTAAATATGCTATAAAAATTAGCTACTTCCACTGTCTGTTGGACATTTCTAGGGCTAAAAGCCAGATGTCACCAGTCTGTGGAAGAAGAATACACATGAAAACCACAAAACTACTGTGAATAATAGCTAAACTCCCATCCTCACCAAAATGTGAGAGAAGATAGAGGCATTATTTCAACACTTTACTCACCCTCCCTCTTTAGAGATCTACTTTTTCATTCCTTGAATGGTCGCCAACACTTCTTAATGTCTTTCAGTTCCATCCCTTCATGATTCCCCTTTTCTGCTGTTCCCTGTTTATCATTCCTTCTTTCTATTAACATTGCTCGCATTTTTCACACAGTATCTTCCTCAGTCACATTAATGCCCGTGGACTAGAATTTTAGCACTGTTCTAGGACTTGAATTTGACCCAATAACAAAGGAATTTTTAATTCAAAAGTTGGTCCTTCTTTCTTAGTAGTTTTTTTCTGCAAAAAATAGATTTCAAGAAGATACAATCAAAAATCATTTACTTCCTAAAATCCCTATCAGCACTTACATAAGACAAATTAGAAATCAGTTTGAATTAAAAACCAATTCAAGCAGTGAGTTGTAAAGTCAATGACTAACAAAACATTACTACAACATTTCTCCATTCGATGGAAGCTTAAAAGTGATTATTATTATAGTATGTGGTTGGCAAATCAAGTGATTACTATCTAATAAACCACTACAGGCAAGAACACTTTCAGTCAGAACAAGCAAAATTCATTTCCAAAGATAAAAGTCACAGCTATCATGGACTCCAGCTTAGGCAAAAAAAAAAAACAACTTACATTTTAGCTGGACATATAACCACACCCCCGCCCCCCACATACATTCTGCCGCTGTTTCAATACTGCCCATTTTACTATGACACTGAACATTGTAATCTTCAGGACAAAAAGTCTGCTTTGAAAGATCATCCTTAGAAATTAACTGACTCTACGAGCAACTAAGCGAGATTTCTTTTTATTACCACTTGCTCGTAAGTCATACTAACCAGAGCAACCATACGTGCACTGTCATCTCCACGTAGTTCAAGAATTAAATACATCACAGAAGCAACAAAAGTAAAGAGATTATGAAGAAGAACACATACAGTAAGATACCCGACACTGAATTTAATTATAACTCACATTTTTTAAGGATCACATGGTATTATTTCACTATAGTTATTCCCAGAGAATTTAATGTCTGCATCAAACATATCACTTGTCACTTTGTTTAAAAATTTTGCAACCATTTTGATACGGAGCTGGCAATCTGCAGCTATGGAAACACAACAAACACTTAAGGGGACAAATCTCCAATGCTGCTGCTTGAACTTCAGTCAACACTGAAAATGGAAACGAAGGAGCTGCTGTGACCTTCTATCATGTCTTTTGAGCTCAACTCTCATGCTTCTGCTAGTAAAGAACCACCCAAAAGTGCTTGATACTCTATTGGTTCATGTTTATTTTAAGCCCACAGTGAGACACTAATGCAGATAACCATTAAAAGATCTTCAGGAAAACGCTGCAAATTCAATTGCCTCTTGAGAGTGAAAACCTGGTTTATCTCCAGACTTTTTGTTTCCTTCTCCAGCCAACTGTGCACTGGAACGTGGCCAGGTTAGCTTCACCAGCTAGATCTGGGTAGAAAGCAATCTAGCTGTATCATCTGATAGACTTAGGGCAATTTTAAAAAATAATACAATAATATGTGGAGGTGGATGATCTTTTGTTTGCAAGGCTGTCTCCTCCAGAGTTCTGCACAGAACTATGCCACTTGTTCTGTGCATACATAACGTTAAGAGAAAAAAGTTTCTCATTTTAGCATATTAACAGAGAGTTCAGAGAGACTTAAAAGAAAGGAAATCAGAGGAATTTACTTTTAAAACATACTAGAGGTGAAAGAAAATGATGCATTCCTAGGAAAAGCACTGTAACGAGACTCACTTTTCCAATTCAAACTCAGAAAATGATCCCTTGCGTACCTTCTAGCTGCTGCATCACCCTTGCTCCTCTTGTTTTGACACACAAGTGTTCAGTCCAAAGGGACATTTCTTCCTAAGAAATACAACTAACATTTAAGTCAACACAGTATGTTCAAACTATTGTAACACGAATAATGTACTTCAAAAAATACAATGTAAGAAGGGAAGCCTCTCTGTAAAAGTGAAAGCACTTCAGGAATTGGTCTTCAATGCGACGAAAGCAACAGCATATCATTTCCATACAATACCACTTCTGAGAAAAGCTCCTCTATGGTGATGCCCTTCACCAGTCCTTCCCCTTACAAGGATGCAAACTGGACAAGTAGGCATGCAGACCCTCCTTAGACTAGGAGAGCAGGCCTCAGCCAGATCCATGGAAAATTAATGACAGAAAACATCCAGAAAAAAAAAGCCAAGAACAACTATGTCAGTTATTACCAAATATCCTGCCAAAGGATGTGCTTGGCTAACCTCTTAAGAACACAAACAGAAAACGTGCTTGCATATCAGCATTTTCCTTGTCACGGACAATGCTGGAAAAAGAAACACACAATTAGAGCTATCACACAAATACTCTGAAAGTCCTAACTGCTAGTTCACTAATTTCTATGAGAGAAAGAAAACCTCTCCTAAGATATACAATAAAGAAAAAACAAAAAAAACCCACATTTCTTCAGTCTCCTACATCTGCTTCTGCATGCTCAGATATTTCACAGAAACAAGAAATTATGAGAAGTTTGTAGCTGTCAGGGATTAAACACCCCTGACATTTAAATATTAAATTAAAGGAGCAGTTTGAAGAATTTCCAACAGCTGCAAATGTGACTGCTTTCAACCCCTTGTATTTTATTCTAATAATAATAATAATACTAATAGAGTGCCATTTCCAACATTACTCTGAATACTTTATAAGCAGTGTTGTTAGAGAACAGAGATTTCAGAAAACAATTCATGTATTGAGGCTTCCATACCAGGTGCATTTTGCTTCTTGCACTAACTGCTGCACTCTTTCAGGCCCCACTGCCTGCTTCCTCAGCACATCCTCAGGAATGCTCTTTTCAGAGATCACTGACCTCCACTTTAAAACCCTGCGCACACATGCAACTTCCTAAACACATTAGAAATATTATTAATAAAAAAAAAAGACTCAGACATGATTCAGAGATACACCACTGCTTTGACATCCTCCGCAGGAATAAAAGACTTCCTATTACTATACACAAATAGGATACAATGGAGATAAAAAAAATAAAAAGCCCTAAGGAAGTCTCCTTAAACATTTGCCAGCAACATTATTTCAATGGAATATGACTAAGTAGTTTTTTATACTTTAAGTCTTCAGTCCTTTTTATATATGAATAAATAAATGAAATTGCCATTCACTAATGTGTGGTAAAACAAGATTTCTTACAGATACAACAGTGTTTTACAGTCATCTGGGGATCTGAGTCTTTCATCCAGATTCATTTAAAATACATCATCCATATGATTACTTATAAGAAATAAATTGAGGCATTTTTGCAAAGTGCCTACAGCAGTGTAAAACCTTGCCTTTCCTTGGCCTCACCAACTTCTCTTCTGCCAAAGATCCATGGGAACCAACACCTGCAACGCCATAATGCTTTCTTAAAATTGAAATGGTGATCATAAGAACAGTATGTGTTTAAATACAGTAACACATTGTATGCTTGTATACAATTTCTGCTTTGAGGTAATGATACGAGATTCTTTGCCCTGTACAGTAACTAAATAACTACAAATGATCTTTCATGCATATGCAAATCTGTCCCTCTAAGCGCCTTATTAATAATTTCAAAGATACTTGGAGGTCACCACTCATGGAAATTTCTATGCATGAAGCCTCATTAATACAAGACACCACACAGAGAGATAGGATAGATTTTTGTTGCCATTTAACAAGGACAGAGAGTATTATCTGTAACGTTTACTTTTTAATTTTAATGACCAATGAAAGGACTTAAGGATGCAAGCCAGCTGTATTTCTCTGAGCTGATACAGTGGGCTTGAACCATGGGGCTGCTGCGACAATTTTTTGAGCAGCTAATCCTATCAATGCACCAGGACTACTGTGCTCAGAGCTGCAGCCCTCCATGCTGGCTGTTCTCAGCTGGAAGAGTGCTTCCTGGCACTAGATTAGCAGCTAAGCACTATGGAATTAATTTTTTTTCTTCCAAAAATCTCAGCAATAACATGTTTTGTATAGGAATGACATACAACTACAGCACGATGAAGTTGAAAAATCATAGTTCATCAGATGAAACGGCCTTACCCTGAACACATTATACATCTACTTAATTAAGCTGCATAACAGAACAGAAAAGAAAGGATGAAATCAGACAAAATACCTTAACACAATGACAAAACACACCTTCCGGCATATACGTGCCAGGAAGCAAGTTATTAAACCTACTTGAGAAGCACTATTTATCTGAAATCCCTAGATCCTTACTAGTTCAAGTTACCATACACATGATAATGCTGATCTTGTCTGTCACAGTAACCCTCCACTGTAGCTGCTGCTGTTTATTTTTATTCTGTTTTTTCAGTATTCTTGCCTCTAGATTGATCCAACAGAAGATATAAAAATCTCACTCTGTTGGTACATCCCTTGATAAAAATCAGTTACAGTGAGTCAAATGTTAATGGAAACTGCAGGCTATGTTCATTATGTTATCTTTTTAAAAATACTAGAATAAACACAGCTAATTGGAAGTGCAAAAGATTTAGATTTAATTACAAAACCAAACCCTCCTCTACAGTTCTATTCCGTTGTGTGCATATATGCCTTGAAGAAAAGGGCTAATTTAAAACAAATCAATTCTTGTGTGAAAACTGAAATCATTTTTACAGAGCATAAATTTTGAACACCAGTATTTTCTGTTCAAGACACTATAAATACAACTCCACCACTAGTTTTTGATGCATAAAATACATTAACTAATATAGACTGAGGTTTTGATCTGTCTGTGACACCTGGTCACCTACTGCAACATGAACTTTGTGATAGTAAATACGACTTTGTTTTGTATTCTTCTTACAAGCAGGCTCAAAACATCATCTAACATTTCAGTAAAGCTCAGATCAAATATTTTCTGCTTTGAGTCAAGCGCTGTTAGAAGCGACACATTATCCACACTGCCACTGTTAGAAAAAAAGTCATTTCTTGGCATGCCCCATGGTATTCATTCATGTCAAGAGGAAATAATTTTGGGCTTCGCTGAGGTAATTAGAACAAGCTGTGTCAAACACTGCTTTATCTTTCTCACATGTAAATACAAACTGCAAATTGCAATTACAAAAGTGAAGATTGTGAACTCTAGATTGCAAAAATGCAATCTTCTACTATTCAGTAGGAGTGCTGTGGTAAGTAGAAAAGTCACATGATACTGTAATGAACGTTTCTTAATTGAATTCATTGCTGACGAAAGCTGCTGAATGCATAGCTATGAAGCAGGCTAAACTTCTTCATAGCAGAACAGTAAGAGCAAAAGGATTGGCAACACCGGCTTTGTTCTTCACAGGTGTGACACAACTCAGTGCTATATCTTCCTCCGACAACAAAGGTTAACTTAATCATCAGTTCTTAAGTACAACCAAATCTCTTGCATACAAGAAAGTCATGTTAAAGGCAGCTGCAGAAATGCAGCAGTACAATTACAACAGCACCAATCAGACTCTTCAGCCCACAGTGCAGTCAAAAATACAACGTTTAGAAATGTTTCTGTTGATAAAGAATTCATAAAACAAAAAGAACTGACAGAGACAGCAGTCACTTTCTGGCTTAGATGAAGTATTACTTAAAACTGTGGAATGCTCAGAGATTCTGACTGAGAACCTCTGCAACACAAAGCATGCCACCACAATATAGTGTCAGTGCTTCTTACAGATCAACAGGCTGGCTCTGAATAAGCAGAAACACCTGAACATCACACTACAGAAAAAGTAGGATAGGTCATAAAGAAGTATTTGCCTTGTCAGTCCACATCAGCAATGCTAAAAGTTTTGTCCGACATGCTGTACTGACACAACTATACTACTTTTCATTCAGTATCATAATTTGTCTCTAACTCAGTCTTAGTACTGCACTACACATAGGCACATCTAAGATATGAGCTTGATTGACCCAGGGTAGGGTCAAAATACTTGAACAGACATTTTAAGAAATATTTTTATAGATGGTGAAAAAACAAAAATGTCACTTCTGACATTTTTATTCTTACTATCACAACTGCCACTCCTAGAACTAGTACTACTATTTTATTGTGCATTTGGAAAACAGCTTTTCCGCTTGAGAAGATCTGAAAAATGAAGATGAACAATATTTCAGTATTTCCACGTTCAGCTGTTTTAGCACAAAGCATAACACATCTGAGACTAGATTGACAGCTGAGCCCTCACATGAACAGCAGAAGTACAGTCCATACATTCTATAGGGTCTCCCTTTCATAGGCGAATCTCATGTCTTCCCCTTAAAGACTGAAATAACATAATTTTGCATTTTCCCCTCATCCCTACTCTGCCTCTACTGCTTCCTATAGTTCCCAACTCCAACACAAGTAAGGGGGGAAAGTGTGACTTGCCACTACTGGCCAGAGATAAAAATCTATGCAAGCTTGTCTTCATTCTAAGACAAAGGAAAGACAAAACATTCAAACTGAATGACCTAAGTTGCATGATTTACACAAAATCCCTACTATCATTATTACACAGTATGACTGAAAAAAATGGATTACGGACAGAAGAAGTGGGAAGGATCATTAGTTTAAAGTAACAGGGGCAAAAGTAACAATCTGTGGTTGCAAAGAAACCCATGGGAGAGGAGAAAGATGAGTTGCAGTGATTGTTGCATGTGATGAGTTGCATGATTGAGAAAACTGGTTTATCTAAAGGTAAATAAGAACAGGGAACTGAAGGATGGATTCAACTCAACTAAAGTTATAGCTAGTTAATTTGTGTAATGCAGAAAACTGATTAATTTTTGGAGAAGTAGACAAGGGAGGTTAAGAGTACAGACTAATGACACAATACTACAGTAACGGTAAAGGAAAGAGCGCTAGGAAGAAAGTTCCCTTCGTTTTCTTTATACAATGCTAAAAATAATTCTGTATGTAACTACAGTAGCAGAGCAAGGTGCATATGAGGGAAGAGAGAACTACAACAAGACCTGTCAGGTAAACAACACATAAAAGTAACTCTAGTGAAAAGTGATTTGATGCCCACTGCAAGATTGCTTCCAAAATAACTAATAACAAACAAATTTAATGGTTCTTATTATTACATTTCCAATATCTTTAATGCATGCCTTTTCTGTAAGTGTTACTCTTAAGAATCGTTGACCATTTTTCTCTGAAGTAGTTTGACTCTTTCTTATCAACTATTCAAGCAACCAGCTAAAGCCAGTTTCTGTGCAGTTTCCAATATACTGGAAAATTATTCTCACACCACTTACACAGCACTTATTTCAAATAAATATGCACACATGCTGATAAAACAACAGGAAAACAAAATCTAATATACTTCTTACAAGCAAACTTTTTGAGAACTTTTCAGTTCACAAGCCAGTGTAATGGAATGAACTCTCCCAACACATCTTTCAGATTTAGAGTCTTTGCCTTATGTCAAATTTTGTTTCCTATGCATGTAAAACCTAGCATTCTCTAAGGGTGATCTACATTTCATTCAATGCAGCAACAATTAGTAGCAATAACTTAATCAACAAGACGACTATATGAAATTCCTACTGCAGTCCTTTTTTGTTATCTTTCTTGGCCTATCTTCAAGAGCTAATAAATTGTTTCGTTCAACAGTGGAAATGTGGAGGCAAAGGATTTTTTTAACTTTTAACTAGCAGAGTAATGCAGAACCTCAATTAGCACTTCATGATTATAAATGCTGACAAAAAACCAGAATCCATTTAATCTTCCTGTCCACATGCTCAGCAAGATTCGCTTCAATATTCAAATACCTTCTCCATGACATGAAACAACTCCTAAACAGCATAATTTTGTGGGTATACTCAAAATAATACAAAATAAAAAATAAAATCAAAATTACTTTTTTTAAGAGAAAAACTGCTCCAACATACCTACACAAGGGAGGGAATAGCCAAGTTCTGGGTCATAGGTGAACTGACGGTCATTCAGCATTGTCACACAGTACAAATGGAAGCAGTCTAGACAAATGACATGGCGATGCATGCACTGGAACACAAGCACAGGACTCCTGTTAAAAACAGAACCATGAAAATGATAAGCAAGTACTCTACAATATAAACACCGTGGATCAAAATCCATAGAAAGCTTCATAACAAACTTCTAATTTAGAAATAATTTTTCATTAGTGGTGCACAAGACAAGCAGGACAAAATTCCAGGATTTAGCCTGGGATTTCACAACATTTTTAGAAAGAGAGTTTCTAACGTGAAACATATACATGATACAAGAGATAAATTTTTACTGAAAGTTGCAACTCCACCAAAAACTGGAATTTAAGGCAAGGAAGGTGCCTTAGAAACAGAAAACCTTTGTATGAGATGAGATAAGATTATATGTGGTAAAATACAAACTTTCAAATGTAAGATTAAATAGAAACATTACATGAGAAATATGACCAGCTAAGGAAATTATACAGAACTTTGTGATAACCACCATTTCCCTTCAGTCTCTCAAAGCAGTCAATGAAGCTCTACAGGGAGATAATTCCTGCACTGAGAATAAGCAATGCCATTTGGCTTCTGGAGAGAGGTATGTTATTCATCTGGGAAGAAGATTTCTAAACTTCAGTGCCACACACCAGTAATTATCTCCAGGCTAATTGAGAAATTCCCACTACAGTCAACATGCACAGTGGAGACTGGAGCAGATCAGTCTCCAGCTGTCTGCTGAAGTAAGCTGAATCAGCTTCTTGACTGCATAGTCTGTATGGATGAAAAACCCACTAACAATTATAGGGGCTCCAACAGTCCCTACATGTGCAGACACCTACATGGAGATACCTAAACACGCATATCTCAAGCTTGACAGGATACTGCTTGTGGGACTGCAGAGGAAGAACACTTGGGAACAGTGCGGACAGTTTGATTAGTGAGCTGGAGTGTACCCTAAGACACCACAGCAGTGGCTGCAGCAAGGAGCGGCAGCAACTCTCAAGATCCTTTTCAGAACCGCTTCCACTGAAGGTGGAAGAAAAAAAATAGAGCAAGATCGTGAATATCACGCGCACATAAAATGTTTCACCACTGTAGGCACAATTTGCTATAAGTGAAGCTCAGTTAACTTCTGATAGACACACTTTAACTGTCAATTCCAGAGCAATGACCATGACCCCCCGATAAAGTCACATGTTCTTTAAGTGTTGTACAACACTGCTTGCTTATCTCCTTCTTGAGAAATATGAGCAACCCCAAGCATCAAAGATTTAAGAAAAAAACAGAGAAAGAGATGTATTAAGATGAAAAGGGCAGTGAGATTCCCACACAAAGGCTGAAATAATATACTACTTTTATCTGCCTTTGGGCAAATGAGGATAAAAATAGATTAAACGTTAAAGTATTCTCAAAAAAGAGTAAGGATTTCTCACATAGTCACTGCACTTCATGAGGTAGGTATTAAAATACATTAAATAAAGCAGAACTTACAATAAAATCATTAGAGTTAACAATACTAGCCTAACTTCTGTAAATCCGGCTAGATGATGCTTTGAAAACTTAATCAAACAGGAAATCATCAAGTCCTCAATATGGGAATACAACGACAAAGTGTAATCAGTATTTTTAGATAGTGTATATAACCATTTAAACATCCATGAAAAATGCTTTGGAGTTGCACATAGTACAGAATTCATGGCACTGTGTGTTGGTGTCTCTAAAAATATAATCTCTGTGTTTTAAGGATTTTGTTGAATAAAGCAGCTTAAAAATGGAATTAAATAAAACCTACCCATTACTAATCCTTATTAGTTGCCCACTTGCTGTTCTGAATGTAACAAATAATTTTAAAAAGACAGCTGTAAGGCAAAATGAGAAGCTGATCTGTATAATTTTAGCTCTGAATGCTCCCAAAATCACTGAAGAGAGAGCTGGAGGAACAGTTATCTTTTTCTTACTGTGCAGAAGTTCCCATGGCTCCCCAAGTCAATGAACAAAAGCACCTCAAAGATTTCTTCCAGAACTAGTCCAAGTTGCCTATAGCTGTAAAGGACTCCTCTCTCTTTCAGGGTTAATTTCTCATTTTTATGGGACCATCTATTTAGCCTATGTAAAGCTTCTGGATCTAAGTTTGTTCCTCTCTGATCTTTATTTTGAGGACAAAATACAACTTTTGTATACAGAACAATTCACCAACACTGATACATAAATATCATTAACAAAACAGGTCAGGAATGAAAATGGTGTTTTCATATTTTCACCTAAACTTGTAGGAAACCAAGACTATTAGGCCTCCATTATGCAATAAGCCACTACCATCAGTTACTAACATAATCAACATAATCGATTTGTGATATCAAGCTTGCTTCTTAACATATTGCAGTTGTTTGACATCAAACAATACTCTCCTCAAGGAGCTCAGATCCTAATGGAGAACTTCAGTTTTTAAGTGTGCTGTCTTTTAAGAGATTCACAAACAATACACAGAAAGTACATACAAGCCCGAGTTCTGCCTGTATTTTGAAACACAGAACTTAGCTTGAATAATGAATTCTGTTAACTTTGCAGCTTTTGGTATCTGCGTCTGTGGCTTTCAGAAATCTGTATGCAGAGTAGATTTATCCAAATTAATTTGGCATTAGAACAGTCACCGTGTTACAACATTTGCAAATTTTGTACAAAAAGAAACCATTTCTAGTTTAAAAGGGATACAGGAGTTTTGTTTTTGAGATCAGTAAATACAAAGATTTAGAGATTATGTTCATAATACTTGAGCAAAGCTAGTAAATACTCATTCAGGATAGCCTCAAGAGTTATTAATAGAAGCCTTGCTTGAACCAAACAATTTATTCTAGAAAAGAATATCATAAAAGTAAAAAGTCTGCCATATAGTATAACAAGAGTCCTTGCTCAATCTAACATATCAGACTAGTAATGGAAGTCTGATGTATATTTTAATAGGTATTTCATAGGTTCCATTTACATAATGTGTTGGGCTGAATTAGAGGCTTCATGAGAATAATATATAAGAAAAATGTTTCTCACAGCAAAGGATAAATTGCCCCTTTTTGTTCACCAATTAGGAATGTAACCACTTTTAAAAATTGAAAATCCACCATTACAATGAATCACAGAAATTTTCTGTAAGTCACCCATTTTTCTGCGCTCTGATTCCTTTTCATTAGAATTTTATCAGCATGAATTTACTTAAATCAAAAGAAAAAGAGAATCTAAATGTTTCTGCTTCATGTTATTATCATCAAGTAACTGTGGCACAACTACAGCACAGGGGGGAGCGCTGTCAGGTCTGTACACTCTCTCCCCCTTCCCCTAACTGAGAAGCAGCAACGCACAGATAACTCACAGATACACTAGAACAGTGCTCTGGCTAAATAAAGATATGAAGACTTGATCTTGTTTAGATAAGAATCCCACAGGGAAATCAATTGTGCCAGTATATCCCAAAATCTCACAGCTGTTATTAATGCACTGAACGTGAGTCTGGTGACTATGAACATGAGGGACCACTAACCAACAGTAATCATTCACAGGTATAACAGTGCATTAATTACGTACCTCTCAATGCCTACTTAAGAACAACCTGGTAGGTATTTGTCCCTCGCTTGGTCTTTACCGTTCAGATTTTGAAAAAAGATTGACTGGGTGAAGGTCAAACAGTGTACCACATACATCAGTCTATTATTCGTCAGAAAATGTGAGTAGCCACAGTCTGAAGAACTTTGGAGTGTGAATATATCTAAGCCTGTATAAATCTGTGAGAAACATTTTGGACAAATCTGTGAAACCCCCCCGAGGTCATTTCTAGGTGACAGCTGGATTTCTCTCACCTCAATCTCAAAATCTTAATCAAATAATAATCAAAAACCTTAGCAGACGTCTATAAGGCTGCCTTGGTGGGACTACAGTCAGTGAAGCAAAAATAGCCATTTGGGATTCATTTCTGTGCAGTAAATAAATCTGAATGCACACAGCTATATCTCAGCCTTTAACCCCACCTTTGAGTGCTATATTTATCATAACACACTTGTGCATTTCTGATACATTTTTCTGTGTTGGCAATCTTCCTGTACTTCAAAAAGCTTTCTATATAAGTACCATTTTCATTTATAAATGGATCTCTGTGCTATTCCAAAATGAATCTTTGTTAACTAACAGATCAGATCAATAAGCATCATTAAAAAAAGAATTGCTGAATAAAATACATAAAAAGGGAAATTATGGGAAATGCAGACTTAGGCTACATAGACACTAAAGGCACTCTCATTCTTCATAAACAATCAAAATAATTAAACAAATACTATCCTTGAGTAACACTCAACAGAACAAAATTACAATGCCTAAATAAGCTACTTCATTCATCCATCACACGTGTACAGTTCATACAAAACACTGGCACATCTGATTTCCCTTTCTATTGCATACAGTTCACAGTCCTACTCAAGACTATTGAAAGAATTGCTTCCTGTTTATCGTGCTTTATGTGAGTGGTTTTCTCACTATGAAAAATACTTCCAAGTACTTCCAGTTAGAGTAGATCATTAAATCCCATTAGAAACACACTACTATTTATATAAAGTACGAATACAGAAAAATAGAAAATTACCACAGTGATTTCTGTTTTAGAACTGAGGCGGTTTGGAGGAAATAGCAGCAATCAGTCCTGCCTTTTAATGAGAAATACACTATTATCTGTGAATACAAGGAGTGACACAGCAACTACAGACCAAACCTGTAAGTAACAATGCAAGCCCTAAATATTTTGACAAGGGCTAGGCATTTGAAATGGGTACCAAGATCTTACAAGAGAAAAGAGACAATAATAAAGAACGCCGCAGGGAAAAAAAAAAAATCTTTCATGGATTTTTAGAATCACTAAAATACACAACCCTGCTTTTCCCTTCCCAGTGGATGAAAATAGCTGCTTTATTTTTTTTTTAACAAAGACTGTAGCAATTAAATAAAATAGTATATATATTTGAACAGTATTTTATGTATAAATCCATTAAAACAACAAAACCTTTCTGTTTTTGTGTCTTTGATAGCTTGCCATACAACACATGAAAGGTCATACAGTGAAGGTTATGAACAGCATGAGACATCTCACTGCATGTGCTTAGATTTTCTGGCTGTGCTTCTGTATAAAAATGTATTCTGACCCACGGCTGTTAATTTAAAGGGGCACTGGCAAAAGAAATCTGACCTACTGTCTCTTTTCTTATGTCATATTTTTCTGCAAAACGTGCTTTCATATTCCTCATTTCTGCTGGAAAGCAGTGCTGAAAAACCTGAACACAGGAACAGTCTGACAGCAATAAACTAGAACACAAGAGGACAGGACAGGCTCTCTACAAATTGGAGCACACGCTGACAAGTGCTCCTTTCAGCAGAGCTCCTGTTAACCTGTTGTTGTATTTCTTCTCATGCTGTGGAAGTGATACACGTTATGGCCTGTAAAATCTGTAACTGCTGTGGCTGGGAACAGCATCCACTCTCCAGTGGGGCAAACAAGGGAACTGTTACATGTAGTTACATACATACGTTGGCGCCCTGCAATGGAACTATGCTGAACTCCATGTTGAGACATGAGAAAAATACTTGCCACTAATAGTGGAGTCTTTTGGTACTAAAGAATTGGATGTTTAGGACGGAGAAGAAACCTTTCCTGTAAGGTGTCAGACTAGTTGTCTGCAGCACTCTGTGAAAAGCACATAACTGATAAATCAATCATGCTTTGCAAGGAGATCAGCAGTACCTGATCTCATTCATACTTTTAAAGCCTTCTTAATGGAAGCTGAAAACCTTAAAGGAAGCTAAAGATGACAAGCAAGGACCACAGAGGCAGCTCATAAGCTGTCCTACCACAAACCCTGAGGCCAGTGAACAGCAGGAACCTATGAACAACCAGCAGGATAGTGTAAGCATGCAATGTCTTGCCTTTCCAGAGTATGAAGAGCTTGGTATGGATGTAGTTCTGCAGAGGATATCAGGACTCTGCTCCTCCCAGCAAGCCCCTGGGAGTTCAAGAAGTGCCCTGGCATCAGGCTCATGTTAGATTTAAAAATATATATGCAACTGCATTCACTAGAAAACCAGAAAAGAAAAAAAACAAAAAACAGTAGGAACAGCAGAGAAGTATCTGTAAACATTGACTCAGAAGGCCTGCAGCTTCCAGCTTACTGTGAACTGATTCTGCCATCATACTTCTGCATGCAGTAACCTCCTATAGGCTATGTTAGCCTCACCTCTGGCAAACAAAGGGAGGCAAATGCTTCACGCACCCTCCCTGGGCTTCAGCTGGCTCACAGCAGACTTCCCCTCAGCCCAGAAGCAGCCCCTAGCAGCACACACAGAACCACGCACAGCAGGCGATACATACCAGTACACAATCCTTTTTTCGCAGAGACTCCCTTTCACACTCAACTTCTCAACTAGAAACATCCAGCTCTGACAAACAGGGGAGATGTGGTCAGAAATCAGCCTTGGTTGTTTTTTAGAAAAATAATCAAAGAAACAAACACAGGGTAGGATATTGAGAGAACGAAGGGACATCAAAATAAGAGGAAGAGAGGTTAACAATACCTGCACGAGTAACACAATGAAATCCTTTACTAATTGAAGGTGAATGAATAAAAAGCTCAGAATGCCTTTGTGCCTTACTGGTCTTTTATTTCTCTGACTGGTTTCTGAAGATTCCATTGATTCCCTCCAGTGATTTAAACTAATTGAGTATCCATACCTGTAATATAAGTAGTGTCAGCACATGTTCTTATGCCATTGGACGCCAATCTCCTGTAATGTTAAATTTTTAGAAGGGGCCCCAGCACAGCTTTAGGCTTGAAAAACAGCAACATCTTTAAAACTTTCTAGACATATTTTAGGAGTTAGTCTGTTCTGCCTCCAGTACGAAACAGCAATTTGCGTGTGGAGAGTTTAATACTATAGACTTTTGGCAGAAGTTCATTCTGGGACTCTAAACACAATAACTTATTCTGTTTTCTTATTTGAAGATCCATAACTCCATTTTCCAAAACAAACCTTCCAACATACCCTTCAAAAATTACATTTTCTGTAAATAAATAAAATAAAATGTTCCCAACAGGAAAAACAAGACAGAATTACAACCACGTTTTGTCATCTTCTGGATGCTAAAATTCCTGGAAAGACAGAGAAGAAAAGATATGCCATCACACACAATGTTTTTAATTCCATGATACTCCAGAAGGGACTAGGTCTGCTGCATACAGCATGCATCTACTGTGAATACTTCTGCTATTCCTTTTCAGTTAACTCTGAAAATAAACCATGGTGCACTAACTCTAAGTTGCTGCCCTGTCAGCATGCACAGAAGAATTCTGGAAAACAAGGTAAGGTACAGAAGGGGGAAAGGAAGCAGGAGATAGAGCTAAATTAAGTGCATTTGCTTCTAGAGAATTATCTTCCACCACCTTAACACTATGTTTTATGCTTTTTCTCATCTTCCTTTTCAAATATGAATATTCAAATGTTCACCTAAACAATAACTTGAGGGTGCTTCCTGTTAAATGAGCCTTCAGTCTCAACCAAATATATGATTATTATCTTATAACCAAAAACACCCTGAAGTTATTGTTATTATAAAGTGATTTCTTCATAGAAAATAATTTTCTTCAACTCCTTACTATCATTATAATTTACAGATATTTCACCATTTCCTCCTCAAGGCATATACTTTAGCATAAGCATCACGGTGCAGTTACCTGCATCAGCAGCTCTATTCAAAGAGAAGAGTGAGCCTTGGGCTAAGAAATCTCACTGAATTCACTTTGACTTAGTAGATTTTAAGGGTATAAAACAGTTAATCTCTGCAAACTATTTTCATCATGTTTTTTAACAATCTCAATCACAGCACTATACTAGCAGTAAGAATTACTTATCGTTCTTTCATTTTCTCAGGTTTTTTTTTGCAATTATTTCCATAAGAATATTCATATTGAGATTATTTTTCTTTTTTTTTTTTTTTAAATGGACCTTGGACCTTTATGGACAAGAACAAGTATGAAATCTAAATGCTAAGTATACACACAGATCCACGTTAAAATCTCTTCATTTGTACACTCTATAATTTCCCTTCCTGTCAACAACTTCAAATAGGCAACCACAAAGAAAAGAAGGAAAAACTAAGGGAAATGGACTCAAGCTGGTTCAGGTTGGATATTACAAAAAACTTAATCTCTGCAAGAGTAGTCAGGCATTGGAACAAGCTGCCCAGGGAGAGGCTGAAGTCATCCTCCCTGAACTGTTTAAGGAAAGGTAACATGTAGTACCTAGGGTCACAGTTGATAGTAGGCAACATTGGTGGTAGGTGGACAGTTGCTGGCCTAGATGATCTTAGAGGTCTTCCCAACCTTAATGATTTTATTATTTTAACAGAAAATGAGTGCACACGGAAGGATATATCTTGAGAACTGTCATTAGTACTTCAGCTTTGCTCATCCTTCTGTTGTTTTGACGAGGCAGTTTTTTTCCCCTTCACACTTAGCTAGTTACACATATGGATATATAAGGAAGGAAACAAAGATTCCCAACTCTACCCCTTCTTTGTGCTTATTGAAGCATCTGCTCAAAGAAAAGGATGCAGCAAGCAGAGCTCTGCAGTTTACTCTGTGGGGATATAACAGCTGTAATTGTCAAGACTAATGAACAGTTTTGACTTCTTATATTTATCTACAGCTTTCCCAGCACACATAGATCGTTCCCACTGAGGCTATTCATATTCACTCTTCTGTCATATTCTCTATGCCTGTAAAAGGAATTAACCTGGACCCAAGATAGAAGATAGGTTGCTGGTAAAAAAATAAAAAATAATAAAATCTGTATCTCAGTGATTTGAGAGAACTAAAATGAAATTCTAAATATTCAGAAAAATTAACAGGCACTTGAGTTTTTCTCTTCCTTCTTCTTCCTTTTGATAGATTCTTCAACACACATACTTACTGCATATAAGCAAGGGTTTAGATTACTTTTTTTTTTTTCCTCCAGTAATGAGGAGTCATTCAAGAGTTTTAAGAACTGGTAAGGCCAGTGAATTGCCATGCCGTGTTCTGTCTGACCTGATTTAAAACTCAGATTCAGAGAGCAAAAGTTCATCAGCAACGTTAATGCTGAACATGCAGTATGGTGCTGTTTTTAAGATGCTTATACTACTAAACTGTGTAAAGCTTCCTAGCTTTACACCTTCAGCTGTACAGCTACTGAAGCAGACTTTGCCTCATTCCTCCTTTGTGGCAACTTCACAGTCTGGCAGACAAAAGGAAAATGGAAAAAGAAAACAAAGCAAATAAAACCCTTGAAAAAACATCTACTAGGAAAACCAGCAATCCTCAGCAATGCAAGTACATGAAGAATTTAAACCTCTTCCAGAAACAGTCAAACACTGTGAGCATGACTGATCCACAGAAGGTGGTTCAGGCCAACTCTTATCAAAACTCCCAATTATAAAATGTACCAATTACATTTCCCATTCTCTCCTATATTAGCTAGTCTCATAGCGATCTGTTCAGTCATGCGTGATTCATCAGGTTTGCCTTCTCTGTCTACATAGAACTACAGAAGAGAGCAGCCCATGAATCTAGCCAGTGTTATTAAAGTGTGATAAGACGATGACATTTCCTTGTCTTACGGCATCAGAAACGCTGCAGCCTGCTCCTGCTCTTAATCACCAAGCTATACATGGTTTTCTGCGCACTGAAGTGGTGCACGCTTTATAAATAGTGTCTACACAGTATTTCAGTGTACTTGAGCAAAGGACCTTTTATTTGAAGGCTGGCCTCTCTACAGACAGCCTTGTTACAAGGGATGAAGTTTATCGGATTAGAAGCAACACTGTTAGTATTCAGGACACATTTCCAAGTGCACATGACATGTCAGCTGCTTACATATCTTCCAATTCTGCTTCACATATTCCTTTTAAAGTTAAACATGAAGTGACAGAAGCGCAGAAATATGTGTCCTGCACTCTGTGAACATAACAGCTCAAAAAAAAAAAACACCTTGACATGTCAGCTGACAATAGCAAAAAAATCCCTGACCTTGGCCGAGACATTCTGATTTTTCTAACATCAACTACTTGAAACACAGACAAGGACTGAAAAATACATAATCATGAACTGCACAACTAACTATATAGAGAGAAAGCCTGAAGAATATTGTTTGCATGAACCCGTATGAACTTTCAGTCTTCTTTCCTCTTGTATCTCTATAATAACTACCTGTTCTATTTTACAGAGGCATCTCACAGAGATCTAAAAATAGGGCTAGCTAGTTGTTTACTTCATGTATTTGCAGTTATTTTCTTTTGAAAGATATTTTCCTGCATCTTCCGTTGACAGATACAATGCTTTGAGCACATAGTTCTTCCATCATTTAAATAAACATAGCACTCCCTGCAGCAATACTTTTTCCACCAAAATTAATTCCCTACTACCTGAGGGATTCTCTATCCTTAAGATTCCTCTTTCAACATCTTTCTAGCACCGCCCTCAGATGTCACTGTCAAATTAAGGCCAGCTTGGTCATTCTGAGTTCCTGTGGACCAAATGATCCTCCCCAAACATTTTTCCTATTAGTCTTACTCTGGATTCCGTATTTTTGGACTACAGTTTCTAGGAACACAGGGGAAATTGGTAAAGACTCATTTATGCTAAAAAGAACACAATTACATGCTGCCAACAGCTTTCTTCTTAGCTTTACTCATATCTTAATTTTATGTTCAATTAGCTACCAATAAACTTTTGACCTTTTAATATCTAATAATTGAAAAGTTGTATGATGAAATAAGTCTTTCAGTTTACCCAATAATCGGATGATAAAACTAGTCACAGTTTAAATATATGTTCTCAAGAAATAAAAAAAAAAAAGGCTGCAGCTTGCACTAGGCACATGGTGCTGCCACATGACCTCCAATGTCCTGCACATGCAGAGAATTACATGGAAGACATTTGTTCTGTACCTTGAAAGGTGAAGAACATCAGCAACCTTGTCAAGATCCTTATCTCTTACTCAGAGGATGGGCCTCATTTTAATCTTGCTTAGTTCTGCATTAATCAGAACTGGCTACACTTAGGACAGTAAAAATGGTCAAAACTGTAGAATGAGTGGGAGATCAATAAGTTGAGGCAAACTACACACACAAAACTCTTGCAAATCCTTCTCAGACAGTGGGTTAAAATGTCTAGCAAAGTCACAAAGAACAATCAGATAACTGCAGCAGAAGTGTTGTCTAAATTATAATCCAAAGAGTATTAATTTAACTCTTCTAAGGAGGCTGAAGTCCCCAGACCCGGGTGAGCCAGTTAACAAGCCCTTGCTGCAAACAAAGCTATAGGTATCCCGGGCTCCCTTAGGAGGAGTATAGCCAGCAGGTGAAGACAGGCAATCCTTCCCATCTATTCAGCACTGATGAAGTGACACCTGGACTGCCATGTCCAGTTCTGGGCTCTCCAGTACATACGGTAACATGGAGCTTCTGAAGATTGCCAGCAAAGGGCCATGCAGATGACAACGGAACTGGAGCATCTCTCTTAAGAGAGAAGGTTAAAAAAGCTAAGACTGTTCAAAGCCTGGAGAAGAGAAGGCTTACGGGAGATCATCAATAAATACCTGAAGAGATTATGTAAACACAGAGCCAGTCTTTCCTCAGTAGTGACAGAACAAGGGGCAATGGATACAGCAGGAAGCACAGGAGCTTTTTTCTGAACACCTGGAGAAACTTTTACTGTGTAGGTGACAGAACACTGGAATACTGCCCAGAGAGGCTGTGGTGTCTCCTCCTCAGAGTTGTTCAGAAGCTACCTTGGTATGGGCCTGGGCACCCTGCTCTGAGTGACCCTGTTTGAGTAGGGGAGATTGGACCAGATGACCTCCAAAGTTCACCTCCAATCTCAACTGAACTATGGCTCAGCGAAAAAGATGTTAGCATTTAGGAGAAAAAGCAAACCACCAAGCAGAGCTAAAAATTAACATATGTTTCATAAATGTAATGCAGAGTTGCATCATTCAATCTATAAAAGGTGACCAACTCTCATTAACTAACTAAATGCAAATTGCAACTGCTGACTGAAAAACATGCATGAAAGGCTCTGGGCAATATACTTTTTAAACAGAAAGAAGTTACAGGAGAGGATAATTTTATTTTGTTTATCTTGAGGGTCATATATATTAACTCCAGCCAGCACAGCATCCTTTCCTTCCCGTGAGAAACAAAACTGCTTGCAGGGCTCCTCTGTACCCTTGTTTAATCTGTGACACTGCAATTGGAATTTGTCACTCTAGGAGTTACATCTGATGTTACAGCCTGAAGCAGAGCTAAACCAAAATAAACAATCTGCTCCGTTCTGCTTAGACTAATACGACAGTGATGTAAGCCCTAGCACAGCAGAAAATGCATAAACGGGCTGTCACACAGCACACGCTCACAATAAAAAGAGAAACACAGATCAGAAGCTTTACTGCTAACATACTTTAGGTGAAAGAAGCCTTACTTGGCCTTTGCTTTTACTATGTAGCAGCCTACATTTTATTTAACATTCATGTGGCAATTATGTTTATTATTTCAAATTAGCTTAAGAATTTTGTGCTGTACCAAGATAGTATCTTCAAGAAATAATAACAACCAGCCAAGTGTTTGCTTCACCATAACTTGTGCAGTTATTAAGCTCAGAGAGTTCAACAGGATTATTTTACCATAAGCATCCCACAGCGACACAACTGTGCAAATATTTGTCCCAGTATCTTGTGTTTGAATACAGTATTCATCCCTCTGTCTCCTTCTCTCTCTCCGGATTTTCATTCAGGGTCTCTGGAGCTTTGCCAATACACGGCTGCTTGTTCCAGTGCAGGCTCAGTTATGAAGAGGCACACTGAAGCTCTAATCTGGTTACTCCTTTTTACTCAGGAGCACACATCAGAATGAGGATGGCGAAAGAAAAGGCAGTACATAAATCCTGTTAAATTCATCAACTGGAATAGTTGAAACCAAGCCTAACCTTACATGCAGGTATTTTTCATTTTCCCCAGGCTCTGTAAGGACAACTGGCTAAACTAGTCAAATTTTTTATAAAGATGCCAAGAGGTTGTCTTGTTCATATATTTCTATTTCAGGAGAAAAAAAAAAAAAGAGTGAAAAGGAAGGCAGCAAGGTCACTTCAATAACAACAGAATATTTTCATTTCTTCTGAATGCCTTATTACTTATACATATTCAAATTCAGTGATGCATTGGCACGTAAAGCTTTTTTTATATGAAGAGGCAAGAAAAGCTACCAACACAAAAAAAACCAAAACCACAAATGAGGCAGCTCACAAAGTCAGGCACAATTTTCATGATTTCCCACTCCACACCGACAGCAACCTCAGCCCACCCCTGTACCATCACCTCCCCCCCACCCAAAGGAGAAGAGTAATCTGTGCTGGGTGAGTGCTGCTGTCCTGCCTCTCCTCCCACCTGAGGTCCCCACCTGAGCTCAGCTGGAACATAACAGCCACAATTTAAAGTTAATGCTAGGAAACAGACTCAAAAAAAAAAAAAAAAAAAGCAGCAAATGCCTGCCTGCCTTTTGCAGAGACACCACAGGCTTTCTACAAACACACTGCCCTTCTTTCTTGCTCCTGCCTTTCTGACAGCCCAAGCTGCGAGCTGATTGCTCTCCCTGTTCATGCAGACCATAAGCTGGATACTGGCAAGGCAGCACTCAGCCCTTGCTCATCACTTCTGGCTGCACTAAGCACCATGGCATCATAAGATTAATCAGCCTGGAATTAGTCTTGATTTTTCAAATGTTTCCTTGGACCAGAATATTCTTTTCCCCCAACATATTCTACTAAGGAAGGCATCGTTCTTTACATGTACAGGTTTCCGTGCTCAGGCTGCGTCTCAGGTCGGATCTGGGTATTTCCCACAGCCTCCCTTCCCCCTCCAGACAGGCTCCAGCCAGCTGAGATGCATGGATCTGCCCCTAGATGGGGACACCGTCCACAAGTCTCTGCACCGATATACAAATTCAGCTCCGAGAGAGCCAGAAGCCGAAATTAAATTCCGACTATTTATTAAACTGCAGCCCATTTATTAACCCCCTCATCCTTTATACATGTTTCTCTGGCTTTGGCTGGCATGTACCAGGGATTGCATCTAAACCTTTAACTCTTTCTCAAACCTTTTCAACTCAGTGATAAGAGCTACTTTCAAAACACATACATCCAGTCAGAAAAAGAATGTGCTGAACACTGCTCAGTAAACTACGGCTCTTGCTAGGTTAGCAGCAGCTGCAAGTGGTATGGGGATAGTTCTGTCACAAGGTCCTACACTGAGATACTTCATCAAGATATAGTCAAGTCAAAAACACATCAGGAATGCATAAATGGATTTTTCTGTCTACTCATACTTCACAAAAAAATCTTTCACACTCTTTGATATACCAGTTATTATTTCCTGTTTTCAGTTTCACATTTTTCTTAACTGGTTGCAAGTAATGACCACTGTAACAAAGAGCCAAAGTAAACCCCTACAAAATCTACTTAATATCCAAATATAATCACTTAATTCTTCGCAATTTTTGCAGCATATCTATCAGGATCTCACACAGCAGAAAGGACAGTGACAGTATAAAACAGATCAAACAAAACTGCCTATTTACAAACCCTTTCCATTGGTTTTCTTTCAGAACCTCTCCTATTCTGCCCTGCACCTCTTAACATCATTCCCACACACACTGAGACCGCAACTCACTGCCACATAAACAGGAAATATTTTATAACACTACGTACAAGTGTAAATGGATAAAGACAAGAAAAAGAGAATTTATTTCCCCATTACTTCTCTCCAACATTTCATTTCATTCTAACTTGGAGTCACAGAGATGCCACTTGTTTCACTGAACCACTTCAAGAAAGTCTGCACTTTTGCCTTCATGTAAAAGAAATTTATAGACATTGTCAATGCTGCTATATGAAAAGATGAAGTGATTCCAATAGGCTCCCCAGGGAGGTGCTTGAGTCACCGTCCCTGAATGTGTTTTAAATCCATTTGAATGTGGTGCTCAGGGACATGATTTAGCAGTGGGCTGTTAGAGATAGGGTAATATAGCTTGGTTGTGGTTGGACTTGATGACCTTAAGGGTCTTTTCCAACCTCAGCAATTCTATGATTTCACACAAATAAAAAAATTTAGAGTATAAAGTAAAAAGAAATAAAGAAAACACATAACGGAACAAAGCAGACAGTGATATGGAAGTAGACAGAATAATTATGGATGTCTGAATAACACTCCAGATGGCATTTTGGGCATCACAGTTAATAAGCAGGCTGTTTCAGGGGACCAGCATGTTAGCACATTATTGCAACAACTGGAAACCAGCAGCTGAAGCATGTCTGATTATCCAGGGAACAGGCTACATGAAACAGCCAAATCCAAGAAAAATGTCTGGATGCTTACTTACCAGTAGGCCTGACAAACTCAAGAATCCATTTTTCTTAGTAACAGTAAGGACACGCTCAAAAGCAGTTACCATAGCCTAATCTATCAGTCATTCCATAAGAGAGTGGTCTTAGCCAAATTGCTTTGGCCTACAATTTGGGCAATTAGAAAATGTACCATTTAAGCATTAACTACACCTCCATATGCTGACATTAAAGTCTCTACAGTTCTGTTTAGATGAAAATCAACTTGGTTCTTAACATACACCTCCCTCTGAGTAAATTTATTTTACTAAAAGCAACAATAATAACCAAAAAAGAGTATACACTAAGATATCGTTTTATTCTCCTTTTCACTATTGGAATTTGTGAACTCATTCTGCAATTGCAAGTCTTCAAGTTGAATGTTAAATTGTCTGCCAAAATAAGCTTGATATCTTGTCAGTTATCTCCTCAAACGAAATACATCATCTTCAGTACAGCAAAGTCCCATTGCTGATATGCAGCCCTTAGGAAATGTGTTTCATGGATGGAAGGACTGATATTTCCATCAAGTAAAATCTGTAAGAGACCCTTAGTAAACCTATCCCAAGGTAATCCCTAACTTTACTCTAAAACAGCAATTTTGTGAAAATATATATTATTTTACCAAATGATAAAAATAATATGCCTTTTTACTTTCAATTTCAAATCAAGGTTACACCATAGAGCTACTGCAGATAAGGTATCAGAGACAAACTCCACAGCTTCACCACTGAAATTGGAAGATTTTGCTTCAGTGCCTTTCCTTAGGTTTGCCCATCCACATTCCTCAAATGACTCGTCAAGTTTCCTGAACATACCTGCACATTAAAACCCTAACAAAAACTAACAAACATAACACCAATCACTGAGATAACAAACAAGATATTATAAACCATCTCTTCAGATATGGAGTTCAAGTGTTTGCATTAGGAATTACAGGTCTTTACCACTCCTTGTTTCATTAAAGAAGTTCTACTGCATGCATTACAGAATGCATTTGTGAATGAAAAAAGCACTTGAAGTGCCCTCCCATCTCTTCAAGTTATTAGCCTACAGTATTATTTGCATGTTCTGAAAACAGGAAATAAAAATGTTTCCCTCCAACCCTCAGGGTTCGTAAGTCACCAAGTTATGGAAAAAAAAAAAAGGGGTGGTTTTAACAGGTAGTAAGAAGATCCAGTAGTTTTCTACACTGGTGTGATATAAAATGCATTTATCTGTGTACACACATTCCACCCTCACTGAAGGATTTCCTGTTGTAATAATGAACAATACCAAGCTTGATGTACCTTAACACTGGGCACACATACCCATTCCTAAAACCTTTTATCCTCTAAGAAGAAATATTGAATACATCAGAAAAGAAGGCAAGTTATGAATAATTCATAATGCCTTCTTTGGTTCTTGCTTTCTTATTTAGATATATTTCAGATGGTCTACATTACATTAAAAGAAAAGAACTATAAAAAAATCTGGAAATATTGTAATGGAAAAAGTACAGGTAGGTGCTTATTATGGTAAATTATACCGGATAGGGTATACACACGCAATACTGTGCATTTTGTGTACTGCAATTGGCAAGGTGTTGCCCTTTGCCCTATAGCATTTAATTATGTGGCAAAGAAAAACAGGAAAACAAAATATCCAAATCAGAGCAGAACATAACCTAAAATGCTCATAAATTAAATTCAAATCAGAAAACAACTCAAAATATAAGCTCACGTAACACATTTAAACCATAATTAAGATATAAATTTGAAAAGGGAAATCCAGGAAATAAGCTAGTGCTGAACATTATTTGTTTCCAGCTGGACTAGGTAAACTTTTTGGGAGAGATTTTAGTGTTTTTTGGACTAATTCTGAAACACTGCATGCCAGACTAACCACAAGGGAAAGAACAGGCATAAAAAAAAAAAAAGCTGGAAAATGTAAAGGTTGCTAAGCCCCCTGTATCCTGTTCCAGAGTCTCCATTCAGACTGTACACAGGAATTTCTTTGAGAAACATATAGACTGAAGTAAATTATGGAAGTTTTTAAAGAAGCATAAAAGAAACATAATAAAATGTTTGACAGCATCAAAACACTTTTAATACTTTCCCTGGAATTGAAATGGCCCAACTCCACAAGACAGGTTTTTAATGCAGTTTGGATCCCAAACTATTATAACAACATTGTTCTGCTCTTCTTTATAATGTTTGCTCCTCATCCCTAATTTCCCTTATATGGATATAACATGCCATTATAGCACTGCTTACATCAGTGGTATAAAAGACTTCCTGGGAAATAAATTCATTTCTTAAAAATAAACAAAACAACAAAACAACCAACATAAATACAACTTTCCTTAAAATCCAAGAACTCAAAAAATGCATTGTGAGGATTACCATTTGTAACTTGTCAGGATCACCTTTCTGTATTCCCTATGTTTTCTACTTGTGTTTTTTTCACAACCGTAACAAATTTTTGAAGTGTTCTATTCAATAGAAACAACAAATAGCAAAGAGGAAAAAAGAAGAAGAAAGGTTATCCTCATACAGGGGATTTTCACTTGGACCGAATCAGCAATAAATTACCACAATCCTGAAGGAGTTTATGAAACTATATCATGTTATCTTGTTAGTTACAGTAAACTAATGTGTTGGCTGTCTTCAGAGGAAGATATTTTCAGAAATGTATCTTCAGAGTTGAGGCCACAGAGGAACCACAAAGATAGCATATGAGGCCCAAGGCTTTGCAGGATATTTCAGTCCTAAACATACAAATGCCCAGCATTAAATGAAGATAAATCAAACTCTTTGATTGCAGCAGAAGGTGTTCATGAAGCTTCTGTGAAAACTCAGCCCATGAAAATGCCACAGGGATGCTCAAGGATTAAGGTGATTACTATTATTTATATTATAGCCACAACAGAAAACTCAAAAACAGAAAAAAAAACATGGCTAAAAAAAGTCCATATTTGTTCAGAGCTGTATACACTTTTTTTAACCAAGTGTACAAGAGACAGAAAAGCAGCATGTTCAGGATGAATTTCCAATGTCTGTGCTTCAGAATCACAGTGAGAGTAGAAGTGTCATTCATAAACAATCTAAATCAAGGCATCTAACTCAAACAGATTAAAATAACCAGAACCTACAATTACTACAATTGCCTCAGTCGCAGGTTCAGGGAATAGAAAGTCCTCCTTCCTTTCTCAGTGAAATTCAAACTGAAAAATGCAACCACTTCTTAGGAAGATAAGGAAAAGAAATGTAATTAGGCAGCTGCCTTTATCTGTGGAGATATTGTATCTGTGATGCGGTAATACTAGACAGCAATGGTGGCTAGAGGAAAGTGATCCCACAGCAGCTTCCTTTAAGAGGTAACAGAAAGCTAGACTATCATCACAGACCAGAGGAAAACTGAAATCAGAGATGATTAAAGAATGAATAACAGTCAGTTGGTAAGAAAAATACCATTTACTAAATAGACAAGTAGATTAATTATCTGTTAAATTAAAAAAATTATGAATGTTTTTAGAAAACCAACTATTAGCAGACAGTAAAAATGAATTGAAGAGAAAGAAGTGAAGCTGTAGCATTCAACATTGCTGACTTTTAAACATTTGAGTACTTTCATATCGTAGCTTAGGTTATTAATGGAATTAGTTTATTAATGCATAACCTACTCCATTACAACACAGAATGAAAAAACACACAGTTCGTTTTCATGAGAGGACTTCTGTTTGTTTGTTTCATCCCTCCCCCCTCTCACTGAAGGTCCAGATTTTGAATAGGTTGGAAGCTGATCAGGAATAAAGATCTCATCAGAATGTGGATGACTACTTCTGAATTCCACAATTGCTCTCTCTCTCTTTGGGCTTCTCAGACACTCATTTTCAACATATCCATATTCTGTCATATGGATTATTGTCAGCATAATTCCAAAGAAGAGCGAGCCCATAAAATGAGATTGCTAAATCTTTGTTTTATTCTCTAATGACTACCTATCAAATATGTTCATATCACCTGTCAAAAAGATGATGTTTTTACATGCGTAGTTCATCAAACCATTTGGGAACTCAAAAAACCAAGCACTGCTGCCTTCGACATTCACACCAGTAACAAAAAATATGTAGCCACAACGTAGCTGACTATCACGGTAATTGTGCAAGCAAAATACACTAACTTTGCACCCTCATAGCTATTACATGCTCCCCAGATTAAAAGGTTAATATGTTATTTATCAATAAAATATTTAAACATAGCTATGCTGCAGTAAGCAAATTACTTAAAAAATAAAATCAAAGCACTGTAAGAACTAAAGAGTTTGTACTAAAGATTTCAAAAGAACATTGGATAGGCCAGTGATTAGGCAGTAGCTTAAGGTTTGAAATAGGGATGCTGAAGTTCTTCCATCATGGATTACTGAGTACATGTAGATACTGGACTTTTCTACTCAGGCAGTTAACTAGAGTAGGTATTCAGTAACAACCCACAATAGCTATTGGGATATAACTACCTTGAGCAAAGTAACTCTACTACATAGGCATTCTGTTCCAGAATAATATGCTCTTGTTTAGAAATATAGCAAGGTGCATAATTGAACAGTTATTAAGAGAACAGCTTTTCTATTCAAAACCCTTATTGCAAGCAAATTTTTAACATCACTTATCTGCATAGTAAGCCATATTTCCTTACCTCACAAAGAAGGCCAGACACATTAAAGAATGAAAAATCGCCACACATGAATGTTTTAATTCTAGCAGTGATTAATCCAATAGAAAGAATTTAGAGTAATAAAGTCAGTTGTGAAGTAAAGTATGTCTTAAGCATAACTTATACTGCTTACTAAGAACCAGTGGAAAGGTAAAACAACAACAAAAAAGTTTGTTTTCTAAAAATAAATCACTGCTTAAAACCGCACAAAATACAGAACACTTCACTGTATCAAGTGCAGTATTTTAAAAGATAAACTCCAAGGAGGGTGGGAACAATATCATTCACCAATCCATCTTACTGTAGTGTAGTAAAAGATGCTAATTATGAACTCAAGAAGAATGTCCTCACAACTTCCTCTGTCAAAAAGTCTTTCATTAGGACAAAGATTTTCTTCTGTTTGCATTGGCATCTTTCCTCATAGGACATTTCACTGAATATAGCTTGCTGCTCAGAGACAGAAGCTTCTGGAGCTCTGATATCCATAGCAGCAATAAACAACTCAGCAGCACTGTCAGCAGCATCATAAATCTGACAGGAGGAAGGCAGAGAAAGGGGAGTCGGGTAAGATGCTGAAACTTCCTAACAAATTACTTTTCAATATTATCAAATGTTATTAAGCTACATGAAATAGACTACATACATTTGCCAACCTTCTTTCACTTCATTTCACTGCTTTGACTGAATTCAACTCTTTACAAATGGCATTAAATTCCACTTACACAGTTACAACTGTAATGTATGGCTGCCGCTTGGATAGCCAAGAACACTGCCAATTTAAACAGACAAAAGAACAGTTTCCTTTTTCCTCTCTAAAGTTTTTTATTTTTAATTTTTATTATTTAGGGTGCTGGTTTTGTTTGTTTGCTTTTGACGTGACAGCTCAAATTAAATTCCTCTGTAACATAAACATTCTAAATAATTTTTCAACACCTTTCTCTTTTTTTTCAGTTCTATGTGTAAAGTGAACTATTAGTAGCAAACAGTACTCAGAGTCAGATGATAACTTTCCTCCACCCTGAGACTCAATCTGACATTAAAAATGAAAACAAACCCACAAAACACAATGCTGGTATATTTCAATGCTTTAATAATACAAGTATTAGATGCAGGTTCACCTCTACTAACATTCTTAGTTGCAATAGGCGTAGAGGAAAATAGTCTGAATTAGGAAACTTCTATATCTAAAGCTAACTGGTCTGCAGTCCACTGGAACTAAGACTGTTGTTCAGTGGCTGTAATTCACAGTCATGAAAGGCTCAACCAAAATAATTAATTGTGCTTTAAACTACAGAAAGAAAATTCATAATGGTAAGTAAAAATGGAAAGTGCATAAGTGGGAAGAAACACATCCTTAAGTTGGCCTTATCATACTTTGAGTCTGTAAACATACAGGCAAGGCAAATCAACAGCACCTGCAATCAATCTTCATAATTACATATATACACTGAAAATTAAAATGAAAATTGAATGAACTGAAACTGAATGAACTATTTCCATTAACCCCCAAACAATATGTTGCTGTAAAATACTTTACCAAGATCCTATGACGACTGTATATAGGCTAGGTTTTGTTTTGAGATACAAAACACATTGCACAGCAGAACCACATGAGAGAACGCCAAGCAATTCTTTGGAAGTACTTGCCACAAAGTAAAAACTGAGGTCAGAGAGAAGGAGGTCATAGTTGCTAACACTGGATATACTTTGAGCACCTCTCGAAGACATTGACAGCAACACAGACAGAAGCTGGCAGATGTTCACACTGATGAGAAAGAATGAGTGACATGACTGAATCTAGATTGCTATGGCATATGGACATTGTTTTAACAAAGAAAAATACATATTTTTAATCAAAATCAATCCAAACACCAAAGTTAAAAGTTATCTTTAATAGAAGAAAAAATCTGCTTGTGAGAAAAGCAGATCTAGGTACACAGAACACAGGCTGCAATTCATGGGTTCTGGAAGCCAAATAGATAACATTCAGAGAGAATGTTTGCCAAAAGTGTCTTTAAAAATAACACTACCTATGAAAATGCTTTATTTTACACAGCAATAAGTTTTTTTTCCCTCTTTCCACCCCTCCCCCCCCCCCCCCCCATCCCTCCCCTTCAAAGGGGTGGCCAGCAGGGACAGGGAGCTGATTGTCCCTCTCTTCTCTGTCCTCACAAGGCCCCAGCTGGAGTACTGCATCCTGGTCTGATGATGGAACAGGATGCCCCAGAGAGGCTGTGGATGCCCCATCCCTGGGGATGTTCAAGCTCAGGTTGGATGGGGCACTGGGCAATCTAGTCAAGTACCCAAGTACCAGATCCACAGGTTGGAGGCCCTGCCTGTGGTGGGGAGGGGGGGTGGGGTTGAATGTCCCTTGGTGTCCCTTCCAACCCAAGCCATTGCTTCTATGATTCTACCCAGAACTTTCTCTTCCATGAAACTTCTTACATTTTTGATTTTTAACTCCACACTGGGCAAAACCCACAGCTCTGACACAGGGTGGTAGAGTGAAAACATTGTCAGCAAAAATCCCATAGGAGACAGATTTGCAATACCTAAAGTAGGCTTGAAAGTCATATAGCTGAAAAAATAAAACAAGGAAACAAAAATGACTTAAGACCAAAAACTTAGAATGTGGTCAAAGGAAAGAAAAAAAAAAGGGGGGGGGGGGGAGGGTTATACAGGACAATCTTCAGAAACAGTCAATAAAGAAACTGCAGTGACAGCAGAGGTAAGAGAGGACACTCAGGACAACCTGAGAATGAAGGCACAGAGAAAGAGGGAAAGGAAATAGCCTAGAACAACGATGCAAGCAAAATATTTTTAAACAGGTAGGATAGAATAAAATATTGACACTAAGCCAGAAAAAATGCAGTTAATGGTTTCATTGAGAGTAGGTTCTCTGGTGTGGAGAGCATGACATCTGTTGAAAACACACAGGACAAGACAGTCTAATCAGTTCTGTACAGGTACTTATACCATGCTCACCACCATAATGCAAATGCCCTCCAGCAGTGCATTAAGCTACATGATTAACATCTGCTAGCAGTTGTGCTAATTTCCATCATTCTATCAGGAGCTGCAAAACCACTGAGAGTTAAAGAAGCTCTTAAAAACAGGCCTTTTCAAGACATGAAGGTGCTTAATGGTTATTTAGGTTAATATACATCCCACTGAGTTCCGTCAAGACTGTAAAAATCACCATCCTTGCGATAAAATTTTATTTATCCTGAGATGACTGTGTTCTTTGCAGGTAGTACCATGACACAATCCTCAAAAGGGTTTGAGTTATAGTAAATCTTCCCAAGTCCAGGTGGGCTGCCTACAGTTTACAGCAACATTTTATACAGAGTCATTTTAAAATGGCAACAGTTCCAGCCAAATCACTGAGGCTTTTACCCACTTTCATTTATAACCAGTTATTCTTTATACGATGCTCACTTCTTTCATTACTTTCTATACTTTGCTTTTCTGTAATTAATTCTGTATAAGTAAGAAGAAACAGATTTTCAAAACCGTGGCCAACTCCTCCTTAATTGTTGAAATTCACAAAAGATAAATAGTGACCTACATACTTTGAACTGTATTAAATATTTCCTAGAATGCCCTTGGTTGAAATAGACCTTAAAGATGAGCCAGTTTCAAAGCAGGCACTACCTGCCTTGAGAAGTCAGTAGATTACTTGGGCTGGCTCAGCAAAGCCATGAAGGCTATGTTTGTCTGTTTGTTTTCACCCCTCCCACTACAGTTCTAAGAGAAAATTCAGTCACACCGATTATATTTCTTTAAAATCACCACAGTAAGATTTATGAAGGTATACTTCAAACTTGACTGCCTACTATCCAGGATGCATCTTCCAGAATTTCAAAAACAGATTATACCATTGCATTCGGATGGAGAGTGAATATTCCTCTTAAATTATTCTCACTGAAATGAAGATGTATTCTGCTTTGACAAGTTTTCTTAATTAGCCAATACTACCATCTAAACGAAAATAACAGCAACAGGCAAAAGCACTTTCTCTATGCTTTCAATCTGCAGCTTCACAGACAGAACAACAAATGACTAATTTTAAGTTACAGTAACTTAAACTTCTAAACTTTCTGGTATTTTCGCCATCTGATTGCATAATCGGAGTTGTTGCCCATTGGCTTAATGGGTGAGATACAAGACACCTCTCCCGCATTTTCTTTCAACTTAGAGCAACTAAACACACCTTAAGCACTGGATCTTTGGAAAACAAACAGTAGTACGACAATGCTAGTACTTTTTCTTTATGTTCCACTTCCTGACTTTACAATATATCTTTAAATGGCTTATCAACCCACCAGGTTTCTGGGGGCTACCAAGTTAGTCAACTTTCTGCTTCTCATCTACTCCTAAGGCAGATGAAATCCCTGTCTCAATTTACCTCCCAGTAACATGTTAATGCAGGAAAGTATTAACACTAGACTGTAGCTCTGCTAAAGACTGTTACATCACTTACTGAACAGAGGTACTTAAGCTGTGACAAGAATTGACAAGTACTTTCTAAAATGGCCAATTCCTGCCATTCCAGCTGCATGTTTAAAGACTGAAAAAAATTAAAAGTAAGCACAGGAGTTATGTAGTAGGCAGAAGCCATGCAGGAAAGACATAATTATCTCTTGGCATTGTGATTCAGATAGTGCTTTATAGGTCAAGGATCCTGACATGAGGTTTTTTGAGCAACGTATCCTTTTCCTGATGGAGTGGGTACCACACAGTCATACTTCCAAAAGCCTTCCTCTCACTCAGTTCAAAAAGAGACAGAACAGCACTGTGATTGTCTCTGGGATCAGTAAAGTGTGTGGGTGGCAGCACGGAAATGGTATTATACAGTGTGAGTAATTGCTTAGTTGTGCCTTTCAGTTAACTAAGCTTAGGCTTGTTTTTTTTGTCTCGATTAGCCATGCAAGTCAGTTTGAATGTTTCATTTCTGGAAGAAATCTCACAAGCAGTCTTCATATGAATAGAAAACTGCTACTGGTTATGAACCTTGCTCAGGCAAAAGGGATTAAAATCTCCAAAAACCCCAGAACCACCAGCTTTTTCATTTACAAAGAAACCACTTTCATAACTAGAAATACTAACAGGCATTTACCAAAGTGTTTAAGATTTACATAACTTCCTGTCATTGAAGGAAGCTTCTGCTTGTCCCAGGTTGAGACCAGTTAAATATCTGTATACCTATACAGTATTCCACTTCAATGTAACACTTTTTTTTCCTACTGGATTTACATCCAAGAAAGAAGGAATTTAAATCCTGACTAAAACAGGTAGTGAACACACCAGATGCACCAGTAACATTTACTGTTGTAAGCTCGCTAGAAGGAAAAGCCTTCTGGAAAGAAAAAGTGGTAATCTTAATATATTAGCACAGCATATCCTAATACTCTAGCATAAATAAAATCAGGTTTCTAAAATAAAATCTGCCTCCAGCACTAAAACCCCTATTTCCCTCAACTGCCATCTCTTGATAAGGAAAAGAAAGACTCAGTCTTTTTCTCTTCTTTTGACAGCTGCTATTCAACAAGCCAGCTATCCTACCGTGGTTTGACTCCTCTCTGTCAAGCAGGCTGCTTCCTCTGCAGGAAGGCACCTGATGCTGTGAAGACAAAACTGAGAACTAGCAGCAACAGCACACAGACACAAAAAGGACTAAGGATGGGATTTTCAAGAAGGCCCAAACGATTAATCACAGAATTAATAGAAATCAGATGAAGCTAGGGTTCCATAATATATTCTTTTAAGAACAAAGTCTACAATAAACAATAATAATACACCATTACTATCCTTACTCTAGCTTATAATGAACATAAGGATGATCACAATAAAATATGGGGTAGATTTTGCAGCTATGAAACGTCAATTTCTAGTTCATTTCTTCCACCCCTTTAAAGAGTAAGTGTTCCAGACAACTTAGCTCCTTGTTGCAGATTGAACACTGAAAAGAATTCTGTTTTTCCTCAGGGCTCTTTTGAAGACTTAGAAATTACTTTCAAAACCCAGAAGCTTGGATTTCATCTGATGATGGACATACTTCTCTAGAACATCCCATCCCACATAATAAGTGTAAGAAATAAAATTGAGAAGAAAATGTACAGGATTATCCTGAAACCTAAATGCTTTCCAAGATAATGCCAACAAGCTGAGTGCTTTAAAAGACAGCTGAGAATTTTTGTAAAGTTTTGCATTTCATATGTGCTCTGGCCACATCTCCAGCTGTATCTTCGGGAAGAGAGGCTGAAAGAAATTGCTAGCTCTAGATTGCCCTTAGATGACAGAAGAAACTGAAAAGCCTAACAAAACTATGTGACTGACCATCATGTGTTATTGAGACAGCACGTGCAACTGGTGGAACATTAATTCAGAATAGCTTGTACAATTTCCTTTGTAGAAAACCTTGGAAATGTATTTGCTAAGCTCCCTTGTGTCTCCCTCTAGAATGTCAAATGCACTGGAGAGCACAGCAAAAGGTCAGAAGGAGTTTGGGGCAAAAGTACTGAAGATTTAAGCCTGTCCAGTCAGTTGAGCTTTAAAAACATATTATGTCCTGTGCAGTTCAACAAGCCTGTGTTTCTAGCCCCAGTAGGCAGAAAACACAACTAAGTCTCTATTTATAGCTCTGTGATAGCCAACTTAACATACTGTCAGTCAAGCATACCCTAAGGAAATTAATCATAATCATGATTTTGCACAGTGACTCTGCAAAGAGTGTCATTAAAAAAAGCTTAATTATCCTTATTAGGAGGTTTTTAAGTTTTTACATATGACAGTTTGTTCTCAAAGTGGAGTACAGTGAAACACTTGCTAAAGATTACCAGCCAAAGTGTGAACTCACCCTTTTTGTCTCCTCTGCTAGAACAGCTTCTTGATTCTAATTAAAGTAGACTTCACACCATAATCTTTGTTTGCAACTGTTACAAAGACACTGTATGCATATTTCCGAACAGAAGGAAAAGCTCGCAGTCATCTTGACATGAAGAGGTTTCCTATTTAGATGTCAGAGCTACCATCAGTTTTGAGAACACTTTTTGCTGTTTGACATTTCAGATGAAGCGATCTGGAACAAATAAAGTTATGATTTACACCCAAAGGTGGCATTGCTAGCAAATAGCTCAGACCAGGTTATCAGAAAAGCAAGGGTAAGAAGGGAAAAATAATCAGAGTTGATGCAGTTCTTCAAGTGCGGTACAGCTGTACAGTCCAGCTTCACTTTCAGTGTATGGATGCTACAGATCCAGTTCGCAGCAAGGGCAAAGAAATCACCAAACCAGAATCATGCAGACAGTTTCCTGGGGCCCCATGGGGGTTGAGAGCCAACAAACAGGATCAAAAACAACAGTCTGTTACTACCCGTTTCTGGTGAGTACAGAGCTCACCTTGTGACTCCTATGAGTAAACAGAACTTTAAAAAACCAAGTTCATATTTTTTCTTGCAAAAATGCACTGAGCCAAACAGGAAAGATATGGCAGCAAGGCAGCCCCATCAGGCCCCATGATGTAGATCTTTCTTGGCTGACAGTGCATCCTCATTGCTGTCTCATTTCTTAGTTTACTATAGCGGACAGATGAAAAGTGCAGGAATGACAGAACTGACACAGCCGAATGGAAAATGTGAAAGGAACTAAAACTGCCTCCATTAAACTTATAATCTTGTGCAGAACCATTTCACACTTAAGTGAAACTGTCCCTGACAAGAATTTTCTGCAAGAGCCTGTATGCAAAAACACTTCAACAAATGTTTCTAAACACAAAGGTCAGAAAAGAACTGAACTGTTTTCAAGATTACATTATCAGGAAGGATTCCCAGAGCGAGTGAAATACCAATCAAAATAAAAGAGTCCTGAGAACACAAGCTGAAAGTTGTTTGCTTGCAATTATTCCATTTATTTTTGTGATGTGCCTTTCTGTTGACACATTTATCCCAAAAGGATACTCAATTTTCACAGCAGAAATATAATTCAGAGAATATGGAATTCTCTTGCAATGGAAACACACACTAAAAATACAGAAAATAGTTCTGTGATACAGATGACACCTACCAAATCTTTATTTCCCTTGTTACCTCTACTATTGAAAGATCAAACAGCAGGACTAAGGTACTGGTACTTGAAATAAATCTTGTAAACTGAATAAGAAAAAACAAAAAGTACAGAAATCAATTTACCAGCAGAAGAAAGGGGAATAAATTAAGAATTAATTTACCTTCAGCATTTATTACTTAAATATGCTGTCTTTTCTTTTGCAGTCCATAAAATTCCTTGCACTAAAAATGTAAATATATATATATATATATGTTTCTATTCTTTCCTTAGAGAAATTTATCTGAAAACGTTTGTTCATCTTCCTTACAAACACGGGAAAGCATTCAGGTTATGGTTCAAATTGTTTTGTCCATGTGAGCATGTATTTATGCACCAAGGATGTATATCTACGTATGCAGATGAAGTTAACTGTCACAATTCTGCAGATGTAATTGTCCAATTTAATCACCAAAATATGTGCATTTAATTCCTGGTGAAACAGATAGTAGATAACCTTCATAATTTAGTCATTTCAGTCTAAAGCTAACGGCACAATCATAAGCACCCGTGAGGGATTTTAATCTTAAGAGAACTGCTTTTGATAAAATAAGTTACCCATGCTGTAATGCTTTGTAGACAAGTCTTCAAGGAGGGAAAATGAATTTTATCTAAAAAGAATTTGGGCTTAAACTTTTCTCTCACCTGGTGATACCAAGAATTATAAAGAAATAAACTGGCAGTTAATGAATGCTGCATGTTATGTTGATTATTCTAACACTTATGGAGAATTTTAGACAAGGAGAAGATATTACAGATGAAGATTGATGGCTGTGTTAATACAGAGTCTATCTGCAGTCAATCATGAATAAGGTTTTTCAGAAAGCAGTTAATGATTTTTGAATGCCTCAGTATTTGCAGGACGTAAAGAAATCCCTTTCATAGATTTCTTCAAGTCAGAATCACTGCATTTCTTGCACAGGATGAGTTTCTCACACGAGACCCTAATTACAGAACCTTTTCCTCAGCTCCAATATTTTTAAGTATAAACTGTATTCTATGGGTAAAGTAGGGCTGCTCTAAAAGAAGCTGATCTTTCTGTACTACATACCGCTAAAAAGAACCATCATTCACTCCTCAGGACATTATTATCAGAATTACTACAAGGTTTCTTCTTTTTCCTCACTATTGATGAATATCAATGAAGACTGGGGATGCTGAAAGACAAAGCGAGGATGCAAAGCTTGTGCTTGCTGCACACTGCTGAAAAGCAGCTGCACTACCTCTTCTTCTATCTAAACCACAAAATGCTGCCAAATAGGTTACAAAGCATCCAATCAAGACTGAAGAATATAACTGAAGACTCGTTGGTAAAACTCAATCTCAGGAAAATGGATGAGATATCCACACAGTGGCAGAAACTATAAGAGTTAATGTCAAGATTATACATGGCCTTCTTTATGAGACTGCACCTGCTTATTACTCAAATTTTCAATTTGGGAATACTCTATTTCCTATTCCTGTTAAAGAATCAAACTGCTACAGATTTAAGCAGGATTTATCATTTCTGTGCGACTGGAAAACTGCAACCATTTCCATCAGGTGCAGTACTTCCTACAATAATCTCCTATCAGTGTTGCCTCAGGATAAAATGCTATAAAAATAATGAATGCAGCACAAGATGCAAACTGAAAATACTCTAGAGAGGAAAAAAATACAAAACAAATAGGCTTACTTACATAGTAGCCCATATCACTGACAGATGTAGCACCTTTAGTTTAAGCCCTTAAGACAAAGTATAGATACTAATGTATCCTCTGTGCAACTTAGGAACTTCTTGGAAAAGCAATCTAAGACCCTGTTCCACAATAACATGAAGGCACGATCATTTGGTAACTGACATATGACAAAAATTTTAAAAGAAAGGTGTGCTACACAAATGTTGCTGGAAGTATATATGTGGAAATTCACCATTATTCCTACGTCCCGAAGAAAAAAAAAATCTCATTTTGCTTGCCACAGTATATTAGTGACCTAAACGCATAAGCAGAGTGAGAGAAACAGTAACTTGACAGAAGAAAAACACAGCAGCTAGTTGGCAAATCTCATTTAGAGATATTTTTTTTTTAAGGAGTACTCTAATCTTTGGTTCTTTTGCTCCAACATATAACGTTTTTCTAACATATTCAACTAGTGCATCCTGTTGCTTCCATTTATTTGCATTAAATTCTCTTTTGTTTCCAGTGAGCTATCGCAACCAGTGAATTTCATATGGTCCTTTAGCTATAGCATTACACTTGCATTAGCTGTATCTAGGATGTCAAATAATGATATACGACTTCCATTACTGAACACTGGATAGCAATTATGACTTATTGTTTGCATTACATTTGTACCTAACAGTTTGCACTAATATCAAGGCTCAGTTTTCATAAGCAGTGAAGAAAAACACTTCTTACTCCAAAACAAATGTAAAGTTAAGTGACGGTCATAAGAAAGAACAACTTAGGAATACAATACATGCTAGCACAATAGCATGCAGCTGAGGAATGGCAAGAATCAATTTCCAGTGGTCACATTCAAGCACCTTGTTAACCAATGCTTCACCCACTAGTTCATGCTGGATTGTCATGAACAATTCCCCTCATGTACCTTCCAGTATATGATTAATATTGCATAAGCCTCTTACAAATACTACCCTAAATCTTATAAAGCAGGATCTGAAATGTAATTGATGCAATTTGATTCTTCATTGAAAACATACAGAATCTGTATTTAAGAACAAATCCTGAATTCCATCAACGTTTTGTGGATCTTGATTATCATACAAAAAAACTGAAACTATTAGAATACAGAAAATGAAAGCAGATTATAAATTATCCAGCACTAGTATCTTTTCATAGAATGAAAAAAGTATTTAACTGCATGCAGCTTGCTCCTGAGTATCACAGAAAGGAACCAAAAACTCAGACCACAGTGTTTTTGAGATGTAGCATCTTAAATTCTAAGCATATACCTGTTACGTTTATTGAACGAACCTTACTGAATAATGGTCTGATATTGTGGATTAGCCTTTAGTACTTTGTCCTCAGATGAGCCAGGCTCAACTTACGCAATGAAAACACCAAGTTTCTCTCTAATGGCTGACAGCAACCCCATCAACCTAATATGAGAACTTTTTCAAAGAAAAAAATGATGAACAAACCAAAACCCCAGGGGAAAAAAAAAAAAAAAAGATCTGCACGTATTTCATTAATTTAATTAAAAGAAGAACACATGATTTTGTAATCAAGCTCAGAATCTTTCAAAGGATAAAATGAATATGCCATCATTAAGTAAGAAAATAAAGAAAAATATAAAGTAGGAGTAGTAAACTTAACAGTCAAAGAAAGAAGCTTAGAATCCTCTGTGGGTTTGTTGAGAATATGAATCTCCAAGGATGCACTGTACAAAGAATATGAGGACACAGTCAGGAGAAACCAAAAAGACATCTGAACAACACAGTAACAGTGTTTTTCTTTGCTTCATCTGGAAAGCAATCTCAACATTCATTCTTTCAACTCTTATTATTTATATGAAAAGAAAAAAAAAACAATTGCTATGAAGTGCTTAGCTGTTCAGGCAATTTTTTTTAGCCTCAAAGTCACATCTTGTCACATGATGTAACTTTTAGCATTTAATACAGATTTTAAAAATTGATAAAGGTTGTAAGATTTTCTGACGTTAGCTTTGCACCAGTTGGATTCACGATATAGCTTTAGCTTAAACATGATACCTTCTCTTGATATAGTCTTATACAAGGGCCTCAAAAGCATGCTGGGAAAACACACTGTAAGTAAAGTTTACGTCATATTGAGTATACATCAACTAGTTCCTGTGCCCAGAGTAATTACCAGTATCAGGCCTTTAATCCTCATCTATCCAAAACTTACAATAACACCTTGTATACCTGAATAGAGCATACTTTTCAATACCAAGAGACAGCAGCTGAACTGAAAAGGATCTGAACCAAAAATCAAGCAGATAAAGGAAAAAGAAAAACTTAAAAAAATCAAATGGGGACTAAAAGCAGCAGTAAGTTACAGTAGTAAGTTATCTGTTGCACCTTTGTCCTGCCTAATAACTAATTATGTGGTCTGTCCTTAAATAAATACAAGCTAACCATGAGTTGTATTGAGAAACAATAATATGATATTGCATACTTCATCACAGCATGCATATGTCTGAAACAATACAAGGAGGGTAATAATTTTGCTCTGTTTGCTGTTGAAGAACACACAGGTGGAACACCCTGCCCAGTAGAAAGCACCATAATTAAAGCAAAATATATCTGAACAGAATTTATTTAGAAGGAAATCAACACAGTACCAGCTATATAAGGGAACTGAAGAAATCAGGTTCATTTGTACTAGAAAAGAGGTATGGGAGGTAGTTATCTTAAAGGGCTTCAGACAGACAAACAGAACAATGTGACCCTCTGTTCTTAATTATATTAAACAAACACAACAGCTTATGTAGCAGAACAGAAGACACAGGACAATCTTTCTCCTAGTAAAGAAAAGATATTCCATAGAACACACTTCATGAAGAATACACAATCTCAACCCTCAGACTTTTTTAGGAACAAGTGAGACAAATATCAGCCTGTATAAACTTCAACATATTTTATCCTGCCACAGATAAAAGGTTTTATTTGTTAGCCTTATGAGGAACTCCCACTACTACATTCCTATGACAGCCTTCACTATGATATTTTTTAATTAAATGACATCTTAAGTTTTTCTGTTCCTCTTGGTGTCCCTATACACTTAACACAAAATTCCCTCTTTCTAACAGTAACACCTGAAGAATCTCCTAGGCTTAGCACAAGGTAAGTATCTCAGGGACTCTCAGGAAATTTGAGCATTAAACTAATTCTCTGAGTATATAAGTAAATACTATAGTTCATGGGAAATGAACCCATGGAATACATAAATGACTTCTTATTAAGTGTGAAAAGGTAATTCACCAAAAATAAAGATTAAAAACAAAGGCAAAACAAGTTTATATTACTTGACCTTGATATTCAAAAATCTTGCAATTCTGATGCCTGAAATATTAGACTTTTTAAAATAAGAACAAATCGAGATATAGTTGCCTGTACAGAGCTACCTAATTATTTAGAATATTATTTCATTCACTTCATGAAACATGCCTAACTTTTCATTTGGACTTGAAAAACCGTTAGTATTGATGCAATTTGAACGTAAACAATCGAAAACTAATTATATAGAAATTGAGCTAAAGGCTCTATTTATATCAAAGGCATTGTTCTAGCTGTACTTTATATAAAGTCTTTGATTATCATCTTTATTTTGTTCTCCTGCCATCCAGAAGTCTTCAGTATACAGCACAGAAAAGATCATGATCATAAACAGTGTATAACATAAACTGAAAGTAGAAACTTTAATATCGAATGAATAAGCATTAAAATTACTTTTACCAAAACTCAATCATTTACTCCACTCTCAATAATTAAGAATATGAAACGTATTTCACTAACATACAATAGCAGACAAATTAAAAAACATAGTGGATGATTGTTATGAATCAGAATTGGTCTCCCTTAAACAAAACACATGCATTACTTGTACCTCCTATTAAATTAGATTATGACAACATTTGCAATTAAAACCAAAGCAAATGTGTGAGGAATAAAACTGTGCAGAAATGCTAGCAGAAGTTAGTCTTTTTTCAGCTTTAGCTTCAGCTTGGATTAAGCTTGCAAAGACATTTTGATTTTGTGCTTGCTCAGGCTTTGGCAAATTGTCAATAATTTGTTACAACAAAAATCTGCTTGTGACAATTTTCTAATAAAAGTGGAAGAGACAAGGATTTTAATATTAATAAATTTTTAATATTTTTACATCCACAGGAGACCAGAAGAATAATATTGCATACCAGAACACAATTAATATTAATAAACATGACACTCAATGTTTTCCGCATCAAAAATGATGTATACAACACTGAGCACAGTCAAATAACTAATTTCAAATTATTTTAAAATATTTTTAAACTTCAACAGGAGTACAGACACGTTCAAACAACTGACTCAAAACTCCATTCCCCAGCTATATTGTTCTAGAAGCATTCAACTTCATTATACTCAGTTACTTACATGAATTATTACTGCACCATTACCATTACTTATTAACTTAGAGCCATAATATAATCCAAACCATAAGCAAGCTTGATAGAACCATTCATATATATATATATGCGATTCCTGTAAAAACGACTTATCCAAGTTGATTACAGAGGCAGCAGGAAAGAGGAAATAACTTACATACTCCCTAATTACAGCCCATTTTTACCATACAAGTACTACTTATTTTCCTAATCTCAAATAACTCCTTTTAGTTTTCATTTCTATTAAATGTATGCTAATACCCCATCCCCCTTCCTCCAAACAGAAAAAGAGAAGGCAGTTATTCTCTATAGCCTCCCTAAGGGCGTAGTACTCTAACCAACACGAAACGTGCTTGTAACACAGTCCATCCACACTAAGTTGCAGTATGTCTGTGCAACTCTCTATCAGAGAAGGAGTAACTGAAGTGTAATGAGTGGATTTTGGAAAACTGATGCTTTAAGTACACTTGAAAACATGCTTTGTGCATATCAACATCTAAATATTTTACTACTGTCCTCCCTGTCAGATGCTATACAGCTCACCTGTGTTGGAAAAATCAGTAGAAGATTTGTTTCTCACAGCAGCAGAAACCAAGGGACTCGTCTGGAACCATAAGCTCGTGTTCTTATCAATACCTCCACATTGCCCAGACGGCATGAACCAAGTTGCAAAAATGAGCTAACCTTTAGTCACATGACCACACTATAGAGCAGCTAGTTTATTCACCGAGGCTTTTCTAAGGAGTCAAGTCAAGAATGCTACAGAAGGCAGTCAAAATCCAGGTCCTACTATTTGAAAAAACAAACAAACAAACAAAAAAAAAACCAAACAAACACATCTCACAAGTAACCAAGCTTCAACCTCTAGGACAAATTCTGAAGATCAGTTCAAATTTAAATTAATTGAAAAGAACTCATTTGGAATTGAAGAGTCCTCAACGAATACATGACCACCATTATGACCACCTGAAACTAAGTGAGAGATAAGAAAAGAAAATACTCTGTGTTTGTAACAAGTTCTAAAGAGTACACTGAAGATAACACTGCCCAGTAAAGCTGGGACTGTCCCAACTTAAAACATGCTTCCTTTCCCCCCCATCTCTTTCACCATCATTCAGAATCTGCCACAAATGTACTTAAAGAGTAGCACAAATTGAGCTATCCTATTTTAACATGACTGTTGAGAGGATTATTGTGAAGAATTAATCTGGGTATTAACTGGGCATTACTTAATACTATCAGAAAACGAGGAATGTTAGATGCACAGATCATATGCTACTAAGCTGGAGAAATGCTGCTACCAAGTTAAACACAGTTTTTTAAAATAAAATTTAAAAAAGGGATATAAAATGAGACACCTGTTCAAACTTTATCATGATGCCAATACTTCCGGTTTGCACTGACCCCCAGATATAATGATGACTCCAGGTATATTAGGATTTAATATCCTCACTAAGTCCCCTAACTTGTAAAGGGGATTTCAGTGCTACTTCTAAAATGATGATAAAGTAACAGATGTAAACAATTAAAGCTTGGGATTTAAAATTTGGTGCAACTTCACACCAGGTGTCCTAGTTTACATCTAATTAAGGAATCACTGGGTGCCTGGATGTAGACAGCAAACACAGACCCAGCGCAAGATAACAGAAAGTACTCAGTACTCTCATTAAACATACTCAGCTGCTTGCCTGAACAGGGGTCAGCAGAAGTAATTTCTGAGTAATCTAACAAACTGAAAGAGAAGTGACAGAAAAGTCTTCCCAGCAAGCAAGCAAACTTGCTCTCAGACACTTTCACTTGTTTACTGCCAAAATCGCTTGAAAATATTGTGTTATGAATAAAGTACACAAAGTTGCAAAAGCAAGACAACCTCTGGCAACAGGAGGGATGTAATAAAACATACAATCAAAAATCTGAGAATCAATTCACTATTGACTCTTATTAATTAATATTACTTTAAAGTAGAGCACAAAGATGGGCGCCTATTGTACAGAATACTCTGTGGATATATTCACAGAGGCAGACAGTTGTGCTTAGCTGACACAGATGTTTTTGTTTTATTTTTGTTAGCTCCCAGCCAGTTTTTAGGGGGAGATTACTTACAGCTGCAGCACACAGGAAAAATAACATAGTGGTTATAATCCTCATCTACCGTGGGACTTATCAGCACTAGATGTAGGGTTACTTGCTGCTCCAGGAAAAGAGGCAATGCTTATTTCTCCTGGTCTTTAGTCCTCAAGAAAATAGTCATTAAATGCTGTAGCCTTAGGTGAATGTTTGTATAGTACTATACTTGTCCCTAAGAGGCACTGCTATGACACTTTAGATGAGTAAGAATAGTGTCTGCAGTCATATTCAAGAGGATAAGAATTATAAGTAAGAAAGGAATGTTTCCCAATGGTACCATATTACATATCCTAGTGCCTTCTGGGTTTTTACAACTTTCTTTCAAACATCTTCCATTGCTTTAAAAAAATAGTAACAATAACAGTTCATGAAACATAAGAATTCTCACTCACAATGAAACCTACTGTTTTATGGTGTTTTTCCTATTTGGTTTTAGATTCAACTACTATCAAGTAATCAAGCCTCTCAAAAACTAAAAACAAACAAAATAAAAAAACCTGCTGAACTCAAATTAGCATATATATTCACCTTCACATTTCTGCCTCAGTGTTCAGAGCATGCTATATCATTTCCAAATCCATATTACTTGATGAATAGGCTGTAATATGCATTACTACACTTTCAGAGTTGATAACATTTTTTTCCTTAAGTTTAAAGCACAATGAAGTTAAGAATAGATAGCATCAACACTTTAAAATAAAAATTACCGGTTTTACATACTCAGGCAGAAGTCTTTCAGCACAGCATTAAGCAACAATGCTGTGAAAGCAATGTGGAATAATCATCTTTATCTTCCCACAAACTCACAAGGAAGAGTAAAACTCGTAACTACATTACTCCTAAATGCACAGCTTATTCCAAACAAATGGCTCTTCCACAATGTCTAGAAATCACCAAACTGTGCTTCTGATATTGCTATGAAAATACTAGAACATAAAACCAGAATTCTTAAATGGACAATGTCTGACGAATATTACAATTCTGGATGTAATGCAACAGAAAGTGCAGCAATAAATGCACAGTAGTAAAGCCCCAAGTGAGGATTCACTCAAATGCAGCAGCCACAGACACAGAAATAAAGGAAAGAAGCCGCTTACCTTTAGAAGGCCTCACGTAGGCATGGATTTCCAGCAACTTACCCTTGCCTCCACTGCCAACCCCTAAATGAGGTCTGGGAAGGGGTGGATCCTGGCTCCACCCCTTCTCGTTAATCAGGCACATTGCATGCACCTGAGCTCTCCTGGGTTGGCTCTGCCTTCCCACCAGGTGCTCAATCACTGCTTCAGGACATGACGTAGCATTTCTGCTACACTGGGGTACACAAATGCATTATTTTAAAGAAAGCCATGCACTCCCAAGAAGAATTAAGGTCGAAAACAACGCCTAAAGATTAAATTTGTCAATTCTACCTCACGAACACTTTGATTTCATAAGATGCTCTTTCTATTAAGGCAAATTGCTCATCATTAACTCTCATTTTCCACAATCCTGATCTGATCACACAAGTCAATGATACCTTTTAATCTCTATTACATACTCTGCTATTTTATATATATTTATAACCATTACTGGTTCTTTTCAATTAATGGAAGAAAACCTACTGAACAAAATCAGATGGACACTGAGTTTGTATCTCAGCCACCATCACAGATATTTCTGATTTACCTTTCACAGATAAACCCCTAAAAAACATGTGGGCTAGAAACACACCATTATAGTACTATATTTCTCCTAGTTATATACTATATAACTGTAAACTGTTGCCTTACTGAAAGCAGAAAGCCAAAAATTGTCCTGTGATTCTCAAATTAATTTTAAAAGATGCATTTTAAGTAAAAAAAAATATACTCAGAATTCCAGAATAGCATACTTTCCAGTGATTCAACTCACTTTTACACTGTTATCTGAGAGAAATCCTGGAGGCATTTATTTACAATTCATAAAGAGACTATAAGTTGCTGGAGTAAAAATTTTAGAGAGTTTCAAAAGAAAAAATATTGTTTTTTCTTTTCCTGTATCCAGACATTAATTTACAATCTCTGTCCAGAATAATATAGATAATTAGTTCTACCATATGCTGGCCCAGCACAGAAGGAATACACTACGCATGAAAACCATTTCTTAGATTGTTGAGTATTGAAGGTTTAATTGTATTTTACGATTTATAGAGAAAAAGAAAGCCGCAAGGCCTCCTACCTCAAAGAGAAACTGTATCTTTTTATGTAGGTATATTCACAAATCAGTTACAGTGTTGGTGATATTTATCTCTATTCAATCTCAGTCACCTCGCTGACTGCAGAGATCAGATCACCGTCAAACATAACAGTGTCACCAGAAGGGCTGCAAGGATGCAATTATTTCAAGGTGTTACTCATTTATAAAATACTAGGAAATCTCTAGAAAAATAGCACATTCAATCATGGAAAAGAAAGCAATTACTAAATTCAGAAAATGTTTGTGTAAACATCAGTCAGCAAAAAAACTAGATGATCTTTAAAGGTTCCTTCCAACTCTAAGGATTCTATGACTCTATGAAGTAAATCTCCATATATGAGAATTTTTTAGGATATTTTTACAGTGCAAAGCATACATCACTCTTGATTGGCCAAAAGGGTTTGAATCAAATCTGACAGTACTTAGTCTTTTAATTAGTTCGTTCAACAATCTACAACAAAGGGGATCAGAACATGACTGGATTTTCTTATTTTGATATAAAACAGACTTCATCCATATCTGACATATAGTTCACGTGTTTATTAACAACAGTGAAATTGGTGTTGGTAGGTACTAAGATTAAATTTTGAGACACGGATTCAGGGAAGATATGGATGGTTAATGCAGACCTATTATGACAAGGCAGATTTTAGGTGAACACCATTCAGAATAACAGTTTTAACACTTCCCAGTTTTGGTCTGCTTGACTTTAATACCTTAAACATGTTTTGATGAAAACAAAATTATACCATCTACACAACATTTCTTAGAAGATGTTAAATCCTTCAGGATATTCTTTGTGACTTATACCAATTTTAACACTAACGTGAACATGCAATCCACTTTCTTATTGATTTGTCATAATATTTATGTACCTAATTACTTGGGTAGGACTTGATACTTCGTGCTTGCATTCACTGTCTTATAAGGGTTGTGAAATTTAACAATAACTTTTGCATTTGTAAAATCTGCTGATCATTACTGAGACATCCAGAAATCTGCAGCTGTTTTAATTCTCCATATAAATTCAAACACTACGTCAGAAAACTTACACTGTATGATGAACCAGATCTTAGTTACACCAATTGCTATCTGAGATAACAAGGAAAATACATCTGCAGCGGGATTTCCCCTCTCTCTGAATTGATCAATATCTATTTCATTTGGCAGTACACCAAGTCAGCTTCTCCCAAAGTCTGTTTTGCCCATGAAAGTACTTGGTAAGGAATCTTCCTTCCTTACCTACCCATGAGCTTTCTAGCCCTCTTCCTATTTTTTTCTCCTCTCCTCCTGAGGGGAGAAAGTGAGCAAGAACCCAGACGAATATTCAACAATTAGCCATGGCTAATCCACCCCATAGGAAGACCGTGCTACTCTTACATGCCCTGGGTAGATCATAGAGGCTGCAACAAAATACAGTCTTCTTCCCAAGCACAGGAATAGCTGCTAGGGAAGATCAAAGGTCTATTTAACACTAAGAGTATATACAAAGAGCTCAGCAGAACTACCGAGATTCTCTAGTTTTGTGTATCTTTTTATGTTCTCCCAATTTTATTGTAACCATTCTTATGCTTTCCCAAAGCATACATATGGAAAGTTGATTATCTGCAAATACATTCTTCTCCCAAATTAAATTCAGTTTAGCCCTTTTCTTACTTCTCTGTTGGCACATCCTTTTGCCTTAAGTTGCCTCATCAGCTCCTGACAAGGTCTGGCCAAGATATCATGCAGCAGGTCAACTTGACCACGTGGCTGGAAATCAAACAAATCTTTTTCTGGAACAGAAGATTCTTTGTACTTCCCAGCTCAAACACACTTGAGCTCTAGAGAGCTTACAGTCTAATACTAATAACAAATAAGGCTCCACTGTTTTATTTTTAAATTATGTTACTCTTTCAAGGCATAACAGAAGAGTTGCATTGCTGCCTGACATTCAGAAACAGAGAATTGCTGGAAAAAGGCAGCAGCTGCTGTTCCAGTGCATCAATCCTGGCACAGCTGAGCCAGAGCAGTGCATTCACTTTGCTATGCCATTTTTCCTTTGTTGACAACATCACAACTGTGTTCCTGGAAGGCCCAAGGGACTTCTAGGAGCTGCTTCAGCTGCTCAAAGGAAAAATACAGAAGTCAATCACTTTATATATATATATATATATATATATATTTTACTTTCAGACTGTTTGTGTTAAAAGAGCTAGGAGCAAAGGGACCAGTATGCATTGCCAGACACTCTTAACTCCCACCTATCTCCCATCATTCAGTGCACACAGTCTGAAAAACAGCCATAAAGACAACCTTAGAAGTGGCAAGGACAAGATCAGACACCGTGACAGGGAAGATTTTTTTTCCTCACAGACTGGAATAGATGCTAAAGAGTCTAGGTAAAAGTCCAGAAAGTCTCAGCTGGCCCTTCTTTATTTTCATTCTAGACTTATCACCTGCCAGCAATGTGCAGCTTCAGTGTAATTCAGATACAAGATCTATGATCTGTGCCAGACTGTTCTGTGACACAGTTATCTTAAGAAATGCAAGAAGAAAAACATATTTTGCAATATAGTATAATATTAAAAATACAGTTTCCTGGTGCTTAAATAATATTTTTGAAGAAAAATTCCACAATACAGACCTTTAATCTTTAATTTAGGTTGCAAAAATAGCCTCTCACTCTTGTCAGTTTATTTACTTTAAAATATTACTATTTCTATAAACTGTTAAGATTCCATTAATGACTACTGCAATTTCTCCTTTGAAGTTTTAAAGGTTTCACAAGACTGGTATCAACAGCATGGAACAATTGGTTGGCTTGACAAATACTGCCAGTAATTCATTTAAAAAATATATTTTTATTTAATAGCCATTACTATAGTGTCACTTTAAAATGTTGTATTTAATTTTAAAAGGTTTTGTCTTTTTGAAATTTAAGTTTCAACACTCTTTCTTGATATCTCCCTGATCTATTTTGCAAGTCACTTAAGACATTAACATTATATTAAAAACTGTTTTTTAATAGAGCAAAAGAGAAAATACTTTTTCTACCTCAGCATTCTTTTTCTTTTTTTTTTTTTAATTTTGCTTCCTTTAGAAAACTCTGCAGCAGCCTAACAAATAATTATATCATGTAGAAGTATAGGTACTGTAATTTTATGTGCTGGAATGCACTTCCACAGCTATAAGGTCTGTTTTAATAAAACTGTCTTCTAATATTTCTCCCAAAGTAATCTTCTTGATAACAAACATCTCACATTTCTTTACAATTAATTGCTCTAAATTTTTTTTCTGCATGTAAAACATTTTAGCACTTAGATATCATTTTGGGGAAAAGCTTCTAAGGATTACCACTGTGCATTAAGGAAATGCAAAGAAAGTGATATGAATTTTCCTTATTGGAACCTTTATTAGAAGCAAAACTGTGAATCTTCTAACTGAGCCCTGCTAGATATAAGGTATAAATAATTACACTGAATCTGCTATCACACACTGCTACAAAGGAAGTTGAAGAGGTGCTTTGCTGCAACTCAAAACATGTAAAGTACAGAGACAAAAAAGATGTTTTTTAGGAACGTGGCTTCAAACCCGCTATAGAGAACATGAAAATAGAATTTTACAGCAAAGCTTGACCAAACTACAAATAAAATTAAGATCCAATTTGCAATAAAGTGCAAGATGAAAAAGAATAATACATAGTAAAGAATGCTATGCTTGCTTCAGAAGCAGTACATTTCCTCAGTGAAGATTAAAAAGCAAATAAATAAATAAATAGGACAGAAGCTTACTTTTTTCCTCTGCATGAATCTACTCCCTTCATCACAGGTCCTTATCTACCATTTTGACTTCATTAAAAAACAAAACAGCCAATTTGAAGATAAAATCCACTTGAGAATGATCTCTCCCTTTTTCTAGGTGGAACCACGAGCAAACGCTCTACAGCTGTGAAGCAGACCTTTAAGCATGTCCAAATTTTTTTTTCCCAATTGCTCCATGGATAACATCTGCTCACCCAGCCCTATCTTCTGAGAAGTGTTTTTTCAAACTCAGTAGGGCATCTCTGCCTTCACAGCGCTTTCACAGATGGAAAGGACTCTCCTGTTCATTTTACACATACAAACCTCTGCCTCAGATGAGACCAAGCAACTATTTGAAGGTTGCAGAGGAAGTCTGTATCAGAAAGTGAACACAAATACAGGTTTTCCTAGTTTTAGATTAGCAACTTAGGCATCATCCTGCTCCTAGGTCCCTCTGCTGACATCATTTCCAACACCTTAGGCAGTGAGCCACAGGTGGGATCCAAGTTACACAGACATTCAAGATGGAGAGAGGTCACAGCTGAAGTCACAGATCCCTAATCCCAGATGAAATTTATTAGTAAATGTTAAAAAATATCTGTAAATGACATGAAGATTAATTTTCATATCAGGTATAGAAAATAAATAAATGGGGAAATAAAAGAAGGACATAAATCATTCCTACTCTGCAATCAATAAGGGATTACACTGTCTCCAAAGTCTATTTGGTTTTATACACTTCCTTTCTTTTTTTGTGAGATTGTGCTTTGTCCCGGTCTTTAACCTATTGTCTAGTGAAAGAGTAAGCAGCTGCTAACAGTGCCAATAACATTCAGTAGTTCATGTCCCCTTACTCTTTACCCAGGCTGAAATAAACACATCCCATGTGCGTTCCACTCCACAGCAACCTGGAAACCTGCAGTCTGAGCCCCTTTTTCAATTTAGCTGCAGTGCACTCTGAACAGCAACATGTTACTGAGCAAGATGGACTTTCTTGGCTTTTACCCTCTTTAATCTTTTAGTGTTCTATGGTCACCTCATCTACTCTTGGCTGCTGTAACCTCATATCATGTATCATATTTGTTATATTCTTTTACATCACCTTAACCTTCTTGTTGAAAAGGGCAAAGTCACTGTGATCAGCATTAGAAAACAAAGAATCCAACATTGCATTAAATTCAAAGTTTGAAAAGAAAGCTGCAGGCAAACTACTTTTGGTGTGTATTTAGAAACAAAAGGAAAGGTGAACAAATCTAGCCAGTATAAATTAATAGCTCCCCATTACAGAATTTCCTAAGTTTGTGTGTGTGTGTGTCTATATATATGCATACAAGCATCTCCAAAGATGTGCAAATTCCTATGCACTTGTTTGCACATACAAATACTGACTATTTACAGTCAGAACAACAAGAACACCAACATTAACCTTAAATTTCTTCTTTGCTTAGAGGATGTATATTAGAACAAATGTAATGGTCAGAACTGTGCTGCAAAAACAGAGAGAAAAACGAACTGTTAAGAAGTTTTTAAAAAAAAAAAGGCCTTAAAATATAGAAATAAAAACATCTGACTGCAGTTAATTAACAGAACTCAAAACTATGATAAAATATTAAGACTAGATATGCCTTGAAATTCTCAAATGTTTCAGGACTTTGGATATAGAACACATTTATGCTTCATTCAGTAAGTGTTGCAATAGGTCTTCTCTCTTCCTTTGTTTTAAAGAAAATGTGGAATCACAAGGATTTCTGTAGACATCTGAACAATCTTACCAATATAGGGTGTGATATCAGCAGTAGACATACAGTTGGATTTTCTTTGTAGGATAATTACAATTCTTTTCTAAATTTTGTGTTTTCAGAGATAAACACAAAGGAAAGAATATTGAAGTAAAGAAGTATTGTACTTGGTCAAGCATATTAATTTCAGCATAAGGTAGTATATCTGTTTAGTCTGCAGCAAAGATGGCATACAATATGATTTTGTGTTTCTTGGTGATTTGTTGGAGAATGCATAAGTTTTGAATTAACATAAATGTTTGCTTTTTTATTTAAATTTTCCAGATAGAAATGTGAATCAGTCAAATATAATTAACATTTTATAAATTCAGTACATGGTCCTCACTCAAAAGGATTAAAACTATGAAGACTTAGATGCAACTTCCACATTGAAGATTGAAGTTATTTGCAAGGATTCGAGAAGCAAACTAGCAATGTTGGAAATAAGGCAAATGTGTCTCTTCAGCATCTGCTCAGATTGGTAACTGAAAAGAACTTCTCCTCATTAACCATACAGTACTGCTTAAGAACTAGCATCATTAATTTAGATTCTTAGACAAAGTTTACAGCTACTCAATACTAGAGCAAAAATGTGGTTATGGGTATGTGTGAGATCAAACAGTACTGAACCTGAAAATCTTAACTATATAATAATAATATACATTTCACAATCTCAAGAGATAAACCTATGTAGTCTTTTGTATTGAATGCTAGGAGAAGAAAAAAAAAAAAAAAGCATCTTTTTAGTCCTAATAAAGTCTCTCTCTTATTTTAACCTGACATCTGCTATCACAGCAGATTTCTTCCTCTGCAATGTCAGGAAAATGCAGTTATCTCTACACCTACTGGGTATATTAAGCATTATTGCACAGATTTTCATATAGACAAGATGGCTTCTCTTTCTCCCTAAGTTTCTCATGTATACAAAACAATAACTATGAAAAAACCTGTCTTAAAAAGGTACAAAACTGGAAAGCAGAGTTAAAACGATTCTGCTGGTTCATGAATGAAAAGCAATTATAGCATATAAACCTCTAGAATCAATTAAGACAGAAAGCCATCATGAAGTCAGACATGATGGCTTAATTCTGCCGTGGTACACATTAGCCTATACCTGTAGGGGATGTTGTATACCCAGCATACCAGCTCCAGCTCAGCAGAATATTGTGTACAACCTCTGTAGCATGCAAGATCTCATCAGCATAAAGCCTTGTAATCAAATTCTCCACTCCAGCTCCTACAGAAGTACATCATCACTGTGCTACAAAGGTATCTCAAAAACAAACAAAATAACAAACTTGCACATTTCTTCAGCAAATGAATTTCTGAGTACACAAAGTTTAAGAAGCCTAATGGTTTCATATGCTATATGCTACCTTTATTACATTGAGAAGTCTTGCCTCAATCTCAGACATCCTTGTTATTAAAATATCATCTTGTCCACCTGCAAATTTGACTGGAATATTTCTCACTAAAAGAAATCTCCTTGTCCTTCTGCTGCTGTTTACTCCTCAGGTGAGTGTTACCTGAAAACCCAGCTGAAGCAGCAGAGGCAAGAACAACCATGATAATACAGTAGGCAACCAGACCTAACGCAGCACATTAACTGATGACACAGACCATGTACTGCAGTAACAAGAGACTTCTCTTCATAATTCAGTTTGCTTTCCTGCTAGGATACTGCACTCTGTAACCTCCATTTCAGGATGATATACAACTCTTTCAAAGAAAATAAACAACAAACATTTCAAAATACATGCTTCTAAAAATACAATTGTTTTCTCACCATTGTTTAATAAATATGTAACTAAAAATGAATTGAAATCCCTTTTCCCATTTAAAAGTAAAACACATTTCACAGCTTCTCTTCCCTCACAAAATTAACTTCTTAATAGACTTATAGACTCAATGGGCCAAGTACGTTCTTGCCGGGTCACTAAAGCTAGGCAAAATTACACAAGGGAAGAATATGAACCAAGCACTTTGTCTAAAATACACCAGCAGGAAGATGCCCAAACATGGTAATGTAGCATATATTTTGCTCTTCATTTGGAACACCAAAAATCTTTCTCCGCTACTAGTTTGATTACATACCAGACAATAACAATTATGAAGACAGCATCACCTTTCATATGTAAGTATACTGGAGTGCAAGGAGCTGAAAAATGCGTGCCTATGATTCATGCAGACCAAAATCTAAAAAAGATTATTTAGTCACCAAAAGTGTATCTGAAGTAGACAGAGCTTCATTTATTATTTTCAGTTTTATTTTATTTTCAGTTTTATTTTATTTTCTTCATTTCTGCTGCTTGATATTTAGCTGTAGACAAAACTGCAAATCCAGATGGACTGAACAGTCTTGGATGCTGTTTTCCTAAAATTCACCATTGTTCAGACACAAGTGGCATATAAAACAAACAAACAAACAAACAAAAATAACACTAATAAAAAAAACCAGCACATGTTCTACGTTAATATCCTTGGTTATTCATACTACTGCAGCAACCAGATGCCTCAGTCGTGGAAGTGTACTGTTCCAGATAAAATCAAAGGCAGAAGTAGAGACAATTTTTCTCTTGAGGAGCTGTAAATGAAGAAACTAATCAACAGAGGATGACAGAAATGAGCATCCTGAGGTTTGCTCAGAGCCATGGACACATCTCTGCCAACTGCTGCCCATAGGAGCTTCCCCACAGCTGTACTCACCTACCAGCACAAAAGTTGCTCGCTGCACCATAGTACTGAACAGTTCCGAATCCCACTGCCAGCAGAAGCCACCATGCAGAGAAGACTTCTGTCTTCACTCTGCAGTTCACTGTGTCAGTTCTCCAGACTCTAGTCTTGGACTCAAATAGCTGAAGACCATTTTGTTAACTATGCGATAAAAGACACAAGCTGTTAAGCATTTAAGTGTTCTCTCACAAGTCTATAGGCTTGGATGTGCTGCTTCTGGCTCCTCTGTTTCACAATTACCTTCCCAGTAAATGGCTGCATCACATATCAGCTAACATGATAATTTGGCTTCATGTTAATTATCACAAAATATAAGAAAAAAAAAGTAAATAATGCTGAATACAACATAGTTAAATACTAACTACCATCAATATTTTACATGTAGGTAAAAATAAACACACCTTGGCATCTAAAACATGAGGGGCATGTGATGGAAGACTGTTTGGCTATTCTTTACAAACTACAATTCATCAGAGAGGAACTGGCAAATAGCTGCAGAGGACACAACTGTGCCCCTGGCTGTGGTAGAAGTAAGCAGTTGCCAGTTAAAGTCACTGGAGACTACTTGCATGAGTGTCACTAACATATGCTTGTAGAATCAAGATCTCATTTCCTAAACAAAAGCATCAAAGCATCATTGTTCCGCTATCTTAGACTTCTACTCTGTGGGAATTTGATTATCTTGGGCAGGACTTCCCCTTGGGGTGTGTGTTCTTAATTCATTGCTGCAGGGTTGAGAAATGTACCCATCATAGAGCCATTCATATTAAAATTAATATCAAGTGAATGCTGTTTTTAGGAATTATGTATAGAACTATTTAAATGCTTTTGCAAAACAATACCAGTGATAAGGAATAATAAAAATATCTCCTTTTGCGTTCATTTTATTTAAAGATTAATGACTTCTAGTCTCAAAAGATGCTAAGAAGAAAAATGACAGGAATTGCTGGCTATTTTGCCCCAGCTCCTCTGAACTCTTCAGTCTGAGTATCTTGTACTGCTTGTCCTGGAATCACAGAATCACAGAATTGTAGGGGTTGGAAGGGACCTCTAGAGATCATCAAGTCCAACCCCCTGCCAAAGCAGCTCCCTAACCCAGGTTGCACAGGTAGGCGTCCAGGCAAGTCTTGAATGTCTCCAGAGAAGGAGACTCCACCACCTCTCTGTGCAGCCTGTGCCAGAGCTCCATCACCCTCACTGCGAAGAAGTTCCCACACACATTTGTGCAGAACATCCTATGCTTCAGTTTGTGGCCATTTCCCCTCATCCTATTGCCACACACTGCTGGGAAGAGTCCGGCCTCATCCTTTTTGCTCCCTCTCCTTAGATATTTACAGACGTGCATCAGATCCCCTCTGAATCTTCTTTTCTCCAGGCTGAACAGACCCAGGTATCTCAGCCTTTCTTCATAAGGGTGGTGTTCCATGCCCTTTACCATCTTTGTAGTCCTCCGCTGGACTCCTTCCAGGAGTTCCCTGTCTTTTTTGTACCAGGGAGCCCAGAACTGGACACAGTACTCCAGGTGAGGCCCCACCAGGGCAGAGTAGAGGAGGAGGATCACCTCCCTTGACCTGCTGGCCACGCTCTTTTTAATGCACCCCAGGATACCACTACATGGAGTTATCCTTTACTAATGCAGCTTCTAGAACCTATCCACAGATCTGGCTTAGTAAAAAAAAAAAAGAAAAATTTTTTTGTGAGACATGGCTCTCCCTACCAAAATGTAGATTTATTTTTTCCTTTTTATGTCATCTCTGATCTTCATGCAAACACTTCTTTTAAAGTGCCTTCCTTTAGATCTTTGCTAAGAGTGAGGGAACAGCAGAAAATAATTCCTCTTCCTTTTAGATCACTTATAGTCTGAGAGACCACTTGAATGTGAAGAAACACCACCTGCTACAGAGTTGCCTCATTTGGAAAGTGATAACAGAAGACTGAAACTGAAAATGGCAAGAAAGAAATGCAGATGGTTCCTTGGAATGTTTAATCCACTTCATAGGGAAGAAGATCCAGAAACTCCCTTCTTTCACAGGAGAAAGAAAGAAAGGAGGGGTCAGAGAACGTGTGCATATATATATGCACTGACTACGGGTATGCTCAGGGAAATATTGAGAAGTAAGTTTGTGACTGTGAGTACAGGCACAAAAGACCTAATGATTTGTATGACAGGAAGCAAAAATGGAAAAAAAGAAAGAAGTAATAAAGCTGCAGTCCTATCACAACAGCTAGCAGGGATCAAAACACTTTCTGTTATGCAGATAACACTGTTTCAGACGTATATCAGAAGTCAAAGTTCATACATCATCATGTACCAGCGCACTGCACGTCACTGCTGGGCTCACGTTACACCCACAGCAGATGTGGCATCAGGCTGATCCTTGTAGAGGCGTCTTTCTTTTATTAGTGCAGCATTTTATGAAAGCAAAACTCAGTGTGGACCACAGACTTTGCTATAAGGAGAGCAGTTAATTTTGTTATTGTGACAGAATACTGGGAAGAAGGAATAAAATTAAAGTACAAAATGACCTATCATATTTGTTTGACAGGTACTAATTCACTTTGATCTATCTCTCACCATATTTTCATTGGCAGGGAAACTATACATATTTATAGATGTGGGAGCGGCTGCTGTTGTTCTGTTTGTAATTTACAGCAACAAAGAATTCATTTAGATTACCATAGTTGAAGTCCCAAGGTGACTCCACTGTTGGTTACAGGCCCCCTGCTACGCAGGATACCTAACATAATAAAGAACAAAGCAAAACAATGCTACACTGAGACCAGGGCTCCTGGGTAATCAATTCAGGTATTTACAGCTGAAACAATAGCACTGTGCAAATCAGCATCATTACTACAATTTGCTGATAGAAACCCCAGGGAATGCAGGAATTGTCTGACTGCAAAGCAGCTGATTAATCTGAGTTACTTATGTTCTGTTAATGCATTATTGCTTCCCATCATAAATAACAGTAAATGACTGCTTAAGAAAAGGGCAGAGGAAATGCAACCACATGTGCAAGATACACATCTGTTCCACCCCTGGGGCATTCCACAGTGGTCAGCAAACTTACCTGTCACAAAAAGCAATAAAGTGAGTTTAAACTAAGCATGGTGAAGCATCGTTTGAATAGATTCAAGCATAAACTCAGAGAGAGAGAATTCAATCAACTTTTAAATTAGTGTTTTTCCTAATTTTTTTTTTCTCACATAGATAGGGCTTTCCGCCTCCCATTTTATTTTTCCTTCTTGAAAATTTCAGCACAGATCCATTCTATTTCAACAAGGACTCTAACACAAGGGAGAAAAGTCTGGAAACGTCTTTGGAAACTAGGGAGTTCCTTCTCACAAGGATAACACCAGTTTCGATTTATAGGGATTCAGGGTCTGAGGACTGTGGAGACAGTGACCGGATGGGTTTGAAGAATACTGGATAGAGTACAAAAAATCTCACTTCATATGTAAATAGTCAGGCTCCCCAATGAGAAGCTGAACCATTTTTACTTGATATAGAAAAAGTATATGCTTACATTTTTTGCTGTGTTAATGGGATGCCCACACCCAACAACTCCGGCACCAGACAGCATCACAGAAATGATCTTTATGCAGGCACTCTTGGTAGCAGCAAAGCTCCTTAGTCAGTGACCTTGTCTCACTGCACAAGTATGCTTAAGTGGATCATAACATATCACAGATTGATCATGAGCTGCAGTATGACTAAATATCCAGGAGAACACACACCTGATAGTACTTTCGAGCACTAAGAAAAAAAATACAATAACATAAGCTATGAAGCTTTTTTTTTAAAGGCTCACAATACATTAGCAAGAAACCTGTAACTGAAGTAAGGCACAAAGTTCTAAAACAGAGGTAACAGGGTAACGTTTCTGTCAGATAATATTATTTCCTATGCCAAGACTTTGAGTAAGGCTGGGAATTGAGTTAATTAAGCTGCTGATACCTAAATATATGTAAAGTATTAAAAAAGAAAAAAGAAAGAAACCAATCCAGGTATCTGGTTTGTAGAAAGGGCAAGGATTAGGCACTGCTGTGGGATGTTTAATTAAATAGATATATATATAGAGAGAGAGATACAAAGTACGCTTGTTTCCATGTTCATTCAAACCTCTACTATCTAGTAAACTACAAGTGTACACATTCAGCTCAAATGCCTTAAAAATTTCAACACTTAGCATGCCCTTTTTATTTTGGAAAATCACAACTCAACACGCTGAAAAAGATCTATTTTGTTCGCTCCTTATATGTATTGTATAACCTCTGAAAAAGTTTTGCTCAGGCCACAGCAAAGCTATCGTATACGCTTATGCTTTGAATGCTCCCATGTGACATATAATCTATCCAAAGCAACTACCCTACTCCCAAAGGATACCGATAATTCAATTACATCCATCATGATTCAACATCCACTTTCTGTTTCCTGCTTTCTCGTATTGCACGTAGTACTTTCCCACAGACTTACAGAGAGATGAAAGCTCCTGGTATTCACTGCTTCAGCATAAAGCTTCTGTTTGCATGTCTAATGTAAAATTAACATAGAACTGAGCTTTCAGAGTAATTATCCAGCACTTACAAGTATCAACTATGAAATACTTAGAGAAACACTGTATAAGTTGGAAGCAGTAAAGAACAGAACACAGACCAGGAATGAACACATGGTAATTTTGATTTTGGTAGTAAATTAATTTTTCAAATGAGTGCTTAGTCTCTGTGATGAATTTCAAATGGAAACTGGCTAGAAAAGATCTGTCAAAAAGAAAAACAAACAAACAAAAAAAGGACAGAATGAACCAATAAATGTGAATAGAAGTCAGATTGCCCACAGTCTCCTAGAAGGCAGTGAAATAACACATTTATGTGGCTTTCACAAATGAAAAATGAACATTTTTTTTTGTCAATCCTTTTTTCCCTGTAGCCCCAAAGTCAGATTTTAGCTTCTGTAGAGGTTCTAAGTGATGACAATTCACACGGATATAACACACACTCACAGTAAACAGAGGTAGTTGCAGTAAATAAAACATAACTGGGGTTCAATTCTAGTGTCAAAGCATTCTGCTTCTCTTAGTTCTAACCACTGCAAGCAATTTAAGTCTTACACAAAATACAGAGAAATGAGTCAAATATACAGAGAAACCAAGTCTAGGATGACAGTAAATAAAAATATGTCAATCCAGCCCAGAGAAAGAGGGCAAATGAGAGATGGAAAATATGAAAACCATTACTTTAAATAAGAAGGATGTCTACTGGTCTGAAAATGGGACTGAGAATCACCAACTATCACCAGACAAATTATACTGGGAGATGTTTAAATTACACAGTGTTTTGGCTCCCCCCAACAAAGTATTTGTCTATTTCAGATGGATATGATCTGTAAAACACACTAAAGTCCAGCAGCAAACACTTTTTAACACTTCTTCCAATATTTTATGATTTTAGAAAAAGACATTTTTTAGAAAATACCTTACTCAGTAATGTGCTTAACATTAGTTCCCTACATTCTAAGATGGTTCAACATTAAGTACTATGCAGAAAAAAAAGTGTTTTTAAATCTCTGGAGTTTGAAAGCATACTATATATATATATATATATATATTAAATACACTCAAAAAGCATATAACTAAGAAATAATTAGGTAAAATGGAACACATTCACATACTGGATGAACAATGAAAAAATCTTTGGAGATGAAACCTATACGGACACAGATTATAATTAATCTTCAATGGGACATTCCGCATGCCCTGCTTACAAACTTCACTTAACCTAGACAAATCTCACAGGGTTTCTTACAGAACAATCTCACGGTGGAAAGATAACCTGGTTAACCTAAACTGTTCGTTTTTCTCATTTCCTGAGAAAGATGTAATTAAGCCCAGTGTGTGTGGCATTATGGAAAGGTCAAGTTTGAGATATAAGAATGGCCACACATTAAGGGGTACAATTCTGTCATTTGCAGCAATCTAACTGTAATTATGGTCAGGAGAATCAATCTACTTCAGTTTTACTTTTGGTGATATCTTGTCAAGCATCACCCACACTACTAAGCAGTACCCAAGAGCTATAAGAATATCAGCTTTATATTTGATTCCCTCCATTTTCAATATCTCTTTCTCTTGGTATTTGGTTAAATAACTCTCTGTGAATTATTTATTTTATTCTCCTGAAAGGCAAAAGCATTTCAATAGTCATGAAGCATCCTTGATTGTCAAAATATACATGTAGGTCACAAAGCAAGCAAAGCTTCAGCCACAAAATTTTTTTTTTTTTCAGAAGTTTCCATGAAATTATCTCCTTACCTAGAAGACAACAATAAAAGACATTTAGAAAAACACAATAAGAAAAAAAAAAATTCTGGAGATGGGAGTTGGGAAGTTTTTAATAACTCACCCGGCACAGAAAATTCATGTCACTGCCATTCAAAATCATGACAGTAATAAAGCTATGCTCATAAAATCAGCACATAAAATATTTCACTCCACAACTCTTTCTAATTGCATTATTTAAATCAAACAAACAAAACTGAAAGTTGCCAATCAAAAACAAATAGGCTGCAGCTCTGGGGTGCTGAAAAACAAAACAAAAAAGAAATGCAAATCCCAAAAGAAATTAAGTCAGGAGTTTCAAGGTAGAATGAGCTGAAGACTTACTTGGCACAGAGAGAGTGAACAGACTTGCAGAACAAAGCACCAAAAATCTGAAAAGAGCAAGGCAAACTAAGGAAAACAGCATCTCTGGAATAAAAGCTGTTAAGGAGATCTGAAATTTAACACTGAAACAGTATAACCTCACAATGAAAAATATAGCTCCATGGTGACCCAAACAAAGACAATGTTATTTTCCTGTGGGTTTGTGGCTTTTTTTCCCGTTGGTTATGTTTATGTAAAAGAAACCTCAAATCTGCAAAGCATTCACTTCAGGATAAAAAAAAAATGCATTGAGAAATGTATTAAAACTTTTACGTCTCGTATTTTAACAGAATTAAATAAAAATAGGTGAAAAATGAGTTAAAAAGAGAAATTTCAGTTGCAATTATTCTGAACTGAGTGGTCTCCACCAGTCTTTCTATGGAGGCATCTTAGAATATTCAGCTGGTGACACGACTTGCCTCAGATGCGCTTTAGAAGCTGCTGTGTCAAAATATGTGTCAGAATACGTAGTTGCTTATATGGAGGAGAAACTATAGAAGTTTGATTCTAAATCAGTAAAAATCTCAAGCAGGCCTACTGAAAGGCAGTGCTACGGACCTCAGCCCACACTAAACTCTGTTTCTGCACCACCTGAGAAGATCTGCTGGTGGAGAACCATTTCCCCACCAAGCAGTACATGAGAGCAACAGCAAACAGCAGAAGATAAAAACATTTTGTCTGCCACCTTGTAAAACTGGTCAAATTAAAAAAAAGCAGACTCTGGGTATAAATTGTACCGCTGCTATCCAGAAGCCATTGTAAATTTCCTGCAATAGAAAAGGGGTGGGGGTGGGAATTAATGCTGTTCAAACAGCAGCTGTGAGATTATCAGCAATAATTTCAGTCACTAAGCACATTTTCAAAGGTGGCATTGATATAACAGCCTAATAAAATACTTTGACGCTACTGACTTGAACAGAACACTATAGTAGTAAGCTTCAAAGGTGATATGAAATCTAAATGAGTCCTGAACTAGGTATGAGATTCTCCATTGCCCACACTAAAATAATGATACAGAAGTATGTTCCATCTGGAATTCTGTGCTGAGTTTCCAGCATATTAACTCCATACCCACAATACATGTACGATAGCACATCTTACAGGTCTGCATAGGCAAAATGGACACACATTTATACAGAAATGAATCACCGCTTCATACATCTCATCAGGATTAACCGTATCTTTCCAAAGAATTAGGTCACATAATACAATTGCCCTTTTGCATTATAAAGTAACTAAAAATGAATTATTTATTAAAGATAAATCTTTTTTTTATTTGCTCAACAAATCAAATAAATTTATTCATTAGATATTGTCATTGCAACATTCTGTTACCAGAGATAATGGATTTTGACTATTGATGTGTGTTCAAAAACAATTTAATAACTGAACAACAGATTTATTTTTCTTCAGGTTGCCCAGCACTGGATCTGTGAACTGTCAGTTGTGTATAAAAAAATAAAATATGAAAATGTAATATTCAATTGATTTAAAATCCTTTGTCTTGGTGTGCACAAGGATGCTGGACTAGCTTATTTTCTATCTCCTTCCCTGAAGTGCAATTAATTTTGACCAAATATCCCAAGCTTTTAAGACAAATATTTTCTAACTAGTTCCTACTAAAATATACAAGAATGTCAACTGGATCTATTTCTTTTTACACAAAGAACAAAATACAGAACTCTCAGCACTAGATATCAGATCCAGAATCAAAATTCTACATATGGGAAGTAGATAACATCCTCACCTGAAAATTGGTGTTTAATGCCCAGTCTCACTGGGGAAAAATATCCTTGGGCCTTTTAAGGACATAAAGAAAAACATTTATTTGCACCCTGGTCCACAGACGCTTTATTTGATTTAAAAACTTGTGACCAAAGAATTCTTTTCTCAGTGAAGTAATACTAATTGTGACAACTGTTACACAAAAACACCACAATTTTTTCAGAATCTGAGTTAAGTACCATATCATTGTCTGCACTGCCTCCTGGTTGCTTACTGCTCTGAACAACGTGCAGGTAGTACTCCAGTTCTGTTAGCTGATTCAGGGCAGTCATGCCAATTTTATGCTACTGAGCAAAACAGCAAGGATGTTTCGATAAAATACAAACAATCTAAGTACTGCAACCACCCATACAACTTCGCTAATGGCACTTGTATCTACAAAGCTTTCTAAAAGCACCAAGCTGCTCTACACATGGAAAATTAACATTTTTCAAGGCCCCATAGTTAAGCCGCAGGCTGTTTCAATTTTCTCATTGCAAGTCCCACCTGCCAGAAAGCAAGCAAGCAGACTTTCCTGTATTTCTCTCAGCACACAAAGAGATTATTGGACTTTAGTAAACCAAATTGAAGACTATCACATTTCTCAATTAAAGAACAAAACACAATATGAAATCATCAGGGTATTTAGAGTGTGATGCTGAAGTGACTGGAATCCTGTACAAAATGCTCAAATTCCTGACCCTATCCAGCATCATTCAACACTACGTTAAAGACTGAGTTGCTCAGAAGTTGCAAGAGATGTCAGAAAAAGTCCCTGAAGAAACCACAAGCAGATGCAGAACTCCAGGCATACCTGGGTTCTCCAACATTACTGAAGATTTCAATTAGTAATGGAGAACTGAAAAAAAACCTACAGTGAACTTCTGTTGAAGTAGTTTGCCAATACTAACATGTTTAAAAGCCTAGCAATGTGAGTACTCTGAACTATGTGTAATTATCTTTCATCAATATCTAATCGGGAACTGTGAAATGTAATGGTTAAAATAATAAATGTTAAAATTGCAACTTTAAAAAAAATAAAAATGATGAGAGGTCGTATCAACTATGTAACACTTTCCACTATTGCACACTGGGAAACAATAAGACAGATGTCAGTAAATTCTAAGAGGGTTTTTTTATTAAAGTATTATATTTATTAAAGTATTCTAAGAGGAAAATTTTGTTTTGAGATTACAATTTTTATGGAATATTCTGCCCAAAAGACAAATATCAATTCAGCAGTGGAACTTTAAGATTTTGGACTATACAGTAATGGCCATTCCACATGAATCAGGATTAAAAAAGAAAATTCAACTACATGACTCATTACTTCAACTTCCAAACGTTTTGTTTCAATATGAAAAATTAAATAAAAAACAATTCTTCCCCATATTAAAAATGTCCAGCACATTCTAATGTTAACCCTGTCTTCTATTTTTTCCTTCCCTTTTCTTTGGTCTTTCAGTCTAAATAAAAAAAAATTAAAATTCTTTGCAGAATCTGGCAGATATAGCCAGGAGGAGAAAAGGGATAGGGGAAGAAAGGACTTCAAAGGGTTGTCACATAACTTTCTGCCTTCTCTAGGAGCTCAATAAAATTTCATCAACTTTGCAGAACAGGAAGAAATAACTTCCTTATATTTAGAAGAGAACAAATCAACTAAAAGTGAAGGAACATGAACATGGAGTATCAGTATCTAACTTCTGGGATGAATGCTCACTTTCCTGTGACACATTTTGTAGCATTTTGACTGGTTAACCATGCTGTGACAAATGACTGTTTCATCAGTAATATTCTTAACATGCTTAGTGCTAATTTCAATACTTAAAGCATTAGATGAACATCATTTGAACTGGAAACGTTTATAATATATTTTCTGGAAATTAAACAGCTCTGATGTATCAGGAACAAAAAGTGCGAGTACCTCCCCAAAATACAAAGTATCATTAGAAGACCTTTATCAATGGTCAAATGAAGACTGTGGCAACAGAGTAGCACAATCAGAAAATAAATAAATAAATAGATAAATATAAAAATAAAACATAAAAAAAGGCATGCGGTAGAAGAAAGAGCCCTCTCTAGCAATACTCTGGCTTTCATGACTCTACTCATTTTGAGGAATGCCTTATTCTCACGCACAAATAAATAAATCTGAATATTCACTATTAGCTCTACTTCCAGGGGTGACAAAAAACTAAATATCCCCTCAAACAAATTAGTGGGAAGATATTACATGACTACTTTTTGGCTGTAACAACATAATTCAGGAAAAGCAAAAAGATTAGATGGAAAGAATTTAATCTGACTGAGCAAAACATATATATCTGCATTTAAATCCGATGGATTTAATGGGATTATTCAGATAGAGTATGTTAAAAGAGGTTTCAGCTCCTCACCGAACAGAGGATGATTCACAATAGCGTATGCCTGAAAGTGCTCCAGAGCATCAAACTATAGAGGCCACTGCTAGCAAAACATTACTAAGAAACTTTTTGTTCTCTGCTCTTACAGGCAACACTCACCATTAAGCAGAGAAACAAAAATGATTTCTCAGTGGATTCAATTTCTGTTCTTTTTCCTGGGACAGGGAAACACACTACAACCAGAGTAGACACAGCTGAGTGGGCACATTGCCACAGCGTCACATGAGGCAAACATCTCTCACAGTTCTAACACACTAAGCTCATTCCTGTATTTTCTTCACATTCCTCCTAGCTCAAGGAACAATTAAATACCTTAACTCCAAAAAATCTATAGAAATGTCTGATTTCATAACTACAAGGCACACAAAACATATGGGTGGGGAAAGAAGCCAGCATGTAATACTTCCTATACCCTATTTACTTCGATATTCTTTTAGCATTCTACCTATTTCTTACACTAAAAAAAAAAAGCTTACTTCTTTACCTCCTTCCATAATAGGAATTTCAGTTCGAGTCACAAAAATTGGCAGCAAGATTTAGAAGAATGCATAGAATGCTTTAAATTGTTACTTTAATGTGCTCTGATTTCTAGAAGGTTGTGTTCCATTAACCAAAACATAACTCATATACAAATGCAGAAAATTTACGAGCCACTAAATAATGAAAGTTAATTTTGAAACAAGGTTTTCACAGCTTTCCAATGTCAATAAATAACAAGAAATGTACCACTTCTTGCATGCAGCAAATTGTTTATTTAAAAACAGTACTCTTCAATTTGAGAAAGAAACAATTTCCTAAAGCCAAAGTAAATACTACTGTTAAAATAGCTACTCTTCTGATTGTAGAGCCAAACTAACTGAATACAACTAACTAGATGTTACTTGCATAACTTTTAACTTGTATCCCAATATACTGAGAAATAAGTATTTATATTTGAACGTGAATGAATGAAAATAACTCCTTTGTTTTGAGTTTCACCCTATTTCTCTCATGGTTGTAGCAACAATCCTAAAAAGAGACTCTGGTGAGACTCTTCCCAGAGTATCTCGAGCATATGGCCTATGAATGAGAATTTGTAGTAGAAAGGAAAAGGATAATGTGTTAGAGAACAGTTGCACAACAGTACAAAGAAAGCAGAACAAGTCCATACATTACTCCTTATCCCTTACTAAGGCTTGGACCTCTGAATCACTTTAAGAGAATTTGAAAACATACGCCACATGTACATGCAGTTGGTGAAATTTATGGAAAACCACCTACTTCAAGGGGTGACAAACTCCCACCAGCTTCCATTAAAAAAAATAAGCACACACACTACACCTCAGTAATGTTAATCTGTGAGCTTTCCAGAATCTCTACAGGCAAAACTTCGGATATTTGACAACCTTGCATTATACAGTTTTATGCAACTTAACAAAATAAAACACGTACACAAAACCACTAACACATATAACTAATCATACTCGTGTTGAAACTTTTTGACTAATTCTCCTGGTAAAATAAATTCTCCTCCTAAAATAAATATGTTAGAATAACATTTTTCTATACAAAAATAATAATAATAATAATAAGCATATTTATCAAACTGCAGATAGCACGCATAATAATAGCTAGGCAAAATCAGTTCATCAATAATAAATTTACACTATAATTCCCTTATACATTTAAAAATAGTATACTTAAATTTTCTTATCCAGTTTTTCCCTTTCTAATTAGTTAAAAGAAAAAAAAAAAGCAACAGCAGACACTAGCAGTAATTCAGGCTCAAGTCCTGTTTTTTAGTTCATCAACATTTTCTTGGTCAGACATTCTAGTATAAATTCATTTCTGATTCAATAGGTGTTCCAGACACAATGCAGCTGTACAATGAATAGCACAGAGATTACAGATCCACTAGAATCTGTGCTGGTCTACCTGCTCACTTATTAGACTCTGGTACAGACTTTAGCATGGGCTAATCATTTATTAACAAATCTATTGAATATTTCTGAGTACTCAGAACCTTCTATGAACTGAAGTTTGAAATAAAAGCATGAACATCTTCCTTGAGGTATTGCACACCTTAAAAAATGCAAAGAAAAGAGCAATTCACTTTTCCTCTGAAGAAAAATTATTACAGACTTGTGTGAATAATTAAACATTTCTTACATGGTACTAACAGTACAGGGCACTCCACTGATGTTCAAGTCTGCGAGTATTAAGAATGTGAGAAATTCTTTAAGAGTGTTCCTGTTCAAATACATCTTGACTAAGTGAATGAATTGGTCACCGACTCATTGATCTTGCATTGCTGAAGACAAAGAAGTTTTGCCAATGACCCCGGTTGGAACAATATCACCTTCTCAATATAAAGGTTAGTGTATTTCCTATCTCCTTTAATCCACTGAACAAGGTGATGAAATACTAATACCTAGAATATTTACTAAGTTCCAAGAGGATGTTTGGCAAGACTCAAATAAACACTGATAATCCCATCCAAATTTTGATCTCTTACCTTGAGGTTGAATTAAAAAAAAAAAAAAAAAAAAAAAAGGCACTTTACTTATACAGACAGTATAGCCCATTCTGCCTTTAGAGACAAAACCGAATCAGAGGTGACACTAACATTTGGAAAATGAAGAAAACCCTCAACATTCAAAGAAAAATATTTCTTCTGAGAGCACCAAATACATTTTGTGACGTATTTCAATAGCATGGCCACATACGTCAACTTTTTTTCTATCTGGCATATGTATCACAGTTATATTAATGATCTTGATGACAGAGCAGAGTACAGCCTTATCAAGATTTCAGGTGATACAAAGCTAAGTGCTGATGTGGGTATATGAAGCCCAACAAATGGAAGTACAAAGATGAGCCCCTGGGAATGAATAACCCAAGGCACCAACCAGTATGCGCTGAGGGCCACTCAGCTGGAAAATGGCTTTGCAGAAAAGGACGTGGGGGGTCCTGGGGTACAGCAACTTGAACGTAAGCCAACAGTGCACCCTTATGTTGTTATGTGTGTAATGGAGCACTGGCAAAAGAGGATGTGAAACGTCCCTCCTTTTTTAAAAGCTGCCTGGACATGAGTCTGGGTGCCCTGCTTTGAGCAGCCTTGCTTGAGCAGGGCTTGGACCAGATAGCTCCAGCAATCCCTGCCAATCTCAAATGATTATTTCTAACTCTGACTAAGGAACTCCTTGAGCCCTTTCAGATAGCAACAGGTCACATTTTTTCTGTTGCTTACATATCCTCTGAACATCTCATACTACGAGTGGAAACCTTCTGAAGTGCTGCTGAACTTATGTGTATGCAGCACATGGAATCAAAGACAATCCCTGTGCCTGTATTACCAAGTAGGCACACTGGAGTCTTGTTTTAATTTTCTTTGGCACATGTGAAAAAGCAAGCATTGGAATTCTTTAGTTTTCGGCCAAAGCTCTACAAACAATGCCAAAAATACTTCCTGAGATTTGATTGGTCAGGGGGAAGGTGATAAGTATTAGACTCAGCATCTAAAAATCACTGCATTATAATGAAAGAAATGACAATGTGTATGTAGAATGTCTTCTTTCCCTTCTAGCATCCTGTACCTAGATCACTCTGTATGCTTTTCAGAAGCACTACTCAATTTCCAAGCTTAGTTAATAACAACTCCCCTTAGCTTTCATCTTCTATGTCAAAGTTTATGACATTGTAAAATCTATAAAACATATCCAAATATCTGAATAGCTGGCGAAGATGCTAAGCATACCAGACATGCAGAGCACTTTGTCTTTAAAACATGGAAGAGGAGTTGTAATAGGATAATTCATAAAATCCATCGCATGGAAATTAAATAAAGAGAAAAGTGCTACAGATTGCTGTGAGCCAGAATCACCTAATAGCATTAAAGAGAAAGGAATGACCATTAGAGTCTATGAGATACTAAGTACCCCTCAAGGGCCTGTACATGCTTCACAGCTTTATGTGAAGCCTTGTGTCCTTTAGAGTACAATCTTGTTACTCAGTTCTCAAGGTTACAGCTGAAAGCAAGAGACTGACCGAGCAGATCAGATGTAGAAGACATTTATTTCTGGAAAAACATGTTTATGTGAAAACATTATGTTGCTGTTTATAGGAAAACGATAAGCTGAAGTGTATTACAGAAGTTCAAACCTGTTAACATTTATCCCTGTTGATGCCACAAAAAGACATTCACAAAACTGTTTGCAGGATCTGCCTAGAGGCTCAAAGGAGAACTACCCAAGGTGCCCACACCCCCTGTCTCTGTCTCTACCTGAAAGGAGAAAATGCTGAAGATGAGAGAAAGTGCACTTACCTTGGAAATACTCTTCCCTATTAGAATCTTGGTGACCAAGAAATTACACTTTAAGTGAACCTTAGTGAATTATTAGGATCACGGTGTGGGTAAACAATACTACATTCAATTTCCAAAAGCAAAGTTCTCATGAGAGAATAGAGGTTTTAGAAAAAACATGAAATATTTATATTCTAATAAAAAGCAGGGACAAAATAACCCATTCAAGAAAAAAAAATAATAAAGAAGCCGCTTTCCTGGCTTTCTTTGTTCCTAAAGAGATACAATAAAGCAAACAGTCGAAATAAAAATTGATCACAATGTTAAATAAAGGATTTACTTCAGTTTTATATTATTTGAGGACCAGTTCTCTTCCAAGAATGATTCAAATAAGAAAATTTCACTGCTAGAAAGAAGCTTTAAATGGCTGTTAATACCATCCCTATTTGTAATTCCTAATAGTGATTACTGAATTTCCAGTGGAAGGCTATTCAGAGGAGAAAGTCCAAAGGTTTCAGCAGAGTGAAAGAAGAGATGCATGGTCCCAGTGCAAGAAAATCACCGGATTAACTGAGGTATAAGAAGATAACCTGTTCTTCCTAAGCAGCAGCTTAACAATTTCAACTGTCATACCTGGAGAACCTGCCAGGTACCAGATCATCCAACTGCAATATCCCAACTACTCTACAATAGCCTTGGAGACTATGAATACACAGAGTTGGACCACACACACAGAATTTCAAAATTCTTCTGCTCCTAAGCACCATTACACATATATCCCCAAAGCTAGTAAAGAAGTTTTTAAGGTAAATAATCTGATTTAATACCTGCTGAGGGTTTTGAGTTAGTTTTAAAATGATTCTTTTTAAACATGATTACTTTAAATACATTAAAAAGGGATAAAATGAATACATGCACAAACATGTCCATACAAAACTACAACAACTATTTTAGCTAAATTTATGGAAAATTTTGAAATGCAAGACAAAAATAGTTTTTGAAACTTCAGTGAAGGAAGTCTTGGAAACATTTTTTCTGTCCCCTTATTCTGGTATTTTACTTTAAACATAAAATTAAATTAGAATGCATTGGACTGAATAAATTACATTCTGAAGCTGTTTTACCTTAACATAAACAGCCTGAATCACATTGCAGCTCTCTTATTGACACCTGCTTTCTGATCAGGACACAGTCCAATTTCCTATGGGGAATATGTACCAAAAGTAAATAAATAACTTCTTTTGTTAGAAAATTCAATGCAAGTTAGTCATTTTGGAGGCTCTTTTTGGAACAACGGCATTAATTTGCTCAAGAGTAGAGCTCAATCTTGGCATCAGTGTTTTCAGTATGAAAGAGCAGGTTGCCCAGATTCATGGAGGTAACATCTCTAGGTGCAGTTAGCTTTGATGTACATTATATCTGAAGAGGCTGGTCCTTGTTTTGTTGGCAGTTTGTATAATGTTGGCTTTAGTGATCACAGAGAATGTACCTCACGGGAAGAGGTCTGACTGTTCTTTTTGTTGCTGCTAACATCACAACGAGAAGAAAAATGAATTTGGAAAAATTTAAATGGCATTCTCATGCCAAGAGAATACTCTCTACTCTCCTACTTTTTTTCCTTCTTATTTGCCAGATCTGTCTTCTGCTGAGGGAAATAAGAACACGGTAATAAGTGGAAAGAAGTGTTTAAAATTTAAAACGTAATACAGTTGAAATATGAAGGCTGCTCTAAAAGTAACGCCTCCTATTTTATTTTACTACATCAGCCCACAGTGTCAGAGACAGATGGTGGCGGTATGGCAGTAAAGGCTGAACCTTCCCATCAGTACTCTTGTTACACATTTTTGCTGTGTGACAGACGGCAGTAGAGGGGCAGTCTGACAAAACGGTGATTGACACAGCACTGTGTTCACAGCAAAATAAAATGAGAATTTTGTCCACCTAACTATACATGAATAAGTGAACATATTTTTTGCAACACATTTCTCAGTCCTCCTTGTTCTCCCAAACAAAATTTTGCATTAGTATGCTCTTGAAACTGATGAAATTAAAAATATTTTTTCCAGAATTTGAGATTACTTTATTAATCCCGACAAGTCTGGAAAACAATATATATTTTCACTTGCCATCAAGTCATGTGATGCAGTCATCCTGAAATTTTGATTTGAACTAGGTTTTTATGGAGTCTGTTAACAATCTCTACTGAGCTCTTACACTGAGGAATTGAATGGATACTGCAGACATTACCTAGGACAATAGTTACTGTTCCATATTAAATCACTAAGGGAGTCTATGAAACATCAAGTGACATTAAATAAAGTTCACTACATATTATTGCAGGTTATATACCTAATAAACAGTTTTTCATGTGTTTGATTATAGAAATCATATCTTGGTACTTCTGCTTGATAATGCTACTTCCATTTTTTGCTTTCTGCAATTTTTTGCAAATTATTATTACTCTGACACATAGATAGTTCATTTTTTGCTGTTGGGTTTCATATATTTCTCTGTTTCTCATATTTCTAAATGCTATCCACATTTTCCACAGCACTTCATCTGCAGTTTTTTCTACATTAAAGTAACAAGTGCTTGACAATACTGATAAATAGCAATATCAATAATTTCCCTATAATTTTATGACTAAAAAATAACAAAATAAAAATGAACTATATCAGATAGCAAAAGTTCATGTTACGTTTTCTTTCCTTTATAGAAATAAAGCTGAATATGTGGAATATTAATTGTTGTATACACATAACACTACAGTTACATTGATTCTTGTAGATTTTATCCAAGGCTGAGCAGCCTAAAAGGGGATTTCAATTATCAACCTAATTGCTAAAAAATTTTAACTCTTTATGACTTTATCATAAATGTATTTATAGCTGTTTCTTCCATGTTAAAGAATTGTCTCACCAAGTCATCTTCTGAACGTTAGACTTAAATAGACAAAACATTCATAATGTTTAAATACCCTTTGTAGGACTGCATAGAAAACTGCATATTTTTGTCTGCCTTCCCCTTCTATAATAGTCTACAAAACTTTTCAGTTCACCAAGCTGTCTGTATCTCCTTCTTCATTCATTCTAATGGAAGGCACTTCCGAGTCACCAACTGATTATAACAAAGCTAAAATTAATTTATTTGAATTAACTCAAATAGTTACTCATTACTAGTAACCAGAATATTTTCGAAATGTTATAAATCTGTCCAAGAAAGAGTTGGATGAAACTGTATTGTGATAATGAAATTGAACAGGTGCACTGTATCCCATATGAAGTTAGAAATGTACATTAAAGAAATCAGTTCACAATAGAAATGAAAAAAAAAATTATATATCAAAAGTCCTATATGATTGTACATACAAACATATGTGAGAGTGTAAAAAATCAGCTGGTAGTCAGGACATTACTTCCACAACTCCTTCCTATCTGTGATAAGTTCTTTAAGCAGAAAATGAATGCAATTTTCTGCCTCGGCTTCCTCTGCTGATGTTGAGTCAATCAGTACAGAGTAATTCTAGGTGAAGATTGCCTGAGAACAAGTCATAGCTAGAAAAGATGGAAAGATGTATCAATAAATACACTCCTCATTTGATACAGCGGACTATCTCTCAGGGATCTTAACAGCAGGTTTCAAATCTCCCCAGTATATTCAGGATCACATATACTTGTAAATAGAAGGGGAAGCAGAGGAAAAATCTTCATAAAATTGATTTTATTAAAGATCAATATATATGAATTTAAAAGATGATAATATTCCATTAATGTTACTAATGCATATATGTGTATTTCTCTCTATATATATGCACTCAAATGCACAATGGATTTGAAGTGGATTTGAAAACAATTTTCATACAATAGTCATGTAATTTGGAAACAGTTGAATACAAACGAGAAAAAATGACATCTTCTATCATTGATTCATTAATGACACATTCCACGTTAGACACCAAATGTCAATTAATTAAAAACATTAAAGCAGTGACTTTTTTTTTAAAGGGCAGATTTCATACTGTCACACTTTATTTTGTACAATTTTCTTCAGCTGTCATGTACTCACATTCAATTTCTTATTTTTGCTTATTTTAAAAATATCATAAAATAAAATTGGAGTCATTAAAGGTGATGTCTCAACAGCTCTCAGCTTACTGATGTGCAAGATCACTCATCAGACAACAATAGTTAAAATTTCCTCCACAAAACCTTTCCAGAAAACTTCAGCTCAGACCTGAAGGGAACAAACTCTGCAATTTATTCACCTCATTCACACAGGCCTCAGCTTTCTGTTGAGATTATTAAGATTGATGATTATTATCCCCTGAGATGGTGAGCCTTTGAAATATGGATATCTGACCAAAAATAACTGGACTGTGACATTTCTCATAGTCTACCGTACAGCTATCAGGTGGTGCTAATATTCAGTTGTCTAGCCCTGGAGCAGAACATACCAGAATAAAATATATACATATTCCCTGTGTTGCGGAATTATTTTTAAATAGAAGGAAAAGAAAGTTGCAAACATGTGGACCTACTAACATTTATGAGAGAAAAGACACATTGTGGATTTGCAATTCCTGAAATGTCTATTTGAACAAAACTCCACATAAATCTGTTACTTCTAACATTCATATTTAAGCATGCAGCTCCTGCACAAAACTCAAAGTCAGCATCTTACATATGATCAATAAATGAAAAATGGTAAGTGGTCCTACTTTCTCAAAGTATTTTGGAAGTAAGGTCCATCAAATCTTGCATGTGGAGAAACTGGAGACTTGACACATGCCACTTTCAATTAACAAATTAAACTTGATGAATTTAATTAATTTGAGTTAACTTATAAGTCAGTCCTGCAAAATGCATTAAAACACATAAGCAAAGAAATCAGCAAAACAAAAAGCTCACTGCATTACTCATGCTGTAACTAAGAATGCAGATAAGATGCAACATCTAAGTCTACTCAAAATATTCTACGATCTGCAGTGTTCAGGTGAAACTTCAAATAAAAAAAAGAATTGATGAGGTGTACTGCATCTAATATAAACCACAAAGATGCACATTGCTGAAATCAATTTACTTTAGAAATAAAATACACCTGTAGCTACCTCAAAAAATTCTTAGCAACTGTTAGTAGCTGGTTAAAAAACACATAAACACACCACAATTCAGATATATCTTTATTCACAAATACAAGAATAAGTATAAAAAATCAGCTAGTAGTCAAGACTCTTCCTTCCACCTCTCCTTCCTGTACACTGCACTTTTCTTTGGCACCAAAAAGAGGAGAAAACAAGAAGCATATGTTCTCATGGATGGACAGAAAAAATGTCCATACTTCCTTTTTGATAAAGGAGATGAGAGGTTGCATAACATCCTACTCATTTATCCCCAGCCAGTAAAGGACACATACAATGTAACTGTACAATAGCTTTGCCAATCCATTCTTAACTTCTTACTGACATGAAGTCCAGAGGCAAAACAGTAAGATTACAATGATGTCCTGTCAGTGCCATAAGGGTCAGCTATATAATAGAGGCTACAACTCTATGGAAGTGTTAAGGCAGCTGAATTTCATGCAAAATGCACATATTCAGTGAGACCATGGTACAAATGTTTGAGTCTAAGACCCACAAAATGTGAAATGAATGTCACTTACTGACATTAGTAGACTTTTTTCATTTACCAGCAAAACTGGCAGTGAAAGTTTTCCTCTGCATGGCCTGGCTTGTATCAGAACTCAAATGTTACAACTGTAGAAACTGGTATTCTACAGGCTACTTTGTTGGGGAAAAAAAAAAAAAAAAAAAAAAAAAAAAGGAAAAAACGGTCCTAAATCAATTAGTAACAGTTCTTAGTTTGCTATTTGATTAATTACTTACTTTAAGTGATTCTTTAGAAATCCCATTAATTTCTTAGCAGAGAAAGCAGTAGACATTGTCCCTGATGGTCGTAATACTTACACAAAGTAGATTTAATTCTTAACATAATCTTTTCTCACTTCTCTTTGAACAACTCAAAGTACAGAAAGACAACAGAACATAGCAGGCAGAGATTTGGAGGGGAGACTGCATTATCAAAACAGGTCACATAGAGAAACAACATATTTTAAAAAAGATGAGCTAAGTGTAGACTTAATAAGACGTAATATCTTCCATGGATTACAATAGCCAAGTGATAATTCTAGGTTCCAGTCCCCCAGAAAAAAAAAAAAATGAGTAATTGAAAGATCAGAAAAAGGTGTCATTTACTTCACTAAAAAATTACTCATGGGCAGTATCTTTTAGTGGACACAGCCTGCATTTTAGGTCTTGAAAGGGAACAGAAGGGCCCTTCTAAAAATCTGTTCAAATTGCATCAGAACTGGCACCAGACAAAGCTCTTCAACTGCAACTTCTGATTCAACCTTGACAGTAAGATTTGTAGGATTATTTATATTTTAAAGCTTTTGGATGTCAAGGTAGACCTCACTTTTCTGTCATATTCACTAGTATATTTCTCCTCTCGTAGTCCGTTTCCTTGTCTTTTGAAATCCAGACAGCATCCACAATGAAAGAAAGCTAAGGCAAATAATTTCATGAGTTTCTAAAAAAATGTTTAAATTTCAGTATAAGTGTTTGACCTCAAAGCAACATACAGCATTATCAAGCAATACGGGAAAGAAAATAAAGTCTACTGAATTTCTAACATGACTTTCTGTGGCACTTTCCCTTTGAGGTTTTCCCCCAAATACTGACCTTTTCCAATAGTCTCCTGCCGTGGAGTTTAATGTAATCAAAAACTGAATTGACTTGGCTGAAAATCATTATGACAAAGATCTTAAACTGCAGTTACCAGTGAAGAACATTTTGAGTATGCACTTCTAATACTTCACTGGCAAAATCCTTCAACTCCAGCATTAAGAATTCTGAATAGCAGAAAAAAAATGACAAGATTCCATTGTCTAAACAAAAATATTTTTTTTTCTTAAAGATTATAAGGCAGGAATTTCTTGGATAAAATCTTTTGATCAACACAAAAGCAAATGTTACTTCTGGAGAATTCTTTCTACCTGTTAAAGGACAGAAAGCCCTACATATCTTCTGTATTTATCTGTACCCCTTGAAAGCTAAAAATAATGGTGCCTTTAGGAATTATGCTCTATCTAGTTTGTGAAAGATGATGTGAGGCACTTCTGTTCCACGTTTTATTTTTACACTGCTTAACACTGTTATTCCTGAACCTGATTTACAGGTACCCAGGGGGTACTCCTAACCCCTTTTGATGTTACTTCTAGAAACAGTTGAGAAAAGCAAATCTCCCTTTGAGTATTGAACAGTTTTAGCATTTGTTTCAACTTTCAGCCATTTACTCAATCTATAAAGAGCTTCTTCAAAGACATAAAACAGCAACACATCACCTTGAATGCTCTAGAAAGAAATAAATGCATAAAGGTTGCCAATTCATGCTAACTCTGCTGTAGATAAGCAGAAAGCATTGGAAGGCATTACACTATATGGAATACTGCCTACAGACTTAATACAAACCTACAAAAGTGTTTGGCTCTGAAATAATTCACTCCATTTGTCATAGCTACATGAGAATATTCATAACAAATATAACGCCAGGGCAAACACAAAGTGTGCCTAATGTAAACTGGAGAGTAGAAATTGGCAATAGGTTTAAATATTACTTCCACGGTGTATTTTTCAATATAAAGCATAGTGACAGTAATTCTTAAATAAGATTTTTATGAGCTCTATGGACGTCACTAAAATCAGATGTGCCATACTGAGCAACTCAAGGCTTACCTGTTTCATGTGTGGTAGACTGCACATGATAAATGTATGAAAGAAAAGAGAAAAAGTGAGAACCATAGAATCATCTAAGTTGGAAAAGAACTTCAAGGCCATCAAGACCATCAACCTGAGCTGTGCAGTCCACCACTAAGCCACTTTCCTCAGCGCAGTGTTCATGCCTCTCCAAGGGTGGGGACTCCACCACTTCCCAGGACAGCCTAGTCCAATGCTTGACCATCCTGTCTACATGAAGAATTTATCTGTAATAAACAAAACCTCATCTATTTATTATACTATTATAAAATCCATTTATTCACACCCTATCACTCGGCATCTGAGAATTGAATGACTTTCTGCAACCTCCTTTGAAGTACTTATAGACAGTGATGAGGTCTCCCATCAGCCTCCTCTTCTGCAGACTAAATAACCCTAATTTTCTTGATTATCTCTCCTCAATCTTGTTTCCACCAGTTTTGTCGCTCTTCATTGTAAATGCTTGAGTAACTCAATATCCTTCTTGTAGTGAAGGGCCCCAAACTGAACATGTTTGAGATATCTTACTAGTAACAATAGTAATTAAGAAATACGTAAATAACACATGGTTAACACCTTTTCCTGTTTCAACTTTTTTTTTTTCAGAAAAAATAGAAGAAAAATGTGTTATGAAGAATAGCCACAAAATCATTTTTCTTTGTGTGTAGCAAAGCTAAAAAAAAGTAATTGATAATGTTCCAGCTGAATGCTATAAAATGATGAAAGTAAGTTTCACTGAATACTACTCTAGCAGAGTCAGTATTTTTCAGCTGCAGAGGAGTATTTTACAATGATCAACACCAAGAATACAGAGACCTATATGCTTAAATAAAGCGAGAAGGCTTTGAATTACATATATGTGTCCCAAGAACATGAGTTTGGAAAAAATAATTAGAAACTCAAAAATCTGAGCAGAAATTTCATACATATCCCAAGTACACAGAGTGACCTTGGCACAGAACTCCACTACACAGGACCTGGAAACAGGTACCATTTGTCCTGTGAAGCTCAAGCTTTTAGTACAGAAATTTTACATCATTCATTAACATCTTCCAATGTTTCCTGCACCCCACATATGGAACGCTAAGACACGAATAAACTTTTTCCGTGCCGTCTTGTGACTGGGATAAAAGGTATACTTTCAATGCAGATCTAGTACCAGCAATGAGTCCTTGGATTTCAACATCAAGAATTTGTCAAGCTGTTCATGACAAAGAGACATCTGTCAGATTACTGTGTAGGATACATACCAAGCATTAGCCTTGGGATGAGGCTCTCTTCCATTTAGTAGTACAGTGTCACATTAGGGCACTCTTCTTGTCCAGTGAACTGTTCAAATGGACAGGTGAAGTTACTGCTTTTAAGTAGGTTAAGTCTGCACCTTTGCAGTGAAATGTTGAGGTAGCAAACTGAGGGAGATTGCTGTTTGGAGACAGTTCTGTAACTAAGAGGGCTCCTCTGAAAGTAATGCCTCCTATGTGATTATACTGGCCTATAACTTCAGAGACAGATGGTGGTGGTACAGCAGTAAAGGTTCCTTCCTGACAGTATTCCATTACATGTTGTTACAGTGTGACTAATGGCAACAGAAGGGCAGTCTGACAAAATGGCATCTGATATGGAAGGGCGTAGGAAGCAAAAGCGTGGAACTGAATTCTGCCATATAGAAAAAATGTCACCCATTGAGGTTCATTGACACTTGCTGAAGATTTACGGAGACCAAATAGGGGATGTGAGCACAGTGAAGCAGTGGGTGGTTCATTTCAGCAATGGCGACAGTGACATGAAAGACAAGCCACAATCTGGACAACCATTCAGGCTGTGAGCACAGCATGCAGGCTCTTGTTCACTGCTGTTGAAAATGCACAGCTAATGGTGGTAACTATGTTGAAAAACAGTATTTTGTAGATGAGAATTTGTTCTACCAAATAGTGTTATTGTGTTCTTTTTAGCTGTTTCCATGAAAATAAACAGGAAGCATTACTTTTGGAGCATCCAATGTACACCACAGAAGATGCTTTCAAAATAATCTCTTTCCAGAAAATGCACCATATGAGTCACTAGAGAGTTCAGCTGCTCCTTCCATAAACTCTCTATTTTGACTGTCATTTTACAGTTCTCATCAGTGCACATTTTTATGTAAGTAAGGGTGCTACCTTCACTGAGGCAGAGTCAAGGTACAATTAAACAAAGTTAACCACAAAAGAGAGAAGGACCTGAAATAGCATTATCTAATGTCTGTTGATTTAATTTTTTCCAGTTCCAGAGGTCAGTACAAAAGACTTGCCCGTAGCTGAGAGGAGATAAGGAGGTGTGCAGGAGAACACCCTGAAAATCTTACAGAGTCTGTAAGATGACAGAAGACAGAATAGTCTCATCATTATTTCACTGCATCTCTTGAAGAATGAGAGAAATTCTGTGCCTACAGCTCTAGAAAGTAAGGAGTTGAATTCTGCTTACGTTAATTTATTAATACATTTACAACTGAATTAATTAAAAAAAAAAAAAAAAGGAAAGAAAGATAAGGCTGCTGAAGGACTTTGCTGCTCATTCCTTCATTCCTGGGATAACAGATTTCAGTGCCACCTGCCAACAATTAATTCCATGTCCCATAAGACATACTGGGATGGAAGCACATTCCCGTGAGTTTCTGAAGATTGATGAGGATACGGTTGGTCTGTAGGCTGCTTTTACAGTACCTGTCATCACTTCCTCACAACACAGCATGACGTCAGTAAGCAGACATGTCTTCCTTCCCTGTTCAGTGTATAAATTCAACATGCTTATCCATAAACTAATGCTCCCATAATTGCTTGCTGAGCTAAAATTCTACTCAAAATGAGGTTTCCATAGTTATTTGATGTCTTTATTTAAATAAATGAAAATTGATAAGCTTTTAATAAATAAACTAGTAAATAAATAAATAAATAACTAAACTAGCAACGTTTAGTAAGCCAAATAGTCCTTGGAACAATTCAACCAAGAAAACCCAGACAATTAAGTCTAAATCTTTTCTTTCCTTTATGATTTTGCCACAAAACAGGGAAAGAAATTACAAATTCATTACTATGGGTGAATAGTTCTGTACTGAATAGTTCTGCACTGAGTATATCAACTCAAGAGAATGTCAATATATCTATTTAAAATTTGACTGAAATAATTGTAACCAGCTCTCAAGACTAAGTAAACACATTTATAACTGATATTCTTCACTCTTATTCTTTAGAAAGCAGAATGGAAACTCCATATTGCCTATAATTACTGAGAGGTTACTACTGGTGCATTCCAAACCATTGGGACAAGTAAAATAGTTCTGCACATTGTACCTGCAAGTCTCTGAAAGAGATGCAGAGCAACTCTGCAAAGCCTGTGTATGTGTAATGAGATGGATATGTGTAATGTTCTTCAATATATGGTTCAGTCTATAACAAAGAGACACATTCGTCAACAAAATATAGTCAGCAACAAAACAGCTACTATCATTACAGTTAGCACATAAGCACAACATAGTTACACTAGGTCTGGGATAAAATGAGAATAACCTGCGGGAAGAAGTCCACAACAACTCCATAAGAGTCATAATACAAAGACACTTCATTCCAAACATGAATGATATAGACAACTCCTGTGACAAACAACTTTGGATTAGGCCACATTAGCCACGTGGCTACTTCTAATTCGTTCTTTCTCATTGGTCCTAGTCCACTCATCTCCAGACTCCGCAGTCCCACCTGCTGCCTCAACGAATATCTTTTGACCTCCATCCGACCCCAATAGTCACATCTTCTATTATAGCCCTACATAGTCCTCTAATCCTCCACAACAACTTAATATTTCCAACAGGAAGGTGTTTTTTTTTTTTTTCCAGGAATACAGATTCTTCTCCCAAGATATCCCCAACAGTTTTACACAGACTTCTTGCCATCTTGTAAGACTAAACATATTTTTTTTCTAAATACATTCTTCTCTTTCATAACACAGATGAATCAGCAGAAATATTAAAATATATTTAAAATTAATAACATTTTTGCTATTAGTTTTGAGGATCCATCTCAAAACTTCTATCATTGGATGAATGAGTTTCAGATAATTCTTTATAGTGGCAGTACCTGTCTTTATGGCAACTAATTTTTAATCATGCATTTGCAGGTAATGATATTCTTGAATATATTTGTCCAATTGCCATACAGTAAGATGGATAGCAGTATTTAAAAATGCAAAAAACAAGAATATGAGAACAGATGAGACATCAGTAATTTTTCTTCGATTTATAAAACAAACACCAAAACGTTCCTGTATACTGGAATATTTTGCCAACCTTAAAATCGTGATTTCATTCACTGTATCTCAAACGCAAACTAGGAGCAAAGATCTACACATCTAGAACACTATATTAAGTACTCAAGACAGTAACCACAACATAAGCAGTGAGGTATATAAACTGCATTCATATCACCAAAGCGAAGAACACGTTTGAATGAGGCCATTTTCCCACCACATTACTGGAAAACCCCCCCACACACACACACAAAAACCCAAAAAAACCCACATATTTTAAAAGGTAAGCAAGCACAGGGAGAAAAGAAAAAGAACTCTTTGAAAGTGATAAGTACTCTGAAGCACTGAGACTGTGAATCTCTGACACTTTTCATTGTACTTACCTAATATCTGTGCAGGTTATACATGTGATACCACGACTGTTTGTAGTAACAAGGTTCAAAGCCACAGATGTTTCACTGTCAGTTGTTGGGTGTGCTCCACATTTGAAGTAAAACTCCTGAAGTATTGAAAGGAGAGATAAAGAAAAGATTACGTAACTGCAGCTCACGTCTTTCCTTTATCTTATGCTAACTGACATTTGAGACAACAGACAAATCACCACTGCCAACAGAAAAGAGCAATCATTAGGAAAGGTTTAGAAGGAATCCCTTGCAAAAATAGCAGTCTAAGTGCATGTTTTGTTCAGTGGTTTCAGAGGAAAATATATTTCCTTGTGAACTGATTTGATGTCAGTGTGATATCCTGTCTTCTGGATATCCTTTCTCTGGAAGAAGAAAGTGACTACACCTTGATTTCGTCTAAGCAACAAAAGCAGAATATTATGAACAATAACTGTAGGTGAATATTTCCAATTTTTGTTGTTTTCGTTAGAGATCTTACCATTTTCTGAACTTCAGAGTACAGAATTTTGGCTTTAAATTAGTAAAGCCTGGCTTTATGATGTTGGAAATCTACAGAATATGATTTTACTGTGATATTAAAAGGAAGCTCTCTTAGGACATATTACTTTTGCGATTATAGAATGATAGAACGGTTTGGGTTGGAAAGGATGTACAAGATCATATAGTGCCAACACCCCAGTATAGCCATGGACACCTCCCTCTACATTAGGCTGTTATATCCAGTCTGGATGGATAGGTATCATGCTGCATTTGAATTAACTATCTTCAGTTCATACAGCTCTACGTAGCCTCTTACACTGCTGTTATCAGTGTTATACTTTTCATTTAACTGTGTTTTTTTTTATCTTTTCCTGTTCTCCCCAGGGAAGGCCATACCAACCATGCTGAGATTCAATAAAGTTTTGCTATATAAGATTGTTTCACACATTCAAATCACTGCATGCATGCATAAAAAAAAAAAGTAATAATAATGATAAAAAAAAAAGCAGTCCGAAAATAGGAGCCACAGATGACAGTTCACAGGGTTGTCGGATTTTCTCTTCCCATCAAAGACCTCTTCTCCAGTATAAAATTGTGGAAGTTTGTAATGAAAACATTCAGACCGATACAAATGAAGTATGAATTTAAAAGTATAGTTTCAAAAGCATCAGAAGAAGAAATGGTGAGAAGCAAAGAAAGAGTTATAGGTGTTGATGGCATCATGGTCACAAATGACTCAATAGACATCCACACAGGAAAAAAAAAAAAAGAGAGAAAAAAAAAAAAGGATTACAAAATATTGATACAGCCTTCCTTCCAATATGGTAAATTCCTCTTATCAGAGAAACTATGATATATAAGATACTAAACACAAGTAAAGTAATCAAATTCCACCATATGTTAAAGACTCATTTCTGAAGGATGTATCAGCAGCATTTTATTAACACAGCTAGAAGGCAAGAAGATAGTTTAAAGATAAGTCTACTTTTAATGTAATCATCTGTACTTATTTACATAAACTCAGGGTTTTTTTAAAACGACCAAATCATTCGTCTGTACTGTTTCAAAACATTGGGAGTTAGCCCAAGATAAGAAAATATGTTTAAAGTCATCCTAATAAAATAGATTGGACTTTTTGCATTTTTTTTTCCCTCTTGCTCAGGACCCAATTTAACGTGGCACTTAAATTCAAAATTAACTTGAAGCACTTCAGCAATCATGAATGAGGCAATGGAAGTACACGTTCAACTGGAGTACGTAAAACGTTAAACAACCTGTAACTAATTTATTTTCAGCTTTTAAAAACAAACCCATAATCGTTGTATTTTAGGTTTTCTTTGCTCTTTAATTCCATTTTCTTTTTCCCCTGCTTTTTTTGAAGGCATGAAATGGTAATATGGATTTATTTTAATGCAGTAGAAGGCCTGAAAATATCTTCTTCATTCAATACATATTCCACACAGAACATAGAACTAAGAGAATACCAGAACAGATAAACTATAATCAAGGAAGTACACGATGAGAAGATATATATATCCTTAGCTCCTATAATAAAACTTTCTTTGGGTCACAAGCTAGAAAGAAAAACTGAGCAAAAAGGAACTAAGCTCTAAAATACATGCAAAAGCCTCAGACTTTTTTAGAAGATTTAATATTCACAGACTTTCGTGTGAAAACAACTAAAGTCACCAAATTAAAAACAACAACAACAAAAAGAATGAGGCTACATTCCCTAATGACTCTCTCAGCCACCCTGGGAAAATTACTCCCTATACTTCTGCTTATCAGTCTTAAAACTGCTTTAAGAAAATTCCTCTTCTAATTACATTTATAAAATGCTTTGGTGTTTCTGAATGGAACGTTACAGAATGCAAAAATATTATTTGAAATAACAAAAGGAATTGTTGCCATTCTCAGAAACTACATGCTGAGAGATTGCCTGTTTGAGCAAACCAGAATTAAAACAACAACAACAACAACAACAACAAACTTAAATATTAAATGCCAAAAGAATAGAAGACTAGTTAAATCTAGAGTTAAAAAAAAATCTCTCAGGTACTATACTGAATAGATTTTCAGATTAAATTTTCATGATTGAAGAATACAAAGTCATTATGAGTGTGTTGAGACTAGCAACACAGTAAAAATAACTCATGTGTGAAATGTGAACCCTCGTAAAAGACGTTGGCCTTCATAGTGCCCAGCCGTACAGAGCTCACCAGGACAGTGCTTCCGTAGGCCTCAAACACCAGTGCTGCACTGGGAGCTCCAGTGCCCTGAAAATGCAGTGTGGTGAGCAGCTGACAGTTCTGGCATTTCCACATTTATTTTTAATCATCATAATACATATTCAAACAGTTGTTTGAAGGATTTTAAAAGGCATGAACGTGATTAGTTTGCAGTTGCAATTAAAAACTTAAGAGGCTTGGGTTTATACATCATGTGAATCAGAAATATTTGTTACGTAGGATACGTTTACAAGATTGTATTTTAAACGTACATACTACTTGAAACTTCCGTTTTACTAAACTTCTTCACTGGTTGGCCGAGAGAGCTCACTGGGCCAGATCTCTCCTGTTCCCAGAAGAGGCAAGGAGCAGCTATGTACCAGATTTGCTGTATATGAACAACTGGAACACTCATATAATAAGCTCTAGTTACACTTTAGATTAACACCAAAATATCTTTCCATACTTTGTTTATATGCTGCAGTGTAAGACCTTATTTTCACAACTTTAACTTCATAATAAGCAAAGTTCACAGGACAACATAAAAGGGACAGGTAAAATTTGATGCAGTCTGACAACTTCTGTGTGATTCTAAAATACTTAAAAACAGTCAAACTACATTATACCACCATTCTGCGTTTTTGTTCTCAATTAGTAATAAACAAACAAAAAATTGATGAACAACATTTTTTGATTTTGTTAAGTGTTCCTGATCTGAAATGAGTAAGGATGTGAAGGAATTATTGAGAAAGCTGAGAAAAAAAAATCTAAGTTCTGAAAGTGAGTACTTTTATGATCACCTTCTATTGCAGTGAATACCTTTAGATCATTTTCTTGCCTAAAGGCATAGTTCCCATGAAATTGTGAACATTCTATTAAACATTACAAATGTCATCCTCTTGGCAGTACATCTAATAGATTGTTATTCAGAGAAAGGAGCAGGCACTGCTGTTACATACTCTGTCATTTTCTTCATTCCTGTTACCATTTTTTGTGTCATGCAACACTGTAAAAATTGCAAGGGGGAAAGAAAAAGTTCAAAGATGTGCGGTAACCGCACACAGCTTTCTTCCCTATGAGGAAAATATACTCTAATTTCTCAAAAACAAACAAATGAACACCTTATTTATATTTTACAAGAAAAAGAAAAAAAGAAAAAATTCACACACTACAAAAAAAAAAAAAAGAAAAAAAAAAGAAAGAAAATCTCCCTATATTCTATCCTGCCAGATAAAGGGGAAGTTTACATATCCCTAATTTCTAACTACAAGCAAACTGCCTTCTGGATGATCAAACTGGCACAGTAATTAAAGTGATCAAAGTGATGCTTAAACCTTCACTGTAAGACTACTACCTGACAGTAAATAATGCCAGACAGTCCCAGACAAACAGTACCCTTTTAATGGGCATCCCTCAGTCTAGTAAACGTATTGTCAGAAACAGTACTGCTCTTTGCTAACAAGTACCAAGATAGCCTGCATGTCAGCTGATGCACACCTTAGACACATGGCAGACTTTCTACATTCACTTCATACCCACTGCAGTGAAACCTGCTTCAAAATTCTAAGGAAGCTCACACTGAATATCTTCTTCCCTTTTATTAATAAGGTATGGATTTGAGTTAAGGCCTTAAGGTGGTGGTGTTCTGTGTTGTTTTTTTTCCCGTGTAATGCACACATTTACTTAGAACTGATAGGTAAAGCTATTCATTAAGATATTGAAAATACAGCTTTAATGTTTCAAATGTTTAGCCCTTATGCACCTCTCTTCACGTATCACCAGAATTCTTATCCTGAAAGAGAGAAAACTTCAATGTCATCCTGGCACAACTCTGTGATAAGACTTCACTACCTTTTCCAACTAAAAACTTAAGCAAATATTCGGTGTATCTTACAACAAACTGGAATAAATCAGCTTCAGAGCAGCCTTCAAATTTAGCATGTTTTCAGAGCAGCTTAAGGAAGTTCCAGGTTCATCTCGGAGAAGAGACATTTTAAGGTTCAAAAATCCAGGCAGAATTGGAGGCAGTGGCCTTCCTGAGCACGGGAATCTTGCTTTAGTGAAAAATTTAGAAAACGCAACACGTTACCTGTATTTGGACCAGGGGCCATTGTCCAAGTTAAACAAAGAAGAAACATGTTAGACAGAAGGGCTGTTCGAATTCCACTGTTTACATAATGACAAACACTGCACAGCCGAAGAACAATTCTTAGGGATTACTGCAGTCAATTGTTAAACTGATCTGTTATTGACTCAAGACGGTGTTGTACATGTAAGACTGCTCCACTTCCTCCTGTAAGCCAACAGGATTTTGACAAGCTTTTGTTCCTGGGAGACATCTTGCACAAAACAGTGGCCTCACTACCTACTTCCTTATTTCTTCAGGCAGCTCTAGAGATAAGAGCTTCAAATCAGGTATTGAGCACTGTGTACATCATGTAGTACACGGATTTATGGATTTATTTATGGATTGTAATTCTGCGTGGTTTGGTTTTACTAAAAAAGACTCTAAGTCCTAAACAACTGCTAAGATTTAAAAAAATCATTAACCATAATCAAGTTTAGTGACATATTTAGGTCTAAAATCAGAAGATACATAAATTAAAATATAAGCATCACAATATTTACCTAAATCTCAGATGAGATTTGTTTCATTTATGTACAGAGTTCACCTGGAACTGCAACTTCTATGGCTAATAAATTAACTGCTACTGTCATCAGCAGTGCATTCTTTTAAGATAATCTCCATTCAATGCTATTTCTTCTTTTTCACTTAAGGTTTCAATCAGAATCAAACGCTGTCTCTATGGATTTCCTGTAAGTCACAATCTCAATGCTTGTTTGCAATATCAGAGGTGTCACCCTTTTAGTTGACTTTCCTAAGCTGAGCATGAGTCACCTTCTAGACATATCAACGATGAATGCACTCACTGAAAAGTTTACATGGACAGCCTCCTTGGTTATGTAAAAGCAAAACTTGTTCCAAGGGAAAAGATTTGTCCACAGTACTCAAACAGCATTTAAGCAGCTTCGGATAACTGTTTAAGTATTATCTGATCACTACAGAAAGTAGAATTATGTATGTGGTTTATTACTAGTAGTCTATTAAGATTAAGCAGGACAATAATGGAGGTTAAGTGACAGTGGCTCTAGAGGTGTATGATCCTTAATAGAGTTTAGAAATATAGTGATGCAAAGATTGGAGATGGTGGTCACATTAACTAATCACATCCCTATAATAATCTTTTGAAAGAAGTGATCTCCACAATCAGGTAACATTTATTTGCTGTAAAAACAGAACATTTCTTCCACTTTTCCATTTGAAAATAAAGATCACATCAAAAACTCAGTACTGATCTCAGAGTAATATAATTCAGAACAGAATCTGAATAATCAGTAAAAACAAAGAAAACAAGTTTTCAAGCTTTAAACTTTCAAACACTAGAATCTCTGATGTAGAACACTCAGTGGAACAGTACAACAGCTCAAAGATGCTGTCAGAAGTGTGAGGTTTAAAACAAATGACTTTATGGGACTCAGTGAGAAAACAACACTTAGCAGAGATCCAGCACTGAATAGGGTCCCTTGTTAAAACAGAGTCAATAATCAAGCAGACCTCAAAACTTAGCTGAAACATTTTTTAAAAAGAATGATGAAGAGATGAGATATTAAATTCAATGCCTGTAAAAAGCATATCCCCAGATTTAATTTGGCTATAGATAAAGGTAGCATAAAAAAAAAAAAGCAAAAGAATCATGAGTATCTGTTACAGAGTAGCTGGTTAGCATGTATTATAATCAGCATATCCTAAACATTAGCGCTGATTTCTAGGATTTAAACTTCCTCTTAAATCTCTTTTAAAGTAGAATCCAACTGTTTAAATTTCTTAGTAAGTGTTTCCTGTAGAGAATGAACACTTTACTCTGAGCTTAATTTCCTCAGGCAATCAGATTTGTTTTTTTATATGTGAACGTCAGCCATGAAAAGGGCTCAAGGAGGGAAAAAAACTCAAATACCATATGACATCAGGTCCTCAGCCTGCGCTTCTTACAGCACAAAAAGTTGTCTGCAATTAGAGGTTTGAGCGATTTCTTTCTTTTTCTACCACACCAACAAACACTTGCAGTAAAGACAGTGATGAAGAATTTTAAAAGATTACAGCATAGATCTAAAATGTATAAGAAACAAAACTCCCATACTTGAGTAGTAAACAATTCACAGGTGACATTAAGTTGTACTATCACCCCCCAAAAATCTCATGTTGAGATGTCTACAGAGCTAACAAGTCATAAATATCTCAGTAAATGAATCATTTCTGTAACTAGTTACCTTCCATCAGTATTGCATACGACACAGCCAGTCTCACGGACCAATCTGTAAATATTGCCACACCTCTGCCATATATACATTAGATTCCCATCCATGTGATCCTGATAATAACTAAAAATATTTAATTTTTGTCCCTCCCTGCATATCAAAGAGCTAGTCAGGTTCAAAGCTGATGAAAACAAAAAGGAATAATGCAACAATTACAGGGTTTTCAGCCTTCATGTAGTGTCACCAGTGTCCCAGAGTCTCACACCCATCAATTAACCATAGAGATGATCTACAAGTCGTAACACAGCCTAGAGACAGTAAGCACTAAGGCACTTCCCATTTAGCACTCAGGCTGCCTCAGGGGTAGCACTGGCATTTCCATAACGCAGACAGAATTAGGCTGTATTGCGACAAGCGCGGCTCTTTGTCTCATCTCTGTACCTCAGCTTTCAAAAGTGGAATGTTTTGTTCTGCTGTCTTTCCAACGTCTGTCAGTCATGACACTGATTATAATGGGAATGGTGAGAAGAAGAAAGGAAGGAAGTAGCACAAATGTTATTCTCTGCTGCTGTAAGAGATATGCTCATTCTTGGCTCTTACTGACTCAAAGAGTACTGGCAAATATTTGGCACTCCCTGCATTGGCAATAGCTTTATGAACGATATGGCTCAGGAACAAGCTCTTTCATTTCTCTCAACAGGAAGCAATCAGTTCAGAGAGCCAGATTCCAGCCAACCAAAGGAATCCAACCCTAAAATGTATTAATAAATGATCCTCAGTTCCCCCTGTTTTACTTTGGAAACTTGGTTCTTACTGGCCCTCACTACGCACTAAGGCAGATATGAATGGAATGAAACTAAATGGCTGACAGCAGTCAATAGCAAGCAGCTGTCGCCAGAAAACTCAATGGGAACCGTGTGTACCTACTAGAAAAGAACAGTAACTTCAGATAGGTTCATCTAATTCCAATGAGGCAGGACAGGGGAAAACCAAAAACATTTGTTCAGCTATCTATTTAGACTGTCTTCATTGCAAAAACAATAACAAAACCCCTAACTTAAAATAATGGCAGTGGTATTTGAGCACAATAAGGCTATGCAGAGGTAACTGAGCCAACCAAGATGAATTTGACTTCGCACACAAATGCATTGTGTTTACACAAACATTAAATGCAAAAACACTGTCATTACAACCAATCTTTTCTCAGTCTTTATAATTCTCCATAGACAGTGAAACTAAACAGCAAGTGTTTGACAAAAGCTGCCATGCAGTTACTATTGCCCATGCACTTCTTTTCCATTGCTCTGATCTCAGCACAGGCATTACCTCACTGAACGGCAGGAATGCTCATTAGGAAAGTTCACACAAACTCACAAACTAATTTTCCAACATATAGCCTATGTTTGCATGTACTGCATACATAGCAGACCCTGGATAAATACACTGCACAAAACATTTCCTTCAGAGTAACAGTAAAAACAGAAAATATATTTGTTCATAAAACATACGCCATCAAAAAGTGCAGGTATATATCACAAAGATGTGCACTTTAATTTCAGAGGGAAATGATACCTTACTAGCTGATGTGGTTATGCTTTGCTTTTCCCCTTTCACACAATTGCCATCTGAACTTATTTAATTCCTATTGTGCCTTGACCTGCTCCAGAGGAAACTACATCCATCAGTGCTGTCTACAAGAGTGGAGGAGTCCTACAATTAATAGCTCAACCTTTCTACTGTTTTCCAGAATCATAATATGACTTTCCTGAGCAGCACGCTGAAAAATAAATGCATTTATATTTGAAATAGAAAACCTGAGTTTGAGTCTTTCTTGAGCAACCTTCTAGTTGTGCCCCTAGGAGAGTGGGTATATAGCTTTCCCATTCTGACTGCAAAGGGAGAGAGAGAATCTCACTCCTCACAGTTACATTAAGGTGAAATGACACTCAAGGTCCATACATTAGAGGAAAAAAACATCAACTTTAAAAGGAAATTTCTATAAAACAGTTGTGTTTTATGTGTTGGCCCTCCCACAGTTATACCCAGCTAAGCTCTGCAATTTAATAGGAAATTCAAGTCTTACATTATTTAACAACTTCAAGAGAAAGAGAAAAAGAGATCACCAGTCCTGGATCCAGGATTAGGCCTGTGAATGGGGGTATTCTTTGTGGTATAGAATAACAAAGAAAAATGACAAAAGCTATGCCCCCCATCCCCTATTTATAGTAACCAAGAGAAGGGGATGGGAAGGTCCCTCCAACCCCTATTTAAAGTTGTAGTTGGATGCAATTTCAGGATTGGTTGGGATACTGAGCACCAGTTAAATGAAAGGAAAAGACACCAGGACCCCTCCCATGACTCGACCATTTCCCAAGCATTGTTCTGGACTCTTCTAGGAGGGGTTGAGACATCAGTCAAATTAAGGAATGGGATACCTGGTTCCTCCCTGTGGTTTAATAGTCTCTTGGGGAGTTGTCTGGGCTCAGATTAACATTCACTTGGGTCTTGTCCCTTACAACAGCTATATTCCTAAACACAAATATACTTCATATTTTATCCAGCTTGTCATGCAAAATACTGAATTGGTGCAGAAGGTAGAGACTGAGTACCTGAACTCCAGAATTTCATTTTAGAGACTCTGCTTAATACGCTTGAGATCGCTATGCACAAAACAAACTTAAAAGCATACCACAGTTCACAAACACTTTCTCAAACTAAGGTCCTCTAACGTACTGCTCAGACTGGTTATTCCACTGAAAGTAACCCACAAAGCACAGAAGCCACAACTGATTCTTGTCTCATACCCAACAGAGGCAGCAGTGCCCTTCTTTAGTGAAGCATGCCAAGCCCTTGTCCTCCATTCTGGAGGTAACAAGCAACAGCTACTGTCCTTGTATCAGAAGACAGTCCTCTATGGAAAGTAACTGCAGGTAAGCAGGTACCCCCACATCATCATTTGCAGCAGCTTTTCCCCAGAGATAGGCCCCAAGCATCCCAGCACTTAACAACAATCAAAACACCAGTGTGCTATTAAACCCGTCTTAACTGAAACCAGGACAGGAATGCAACCACGGAAAACAAGTTCATGGATTGGAAGATGTCCCAGATGTAATGCACTGATGTTTTTGTTAAAACTGAAAACTCGGTTATCTAGTGACCTGAATTACATTCTTACCCAGCATCTGAAAACCTCAACTGCCTGAGACGAACCTTGACATTCAGTAATTTTATTCAGGGTCACAGAAAACAATGTGGCCTTCTGCAATGTAACCTGACTGAAGAATGAGCCTTTTTTCTAAGAAAATATTTTTCTTATAGTACACTAAACCCTATTTTTTTTTTTTCATGTTTCCCCCAATTACAGAAGGGACTTTAAGGTTCTTCTAACCATTGCAACTTGGTTTTGACCTCAGGCTGTTGATTGCATTTTTATTAAAATGGACTATTTCAACATTGCTCTTGTCTTGGTCCACATACTTTATATTTACCTATACATTCTCGAAGAATAACTGAGACTTCTACTGTTATTTAGAATATAGTTTGAAGTTTAATTAAGCTGTTCGTGTCTGGTAGGTCAGATTTATCTAAGCTAGAAAAAGCAGTCAAAGGAGATTCTCAAAGAATTCCACCACAGCAAAAACTGATTTACAAAGAATTAAGCCATTGCAGCAAATCCTTATTGACAGGTTAGTGATCCTGCAAGCAAGGCACTATTGTCTAGTGGTGTATAAGACAAAGCCTCCAGAAATCAATCTGATTCAGTCACTATTGTTGTTTTTCCCTCAACTTCACAACTGCAAATTTATAGGGGGCTGATATTTTTGTTTGAAAACAGACACAATTACACCTTCTAAGGCATCCCAACAGCAGTGTTTAGTGAGCAGTTACTTCTTAGTGGTTAACTTAGTTTGTCTGCCGCACGGGCAGCAGAACTAAGTGGCTTTTCTTTAAAGCAAAGGCAAACAAAACTAACCAGTGCAACTTGAAAACTCCTGTGTCGACTGTGATGGCAAAGCAGCATCAGAGTGACACAGAGCTTTGCACATCAAAAGAATGAAACCTGTGTTTTCTCAGAAGGGGCCTTTAGAGTCTCCCCTAATTTCCTGGAAGCAGTGAAGAAATGTGGCTTCTCAGACCGAGCCAGAACTGCAGTTACTTTGCTCCTATGCTTTCAAGTATTACAGTGGAGAAAATGAAACACTCAATTTCAGAATGCCCGATACATTTACTGAACTCCTAAAGAGCTACTGTGATGTACAGTGTAACTGATCAGTAGATATAATTCTCAGACACATGAGATCTCACAAATACTTGCAAGGAATACTTTTTTGAATGGTACCACAGTCTGTGGATAATGCACTCTTGACAAATTTAAGACATGTTTTAAATCATTAATTGTGCTGAAGCAAAGGGAATACTTTAACTCCAAGCATCCTTGCAGCAATCCAGCTGAAGAATTAAATATTTTTATGCCGCTGTAAGAACTTCAGTAAGATATTTTCATGTATTTATACAGTTCATTAATAGATATTCAAACTGACATCTCATTGGAGCAGCTGCTTAAAACATATAACAGTATTAACTACATCAGATTGTGTATTTAAACCCGGGTGTAAACCTGAAGTATCTTTCTGTGCTGAAGCATTAAGGCAGAAAACGGAGTCAGAAAGACATCTGTCATGACAACTTAAGCTTTCAGGCTTGAAACAAAAAGAACTTCTGCTTACATGTCTTTTCTGAGCTAGAAATATACATTATATACTGCAGACAACCACATTTGCCATGTCCTGTATAGCTGTAACACTGAGAAATCAGGCATCTCTGACAGTAGTTATTCAAGAAGCATCCACATGACTGTGAACCATGAGACACTGTGGTCGTAATTCGTAGCAGTGTTCCCAGCAAGAATTACTCTAGTGAGAAAAACTCTCAGATGATGCTGCTATATTATTTCCGCACAACTAAAGAGCCTATAAACAGCGTGTGCTCATTTTAGATTTCATTCTGATTTGTAAAAGTGAGCTTATTTCATAAGCTGTATGGACAGAAGCAGTAGATGAAAGAACACACAAACTGATCCTCAATCAGTTACAGGCACAGTCCCTTGGGGACAGCTAGACCAAATGTAAAGTAGATACTGTTAATCAAAACCTACTACACTCTAATTTTGGAATCTCAGACCAGAACACTGAGCATGCATACCATAGATGGGAAACAAATTTTATGGCAAAGTAAGTTTCACAGCAGTTTTTAGATCTAACAGCATGTATCACACAATACACTAACCTGCAAAATGACAGTTATTAAACACTCAATCACAGAGCTTGCTAGATGTGAATGAAGAGCGTGCTCCTCCATATAAATGCTGCCTGATATTTCTGAGGATAGACTCCTAGGTAACTGTACTGCGCCCTAACAAAATCACTTTCATCCAGTTTGATTGCTCGCAGATGACTGGGAGAGCACGTCACATGCTTGAGTGGAAGTCCAATGCTTCAGTCATCACTAATGAATTTACAACAGTTGCAGACAGCAGCAGCATACTGTTTGTGTCATGTGCAGCAAGCAAAAAAACACTCTGTAGGCATTACTGAATTACAAAAGACCATCCCTGTACACACTAGAAACGTTGCCATAATGCATGCATAAATATGTACCAAACATTCTGTATTTCAATTGAAATTTGGGTCTGTTTTCTGAAATAGAGTAAGTGTAATGCTAAGACTTGGAATGGATTCTGCTCTACCTTCTTGTGTTTGCCAGTTTCAAACTAACTGCACTTAATTCATAGTTTCAGTTACTGTTTAGGCCCCTGAATGCTTGCAAGTTTTCTGAAACTTTAATAGATCAAACACTTGAACATTACAATCACCTCCACATAATCTGCAGAAATGACTTGTAGAGAGCAATATACAACATAAACAGAATGACAATAGTGCTGTTCTCACAACCAGGTTCAGGACTGTGTTATGGCAATAACATGTGCCAGTGGGAGTCACATATCCTCCCACATTCCTCTCAGGTATAAGAACATCATATACTGAATTCGGAGTGTGCTTCCCTCTTATATTTAGCAACCTGTAACTAAATCTCTATGTATGCGTACACACCCCCTGCATAAAAACTGAAAAATTTGAGCATCTATGTATATTTTGATGAGTACTTTGTCATATTTATCCTTTTAATCTCAGTCTAATAATATATCTAACTTCTTCAAGCCACCTGCTCTGGTAACATTTGGTTGTTTGAGAAATGGTCATGTAGATCATACACCAATCTCTTTAGCCCTCTGTCGCATCTCAAATATAATTAGCAGTAGATGCCTAGAATATGTGTAAGTTAAAAACAAAAACAATCACCAACAAACAAAAAATACTATGCTCCCCCTTCTCCTCCCTCCTCTCCCCCAAAAACACACACACAGGACAAACCTAACGTGCCCAGAATATGTTTCAACCTCCAGCAACTCAGCAACTTGCAGCTCAGACTTCCTAAAACAGAAAACCTATCTTTGCATTTATGAGTAAGCAATGAATTTCTCAGCCATTACTTCCTCTTTGAACACATTTTAACTTCCATAGTCTAACTGTGCAATAGTGGTTGTTCTGGACATTGGAAGATGACATTATCGTGCCAAAGTAAGGAGCATTACAAACCTGGCACAGCAGGGCAACATTACTGTTGTTATGTCTTTATGATAGCTAATATAGAATGGATACAAAGAAGTTGTTGATGCATTGTAGCGAGGAAAATGTTTCCCAGACTTCCTAAAAGAGATAAAATGTCAAAAACTTTAAAGTGAACTTTTATTTTTCTTTTGCTCGCTGATGCCATCTCTCTCTCTCTTTCAGTATAGTCAAGGAAACCAGGGAGGTTGTGAGTGATAAAAAATTTTGTTGCATCAAAACTGTCTCTGCCCATATTCCTTAACATCGCACCCTGGACATTGACTATCTTGCAGAATAAAAATGATCTTTTATAAGATATTTAAGTGCTTTTTCATAAAATCTAGGAGCATCACAAAAGAAAAGCTGAAAACTTCGTAATCAGAGCTATGAGTCAAAAAAAAAAAACCTCTGACAGATCCTCAGCTCAACTGAAAATGTCTCTTAAATGCTGAGGCATCTACACTATCTGAAAAAGTTCTGAAGAACTATCACTGAAGGAGCTGTGAAGTTGTGCTCAAAAGAACTGCTTGCTTTCCAAAGGCAATTTCAAAGCAAAACCTAGAAGTCAGGAATGATGATGCAAAGTAATTGTTTGCTGAAGACAAAGTAAGACACCAGAAAAAAATGCTCTGATAGCATGATTAATGTCCATGTTTTCAAACCAGGCCTTCTGGAATTGAAAGACAGATGCAAAAAATAATGAGCAACAAAGGATTTCTTTTTTTCTTTCAGAAGTAGTGTTAAGCACTTAAGGAGAACATCAAAGAGCAAAGAATTTGTTTGAAGAAGGCATTGTAATCTTCAAAATATTTTATTTGATCTTTTATAAAACTGTGCATGTAAATAGAAGTGGTGGTGACAATACAGGAGATGTGAGCTTCCCAAAATGATTCAATGCAGAATATAACTGCACAAGTTCCTCTGTGTTTTCCAAAATGCTTATGCCATTTCAGCCTACAAAAATGATTAGGAACTCTTATTACTCTGTTGGGGATACAAGGAAACTGAAGAATAACATCAGACTGAGTCCTTGGATCATTTTACATTTTTGATTATCTGAAAAATAATGAACTGGTTGAAAAATATATCTTGCTACAAAATATTTCAGCAAAAAAGTGATCTGTGCAATACGTAACTAGATGATCTAAACCACGCTCATTATGTTTGCTAATGGTGGGTTTGATACTTGTTTTTGGCCCATAAAATATGTCCAATATACTGTGAAAATGCTATTTATTAATTTATTTATTTTTACACTGGAAAAGAGTGCATATTCTTTAAAAAAAAAAAAAACAGAAAAAAAACCAGCAATCAAGGACAGATCATGAAAAAAAAAAAAAAAAAAAACTTAAGCTTTCCCTTCAGGATAAATAATTCAGTTTCTCTGTCAGTACAGAACTATTTTATAATTCATTTTTTTTCTTTTTACCAATTATAGATTTTTCTGCTGTAAGAGTTGGAGTAACAGAACTTTTTTTATAGGAAAAAAATTGATTCCAGAATGAGGTTACTCTGAAAATATCTATAAAACAAAGATCTAATTATAGTTTTCCAAATATGAAACAGGAAAGTAAAAGAAGAAAAAAAAAAAAAGACTTAAAATTATCTGCAACTATAATGCAAAGAGCTCCAAAACATATTACAGACTTTCAAAATCTAAAAAAGTCCAATGCCTCGTTTCTTCACCATTCACTTGTCCAAAATAAGTACTTTCTCCTTTACTTGCTGTAAGGACATTAAAGACCTCACAAATACACAAAAAAAATACTGTGACTTAATTACAGTACTTTTGTAGGTTACTCTGAAGTCTGTGCTATTTTCTTTGTTGCAATTCTTTTCCCTACTCCTCATGCACACAGTACCACAGAGAACACACTGGTGGTAAAGTAAAATATTAACAGCATTTAGAGATTGTTTTATATAGAAAATTTTACAGGAACAAAACCCTATCACGTCATAATCTAGGGCAGCTTTATATGGGGGTAAACTAGGTAATTACAGGCACGTAGGCATGACATCAGCCCTAGACATATATGGTATATAAATAAAGGAAGAATGTGTAATTAACATCAAACAACATATGGTAAGTAGATACCATCAGAAATACCTGACATTTTTACGTGAGCACAAAGTTTAATGAAATGAACTATTTATACAGGTTTCTCTGTGGCATTTTGTACAGAACTGACATTTTGATTAAGAAACCAAAACACTAAAATTGATGTTAGATGGATTTAACTGGTATGTTTCAAAATATTATTTCCCACAATGATTCATCAAATTGTATTTTCCAAGGTGGTTTAGCAGTGATCATCACTTAGCCCTTTGATACACAAAATATTTGTTACAGTTCTGGAATAAAAAGTAATTACTCATAAGCTCTTAAGAAGGCAAAAAGTCACGGGGAGAGAAAAATAATGACATGAACAACTGAACAATCCAAACAAACAGCTTGCTCAGTAGAGATAAAAATCACATAACATACATTTTTAAAGCAGCCAAAAATACAGTTGCAGCTTAAGAAATAAGAGCCATGTATAGAGGAAGAAGAGACCAGAGCCATACGTACATAAATGATTCTGCTGAGGGTGACAGTGATTGGAAAGGACCGAGGCTTTCAAAGGATAGAGAACAGAAAATGTACAGGAAATATTCTGGCTGAATCTTTTAATAAATTTGCTGGTATGAACACAACCAAGAACAATGCATCACTTCTGTAGTTAGCACTGATGACACATGAATGACAATATGCCTTCATCTGTCTCAATGGAAGTTATCTTCCATACACTCTAAAAACCTCCTAGACTGCTTCTTCTGTGCTATACTGTATTTCTAGAACATATCAGTAAAGTTGAAGCTCCCCATGAGAACAAGGGCTGGCAATCATGCAGCTTCTCCTAGCTGCTCGTATAATGCCTCATCTGTTTCTTCATCCTATATCTATAGGATATAACGTCTTCCAATAGGATGTCTTCCTTTTTGGCCCTCTCCCTGATTCTAACCTATAGAGATTCAACCATATCATTCCCAGCCCCAAGCTCAACAACACCAAAACACACTCTAACAGAGGGAGTCATGCCACGACCATTGTGAAGAGCATATAGCCGTCCATTGCAGCACTCCAGTCATGGGAGCAATCCCACTGTGCTTCCATAATGGCAACTAAGTCACAGTTAGCCTGGTGCACAACAGCTTCCAGCTCCTCCTGTTTGCAGCACATGCTTTGTGCACTGCTGTAGATGCACTTCAGCTGAGCCCTTGTCCCAACCCCACTCCCATCATCGCTCCTCTTAGCTCATCTCCAGTGGACATGGTTTAATCCCTTTCCACCTCCATACCTAGTTTAAAGCCCTCCCAACAAGCCATGACAGAAAAATGTTGAAAAAACAGCTCACTTCTATTTTCCTGAGTTACAGGCACTGTTAAGTTTTGAGAAAACATGTATTTGAATTTTAACCATGTGGTATAATACATATACTTAAATTTTACATAATTGTACTATTTTTCAAGCCTTTTTCTCATTTTCATCTTCTTGGAAGAATCCAGTATGATTTCCACTAGCAGCAACTTCATCATTTAAGTGTTTTGTACAAAACAGTTCCAAGACTATTTGAAAATCTTACTGAAATTAAAGAAATATTGGAAAGTCTTGAATCAGTACTTTACACACCAATGTGCTCTTTTTGCACTAAAAAAGAGAAGTAGGTTCAGGTGAATAAGTTAATTTTTGTCTTTTTAAAGGGAAAAGGGGACTTAATCCTTTCTTGAAGGTTAGCAGTAATCTTTTTTGTTATGCAGCAGTTTGGGAGTGTTTCCACTATAACAATACATTAGCTGACAAGAATGCAGATCTGTTTCTTTCTTTAATGAATCCGACCAGAAAAAGGCCCCTAATGACATGTGAAACCAATACTCCAGCTTTACAGATCTGTGAGGCTCCAAAAGGTAGAATTACATTTCTGTACAAGGGAAAAATGGCTCTTCACCTACAAAACAAGATTTTACCACCCTCTAACATGTTTTCTGATAACTCTCATCAAATGAAGGATCTCAGGGCTCAGATGATGTAATTTATTCATAAGTGATTTTTGCTAATAAATTTCAACTCTTACATATCAGTAAAGCATTCTTATATTTACTGGTTTGAGAAACTAACCATGGTGCTTTTCTGTAACAAAAAGAACAACGCTTGGCTATCCATCTAAGCGACAGAAAGTACAGTTAAAGCTATTCAAGACGTAACTAAATAATGCTCATGTGAGAGAAATACCTACAATTTAAGTAACATCTGTTTCAGCGGTCCTATATAAAGAATAGTAAGAAAAAGAACTTTGGGGAAAAATTATATATATATATGAAGTGCTTTTGGCAGAAAACATTTTGAGACAGCTACCAAAAGTTAAAGCTTTTGACTCATTTAGGGATGGGTCCTGGTTTGTGAAACAGCTTGAAGGACGCCATTTAAATGTGTCATTTAAATGATGTCTGCAACATCAGTAATCAAACCAGTTTCATGCTGTAGGGACAAATGGATGATGAGAGAGTGGTCTTATCTTTTACACACCTAACAATGTTCAACAAGGCTGATGCACTGAAGAGCAGGTCTAGCACTTGCTGCTTTAAAAAGACTGACTGAGACACTACTATAAGGAACACAGTGAAGAAGCCCAAACCTCCAAGGCATCAGTACATGAAGATGATCAAAATTCCCATTATGTTAAAACAACTGCAGGGTGCCTAAAGCTAGATAAAATGCTTCCTGACACCATCTGTGACCAAGGAAGATATGCCTATGAAATCACATGGATACACCTCTTCACAACTGCCTTTTTAGGCAGCTACAGAAGACAAAGAAAAGTGTACATTAGAGGCAGTGAGCATCTCTAGAGAGAGGCATTCATGACGTCCCAGTCTGGAAAAGCTTCAATGAACAGAATCCTCTCAAAAGTACATAGTTGCGTGTTTGTCTTTGAAAGCAGCGTCGAGAAATAACACAAGTGAAGTTTCTTCCTGAAAACAAAGTGCTTCTAAGACCTCTTTAGTATTAAATACCATTAAACAATATCTAAAATAAAAAATATCCAGACAAAGGGAATTTTTATTTCTGCTCTTTTCGTTCTAAGCATTTGAGACACCTATGCTCCTTCTTACTCAGGCTTTTCATTGATGTCACTTCGAGAAACAAACTGAATAAACAAAGATGAATATGTGGCAGAACAGGTAAAGTCATCAGTAGCACAAAGAATCAGCTTCTGCTAAAACATTTGAAAATCTCTAATATAAATCCTATTTACAAGCTTTCAGAGCATTAACATATACCCAAAATAATGAAGTAAGCATTGGTGTAAACATTTTTTGAGCATTAAATTCTGTGTTTAAGGTAGGCATACTGGAGTATTTAAGAGCTCCCCCAAAAGTAATCACAGAAAACAATTTCCTCCTTCATCCCAAGCAGTAACTGACAAAGTTCCTCCTCTTGCTGAAAGCTGAAGACATATGTTATCCAATGCTATACCTTGTCTAAAGCACACCGGACATGTCAATTTATGTTAATTTCCACAATTCTAATAAAGGTAGAATTACCACAAATTATGATTCTCATAAGTGCCACAGTACTTGGAGAAAATATGACTATCTTACCGCTGTGTTTCCACTGCAATCTGGGGACTGGCAAACCCCTGATATTCTGTTTGGAATCAGCACATCATCCCAGCAAGATGGGCCCTTAAGAGAAAAACAAAAAAAAAAGGTTTTTATATGCTTAATAAGTAAACATATAAGAGTTGGTTTTGTCGTCTCTTTTCCTGCCCCCCTTCTCTTTAGGGTTTTTTTTTTTTTTTTTTTTTTTTTTTTACAGAGCTTTACTAATTTAATGCTGGAAGAATATGATCAGATGACAATATTCATGAGTAGCGTTCAGCCATTAACACATACAGGTCCTGCATTCTGCATTCAACACAGGAGTTAAACAGGAGGTGTCTTCTCAGCTTAAAACTGTGAACAAATCATTATTAAAAAGCTACAAAGACTCATCTTCTGGTTAACCTATAGTTTACTGAAGGCAAAAAGGAGAAAAACAAGGACACGAATGTTGGATGTGGAATGCACAGCTAGAAATATATATAAAAAAAAAAAAACAGGTTAGGAAGCTTTTCTCTTTTCCCTGTTTAAAATATCTGTTCACCTCTAAGTATACCAGAAAGCACAGATAAAAAGTAAACTACTATTAGCATCATTAAAATTTTACACCTGCAAAATATTACCATTCACAAGAAGATAAGACAAATAAGAATAGATATACAAAGACATGCATGGGAAGATTTATAAAAATATCAGCATACAAGAACTTTCAAAAATTCATACTAACAGCATTTATTTTAATACTAATCTCCATCACTAACATTTAATCTGTGGACAATATAATTAGCCACGTAAATAGATATGAAGCATAAATATACCTACACATATGGAAAAGAGTAACTAATAAAATAAAATATTCAAGACTCTTAAATCTCAAAGAGTTTTTGGCACTAAAATGCCATCCAGTATTAAAAATCTACTGAGGTCCTGGAGAGGCAAATGGAAAGATGGAGTTTGTGAATTTATTCTTTATTTCTTTCCTAAAAATTACTAAAATGTGATGGACTTTGCTGATCTGTACTACGCACTCAGGTAGCATTTAGATGGAATTATCTGCCATACCTTCTAGACATCATTCCTGAATTTTAAGTTCCCAAAATCCATCATGTAGGTATGCACTACTAAATGCAGATTGTGTATCACTTAGAATTAAAATCTTTTTAATGTTATCTGCTACTTCACTGATCAGTAATTGAGTATCCTAAAATCTTCATTCTGCATTTCTTCAGACATCATTTTTCATTCTACTAAAGAATTTATTGTGGAAAAGTATAATCACTGTATGGCACACCTTTTCGTGCAAACCACACTGTGAACGGTATTTGTTTCTACATAGATCATTGAGAATTCCATTGCTCATCTAACTCCCCTATGAAGACTGGTCATTGCAGCTCTCCTTTCCTTCCTTTCAGTAAATTGTCTGTCCATACAAAAGTCTTATATGACAGTAATAATTACTGACTTTAAGGAGGCTAAAAACAATATCAATATCTTTTGGAAATCCAAGTACCTTGCAATAACTGTTATATCCAGAGAACTGTTAAGAGGAATGCCGTAAAGTCATGACCAAACCTTTAAAAAAGGCTCAAGTTATTCCTGATAACACATATTTACAAACTCACAGATTTTCCACATTGGAATATTTCATCCTACGTCATTCTATCCAGGTTTCAGACTTGATAGCACTGACTTTCTAGATCTGTCCTGAAAATTTTCTCTGTTCTTTCAAGCATCAGCTACATCATGCACTTACCAGCCTTATGACACCAGAACAATTTTGTAAAAGAGATTTTAAGTTCTGTTCTAAGTTTCACTATTTCATATTGAGTCTTTTGGAGCTCTATGTTTTCTTTTTGCTCATGTAACTTCCCTTACCAACAATAGCTCCTGTGCCAAATCCACAGAGGGGTTTCTAAGGAGAACTTCCTATTTTCCCCCATAGCACACATACTTGTTTATCCCCAAAAATAGATGAACAGGCTAAATCTGCCTTTTGTTATACTTTAGAAGAACCTGACAGTTCTGCTGTTTGCAAGTAAAAACCAAGCCTTTTTTTTTTTTTAACTTGCATAATTGCATTAAAATATTTGTTACCTGAACCACTTAAAATCTTATTTGTATTACTTTTCTGAGATAAACTCTTGACACTAATAGCCTTCCTTCCTTTTTTTTTTTCTCTCTCTCCCTGTTTAGTCACTGTAGCTTCCTTTCAGTCCTCCTTAAATTTCTGTCCACATAATTTTTGAGTCTATTACAATTTCTATGTCCCCTGAAAAATTTAACTCTTTCCGGCTGACCTCTTCTAAAGAAGTATTCTTAATTACATGCCACTTCTCTTCTTTTGAGTTTAAGCACAATACACGTGGCTTTCAGACTGCTGGATGATGCTGAACATAAATATATTACAGTCACTGTTAGAGGACACATGTTCTTAAGGCTACAACATGGTATGTTGCATGATCTTCCCTAGCAGGTTATGTCAACAACTTTTTCATAAGACACTCTGACAACACCTAAAAGCTTTATCTTGGGATCATGGTTTGACTCAATACTTACCTAATTTACACTGAAGCAATTTAAATATCCCATTATCATTTTTTTTTCCATACACTTCTAAACTTTACGGACCATGTTAAACACACTACCATCATCTGGTCAAGTGGCTGTTAATGGCAGTCTTACATTTTTCCTTTACAGGTATATAATTTTATTTCAATAAGATACTGTGCTACTTGCTGACTTGCAAATGCAAGACTAACAAGGTAACAGTTCCTTAAAATATATCCCTCTTCCTTCATTGTCCCATTTGTTTGCATGCGTTTATTAATTCCTCTAAATTGGAGAAGCATGTTTTAAGTATTTTCATTTACCTTTGTAATCTTTATGTAATTTATGTTCTGGAAGAGACTGCTGGCAAAGAAGGGCAAGTAGTAAGAAGAAAGAGTGCTTTATAATTTATTATTTTTTTTTTTAAACACATCCTAACACTCATGATTTTTCTGATCCCATTAATAATATAAACAGTAAATCTTCCTGTTACATCACTCCTCCTTATTAATCATTAATTCTGCTTTTAGCTGCATGATATTAAGACTTTCAAAGTCAGCAGTGTTATCCAGTACACACACAGGAACCCCACAATTGCTCCATAATAAGGAAATATAAAAGTTTCATGAGTAAAAGCAGTTCTGCAAGTTTTATCAGCTATGGCACTGATTATGTTGATTGCATAAGTAGAAAATATTTAAGCCAAAGTTTTTACAGTTGTTAATCCTTTAACTATGGGGGTCTTACGCGTAACCAAACCAACCCAACCAAACCAAAACAATGGGGAGGTTTTGAAGTATTTAATAGTTTGCAGGACCAGGTCAATAATCAGAAAAAACTAATCAGTGATTATGCCACAGTCTCCTAGTATTTGCGAATGCAGCAGCTGACTTGCAAAATTTAATCAAGAAAATATTCTTAAAGAAACTAGAATAGAATTTACATGATATTCACTCTTGTTAGACTTCAAGAACTACAACTAGCATGAGATCAACTCCAAATAGATTTAATATGTCAATATCTTTTTTCTATCTTTTCCTATCTTACTGATAGGAACAAAAATATTATTCGAGTTTCTTGGTTACCTGAGGTCCCACCTACAGGGGAAAGCTAATGCAATACACAGCATGGTCTGAACCCAGTCCTCTCACAGGCTGCAATCATTTCTATTAGACATCTCTCATTCACATGAGTAGTTTTCACATGAACCAACTCTGTTTGAAATGAGGTCATCTTTCTCTTAAGGCACGTTAAAAACAGTGAACTAGTATCACAGTCCCACTCTATCAACAACTAATCAGCTGTTCACTCATTTTAGCCTACAACTTCACAGTTTAGTTCAGAAAATAAGAGCTCAATAAGAGTACAATATCCACTTCTTCTCATTAAGTGTAGCAAAAGGCATACAACATAAAAGAAAGTCAGATGTATTTGACTCTTCTGAATAGCATTTCATCTTTGCTCCAACAAGAGGTCAAGTTCTTAAGTCGATCAAACAGCAAACATCCAAGAGGCACTCACAAAATATAGTTTTGAGTCTGACTGCGAGAAGTATGAGGAACAACAAATATATGTACATATATTTGAGACATATTTCCTTTTGCTGTTATGTGTGTGTATGTGTAACTCCACCACCAGATTCGTCCATGCCTTACTTCACATATTTGTAATAAGAGCAATTCTCCTTTCACAGACCGGTGCTAGGCATTCTCGATGGTCATATTTTATTATTAGTGAGAATGCAATGTACTTGAAAGATTTAGTGTGTTTGAGAATTTTAGTTTTCTACCTTCAGAAAATAGAAAAAAGACATACATCCTTGAAAAACACTGAACTATGAGTGCTAATGTTTCTTCAATAACAACACTACTAAGCTTCATTTCTATAATTGTGCCAAAATAGCACTAGGAATTTTGGTGAGACAAGCATTTTGAAATGCATGTTTTTGGTTGCTCTTTCTTGAGTCTTAGTGAAATCTGTCAAACCGCAGACCAGTCAATCACCTGTTACAATTCTGCATGTTCTAGTGCTTGTAATTATTAATTTACATTAATCAAGAACACACTGTGAGAAGGACAAAGCCTTCTGACTGCAAGATTAAACTGACTCCCCCTCTTGTGCATAATTATAGAGAAAAGCTATACAAGAACATCCCAGAGCAGACATTTTCTGGTATACAAAATAAGAAATAGACAAAATAAAGATCTATAGAAAGAACACCAGTTTATCACAGAATTCAGAAAAGATAATGTCAAATGCAGCTGAACATTTCCCATGCAAAATGGCATGGAAATTTTCCTGTTTTGGGAATACGAAAGCTGTTCTTTACTTTTTTCTTTTTTCTTTTTTTTTTTTCTTTTTTTTTTTAAGCAAGAAGCCATGGAAAAAAAATTAAAAATCAGCAAATAGCGTATCAGATTTGAACTGAAGTTTCTATGCAGTACACGAAGGACAGAGATGATTGAGGTGTTTTTTCCATGTATGAGGGAAATACTGGAAATGTATATACATTCATTCTGCCATATATTGTTCTGGTGGGCAGATAGTGTACTCCCAGTATACTTGCCATCCCATAGCCAGTAACTGACTTAATATTGTAGAACCATAAATGGTTTTCAGCCAAACACTTAGCAACAAGAAAACCTCTGCAAAGAGAAGTAGTTTTAGAGATCTCACATGACAAATTATTAAAGTGAAGTTGCTGACAGAATTGTTGACCTGTGAAGTCAGAGAAAGGTCAGAAGCAGAGGTCAGCAATGGATTCCAGTAATTCAACGTCTTTGAATCATTTAAAAGGCTGAAAACTATCCATGTATTTAATGCTTTGTATTTTTCCAGCTTTATATTCTCCCCTAGTGAACAATATGCAGCAGAATATCATTAAAACACGTCTCTGTATCTGCTAATACCTACACGAGAGACAAAAATCATGAAAATGTTGAGCAAATGACCCAACCAAGGGACAAGTATTAATGCAGAAGGATTTTTAAAGTAACATAAGAAATAATTCTAGGTACTTGAGAGGGTTTAAAATCAGTATATTCGCTGAAAAATGGCTAAATCTAATGCATCTAACGCAAGCCATGCAAGCACCTTTCAAAATACTGGGTATTAACCTGTCTAAATGAGCGCATATGAAGAGTTAACATTTGCATGGTGCCCCCCCCCTCAGCTTCCTTTAGTAGCCTGAGGAAATGAGAAAGTTCCCCAGAATGCAAGGATTACTCTAGGAAACAAACAAACAAACAAACAAACAAAAAAACACACACCATTTTTGTCATTCCATAGCGATAACTTGGTGTAGATATCCCTGCTGTTAACTGCTTTCATTTCCAACATGAGAGGAAATTCTGGCCTCTCACACATATTAGCAACTAAAAAACATGTATTTATTTATTTATTACAGGTTTTGGTAATTAGAATAATAAAGCATGTGTATAGCTTTACTCATAAGAAAAAATAATATGAAAGTATAGTTGATCACATTTTAAGTCTTCACAAGATTGAATCTACTAGTTTGATTTATACTGGTATCTTAATGATGAAATTTTCCTTGCAGAGTTCTCTACTTAGCAAATTGACAGTTTCATGTCAATAGTTGTAAGTCATTGGAAATGAAGTAGCTAAAAATTTGCTGAGCCACATGAAGTTGTGTGATTAGGAAGACTCCCTCTATGCTAGTTATTTCAAATCAAGATCAGAGAACTATATACCTATATGAAAATGCAAGAAATTGTATTGACATAATTTATATTATTTTACTGATCACTACTTCCCCTTTCTAATTCTACATACCATCATTAAAAAAAAAAAAAAGCCTATTACAAAATTTTTAAACAGCACATGGATTTGTTAGTGTAATCCCACTGATTTCAACTGAATAACACAGCTTCACAGAAAGACATTGAGATTAAGGTTTCCAGAATCACTTCTATATCAGAATTATTTTAAAGTCGGCACTCTGTTGCCGTTTTCTGTATAATATGGGCATAAAGCTGATAGTTAAGAGACAAAATAAATGTCCAAAAATAACTCCTTCCTGACAAAAAGAGAGAAAAAGAATAAGAATTCAAGCACAAGTGCACCTAAGAAATTAATCTAAAGGAGTATGGTTGGTGTCTGACAGATATATAGAGAGTCTAGAAAGAAAAACAGATACAAGTTTACGAAAGAAAAAAATGGATATAAGATTTTCCTAAAGAAATTAAAATAACACTATCCAAATAACACAAACTCCTGAATCCTAATCTTCAAAGGCAAAATACATGATTCTTCCTTTGTCTGGATGGCATTGCATGCCCAATCAAGATTGAAAGAAGAAAACAGAGCAGGAGAAAATGGCTGTAACTCTCTCAAGATGTCATGCATCAAACAATACCTTTTTTTTAAACAATGTAACACCTCTACTGAGGCTCACATATCCAGGAGCAAAATAAAAATTTACAGATATCAGACCCTCGGGGTTTGGTTGCCATCACTGCAATAGTGACTTCCCAAGAGTCTTCTTAAAGAGGCTAAATCAGTATGAGCCAAAGGAGCTTACAGTTATGAGAAGTCAGTGCTTCAAAGACGCTTCTTCTGGACCATACTTAGCTGACTTTATCTGAGCATGAGAGGCAACCCACCTGTTGTTCAAGATACAACTATCTATAGTAAAAACTTTAATCACAGAATTACATAGTTTGGGCTGAAATTGGAAAGTGCAAAGACTATTTCTGAAACCTATCTAAAATGCTGTTCACATTCCCTTCCTTTCCACCCTAGACATCATACTTACAAAGGTGTACATGAACTAAAGGCGAATTAAAACTTTATTCATACCTCATCTTCCTCAAAAATGGCAGCTGCCTTCAGTACACGGATGTCACCCATCAAACTTTCCAGGCTGGGCTGTGAAGAGCAATCCCAAGAAAGGTCCTAGACCTAAGGCATCGCCAGGGCCCAGCTGCAGGAGGCAGACTCTTAGGGCCCCTGCCCACAGGCCAGGGCACCCCTTCCGCTCACTGCAGGGCTCACCAGACCACAGTTTGGCACAAGCCAAAAACAACTATTATTTATCATGAAGATTAACTATTACTAAACACAAAAGCATCACCAAGTGTTATGTAAGTCATTGGCCAGATCAATTCAGCCTGCAGCGTCCCCAGGAGCCACAGAGCTCTGAGGGAATCTCAGCATATCTGGGATCACATAATGAACCCTCACGTCCTTCTGCCTTTTCAAAACTGGGTGGTTAAGGCTGAAAGCCATTAATATATTCAGCTCAAAAATCTGATCACATCTCTTCACCAGTCTTCCATAAGCCCTCTCTTAGCAGAGAAATAGCCCTCACTTCACAGTCACACCTGACTCATGTCACTGCTTTTTGTCAGTACATACGTTTCTGAACTGTTTTTTCTTTTTACAAACACAAAAGATTAAAAGAGGTAGTTACATATATATTAACCATATATTTCTTATGAGGGCTGCTCTTAAAGTAATGCCTCCTATTTTATTCTGGTGATCCACGATGTCAGAGGCAGGTGCCAGTGGTATGGCAGTAGAGGCTGAATCCTCATGGATTTTAAAGCCTCTTAGCAAAGAGCTGAGCATTCCCACTATAGACAACATCCAGTGAAGTCCTCAGCACATTCATTTTTAAAGTACTCATTCCACATGGGAGGGCCCATGCACTAAGTATGCCAGATAATTACATGAAAAGATAAAGCAGAAAAATGCTAACGATTTCTAAGAATAAATTCTCAATTAATCAATGCATAAGTCTAATGCAGAGAGGCCACAAGCAAGAGTCAACTTCCTTAACGTGCTCAAACAAATTTTGCAGTCACTAACGTTATATGAAACTGTAAAAATCAAGATTACACACTACAGTACCTGTAGAAAATAGATTGCTATACAATCCATTTTTTTTTTTATTTTACACATCATCAGAAACTCTGAAAGACAAAATCTCAACAACAGTATTTCTAAATTTCAAAGGAAAGATAATAGGATATCAAAACTAAAAAAAAACTGAATAAACAAAATCAAAGAACAGACTGCTAAAGCCCGGCACTGCCACCTTCACTACATTTTTTCCTTGATGATAAAGTTGTTGTAAACTTCCCCTGTCCACTAAGCTGTTTACAAGTGAATGTATCATCCAGTGTTCAGAAATACAGAAAGCCCCACAATGAGGTGGGCTATTCAGATTTATTCAAGTTTAATTCATGGTTACATTGCAGAAATGTTACTGTTCAATATAATAATAAAAAAGCATGATCCTAACACATGGAAAAAATAATTTGTTCATTTAAGCACTTTGCTCATGCATTTAACTTGTGTTGAAGAATTAAAGTCATAAAATTAAAGCCACAGACAGGCATGTCTGTAAAAACTTCATGACAGATTCCACCTGTAAGATAAAAACTTCAGCTGGCAGGCAGATACTTTAGTATACAAAAACCATTGTGAGCAACAAGTATGACAGTCTGGGAAGAAAAAGAAAAAACAGGGAAAAGGACCAGCAAGTAAACAACAACAAAGAAAGCAGGAACCAGAAAGAGGCAAACAAGCATACATCTCTTCACAATAAAATTGCTGCATAACTATTGCATGACTCTCTCACAAAAGATCTTGTACAATATCTCCTCTCACAGCAGAAAATTCAAGATCTAAGAAGCTATTTTGGATTAGAGTACCTTCATTTTATCTGTATCTGATCTGCTATGCTGAACTCCTTGAAGCTGACAAGCTCTAATGAAAGACCTGCCTATTGCTAACTCCACCAAATTCAGATGCATGACCTCTAGAAATCCAACACGCAAGTGAAGTTCAGGATACTGTCACTGATACTGTAGCATTGCATATACAGGGTGTTTTCAAACTGATGTGAAACAGCCACTGAATAACATCATCAGCTAATCTGGTATCAGATTATCATGACTGCTACTCCTAAAGCAATGCTTTAAAGACTGCAGCCTTTTCTCCTTCTCTTCCATCTTGGAATTCTTCTTGAATTATATTCTACACGCTGGCACAGTTTAACTGGAACAAATACTATTCATATATATATTATATATATATAATTTTTGTTCCATATATATATATGTGTGTGTGTGTATCTTTGTATGGAAAATCATAGAATGGCTTGGGTTGGAAGGGACCTCAAAGATCATCTTATTTCAACTCCCCTGCTATGGGCAGGGTTGCCAACCACTAGATCAGACTGCCCAGGAAGACATCAAGACTGGCCTTGAGGCATTTGCCCCAGCCCTGAAGGCATTCAAGTCAATCTCCTCAAGTGTTTGCCTACCTCACAGAAGAGATGAACAAATTCAAGCTAAGGAAGGATTTGATTCCAACTCTTGCACTGATAAAAGAAGCTTTTGAGGAGACCTCTATATGAGAATCAGAGGTGCCTTTTCCCTTGATTTTTGCAAGAACTTAATATTGTTTGCATGTAAGAGATCTGTGTGAATGTCTTGAAGGAGATTAAGCTAAGTAAATGTCTAATTTCTTTGTATCCACCATGAATCCTTTTATTTATTTCTAGGAGTTGACTAGCTTGAATAAGACTTTTAGTTGTAACTATCAGATTCCCGTGTTCCCATATTTTGAAGAGAGAGACACCTTCAAGTTTTAAAAGGGAAATAAGGCATCATGTTTCAGGCTCATCAGTGATTCCTAAATTTAATTTCTGGTTTTCTAGCACATCTCAGAATGAGATTCTTAAATATAAAATGAGTAATATTCCACTCATGGATGTTATGTATGAATTTTCTTCTCTCCATGAAGGTAAAGTGTATCTAGTAATATATAACTGCTACTAAGATACTCTGAAAATACATAATTCAGGATAGATAGCCTAGAAGCTACATAAAATATCATTTAATTTCAAGTTAAACTTCAGATTTTCACTAAATTTTGAACAACAGAAGTGAAAAATGTTTTAGTTTTGAAGAAATTATAGCTATTTTCTACTTATTAGGTTAGTTCTTGATGAGAATACTTAGCTTATAAGCTGAATGCATTTCTTTGCTTGTTCACTTATTTTAATGAGCAAACCCTCAGAAACGAATATAACCTTCAATACTACTACCCTGCATTGCAAACTTGCTTGTATTTCTAAAGTCTTTATTACATTCTATTCCAAAGACAGTTTCCTTTCCTCTCATTGCAATCTTTTTTAGTACCTTTTTCTTTTGTCACAAAGAGAACAAATTACTAAATTATGTAAGCAATTTATAATGCAGGATTATCAGTATCTATCATTATGATGTTTTTCTTGCCTAGGACTCAGAGTAAACCATGACAACAAACGAAATTGAGGTGATTCACTAGAATTAGTATTATGACAAATTCATAGTTCAGTGCATATGAACTAATTTAATCATTACTTTTCATTCATCATTAGCAGACTTCTCTATAAGAAATTAAGACATAATGAATCAGATCAAGAACTAGTACTTCAGTTTTAATCAGAACATAGATATGCAGTATATTACATGTTACTAAAACAGCAAGAGCTCCTCAAACACATGTGCCAGCCAGTACATTCAATTCTGTACTGCTGCCGTTTATAACTTTGTTCCACTACACCTGTTTTTCTTCAATGCTCAGTTTCCATATTAGGTACAAGTTGTTTTTCATTGTCATTTTATGGTCTTTATTTCACAATTTAGTCTCTTCTGGTTTGAGCAGATATTACATCTGCAGAGCAATCAATAGCTCAAAACTGCAACTGTGTAAACAAGATGATTATAATCTGAGGTGATGGCTTCTCTATGCAAAGCGAAAGCCACGTGCAACCTCTTCACCGCTACTGAGTGCACATGGCAGGCAGGGAAAGATAACAGAGTATCTCCTTCTGAATACAGATAACAGATATTATACAGTGGATGTGTCTGATGAAAAATCAAGATTCAGCTACACTGAATACTTCCTGTATTAGAAGAAAACCAAATAATCATCAGTTTCTTTACTCTCTCTCTCAACTTACGAGGCGCTTAACTTCTTTATAAATAAACACCAAGAGAAGCAGTAAAAAAAAAAAAAAAAAAAAAAAAAAAAAAAGGTTACCACTTGGTCTTAATGTCCTGCTGGCAACAAGATAGAACAGAATTTAATGTCTCTTCTCATACCTACATTACTTCAGAATACAAGAAACACCCATGATCAGTAAAATGTTTTACTGCAGATAGACAGAACTGTAACAGGACTACTGTTTTATACATTACTGTAGTTTTTTCTTCCATTAATTCCACTTGAACAATTCGAGTTACCAAGACAAGGACAGAAGTTATCCCCTCACGCAAGTTTGCAGAGCGCAGGAACACCAAATACATATTCTCAAGCCACTGAGCATTTTGCCAATACATACAGAGTTAAAAACAAAACAAACAAAAACAACAAAAAACCCAACTCTCTGTAATTAAAAATTTAAATAATTAAGTATTCGCACTTTCTGATCCTTGAGCTCACATCTGGCTTCCTTAACTTTATTTTTTTTTTAGGTAGAAAAGCTGTTCAAAATATGTCACATCCTCTAGAATTTTGGTTCACTACTATAAAGACTGTAGATATATATTTAAGCATGATAGCTATGCATTTAATTATCCAGTGCAAAAGCCTACATGCTGCATCCAACAAATTCCTATTGGGTATAATTGTTTTGAGATAAGGAGTCACGTGACTCCTGAGCACAATTCTATTACAAAGGAGGAAGAGAAGAAGGCAGGTTAGTAGTAATCAACTTATAGCAGTCCAGATTCTAATTGGAGTAGATCTGGACAGGGATTTGAAAACACTAACAAACAACAAAGTAAAATAAAACATAAGAAAGAAAAAAACAACTGGCTTCTGTTCAGAGCTCTTACCTGCCTACTGTGCAGATTTGGTAATTACACTTTCTTTGTCCATTTCTGAATCCATAATACACTTGTTTCCTCCATATTTCTTAAGACCTACTAAGTCTGTACTTCTAGATTTAGCATACTCTATAATTTAACATGAAAATAGAAGTAACATTAACAGTAACACTGACTTAAAACAAAAATATTTATAGAAATGACAAACTGAAGGAGTCCTACTGACTTGTTTTATAAGTACGCTTTCCAATGAAATCAGAAGGATTTCACCTCTACTCAGACTTTAAAATACGAATATAATCAAAAATCAAATCCCCTGAACCAGTACTGTACTGGTATAGTACTTCTATACTATAAACAGCATAAAAGAAATCAGTTCTGTACTTCATGCAAAACTCACATTTTATTTCTGCTTAGCATACTTAAAGATTGTATTTTCAATTACTCTAGAGAAAATCACTTGATTTGAAGCTAAAAAAAAAAAAAGTTCTCTTTTACAATCATGGTGTGCAATTAACTTCTCAGCTTTCATGTAAGTGTAGAAATGGCCAATCAACTCATGCACTGTCACTTCTGCTTATTGGTACAGTACAATCACAGGAAAAAATCCTTCCTTTTATGAAGAATATACGTGTGTCAGTAGGTCTTCACTCATCTAGTCTCATGAAACATTTCCTTGCAAAACCTAACTGGGTTCAAGCTGAGCAAGGGAAGAAAACTGAAACCAAAGCAAAACAACAACAATGAAAAACACTTAAATCCTTAACAGCTTATTTATAGCTGTTTAATGCTTTTCATGATAGCAATGCCTGTTATCTTTAATTCATATGCATATGACAGCCACATCAGTTTTGCCTCATTTGTTATAAAAGCAATGACCTTTCTCAAATGCTTTCCTAGTCTTCCTTTAAAAGAAATAATCACACACTGAAGCGCCAGCAAAATGGAAAATTAGCCTTTTGAAACAAACAATCCATCCTCCATTCTGTGTTAAGAGAAGCATAAGACTGCACAACAATGAAAAGCATGCTGAACCACATAAGGTTTCTTTCACTGTGCATGCTCCAAAGAAGTCCTTGACATTACTAATGTTTGTCTTGCATATTGGTCCCAAAGCTAAACTTTAGTCTGGAAGAGATTTGAACTACTATCCAGAGGCATTTCAGGATCTGAACCAAAAGGTTTACGGCATTACAATCCAGTTAATTCTATTGCTTCTAATTCCAGCTGGACTTAAAGTCTTATCTCTGCGCTCCAGGCCTTCAGATACAGCCTATCACAGTAACACCAATTCCCAGAGAATTCAACTTCATGACCCAAGAGAGATTAAATCCCTCCAGATAGCCCAAGTAAATGGCTCATAACTCGTTTCTGTCACTTCCACTAATGCTTTTGTACCGTGAAAGAAAGCAGCAAAGGTGTAAATATCTACAAATTATTAACTGCACTTTTTCCCTTAACTCCTATCAGTGATTTCAGTTGTCTGATTCCTGCTGAGAACATCAGATATTTACTAGCTGAACTTTCCCTTTAAATACTGCACTAATCAGCTACTGGATAGTTGTACTCTATCAACCCAAGTGCTGCTGCTTTTGGTAAAATGCAAACAGAATGACAGATACAAATAAATATAGAAATATTGAGGAGGAGATTCATATTTGACACTAGTTGTACTTACACTTCCCCAAATTAGGTAACTCCTAAGCACACTAAACAGTTTCATTCATATGAAAGCAAAAGTTAGCTGAAAGAGAATATCTCAATTCTACTCTTCAGGACATCAGTACTTTAAGGAACTGAAGATTAATTTCCAAATAATCCTTGAGGACAATTGGAAGGAAAAGGAAATATACCCTCAAAACGCTGTAGCCTAAATATGAGAAATTGTGCATGCTGAAACCCAAACCAACAACAATACAGCATTGCGTTGAGAAGTACCTTTAAATACATTTACCGTCAAACAAAGAGGTATTTTTAGGATTCCCCACCCATTCCTTTTAAATCACAGAGAAGGGAGAAACTCATAGGGAAGAAAGATGAAAGGAAGAAGAAGCACATGTAAACAGAGAGTACCAAAATCTTCAGTACTGAAAAAAAAAAATCCTTTCCACCAAACTTAGTAAGTTTCAAATAAATCTATATATATACAGACACACACACACCACAGAAAGACAGGTAAGACAAAGAAAAAAACCTACCAGAAATAATAATGAAAAAAACAGACCTCTTCTTTCCTGTAGAAGAAATGAACCATTTATTTTCTAAAAGCCTCTGGAAGCAGCCAATCTCAACTTTCAACACTTTTTCTCTGCACAAAGCTAGTAAAGTCCTCGTCCAGTGCTTCTATCAAGAGATTTCCTACAAGACTGGGGATGACGAAGGCATGAGAATGTCACATAAACAGAGGAGATACAGCAACTTACTGAAGGCTTGCACTGCACATGTGCAGCTGAATTCCCAAATCAGGAGGATGACTGGCAGCTGGGGGCACTCGGTCAGTTCCAAGGCAGTCAATGGTTCCCAGCTGAGGGCCAAGTCAAAGCACAGCTGCAGGACATTGTGTTGGCACTACTTGCTGGGACAGCACCTGGTCTGACTTGCAAACTGTGGTAAAAAGGTTGTCACTGGGCTGTGTAGAGTGGAGTAGCAAATATGCGGGAATAGCAGGTAGTCTAGACTAATCCTGTAAAAAGACTAAGGTAATACAGAATTATGAATTGAGGTTCCTAACAGGTCGAATAGCTATTTCTGTATTTAAGACACATCCTCTCTGATAGAGAACGGAGAACATGGGCAATGTACTGTTGTGCTTATATTGTGGAACTGTACTGGAGAACAATATTGCTGAGATGATTCATAGGCAAGTTTTCTTCTGGTAACATGTCCAGACAACTCTATGCTCTCAAACCACCCCTGGGTTACTCCCACCTAAACTGGCTAAGGTGGTTGCCTGAAAACTACCCTGAATTGAAACATGCTGAGGAAGCATTGTCTGCTAATAGTTAAAGCAGTCATGGAAGACTAAACTTTGTTTATGGCTCATTTAGGGACCTGTAAGTAGAAAAAGTTATAGTGCCAGTGCAATCCCAATGAAGTCAGACCAGCAAGGGTAGTCAGCAAAAGGGAAATGACTCTGTTAATGAGGCAGGTGACTCGTACTTGATTTTAATCTGAACGAAAGACACAAAGCCAACACAGCTCAATTAATTTACTGGTTGTCAGATTGTGACCACGTACTAAAACAAAGCGTACTTCAGTAATTTTCAGAGTAGTGCAGCACTGAAAAGAAACAAAACTCATACCCTTTTTTAATTACCCGTATATTATAATTCATGTGATGCAGATCAAAAGAAAACTCTCTACATCCATCAGCATCCCATGCATTTTGTTCTACTTGAAGCAAGCTTTGAAATCTGAGCAAGGTAAATGATGTGTATTAGCTCAGCTGAGAATGCACGTTTATTAGACTGCAATACTTATTCAAACTAGTAACTTTTGGTTTTAACATTTTGAACAAATACAAATAAACAAAGCACAATTTATTTATTTTACATATTTACCCTTTTTAAACCCAGCAATTATTAAGCAATAAGTCAAGCAATGTTTTTTTCCTACATTAAAGCTGATTATCTGTCTTGAGACAATGAGTCAGAAAGTACTTGAATCATGATAAAGGCATATCAAATGAGCTATAATAAAAGGAGTAGTGGGCACACAAGGATATTGCCAACATGCATGACTGAACAGCAGAGTTACTGTTTATAGACCATACAAATTTCCTGGGCTGCTATACAAAGTAGAGAGGTCTGTCTAGGTTCACAACTATCAGCATGACAGCAGAATTACACTGGAACAAGCAAGAACTCTCCGAATACAATGCATTTTGAAACTGAAGAAACAGTATATTTGTGTGGTTCAGAAATAAATGTTAACGTGTAAGCCAGTGTTCAACTTGAAAAAATAAAGACTAATTAGCATTTCTTTGACCCAAGGATGAATATAAGAAACTGCAGTCTAAGAAGTTTTTTCTGCTTTTTACCCTTCCAGAAATATTGACAAAATCTGAAATCAGATTTATCAAATGAATAAAACTGGATTAAAGTACCATCTCAGATGTACCTTAAAAAGAAACCTGAAATTGTTATTATATATGAACTACTGTCCTTTTTACTTTGCTAGCTAGTTTATGTTTTTATTTAATTAAGGGTGACAAAACTCTAACCTTTTAATTCATGACAATAATTTGAACAAAATTAAAAAGAGATGAAACATTTGAGCTTTCTTGCATGCGACTGTATATTAAAACACTTGATGAACTCCCCAAATGCCGAGTTAGTATCTATCAAGATGAAGACGGCGAATATACTTGCATTAGTTATTAGCGTAATACACATATAACATTATTGAAGTAAGCGGAGCCTACTGTGCCTTCACAAACAGGAATGGTGTGGAGCAAAATTGGTTTTAAATTTTCGCATGGCTCCTCATGGGAGAAAAGTCAGGGACCATGGTGAAATTAAAAAAAAAAAAACAAAACAATTACTATGAGCAAAACAAGAACACATACACATTGTTCTTGAATATTATCTGGAATGCTGTGACAATACCTATTTATTTGAGCAGGTATATGTATTTAGTATCAATAGCAAAGCTGCTCAAGAACTCCTGCAAATTGTCACACAGGCTCAGCACCACATTTGTATAACAGAACCAGGCTAGTATATTGTGCTATAACATGGCGAGGAAAGAATACAACTTTCAGAGTGGAAAAGGAGATTTGAGTTCAGCCCCACCACACTTTTTCAACTAGGGAGCAGAGAAACAAAAAAATTAATGCATCCCAAGAGAAAGCTTTTAATGAGAAAAATACATTTTGAGACGTGTTTTTGTTTTTTTTTGTTTTTGTTTTTTGTTTTTTTGCTTTTTTCTTCTCCTTTCCTGCGGCTTACTATGAATCCTTGGCAGTTTAAAAATACCTACCAGGAACTCTGCATTCTATGACAGTACAGACAAGAGTAACGCTTTACACTTTCTAAAAAGCCTGCCATTCTCACCAGCAAATCATATTTTATTGCCAAGTATCCTTTTTCCAGAAATGAAGCTAGTACATTGCTAGTGTATCCCTCAGATAAAGCTCATATATGGTCTATATACTTCCTATTATTTCTATATTATTAAAATCTTTTTCATAAAGATGCCTTTTATATTCTGTCATTTTTTGCTCCAGGCTGCACCATTTCCTTAATCTCTAGCACAATACATTACGATTCGACATGAACTAAATAAAAATCAGTTACGAACAAAGCTGAGAATAAATGTTAAAATGTACTGTCAGTCCACAGATTGGATATGAATTATATCTCTGCAGTGCTTTTTATTTCAAAGCACAACACAAAGGAGAATTCAGAGACCTTGCTGAGAGCAGATCACATTTTTAGATACCTGACTTAAAAGAGGACTTAAAGGTCATCAAGCCTGATTACATTTTGTTCAACACAATAAAGTGCAGCCATGTGAAAATTACTGTTGAGCAAATTATGAATGATTCATGGCAGGTTTTTCATTAGAATGTAATGTCTCCTTTTCTGTAAAGTCAACATTATGATCTACACTGTTATTTATTAGAGCTCCTTCTATTAAAACAGGAGAGATACTTTTATTTGTACCTTTTGTATCTGCATACAGTGTAATTGAAGGTAAAGTTAAAGAAAGTCCCTCCCTTAGCTATTTCTAAGCTCTCAATCACAAATTTAACTGGAAGAGCTGTTTCACAGAGTACCTAAAAAATTTGGTATTACGCTACTTTGTCAAGGTAAGATTATCAGAAAATAAATACAATTTATTATAACTTGCTTAAGTAGTGCTTTCTGCCAATTTGCAGCTATGTTTTTCACTCTATGCATGATCAACATCCCTATTTGCTTCATAAAGGTTATGAAAAAACATCCTTGTCTGCTCTTTAGAAGATAGCCACTTCAAAGACTCTTTTGAGAATCAACAGCCTTTAACAGCGTTTGATACAAAGCCAGAAAAGGGCATGTGCTAAGTAAGGGGGGAAGCAATGCTTAAGTTTGCATTGTGGGAAATAAAGGCCAAAAATATAGTTTATCACACAAATTAAGTTTTCTTTTCCACAGTAACTCTCTTATCCATACATGCCTACAGCCAAAACCCTTCCGTGCTGATACCCACAGAAACTCATCTGCAGAACCCTATTCTCAAATTATCAACTACTTCTTGCTTTAGTACTCAGGCATTCCTGTTTGGTGCCAGAAGCAGAATTAAGCTCACAATGAGCTTCTGGATCTGAGTTTTGGCACTTAAAGGTAGCTGGATGTTTGGTTTACAGACTGATGCTTGTTTACAGCAATGCTTCTGTCCAGAACAAAAAAAAAGGAGCAGGTGCTGTACCCAGCCACTCTCTATTGGATTAGGAGCAAAAAACGTGATAGCAATAGTTTTCCCAATACATGCAAATGGGCAACTGCTTTGGCTTGGTAAAGATTTGAAAGAGTATAATTAATTAATTAATTAATCCCTTTTTTTTTTTCCCCACCAAAATACCAGCCTTAACAGTAGAGAATACACTGTTGTGGATCACTAGTGTACAATTGCTGAACAAAAAAGCCTTTCAAGAGAGGAAGGCAGTGTTAGAGAATGAAATCAATGTAAATGAATGAAATGATTCTGAGGTAACTTCAAGCTGTAATCTGAATAGATTTTAATTATTTACTTTGAGAGTAATGTAAATCTGAATCATATACTTTCAAAAATGCAATTAAATCATTTCCACAAAGAATCTTATATAACATAGCAGACTGTAGGTTGCAATATAAATAGCAAAATAAAATATTTCAAGGCCTTTGGTAAATCATTTTGGTATTGTTTGAGTGCTGTAGGGAAAAATCTCATCTAAAAACATGTATATCAAACATTATCATAATAGAGGAGAATGAGAGATGAACAGAGTAAAAATCCTGTATGGAATATTTCTGGACCTTGCTGGCTCTTTTGCAGAACAGTGGACAGGACTGTAAGGCAAAGCATGTGTAAATTAAATCAGAAGGTGAGTAGATTGTCTGTAAAGATATTCTAGTTTTATTCTTAAGATTTACATAGAGTCTGGGGCAAACTTTTGCTGAAAACTGTATATATTATTTCTAAATACCTGTAAGTAAACAAACAAACAAACAAAAACAGAGCAATAGAACAATAGATTGTGGTTGTCTTCTCCAGCCTTGTTCTAATTTAACTTCTGACTAAAAGTCTAACATGAAGAACAAAGTAGTACAGAATAGTAGTTTTTGGAAAGAAGCAAGCAATCTTTTATAAAATCATGTTTCATAGGATTGAAATGTCAATTAATCAGTTAAGCTTTTAGAAATGCATTTCAAAAATTAATCAGTTAAAACTACATCTATCTAGTTTCTCTAATGAGGAAGTTATTGGACAAAGTAAGAAGCAAACATCAGATTCAAAAATTGAAGTTAGTGTACCCTTGAGAAAAAGTTTTTTATAGCAACCACTCAGCTTTCCCTCTCCTGTGTTACCATCCTTCTTCATAAGAAGCTGCTGTTTTGGTGCAGAAGCACTTATAATATTTAAAATATTCCCAGTAATAGTAATATTTTACATTTTTTAGGAAATAAAACCAAAACAATACAATTATATGAGAATAAACTCGCTTAGAATCATTTAAGTACCCACAGCTTTTCACACAAGCTCACCACAGGCGCAAGAAATGCACAGGTCAATAGATAGTGACAGTCTGCCACTGAACTCCTGCAGCCTGCTCTTCAAGAAAAAAGATCTATTACTTACAGTAATGACTACTCTTATATTTTAAATGCAATGAGTTCAACAATATTACAGTACACAGAGTCACAGTTGAGACTAGAACCCTGTCCTTGGTTAACAACTTGCAATCAGTTACAAAGAAAGATTTTACAAGCACTAAATATAGAAATCCCTCCTTTCTTATCTATACATATATGCAGCAGATTCTACAGTTGACCAGAAACATAAAGACATCATCTTTAATATTACTGAGCTACTTAATCATAACTATGGGGTACTGTGTCAAAAACAAACTCCTATTTCTTCCTCATTTTTCAAGAGGGTGGTTAGTTTAGATATGTAACTCCATGGCTGTCAAAAGAATGAATCGTAAATCAATGACAGTCATTTGTTCTACCACTTAATATATTAAAGCTAACATAAATCAGTCTTTTTATAAGCAACGCATTCTTAAAAGTCTTCACTAAGTCACTTGAGCACAGGGTTAACTTACAAATACAAAACAGCTCTCCAATGCAATACTAAATTTTGCTGCACCTGCGCTTCAGCCAATTATGCCTCGTGAGTCTTATTGACATTTCTGAACTTACATAGTTGTTGCACATTTAAAGACATCAGTGTAGGAAATATGCACTGTAAGCCATGTTGTGGATCCTAACATTTACGGCACTGTTCAATCAAAGCATTTTTTGGAACCTATGAGGGATGCTAGGCCACCAAAGGTAAAGAGAAGTGCCTGTAGCTTGAGCGTGAGATGAATTTCCGATATATTTAACAAAGAAAAAAGGATATGAATTAGAACAACGCTAAATAATGCATTATGAAGCAATGCCAACATGAACAAAATCTGCACCTGCAATAAACTGGAATATTTTGCCAAAAGATCGAAATCTGACCCAGCAAATTCATTCTGCATCCTTATGGTCGACTGTTCCTGTTTTTCTCTCCTAGAACATTCTACTGCTTTTATTTATAGCAAATCGTTAAGAACGCTTTCATTAATCCTTTAATATTTATATTTTTTAGGGATAATAACTAAGAATCATAGTAGAAGTTAATCCAAAATTAATTCCAGTTTTATGTTTGTTTTATCGGCATTGCACTGTAATAGCTTTCCACTTGGCTGTGAGAGTAATTAAACTGAGGCTGAAGTATCCTATAACATAGGGACTTCCATTTACACACTATTCGTGGTGAAAATATTTGTGTAGCATCTCAGATGCCATGGGAAAGAATATTAAAAATAAAATAAGAGGGCCTTAAACTAAGCAACTAATTAAAATAACAATGTTGCTAAACAATATTAGGGTGAGAAACACACTGTAATGGAGTCAGTTTGAAATCCACAGGAGATACATCACCGCTTTGGTTATTTGCTTATTACACCGATGAAATGTTTCCAAATAAGTGTCTGTTTGTGACCATGCATTTGTCTTGTGTCCTCACAAATCCTCTGAATTATCTCCTTGTTGAAATAAAATCATCAGACCAGGTATACCAAATGAATCACAAAGTTTCTGTAACTACAGATGATCACACAAAAGATGCCAAATTCAGAAGCGTCTACAAAATACCTACTTTACCCACTATCAGACCATGACAACAAAGTATCTTTTGTGTCATGAGACCAACTTAAGAAGGACAGTGAGAAATAACTAAACAAACTTAGAAAGCTGCAATAATAGTCCCACTCAAAGGCGGGCAAAACCCCAGCAAATGAGCATGATAAATTACACAGGCAAAGTGAGAGGTTGTAATACAATATTTTGTATTTTACTGGAACTTTTTTTTCACTGCTACAGAGGAGGAAAAACTCAACCTCAACAACTCAAGCCAAATTATGTGCCTATGGTCCAAAGTATTCTTCCATGCTTCTCTTAAACTTGGAACCCCAAAACTGGATTCTGCACTCCAAATCTGCCTCATCAGTGCTGACTAGAGGGGAATGAACACGTCCCTCAACTTGCTGGCAATGCTTTTGCTATTCCATAGCAGCTATACAAGGCCTGTTACTGTAATCTTTACCTGAAATACATCTATACAAGTCATACGTACAATTAAACATTTGGAATTACTAAATTCTATCTAAGATAACTTGAGTTCCTTTCACCTATATTTCTTAGAATGTTTCCCAAACTAAACTGGTGGGATGTTTAGAAATTCTATTAACAAAGTTGTTCCTGATTCATTTAGAACTACCTAGTTGTGTGTTGCAGTTACCTTTTAAAAGTCCTTTTTCAACACAATGTTCTCATCTATGTGTTTTTATATGCACTCAATTAACATATTAATGAAGGTCTTCATAGGAACCTTCATTTGTTTAGGCTAAACAAGATAAAGGCTTTCGATACTCATCATGATACAGATAATCTATTTCCACTGCAGCAGTATGCCTGCACTTGCTATGTCTAACTTCACGTTTCTAGAAAAAAAAAAAAAAATCTATAATTGTTAAAGACAGGAAGATTGCTTACAAATTACCATCACGGGCAAAACAGACTCAACATGTGAAAAATTAATGTAATTAAGTGCCAACTAAATCATGAAGTAGGATAGTGAGAAAACTGACGACATCATCTTCCCAGTCACACCTTCTTTCCAGGCTCAAATTCACTGTTCCAGCTCCTCGTCCCTCTCTCTTTGAGCCCATGTACAGTGTGGAGAGCCATTCTTACCAAACTGGCCCAGAGCTCCCCACAATCTGCACCTCTTCAAGCTCCGTCCCGGGGCTCTCCATGGGCTGCAGCTCTTTCAGATCTCATTCACGGCTGCTCCGTGGAGATCTGCTCTGCATGGTGCCCACGGGCTGCAGGAGGCAGCCTGCTCTGCCGCGGGTTTCCCCTGCGCTACAGGGAGCTGCTGCTCTGCGCCCAGAGCACCTCCTGCACTGACCTTAGGATCCGCAGGGCTGCTTCTTTCACTTTTTTTTTTTTTTTTTCCACTCTCTCAGCTGCTTGAGAGCACTTTTTACCCTTTAGGAAATGTGTTATCACCAGTGCCAATGATGGATTTTGCTTTTGCCACTGGTGAGTCTTCTTTGGAGCTGGCTGGAACTGTCTATTTGATGGGAAGGACAGAAGCCCACTCCCATCCGTTCACATAGTTTTCAGTGTGAAGGTTTTGTTGGGTTTTTTTTTTTTGAAATTTTTGTGGATATACTGACAGGCTTTAAAAATGTAACACGATAACAGTCTTAAATTTACAACCATATTAAAAACAATTCTGTCTAAATATGTATCTTACATGTGATTTTGTTGTATGACTCTAACCATGGCAGCTTCTGGCAGCCTGAATTAACTTTTCATGGATCTGTAAAAGCAGTGTAAAAACAGACAGACGTGATACAAACCAATGGACTCTGAAGGCAGAAGGAATGATAAAGCCTGTTGTTCAGAAGGCAGAGATACAGGACAAAACTTACAGGAAATTCAGATGAAAGAAAAACGCAAGTCCTAAACAAGAAATCCTATCACAAGCACTATATGTGTGCTAAACACTAAAGCTACTGTCTTTTTTTATTATAGTACTTTCATATTCATCTTTGTGTTCTTGCTTATTTTTACTACTGTTTCGCTCCCTTGCCCTAATTTTTACAGTGCTTTCCTTTTCTGTTTATTATTTACTTTGCCCCCTTTCGTCTGACTATAACCTCACTGTCTGCTTTTCTCTTTCCTTCCTTGCTCTACACTGCAGCTTTTATGCCACAATCAGGGTCAGTTTATCCCACCAGCTCTCACTGTTTTTGCTCTCCATGCCTCACATGGTCCCGTATCATTCTCCATCTGCAGATTCATCACCTCCATACTGCAAGGGGAGCCAATGTTCTCCTCTCCGAATTTTACTTACTGTTCTGCTTTTTTCTCCCCTCAACAGACCATTACTTTCCACAGCTCCACAAGCTCTCGTCAGCCTCTTTCAGGCAGAGAACAGACGAACAGCAGAAACTCCATGTCAGAGATCAATCTGTGATAATGAACTCTGTCGTTCAGAATTAATTTCAGGATAAGGCAAAACAACTCTATAAAATAATTACAGATGCATCTCCTACTGAAATACAGGACTTCTCCCTCAAAAGAGAACACATGGGTATATTGGCAGGTGAGCAGCAAGTGTTCTGCAGGGCTCCTTGATTGCAGCAGTAGAGCACTGTGATTGTGGCAGCTGGCTAATTATGTTGCAAAGAGCTCGGCTGTTTTTCAGCTCTCTTTCTGTGTTTTATCAGAAGATGTACTGGAGATTGTGGAACAGGATTTAGACAGTTTCTAGAGATACTTTTTACAGCTTCCTCAGGTAAAGAGAAGAAATAGTCTGGATGCAAGGATTAGCTTTTCCTACATAACACAAAAGCTGCTTTTATCTACATTTATGGCCCTTGTAAGGAGTTCTGAAAGGAGAGACTTAAGGAGTGCCAGAAGAATCAGGCAAAGGACTACATAACCTTTTGAGAAGCCATTATAAAAAAACAACTAAACAGTAAGAGTTATAGAAACAAACAGATGAAATAACCCTATAAATAATTTCTTCAACTACATAAAGACAAGCTTTTTGGCCTCAGAATCATAGAACTGTAGGGGTTGGAAGGGACCTCTAGAGATCATCTAGTCCAACCTTCCCTGCCAAAGCAGGCAGTTCCTTCATATATATTACAGAAAGTCAACTGAAAACATTTTAAATGGAAAAATACTAAAAATACTTGTTCCTTAGAAACACTTTACATCAAAAGTTCCTCACCACATATTCATTTTTTAATACTTAAAACGTCATCAGGAACGTCTCAGCCCATTACACATCTAAGGTAAAGTGCGTTCTATGCAATTTGCTACAGGAAGCACCTTTCAAACAAAATACTAAAAGCTTGTAATGATCAAGAGCACAAAGCACCAGAAATTCTTATACTCTTAAAAGGAATTGTACTTGCTCAGCATCTTTGAAAAAGATGAGCTAGTCCAATTTTCTGTTGGTGAGCGCACCAGGACAACGCTGTAGAATGTGCACATCCGCTATTATTGCCTTATGCCTGTATCAAGAGTTTCAGAAATGTGGCACTTAGGAGCATTCAGCATGCCTTTAATTTTATAATTAACACTTCTAAAAAAAAAAAAAAAAGGCAGTAAAATGCAGCTGCATCAGTTTCTCAGTATAATTCTGCTTCTGTCTCCACTGCAGAAATGAGTTTCATGCATCATTTCTCTGTCTGCTTCCAGCTTTGTGACCTACGAATCAGGCAGTCTCTATGATGGGAAAAGACATACCTGACAGTTCCCTACAGCAAGGGCTTTTATTTCTCTATAGCTTAGTTTAATCATCTGCAAAAAGTACAGGATAACAATTTCTATTTCACAGCATGATCACACGAGTACACAATCTGAGTTAAGTACTGAGAAATGATTAAAGAAAAAAAATCTTCATATCTTGAAAGCTGTTTGACGTATTTGAAAGAAACTTGTAAATGTCACCAGAGGGTGTGAAAAATATAAAAGAATATGTGTATGTCAAAGAATCACATCCAATATCTGCATTCCTTTCTGGTCAAATGTAAAGAGAGCAAAAGAGCAACTCCAGTGTTTCTGTTCTCATTTTAGTCCATAGATTTAAAAGATACTCTGATGGTATAATTTGCATGGCAAGGAATGGTCCTTTAACTATGGAAATCTGCAACAAATTCTCTTGGAGAGGAGCTAGTTCTAAAGCTACATCATTTCTGTGTGACTATTTTCAAATCACAACATTTTTTTAACATACCTAAGAGAGTTCAGTGAGTGAGTTGAAAGTCTCAAAATAGCAATAATGCAGTTTAATAGTTTATTTTAGAAAGTTGTCTGTGTGTGAGAACACACGATATTTTCTTTATGAGAGCTTACTCTGAATCTTTAAAGAACTTCACAAGATCCTGTTTTTCACTTGCAGAGTGTAGAAGTAGAGTCTCAGTTTAGATATGATTCACTAAGATAAAAACAACTTTCTGAAACTGATATTCTTGAACACATACTATAACAGGAAATAAAAACTTTTTCACAAAATAATCTGATTCATTTAACAATGCAATTCATAGTCTGTTTTGTATCCAAATGATGTGTTTTAAGTGATATCTGTTGATAAATTTTGCATGTATTCTTAGAATTCATGCTCTTTAAATTGATTCTGAAGTGTATAAACAATACACTATTGAAATGTTCATTAATGAAATTGGGAAATTAAGTACAATGGCTCATAATTCCTAAATGTTTCAGTAAAAATCCCTCAGGAATTTGAGCATGATTAAAAATTTTCCTATCCATCTTATTTTCAATCTTGTTAAAACAGCTGTCCTTACCCCCAGGCCTCACAACTCCACCCAGATTAATTCCCTGATGACCAAAGAATTCTGCTTTACCACTTAGCAACAGAAAAATAAAGGATGATCAAGTTATAATAAAAGAAGGCTTTAAAGAAAAGCTCAGACAAAATGCTTCTGAATATATGGGTTAAAATTAATTACTTCCAAATAGCTGGTCTTTAAAATACATCAACTTTGGCATGTAGTTGAGATGCCACCAAAGAGTCAACTGTGAACCTGCAGCCTACAACTAATTTTGTCAAACAATACTGTCCTCCACAAACTGCTAATCTAAATAAGTGATAAGTAATTAGCTCAAATCAGTTCAGGTAATAGACCACTCAGACTAATTAGGAGGTAATTAATTTAAATCCTGATCCTTCGCACAATGATCTTTTCAAACTTCAGATGTCTCTGAAACCCTATTTTTCAGTAGACACATAAACTTGCAGAGGACCCTCTGAAAGTAAATGCTTCCTATTTATATCCATGGAAACTACAATAGCTACAAAGAGCACAACACTTTTTGATAGGGCAAATTCCCAGCTCCAAGACGCTAGTTTTCAACAGTCACCACCAGTAGATATGCATTTTTGCCAGTGATGAACAACAGCCTGCCTGCCACACTTGTAAAAATCTGCACGAGTGGAGGTGACATACTCACACCACTGCTGAAACATACACCACCCACTGCCTCACTGTGCTCAGATCCGCTGCTTGGTCTCCATGAAAACACTCAACAACCATCCATGAATGTCAGTGTCAGAGTACCATTTCTTTCTACATGAAGGAATTCAGTGACATACCTTGTCTTCATTCACACTTCCATGTCAGACTGCCCCTCTGCTGCCATCTGTCACATGACAAGAACATGTAACAGAATACTGGTGGGAAGTTTCAACCTCTACTCTCATGCCACCACTATCTGCCTCTGATGTCATGGGCCAACAGAATAAAATAGGAGGAGTTACTTTTGGAACAGACTTCTTATTTTGTTTTCTTTTTTCTTTTTTAATTGAAGGTTTAATGATCAAAATGCAACATGGATGTCACTGCAAACAAGCACAAGTATAATATATCCAGAACTACAGTAATACTTAGACAAACCTCAAGAAAGCCATAACAGGTATTATCTAATATATATAATCCTATTTTGAGAGACAACCTAGAAAACCTAGATCCCCCCAGCCAATGTTTCTATGATGCCAGTGGCAACTCTAAAGCAGACCTGGCAATAAAATTCATCACAGAGGGAATTACATGGCTCTTTTCCTAGTTTCCTAATGAGCAGGATCAAGAAAACAATCAGACACTGAGAACTTAGGTGACATACAAAGAACTTCATGGGAATAACAAAAGTTGGTGGAAATAGTTCCTCCTGGCATATCAAAATAAACTTCTTTCTACTTTATCTGTTGGGTATCCTTGTTAGTAGAGGGCAAAGTATATCCAAGAAATGACTTTTCTTCAGTTTGATTACTTTCTCCAGTTCTCAGGCAAGGGAATCACTGTAATATCTCACACACAACCCATCTTTATATTACACACTCATAAAAACCAGCAATCCCTTGAAACAGATTTTCAGAAGCCTGCTCACACAGAGAACTTTCACTGGAGAAAAGCATGTTCCACCTGGGGACACTGGAGGGAGGAAAGTGCCTCATCAGCTGTTCTGATATAGAAATTTCCACCCTTGCATTACCCACATGTAAGTATAACTTACAGTGCTTCTGAACAGAAGCTTATCTTCACAGCTATTTCCTGAACTGTCCACATGAAAGTACAGTATGCACATTGAATATGGAAACAGTACTGAATATACACCTTAGGGTATATACTAGGAGAATGTGCATCAATCATGCTTGCCATGAAGCTTTCCAGCAAACATTCCCTCTGCCTTTAATGGACTATGGATCAGGCCCTAAATACTCCCCCTTGTCTCTCCTTTAAGACGCTGCAGCAATAAGGAAACTAATAGAAATGATGGTCTTATTTCTCTTAGACTGCAGCCAAAGGACTGCAGGCATAATTCCAGATGCTGTGGCATGCACTCACAGTCCTTCTGCCTGCAGAGTCTCTCTCAGTTCTGGGATACAGTGCAGAGACACATTTCATTCTTGGCCTTTGAGTATCTGTCAGAAATTTCTTCCTTCTAAAAATGCAATATAAATACTTACTAGGGCTGAGGATGGAAGTGGATTACTACACAGTTATGTATAGTTGCTCATCATATTTATGCAAGAAAAAATACTCTTAGAAATGCCACATTCTCAAAGTTAAATGAAAAATAACGTGGTGCATATTCTAGTGTGACTTGTAAAAACAAACAAACATATTAACTCAGATGTCAACACAAGAAATTATCTACCTCTCTTAAAGGATTTTTTTGTGTCAAAAAGGCAAAAAAAGGAGAATGAATGAGCACAATAAAGAATGTCAATGAGATGAAGTAGAGGCTTACTAATTCTCTCATTTTTTTTTAGAACAGCTAAGTCAGCTCCTCTCTGACCTTGGCAACTTTACACAAATAACGCTTTTTAAAAGCATTTGGTTCACTATGACATCAGGCATCAGTTTCTCATTATTCCCCTCTCCTTCATTGCTACAGAGTAAAAGGCAGTTTCTATTGACCCATTACATCAGTAGTTTTCTCCTTGGGGGTTTGAAACTGATGTTTCAGAGGGTTATCCTCACACTTTTGCTTAAAAATATGAAGAGCTATGACTGTTGAAGATGCCAATGTTATAGCTTGCTATACATGGTAACATTAAAAAGTCACTGTGAACGAAAAAGTGGTTTTCGTCACTGATGTGGCATTTGTATTTTTTAAAACCATACAGTTATCTATTATCAATAACTTGTTTCCACATTGTATGACACAAGGCTTTAAATAGCCCTGCTTGAGTAGGAGGACTAGACCCAATGACCTCCAGAGGTCCCTTGCAATTTCAACTACTGTGATTCTGTGACATTTTATTGTGAGAACTAACCAGAAAAGGGGGTAAATTTGTATACGTGAGTAAAAACCGCGTTTTCTGGCAGTTAAGAATGAGAAGATGTACCAGGAATAGTTCATAAATAAGAATAAACATATGTTGAAGTAATGTGACATCTGTGACAAGCTGAACTGTATGGGTAAGTCAAATACAACATTGCTGAGCCAGTTACAAAGCATGATGGTAGAGCAGATGAGGTGTCTCACCACAGCTCCTGGGTTTCTTTCAGACTGTTGCTAAAATCTGCTGAGTATAAGCATGATCCTGTACATTTAGAATGGGAAATCACCTGTGTGGAAACACAGTGGTAAATGAAAACAGCATTTTTTTTCCAGTTATGTAAATTAGTTAACACCAAAAATGTTAGCCTAATGGGTGCCTAAGGCTGAGGGATCTTTGCCTTTCATTTTGAGTAAGTCACTTTGAGTAGGTCATGCATCATCAACCATTTCTACAGTAAATAATTAAACATGAAATTGTTTAATGAAACCTTTCACTTTCCACCTTTCTGATATCTTAACATGCTTGGTAAGTCAGTTCTGAAATACTTGGAACTTGCCTATGCTTTACTAGTATTATATGATCCACTCATTTCTTTGATCATTATGGTATTGTTTTCTACTTAAATGTAAGGTGTTAATTCCAACATGAGCTAATTCCTAGCAGACAAGAAAGAAAATAAACACTTCAGAAAGCCCCATTCCTTCACCTGAGGTAACAAAGCAGCTCATGGTCGTATGGAGATCAATGTGACAATTGTGCAAGACAGGGAGAAGCCTAGTGGCAAACTGTAGGGGGAAAAAATCAAACCAGAGAAGCTAGTGATTTTAGAAGGATGAGAAAAATCTGTCCCATAAGAAGAGAGTAAGAGACTGAATGGTAATTGACTTGAGAATTATTTGTAATAATACTGATGAGTACAGATACTTTGTGTTAACATCAGCTTCTCTTTTTATATCTAGTTTCTACTATTGAATTAAACAACAGTTTCTTTCAAGTAAGCTTTTTTGGGTCACAACATCCATCTTTTCCAAAAAGCAACTGCAGAAATAACTGATTCCAGAAATTTTTCTTGACAACTACATCTGTAATAAAGCCCAGAAGATTGGTGCAGGAGTCATAAAGGGTGAGGCTGGGACTATTAGATTCAACAGTATCATTACATGTCGTTAAGAATACCTGTTCACTGGTATTTTATATATATATACCTATTCAGCTGGTATTTTACATTTGATCTAAAATACAGCCATACTTTCATAATGAACTAACACTACATGTCTGTACTTCGTGAACATTAAGAAAAGCTATCACCTGACTTGACACATTCGCAAAAATTATAGAAGAAACAAAGTAGGAACGTGAAAGAAATGAACCAAAATTCTGGAAATCGAAGTTGTATTGTTTAACAATGATCTGCAGACCTCACAAACCCCATACCATAGCATAATTCATAGTGCTAGTAACAGTAACACAAAAACTGAGAACCCTTCTTCTTTGAGCAAACACACCTGTTCCTAAATGTCCTGAGCAAAGTGGAAACAAAGCAGTGAGTCACCTAAGGGCTGACCACTACATCTCCCAGACTTAGGACTAACTGCAGGCAAACACATCAGCCTCACTGCCACACAGTGACTTTCACGAGAAGTTGATTGGGCAATTTAGGAACTCCTGCCAGCATAGGACTGCTTTGCAACAGGTTCGAGAATAAAAACCAGCTTTAAAAAAAGGCTTGTTTGGTTTTTTTTTTCATTAAACTATTCTTTCCTTATGGAAATATTTTGTGTGGAGACTCCTTGCCTCAACATACAATTCCCACAGTTCTAACCTTAGCTTTGCAAAGCTCCCTTGTATGTCTCTTACCTCTCACTATACATAGCATGCCATACAGGAGCAATTTGTTTCATTATATAATTTCTAAAGCTATTAAGTATAATAAGAGAAGATTCTAAAAATAATTAAGATATTGATATGGATCTATTTCTGAAATATCAGTTCTTTTGTATTGATGTTGGGATGCAGTAAGAATTATGGACATTATTTTAAATAAGAAGCTTGGAAAATGAAAGGAAATGGGATAATAAAAATCCTGTTCAGTGATCTTTAAAGCAAGACAAGGGTATTTGGATTGTAAAGTGGGTATTTGGCAAGAAAGGGTAAAAAAACAAAAGCAGAATATTCTGCAATGGCTGCATTGCTACTTTTGTATTCAGATCCATCTTTGTCTCATATACTGTAAGGACACAATTAAATATTTTAATTGATTCTAATTTCTAAGATGTAACACCATTTATACATATATAATATATTCATTTTCCTAATATTAGAGGGCAAATGCTAGAAATATATTCTGATTATTGCTCTGAACTTAACTCTTTTATTTAGTTTTGTTCTAGGTTCTCTGCTTTTTTCTTTTTTTTTCTTTTTTTTAACCTCAGTTGTTATTCTTCCCATGTCTATCCTTTAATCCCTTCCTGATGTAAATCCCTTATATTCTTGCCACTATTCTTCCTGCTGAATAGTACTTGTTTCTTCTTCAAATTTAACTCTTGATTAATTTTAATCTCTGCACTTCAAGAGATGTTCCATACTAATAAATTCATCTTATCCCAGCAAAAATCACAACACAGTGAGAATTTAAGTAAGCTCCAGTGACTATCCAGCTATGAAAATATAACAGTTCTCAGCCCAAACAGAGCAGGCTACAGAAGGCCAGATGGATCTAGAGACCTTCAGGATGACTTAATACATTTTATTTTCCTTGCAGATAAAATGTGTCACCACAGGGAATTAAAAAAAGAAAGTATTTTTCAAAATTATTTTTCAATGTTTCCTCTCTATATAGAATCTTGTTGTTTAATATCTTCCTGATAGTACTGTAAATTACACCCAAAAATACAGAAAAAGAAAAACAAGAACACCATCACAATATTGCTATTGCCATCTTAATGCTGGTGTTTCTTGACTTTCTGCAATATCAAATTTCTCATTTAATTTTGTATTACATCTGTTTCATAGAGAATATAAAAATATTCCTTGTTATATTGAATAGAATGCATCCAGTGGTAATAACATTGATTTTCCAGCTTCTCTCCTGCACAATATTTGGCAAAGTCAATGCAAATTGCATCCATCCATACCAAGGAGATAGTGACTTACAGGAGAAGACATGTAAAGTTCAGACAGGAGAAATGCCTTACTGTAAGGGAGGGCCTGGAGGATGCACAGATTTTACAAAAAAACAGCATCTAAAACACTTCCTATTTTCTTAGGAGAATCATCTATTTCTGAGGAGGAAGTAAAAGTGGAGTTTGAAGTTGACTTGTGATGCTGTAACATTACCATCAAGAGCTTGACATCAGGAGAGTATCAGATATTGTGAAGCACAGGTTCCTCTACATTTAATTCCTCATGGTATTTCTAAAGAAAATAACTCAGTGGAACTACAAAATAAATCACTGAACAATTTCAATAAAATCCTTTTCCTGCAAATTGTTTTAAATAAAGTTTTAAATGTCTCATATTAAAATAGAACTCAAACTAACCCTGTCTACCACTTGTTAGATTTATTTCTTAGAGAATGCAACAGAAAACAGTTTTTACTCAAAGCTGTGAAATATTTTTCAATGTATTTGTTGTCAATGTGTTATTTGGAATTAGATTATGTTAAATATTTCATTTATCCTAAGTGAAAGTATCTAAATGCTTCTCCTTTCTTGGCATCAAATCCTGTGCTGAAAGATTAGGATGCTTTGCTCACTTTTCCAGCCAAGTGTTTCAGAAAGCAATAAATGAAGAAAACAAAGTAAAATAAACACACAACAACAACAGTAACAAAAAAAAAAAAACACAGAAAAAACTAATCATGACAGGCAATAATTTGCAAATATACAACTCTTTCAACATCTGCCACTTTCAGCTTCATCTTATAACATCTGTCCTGGCAATATAAATTGTGCTTGGCTTCATAGGTGCTCTGTGCCATACAGAGAAGGAAAACAATCATGGCAATGGCAAAATAATGCACAGTGTGGATGTGGGGATGGAGAGCTGAAAATATAAAAGCTGCTCAGTTTGGGGGGCTTTATTTTGAAAGAAAAAAAAAGAATGTTATGTTAGCTTTCCCATTTTAACTCAACATAGTTCAGCCAGTGGAAGAAAAGTAAGAACTACTGCATTTATGAAAGGTGCCAAACAACCTCCAGTATTTCCAAGGAATCCCCTGAAATTACTGCACAAAAGGAAAGTAATTTATTCCCGTACATGCAGGTGAGTTATGTCAGCAGAAATTTATTTATTGTTTCAAGAAGTTAGGGTTGTTTTTTTGTTGTTGTTGTTGCTGTTTTTGTTTTTTTTGTTTTGACACTGAGCAGCTGTAGTACAAATATTCTGAGAAAAGCAGCAACTGGAAAATACTAACTTCACATGAGATCCCTGATGGAGAGAAGCTAACTTTGCATGGAGTAATATATCCTCATCATAACTTAACCTCCATAATTATAAGTGTTGTCTTCATTTCCTTTTACAAACTGATACCAAAAAAATTTTCCATAAAACTCCCTCAAAAAGCCAGACTTTTTTTTTTTTTTTTCATTTTGTATTAATGACAAAGAAAGGAAAAGTAGACATTGATTCAGGAACCCTACTTCTATAACTAATATTAAAGTATATGCTCAAAGTGTAGCTTAGTTTGTGCTTAAATCCAGTCTTTTCAATAATACATTTGAATGTGAATTTATGTCCCAGAAGACTTAATGAGATGCACTTAATCAAAGACCATAATTTATAAATCTTACTAACAAATTTATTTAAAATAACTACATATTTTCATTCAATATTCCATTTAATCATATGTTAATCTGAACATTTGTTTCCATTTATGTTGTAAACATTGCCATGAGAATAATTTTCTTCCATTAAAGTAGGTTTATTAATACAACTCAAGGTGCTCGAGGGGATAGGAAGCAAGCATGGAAAATCTACACCTTGCAACCAAATTTACATCTCTGATTGGACTTCCTGCCTGTAAGGATCTGCAAAGATCAAGAGCGATCTCCAGCAGCAGCCATGTTAAACGGAATCAGTTTCCGCCTTACTTCATTCAGCTGACTTCCACTTTTATCTACTAAAGAATATCCAAACTTTGCTCTGAAAAAGGCAGCACGCCTCCTGCAGCTCCCTGGTGGTCCTGGATACATGAAATGTCTCAAAAAGTCTGTTTTTAATTTTGTGACAGATCATTTGCCTCAGATGTATCAGTTCTATGAAAGAGACAGAGCCCCATGGTTCATTCTGTCTGAGCTCCAGGAGGCCAACATGGATGCAGAGCCTCAAACAGAGCCTTACCCATGCTCAGCATCCTGTCCAATTAATTAGCTTGCAATGGTCAGCAAGAAGAGGAAGGGACAAGCAGACAAGAAAACACTATAGACTCTCTATTCTTGAGCTAATGAGCTAAATCCTTGCCAGTATATAAATTACTGAACATGGAAACAGACGGATATTAAGAGAATAACTGAAGAATGCTGAAAATGAAATTATTCATCTGAGTTATAACTCAAGTGTGTAACTCTAATACACATATTAGTCTTAAAAAGATATTGTCAAGTTGTTCTTCATAACTTTTCAGGTATTTGCTATGAGGTTACAAGCATGCAGAAACTTCTGGATTGACAGCTGCTGACTGTCAGTTATAGGCCAAAGGAAGTGCTGTGGCTGTCTGCTAAAATGCAAACTAAGAACTAAAGACTTCTGAAAATATAAAAACAGCAACTGCAATGCATCCTACATTTTACAAAGATAGCATCTTAGCAAAGTAAGCCCTACTCAGTCCACCAATACAATCGTCATGGTTTTGAAAGAGGTTTACCCTAGTTGCAATGAAAGTGGTTCAACTGTGCTTACCAAATAGCTCTCTCCCTCAAAACGTAAGCCATCAACGTACTTCTGACATTCCTCATTAGTTGTGTTTACAGGGAAATTTGGAATCTCTCATGACTCAACAGGAGACTGAGTCCATAGGAAATGCATGCAGAATGACAGAAGATTAATATACTGCCAACATATTTTGGTTGCTTTTTTTGTTTTTAATTAGAAAGCAAATAATAAAGCAAATAATGTGCAGAAAAAATAAATGCATAAATTCAAATGACAGATTATCTTTCCAATAACAGCAAAACGTGGTTGCTTGATAAGATTCTTAATATAGTTTAATTATGTCACAGGTAAGATCTGTGTATAAATCACATTTAGGGCATCTCACATCAAAGAGTAAAATAAGTCATTAAAATGTATTTGGACAGACTCTTAATCATTTTTCATGGAACGGTTATTTTTGGAAACCTAGAATAACATAACTCTCTCCAAAGGGACTAAAACTGCAAATGATTACCTGATTTTTGTCCATGAAGAAGTAAAGAAATCACTTCGTCTACAAGACTAGAAGGAGAGAAGAAAGAATGGGTGTTCTGAATAACTGAGAAGTATTCATAGCCCTGTGCTATAAGGAAGATGAATGTGTCAGGAGAGGAAAGGGATGAACAAACCAGAGTAGAAAAACAGAATACTGATTTTTACCATCAGGCAGACATCAAACTATGGCAGTCACACATAATAAGCAACATATGATTTGTATTTCCCTTTAATTTCATGGATGCTCTGTCTAAGAAGGCTCATTGGTTTTGATTGTTTATTGTTATTCAGAATGATTTGACAAAATTAGCTTTTGCTGTTCCTTCTTTTATTGTTGATGTTATTTTGCACAGCATTTTCAAGGGAAAATGGTAAATGCTACTGATCTCAACAAAGTCAGTGATATAAAAACCTTAAAATCAGATTGCTCCAAAGACAAATATGACATGCTGAGTGAGGATTTCCACAGTATGTCCAAGTAGCCTGAAACAACATGATGAGACTAAATAAATGTTTTAAATTCATCTTGTACTTTCCATATCTAGCTTTTTATATATACGTACATATTTTACTTCTGTTATTACATAAAAAATGTGATTTGTTCAATAGCTATGCAAATGAAACAAATGCTTATTTCCATAAAGAGTACTCTGTGTGAGGAACTAGTAGGTGCTCTATGTCATGATTCCCCTGACATCATATCTGCCCATAATAGCACTCAATGCATAACAGAGAAACCTGGCATTGCTGTGCAAAAGCATTCTTCAGCCACATAAGCTATCAAAATAACAAGTGATCTGATTTCTTTGCATAGAATCAGAGTATCCCCAGTTGGAAGGGACTCAATAAAGATCATCAAGTCCAACTTCTGGCTTCACACAGGACCACACAGAAGTCAGACCATTTCACTGAGAGCATTTTCCAGACACTTCTCAAATGCCCGTGAGCTCGGTGCAGTGACCACTTCCCAGGGGAGCTTGTTCCAGCACCTGATGACCTTCTTGGTAAGTAACCTTTTCCTGATTTCCAACCTGACCTGCTGTTCCCTCGGGTTATACCACTGGTCTCCAGAGAGAGTTCAGCGCTGTGCCTCCACTACCCTTGTGAGGAGCTGCAAGCAGCAATGAGGTCCTCTCAACCTCCTCTGCTCTGGGCTGAACATTCTAACTTCTTCTGATTCCCACTTCCCTGCTTGAATGGGATGTGAGCATTTCTTCCTGCAATATGCATGTACTGTGGCAAAGATAATAAATTAGCACAGATATTTAGTTAACTTGGGTGAAACAAAGTAATACCATGTTATTACAGAAGTGGACCATTTTTTCTCAGTCCTTCATATGTATCTTGACAGCTCCTATAGCATGAATGACTATTTTTAGAAATCACAGTGGAAGAAGCTTCAAAAGTTATGCTATAATGATTCCCTGAATTAATCCTGCCTGGTCTAATTTTAGCCAACCTCTCTTTGTATTTGGCTTTTTTTCTCTGGAATTTCTGTCTGGAAGTTACAGTTCATTGTTTCAATCCTTCATCAGCTGCTTGCTTTAGAACTGTGTTGTAATTGCCAGATTAGGTGTACTAAACTTACTTCCTAACTTGCAACACAGTGTAACACAGAGAGGTGCAACTCAGATGACTAACATGATGCATTATTGAACAACTCAAATTAAAAGGGAATACAATTAAGGCTGCTATCTGTCTGAATGATGGATGCTCTTTACTTTCCTCTTTTCAAATCATGAATCTAGCTTTCTGTCTCACCAGTTCAGCTAATACCTCCTCCACAAAATGTTTTTTTGCTGTTGTTGTTTTGTTTTTTGTTTTTTTTTCCCAGAGAAACAACAACTTTCTCCATCTCTGATATTTGACATCATGTCCCCAGATCCACTCTCCTGTATCTGCATGTAGGGAAAGGTCAGATTTTTTTACTTCATGTATCAGTGTGCTCACAGGAGCTGATAATAATTATAATAAAAGAATAAGTCTGGAGAAAAAAGTAATGACCCCCCTGCACCTTCCTGCCCACCCCCCCCCCCCCCCCCCCCCCGAGCTGTTTGGGATGTCTGATTCTTTCTCATATTAAAAACCCTCAGAATAGAGCAATGAAATGTATTCTACTCACCTAAAAGACTGCTGTGACAGCAAGAAAATTGGGAGGTAGCCCACAAGGGAACCATTCAGGAACAGATAAAGCTTGCAATGAAGATTGCACATATCACAAGAAAAAAATCTGCTGTTTTAACTTTGAATTAACTTAGAATAGTACAGTGAATCTTGTCCTTCCACCAAAATATTAATATAATATAGATATATATATTATATTAATATATATAATTTTTTATATATATATATATATAATATATATAATATAGACTTGATATATTGACCATAATATAGACTTGAAGAAAAACTGTACTGTAATTGCACAAAAAGCAAAGGACATAAAATAAAGCTTTACACTATTTTTAACATACTCTTCATTGCATAAATAGCATAAAGAGTATGCAGATGCTCAACAAAGGATAGTAACGCTCAGATGTTTGAGAAATTCTGTTCAATATTTCTTAATCAACAGGTCTCTTGACAATAAATGACAAAACTTTTTAACTTCTGAAGATAAGAACATTTGTCCCATGCTCTCTAACTATCATGTTTGGAAAATGGTTGCCAGATCACAAATAGAGATGATAGCAAGTAGAAATTTAGAAGTATGTAAAGAAGGTGCTGGTACATACCAAAGCTAAACTAACTTCAAGCAGGTCTTAGGTGAACAAAGGATATGCTATTGCCATGGAAAAGCAGACTTTCTCTTTAAAGGTTATTTGAAATGCTCTAAAATTGGAATACTTGTACATACTAAACTTGAAGGACTTGGTAATGCTCAAAAATATAGTAGTACACTAAGAAATATGTGTTCAAAACAGTAAAATGTGATGAACTTTGAATCTTAAGTAAAGGTAAAATGATAATTCTAGGGAATATATTCTGAGACCCACCCTTTCATAAAGATAAATCTGTAAATTAGCAGTGCTGAAAGACATTTGTTGGTAGTGGACAACAAGCACATAATGGGAATCAGCACATAATAATCACAAATGAGGCCCTAATGGGAATGGAAAGGGTCAATATGTTTTTTGCCTAAAAGAATAAAAGATAATACCTTACTGGAAAGGATGAAAAACAAAATTTTCTATGTAGATCCTGCATGAACACCTCTTTGTTTAATTGTAGGAAACTTTTTTTCTGGACTGTTATTGACAAATACACAACAAGGTAACAAATATTTATGCATTTTAAACCTGTACTTTGAAAGAGAAAGCATAAATGATTAAACATATAAAAAAGAAAGTGCATAGGAGTAAAATTAACAACCAAGAGAAACGTAAAACGTAAGAAAATTTTCTCTGAAAGCTCTTCTTATTATAAAATCTGCACATTTCACAAATAGTGATCTACTAATTCTCAAATACCCTAGTGAAATAGGGATGCATTGCTTTTCCTTTTCTGTCAGAGAACACTGATATCAGCTTCCAATTCAGCCAAGTATTTAGGCACATGCTTACCTTCAGGCACATAACTAACCCCAGTTTTTAAACAGAACTACAAATATCTTTCTGATTTAAACTAAAGACGCTGAATATCCAGGCTCAACAGTAAAATACCAGAATAGACAACATCTTTCTTAAGTTCCATCCTGATGCCTTATCTTTTCTTCTTCCCTTTCTCAAAAAAAGCTCAAGAAGAAAAAAAAAAAAGAAAAAAAGGAAAAAAACAAACAAACAGCAGAAGCCAAAGGCATTCATAAATATAACCAGGAGATCAGCAACACTGATAAACACCAAATATTGAGCTATCAAGCATTAGCAGCATGATGAAGCAACAGACTAATATGCTTTTTCTCCCATCTGATTCAATATTTCTTAAAATATATTACAGTAAACGTTATTCTGTTATTCAGTACATTCACAATGATATCTATAGTATTAAATATATATCAGAAAATGTAATTTGACCTGTGTACATGGTTCTGAATACACAATGCTTACTGTAATATTTTCCTTTTGCTCTTTTCTATTATGTACTTGGTAAATCAAAAAGAAGTTCAGTAAAGAATGGGACTGAGTAAAATGTGTTCCATATAATTATTATGTAAAGAGAAAGAGGGAAAGATGGAAAGAGGGAAAGAAAGAGGGAAAGATGGAAAGAAAGAAAGATGGAAAGAAAGAAAGAAAGAAAGAAAGAAAGATGGAAAGAAAGAAAGAAAGAAAGATGGAAAGAAAGAAAGAAAGATGGAAAGAAAGAAAGAAAGAAAGATGGAAAGAAAGAAGGAAAGAAAGAAAGAAAGAAAGAAAGAAAGAAAGAAAGAAAGAAAGAAAGAAAGAAAGAAAGAAAGAAAGAAAGAGGGAAAGAAAGAAAGAAAGAAAGAGGGAAAGAAAGAAAGAAAGAGGGAAAGAAAGAAAGAAAGAGGGAAAGAAAGAAAGAAAGAGGGAAAGAAAGAAAGAAAGAGGGAAAGAAAGAAAGAAAGAAAGAAAGAAAGAAAGAAAGAAAGAAAGAAAGAAAGAAAGAAAGAAAGAAAGAAAGAAAGAAAGAAAGAAAGAAAGAAAGAAAGAGAAAGAAAGAAAGAAAGAGAAAGAAAGAAAAAAAGAAAGAAAGAAAGAAAGAAAGAAAGAAAGAAAGAAAGAAAGAAAGAAAGAAAGAAAGAAAGAAAGAAAGAGAAAGAAAGAAAAAAAGAAAGAAAGAAAGAAAGAAAGAAAGAAAGAAAGAAAGAAAGAAAGAAAGAAAGAAAGAAAGAAAGAAAGAAAGAAAGAAAGAAAGAAAGAAAGAAAGAAAGAAAGAAAGAAAGAAGGAAAGAAGGAAAGAAAGATGGAAAGAAAGAAAGAAAGAAAGAAAGAGGGAAAGAAAGAAAGAAAGAAAGAGGGAAAGAAAGAAAGAAAGAGGGAAAGAAAGAAAGAAAGAGGGAAAGAAAGAAAGAAAGAGGGAAAGAAAGAAAGAAAGAGGGAAAGAAAGAAAGAAAGAGGGAAAGAAAGAAAGAAAGAGGGAAAGAAAGAAAGAAAGAAAGAAAGAAAGAAAGAAAGAAAGAAAGAGAAAGAAAGAAAAAAGAAAGAAAGAAAGAAAGAAAGAAAGAAAGAAAGAAAGAAAGAAAGAAAGAAAGAAAGAAAGAAAGAAAGAAGGAAAGAAGGAAAGAAAGATGGAAAGAAAGAAAGAAAGAAAGAAAGAAGGAAAGAAAGAAAGAAAGAAAGAAAGAAAGATGGAAAGAAAGAAAGAAAGAAAGATGGAAAGAAAGAAAGAAAGATGGAAAGAAAGAAAGAAAGAAAGATGGAAAGAAAGAAGGAAAGAAAGAAAGAAAGAAAGAAAGAAAGAAAGAAAGAAAGAAAGAAAGAAAGAAAGAAAGAGGGAAAGAAAGAAAGAAAGAAAGAGGGAAAGAAAGAAAGAAAGAGGGAAAGAAAGAAAGAAAGAGGGAAAGAAAGAAAGAAAGAGGGAAAGAAAGAAAGAAAGAGGGAAAGAAAGAAAGAAAGAAAGAAAGAAAGAAAGAAAGAAAGAAAGAAAGAAAGAAAGAAAGAAAGAAAGAAAGAAAGAAAGAAAGAAAGAAAGAAAGAAAGAAAGAAAGAAAGAAGGAAAGAAGGAAAGAAAGATGGAAAGAAAGAAAGAAAGAAAGAAAGAAGGAAAGAAAGAAAGAAAGAAAGAAAGAAAGATGGAAAGAAAGAAAGAAAGAAAGATGGAAAGAAAGAAAGAAAGATGGAAAGAAAGAAAGAAAGAAAGATGGAAAGAAAGAAGGAAAGAAAGAAAGAAAGAAAGAAAGAAAGAAAGAAAGAAAGAAAGAAAGAAAGAAAGAAAGAAAGAGGGAAAGAAAGAAAGAAAGAAAGAGGGAAAGAAAGAAAGAAAGAGGGAAAGAAAGAAAGAAAGAGGGAAAGAAAGAAAGAAAGAGGGAAAGAAAGAAAGAAAGAGGGAAAGAAAGAAAGAAAGAAAGAAAGAAAGAAAGAAAGAAAGAAAGAAAGAAAGAAAGAAAGAAAGAAAGAAAGAAAGAAAGAAAGAAAGAAAGAAAGAAAGAAAGAAAGAGAAAGAAAGAAAAAAAGAAAGAAAGAAAGAAAGAAAGAAAGAAAGAAAGAAAGAAAGAAAGAAAGAAAGAAAGAAAGAAAGAAAGAAAGAAAGAAGGAAAGAAGGAAAGAAAGATGGAAAGAAAGAAAGAAAGAAAGAAAGAAGGAAAGAAAGAAAGAAAGAAAGAAAGAAAGAAAGAAAGAAAGAAAGAAAGAAAGAAAGAAAGAAAGAAAGAAAGAAAGAAAGAAAGAAAGAAAGAAAGAAAGAAAGAAAGAAAGAAAGAAAGAAAGAAAGAAAGAAAGAAAGAAAGAAAGAAAGAAAGAAAGAAAGAGAAAAAAATATTTAAAAAACTGAACAATTGTAAATTTAAAATGCTGGAATTCAGCAACCATCTGTTAGCCTTAAAGGCAGCTTTCATTAAGGCCATCACCTCTTCACAAGTCGCAACAGGGAGCTATCATTAACATTAGCTGTGATTAATGAGGATGTTGCCAATTGCAATTATTCCACTCTAAAGCTTAGAAATATTCTGGCTACCACCATCTAACTACCACCCTCATTCTCTCAGTCGCCTCATTAAAAAAATCCCTGTTGCAGTTTACTTCAGATTATAATACAACCCTAGCAAGTCATGGAGGTTCCTTGGCTGCAGACTCAGGCTGGTACCTTCGGGCTGTCTCTGGAAAGTGCTAAGATATAATCACTGAAATATGAGCCTGAATCCACTGTACCACTAAAGTTTTTGTAAATTAAGGTAAAAGGTGAAGAAATCTTTATCTCCTCCACTTGTAAACTGACAGATTGTGGATTTGGTTCAGTTCAGCATTAAAACAATTATTTTTCCTGTACTATATTCCTGTGCTTGTAAACTTCATACACAGGAAAGAAAAATTATCTGAATTGATAGGCCAAATTCTGTCACCAGGTAGAGAAGCCGAAGTGCTCGTCTAAGCTTTAATACCGTAAATCTAATCAGTATGTTCCAGTATAGCATTGTTAATTCTATTGTTTTTAAGTGCAAAGACTTTGAGAACCTACTTTTCTCTAATCTCTTAAACCAGAAATTCTTTTCGTTTGTTTGTTTACTGGGCATATAAAATGGACATGAGAGAAGAATGCTGAAATCTTAATCAATGCACAATGATGTGCAGTATTTATCTGCATACCAGCAAGCCCTAGCTAGATACTGCTCAGTGCAGGAATATGCACAGCAGGTATGTTGTGCTGGGAAAAACTGATTTACGATAATGAAAAAATAAACCGAAAAGCAATAACTATCTAATTTTAAAAGCAATAATTATTATTAGTGTTTTCCTTTCTCTTTTTCACAGTATGGCACAGAAAAAAAAGTTAAATGATGTGATGCTTAATGTCCAGGTCCTTTAGATGGATTCAAATGGTCACAACTGTCATTTCTTTTTGGTTCTTCCACCCAGAAGCTCTCTTCTGTTAAGCAGGAAAATTACATAACAGTTCAAGCAGAAGTACATAAAACAGTTGATAGGTTTCTTTTCTTAAAAACTGTTTCTAGTGGAGCAGTATGACACTTTTGGTTTTACCAGAATATACTGCATTGTATTTCCAGTCTATGGCCTACCCCGGCATTTGGGCTCCTTCAGATATTTGTGTGGCACCACAATAAAACAACAGAACACTGGAATCACTTTAACTGCATATTAGGTAAAGGAAGAAAGCTTTGTTTGATGAAGAATTAACAGAAAAACGGAATACTTTAGAAGAGGGTGTACAGACAGACAAAAAGGAACTGAAGGCCTCAACAAAAACAAAGGGAATTAAAATATGAGACATGGAGCTAATGCATTCATAAAAGCAAAAGCCCTTCTGTTGCTTTGAACTGTATATTAATATGACTGGGATCTTGTAAGACTTCAGCACATTGAAATAAATGACTGGTGCTGCAAAAGTGAAAAATGCGGTGAACAGTGTGCATTTAATGTGTTATAATGGGCTGTTTTGGGGTAGTCAAATATTTCTGCAAATGTAAAAAATTAACTGTAAAGGTATATTTGCTTAGGTAGTTCTGCTCTCAATCTTTCTAAATTTAAATCTATGGCAACACTGCTAAAAGCAGTCTTTTATTTCCTGTTATTGTTAGTATAAAACAATTAAAAAAATCTTCAAAGAGTATTACAGCTAAAGCTTAACCTCACAAAGAAACTCATTTAAATCCATGGTGCTCCCCTGATGAAGGACATTTTAGTTACATTTATGCTTGTTCCTTTCTCTTATGGTTGCAACTTTCTTGGGTTCCCTGGAAAGCCCTTTGCCAATTGTAAAGGATTTGATGATGTATCCCACCTAATAACAGACCTACTGCTGAGTAACACCACACAGAAAATCTATAAGTAGACTGATCATTAGTCCACCTAGCGTGCTTCTGCTTACTCTGGGCTGTTGGTTAGCTTAACTAATCCCAGGAAAAAAAATTGTGTAAATTTATTCAAAGAATCACAGAAATTTCTAAACAGGCACTGTGAAATCATGGTTATCTATAAAGACTGTATTCCAAATTTAATTTACCATTTTTTCTCTCATTTGTGTTCTTTATTTTCTTTACGTAAAACAACTAAGCTAGGCTGGGTGGTCACATAAACTAATATAAGCCTTTCAATGAACCCTACTGTTATTAAAGTAGGAAAAAATCACATTCATATTGCTAGAGATGTTACATGTAGGAATTCTTTTTAAGACCATTTTAGAAATTAGAACATCCTAATGAGAAATTAATTCTTCACTTTACAGAGTTTACTTTAGAATCTTTTGTGTTAGTGCAAACAGGATCCATCTCACCACAGTATTTTTGAAAAGATATTGGTATACTATTCAGCTAAAAATACTTAATATTGAGCAGAAATTTCCCTCTCTAAAATCTAAACTGTGTTTCAGATTGAAATAATAAAGAATTTTTTATTCTTCTTTGCCAGCAGCTGGACGTACTACCAAAAGTCAATCATTGCAACTTTTCTGAAGGTTTTTTATTTGGAAGACAAATTGACTGCTTCCTAACTATTCATCTTACACAGTCCCCATTTCTGTTGTTCTGAAATCTTCACAAATACTGAAAAATAGACATAGCAATTGCTATATTTCCCTTGCTTCTTTCCGTACATTAGGAGAAGATAGTTCAATTAGTTTCTAGATTCATTTGAATTAGTGTGAGAAAAAGAAATGGAAAACAATTTAGTGGAAGTGTTGACCTAAGAAATTTTTGTTTTAAAAACACTCAGTTTCTAAGAAGGGATGTGCTATACTTTGGATCCATACAAATAAGTCTTTAGGTCACTTAATACTTGGACTTGACAGCCAATCTCTGACCTCTGGGAGCACAGATTCTTCATGAATCACAAAAAAAAACTGGCACACCAAGAACTGCTAAAGGGAAAAGATGACAGTATTCAAGGCTGAAGTAATGTCTGTGGTCTCATGAATCAAAATGTCTTTCATTGAAACTACTCTGTCAAGCCCAATATAAAGACTGACTTAATTCCTTTTGACTTGACTGTTTTCAACTTCATCAAGAAATATTTTCAACCTATCTAGCAAGTCAAAGTTGAGCTACATCTGCTTCCAAGATCTTGTCAGTTACAGACACATAGAGTCCTTCACAACAAACAGGAAGATTTTTGTCATCTGCATGATACTGGATGCATATATTTGTCAATTGGTGACTAAGCAAAATCTGGTGATTGCTAATAAACTTCTCAAGAGTGTCTACTGGAACTGTAGCATCCTGTGAAACATCTGTGAGTTACCAAATCACCAATGTTCTCTTAAATACAATACAATACATGGAACAAGTAATATAGAACATTTTACTTAAAGTTAAAAAGTGATCAAAAAATTATTTTAAAGTTTCTAGGAAATTGAACAGAGTACGAGTGATCACTCATGTGATCCCTCTTATGAGAGGGAGGGGTGATAAACTTTCCAGAACTGGTAAGGTACTGTATGTGGTAAATATATTCAGAATTATTGTGTAGTTGTGTATTGAAATTATGCTGCTGTGTAAGAGTTGGAAGGATAAACTACACCATGAGATTCACCATGCAAATTTCAAGCATACTTGAATAGCGAACTCAAGGTATATGTAGTATGTTTACACATATGAGACCTCACTCTTGTTACGAAAAGTGGTATTAAAAAAATTTCTTGTGTAAAGATTCCTTAATGAGCTTATTAGAGACTTATTGCTACTAGAGACTTCAAACGTGACTATATTCAGAGAAAAGTCAACGTAAAAAAGCAGAGTACCTGCTTGATGTGTTCAAAGAGACCTGTGGTTCCATAGCTGGATGGATTGCAGCTGTAATTTCCCACCTCCAGGAGACCCAAATGTTAAACTGTTTTTAGTGGGTAATGAAAGTGAAGAAAACTGTTCTATGCATGCTAGCAGGAAGAGGGTAGAAAGGCAAAGATCCAAACAGATATTAAGAGCAGAAAGAGTGGCACAGATAACTTGGAAGTGTACATGCACACAAACATATACATACATACACTGTGAAGAAACTTGTATTTAGGTATGTTTAACTATGAAAATTATCTGAATGATTTTATCATGGTTTTATGATTTTTGTTATTGGTATTCCACATCATAACATCATGTAGTGCATTGGGAGTAAAAGAGTTAATGCTTGAGCTCCGTGGATCATCAATAGCTCCTGTCTCAGAAGATGAACTACACATCCCAGGGGACTTTGTGTTGCTTTGCATGTTTATGTGTTTCCGCTTAGAGGGAAAGATAAAAACTGCATGTCACGAGACACAGGCTCTTTTCCCTTTTGGACTGGCCCAGCGGTGCACTAGCTTTCTCAACTTCAGCATTTAGCATAAGGTTTACTGGATGCTCTCTCCTCTCATTTTGTTTGATTTATTAGCTTCAATTCCAATTATATTGCATTATATTATTTTGCATTCAGATATCTTATTTAGTAAACTAGCTTTCCTCCTCAGATCACTGCTGCTGTTTTGTTTTTAGGCCCTGCTCCTTTTCCCTTTTTCCCTTTCCCTTTCCCTGGAGCATGGGTCCATGGGTCCCCTGCCCCAACCATCATGGAACTGGGACGAACCAGCCCATAAACCATTAACAGGTTTCAAATTTGAAAGATCTGCCTCTTGTCTTTACAGAAAGAAAAAAATTGCCAAAAACCTTCTGTGATAAATGTTACTAAATTTTTCTTATTGATCAAATTCAGTATGTAAAACTGCCACCAGTCCCTACAGCATTTTCCTAGTGACTATCACTTTTAGACAAAATACATCCCACTTTTTTTCCTATACCCTAAGTAACTGTCTTCACTAAAGAATATGCACACACCTAATTGACACAGCTCCAGGCTGACAGAAATGGGGTGGAAGGAAAACAGCAAAGCATGTAGCTTATGCAGTTAAAGACTGATAAAATCCTGAAACCATGCTTCAACTGACTACATAAACAGACTAGGAAAAACGTTAATGGTTTAAAACCAGACAGCAACCCAGAAAATGAACACAGCATATCGTGCAGTCCTAAGTAGCTCCATAAAACAGTGTGACACTTCCAAAGAACACATTTAGTCCAATAGGGCTGTCACCATTGAGCTCTTTGTGAATGAGATAGAGCACCACTTAACAACATAGCTTCTACTTACTACTGTCACCCGTAGTGAACTGCGGATCTTACTAACCTTAATAAATCTAACTAAAGTCTTAAAAGCAAATGCATTTGTCCAATTATTAACATAGGTGCATGCTTAATGACTTGCAAAGCTAATCATGTATGAAACAAGCAGACAATGTGCATAAGTGAACAGGAATGCATAAGCACAAAGGAAAGTGACAATCAAAGGACAAATACATGTTTATAACGACACATTGCAAAGAAAGAGGCTGTGCTGATGGCATGTCTAATTTCATTTTGGGCTAAAACAGAAGATATGGCTCCTGAAAGCATTTTTAAAAGTATATTTTTGAGGGTTTATCTGACTTTACTCTGAATCATTTCTAGGGATAGCAAGTTCCATTTCACAGTCCTCTTTGAATCCCAAGATGTACACACTCCTGACAAATCAAAAGGACATGTGTTACTCTGCAGGTGTTTCTTCAGTTGGATAATTGTTCATATCTGCTCCAACATTCAGTGCTCTGCATAGAAATCTGGCATTCAGGATATGGGAGATGATTTTGAGCAGTTAGAAAATGCAAGGCTTGCAAATCATTGATGAGTTTCTGCAAACTTTCTGAAGTTGTTACAAGAAGACTCATCTAGTATCTTCTTCTAAGTAGGTTTCCCAGCATGAAATCTGAATGGCATAATTTTCTGCTTAGAATAGCCTCAAGTATACAAGAATCCTCTTGTACACTGAGTAGATGAAGACAGCACAAGAACATCAATTTTCTTTCATTCATGAGTATTTAACGATAAATAATTTAAGAATCCTTTCAATGGCATTGGAGCAGAGCTTTTCCTGTTGGAAATACCTCCACAGTGCACAGACTGTTGTGTTGTTCAAGTACCTGAGAAGACAAGAGAATACAGAAGTAGTGGGGAAATGACTCATGGAACACCTCCCAGCTTAAGCAGCTAGACATGGTACAAGTATTTTTACGCTGACATCATGAAATATAATTTTTTCAGTTTCCCATTAGTAAATGATATATTATGCATTTTGTACTTATCTTTGGTTCTACTGAATCAAGAAACTAGTTTGTTACTTCCTTGCCTCGTTCACAAAATGCTCATTTCTTGAGTTTTAGTTTTGTGTGAATATCTACAACGAAAAGGTCACATTCCATATGCTTCAGTGATCCATGAAAGATATAAACACTTGCCAGTGTTTTCTTCTGATGACACTCACACTTATTCAGATGTTCTCAAACATCAGGCAGCAAGCAAAGACTGACTTTAGTATTACTCTGAAATGTGCAACTTATATTAAGTATGTGCCTTTGTGACAAAGGCTAAATTGCTGAATTAGGCAAAGTATTACCAGTAGGACAAGGAAAATGATCCTTTCCCTCAGTGCAGCATTGGTGAAGCCACATCTGGTGCACTGGACTCCACAGTACAAGAGAGATGGGCATAGAGCCCAGTAAAAAACTAGGCAGATGATGGAGCACCTCTCCTATGAGGAAGGAGTGAAAGAACTGCAATTGCTCACCCAGAGAGAAGGATCCAGTGGATCTTTTTAATATCTGTAAATAGGTGAAGGGATGGTGCAAAGAAGATGCATCCAGATTCTTTTCAGTTATGCCCAGTGGCAGGACAAGAGGCAATGGGAAGAAACTGGAAAACAACAGATTCCATCTAAACATCAGAAATCACTTCTTAACTGTGCAGGTGACTGAGCACTGGCATGGGTTGCTCAGAGACCCTGTGGAGTCTCTCTCCTTGGAGATCTTCAAAGGCATGTTTTAAAGCAATCTGTTATACATAGCCCTTCTTGAGCAGGGGGCTCGACCTCCAGAGGTCTCTTCAAACCAAAACCATTCTATGATTTAGTGAAGGAGATGTTATAGAGACCTCAAAATAAGTTCATAGAAATATTTCTTGTGAGTTCACTGAACAACATTTGAGTAGTAAAGACGGCTCATCATGACTTATCTGAACTATGGAAAGCTTGGCTGTTCAGAAAAGGTAAGTTTACATTAAGTACACTGGGGTGCATGAGCCAGTAAAAAGTACACTATTCTATCTTTTTTTTATGCGTAGTAAATTCTGTCATGGCTTAGAAACTCTCAGGAGCTGATAAGAGTAATCAAAATATATCCCAGAGGATTCATACATTTTCCTGAAGTGGTTTTCCTAAAATATTGAAGAAGTATTTGAGAAGCTTACAGAATCACAGAAAAGCAGCAAGAGGATTTCAGCCACTAATAGATCTGGCAACATGGAATTAATATGAACACTATCATTTTACCTCCCTCAATACTATACAAAAAATATTAAGGACACCATAGTTATTAACCAATCAGAATTTCCATTACAAACCAGCATTTTCATTAGTGATATCAAACACACTCTTTTTCCGAGCCTTAAACATCTCATCTGTCAAAATTTCATTAAATCACCTGTCTTTAAAGAAAAAAAAAATAGACACTTCATAGCAATTAAAGTTCCTTTTAAGTCTCAAATGCCTTTTTATTTTTGAGGAAATATTTTACCCAGAATAAACAAGAAAGGGGATTAAAAAACATTTAATATATATCAAAAGCATGGTATAGTAATACTTCTAAGTCTGAGGCCATTTCTCCCAACTAGTTGATGAATATGCTTTAGTCTTCACTTGAAGTTTTAAAAGCATCCTTAAGTTCCTCGGCTAACCCTAGGTTGTGGGAATACAAAAAGTATATTTAGAGCTGCAGCTGTGGAACAGGATAAACAGCATGAGAAAGGAAGGCTGATAACTAAGGACACTTCCAGAAGAAGAGGAAAACAAGTTCAAGTAAGCTGCACGATAGCAGACCCCAACTGGAGGAAGAGTGCGTGGTTTGGGAAGATTCACAGCCCTGATTGGATAATTGCCTGTACGCACAGTTAAGGACTGTTTGGGGAAGTTATACTGTTGATATGTAAAGGCGGGTGGGAAAGTTACAGAGAACTTGTGAAAGTATATAGGGGATGTTAAGACCTGTAATAAACAATCTGGATCATTCACATCTGAGTCCGTGCCCGAGATGCTGCACTAGGTTATAATAATCCAATAGCTAAAATATAATCCCTGGGGAAAAGATGCATTTTCTAAAATATACAATCAGAAATCATGGAGCTTGAATTAATTCAAAGGATCAAAAATGGTGATGGTTATCCAAAATTCATACAAGCATCAACATAAAAAAAATTCCTTTAGAAAAGACAGATAAAATATGCCAGATTTGGTCCATAGATACTTTTAATATATGTATAAACCTCTGTAGGTACATATTTACACAAATGATGATTGCTGTGTAGAGATGGAGTCAGGAAGGACAAGGCCTAACTGGAATTGGAATTGACAAGGGATGCAAAGAAAGATAAGAAAGGCTTCTATAGGTATATCAACCAGAAAAAAGGAAAGTCCAGGAGAGCATACCCTCCCTAGTGAGCAACAAAAGCAGGCTAGTAACTACAGACAAGGAGACAGCTCAACAAATTATCCTGGGGTGCATTAAAAAGAGCGTGGTCAAGGGAGGTGACCGTCCCCCTCTTCTCTACCTCACCTGGAGTACTGTGTCCAGTTCTGAGCTCCTTGGTACAAAAAAGACCAGGATCTCCTTGAAAGAGTCCAGCAGAGGGCAACAAAGATGACAAAGGGCATAGAACACCTCCCTTATGAGGAGAGGCTGAGAGTCCTGGGTCTGTTCAGCCTTGAAAAAAAAGACTCAGAGGGGTCCTGATCCACATCTACAAACATCTAAGGAGCAGGAGGCAAAGGAATGAGGCTGAACTCTTCTCAGCAGTGTGTGGTGATAGGATGAGAGGAAATGGCCACAAACTGATGCATAGGGAGTTCCGCACAAATGTGTGTGGGAACTTCTTCACAGTGCAGTGACGGAGCACTGGCACAGGCTGCACAGAGAGGTGGTGGAGTCTCCTTCTCTGGAGACGTTCAAGACCCACCTGGACACCTACCTGTGTAACCTGGGCTAGGGAGCTGCTTTAGAAGGGGACTTGGACTCGATGATCTCTAGAGGTCCCTTTAACAATTCTGTGATTCTGTGAATCAGTTCAGTGAATTGGCTGATGTAGTTGCCAAACCACTCTTGATGACATTTGAAAAGTTGTGGTGGTTTTTCACTCTTTACAGTGAGAGTGACAGAGCACTGGAACAGGTTGCCCAGAGGGGCTGTAGACTTTCCTTCTATGGAGATATTTCTATGGAGATATTTGAGACACATCTGAACCCCTACTTTTGCGACCTATTGTAGGGAACCTGCTTTAGCAAGGGGGTTGAACTTGATAATCTCTTCAGGTCCACTTCAACCTCTGCAACTCTGTGATTAGTCTGCCTCACTTCTGTGCCAGGGAAGATCATGGAGCAGCTCCTCCTGGAAGTTCTGCTAAGGCACGTGGAAGAGAGGGAAATGATATGGGATAACCAGCACAGCTTCAGGTCAGGTCCTGCCTGACCAACCTTGTTGCTTTTTATGCTGGTGTAACTGTGTCAAAAGATAAGGGAAGAGCCACTGATGTCATCTATCAGGACTTCATAAGGCATTTGACACAGTACTCCATAACATTCTTCTCTCTAAATTTGAAAGATATGGATTTGATGGGTGGACTGTTCAATAGATAAGGAACTGCTTATGAGATTGTACCCAGAGAATGGTCAATGGTCCAGATGAAGATTAGTGACAAGTGATTCCCCTCAGCAAGTCTGTGGATGACACCAAGCTGTGTGGTGTGGCTGACACTCCCAAGGGAAAGTCTCCAGAGAGACTCAGTCAGGCTTGAGCAGTGGGCCCAGGTGAACCTCATGAGGTTCACCAAAGTCAAGTGCAAGGTGTTGCACCACCACCATCAGTACAAGCTGGAGAATGTCAGGATACAGCACAGTCCTGTCTAAAAGAACACCTCCCTTATGAGAACAGGCTGAGAGAGCTGGGGCTGTTCAGCCTGGAGAAGAGAAGGCTCTGGGCAGATGGCCTTTCAGTATTGAAAGGGAGCTATAAGAAACAAAAGGACGTACTTTAGCAAAGTCTGCTGTGATAGGACAAGGGGAAATGGTATCAAACTGAAGGAAGGGAGATTTAGATTGGATATAAGGTAGAAATCTACAAGCAGGGTGGTGAGGCACTGGCACAGGCTGACCAGAGAGGTGGTGGATGACCTATTTTTGGAGACAAAACAGATCTGGTTGGACCAGACTCTGAGCACTCTGATCAAACTGTAGGTGTCCCTGTTCATTGCAAGGGAGTTGGACAAAATGGCCTTTAATGGTCTTTTCCAACTCTAAGAATTCTATGATTCTGTTATTCTATGATGAGAGTATGACCTTTTGAGTAAATAATTATAAATTCTCTGATGGGATAATCATATTTCTTGCATTCTGCATTGAATACTTCTGAAAGCAATAAATTCACTTTCTGTAAAGAGGACCACAACAGCAGCCAGGCTTTTTAACCTGTGTATTTGAATAACTCAGTATAACGTCTCTACTTGAAAATCCTTATGGAAAAAAAACTCATGCAAGCAGTGCTGTATCCAAGCCACCACAACAAAATACAGATTATTTGGGGATTCAGGTTCTCAGGAAATAAATGTAATTGCCAAAGGTTAGGATTAAAGAAATACTGTTAGAATCTTATAGTTTCAGAAAACAGATATGACACTGCACTTAAAACTTAAAGACCTTAGACTAAACACTCAGTTTGATGCACTGACATTATCTCATTGGCCTCTAATACCCCACAGTGCAGTGCTTTCACACTGTGTGTTGCCATATTGCAGCCACTGGACTGCAAGTCTCTTTATTTTAAGTATATATTTTTTTCTATAAACCTTTTAATTCAAAAAGAATATTCTACTTTCTCAGTGTTCTACTTGTCTTTCAACAGAATAGTTAAGCTTATCTTTGGAAATCCAGTTTGCTGAATAGGAAAACTAAGTTGACAGTAGTCGGTCACAAACCTAATAAGAATTTCCCAAAGAGTTCGTGAGTTATCATTCTGTTGATGCTTCTGTTTTCTTATAAACAGAAAGAAGTTTTAAGCAACTTCAACCGTTTGTAAGTTACTGTCTGCTTTATTTTAGGTCAAGTTTTGCCAACAGCTCTTCCACTGTAAAAATTTCCAATTACTGGGAAGTACATGGAGAAAAAAAAATACATAAAGAAGGTGAAAATGACAGCCCAGGACCTGAAAGCAGTTAAATGCAATAGCAAAGAACTCAGCAGTGTCCCATGGAAAGCACATGATTTAACTGCTTGACTGCCTACCTCATTACACAAAGAAATATACTTCTGCAAATTTTGCTTTCATCATGTGCTGTGTGAAACAGCAAATCCCAGAGCTTCACAAAACAGCTGTTACCATGAATTTGTCTAGTTTATACTCTTCATCTTCCTCTGTACTGTTATTCCTCAACTTTTATTTTTCTCTATCATCTTAATCGGGTTTCAGCAAAACAGGCATGATTGAATCTGTTTTCTGTCCTTTTCCATTACATATTTATGTATGTATGCTCTGGGGCTACAGAAGATGCTGAAAGATTTTGCACACCACTGTTTCAAGATAGTACTAGTATAAACAGCAGTGATATAGCAAAGTATCTTCCCACAGGCACTAATTAAAAAGCAATAAGATCACTTGAGAAGTGTTTTCTTCTGTTTCTTTCCTTCTGCGCTCAGTGCACTGAGGTATTTCTCCATTCCTCCCTGATTACCGCTACACATTAAAACCAAAGACAGTATAAAGATTGGAGAGATAAATTTTCAGTACAACCCAGAAAATAAATCTTTCTTGTTGCTCTCCTGTACAATTAGTCATAGCTAAGACATTCTGACCTTTTTTTTTTCTTTTTTTTTTTTTTTTTTTTTTTTCAGAAATCTGGCTATGTAAGGGCTCATTTTTGATAAAAATAAGGTTTCTGAAATCGTATCAGTTACTTAACTGCCAGTTTGTGATGAAATATATCTATTTTGGCTGTTTAAATTATTAAACATTCGTATCAGAGATCAGTATTATAATGTAGATAAATTATGTATTTGTATATGTACAGACAAGGTTTGCCAGGTTATAATCTGACAACAGAGCAAAAGCAAAATCAGTGCAAGTAAATTGAGATGGTTTACTTTACCCATGAATAGGATGCAGACAGCAGACAAAGAACAGAATAGTTCTTTGTCTCTTTAGTTCTCTGTTCAAAGAACAGAACAAGTGAGATATCAGAAGCCACAGTATTATTTTTAATAATGAAATGGGGAAAAAGAGAGAAGAGGAAATTTTATTTTTCGTTAGTCCTATCAATAGTTAGCTCTTTGCTTCCTGCCTCCTATTGTCTCCTATTGTCTCCTTGCCTATATACCTTGCCAACAAGTAAAGATATTAAATACAGAAACTACAGTTCTGAGATCAATTCCTCAGTGCCTAATACAGGAGGAACACAGGAATACAGGCTCCTCACTGAGGAGCCAAGGAACTGCTCCTGGCCTTTCCTTTGAAAGATATGGGTGAACAGTCTAAGCTTAAGGCCCGAGCCATATTTTGTAACTCTACTTTCTATACAACAGAAGTCTCCTTGGTCTCCAACTCTAAGAGATAATATAACTAAATTCAAGAAGTGGATTTAATTAATTGATTAACTTTTAGATGAGACTTTAAAGAGGAAATAAATGTCTGCTCATCATGTGTAATGACATGCTGAAGATCCTATTCTGTTCTTCATAAAAAAAGGCTTTATTTCTGAAGCAGGCCTGAGGACTTAGGAATGTCAGACCTTTAAAAGAACTACATTAGGTATTAGTGGAAGTATAGACAGAGCAAGATGGAACTCAAGAGGATACAAGCATACTGTAAAAGTAGGGTCAGATGGTCTCTTTAGAGTTTCTGACCTACATATAGAGACTATGCTAGGAAGTTTAAAGCCCACTCTGGGATACCTACCCTATATTGCCATCAGTGGTGAAGAGTTATATGGAGTTTGGTTAAGACTTCTATCTCTTATCCCACCATGAATTTCAAAGATTAACATCTATGTCTTTCTCTCTGTGTGTGTGCTTACATGCACGTACAAACATCCACAGCATAAAATATTTTCTTTTCCTTTAGAAAGAAAAATACTGCACAAATGTAAAGATAGAGTAAATTAATTATCAAGTATTTCACTGCTATTTGACAGAGAAAAATGTCTCATTAAATAAATGTCTGTTGTTAGCTGGGATGGAGATAAGTTTCTTCCGAGTACTGCCATGGTGCTGTTTTGTGGATTTAAGAATATAAATCACATTGATTACAAACCATGTTTTAGTTGTTGAAGAGCGATGCTTACACTGAGTCAGGGACATTTCAGCTTCCCATACTGCTCTGCCAGTGAGGAAGCTAGGGTGCCCAAAGAGTTGGGAGGGGACAGAAGCAGAAGAAGGGACCCAAAATGGCCAGAGGGATTTCCCATACAATGTTGGCCTCATACTAAGCAATAAAACTTGGGGGACAAGCCCAGGGGGCTGCTGAAGCTCAGGGGGTGGCTAAGCATTAGTCAGTAGGTAGTAAGCAATTGTATAGTACATCACTTGTTTTGCATATTCTGTTTTTTTTTTTTTTTTTTTTTTTTGTATTAATATTATTTATTCCTTCCTATTCTGCCCTATTGTAATTTCAACCCATGAGTTTTACTTTTTTTTTTTCCAGTTCTCTCTGCCATCCCACTGGTAGCTCATCTGTTGAGGGAAACCATATGTTCTGCAAGTGATACACTTGGTCCTGGAAGGGGAGGAAGATGACAATTACAATATCCTCAGCAGATACATATTACAGTGGGATTTACAATGTCTTTATAAAGTGTTTTACAGCTGACTGTTGAGCACTGAGGCTGAAGACAATGCTAGCATGAGTCACTGAGGTTAGGATGCACTACAACCACTGTTGTGGGACCAAGTTCTGCTCTGCTCTCTAATCCACATGGAACATTTTATTGGCAAAGAAAAGGCTAGAAAATTAAAATAAATTCCCAAGTCCAAGTATGGACAGGTGGTAACTCTAAATCTAGGAAGCTAAATTACCATTTTTGTAAATCTCATGGCACAGGTAATGCCAGATTTATTTTTCTTGTAAGAGATTTTTTCAACTCCATCCTTGTTACTGGCACCTGAACTGGTAACACTTGTGTAACAAAAAGGTCAATTTAACCAAGAGTGTCTGTTCCACATAAGATTTCCATCTACAGCAGTCACAGAAGTAGTAGGCTGTAGTTTTCAGCTTTGTTTTGGTGCTGAGTAAGTGCTGCAGCAAATATTATTTTCCAATACAAATATACATCATACAATACAATAATAGGAAAGAGTTCCTTCACCCAGAACAGTTTCTGAAGGTGATAATGGGGAGAATAAAACTTCTGAAGATTAATTTTTCACAGAGGAATAATTTCCCTTTCAGTTTTATGGATGAGGATAAGATATAATTTCACTCAAGTTAACTATTACAGGTCTGAAAGTTTTACTCCGCTGTAAAATAGGCGCAAGTGAAAGAGAATAAGGCCCTCTGTTTTTCATGCTTTCAAGATATAAATATATACATTTATTCAGTTACTAAAGGTTAGAGTGGATCTACTACTGCACAATTTTTACAGTACATAGTTAATTAACCATGATAGAATACTGCATATTTATGTACACATACAAAATCTGTGTACAGAAACACTAAGATTTTCAAGCTACAAGTAGATATAAAATAATCTGATGAAAAACAGAAACCAGTGTTCTTGTTTATAAAACTACGTCCCTCCAAACAGATTGTGATTCACTCCATATCTGTTTTCCCCAGCATCACACAATGATACTGATGCCTGAGGAAGGCCCTTGGTCACAAGGATTTCCCGCAGATGCAAGTCACACTGCATGCAACTTGTTGTTTATATCATTTTACATCTCAGCAAATCAGACCATGACTGTAAAATCCTTTGTGATACAGTGCTCACTTAAATCTGATTTGCTTATCTGCTATTTGTTCAAAAGTGACTATCCTATTCTCTCCAAATACTCCAGAGCTGAAATTTTAATGTGATGAAGACATGGTGTTCTTGGTAATAAAAAATCAAGAGATCTCTTCCCACATGATGTGCACTAGAACAGAATTTTACTTGCACATTAAACTTCCTTCATGACACGTACACACAAAAAATGCAGCTCCACTTGCACTGTACCTCCATTCTCGAGTCTTTGTGAAGTTAATGCAGAAGAGTTTCTACTGACATTCACAACTTTCATCTCACACAGAGACCTATTACCAGTAAACTCATCAATATTTTAGTGGCATATCTGAAGTTTGCATAAAATTCTAGTGGACCACAGAAAAAATTATTTTTACACTTTTTATACAAATAAGAGATCTCTCATTAATAAGTGTTGCCATCTGCAGGGTTTTAGCTGTGTACAGAGTACAGATGTAAGAGAACTGGAACTAAGTAGAAAAAATCCCATAATTTCATCTTAAATTTTGGAGGCATATTTGTGAGTAGATGATCTCATTCCACTTATTTCCATGCAAAAGACAGTAGTCAAATACCAATAAACTTCAGATTCCATAATATATCAAAGCCTTTTAAAATAACACGTATAAAAAATAACATAGCAGCAAGAATGAATAAAATAAATGCTTTTCTTGTCCCTTTATATTTTGAGGATAGCTAGTTTTCTTTAATATCATTTCACTAGATTTTGTAGCCATATGGTCAAACAGAGAACACAGTGACTAAGTGATAGACATACAGCCTCAACAATCTGCATTTGAAACGGAGAAAAGGAGTAGATCCATATGTTTTTCTCCATTTTTTTTTGTCCTATACCAGTTGCTATAACACTTGCCTTTTTGGCATAAGAGACAGCATTTGGAAGAGCACTCTGTACACAGAAACAGTCAAAATTCCTGGCAGAAAGCTCACACTCTACTTATTAAAGAGATCCTGTCCCAGAAGTTAACCTACTGCCTTAACCTTTGCCAACAGCTTTTGACTTCATGAACATAGCATAACTAGAGAATATTTATGTATAATTGAAATACATAGAGACAGGTTAGTCTAATACAAATTGTTCTTTGTAAGACAGATACATGAATTTACAGTAAACAAGTGCCAAGATCATTCTATTCTAGTTCTTTGTAGGTCTAATTTCAGAAATTTCTTGCTACACACTGATAAAGTCCATAAGAATTCAGCATGGAGATTTGTGGTTGTTTTTTTTTTTTTTTCTCTTTATTTCTATCCTTATATCACTTAAAATCCTAAGAGAGTCCAGGTCCAGAGTCTGCTGTTTTCACTAATTGATACAATCTCCTTTGTTCAGTTGATATACAACTAAATACAGGCTCTATCTTTGTTTTTCTTCTTTTTTTTCTAGGTGTTAGTTGCTTTATGGCCTATAAAACTAATATAGCTTTCGCACAGAAAATCCTTTCTGCAAAGTAAAAATACCAAACAAGAGGAAAATGTTCACTCAGTATGCTCTAACAAATGAACTGGATCACTCCTAACATGCCTAATTGCTGCTGGTTTTAAAAGTTTATCATAATCAGTAATTCATTATTTGAAGGAGCATCAATAAAGAGGAGAATGCATACAGTACTCGGTTACATTTTTATTCATTTGTTTATTGCTTACAGGTCTCAAATAAGATTATTACTATAAAGGGAATAAAACCAGGCATTGATTTAGCTCACTAGCTACAGTAGCCTTCTTTTCTCTTTTTTTCTTTTTTGGGTTTGAGAAAGAAGCCCCCAATTCAATTTCTCGCTGGAATAGGTTTTTCACAAAAAATGGATAATCCTTCATTTACTGTTTACACACTTGGTTACCTCTTAGCATTCTTCCCTGCCATATCAAGTTCTAAAATTTTATTTAAAATTGCTAGAATTCATTTAAGCATTAGCTAGTTTTATTATAGTGATGGAAGAGCTGGCATTCAACACATTCAGCATTAGCAAAGAACAGTCATGATTTTATCAGAATATAACAGGACCCATACCCAATTTTTTACCTTCATTTTCTTGTGATGTATTACTGCTCATGCAGAAACATAGCCAGTCAGCACAAAATGAGTATTTGTACTGGCAAAAACTAAATAATTTTTTTGACTGCCTCCTCTTCTCCCTCCCCTTCTCATGTAAGACAGACAAATATTCCCAGGCTCCTTACTTCATTTTTTCCAGAGTATACAGGGAAAAACAAGAGGCAGATAACTAACTATAAGGCCTCTCTGAAGTGTACAGAAAGATTTTGCTCACCACACAAACTATGGAATGCAAAAACATCAGATACATTTCAAAGCTTGCAAAAACCTCTCTTTGGGCTCTTTACAGGAAAGTGAGGCATCGGTGAAAATTTAGTGCCTTATTCTGAAGCAAGTAACTTATGTTAAGCTGAGCTGACTTTTTTTTTTTTTTTTTCAACACAAGGAGTATGAATGGATACATGGACATGCAGAACACAGTGATTGTTGTGACTACAGCCTGAAAGCAGAATTAAAAATCAGGAAGTCTAGAACGTGGGGAAGTACAGACAAAATAACACACATGCACAAAAGAAGATCATAACAGCATTTGTAGATCAAATGTAAGTCCAAATAATACTCCTCGTCTCCTAGCTCATCTTTTATGACACTGTACACACCTACCTCAACTTTGTCTGCTCTAGTATCACCAGTAGCAGATGCAGCAACAAGGAAAGTTAGTTTTTGTATCAGGTAGTGGTGTGTGTAACCCAGCTTAGGAACCACTGATCTGTATTTTTAGGTAGTGGTAAAAATAAGAAGGCAAAGTCTCAAGAAGGTACTGACTGTAGCTGTGGTCCCTAAAATCCATAAATTTTCATCAGTGTCAGGAATTTCAAGACGTGGTGGTAACTGTCATAGTTACAGTCAGAGTCCTCATCTTTGTCCCTCAGCAGTAAACTTAAATGTCAGTAGATACAAACAAAATAAGGCTACGATTCAGGTATTCAGCACTCTTAGGTGAACAGTTTTCAGAGTAAAAAAAAAAAAAGTACAGTTTGTTCTCTGATTGTCTTAACAATACAAAACCTGAAATTTTAGTTAAATGAAAGTGTTTCCACAGACACATTTCTTATTTTTCCCAAATCTAATGCTATCAGTTCAATTATCAAATCCAATACAGGCCACTACTTTTTGCCTGAAACATTTTCATGAATTTGCTCTCTGCGTCCATACCCAAAATTTGGTCTGTGTTGAGAACAACAGTCCTATTACATATTTAAGAAAAAAAGATTGCTCATTCCAGGACAGATATTTCTCATGCTTAACTGATGAATTTTGAATGGTTAGGAGTTAGTTGCACCTGCTCTAAATAGTAAATCACTTTGTCTGTAAAAAGGCAAAAATCTTTCAGCTATTTTGACTTGTCCGAAACCTCTATATGAACCACCTTGACAAAAGCATGTTATTTTACTTAAATTGAGACTCATCATTAGAGTGCTAGAATATCTCTTCACAAGTCTTTTCCATAATACATTTCAGACCCCACAATTTTATTTCTGCTTTTAACAAAAGCAATCAAGCTATTAAGACTTAGGCAATAGTAAATCTCTGCTCAGATCAGGTTCTCAAAATGAAATCCAGAAGTTACAGATTATCTTACATCTATCATTGTTTATTTAAAAAACAGAAAGAAAAAAAAATAACCTCCTATTATAATTAAGTTCTTAGTATCAAAACATTTGCAATAGCTCTATCAAAAACAATCAAACAACAACAACAAAAAACCACAACACCACTTTATAACCAAGATATACCACTGAACTCAAAGGGCCTTTTTTTCCACAAAAGAAGCAAGCTTTAAGCATATGGCAATTACTACAGGGAAGCAAGCATGTCCTGTTTTGTCCAGCTGCTTATAGTGGAAAAATGTAAATGAATTCTAACAATTTGTCTGTGGTTTACTGGCTGGTCAACACCATACATCTATAAGAACTCATTTAACACACAAGGAAAACTTCCATGAGAAGAAGGGAAAAATCTTCCTTGCATTGCATATCAGTACAGTTTAATCAAAATAACTTTGATGGTTGGCAGTGGTTGCATGTTGTCAAAGATATTTTACAATAATAACGCTCTGAGGAAAGGCTCAATTTAAATAAATTGAATAACTTTAGATTATGTCCCTATCCAATCAAGTATAATTAATAGGACTTCAAATTAGATGATTTGTTACACAACTGTAAGATTTTATTTAGATTATTTTTAAGTACCTTAAAACTTTTTTAACTAATTCAGTTCAAAATGAAGTGAAACAAACAAAACTTTCTGACATAAGGCAGGAATGTAAACATTTTGAAGTTTTCTTTCCACACTGAGGATTGAGTATGAATCTTGAATAGAGATTTGTTTATAGTTCATTTAGAGGTAAACCATTACTTTAATGTGGTTTTCATTAATCATCCTAATTATTAATAATTAATATCAAAATATAATTAATCACCATAATTTAAAAATTACAGCAGCTTTTAAAGGAGATGAAGGCACACATTTAAGAAAACATTTTGGCATTTGCTACTTCAGTTACTCCAGTATCTTAAGAAAATATCGTTATTTTTACTCTGTGAGCCAGTTGGTGATTCAGATGCTCTATCATCCTAAAAATTAGGATAAATTACTGATCCTTTAGACTTGTTTAATATTCATAGTTAAGAAAAATGTTGAAATAATCTGTAGAGTAAGCACAATCTCTCTGTACCCATATCTATCTAAGGAATAATACTGGGAAGACAAAAGTTTGGCTATACTTTAACAAAAAAAGCATCATTTTCCAATTACTGTTTTTGTGCTATAATAAATTCCAGTAAACCATCCACAGTGCCTTATGATCTTACTGAGTAGAGGGGAATTCGGGAGAGCCAAGAAGAATTCACCTTCACTCATAGCTTAAGTTGTCAACAGATAGATAGAACTCTAAATTCTAAAATTCTGAGATACACCCTCCAGCTGCTATTGAAAAACAGTATATCTCCTTTCAACATAAAAGGCCAAGAAACTTGAGAGAAGCTCTTTGTTCAGGAAGGAACTACAGCATGGAAAGAAGGTAGTCTTCACAAGTTGCTAAGAGGATGATGGCAGAGCTGCTACCAATCAACACGCCAAAAGATACAACCTAATGATGTGCAGACTTTTCATAGTCCTGGCCAGCTCTTCTGCTGGGCCTTTGGATGTCATACTGGCTACACAAAGAACTGGAGAGGGAAAGAGCAGCCCCTACCGCTGTTACATTTCTGCCTTCGAGAACAGGCCAAACTAAAGCCAAATCAGACTTAGTCATGTTTCTGGGCAGTGCCCACATACCTTTTTCTTTTCTTTTTTCCCCCAAATCTATGTGTCTAAACAAAAACACAAAAAAAAGAAAAAACAAATAAAACGAGAAAAACAAAAGAGATCTGCATGTACATATGACCGTGTGCCAACTGGCAAGTACTCTTTCTAAGGATTTCAGTGGGAATTATGAAATATAGATCTCATTAACAAAAGATCCCTGTTTACAAATATAAGAATGGACAATTATACACACAAGAAATTCAAACACAACAAGTATTTTGGACCTAAGAAATGCTACTCCATGGCTGATATTTTTCTCTAGTCATAGGTTTTCTGAGACACACTGAAATACATACCTTAAGAGGGGGTGTGAAGAAGACAGAGAGAGGCTGTTTTCAGAGGAATCCAGTGGTAGGAAGAGAGGTAAAAGGTACAAACTGAAAACACATGAAACGCTGCCTAGGTAAAACCTTGCAGGTAGCAGAGCACAGTTTGCCCAAAGAGGCTGGGGAATCTCCTCCTTGGAGATCCTCAAAAGCAGACTGGACATGGTCTGAGGTCACCCTGCTCCGGGTGCTCCTGCTTGAGCAGGGGTTGGAGCGGGTGGACACAGAGGTCCCTGTCAGTCTCAGCCAGTCTGTGGCTCTGTGATACAGACAACTGTTAATATAGGATAGACTGAACTGATCACTGCCTATTTCTAGGCACACGTATTTTCCCCAGAGTACATTAGATGGATATCTGATTCAAACTCATGAAAAAAATGTAACCTGAAAGCAAATTCATAACTGTTTTTCTTTTCATTTATGACTGTCATCACCCAAGCCAGAGAAACCCACTTTTGGCTCCACGTTAAAGAGCAGTTTTATTTCACAGAATGGCTTGAAGTGGTGCATAACATTGAAGTCATTCTCCCTCTTTCCTATAATTGGCAATATTTTTTCCATCTTTTAAGATACTTTATAATACATAATTTCACCAAAACATACAACCAGAATAAGTTGGAAAGTACTATAAATCATTCATAGACATCTCATCACTTTAATAGAATTAGAAGTTAAATTGTACTTTCTTATCCCATTAAAATGAAAGAAAGACCTATATGCTACTTTTCCCAGATTGAAGCAAGACTATTTCCTTTGCAAAATTGTTGCTCCTGTCTTTTGGAATGAATTGAATAATTTTCTTCATAAATTAAGTATGCATTTGCTTTTTTTTTTTTTTTTTTTTTTTACTGTTTATATATAAATCAAACAATTGATTTCAATCTAGTGAAATCAGTTTGGGAGGATATTGGGAAAAGAAACGAAAGAGGTAGTCAGAAGCCTGAATAAAACTATATCAAGCTTTCTGACTAGCCCAACTATTCTCTCCAGATGGAGTTCAGCACTTTGGGGACCAGCTTTAATGGAAGTGTCACTGGCGAAGGCAGGTGTAAGTCTAAGGCTGTCCTCCCAGCCATGTGTTCAGTGTGCAGTGAGACTTGTAGTAAGAAAAAGACAGTTAAAGAGGACAGAAAATGAAGGGATAATAATAATAACTGAAAGAAGTGATGCACAGTGAAATTGCTCACCACCCACTGATCAATGCCCAGTCAATCCCCAAGCAGCAGCTGTGCACCAACCAACTCCCCTAGTTTTATTGCTCAGCAAGATGCAATATGGTATGAGACATCCTTTTGGCCAGTTTAGGTCAGCTGTGCTGGTTCTGTTTCAGATCTGCGGGCAAACCCCTCACTGGCAAGGTATTTTGAGAAGCTGAAATGGCCGTGACTTATCGTAAGAACTGCTCTGAAACAATTAAAACATCAGCGTTATCAACACTCTTCTCATCCTACATCCACAGCACAACACCATACCAACTACTAGGAAGTGAAGTAACTGCATTCCATCTGAAACCAGGACATGGAGATAGTATTTACTATTTTCTCTAAGAAAATAGAGCCAGCCAACCACAGGGACAAAATTTGCGATACTATTTCAAAGGAGAATGTAAAAATTTTGAAGGACCAAATGGTTGTGCTAAACCAGAAGAAAAATCCTACTGAATGAATGGATTAAAGCTCTGAGAACATTGTTTATTAAAGCAATCCCTAATCAGATGAAAACAGGACCATAAGCAGAACTCCTGAATACTGGTGGAATATTACAGCTTCCTTTACTGTCTCTCCTGCAGGTTAATATGATCAGTGTGAACAACAGGGCTTTCCCCGAGAAAAAGATACAGAATCACTAACTCTATAATAACATCTTTCTTCAAAGAAAACACAATTTTTCAAGTGAAATTACTTTTTTCTTCTGATATTTATATTACTAAAAGCAATAAATTACTTTTTTCTTTCTATATTTATATTACTAAAAGCAATGAAGATACTGGTTAAGGAATGACTGAATCAGGCTTGCAGATCTCATGTTATTCATTCCTGGGAAGCTTCCACCAGAAGTCCTGCACACTGCCTCAGGTCAGCACTTAAATTTATTTAATGCAGATGTCCAGCTCCAAGTCACTGAAAGTAATAGGTCAGCAATAAGGAAGAGTGGATGGCATAGAATTCTTTCAAGTCCTTTCAAAAATACTAAAAAATATTTTTATCCTAGGCCAGGTCAACTTGTTCTAGATTCTACTTTGCTATAATGGAAAAAAAAAAAACCAAAACACTTTTCATTCTTTTTTATTGCTTATTCATAGCATAATTATTTATTTGTAATTATTCTTATTTCACTCTTTATATCATGTAGATAGAAATACATATATTGATTACATTAATTTCCTGTGAGCCAACTTTTTTGGCCAACTGCAGGAGAAATTACACTATTTTTGTAATCACAAGTTTCTGAGCAGGATCTCAATAATAAACAGTTGCTTCATGTTTATTAGTTTGACTAAGGATTGCACATCACAAGATAACTTTTCCTACATATAGAATTTCAATAGAAGCATTATTAATGCACTGTATTTGCCACAGAGCTAAGAAATATCAAAAACACTGTTATCCTCACAGCAAGCATGCCTTTTTGAAGAGACAAATAGATACTTCTTTCAGTCTGAGTAAAGCTGTGATTAAATTCCTATCTGTGAATGAGATCATATTTTGCCATATTGCACTCCGCAGGGTGGAGCTTATTTTGCAGTTTAGCAATCGATTTTTTTTTTTTATTCTAGTTTGGTAATTGTCACTCAATCACAAAAAGAAAATGATGCTACTGATGCTAGAGGTCCTCCCTGTCTGTTAGACCTCAAACAAAAAACTTGCAAAATAGACAAGTTTAGTTCTGTGTGCACCAGGTTTAAAAGAGAATAATCAAAATGGAAACCAGTCTTGGTTCCTCTGCAGAGTACTTGCAGTGTTACCCCAGCAATGGTGAGTATGCTGAGGCCATGGTTAGATACAGAGCTGCTATGTCCCTACATTTCAGCCAGTCTCAGTCCAATGCAGCAAGACACGTATCCAATTCAAGGAAAAGTATCTGATCTTTAATAAGCAGTGATAAGAGGCACTGCATTGTGGAACGGATTTTCATGATTATATATTAAAAAAACTCTGCAAAGGCAAATATGAAATATGTAACAGAACATGAAGTCGCTGCCTTTTTATTTTATATTACTGAAAATCTTTCTAAGTTTCTATTCATTAAGAGGAAAACAAATGACAAATAAATACTAGAAATGAATAAACGAATTAGGAGGCAGAGGTAAGAGCCTGAAGAAAATTACTATATAAGGAACTTTATCTTCCTAGGAAATATGAAAGTATCAAATTCAATATACTACATTTTCAATTATAAGGACAATGTCTAAAGCTATCAATGTCTTGCTACTCTTCAGTAACTGAAAGCCACTTGAAAGGTTTTAAAGCTTTTCATTTGCCAAAACTGTGATGCACTACAGAGCTTACACTGAATGACAAGCTATCTCAGTGACAAGATTATTACAATGCCAGAGGAAAAAAGAAATATATTATTTTTCATTTATTTATTAGTAGATATAAAAACAATAGTCTAAAACAATATCCTTAACAATGCAAATGATGAAAGAGACACAAGAGTAGTTCTCTGACAGAGACTGCTTAACAAAACCCATGAACTATGGAGGCTCCTCTGGAGCACCAAGGAGAGAGACAGTGGAAGAACTGTGGATAACAGCCACTGGACAAAACCCAGATATGCTTCAGTGTCAGACACTAAGCTTCATCTCATCTGCAGCCAGTTAAATCAGATCCAAATGTAACTTGCCATGTCTAAAAAATTCTGAAATAACATGTGCTACAAGGAAAGCTATAGAAGTTATACAAAACTACTTTGGTGTTTGTACTAGAATATACACTGAAAACTCAAACAGTAGTACACAAAAAGAGTGAAGAATTATCAAACAGCAATGAGTTACAAATCTCTGCAGTGCAAATATCTTCACCATGGAGCCAGTGGCTAAGCATGAAGACCCAAAGCCCATTTCCCACATCAGTCTCGTTTCTTACCCTGGATAAATTCTGCATTGTGACAAAGACAGTCAAATGCCTTGTTTACAAGGAGTGTGCCACAGTCAGTCACATTTTAAAAGTATGCCTTAAGCTTAGCTTGGTGTACAACACTTTGCTGAGTCAAGCCTTCCATTTGCAGATATGCGTTTTCCTTTTCATTATAGAGTTAACATAGTGAATGTTGACATTACTACGGCTCCAAAAAAATATGTCTAATTTTGACTAGTATAAACCTGAGTGAGTTATTTATGATTTGCTTTTTTTTTTTTCTCTAAAGGAGGGATATCCTAATTACCTCAATAACGGCTAATGAAACAAACTGCAGCACTCTATGGGAAAAAAATAAAATTAAATTAAAAGCTTGAAAGTATCAAAAGATATAAACTGATGTGAAACTATTGAAAAAAAATTTCAAGCCATTTGGAGAAAACTGCTGGGAGGCTAGTAGGTGGTCTACATAAGACACCCACACTCCAGACTAGACACGCTTTTGTGTTTGACTAATTAGTGAAACTAGAGAGAAGTGATACTTTTGCAGTGACTGATGTTTTCTTATAATTAAATCAGCCTGGTATATATCTCCCATAAAGCTTTAGGTCATGAAACGTTCATAAAACGCCAACCCAAGTGTCATCTAGAAAATTACAAATTTAATATTTAGATAGATGTCTTCAGTAAAAATAAAAATAGTGGGCTCTTTAATTTCATAGAAAAATAGTATCATAATTTACTCTGAGCATCATATATTAAAATAATGCTACGCAAACAGGCATGACAGTTAAATAAGGTTTTAGAATAAGACTGTTTAAATGAATAAGTAATATTTTAAAATGTCAGTCAGTGAACACATTATGAAAAAAGAAAGCTCAATTTAATTAGCCTGGTCATTTGTGGCTTGGGTAGAGAAAGGAATTAGCATGTAGAGTAAGCTAAAGCTGTGAAAAGCTTTGTGTGGGTTTTAAACAGGTATTCACTTTCATCTCAATAAAAGAATTACTGTAACAAATGCAGGCTTAGGTGGCACTTTGCAGCTTGCTGCTCGAGAGCTTCTTAGGAAACTGCTACACATTGCCTGGTAAAGGTCAATATGGAAGTGGAAAATATCTTCACAAAAACTTTCAGCTTTTCTGACAATTCTGTAGCATGGATGTACACACGTCTTTATGGTTTACCTGTATTCACTTTATCTTGACTAATTTCTTGACAAAAGGGAAATAATTCTGTTATTATTGCAATCTATTAGTAATTACTGGCATAGTCCAGTGAAATTGGATGAGAAAAATGGATGGCCTGTGCTAATATACCAATATCTAACTTCCTTTTTTTTTTTTTTTCCAATGTTCACAAAATTCAAGGACTCGAGAACAACATTTTCAGCATACATAACTTGCTTACAGTGGACTGAGATGCACTGAAAAAAGCATGGCCAATACGAAGCACCAGCTCCGAGACTACAGTTTTACTTCGCATTAGTGCAGAGAGGTTTCTGCATAGTATTGAAAAATAGATAGGGCCTGATACATATTTCAAGTTTCCTTGTGGGAATTATTTTCTGTTTCTCAACAGGAAATGAAAAGAAGAGAGGATGTGAGGAGGAGGCACATACTAAATCTGCACCTAATCTTCATAACTAAAGGATTGAGATAGATCGCATGTATTTATAAAATAAAGTTACTATTACTTAATACGTTTACTACTAAGTTTTCTCTTATTGCAAATATTTCACTTAATGAGGCATTGAGAGCTGCCACTCGGACTATAGGAAAAACTAATGCTAACTGTTGTCAGTTACTTTATTTCACTGAAATTTGAGAGGAAAATTATAACAACAGGTATTGTTTCTTTGTGGGAGAAAGTAAGAAGAACCTGAAGTGCTAATTTTCCTGCCTGTGTCTATTTGCCAAAAGAATGTAGGTCCACATACATTCTGGACAGTCAGATATTAAAAATGAATTTAAAATATGCCATCCAGATTTTCATAGTGGAATCATGAGAAATTCTTTGGAGACAAAATGAAGGATACTATTCAGGTATTACTGTAATAATTGGAAAGTTTCTAATTGTACTATGTATACTTAATACAAGAAACATAATGATTCCTAATATAACATCACAGATAGGAAAGAGATCATTTCTACACAAGTAGGCATGCCTAGGGAAGCCATTGAGTCCAGAAAAGGATGCGTGTTCTGTGCTGTTCTTGCAATACAGAGTACAAGACTAGCTAGTGATAATGTCTTTCAGAAGCATGGACCGCTTATTTACAATTTGAACAAACTGCCATCTGTGTTTATATTCATTCTGAGTATTATACCATTGGAAATGTACATCAAAGACCACTTCTCCTGTATCTTGATTTAATGTAATTTAAGCCTATGCTAATTACCAATATTTAAATATGATATTTTGGAGTAAACAAATGCCATTTCACATGTTCACTTGAAACATCAGAAAATACAACACTTGTGAGCCTAGGGATACTAGGTAGTTCAGAATAGCACAGAGATCTTGAGGGAGTTTTTTGTGGAGTTTTGATTTACGTGTGTGTAAGCACTGACACAGGTTATGATTTCAATGAGATTGCAGGAGCTGTTTTTTTTAAGAGTCTCCCTGTGCTATTTTTTGTAATGACACAGAAGGACTGGGCTACATCAAGAACATGAAACTAAAATTAGCCCCTTTAAACTACATCTAAAGACAAATTTGAACACTTAAATATGCATCAAATATCACAGACAGCTCCCCAAAATATATAGCATGGTAAAGCTCACTCTTCTGTAAAATCTGAACACTCACATAACAAAGCTGGCTGACAAACATTTTGATTTATTAGTGAGGAAAGACTTTCCTCAGTAGCACAAACAGTGAAATTCAGCAGAACCTTCAGCCAAAAAGATCTCTAAAACTTCACACTACTGTAAATTCAAGTGAAACAACACTGTCCTGTTTTAGAATGAAAACAAAGCCTGACAGTTCTCTAACTAACTTTCTGTCCTGGCATAATAATGTTTCCCTGACCTTATATACAGTGGCTGAGCTGGAGAGATTGATATTCTCAGCTGCACAGCCACTTAATCCCTCCTTGTCTCATTCCATAATGTTCACAATCAGAAGCACTGAATTCAGGTCTTTCTGTGGCCCTAAACACTGTCCCGGGCTTTGTGTAAGCACATATAATATCAACCCTTAATCACATCCTTAATTGTATGTATTATGAATACTTCCAGGTTAACCATTAGGACTTAAAATATAAAGCTAAGAATATCTCGCAGTTACAGTCTGCAATGTTTTATTACTGTGTTCTGTAAATAATGGAGATAAGTGAATGAATTCTTCATAAAGCCTTGAATTACTCTTCTCAAGCATAAACAGAAGGAAAAGAGTTAGGTAAAAATGACTATTTATATAATCACAAATGCAAATGGATAGACAAAACAATGTAAATAATTTTTATATGATCTGAAAAATTGAAACACTTGCTTACCCTTGCCAAAGTGAGTGTTCCTTGTTTACATTCACTGCATCGGACTCTCAATTTCCCAGGTTTCACAGCTTGGCAGAAATTTTTGCAAAAAACATAAAAACTGTTGTAACTGGCTGCACCTGTCAGGAAGAAAAACAAACAAACAAAACCACTGAACACTGATATTGATAAGGAAATATATATATATATATATTATAATTATATTTGAGGAAAAATAAAGGTTTCAATTTGTATGCAATAAAAAAAATAAATAAAAAAAAATTAAAAAGACTGATTTTAAGATCTGAAGACAGCATGGTCATTTTCTTCCTTAATGTACTTAACAGTTCCAGTAACTCCTGCTTATTGGTCAGTACATAAAGATGAACTACGTTACAACTCCTTGAAAGTGAATCCTATCTTGAGCTGGAGCTCATGACTGATGAAAACCAGCTGTAATCTCTGGCAAATGATGTATGAGATTAATTACCCTGGCTCTCCATAATTTACATTTTTTTTTTATCTTAATTTTTCTAGATGCAAATTTAGTGAGTTCAAATTGCATGAAAACCTCCTTAGATGAAGTTCAAATGAAGTTTGTTTGATTGGTATCAAAAAAAGAAAAATATTTAGTTTAGCAAATATAGTTTTATTTGTGGAAGACTGGAAACAATTTCTTTATTCTTTCTAGTAGTGATATAACCTAGGAAAATTTGTAAATTGCTGCCAAGTACACAGGTAGCTTCAGAAGTACTGCCTCCTATCTATTTCTGTGGAAACTTTGACAAATACAAAAGGGCACAATAACACTATTTGATTAAACGAATTCTCAGCTACAAAACACTATTTTGTCATACAGTCATCACCATTAGCTTTGCATTATTGCCATGAATAAAGAGCCAGCATGCCACACTCATAAAATATCTGCAACAGTGGAGGTGAGCCACTGTTACTGTGAGCACTGCTGAAATGCGTTGCACTGTGCTCACGGCCACTGTTTGATCTCCTTCAACATTCAGCAACATCAATGAATGTCAGTGGGGGCAACTTTTTTCATGAGAAGGAACTCAATGACACACTTTGCTTCATCTGCACTTCCAGGTCAGATACTATTTTGTCAGACTGCCTCTCTGCTATCATCTGTCACATGTCAACAAAATGTCACAGGATACTGGTGGGAAGGTTTAATCTCTGCTGCCATACCACCCACATCTACCTCTGACACCTAGGCCCAATTTGGTAAAACAGGAGGCATTATTTTTGGAGCAGCCTTCATATAGTGTTACAAAAAATAAACTTAAGTACATTCTGCTCCGTGTAACTGCAGAACATATAGAGAAACGTGTAAGCCTTAAGTGGTACTAATTATTTTTATTTCAACTGCAATCTTGATGACTGTTCTGAGTAAACTACTTTTTAGGATGACTATTGCTATCCTGCAGAAAATGATTCATAGCCCTCTAAACTCTTTGCCATGTTTGTAGCACTCCTTTGGACGCTCTCTAATTGTTTTATATCCTCCTGATATTGTGGGGCACAAACCTGCACACAGCGCTCGATGTGAGGCCACAACTCAATTTCAGCTACAGACAGTGAGATCAGAGCCTGTTACTTATTTTGGTATCACTGCTGCTCTTCCTTTGCTATGCATGGACTTTGAAATCTAATTTGACTGCTTTCTGACTAGTTATGTTCTAAGCTCATTCCATCTGCACCCAAAGATAAAATTATCTTATTGATAATATTCTGCAAAATATCCACGAGATAGTACAGCATAAATCATCGTGACTGAATACTGCAGTAAAAAATAGCAGACATAGGAAAGGCCCAAAATGAGACATATTGATGATTTACTGCAGAGTATAAATCCTGTGCATTAGCTTGATATTTACTCCCTGCAAAAATAGACTACGTTAGTTTAATATTCATTTCACTTAGGTTTTTTTTCTTTTTATTATTTATTTTGCTTTTTCATGAATATAGAAAGTACTCCCAACACACATCATTCATGCAGAAATTTGAAATACAACAAGAAACAAATCTATAGTATAATGAATTTGAGCAGTTAAGCAACATAGACACCCAGAATAACTTATGAAACATCTCCTCCAGCATAGTTGCTGGAGAGGCAGAACACTGCAGAAGAAACGTGATTTTGGGAGAAAGGAGGAAATGAATATTTTCATCAAGCCAGTCAGCACTCTATGCAGATGTGCTGATCTTACTACTACTGAGTGCAGTTACTTTACTAAGATAATGTCCTGAGGAGCATCACCAGGAGTAGGAAAGACTGAACTAAATATACAAAGGCTAAACAAAGGCATAGTACACAATACTGAGGATAAGAATTAGTCTTTACTGACTTGCTAATATCACTCTGAATTTTAGTGAGGTCCTTAGCTGAGACTGTATCCCCTTGAACAGTTTTTCAGTGGAGAACTGAAAGAAAGAAGGACAAAGGAATCTGCAAAGAAAAGGAATCAACTCTGATGTAGTTGCAGTAATAGGAATTGCAATTATGGCACCATGCCAGTAATCACTCAAATGGCTGCAGCACCAACCTTACAACCTCATCTTTCCTCATGCAAAATTGGTGTATAGGTTTTCATACAGCTTCCCATTAAGATTTTATAACACTGGTACTTAGCAAGAATATGCAAACACAGCAAATTACTAGTGTAAAAAAATGGAAGTCTCTTAAGTGCTAATTATAATACTTAAGGCGTGCATTAACACAATAAATAAATAAAATTCAAATTTTAACTACTAATCTGTTTGCAGTTGCATATACTGGTGGATGAAGGACAATTGAATGTGTTGTATCTGTTCTTATTCTTTCCTGAGATAGCAATTTCAATTTTCATTTTCATATTCCAAACATCTGTATCCAGGTGTCCCTAAAATGGTTTTTGACCATCAATGATTCTCTCATTGCTCTGGATACAATTTCCAGCTTTCACACAACAGCTGTTACATCAGTATGTTTTTTGAGATATCATTTACTCTGCAACTTTGATGATAAGTACGTTGCACTCATCCTCAAAGATGGTGCAACAACAGAATAAAGAAAATCAATAAGTGCTTAAGGGTGTGGCGTCACGAACAGGGCTTTGGTTATTTAAGACATGGAACTAGTTTAGATAAATCGAGTCTTCTGGGGGAGGATGGGGTTCACCTCTCAGAAGAGGGGAAGATAATCTTTGGCAACAAGCTTTCCAATTTAATCAGGAGGACTTTAAACCACAGTTGCCTGGTGAGAGGATCCTCAAATCACTCCACTTTGAGGCTGACAATGGTAATGAATGCCCTGGGCATGGAGTTGTATGACAGGACAGTAAGACAAGATAAGCAAACTCCAATTGGTAAATCAGCCTTAAAGGGAGCCCAACTCAAATTCCTATACACTAATGCATGGAGCATGGGGAACAAGCATGAAGAGTTGCACAGCATGTGAGTGCCTACAGGACTATGATGTTACTGGCATCACTAAGATATGGTGAGATGGCTGTCATGTCTAGAATGTAGGAATAGTTGGGTATAAACTCTTCAGGAAAGACAGCAAAAAAGGGGAAGGAGTGTTGCCCTCTACATCAATGACCAGCTGGAGTCCATGGAGATCCACCTGGGCATAGATGAAAATATCCATCATACTTGAAAGGTCATGGTAGTCTGTTCCCACCAATTGGAAAAGGGGAAACATAACCCATATTTTCAAGAAGGGAAAAAAAGAATATCCAGGGAACTACAGGCAAGTCAGTGCAATCTCTGTGCCTGGCAAAACCATAAAACAGATTCTCCTGAAGGCCCTACTACGGCACACAGAAAATAAAGATGAGGTGGTAACCAACATGACTCCACCAAGGGCAAGTCATGGCTGACAAACTTGGTGCGCTTTTATGATGAAGTGACAGCGTCAGTGGATAAGAAAAACAACAAGTGACATCATCTACCTGGACTTGTGCAAAGTATTTGACACCATCCGACACGACATGCTGCTCTTCAAACTGAAGAAAAATTGATTTGATGGATGGATCATTCACTGGGTAACGAATTGGCTGGATGGCTGTACTCAGAGAGTTGCAATCAATGGCTCAATATCCAAGTGGAGACTGGTGACAAGTAGAGATCCACGGGGATCAGTGCTGGGCCCAGAGTTACGTAATACCTTTGTAGATGACATGGACAGTTGAGTGCACCCTCAGCAAGTGTGCTGATGACACCAAGCGTGCTGATGACACCAAGCTGAGTGGTGCACTTGACACACTAGAGTGAAGGGATACCATCCAGAGGGACATGGACAGGCTTGAGAGGTGAGCCCATGCCAAGCTCATGAAATTCAGTAAGGCCAAATGCAAGGTCCTACTCCTGTGCCAGAGCAATCTCACACACACATACAGGTTGGGTAGAGAATGGTTTGAGTGCAGCCCTGAGGAGAAGGATTTGGGAGTGCTGACTGACGAAAGATTCAACATGAGCTGGCAATGCGTGCTTGAGGCCCCGAAGGCAAACATATCCTGGGCTGCATCAAGAGAAGCATGACCAGCAGATTGAGGGAGATTCTGCCCCTCTGCTCTGCTCCTTTGAGACCCCACCTGTAGTACTGCATCCAGTTCTGGAGTCCCCAACAAAAAGGACACTTCATGGATCATGAAGATGATCAGAGCGTTGGAGCACCTCCCCTACAAGGACAGGCTGAGAGGGCTGGAGCTCTTCATCCTAGAGAAGAGAAGGCTCCAAGAGGACATTATAGTGGCCTTACATTACCAGAACAGGACCTACAGGAAAGCTGCGAAGGGACTTCTTATAAGGGGAAATGATTTTAAACTGGAAGAGAGTAGATTTAGACTTGCTATTGGGAAGAAATTATTTACTGTTAAAGTGGTGAGACACTGGAAGAGATTGCCCAGAGAGGCTGTGAATACCCCCTTACCTGGAGGCATTCAAGGCCAGGCTGGATGGGGCAGTGAGCAACCTGGTGTAGAGGGCGGTATCTCTGCCTATAGCAGGGGGGCTGGAACTAGATCATCTCGAAGGTCCCTTCCAACCCAAACCATTCCACGATTCTGTGACTCTACAAACAAGTATAATTTGTGACTAAGTAATTTACCGTAACCTAAAAAATGTGCAGTCAGGAAACTGACCTTACAAATCTGAATTTCTAATAGGTACAAATGTATTTTTCAGTACGTGATCAGAGGCTGGTTTTTTAATAAGTCATCTCCAGGATGCCAAGCTTAAGAAAAATCTAACTTTGAAAAGCATAAAATTTTTGTCTTTCATTTTATTCAGAAGTGAAAAATTTGCAGGTAAATGAATCATTTCCATTCACATAAGTAAAATTCTCTTATAATTTGATCCAACGTAACAAAAATCTGCTTGGCTATATTGGTTTACCTTAAATACTCTTTGCATTTGTTCAGAACACTTATAGGACTGAATCTTTCAGGGAATAAATAAAGGAATGTCTTCTTTTTGGAGTCCAAGGAAAGGCATCTCCCATTTGTAGATACAGTGAATTCACAATCTTCTTACTGAGATGATCTGTTCCAGTACTCCAATATATTTAAGAAAACACTATTTCTAGTTTTAATTATCTCTGATGAAATTAAACCATAAACCATGTCTTTCTCTACTTGCCACCAAGAACATGGAAAACAATTTATTTTCTTCCTCTCTGTACTTTTTTTTTTAATTATTATTAATAGTTTTCTATTTCTTGGGCTATTCAATGTTGATATTGTCTTCTCTTTTACACCACTTGCAAAAAATTTCTCTTGGAGTATTCTTTAAAGGAGTTACGTGTAGCTCCCCAATCTTGTCATAATATTCCACCTGAAGTCTTTTAATATTGAGAAAAATTGGATTCTATATTTTTTAAGGCATCTAGAAGTTTATATGTTTTTTTTACCAGTTCTTGTATAATATATTGCCTACCATTATGTGTATAATTTAATTGGTTCCCATACAGTTTATGATCTAAAATCAACCTCCAAACCCTTGTCTACTTTATCTCTTAAACCACTCTGTATCTGTGTCGCTGATTACTGTTAGTTGAATGCAGTATGATACACGGCATCCTTCTGAGCAGCGCTGTGAATTTTTCAGAATAAATTTCCAATCTGTCATGATAGCTTTGTGTTCTAAGTCTGTGATCCAGTTAGCATTCTTTTCTAATTCAGTGATGACTACAGATTATTTTTAACAAGCATGAAGTCTATTTCATCTTCCAGGTCATTAATGAGAGTACTGAATAACATCAGATGGGCAGATCCATTCAACGTATCCTTTCATTTTGATCATGGACTACTACTTACTATTCCCAAGTTAGTTAGTTGACAAGTTCACAACAACCTCACTGTATTTTTATCTATATTCATGTTCCCTGTTTGCTAATGTCAGTATCAAGGTAAATAGTCAAAGATTTTATAAAAATGAAATATGCAAAATCAATATATGTAGAATCATGGAATGGCTTGGGTTGAAAGGGACACTTTCCACTAGATCAGGCTGCCCAAAGCCTCATTCAATCTGGCCTTGACCACCTCCAGGAAAGGGGCATCCACAGCTTGTCTGAGAAACTTGATCCAGTGACTCACCACCCCCATATTAAACAGTTTCTTCCATATTTCTAATGTAAATCTGTCTTTTATTTTAAAACCGATAAATCGTGTCCTACCTCTCCAGTAAAAAGTCTCTCAATGTCTTTCTTGTAGGCCTCCTTTATATATTGGAAGGCTGCAATACAAGACCTCCCCTTACTCTTCCCTTTTGCAGGTTGAACAACACCAACTTCTCAGCCTGCCTTCATGAGTGTCCAGCTGCTCTGACCATTCTCATGGCCCTCCTCTGGACCCACTCTAACAAGTTCACGTTGTTCTTACACTGGGGGCACCAGAGCCAAATGCACATCTGCCTGTGAGATTTCTTATGTGGAATCTCTAATATGTGTAAATATATTTGTACGTATATGATGTACAAGCTTTTTAAGATAAAAGCTTAATAAGAATTCTGAAAAAAACATCTATTTTATAGTTCTCAATGTCAGCAGAATATCAGCAGATAAAGCCTTTATATTAAAGGCTAAAGTCTTAGTAAAATTCTTGATTGTTTTCTCTGTCATTAATTTAGTTACGAACCCCTATCTAGCAAAAATAATAAAATAAAGTAAATAAAAACAATAAAATAAAATAAAATAAAATAATTAAGAAGAATAAGAATAAAAATAAAAATAAAATAAAATGAAGATATGGATGCAAAAGATCATTCAAGATCCATGCATGGACGTGTCTTCTCATCCCAGTAAGACATTCTCTCTCTTTTTTTACCTCTTTAAAGCTAATTTTCTCACAAAATATTCTTCAGAGAAAGTATTAACAGTGTTCTCTATCTTTACTATTCTCATACAAAAGAGAAAGTAGCATTCTCTGATGTGTATCCCAGTGTTCTGTATTGAGTGCCCATTTAGGCTTTTAAGCTCTTTAGGACCTGAATTACCTCTTTTTTTTTCTATCTTGTTAATGATGAACATGCTGTGGGAGCTTTATATGTGATAGTGATAGCACAGACCAATTATTTTGATATGCATGACCAGTTAATCAGAAAACATTGCTCATAATGACTATAGTTCTGATTCTGAAATCTCTTATCAGTCAAAACACCCATTATCATCCATATCACTGTTAAAGTGAATAAAATCTGAATAGGGATATTAGAAGTTAACCTACAGTTTTCCTTTGTTTTAATATGGATGATAATGGTTACTGATTCTTTCCTGTAACAGCTTTTTAAAAGAGGACACAGCTATGGGAAAGTTTTCCAAAGATTTAAAATTGCATAATGCTAACATTGTTTCCATTTCCACTGTATTTACATTTAGACTAGTGGCAATTTGTGAAATATAGACTGGCTATCAGAGACCTCTCAGACCATTTTAGCAATTTGTACCACACAAAGAAAAATACATAGTTAGAAGGGAAATAAGTTTTTGGTTTTTTTCAACTGTCTTTTAAGGATTTTGCCCAATTCCACACAAAAAGAAGAAAAACATCTGCAGTATACATCCAGTAGTCTCAAAGTAGTTAAAGTTTCTACAAATAGCTAAACTTAAAGCATGGAGGTTTAACTTCTGGAAAACAAAACAAAACAAAACAACAACAATGAAAAAAAAACAAAAAACAAGAGAATAGAAATTACATTTCCCATTTGTTTTCCAAAGAATTAACTTATATTCTGTACCTTTAATCTTTCCCCTCAATAAACATACATACAGACATATACATTTATAAAACATTTCTACCTGCTGATAATGATGTTTATTCTTTTTGATGTTTGTTTAATTCATACAATGAAAATAGCTTTTATTTGACAGATTCATATAAGCTAGTTGTGTTCTATTCTACTGAGAAAAAAAGGAACTTTTATGGTTTGATTCAATTCATCCTAAAGCAGATATAAAAAGAGATAAATATATCAGATAAAATGTGTCTAAGAGAGCCTTCTTCTTTCTGTTGTGAAGGTTTAGGACATCTAGGTTTGTTACAAATATCTACATTGTTAACCTCTAAAATCATGTGAGATGAAAGTCCTTTGGTGATGTTGTACACAAAAACACTTTTTTTTTCTTTGTTGTAAATGTGACAAATAGCTACAGTATTCCTGCAGTAAAGATAACGACATTAAATAGACTGAAGAAGTTTTTTTACAGACTCAAATACAATTTGTGAATGTCTGTGTTTTTCTATTTTTTTTTATACTAAGGTATATGGAAGACACAACTGTTTAGGAAGAAAAAGAAATGGATCTGTCATTATAACAATGACTACAAAGGAAAATAAGATTTGGAATTTGGCCGAGAAGTGTTTATGTTATGCCTGTGTAAGTGATGAAATATTGGAAGTACCTGACAAAGATAAAAGGGGGTGATGGGAGCATTCACCTTCTAGGCTCCCTCCCTCACGAAGAAAAGTTTGTGTGTATGGAAAAATAAAAGTCCTCTATTAATTTAAAAAATTTTTTCTCAGAGTAGCACAGAGGAAATTTTGGTAGGGCTAGAGTGATCATCATCAGAAAACAACAGAAATGAACAATGAAATGACAAAGTTCACTGGTGATATGATTTACTCAGGGTACTAAAAATGAAGGCTAGCAGGAAAAAAAAAGAAAATGAAGAATGCAGAAGACTGAGTGACTAGTAATAAATGAAAAATGAAATTCATTGTAGGTAAATGTAAGGTAACGTGCATGGGAAAAATAATTTCACACAGACAGTTGTGGGTTTGACGGGTTATTACCACATAGAAACAAGATCTTGAAGTTATAATAGATAGTTCTAAAAAAATTTCAGCTCAGTGTTCAGTAGCAATCAAAAAAAGTAAATTGAATGCTAGGAGAAGAATGGAGAAAAAGTAGAATACATTGCTGTACAAATGCCATTACAAATTTCACAGTGTTCCATTTTCAAAAGCCTACTCTTTCCATTTCAGAGTAAAATACAGTAGAGCTACAAAGATACAAAAGAGAGAGAAAGAGAGAGAGAGAGAGAGAGAGGGAGGGAGAGAGAGGGAAGGAGAGAGAGGGAAGGAGAGAGAGGGAAGGAGAGAGAGAGAGAGGTCAGTATGTGAGGATTTGACCAGAGAGATCAAGATAAATAATATCTTACAAATTTACTTTCCTTTGATGAGCTAAAAATTAATTCAAGGTACTTCAGCTCTGGGGAAGAAATGCCTTCATCTTAATCATCAATCCATTCATAGGTGCACGTATATTTAATAAGAATGGTGATACACCTTATTTGTAACAAAGTAGCATAAAGATGAGAAGCAAGTGAGTTTGGATCACTGGACTGCCAAGTAACTTCAAGTTCAAGAGCAACCTTGTACACCAACTTACATTCAGAAAATTAAGTTTTTACCATGAGGGAAAGTAAAGTGAAATTATTCATAGTACCAAGTCCTAGAATACCTCAGCATAATTAAAAAGCCTTATTCAGAAGAAGCTCTACTGTAAATTCATGTTAGGAATAAGATACTTCAACACAATGATTAGAATAAAGATAATGGAAATCAACTTCAACCCAAATTACTTCTCACCAACACCCTCACACTTTATAGTCTCAGCATCTGTAAAGCATTTTTGCTGCCTGTAAAAACTGATAGTTCCAGAGTAAGAAGGCAGTAAACTTGAAAATCCAAAAAAAAATACAAATTCCCAACTTCCACATGTTGCAAGGAAATTAACTGGTCACACAAAGTTCTTTGTAAAAAATGGATGGCTTTCATAGAAAAAAAAAAAAGTATATAATATACATGTGGAATTTAAAATGCAGAGTTATATAATCAAAATTGTAAGCAAAAATTCATGTCTGGATTCAGAGTAATAAAGACTGATAAAACAGATGAAATGGACATTTCCATAAAAAGAAATAAATTAATTCAATGTCTTGAGGTTGTAGAATAAGGTAGAATTCAGAATATTCTAGAATTTAGAAAACTTCTCTTTTCTTTCTTTATCAGCCTTCTCCTTCAGAGACTGAGAAAACACGGGAATAGGACATGTAAAATGACTTGCAGATTAAAGGCATTGTGTTTACGCACATGTATTGTGTTTATAATGCCACAGTATCATGGTGTGATCAGTGCCTTTACATAATGCAGAACCAGGACAACTGCAAAAAGTAGGAATAGATTTTAGGAACAGAAGCCAATTCAGAACTTTGTATAATGTGTTCATATATGCTCTAAACAGCAATGCTGGATATGTGACAACATTATTTGGCTTTTAAAAGATAGTTTTGAAAACATAAACTATTTCAAGAGGTTCCCTTATTTCTTTAACTCATTCAGCAGAAGGGGCTGAGAATAGGATTTTCAAGGCTATTAAAACCAGGCCTACATATTTAAACTGTAAGCAGTATACTATGCCTATTTAAATAACATGCAGGTTTCACATATGGAAAAAGGTAACTTCCTCCTATTGTAGAAAAGAAGCATAGGAAGCACAGAAATTGTTTTGTCAGTCTTTGAATGAGTGATACAGACTATCCTATTCCTGTAACTGTCAGGATTGCGTAACACATCAGAAAATTATCCCAGTAAGGTAATAGCATTCACAGTATAGTGAGCTCCACTGCTTTTTCAATAGATGTGATCTGCCTATGATAGCTTCAGCTTTTAAGTGTTCTCCACTGCATTTTAAGGAGGCACTCTGGGAAGTCTCCAACTAGAATACCTGTTGACCGGATCATACACATAGTAAGAAAGACACAATTACTCAGAAGGAACAATGTTTCTCTATCAGAAGGAAAAAAAGGTAATGATTAAATATTTAAAGCAACCCCAAATGAAGTTTACTAGAAGTTTAAATCTTAAAGAATTTAACTAGATATCTGACACCATAACTTCTTGATTAATCAAGTAATTCCTAACTGTAAAGATATGACCAAGTGAGACAGCAGTAATATATTGGTCCTTTAGAACTTATCTACTATGTGGTTCGTTCATCCATATGTTGTTCTCTGGTTCATCGACTGTTAGATATTTTTGACACTATATTTATAAGTATATTCAAATGTTAAATGAGTAATACTTATTCACTGTATTTTAGATAGTAAAATACACAGTAATTCTCTTCTCCTGAAGATCAAGTCTTATTATCTGTCTTCAACCTATCCTTTTTGGAAACTCTACCGGTGTTCTGCCAAGCAGCTCTACCAAGAAGCACTTGTTAGCTTCCTGATCAGCATGTCACTGGACCAGTGGCTGCCAGCTTAGCTCTCAGTTGTTCTGGCAGCACCACACCAATCAATTAAGCCAATTGATCTTGGAGAATGGTTTTGTTGAAGTTAAACAGAAATGCTTGAAGATTATTTCATACGTTCAGCTTGAGATGTATTTTATACCTCTTAATCTCTACAAAAGTCTGTTCCCTTTCTCTCATCTCACAAGAGCATATGACAGCTTTTTTTTTCTTTCCATATGATCCATTTGACAATTGCACAAATGTATGTGCTGGAGCTCTCCTCTCTAGTGCTGAATTCCCAAGTTTCTCAAGTTGCACCGTAATATAAAAAAACATTCCTGCAGTCTCTAAAAGGAGAAGATTTGATCTTGATGACTCCTCACTTAATTTATCAACAACAATTTGATTTCTAGTGGATTCTCTTGTGCTGTTCTGTGAAGGACACAAATATTCTAGGAAACAGTCAGGCTATTATCTCTACTTTGCCAGTCCATAACTCAGGCTCTTGAAGTACTATGTACCTGTGCAGGAGCTAAGTTATCATAACAGATGAGAAGCATCCTGTATAATAGCAAATGGACTCACATCAGATCAATAAACATCTCAGAAGTAAGTCCATTTCAATAGTTTTAATCACAGCATAAATTGAGATTATCTTTTCTGGAATGAAGATAGAGTCTTGATGACATTATCTTATATATTCTATGTTTGAAACAAGGGAAATGTGAATGAAAAGTATTCCAAGAATAAATAGATATCAATTCAGATCTAAAAAAGAAAAAAAAAAAGAGAGATTTCAGTACTCAGACTGTAGGGGATTGGTGGACAATAGGGATTGCAAAATGAAATATGGAAAGAGATCAAAGAGAACCGGCAGCACAAAAGCTGTCTTGAAGATATTTTATGTATCTACAGTTTCTAGTCAAACACACAAAGACTGGGAGATTAATAATCACCTTTCTGCTGCCTGTTCAAAAGGTACTCTAATTCTTTGCGCCTAGATGACTGAAAAAAAATCTATTTGTTCACATTCATACTGCTAAACAACTCCACCTGAGAAGTCCCCATTACAATTTAAGAAACACTATGTGTACGACAGGTTAAACCTTTGTTTGAAAAAAATATTTTTTTGCATCTCCATCTTAAATATTTCAGAAAGGTTGATGTTACAAAGAAGATATTGCTATTCATATGTATGATATTGATATGTACCAGAGATTAGCTCAGCCATGGCCTATGTCTTATGTTCCTATCAAGTCAAAAATCACTGTGAGCAATATAACAGTGCGGTTCAGAAACCAGAATAAGAACTACAGAAATTTACAACAAACAGGGTTACTTGGAGTGTAAAGTACAATATCTATAGTCATTAATGTGAAATCTTGAATTCAGGTTTTGCCCTTGCACATCTGAAGATAGTGGAGTTTTTTACTACTTACTGCATTACTTTAGCATAAACACAACATTCTATTCAAACAAATAAATTATGGTTACAGAGTCCTGAAAAAGTTAATCAGGGTCTTCACCTGTTCATAGTGGCCATTAAGATTTTATTGAAAACATTTGATGTTTGCTTCAGATACTCCAAAAGTAACTTGTGAAGACCGACAGTAGTTGCAACACATAAAAAATTCAGTTGCCAACTGATTGTTGCCAGCTGAAAGTTACTCCCAGTAACATATACTGAGTATTTATTGTGTGATAATGCTACAGAGAACAGTGGTGAAGCAAAAGAGGATTAGAGGTAAAGTGAACATCTGATCTTTGTTACAACTTTGGCTAAACTATTTTCACAGCAAATATATAAGGTAACAGTTTCCTGAATCACATCATTACTGCTGATGAGATGTGGTGTCACTACTACAAGCTGGAGAGTCAAAACAGCAGTCCAAGGAATAATAATATGAGAACTCAAAAATTTAAGTTGCAGCCCTCTGTAGATAAAAGTGATATGTACTGCTTTTTGTGATAGGAAACGGGTGAGCTGTCTGGATTTCATTGAAATTTGACTAAGCATCATCTCTGACTGCGACATCATGATACCGACTAAGCTGAAGGTTCAGAAGTCCAGGGTCAGGCCAGAGAAAAAGACAACCTTTCTCTTGCAACACAATAATACCAGAGCAGTGCAAGAACCTTCACTGACTTCAATTCTGCTTTTCTGTGAACAATAATTAAATCTTTTAAATTAATTGCTCATTTTCCTGCCATAACCATATTTTATTTTAAAAATAAAATAAAATACCCCCCCCAAGTTATTTTTCCTCACATAGAGAAAACAGGATATGTTTGGCACACTACTATTTTTTTTTTTAATTCTGTAGATTCTAGTAGTTAAATTATTTGTTCCATGCAATTACTTGCTGAAGATCAAGCCTTTCTAATAGGGCTGCACACCCTGTTTCCTTGCTGTGTACACAGAACTCTAAATGACATTAATGAAACTCAAATGTGATTCCAGAGAAGAAAACGCGTCTTAAATCTTTTTGAGCAGTAACATACCATGGCACACAAATACCATGTAGTGCAAGCACCAAGCCTCACAGTAGCAGCAACTACTGTTATTTAATTGCATTTAAACAAAGCATTCTTCTCATTCATGCCTCACAATTGGACTCGGTTGTTTTTGTACACACAAGAGGTGGGGTTTCTTTTAAGTGTTATTTCCCTATTTTTCCCTGTATCCTCTGTAATTAATTCCCGTCAACAAATATTTGGGGAAAACAAAACAAAACATGCATATCTTTGTTTAATAAACATGGAACATTTCTACCTACAAAAGCCACCTCCAGCCAGTGGCATAAAGATGTAAGTTCTGCATTTGCAAAAGAAAGCCCATCTATGCTGTCACCTATAAACAGACAAAACACATTCCAAGGACACAGCAGTGCTCTGACCGTACCCCCTGACACAGGGGAGTTAGCAAATGTTATTGGCTTCAATTAACATGAAAGGGCCTTTAAAAACAATAAAGTAATTAGACACATTCAAGGGAGATAATTATATCATGTAAGGATGAGCATTCCCAGAAGAGCTTTTGGCTCCAGTAAAAAAGAACATCTCTCCTCTCAAATGAATTTCACGGACATGCAAGGTGTGGGAAAATGGCACCATACTCATCAGTGTTAAAAGCATATGATACAAATGAGGTCTCCAGCATGGCACCAACTGCAATAAATTATCAAGTGTGTGTTCTGTTTTCTGAAATGGGCTCAATTTATCATTTTATTGAAAAGGTTCCATTATGCTAATGTCTCATAAAATCACTTTTTGCTGTTGCTGGAAGGTGAAGAGGGAATATCAATTTTTATACAGAGAACTTGGAAGTACTACAGCAGTGAGCTGTCAAGGGTTAATAACACTAACAGAAGATGCCATACACATGAGCAAACTCCCAAGGACTTTGTAATGGCAAATTTTTATAACCTTACTGGAAGTAGATAACCAGAATTATTCTCAAAAGCTTAATTAGCTATTAAAAAAATAGGTAAGACAAAATTCTCCCCAAATTGGAAATACGTGGATTTGATGGACGGACTCTCTGATGGATGAAGAACTGGATGCAGGACCAGGTCCAGAGAGCAGTGGTGACTCAATGCCTGTTCAGAGATTGGTGATGAGAGGTGTCCCCCAGGGATCAGTGCTGGGGATGATAATCTTTAATAGCTTCATAAATTACACTGACAGTGGAGTTAAGTACACTCTCAGCAAGTTTTCTGACAACACCAAGCTGTGGGGAGCAATCAGCCAACCAGGGGGACAGGATGTCACTCAGAGTGACCTAGACAGTCTTGAGCAGTGAGCTCTGGTGAACCTCATGAGGTTCAACAAATCCAAGTTCAAGATCTGGCACCTGGTTTGAGGTAACCCCAACTATCAATACAAGCTGGGCATCTAATGATTGAGCACAGCCCTGCTGAAAAAGACCTGGGGTAGTGGTGGATGGAAAGCTGAACATGGGCAGCAATGTGCTCTTACAGACCAGAAGGCCAACTGTATCATGAGTTGTGCCAAAAGAAATGAGCCTGGCAGGGTGAGGCAGGTGATCCTGCCCCTCAGCGTTGGTGAGGTCTCACTGCAAGTGCTGCATCTAGATGTGGAGTCCTCAGTACAGAAGAGACATAGAGCTGTTGGAGCACATCCAGAGAAGGGCCACAAAAACGATACACAGAATTGAACGCCTCTCCTATGAGAACTGGCTGAGAGAGCTAGGGCTGATCAGCCTGCAGAAGAAAAGGCTGTGAGGTGACCTGACAGCAGCCTTTTAGTATCTAAAGGGGAATTACAGGAAAGAAGGGGACAGATTCTTTAGCAGAGTCTGTGCTGACAGCACAAGGGGAAGTGATTTCAAGCTCAAAGAGGAAAGATTTAGGTTACATATAAGGAAAAAGTCTTTTACAGTGAGGGTGGTGAGGCACTGGAACAGGCTACCCAGTGTTCTGGTTCATGCCTGGTCCCTGGAGTCTTTCAAGGCATGGCTGGATCAAGTCCTGGGAAACCTGAACTACCTTTGCTGTTGCTGTTCACTGGAGGGGAGTTGGACTAGATGACTTTTAGAGGTCCCTTCCAACTCTAAGAATTCTGTGATAACCAGCAACTGTTAATTAGTTGGTTGAACGCTCCCCTCCCTCTGTTCTCCAGTTTACCCATGAATTGGCATTGGAGATTGTTTAGGAAGTGCTGTTTCAAAGGTCAAATTAAAGAACACCATTATGGTTTGCATCAGCTTACTCAAAGAGCAGCCTTGAAAGATAATCAGACAGTGCTTACAAAAATGAACGTTCCTTCTCTAAACATTAAATAATATGAACATCTGCTTTCCTTTGATGAACTGGATACAAGACATGTAAGTATTAAAAGAGGAAAATAACTAGGTTTAGATAGACATTTGGTCTGATCTTTTGTAATAGCTCTTTTCTGACTGAGATGTGACTTGTATCCATAAAAGCCTTTTTATGCCATGCATCAAAAAACAGAGGACTGTTTCAGAAAAATTAGTATACTCTGAATAACTTCAAACTGCAAGCACCTCCTTATGAACTTGTCCTCTGTTGTCTCCAAGCATAGCAATACAGCATCCACCAATAATGACCCAGCAAATAACCAAGAGGTGTAATTTGTTAGTATATATTTTAGCAGTTGAAAATGAGTACATGAAGCTAGATCAATCTGATCATTGTTTCAAAGGATCACCAATAAATACCCCTCTGAATCTCAGAGCTTCAAATATGGATCACAGTTTGAGAACGTCTGCAATGCAACATTTTCCAATCAGTTTGGGAACATTCAAAACTTTACAGAAGTTCTAATTTGATGCAAAAGAAATATTAAGTGATATTGATTTAAAATTAAATGTAATCTCACTGTACCATATAAAAATGTTATTGTTATATTCTTCTCTTTGTAAACACCTGGGTTTTTCTACTTTAGTTCTCAGGCCTCATCACTTTGACTTGTGTGATTACAAGGCATATAGGCATTGGCTCCATAATATTGTATACTGACAGAAAGTTTAGGATATGTGTTCTTGTTCTAAAATTTAAATGTTTGGTATATGTAATGAATGCATAGTGCTAATGATTAGCAATGTTCCAAAGCTAACCAGTAGCGCAAAGAGTTGTTAATATAGGAATTCTGAAAAGTTTTCTTTTAAAGTTTGAAATTGGCCTTATTTATCAGACCTCTACATACTCAATCACAGTGAGCACTGTTCAGTTGCCACTGAATTGCACATATAGTGTACTCATCCAGTGTGTAATGAAGATAAATGCACCCATACTTCTCAGAAAGTATTTGTCAAAATCAGAACTAGTATATTACTGCTGAATTGATACTTTGCTTTGCTTTTCTAAAATAAGTAAATTAGTTTCTTCCCACTTCTGGATGTAGATTGATCTTCACATTGATTTTCCATTTCATATTTAAGAGTTTGTAAAACAGTGTATTTTAGAAACTCTGAATCAAATATAGAATAAATCAGAGCAGCATAATGCATTTTAATCCTAATACAAAAGTAAATTATCAGTGCACCAGATCTGAAAATATCATAGTATTCTAAATAGTTGCTTAAATTTTTTTTTTTTTTGAAAGAAAACATTGGTCAACTTTATGTGATTTCCTGTTTTTTCTTCTACACCAATAAGAATGTCACTGAAATGGATATCTGTCAAAAGAACTACAAGGACCATGTCACCAACATTAAATGCTGGTTTAATATCTCAAAAAAGGCAGTGTAAATATTCTGATCATTTGTTTTTAGAATAAGATCTTGATAGCTTTGGGGGGAAAAATAAGAAAAAAAAAGAATCTAATTAACATGAATTAAAGAGATTACTGATTTCCTACCCTCAAACTATTGATTTACAGTATCATAGACATAAGGTACATCTAATTCATTAAATTATTTTATAATTAATCCACAAATGATTGCTATGATGATACCATGTGAAAAATCATTATACTAATTTCTCATTTAAAAATAGAGCTAAATGCCAGCAGAAAAACAAAAAATATTCATTTTCTAAGGAAATAGAAAATTCTTAGTTATTTTATTTTGTTGTACCAAAAAGAAAAAGTAGGTCATCAGAAACTAACAAAGCTTCATGTCCCAAAGTATCAATACAGATGCTTTTGTTGTGTTAGAGGCCATTTTGGATGGATCAATGCTTGCGTTTTAATGGCACTCTCTAAAAGAAGGTAAGAAAAAGCTGCAGATGTACTTTTCAGTCTAGGGATATGCCACATGAAAACAGGAAGGTGGAGATCTCTAGAACTAAATTGAAAGTGTAAGTATTTAGAAAACTGTTCACAAAATCACAGAACTGTAGGGGCTGGAAGCCATAAAGAAGATAACAGACCTTTAAGAAAACTTTCTTTCTGATATCCTTGCAGGCAGAACTGTCAGTCATTACAGGAAGCTGTTTTTTCCTTCACGACAAAAAATCTATTTAACGTAATCAGAGGTAAAACTAGACCACATATTCTCTCAGTATGTTTTTACTCAGTTGTCCTTCTGTCGTGAAAATATTTGCTGCAACAGAAGATACCTATCCTTTTGTACACAGCTTCACATTTGCAGAATATGGAAAAATGCACTACACAACACATTTTAAAATGTTTTATACATGTAGAAACTATTCTGGAAAGTCAAACACTGGTGTTAATTTCATGTAAGTATCACATGCAGTAGCAAAAAAGCATTAAGGAGCTAGCAGCATTGCTTTGCCTTAGACAGAAGGCCCAGCCTGATACTGTCCCTACCTTATCAGATTTAAATTGGCATGCACCCTACTTATCTCATTATTCATGGAGAATGAGAGATGTGGATCATTAAGCTAGGTACTAATTTGTTCCTAAACCGCACTCATTCATCATCAGCTGGCAGCAAGAGGTTGATCAAGTCAGTTGTGGAACACTTTTCTGACCCTTCCCTTTTTTTTTTTTTTTTGCATGAGATACTTAGAATAATTTTTAGAAAATTTCTTAACAGTTTAGTAGCTGTTCAGTTACGCATGATTATTTTTGTGGTCAGGTCACTTACAGAGGTATCTCTGTGTCATATTTACAAACTCTCTTCTGTACCTTGGACCACTGTGTTTGCTACTATCATCCATACCAATCATTCTAAAAATACATCTCAGATAGACTATTACCACAAATAACCACTCAGAGTCTGATATTTCACGTAATGATTTTTCTTCACTGGAGACAAACACAGTCTTCAATAATGGTTGACTGTGTCTGTAGGACAGGGTTACTGTGAGAAGAAGTAGCTAAAACATTCTTGTATTTCTTTCTGACTTGTACACATCTCTCCAGACTCATTTTAATTATTACAGCACAATCCATTTGACAGTGATGTAATTTGTGCCTCAGACCATTTTTCGTGATGAAGAAAATGTATTCTCAGTAATAATTTGGTAGGTTAAGAACTACTCACATCAACAGTATGAATCGTCATCATGTTTTGTGCCAGCTATGTTTCTATAAATAAGCAGTCCACTGTATAGAAATATTTTTTATAAAATGCATTGAGATGAAAACATTACAATAGATCGGGAATCAAACAGTTCCAGTGCAAAAGCTTTCCAACATTCTCGTAAAGGAAGCTCCAATTAAGAAAATTTTAGAGGGACTATTTTTTACTTCTGCTTTTTAGTATATTTTTGTTGTTTTTATTGTTGATGATGACTTTCTAGTGATAAGAATAACAAAATAAATCATCGACTTTATCCACTAAGCAAAATTATTTTGCTAGAAGATGCATCAGCTTTTTATCAGCTCTTAATAAAGTTGCATTTTTTTTTTAGAAGCTAAAATAAACCATATAGAGTGCTTTTCCTCAAACAAATTTTTTGTTTGAGTATTGAAATTCCCTGTCCCTTGAGATGTTCAAGGCCAGGCTGGACCAGGCTCTAAGCAACCTGATCTAGCTGGTATGTCCCTGTTTGTTGCAGGGCAGTTGGACAGGATGACCTTTAAGGGTCCCTTCCTATCCAAATGATTCTACAATTCTATGTACCAAATAACTGGTTTACCTGATTTTTCAGAGTGGGAAGAAACGTTGGGTTCTTCAGTATCCAAAATAACAGCCAACCCTGCAGACAGTGATGGGAGGATGCTGGAACTGAGATCTACTCGAGTTAGACGACTTTCAGGCACTCTTTCCAATGTTTTTGGAATGCCACCAGCATGGTTATCTTCTGTCTCATCTTTATCACTATTCTTCTGTGGATTCTGAACAATATGAACAATGCTTTGCTGGACCAGGTCACAATTCTGCAACACAAAACCAAAATCCCAGTAAATAATTAATTGTGGCATAAGGGACAAAATCCCTCTATTTCCAATTTGTTATTTGTTAAATGGTCTCCAAACCATTTCGTGTTGAATTTCAGAGCGCAGTAATGGAGTTTAAAAGAAACTGACAAGTGTACATTGCAAGAATTAGGATTACTTACACTGGCAAAAGGGTCACAACACTCACAAATTTGGAACATTTAACAAGGAAATAGTGGACCAGAGCAAACAGCTGTAAATAAATCTGGTTTATTGGCACAAAGGAAGAACTCCAGAGAGAGTACTCTTAAATCAAGTTCTAAGAATATTCAGTATTTGTACAGACAATGCTCATACACTCTCTCCAACAGCAGTTTGGGGTCAAACTGACAATCATGGAAAGCTTATGACCAAACTGCTTCAAAGTGATTCTGTAAATAGAAACACAGATGATGAACACCGATACCTACTTCTTCCCTCCAATGTAATTTTCAATCTCAATCTGGGTTTAGATGCAGTCTCAATTTGTCATTTCTATTCCTTACAAAAATGAAATTCAACTGTTGTCTTCAGACAACTTAGAGAAAACTTGTGCAGATGTCATGTCTGCTTCAGTCTGCTACATTTTAGCCCAAGAGATCTTACATAGGGAGCAGAGGTTCTTGCGCATAAGTTCTCATCAGAGACGATTCTTAGTCCTTTCAGATCTTATGTCTTAGAAAAACAGAAGGTTTGACTCCTAGTTTGTATCTGCAATTCTTACCTGTACTTTTAATTGAAAAAGATACTTTTACAGATATTTTACTGCCATTTATAACATTGTCTATGCTCTCATCTACTGCTTTTTATCCCATTCTCATAACTTCGGTTTAGTGTGTTTAGTTCAGTCTCATACATGCATTTGGGATAAATATACATGCACATGATGATGGCAACAATTTATTCCTGGCTTAATAAAGCTTTTACTTTTAAAAGTTAGTTTATTCACTGTAGAACAAGTAAGACAATCATGTGGCAGTTCAGCATTCTGGCATCTCTTTGCAAAAAACAAGAGCAACCTTTGAAACACTGAGCATCCCTACTGTGATAATAGCATAGGCTATAGGCAGAGGAAAGCTTAATTAGCAGATCCCAGGATAAGTTTTCAAAGGTAGCAGCTTGGAATGAGAAACAACACCCCTTGATTTGCACACTGAGTACGCTAAATATGAAAGCAACCGAGCAGTAACAAACAGAGAAATCCCAAATCATCAGTTTTGTAAAGTTGTTTCTGACTACATTTGAATTGAATTTAGATTGGGTTTATAGAAGGAAAACAGTTCTCAACCTTTGCAAGTGAGAAGGCACTACAAGAATAGAGACGATATCTTAATTGTGAAGCATCCTGCATAAGAATATCACCAGTTTGCAGATTTAAGATTATTCATGCTTTATAGCAGACTATGTAGCATGGACAGCAGATGGACTAACACCAGAGCCTTCAGCACTTAGAAAAAAAAAAAAAGGTAGAATTCAAATATTTCTGGACATTTTTAGATTTTGATTTCAGTTACTAATACAACACAAATCTAAGATAAAATTGTTTATGTCAATGTCACTTTCATTTTATGTACTATTTTTATGCCTCAGGAAACATTTCTTATGAGAATACCTATCATTAATAATTGCAGACATGTTGCCTTATCTGTTGATTCAAATTAATGCCTACAATCCATACTCCAATGGGAAACCTGTAAACATATATAATGCAGATTATGAAGGTTCTACTTTCATGAGAGCAAAAGAAGTTGAGATGATCCAAGAGTGATGAAGCCCAATGTTAGACTGTTTCCTTACAATGAGCAGTCTTTGTCCAACTTGGAGAAATGAATTCCTAACAGATGAAGCAAAATTTTTTTTCATCACACTTCAACTATTCACTCACAGTCATTTTTTTCATGCTTTATGGCTGGTATTGGGTATACATCCTGACTAAAGTGTGCTTTGGTCTTTTGCTTACTCCATTGTACAGATCTGTCTATCAGGCTGAGCAGTAGGAATGTGAGCAGCCCAGTGGACATCCTGCGTAGGTTTCCTTTGTAACTTGGTAACCCTCTAGTCAAACCATGCACACGTACACACACACACACACACACACACACACACACACAGATACCTTTTTTTCCAGAGCCTTCCCTGATTTTACCTGAAGGCTTCTTTGTTGCCTCGCTCTCATGTGTGAAAATGGTCCTTGAGTTTATTTCCAGCAGATATGTTGCCTGTATTAACAAGCCTGCTGCACACTGCTGGAAAATCTATGGAGCACAGGTCCAGCAGTACAGCCAGATAGCTAAAAGGATTTTACTTTAGGGTATGCAAGGCTGTGAAAGATGTCCTCTGTATTCAAGTACATGTGGGTATAGTGTGACAGCTCTTTCTTTCCCGTCACCTATGAAATGTCTTACATTAAAAATAAACAAAACAAAACGAAAAAAACCCAACCACTAACTGAATTAAGCAACATCAGGGAACACAGGTGAATGCTTAGAAGAAAAAAAAGAAATAAAAATTGAAACAAAAATGAGATCATCATAGTAAGGTTTATTTTTTCATAAAATAGGTAGCACAAGTAGAAAATATGAAATGCACATGAACACATACTCATCCTCCTAAATATCAAGCCTGCATATTAGATTTACCACTGTAAGAGAGAGATAGGAAAGACTTGCTGAGTCACAGATGAAGGACATTTTTGAACATGAGAACAAGAGAATAATGACCCATGAAAACGATAAAGGAAATCTGCCTTAAGGGAGTGGTTTTACGCTTTACCTTGACAGAATCTTCTATTTCCCCCTCAAGCCACTCAATTTTAAGATAGAAATCTTCAGTGAAATAGCAACCACCACCATTGGTAACTGTAATACACAGTTATCAAGACAAATACAGGTTTCAAAAATCAAGCTTGAGACATTCCACCTCACAGCCACCTCTCTTCATGCAGTTTACAGCATATCATATGCTTCTTATAGATATGTTATGATTGAGCTTTAAGTCTTACTCTGAACATCTAAAAGAGGTCTCAAATATTCAAATCAGATTATTAAAACACATACAGGAGAAATAGGTGATAAGAATCATAGAATTACATAATCATTTGAGTTGGAAGGTATGTTTAAAGGTAATCTAATCCAACACCCCTGCAATGAACAGAGACATTACATCGAAATCAGGTTGCTCAGAGCCCTGTACAGCCTGACGTTAAATGTATCCAGGGATAGGATATCCACTGTTTCACTGGATAAACCTGTGCAGTCTGTTCCAGTGCTTCACCACCCTTATTGGAAAATAAACTTTTCCATTCTTTTAATCTAGAGCCCTTTGTTGTGCTCTGGTTTCATCTCTTCTTAGATCTTCTGAGCACTGTAAGGGAGTTTCAGGGCTCTGATTTTGAATTCTAGCTCTGTACTGCTAGAGAAACAGCACTCAAGAAGCGCATTCAACTTCTAGAAAGCTGCACAGCTTTACCTGTGCATGGAAGCTGCTTTAGTGCATTTGAACATTCTGAAAGAAGTAAAAGCCTTTTATGTACTCACTGCTAATAGACATAAGAAAATCTCGAGGGCAAGTTACAGGCTATCTGAAAAACAGCTCAATCACTGCAGAAGTTGACTTTATCTGGCATACAGTGAAAAACCCAAAGATTTAGACAGCTGAGAGATGATGACTGAGAGATGATGACAGAGCTTTTAGCATAAGAATCCTTGAAACTCTAATTCATTTACTTCTCAGGTTAGAGGGTTCAAGGCTGTTTCTTCACTAAAGCATGATGTTAATACCAAAGCTGTCATCAACCTTTTAGAACCATGATAAATTTCCTACTTGGTGTGTGCTTTCTAAAACACTATAAACACTTTTTATTGTAACTATTTCTGGATATTTCTACTATTGAAAACTTTGATATGTGTACCAGATGCTAAATTAGGAAAGTGCCTGCATCTAAGCAGTTACTGTATCCCCCTCTCATGACACAAGTGCTTCCTCCAACTGGCTGGCAAGGGTTCAACTGCACAGGTAAGAATTTAGCATTAGATTCAGTTTTGAGGAGGTTCAGGAAGTTTATAATCTCAGGTTTTTGCATAACATTACACAAAAGGCAGTGAGAAACATAAGCCTATGACTCTGGTATAACTCTTGAGTTCCTTAAGAAGAAACACTGAATTGCCTCCCTGGAAAAATAAGCAGAACAGAGTACAGCAAGTATACAGAGCCAGACTGCTGTTAAGTGATATAAAGTTTCAGACAAAAGCCTTAACTGACATTTTTGCTGCAATCTTATTACAGAGAACTGCATTTAATTGATGTAAGGCAGATCACAGTCATTCCCAGATATGAACAATGAAAATGAAGTTTGAACCATATTAGCAACCTAATGGGCATAAGAATCAAAATAAATTCTTTTGACTTTAATAAACATAAGGGCCTTTGCTGTCCTGTATTGACCAAGAACAAAACCCAACATTCCCTTTCAGAGACAAAATAAGGTAGTTTACTATAGAAATGGAATCTCTACTTTTGGCACAGTTTTCTTTACTATAAAGCAACACATTGATTTTGCAAACTTAAAACAGATAAAGAACTCATCATTATGATTTCCCTTAATTCTGGGAGAAAGAACCTTATCAATAACAGTTTCTGATTACAATTGGTGGAGATGCCAACGCTCCAACAGTTGATCATTCATCCACAGTAGTGGATTTTAAGTGCACCCATGGATACACAACATATAATATCCATAGTGCCCATCTCTTCTGAGTGCTCCTCAATTCTCAGTAGCAAACCTGAATTATTCTGGGGCAAGAAAGCCACCATATGAGTCCTTTGTGACCATACTAGATGCATTTCCACTTGCTTGCCTTGCCAACAAGGCCACATTCAGGAGTTCAGGAACACAAGCTGCTGATCTTCTCATGTCATCAGCAGCCCTTTGACACTGAGCAGAAGTGTGCACCTGATCACAAGGCAGCAAGTCTGCCAGCATGTGCTTTCCTCCAAACAAAATAATGCACCCAGTTGAGAGCTGGGACATCTCTGCCACAAATTATCATGGAGAGTTAAGATGACAAGTGCCAGTTAGCAAGGATGAGAAAGGGACATGAACACAACCTAACTGTCAACGTGATCCTGTAAATTCAGTCTGTGATCATCTGAGCATGCACGTAATACATTTACATTACTACCACGCTCTGTAAAAATTACTGCAAAATTATGACAACTTATGCAACAACTTTTAATTATTAATTATGTGTAACCATATTCCTTGTACATGACTTTCTTTTATTTATTAATTAGTATGAGTTTATGTTCCTATTGGGACTTTCCTTAATACAACACTGTTGTTATTGTTCACATTTAAAGATACAGCCAGAGGGCACTCATAAAAATTGCAGAATTTTGCTCCATAAATTTTTGTATCTAAAAAATTTGCCATAAATCCTGAAAGATCATATACATTCCACTACTGGGCATCAGTGTTATAAGACTACTACACTTGTAACGCTATGCTGTCATTTTCTGATGGCAATGACCAGTGACAATTCCTCCACTGTAACAGAAAAACAAACAAAAAAAGATGATACAGTAAGAAAAGTAAAGGATAAATGGACAAATTGCATTCTAAATCCTTAAAAAATTGATGTTTGGTGTTCTTATTAGTCTTAATCTACCAACACTTCAAGAGCTGTGGCACAACAGAGACACACTGGGATTAGGAATCTTTTCCATCCCAGGATGTATGCAGAACTAAAATACATATCAAGCAGACTCAGTACAAACACTGATGCACCATCTACAGAAAAGGTATTGCTATACTCACAAAGACAAAAGGATGTCATTCAATATTAAAAACTGACTTACCTTATTAAAAAAAAAAAAAGCTAATTCCAATTCCAATCTGTGCTCTACAAGATGCACAAATCCAAGAGTGATAGAGATGAAAACACAGTTACATACATCTAAGTCACACTAGAAGGTTCCTCTAAATGAACTCATGCAAATGATGGAAGCCCAGGGGCAGTTCTTCCCTGAACTCAGGACATTTACATAGCTTTCCATCCCAATATTTAATCTAGTATTCAGTAAAACATACTTAATTACTTTCATAAATGCCTAACATCCTGCGAGATGCCTTTTTCTTCCGAGCTGCAGAATAGAATCTTCCAACAACTTTCCCATCAAATGAACAGCAACAATTTTCACTGTACACTGCTTTTAACTGTAAGAAAAACAGACAGTTTTAATTTTCATCTTGCTGCTTAATGCAGTTTTCTGTAATTTAACAAAAGACTGAAATACTATACTTTGTCAGGAATATTTTTGGAACAGCAAGGAGTAGGAGGATTATGCAGCAAAAGTTTAAAAAAAAAAAAGGAAAAAAAACTGGTGTGTTCTGCAATAGTAACTTGATGAGGAGAGGTACTGCCACTGCAGATAAAGGTCTTTTCTCTTACAGAAGAGTTTTCTCTGGTATCAATGATCAATTTTGGTTATCAGTTCCCACTACAGACAGTACTGTGATCTGACCTCAAGCACTTCATTATTGTAATAGCCCTCCAATGTATAAGGAAAAGTCAAAAAAAGCAGCAAATAAGTATGGCAGCATATGCAATGAGGTGTAACATTAATAGATGTAACACTGCTTCATGGAATCCTCTTCTTCCCCTACCCTTGCATTTTGCATTTATTTCCCCACTTGTTTAAATTAGAGACATAATAAAATCCCATGAGACAAGAATTCTACAAGAATATTGCAGAAACACCTACGTAAGTATTTTCTTACATTGATTTGAACCCTTGGAGTCTATTTCATGGATTAAAAATATAGGGCAGACTGCCCTAGCACCAATCAACGTAATTTAACACAAATCCATAGAAGAGGATTGATCTTACTGAGCTTATCTCTAACGTGGTTTACAAACACTGACTCATTGTGTGTTAACTTAGACCCACTTTGCTCTGAAAGTTATTTTTTTGCCTACTGTCATATCAGATGGGAATCCAAGTATTGTACAAGAAGCGATAGAAAAAAATACATTATATGAAGTTTGAGAAAGATAGGCTAATATCAAAACAGAAATAAGAAGAATTGCCTGAACCAATCTCATATTTCATGACCTCATCATGCAGAAACTCTCTATCAGTTTTGCAACAATAAATATTAATGATTTTTTTTCACGTCTTATCAAAACCTTTTGATATCAATTGTTTTCACAAATGTTTTCTCATGTAAGCAGTGAAAGTCTCTTCATAGGTCTTTTATCAAAAGTAATCTTGTTCTGATTTCAATCTTACCAAAAAAGTTTCCCCCTCCTTTATTCTTTTTTTTTCCTTTCTTGGTGGAAGGTAAATGTATATTATTTTACACTTGAATGTGGCTGCACCTCCATCAGCTGAGAAATAAGTAAGTCTGAAGGATGTATTGTTACCCTGCAGAGCTCCAAATAACAGGACATATATAATGAATCCTCCATACGCAATAGTTACGAAGGATGAATGTATGTTAACACATCCACCTGAAAATAAGAAAATGGTATAAAAATGACTGAAGAGAGAAGGAATTTTGAGGTGGAAGGATGCCACCACAGAAAAGCTGGGAACACTCAATAAGCTGAGCCTCACTCTACTGCTGGGATACTTTTGGATAAGATTCACACACTTGGCTATACTGAGTGCTTCCCTGAGAAACACTGAACACTTTATAAAGTTGACTATCTTTTTCATATTCTTGGTTAACCTCACACATTTTACAGACAGTGCATTTATCAGCAGCAATCCAAAAGACTTATTAATCTACTGCTCTAATAAACTGCACCATTCACTAGTCCAGCTATGAGAGTTCTCACAGGGCATGGCCAGTTTTGTTAAGAGTGGTCATGAGAAATGAATCATGCACTATTTGTAAATCCATAAACATGATATTCATATATTGAAAGCAACCAGATTTCCAGTGTCAAGTTGAGCATCACTCAGCTACCCCAACCACTCTGATATCTGAGGACAAGTTGGAATGCAAAGGGGTTTATTTCCTGCCAAACTTTTCTATCCTTTTCACACACCACAAAATTCACAGTACAATGAGGGCAACACACAGCAATGGAGCTCCTAACGAGCAACCTCATATATGGATATGTGCCTTCTCCAGAGTAGAGAAAGGCTGCAAAACTCCACGTTTCTGACTACTGAAGAATACTTTGATTTGGTCCTACTGAACACAAAGGCAGCAGACTTGTGTTTGCCAGGAGAATAACAGAGAAAGAATGATGGTTTCTTGGGGTGGATTCTGGGGTAATGGATTAGAGGAAGAGAGAGATACATAGTAATGATGGGCATATGTGATAAAGAAATGAGTATTCACTGTTAAAGAATAAAAATAATCACATGCCAGGTATAAAAGATAATGCAGGCTATACATTTTTCAAATGAAATTTTATATTTCATGGTTTTTAGCTACTTTACACAAGGTATATGTAGGTTAATTTAGAGGTTGGGGAGGTTAGAGGGTCAGCAGCAGACAGGGAAGTAGAACAGTTATCTCTCAAAAACAGGCCCATCTGATCACTCTTTCCTGTTATGCTATCTATCTATATTTATCCCTCATGTTTTTTAAAACACTATTCATACATATGACAGGATGTCTACAAGATAGCTCAGCAAATTTAATAAAAAACTTTTTCTTAGGTGGGGTGGAGGTAATACATTGGAAGAAAAAGATCATTTTTCCTTGTAGAAAAGGCTTAACTACACCAAATTCAATCATTTAAGCTACACATGTTTCATTTAACCCTGATGAAAACAGGAAAAATTTTCCAACTGGAGGCTGGAGACCAAGGACACACAAAGCTTTTTCATGTAGAAGTTAAAAGCATAGCCATTAGGTTTGAACTCCCTAAGTGCTCATAACAGGAAGGCAAATGAATGTTGCCTTAAAAAGATACGTGCTATCTTAGCTCTAAGATGTGCTAAGCAGGTTACTTAATTTTTAGAGATGTTCCTTAACTGGCCATTTAACATTTTCTAAATGTTTATCTTGAGACTTAAATACTGTGAAATAAACAAGCCCTAGAAATAAAACTATTGTGTAGCAAGTTGAAAAAAGACTGAAAAGCTTACTACAAATATCTCCCACCCCCACAGCCTCTGCCACTACCACTATTCTGCAGAAAACAACAGTCTGGCTGCGTTATTAAAGGCTATATCATAAATCATGTGGACCATCTGAAATAAGTTAAAAAAAACCACTTTTAAATCCTCCTGTCCAGATTATAGCATTCTTCTGTTCCTAGTTTACTTCAAGACAAAACCAACTTGACAGAAATTTTGCCTTTTCCTTGTAGCATTTTTGTGTCCCATACTGAGAACACATAGGTTAGAATGTTTTTAACCCTTTTGTGAAGGAGAAAAAAAACAAAAAGGCAATTCAGTGGAAGCAGTCTGATAGAGAGCTTCCCGTTTGAGTTTGAAACTGATGGAAACAGCAGCAATTGCAAGTGTATCTGTTTTACTCAGATATTGAAGAGACTTGAGAAAAAGAAAAAAAAGAAAAAAGATTCTTATATCTGATAAAGTATTTTGAAGCAACAGCTGTTTGTCTTTTGCTGCTCATATATAAATTGAACGGGATGTAGATCACATTTATTAAGAGCAGATCATACCCAATATATCCAGAGTAAACATGAGACAACACTCAGTGGGCTAAACACAATCTATCATGCAAACCTTTATCAGAACAAAAGAATATGGTTGTGAACTACATTTTAAACGCTTCACACATCAGTTATTATTTTGGAGTCTGAAATCTTTTTAAGAGCTTTAGTTATGAAAGAACTGCCAAACCATTTCTTCCCTATCCAATACACCAAATACAACACAAAAAGCATGGAGAGAAGAGCGAACCAAGGCTGATTTCCTATGGGTTTTGGTTTTACAACCCACTGATCCTACTGTTACAGCTACAATTTCCCTGTGCATTCCAGAGATGGCTTTCTCCACCCACCTGCAACACTGTCAGGTCACCATCTTGTCCAAAGATATCTCTGCATTTCTCAGTGCATCTATGCATCCCCTGACCCCACCATTTGGGGGAATGCACAGCGGCTGCACAGATAGAAGGTGCAGCAGGAAGTGTGCATACAAAAGTAGTGCAATAACAATAAGCTTCATTTCTTTAGAAGGCAAGCCTAAAAATTATAGTCTTGTGACAACAAAGCCATAAGGTATCTTCAACAGCAGCTAGAGAGAAAATAGGAGGGTCTGCTACATATTTCTAGGAACATTAATCACTGCACTTTGTGTTCTAACAGCTGGATGTCTAAACTTATTACATCACGTGTTTGTTAGCTCCTCAATTTTGTCACCACACTCCACAATGTAATGTTCTTACATATTTTTTATATCATACAATTGTAATGCTATAATGACATGGAAAGTACCATGATAATAGTGGGGTGACAAAGTCTTCAGCTACAGCAAGTGAGAACAAGTCCAGACACAGTTGTCACAGATGCAGAAATGAAGGAAAGGAGATGTCTACCTTTAGAAGGCCTCAGGTATTCAGGGACCCCTATCAAGAGAACACTTCACTTCCCACCTGCTAAGATTTAAATGAGGTCTGGGAAGGGGTGGATCCTGGCCCCACCCCTTCCAGTTACTCAGGTACATTGCATGCACCTGAGCTCCCCTGGGCTGGCCCTGTCTTCCCTCCAGGTGCTCAATCACTGGTTCAGGCCATGACTTAGCATTTCCACTAAACAATAAATACCTTTTTTTTGCTATGCTTTTTGTGACTTTATTGCAACTGATAAAACACCTTATGGGATAATCCATAATCAGTTAATGAGCCGTAAATAAACTAAACAGACTCGGAAGATTAAAGCACACTAGGTTCCTGATTTTAAAAAGTAAGAATCAAGTCCTTATTCTCAGGCATATTATATGCAGTTCAGAAAATACTGAACCAAGTCTGATAAAACCTTCAGCTGCTACACACTGCTTAATGCTTAAGGGACCTATGCAAACACCATGTGTGATGGAGAAGGGAACTATAAGGAGAAGGAATATAGGGGAGAACATGGTAGAAACTCATGGTACTCCGTACAGGAATGTCAGCTTTAATCCTCCTGCCTATGGAATCTGTAAGAGACTGCTTTGAATGCCATACCTGGGCACAAGTATTTCTCTCAGCCCAAACACGATCACGCACACAGTAGGCATTCTTGTGTTGAATACACATAGCTTTAGCCAGGGGTAAGCTGATATGTTCTGTATGCCTGTCTGTATACACATCCTAAGGCAACCTAAGGGCAATAGCAGTCACTGCACAGATGCACAGCACCATGAATTACACTTGTTCTGATGGTAACGTCAGCTGACTTTGTTGTTCTTTCTTACACACACAAATCTCCTGAGTCTAAAGTGGTCTCAGAACAAAAGCTGAATATTTCCTAGGGTTAAACACAATGTGTGTCCTGTATCAAGGCCATACAGGAAAATGAATCAAGGCAAAGCAGCAGATAAGATTTAGCCACATATGTACACTACCCATACAAACAGAAGTTGCTTAGTATCTTCTTGGTAGCATGATACAATCCATTGACATGAATGTCGGATTTGTTACACTCATGTCCACGAGCATTATTTCCTTCTGTTCCAGTCCTCTTGCACACAAGCTTTTTTTCCTATTACTTGTCCAATGCTAGAATTATTTAAAACTGGAATCAAGGCACTTCAGTATAAGAAGTTTCCTGATTTTTCTATATCTTTGTTTATACTCTTGAAATTAGTAAATTGTTTATTTATTTTCCTATTTGACAATAGTTTTTGTCTCCTATTTCAGGAATGAAGACAATAAAATTGTATTATTCTTTATATCTTAAAATGTAATATTGGGTTAGCATCTAAAGATGTGGCTATTTCTTTCAGCAAAAGTAAAAAAAAATCTTCATCAATCCACATCCTGCAATAGCAGCTTTCAGAAATAATTCATGGCTAGTTTTGATATACAAGAGGATGAAGAAAGAGGGACAAAGCCAGAGAAATATCCATGAAAGGACTTTTCAGGATCCACAGTCCAAACGGGAAAGTGAATAGATGAGGCAGAAAGAGACAACTAAATGTAAATCTAAAAAAGTCTATAGTCATTGTGTTATAAAATCACTATGGGATGTCATAGCAACCTTCTATCTATCGAATGTCACTGTAGCTTTGACAATTAAGTTAATAGGGTTAATAGATGAAATATTTATCTTTCTCATATAACCGTACACAGAGGTATAAGCTACACTCTAGACCTAGAGGTATAGAAGTATACTCTAGAGGTCTAGAGGTATATTCTATGACCTTTTCAAATGTTCAGTGTAAATCAGACATCAAATGTTCAACTGACTGCTGAAGAAACATCAAGTAAATTTAGAAAATGTTCAGAATTTTTCATTTCCTGGCCTAATTAACAGGTCTATCTCAGTTGTGTAAAGGACAACATGAGTGACATATAATATTTTGAATTTTAACAAATTATTTCTTTCATTTACACTCAGACTATATACAACTGAATACAACATGCAGATACTAGATCAGAATGTACTTCCCTTTAATGAATTCTTATTATAAGCTGGACTAACAAATACTCAGGAACAGAATTTAAATCTTCCTCTCTGCTCTGAAACAGTGTTTGAAATGATTGGCCAAAGTAGCACGTTTCTCATTTGAATCTCACTGAGACTGATATAATCACAATGAGGATGGAAGATACAAGGAAATAATTTCTATCCATGTGTGCATTCCAGCCCATAATAAAGCAAGTCATGGAATTAGATGCAATAACTCATGCACATGATGCCAAATATATAAAAATGAAATGTATTTCATAGCTAGGGCTTTTACAAGTATTTTTGAATATAAAAGAAATTCAGTAAGTGGCATAAGTTCATTTACAAAGACAGAAATAAAAAAAATTATCATAGTGCAAAATACACACTTTTTTTCTCTATTCGGAAAGGAGAAGAATGAAGAAGTTACTGTATCATATAAGGATGAGGAAGCAATTTGCATCCTATTAACATCTAAGGAGGATGTTGAAACATCTGTAACAGTTTAAAATATCAAAAGACTTGGTCAGTCTGTTTTCAAGGATTCTAACGAATCACACAGTAAAGATCTCTGACTTTCTTATGCTAATTTGTGTGAAACCATGAGAAAAAAAAGCATTCTATTCTGTAATGCTGGAAATGAGTTAGCAAGATAATCTGCTTACTCCACTACAAGACTAGTCACTGGCGCTCAATGCAGAGAAAAAGAAATTCTAACAATTACAAAGGATGTACTTTAATTTAAAGCCTTTAAAATAGACACACTATTCATGTGGGTCTACAAGCCTTTATGGAAAAGTAGGTTTTGCTAAACAGAGCATTACTTTTTTTAGCATGGACTGAACAGTTTGGCAGAGGGATCCTTTTCTCAGCCAACAATGCCAACTTAAGGAGCTGCCCCTCCTCCACACCCTCTGCATGTTTCATCGCATCATCCCAGCAGTTCTTCCAGCACATGCTGTAGAGCTGCCCTCAGATCACATTGAGAGATCTAATCAGAAACAACACCTTTCTCTCAGTTTTAAACCCTTGCACAGTTCCTTCTCTGATTCAATGACAGTTAGATAAGCCTTAGTGGAAGGTATGCAGCTGCAGGACAAACCTGGGAATGCGAGACAGAAGGTGAAAAGGCACATTCCTATGAAGTAAAGTTGCCACCAAAGCCTCAATTTCAGGAAATTCTCGTCTAATTCACAGCATCAAAAAAATGTAAAAATCCTTCCACAGCCACTAGTGCAAGGACTGATGCTTTGTTACTTTTTATCAACAATACATTAATAAATACACACTCTTGTCAGATGACATTTCTGTGTGACGTGAAAGTGGAAACTATGGTAAACTGTATGAGGCCAGATACCTAAACAGGCTAAGCAAAACTGCATGGCAATCAAGTATAACCCAATCTAACAATGGTTCTGGAGAGAATTTGAAGGTCTCAGTCCTAATTCATGAGGCAAGGTTAAACTGATCCATGAAGGAGGTACAATAAGCAGAGGATAAAATGTCAACAGGAATAGAATTTTTCTTCTGTATACAGAATGTGCATATATTACAATGGATACAGTGTTAATTTCAATTCTTTTTATATCAAAATACTGGAAGTACGTTGGGGTGAAGTGCATAAATAATACAACAGGTGGGCAAAACAATGTACAAATTAAAACAAAAAAGTGAACTCAATCTATTGAGCACTTCAAAAATAAAAGTGATATATTACTTAATTCCATAAAGAAGAAATGTCAAGTGAAGAATATTTTGAGAAGTCGAAGTGCGTACTTAAGAAGAGAAAGACAAAGAAATCTAATGGTTCTATGTCTTAAGTATCACTCTGTTAAGAAGTACCTGGTAGTTAGCAGCTAGACTGTAAAAATGAAAGATTCATTTTAATCTTACTTGCACTAAATTTATGCTAGTATTTCCTTCAGTTGTTTCTACAGAATTGTTAGCATGGCTAAAGACATGAAAAACCAGATCTTCAAAACAGGTCTATAGAAATTCCTGCTAAGCTGGTAAGGAGGAAAAGTACACATATGATCATTATTTGATGAATTGGTTTTCTTTTAAAAGAAAGATTGCTTCTAAATGCATAATATTAGTGCACCTGTTATATATACATGAGCAACAAAAGCAACTGTAACTATTTTCAATATTATATATCTCTCTTAACAATGCCAGAAGCATTTTAATGTTTAATAATTCCCCGTAATGCCAGTAATTACTACAGAAAAAAATTAAATAGATGCATACATCAATAAAAGTGACAGTTTTAAGTTTCCTTTAGTCAGTGCAGCACAGCTGTGCTTTTCTAACTTCCTGACTGACAGCAATTACCATTCCCATGATGTCTCAGTATGACCAAACTGTTGTTATTCAGTTTGGTAATACTAACAAACAAAACCTCATGAGACACAGTCCTATTCTTGTGAAACACCAGCCCAATCTCATTGCAGGAGAAACACTTATCAACAAATGCCCCTATGGGTCCGCTAAGCTCACCAAAGACCTCCTTTGCACATTTATAGTCCTCTCTGGACACATAATGAAGGAATCCGGCAAAAACAGACCTGACACAAACTGCCCAGTTTTGCTGGATTAGTGTGTAGCACCAGAACACAGAAGAGCTTCACCTGATCAAGAGGTAAGCAGTTGGAGCACATGGCTAGGAACAGAGAAAGCAGTGGGTAAGTAGCATGAAGAGTTGTGACTAGCTCATAGCTGGACAAAAGGAGCCACTACAGTAGCTCAACCAGGTCCCTTAACTGCAGTATCTTATCCACATGACATCCAGCTTTCTCTTTGCTTTCACTTACTCATTTAATCTGCCAAGAAATCTCTCAAGTTTGTAAACAGACAACTTCTTGGTCTGTCTGGGTTAGCCTCTAGTCATGGTAGCTCTGTTTGTCCGGTCACTGTACAGGAATCTTTCACCATCATCATTAAAAAAAACTGCTCAGTCATTAAACTGAATGACGGTGCTTAGTAAGAGCATGCCCTTTAACTAGAGTTACAATTTTATAACAATCAGAAAAACATTTCATAGCAACATTTGTCAATTCCTAGCACAGAACTAGAGTTGCATCAGTCCATATCTCTCAATCACACTGTTGTGATTAAGTTACAGCCAGAGGAGGATGCAACCGCAGGACCCATCGTGAGAGCTGGAGCAAATGCTTAGCTCATTGGGTTGTCATCAGATTCAGAAATATTCCCTTCCCCTAGAAGATGCTGAACAGTTTGGAACGGAACTTGGTAATGCAGTGTGCTGGGCCCTGGCCTATGCTTGATTTATGCGCCTTTTGGACTGCCAGGGTGACAGCAGACCTTTTTCAAATATCCTACTAGATTTTCTAGATTCTGCAGTTCTTCAAACATGAAGTTTCAAACCACTTTGGGTGCCCACTGCTCTAGACACCTGCCCATACCATCCCACACTCCCTGCCACTCAGCATGCTGCTGTGAACCTCCCATGGATATTTGAAATTCTCAAGAGCTATTTTAATTGGCTCTTGAGATCTACAGAAAAAAGGAAAAGTGAAAAGGATGCTGAGGGCTTGCTGGAAAGTGTCCTCCTCTGCCTCCTCTGTAGCCGGGCTCCTTAAGCAGACAAAGCAAAGCAAATAATCTTACTAATACTATCAACAATATGGTTTCCATCGCCTAAAGATGACTAATGCCAAACACACACACACACACACACACACACACACACAAAAAACAGTTTCTCCACTGCCAATTTTATCTTTATATTAATAAGCCATGGACACACAGCACAGCAAAATAAAAACCTCAGACCAGCCCACAGAGATGACAAACAATACAGAAAGGAAAATAAGTGGCAAGCATTGGGGTGGGGGAGAGGATCAGGAAAAAAAAAAACACAACGAAGTAGAACTTGTACGTTGAAATTAAACTATTTACTAAGATAGAAAAAGGAAAAAGATAATTATTATGACAAATATATAACATACATATATAAATGCATCTAACAAGTGATGCAGAAGCAATTGCTCATCTTCCCTGACCATGGCCCAGCTAGCCCCACAAATAGCAGAAGAGGGTGAGAACTCCCACTCCCTTCAAAACTACTTCTGCATGATGTCATATTGTATGGAATATCCCTTTGACCATTTCAAGTCAGCTGTCCCAATTCTGTTCCCTCCTAGTACCTTGCGCCCTCAGCTAAGAATGGTCTTGGCTCTGTGCAACCCTGCTTAGCAGAAGCTATGAACACCGATGTGATATCAACATTGTTTTTCTCCTAGAACCAAAACATAGCATCATATTAGATACTCTTAAGAAGACAACTCTGTCCCAGCTGAAGCTAAGACACAAACATACAAGTTTAACAGCAATTACACTACTGTTTGTCTAACTTCTTTACACTTCCATGCATTGCCCATTATTCACTGACAGAAGAAACAGGATAGAAATGTTTTCAATATGCATATATTTGAGGGTTGTTTTTTGCTTGTTGGCTATATCTAAATCAGATAATTAAAAAAAGGCTAATGCAGCAATAAAAATGCTGTATTTTTAAATATTCTATGATGTGCAATATTCTTAAATTGATGATATAAACTAGAGTGATTACAGATTGCAGGCAACATTAAGTTACAAGTACTACAAGAATCCTGTTAATGTTGTAAGAGTTACAACACTGTAAGAGAAAATGATCTCAAGGGCTTTCTCTAGCTGGAGCTCTTCTTGTTCGTAGAAAAGAGTAGAAGTTTCTGACTGTATATCATTATTTTATTTACATGCAAGTTCTTACTGATGGACCTAGAAGTAAAATAGATTAGTCCCCATACTGAGCTACGTGTTGCCACACATATAGCAGTAGTCACACCTGAAACCACTTGAATCTAGTTAAGGTACCATCTGGCAAAACTGCTCCAACTGCCCAAGAATCCACACTTTTTTACTCATTCTCTACCATGGCAGGTTCCTTTTGTTTGTGAGTTCAGTACAATTTCAAGGAGATACAACCTGGACAATATAATTCCACACAAGGTATGAAGGGTTGAAGATAACTGAGAAAAGTGACATCTGAAAGAATACTAGCAGCATAGGAATGAGTTCAACTCCAAGTTTTAAATCTCCATTCTACCTTTTGCTCTTCCTTTTGAAAACGATCTTTTGGAAAACGTTTTACATCTATTTTTCTAGGCTGCTGTGTGCTTACCACAATAGGATCCTTAACAATGCCTATTAGAAACACATACATACCTAAGTAGACAGATCACTATGGATACACTGTAGAACTGCTCATCTCCACGAATTCAGGACAGATCTGACAGAGGATGAAGTCCAAACAGCACTCTGAGGAACTGCTTACTCTGTCCTATCATTTAGTCTCAAAGAATGTAATTCTGGGACACCCACTGATAAGAGACATACATACATGTCTGTATTTTCTCACATGGAGATTTACCTGGATAGCTAAAGATGGAAAACACATACAGTGCATCTACAATCTACTTCTTTATAACATAAAAAAATACTGTAACGCCTAGGCCATAGTCTGGCAAATGCTGACTTTGTAGTTCAGGACAAAAAGGTTAAAAACTAATCCAGCTAGAATCACAAAAAAATTAAGGATACCTGTGACATGACATAAAAAAGCAGGATAAATGCAACAGGTCCTTAAAGATACCATAAAAAAAAAAACAAAAAAAAAACCCAACCTTTCAGGTCACTCCTTTTATGTCATTTCTAGAGATAAGTGAGAACAGTTTGAATCAAAAGATGAGGTTGATTGAAGACACTATACAAATAAAAACACAACTACATAAATAAAAACAATAGTACATGTACATTATAATTAAGTAAATCCCTCCCTCTCTCCAGTGGGCCAGAAGTTCAGTTCAGTCTTTGCTCAAGAACTGGGGTAGCAAAGAAGATGCTTAGCTTCTCACTTCCAGGAGATACGGATGCATATTTTAAATTATTGGGTTTGGTATCCACAATAATGTATTTCCTTAGCATCAGCATGAAACATGACTTTTATATGTCATATTCCACACACTTTAAATTATTTCACACCACAGCGCAGGAATGCCTCACAAATCTAAGCGTTAAATTTGACGGTGATAATGCATTACAATTTCAAACATAAGGCTGAGAAAGACTTCAGTTTATGCATAAAATTGACTCACCAGACCATGAGATCTACAGTAGCTGATGTAGATGAAATAATATTTCACTAACCACTCAGCGACATCCTTGTCATCCCACTTTACTCTTATTTCCCCTTAAAAATACAAATTAATGTGCATTTGTCTGGGCAAATATATAGGCATATTTACAAGTCTTCTGTGATGTTAAAGCTACTGACACATTATTTACATAAAGAAGCTTGAGGTTTCTTCACATAGAGAACAGTACTGAATACAAGCAGGTGACTGTGGTCTGCAAGACACAAGGCAGTCACCAATTGCAGCTTCCTGAGATTTAAAAGATAAGAAATTCCAGTCATCAAGGGTCACACTAAAAGTCACACTGAGGGTCACAACCAAGTGCTAGAAATAATCTGTTGCTTCAGAGGCTGCCTCAAAATCTGATACACTTCACAAGACAAAAATAAAGATTTATAGTATTATCTGTCTGGTGATATTGAAGATTAAAAGTATTAGGACTGTAGTAAGCCCTTTATGGAAGCATCAGCCTTGCCACTAATATCATTTTAGGTGGTAAGATAATTTCAATCAATAAACAGAAAAAAAAACTAATGCAATTAGGGAATATAAGTCAAATATAATTGAGCAAATAATATTTTGATATATTGCTATGTTAAAAATATTACCCAAAGGCAAAATGTAAAGTTGCCCTTTTATTAGTGGCCTAGGGACTCAAACACATTAATGATACTTAAAAGGCATACACCTTTTCACTATGCAAATCTTAGACCTCAGCTCTAATCTCCTACTTAACCAGTGAGAACTCTTCTTGCCTGAGGTCCCAAACTCCTCCAAAGATGCAGCAAATAAAAACATATCACAGAATACCCTCAATTGGAAGGGATCCATAAGGATTACTGAGTCCAACTCCTGGCTCCATGCAGGACCACCCAAAAGCCAAACCAGAAAACAAAAGATATTCCATAAATGCAACTCGGAGGAAATAGTATGATTCTTGCAGTATCTTTCCCCAAAAAGAACACTACGTTTACCATAAATTCTGTTTTACAACATTTGCAGATCAGCGCAGGATGACCTCAAAAATAAATAAATGTTTGTCATAACAACTTTGAAACTGAATTAAAAATATAAATAATTCACATGCTTTGTTGGAATGTGCCTGTATGCTGATTTTTTTTGCTCTCTATGTGTGTGGCGGAGTCAAAAGTCATTATGTGATAGGAGAATTAGGTAGTACAGGAAGACAAGTTCTGGAAATTGCGATCTCATGTGGGATTTCACACTACAGAAATAACATCTTAAAAGGTTAAATAACTCAATAAAGTAATGATTCTGAACTCACTGAGGAAGAAAGCAAGATCAGCAGACAAAGATACTCATTGTATCAGGCAAGGCCGTGGGAGCAAAGTAGCATGAATTTCTCTTGAGTATTTCAAGGAGACATTTATTTTATTTGAAAAACTCAGCATCTAAAATTCTTCTCTTCAAGGCACTTGAGTACCTTATTATAATGGATTATATTATCAATATATGGCTTATATACTTTAGATGTAAACAGTATACTGTATGCAATAAATACAAGAAACATCTTAAATATAGATGCAGCTTACTAATAATTTTAATTATTTCCTAATTAAAAAAACATTTCAGAGATGTATCAATTCCTCCCTGTATTCCTGCTGCATACAGAATTCAGTTAAAAGCTAGTATACAAACTCTTCACAGGAGAAAAATTAGTTGGATCATAATAAAAACTCTATTGTTTGATCTTCAAGTAGCAGGGGAACCAAAAAATGTCCCTTTAAGAAAACTAGTGACAATTGTTCACATTATTAAAACAAGTTTACATATAATTTTGCTGAAAAAATTTAAAAAGTTGACGGATGGAAAGACTAGACATGACAAAAAATGATCACAAGAGTTTCCCCAGAGGAATTACACTTATGAGCCTCACCATCTCAAGGGAATTTAAACTACAGTTATCTGAACAGTGAATGGGAAAAGATGGTGAGAATATTTTTAGAGGAGAACCAACACATTTTACAAGAATCAAATATGACAAGCTCACAAGTTGCAAGGAGCATAACTCGTACTGTGAATATTATTCATCAGGTTGAAGCCTTTTTCAAAATATGCCAGGGGATAGCAAAAAACTGACAACTGCTCTCTGGAAAGTTTTATTTTGTCAAGAATTTCACAGATGTGATTATACTGTGTAATTTCAATATATTTTACCAGAATCCTTCAGGCATGGTTAACGCTCTACTGAAAAATACATCAACAAAATTGGTGAAGTACTTCAATATATTCAGTGTCACTTAGATTAGGCTGACTAAATTGTTTAAAGAGATTTAAAATTTCCTACTGAGTTCAGCTTCGCTATCTGGCACTACCTGATTATTAAATGCAATCCTTCACTATAACAGAATACCATTTAATATTTGTTCATCCAGAAGGATGTATAAGGATAAGCATTCTTTGCCCTCCACATTCCACAAGCAAGAACCCTTCCTCACTGCTTATTCCACAAACAAACTTGAAACATATGTACCAAAAGTCATACTTCAAAGAAAAAAGTGCCAAAAAATAATAGAAAATATATACGTTCTATAAATCCATTGGGAGAGAATCTATTAGACAGAGAAATCTGAATAATTCATTGAGAAGAAGAAGAATTAAGAGACTTTCTGCTTTTCGTTTATTTCATAAGTCTATTCTAATTCCTTCTTCATCTTAGTAATGCCTTTAAGCGCCTAACCAAGACACACCAAACACTTCCTTGAGAGGTTTCAGAGAACCACTACAGCTCCCTTGACCAGCATGCCATCTCTAGCTATGGACATCCTCCAACGCTTTAAAAGAAAGTGCAAAACTCCCAATAGCTACATCACGTAAAAATGAAAAATATTTTTTTTTCAATTCTCTACAGTAAACCAGCCAATTCTTGAACCATGAGATTATTTAAATATGATTGAAGTAAAATACCACAATTAACACTGATTCATATTTTCTTTAGTTATCTCTACGGAATATCAATAAATTCACCAGTTGCAGCTGCACATTTAGGAATTCAATCTTTCATCTTAGGACATCACCTATACTATTACACAAACTTTTCCATTCATTCTTCAGGTTTCATCATGAAATAATTTCTCTTCTTTGCCTACACAACTCTGCAAAAACACTTCCCATAAATCACTCCGTTTTTAAAAATCCTCCCTAAAATAGTATCTGGGTTGCTCTGAAAGCAATGCCTCCAATTTTATTAAGTTCCCATATGACGCCAGAGGTGGATGTTGGTGGTATGGAAATAAAAGGACAAAGCTTCCCACCAAAATTTCACTACACGTTGTTGCAGTGTGACAGATTTCAGCAGAGAGGCAGTCTGGCACGGTGGTATCTGATGTGGAAGTGCACATGAAGCAAACGTGTGTCACAGAATTTCTCCATGTGGATAAAATAGCACCCACTGACATTCACTGATGCTAGCAGAATTTTATGAGGACTAAATAGTAGATGTTAGCACAATGAGGCAGTGCAGACTATTACATATGTGGCATGCAGGCTCTTGTTTATTACTGGCAATAATGCATAGTTAATATTAGTGATTTTGTGAAAAAAAGAGTTTGCTCTATCAAATAGTGTTACTGTGATCTTTGTATTTGTTGTAGTTTCTGTGGAAATAAATAGGAGAAATTACTTTCAGAGCAGCCTTCATATTTATGTCTCCTTTGCGAATTTTCAATACTTGAGCAATTGTATGAAAAAGTCTCTTCCTAGTGTAAGGAATGAAGAGATTATAATTATAATTTTATTTGCTTTTATGTTAACAACACATATATATATATATATATAAGTGAAAATCAATATAAAGCAAGCTACATTCCATGCAATAATAGATAAAATTAAGGTGGCTATACAGAAATGTTTCCAAGTTAAATAGCTGTGCCCTCAGATCAAGGTTTTATAGTACTTGATTTTAGATTTTAGCTTTTGGATACATTCATTATGTTTTAAAAGCTCTCTGTAGGTGAAACCACTATTTTACTAAACTCAAAAGATGCTTCACCATTTGTTTCAACGTGGCTTAGATACCTCTAAGATCAAAAGATATAAACACGAAGTGGAGAAAGAATGAAAAAAAAAAAAAACCTACACAAGATTGGTCATTCAGAACTTTCCCATTTGAAAGAAATTTATCATCTCTCCTTTTATAAACAGCTTGATTCAGGATGAGAAGAATCTATCACTGCTGTAGGGAATTGCAATCATGGCAAAAAATCTCAAACATTCAGCTAAGATTTTCAGCTAAGATTTTGATGGTATAAGTTTTTCAATGTATTATTTTCCTGTCCTATTTCAACCCTTTTACAAAGCAGGTCATTTGGCGTTTCAGTGGTATATTTATGAAATGCAGGGCAGTTTATCCAAATAGCCATTCCTTTGCTAAAAGTTAAAACCATCCATCTGGCATATAACTCATTGCCAACTGTTAAGCATTGAACTGATAGAGGCTCATGACCAAATGCTAATTTTCTTCATGTTTTGCATGAGAATAGTAGTATGAATAGAGTCTATTAAAATCTGAAAATGATTGATGTGTGCCTAACTAAACACCATCTCCTAGTCTTAACTCCAATTATTCAAATAATGCCAAGCCAACATTTTCTGAAAATGAGTGAGGGATTTGATGGCTGCAACAGTTTTTCCACTCATTTTAAGAGTAGTCCCCCAAAAAAAAAAAAAAATTAAAAAGAAATAAAAATAAAGCCAAATCAGGCCCTCCTTCAAATACTGTTACCCAAAATAACATCTGGTTGATATTAAAAAGAACGTGCTTCTGCATTACTAGTGGCAAGAGCAATGGGAAAAATACTTATTGAAAACTCCAAAAGAGCATCTTATGATATTAATTAAAAGACATTTTAGAAGCCTTTATGGGAGACTTAACTCCATTAATTAAATCTCTAAATATGTCTCTTGGTTCCAGAGCCCTGGGGGCACTGTTAGCTCTGCCTGTCCCTGCCTACTCCTAGGCTCCCCACAGGCTCAGGCCCGAATGTCAGCCAGGACTTTCAGCCCCTGTCCCAGCGAGGCAATAGCAGGGCTAGGCTCCATCTTGCCACAGCCCTGCCCCACCACATGCCCACCTCTCAGCCTGGCCTCAGCCCAACCCCATCCACAGGGAGATTTCTGGTGCCTCCAGTGCACTGCTTCTGGTGGGGTAGGGGACAGGTAGGGCTACAGGCTACTCCCGGAGAAGCCTGTGGGCAGTCCCCACTGCTCCCAGTCCACAGGGAGCCTGAGCACATCAGTTATTTCTCCTACCTTATTAACTAAAATAATGAAAAAGAATATTTAAACTTCACTTACTGCCTCCCACAGTACATAAGAAAATGTAACAGAAAACACTGAGTCATGATTTTCAGAATGCTGCCAATGATTTAAGTCAAAAACAATTAGAATTTTCCAGCTGAAACAAAGACGCTGAACAGTAAATTGGCTGTGGTTTAGTTTTGTCTTACAAATACGATGAGCTGTGTCTTTAAAGCAAACATAATGTGCTAGTATCAAAATCTTACATTCTGGTATGGGCTGTCCTAGTTTTTCTTCAAATCTAAACATAAAATCAGCCAGCCAAAAGGTCACCTATCGTAGCAATCTTACTTTCAATAGTGATTATAGACAGAAAATAGTAGACACGTAAGAATAGGGCAAGCATTTTCTATACTTCCTCTCCGCTATTTGAATACCCAAATATTCAGCCTGGATCACAGCACTACAGTCCACCTTCTGTGCCATAAAAGCCTATCCTTAAACTAATACTATACTAACTCAGTGAAAATTATTATTTTTTGTTTGATTGTTTTCTAAATACTCCTGTTCATGCATTTCATCGGTAAAATTTTCAGCGCATAATCAAAATTCTCAGAATAGAAACTACTAAGTTGACAACATATTGAGGAATTCCACTACAGAGAAAAAAAGTCTACATCCCAAACATCAAGGATTAGCAGTTGGTTAGACAGACCCTCATCAGTGCAGTGAAAGTTCAGCTCTGTGGAGATGTATTCACATGCATATTTTTTTTCCAAGTTTCACATCTCCTTGTAATCCTGCAATTTCTGCTTCTGTTTGAGTAAGTAAATTGGTGGTTCTGCTATTGTGCAACTGCAGATGAGAAAACAGTAAATTTTCAAAATAACAGCTTATTTCAAGATCAGAATTTGTTTCTATCTCTATTCAATTTTAGAAAGACACAAGGTCAGTATTCCAATACAGAAAGTTTCACTTAAGTTTTAGTACTATTTCTTAACATAATTCAAGAGAAGACATACTACTGAATACATACTTTCAAAATTCTCAAGTGGAGACTAGAAATATTACTAAAACTCTCCTGAGCAAGGATCTGCAGCTCTGCTCACAAAAACTCCGATTTCTACTCCAAGTTTACAAGTCACCGAAATTCTACAAGGGCAGTGAACCCTGCTGGAGTCTCAGCAACAAATTTCAAATTAAAGTGACTAACTAACTACTGTTCTTAAATATGACAGCAAATAAAAAGTGGGCTCAATTTGTCAAATATAAACTCAGTAAATTAAAGATAGAAAAATCACAAAAGATTATAGTACAATTCTCTAAATGTTTTTTTGATTTTACAGCGTATGAACACTTCTCAGGGTAATGGAGCTTCTAGTAAAACAACTTTCATAATGTATATTTAAAGCATGGATTTGGGGTACCTAAATTAAATTCAGATAAGACTGCTTTTATTATCATTCATAACGAAAGCTGAAGAAAACTATTACGGTAATATTCATAGTTCAGTGCACTCCTAAACAAAGAAATTGCTACTCTGCCTCCATAATCTTTCTCATTCTCACTGGCAGCTGGAAGATCAGCAGGTTTTCATCTATTATCATTAGTTACTGGGCTTGATGATGATTACTGTGCCACTTGATTCTGAGACCACATAATTAGTGCTTGCAACTGAAAATGTGAGCCTTATCACAGCTTTTGCCACTCTCATGGTAATTGCAATGTAAAGATAAAAATGTATTACTGATGTTTGTTCTGAAAGTCCTGATGGAAGACCAAGCCGAGATCCCTGAAACATAAGAGAGACAGACTCAGTTGTATGTTATTAAAAAGAACCTTTTTACAAAGTTGTTGTTGTTTGTTTTTAAACAAAGTTTTAATGATGCATAAATATTCCTAACAAGTGAAAAAAAATACCCTGTGCAGAGTTCTCCAAATCTGCATTGAGGCCAAGTTTGTCTAGGAGAGTCTTCTCAGTATCTTTTTATAAAATTATACTTCTGTATAATGTGAGTTACCATCTACAAAACATCTGCATTGTCATCATCTTACATTCACCTGCAAAACACACAGAACATTTGCCAAGATGCCATCAGCAGTGCTCTGGTACCATAGCACTGAGTGGGTATCCTGAGAGACTACCTTGGCAATGCTCAGAAACAAGATGACTTAGAAGGGGGAAGTACACTAAATGTTTCACTGAACGTTTCTGCCAGCTGATCATTCTCCATATGTTGCCACTTCTATGTTTTCTATGAATGGGACAAAAAATGACCAAACGTGAGCACATTTGTGCATATGTTCATACTCTCACCCCATAAACTCATCTAATACCAATCACTAGAAGCCAGGAGCCTTCAGTTTCAGCTGTCACCCTCTCATATTCTTCTAATACATTCACAGTACTCACTTTCTAATGCCACCATGCTACAAAATAAAACAAAAAAAAAATACAACAAATACATTTAAAAGAAATTCAAGATATAGATGAAAAAATCTGGAAATGATGCATTATTTGATGACAGTTACTCAAAGACCTCCAAGTATCATCTGACAAAGGAGGAAATATATTTCAGTTGAGAAACTCACAAAACATGCCAAGAAGAAATACAGCAACAGATATAAATAACATGAACATTTATAGTATTAAATGGATTTCCTGTAACCATTCCTATGAAAACTTGTATTTATTAACATTAAAACATTATTAAATTAAATTCATATTATCATATACTATTACTTTTTGAGTGTGTTCATCAAAATTCTGGTACTCCATCAAAAAGATCAAGAAGTTTAAATTAACTATGACCAAATTCAGTATTAAATATTTTAACTTGTATTCTAGGGAGAAGCTTAAAGAACATTTCAATAACTACTATAAAATAATCATTGGCTTATACAATCTAATCCACTATTCAGCAATATTTATCACAACTACATCTAACAGTTTTACTTCGTATATAGAAAAACTAGTGAACTGTGCCATTTCAACTTTATAAAAAGGAACATAGCCAGACCTCAGCAGTTCTCATATTCTCAGTGTGGACAGCGATAATTACTGAACAATAAGACTTCCCATGAGAAAATTTGTTAATAGTACACAGGACCAAGAAACTTTCAGAAAACTTATCAGATGTCTGTGATGAGATTTTCAGATAGAAGAATGTTAAGAACATAAAAGCAATGTTTTTACTTGGAAATCCTTCCTTGGGTCAGATACTAGTGAGCATATCATCTTATGACAGAATTGATGTGGGACTGGAATTATACATCCAGATATCTTTTTTTTTTTTTGCCAAATTTAATCTGCTTTCCATTGATTACTACTGACTGCATGATTTCCATTGACAATTTTGATAGAACTCAAACAGTCTTAAGAAACATTTCTATTTAAAAAATAAATGACATTTTCCAAGGGAAAATTAGTCACCGGACATGATTAATTTGCTTCAGCATTCTCCTACTGTCTATTTTGGTTTTAACAAGAAAGCACGACGCACCTTGTTTTGTTGTTACCAGCAGCAGTAATTTCATTTCAAAATAAAGATTGATGTATTTAAATTTCTGCACAATTCATTCTAAACTGACAGTATTTATCTTGGTAAAACCATCTCATAAAGAAAGGCATGTTGTAATTTAACTGCCTGAGATCAAACGAAGCTAGTGACACCATTCTCATTATAGTATGCTCCCATTTTATCTTAATCTGTTTCACAATAGTGACAAATTTATTAATCTCATCCGAATATTTCTCACTTCCACAATGTGACACCTCTTAATGTCAAAATAAGAATAAAGTCAATTTCTGTATTTAAACCAATGCCAGTAAAGTATCATACAACGAGATGAACAGGTGCAGATTTGATACAGGATCCTTTTTGCCTGCTTTTCTTAAGCATAATCCCTGACATTAAGAAGTAGCAACAGTGGGAAGATTCTATAGCAGATTGCTTTGTTATTAACTCCAATGCTAAGTGATTAAAAATACTCCGAATTTAATATACTTTTATAGTGAGATTTAGGTCATGTCAGTTTTAAGTACCACAGTTATAAGTTATTAAAATTTCTATTGTAGCTGTGTTTGTGTTGTTACTGGTAGTTCAACGTAGAAGTAATTACCCATTGATTATTCTTACACTCTTCAGGGCATACTTGAAAAATGTGCAGTTCTACACAAACGTTTCAAAACTACCATATTTGTACCAAATTTCACATCAGGTCAACCAAAGTTCAGGCTGTTCTTTGGCAGCAGTATCTTTACTTTCAGGTTATGAGTTCAAATTCAAGGTAGAACAGAAGTGATTAAGATTTCAGCAGGCGTTAAACTGTTAATGACTTGTATTGAACCTACAAACTTGTGCAAGATAAAGAATTCAGTTTGTAAACATTTTTTTCTTGGTTTACATTTCATCTGATGAAGGTTCTATTACAGTGCAAATCTCCCCTTCAGTATCAAGATGTGACACTGTATACTCAGTGGGAAAAAGAATTTACAAAATACATTTCAAAAATGATCCGTTTTTCAGTGGAGACGGCAACGAAAAGCAGCATATTTGCCCTACACAGAGAAAGAAGTAATATTTGTGGAGAAAAATTAAAAAGAAAAGCATAAAAAAGAATGAAACAAAGCACGTTGCACATAAGCAGTGTCTGAGTTGCATACACAGATATAATAGAGCTACTCTTCCCAGATCTTGTTAAAAGGAATGCATTTGTTTTGCTATTTTTTGTTTTGTAGTCTGTTTGTTGCCATTTTTTATTATTATTATTTTTAACAGGAAAAAAAAAACCTTTTCTTCTTTATTGAAGAATATTTGGAGTACTAAAACTGAATCTCAGTCAATTAATCAACAACGTAGAATGCTAGATTTTGACCGAGAAACAGAGCATGAAGAAATGCTTTACTTTAAGGTTCCATAAATTGTGATTAAAACTTCAGCTATATAAAATGAGTTATTGATATTTCAGCGTACTCCAATTTGGAGTGCAGAATTTTTTTTCCAACCCTGTGTAATTAATTAGGCTGTGTATTTTATCTGCTATACACAAAAGTAGAAAGCAGAGATGCAAACAAACTTCATCCTATGCTCTTGTCGCTTAATTACCATCACTTTACAGACTAAAATACTACATGGAATCCTCCCTTGATGATTAAAATAAATATTTGACAGATTATAATCAAATTAAGATTGTTCCTACCATTCCCAAGATCTTTCTTAATAAAGAAAAGAACAAGAAGTTCATACAGAAAAAAGTAGTTATATAACATTTATGCCAATTAAAGCAGGAGAAAAAGAAGAAAAAAAACCAGAGCACGTTGGTAAATATTTCTTAAAAGATACTGTCTGGCTTCTTAAAATATCTGTGTAGCATAAGCTGTGTGTCAAATAAATCCAGGTTGGTTATAAACTTCAGCAGCTCCCCCACCTGTACATCTGCCAAATTTTATGTTCCTCCATGAGGATAAGGAGGAAAGGTACACCATACCAAAATATTAGTACTCACATGAGAAATTATGAGGCAAGAACTACCTGAAATTGTGTACACAAGAATTATGATGTAATAAAACTTAGTAAAGAAGCATCATACATTTTGTAATAAATCATATATTACTTGGTAGATACAAATTTCTATTAACAAGCTCTTAATGAATGAGGTGTAATGAACACAAATATGTTTCAACAGCAGTAAGTTGTTCAGCATTTTAAAAACCACAGAATTGTAGGGCTTGGAAGGGACCTCTAGAGATCGAGGCCAACCCCTCTGTAAAACAGGCTCCCTAGCCCAGGTTGCACAGGTAAGCATCCAGAGGGGCCTTGAACACCTCAGAGAAGGAAACTCCACAATGTCTCTGGGCAGCCCGTACCAGTACTCCATCACCCTTACTGTGAAGAAGTTCCCACTCACAAGTTCCCAACTTTTCTAAACTGCTTACTTCCAGAACAGCTAGAAGAAGTCAAAAAAAAAAGATTTCATCCTTCTTTCAACATTCTGACTTCGATTGACTACTTATCAGTAAAATAATGGTATACAAACCAGTGGATAGCAAATGAACTGGGTACATGTCACTAAATTTACACTCTGATGTTTGCAACGCTTCTCTCCTCAGCATTCTGAATGTTAATGTATAGAAAGCCAAAAGCACCAGCCTCAGACAGCCTCCAGAGGTGATAACTGCAATGTCCCAGTAAACTGAAATATTCCAAATACAGTTTTGAAAGAAGAAAACAGAAGTACATTAAGGCTTCTAAGAATTTACTGCACAGTCAATGTACTCTTAACAATTTTAACATAAGGGTGGAACTTATCTTTCAGATTTTAAATTTCCAAGTACGTATTCTAACTTTCCTGCTTTTCTATGATTACCATTTTTTTTTCCCCTCTCATACTAGGGGATTAAAATAAATGATTGTGTAGTTTTATTCCACAGTGGATTTTAGATCTAATTTTACTGCAAAAAAGTGCTCCTAATTATACTCTCTATACAGCACCAACTCTATATTGCATTTGCATTTCAATGAAAAAATATTTAATTATATAAAATTAATTTCATTAATAACAATATTTTTTTGATATGCTAGAATGGTCATTCGTCATGTACTTTGGATTTAAAGAAATGAGAATGGACTCATCAGATGAAGTATACTCTTTAATCTCACAACACACAAAGTAATAAATTACTGGATATACTTGAAAAACAATCACCTTTATGCTGAAAATAAATGTGAACTTCAGCTAAAGCATTTTAGAAAACCATGTGTCTGTAAAGAGATGTCTACAACAATAACATCTCTCAACCACATTGGCGTAGATATAACACTTTATATCCTTTCATGCATTTATACACAGCCACTGTCTTGATATGGAACTAATAATGCTTTATATTTCTTTACTACAAAAGTGTTGCCTTTTTTGATGACTTTAAGTAGTAGGGAACATGACTGGGCTGAAAAGAATCCAAATTTATGCCAGTCCACATCTACATCCTGTTTACAAAACCACCTATTAATCCCCATGGAAGCTGACACAGCTGCAAGAAAGGTAATACATAGTTCACCACATATCAAAAGAGCTTCGTCTTGCTGGATTAATTCTTCTTGGCAATATTTCTGAGAAACAATTTTAAGGATAATGACTTCAAAGTCAAGTTCTCATGAACATTTTCACTTCAGGAACCTCAATGATGCATCACAACTATAGCAGTTTGCATGTTTCTACTCTGTCATTTCATTTTCCAGTATCTGATGACAAACCGTTTGAACAACACTTAAAAAATCCATATATCTATGTTAATATAATACTAGAGATGAAATTCTTCTGTAGGACATCACAGGCAAAAGAGGAGCTAAAAAAGGTGCATGCAATTACCGCAGGGATAATATTTTAATTAGAAGCAACCCAAAAGCAAGATACGTGTTAACTACTGTAGCATCTTCTTGGAGGAACTTCCCTTGTCAGCTGAAAAACATTCCCTGAATTATGAGCACATGCATGTTTTTGCATTCCCACCTACTATTATAAATTGTTCTCACTTGACAAGCAAGTCTGATAGCATAATGCTAACGGGATTATTTCATTTCACCTTTGTCTAATCTTCATTTTCTTTTGTTTAACTTCATAGTTCGTTTCATTTCACTTTCAGACCACTGCTCCTGTTTCTCTTCATTGTGTTTATCACCTTTCTTAACTTTCAATTTCCACAAAAAGTGATAAGTAATGTGCAATTTCAAAGGGAAAAGTGAGTAAACTTTCTTGCCTTGCAGGATTCAGAAATGGCTATTTAACAAAAAATTACCATTCCAGCTCTTGCTCTGAAGCCATGTCTTGGAAACAAAAACAAACAAACAAACAACATACTAATCTTCAGCAGTATTATTTTTTGAGCTCTCCAAATATGCTTTTTGCAGTTCCTTTTGGTTTTAATTTGTCAAAAAATCTGTATTTTCAGATTTTAGACCAATTGTTCTAGGTTGTTTAACTGCTCCAGTTTGTGTGCTGCCCGGTCTGTTGAATCTGCAGCAAAATCCACTGCTAAGCTGTAAGCACATTCCTCAGTAATAACATTCCTTAGGACGCATCGCAGAGGATCAAAATATTATTTGCATTATAACAATTAGCCATATGCATCCTTAGGTTCTTTACAGCCATGTAACATGAATCTCATATTGATGTATGTGTCGCACATTGTTTCTCTTTATACCATTAATAAGATTTAGCTTATGAGAGCACATTTTCCCAGAATAACATACTTAGCACACCTCAATACATGTACATTACTCTCTGCTCTTTTAAAGATCTGCATTTGACTTTCTTCATATTTTCACATCTCTCTGAGCTTGTTTTCAGAGAAGAGTAAAAGTAAGGATTATAAAAAACTGTTAATGCTTCAGGTTCTTGAAAAGGAGCTGAATTTGAAGGAGGACCAATGGATGAGCTCACCATGGAGATGCAACAGGCTGGGAGCTCCAATGAGGCCGTAAAGTATATAATTATATTTATAATTTATATATATATATATATATACATACACACACACACACACACACACACAAATTTTAAGACAACTTCTACTAAATGCAAAAGTTAATATGAGAATGCTCTCAGTAAAGGACTTCTCTCCAATGAATGTAGCATTGGATTAAAGAACACTGACTGAAAAGAGCAACTTGTGAAGCACATCAGAGAGCTAGGTAGTCTCATAGGACTGAAACAGGTGAATCAGTGAATACTGTCCTGTATATATCACAGAGCTACCAGACATGAAAAAAAATTAAGCACAGAGAGAAATCATAGTACTTTCAAATAAATGCATTACATTTCTAAGATTGGCACTGATCAAATAACGAAAGGAGAAAATAAAATGGGCTACATTAGTAGTAAAATAGTACAGTAGCCCAGTGTGCCTTCTGGGAAGAGATCCTAGCATATGCTTTTGACTTAAGTAATTCCTGAAAACTGTCGAAGAGCTTGCTAGGTTTGAGCAGATCAAATCTATGCCAGAGAGTATGCTAGTAATAAAAACACATGGATGACTGCTCAGTAGCACTTGAGCCCTTGCCATGGTCCTGGTTCATTTACTTGCAAATGAATGCAAGCTAGGGTACCAATTCTGATGCACTAAAACTGCATTACAGAAAATAGCAGTATCACAAGCGTCAGGGCTTTGCATTATAGCAGGCACAACATCATGTTATGAGTTAGCACATGCCTTTACAAGCCTCAGCAGAAATCAGCTGCAGTATCAAAATCACACTGAGGATCATTTAGAAAATAATTTCTTAGCATGAATTTGACCTCTTTTTATATAAGTGCTAGCTGGGGTCTCTGCTTTCATAATATCAATACAAGTGTTATTTTCAAATGAGGATTTAAGTTGCACAGCCTTTTGCTGCTATGGCAGAGAAACTATAAAGTTAACACTCAAGAACTGAGTTGAAGTTGACAGGGAACATCCCAGGCAGAACATTAAACAGGGAATTGCTTAAACTGGATTTGAACCTGATCTTGATATATGATCTCATAATACAAAACAGATTAACAAACAAAAATCCACTCAAGGAAACAAAACAGAAATAAGCTTTTTCCATTCTGATTTCTCTTACAAAGCTTTACTTTTAAAACATTTAACTAAGGATGTGAAATCTCCTCAGATTAAAAAAAAAAAAAAACCCACAACATTCAGTTCCTATTCAACTCACCTAATTCCATGAAGAACATCTAATTCCATTTCATTTAGGAAAAGAGTTCAAACAAATTTTCTGTGTAGCAGAAGCCTTAGAGGATACATGCATAGGATCATTGAACACTGTAAGTGCTAACATGAGATATTAGCAGACCTGAAATATTGAAGTACAAATTGCAAATAGCAAATTTAAGTCCCTGGGATTCAATGCCTAGGAAAGAGACCAAAAGAGCAAGCATATAATCAACAAACATGAATGACACCACACATTTGAGAACATAAATGGCGTAACAGAAGGTATAAGACAGCCACAATCCCAACAAAAAACAAGAAGCACTGAAAAAGAATAGGTACATCACTGTCTCTTTGATTAATGATACTGCACCTGATCAATGCTTCCATTTAAATGAAGCAAGGTATGAGCCTTCTCTCCACCTTCAACACAAAAAAGTTCATTGCTTCTTCATTTGAAGATCACCAAACTTTGTTATTGCAATCTAGTCTGCAATAATTTACATGAACAATAGCAGAAAGCTATTCCTGCGTGTGCATCTTCTGCTCCATCCTTTATACTGTAAGAAGATTGACTTTTCAGCATTAAGTCAGAAAAACCACTTACATTACAGCCAGATCCCACTTCACTAAAAAGCAAGAAAAACTACCAACAAAACACTCTAAGACGGGCAATTTAAATTTTGTTTTAGAGGAATCTTGCACTCTCCATTGATCAGAAAGAACTTACACAATTAGTTTGTGTTAGATATCTAACATGGGTACAGCTTTCCAATGTGTACAATTTACATCATCAAATTACACATCATACTCCTTATACAGCCTTAAATTATCAACACAGCAGCTTCCTAATAAAGAAATCACCCAACAGCTTCAGAGCGAAGTTCCAAAAACAGCAAACACTATGAAGGAATGTTTCTCAAAGTTTGCATTCCTAACTAAATGCATTGATAAAGTAATATTATAAAAATATAATAAAACAGACACTATAAAAAAATATTTCTAGAGCCATGTCTCTTCCATGCTTCAAAAAAAAACAGAGGCTAACCTTCTTTTTAGTCCTCTATGCTTCCAGGAAGAACGGATAAAGACACGTAGGAAGACTGAAGACTCAGTAAGATATTAGGTCCCAGCGAGAGACTAACAAAATATCTTTAAGATGTGTGCCTGAGTTTGCCATCAATCCACATGACTCAAGGAGCTGGCAAAAAAAAAAAAAAAATTCCACTACCAAGTTTCTTTTCCAAATGCTGCATAAAGTATTTTGGCCTGGGCTTCTCTTTTGTCACATTTGTGACATTCAATGTCTTTAGAACTCACCTAAAATAGTGATGTAAGATCGAACTTGACAAGAGTAGTCAGGCAAGCAGGAATTGCTTCAGACCCTGAAAGTATAGTGAAAGTAGAGGCCATAGAAAAATCCACAATTTAATAGAGGATCCAGGATCTCACTACAGTAGTGTACTGTAGTCCTTCACTACTGTAGTGAAGAAGTTTTCCTTCTTCAAACAATGACACAGCTGTATAAAGTTATTTATACACCGCTCATCTCAGTTACATCACTTACATAATCAGAAGTGTAAAAATGTATAATCCTTCTGCTCACTAAACAGTGCAGATTGTTTGAAATAACTGGAATGGATATTCAACACTGTGAACTTACTCAACTAAAGTCCCAGGTTTCAAATCACACCGTAGAATGTGTTACATTAAGATTTGAATATTTATTCTTACCACTTACGTAAGAGTATTCTCTTCAACCAGCACAACAGTTTGATTTAAGTCTGTTTCAGTAATAAAATGCTTTTACTCTCAGGCAAACTTCTGTTATGTTCAGTACTTTTATTCAAAGTTCTATTATATTCATCTTCCGGAGATGTTCTGTAGTGACTCTAATATTCTTGGCTTCTGTTTGAAGAGTGTATTGTTTGTTTTCACTTTTTTTGTTTTTTTAATCACAAGGCAGTAGGAATTCTCAAGTTCTTAACCATAAGTTTGACATGAGTTTTACATGAAAATAAAAGAATGAAAACAGTGGAAAAAAGTAGCAAAGTTTTCAGAGATATCAAGTGTATACTTCTGCATCACTTGGAGATACACAGCCCATATATATGTGTATATATATAATAATTTTGTCTGTTTACATCTCAGACTTTCCAACATGATTTCTTAAAAAAAAAAAATAACATTTTCAACCAGCAATGTATTTAGTAACTATTCAGGCAGCGAACATCAATGAAAGATCTTAAGCAAAAGCTCACAGCTGTTAATCTACACAGAAGACAATCTTTAAGAATTGTTAGTAGCAAAAAATCAAACTAAAATGAAATCTTCATTGGCTTGATTCTTGAAATGTCAACTCCCCTATGACTGTGAGAAATCCAACCAGGTGTGAACTTAACAGGCAGTTAATAAGGACCATAGCACTGCTTCTGACCATATTTCACTTCCAACATACTTTTAAGACACTTTCATATAGAACTTGTATTTTTTAAATACTATCTTTGGACTATTTGTTCCCATAGTTAAAAAAAAATCATTTAGGAAAACAGCTCTTCATCTACATGGACCATCTAAAGTGTTGGCATGTGCACTGAGTGAAGCCAGAACTGAAAATGTGCCAGGATTTGTTTCCAGTGACAGTACTTTTTATATTGCCTAATTCTTTCAAGTAATTGATTTCTTGTCATAGAAAAGTGGTAGAATACTGCTGATTATGTGATCTGGAAATGACAGAAATACGTTCTTCCAGGAACCTTTTCTTTCAGAAGAGTTAGACTTCCCAGCACAATACTGAACAACATTATTAGTAATACCATTAATGCAATCACTTCTTCAAATAAAAGCTAAGGTATTTCTTCTCTAGAATTTCACAAGTCCAATAAAAAGCTGTGCTATTTTCAATCTTTAATGAGGAGTGAGTGCAATTAACAAAAGGGTAACTTGAAAATAACCTGATAATACAGAGTCCTGAGTTAATTCTTAAAAGCAATTCTAAACTGACATCTAAGAACTTAAATTCTACAACTTAACATCTCATATTCTTCCAGAATACGTATGTTTAGGTCATACATGCAATATTAGAACAGATGCTTTTGTTTAAATGTTGTTCTTACTAATGTTTACTCTGAACTGCAATGAAGCAGGCAAATAGTTTGAATGCTTCCAAAAATTTTCTTGAGTGAGTACATACATTCCAGCACTGTCCTGGAGAACAATAGAAATAAAAGTTCATTTTTATATCAGAGGGGAAAAAAAATATATCTCACCTCCATATACATCAGTCAGTGAATTAATCTTTCCTCAAATATGGAAAAGGTATAGACTGATAGAGAAACAAGTAGCAAAAGCATTCTATAGCAAAAATACTTGACCTGTTATATCATGCCTATGAAGTACAGGGCAATCTTTACCAGGATGCAACTTAATAGTACCCTCTTTGCTCCCAAAACTCTTATTTACAATAAGAGAAATAAATTACTAGATCTTGAATGAGAAATCTGACTTCATTAGATTGGAATGGGAAGACTAAACACCAAAATAACAACAAAAAATACAATTAAGTGCAAATTCTACCAAAGACAGTTTCCAGATTGTAAGAAAGCCAGTCTGTCTATGTAAACTGTTCATACCAGAAAAAGAAAGTGCCTTATATGACTCACACTATAAAAAACATGAAGTGATTCAAAAACTGTCTTAAAATCAAAACAGTAACTGGGTTAAGCAGTTGCTGAATATGAAACTAAGAAAACTGAATCAAAGAACAATCTGAAGAAAAAAAATCAGTACCAAAAAATAAGACTTAAAGTTGTATTTCAATAGCCTATGACATCAAACACTAAACTCGCAGCACGAGTTCACAAAGGGCAGGTCGTGCTTGTCCAACTTCATCTCCTTCTACGACAGGGGGACCAGACTGGTAGACGAGGAAAAGGCTGTTGATGTAGTCTACCTGGACTTGAATTTTGAGCTTGAATTTTTCCAGTCTGTTCTTACATACAAATGAAAGAAATTTCAGAAAATACTTGTGATAAAACGTTGACCTGAAGATCTTAAAGAGTGATTACTAATACAGAATACAGCAACTGAACAAAATCATGCCAGAAGCAAAAGCAAAGCTGTCCTAAAGCACTCAGTACTCCATTCAGCCGACTATTGGGTAACGTCACATCTTGTTCTGCAAAAACCTTCAATAATGATACAGTCAGATACTGCTGCCATTTCATAAGATTTCCCAAAATTAGATAAACAAAAATATTCTGGTTTTGCTTGATCAAGCAATACAATATATAATTCTAGTTGGCCAAAAAACACTCCATTGCTAAGCTACTGCATATTTCCAACCAGGAGAATCTAGAGAAATGAACACATTTCACAAGATTCATCTGACTTTCATTCACTGAGAAAGGGTAAAGCTTATGAAAACGATGTTTCTAAGACAGTGTTTTAGATACCAGCCCACAAAAAAAAGAAAAAAAAAATAGTAAAAAGTGGTGCCTCTACCCTAATGTCTAATAAAAGAAAGGGAAAACAAACTTAAAGCTTTCCCTCTAAAACACATCTTTAGCTTACTTTGCTGTTACAATATTGCAAGTCATCAACATTTCAGAGGGAACAATGTGCTACATAGTCATTTTATACAAACTATGTCACAGGCTACAATTCCTTAATTTTTAATGCCCAAAAAATAAAACTTCCAGTCATCTTAATTCCAAGTACATCAAGAAAAAAAAAATGTTTTAGGACATGTGAAAATGAAATTTGCATTAGCAGTAGTATGTTTAGTATTCATGCAAACAGAAGATAAAAGCATTCTCCTCCACATTGTTTTGTTAAGTCATTCATTACAATCACAGTAATCTTCCTAGAACTTAAAGATATTCTTTGAGATATTCTAGCTTCTCAAAGGCTAGGTATTCTGAGAAAGCTTCCCTCACAAAAATGACCAGAAGATGTACTTATATATCAACAGCATAAGGAAATAGCATATGCAACTGTAGCTTTCTCCAGAAAGACAGGAGCATAGAAAAATGCTGTTTTATAATGTTACTTATAGCTGTTGTTTTTTTTCTCCATAATCCCAGATTATTACATAATACTAACATACATTTGGAGAAAGAAGGAAGTAATTCATTTTCCCCCTATAATTACCTGACATTTTGAAAAATCAATGAGCTTCAAATGTCAACATCCATTAAGATCAGTGAGAAAGCTGTGATTTCATGTAAATTAGAAGGGACCCCAGGAGGCACTAGAATAAAACACACTATAGGAAAAAATAAAAAACATAGAAATCTGATATTTGTGCTTCACCATCCATCTTCTGTTTTTAACCTTTGCTAACAAATAGTGAAAGGTATCTCAAAGTATAAAATGAGCTCAGTAGGACAGACATCCTGATTCTAATCATTAATAGTTCCTTCATCCTTCTTCTTCCTACTCATAAACCACTCCAATGATTATTTTATTTTTTACTTTTTTCTCATGAATGGAAGTTGGTGCTGATGAGAAAGTTGATAAATGCTGGCTTTCAGAATGAAATATGTTGACAGCTTTAAGCCTTAGCGAGAAAAGGAAAAGAGACTTCTTAGAAGTGCCTTTCATCAGAACTGAAATACTTTTTTCACAAAATTTTGGCATCTCATCCAGTACCTTTGGAGTTGGCTGTAAAACAAGAGAATTCATCATCCTAGCTGAGAAGGAATGCCCTTCAAATAGTAGTGAAATTATACCTTGTAAGCATCAGTCAATTTGAAATACCTGCATTTTCAGTATATACATTGGCTTTCTACTTACTACATTTAAGAAAAAAGCATACTTGTTTATATGCATTAAATAAAGTTTTTTTTAATTCCCTATCTAACCCTTCAGCAAGTTGTGATAAAGTGATGACAAATATAGACAGAACATTTGTGAAGTAATTAATGTCTCACTACATTTTGGACAGAATATTTAAAGATTAGGGCTATCGCACCAAAAAAAACTACTTTTCTGTAGCTCATGTCTATGCGAGTAGGTAGATGAAGTTGGATATCAAAGTCACACTTCCAAGGCAAAAGGAATGTTAGCACATAAAAGGAGTTAAAATGAGAACTAATATCAAATAAGGGCTGAAATACCTTTTATATAGAAAAGATGTTACTAAGAATTTGAGTCCACATTCAGAGTTAATATTACAGTAGTCCATGAAAATAATGTCTTGAAACAAATTTTTTAAAACATGAAGTGTTCCAGAGAAGATTATTAAGAATTATATTAGCTTTTTTAGATAACTTATTTCTTAAAATACACACCTGTCACTTTATGCCTTAAGCAGTAATCAGTAACTGTATGGTTTATTGAATGAGACTATCATTACCAGTTAATGCCTTCTTTACTTTTACAAAAAAATCTTTTAAAACCATTCAGAAAATACTTTTAAAACCATACAGAAAATATAAAATACTGAGATAATATAAGAAATCATTTTAAAACTACACTGAAAACCTGCGCTCTTGCTGTATTTTCATGCATCTTGTAGAAGATTGTGATGCCATCACCTGGATGAATTTCAGTTCAGTACCAAATAAAATATTAATAAATTCTGTTTTGCTAATTATAAGAAACTTCAATGCTACTGAAGTTACAAAGCTCAAGGAAAACGGAGCCTTTCAGTAACTTGGAATCAGTCAGAAATACCTTGATTTAAACATTTGTAGCTCAAATAATTTCCTCTTCATTTCTGTTTCCTTTCCCTGGAGCTCTGACTAAGCAAAAGAACAGTAAATAAAATTGCTCACTCAAGAAAATATACTAGAAGAAAGTTTTCCTTTACAACCAAATTATTATTTTATAGTATTCAGCAGAGACAGCAGCAGAGACAATGAGAAACCTGGTTTTGCAAAGACATGCCATTCCAAAAGTCCAATTTCCATGAATATCTATAGTGCCAGGGGCTTCAAATGACAAATTCTGTATCAATCCATTGGACAACAGAATTGAATGCGCATTTAGTGACTGCTGGATACAAAAGTAGTTATAGACAAAGATATCTGGAAGGTAAAAAGAATGATCTGTGTAGATTTGCATTGTCTAGAACAGTTTTTGGTGTTAACTGTGGCAGTTGATTTGCTGTCCACAGCTCTTCAGAGCTATTCCAGGCTGGTTTTTGATCAGGGAATTGATGTTAAAAAAAAAAAATCAATTATTGTATTAGCATATACATACATATTAATATGTACGTATAAGTCTTTAATATCTACCACTTTGATAACTAAGTGGGAACAAATGTTTGCTATGTTTGTAGGCCTATCTGAAAACAGTTCTTTTTAAAACATAAATAATACATCATTGGTGGCTGGCAACAATTCAAAAATCCCTAGAGAGAATCTCCTAACCCTCAATATTCCCAAACAGAAACTGAAAATAATTTTCACTTGGGGAAAAGGCACATTTATTGTTATTTTCCTTCATTTTAGGAGCTTATGGTAGTAATGCTGAATTTCAACAAAATTCCTGAGCTGCTCATTTTTATTTCCTTCCTCAAACTCTCACAGATTTAAATGATGTTTCTCTTCTATTGCACAACTGCTTATTAGCCATAAAGAAAGTACATCTAAGGAGATTTTTACCATAATTACTTGCAAAGGGATGAACTCTAGAGGGAGAGGAGGAAATGCTCAGGGGGTCAGAAATTTGAATATTTCAGACAGAGCAAAGGCCCGTAGCAGTGTACTGAGAGCGGCCAATATCTGTTACCATATACCATCCTGTGTATTGAGTAGTTTGTGTGAAATCTATCTGGGGGGAAAAAAAAAATAAAAGCACAGCTGCCTGTCTAACCCTCATGGAAAGTATTTCTTGTGTTCAAACTGAGCCTATCAGCAACATCAAGTTGGTTTCCTGCCTCCAGAAGACGTCCTAAGAGCAAATGGATAAAGGCAACAAAAAAAGGCATACAGATAACCTGGAGAACCTTCTCCAAGGATATTCCAAACTCTTTTGATTTAAAGAACAGTTCATTCTGAAGGGTAACCAGTGTTTGTTTTTTCCTTTAAAAAAACTAGAATTTATAGAAATTGAAAAAAACATTGCGAAATACAAAGCCACACAAATCTTCGCAACGCTACTTGCAACCAAATAAGTCAAAAATGTCCTTTAATACTGTCAGTTAAGGATAATAAACTACCTTTGAGCAGCTAACAGTCTCTGTGGCAATTTAAGTAAGAAGTACCAACAGGAAGCTTGTTTTTCCACTTAGAAAACGAGAAATCAACATAATTCATGTTCTTTACCCTGACTCATTTCATGAAGTTAATGTAACAAAACCAAATCCACACCATTATTGGCTTACAGTCTTAAGTGCTATGGGAGAACGTAAATCCCAACAAAGCCGTGTAACTCCACTCGTCCATTAGAAAACAAAGAATAGCAGCCCACTTGTCAGACAAACAGCTGGGTCTCAAACATTCAAAGCAATTAACTTTTCTCTCAGATTTTAGGCTAATGTCAGACCAAGAGTCAGCAACATAAGCAGGTTAGTTCCAGTGCTTCCGTAATTAGCACATGTTGATAAGTTAGGAGCTACATGTTATCAAGTCAGCTTTAGTAAACCGGGGACCGACAGGCAAGAAAATTTTGAACTTCAAAGTAAGCTCTAAAATCTGATCATATAATAAAAAATACTCAGTACCTTATCTTGGAAGCTCACATTGGTTAGACGGCGACCTTTACAGGATTACCTTAACACTGAGGGAAATCAGACCCTCTCTGAAGTGTTCTCAAATTTGTAATAGAAGATGGCTGCATGACTGACGTTTATGTTCGAAAAAGAAGAGGGAGAAGAAAAAGGCTTAAATGTCTCCCTGCATAAGCTGAAGCTCTGATTTAAAGCCATTTGACTTTGAAAGTCCAAAACTGCAATAGCTGACTGATAATTTGCAGGATGCAACATAACGCTCTCCCTCTATCAATCAGAGCAGGATAGAATGCAGCTTTCAGCCTCTAAATCCTCACACACAGACACAGTTAATTTGCTCATATTACCAATATAAACAGGCAGATTCTTAGAAGCACCTTCTTTTTCTCCTCCCTAGGATATCCTGTTCTGTCCAGCAGCAGAAATAATTTTAAAGAAAATGGCCAAGATTTAAGAGATAGATTTAAAAAAAAAATCAGTAACTACTGTTATATTCTAATTATCAAGCACAGGTGGGGAGTACCATGCAGAACTGTCAGTTTCTCCACAAAAGTAAAACATTTCTTACACTGCAAAAACCCAGCTATAAATCATTTATGTATTACTGTTCTTACTGAATCCTCAACAGCTGTGGAAATTTTCAACTGTTTTAGAGAATTAAGGGGAAAAAGAAAACCAACACCTTCTATATAAGCACGTTAGAGGCACATTATCCTCTTCCCAATGTCAACTTCCACTGATAACTTCTGAAGTCTGATTTCTTCTCTTAATTCAAACATACTGCTTTTTGCTGTTTCATCACCATATCCTGGAACACTACATTCATTTGAAATTGCCACACAGTCCATACACAAACCAGCTACCTGTAATGCACTAAAATCAAAATAATTCTTTCCTTCAAGAAAAAACAAATTTTTCTTCTAATGCCTTTAATTAAAGCAAGCAGCTAGCCCAGTTGCTTCCAGTCCCCCTGGATACTGAGCACAAAGATAAAAATAAACATTAAAACATGCATCAATTACATCCTGAGGAACAAAATTAGACTTGCATTTTGATAATGTTATTTGAAAGCAGTCTCACAGTTTCCACCACTAATGCAATGATATCATTAATCACAGGTCTTATTATGTTATAGAAAATAAGTGTTATTAGTTTCCAAACATTTAGATACACAGAACACATAAGCTGTAGTCTCATTAACATTTTGGTTCAGAGTACTAATGCAGTTTTGAAAGGAATCATCCCAGTGCTCTCTTATGAAAGACTAGTCAAGTTTCCAGGGCAGTTTTGCTGTATTTTTTCAACAAAGAATCCAGCTAGCATATAAGCCAGATACATACAAAATGTACTTCAACCCCCACAGGCCCATTAGTGGCCAGGAAACTTAACTATATAAACATGGAATAGCCTGCTTTCATATACGGAGCAGCCAAAATCTGGCCCAAAGTAAAATACCTGTGCTGGCTGTACTGTACATAGTGGTACATCATGGTACATCAACACAAAATGCTTGACCGACCAATCCCTTCCTATACTACTCTATTTTTAAGGCAGATGACACAGAAAACTAAAGAAAACACACATCCCTGAATCTGGGCTGAAATCAAACCTAATGCAAAAAAAAAAAAAGATCGTAACTAAGGATACACTGAACACTGATGGTCAAGCAGTGATAGCATTAAAAAAAAACATAGATTTTCCATTCTCCTTCCTGGAATTATTTCACTTGTATATTTAGCACAAAAATCCCTACATGGTATCTTGCACTTTCAGCTATTTTAAATTTAGGTAGTGTTTCAGAATATACAGTAGAAGTCCATAAAATATTCTTGTATTACTTCTACTAGCATCAAGGGTGACATTTACTTACTGCATTTTATCTCCATTCAAAATAACTAGATGTATCAGGCTTATTTATTTTTGACCGATGACATATAAATAAAGCTCCTGGGATGTTGTGGCACTTCAGGGCCAATTTGCAGTGAGGATCAGAAAATATTGCAACTCATCTATGACAATAAGAGTTTGAAGACCAGAAGACAGCACAGGCATACGAGTGGGATGTGCAGCAAAAACATCTCCGCCTCTTCAATCTTTCCAGCTGATACAGTCAATTTTATATCCCCTCCTGCTAACAAAGCTCTTCCTGTGAGACAGTAACCATGGCTTCTTGCATCTAGAAGATCCCACAGTAACAGGGCAATCACATTAGAGCATGCCTGAGGGCTGCAGTCCTGTCTATGCACAGCTATGGGTCTCTAGGACCCCATTTGCTTTTCCACTTGGACCTTGACCTGCCTTACCACGAGGACAGGCCTAGCACAGCCGGCCCTGGCTCTCATCACATCTGGCCCTGGCACACTGCTCACCTTGCAGCACTGAGTGGTAATTCACTGGCATGTTAGCTGCCGCTTGTCAACTAACTAGTAAATACACAAAGTACAGAAGACACTGAGATACACACTTGAAAACAGATTAAGATTTATAATTTTACCAATAAGGCAGACAGCAGCTCAAGCAAAATGCAGATATATGGTATGGGTGGCAGGCACAGAGCACCTGCAGGTACAGCTGTGAGTTTTCAGACCAGGTAAAACTGAGACACCTGCCTGCAGCCTTCTGATGCATATGGTCTCATAAATGAAGCCAAGTTAAGAGGCACCAAGATGAAAGCTTACAATTGCTTATTTTAGCCTTCACCTTTGTGGGTGGCTGGGAGACAGGCAGATCTACAATTGTTAGGAATTAGCCATACCAACACAGCTAACTAGAAATAAGAAAGTATTCCCTTTGCTTCACAGAGATCACCGTGTGAAGAATCTGCTCCTGCTGAGAAAAGCAAGAAGGTAGAATAAATGTATAAAGGAGCATTTGCAACAAAGTCCTTCCCTGGGAGGTGTGATGCTCAGGTAGTAAACAATTAGCCAGCAGCCCCAGTCCTCTCCACATTCATCACTGGACTTCTTTTCCTCTCATATAAAAAAAAAAAGTGTTTTGCAGAAAAGTGACTTTAATTTGAAGTAATTGCTGGGAGAATTTGTTCATAACAACTCTTTACTGCCTCTATCTTTATTCTGTAAACTGTTACTAGGATTCAATGCATTTTAGTTCTATGCTTCTCATTTTCATTACCCTTCTTCTCTTAGCACTTACTGTTTCTCAACTGGGTGTTCATTATGTAACAGAAAGTGCAGAAGCCATCTCTTCCTTTGCTCTGCAGCTGATATAATAAGATGGCATGTATTGTTGTCTTGCACAACTACGTATACTGTTTCAATGCCCACTACGCTCTTTAATGCATTCGTGAAGGTTCCCTCTTCCACATCTATACCCTTCTTAAAGTCTTGTGCCAAGTGGGCAACCCCATGAACTACTTTTTGAAAATGCTTAGTTTTTGGTTTGTTTCTCTAGTTGCTTGATAGAACTCAATCTACCTACTTCAGTGCCTTTAGGAATTTCCAAGTTGCAGACAAAACTAATGCATATTCACATATCGTTGATTTCAATTGCATCTACCTCAGGTAACAGTCACATGCATAGATATATAATCATGGACATTGCAGCTATCACCCACTCTAAGTAGATGTGGAGTTCCTCTTTAAATGCTAGCAGCAAAACAACCCAATAATTTGAAATGCCAGATCAATTAAATGCTTCATAAAAGGAGAAATAAATCTATAAAGCTTAGAGATATTTTTGAGTAAATTTTCAGTTCAGCAGTTGTAGTCTTATTGTTGACTAGGTGATTAAAAACTGCAGGGCTAAAAAATTACAATGAATCAAAGAGAAGCAAAATAAATACGCAAAACTAAATGCCAACTACGCTAGATTAAATGATGATTTCAGATATTAATTCAAGTGACACAGAATGCACATTCAGTGATTGTGACTGTCTTATCAACTGCAATCCATATTTACAATTACAGATAATATGCAAACACTATAATGGAAAAGTTCTATGCAAAAGAGGATAAACAAATTACTAGTTAGAAATACATTGAAAGATGGTGCCAGCGGAGTTGTTCATGTACTAATCAAGTAAAAAAAAAATAACACATGACACTGGAAAATATTATGAAATGGGGAAAAACATTAACATAAGCAAAAAAAAAAAAAAAGGATAAAAAGTCTGGTGAAAAACTCTATAAACCCAACCCAGTGCACTGATTAAACTCTAATTCTGTCAATATTTGCTCACAAGAGTCTTCTGATGCTTACCCTTTAGAAAGTGTACACTGTAAGAAACTAAAATGAACTAACTCTCAAAATATACACAGGATGATTTAATAACAGAAGAAGTTTTCAGAAAAGGGGTTTTTGCCATTTCTATCTACACGTGTAAGAGTTCAAGTTCATAGATTATCATTTATTTATTAAAATATATAAAAATCCATTATTATCTAATATGAATTTTTTGAAAGCATTTGAGTTCACTCTAACAACACTTCAAAGAGAGATTTAGTTAAATCTGATAAGTAGGATTACATATAGATGTCAATCAATTGATGTTCCATATCTATTTGCATTTAAAAAAAAAATGAAATGCCGTACTTAAAAATTATTTTCTAAATGCCTTTCTTATCTAAAGCACAGATTCACCATGCAGAAACACATTCTACTATGCCTATGCTTTTCAGGTTCAGAGTAACATTATTATTTCTATAGCATATTCATGTTTGTAAACAAAACCATAATTTGAAGTTAAAAAAGTAGGTATCTTACTTAAAGACAGATAGAAAAGATCTTGAGGAAAAAAGTGCCTTGGAAGACTCAGGGAATAACAACAAACAAACAAACCCAATGCTATGGTTCATCCACCATAAAAATTAGTATATTTTTAGAAAATATGAATGAAATTTTCATGAAATACTTTTAAGAAACCTAGACAGAATTTCCTGCTTAAAAAAAAAAAAAAAAAAAAAAAAAATGACACCACTGCTTACCCTTGGAAGGCCTCAGATAAACCAGGATCTTCAGCAAGACACCCTTACCTTCACTGCCAACCCTTAAATGTGGTCTGGGAAGAGGTGGATACTAGCTCCACTTCTTCCAGTCACTCAAGTACATTGCTTGCACCTGAGCTTCCCTGGGTGGGTCTTACTACCCACCAGGTGCTCAATCAGTGGTTCAGGACATGATTTAGCATTTCTGCTAGACAAACAAGCCTAGTTTTGGCAGCAGCCTACACTGAATTAAAATGCTATATGGATTACGTTCAAGCAAGCAAACAGAAACTAGTCATTTCTGCCTCCTGTTTACATAATGCTGCCATCACTGTCTTTGTGCAAACCAATTAAACTGAGTGATCAGTAAATCCTTTCAGCACAAGTATTTCTCTCAGCTAGTCAAAGGGTCACACTAGTAGGCTTCTGGCCAATGTTTCGTGTTGCTGACACAGCCAGCTTTCTATGGCTCTGTTCATCAGTGACAAATGCCAGAGGCAGCTAACTCTTGGGACCTGGCTGTAAAGGTACCACTGTGAAGTAGGAGCACGCCTTCAAGGTTTAATAGGAAAGCCAGCAAACTGGCAGATTTGCAGCTTTGCCCTTTTGTTTTTCTATAGGATACAATTCAGCTAAATACATTCACTTACAAAATTCAGCAAGAAGCCATTGAGGGGGGGTGTATATACTCTTCCATAGTTAACAACGTGCCTCATGAATTGAAACTTTCAGAAACAAAATACTAAACCACAAATAGTATCACATATGTTTCTTGTCAAATCATGATTCTACAGGATATTCAGCTGTACTTGTGAAAAGAAGGGGAGTGAATACACAAGACTTCCATTCTCCTTTGTGGTGATCAGGTATAGTATGACCAAATCTACCTACTCAGTAGCTGAGTAAAAGCCCAAGAGGACAGATACCAAAAGGGAGAAGAGCTGGCAGTGCACAGATCCAAGATGACCACAGTACCTATGTTCCCCGTCAGCACTGCAGCCAGTCTTTCCACCGACAGGCTGTCAGCAGAACTTGAGTACGAGAAAGAAGACAAATCAGACCTCCATCTACACAAGTACCTTTTAAGGAATGCATTTATATTACTAGTTTACTCTAGAGAAATTAACTCCCCAAAAATAAATCTACCTGAGCTGATATCAGTTCATCCGAGCCTCAAAACATATACAGTAGCCAGAGTTGTATTGTGTCAGTCTCGCTTCCAACAGACATAACCAAGCTATTGAAGACAGTCTCAGGAGCCCTGTCCAGACAGCAGTTTCTCTACGGACGTGGTCTCTGCATGTACCCATACTACGCTATTTTGTCTTGTTTCAGCATGATGGTGTAGCTGTCTCTTCTGATTGCTGAAACATGCTTCTAAACCACTGTGATAATAGGTTCCCTGGGAAACCGTGCCATTTTTTGAAACAACAAAACAAATAATAAGCCACCATCCTCCTCCTCTAAACAACCCATGATTTTGGAAGTCTTGAGGTAAGTAAGATGAGATTTCACATTTCACTCTTTAGGGTTCTTTTGCCTAGAACTGTCACCACTACCTATAGTCTGATGTGTACTGCATTTCCTGGATGTTACCTTTAGTTGTACTTACCATATTTGTAACTTATTGAAAGCGTGTTGTGGTTTTGTTTTTAATTTAAAAGTTTATATTCTTATGTGTCAAAGCTCAAGGACATAAAATTTGGCAAGGATGAGTGATAAAAGAAGAATTAAATTTAGTAAGACACTATCACGGATACTAATTCTGGGGAGACGTACCAGAAGTATTTTTTGTGAAGTGGTTCTGTCAAACAGCACAACAGACATTAAATATATATGTAATATATTACATATATATATTACATATATTACAATATATTAAATCTTACTTGAATTGTTCATGAAGATTTTTTCTTGAATCCTTAGTTTAAGCTAATCAATTGTCTCATGCTTGATAGTTCTTAAAAGGAAAAACTAATTCATCTATAATCACAGAATGGTTTGGAATGGAAGGGACCTCTAGAATGATGTAGTTCCAACCCCCTGCAATAGGCAGGGATACTTCCCACTAGACAGGGCTGCTCAAAGCCCCATCTGGCCTGGCCTTGAACGCTTCCAGGGAGGGGGCATCCACAACCTCTCCAGGCAACCTGTTCCAGTGTCTCATCACGCTCACAGTAAAGTGCTAGTCTACATCTACCATCTCCCAGTTTAAAACCATTTTCTCTCATCCTGATGCTACCTGCCCTTATAAAAAGTCCCTCCCCAGATTTTCCTGGTATTGGAAGGTTGCTGTAAGGTCCCCCCAGTGCTTTATCTTCTCCAAGCTGAATATCCCCAGCTCTCTCAGCCTGTCTTTGTAGGGGAGGTGCTTCAGCCCTCTGATCATCTTTATGGCCCCTCTCTGGATCTGCTCCAACAATTCCATGTCCTTCTTGTGTTGGGAGCTCCAGAACTGGATGCAGTACTCCAGGTGGGGTCTTAGGATAACAAAATAGAGGGCCAGAATCAGTTCTCCATGTATAAAACGAGGATAAGTGAGAATGGATTTACTGTACTGAGATGGACAAAAGGAGGGGCACGTTCGTCTTCACCCATTCTTCTCCCTTTCTTCCTGACCCTCAGGTCCTATAATCATTGTCAGCTAGATGTGCAATGCTGTTGTGTGATGCAACTGTGCCATATCTACATCCCTTTCGATTCTGGTAATCAAAAGCTGAAGAATAGTCACTAAACATATATGCTAACCAACTCTAATAAATAGATATTTATTTTCTAATCTGCTAATGACTCTACTTAAAATTGGATATTGAGTATGGAAACAGCTCAATTCTCATGTTTGCTCCTGAATGTTCTGATTTTATGTCAAAAGTTTGTTGCTTAGACCTGCAGTGGATGGAAGACAGAAAAATTTGTGTTTGTCACTATTTGCAAGTGCTTGGAGAGTTCTAGCAAATACATTTAAGTGTCTTATGCTGTTTAAAAGTTTCCACATTACACGGCAGTTCAACAGCTCCTTGAATAGAATATCAGTGAAAGAATGATTTACTCTTTGTCCACAAGACCTCTGTCTGCATCAGGACTTTATAAGCACTGCTGAATCACCATTCCTCTTGCACTCTTACCTGAATCTTAATCCACAGATTGCCCTGCAGCTTTCTAAATGCAGAGCAAGCCTCCATACATGTGTATTGGACGATTATTATGTGTACTAGCTGTGTCTCAAAAGAACACAAGGTGGAAGAGAAGAAAAAAATCAAAAGAAAATACCGGGCCAAGTGAATGCAGTATGCAGATGTGTAAGGAAAAATGAGAACATAGTTCCAAAATATTTTTTTACCACTGCCAATCAGCTTCTTTAGATATCCACATCACTCACCACTTCAAGATGCTTTCTTGGCCTACATGAAGTACACATCTTTCTGTTTCCTTCAAAGAATGAAATAAATATTTCCATTTTCGGTGTGAATGTAAATGCACCAACACTTGCCATGGACACAGAACTCATACTTTCCCTCAGGAAAACAAACAAACAAACAAACAAACAAAAAAAAAACTTGATGCTTCAACTTTCTCTATTATTTTCAGAAAAAATAGTAACCAGAAATAACCTCTTATCATGCAACAGTAGAATATATATTTCTTATTAGGCAGGTGTAACTTTCTGTCCTTCCCTACTTTCTCTTACCCATCAGCCAGCAATTAACCCTTCTTCACACAACGAAGCTGATAAAAAGAGAAAGTGTCATAAAATTTATAGCATGCAAGTGAATGACTTTTTCAAATTATGAGCCAACACTTAAAGGAGACACAAAAGTTCAAGTGAATTTTGGGAAGAGCTGATATATACAACCAAACCCCAGCATCATTATCTATTTTTAACATTCTCCTTTTTCACTTCAGTTGGGTAAAGTGAGTTTCTACATTTTGTGTCTAAAACTACCTTTTAGCTCCTTCTATACTGACAGACAGACTCTGATTACTCAATTGTCATTTTTTTGTGTGTGTTCTTTTTTGTTGTTGTTGTTGCTCTCTTTTGATGGAGAAGTGCCATTCTGCATTAAAAATATTCCTACCACGTATTTTCTAAGAGGAAATACAACCTAATTAAGCCTGCCAGTCAGATGATCCCATTTTCACTTGATTATAACTCAGTGCTTAACTCCAGCAACCAAGACCTCCAACACAGCCAGAATCCATACCCCTGGACACAGGACTAGCGTCTGATTAGTCAATGAGAAATCTGTAACAGTACACTCTCACGCCCTTTGGGATTAGCAGCACACTAATATACAGAGAGAATAGTAGCTCAGAGGATAGCTGGCCAGTTAAAGAATTCAAGTTTCCAACATAACTAAAGATGCTGTGAGGTAAGCAGCTTGCAGTAGTATCCTCTGTCACATCTTTCCTTCTTTTGTCTCTTCAAATATATTCAGATTTCTTTGCAATAGCCTATTTTGTAAGCATACAGTGGTTGCAAAGTCAAGCACTTGCAAGTTGGGAAATGCCAGACTTACCCAGTTGCCTGTTTAAATTTAATTCTCATTCACTGCATTCATATTTATGCATTGTGATATAAAATTTAATTACCCCACTGGACACTATTTTTCCTAGCACATTATTCAGCCCACCAGATGAATGCAGGAGGAGGGTGAATCAGTGTACTGACAGCTATCAAAATGCCATTTTTGATTTGAAAGTGCTTGACTCTGCAGCCAAAGTTACATTCTTTTGGCACAAATCTGAATAAAATTTGAATTATATAAACATACATAGATTTGAGGGAATAATGGAGCACAAGGGAGATGAATTATTTATATACGGCTGACATCAATGCAATTAATAAGAGGTGTTCAACAAGGTTGAATGCATTTTGCAAACACGAAGTTATCATCATAATTAAGATATTTGAAAGCATTTCACAAACCCATAACATTATTACTTGTGACCTTAGCCCTTCCAAGATAGTCTGAAGAAACTGCATTATGACAAAGATAATGAAGACCAAAAATAGAAAATTGGAAAAGCACCAAACTACATTGTTTATTCTTCAAAAGTTAGCATATTCTGAAAGGAAAAAATAACCATTCTTTTGTAACAGGACAGTGGATATGTTTTTAAGATGCCAGGGGGTAAGACTGCTAGGAAAATATTTAACTGAAGTGGAACCAGAAACTGGCATCAGGAAGGGAATAATGTCAAAAGCTCCAACCCTGTGGCACACTCAGTCATCCAGAAAATTGAGGCTATATTTAGTTTACATTTGCATGTTTTTATTAGAAAAAAAAATAATCAGCTATGGCTAAAAATGTAATTTCAAGTTAAATGAGTTTTTGAAATGGTATTGGCTTGTTTATGAACAAAAGTGAGTCAAGTATCTATTTCAGTGTACAGATCTCTTCTAAATATAAAACCATAAAAATGATGCCACATCAAAGGCTTAGACCTTTTTGTTACATCATTTTTTGCTATGATCCATTATGCTATGATAATTGTACAAAAACATTATGGAAATGTAAATGAAAAAACTCTAATTTGGAAACAAATTCTCGCAATTATTGTGTTTTTGTTTTATTATTATATATTTTTTTAATATACTGTGCTGAATTCAACTCCACACATTTCCCTTTAGACAACAGAGTGGATTTCAGTAACCATGATATTTTTTGATTTGCTTACTAGGATAATGCACGCCAGGATCCCATTGGCTTTCTTGGCCTCCAGGGCACACTGCTGGCTCATGGCCAGCCTGTCATACACCAGGACACTCAGGTACTTCTCCTCAGAGCTCCTCTCCATCAGGTCATCCCACAATCTGTCCCGGTGCATGTGGTTATGACTCCCTAGGTGCAAGACTCTACACTTGCTCTGGTTAAACCTCATCTGGTTCCTTTCTGCCCAACTCTCCAGCCTGTCCAGCTCTCGCTGAATGGCAGCACAGCCTTCAGGCATGTCAGCCATCCCTCCCAGCTTTGTATCATCAACAAACTTGCTGAGGGTGCACTCTATCCCTTCATTAAGGTTGTTGATAAAGGTGTGGAACAGGACCAGACCCAGCACCGACCCATGAGGAATACTGCTAAGTACAGGCCTCCAACTGGACTCTGCCACTGATCACAATGCTCTGAGCTCTGCCAGTCAGCCAGTTCTCAACCCTCCTTCCAAAGTTGAGTTTCATTATATATCAAGATCATAATAGCAGACGCTTCAGCTAATGATGGCTATATATTAATATCTCAGAACAAATTGGCAGAATGTTCACTGTGTCTGCTTCAGCGAGGTAGAGGTGGCTCTGGGTGCCAGTGCCCATGTCTCCACCTGACTGTCAGTTTTACCAGCCCTTAGAAATGTAAAACACTGGTGAAATGCAGAACAAAATGCTACTGCTAATGCAGGTAGACTGAAAAAAACACAGAAATGGTAAGGAACCTCTGCCATACCACATCCATAGTTACAGGAACCTTTTCATAAGAGCAATCAGGTAGCATGCATTTAATGAATTATGTTGCTTACTGTCAGCAGTTCAGTTCTGGACTGGACCTGCTTTTAGTACAGAGAAGCAGGAATAACTACTTGTCACACTCCTCAGCTTTTTACACTGACCTAGAGCACAGAATACTTCTCTGCCCTTCTGGTCAAAGACAAATTGCTACATATTTTTCTATAAAAGTAATGCCTCTATTTATTTCCATGAAAACCACAACATATGCAGAGAGCACAATAACACCAATTTGATAGACCAAATTCTCGGCTACAAAATACTGTTTTTCAGCAAAATCACAAATATTAGCTACACATTGTTGCCAGTAATGAACAAGAGCTTGCATGACCTGCTCATAAACAACTGCATGGCTGTCCAGAACATGGCTTGACTTCCACCTTGCTTTTGCAGCTGCTGAAACACAGCACCCACCACCTCACTGTGCTCACATACCATACTGTCAGAGTGCCCCTCTGCTGCCATCTGTCACATGGCAAGAAAATATAATGAATATTGTTGGGAAAGTCCAGTGTTTATTGCCACGCTATCAACATCCACCTTTGATGCCTCAGGCTGACATAATGAAATAGCAGGCATTAATTTCAGCCATCATATAACATTAAATGTTAACAATAACAAAAATAAGAACAAATTGTGTCTTAAATATAATACTTAAAAAGCACATTGGTATGGAAAAGTAACTCCTAAATATTCTTCCTAAGACTTGATCATAACTCATTTTTCTTCTAGTCATTAAATGATCTATAGGAATTCACTAATTTCAGCTGGAACTCTTCTAAAAGCAGTCTGAAACAGATGAATCAAAACAACTTCAGATGACCAGATGACCATCCAGGGTAAGTGAAACACGAGCTCCATCAAAAGAAATTAGGCCAGCAAAGCAAGGGATGCAATTGTCACCTTCTGCACTGCCTAGAGTACTGTATTCACGTAGGGGACACAGCACAAGAAAGACATGGAGCCATGTGGGTCCAGAGGAGACCACGAAGATGATTAGAAGGCTGAAGTACCTCTACTATGAAAACAATCTGAAGGATCTGTGCTTCTTGAAGAAGAGAATGTTGTGTGGAAACCTCACAGCAGCATTCAAATTGTATAAAGGGGCATATAAGCAATCTCAAGAGGGACTCTTTATAAGAGAGAGTAGTGAACAGGACAAGGTATAAAAGTTCTAAACTAAAGATGGTAGATCTAGATAAGGAAGAAATTCAATGGGGGTGATGAGGCACTGGAACAGAAACTAATATACAAATTACTGCAATTCAATAACATGTATAGTTTCAATACAGACAAATGTATGCTTAGTTGTTTCTGTTCTGCTAAGGATCTGAAGTTTTCTGCCTCATAGGACTGCTAAAATTTACTCCAATAAATTTACTTGTCATCCAATAATCCAATAAAAACACAAAGTTTACAATTGGCACTATAAAGATGTTTCTAAACTAATCCATCCGAAGAGAAATCAAGGATTTAATGTATACAACTCAGTTATGGAAGAGCAAGAAAGCACAGCTGAATTTTCTTTTCACAAGGTGAATGCATTATGCAAGTATAAAAAGAAGAAATGAACTAATTTCGTTTTCACAACTGAAAACAGCTTCTCAACTGAGAAGCTTTCATTGAGCCAGGATGTCTAACAGAATACGTTAGAACTAAAAATGACTACTGCATAAGCAAGTATTTTTCATTTTTTTCCTGAACAAGTACACTTAACGTCTCTCAGTTCTCAGCTGAGTGAATATGCACTTAAGAAAGAAAAAATCCCCACTTCTTTTTTCTCTGAAAGAATTTTATTCTAAGCATTCTAAGGTATACTGTTGTTTTTTTGCATATATATTTTTTTTTAATTTCTGATGGAAACTGATTTCTTCAGAAACTGCTCAAATTCCACTGGCACTTATTTTTTTCCAGGTGTAGAGTACTTTGGATCCATTTAGTCTTTCCATGGAAATCACACTTGATTTACTTTAAATGCTGAGACTCCTTAGGCTGTAACAATAAAAACAACACCAAATTTCTAAAAAATAAAAGTTGAATGGAAAATCGCTCCTTGAGAGTAACAGACCATATAACTTCAAGTTTCCCTCTCCTACAGATATCCACCAAAATAAGCAAAAGATAAAAACTAGTTTAATGAGACTTTCAAACAAGAAAATGTGTGGGTTAGGTTTAGACTGAGGCATTTTAGGCTTTGAACCTATTCCTCAACTCAGAAAAAGAATAAAGGAAGGTTGTTGTTTTTTTCACTTGTGCTGTATGCATTTGTATTTAATTTGGAGTGCGTGCTTATTTACTGTATAGAACTTCTCCATTAACAATAGGTTCCAGACTTGCCCTTCTGGGTACAATTTTCATCAAAAATGCTAGTGATGAGAGAATATCAAGGTCAGTGTATGTCTGAAACATCACAGCAGACGACGGGTCCAACTAATACGCAAAGGAAAGAACAGCTGTAGAGGCAATAAAGAGAGATCTTATCAATAAAGGAGGACTATAGTCCCAGGGAGCTTGCCACCACTCTGCAGTGTTTAGCCATACAAAATGCTTTCATATGGAAGGTCTGGAGTAAGAAAGAATATTTCATACAGAATTTTTTTACTTATCAACATCTCACGTAAACATTCTTCCAGTAAGATGATGACTCTTGAATGGCATTTAAGAATTAGTTAACACAGCTTCCTGAGAGGCTACAGAGTCAGTGGGGAATGTGGAAAAGGGTTTCTCCATTATTGTTCGCACCAGTGTTGAGGTAACTAATTGTGCAGGGTTCCTGAAATCTGCTACTTCAGGGAACAAGACAAGAATGAGAATCAAATTCATGCCTCCTTTGTAATAATAAAAAGCTGTAATCACAGGCCTATCAATACATTAACATTTTTTTTAATACTGTAATAGAAAATTGGAATTTGTGCTGTGTGCTAGGGCAGCTTAGAAGCATATTAAAATTGGTACAATTATCTTAATGAGTGAACCAGAAAAAGTGAACTACTGGGAACTTAAGCTCTCAGTGAAGCAAAAGAAAACATCACCTCCATTATTCATAAAACCATAAAATAATACCCTAAAGTAGAGAAATAATACTTGCAAAAGAAACAATATAGTAACAAAATATTTTAATATTTTAGTGTTGAAGAGAAATTCCATTTAACTAAGATAATACTGTCAAACAGGTGGCTTAGGAAGTGGCAAAACATCATCCTAAAATAATTATTCATAAAATGAAACAAAACAAAACAAACAAACCAAAAAAACCACCATGGAATGGTTTAGGAAAGTTTTGCAAGCAATTAATTTTTCTTTTCAAGTTTAAATTCATGTGAGATAATAGGGAAAGAAGAAACAGAAGCCTATATTAATAACACTTGCACTTAAAATACAGTGGGAACTTTTGCAACTCAGATGCTTGATCACATGCAACTTAACTTTCTCTGTCTCAAGGAAAGAAGAATAAGACTAGATAGAATTCACTGTACTGCAAGAGGACAGTTTGAGTTAGAAAAATCTGAAAAGGCTGTGGCAATTTTCCAGCAGTTGTTTCTTCATCTCCTGTTTCTAAAACTGCAGTTTCATCGATTGGCAGACTTTCTGCAGCTCATAGATGTAGCAATACTTGGGGTAGGGACATAGCTGTCTATTCTCTCATCTATCATAGAATGCTCAAACTGGTGGTTGTACAGGTCCTCTTAGCTATTGATCTGCTGAGGTGGTCCTAACTGATCTGAAAAAGTAGTGTGCTGCTTTGTTCTCAAAATGTAAAAGATGCCAAGGGACACTGCAAATTAGATTCACACTGTAAACAAGGAGTGCTAATCCTTGAAATCAGCAAGATATGCAAATGTGTGCTGACCTACAACATACTGAGTGTCTGCTAACTGTAGAATTTGGTACGTAACGCCAGAGTCTTGAATGAAAATGGAAAGTCATTATGAAAATAAGCAGATATACTGTCAAAAAAGTTTTTGCTTAATTTTTTTTTTTTATATAGTAAGTGCTTTGTGTAATGCTGTTTTTGCATGCATTAGTATTTGTTGTACTGAGAAACACTACAGAATTTCTATTCTGTAACATTTGCTAATAACCAAGAAGTAATTGATACTAATCAGTGTTAATGCCTGCTTATTAGAAATCATGGAATAAATAAAAGCATTATGCCGCACAGACAATATCCAACATCATTAGAGAGAGACATTTAGCACTTAGTAAAAATGCATTTTTTTCTGTATACTTTTCAATCATTGCCTAATGAGACCTAGCTTATGCTGAATTAAGTGGTATGTAATTTCATAATTACTTTAGATAAACACACTTATTGTGACAAACTGGCAAAATATTTACCAAAAATTCACACACTGTAGGTTCAAGGAGTGAGACAACAGTGAGAACCTAAGGCATCGAGTAAATGTTTTAGGACTGGCCCAGCTAAAGTGAATAGAGGAACATGAGATAACACAAACATTATAGCAGGCAGGCCTGGGGTACGTGCATTTGGAGGTTAGCAGAGGAACTTTTAAAAGCTAATGGTCCTGAACTGGACCAAAGTTCCTCTCAGATAGCTCCAGTTAAATCATCTTCATTGGCTTTTAGCTCTTATGTTATTTACTTCAAAGAGCATGAGTACTTGTTAGCTCTCTAAAAACTCTTACCTCACACTTTGCCTTGGACAGTCTGAGTGCCCATGTTTGCTTTGAAATAAACTTCAGGTTTTGGTGCAAGGAAAATTTACTTTGTTCCTCTCTGACTACTGGTGCTTTGTCTATTGATTGAAAAGGGAAGAAGCACTGAAAAGTTACTTAAGAAGATTTTAATGTCAGAGAAAGGTAATAATGCATTCTGTAAATGCATATCAACATAAAATACTTTTTTTAGATTTTTGTAATTAGTAAAGAGCATATTTTAAGACTAATTATTATATGCCACATATGGACTGTCTTTGAAAAAATGACATTCAGGTAAGACCTGTGGTATGTATGTTGCCTCAAAACATAATAGTGCAATAGCTATCAGTTAATCAGACAATTTAACAGGTTCTACAAAGGTTTCCTGAAGTCTGTATGCTCCTCATATTTGCTCATCAACGAATTGAGGTAAAAAAGGTACCCAAACTTCCAACTCAGCATTCCAAGAAATTGCAGATGTATGATAGTATAAATAGTGTGAACATTCTACCAGTGTGCAGTTAATATTTGTCTGAAAATAACAAGTTACATGAATTAGTAACTAACTGAAAAGCTGTATATCATACACTGAAAACAATGACAGGAAACAGTATGAGCAGCTGAAGAGTTTCTTTGGGTGGATGGCAGTTGAATTAGAGAGCAAGCAATTTAGCTTACATTCAGGAAAGAATTAGCAGACGTGCAGAAACAAATCATCTTGTTTATTTCTAACAGAGATGTACAGATTTCACAGTTAGAAATTTCACTCTTCTCTAACCTAGTCTTTCCCTGGCATTTACTAAGCTTGTATGCCTTTGAATTAAAAATTTGCAGCAAAACATACTACAATATTATCAGCACATTGGACCCTAAAACAGGGTCAAACATACATACATACATATACATATACGTATGTATGTATTTGTATATATATTTCTATGAACATATACATAAACCCAGAGTCTTATTTGGAAAGAAAAAAAAAAGACCCTTCAAGCAAAATACACATACAAGTTTGATTAATTATATATCAAACAATTTAAAATTTGTTAAATTTTATTTTCAATTTTAGGCTTGCAGTTAGGAGGCAAAATACATTGTCAGCTACTCCACATTTCACATTGCAAAGGCAGTGCATTCTGTCATCAACAGTGGGATAAATCAGGGCATGATTTTGATATTTTTTTTTCTTCTGTGCACACCTAGCAATAATTATCTCCACAAGGTGCCACTTTTAAAGATTCATAGTCTCCACAGGGTGTGGTACTGGGAAACTAGCATGCAATTCTACCTTTCTGTTGCTGTTCCACTATCACAAAATCATAAAATGTCTGATTTAGGATGTGGAATTCCAGATATTTCTAAGTTATTTTGTTTCTGGACACACTTATTCTGAACGACTGTGTTTCCTTAAAGATGGATTTCAAATAAATATTTGGGAAAACATTGTTCACAGATAATTTCACATTAGCTAAATCTAGAGAATACAGATTTTTTTTTTCATTTGGTCCTTCGCTATCTGACAAAACCTATAATAAGACAAGGTATTACATTCTGAAGTTTGATTACATATCATCTTCTCTTGAAAACCGTTAGTAATTGAAAATCAGCATAAAAGAGAAGAAGAAATGATTGCTTCCAATTTCAAACAATGCAACTCCTACATAAAAGCTTTGTTTGTCCTGCTCACAAAGAATTTGAACACCATTCGTTTCTGAAACATGAAAAGAATACAAATTGAAACAACTAAGATTCATTTTATTTGAACGAGGTAAACAGGAAGCCTTAAAACAAAACCAGTACATTTTATGAATAATAATAATATGAAATGCCCTACTTTTTTTTTTTCTCCTTATGGCAATACTTCTACAAAAACCACACAAGAACAGTTATCCTAAAGATTGTTGACTAAAATACATTCCTAATTCATATATGTGGGGTTTTGCAAAGGGGTCTTATATGTCACACTTGCTGATAAAATTTAATCTTATATTTTTGCTTAAAAATGCTCATTGCTATTGTTTACCCTCTCCTTCAATATTTGTATGTCTCAAACCCAGTTCATTTATTAACAGACAACATTTTCTCACCAGTTTTCTTTTTTTATTATTATTATTTCTATATTTACTGGGATACCAACTGATCAATAAAACATACAGTTGCCTCCCCATAGAGGAGGGCATTGCATTTTCCATTTCTACAGGATCTCCCTAGCAAAAATATAAGAACCTATTCAAGCATTTTGAGAAACATTTTGCCAATGTTCATGCAGATTCCAGAATTATTCAAAATTTAGAAAAAATATATAAGAGATGTAGTTAAAATTGTGAATAACAATCCCTGTACACATTAGTAGCTTGCAAAGTTTCCTGCTAAAATGAAATAGTTGCTTTGGGCCTAATGTTCTACAAGAAAATAGAAAAAAAACCTAGAAAATATTCTAAGTATCAACTGGCTTTACAGAATGTAAGAAATGCTCATGGCAATGAAGCTTGTTAAATTGCCTTGAAACCTAAAACCAAATGAACTACACACTATAATGCTCAGAAAATTATGTCCTATATAGCATTTGGAAACACATAAATCATTTTGAAAGAATGGCACCTATAATAATATTTATGTGAAATTGAAGCCAATCACATCTGCTGCTGCAATTAAATCACTATTGTACAATTTTATGTCAATATATTTTTTTCTGCAACACTTCATAATGACATTTTCAGATATTTTCTTACTATTGTACAAGAAACTAACCAACAGTTATTCTTCAGTGCAAAGTTTTGCTATTCACAACTTAGGTCAGACTGAAAATACTGAATTAAGCAGAATGAGCAATAAAATGTCAGTCAAAATGTAATGCTGAATCATAACACTAACAAGGGTGAATTTTTAGAAAAGGCAGTAATAGTTGCTTGGGCTTTTCTAAGGGACAGATTTCTAGATATTCCAGCTTTCATAATTATGTTAGGTTTGACAAACAGTTAAGAGTACATGCTATTATTCTGAGCCATGTCAGACCCATGTAAAAAAATTTCAGCAGCCTTTTACATGCAGTTGATAAAAATTTTATTCAGGGAGTTCTTTTCTAAAACCAACAACTGAACATATAGTCAGACATGTAACTACACCTCATGATAACCTTATCTGTAACATTAGACTAGGCCTTATATGTTTTCTAGGCCATCCCTTCTGCAAGCATCCTGTCTCCCATAGCATCCTTGTAACAAAGCTTAGAAAGGTGCAGGACAGATGTGTGAACAGTGAGGTGGAATGAGGACTAGCTGACTGGCAGAGCTCAGAGAGTTGTGATTGGACTCTAGATGGAGACCTGTAACTAGCGGCGTTCCCCAGGGGTCAACGCAGGGTCTTGTCTAGTTCAACATCATCAATGACCTGGGTAGACAGAGTCCAAGTCTGCTTGATGATACCAAGCTAGGAGGACTGGCTGATATTCCAGAAAGCTGTGCTGCAACAAGACCTGGACAGACTAGAGCTGGACAGAGAGGAATCTGACAAGGTATGACAAAAGCAAGTGTACTGCCTTAATTCTGGAGGAGTTCTGGAGGAAAACAAGCTGGCCATGAGCCAGCAGTGTGCCCTGGTGGCCAATGCTATCCTGGGATACATTAAAAAGAGCATGGCCAGCAGGTTGAGGAAGGTGATCCTCCCCCTCTACTCTGAATGCCCTGTCGAGGCCTCATCTGGAGTACTGTGTCCAGTTCTGAGCTCACTGGTACAAAAAAGTCAGGGATCTCCTAGAAAAAGTCCAGTGGAGAATGATGAAGATAAAGGACCTGGAGCATCTCGCTTATGAGGAAAATCTGAGGGACCTAGGTCTGTCCAGTCTGAAGAGAAGGTGAAGAGGGGAACTGTTCAGTGTTTATAAATATCTAAAGTTCAAGAGGCAATTGGATGAGGCCAGACTCTTCAGTGCTGCGTAGTAATGGGATAAGAAGTAATGGCCAAAATCTGGAACATAAGTTCCACACATCTATGTGGAAGAACTTCCATACAGTGAGGGTGACAGAGCAAGGGAACAGGCTGCCCAGAGAGGTTGTGAAGTCTCATTTGGAGGTATTCAAGATCTGTCTGGATGCCCACCTGTGCAAACTGCTTTAGCAGGGGGTCGGATTTGATCAACTGAAGTCCCTTCCAACTCCTGAAATTCTACAATTCTATGATTCTTCATGAAATTCCATTAACTTTGCAATTTCTTTCTTTCAACCTCCAAAACATCCTAATCATACGATTGAATCAAAATTGAGTTATAATAGGACTTTGGTACTTATCTCCGTGATAAGTATGGAAGTCAAGGGCACGGAAAGATTGAACTTCTGGCAGTATTATCTGTCCATCCTTACCACCTAAAACAAGCATCCTAATGTATTTCATCATCACTAATGCATGCATTTGCTTTCCTGTTTTATTTTTTTTTACCTCCAAGCAAATTCTTGAAAATAAACTGAGATTAAATTTTAGTCACCATCTTTCCAAGATAATGCATGGTAAAATAGTTTCTCCCATTCATCCATTAAAGAAAACTGCTAGATAAAAGAGAGAACACAGCACTTCAGTCCTTCCACAGGACATTCAGTTTAAAATATTAACACAGTTCTACATGCAAAATTTGACCTATTATTCTCCTTATTAATGTGCAATAAATTGCAGAAGAGTTAAGTATAGAACAAAGGTAAATGTTACAGCCCACAATTCTAAATGGAAGCTCGACCAAATAAAAAACAAACATTCATTCACATAAATTCAACCCCAGCTAGGACATCCCTGAAAGGCTGCCCAGAGAGACTTCAGATAGTCAGCCTGACCTTGGTACTGGGTGAAATCTTGACTACAGCTAAAACTTCCAAGATCAACCAAAAAGAAAGAAAGAAAGAAAGAAAAATGCCTGGACAGGGAATAAATAAGTAGTGTGACCAGCAAGAGTACTTTTTTTTCTAATGAAATCAATATTTCTTGACTATACAAGAAAGAACCCACACAATAATACTATTATAAGACCCATTTAATGATAACAGTAATAAAGGCATAACAACAGACAAGCGTAAAAAAAAGCAGCTTCTCTGGCAGACTCATAATAGCAGTTTCCATTGCTTCTTGCAGCACATACCCAGCAGGATGAAGAGTTGGAAGTGAATTAATACACACCGGTATAATCAAATCATATGAATGTAAATATTTTAGTGAAAAAAGTTCATAATTATTATTAAAAACTTATATCAAATTATAACTATGTCACAAACTTTCCCTGACAAACACAGACAACTTATCAGCTTGGCACCGCTAAGTAGATCATTCCTTTAAGCTATGATTTAGTCAAGAAAATCGAAACTGTCTTCTTTAAAATAACAAAGTTACGGTCCAATGAGGATTAATAAATTACAAGTACATAAAAATACATACTTCAGGTGCTGCCTTATAGTGTAATGAAGTCAGGAGACAATGCAGTTCTTCAGCCTCAAGACCTCATGCGCTGTTCTTATTAGGCACCCTCTGAAATGCCAGCATGCCAATGCCATTTTAAAAAAGGTTTGAATGAAGCTACCATGAAGTGGCCAGTGATAAAACAAACCTCAAAAGGACAACTCCTTCTCATTTTAGGAAAGTTTATGTCTCTCTCATATCCTCTTTTTTCTAAACTCCAGTGTGATTATCACTAGGTAAGCCAGTGCTGACTGATAGTATACGGTACAGTATCACAGAATTGCAGTGCCATAGGGAGTGGTAGAGACCTCTGGGGATCATCAGGTGTGAACCCCTGCTACAGTAGGTTCCCCATAGCAGGTTACACAGGAAAGTACAACTTTAAAACTGTGGATTCTGGCCAAACTGTCAGCTAGTATATATCCTGCAGGGCTATTACTGCTCTTTGTTGTTAGAAAGATTAGCTTTAACAATAAATATACAACACAATATAGCACACTAAACTACCTTACAGTAGAGGTAACATATCTCTTAATGCATGGAAACAATAGAACACATGTCAGTTTCCCTAAAGGAGAGCTAAGTTTTATATTCTATCCTGAAGTTCTCTCAAGTTCTATATCTCATTTATTTACCAATAGTGATTTTTCTCATTTTTTTTTTTAAAGCCCACAGGAATCTACAAAGTCAGTACTTCATTTTAATAGGAAAATAACATTTCTGAGATATTTAAATTATGTCAGGAGATAAGTAATTCATAGACTACTTTACAACTCACATACATATACTAAAAGACACAAGGAGATTAAATCCTGTGGCTACTTGAGGTATGAACCCATTCCGTGTCAATCCTCCTCCATATTTTTTAGGGGAGACTGACATCATGCAGTGCTCACCAGTCAGAAATGCATCAGTCCTTCAGAGAACAGGAGAGCAAACTTCCATTTGCATTCACTTAGATGAGATCAGCAATGAATTCAATCGGAAATGAACACTTCTGGGGATGCTGTTTTTATCACCTCTGCGGTGACAAAGGATGGCATTTACAGAATTGTCCTATGAAAAGCAAGTTCACAAATCATTGCAGGCACATAGTATAGGTACTAATACAGTAAGGTGTTACTGCATCCAGTTTCCCCAGTCTCCTGAAATCCAAATTAGTCTTAGTAGGAATTAGAACTAAGAGCGTTAAGTGCTTACATAAAGCCAACATTTCTGGTTGTTAGTCTGCCCCAACAATCAACGTTTCCTAGTTGTACTTCCTCAAATCTTGCTTTCTATAAGGTGTTTAAAATTGCACAGAATTGTGCATTCAATAATTCTTCTGTTGCCATGACGGATTATAGAACAGTAACTACCAACACCTGCCTTTATAATAAATGGCAACACTGAGTATTTTGAGATGTTTGGTTGTTGCTGTTTTTTCCCGTTCTTTAAAAACTGTGCTAGATGAAGTATTAGTCTTTTGAATTTTTTAAAGAGATATCTGTTTTGCCTGTGAGAATTAATTAATCTTACTCAATGTTATGATTAAGAAATCACCTAGGTCTAACAACTCAGTGAGACTTTCACTAAGGTAGATGTTTAAACATCAGCACAGCATGTATTTCTACATGGATTGTTTCTTTAATCCATTATTGTGTTGCTTTGTTGCATCAGTTCTCTTTTTTTCATACTTGGTAATCCCAGCAACTATTTAATTCTCAAAATACATTAAAAATGTATTCAGACTGAGAAATTTAAGAAATTTGCATTACTAATTTCTGCCCAGTAACAAAAATTACATAAATATTAAATAAAAGTTCCAGTATTAAAAACACAAGAACCTCAGTACTTTCAGAAGAAAGGCACTATAGTTTTCACTATTAATTAAGAAAAAAGGTACAGAACCCTTTCAAAAAAGAATAAGGTTTCCAATAACAAATAAACTTAAAGATCAATTAGTTATATGTTGTCCTTATTCTCACTGAGAGATTTTTACTGTAAAATTCGGATAATAGAAGCATTAGGATGTTTTAAAAGTGGTTGATTCTTTCTCTCCTGCTCGGGTATTACACATGCTTCAGTTGTAGTAATAAACACACTCCTATAACATAAGTGGTAAACAAAGACCCAAAATCACTGTCTAGGGTAATGAAGATAATGCAGGAATAAAGGCTATATGATGTTGGTTAAAAAATAAAGTATTTTTTCCTGTACTTAAACATATTTGCATTCATTTATCTCCTTTGTGCTGACAATATGCTATGTACTATGAAAGTTACAAACAGGCTGCAAAGTTAAAGATGCTAAAGTAATACAGTAAAAGTATGTTTATTGGATAATTTGAGATGAGCTATATAAGAAACAAATCAAAGTCAGAGCTTTGGTATATCAAGCATACCTAATATATGACAATGAACTTTTATATGTTTTCGTCATGCTGTTTTATATCAAATAGTTAATAGGGAAAAACTGTGTTAGAAATGTTTTTGAAGCTTAAAGATGTTTCATGATTGGTATCCCTTCTTTTATCTCACATCTGCCATAAAACTACCAATTGTGGTATCACGTGCACATCTCTTCACAAGACATGTAACTCATCAACCAAAACATTACCAACATTTACATATCTTTGCAAAGCAACCTAAAATAAGGTGATAACCTTTGATGCATTACCATGCATACATATACAAACTCATAGGCTGATATGCATGAAGTCAAGTATCTAAGAAGATTATGTGTCTCTTTTCCTGCCATGAACAGAGCTGTCTGAAATGAGATGATCCCACAAGACTCTCCCACTACCTACAGAAACCCTTGGAGTTCTATAGCCTGTCAGTTTTTTGTTTAGAGACAAGATCAGAAAACAAGGAGGTCAACAGTTAGTTCAGAAACATGTCATCCAATATGAGTCAAGAATCAGAAATGTCAGCTCATTAGCTGACCTACAGGACAACTGTTTTCCCTTTATTGCATATACTAGGAAATAGAAGAAAAAGATTATAAAGAACAATTAGTTTTGTAAGCAGGTTTAAGAGGTACTGGATGGAAACAAGATTTTAAAGAGCTAGAACTTATTGGGAATGACAGAAATGGAAGCAGGAAAAATAATATAAACTGTGGGACACCAGTATTAACAAAATAAGTAGAAGCAAGGAAAACAATGATCAGTTCATTCAGGGTTACTACTAAGCTATTCCTCATCACTACGCAAAGGAAGATGAGTCCCACAGATATTTCTAGGGATTAATGTACAGCATTTTTGCTAGCTGGGAAGCTTTCCCTGTACATTATGTATTTGGTTGGGGAGAGGAGAAGGAAAGAGCCACATGCTGATTCCAGGAAAGTAAATGACAAAGCAGTTCACCAAATCAATGGGGCCAGTGTTTTATACAGAAACAAACAAATAGCCACCCCCAAACAAACAAACAAACAAAAATCTGCTCTGGATATGAAGAAAACTGTAATTAGTTCATTTCTGGGATGGGTACTTCTGGCTGTTATTACTTAATCTAAATGAGGAGAGAAAATTGCACAATTGGTCTGCTCATTACTGATTTCTATTTATTTTCTAACAGTTAAAATTCATTAATTCATTTTTTCATCAGGCTTTTATAGTTTGTAAGAGTAAATTTATGGAGGGCTACTCTAATGAAATATATATATATTTATATATACATACACCTGACCTTACTTCAGTAACTTCTACAGTAATTGCCATTTTTTCCTCTTCAAACCTGCCTTGGTATTATTTTTTCCAATTATGACCAATGTTATTTCCCTTAATAGAGCATATGAAGTCATTACGCAGCAACACTTCTTAGCCTTTTGTAAAATTTATTTATTTTTAAAATCAAAGCCACTCCTTGTAGAAATAGAGATTCATATACAATGAAAACTATTCAGCTGTGAAACAAATTTCCCATTTACATTTTCAATTAACATAAATGGGAAAGCTTGAAAAATAGAAATAATAGAAGGAAAAACAGTATCATCTTCTAAATAGTTATGTGGCCCTGACAATTACAAATATGAATGTATTACAGATGATTAAGACAAAAGCAAAGATATAATAATAGCAAGGGACTACAGTCCGTATTTCTATTGAGGAAATATACTTCCACTGGTATCTTATCTGCTATGCACAGGATATTTGCAACACTGAAGTTACCATCTCTTCTTCTTGCAGTAGGAACAGTGATGTGTAAAACAAGCCATGTTCCAGACTGCCATTTAGATTCCTACAAAAGCAGCATGCAAGCTCTTGTTCATCACCAGTAAAAATGCATATCTAGCTAATGGTGGTAACTATATTGAAAAAATAGTGTTCTCTAGCTGAGAATTTGCTCTTCCAAATGCTGTTACCAGGTTCTTTGTTGCAGTTGCCATAAAAGTAAATAGGAGGCATTACTTTCAGAGCAAAGCATTCAATTTTCACTGTTTAAAAGACAATTAAAATAGTTATTCTTCTTCATACTTCAGTTATGAATCAAAAATGTGTAACTTCTTTGAATTTTTCCTCTTAATGTAGTCTATCAGCATAATTATTGACATGCTTTTGAGGAGAACAGGAAGAAGAAAAAAGTCCTTCTTACTCTTGAAATTCTGCTAATTCAATTCTACTTTTTAGTAATGGTGTGTAATAAGCTGAATACTTTTTCAGTAAAGTAATTTAGAGTGGTGATGAAATTAAGTGAGGTGACCTTTGTTCTACTGTTACGATTTATAAAAAATCAAAAGTTATTACCCATTGCCACCATCACCATAACTCCAGCTTTTTGAAGTTTTATTTCTTATGGATTTTCACTCCAGCAATCATAGCATGTTCAGTATGGAAAGTGTATGATAATGTAATTGTAAGAATTAGATTATACCCATAGCAAGAGAGAAAGATTCCACAACTGTACAATTTCAGAACACACATGGCAATTGGTATTTTCCACATTCATGATGGGCAAGAGTAAGGTATTCAAATAACACACAGTTCAACAAAAATTTTGAAAACCTTATTCAACTTATAGTCTGTTCTCTCATAAAGTCGGTCTGCAGCTGTCAAAAGAAAGCAGGAGTGATCATTACTGCTATCTACTCATTTAGCAAAGTCCATACTATCTGGAAACATGGATGGCATGTCTAGATTTTCTTTACTACTATAATACTCCTAAGTATTTTTCGGGTAACGTTTTTTGGTTTGAAGAAGTACAAGTTATCTTTTTCAGCTTTTCAAGTAAGAAAAGATCCACTCACTGGTTGATCAGATAGATGCAAGAAATTGACTTAAACACACACACAAACTCATTTTCTCCCTTTGAATACCACACTGAATGATTGACTCAGTCAGAATGCCTGAGAGTGAATCTTTTTAAACAGCAATTACATTTACAAATATTGTCTCCACTGTATACTATAAGCATCAAAACTGCCAAATATAGAGGATGTTCTTCGAGTGAGTTGGTATCCCATAATCAGAACTGCAGGGTGTAACAAAGTGCACTACTTCTTATGTATTTCAAGCCCTACATGGATGGATGTAGTCAAAGAAATTCACAAGAAGCTTATGATCCAAGCTTGAGACTGTACTGCCAAATAAATACAACCCATCTCTGATTTGGACGCTTTCCCAGCAAAGGATGTGCTAAAGCTAAATTGTCCTACTACCAATCATATCCTTAGTCTTCATCTGTCTTAGAGAAGTGCACTTACCATGTTTACCTGACAGAAAAAAAAGCATCTAAAAGAAATGGCTTCAGACTGGGAAACAGAAGACTTAATTCTATCCCTCTTCTGCTGAGTTTGAACAAGCTATGAGTTCCCATCACACTATTTGTGTACAAACTATGCCAGGCAAGGAACCTCTCTCATGGGCCATTTGCAGTTTCTCCACACAAGTAGATTTTGATTTCTCCAGAAAAGGCAATCCCTACATTAATATAATAGCGTTTCTACTATTAACACTAGCATATTTCAAATAAGTGCATTGAGCAAAATTGGCTATCTATCTATCTATCTATCTATCTATTTACTTTTCCTTCCAGAATGCTCAAATGATTTGCTATTCTTGGAGGCAACAATGGTATTTCTGTAATCAGCAGTCATCTCTCATTACAATATTTCAGTGTTCCTGATACCCAGCCATTTCCTGCTTATTCCTTTGGTGAATTTGCCATGATTGAGTTCTTCTTTTGCCCTTATGATTGACATAAAATCTCTTACCAGTGTTCTCATATACCCATGATACTCCTCTGAAACAATTCCTACTTTGAGTATACATTAATTAATTACTTCTATTCATTCCAAAGTGAACTGTAATCAGCAGGGAGCTCTTCAACATTCTTCAGAATATTTAGCACCCTTAAAGTGACACCATTTGCTGTGCTTTTATGAAGCAGTTTATTGCTCTAATTCCTTCTTATGAGATCCAAATTTTCCAGGTCTCATTCTTCACCCAGTCATTACCAATCTTTTCCTAGCATGGTTCTAATTTCACTACTTGCCCCTTTGTCACTAGCAAAGATACTGATCTCCCTTGTGTACAGTTGAATCATTGTCTAATCTTTTTTCCTTTTCAAGGACAAAACACTAATCCAAGCTACCAAATTAAATGTCTCCACACATATTTCACTTCTTTCGTTCTGAGATATTTTCTACTGTTGTTGTTAACAAATTATTCACTTATGTAAAGATCTCGTTGGCATTTTCTTCCTTACACTTATTTCTCTCTAATGTTTGTCCAGTCAGCCTTCATTTCTCTTCTACAGCATTCAGCTACCATGAAAGATTTTTGCACTCTCTCCAAACAGGAAAACAAATGTAGCTTTCACATTCTCAGTTGCGTTCTGTATAACCTGCCTGAGATCCCAAAGTAGCTGTCAAGCCAATTCTAGCAGTTCTGCAAGCTGTGAAAGCAGTAAACTTTGTTATCCTGGAGTATTTCTTATATCCCTGCCCTGCGCTCCTGAGATTATCCCAGCTTTTCTCTTGTCCTCCATTATCTTATCATCTGTAATAGTTCTCATTCCTAACCTCTAAATTCTCCCACAGTATCCTGGGTAAGTGCGTGCAAAAGTAATTTACAAAACATGAAAGAAAAAAAATGGTCTAAATAGGAATTCTAAGCTACCATAAAACAAAATAACTTAAAAGATTCAGCTGTGTACAAATGTATGTTGTGTTTTCTTAATCTTCATGCAAATCATTAGGTCTAGAAAACAACTGCTATTAATTTTCTTGTATGTGGTGTTAACTCTGAAATTACAGATGCAACATAAATGCCAGCAGTCAGTATTTCACTAGCACACAAGTTTTACTAGCATTTAGATGCTTATGGAAAAAGCCCCAAACCGCCTTCCATGAGAAAACTCAGATATATCAAACCATCTACCAGTCGTATTGTGCTGACAACTTCTACAATGAATAGATAAAAATAATTAAAATAATTAAATACCATGAATAAAAATCTATTTGATATTACAATGTCGATATTAATCATTGGATTACATAAAACACTTAAATACCCAAATATGGATTATGCCACCTGAAACAGCTACTTTATATCCTATCTGCTTTGGAAACTGAAAGTCACAGCAATGAACGTAGTTCCAGTTATTTTAATAAATCTTGGCTACACTTGATAGTTCTAGCATTCTGATTAAATAAATTAAGCAAATAGTGGGCTTCTATATCCGAAAAGCAGTTTTTAATTTGTGTGGCAAAGCATTATACGTTGTCACTGACAGCAAACTTGTTTAAAGGTAAAAAACTAGATTCACTGTCTGTGACGTAAAATGGCAGTTACTCCAATACCTACAGTTGTGGTTTAGAAGCTTTTGACAGAATAACATAGACACCCAAATCTAGCAACTGGCATCTGACAACTTCTACAACTTGTATTTATTTTTATTCTTATATATGAAAAAATATGCACGAAAATGTAAGTGAAACATACCGCAGTTTACATCATGAATATATGCATTCACACTATCTACAGGTTATGCATTGCAGACTGACAACAACTCATATTTGTTTCTTTTTGTGTGTCCTAAAACACTCTAAAGCCATTTGCAAAGTAATAAATACATAATCACAGAATAAAAGGAGGAATCATTAATACAGTAGTTTCCTTCTGTACCCAGGCTTAGCATCCATTTCAAGAACAGAAATACTTCTGAAACATGACTGCTAATTAACATGAAATACTTCTGCCTGTGAGAATCCTTTTATATAATAACGTGCAGTAGTAGAGATTGTCTGTTGTTTTGATACAACTGCAGAAGGACAGCAGTTTCATTATGTCAGTAAATTCAAGTGCACTCTATTCAAAGGCCTTAAGGTTCCCCTATGACCCTAAATGTCCTACATGTGTGATCTTATGCTAACCCCTTACTGAATGTACTCTGAAATTCACATTTGCTACTCAAGTGATAAATAAAAACATTGATAAAGCAACTGTGGCAGCACTGGGAAGAGTAGTAAAGAGAACAAAGAAGAGAAAATTGAACCTATATTTCCATGCTTACTACAGCTCATCACAGATGAACAACTCTGCACTTATTGAAGTGAACAGCTACGTAACCTTGAGGAGCTGAAATTCAGATACCCACTTATAGCCGTTCTTCCATGCTCCTTGCTTGTCTTAGCTTCACACATTTATGGGTTTGGTGATTTGGAGCATACTTCCGTGGGCTCTTTGATCTGGAACCATTGCTCCAGCAGTGCATTCACCTGCGTATAGCACGCAGCAGCACGCACAGCAGCAGCAGCAGCCCTGTAGCTATCCTCCAGGGGTCACAATTGGGTTACAAATTCTACCAAATGTGCTGACCATGCATCCTGATCTGAAGCAATTTATTCACATCCTTCTTCATTAAGACTCAAATGGAATAAGCAAAATAAAAATTGAACAGATACAGAAATTGTGCATGGCTTGCTTCTGTAGTCAGTAAACATTTATTCACTAGGCACAGCTCTGTCTCGTACTCTCTCTCTCACATTCTCTCTCTTTTCCTATCCTTCCTGCTTGCTGTTTTAATGCATAATTAAGAAGGTCAGAATTAATGAAGCAGTGTGGAGTAAAGTTCAAGGAATCCCCAGGCACTATTTATTCTATTAGATCTCAGGAATGAATGTCAGATTGGCAGCATTAGAGGCAGAGGCAGCAGAGCTGGCAGCAGTCCAGGAGCAAAGCTACCACAGAGGCTTACCTGCAGCGTTAAGTCGTTGCTGAGCTCTCTCCCTGCAAAAATCACCCGCAGCTGGTCAGCTGGAACTCCCTGTCGCTGTGCAACCGCCTCCTTCAGCTGGAGGATGCTGGCATCCAACCCAAGCTCCACCGGGAAGCCATGGCTGGAGTTGAACCTGACCAACACTGAAAAAGAGAAAACACCATTTATAAAACATTTCTCACTGGGTATCTGTACCAGCGTGACTACGAGAGGTTTATTTTTCAATTTCAAAGAGCAGTGACTATTCTAAGAGAAAAGCTGTTAATACTGTAGTGCATCATTTGGAAAAGAGGAACCGTATGGGATTTCCCATCACAGAATAGTTAGTGACCAATAAACAAAAGCCATGTGTTTCCCTCAACAGTGCTATAAATTGAAGAAAACAGTCAGAACCAAAAGGGACCCATCCAGGCAGCAGTCCAGGCTATCACTAATTCATGCAACAGATTCTTGATTCCCTTCTAACCTTACCAGACAGAGGATACATACGCTTTCTGTGTCCCTTGTGCAATTCCCTGCTGCATGTAACAAATACATGCAGAAAACTGAGTTTTAGAACAAAGGTGCATTAAATAATACTAGAAAAATATAATTTGCTGTTATACAGTAGAACATGGTCACATAAATTGGTTCCCCACAGATATAATTTCATGGAAGATAATGATGGAGAGAAAAATCACACACTAGCAGAAATGTTTGGGAGTGTTGTATTACACTGTGGTCCTTTCAGAGCTCACTAAAACATCTGCAGTACATAACTCCTGCCGGCATGTTCCTTCAGTGCAGAAAATCACTACTGCACTCGCCATATCATTTTTAGAGCTGCAGAGAGTGGTTTATATATCCTAAGAAACCTAGCAAATAAACTCATGAGCTTACAGCCATTCAGCTGGCAGAGTTGTTTTTCACAAGGGTGCTGAATGTGCTCATTGAGCCCCTGACCAAGGGAATGACTATGAGAACTATGAAACAGGAAAAACTTGACTGCACCCATACCGGTCACTGAGGCTGCATGAACAGTACATTCAGCTCCAGTGGGCTGCTTCAGCCAATAAATACCTCCGTCGGAGGAAAGCAAAGGAATTAGCAAAAAGTAATAGAAAACAAAAAATGATTTGTATCAATTAGTCATAGGATACCTGACACCTGAACTGTTTAGGTATTGATTGCAATAATCATCTCTCTTTAAGTTTTTTCATTCCCACTGCAATGTTTTTAACAGAAGATGTACTCCTTTGAATTTTTAATGACTGACAGAAGCATAAGTTCAAAGGTACTCATACAGTTTGAGGAAAACTGCTATTAAACTGACAATAGGATCAATGATTTTCCAAACACAGAAGTCTATCTGACCACTATAAAGGCACCAAATGCTTTAAGAGCACGTGACTGTAGTTGAGAATGATGCCACTATTTTGCTGAGCAATGAATGCTGTAAATATTTGTTACTGCACATCATTAATATAGATTTTGATATTACTGGAAAATCTTTGAGGCCATATACCTTTTTTTTTTTTTTTTTTTTTTTTTTTTTTTTACACAACATTTTGAGATTTGCACTTCATAGAAACAAAGAACTGAAGGGGTTGGAAGGGACCTCTAGAGATCATCGAGTCCAACCCCCTGCCAAAGCAGCTCCCTAGCCCAGGTTGCACAGGTAGGCGTCCAGGTGAGTCTTGAATGTCTCTGGAGAAGGAGACTCTACCACCTCTCTGTGCAGCCCGTACCAGTGCTCCGTCACTGCACTGTGAAGAAGTTCCCACACACATTTGTGCAGAACATCCTAGGCTTCAGTTTGTGGCCATTTCCCCTCATCCTATCACCACACACTGCTGGGAAGAGTCCGGCCTCATCCCTTTGCCTCCCACATCTTAGATATTTATAGATGTGGATCAGAACCCCACTGAGTCTTCTTTTTACAAGGCTGAATACTTGAAAGTATCCTCTAAATTTACTAAAATACAGGATAGGATTGCATAATGCTGTGTCAGGAGTGCAATATCATGCCCTGCAATGCGTTACATAGTCTCCTGCAGTACATCTTGTTACTGAGCTTGATTTCTATATAAAGATGTTCTGGAAATAACTGAAATATGCAAACCTTACATTCCGATTTTTCAGAAAAGCTATTTTGACTGCGGCTTGAAAAGTAAAGGGCAAAATATAGGCCAAAAGTAGTTCCAACAACTGAACACTTCCCATTTTCCCCAGGAACATTCAAAACGCTCAACTGTAAGTAAAATATTGACTGATAGCAAAATATATAGTCAAAACAATTGGGAATGTAATTCATTTATCTGCTACAGTTGGCCTATCTACACACACGTAGTTTGTAACTAGAAGAGGCAGAGCCTAAATCCACCCCTCAACCTCATTTAAGAGTTAGCAGCTGAGGGTGAAGCATTTCTCCAGATTAAGATCACACTCCTCTCGAGCCATCACTGCTTGTCGGAAAGGGTGAGCCAATTTTTCCATCTTTGTTACCTGCTATTGCTCTGTAGCGCTTGTATCCCACTGTCATTGCCTTCTTTCACCATACACGAAAATCTTTTGTGTCAACAGCTACCATTACTTTCCTCATGCAAGTGTGCTTTCAAACGCTCCTAAGAGGTAACAATCTCCCCCTTCCAACATGTACAAGAAAGCAGAGTGTCCATATCACAATTCTAATACCAGCACGTATTCCAAGCAAAATGCCCTGCTGGATGTTTTGCACAAGGTCTAGCAGTTGCAGACTGACAGATACACACAACAAAGTTTACAATGACTTAATGAATTAACAGTCATTGCTGAGCCATGATAACTGGCTGCATTAGGATTCTTCTATCATTGCAATTGTAAAATAAAACACAGTAATGTAAGCCAGCTTCACAGCCACAGCAGAAGAGCCTACACAGGCAGTAAGGAGCAACTCATTCAGCTAGGCTAATTTGTAAATTACCTTCACCTTACAAACAATTTTATGATGTAGTCATGCATAGAGAGCAACACAGTAATCAAACATAAACAGTGTCTATAAAACCTCATCCTTAGTGAAGTTATTTTTCTCCTTAGCAAAGGATAAACTGTCTCACAGACACATCTTTATTTCTAGTTAGCACTAAATGAATGTCATAAAGTGTTTCTTGATTAGTAACTCAAATTTTACAGTAGATTTCTGTTTTATACCCATTTTAAATAAAAATCCCAATTGACTTTTATTCAGACAACTATTTATGACAGAGTCATATTTACTATTTTTGTACCTGCTATCAGTTTTCTACAAAATCATGAACATCATGGAAGGGATGAGTATGGCCTGGGCATTCAATTCTGCTGCAAGATTTAGAGGGCATCAAGCTGAGCTGGTAGGAGCTAGGTTCAAATCAGAAAAAATGATGCTTCCTCACGCTTGGGAACTCTGGCAGAGTGGTAAATGCAAAATGCATAGTTTGGGCTCAATGGGAGAAAGGAAACGAACTGGCATACTGAACAGGCAGCTGAGGAAATTCTTTATTGAAGAGTATAACGTGTACTAGTACAAAATAGTTCACACATAGGTTTTCAGCTTAGAGGGCTATGTCTTCAAGTTACACACTGAGCCAAAGAGGAATTTACCATTACTAGGCCTGTAAAATAAACAGATATCATGAAAAGCCTCCCTCCCCCATTTTTAAGGGAATATTGAGGAGACATGAGAACACCAGTTTCTCTCATCCTCTTTCTTGAGGGATCTGTTTATGGTCACTGTTGCAGACAACAATACATTGTATTAAACAGACTCCGAAGCACTATGACAGCTTTCCTGTAGGTATTATGGATTTACATTTACAGATACAATGTTCACAGAACTCAGTATTGAGAGAAATCTAGCAAGCAGGCAGATTATCAGTCTTCTCCATTCTCTTCCTCCTTCCCATTACTAATCCAAACCCAGAACAGATGCAATTAAAACAGACAAAAACTCACAACCACCCTTCTTTCTGCCCAAACTATGTATGTTATGTTGCTTTCCTGTATTACAGAATATAAAAAAATAAATTCAGCAATTCTCACAGTAACCTAATTTTGTTCTGTGAAGTATGCTTCTTAATCCAAGAGTTAAGCTGAATTTGTCCAGTGAAGTGTTTCCTGTGAATGCTTCACTCAGTTCTACTATATCCAAACTCTCTATAAAGTTCAAGGAATGCATAACTAGCTAATGGAACACTGCAATTATGCTGGCACTTCCTTTAAAAGTCTCTCAAAAACACTATATGCCTAACTATTTTTGTCTCAATTCAGTGGCTGCACAAAGTAGCCATGAACTTCCCTGATACAGAATCAAGCCACATTCCTGATTCATTTTAAATACACACACACTGTTATTTAATGCATTTGCATATGGGTAAGAGAATTCAAACTCTACAATGTAATTTCCAGCTGTATGCTATAGCTTCCTGTTTTGATAAGAAGTATTACATTTTAAAATACAGTGTATACTCCCAAATGTTTTAAATTACATCTGTCCTATGGAAGAATAGGGCTATATTTTTGGAGAGAGCAAATGAGTACAGTGACATTTGTAAGAGGGTAAGAAAAACTTACGTAGGGCTCACAAAGTTATTGCAATCGTTTTAAGATTGTAAGAGGGACTGCAAGGTGGGGAGCCCAAGAGTGAGATTCCACTCTTGACACTTATTCTCATTTGCAGTTCCCCGGGAAATTTAACACCTTTGTCTTAATGTGTCAACATTCTCTTAGATACTAGAAGCATTACTTGACAGCTGAACATTCACTAACTTGAATGTATGCTAAATGTGACAGCTGTTATACTTCACTAAGAAATAAGTTATCTAAGCATGAGTTTTTTTGGTTTTTTGTTTTTTGTTTTCCCTGTAGAGGAAGGATTATAAGCATTTAAATTACAGCTATTGTAATAGGGATAAAAATTGTACTGATGCATACCAATGAAATTGATAGAAATGGTTAGTTCCACATATAAAAAAAAGAGACAAAAATCCAAGAGAAAGCAGACATGTACATGCAGGTAGCTGATTAATTTAAACAGAAATACAGGCTTCCAACAGCTACTACAAATAAAACCATGCAAAAAATCAAGGAAATAGAAGTTGCCACAGCACAGGCCACAGTTAATTCAAACACATGTGACAGAGCCTCGTGCTGCTGTAAAGAAGGGAATGCAGCCAGCTGCTCCAGATAAGAGAAAAATAAGATATAAAATAGAATCACCAGTGATGGAAAAGACCTCCCATATCATCTAATCCAACTTCCTTCCTACCACCAATATTTTCCATGCTCTTTAGTAAAGCATCTAAACATTTCTTGAACGCATCCAGGAATGTTGACTCCACTACCTCCCTGAGCAGCCTATTCCAGAACCTGACCACTCTTTTCAAAGAGAAGGAATTTTTCCTAACATCCAACCTGAATCTCACCAGTGCAATTTGAGGCCATTCCCTCTACTCCTTTGCTTAAGAGGGCTTATCCCTCCAGTATTTACAGGTCTAATGTTGGAATTTCTTAAGTTTTCTGATGTTTAATTTTCTTGGATTTTAATCATTCCACTTTCTTTTGGAGAAGTATTTCCTAACATCCAGTTCTGAATTTTTCCTGTGGCAACTTGAGACCATTCCCTCTTGTCCTATCACTCGTTGCACAAGAGACGAGACCGACCCCCAGCTCACCACAACCTCCCTTCAGGCTGTTATAGAGAGCAATAAGGTCTCCCCCGAGCCTCCTCCAGTTAATCCCATCTCCCTCAGCCATTTTTCATAAGGCCTGTGCTCCAGACCCTTCATCAGCTTCATTGCACTTCTCTGGGCATGCTCGAGGGCCTCAATATCTTTCTACACAGTCCTCCAGACACTCTGCCCCAAGCCTGCGGCACTGCCTGAGGTTTTTGTGGCCAAAGTACAGTACCTATCCAAATAATCTGCTTTAATGAAAAATAGTCACCATTTCTAGAAGAAAAATAAGCTTCACTTTTTTAACATAGCCCACAGCACTGTTCCTCACTTTTAAATGGTGACCTCAGTCTACTTCTTCATTTCAAACAAAAACTATTTCAAACAACAGACATAATCCTGCTCCTCTTCCCATCCCAAACCAATATTCCCAACTGTAAGACTGCTACAACAGCAGTAGCAGTCTTGAGAGTATGATTACCAAATAGCTCAAGGAAACACTTACGAGAGCGTCAGGTGCACAGCTAACCCCAGCTTCTCCCTTCCTTATGCTAATTGTGACCAGGCCCCCACTCGCACCCTCTGGAACAGTAGCACCAAGCCATTGCTAATCCCACCTGGGCCTTCAGATAGACAGCCCCTAACCTGATACCCTGCCCCTCTCACAACACGCTCAGCATCACTCACCTCCTGAGGCTATCTGTTATTTTATCCCCATGGAGCAGCCCCATTCAGGCCGCTCCTAGGAAAGGTCACGAAGTAATAAAAATAAAAACTTGGCAGTAACAGTAAATCCAGGAGAGGTATCTCAAGTTCTAAACCTCCAATCTACAAGTGAGACAGAAAATACTACTGCTGGGAGGTGGGCTCCTGTTTCTTACTCAAGAAGTAATTGGGACCAGGTGGGTGTGGGCAGGCCTAGGTTTGCACAAGGGGCACACCCTCACTGCTGCTGGCACAGATGAGCAACCTTAGGCCCACACTGTAAGGCCTTGGTGCAAAGGTGCCTGCTGACTAGCCAAGGCTGTTATGTGCAGCCTGACTGCATTGCCTGCTTCTGTGCTCATCTGAGATCTTTTGGTGTCATTTCCGAAACTCTTGGCGCGTGAACTGTTGGGAAGAGGGTGAAACATAGCAAAATGATATCTACTCAGCTGAAGAGCCGCCTGAAAATGCCAGGGTGTCTCCTGGGTTGGTAGAGGCTCTGGGAAGCAGGACTGACTGTGGCCAGCAGCCCTTAGCTGCCATCCTGCTGTACAGCCAAGCACCAGGGCTCTCACAGAGCCCAGGGGCTGGCAATGGGCTCTAACTCTGCTGCGTGGCTACGCAACACTTGGCTTCCCAACTGCTCTGTGGGTCCACACCACTGCCTGCCTCCTTAGTGTGGATGCAGCACAATGGCTGCAGCCTAAATTCACAGCTCCCTGTGGCTTACTGAGACTTTAGAGTTGGCAGAATGCTGAATTCTTGATGGCTTTGAGATCATTTTAATATGTCCCTGCCTTTTAGCATTTTAAAAATGTGTTTTATACCAAAATGTACATCACTTTTTTAGTAGCTTGAAATTCACTCTTATGGTCCTTTTAGTCTGATAGGTTTAAGTTAAATTCTCTTGTCAAAATTATACCCCTAAGTGTCAGATAAAATCCCAAGTAATTTATCTAGCCTTACCAAAACTATCTTAGATATTGATGCTATGACAGTTAGAACTCACCCCTTAAATTAAGAGATGTATAAAACAATGGGTTTTCTAAGAAACTTTCGATTATGATAGAAATGTGTACCCCATTTTTCTTCTGACTTACTGGAAATAAAAAATAAAAATAAAAAATAAAAAACAGTTCCTGCAGCTAAGCTTTAGGATTTACCACATTGCAAAGATAATTTTTTTTCTTTCTGATTTTTTCAAAGGTCTTCCTCTCTTTTTTAACACCTACTTTTGCTATCTAGTTCACACGTTAATAATCCTACATTAAGTACTTCTAAGTCCCTGCCATAAGAAAATACACAGCAACCACTATTGTCAGGCATAAACATATGACCTGAATTGACTGCCAAAAATAGTCTGTCATTCCTACTGTAAAACTGCTGGTTTGCTAAAAAAAAAAAAACAAACAAAAAACAAACACATTTCATATATCCCAGTGTTGCATCAAAATGTATAACTCAGGATATTATCTGAAAGAAAAACATTTATTGTACCTATTCAAAATACACTCTGTACTGCCATTGATAATCACCTCTTCATACTATTGAAGGTATCTCAAACTGGTGTGTGCAAATATATGTATGCACATACATATATATGTACATATATATGTACATATAGATCTCCATTTCTGAATTTTATACTTTTTGTACAGAATGAAATTCTTCCCTGAGAAGCAGATATGAACTTGCTGAGTAGGACGTAAGCAGGAGCTCCAAAAGTCAGTGAACAAAAAAATGCTTACTGGACACAGGAATCACATACTATTATAAGTAAGAAAAATGAAATCTCCAAATCATACAGAAATGTCTAAATACAGTTGTACAAGATTTTACTTCACGGTTAGTTGTGGGGTTTCTGTCGGTGTTTTTGTTTGTTGTTGTTTTTCTAATCATCTGTAAGCACAGCTAAAGCCTATTTTGGGTATATATATATTTTACAGATATGCATACCAAATAGTGAAGACTGTGTAGAGCTATTGTGTGTGTATGTATGTATTTATTTATTTAAAAGGATAATTAAACTACTATACCGAGTTTAGGCTGTAATTTTTCTGGAAAATCTCATTTCCATTAGCAAATGTAATGTACTGAAACAAAATGTTTTGTGAGTATGTTTCATTCCATGAGCACTGGATGAAGAAAATGATTCAAAACATCTTAGACATAAAGCAAGATCTTCATAAATTAAAACGCGAAAAGACAGCTGAGTTGGTATAGATGGGATGAATCAGTTTCTCCTTACTTATTTAAAACAATTGAGTTATCACTCATTTTTCTTAGATAAAATTTCCCCAAATAAGAAGAAGCTCACAGTTTTTATTAACAATAAATGAAGTTCAAATTTTTTGAAGAAGAAAAACAATAAATGTACATTTGATTACATGTGATGTTCTACAGATGATCTATATTCTGCGTTACATTGGAAAAGCTGAAGCTTAGTGGGAGGCACTTAAGTGCAGCATCATCTGATCTTTGACAACAGGCAACAGTGCTACTGAGATGTATCTGCATACCACAGTACCACATATTCTCCCACAAAAATCTCGTTTTGCACACCTTACTTCCACAAGTAGAAGACACAAATGCACCATCAATAGTGAGGTATCTAAAGAAAATGCAATTTTAAACAAGAGAATATATCTTAATTTTAAAAACTGACCAAGTGTTATGATGCACAAGGTTCTGATCAAGTCTTTTAGCTCTCTATAGAAAAAATTGTTCCTGTTGTCAGGAGAAATTATGCAAAAAGAGCACGTGTAGTCCTCTATGGGATTTGCTCATTTATAAACCCATTTTGAGGCCTAAAATAACAGGCAGTCCTTTTTGCTGAAAGCAAAGTTTTTTCATTCTAACTGTGAATATTCCTATAAGAAGATCCATCTTAATTTCATAAACAACTCAACACTTCTCAAGATTTCCTTTTTTTTTCTGATAAAAACAGGCTCACAGCTGCAACCGATCGCTGCCTGTGCCAGTGCATTTGTCAATTAGTTCTAAGGAAATCTCCTAGCACATAAGGCTCAGCTTATGATCAGACAGGAAATTATGGTCTATTATGCAATTTTCTTCTGTTCGACTGTGACTGACTGCACAGCAAAGGGCCACTCAATGGCAGCCAGTGATACTTGTAATTTCATAAAAACAGATGGTGGAAACAAGACACCAGTAGGTCAGAAATACTGAGTCTGTGTATAATAAACACTAAATTAAGTTTCTAGAAATTTAATTGAAGGATTTTAACATACAGTGTTCCTTTGCTGTGTATCAACATTGCAAATTGTTTTCAGATACAGTAAGTTAGCAAAGTTCTCCTGATAAAAAGAATTTCCCTTCCACCCTCTTTAGACATGGACATGTTGGAGCATCATTAATGATGCTCAGATGGCTGAAGCACCTGTCCTATGAAAACAGGATGAGAAGACTGGGGCTGTTCAACCTAGAGAAGGCTCCAGAAGGATCTCACAGTAAGCTGGGAAGGGGATTTTTACAATAGCATGTAGCAACAGAGCAAGAAGTAATGACTTTGAACTAAAAGAGAAGAGATTTTATTAGACAGTAGGAAAAAATCCTTTACATTGAGACTAGCGAGGCACTGGAACAAATTGTACAGAGAAGCTGTGCATGCCCCATCCCTTGTAGAGGCCAGCTTGGATGGGACTTCGATCAACATGAACTAGTGGGTGGCAACTCTGTACACGCAGTAAGCGGCTGGAACTAGGTGATCTTTAAGGTCCCTTTCAAATCAAACCTTTCTATGATTCCATGATTATTTACAAGAGATTTGTAACTAAGTAACCAGTTTTAAGGAAAGTGAAGTCAAAGGGAGAGATGAGCAAAAAAAAGGGAAACAAAAATATATGCATGAAACGTAAAAATGAAAATAATGTCAAATGTGAAACCACACTATTTGGTTTTTGGATTTTTTGTAAATGAGAAATAATATTTCTCATTGTGGAGAAAGGAGTTTCCATCTGCAACAAAATTACATGCAAAATATTTTGAGCCATTGTTTATTTATGGTACCACATATGGTGGAATAGCAAAACTGCAAATATTTATTGTCAGATTGAAGAAAGCCTTATTTCCTTTCTTGAAAAAAAGTCCAGAAGACCTAGCACATGTCTCACGATTTCTAGGTAATTAACATAAGTCACTTTAATAGGAAGGTTACTTCTTTAAATGTGCTAAAACAGAGTTATCTGGCTTTTTTTTCCTCCCTGTGATTAATGTAATTGAAACTGCAGCAGCAATTAAACAGTTATACTATGTTAGTGAAACAGCTTCATTGCCATGATAAATTACTTCTCTGAGGATATTACTTACAACAAGCAGAGAAACCTAAAGTGTATTAAATCAGATTAAAAAGGGAACTTTACCTTTCTGAAGCTGGCATTTTTATGTGCTTTTCACTCCTGGGTATCACTTCCTTAGTGAGAGGTAGAAAGAATTTCTAAAATTATAAAGGTTTCTGGTTTTCACAGGAAGTTCATAGATTCATAGATTCATTAGGTTGGAAAGGACCTACAAGATCATCACACCACCATCCCTACCCATCAAGCTACTAAATCAAGTTATGGCACACTGGACCTACATCTAGGAAACTGGTGGAGCTGGGACATCTTTAATGTTCAGTAGTGGTGCTCTGGCTTGTCCATGAAATAACGCTATGCCCTTTCATTACAAAAATAGTTAGAACTCAAGTAGAAATAAATGCCTTGGAAAAAAAAAAAAAAAAAAAAAAAGGCAAACATCCTGATTTAGCAAAGTGGTAGATCTTTGCTTGAAAAAGCAGGAAGGCCCAGGAGACTTCAGAAGCCTGAAGCCTGCACCCAGAAAACACCGAATAACTGCTCACTAATACATAAAAGATAACATGAAAAATATAATAAAGAAATTCTGGATCTTTTTGCTTCCCCAAAAAACTGAACCTAGAATTCTGCAGTTCACCTAATAACTAGCAATACAATAATAATGCTTGCATAATACTTCAACAGACGAGAACACTCCTCTGCATTACTACATTTGAGGTGCAATTAGGAGAAGGTAGGCCCAATGCATATATCACTATTTAAAGATACACTCAGATTATACATACGTCTTATACACATGTATGTATATACTAAAAACTATATATGTTGCAGCATTCGAGGAAGTTTCAGCTTTAACAGGAAAATTTCAAGAGTCTGTATTATGAGAAAGGTTAAATACTGAAACAAAACTTTCTGGATATAGAAAGCTTTCCTTTGTGCAACAAAGCTGCAAAGCTCATCAAACCAAGGAGGGGCATCAGCGTCCTATTCTACTCTAACAGTACTGATGCAGGCCTCGGCACTAATACTTGATATCATTGTGTTACTCCATCAAGGCTATCCTTAACTGCATGAAATATCCTGACCTCATGAACCACACTGCAGAAATATCTGATAATCAAGAGCCACAGGGTTCTTTCCACATATGCTGGAGGGACAGACACAGTGGCTTCTCTGTAGACGCAACCACCCAGAGGCAGGAAATTACAGTGGCTTTCCAGGGATCCCCACATCTCCTCTGAAGGACAGACTAGGAGGTCAGAATGGATCCCCAGATAGTTACGGACAGCCTCTCTCACTTACTGGATCACAAGCTTTCCAAAGTTGTAAATGATTCCCATGTAGTTAAGGAATAAAATAATAGTTATTCACACTGAATCTACCAAAGAATAAACACAGCTTATTTAATAGAAATTTTTATTTCAGTATAAAGATTTATTCAACTAGCATTATAACACTAATGTAGGCTTACAAATACAGAATTATTTTGCTATATTATTACTATCTGGTAGAGAGTACAGAACTACAGATGTTCTAGAATATATCATATACATATTTGGCTCACAGATTATAAATAAACATTAACATGAAATCTGAACTGCATTTCAAAAAGGATTATTAGTTCATTAAGTTATTCAAAGTAATTACTTATGGGAACTTTTAATAAAATTTTCTTGTATTTTTCTTTCCTCAAGTCTGTGAGAGGTTCGTATGAATTCAGGAGAATTTCAGGATACTGAAATAGATGGTATTAGTCTACGGCTTTGATAAAAAAAAACAAAACTATTTTTAAAGTGCATACCAATGGGTACTCGATAAAAAAACTAGAATATTACAGATAAAGTTATGAATATCAGATGAAATATAGTAAATACTTGATCCAAGTATTAGAATAATATTTATTATAACAAGTGAATGCACATTATGAGAACTGGCACTTGGATAAACTGATTAATTTTCTCGTAATTTAGAAAACTTTTATGCATTAATATTTCTATTTCTATTTCAGGAACTCTGTATCATTTTTTTTTTTCCCAGTAACTTTTTTTCTTCTTTCAAAGTAAATTTGCCTTTCAAAATTTAAAACAAGAATTTTAAAATTTGCTCTTTGTCCCAATTCAGGATTAGTTCCTTCCACCTGTTGTTTATTCCACATATTGTTTTTTCTTCTCAGGTTGGAGAACATATTTCCTGAACAGATATGACACAGACATACAACCTTGCAGTACATAAGAAATAAATCCCAAAGCTCTGCCTTCAAAACAAACAAAAAAAAACAAAAAACAAAAAGCTGTAGCATAAGGGAACTACATTTGACCATAATTTCATAGCAGTTAAAGAATTATGCTTCTTTCCTGTTTCTGCTTTCAAAAGCAAAGGAATGTAAGTAAAATAAAATATTTTGGTACCATTAAAAAAAAAAAGGAGGAAGTAGCCTGTGGTAGGATATTACACAAGGATGTTAGAAGATACAGACTTCAGGACTGTTAAGGATCTCTATTCATCTCTCTATTCATCACTTTATTGAGTAGTCTGGAAGGATGCATTCTATCTTTCTGGTGAATTTCAGCAGTCATTGAACCATATTTGAAAGAGCTCATATTCAAATGTTGTCTGTGTACTTGTATTTCCTTACTTTCAAGTGAAGTATGATGAAATGAAGATGAAAACCTAAATTAACCCACATTTCTTTACATGGATGTTTTTAGTCAAAATATACCTCTGTATTTGAGTCTTCTGTATGAAATACAGCTCTGTATCTTAAGTTACCTGTGCTTTTAGATAAAAGGAAGATGAGAACTCCCATGCCCATTTCATAAATCATGAAGGAAAACCTTCTTACAAAACAGTTTGGCAAACCAGTCTGAATTCAAGAACAGCTTCTGAATGACAGCTGAGTGGTTTTGGATTCAATTATGACATTTATCTGTTTATTTCCTTGAATATAATATTTACTCAAAAGAATTCACCATATATTTTTAGTCTGATTTGCAATGCATCTCACATCAGTATTCAAACTGAATCACTCTGGTAATTAGGACCAGCATGTCTGGGGAGTTTGTGAGGTAGTGAACAATCACTGCAATCCACTGCAGTGACACCCTGTTGTGTTCATGTGTGTGCTCATTGACTGCACTAAGATTACAGATTGATTTGTTGAAGGAGGGATTTACTGCAAAGACTTTCATAAAATGGTAATGATAGATAGATAGACATTAACTTTAAAGCAACTGTGATGAATCAGTGAATGCCTATAATGGATAACACTCAGGGGAGGTGGCTAAGAGTAATGTGCTCCTGAAGCTCATGGAAGGCTGTAGGGAGTGCCTGGTGGCAGCTCAAAGAAGGCCAAACTTAGCCCAATACAGAGGACCAGAGGGTGGTCTTTGGTGTACATAAATTGCCATATCAGCTCAGTGGATAAGCCAGGTGCACCAGTCCAGTGAATCATTTTTTTTTAATTTTTTTTTTTTCCATGGAGTGAATCAACTAGCTGTGTAACTGTTCATCCCTGACTAAATTGAAAGACAACAAACCTCTTCCAGCATGTGCCAGACCTGTATGGGTAGGTAGGCACATGCACCACAACCAAACACAGAGTATAAAAAAATGATACAGTAAATAAAGGTAGCAGTGGCCTTCAGCTGACTCTCAATACATGTATTTCTTCTGGGTCATTGGGGGATGCCAAGTGTCATGACAGTCAGTGTATTATACCAACAGGTAATGACAACCACAATCATGTTGTGATTCGGATGAAATATTGAAAATACCATACCCTGCAAAGTGTAATTTCCCCAGGTATAGTTATTTAAAAGTGCATTGTTTTATTGCTCTGCTAACACAAAAACCCATTCCATGTCCTAGAGCTTTAAGTAAATAAATATAGTATTAAGTATTAAACCTATCAAAAATAATCTGGTCAGGATTCAAACAAGGAAGTTTTCTATGCTTGAAGGAAAAAGCTCATTTATTTACCCATACTAAATAAAGCTGAGCATCTAGAAGTCTTCCTTCCTGGGAAAGACAAATGATAAATTGTATCTAAAGGATTATTTTCTAATGCAGCAAATAAGATATAAGAAATGCTTATATGTAGCCTTACTTTCTTGAATTCTTTCTTTAATTTCTTTAATTCTATTAATTAAAATAAATAATTAAATATTTAAAGTTTACTTATCAATATATCACTCAAGATAAGTAACAAACTCAGAAGAAAAAACGATCCTGGTATTGAAATGTGACCTTTGTTTGGTTCCTTAGTTGTATCAGGTGACTGACTTCAGTCTCCTGTCACTGAATAAGGGATACTAGGCTGAGTCATTTTTAGTGAATTACTATCTTTATAAGAATTGATCCAGTTAACTGCAGTGTTAACTGAAACAGATCTTTTTCTCGAAGTAGTTACTTTGTTCAAGACGTTGAATCAGTTAAAGTCCTGACAGTTTTTTTCTGCTAAGGGAAAGCATATATTAAAAAGATGACTTGTTGAGAATCCTGATCAGGAAGAGGTAAATTTTAATTTCTTGCTTGAAAGAAATTTACTGTCTTACATTTTGTTTCTAGATAATGGAAGCATGCATTTTGTGACAAAGCAGGTCTAGTCAAGCAGGTGGATGATTACCCAGCTCTCAGTCATTGTCACAACCGAAGGAGTAACTGTGGTGTTTCCAGGCAACTGCTGTTTGCAGAAATAAATCAATGCAATACCAAACTAACACTGGGGAAGTGGCATGCAACTATTTGTTAATTTTATCTGCATACACAGTACATTGGACATTTTAACTTTTTTTTTTTTTCTAATTGTCCCTATGAGTTATGGAGTAAGCTATCTCATTATCTGCTGTCCTATGGTACTAATATGCAGCTTCTTTAAAGAAAACATAAAACCCCTCTGTGGAGTTGTTACATATTATGCATAATAAGCAACCACAGAATTCTTCAAAAATAGATTTGCTTTGTGCTAGGAATTTCTGTAGATGACTACCATCAGAAACATCAAATTAACTTTAAAATTAATAAATAACTTAGATTATCAGAAGAGATTACACGTTTTCTTCAGCTGTCAGACCAAATCATTCCAATCCATCTGATCATTACTGAGGAAAAATGCATATTGTAGGAAAATAGAATTTAAGCTTTATGACATAATCAAGTACAAGCCAAGTGCCCAAATAATCCTGTTCTAGAATCTTCCCCAGCTAAAAATATACATAATTACACTAATAATAATCTGCAGTGATGTAAAAATATTTCAACACCCTCTCCCATAATATCCTTGTAGGTATTCTTAGGAAGTGTGGGATAGATGAGCGAACAGTGAGGTGGATTGAGAACTAGCTGAATAGCAAAGCACAGGGATCAGCAGTGCATGGTCTAGTTGGAGGCCTTGTACCTAGCAGTGCTCCCCAGGGGCTGATACTGGGCCTGGTCTTGTTCAACATGAGGAAACATAGGTTTAACAAGAGCAAGTGTAGAATCTTGCACCTACAGAGGAATAACCACTTGCACTGGTACAGTCTGGGGGATGACCTGCAGGAGAGGAGCTCTGAGGAGAGGAACCTGGGTGTCCTGGAGGATGACAGGTTGGCCATGAGCCAGCAGTGTGCCCTGGTGGCCAAGAAGGCCGATGGGATCCTGAAGTGCATTAAAAAGAGTGTGGTCAACAGGTTGAAGGAGGTGATCCTCTCCCACTATTCTGCCCTCGGGAGGCCAGAACCATGCTCAGTTCAAGAAAGACAGGGAATTTCTGGAGAGAGTCCAGAGGAGGACCACAAAGATGATGTTAGTTGAGGTCAATCCAAAGAAATACAGCTTCTTGCAGCACCTTTTCTCAACAATTTTAATTCCTATGTTTTTGAAACATATTTACTAATGCCAAGCATAAAAGAAGCAAAGCAGTTATCTACAAGGAACACAAAAAGCTTCAAGAGTTCCACCGAGACCTCAAAATCATGCCTAAAGGCAAAATCAATCCTTATGTTAAGAGAAATGTTGGGGTAGCAATTGTCTCTGTCATGATCATTCTCTCCGATAACAGGGTGATAGAAATCATTACAAATTTTTCCTTAGGCAATCTACATAAGTGTACAGACAATTTTTTCAGGCTTCTCTCTTCATTATGTGCAGACTCCTACTAGACAGTATACCTTACTGCCATTCTGAGAGCAAGGCAAAGTTAGAACTCTGAAAGCAAGTTACCCCTTCTGGAGCCAGACCCAGACTGGGGGACACAAGCTAATGCAATCCACCTCATTTTTCTTATTTCTCAGCAGATGATAAAACAGATCCAACTTTGAAAATGCACTGCATGTTCTTTACATTAAATAAATGCAATAAGTAGTTTTTCCAGTAATTTAGGTAGACTTTAATTACTATAATATGAAGCAAGACAAAATATGCATCACGAAGAAGGAAAAATAAAACCCAAACAAAAGCCATTTGTTGAATTTCATCTGAATCACATAATATCAAAGAATCTGACTATAGTCATAAGTATAATTAACCAGTAGTTCAAGTACAGAAGTCTGTATTCTGGGAGCTATAACTCAAGATGAAACTTTTCAGGAGGTATGAGGTTTAATTCACATGGATCACTGAAATAATTCAGAGTGAGAATGGAGGAGTATTGCTCCCAAATATATTCATAATATATGCAAATCAAATTTTCACTGATATTCAAAGTAATATAAATATAGAATTTTAATGTGGGAAAAGCATGATATAGCCTCTTCTACAACATGCATGGACTTCTAATGCTATGTCTACATTGACTAAAGAGATATTCCCAGAATTCTCTTCAGCCACAGTCTCTAAACAAAGAAAAAACAATGGATGAGATGATAATCACTCTTAGGGTCAATTAGAAGATAAATTGCTTTTCTAATTAACAGTATTCACTAACAGATCTTGAAAATATTGTGCACACCTCTGTGAAAAGGATTATGTAAATAACATGCATTTGCAAAACTGTTGACTGTCCCAAGATTTCTGTTTATTCAGTGCAGAAGTCTAGTAGGTCTATTCAGTAAATAACGTAGGATTTAAAAATTATCATGCATATGACAATACAAATTTACCCAACTGACAAGCTCTTTTTTCTTCTTATAAATAATGCATATATAAAAAAGGGAAAAAAAAATATCCAGAACAGCAGAACAGAATATCTGAATAGAGAAATAATATATACTTTGAGATGACTAATGTGTACATACAGGTTGTAGCTTTAATTTTTTTAATGTGAAACGGCTCTTGCAGGTAAACACTGCATATTTTATAAGTTTGAATTAGTGGAGCTACACCACAGTTAAAGTGAGATGAGTTTCCAGTTTTAAAAGACATTTGTGAGTGCTCTAAAATCAACAAGCATGCTCACACTGTCTTGAAATTACTAACCTCGAATAGTGTAGAAAGCAAGTTTAGTACTAAATAAACAGTACTTTGAGACTACATTTCTCTCACTTAACTTTACCTGTGCAAAAGTGAAAAATCTAATTATTTTTCTAGATTCTCTCTCAGATGAAAAGAGAGGTTAGTACTGCACAGTATCAGTCCCCCTTGCTACAGAAGGAACCTAGACAAAAATCCTCTTGTACGGAATGTCTAAAGACATAATACTGTCTCAGTTTTACGGAGACAGGATACCTATAGACTGCTAAAGATAGATAAGGAAGAGGCAAGCCTTAAGACACAAAAGCTCTCCCTCAGGTCTGAAATAAAAACAGTAATCTTGAAAGTTATGTAGAACTTGACAAATACAACCTTATTTTTATGACCTTGGACCACTTAAAAGGAACAGGTACACATTACAGCAAATTGTATGAACAGTGGAAACATTAGATGAAAGGATAGTTGATGAGGTTCTATGTGTAGTTAATTAGTTTTAGCCAGACAAAACTTTAAACATTCGTCCATAAGAGTGTTTGATGTGTTTAAACTTTTACAAAGTCACACAAGCACTTTTCACCAAGTCTAAATTTCTAGTAAAATAATGACTTTCAACATCACTTAATGTTTTTCAATTTGAAAAAACTGTTTTTTAATGAATTCTGCCCTTGTTAACGTTTCATGAAATACCACATATCTGTTCTGCCATCTGATTCATGATAATTAACACGTAAAACTTGACCAGAAAGATCTCTTACTCTCTCCATACATGAAAGGGACATTTGGAAGATGGTTAGGAACTACTAGACAAAGCATCTTTGTGTCATGTGACATACATCTTCCAGAACATAGTTTTGTATATTTTAATACCTCAAAGAATGAACTACAATGCAGAGGTTCATGGCACTTTGCTGAATGCAGTGTATGTACATGCTAAGTGTTATGGGCTGAGATCTACTTCATCTATAACCATTATCTCCAGTTTACTAGAGTGATGTTGTCATCAGTCTAAAAACTAATTTTAATAAACATGTCTAAGTGTATTTGATACAACTTTCTTATCATTCATAAGGTACAAGATATTTATAAATTGTCATTCAGTATATACATAATCCTTTAATAAGCCCCATTTATCACCACGTCAATAAATAACTGTAAGATACTTGCTGAAATTCCAATTCCAATTTCTCATTAAGTGATCTTCTTGAAATGATCTTAACATAAATGTTTAATACTAGATGGAATTAACTAGATGGTATTCAAACAACAACAAAAATGTTCATGATTGCATTCTTCCTTATAATATCCTTCTATGATTTGTTCATTCCAGTTTAGCCTGTGTTTTAAACACAGCCTTTAGTTTTCAGTAATCTTTATTTACACCAAATGTATGCAAGTCCCAAACCACAATGATTTTTGTCACAGTATAAATGCCAGCTCAATGTTATAGAAGAAGAACTGAGGCACAGAACAGATTCTATGAGTTATAAATGGTCGTTTGGGAACCTTGTCTATGAACACAGAACTTCTCTGTCCCAATTCAGAACATCAGTCATTATGTTTACAAAGAAAAAATTCTACTTAATGGTGACAATGTGACAAAATCAGATGACTTTTCCAATTGAAGTTTGTCACTTGCTCAACCACGAACCTGAACTATTACTTTGAGAATGATGCTGCTCTGAAGGTGCATACCTTATTTAGCCTCAGAGTTACTGTGCTGTATCAGCCTGACTTCATATGAGTGCATAACTGGCCTCTAGAGAACAGAGCACAGGAATTCAACCCCAGCATATAAAATGGACAGAATCTTTTTCAAAAATAGGGCTATAGAGCTTCTCTGACATTGACGTTAAATACATCAAACCAATGGGATTTGAAAATACATATTTTCTCTGGCACATTTTTCAATTAAGTCAGTTCTTAACTTATGCTCATATTAGAAGAACAATGTATTTTATAAAGGTCCAACTTTTAATCTAAGCATTCCAAATTAATAGATGTGTAAATGTATTTATTGATCCAAGATGGGTTAAATCAAGTAGATCAGCTGAGCAGACCAAGATCAAATGTAAGTGTGTTTCTGTTCAGGCACCAAGAAGATAAAGAACAAAAATGAAGTACTTGGCTCTAAATTATAGTATTAACTGAATAGGCAAGTCTGGAACAATTGAAAGGAAGAAGTCAGTAGGCAGCTTGTAATACCTCCAAACGAGATATATTACATCTGACTGCAAGAAGTACCTGAGAAGAATCGTAACAGGATGCTCAAGAATTTCTGAAAACTAATGAAGTTAATTGAATGCACATGCACAACAGAATTCGTCTAAGAAAGGAAGAATATAATTTAAGGCCTACTCAGTTGGTTATCTAACTAACAAAGCAATGGGGACTGAATTTGCAACAATGCTCATCAGTGTGCAAGCACAGAAAACACACATTAATGGGAGAATTCTCTATTAAACACAGTATTATATCAGGGAGAACTGTAATGCCTAAATTTTTAGATATTTTTAGTTACCATGGCTAATCTTGACTGCACAGGACTCCTGGTTCAAAATGTAAACTCAGATAATACTGCTCTAAAACAAATCAATGACAACAACAACAACAAAAACCCACAAACCAGAACCCTTTAACTATGAAATACTGAATAAAACATCCCGAAGACCATAGGAAAATGAAGACACAGAAGTTATTTTGAAAGGTAATCTGAGGAGTAGCTAAAAGAATGAAGCACTATCATCAGAGAACGGAGCGTTAAAAGTCTGGATTACAAGCACAGAGTTAATGCTTACAAGCTCTCATAAAAACTGTTGTCATACTTTAGATACTCAGCAATGTTAATTGTAAAAATAAAAAGGTTATTTGAATAAATAACATACCTTAAAAACTAAGATGTTTGTTCAGATGATGGAAACAGTAATGACTATGCTCTCGTTATTTATATTTAAAGCTATGAATTCAGCATCCCAAAATTTTTTGTTTTACAAAGGCCACAAAATTCAGTAATCTCTTTCAAATATACCACAGGCAAGAAACCTATCAGAAAGTCTTTAAAGTCATGGGATGATAAAAGCATAAGAGAACTTGTCAGGAAAAATACAGCTACTGCAGAAGAAAATGAAGGACTTAGGGTGAGCTGCACCCCACGTTCATTATGCAAAAGCTTAAGCAGATATTTCCTTGAAAAAGAGGAACAAGAGGAACTTTACCAAACTGGAGAATTGATGGAAAACGTGTGAAAATACTAAGATGTAACCATAACTGACAACACTCATTCAAGACTTCTGAAGTAACTTAAATATATAATTGCAAGTTTATCGACAACCACATTGAAGTCAAAACTTAAGTCAGGCTCAGGTCAAGTTGGTTCATTAATTTCTATCAGTGGGAGAAAATAAGGGAACCAAAGAATGTAACAGTCTCCTGATACAATGAATGAGTCTAAACAGCTTAGAGGGAGGAAGAATTACAAGGATATTTTACTGACAGTAACAGCAATGACAATGAGGAAGAATAATCTAGTCAAATACATGCATCTGGATAAACAAAAAGTTTCACAACACTCCTTCCTAGAGAAACAGTGAAAGAAATTAAGCGTGATATGCATCACAACACAAAAATAAGGAAATGGCAAAAAAAAAAAAAAAAAGAAAATATCAAACATCATATTAAAGGATAATATTTTTTCACATGAACAACTGAAGTTGGAACTCTGGGTATAAGAAAAACTGTATTGTAAAAGAATTCCAAAGCCAACTGGCCAAGGAAATATTCATCATGGCGTATCTGCAGTGTGGGGCTAACCTGCATCTCCTATCCTTCTAGAAGACTGTAAACAAAGGAATGTTGTGATAAGCCAGAGCAATCATATACTGCAGCAAAAACATTGTTCTGCACTTTCCTTATATTCTTATCCTTATTATTTACTTCAAGAAATCTGAAAAGAGTGAGCCACTCTCATCAGTTCTGATGTTTTTATAACTAAATCAGTAGCTTTTCACTTGGAACAGTTTTGATTTGGGGTACTTTTAAATGAAAGAAAGAGGTAATGAGGGAACTTTGTATGACAACAAGTAGAAAAAGAATACACAGCAACGTAGCAAAGAAGTGGTTAGGGTTGTCTTAAAGCTAATGCAGGATAAGACTTTTCACCAGGCTAATATGATCAACAAAATAAAAAGCAGATGCAGGTTAAGGAGAGTAACTTTGACGCCCTGAGAAATGACCAAGACAATTCCCTTTGAGATTCTACCATTATACTATGATCAGTGATCTGGAAAGAGCAAATGTCAGACTGAAGGCAACATTTGGAATGGCAAGATACAAAATGAAGAACACATTCAAGGAGATGAACAATCAAGCGGGAAAGAGATGGAGAATTAATTTATGAGTACTGGAAGGAAGAGGACATACATATAGAATTAATAGGAACCACAAAAAGAGTAGGACAAAAAGACAGTTCTGAGACAAAGAAGGAAAGATTAAATTCAAAATGGACTGAAAAGAATGACAGGTGAGACATAACTGGTCACACTGACAAGTAATCAATTACTTGAAAAGAATTACTGTGGAATTGCTCAATAGTGCAAAGATTCAATTAAGCTGAGAAGCAATTATATGAAGAATCAAGTTCTGTATGAAGTAAATATGGAGAGGAATAAAGTAATATGAATCGATAACGGATAATCAGTAATACCGTGAACCACTGATGTCAATATGTACACATGGAATTAATCAATTATGGAATTAATCAATTACTGGGAAAACAAAAGTAGAGAGAATTAATTAATGTATCTAATACATAAAGAATATAGCTACTGGGAAAAAAAACATGCTGAAAATAGTAGCCTGGTTTTCCCTTTCACACTCACTTCAAACATAACTATTTCACTCTGTCCTTCCATTCTTTTTGCTCTTTAGACAGCTTAGTGTGCTATATCTACATAGACATTAGTTCTCAGTAATAGCTAGGGAAGCTTAAGAACTACCCTAACCTCCTATCAATAAATGACATTAATACTTTCAATACCTATATATTACTTCTGGAGATTCTGAAGAACAGAGATGCCTACGTCATAAAGTCTGCAGTCTGCAGCCAGGCTAGAGACAGACATCTCATGCCATCATCATCATCTCATCATCTCATCATCATCTCATGCCAAGGAAGAAAAGGACAGACAGCAATGACTGCTTCAGGCATATCAAATGTACACATCTTAATTCAGGTTCTTCACAAAATTACTAGAAAGTTGAACAGGATCTGCCTCAATCTTTCCCAAGCTAGCAGCCCAGAAATGCCAAAAGATTTTTATTTCTTGAATTGTTTTCCATTAACCTTTCTTGGAAGAGAATAATCAGAAATGTATCTATATCCCAGATGAGTATTTATCAATATTCATTATAACAGATAAGATTTCTTTTGGACTTCTGGATTATATTATCTGGTACATCAATAAAAATACTAATCAAATACATGCAAACAAATGCAGAAGTATAATGGGAAGGAATGTGAAGAATATATAATGTATCATCTTGAAAAAAGTATAAAAAAATTGGTATCCCAGTATGATTAGTACATATCCACCCTCTGGAAAACTAGAACATCAGAACATAAACCTAAGAGCAAGTGTTGCTAAGAAAGCTAACAAAAACAGGAAAACAGCATATAACTGAAAAAAAAGACATTTGGTAATTACAGGCCCATTAATTTTACCTTAATAGCTGAAAGGCTACAGAAGAAATTTTGAAGGGATGTATAATTAAACTCTTAAATGAAAAATGAGATAAAAGGCTATATAAGTTTACAAAGTTGTAAAGCTCTGTGCCAAGCTAAATATGTCTCTTTCTATAAAAACTCTTTGCTGTTGTTATAGTTGGTTGTTGTTTTTTAAGACTAGAAAATGAAGATTTAATTGTTCTAAAGTTTAATGGAGCTGACACTTGGCAATGAAAAGTGAAAAAGTTGTATTACTCTCTCTAATGTAAGATATCTAAAATTAAAGAGGAGAAAACAATGAGTTATGCTAGAATAATTTTACTTTCAGAGTTCAGTAAGAATTGACTCTGGGATTAATAACTGTTTGATTCTTTGACTTTAGCTTAATAGATATTTACATTTGTTAATTTTTACTTTTCAAAGTTGGGAGGCATCATCAGTACAACACAGCATGGAAACAATAAAATCTACAAGATTCTGCTAAAAAATGGTGGGTTACTGTGCAACTATAGCAAAAATTTCTGCAGTAATTAATCACAGAATTCCATGTGATCCTACAATCCAAATAACTATTCTGTACAGGCAGAGTCGTCATCATCATTTTGGTGTGTCCAAGATACTGGACCATTAAATTTGAGGTTTTTTACTAATAATATATATACACACACTAGTTCTGTGGGAAGGCTGCTCACATGGGGTAGTTTAACCTTCTCAAGTGCAGTTATTTTGGATGCTTCATGGATTGGTATATCCATGTAGCATCTTCAATTGCAGTACCAATAAACTGTTGGAGAACATCCAATTTTCCCACAGTGTTATCACATAAATTTTCATAGGTAAAATCCTGGCCTCACTGAGTTCCACACTGTCAGTATTTTACTTAGACATTTAAGGTACAGAGCTATTATTTACATGGTACTAGTAATTTGCCTTCTTTTGTGTAAAATAGTCAAGACAGTTTTACCAAATAATTTCCATACACTCCTGATGATTTAATATTGAGCTGTGGATACATTATACATAGAAAGCCAGTTTCTATGCGGTTGAGAATTCATCATACTTTTAAGTAAGCTGCTCCAGTAGATTTTTTACCTTGTTTTAAAAACATATGCCATTTTAATGAATTCTGTCTATTTTAATCTGTCTAGCCCTAGACTCCATGCATTCCATCTCATATTTCTTTTTAAATTTAAAAATACTTTATAGGAATATAATTTTTTCCTATATTGGTACAGACTATGAACAAGCAATATTGCTATTGTATTTCAGACAAAATAATATCTTTTTCTTCTTTAGTCAGCATAGGACAGATTTACCAAATCTTACCATATTTTCCAGATCATCACCACTTTTCTCAAAAGATGAACATCAGAAATGGATAATGCCTCCTCGTAATTCTCAACACTGTTGTAAACAAATGCAGTGATCTTCTGCTTGTATACAGGAATTACATTTTCTTTGTTTGCCACCACATCACACTGAAGATCATCCAATTGAACAGCATCTTTTATGACCCTGGATCCTTCAATTGTTTTCCAAATGACCACAGTGTGTAAGTGCCACATCCTTCATTTCATGGAGATCTGACCTTGACTTAATTTTTCTTTAAAAAGAGACTGATCAGATTAGGCAACTTTAATGCGAAGTCCAGTTCATTTTACAGAACTGATCTACTATGGCTATGTAATATTGTTTCCCCTCACCAATATCAGTGTTTGAAGGTATTACAAACTGGGATTTTCTCTCATAATCTCTACCTGTGTGCTTCTGAGTCATAACAGTAAATTTATGGTAGAACTGAGAACACCTTTAATATCATCCATTTATTATTCAATGGCATACATATTAATAATATATACAAGTTGCTGCTATAAAGCAACACATATATGAATAACAATTTTCATACTGGTAGCGCTGTTCTTTCACCAGGAACAGGCAACACTGCTGAGTGGATCAGTTTTAATTGTGAGCTAAGATGCTGCTGACTTTCAAAGACTGTTTCCTTTCCTGGAATTGCTGTTCCCTGAAATGAGGACCCTTGCTAGGGGCTCAATTTCTTGCACTTCTCTGAGCATGTATAACAGTCAGCTCAAGGTCATATATTTTATTCAGAATCATATGCTTAGACCTTGCAAACTGTATTTCTGTACTGTCTTTGGCAACATTAGCTTAGAATTCAATCATTTCTTCTAACCTGGGTGTTTGCTGACATAACTTTTTAAAAGCACTATTTCTAGAAAATTGCTTCTTTCTACCTTTTACTGCAGCGATTTTTAAATAAAAATATCTAATGCTCTTAAAGAGAGATTAAAAATGTCAAAATCAACCTGATCCAATGATTTGAAGCCAAGAAAATCTTTTTATACTGCAAAAATACTGGAGGCATGGCACAAATGAGCATTAAAATGTTTAATCTAAATTGCTCTTAAATGCCGACTACTTATCAAACTATTTTCAGTTTAGAATGTAGACACTCAGTGCCACACCAGTAGAAAAATCTAGGGCAAATATTAGCTGGTTTGGGACAGTTCATTTCCATTGGGGAATGATGCCTCTAAATAAGAGAGAGAGAGATTTGAAAGGTGCACTATTCAGCTGATAAGGAATTAACTGTATGGCTGCATATTTGTTGTCCTCAGCTCAATGTCCAGGTGGAAATCAGTGACAAGTGCAACCCCTCATGGGTGTCCATATTGGGACCCAGACACATGGACCACATGAACCCAAGTGCAAGGTCCTGAATCTGGGTCAGGGCAATCCCAAATTTCTGTAGAGGCTGGAGGATGAATGGACTGAGAGCAGACCTACAGAGACAGACTTAAGGGTACTGGTGGATGAAACTAACTGGCTTGAGTTGCCAACGTGCGTTTGCAGACAAGAAAGCCAACTGTATTCTCAGCTGTATCAGAAGAATTTGACCAGCAGGTTGAGGGCAGTGAATGTCCCTCTCTAACCTGCCCTTTTGAGGCCCTTACCTATAGTACTGCACTCAGATATTGAGGCCCCAGCATAATCAGAGGGCTGGAGCACCTCTCCTATGAAGAAAGGCTAAGATTTGTTCTGCCTGCAGAAGAGAAGATTCCGGGGAGATCTTATAGCTGCCTTCCAGTAAAGGGGGCCTACAAAAAAGCTCGGGAAAGACTTTTACAATGGCACTGGATAACGGTTTTAAAATGAAAGACAGTAGATTTAGATTTGATATTAAGACGAAATTCTTCACTATGAGAGTGGTGAGGTGCTGGCACAGGATGCCCAGAGAGGCGTTCAACACCAGGCTGGATAGGTTTTGTGTGGGGTGCACCTTGTGGTACGGGAGCTTGGAAGTAAATTATATGTAATGGTTCTTTCCCATCAAAACCGTCCTATGATTTGACAATTCTATGCTGTAAGACTGTGAGAAGATTTGTTAATATAATCTGCATTACTGCCTACCCAGTCAGAATTTCTTCTGTCTTCAGTTTGATTGTTCCTCCTTCAGCTAAAAATTTTTACAGAAAACAATGAACGTTTTTCATATAATTTTCGTAACATTATTGGCTTGTGCCAAACAAGTGTAAATCTATTCTTGTCATAGCTGCCATCAGCTGGGAGACAACTATTCATTTGGATATATACAAGCACTTGAAAGGATTTTAGATGAACTCCATCCATTCTTTGGTATGAAGAGTGACCTGTTTCACAGTTGCCTTCTACACTAAACACACACAAGTATAGGGAACAGTTGCTATCCAGAAAAATCTGCAATTTAATTATCCATTAGTTAGCTACTGCAAAACTTTCCCTATAAAATAAAGCAATCTTTTCTTTCCTAGATTTAAACTGCTACTAGCACTGATCTGCTGGATGGGGAATTAAAGTATTGGACCCTCACGCTAATTAACTGTGTATATATGAATTCAATATATTGAGACTAGCAGTAAAAGCTGCACTTCCAGTCATGCCTACATGACTGCAAGTCAGAGAACTCAGAGATAAAAAGTAGAAGTAACTGCCTCGGGGCAAGGTCACACAAAAATGTAATAGGATGAAAAATGACATTGCTTAGAAGTGGAATATAATTTACTATAATGCATTTCTGCTTTGTTTCAGAATTTCACCATATTATGATGATTCTTTTTTCACTGAACTGCAGAATTATCCAATGGTACACTATTTATTGCTCACAGCTACCGACAAGTTAAACAAAGAAAAGAAGAAAAGAATATTTTTATACTTATTTGCTCTACACTGTAGTTTGTTGAAAACTATATATACGGATAACCTTTTCTATTTATTTAAATAAATTTTCTATTATTTTACTCAAGAGAGAAATTCAAAAAGTTCTCCTTGCATGGGAAAAATCATTATATTTAGATTTATTTATTTTTTTTAATTATTGATGTTGTTTTCAATATGATTTCTGATGCAAGGTTCAAACATTGTTTTTCAATTAAATGTGCAATGTGTTTTCAGTACAGAACTGTAATAATTACATTTGGAATACCAGTGTTACACATGTACAATTCTTTGTATACACGGAGCTATTAAAGTATTTCTGTATTACACTAAGAAAGAAAATGACTATATAATTTTATTTAGTTCTGTTACTTGCAGTAGAAACTCAGTTAATAAAATGCTACTGCTACTACTTTGTATCTTTAAAAGAGATAATATACACAAAGTGACAAACCACTAGTAACAAGCATCTATAGATGTTACCGTGAAAGTAATGCCTCCTACCTACTTCCATGGAAACTACAAACGGTACAAAGAGCACACTGACAGTATTAGACATAACAAATTACCAGCTACAAAACACTGATTTTCAACACAGTCACCACCATTATGCATTTTTTGCCAGAGATGAAGAAAAAGCCTGCATGCTGTGCTTGCAAAAACTTGCACCAGTGAAGGTGACCACTGTCACTATTGCCACTGCTGAAATGCACCTCACTGTGCTCACACCCATACGTTTGAGGCTGGAACTTAGAACAAGGATGAAGTCCATTTGAGAGACAGCCATGCGGAACCTTATTTGCTCTCAAAAATATCAGAAGACAAAGGACTCAACATGACTGAACGTTAGATAATATGCTTTCAATTAAAAAGATATATGTACATCCTTTAAGTCAAAGGGAAATGAGAATTCTATGATGTCTGAACGCTTCATATTTGTATTTTTCTCTTTTAGATGACATTAATCATATATACATACATGCTAAAATATTTTCAATCAACCAAACTCACCAAAGAAGTGACTAAGCATCCAAAAAATTGTCAGTAACAAATCTAATCTTCCCAATTGAAATTGTTGCAAACATGCTTTGATGTTAATTGCTTTGCATACTTTCTGACTATAGGCTTTCATTTTAATGAGGGACAAAATCAAATCGAGCTATACATTTAGGTCCTTAAAAATTCAACTTTCATAAAATCAGTGATTAATTATAATGTTTCAGTAATCATTTCAAACTTTCAAGTATTTCTTTGCAGTTTTCCTAATATAAATACTAGAGTTCTTGTGATTTTGCAGAAAAGTCATTTCTATTTTTAATTTGTAACAGTGCAAAACAAACCTTGGTAAAAAAACTATGGGGCAGAAGAGAATGTCTATTCTTGTGTTATATAGGAATGTTGTTACATAGAACTTCAGTTACATTATTCCCCTTGTTCAACTGTAAAAAAGTGTACAGAAAAAATAGTGAATGCATTCTGGTTCATCTAGAAAAACAGATGATGATGGCACCAGATAATTCATTTTAAAAGTACAGTGTTAATATCCTAAATTATAAATTAGCAGAGTAGGGACCAAAAAAGACTACTCCATTCCAAAATGTAGGATTTCAGATGTAAACCTGCAGCTGGGCTGAATTCCATTTTTTTCTGTTTCTTTTCAGGTGTACTTGGATGCACATGAATGTTATGAAGGGAAAAATGAAGAGCAAATCACAGTTCTAACAACTGTGCCGAGAGCGAATAATTGGAGTGTTGAAAAAGCAGAAATAAGAATACCAATATTTTATATACATTTTATTCTGGCATCATCAACCATTTTCTCAATCCAATGAAAATCTGAAGCAATTGATTCTTAAAATGTTAGTCAATATGAGAGGACTTTTGTGAGATTACTTATAAAGATTTCTAGCCTACATTTTTGTAATCCAAAGTTATTACTTTTGTCATAATACTGACAGGTTTATCTTAATAAGAAATGTTTTCTGCTATGAGAATTTATGTTTTTACGCTCAATTACATTTTTATGTTAGAGACATTAGGTAGGTAATAAAAAGGTCCTATATTACATCTATTATTCGTTTTTCTAATCCAAAGTTGTGAGGTAAGATATCTTTCAAAATGAAATTCTCTTGCCTTTATTAATCAGGTTGTATTAAGTCAGCTTATCTCAAATCTTCCCATTGTAAGATGGGAAAAAGGTATGTCATAAATTACAAATCACTTCAAGAATGGTAATTTCCTGAGATGCCTCTAATTGGGACTGGATTTCCAGTACATGAAGTGCCTTATAAACATAGAAGGAAATATAGACAGTCTGTGATACAGTGTTCATAATCTAAACTCAACAGAACTTAAAATAAAAAAACTGAGAATCCAGAGAGTCTGTAACTGCCACCAGGACTCATTTAGAACAAATCAGAATTATCTTTCTAAGTAAAAGACTGTAGTATCAAAGCATAATTCTCTATTTGTAAATTTAAGACGTGATGCAAAAACGATTTTAAATATCTAAAAGGTCCCTGTATCTGGATTTGAAAAAAAGCAACTGCACATTTTTCTTTCTCCACTGCTGTAGATGTAGTACTATACATGCTACTAATACCAATGAATAACGTTAAATAAAGCCCAATGATTGCAGTTTGCTGCAGGTTAAAAAAGGAACAGCACGATAATTATGTTCATTACCATGATGAGTTAGTTACAGTCCAGTAAAAGCTCTAAATGTCCTTTGTAATTTCAATTAAGTTGATACTATGAAGGAAGCCTAAGGAGAAATTTCAACATTGCCCTTTATGTCTCCACAGCACACTGCAATACCCCTAATGCAGAAACTGCATATCTCCTCATTTTTAATTTCTTGTGACGGTCTCTGTATTAAGTATACCCTAATATTGTAACATCAGTCTAGTCAATAGGAATTAGAGGAGAGAACCCATTGCTAACTGATCATTAATTAGGCAGGCTGTATTTTTTCCACTTTTTGTTTCTTGTCTAAAGTGTTCCCGAAGAGAAAGCATCAAATCTTTCAGTAGTGTGTTGATACACATAGTCACTAACCCTTCACAAGACAGCACAGTGAAATCTGAAGCCTGAAATGGGAACATCTATTTAGTGGAATAGGGTAACTGAACCATTCATAATTCATAAGTAAATTATACTGTTGATTTTTTAAAGATGTAGTCAGTAGCAGGGCAGATTCAATATGAGAATAAGAAAAATGCTCCCAGTTCTATAGACTCATGACTCTTACATATCCTCATTCATTGTTGGACATTCTTGTGTAAAGAACTATGGGGTATCTTCTTGTGCCTACAATTGCATGCTGGGGGGAACCAAATTACCTTCAGCATTCATAAAGATCAAAATCCAAAAGCTCATTAAATCAAACTTAAGCAGCAGGCTGAAGACATACTCAGTTACAGACATTCTTTGAAACCTTGGTAAGGTATTAATTAATAGACAAACCCACTGCAGGAAGTATTTTTCCATAGCTGAGAACTCTGTATTAAAGTCTGGGAAACCATACAGTATGTATTTAATCCAAATTTGCTAATCCTATGTTTGTAATTAGATCATTTATCTACTATTTGATTTAACAGAAATGTATTTTTTCTGGATTTATTTCCGTGAAAGAAAACATGGTTTTGCACCAGCTTTTTTAGGAAATGGCATGGGGGAATCTGCACAGTCTTAGCATGACCTGGGTAACAGCAGGTGTCACAATAAGCACTGTGAGCATAATCAGTGTGTGAATAGATTTTCCAAAAACTGCTTGTGCTGAGAGGATGCTTACACTGATGATGCTAAAAAGAAATTAACAATGGAGTTTGTCTCAAGATGACTATCAGCTGGATTATGCAGTAGCCAAGGTTTACTAAGAGATATTTGAGAAAATGAGCAAGTTTGAAAGGAAGCATGAAAAAAGGACAACAATTTATGACTGAGACAAGGTCTTGGTATCAGCAACAGACAGACTTTGATATTCCCAGAAGCCATCTCACTGGAACTGTAACATCCACCTAAACATGACACTCCATTATCTCTGTCAGATGCCATGTGTAGTTGGACTGACAGCAAGGGCTGCAATAGCCAGATTCTTGCACCTTGGATGTTGGGACATGGCCTTTTGGGGTGGTTTCTCACCAGAGTGCAGAGTTGTACATGTACGGAGCAGACTAAGTGGAGGGAACTGGCATTCACAGAAAACAGGTGCTTGTAACTAGTAGGGTCTGGGCCAGAAGGCTACTAGCATCTAGCTGTGCGGAGGGATTGTGTGTGAGATCTCTTGGAAGAATGCATCTGAAGTCCCCAAAGTATCTCAGATTGGGATTTATCTGTTGTATCACTGACATTGATCCACTTTACTGACTGCCAGTTAATTGGATATTGTTAATAAATCAATAAACCTCTTCAATCCCAGCTCTATTAAAGCCATGTATTAAGCAGTTGTTTCAAGAAAAAAAATAATAAAAAAATAATAAAAAAGGTTATTCCATTTGCTATAATTCCTAAGAGAGCAGGCATAACCTTTTCTAAGGAAGCTGAGCACAAATGCTTCCTAAGTCAGAGCTCCCTTCTGAAATGGACACAAGCATCACGACCAGATGGCATAATACATCACCATCTACCCACCTCAACAGTGAGAAGCTAGGTCAGGTATTGCAAGAAGTTTTCTGAAAGTGAAAAAACAATCCTCTGTAGTTTGTATGCCTGAGGTTAGGAATAAATCACTGTCTGTGCCCAGTAACAATGCATCCTGCAGAAAATACTGTCCATGTAACACAGCCAGGGTCACTGAAAGCTTTGCTTAGCTGCACATGTGGCGGTTAGGAAAAGTGTATTTGAGGCATGCTGTTCATTTAATTTCTATCAGCCTTCAAAGTTGTCACTCATAAGGAGAGCATTACTGAGAAACTTATGCAAGTTTGAACACACTTTTCTCAGACTTGTTATTTCTCTGCATTACTGTTCTTCACGTTAGACTGTTGTTTAGGATAGGTATTGATCATATATAAATAGAGGATGCAAAATGTGTATTCATGGTGCATAAATAAGATAGAATCAAAAGTATATAAACATTATATTCAATCTCTAATTCCCTATGTTCTTTTTAGTATATCTTTGTATTGCTAATATTATTAGAAGTCATACCAATTGTACTGTGAATAATGTAGTGAATGGGTCACAATTTGTAAAGACACACAGGGCTTTCACACCACACTTTTGCTGTGGATGCCCCATCCTTGGAGGTGTTCAAGACCAGGTTGGATGGGGCCCTGGGCAATCTGATCTAGCACCAGATCTGTGTCCCTGTGGTAGAGGGGTTGGAACTTGATGATCCTTGGAGTCCCTTCCAACTCAAGCCATTCTGTGGTTCACATAAGCATCTTCAGGACAGATTCATGCCCTGAAACACTACTTCCAGAGGTCATGCACCAACCCATAATTTAAAATAAAATTAATTAATTAAAATAAAATAAAAGTTATGAATTTGAGCACCACACTCACATTATCAGCATTAAGGTGTTTAGAATCATGCAATGCCATTATCAGAGCTCATTGTCACAGCTCCAGTTGTGATTTGAGCTCTGGTATATTTGCACAAATATTTATACTCTTGGATAACAAAACAATGCTGTGGCAACTCAGTAAAGACTGGATATTCAAAGAATAAAGCTCCTTATAATTACTTCAGACTATGTCCTATACTTTCCACAAAACCATTATACACAGATGTAAACAGGGCCAACCCTTGAACTCAGATACATACGGATGCTCTTTGACAAGCTAGAGTTTCACACCTGTTAAGACATTCTTTGAAAGAAGGAAGAAATTACGATTTCAAAAGCCAGTTTCCATCCTTAGGAACACAAAGTGTAGCCCTGTGCTTAAGGCGAGATTTCTGATAAGTGATTTGATAAGCCTCTACTGCCTTGGTGCTCCTCAAGAAAGAGATAGAAGTTTCAGCAGAGACTTCTCCAGACAACTTTTAAGAAGGCACAGCAGGGCTTCTGCACTGAAGCAATAAGCGCTTGACCTGGAAAACTAGAAAAATGAAGTTAATAGCAGGCTGTTTCTTCAGCAGGAAATGGATTATGCCTCTGTACCAGTAAACTAGACAGTAAGCTCCTGCCTCTGAGGAATCTTTGTCTCTCAGGGAAGATCTACTCCACAAGAGAAAATGAACAAAGAGAGCACCGCTCTTGAGCCTCTTTTCATCAGAGAGCACAGTACAGGGTTTGGCAGTATGTGAAAGGCTGGTGCAAAGAGACAGGACTAATCTGCTCTCCATATCCATGAAGCATAAGAAAAGGTGTAAAGGAGCTTAGCCACAAAAAGATTCAAGTTAGACAGTAAGGAAAAGTAGCAGAAATAGTAAAGAGTAGAGAAGCACTGGAATAGATAATCTTGGGTGATTACGGAATCTCCATAGGGAGATTAAAGAAACATCAACACATTTGTAGAGTTAATTGAAGAGAAATAGAGCAAAAGGCAAGGGAAATAAATTGCATGCTGAAGTCTTTTTCATCCCTATTTTTTATGATTCATGATCTTTTGATCCTTACTTCAGAGCAGGTAAAGTTTAGGTAATGAAGAATAATTCTCTCCCAGGAAAAAAAAAAGAGGGTCTGGCAATTGACATTTGCTGCTATTTCATCCATGTATGCAGATTGATGTCTGAATATTCATAAAAATATTAATATGTCACAGAAACACATGTAGTTCTCTGTGTGCATAGATGACATCCAAGAGGAATGTGTTATAGTCCCTTACTGATACTAAGAGAAACTTGTCAGCAATCAAACCAGACTGAAAGACTGGATGGAAGGATTAAACTCCCTTCCAAGAGACACACTTAAGAGAAAATTACATTGTCATAGCAATGAAAATAATATAAAAACACTCACTAATGATAAAATTCATGTACATAAAAATTCTTTTTTAGCCTTCTGCACTCCCTGAAAAGCTAGATTGGCTGTTGGTTGTGCAACCATGTGATGTGGTGAAATGTGTTAGTGCATTCCATTTGTTCTGAAACAGTCAACACCTACATTTAACAAGTGAAATTACTAAACAGTTTGAGCTGTCCAAAGTAGATATTAACACGCTATTTTCTTAGTTTACCTTTTTTTTTTTAAATCAAAATGAGAAATCACGGCATAAAGTTATAAGAAAATGAACTGAGCTCATCTGAAGCTTTTCTTCATTGTATATCCAGATTCTGACAAGAAAACTGCATGAACTTTACTGACTCCATCAGACACTGAACTCCATTGCAGGGTATGGTCTGCAACAGTCAGCTACACTATCATTTTCTGACTAAAATTCCAGTGAATGATAGTGTACAGATATCTATATTTGATTGTTCTTTTAAAGATTATCGGATAACTGAATGAAATTAATTTATTCCTTGATGGTCAAAGTAACAAGCCTTACGATCAAGTGTTAGGATTATTGACACTGATGATTGTTGAAGCAGAAGATGGCAAATATTTTTCAGTTTTTAATCTATCTGTTCATAGAGGGCTACCAAGCAGGCTAGGATGCATAAGCCTAAGTTATAGCTACCACTTCTTGCCATTCACTGCTAACAATATCTTGTCTCTTGGGTATCTGCTGCTTGTAAATCAAGCCCCACCTCCTGAACTCCACAAACAGATTGAAGGGTTAGAGTAGTCTGTGTGCAAGTTTCCTCATTATGTACATCCTGCAGGGCTTGGAAGCTGCATTTCCTTCCTTTGGGAACTTACATAAAATAAAAAGCAAACTACTGTTTCCTCTAACAGAGTAAGAAAAAAAAAAAAGGAAGAAAAACATCACCACCATACCATCATCACCAAAAGGTTTAACAGAAATATGCATAACCTGTTTTACTTGAAAAGGCATACCTTACCTAGATCTGCAAAGGGGGTTATTCTCAGTCTGGAATTTTTTTGTCTCAAACACAGCTTAATTTTTTAATCTTCTCTGTCAGACATAGTCTGCATCTTTACAAACAGTTGAAGTTACTGTACTCCTATCATCTCAAGCCTATGCAATATTACAAAAGAAAATAAATTTAGCAAGCTAGCTCACGGATCCTGTCAATACTTCACAGTAAAAGGGCCAGTAATATTCTTCAAATGTTTGGGAAGTGACATATGAGACATCTCTCAAGTGCTGAAGATAAATTTCCAATCAGTATCAGCAGTGGGTTAACAGCACAGCACTGCAGTAGCCCAGTCAAGAGGTACAATTTGTAAATGATTGTGGGTAGCTCTGTATCTATCAGAAAAGAAAGAAACATGTCTTAGAAATACTATGAACCTTCATGTCCCAAAAAGACCTTTGCTCACACTTCAGTACCACTGGCTCTGTGGCAGCATGTCCAAAAGTAGCAGCACACCCTAAAGAAAGCAGCAGGTCTGTCAGCATACCATGCCAACAACACTGAAGATGTGTAGTGCATATACAGTTCTGCATGATGCAGGCACCAGTGAAAGGAAACCTGGAGCTCCAGGTTACCACACAAACTGCCAGGGTAAGAGCAGTGGTGAGGGAGTTGTGTGAGAAGTCCATCGGGGCCACTGCCTGCCTGCTTTCAGAGGCTACTGGCCTGGGAGCAGCACTGCAGGGCATGGCCTCGACTCAGCTCAGTTGTGGTCATGCCAGTGTAGGCACTGCCTTTCCCAGTCCAAACTGTCTTCTCAGCAACATCACAGCAACTTCTGAAATATTTTATTTTGTTAGCTTATCTATGGGGGTTTTCCTAATGTGTTCTTCCAACTTTTGAAAACTGGAATTTTTTGTTAGTGGAACAGAGTACACATTCAGCATGAATGGTCACTTGCACCTCCCACTCCACTGTCCAGATGGCACAATCAGCCAGGATTACTGACCCAACTTTTGTAACAGAAGTCCAACCATCTGCCTCTCTGGTATCTTCAAATGGCTTCATTAGCTGACTACCCTAAACCAAGAAACTACCAGCTCAGAAACTTTAAACACACAGGGAAATTCAAGTGAAAATGAGAATGCCCAGTAGATATTGTGGAATGCACACTGCACCCTCTGCTACGAAGGGTTTTAACTCATGTAAGGACTCGCGCATTTAACGACTATTCAAGCATCTGCAGTTAGTGGACAGATTCAACAGTTACACAAAATTCTGATAACTCAAAACCTATTAGGTCACAGAAACAATCCTGGTGGTGGTTATTTTTGAGTACAAAGTAGTTTAATATATACTCACATCTATTTTCAGGAGTATACAGTTCCTAGATAAACACAACATTTTCACCTCTAGTCACAACAGAGAAAATGTGATTTAGAGTTTAATACCTAACAGATATAACAGTAACGACAAAGCTATGACTTTAAAAGTAAAAATAATTGCGTATTCTTTGTAGAGGTTATTATTAGCCCTTTCTGGAATTAGATTGTAAGAAATAAATTGTTTTGTGATATTTAGGATAGTTTGCTGGAAAACAAAATTTTCCTTCTGGTGAGAGTCAAATGATAATGCAATTTTCTGCATTCTGTGCTTTATATAGGTATAGTTATCTTTTTAACTTATTTAAAACAAGGCAAAAGCAGAAAGATTGTACTATAAATATCAGTTCCCAAGCCTTCAGAAGCTAAATAAATTTTTTTACTAAAAGGTATTCATCAGAGATATTGACATTCTTCTAAACTACAATATGAAAGAGACTTAAGAACACCCTGAGGTTCAGATGTTCTTGTGTTAAGATATTACTCATTCAATGCTATTTTATATAAGAGCAGTAGATCACTGTGCCTATTTAAATATACTTAAGTCAATCTGTTTTATTTTAGATACTCTAAGTAGCTCTATTATCAGTATCAAAGGAGTTCTCTGTCTTCACTATCAGCTATCTTTATGTTCAAACTGTACCTCAGTATAAGGAACTAAAATACATGAGCTAACCTCTACTAAGCCAAATATACCTTATTTTTTTTATTTGTTTATTTGTTTCAATCCAGCTTTTAAAATTAGAAGCTAAAAGTCAAGATGGTAAAAATATCTTTCCCATGAATTGCTCTGCTTTTAAAATGCTTTTATGCGTAGACACTTTTTGCAGCTTGCCTTTCTTTATACATTATTATATTAAGCATAAATCCAAAGGAAAGTGGAAATATGACGTGCTACAATAATTCACAGCAGAAAACACATTAGATGTGATACAAAAGGAATATCTCTAGATAGAAAGCTTCTGAAATCTTTTTGTAATTTTTACTATAAATTATGTGTCTCTTCAGGGCATAGAGAGACACATAATAGTGTGTAACATCACATCATTTTTCTATAGGATAGTAAATACAATCATCCACACAGAAGGCATTCAGGAAAAAACTCATATTATGATGCTCTCAGTTATCATCTGAGCTGAATGTCTAAAAAGTTAACCTTGAAACTTTGAAAATGCTATTTTCTCAGAGTAATACAGTTTTTCAGATTGAATATTAAAGATTTGATAAATGATAACAAACCTTGAACTGATTAATAAATCAATTTCTCTTACTCACTGTTATTTGCTTTAAAAGAAAATTACATAAAACTGATAGACAGAAATATTCTCATTCAACAGGAGACAGAAATAACTTCTAAAGTTTTACCTTTGTCACTTCAAACTGAGAGAATAATAATTTAATAGCTTCTCTCTTTGAGTAAATTATTGTATCAATTTCTTCTTACTATGTGCTATACTATAAGTAAGCATTGTATAGATGCTTACCACTAGTACTCAAACTAAGTAGTGTAACTTTCAAATAAAACTATTCAGTGGTTTATCGTTACCCTCTGAAAAGGAAAGCATGATACATGCCCAACAGTTTGATAGTTTTTGATAACTGAAAAGACAGTCCTATTAGGGAGTTAAGGAAGAGGATCCCTACCTCATACCAGAAATCCTGCTTTTATCATCTTTTCAGAAAGGTTTTCAGAGAGCAAGCTGCATGGATTAGTCCAATAAGGTGCACCATGACAGCTGCGGTGCTACATACCAGTATCAGATCAATGGGATATTATTCAAACATTATATGAAGCTATTGGCAGAGATGGTAAAAACTACATGGCCCAATTTTCTAGAAGGTCTCAAAACCCAAGAACCTCTCTCTACAGCTTCATTTTCCACTATTCTCAAATTCAAGATCAACACATAGAACAGTGAATCTAGCCATCATTATTTGGCAGAATATGGATTGTAATACTCCACCACCTACTATATGCATCAACCTCCAGACTGCCACTATCGTCTTCGAGGCTGAAATCCACCCTGCCTCAGATAAAAGGATTTCCTCCCCAGACAACTCGGTATCAAAGCACTGATTTTTCACTGCAACCAGTTTTTAAGTGCTTCTTCTCATTTGTCACCCATAAATCAGCTTACTGTGTCCAAATGTTCATAATTTCCAAGCTCAGACAGTGCTATCATTTGATCTTTTCATTAGGGAAAAAAAGAAAAAAAAGAAAAAAAAAGAAAAAAAAAGAAAAAAAAGAAAAAAAGACAATGTTGCGCTTCCTAGGAAATGCAGTTCATGCAAACTGATTCATATCAATTACTTCACAATGCAATCACAATGAATATGTCCCATTTTCCTACCTTTCTAATTCCCTATAGTGCAGCTTTTTGTATCAGTCGTTTATTCAATAGAGAAGCAGTGTTATCATCTCAGATATTCAGAATACCTATGGCTATCTGCTCGGGTGTCTAAACTACCTCTGAGTGGGGTTACAACCCATGGCAGACACGTGCAACAGAACCATATGCTCTGTATCAACAAGCTCATGTGACTGTGTACAGAAAACAGAATGAACACAGGGATGAACCTGCAAGGTTGCAATACAAATAATGCATTCATAATGTTTGACACCCACTCTCCATTGACAAATGCCATACAAATTTATAAAATATTAATAACATGGCATTTAGGTTAAAAACCATGGCTCAGTGTAAATACTAGCTGTAAGGCACATCAGAAGATGTTCTTGAAATTCATTAGCGACCTGTGACTTCATTAAGCTCAGAAGGCTCTCTTTAAATGCCTTAAAGGATGGGACTGACTTCATATTTCACTCCTGTCGAACTGAAATTCTTCCTATTGAATGAAAATGTATGCATTTCAGTCATCCGCTGTATTCCAGAACATTCTTTCCTTCTTCTACTGTGACGACTTATTTCTGTACGTTTTACACAATACTGATATTGATGAGATCATTTCATAAGAAATGATGCAACAACTGCTTTCTGCTCCTTCGAGTTGTTGAAGTACTTACTCCCAAACGGTACTGAGGACATTCAGTTTGAGCTTCTAGATGTTTGTGCATACAGAGATTACACTTTGCACAATGCTGCTGGCAGCGGGGACTTTGCTGTTTATAGGCATTAGCTTACGCATTGTCAAACACATTACTTTTTTGAATATAACTGAAAATAGTACACATTCCATTCAAATAGTTTGTCATCCCACGTGAACTGCAACTGAGTGCAACCTCAATAGAGCACAATATTTTGATTAGTTTTACCACTACTAACAGATAAATCACTTAAATATGCACAGACATATTTCTCAAAAATAGAAGTGTTTTTCAGTGCTGTCATTTGCATTACAGTATATATATTTTGAAAACAATCTGTAATGTTTTCTACAAGAAAATATCCTTTATATGTAATATACATACTCCTTTGATTGTATAATACAAAATGGACCTTATCAAAAAGAAAATGAACAGATACATTCCAATTTTAGGTTTGTTTTGTTTGTTTTTCTCCCCAAATAATCACTTTCAAGGTTTGCACCCTTACAGTGGAGCAGATGAAAAAATGATTGTTTTTTTGACTTGTCCTCTGCTGCACAGTAGGCACATTAAAAAGACATAGTTGTCTATCTCAATGTACATGTGCCATAGTAAAATGTGTGTTATTTACTGATAAAAACCACATGACAGCAATTTAAAAACAGGATTTATTCTGTCAGTGAAATTAGAGAGGCAGAATATCCTCTATGCCAAGCGATTACTGTCTGGTCTACGTGTGGCAAACTGCCAGATCAATTATAATGGTACAGAAGAGGAAATATGAAGACAGATTGGCTCAATTCTAAACAGAAGCATCAGTAAAATAGAGACCCAGGGACAATTTAATGCAACATCCAATTACTTAAAAGCGTATCTTTGGCCTAAAGTGCAGTTTTCATTTATACAGTTTCTTCCTACATCAAGTATAAAAAAGGAAAGCAACATGCATTTGTACAAATCAGGTGCAAATTAAAAACACAGCACTTCCACTGATACAACATGTACGTTGATGCCTCTTTGATGTGCATTTCTGAATTTCAAGTTTTACAGCAAATGCCCAGTAATAACAGAGGAGAATATACCAAGAAGACACATGATAAAATTTTGGATAATATCACAACAATATACAGCCACTTTTCTTATTTGACCTGCAGTTGATTAGAGAGGAAAAAAAAAGGGCTAGCTTGCCCTTCATAGCCATGCTTCCTTCCTAGTGTTCATTATTTTATGGACAATCTACCTTTCCAAGTCCTGAAGTGAAATGGATAGCAGTGGAGTTGGTAGCTTAAAGCCATGTAAAACTGGTCTACAGTCTTAAGTCTTATAATATAACAAGAAATGAAAGGAGAAAGAAAGCAAAACACCACACATATGAAAAAACATAAATGTGTTCTCTAAGTGTATTCTTACTAATATGTTTGTTAGTAATGGGAATTCACACTTTAAATCACAAGTCTCTATTACAGGCAGCTAGAACCACTGTTGAGATACATGTTTCAGTGAAGGAGACTGGAAGCTTATTACCCTGGAGGATATACTCGTTAGCATTGTATGCTGTGATCTGATCAGTGACCAGAAAGCAGATTCTGCTAGAAGTGGTTAAGGTTAATACTGCAGACATGATGAAAAAATACTGTTTAATCATTATTTCAAAAAGCAAAATGGCATTGTTTGGAATGGGACAGATACCTAGGACTCCACAGACCTCACCATCACATATAGTATCTGCCATATCAAAACTGAGTATTTAGAAACTGACACAATTCAGTCATATTAAACACAGAAAAAACTTTCAGGTTCTCAACCTGGAATAATTGCACATTATTGGTTATGCCACTAAACTTTTTCAAATTTATATTTTACAAAACTTCGCAATTAACTAAAATCCAGAGAGGTACAGCAATGGGAAATGACATAATACAAGAAATTAGCACGGGAGCAAAAGTAAAATCACATCCAGTATTTTGCAGCCTGCTACATCATGACTCTTAGGAGGATGCCCAATATATCTGCTCTTAAAGATATTCTTTGATAGACTTTGAAGATGGTTCATTAAAAAAAAAAAAAAAAAAGGAACAAAGCAAGTTTTCTATCGAGATTCAGAAATGGCAGAAAGGAAAAAAAAATAGTATGAAAGCTTTAACATTTTTGATTCATTACGATGAATGGTTCATCTTAAATAGAAGTGAGATTTAAAATGAATATATATTGCTATAAAAATCTGAAAATAAGCATGGGATATTCTAATGCTAAGCACTGGCAGTCGGTACTCAATATTCCATTTTTTAACACCTCATTATGAAAATACATTTATCCTACATAAATCTATCTTAACAATACAAAGTATTCAAAAGAAAATTATGATTTTATGCAATATATATAAAACCAGTTAACAGATAACTGAGAATCAGGAATCAGCATACCCTGGCCATTTAATATTACATAACAAACTGGAGGCAAAATGGCATGCAGCTCAGAGTAATCGTTCAGTTTCAAGCAGGCTTGTCAATGTCAATGTGTGGAATTAATATTTCTATCTTGAACATATATGCAAGACCCACCTGGACGCCTACCTGTGTAACCTGGGCTAGGGAGCTGCTTTGGCAGGGGGTTGGACTCGATGATCTCTAGAGGTCCCTTCCAACTCCTAAAATTCTGTGATTCTTTTTTCAAGAAAAAAAATTAAGAACTATATTTTTTGTAGTATGCAACTTATGGTGATCCATTAAGACAAGTCACCAGTGCAATCTACAAAACCCCTTATGCTTAAAAAAAGACTTGTTTAATAAACCAGCAGTAGAACATATGCGTGCATACACCGAGGACTGCCACTTGCTTTCTACAGAATGAACGTGCATCTGAAGCACATAAGAAGGCCCACAGCTCTCACCTGTGTTGGTCAGAAGCACTCTTGCAAAGATAGTTTTATTGTCAGCATAGGGGGGATTTAGCTGGCTGTGAACACAGTCACAAATTCTGGCTGCTCTCGCTTCATGGACTAAAAAATCTGTAGGGTGAAGTTATTTCTTTGTTGTTTTTTGTTTGTTTGGGTTTTTGTTTGTTTGTTTTCAAACAAAACAAAAGGAGAAGGAGATTTCTAAGCAAAATTAAGGGAGCTGCCTGTAAGGCCACTTACAAGTTTCCAGCTGTATGAGGTTAGATAAGCTCTTCAATATCTTCACTTCCTATCAAAATATAGTTTGTGTCTCAGTTGAATAACTCATGATGACTCTAATGTTCCATCCCTAAGATCCTGAAATTTAATCTATGTGCAAGTAAATTTTCATTAAATTTTATGAGATCTTTCACACACTGTGGTGAACAGTTCCACCTTCCAAACAGTTCAATGAGACCAAACACATAAATATAAATTCTTAGAGAAACAGTGTGGTTTTTAATGCAAGAACTAGATTTGTATTTAATCTGGCAATTCAAATACCTAGACACCTACTAAAATGCTACTTTAGATTTTTTTTTTTTTTTCAGTGTAATCTGTAAGCATTAAGATGCTTACTGACTCACTTCAGTCAGTCCCTTAGCCTTTAACTGTTGTAATGTGACACCATATCATTATCTGAAAAAAATATTGCTGTGAACAGCAGCAAGATTTCTGTCTAACTGAAACAGAATTAATGTAATTGCCAAGTACAAACGACTACTACAGAAGTGATTTGGTAGGATCTTTTTCTTTCCTTCCTGGAAACTGCATTTTTACCCATTACTTTTGTATAATGCAGACAGGTTCTATTTCTCAGAGTTGTTGCTTGCTAGAATTAAGAAGCATTTTTCAATAGTCAGAAAAAGTAATTCAAAAAAAAAAAGAAGGAAAATAGTGTATAAAAATCAATCAAATCCTTTCTTAGAGACAAAAATGCATATTCTGCAAATGTCTTTTCAGAGCTGCTTTATACTGAAATGGAGAGTCACCATCCCTGGCAGTGTTCAAGAGGCATCCGGATGAGAAGCTACGAGGTACAGTTTATTAGCTTGCGGTAGCAATGGTAAAGGGTAGGCAGTGGGACTAGATGATCTTGTAGGTCCTTTCCAGCCTTATGATTATATGTTTCTATGATTCTAAGGGACAAAGTGGCATATTCTCACCTCTATGCATGTTTGTTTGTTTTTTCCATGTATAGTTTCCACCATATATGTAATAATATAAATTATAAATTATAAATATAAATATAAATATAAATGCCTTCCTTGATAAGTATCACCTTCCCTACTGCTATATAAAAATCTTAGTTCAAAAGACCACAGGTTCTAGCTACAACACTCAATGGGTTTGGGGGAAGTCAGCTGCTCCTCAAAGAAGCTTCCTCTGAATGGCAAATACAGAAAAGTTAATTGGTTTAGTTTCATAATGAGGTCCCATGAATTATACAAACTTGTACTCATCTGTATCGAACTGTTCAGTCTTCAGGAGGTTATAGGGATATTTTTCTCCCACAAACTAAGGTTAGCAGAATCTATCATGAACAGATTTCCTGTTCAGTAATATTATTCCACTTGTCCACCAACAACCTGCCCAAGAACAGGAATCCAATACTCCCAGCCCTGTCTACTCAGTCTTCCTGTTGCTCGCATTTGCCTTCCAATCAGTTACATGAAGGAAACTTGTTCTCTTCCAACTACTTAGAGAATCACTGACACACTGAATAATTTAATTTGGGAGTGAGCTCTGGAGGTTGTATGGCTAACCCCCCACCTCAAAGCACACTGTTTCAAAGTCAGAGCAGGTTGCTCAGGGCTATCTCCACTTAACTTCTAGAAATCTCTTAGGGGGGAAGATTGTACAGCCTCTCTGAGAAACCTCTTCAAGTTCCCTACAAATTACACTGCTTTTTTTTTTTTTTCCTCTATCAGTAACATAACTGGTTTCTGTGCTGTCATGTAGTATAGTGTGACTCAGAAAAAGGAGATTATTCCTTTTTCTGAATGTACTGAAGAAATACTTTTTCCCTGTATATCCCAGGAGTTCCGGGGTTACACCTGTTAGAAGGGATGTCCCAGCTGCTCTCTCCAATCTCCCAGCCAACTGCTGAGTACTTCATTACTCTTTTCAGTCAAAAACAAAGTTTGAGAAGTTTCATAGGTTACACACTGCTTGGTCATGCAGACACTCCTTTCAGATTAATGTCCCAAGAAAGTGTACTTCTTTAGAAATATAAATTTTCACTAGTACTCTGAATGCTTAACCACATCACCTGAAAGATCTACAGGAAAACATCACCAGGCTCGTTCCCTAGCCAAGGAATGAATAAACTGGAAATCTTTGTAATTGCATTCCTTCACTTTGAGTTAAGACTTATTCCAGATCAAGGAACAGCTGTTATTCCTTGCGTGTTAGGTTGTATTCTGTATGTTTAAATTCTAATGATTCTTTTTGAGGCAAAAATGTACCTTTATTTTGCCAGCTGTTTTCCAAAATGGTAGGCCAGTTCTCAAGCTGTGCAGAGATCCCCAAAGGATTTCACTGTAGGCCCAGTTCTTATAAGAGGAATATGAATTTACTATTACTGAAAAATGAATGCTTATACAAATAGTGGCATTTGAATGAAGCCTGGTCAAGGTGTCCTCAATACATGTTTCTATTATACAAACCAACATGTATCTACACATGCATACACAGACATGCCAGTCATAGTGCAAAGCAAGATATCTGGGGGACTGCCAGCAGACCTTAAGGACACACACTCACCGTAGGAGGCATGCTCTTCCAAAGATTACTTAATAAGACCCAAAATAACTCATTTTTTAAAAAATGTGTGAGTGGTTGCCGGGTAATAGAAGTTAAATGCATTAAAGTTTCTCTGAAGTAATATTCTTATACCAACAAGCCCTCAGGGAGACACTGGAAAAACTTATTGCAGGTATAATGAGTGCACACTATGTGCACAATTCCAGCTCATGATATCTACTTCAGTTAAATTAGTGCCAAAATTGGTCTCCTTCCTATCACTCAGAATACAAAATAATACCTTCTTTGAAAAGAATAATGATTTCCAGGAAAAGAAAATAAAAAAGTTTATCTAACAGACAACTGAAAAGTTAACTATGAATAGTATTGCGAACTGTCTTCTGTCATGTCCATAAAGCTGTTTGGGGACCATAATATATAGAAACATTATGCTCAGTTCAAATAATCCAAAATATTAAACACAGCAAGTAGAATCAATGGATTTGTATCACTTTGATACCAAATTATCTCCAAATAACACTAACAGGAATCCTTTTTTTTTTTTTTTTCTTTAAGTATCCCTTCAAAATATAAAAAAAACCAAACCTGTAGACATTCTGTAAGCTAAATAATTCCATACATTTGATTTCACACACTCGTGATTGATAGTTAGAAAAGACAGTTACACCAATGGAATTTTAAAATGGGAAAAAATAAGATCTAAATTAAGCATTTAAGTTCAGGCTTATGACAACCTGAGCACTATTTGTCTGTCTCTCTATTTTCCATCTGAATTACAGAAGATTAAAAAAATAAAATCATAATCACCCAGCATTTATATTATTTACCCATAGTAGAAAGATACACTTATGTGCCCTGAAACAGTGTACATTACATATGACTACTGATTTAATCTAGCATCAGAAGAGGACTGCACTAAGCATTGGATCACATCCAGGATCAGCACTATCTGTCACTTGCTGTTTTTTCCTAGCTTGTTATTAAATATCTACATTTATACAGTAGAGCTATTCCTCTCAGTAGACTATTATACTGCTCAGATATTAAGTCCCTACTCTTAATAACTTACCTAAACTATCATTTCTTAGCTTCAGGCTACTGCTTGACTTTAGAAAATGAATAATTATCTTTTTAGATCTTTATATGCTCTATTCTCTGCTAGAGTCTTTTAATTTATCTTTTTTTGGTCCCACATGAATCTTCTTTCAAATAGCTTATATAAATTTTGTTTCCTTGGTGCCTTCTTCAGTTTTCTTTTCTTCTTTCTAAGCTGCAGATACCACAGAATCAATATAATGAAATTAATACGTGATTTGTTTCATATCTCCTTCTGACTTTCTAGGTTCCTTTTTGTCTTTTATCCTCTATTTTGAAATGATGATTTTTTTTCTGAGGTGAAAGAATTATACCATGTTAATCACAATGTGAACCACTCTATTTTTCATTCTGAAATGAACCAATTTTCTCTTTAACAAAAATAAGTCAGCATTTAAATAGCAAGAAGGAACATCACCACATAACATTTCAGGTCAAATAGATATTTTTCTAGCCAATTTCCAGAAAGTCTGCTTAAATTAATTTGCACTGCAGAAGTGCATACAGTAAAGTCAATATATTTTGATTGAGATGTCTGTCATTATTATGTACAGTATCACTTTTTAGGCAAGCCTACTGATACCCAACATCCAAAAGAATGTTAAATGGACATACAACCAAAATACTACAAACAGCAGCAAGCCCTATTTCCTTTTAAAAAGGTACTAAGACATATCTGAATATCAAAAATGAGAAAGAATATGGCCTTTTCTATCAGACATTAATTTTCTTCAACAGGAATTTCAAGCCTTCTACACTGCAATCATTACCAGAAAGAAAATGTTTTTTTTTTTTTTAATATTAGTGTCATCTCATCCAAAACATACTTTTTTTATTTGTCCCCTTCAAATACAGATTATTTTTTAATGAAATCTCCTTAACTCAAGACTTAGGTCAGCATGTTATAAGGACGAAGTAAAAATTAAGTAAAATTGTTAGTTTAAATTTGTTATCAATTTTATTATCTGTATGCCCACCATTTTCTTTAATGGGAAAATACAAATGGAAAATAGAAAACTGGTGGCTAGCAAAAACAATTTTCAAAGCATTTGCTGATCTTATTGATAGTCCTTAATTTCTAACTACACTTGGTCCAAATCAAGATAAAACAAAACAAAACAAACAAAGAAAAAAAAAAACAATTTTCTTTGCTTCAGGCACTTTAAAACAAAATATTGTGAAAAAAAGCCAGCAGGTCTGATTCTGCAATTGCTTGACTAGATCAAATGGGGACTACATAAAAAACTGTAGGATTATTCAGATTGAAATGGAAATGAAAGGCAATGGAAACTTAAGATTTCAGAACACTGAATGTTCTTTGCAATGACATCTCAAAGCTCAATGAAACATGTATCAAGGTAAATATAATATTTTTTAATGTAGCAATCAAACAGTGTTAATGAAGTAAATTAAATTCCCTCAAATTCAAGAAAAAAAAACAAAACAAAATCAAAGCAAGTCATTAGATACAGTAAAATGACAGCATCCTCAGCAAGAGAAGGTCACAAACACATAAAGCTTAAGTACTACTTACTACTGCTTCAAACATAAACATTTAAAAATGATTTTTTCTGCTTCACTCCTGTATTTCCTAACTTACATATTTTATGTGACATAATTGGTATTTTATTTAATAAGAAAATGAAACACTTCTACTTTTGAATTATTTTAAATATAAACTGTGCTTTTAGCTTTCAGGCTCTAGAAACCATTGCAAGTATAAATTGAACTTAAATTAAATTAAATTAATAGGAATTTCAAGTGTTCTGCATGCACGCACGGTTTAGAATTGTAACACTTTTATAACAAGAGCAAAGTGATCAAACAGCTTGACTTAAACAGTTACTATTACATTAAATAGATTTCTAATTACACTACGGGTTCCAGAGAGAAAACCACAATTAATGAACCTATGACCCATAATCTTTCAGATTTACTGAACTGTAGGAAGTTTGACATAACATGGCAAATGCTGGTGTGACAGTGAATAAGAAGTGTGCAGTGGGGAACCTTGTGAATTCCAACTGAATTTTACGTAAGCTGTTAAACCAGCCTTAGAATGCATTACCTAGGGGGTGCTCAATACTTTCCTTTGTACTGTCCTGTTTCAGTTCTGAAGGCTTGCTAAACTTTTAAATATGTAGGCTTACATATTAAATCACTTGTACGTGCTTTAAAGTGACCTGTTCTGGAGTTCTGGAAATCCCAACAAACCATTTCAACAACACTATATGAACTAACTTCCATTACCATTTTCTTTATTCTTTACTGCTTGAATTAAATAGTGGAATCTGATTTAAGGAGGGAAAAAGATGTAGAAATGTGCGTAATTGCAACTGAATGATGTTAACTGAATGAAGATTAAGTTCACAGATGAACTTAATAGAAGCTGTACTTTGAATGCATTTGCAATGATACGTAACCTGAAGTATTCTTAAAAAAATCTTCTCAGATTTGGCTTAAGCAAATGAAGCCAGGCTAGTTAAATGAGGGCCTATTTTCTATTGACTTAAATGTATCACCCAATTATCTATATTCAAAGAATGCTGAAGTACATAAAATAAAATCTGAACAAAATTACTCAGCCAAAGGACAGTGAAATGAAATATAGCAGGAGATATTCTCTGATTGTTTTCTGAAATTATTAGTTGTGGAGAAGAGTCCAGATCCATGAAAAGATGACTCAATGCCCTCAAAACTCAGAAGTATTCCCATAAGAAGTTATGACAGAGTTCTTAATGACTTATTACAGAATTCCATCATTTAACAGTTTCATATTTCAAACTACCTGTTTCTAAACACTTCAAATAATAAAAAAATAGAAGTGATGCAATTGCCTCATTCTCTGTAACATTATCTCAAATACTGGAGAAAGAAGATGGGTCTCCAAAATTTTCCTCAACTTATGACTAACTTCTGTCTAGACTGATACTTTACCTTCTCGAAAAATTTCAGCTCAGTGCATGTTCAAAGAAAAATACTCCTCATTTCTTACAGTAATAATATTGTCTTCTCTTGAGCGAGTTTGTTTGTTTTCTTTGTGTGTGTGTGGTTTCGGTTGTTGCTTCTTTTAATCTTGACCATTTCAGTTTTCAAACATCCTTTTGCTAGCTTTCTTAGGTTATCATTACAAACACCTGATCACTGGCATGTACAGGAGAGCACAACACCCCAGAAAAAAATATACATATATATATATTGCAGATCAAATATTTTTTTAAAACCTCTGTTCTCATAAAATAATAATAATAATAATAATTAATTGAAAAAAAAGAAACAACAACAAAATCACCTAGGTAGTCTAACTCACAGACAACCAGAAACTGAATGTAAAAATGAATGAATGAATGAATGAATGAATGAATGAATGAATGAATGAATGAATGAATGATTGATTGATTTTAGGAAAGACAAAAAGTAGTAGAAAAAAGTGACTGATGTATATATCACTAGACCTTTCCGATTTCAAAACTCGAAATACTAGACTTTGAAAATGTAAAACTGACACCATTTTTCCTTTCCTAATCTATGGTTATTTTCCCTCAAGTTAGGGTTTTTCACTTGAGAAGATCCTGGGGCATGATTTCTTTTTTCTTGGGGAGAATAGAACTTTTTTTTATCTTCCCTGTCATGATATTACAAAACACATACAATGTCAAAAGAAAAACTTTGTGCCTCTGATCAGAGAATCAGAGTAGATATACTGACTATAATACTAATACATGCTGCTTTTTCATTTTCTTTTATGTTCAGAGTAGACTTGCCTGGATAGTGAAAGGCAGTTATAGTCTCATGAGCTCCCTGTTTTGACCAGAAGATCCAATGAAGATAAACAGCTTTAAAGGACAGAGCCTTGAGTATAAGAAACTGGCATGCTACAGAGATTTCTCTAGGTGTACAGTCTATTTGGAGAAAGGAAGGAATAGATAAGAATTGAATGAAAGGAGAAAGCTCACAAAACTGCTATGTGATTGGTTAGTAAGATCCCCTATGTAGGAAAAGATGGGTTTCTGACATCTTTTGCAAATAAGCATGGAGTTGAACTTACTGGGATAAAGCAAAGATGCTACGCTTCTGAAAACAGATTAAAATTACAGCTTTGCAATAACATGATTTAATATTTTGAAAATCACAAAAAAAAAAAAAAAAAAATAAAACATGAAATCTCAAGAGAATATAAATACGTCAGCAAAGCCTTGAAAGCCAGACTTTCTATGACAATTACTGATGCTGTATCACAGCTGTGCCATGAAATCAGTTGTTGGTTACTATGGATAAATTAGAAAATAGTCATAAACCCACCAGCATTTTAAGCAGTAAGGCAAATGCTTAAGTGAGTCAAAAAAATAACGCTATTTTTGCTTACAAGTCAGAATTTTCTGTCAGTGAGAAATGCTTTCCAAGATCTAGTCACCCAATGTTCTCTGTTCTGCTGCACCTCTATCCTTTCAAAGCCTGATAGGTAGGAAAATACATCTGAATCAAAATTTACACTCTATGAATTATTTTTAAAGAAGCCACCCCGTATGGCATAAATGCTGAAAACATAAAGTTTCTATGATGAGATCAAATTACTTAAAAAAAACAAACATTACATTCTTTGGTACTATATATAGTCACTAAAATTAAAGGTGTCAGGTCGAGTTAACAAGCTATCTTCCTCTTTTGCATTTAATGCAATTGCAGAAATGAAGTAGCTCAGGTTCATTCATCAGGACTGACAAAAGGGGACAATTGCCTTACTGAAAATATCCAGTTGGTGTTTCAGACTACATTTCTGACAAATGTCTTTCTAAATGAAAAAAGGCTTTGACATTCAGACCATAACAAAAACTGAGCTGGTAAAGGGATATAAACTTGGCAATTCTGCTAATTGTTTCTTACATTCAGTTCTAGCTTTTTGTGTCCAATTCTTGAAAATGCTAATTGGAAGAAGTACTTAGAGTGGGTAAATAGTAATTGGATTCTACAATTACAGCGGTCAAACCCTATGAACCCCTGAGTTTGAATAAAGAAAGAATTTTCACTGTCAGATCACTTTCATAAGACTTCAGACCTCTAAGGTCAGATGTAAGCCTGACCTGTAGCATCAGAGCAGGAGATGGATATGACCTCATTATAGGTGCAGCCATGGAAACAAGGAAAACCTATTTTGGATGAGAGAGAAAAGAAGATGATAAAAGTATTTACTTCATAGGGTGCCTTGGATACTCTGGGCCTCATTCCATTTTGTCCTTCAATTATGCATTTCTGCTGTCAGTGACCACTTTTACTTCTCGCAGCAAGAAAAACATGACCATCTTTCTGGTTTCAGCTAAGAAATGAACCATCTAAACGCAGACAAAGAACAATCAGCTTTTCACAAGCGCTGCTCAGTGACTTCGGTGTAAATAATACTTACTGTTATTGTTAAAAGAACAATTGCAATTAATACAACAATGGTGCCTTATGCTTACTTAGTGGTCCCAGCTCTGTTCTGTTAGGTGCTGCACAAGTGAATAACCAAGGTATATAACTCTTGCCCCAGATGGAAAATAAATGGTGTAGATAAAAGAATAAAATAGAGTCACTCAAGAAAACCTGAAAGGCAGACAAACGCACAAATACAATAGCAAGGCAATTATTTCACGCTGTTAAATTACTAAGAGTGCAAATTTGTTGAAACAAAAAGCAGAGAAACTGAAATAAGGACTTACAAGCCACCCAGACACAAAGATGTCTCCAGACTAGCTTGAAGCACATGTTTGGAGTCAATTCTATGACCAACAATAAAATTCTTTATTTATTGAATATTTCATGGTAGTTACTCAGAAGGAACAGATTGTAGAACACTGATACGATCACTGTTAAAGATGCATTAAACTCCACTAAAACTTCTCATACATATCAGATGAAAATTATTGTTTTCACTTACTGTCTCCTAGCATAAACTTCTACTATAAAAAACTCTTCTATGTAACAGCAAGAATAAGAGCAACGTCAAGGGCATTTTTTTAATTTTTTTTTTTTTTTACAATAGATTTGATATTCTGGAACAGGAGGAGGCAAAACTGTAAGTTGTACAATATGTTGCTAGATCTTGCAAAAATGTGTTCAAGTATATTAGGTCTAAATGAAAACCCATTCCCACCTGTTGATAGCTGAACAGTTTTAGCAGTTATATGGAACATTTCATTTTTGTACGGAAATATCTATGGTTATTTGCTCTGCTGTAACAAAATAGTAAGCCATATGAAGTGTGAAATCATTCTTGGCATATTCATAAGCTGTGAATCCTGTCCAGGAGGCCAGCTGCCAATGTGGGAAATATCAGTGATATTTCCAAGTAGCATCAAGTGCACGTTGCTTTTTTGCTTCTCTTTCACTGAACGTATTGCTATAATAACAAGACCAAGGACAGCTGGGAAGCTGACAGTAATTATAAACTGTGAAGCCAGAGTTTTCATGTGTAAATCCAAAGCAGTCTTGAATCCTGTAATTATCTACTCAGAAAGTGTGTTAAAAATCTTCCGTGCTAACTATATGCATTTTTTTCCAATATAACCAAAAGTTATGATACAGTCATGGGAACCTGCAAGTCATGTTACCTCACAGCTACGTGGACTGTGTCTAAATGTGCAAAGTCCCCATGGGCAACAGCAGTACTCGTGTGTTATGGCAGCAGCTACAACTCTCATTCAACAATGTACAGAATGAGCCTGTCAGCTATTTCAGAACTTTCAACCTATTATTTTGCATCTCCTCTGGACCAAAGCCATATTGATAGGTAAGCATTCTGTGAGTTGATTTCAACAAGCTCTCATTTGGACTCTGCTGACATAAGAAACTGAAGAAGAATAGCCAATAAAATAGTTTCTTGGGATTTGTTTGTTTGCTTGGGTTTTGCTTCTTTTCTTTTGTTTTTATTTTATGAGTTATGCCACTTCTTTCCTCTTCCCTGTCAGAATTTTATAATTGAGAAACTGTCTTTTTAACCAAGATGAGTTATCACTTTGAGACAAAACTGTGATAACGATAGTTATTACCATGCTCGCAACATTATATACATCTGCTAAAATTACCATAATGACTTGCCATGACAGCTCAATTAATTTAACCATAAAATAAACAAGATTGGAAGAGGCTCTTGGAAGTCATCCAGTCTGACCTCATGTAAAGTTTTCTCTGGATATATCATAGCCTTCCTCTGCTACTTAGGTGTTATTAGGATGTGTTAGAGGAAATGCAGCTACTTCCTCCTACAAAAGCTACAAATATCCCTGGACTTAAAGCCACTCTTCAGAGAAAAACTCATATTACAAGGTTACACAACAGAAAAAAGGTCATACAGGCTTTACTGTCCTTTGTAAACAGTCACAATTTATCCTTGAAGAGAAAAGTTCACTAATATATATACAGTTTGAATTTCACATCTCAGAGTTAAAAGCTCTCCCTTAAAAAAAACAACAGTTCTTTCACGGCTAACACTGGTTGGTGTTTTGGAGTTTGCTTCTCTCCTTTGAAACATTTCTACTAAACATTACATTTTCTACAAGCAAAACTACCAAAGGAATGATTTCACAGTTGACTCAGAAGAAATAATTTTATCAGCTGGTTGTTTCATAGGCATTGAGTACTGCAGCAAAAGGAACTCTCTGAGAAATATTCAGCTCAAGGACCAAAGAGGAAGAACCTTTATCATTTTAATTAACTCTAAGAAATTTACTATTTAAAATTGCCTTTATAATAGGATACCTGTGCAGTAGAGAATACACAGTCCCATTTTGCTTGCATTACTATTGTAACTATTACAGATACAATGAATAAGTGCAAAAGTACTATATAAAACATGTGAACTCTGTTTAGCAGTTCTGCCTCCAATATGTTTTATTAAAGCCTCGTGGCAAGGAGGAGGAAGTACTGGAGAGCATGCTTATAATCCTCTTGCAAACTGACTGAGCACGATGAAAAAACTTGTGAATCGGGCAAAAAGGCATTTGGGAACTTTTATTTAGGTGAGCAACTTTTCTAAGCTCATTCTTCCAAACACTTCTAGTCTTATACTATTCTGTCTTTATAAAATATGTATGTCTAGATTTGCTTTTAATTGTACCTCCATAGTTCAGAGTCATTCACTGATATCTTTATCATGCAACCATCAAAGATCCAAATGGATCAAAAATGCAACATAACTGTCCAAGAAAATACATTAATTAACATGCATTTTTCATACTACAAAACTTGCAAGGAATGCTTTTTTTTCTCTCACTTCCAATTGGTCCTATTGTTCTTACTTACTCACTTATGTTTTCATTCCACCATCTCACTCACTTTTTTTTTTTCACACTTTAAACATTATTAAAATGCAAATGACAATTTCAAACTTAATTAGATGAATTCCCATTCCTCTTCCCCAAAAAATTAGATTTTTTAAGATTTGAAATATTAGTCTGAGACTATTTCACTCAGAAATTATTCCCTTCATAGAAAGGAACTGCTGCATAATGAAATAGTTTTCTTCATAGAAGCAAAGCGAAGTTTCTAAAAATGTGAAGTACAAATAATTTCCTCTAAATAAACCCTAAAATTCAATTGCTAGCATAAGCTTTACAAGAAATAGTATTCATTTTTTGAAGCACAAATATAGTCCGTATTGATTGAGCCAATAAAATACGTTAATGGAATCAAAGCTTCACGTGACTAATTAAATCAATGAAAACAGCAATATTAATTCAGACTTGCAACAGTACCTAAAAGCCAAAGTCATCATCAAAACCCAGACTGAAGTTAAGAAGTTAATGAAATGATTTTGCCAGCACTACTATGGTCTATTTGAACTACAATTCCACGCACTTTCCTTCTGTGTGCTTTTTCATTTTTATAGTCAAGTGAACTGAAAATCAAATGGACAATAGCTTCCCAGCAATTAATTTTTGTAACAATAAAATAATTTGCAATATAATTCACCTTGAAAGTGAGGTTATTTTATTTAAGCCAATGTACACCTTGTTTTAGTGACATCTGCAGAGAGGCATATGAGGGTTTAGTAAAATTTAACACTTATGAACTGCACCATTCATCAGTGTATTTACCTGGATTTGTGTCCAGTTCTGGGCTCCCCAGTACAAAAAAGACAGGGACCTCTTCAAAAGAGTGGAGGGCTACAAAGATGCTAAAGGATGTGGAACACCTCCCTTATGAGGAGTGGCTGAGAGAGCTGGGTCTGTTCAGCCTTGAGAAGACACAGAGGGGATCTGATTTCGGTCTATAAACATTTAAGGAGTGGGAGGCAAAGGGATGAGGCTGAACTATTCTCTGTAGTGTGTGGTGATAGGATGAGCGGAAATGGCCACAAACTGAAGCACTGGAAGTTCTGCACAAATGTGCATGGGAACTTCTTCACAGTGCAGTGACGGAGCACTGGCACAGGCTGCACAGAGAGGTGGTGGAGTCTCCTTATCTGGAGATATTCAAGACCCACCTGGACGCCTACCTGTGCAACCTGGGCTAGGGAGCTGCTTTGGCAGGGGGTTGGACTCCATGATCTTTGGAGGTCCCTTCCAACCCCTATAGTTCTGTGATTGTGTGAAAGTCAGCACTTTCCAACAAAGATGAAAAGAAAGAATTAATAAACAGTAAATTTACTTGTATGCTCACAAAATACAACTGCTTGCTTCAGGTACCACTATTAAGTCATTTTTAATTGTTTATTTATTTATTTGTTTGTTTATTCATTTATTGTTTATGGACAGATGCAAAAATTGCACAACAGCAGATTCATCTTCGGTATCAAATAGATCTCACTTAAGCTCCAAGATTAAGTAATAGTAAAATTATTTGGATATTTCCTAAAGCTAATATTCCTAAAGTAAACACGCTGTCGCTGGAGATTGTGAAAATTAGGTCCTGATGATTCCAGAACACAGAAGAATTCCTAAGGGCTTGTAAGAACACTGTCCTCAGGAATACTGCCCAAGTCAAATTCCAAAAATGTAATTGTTTTCTCATTACTTGTAGATTCCTCAGCAATTTTTGTTCCATTATTTATTTATCATATTCTGCAGTTTAAAATGTTACTATATTTGATTTCTACTTCCAAAAAGACCAAACTCATGGCTGGACTGTGTTTTTACAAACTAGACTCTTTAATTTCTAACTCACAATGTATGTTAAAATTCTTGCGAGACTGAGTAGAAATATTTTTTTCATGCTGAAAAACAGCATACCATTACCTAGCTTGCCTTTATAGACATGTATCTCAGGAATGACGGCAGTTTCAATTTCTTCAACTGTTGTGATCTTTGCTGTCTCTCCAAAACTGGAGATCAGTGAGATCAGACAGTCTTCTGTTCTTCTGTCCTATCTCTCTGCCATAATGAATTCTCACAAAATGTATGAAAGGTGAGGTAATCATGGCCTTTCCTTTGACTATAGCAAAATTCTCAGTCAGTTCACTGAAGCTGTGTTTCTGCCTACTGGGAAAGGTTCTGCTGGACCGGAGAACTGCAGGATCATGCTGAAATCATTGTTTCAGAAAATGGAATATGTGAAAGGAATATAAGAAAAGAATGCCTGAGAAGCTCCTGAAAACCTGAGATAAGAAAATAACATAACAAGCGCAGTCCACTCTGAAAACTGCAGGGAAACAGCAGGAAGGGTGAGCCACTATGATGCTGGCTACCTATTCTGGCAGAGTGCTCATGCAAAATCTCAGACATGAAACCACATTTTCATGATGGACAAACTCATATGCCTGTATGACATTATAAATCAGCACTGCTCACTTTTCATTGCTTTAAATGATGAAAGAAAAAGATGTCATCATATGCAACAATTAAATACATATTGCAGTGATCTACCTGTCTTGAGCAGTTTTAATGATATCTGCTGTGTTCAAAAGAAATCAAACCGTCTGCATGAAAAGAAACAATATTTCAGAAACGTCGTGAACTTTAGATAAAGGGAATGAAACTTCCTAATTTCTCACCTCAACTATATACGTTGATAATCAGACATTCAAGCAGATGAAGGCTGCTGTGTGGGTGCACACTGTACAACAAGACAAGACTTATTCATCTTGTTGGAAGTATAATTCACTTGGGTCTCACTCAGAAAAACCTCTTGTATTTCAATCAGGTATTCTGATGTGACCAATTAATGAGAATGGGGCCCTTAACAGAAGGAGTGCCTTAATTCCAGTTACCGACAGCCTATAGGAGGGGGTGTCTCATCTTTTGACAGGACAGTAATTTATTTTTCTTTCTTACCCCTAGCATATTTTAGTTGGAAAGCTAAACTTATTCTTTTTTTGATTCACATCAGTTCTTAAACACCACATTAAACACACTCCATCTCCAAATGCTAACATGTATTCTCTCAGGTATCTCTCGTAATTCTTATTTATTGCAGAGCACTTACAGAACAAAAGCTTTCCAAGTCAAACAGCTGAGTGTACATCCGTAGCTTTTTCTTCCCCTCCTGGTGCCCTACATGACCAAGCTAGCATGAAGTACAGAATATCGATTAGAAGTGTGCTATAGATTCCTTACACTGCAAGTTAAATTACTGTATACTGTATATTTTTAATTTCCCACATATAACAATAAACATGATTGATTCTTCAATTTCAGAGCATCGTTTTGGCAATTAAGAAAATAAATATCCTTTCTGTGTACAGCTTGCTTTTTTTCTAAGTAAATGTCTGCAGTGCATTAGCTCATGTGTGACAGACAAATAACTATCCTTCTCCCTGTAGGCCTTACTCTGTTTTGTGTTTCCTTCGTTTTTATTTATTTGGAACCTGCCATTCATTTTCACACCTGACAGTAAAAACCTCAGGACGTGGTTGTTGTGAAGAGGATTATCTTTCAGATCAATGCTGAAATTGATTCCAAACCACACTATTTATCAGCCTGCAGCTAAAGTACTGAGAGTCAGGAAATATTTACTCTCCTCCAAATCCATTCTTATTTTGCTGTTGGAAAATCACAATACTACAGCCTCCATTAATACACAGTTTTACTATTGCTCACATATCTGGAATATCAATATCAGAGATATGATGCAATTAGTCGCGTTATCAAATTCTCTTGAAAAACAACTAGAGTAAGAATCCAACAGCATAATTAATTTTCACACTACTGCTGAATAGTTGTTGGTACTGAGACTATAGCCTTACGGTGCCATTTGACATTTCTGAATTTCATCTATGTGGTACATCTACAGTGGTACATAAAACATCTATTAATTATCTCTTTTTGAAGCCATGCCTACAGGCATTTTTCACTGCAAGTAACTTAGACTGAAAGGACAAAAAAGAAGGAAAAAAAAACCAAAAAAACTAAGAAAGACCTCTTAAAAAACAGAACACTGAAAGAAATACACTAAACTACATAGGCAGAATACAGCCATCATTTAGGTATACAAGGTCAAATCAGTTAAACTCTGTCCTGCTTCCATGATTAACAAACTTCACAATGAATAATGAGGGACAATCTGACAAATGCTGAAAGTTAATGGGAGTCTTCATTTATTGCAGAAACTATATTAGGCCTTTATTTATTTGAGACTATAATAGCAGTGTTGACTAATTATGATATGACTTCACTTGTATTTTAATATAGACCTGAAAGTACAGGACAAAGCCTCTGGTAAACCCTGATCTAATTCAGTACACGAGTTCTAAATAAATAAAAGCTATAGTGTAGTTTACAATTAATTTACAATACACAAATGCATAAAAAGTACACTGTAGAGAAATTCAAAGTAATGGCAACAAAAATTAATATATGGTTAACACAGTGGTGATAATGAGCAGTTAAATTAGGCAACTGACTTTTTCCTCTCTTCTTTTATTGCAGGAAAACAGCTATTTATGACTAAGATTTTAAAATTTTATCAGCTCCGCAAAGCCCTCAAAGGTAGAATTTGAATGTTCTGAAGTTCACTAGAACTGCAAACTGAAAATTGTTACAGTAAGATTTAAGAAATGGAAACTTTAGATTAAGTAATTTGGACTATGTTAAAAATGGATACTGAATTCATATGTCTCAATTTCTGATGCCTAATTAAAAATCTATTGCAAAGCCCTAAGAGAGCTTTCTAGGAAGGTAGTATTTAATCTGTTCTGAGAACTATGACTTGTCTCGACAGTTTGTTGAAGTAATGAAAATAGACCAATATAAAATTATGATCATTCAAGATATAATATTTACAATTTTTATGAGAGATTAATCTTTAAACTTATTTTAATATAACACATAATTAATCTTCAAAATAATGAAGCAGTCAAAAATTAATTTTACAATGAAATAATACCAAAAAGTTTCACTGTTTTACTCAAGTTATAAAGTAAAACTTCAACATAGGACTCCAAAACTTGATAAACATAGATTACAGAGTGGGATTCTAACACTAAAATGCAGGAGTGCCTATTAACCCTATTCAGACACATAACAGAGATTTCAAAATAATTTTGCATTATAATTCAAGTTAAGACACTTTAAAATTGATAATTTTGCTCTGAAAGATTTTTTTTCAATATACTTAATGATTTTTGAATATAGTTAGAATTTATTGAAACAGGCTTATCAGTTCTATTAAGAAGCACACCTCCTTGTATGAGTTGCACACATCTACACATGCACCAACTCTTTCTAGATCAATGCTGAGTTCATTCAAGATTTTAGAACATGACCTAAAATTATGCTACAGAAAGCTGGTTTGATTATGTTTGCTGAGAGAATAATTGTTTATTTCACTCCGGACTACAGTTAAAGTTATATTAAATAATTAACAGATTATTGTTATAGATGTGTCTTGATTAGAAAGTCTTCCATAAACTGTCCTGGTATGATTTATCTCCTACCTGCTTGCTTGAACTTAAATCCAGTTGGAAGATGTAACTTGGAAGATGTTCCTCTAATGGAGCAACATGACAACTGCAGAGACTGTTAGGGATGAACCATGTGGCTTATATCACTTGATTGCACTATTTTTTGTTGACTACAACATACCCCTTCCAGAAAAATTGTCACATTTACCCAAATCAATTACTGGTATTTCTAGAAGAAATTTAATGGTGTGTAGAGAAAGAAATAAGCAATGTGCATATACTTTGAAATAGTGCTTGACAGAACGGCAAACCTACTGCATAATAAAAATTTTGAACTATTCAGCAATCAAATCACTTCAAGAGTACACCTAAGTGAAATTCCCTACTAGTAGCCAAACCCACAAATTGCTTGCCATTATACAATTTCTTTTTACTCTACTTTTTTTTATTATTTTTCAACTTATTCTGAATTCCAAAACAAAGCATGCAGAAAATTAAGTTTGGCAAAACATTTTGGCTTTCCATCTTCAAGTTCAGTTTTGAATATGCACTACTAATTTCAAAGCAGAAGCAAAATGGAAGCCATAGTGCTCAAAAAAATTCTTCTACTTGAAGCATGGGCAGCAAATGCAGCCTGAAGCACTTACTCATATTCACAACAGCAAATTCTGAGCAAGACAGAAGATCATAATTTTTTATGATAGACGTTGAATTCACAAGCACTTGTTTTTAAGCTTGATCAATATAAACCCAAAATCCGTAATAATTTTATGTGTTTCTCATGAAATATTTTTATTTTTTTCTTACGGAAATGAAATTAAAATGGTTTTAGAGTTTACAGAAATTATTTTACATCAATGAAAACAAAATCATATTGATGTTTTTATTTTTCTAGAAGTGAAAAACTATACATCTGATCTATAACTAATAGAAAATAATGCAAGTCTTATTATACAAAGATGCAAAGTGATTGGAAACATAATAAACACTGACACTATTTTTGAGATAATGATCTAGAAAGTAACTTACAAACTTTCATCAAAACATTAAAAATGTACTATTGTTTTTGTTAAATATAGAATATGTGTAGTTTGTGCAGCTGGGTTCACTTCAGAAACTGCATTTAACAGTCTTACTCTGCCTAAAGCATATCAGCAAAGAGGTACTGCTGAAATGCCCTGATTAGGGGGGAAGAATTGGATAAAATGTTATTAACACTATTATATAGAGGGTTCCTAGTAACAAAACCTCTTAGGAAATGAGTCTGCTGATTTAAACAGTTTTAACTACTGTGCTAGCTTTTTTCTTTGGGCATAATAGGCTACTGTTGGTTACTTTTTATCACATTAGGCAATTATTACCCACTATAATTCTTGACTCATTGGTCTGTCCACTAATTTCTAATACAGATATAAAGAAACATTACACAGATAGATGTAATCTTGCAGCTACATATCATGTTTAATCAAATCACATTAGCCAAGGAAAATGGGTCACTTAAGAAATTAGCAGAAACCTACAATGTCTTCATAACTTTATAGCTTAATTTGAATTAGTGTTGAATACTTTCGTCAGGTTTATATGGAATTGCTGAAGGATAAAACTGAGTCCTTCTTAGCTGTTTAATAAAAAGTTATCTTCAGTGTTGATATGTAGTTGCTGTATTTGTGCCTACAGGCAGATATACTTTCAAATTATGATGCAACCCACTGATCAAGACCCTGGACTTCGCTTAGGGTATCAGGATCCTACATTTAACCACAGTCCTGTTTCATAATTTCAGTGCAATCATGAACTGAATAGTCTTGCAAAGTGCAGGCACATAGGTATGTAGAGACTGAGAAAGAGAAGGAAGAAGAGAGAAAATTTTGACACCATGGTGCCATTAACAGCAGGTGATGCTCAGCCCTGCTCCATTTACTTCCCTGTGATACACTCTTCATAGCAAAATCCCCTTTTTTGTGTTTAGAGCCACTAATTATACTCCAGTTCCTAAGAAACAAAAATCTTGCCTTGAATACTAATCTTTCCTTCACAGTCCCATATTATGAGATATCTTTATTTAAAGAACAGCAAAAAACATCAGAAGAATCAGGAAAAAAAGATCAGTAAATGTATTTGCGTTCAACAAGTGAATATATATTTAGTAATAACCGTGATGCCAGATGGTGCTTACTGGCATTATCAGCCCATACAACCTCTCTCTTGTCTCTGCAATTTCTACCTCAATCTCTCCCTTCATGTTTGTTTGTTTGTTTTTTAATCTACTCATTTTTTTTCATACTGTCGCTTTTATTTAGAGTATTTTCATGTACTAAAGAACAAACAGAATGAATGATGGAGGAAGACAACAGCACCTGAGGCACGGACTTGGATATGGATGATCCAAATTGTTTATTACAGGCTTTAACATCCCTTATATACATTCACAAGTCTTCTCTTTTAGCTTTCCCACCCACATTAATATGTCTGCAAGATACTCCACAAACACTCCTTAACCGTGCATACCGGTTATATTGCATACTTATGCAATGAGAGTCATGAGTCGTTCCAAGCCACACACTCTTCCTCAAATCGGGGTTATCATTAGGTGGCCATCACACAGCTTACTTGAACTTGTTTTCCTTATCTTATTGAGTGCCCATGGTTGTCAGCCTTCCTTTCTCATGTTGTTCATCTTGTTCCACAGCTTCTGCTGTGAATATACTTTCTTGCATTCCCACAGAAGACCTCCATCATACTTTTTCTGATTCTTGATGTTTTTTGCTGTTCTTTAGCTAAGACCTCCATCTTTTCATGCATTTCTTTTGGAAATACTTCCTTACACAGATTACTTTAAAAAAAAAAATGAATATCCACATAACATTCAAAGTCTAAGTGCTGAATGTATGATTCATCTGTGAGAGCCCAACTTAGAGCAAATGATGAAGAAATTCCATTGACCTTGTTTATTTCTAAAATCATGTCTTTACAGATACAGCACCAACCACACAGAAAATTCTGAGAATAAATCCAACACACTGAGACACTTTCCATAGAGCAGGCACTTCTCTGTATGTGAAACACAGTTAAGAGATTCAAGTCAGCACAGTATTAAGAGACTTGTTAATGTCTTTCAATTGATTTCAGTGGAGTAATACTAGAGTAAAATGAAGCAACACAGTGCTTGATCAACCCTAAGATATGTCCCTAATGGCTTTTTGTTGTATTTCAGCCCATTAACAGGCTATCTGGTATGATGGTGCAAAAGCATCATTATTTCTTAATGAGGTGATTAAAAACCAAAAATGTGCAGTTGTTGCAAAATATTACAACGGACTCCAAAAAACACCATCAGTATTTAATATACTAATTTAATACTTTATTTGTGGCTAGCGATAAAGTCTTCGAACTTCAATTATATAGTTTTAAATTATCTAGGACAAAAATCTTTCTCACATTAAAACAGTGACACTCTTAATAGTTGGTCTAATTTTAGAACTATTTACAGATGTGGTTTTGATATTATTTACGGTGCATTGCTACATAACATTTTACTGATCTGTGCTTCACAACATCTAGCATTTAAAGGAAGTGGTATAAAAGGGTTATGCTCAAACTTAAATTTTGTATAAAGTTTTACTTGGTAACAGGCATATCAGAGGTTTCAAAGTATGTTCTAAAACCAGTGAGTATACTGACACAGCTTCTGAAAATATAAAGCTTGAAGGACCTTTACAAAGTTTCATTCTTATGCCTGAAAGATTCTGCCCTGCCAATTCCCTGAGTACATCTCCCTTCAAAGCTGCTTCTTACAAGACCCTACCTGCAGCTTTCATCATACGGTGAGTTCTGCTTGCTTGTACTCCAGGATTTGTGCTCTGCTACTCTCCTTTTGCACTCCCCTCACAATCTTGAACCCTATTTCATGGTCATTACATCCTTTTTTATCTTGTGAACAACTTGATTCAACTGTGCAGTGCTTCTTTTCCTACAATCCTTCTTGTTACAAGAAGTTGTCCCCAAAACTCAACAGAAGCCTTCACAGCCAGTATGTCCAAGAATCTCTTGGGAAGTGGAAAGGCAGGGAGGAAAAAGGAAGTACTGATAAACGGACTGACAGTGATGCTGAACAAGCCTCATTTCCCTAGAAAATCTGTTTAATTAGCCATACAGATAAATATGACCTCCAATAAAAGAGAAAAAGTCTCTTTTAGCACTAGCACACTGTAGATTCAAATGTTATACAGATAATATACTGCATTCTTATGTGTAAATGCAACATGAAGTGGCAACTGAACAGTACTAAGACGCAAATGAAAGTGATGGAAAATATAAATTGGGTCTCTCAAAACAGAGTTAACAGGCAACCTATCAACTTACCCCTCTTTGAGGCCACACACGCCAATATCTTAGTGCACAAATTCACAATTAACTTCACTTTTACTGAAGTGACCTCAGCAACTATTCCACAGAAACTCTTTTTATGCATATCCTCTAAATTTAAAAAAGAATCCAGTGGTCAAGTCAAAAATACCTGTTCCTAGTCCTGGCATTAAACAGAAAGAACTTACTGCCCTCTCCATGCTATTTAAGTAGCATCTGCATTTTATATGACACATAATATCCTTGGCATCACAAAAGCATGGCTACATTGTTTGCTACAATTTCCTACAATTTTTGAAATATACATATTTCCTTGTATTTTACTGTTCTTTACCTTATTCTCCCTTCAAAAAGGAAAAATTACTTGTTTATCAGCAAGTTACATATCTTTTTATTATTATTATTATTATTATTATTATTATTATATTATTTATGATCTGACTACTATATTACAAAATGCAAAGAATTACGAACATCCAATGCTCACCAGAAGGAACTGTATCACAATATCTCTACAACTGTTGACAGTCACCCAAAATCTCAATGGGATTCATACAGACTGATATTAGGAAATGGGCTTACTTTACTGATCTATAATCAATATAACACAAGCTTAGAAGACTGAGAAAATGTGTGTTTTCTGATTAATCAGGTAAGCTTGCCAGCACACATAACAGCACACATAACAGCCAGCTGATGCAAGGAATTTCAGATCAGGGTAGCAATTCGAACACAAGTAGTTCTTCAGGAAAAACACTGCCTGCCACTGCACAATCCATAACCTGAGGTTCTAATTGATACATCCCTCCTGATCTCAGCTAAAGAATGACAGTAGAAGATGGAATATTGACAGTCTGAAAAGTCTCGAGTCACTGAATTTTATAAATAAGAACATATATGGTCTGTGAAATAACTACATTATGCACATACTGTATTGAGTGCACGTACTGTATTGAGTACAGCTCCTGGTTATATAGTTCAACTTTCAAGATGTGTACATCTCTACATATACGCAAATACTGCAATATCCTAATTGAGTGCCATTTTATTACTGCTACTTCCTAGATACTCTTTTAACCAGGTGTTAAACCAGCTGTGTGACAATTCAAGTTCTAGGCAGGGGAAGAAGAGCAGAGGAAAGTCTATAGGTGCAAGATACATTATTGTGCCTTTTCAAAAGCCCCCTCAATGTCAGAGACACATCCTTAACTTGATTTGTCCACTGCTAGTTTGCCTGCTTGAAATTTGAGAACAGAGTCACCTGAACAGTCATGCTTTTATCATGCCTCAGTAACACCCTGGCAGTGACAAACGAACATATGTACCTAATGGGACAGATAAATAAGGAAACTATACACATATGAAATGATGAGAACAAGAAAAATGCAATTCTTTTTCCCTTGACCTAAGAAAGCTTATATAGACTTGGGAACAAAACAAAATTTTACAATCTCTTTGGTAATGTCAGGTGCCAGAGTTCTGAAGTCAACAAACTGCCTGATGTGTACCAGTAGAGAAGCATCTGTTTCTGGTCAAGATATCTCCTTCATCAATAAAGCGTTACTAATCCTCTCAGCACTTAATATCCTATACAGGCATAACCAAAACATCCTTTATTCTTAATGTCCACAAAAAAAAACACATACAAAGAAATTCTTTCGTTTTATGTTTATGTAGAGGTTCATTCATTTTCCTCCAGAATGTACTTCTGATGTCTTAAAAGCTATAATGATGAATACTAGTATTAGTAACACAGCCATCACAGTAATAGATCTTACAAAACATATACTCTAAAACTTTTTGTCCACAAAAAAGATTTCTCTCTGAGCTTGTAAATTTATGAATGTTAAGGCAGGCTTGAAAGAAATATAGCACATTAAAATAAAATAAGGGCTGTTTTATTATTATTTTAAAAGGCTACAGTAATTTATTACCTATAGTGTGTTCATCAGGACTACAATCTGACAGACCCATGTATGCTTTCCACCCTAATAGATCAAGTTAATCATAAAACATGCAATATTTTCTGCTCAGCTCCCTTCTGTTAATCTACTTGCTAGTATTAAATCCTAAACAGCAATGCTAATTCTAACCATTTCAGAGCCATAAAAATTATTTACATGACCTGGCATCTTTGCTTACTCTTTTTTTTTTTTTAATTTTGCTAAATGCAAAGAATATACTTCTGAAAAAAAAATAATCCAAGGCGGTGACAATTTTAGATACATTAATTAAAATGATAAGTAATTTATTTCTTTAACTACATATAGAAATAAATGGAATACGACTCAAGAGCAAATGAGAGCTGCTGAATTTCTTTTAACTATGATTCAGGACACAAACAATGGTAAGCGAGACAGTCTGATTGCTCCTGTACTTAAACATGAGAACTTACATGCAGTATGAATGTGGATTTTTTTAAAAAGTAACATGACAGTTTTTCTAAATTCACATTTAAAGCTACTAACTTTAAGAGCCAAATGACTTCATTGAAGTCTAAAGATTTCAAGTTTCCTATGAGTTTAATGGGTAGCGTAAGTTGATACAGAGAACTTCTGCTAGGTCAGGTTTTAGTGCAGTCTATATCTGATTCACTCTGAAGTAATACGAAGACTAGCACTAATGAATGACGGAGAGAGAAAATACTCAGTCAGAGGTGTTATAGCATACCAAACCGTCACTTCCATGGGCGTCATGGTCTTAGAACAACTTAGATCAATGGCTTTTAGTATAAGCCATATATGGTTTGGCTGCAAAGGAAAAAAAAATTAAAAATAAAAAGTTGAACAGATCCAGAATACGCCTGCTTTTGGACTGTGTCAGCATTTTTAAATCTCTGTGTTGTGCTCCTGCTCCAATTTACTTCATTTTCGTCATTTGATTGTTCCAGTTCATTTTTCTGCACTCAATAAATGCTTGCTTTAATTTTCATAGCACTGTTTCATCACAAAATCTGGATGAGTGATCTTCATTTACCAGCCACAACACTGTCACAACACAGAGCAAGATAAAATCATCTCAATTTGTTTTCATTACAGTACAGCTCTTGATATTTTTTACTGATCTATAGTAAAATGAAAGCTTTGTCTTACTTGCAGAACAAGAGACCTCTTGAATTCAATGTGACAATTAGGCACACTGGTTTATATACAAAATAAATAGGTATTCTGTTGTACCACCTAAATGAAGATGAAATATTGTGGAACATTGCAATGCTCTGAAAATTCAACAAAACACCACAACAAAGAGAGATACAGAATATGGATTCTACCTGTAGAAAAAAGAATGGAGTTTACAGGAAGTGAAATAAGAATTACAAACTTTCCTCCTTAAGGAAAGTGGAAGAAGCAGTGTATGGCGTTAATAGACTGCATTTCACTGAGAAAATCTACTAGCAAACGTACCAGCAGCCTCATAAAATGAAAAATAAGATTTGCAAAATTTCTTTTCAGGAAAGACAAAAATTCACCTCTTACTTTTAAAGTATATGCATTAAAAAGTGATGGCTTGGTTTTGAAGTCATGTCCGTATTAAAACAAAAACACTATTACTGAAGGTTCATGCTGTTGCCAAAAATACTGACATGAGCCAAGCACCCAGAATATAAGGGAAAATGACTTCAAATATCTAAAACGGAATGAATGTTAGCATTCATTAGTAAAAAAAGAACAGACATTGCTTAATTAAACAATCTCCTACTCACAAATGAAAAAGCATGAAATAAAATTTGCTAACAAAATGAAAGGATAGATCTGAAAAATCAGTGAATCACAATGGATTGCGATGAATACTATTTTACTACTGGCCATTTTCATTTTATATAGAAAAACCCATCTTCAGCACAGACACCGAGAGCATACTTCAAAGCATACTTTCATGACTGAAATGTCTCATGTCCTTACGATTCTTTAATATCAAACAACCTTCCAAACTGTAAACAGAAATGCAGTGAAGATTATATCTGCCTAGTATTAAGCCTTTCTCAAAGATGTCATTAAAATGAGTAAATTTTGAATTCTGAATCACAACTAGGCAAGCAAAATAGCCTAAGACACAAAGAACTGCATGCTATCAAATACAGAAACTGAGTAGAATTACTGTGCTTTATTTTTGTGGTGGTTGCTGTTCTATATTCTTCCTTTGTTGTCTCAATCATTAAGATGTATTTTCACTTTTATGAAGTAGAACATAGTTGCTGTGAAAATAATAATATATTGCTCCCTGAACGGCAGAGTAGTTAGAGTATCTCCATGACTGTGGTCTACTAAATAAATATAAGTATTATCTGATATCTGATTATCTTTCTGGTGTTTTTGTTGTAGTTTATGGTTTTGTTTTTTTTCTTTTTTATTCTTAAAGTTTGATAGGGAAGATATGAAATTAAAAAAAAAAATCAAAATACTCTTTGATGTCCATAAACAGATTCAGAATTGGCAGTACAGACTTCTGACAGACAAATCTGAAAAATGGCTCAGTCACTGCGACAGTACTTCACACTCCAGTCTCCTTTATGTCTCTTTACTTTCTATTCAGACTGCCACCAAGACAGTGTAATCAGGCAGTTTAAACTGTAAAGGAACAGAATTTTTGTTTGTTTGTTTGAATATAAGAAACCCTAAAAGCAGCTGCTTTACTTGGACACACTAAATGCTAAGTACTTTTGGATGAAACTTTAGACAATCACCTATCTGGACTGACTTAGAAATGACAGGAATTATTATTCTTGCTTTCATCCATCCATTCCATGAAGCCTAATTACCATTTTCCTGTGCAACTCCTTTCTCAATCTTCAGTCACTAAATGCATCATTCAAAAGCAGTCAATCAACATAACTTTAATTAAAGCCAGTCAAGCATCCGTGATACAACCTAACTCAGGACCCAGCTTAGTGAATGCTTGCCAGACAACTCAGTGTCATTTTTAAGCAGGAGTAGGTTTATAAACTCAGCACGTAAGAAAATCCACATTTCCATGGTCAAAGACTCTTCTCCTGTCATCCATCCAATTGGGAAAGCATAACTATTAAATCAAATTTCCTTACACTACTATGCTCATAAATATAATTGCTTCTGTTCTAAGTCAGCAATCTAAAGGGGAAAATCCACAAAGTGTGTTGTATATAGAAACCAATAAAGAATAGGCCAGAGTCCTGGCCTATTCTGGGCTGAAAATCTAGAGAAGCCAGATACATGAGAGCATTCCAGAGCATGGGAAAAACAAAGCTAGAGTAGAAAACTGAGACAAAAATTAGGGCAGGATCTAAAGCACAAGGCGCAGAGCATTGCACAGAATAGACGCAGTCTGCTTGTCTCACGGACTCGCACATATTCATGACAGTTTTTAAATGATCTAGTCAGAGGTGACTTTCGCAGCATCTACTGATTCCTGTTGAGCCTTAATATAAAAATTGGTTGAGAAAAAGTCTAAATAACACAGAACACATCAGAACACATTTGTTGTTGCGAATTCAGAACCAAAACTTAAATCACTGTGAGCTTAGGGCTGTACAGGCATCATGTGGTATTTTTATTCATATTCTAGATTAATCCATGGATGCCTTGCCATTGATAACATGAACAAAATGAAGTCCTTGGATTACAGATTCACCCTGTGTATTGCAATTTTGTCTACTGCTAATCTCAGTCAAACTAGAAGCAGTAGACTGAAAGAGACACCTTTTATAAACTGCTGTCTGTTTTTACTTTGCCTGGTTTTAATTGGAAAATAATACTTCTTTAAAGTGGAAGCATCAACAAATAGTGGCATTTCCACCTCAGTACTTATTTCAGTTACCTACTACACTAAGAAAATTTACCTCTAAACAAGATTTGCTATATAAATTCAACATGCAATGCCATATAGAAACACCCTCTGTGCAACTATGATTGCTTCCTGTACAAAACAAACGTTAATTTAGCTTAAAGAATGAAAAGGAATCTCAACTATTTTTTTTTTTTAAGGCAAGGACCTCACGGTATTCAATTTACATATTTTTGAGAGAATTAAGAGCCACACACATTTTATCTACAAGTATTTATACAGTTAATGTCATTTTACAGAAAGATGTCTCAATTTCAACATTATTTACCCTACTATTTCTATACTGCTGTGTGTTATTTTTAATACAGTATGATCTGATCATCATAAAATTATCCTTACCAAAAATCAATGCAAGACGGTATATTGGCTATGTGAACTGGAACTACTCTCTTTTGTAGGTGTAAAACATCAATTATATCAATTTTTGAAGTTATCTAAGAAAATAAAACATTGTAATTATCACTGTTTCTTGTGATCCCTGATTAATGAAGCGAGACAGTTTCTCCAGAGAACTAGAAGAACAATTCTGCAATTGTGTCATAACCTTCTTTAGATAATGTTTATTTAGTTTTCTTTGTAGTTGCTTTTTCACATTTCCTTACAAATTACATTTTGTCATGAGAAATCTTCAGTACTTTTTTAATCAGCACACAACACTCAAAATACCACCTTCACCTCTTTTTACTGTGTTTATATGCAGTGCGCGTTTTTTAAATTCTGTAATACTTTTTTATTCATTTTTCCAGATTTTAAAACATTTTCAATCTTGAAGGTTAGAATAATGATTAGAAAGTGTATCTATAATGCTTTTTAATATTTGTCACTTTAGGAAAGCATTGCAAAATGTTTCCTTTATGAATCAGACTCAAATTTGAAGAAATATTTACATTATATATAAATATATGTATTTAAATAAATGTGTTCCAAATTCTTTGTTCTATATAACTGGGGAGCTTATCTTACTCTTTCAGAAGAACCAAATATTTACTTCTATTACAATTATTTACAACGTTAGATTGTAGCCTATAATTGGCATTCTTTCTTGGCCATGTATCATTCTCGGTTCGGTCAATTTTCAGAATTCAGACATTTTTGATAACATTTAGCCATTATGCTGCAGCTTCATTTGATTAAAAGTATACAGAAAATATTTTGGCATCTACCTCTACATCCAATATCTCAAAATATTTATATTTCTCTCACCAAATCTGGATGAATTAGGCTGACTTGCAATCACAGTTAATAGGCATGTGAACACATGCTAGCAAGTGTTTAAAATAAAATAGACTGATTTGTGCATGGATAAAGATTCATAAAAATAATACCTGTCTGGAACAATTCAGACATATATCCCATCCAAATGTTATAAACAGAAATTTTCTGTTGGTCCAGACTTCTTTTAAATTCATGTTTTCAATTGCAGTGTTAAAACAGTATCAGTGACTGCAAGCAGAGAAAAAGTTAAGACAGTTGTATCTATAGCCAAAGCTTGTAACAGGTGTCTCAGTTGCAAAAAGGTGCTTCACAACTCTTTTTGTACAGCAACTGACAGGCAAGCTATTCTGTATAATCTTTGCCAGAAAGTGCAACCTCTTTGCCTACCACAAGGCAACAGCAAAAACCAGCATCCTTCTATCAGCAAGAAGAGTCGCAGATATTCCCTCTTTGAAAAGTAATATGTTCTCTTTACTCCTAATACAATGCAAACAAAGAGGTCTAACCAGAAATAAAAATAAAAATCAATCGTTTCAAAAACTACTGGCATAACTATATTTTAATTATAACTGGTCTACTTACGACAAAGGGCTTACATTTCCTGCTTAGAAGACCTAAAAGATAACAGCATAAGGCTAATTATGTTAATACCAAGTGTCTCTATGTCCATTCACTAGCAAAAATTTTCAAAATTGTACTATTAACACAGTGCAATTTAGTTTCAATCTGTGTCTCCATATGTTTTCAGGAGTTTTTCTTGCATGTGAATAAGTTTATTTTCATATTAGAAACCTTAAAGTAGCATTTATCAAGTAAAGTGTAAATTTTTCCTGATGTCTATGAAATGCTTTTTTATGCAGGTTGCTTTTCTTTCATTTGAAATAGTCTTGCTACATGTAAAAATATTCTATTATTTCATATATTTTATTACCTGAGACCTGACAAATTGGTTATCTTCTGTCGAGAAGGAGGATAAGTGTTAGATGTATTTCAGTACATTCAGAAAAGCCATATAAAAAATATTCAACATTCACAATATATTAGTTTTTCCTCGAAGAATCATACATCTAATCCCAACCCCCACCATGGACAGGGTTGCCTCCCACTAGCTAAAGTTGCCTAGGATCCTACCCAACCTGGCTTTGGAAGCTTCCAGGGATGGGGCATTAACAACTTCTCTGGGCAACCTGTGCCAGTGCCTCAAGATTCTGAGTGAAAAATTTTCCCGTAGCATCTAACTGAAATCTTCCCTCTATTAGTTATAACAGTTCCCCCTTGTGCTATCACTGTCAGATCATGTAAAAAGTCAGTCTTCCACATGATATAAATTCTCTATAAGTACTGGAAGGCCACAATGAGGTCTCCCAACTCCCCTAGCCTATCTCCATAGGAGAGGTGCTTCAGCCCTCTGATCATTCTCAAGGCCATTCTCTGGACTGCTCCAACAAGCTCCATATTTTTCTTGTGCTGCAGACTCCAGGCTTGGAAGCAGTAGAAGCAAAAAAGAGGCGGATAATCACCTCCCTTGCTCTGCTGGCCACTCCTCTTTTAATGCAGCCCAAGATACAGGTGGCACATAAAACTCACGAAGAACATAATTTTACATAAATCATGACAAATGTTTTAAATCCTCCTTTACAATCAGTCTTACAGTAGTACTACTGCACAGGTATGAATTCTCAGAGCAGAAGAGTAACTTCTATAGTGTTAAATTATCTCCTTATTGCCCTTACTGTAATAAAGTTATCTGACAATGATCCATGCTTATATATTTATTATCTCCAAGCGAAAGTACAGATATATATATACATATACATATATAATGCTTCTATATTTCCCTTCAGTTATGATCAGGAATTCTATTACAACCACCTAAAATTTTACAATTTGATTCTAAAACTGTGAAAATATTATAACGTAATTCAAATATTAAAATTACGTAACATGCAGACTTACGTCTCTAGTTAATAACCATATACTAGAAAAAAACCTAAAATTATACTGCTCCCTAAAATCAGATACAAGAATTAAATTACACCATCTTTTTCCATCTGGAAGAGAAAACAATGCCAAAAAGTAACTAAAGTATGTTGATGTATTTATTAACATATAAATTACCTTTCTGTTGAAGATTAAAAATACTGCATAAATCATCACAGAATCACAGAATGTCACAAACTCGAAGGGACCTGGGAAGATCATCTAGTCTAATTCCTTTGCAGGAGCACCTAGATTAGGTCACATGGGAACACGTCCAGGTGAGTTTTGAATCCCTCTAGAAAAGGAGGCCCCACAATCTCTCTGGGCAGCTCATTCCAGTATTCTGTTACACTCTCTGTAAAGAAGATTTTTTTCCTAGTATTTATGTGGAACCTCATGTGTTCCAGACTGCACCCTCTGCCCTTTGCCCTGTCACTGCATGTCACTGAGAAGAGCCTGGCTCTGTCCTCCTGACACTCACCGTTTACATATTCATAAATATTAATGAGGTCACCCCTCAGCTTCCTCTTCTCAATCTAAAGAGACCCAGCTCCCACAGCCTTTTCTCATAGGGGAGATGCTCCACTCCAATAATAATCTTTGTGGCCCTGCACTGTACTCTCTCAAGCAGTTCCCTGCCCTTCTTGAAGGGAGAGGCCCAGAACTGGACACAATATTTCAGATGCAGTCTCACCAGGCCAAAGTAGAGTGGGAGGAAAACCAATCTCTGCCTACTAACCACACCCCTTCTAATACACCCCTGGATACCATTGGCCTTCTTGGTCACAAGGGCACGATGCTGGCTCATGGTCATCCTGCTGTTCAACAGGACCCCCAGGTCCCTTTCTCCTATGCTGCTCTCCAGCAGGTCAGTTCCCAACATATACCAGTACTTTGATGCAAGACTCTACATTTGCCCTTGTTATATTTCATTAATCTTCTCCCTGCCAAACTCTTCAGCCTGTCTAGGTCTCGGTGGATGGCAGCACAGCCTTCTGGCATGTCAGCCACACCTCCCAGTTTCATGTCATCAGCAAACTTGCTGACAGTGAACTCCATTCCCTCATCCAAGTACTCAAGTCACTGACAAATGTATTGAATAGTCTGTCCCCTAGTCAGTACCAACCCTTGAGGAACTCCACTAGACACAAGCCTCCAAATAAACTCTGTCCCATTAACCACAACTCTCTGCTTCTTTCCTTCAAGCCTGTTCACAGTCCACCTCACTACCCAATTGACAGACCACAAATAATACCATAATGCAAAATTAATCATATGAAAGAATTAGTCTGTAACAGGTATTTTCAGAAAAAAAAAACTGCATAACGTGTGGCAGTATAGTCTTTTCATCCTGTTATCTAACTACCTACAAATTGTGGTACCAATTATTACTGCTGCTGGTTAGTATTAACTGGAGTACGTTTTCTCCCGAGGACTGCTTCTATATTTCACATCTTTTCAATTTTACCAGAGCAAATGCATTTTGCATTCCTGATGCTTAACAGACTGCATTATGAATGATACCTTCTACAACCAAATTCTGTAAAGAAGATAGATATCAAAGAAAAAGAGGTTTGTAAAGAAGTTACACATGCACCGTGATGCTTTAAAACTGGAAGCTGAAATTTTTGAAAACAGTTATATTTGCACCAGGATTTTCTTGTGCTTTGTAAGAACAACATAGCCCTGGGCATAATCTCTGACAAGCATTAAAATGATGCAATAATGATTTTTGATATAGAAAGTAATTAGCATTTTTTAATGATCTATTCTGTAGAAGCCATGTCTAATTTAGGGCATCTGTTTCTAACAATATTTCACCATCCATGTATTAAAGTTTAAATCTTAATTATTGCTTTTGCAATATAAGAACACAAACATAACTATCAATTATGGAAACTACAATCACTTGCAGAACACAGCTGAGGCATTACTGCCAAGCAAACAAAACTAGAAGAACAAGTAAAATCCTTTTTAAACCACCCTGCGGCCCAGAAGATTCTTTAAGTTCCACTCTTTGATTAACAACTAATTATGCAAATTCAGATCTACAATTCTAATGGCTAAGAACAAACGACTTTGCCTGGCTTATTTAGATCACATACGTGCTTTATTTTTCTCCTTTATATGTTTATATTGTTCAAGAAACAAATCAATTTGCCAAGATCAATAATGATTCAGATATTCCTCTAGTAGCAGCCCTGTAAATATTACCACAGTACGAGAGGAAAAGCAGAAACAAAAGTATAATAAAATCTTTTTTTCTGTTAGCTAGAATTAAAAAGCGTAAAAAATGCTTTGTTGTACTGTTAAACAAATGTTCATCTGTTGGACTTCCAGGTTTAGCTTGCCAAAAGTGTTAACTAGAAGACAACTTCCATACTTCATAGTAAATGCACATGTCCACAGTCATCGTTTCTTCTTTAGATATGTGCATATATCAGAATGCAACATACATGAGATGTAACTGTATAACTAAGGCATCTTTATTATGAAAATATTTGACTTCCAGAAAAAATACATATAATCAGTTAAATTAACTTTTCCTCATTTTCTTAAGATGTACTAACTGGAAAGCCACAAATAAGTAAACACCAGTATCTTATGCTGGCTTAAGACAGAGAGAGACTTCTTTCAGTGGCATCCCATAACAGGACAACACATAATGGACATAACTTGAAATAGGACATTCCACTTGAATTCAGTAAAAAATTTGTTATTGTTCAGGTGGCACACATTACCCAAAGAGGCAGTGGAACCTCAGTCTTCAGAAATCTTCAAAAGCTGCCTGGACATGATTCTGGGAAGCCTGCTCCAGACTGACCTGCTTGAGCAGGGGATAGACCAGATATCTTCCATAGGTACTTCACAACCTCAACCAGACTGTGAATCTGTGACAGCTAAGCCACTGCAACAAAAATTGAATGTCACAGTTCTCCAGATATCTCCTCTACACACCTTAATATTTAGCCTACCATTACATCACCTTTCATATCAAGCTCTTAACAATCTTCAAGACACAGCTGAGTCTCACCTTCATCTAAGTTATCCTTATTTTCTATGCTCTGTCTCTAATAAATACTGTTTAACAGAACTGAACAGCAGCCAGATTTTCTATCTCACAGAACACTGAGATTTCAAAAATGTTCAGCTCCAGATTTTAAGACTGGATGAATAGAGAAGAGGGAAAGAAAGAAAGAAAGAAAAGTAACCCCTAAGAGTTGATGCATGCATTTGAAAAATATGTAAGTTTGCAGTCTACAAAAGGTTAAATATATATATATATATTTATATTTTTGTTTATATATATATATATATATATATGTTAATTGTTTTTCTGGGATAGGGCAAAAATTTCCCTTTGAGGTTTGACCAGCATTTCCAACAGAGCTTAGGTTTTTTTTTTTTAGTTTTTTTAAAAGACATTCAATTTGCAAATGATTTTTGACAATAGGACATCTGCTTAGAATATTCCCAACCAGCTGTTCTCTAGTCTTATCTTCATTACAGTCTCATCAGTATGTTTTGGCCCGTTTAGATACAGATTCTTTTTTCCCAACATGCCTTAACATCTCACCTTATAAAGGAGAATTTGTTCCATCTCTCTTTTCAGAGTGACCTGATAAATTCTGCTTATGAACGTAGAAGACTATCCTGACACCTATCTCATTTCAAGTATTTGCATGGTTCCCATTGCCAAAATATGGCATACAAAAGTGTTAGGTACCTTTCCCCCATCACTTTCATTATCAGTTGTCAAAGCAGGAGGGATTTCCATCAAAATAAGTAAATATGTATGGTAGAGTTAAAAACTTCTCATTATTAAACCCAAAGTCATATTCTGTAATTGAGCAGATCTGATACTCCTAGTACCCTAGTTGCAAGCTAAGAAACAGCTTTCTTCTTCTACTCTTTTTTTTTTTTTAACTTACTGTTTCAGTGTCTTAGTAAAGTTCAGAAATGCCAGTTTGAAACAATCAAGTCAGACTTCATTGAAACAGGACCTTCTGTGACATGAGACAATTAATGAGGAAGCATTATCTTTTTCCTATCTGCTTCACTCTTTTTCACACAGCATGAACAAAATTAGGTTAATTAGCAGTGTGCTGGGGGGAAATAAAATCACTTTATTGGCATTAACAGTTTTGGGCTAGCCTCATTATAAGGTATGGGACTACTAATAAAAATAAGAAAATGGAATCACACTCCAGATTTAAATTTTCAAATAAATTCTGCATCAGAGATAGCCAACTGGAATTAGAGGCTGCTTCTGTGAAATATGTGTACAAACACACATGTTTAAATTAAAAAACAGCAATGCAGATCGAATAAATTTATACTTTTTCTTCTGTAGGAAGAGATATAAAGAATTTGGTTATATTTTCTTAAGATTATAATGCATGATAAACGCTATTTTAAAAATGGTTGTAAACAAGGATCTACCATTCATCTGGTAAACTGAAAACATGGCACGAGTGGATTAAAAGACTGAACACACAGTTTCATTTCAGCTATCTAAAGCAATTTCCATTAGAATTTTCACCTCCTGAGTTAGCATGGCTCAGGAGAGAGCAAAGACACTACACAGATTAATTGCACCAACAGCACTAGGGAGATACTGTGTTCTGATCTCTACCAACACTACTTAAACTCCTATTCAAAGCATCACTAATCTTGAGCTCTACATTTTAGATTTGTAATAAAATCAGATGAATACAATTGCTAAATTATACCTTAAATTAATAATGCACTGACTACTAGTCTTATAAATGTCATTTTCTTAGGTACTGTAAAACAGAAGTCCCTTTGTGTCAGTATGTCTGTGTCATTTTATTTTTTGAGGATCCACCTAAAGAGTACAAACAACCTCAATGACCCAGTGAGAGGGGTTTTAAACGGCCGGAAAAAGCTGATCAACCTATACACAGCAGCAATGAGGAAGAGACCAGGGCACAACACTATGAGGAAGGCTTCTTGCACTTGGTCTTCTGAAAGAAGCATGACTGAGAGTCCATCTCAAGTGCCTCCATATAGATATATGTTGCATGGGGAAGAAGAAACAAGAAGAATGAGAAATCTGCACCCAGTTATACATTTGTTATTCCACTGGGATTAGACATGTGGAAGAATATGTGTGAGTGGAGTACTGAAGTAGATGGGTTGCAGACTCTTCAGGAAAGATAGGGTGGGAGTTTAATGATGTGGGGTTGCCATCAGTAAGTGATTAAACAGTTGAGATTAAGTTCTGGCAAGCAGTCAATATGCTGCTGGACGAGGCTGCTGGACCTCAAGAAATGGACTGACTACAACATCTGTGATGGAAAAAATCCACAGTTACATGTTGAAACACGGTTACAGTATGAAATGTAAGCAAACTGGCTAGAAAGGACCTGCAGATCCTATTGCACAGTAAATTGTATACAACTCATTAACATTCTCTTGAAGCCCATAAACCTGCTGGTTTAGTGGACTCCAATAGTAACACTAAAGCCAGCAGCATTCTCCTCTCTTCAGCACTTGTGAGTACAGTTCTGGAGCTTCAAGGCCAGTTCTGGACCTTCCAGTACTCCACAACTTGGTATACAAGAGTAAGAAGACACGACATACAAGCTGAAGCGGGGAGTACTAGCTGTGACCTGCTTTAGAGGCAGTTGAGAAAGATGTTACAGCTCTGTTCATCTTCTCATTGGGAAAACACAGTTCAGCCAGACTTTTCCTGTGTCCATGGATGGGAAAAGGGGCAACAATTTAGAAGACCAAAAGCTGTAATTAGATACACAGAAAATATTTACACCATAGGGGGTGGCTGACCACCAGAACAAAGTTGCCAAAAAAACCCTGCAACTTCCACCACTGAAGAGTTTCAAAACCTGATTGGGTATTGCTCTGAGCAATCTACGACTTAAGGAGTGAGTTGACTTGACAGTCTCTCAAAGTCTCTTGCCGTTTAAATTATTCTGAGGAGAAAATCAGGTTTTAAACTTAAAACAGAAGCTAATATTTGTTTCATTGGGTAACCTAGAGTTTTACTGTATAATAAAGCTTTCATTAAATAGCTCCTGGTGTGTCTTTTCCGTCTCACACCACATCCTTTCTTCTCTTATTCTTTGAGGAGGAAAATTAGACTTCATAAGACTTAAATAAAGTGTAGAAATATTGGCCCTCTAGGGATAAACCCATCAATACAATTACAAATGCATTCCTTGAAAGAGACATATGAATGGCTACAAGACCAACATTTTTAGTTTACGGACAATTCTTGGCCAGCAGCAGTGTCATTTTTACATTATATATCAAACACATCCAGGCAATACAGCTTTCTAGCATGCTGTTATTTTATAATTAATGTTTCCCTATTTTACTTAACAAAATACTATTTGTTTTCATCACTTTCCTATGGAAATGTTCAGTTCCTATGTGGCTGGCACTCAGTGCTTTCTGCTGTCTTTGTGATTTATGACTTTGCTGATTTTCAGTTCTACTGAAAACAAAATCCTATACAAGAAAAAATAATTTGGAACTGCTTAATATGCCCTGATGAGTGTTCTAATTCTTTTTTAGAAGTAGATTTACTGTCACCCTTCATTGTTAAAAGTAACACACTCATGGCAGACGTTAATGCTGCCAAAATAAACACCCTAACTGGTTAATACACGAAAATGTTACTGGCCATTTGCAATGAGTGCTTTAATTTCTTCACCATCCAGGGAATTTGCATGAGTCTTTCTTTTGATTTATACCAGAAACTATCTTAGAGCTTGTAATTCATCATACTACAAAGGGTCTTGGGATGCAGTTTTATGAGAAGATATATATATATATATATATATACACACACACAAACACACACGTAGTTAGCCTTATTAGAATATGTTAGAAAGTATATTGTCATTGCACCACAGCCCTGGAGCCCTATAACCACATTTCAAGGGATGAAATGAACAATAATGGTTCCTAAGCATAACAGTAAAACTTCAGGGAAACCACAGTATAAGAAAGAAAAAAAAAATTATTATTTTTTTTAAGATACCCCACACAGTAGCTTGAGAGCTAGCTTAAAAATACTCAGTTTTCACTCATTGAAACACAGGGGCATGCTACCCTTATATTATGATTGGAAATACATTGTTTCAGAGTACCTAACAAAGTACACAGAATTTCAGCTGTTGATAACACTTGTGTCCATACTTTTAAAAGCATAATATATTCTGGGCAGTAGCTTTGTTTTTAGGTCAGATCTGTAACTCCACTGACTTCTAAATGTTTTCAGCGCAAAATTTAATCACACAATGATAGGCAAGTATGTCTAAAATATTCTTTTCATTGCTTGTTTCCTTGATTTCATCGGGATAATTAAGATACGAAGACTTTTAACAAGTGATTATCTTTTAGCAATGAAAAATAATACTTCAACAGTCTCACTTGATGTCTTCAAACTTAGGTATAATTTTTGCTCATCACGTTTGCAATTCTAACCCTGCTTGATGCACTTCCACCTGAAACCAATACAGTTTCTAGTGGAAAATAACTAGTGCAGTAGAACAGGAAAGAAACATTACGTGCATCTAAAAGTGGATGCTAGCTTTTAAGGCTTGGGTTTTATTTACTTCCTGCACTTATTTGCATTTTTCTTCAAGGATCAAGAAAATGGTGTTTTTTCAGATTCAGATGGAAGAACGCAGTGTACCTCTGTACTAACCAAATTCAATTACTAATTAATACACTCCAGTGATCTAAGTATCAGAAGTTCATTTCCACTCATTTTTTAGTATAACTGTTGACCTCAGAAATACAGCACTTCTCAACTACAGCCAAGCATTTCACAAAGATCTGAACTGCACTGCTTTGTACATTCTGTTTAGCAAGTACATCTCTATGGAAGACAAGATGTCAGTGTACACATGAATATTCTCCTGACAATATGTTGTTTCTTTGAATTAGGAGGTAACCTCAATAACTGAAAGAAGTAGAGAAGGTGTAGGGAAGTCTGAAACTTTTATCCATATCTATGTACTCATCATTTGAGATTCATGTACCCAGCAGACACCATGGATAAAGCATTAGGCTACTACAGTCCAATCATCTTCCTTCTTCTCTGAATGAAACTATAAAAAATAAAAACACTACAGGGGCTACATGGAATAATGTCTTATAAAGCATTTTCAGACAGTGAATTAAGATGTCAGAAATGAAATGAGGTCTTTCATTACCTCTTTGGATACCAAAATCTGGATACTAATTGAAAACATTGTTACATACAAGAATTGTACTAATAATTAATCTTAATAGCTTTGCCAAATAAAGAAGCAGATAAATTCTGAAGTCTGATAATCAAAGAGATGGAGGAAAGACACAGACTTTCTTCAGGACCTTTTTTTTTTCTTTGGTTGGTTGGTTGTTTTTTGTTGTTTTATTCAATTTTAAAAATGTAACAGTAGGTTATTATTCACAAACTTTGACATATCTATTATTTTCATTGCATTTTCAAGTAAATGGCCAAAACAGAAGTGAGAGACATACAAAAAAGCTAGTAATATCTTGCAGGAATATAGTACTTTTGATCTATATTTTTTCCCATGCTTTCTCCATCGTGGTTTTGAAATCTTGCAAAAGAGATAAAAAAGATTATATCCAAAGAGGCTTTTTCTCCTGTATACTTCACCTTACTTCTTAAGTCTTTAATAGTTTTTTTCTCAGTCAACTACTCTTTTGTTATTACTTCCATGAAAGGTGATAACAATTCTGTTTGCCCACATCGCATGCAATGAATGTTTTACAGGTTTATGAACATTAATTTTGTTTGTCATTTAAAGACAAAGCTATTTCCAGGGTTTCTTTGCACCATAACTTCATTATTCTACGCTTTGCTCTACTTCATTTGAATAATTTAATACCAATGTAGTTAATTGGTTTCTACATGTACAGCAGCCACACAGACACTGCAATGGCAGATTTTATTCAAGATATTTCACCATATATATAAATATTAAAAAGTAACAAGATATTAAGTGACCCTGTAATCTGCATGCCAGCCCTCTTCTAAAGATTTGCAGCATTTAGCTCAACTAACATCCTGGTGTCACCAAAGTTATTTCATATGACCACTGAAAATTCTGGTTTAAGTAACCAATCAAGGTAGTTTTTGATTGTCAACTGACTTTACATTAATCAGTTTGAAAAAGAACTGTACATCATCTTATTACTTACAAGCAGTTATTAGTTTTAGCAAATAGGAAGACCTGTCAGTTGAGTAGTGCATACACTTGTGCGCCAAATTCTCTGTAGGAATGGAAGCAAAGAAACAATATTTGAACAGGAGGTTATACTCATGCTGTTTTTACTTTTTCCATTCACACAGCACACACACGGTGGCTGCTGTACAGTCATCTCTCTTTCTGAGAGAATGCTTTTATACTTAGATGATGAAATTGCTATTCATGAAGACTGTATTCATTAAAAATCCAGTGAGCTTGCAGACATTCTCTGCAGAGTACTAGCATGAGTAGCCTTTTGACTTCAAAGAAATTCATGTGACAAAATACTCTGAGCCAAGTTTTTTACTGCTGCAGGTAAGTATTTGAAAACTATTTATAAGCACCAATTGCTTTTGAGGATATGATGATTATAGTTTTTAAGGTGCAAGACCTGCCTCTTTGTTTTATAATTCCTCACTGGCCAGCTTGCCAACACACAGAAAGCATACTTCATCCATGTAACCAATTTAGAAACCAACACAAGGTTCTCTCACTGAATTAAGTACTTCTAAAATTGTTTCCCTACATTGATATGACTTTCACCTGCAGATACTGTCTTACAGGCTTGTTCCTGACAGTAATTTGTCAGATTAACAAGAAATTTTTGTGTCACAAAGACAAACAGCAGAATAAAGGTTTAGAAACACATCTGCCTTCAGAATCTGCTGGTTTTGATGCAGGGTTGTGTACTGCCACAGTTCAGTAGCTTGTAGTCTCCTACAGGGCTGAAATGCCACTATGCTGTTCTCCATCAGCTATGACAGTGGTATGCCTGGCTAAGCTGCTGGACCCAATACCAGCTCCATTTCATGGGACAGATCCATCCTGGCAGAGGCGAGACCCAGCTCCCACACACCAATTCAGATTTTTCAGCTGAATTTGTGGAATCAAGAGAATGGTCTTAGTGCTGATTGTGAGCAATCATCCTAAAGAATACTGTCTATTTAGACACCTGGACAGTACTAGCACTCCACTGACCATAAAAACAGGTCATTTAGAACACGCACACTCCATTTTGCTTTCATTAGAGACAGCATATATACATAAAAGCAAGATGACAATTACACAAGTTACTGCTCTGAATCAGTCTTAATATCACTGAGATAAACACCGCTTCTACATTATCCTGCGGGGAGATGGGTGTCCATCATATAATTTAAGGTTTAACACTGATGTAGTACTTTCCTGCAAGACAAATTTAAAAGCCTGAGAAAAATGCAAAATTCCAAAAATACGTAAACTGGGAAGTTGAACCATCCCAGCTATTCAAAGTTGTTTTTTTGTGTTGCTGTTGTTTGTTGTTGCTGTTGGTTTTTTAATCAGATCCAATTAGTAAAGAGAAGATAAATCTCTTTAAGTTAGAAAGCTTTTACATTTAATTTTGTCTATGGAAATTTTAAGAACTTAAACAGTCCTTGGGATAAAAAAAAAGAAAACACAATAATAATAATTTAATGGTGATAATAGAAAGCAGAGGAATTGAAGAAGCCCCTCTGGAGTTCAGTCACAAGAAGGAAAGAATCAATTACTCTAAAAATCTTCAGAGCCACGGGACAGAAATATTGGAAATGACGAGCCAAACTGCGGTCATCATCAACTGTAATCCCAAATGGCAGTTATTCCTTGGCTTGTATTATTCATGCAGAAACATAATGAATTGCAAACCACTAGAAACATGTGGAAATAACTGCACTTCAGGAAAGTACGTTCTCTCATAATTATTAATTAAACAAATTATAGCAAATGTTAACCACAGTAATCTTTTCATTGTCTGCCTCATACTCGGTGACAAAACTGAAGATTCAGAAAAATAATAGTTTCTGAGTATGTCAACTTCGGCAAGATCCCCGATGGCAATATATTATAAAAGAGCAAATGTGCAAATAAAAGACTACTTAAAATACATTTTAATTCAATGAAGGTTAATAAATATATAGTAAAACATTCTGATGAAAATATATTTAACATTAACTAAATTTTCATGGAGTTAACCTGATCTACATTTTATGCTACTCTTTCTCAGTTATTCCTAACGGATACTGTGCAAACAGGAGCCATATTATATTATTCATGTGCATATTCATCCAAAATGTACACGTAGCACAGGGATGAAAAGTGAAAGTGAATTATCAACAAGTAACCACTTCTTCCAAATATTTATGGAAACTGCTAGAATCATACGAACCAGTAACAGTGTAACAAAATGAAAGAGAAACCTTAGCAAACAATCCTGTAGTATGAACTGTTTCATTTGAAGTGATTTACAGTTGAACCAAATCAATCCATCTTTTTGAGAGGCCTCAGAACTCACAATGACCATCTTTAAAATCACCTTAAATAGGACTCATATTTAAAGCATTAATAGCATTGCACTGATCATTCCTTTTTTAAATACAACTTGCTGCGATGTACTTCAGCAGCAAACAAAGAATTCCACTTGGCATCTAAACTTGTCTCTTCATAATTACATTTCTGTCCACCCAAGTAATTTTTCTGAGTGACAAACACAGTTAAATTAGCCTACATTAATCTGATAGGACAAACATTTCTTTGTGGCCTGTTTGGGTTTTTTAGAGTTTCTTCTCCCCCCACAGGGGTATTTATTTCCTATATACATAACTGATTTGGTCATTGATCCGTCACCCTGCACCCTAATAGTTTTTTAATTGCAAACACTACTGCTTAAGACTCCTAAATTTTAAGATATCTAACATACTTTAAGTATCTTGAAGGTTCCCTAGGCATAAGCCTCCGACAAAAAAATGCCAATAAGCTAGAAAAATAATATATGATGCAAAACAGTTAAGCCATAACGTGTTCTTTTCTTCTGTTGACAGTATTGAATATTTATTTTTAAACAGCAGCATTTGTCAACTACTGATTGTCTTGAAATTCTATGTGCTGCATTAACCAAGGTGGCTGTAATTCCCTGCTCTACTTACAAAAGCTCAGTAGTAAGAACATGCTGGGCAGCAAACGCCACATCCTTTTTCATGTTCTGCTGTAATCACCAAGCAGGCAAAATCATCCATTTAAATGAATATCAAGTACATATATTTTTTTAACTCTTAATACAAACTATCAGGACAACTGAATAGAATCTCATTTATGTTTGTTGCAGAATTATAGCTCCCAGGCATTCTCAGAAGTCATGTATTCAAAGGGAACTCCATGTGGCGTAGCATGGCTGAGTTTTTAGAACAGATGATGCAGACTAAATGCATCTACATTCAGTAGCTACAGAGATAGTTTTGAAAGTTGATTTTAAATGAAATTGGAAAAAAAATCATAGTGACACACACTGTTGTTTTCATGAACTGATGAAAATAAAATATATGTTTCCAGTGCTATCAGCCACTCATAGGACATTACTGTATTTACTTCACGTTAATTATTTTAATAGGTTTAATTTTATTACTGTTTTACTGACTTCCACTGTCTCCATTATTTCCCTATTTCATTTACGAAGCAGCTACCACCTTTGCCTTTTTTGAGTATATAAATATTCTAAAAGTATATATACATAATCTTGATTGTTGGTCAGTAAATCAGTCATTCTCACTCTTTCCAGTAATACATCTGATTCGAAGTAAACAGTCAGGAATGTCTGTGCTCAAATAGCTGAAAAGTTATTCTATATTTCTGCTTGTGTTGCTGAAGAGAAATAAAACTATTGAAAAAAAACATCCTATCAGATCTGCATTAACTTTCAATAATACATGTTAAGATGGCCTAATTTCACAAGGTAGAAACCTTGTATGGTATGTAGTTCAGATTCATGAACTATAGGATGTACGTTTTTCTCCCTTACCATTTCCACTCAATGTTCAGTTTCTTGGGAATAAACTGTTAAGTTGGTAAATAAGATTACTTTTCGATTTTAACATTTCCATTTTAAATTTGTATATCTCTGCTTAAAATCTTTTTGTAATTTCATCACCACTTTCATCTCCTTTCTCTTTTACATTAGGCTTTCCTTACCTCTACACTGTTCCCACTAGTTATACTAAACAGTGTCTGCCATTGTATTTCAGATTACCATGGTGTCCCTAAGTTAATCAATTCTTTCCTTACCTACACATGAGTTCAAAAGGCAATTGATAAAGCAGAAGGAAAAAGCTCTATCTTTGCCTAGCAGACAAAGGTGCAGCTTCAAACTCTAGTTAAGAAAAATCCTAAACGGGATGTCAGTCCTGTTCTTACATCCTCTCTAACAGACGTTCTTGCTGGATTATACAATAAGAACCAGCTGCAGACTGTACTGAAAACATAATATCCTCTTACAAACAGCCAAGAGACTGACAACTTAACTGCAAATGATCAAGAGATTTAAAAAAAAAAACAAAAAAAACTAGGATTAGATTGGGAAGCATGACTTTGATGTCCACATGGGTTTCTGAAGGTATTATCAAATATCAGACAGAACTCTGTCAAATTTGGGTGGTGTTATGTTCTCAACATATTTTCCATTAACTTTTTTAAGGGAGTCAAACAAGGAAGATGATATCCAACCCCTTCTCTATTCATATGTTTCTTTGCAAGCAAGGACGGCACAACATCAGAAGAGGATGCCCAAAGAAACTGTGGAATCCACACTCCTAAAGATTATTGAGTGATGCCATGAGCTAACTACTTTGAATTGACCGGCTATATTTTGACCAGGGGCTTGAACTAGATGATTTTCTGTGGTCCTTCCCAAACTGAGCTATACTGAGCATGTGAAATAGGCACTTCAGATAAAAACTGTTTTGACTGCCTTCACATTTTCAAGATTTCTAATTCCATCTAAAATAAAACAAAAAAAACCCACCCAGTACTGTAATTTGTCATTCACATTACTGTCTTCTATCCTTTATGGTTCTGGACTATTTCAAATACACTAATAATTTTAATTATTTTACAAACATTTCTGAGAAAAAAGAAAAAGAAAACAAAAAGCAAATGGATCTAGCACTTGATCTAGTGGTTGGCAACTCTACCTATGGCAGGGCGTTCAAACTTGGTGATTATTGAGGTGTCTTCCAACCTAAGCCATTCCATAATTCTGTGCTGAATAAGACTAAACTCAGTCCTGACAGTTGGGGAACACTACTAGCTACAAACCTCCAGCTCTGTGATACCTAGCACATCTTGCACAATCAGGTACCAAGATGTGGAGGAAAATGTGGCAAATCTGGAAGAAACTGTATTTCCATAATTTCAAGGAAAAATGAGAGAATGATTCTGTTGAGTTCAAAGATGGGAAAAAAAAAAAAAAGTAGGAAATAATGTTGGAAAGTGATGAGAGAAGTAACAGGTATTTCAATGCACATATATATACTTATATGAAAATAAAAATAAAATAGTATTCCAGAGAAAAACAACAGAGAGATTGTGGTCAGAACACAAACTCAGATTTTAAGAGATCAAACTCATATAACAGTTAAAACTGTGTAGGGCTGTGAATAACAGCAAATACGTTTGGAAGCAGAAAAGCAAGAAAGAAGCAGAAAAGCGTAAGACAAATACAAGACTAGAAAACATTGATCCAGTGTCATACAATAACGCAGAAGATGAAAGATGTGTTTAAGAAAAAGACTTAAAACAGTTATCAACTGAAAACATTAGGTGGGTGGAGTGGGAGGAAGAAACAGAACATTTAAGAAACTAAGAGAGAAAAAAAAACCAACAGAAATTCAAGCTTTAAAATAAACCAATAGAATACAAAACAAAAACAGATACTAGAAAAAAAAAAAAAGAGCTGCTTAAGAAAAGTCAGAAGCAAAATTCTGATACAAAAGGTAAAGCAAAACATATATAATCTATTGACGTGTAAGGTCACTCGGAGCAATAGTTAGACAGGCTTAGATGTTTTTTTGCATATTCTGGACAATGGTGGAAGTCTGCCCCAGAAGAAATTCTTGTCTGCAACAGGAATCTTTCTGTCCTACAGCACAATCAATGAAAATCAATTGGCTTATAATTGCTTTGCATCAAATTAAATTATGGAGGACTAGGTGGCCCAGAGGGTTGGAAATGAGATGTGGAGCCTTTCACCTTTAGGTCACTACCACAAACACAGTCCAAGTCAATGATGACAGAGAGCTGTTACTGTTGTGTTAGTAAAGAAAATGATTTTAAGCTCTACCTTCACTACTTTGTAACCTCAGAACTTTTTTTTTTTTTTTTTTTTTTTTTTTTTTTTTTTTGCCAATCCCAGAACAAAGCTGAATTAAGCTTCCAATACTTCTAATGTGACCTTCATGCCATCTGGGATTACAGTCTACAGTCAATCCTTTTTGAAAATACTCTTCTCATCTTTTCAGTAGGTTAAGAGATCCAAACCGCCAAGTTTTTCTGAAAAAAATGACAGTCTGTAAATAAAATGTAAGCTATATATCAAAACTCCTCAACTATGCATTTCTTTTTCTACGTAGGACACAAATACTCAAAAATATGAAAACTGTGAGCATTTTCTTTGATTCCCACATTCTAATGAAAAACAAAAGAAAAGAAAACAAAACAAATCCTCGTTTAAGAAAAATCAAAAGGGAGTATTCCAACTTTTTGAAAACAAGTACAGTTTTTCATTGATCGCTGATTACATTTGGCTTTAATGTCATCCAAGATGGTTAGTGTGTACTTTCTTCTTGGCTTAAGCAGATGCCCTGACTTAATTACAATATGAGCTGAAAGAAGAAGAAATGTAGATAGTTATCATTTCTAGAGTAATCACTGCAGTCCAACTACTTGCTACTATGTAGATCAAAAACATTTTAAAATGATATGCTCCTATGAGTTATGCACTATCATCACTAAATAAATATTGACACATTTTTGGCTGATGGAAACTACAGACGAGAACATCCTCTGCTAATATTATGCTGGATGTAAATATTCCAGTAATTGTTAGACTATTTAACAGTTGAGCTAAGTAAACCTGGTTGATTTGGCCAGAAGTGTATCAGCAAGGACTCAAATGGGGTTGTAACGAGGGAGACCACATCTGGCTAGCAGCCATACAATTAACAGCACTCCCCAAGGCTCAGTTTTGCGGCCAGTTCTGTTGAATAATTTCATTAGCGATCTGCGTGCAGGAGTTAAAGGAATCCCTAGGAAATTTGATGAAACTGCTAAACTGAGAGGGGCTCTACAGTTGACTCAATAGAGGGAAGTGAGGCCTTACAAAACTATCTAGTATTTCTGAGAACTGGGCCAACAGCAGTAGCATGAAATTTAATGAGAACAAATGTTGGATTCTGTGCTGGGAAGACAGTAATGCTGGGCAGTAAGCATATCTTAGAAGATTGGTGGCTGCAAAGAAGTTCTGCAGAATGGGATCTGAGGGTGATGGCTGACATGAGTCAGCAATGTATCCTGGCAGCCAAACTGGCAAACTGCATTTTAGGATGCATTAAACAGAGCACAGTCAACCAGGCAAAAGAGCTGATTTTCCCACTATATTTAGTGTTGCAGCCTCACCTTGAATACTGCACACAGTTATGATCTTCACAATATAAAAAGGATGCACTTACTATACTTTAAATGTAAAACTAAACCAGAGTCAGAGTTTCTGGTTTCAACCAGAATCAAAACAGATTACAAAAATAACAGTGTTTAAGAGAAAACATTTCTAAAAGGTTCATAGGAATAGAAATATATGAAAAAAAATACAGCACAGAAGGTGATCTACCATCTGGGTTCTTAAGTACATTGCAAGTTTTTCCTCACACTTTATAACTGATTTTATAGAAATTCAGTTACTCTACAAAGATAAAGCAGTATTCACAAAGACTACTTTTAACAGAATAGGTTGCACTCAGGCTTGTAGCTGGTATACTTCTACCATGAGCAAAGTTGTATATAATAATTACATATACCTCTTTTTAGGACAGGCAGAAAATATGACACTCAAATTCCACTTCTAAAACACACTCTGGTTATAGAACATTAATTATATTTGGATTTTAATTTAATAGTGAGAAACTGTTAAGCACATATCTATGTATACACTATTTCTGTAATAATTATGTGTTAAAGAGACATTTCCTTTACTGTTAATTTCTTCCTCTGAGAGCAATACAAATTAGACTACTAGGATTTTAGTCTTCCTAGGGAGAGCAGAGCCAATTAAGGTTTTTCAACAACTCTGTTTTTTCACTACTGTATGAAGTTATTCTTAACTTCCATTAAGATGATCAATAATGGTTTGATAGAATAGCATAAAATCTAAAACAATAATAATAGCATGAGTCAGTAAACTCTAATACAGAAGTAACTATGAAAAATACAAAGAATTATAGTGTCCCAATTCAAGTTGGAAAGGACCCAGAAGAATCATCAAGTCCGATCCCTGGCTCCATACAGCACCACCCAAAATCCAAACCCTGTCAGAGAACAATGTCCAAATGCCTCTTGAACTCCAGCAGCTCAGTGCCGTGAGCACTGCCTGGGGAGCCTTTTCCAAAGCCAAACTACCCACTGGTGAAGAACCTTTTCCTAACACCCAACTTGACACTCCCCTGATGGAGCTTCACGCCCTTTTCCTTGGGACCTGTTGCTGTCACCAGAGCGCAGAAATTAGTGCCTGCCCCTCTGCTCCATGTGAGATGAAGCTGGTAGGCTTCTCACATTTTAATGCTACTAACTGGCTGCCAGCCTGATGTAACCCCATTTACTATAAACCTTTCAGCCAGACCCATCAGTTCATTGTTCATCCATGGCATTACTGCTTCCAAAGTAATGCCTCCATTATTTATTTCCCTGGAAACTACAACAAAGAGCACAATAACACTATTTGATAGGTCAAATTCTCAGCTACAAAACACTGTTTTTCAGCATAGTCACCACCAGTAGCTGTGCCTTTTATCACCGATGATCAAGAGCCTGCATGCTGCGCTTGTAAAAATCTGCACCAGTAGAGGTGACCTGCTGTTTCACAGCTGCTAGGTAGTAGCTTCTATTCTTCAGACTTTCCCATAGCCATGCTATAAGTTTATAACAGAGAAAAATAGATAACGTTCAAATTAACATAGGAAATAAATATTTATGATGAATCTTGGCCTGTACACTTGAATGAAAGATTTTGCAACTTCAAGTACTTAAAAATACTGGTCTAATTCCTCACTATACTTGAAAGCTAAATCTTTTACAGTTATTTACTACATGTTTTTCCTCTAGCAGAATAACTACTGAAATCATTTTTCAGCTAACTTCCGAACAGTTTGTCACGATTTTTTAAACATTCACTGTATTGGCATAAACAAGTTTGATTTCAGCTTGATTTATAATGGAGCTTTCATTTTATGTTATTTTCCTACAGCAGCTCTTAAAAAGCTCTTTCCGTTCCTAGGTACACTGCATAGAACAAAAAAAAACTTCTATATAAAAACTACTGCACAAGTATGATTTGAATATATTCACCTCATTCACAACTGCCTCCACTAAAAGATTTATAACTCATCTAAATCAGGAATTGATGAATTCATCAGCATCTGGGACATTCTGATCAGAATCAATAAAATAATTTTACCATTTAAATAGGATTTTAATTACTGTACATTTTAAAAAGTAATTTTATTTTTATCATAAAACTAGTTTCCGTGCAAACCAACAGCATTAACACAGTGGATGCCAAATTCTATTCTGGAAGGAGCAACTGCCTTAGTTGTACAGCCCAACAATGTTAATATGCTAACTAAAAAATTAAAGAAACAGCCAGTTGTGCTGTTTTAAAGGTCAAATATTTGAATGTAAAACACTAATTTGGTAAATAAACACTAGCATAAAAATCAAGTGTTATTACGCACATTCAGAAGACCATTATCCAAAATGGAAGAACGTAAGGATGATTACAGAATAGTGACATAAGTACAGGCTAGGCTGGCTCCTACATTTTCACTTCTGAGCTCTCTCCATTCTCAGGAAAAGAGAATATAACAGCAGCATCCACTGAAAGTTAACTTCAAAAGTTTTACTGGATAAAGAGTCTGCCAGCAGCAGCAGAAAGGGAGCAAAGAGACCATCACCAGTCTCTTCATCAGATAATGTTCAAGAACTGTCAGAACTTATTTTGAGTTCTATTGTTGAAATAGTGCTTACCAGGCTAGTGAGTTAAGTAAAAACTGTTTTTAAATTAAATGATTTAAATTAAAAAAATTCAATTCTATAAGACAAGAAACTTTAGATTTAAGGAACAATCAAAATGTAATAAGCTCGAATAAGATGAATGAATAAATACATATGAAGCCATGCTAAATAAGAAGCTTTTATGATCTACTCCTACTGTAGAACATAAATCAAATCAAGTAGTACAATCTGATTATCTTCACGTTTGTCATGGGTAAACTACTGGTCCAGGTAGGAACAGACCACCACTCCTCCATGATGTGCCAGTAATTGATCTTTGCTGGCACAGACCCATTGGTGCACAGTTACCAAGAGGCTGCTAGCTTAATGTCTGTCATTTTAGAAAATGAAAATACACCGTAGTTGGAAGGAGAAAGGGAAGTAACTGTAGGGTCTTTCACCTCTTCTAGAGCTGTACTGATAAGAAGTCAGCAAATGTATGTCTATGGCAATTAAGTAAATCTTTCTTAAAGTGCTAAGATAGAGAACATCACATTGCTCTTATGGGCAGATAATACACATATCTAGTCCAGGGAATAAAATTCTATCAATACTGACACCACTGGAAACATTACTGTGCTCTGAATCATCACATTGCACAACTTCAGCACATAATCTTCAGAGGATGAAGAGAGTAGAAAGAAAAAAAATAGACATCTGTTTGAAGCACTTTGAGTTTTGATGTCACATCTAAGAATCTTCTTAGTGAACAGAGAAACAATTGTGGAGAATTTGCAGAGAGAAAAACACAAACTATCAAAAACATTTACATAGCTTATTAATAAGAACAGACAAAAGCCTTCTGACCTGGTGCAGGGAACATAATTCTTCACTGTCCCTGAAAGAGGCCATATCCATTGTAGAACCCATTAGTTCATTATCAAGCTTAACTATTGAGCTCGTTTTGAACCAAATCTCAAGATAAACACATCAAAACTATAAGGCAGAGATCTATACTAGATGTAAGCAAGATCTATGGAAGCCCAGCAAAAAGCAGATGATGCCACTACTTCACACTTTTGTCAAAAACCATTTGTCACTTTCACAGTTGTCCACGCAATTAAAAAACTGAAAGTTACAGCTTGTTAGTAGTCTTAGAAATTTTGCTAGCTACAGGCTGGGGGTGAAAGGAAAGTTTAGCTTCCCTCACACTAATTCAACTACAGAGTCTATCAGCTTGTGTTTGTTTACATTTGAAGTTTGTCCTTGGAAGCTTCAGCATACAAGAAAATCTTCCCATAGTAAACAGCCAAATATGTATAAAACCATTTGTGAATTAAGATTACTTCACGCTAGAGTGGTAAAAACACACACATGGATTAATTAAAATACAGAGATATTTTGGTTTATCTCTCTCTCCCCTTAGTAAAGATTAACAACTACTACTACGCACTGTTAGGAACAGCTTCCATCGTTACTTTATGCACCCACCTAGGCTCTCTGGTGCTGTGAATTCTAATCCCAGCTGGGAGATCCAAATTTATAATGACATTCTAGTGAGTTTCTGAGGCTCAGTAAATCTGGCATGGGAGTCAGACTCCTCAGAAAGGAATGACAGCAGATGCCCTCCAGGGGAGATAGAAAACATGAGTCATACCAGCCTGCCACACTGGGCACACATTGTTGACTCAAGAAAAAGAACTGACAGGCAGCAGCCATAACTTCTGATGCTTCATTTAGATTTCTCCCAGCAGGTGTCACTGCTATGTAGCATTGCTATAAAACATTACAATTATGAATACAAAAGAAGCATTTTTTTTTCCTCCAAGTGGTAAAAAAATAAACAACAACAAAAATCCTACAACTGTACGCTGATTATATCAGACCTCAATGATCAGCAGGAATTAGCCTTGTGCAGAGGGTGAAGGGGAAACTGCATTCGTTGTACATTATTTCTATTTTCATTCAGCTAATTTTCTTCTTACAAATTATACCTCTTCCATAAATGTCTGTAATGAAGAGGTTAATATAGCACAAAGACTCAGCGTTCTCTTCATAACAGTAATGTACACATATGGACATATACCAAACTCTGTCCATCTATTTTGAATTGTCATAAAATGGCTGTGGAATTCTATTATTTGGAAAGGTGGGAAGATAAGACAGATTTATAATAAACATGGCATACACAACAAACTTTTGTAGAAACTAGTCTGAAAAGAAAAACCAAACCTAACAGAACAAGAAAATGAATTTCAATTTAAAAGCAGTCTATCTCCATGCAGACTCAGAGCATCCTACCACCCAGCTATTCTGCAGGCATTCAGACACTTCACTGTAATGTCTCAAAAATCAATAGCAATTTATTCTCTCTTTGGACCCCAAGCAACAAAAGTAAATAATACTGTCACCTCCAGTCTGCCTTCAGAACATGGTCACAACGTGGTCTTGCTACTACACTGCGGCTTTATACAGTTCTTTATCTCTGCTGGCTTTGCTGACTATACTGGCTTTCATAAGGGACAAATGCATAAGACAGCAACACAAAAGGGTCAAGTTCTTGCATGTTCCAGCCAGCTGGCATGCTGAGTATGAGTTAAGGGAAAGGGCAAACAGAAGATGCCGAGTCCAAGCTGACTTTATTTCAGCAAAAATAAACATTAGAAATTGTTAGCCATTCCCATACAATACAAGAGAAAAACAGAAAGTTGAAAAACAAGTTGCAACTTCAAACCTGCAATGTGTAACAGCATTTCTTAAATTACTTTCTTAAAACAACAAACAAAGGCTTTAAATTAATGTTCCTCGGTAAACCACATATTGAACACGTCAGAATATTCAGAATAATCCAGAAAGTTCAGATAGATTTTCTTAAAATCACCACAATTTGTAATCAGTCTAAATTTTGATCTCGTCATAGGCCAGATAGACTTCTTTAACTGTTTATAGCACAAAGCATAATAAAAATCACTGACAGGTTTACAATGTTTCAAACATTCAAACTGGTAGATGTGAAGATACACTTGGTCAACAACTGGTGACTTTCTTTATCTGTCTGACACTTTTTAGGGAACAGCATATGTGCTTCTGTTTTTTACATATTTAATTGCCTTTACTAGGAGATGCAACGGAACAGCAGCAGATAAATTCTCTTCCCTATCCCCTGCCTCGCCACTCACCTTAAAATTCAGTTTTGGCTTTTTTTAGACATAATGACTTCCAAGGATTCATATAACAAGTTCAAGGTGTACCTTGAGTCCTGACCTGAAGGAGTCTGCCATTTCTACCCTGGCATTTTGTACCAATGAGCACAAGGATAGAGCACAAGCTGAATACAAAGCAGGAACTGTATGTTTGAGAGAAGAAAATTTACATCCTATTCCTTAGTAATTTCACAAAGTAATATCTCGATCTAAAATGATAAATTGCTGGAACTTAAAAGCACAATAAGAAATTCTAAATTTAATGGATCTCATAAGTACTCTCATTATCAGGCGAGTTAAAATTGTGACAATATATACTTTTTAAAATAAGAGATAACTAGTTAAGAAAAAGTGGAAATTCTAGAGGATTTTAGGCCAGTATTTTACGAAAGAGCAAAATCTGAAGCAATTGTTCACAACTGCCTGAGAATAATGAGATACTAAGACTTTTTTTTTCCACATAAGTAATTATCTGTCTAATCAAAGGGCATTCTGATTGAATGTCAATAAGAAGTTTTGGTAAAATGTTAGAATACAAATGTACTTCTTATTTTAGAATTCAAGTAGAAAAGGGGGTAAAACCCAATAACCACTCGTGAAAGAAAACCAACATAAGAAACTGAATTTTATATTCAGTCATAAACTGAATGAAAAGAAAGGAAGGTTTATAAAGATTTTATTTTCATATGTGACTCATATAATCCATAAGGAGATTGGGATAAGAAATGCCTGGAAAGAAGGCAGAAATAGAGCTGGAAATGAAGCTACAGGGCTTCCTCTTAAGATAAAATGATAGCTGCAAAGAATAGGAAGTCAGCTATTCTTGGAACCAACACCTGTCACAGAGCATAGAAAGCCTAAACAATAGATTATTATTCAATTATTTAACAAGATTTTTAATGAATACTCAATAAGCATGTAATCATCTGAAAACAGACTGCTGGTGTTTGACTGTACTCTGGCCAGAACCTACAGTGAACTCATATTTAATTCTATGTAGATTCTTGCTAGCCTCTTATAAAAATACAGCACAAGATAAAGAAAACAGAAAAAAAAAAAAAAAAAAAGAAAAACCTCACTTCTACTATTATTTTCCTCAAGAAGTACGTTTCATTTAACTTACAACTTAGATCATTTTACTTCAGCTATTTTCTTTAGGTATCAGTGAATGCAGTGCTAACTATATTTAGTAATGGGAACACAAAGCAGATACATATGAGACAGGCTTAAATAATTCCAGAAATTCTTCTGTGGCTCTGAAGTACCTCCCAGTAAAGTTCTGACAAGTGAGATAAGCTTTAACACTTTCAAGAATGGTTCTATTGTGCTTCAAGAGCTCTATGGGAATGCTTTGGAGCTCTGAGATTCAATATGTCTTTAGGAATAGAGGGTATAAAGCAGCGAACACCAGATCAATGGGTACTGCACTTTCTGGTTAATCCTGTTAGTCCTGTACCTGCAAAATGTTAAGAGCCTCAGTCAATACCGCATAAAGAATTTATAAACTAAGTCTTTTTTTAAGCTCAATTTCACAAAACATCTGGAATTCAAATGCACTTATATATTAATCGAAGTGATGTCCAGAAACGATATCTCCATGCTTATGCCTAGATGAATCATTCGTATTGGGAAGCCAGCTGGTGTTTTGCCATCGGCTTCAGTAAGCATTATCAGATCACAAAGACAACATGATAGGTTAATTCACACACAAACAGGCATACTCTAATATGGCTTAACAAGGGTGTGATAACATACAAGGCTTTTAAAAGTTGCTAAGTAATATTCAAAGTACTTACGAAGTGAAGGAGACAAAAACGTCTGAAACTACCTTCAAAAAGTCACGCCAAACCGAAGCTCAGTGGCAACCAGCTCAGTAGTCAAATTAGTTGTTTCCTGCCTGATTCTTGAGTGCCAAAACTAGAATCACAAGTTTAAATCCGGGCCCCAATTAAAAGATTTCTAAAAGAGAGTTCTTGTTTTTCTTATACCCCATGAGTCCTGCACAGGTGCCTGCAAGGCTGCCCGTTTAGCAGAATGCACGCTATACCCACCAAGATGTATTAAGGCTCTGTGCTTAGAGATATCTCCCGAGAAGCAGAGGATATGGTTTTTATTTACTTCTCTCCACCTGCATGAAGGACAGATCTGAAGTCGCAGTACTCCATCAAGGACTGCTAGTAAACTGTACTCCATTGTTGAAAGAAGCTGAGCCCAACTCACTGAGATGTTCAAGTTTCAAACAGAATGCTTACATGTCCAGAGGCACCTAAAACTCAGATGCTGATTATCTGTAGAGTAACAATTCAGCTACAAGCCTGAATAACGAGTCCTACTGCAGCTCATACTGGCACAAAGCAGCTAGAGATCCAGGACCCAGCTCAAGAGGGGTTTCCTCTACAGTTACTTCACTTCGCACTCATCTAACTCCAGCTACCCATTTGATCTCACTGGAAGTCAATTCAAGGAGCTAAACCACGCTGAAGCAACTTATATGAAGGCTCAGAAATCCTAATACGTCAGCTAACTGACACTTCTACATGAAAGAATATTTGTTTCTGTCTTTATTCAGAAAAGGTTAATGTGTGTGTTACACATAATTAAAAAGTCATAATTAAAAATTATGCTAACTACCACATTGAAGTTACACACGTTGGAAACTTAGCTAATTTCCATTTTATCCACAGCAAAATGAGGAATAAATATATCCATGTTCATTTTAAGGGGACTTCTGAATTGAGAAACTAATTTTTTAAAGTTTTGTGTAGATGAGAATCTATAAATAAATATTTGTTTATTTTGGCACTTTTAAAATATGCCCAAATCCAAGTGCTACTTCTTCCAGAAGTATATAAGCACACACTGTATGAGTGTTACTCTGACAAACGTTTCTATTTATTCAGTAGTCTTAAATTAAAATTGCTGAGTACATTTCATTCTACCTACGTTCACCAGTAAAAGATTTGTTCTAATAAATAATTTAGTCAACCATTTCCTGTTCTAATCAGAAATTTGAAATGTGGGAATAAATTAATACTAGATGTTTGGAATAAATGTGGCTGATCCAACATTGGTTTAATAGAAAGAAAGACTGCTTTTATTTGTAATTCAGCATGACAAATTCATCATTTCAAAGAATATTTTCTTCAGAAGAAATCAAAAGAATGAGAATTGAAATAAGCCTATAGATATCCACCACTGTACTGCCATTTTCTAGACATCAGAATTTATCAATAGAGGTTGCAAAATCATGTCCCCTCACCAGTTAATTTTCAAGAAAAATTATATGGCATTTTGTCCGTCTTTTTTAGATCCCTGTCTGCTCCAACATTGGCATGTATACATTTCTAATTATTAAGCTATTATCTACTGTCAGAAAAAGGATGATTTCACAGAATCACAGAATTGCAGGTATTGGAAGGGACCTCGAGATTAAGTGCAATTCTCCTGCTAAAGCAGGTATCCTACAATAGGTTGTACAGGCAGGTGTTTAGACAGGTCTTGAATATCTCCATAGAAGGAAACTCCACACTCTCTCTGGCCAATCCGTTCCAGTGTTTCATCACCCTTATCATAAAGCTCTTATGGATGTTTGTATGGAACTTCCTATGTTCAAGTTTTAGCCCATTACTTCTACTTCTTCATACCAAGAAAAGCCTGGCTTCATCCATTTGTTCCCACCTCCCTTCAGATACTTATAAACATTTATCAGATCCCCCTCAGTCCTTTCTTGCTCAGGATGAACAGACCCAGGTTACTCAGTCTTTCCTCACACAGGAGATGCTCCAGGCTCTTTCATCACTTTTGTGGCCCTCCACTGGACTCCTTCTAGGAGATTCCTGTCTTTTTTGAACTGGCGATGCCAGAACTGGACACAGGATTTTAATGTGGCCACACCAGAGCAGAGCAGAGCAGAGGGGGAGGATAACTTCCATCGACCTGCTGGCCACACTCTTTTTAGCGTACCCTGGAATATCATAGGTCTTCTTGGTCACAATTGAGGGCCTTGATGCATCCTCATTTCATGTATGTTCCTTCAGGAATTTCTGTCATCATCACAGCTGAGTGATCCCCAGTAAAATGTTTACTCTTCATACGGAACTAATGAGAGTTAACAAGATTATTCACTATTCCTGTAATTAATCAAATCCTTCCCTTCTAACCAAATCACTACTAATTACTTCAACTACTAATAGCTACCCTGAACAAACTAAGAATTAAGAAGGTGATTCATTTTAATCAGCATTTTGCCAATACTGCCAATAAGGCTACTGCTAGGATGCTAATGTGGCATTTTTCTTTAGGATGTAAATAAATATCGTTAACTTCCTTTACATCTCTCAGATAACTAGACTCCTAATCAGTTTAGGTCTGACTGATATTTGCAGTCTAAAAGATAAAAAAATTAGAGGACGCTACCTTGCACTACATGTAAACCTAATTTGATTGCACAGAATAGGATGGTTGTTTCCAATCTTGGTATATGAACTCATTTCTAAATAAGATCTTATAAGAGTACAGGTGCATTAGGTGCACTTCAAACATCACATAACAGGGATGTTTGAAAATATTGCATACAGATATCAAGGGAAGACAACGCTTTTTAATCACAAATCTAGGCATACAGTTAGACTTCAAAAAGGCAATAGACTTTAAAAGCTAGTGTGAGATATGTAATTCTCTAGGTTTTTATAAACATTTAACTAGTTTGGCAATATAAGCAAAGCAGATATACAAAAATAAGTTCCTCAGATGGTAGCAGACGATGAGCTAAAAGTCTCTACTTGTAACTTTGATACTGTTAGTTTGCATCCTTCTAAACAGCACTTCAATCTATGACTTCTCAAGTCACTCCTAATATTTTAAATACATTTTTCTTCTGAAGTTTAACAGAGCTCTATAAAAGCTCCAGTATCTATTACACCATATTACCTTAATGAAAAGTATCATGTTATAACACCTTCTGCAGTTCATATCCGGATGTATTTTGCACTGCCAGTTCATTCAGTTTTCCTGGTTTACTCTCACGTCTTAAACACGCTACAATTAATTCACAGTTAATAGTCATTCTCGTTCACCCCAGGTAAGTAGGGTGTATTTTATTGGCATATTCTGAGTATTACACAGGACTGGTTTTCTTTGCCAAAGAACACTATCTTCCTTACCTCAGTATTTTGTTTTCTGTTCTTTATAACCATGCATGCTCTGAGATCACAATGAGTTTATTTCAGAAAGGAGATAAATATGTAATTTAATTCACTTTATGTAATGAACCTGATTGATCAAATCATGCAGGTAATTCCTTGTTTACAATGACAGAATTTATGAACACGTTGTTCTTCATGAAGTATTTTATTTACTTGTTCAGTTAAAATAATATTAATCTATAACCTAATATTATTTTTTGCTTGGTATATTTTTACGCAAAAATTACTGCCACCACAGAAGAGAATTCAATATTTTTCACATTTTTAACTTGTGACATTATTTCTTATTTCCCCTCACTAAAATCAACACGACTATTAATGAGTACCAAGCAGGTACCTCAGTCTGATAAAAAAAAAAAGGGAAATAATTCTTACTGTGTAACAGGTTATTTGGATGTCATTCTCCTCCCATCTACTAACTAGAACTACAAAAAATAACTCATATTGTTTTCAGTTAGCTGCCAGTTGTTGAACTATATTTAGTTACATGGAGCTTAAGTTATCAAAATGGCCTTTAGAGGGATATTCCCATCAAATAAAAATGGAGTAAAAAGTTTTACTCCAGGCAATCGGGCTTATAAGTAACAGCACATTAACCTGAAACATCCTTTCAAATCACGAATAGATGTATGCAATAACTCTTCATTTAGTTTTATAATTATCAATGACCTCACTGAGTATAGCAGAACAATTCATCTCCAGGGGCATTTTCTATTTGCAAAAATGTTTACATAATAGGCCACAAATACAAAACATTAAAAAAACCCTTGAGCACTAATTAGCCACTGCAAAACTGTTCTCCCTTATCCAGAGCAAAGAGCAGAACACAACAACCCTTCACAGAAGAAAGATGTTAAATTTTCTAACCTTAAACACATAGCGGTATTTTCTGAAGTTCACCAAGCTGTCAGATTAGAGGCTTTCATTGTACTGTTCAAATAAATTGTTTTTAAAGGAAAGAAATAATAAATTTTCAAATCAACACTATACCTGTACTATACTCACTAGAGGCACTGTGTGGAAGAAAGGGTAGCAGACAGAAAAAACACACTTCTGAGTGTATACAGAGTAATATGAAATCAGTTGCTCTCACTACTGGATACGATTTTCCTTTATTGAGCTAACAGTTACAGATTAAGACACTATTTTCCTACAGCTGTTTTGTTATTCTCTCTTTTCAGAAAGTCATCAGTCCACAATGTTTGGCAGAGTGGATGCATTTCTGTTCCATCCTTAACCCTAGAGCTTCTTTCGTGTCTGAAAAACCTACACCAGCCCTTCCTTTTGCCTTTAACATCCCTGATCAAACTGGACTTGTACTTCCTTAAGCCCTTCCCTGCACATTAGGACACTTGGATCATGTTCCTCCTGGGTCACCTGTCCCTGATTTCAGCTCTATTCCTTTTTCATCAGGAGCTCCGTGTTAAACCCTATCAGATTTGCTTCATTTCCTGCACATTGGGATGGACTGCTTTTGAACTTGAGGCGATAATCCCTTGGGTGATACCCGACTGCTGACTGGAGCAAGCAGCTGGGGAGAACTTCTCAACGCACTGCTGGTTGTGTTGCTTTGCTTGAGGGCAGCAGCCTCTGGCAGAAGCACACTGCAGGAAGCAGTGTCATAACTGCCACAGTAAGGATAGCTAGATCTTGTCTGTCAGAGCCTGAAAACAAGTCAAAAACCCCAGCTGGACATAAAAGCAAGCCTATTTTATTTTGCACTGAAATGACCGAACATATAATTAGTTACATTAAGGCAAATTAACAGAAATGGAAGCAGTAAGGGAGTCTTTACAGTTATTTTGCAAGTGAACACTCGTAATAATTAATTAATTACATTATAACTTACTAACCTAAAAACTAAATCAAACTAAGATGAAAAGCAACTTGCAAAAAGAACAAATGCACGTGTCAACAAGACAAAATTGGAGTTGCATAGAAATATCAAATGTAAAACTTCACTGAAAAAGAAGTTTAGTACAGGGAAAGAAAATAATTAAAAAGTACCCAAAATGGAAACAATAAGATGTGTTTCCACCAATGATCAGCATTTCATTTTTTTTCTAGAGGGTGCTTTTCCTTTGTTTGAACTACTGTTCACTTATGTCTGTCAGAAAAGTTCTGTTTGTAGTCAGAAGAATACTTTAGAGTCAATAGAAAAAGAATACAGGTTGAGAACCAGAAACTGCACTACATTAAAAATCGAAGTAGAAGCCCCAGCAAGGCAGATGAAGCAAATGCTTACTCAGAAAAGACAGACTACTCCATCTTAGATTATCAATGTCAGTAGTTTAACAAAAGAGGCGCTGCAGTAGTAAAAGACACAGTTTTATTCCCAGCATAACTGCAAGAACAGTAATTTACAACCAACAGCTCTTAGAAGTAACAGTGATTAACTCACATGAATTGAAACATTCTGCTTGGACAAAACTGAACAGAATTTATACAAACTTGCACTTCTACATAGTGACTGCCTGGTTTTGTCTCCACTACAGGTTATGCTATGTATACTAAAAGCAAGATAGTTCTGCATGCATCAAACCTTCAGCTGCATTTTCTCGTGACCAGAGGAAAACTAACCAAATTCAGTTGTGACATTAAAGAACATTAAATTTGTAAATACTATGATGAACTTTGAACAATTAATTATTAGATCTTTAAAACATCAAAAACAAATGTTGTGCATTCCACCAATTCTAGTCTTCTTTGTTGACTTAAAAGCAATTTTAGCTAGAATGATCTATTAAGACAACACTGTTTTTTAAGATAATTTTATTTGTTTGTTTCCTCTAGATTGCTGCACAGCCTATTTTTAACTCATATAATCCGCATATTTGATCAATGCAATATCACAAACTTGTCATCTATGGTGAAACAGAAATAGAGCCACAAAGGGTAACTTCACAGAAAGGTATTAGCCTGCTGCATTAAAGAACAAAGATAGGAGACGGTTATTTATAGAATGCTGCTCACCATTATCCTTTTCAAATTCTACAGAAGGCTAAATATTGATGCATTCCCAAGTCACCTTTTCCCTTCTTTGGTGTTAACAAGTAGGAGTGTGTTTTTGATGCTCTCAATTTGTCAAGATCAGGTGAACTGAATGGTTTTACAAAGTACACTATTCCAACTCCTTCAGGGGCTATAAAACCACATTAAACTCTGCTTGTTATTAATAATTCATTGCACTTCTGTAGTTCACTACAGGGGCATCACTCTTAGGGTATCATTCTTATTGAAATAACAGGGAAGTCAGATAAATAGTGCTACCATCACAATGAGAATAAGCTTACAATGAACCCTAGAAAACTGAAAGCTCTACAAAACTTTTTGCTTTTCTTTTCTTTTTTTTAAGGAAATTCTCAGACTAAATTCAGCATTCTACCCCACTTCCTAAACACTTCATATCAACTACTTGATGCATCAGATTAAAAAAAGAAATTACTTCTGTCTACTAAAATTTCTCTTCTCTGTAAATTTGAAGCGTCAAATTTCTTCACATTCAGCTATACTGCAAATGTATTCATGCTTCCATTATTCTGAAACACCTTAAGACAGTATTTTGCTTCAAATATGGTTTAATCAAAGTATATCTCATGAAACCTAACTATGATTCAAAACACCATGATTTGGAAGTGCAACACTTCTTAATGTAATTAAATAATATCCATATCTTGATCTGTTAAAATCATCAATTACTATAAATAAAGAACAAGTGACTTTTTTCTTCATGGTTACTGACTAGATGGCTCATACAGCATTGTCACATATTTCAGTAGCAAAACGTAGAACAACAAATGATACTAAATTAAAAAAAAAAAAGAGATCTGTCTATAATTCAAAAATTATCACTGATTAATATCCTCATATGAGGCTACTTTTATAAGAAATTATAATGCAAAACTGCCATGAAAGGATGACAGCTTAATCAGTTAAATAAAGACCTCTAAGCACTCAAAGTGTTCAATGCTGCTAATTTTATGTAAGATGTCAGATCCTGGTAAGCCTCCACATGGAACTCATCCAGACCATCATCACCTTATTTAGGTGAGGAAAGAACAGCCACAATGGCAGCCTGTGGAACAGGGCTGGAAATAGGAAAAAGCAGGAAAAGGAAACTTTACATCTTATTTATTTAAAAGACATCACTGTCAAAGCAGTATGCATGGTTTGGAGGGAGGGAATTTTGGAAATCACCAGAAAGGAAAACAGGTCACCTACAGATAAGGGCAGAACTCTCCTTTCCAAATCCTAAGAATTTCACCATACAGAACCGTGGAGAGGGAAACCACATTTTTAGTAGATGTATCTAAAATAACAAAATTCTTGTTCCCTACTATTCACCTCCAGCAAGCAGTTTCAACTTATCCTCATGTCTAGGCTTAAATAAGCTTTTTTTCTAACCAGTCGGTTCACCTTTCTTCACTGTAATTTTCAAGATTCCTGGGTCTGCCTTTTTGGAGAATTAGGTACAAGATTGAAAAATCTGCAGTTAAGAAATAAGCTATTAGTGAACAGCTTGCTGTAAATTGCAACTAATGTCCAGCACTGGTGAACGCTAAAAGGTTCACAGAGAGGTGGTGGAGTCTCCTTCTCTGGAGACATTCAAGACCCGCCTGGACGCCTACCTGTGCAACCTGGGCTAGGGAGCTGCTTTGGCAGGGGGGCTGGACTCAATGATCTCCAAAGGTCCCTTCCAACCCCTACAATTCCGTGTTTCTGTAATATAAAGCACTACATATGGAAGAAGAAAGGAATCAAATTCTGAACCGGCTTGTGATATGTCTTTACAGAGTAAAATTCACAGAAGAGCTTGCTCACTTTAGTGTAAGCTACATGCTGTTTGGTCTGGATTCTACCTGGCTAAAAAAAAAAAAAAAAAAAAAAAAAAAAACACCTCAGTAAAAGGCTAAGTTAATACACAGCAGTTGACCACTGATATGATGCACTGTTTGATTAACAATAAGGTATTTAATACAATATTAAGAATCTCATGTTTATCTTTAAACATTTGTTTTTCTCTTCATATAAGTAAGAAAAAAAAATGGATTAATCTCTGGATTAAATTAGAGATGCACTTTTATATTATCCTGGAAGAGCTGCACACAAAACACACAGATATAAAACCACAGTAAGTACATGTAACTCTCAGTAATTCTCAAATATGAATAGTTAAGTTACAGATTGAAGTATGAGTCCACCATATTCAGACAACACAGGTAAACTCTCAGGGCAGCGCAGGAATCAGCTGCATGACCCCACCTGTATTTTCATACAGGTTACTCATGTCCTGTATTTGTCCACAGGACAGCTAAGGCACAAGAAATGGCTTCCAAAGTGCCTCTGCTAAGCTTCAGACATTTAGTAGGATGGATGTGACCAAAGCCCCATGCTGCGTTTTAAAATACCGAGTTTTAATGATCTTTCAGAGCAGTGTTCAGTATTTTTATAAGCTGCAATGCATTTTCATTTTACCTGGATGGGAAAAAAACAACAACAACAACAAAAAAAGAATAGAACAGCAGGAAAGCAGCTATTCTGAGAAAGGAAGGCATAAAAATGTAAACATAATAAAATAAAGAAGCAAATGAAGAAACCCTGTTCTTCCTTTATTAGAAATATGGGAAACAGATTGTGCTCATCTTGCTTAGGGCCAAGAGCTGCACTGTGTGGAAGTCAGCCAGGCTCTGCCACACAGATCACTAAGTAGTTTTGCTGTGTTAAAGAGTAAACCAGATGGGACATTTGCTTCCGACAGGATAATTCTAATGGAAATTGTTAAAAGTACTGTAAAAGAAACTTTTCAGCTTAATCTGCTATTTTATTGCGTGCAATGAGGGCAATCAGTGCAACGAGCAGAATATGGGGGAAAAAATAACAGAAGAAAATTTAAAAATTCAAAACATTACTCACTAGCCTGCTTTGAAATCTCTCTCTCTTAGTGTTCCACGTATTAAAATAAAAGACACATGAGCCTAAAGCTAGGCACACTACTAGATAAGTGCAGTCAGTATCAACAAAATACTTGCAGATTATGTGAAGTCAGTAAGTCAAAATACTCTTAAAGGTGAGCCTGTACAGTCATACAGCTGAAAGAAAAAATACAGAGCATGTCAACAGATTGCTACACCCAGGGCCTGGTGAGAAGGTAACAGACACCCTTTTTGTTCAACTCAACATCTCAAGTCTTAAGAGAGCCCTACAGATTCCAGGTGAGATTTGAGAGGTTAAAGAAAAAACAAGGTTATGTATAGCTTCTGCTCTTGACATACTCTTGTAAACCCAAGAATTATGACCTGACTGTTCTACAGCAAAATGAAAAGCTTGGTTTATTTGTTGTAGTTTGTTTTGTTTTTTAACGAAAACTATTCCTGGCAATAAACCACTTTGGCTGAAAAAAATTTATCCCATGTAGTTCAGATACATATTGAGCCCAATGTTAGTAAGAAAGCGGGTCAGTTAGCGTAAGGAGACAGGCTCAACCTTCAGTCATAGCAAGACTGCCAGATTATGCAGTTAGGTAGAGGTAAGTACAACTAAAAGTTTGTTTTTGCAGTGGGCAACATTTATAACTCATATATATATATTTTTAATCAGTCTAAAAACTGCTTTAAGCTCACTTTTGTTCACTAAGAACTAGCTTTAACTAAAACACCTCAGTCTGTTGTAAACTCTTTGACTTTGTCCTGCCATGTTTCTTCAATCAGCAGCAGAGTAGACCATAACGAAATTGATATGATTGGATAAAGAAAATCAATTTTTTTCCAACATTTAGTTTCAGTAATCTGATTACAAAGCTTTTAGTAATAGTGTCATTACTTTGAAGTTTTGAACATATGTTTCCACTGAGAGTATTCCACAGAGGACACTGTATCAGAAAAAAGAAAGAAATGCAAACAAATGTTACCAAAAATACTACAGCTCATCAAAAAAACAAATTGAAAGGAGAACCATATGTCAGAAACATAATTTGATGTCCAATACAAACCACTTTCATAATTCACAATTCCTTTATTTAACAGCAACACGCAAATCGGAAAATACTTTTTCCATGACTTGTGGATATCACCAGAAATTTAAAGATAGAATATTCTGAAAAGGAAAACCTATACAAAAAATGAGCAAGATAATAAGCAACTGAACACTATTCTTTGAATTCTGAAGGGAAAATTCAGTGAGAGATAATGCTTTTACTGATGGATAGGCTGTCTTAGAGAAACAGCTTGCACAGTAGTCGTGAAAAGCCCAGATACTACCATTCCTTGTGATTCGTACTCTTCTGAAGTTAACTGAATATACTTAGCTCAATATACTGAAAGTTATTAAACTTGATATATTAGATTTGACACAAGACAGTTCTACTTTCTAGATTTACCAGTAAATAAAAAATAATAACATAAAAGAACCACTGAACTAAGGGGACAAACCCACCACTTAACAGAACATTTAGAAATATTGAACAGAAGATGCAGAACACAGCAGTGCAAATAACAGAAAAATACCAAAAAATAGCCCAAGAAATTGAACTACTGAAATGATGGCATCATTAAGAACAGATTTACACTTAGAAAAATGGGTAAGTAAAGCCAACCATATCTTCCTGTTTAGGGAAAATAAAAGTTTGTTTTCAGTAACAATTTACAGATGAAAATTAATTTGTTTCAGTGCTCACCTATATCATCACAAGCAAACTTAGCATTACAACAACACTATTCTTTTAATGTAACACACAAACAAAATTTAAGATTTTTGTAGTAACATAAATAAGACTTCACATAGAATAGTGAATAATGATGCCTGAGCCTTGTTCACGTGCCTGAGCCACTGTTCATACACCTGCACAAATAACGTAGCACAAGCAGTACCTTCTGATGGCAACTTCTCTCTAAGAAACTGTGCTTTCATTTCCTGCATATTAATACACAATTACCTTGCTGGCATTTATACTGCCATGGAATGACAAGCTCCTTCCTAAATTAGCATCTTCATTCATTTTCACCAGTTTCCACACTTCTTAAACAATACATCAAATCGACTTCTAAATGTCCCATTTTTGCTATGCCCTGCACATTCCACTTATCTTGAGCTGACTTTGGTTTTCACTGGACACTTCTATGAGAATGAAATCTAGCAAAAACAGACAGAGTTTTCTGGTATAAAAATAAATTTAATTAGTTCAAGAGTCAAATTACTAGTATGTCAGTGAGAGGAGTGACCTAGGATGCACAGACAGCAGCAGAGCCTGTGAGGAAAAAGCAAGGAAAAAACAAATGCGAACAATTTATTTTAATCACCAATTTGGCTAGATCACAAGTCCCACAGCTCTTCTACAATAGATGTGTAGCAGAACACAGAAGCAGACCTAAAACACAAATACATATCTGCCCATTCATAATCCTATTTTCATAGATATTAGTAGTAACCAGATAATGCAGAGAAGGGTAGTTACAAGATAACATGAAATTGTGTCTTCAGGGTCTTAACTAAAAGACTCAGAAAACTGCATCAAAACATCCTCAGCCACTGCTTTATCTGTCTTAATGTGTAATATTTTAGTGTGTAAGATATTACATTATTGTTATTTATTTTGTGGGTACTTAACAGAGTGTCTTCAGGAAGTTTTTGTCTAGTTCTTGTCAACCCACACAATTTCTTCTATCACCTTCAAAAATAACACTATCGTATTTTCCTTCTAACTAATCTCATACTGTTCAATGCTTACTTAAAGCGGCCCTCAGGCTTGATAAGATCTTCAGATTTAAGTAACCATTTTAATCTTGTCTTTTCAAGCAAATAAACAGTAAATAAAATTGAACATAAGACCCACTGTTAGTCTATCACTTATATTTTCACTCCAAAAGAAATGACTTCTCTTCAGCAGTTAAAAAAATTAAGAAATCTAAAACTAGCCAATGAACAACGAATAATTTAAGTCAACTAAAAAGTTATTTCATCTGTTACGCCTCAATCATGAAGCATTTTATCAACTCAATTCATTCCTGGCTTACAAAAACAATCAGAGCCTTTGTTTCTAAAAATATATTTAAATACAACATTCTTACCATTTTATCATAACTGCATTATTACTTAACATTATTTTCTCTCATTTTAATGGTAAGAAAAAATTGGCCTTAAAATTATTTTCAACAACCATTCCAAAATAGCAACAATTTACAAACAAGCTAGCTGCAAACTCACTGTGGAATAGACTTCTAAAACACTTAATGCCCAATTTGATATTCTTTGTGAGTCCTCACAAAAGCTCTCCAACATTTTGCCAGAGCACTGTATATAATGGTATGTAGCAAATTAGAATATATTACTTTTTTATTAGAATTTAAAAAAAAAAACAAAACAAAAAAAACAGTGGGGAGGGAGGAAAGTGACAGAACCAAAAAAGACATCAATTTTGCAATAGGACATTACATCACATGAGCTCCAGGTAAATGATAGAACAAAAGCTGTCCACAGAAATACTTTCATTTATAACAAGCTCCCTTAAGAACTGACTGACGAAAGATACTCTGCTCATATAACTTGAACCACTAGTGCAAATATAGAAAGGGAGCACAGATTTGGCACCGCAGTAGTCAGTAATGTATTAAGATTCCTATCTTCTCTCAGTCAGAGAATATACATACAGTACTCTTTATTAAAAATGAATAACTGTTTAATTTAGAGCTTCTCATTTAAATAATTAAATTATTTTCATTAATAAAAAATACTGAACATGCATCTGTAAGTTTCCTGAAGTTTTTAATACTGAATAACCCAGTAGCAGGTAGCAAAATCTGATGGCAATTTAAAAAGAAATGCATGCAGAAGGACAGTTGAGGAATAATTCTTGCAACCTCACTGAAAAAAGTAAAACACATTACGAACCAAACAATCTTCTAAAAGCAGCCACAGAAGCAAGATCTGCCTTTGGCATTTATCTTGACAAACTTTTAAAGATGTACTGCACAATGAAAACGCAGCCCTGACAGATACATTCATCCCAGGACTTCCTGTGCAAGCACACTGATACATCACCAACTTGCTGATACTATTCCAAATGCACGCGTCACACAGATGAAAACAAATACATACGCTTATTTTGAAGGCCTCTCTCAAGCGACAACCTCTTACCGAAAATAAGTAATTTTTTTTCTTATGTTACTATATATTTGTATTTAAATACATGTTTATTATTTGTTTTACAAGACGTCAGCATTTAAAAAAATGTATTTGTAAGCAAATCTTTCTGTGCAAACCTCGGCAAGAGAACGCAATGCCAAGCAGGGAGGGAAGTCATACGGAGACTATTAAGAGTCAGAAATATAAGTCAGTGGTTCAGCCTCTTCGGGAATAATATTAGTTATAGAAAACAAACAAACAAACAAGCAGAAGTACTTTAAATGTGCAACTGTCTCAACGGGGAAAGAAAAAGCGAAAGAAACAAGTGAATATGAAAACATATGTCAGGATATTTAAAATAGCGACGTAACAACGTAATGATCAGGTTCGACCTCTGGACGTCACAGCAGAACCGCAAACGTAAACGACAGCAAGAGACAGGAAATTAAGGATGAATTAAAGGAATGAATGGCCACGGACTGCAAAACTGAACGACGCGTTCGGGGAAATCCCTTATACACCTCATAACTGGCGCAGATTAGAGCACGCCCTGTCACCGCGCTCCCCTCGGCACAGCCGACCGCTCCCGCGCCGCAGACAGCGGGCACCCACCCGCCACAGCGAACCCCGGCGGGGCTGCGGGCAGGAAAGGGCGGATCAGCATCCGGGCTCTCGGCAAGGGAGCGCGCTTACTCACCTATCATGGCGGCCGGGAGAGAGGAGGGGGCGCGCGCTCACCCGTCCGACGCGAGCCGCGGGAGCAGGAAGTGCGGCCGGCAGCGAACTGCGCGCGCGCCGCGGGGCTGCCTGGGAAACGTAGTTCTCGCGTTCTCACGGTGGCTGCCGGCTGTCCCCGCGTGGGCGCTCACACAGTGACTTCTGTTAAGTGCTGCGGCGTCGCGCCGTTTACCCGCGCTCGTGAGCCGCGCGCCGTTCTTTTTTTTTGCCGCCGCCGGGGTTCCTCCGGCGCTCTCCCGCCCGGCGGAGCGGCGGTTGTTGACGCGTTGCCTAGCGACGGGAGCGCCGCTGTCGTTCCCGCGGTCCGCTTGCCGATTCTCGCCCGCTGCGGGGAGATGGTAGTGGAGGAGGCGGGGGACAGGCGTCCCCAGAAGCAGGAGCCGCTGGGACACGTGAAGAAAAGGAAGCAGCAGGTCTCTGACGGCTTCACTGTTAAAGCCATGATGAAAAACACCGTGGTACGTTTGCGGCTGGCGTAGCGGCGTTAAGCAGCGTCCTCAAACGTGCGCTCCGAGCCGGGAGGGAAGCCTGCCAGGCAGCGGGGTGGGTGCTGGGAGTGAAGCTGGGGTTTGTTTGCCCGTTTGGCTGCCTGCAGGCTTCACGGTGCTGCTCTGGGCGGGCAGTGCCCGCGGGAGTCGAGGTGCCTTTCGTTCTCCCGAGTTCCCGCGCTGCGTTGCATGGGCAGCGCGCTCCGTGTGGGTTCGTGTCACAGAAGGATGGCAAAGATCTGGACAGTGTCATTCTTAGACAACTCGAAAAAGCTAAAACTTTTCTCTCGGGGTCAGGGGAATGCTAGGCTGTACAAGAGCTAATTCTCTATCCGATATTTGATAAGGCTAAGGGGAATGGGTCCAGCAAAGTTCGTTTTCACTAATAACCCACTTTCTGATGAACTTCGAGGTAAATGCGTGAAAATGATGGGATCCAGGCCTTTCAAATTGCTTTATACTACTTGTCTACTTTTATCATGCTTAAGGAACACTTACAAAAGCTTCAACTATTGCAGAATGCAAATGGTCTCCATGTGTGTGAAGGAATTGATATGGAACTTCTGAACTGGATTTGGATTTCTCTTTACTTACACACAGTTCAAGGTCTTAACTAACTATTGTTCTAATTATTTATGTGTGTGTGTGTGTGTGTGTGTGTGTTTTGAAGTTACTATCGCCGTTACACATATCATTCTGATTTCAGCTGTGAAACATGTAATTTCGCTTGCTTCACTATAACGTTCTTCTTTTTGAGGTCTACAGATCTGTTATCTGTAACAGCACCGTCTAAAAAAATAAAAAAGTCCATCCTTTAACAAAAGTTTAAATGGAACAGAAGTTCAATACATAACCAACTTTCTTCATGTTAGTAAAATCAAAAATTTTCACTTCACTGGGAGCAATGCAAGGCTAAAACAATCCAAGGAGTGTTTTATAGAATGTTTGGTTTCGTTGGTTTTAATTCTGTAGATGTGGAATAGACGTTGAGCTTAGGGATTGCTTTTCAAAGACATTTCCCCTTCTCAGTTCAAGTCATTAATATTTATAAGTGTTTGTTTATATCTTGGTATATAAGAGTTACTTGATTTAGTCTAGAAGAATCAGCAGTTTCAACAGGGTTTGAGAAGTACATGTATTTTGTTTTTAAAAGGGAGCTTTGACTTGTGTGCATAACAAGCTATCAGTTTAATCAGAATTCAAGTTTTCTTTAAAAAAATGAGTAGAACTTTAACTTTTATGGTCATCAGTTCTAACTTTATAAACATCAGAATATTAAGTCCTGTATTGCTATCACTGACCAACAGCAAGCAGGCAAACCTACTGCCTTTGGAGCCACACACTGGATCGAATTTCATGTTGTTCACGTGGGCCTCTGGAGTTTAGCTGGTAGAGCTCCCCTTGGGAACTGGGCCTGTCACTAGCACATGAGTACCCCTCTCTAAGCTCTGGAGATCTCTGACAGCAGTTGTTCTCTGGTCTGTCTGGGAAACTGTCTTGTTGCTGCCCTGCCTGTCTGCTGCTTGTGATGCTCTGTTGGAGACAGGGTTAACTGAGTTCTGACCCATTCCACAGGTTCTTTTCCTAACTCCCTACCTTCATAGGGAGCAATCAAACTGCTAGAGGTTCTGAAGGATTCATTATGCCAAGACTGTTTTTTTTTTCCATAAGTTCTGCGTGAGGACAAGCAGGCAGGAATTATTTCCCCGGGGTCAATGTGCAAAATGTCAGAATAGAGTAAGGATTATCTCACTGCCACTCAGTCTCTGTAGAAATGATAGTTTCTTTTCTCTTTTCCAACAACAGAGCTTCAGATTTATTAAGTACTCACTTGTCAGAGGTTGACATCATAGATGAAGTTGTCATGGAAGGCTTAGGAGTTGATTGGTGGGTTAAAAGCACAGCAAGCTAACATAGTTAAAGCGTGCCAATTCTTTTTAACAGCATGACAGGGCTCAGTGTTGTCAGTGACTTGTTCAGCATCTCCAGGTCAGACTTTGGGGCAAACTTGCAGTGAAAAGGGCGTAGGTTAATGAATTACCATTATGCACATATGATTGTAAATATAGTAGTAAAGGTTCTGGAGTTCTTTGAAGTTTCTTGTGCAAGGAGTGTCTTACTAAGCCATTTTTTCTTGGAAGTTGGTGGATAAAGTTTTTTTTCTTCTGAAGTCTGTTTTTGTAGCCACTAATAAATACAGAAATGTAGGCCTCTGGGGACTTTCATAGAATATTCAGGACTTTTCCAAACCGTCATATTACATCTTAAATTTACTAATTGAAACACATTACTTAAAAAATATTCACCAAGAAAATTGCTTCAGAATTCAAAAATGAGTTGTATGTTATTTCTTTCTAAAATTAGAAGTTTGTATAGCAGTTGAGTTTAGGAGCAAAATCCAGTAGAAGTCTTATATACTAACAAGCTAGATATGATTATATTTGCATTTTAATTGTTTCATCCTCCAAGCAGAGTCAAGAATGCCATGTTATATGCTCACAGGTCACCTGTACTGCATGAGTAGAATTAAAATCAAAGGCTTATATGCAAGATAGCCAGTACGCTAATATCTCTACATGAACATGGACAGCAGGAATTCACTTCTGATCCTCTCCAGATAATTGTCTATTTTTCCTAATTTCTGTAACTGTACGTACATGAGGAACACTTTTCCTCTGTAAACTAGAGGTAAAACTGTGCGGTGTGGTCTAGGGAGCCTGCTTTTGTGGGACTAGATGATCTCTGGAGGTCCCTTCCAACCCCTACATTTCTTTGATTCTGTGAAAAACACTTGCAAGGAGAGGGTATGTTTAGTGTCTATTGTTACTAGCTATAATGGATTTGATATTCTTGCAGTAGAATTGGAACTTAAGACATCTCTTCACAAACGCTGAGCCAATAAAGCTATGAAATAATGTTCTCGATCTTGCTGTTTTTAAAGAACTTTGAATTCTTTATGCTGAAATGCCAGTTTAATCAGAAAAGGCAGTTATCCTTTCACTACAGGTCCTCCTTTAGTGACACAAAGGCAGATATGTTGGAGTGTCCATCTGCAGAGTATCGGTCTTAACTCCTTTTACTAGAATGCTGAATTCAAATCTTCCTAGCTGTGTGTGTAAACTGTTTTTACACTGTTTACTGTTTTTTTTTTACGGACACAGTATTACACTTCTACTATAGTAATTAATTAAGAAGATAGTAAGTTTGGGAGCAAGCGATGTTAAAGTAAAGTCTTATTTTGTTAAATGTATATCAGACAGTAGTATGTACATTTTTGGGGAGCTGTTCCACTTCAGCAGTTTTGTACGATCTACTTCAGTGAACTGTAAGGGAATTTAAACTCCTACTGCTCTGGGAGGCAGTCCTGTCTTCTTCCTGCTTCAGGCCGTTTATTACTACTGTCACATATTGTGCCTACATTTGTACAGAAGGGGAACTTGAACGTCCGTCCAAGATCAGAGAACTGATTCTCCTGAACAATACTCCGTCTTGTTTAAGCTAAGTGTGCATGTGTGGTCCTCAGGACTGAGGCAAGCACAGATACTTATTGCCACAAGGTTCCTCATTCTCCTTGTCCTGAAAACGTGATTCTATGTATCCTTTTGTGTTTGTATTGGTGTTTCAGCTACACAGGAGGCTGGATCGACTCTTAGCCGGTAATTTAATACTGCAAGAAGGAGGGGAAGCAGGAATGTGTTGTAGGCATAAGCTGAATGTGTGGGGATGCCCTTATCTGAAACATCTCAGTCTTAATTCACTATGAACAAGTTATGAAACCAAGTTTTAGCAGAGCGATTTCACAAACACTTAAAGCAGCATAAACTTGCACTACATTTGAAAGTTGTGATTTTCATCCCTGCTCATCTGTTCTTCCTTATGCAATAGAAACACTTGTGTAGCCATGGAGTGAAATAGTCCAGGGTCTAGTTAAACCAAGATTAAAAGCAATAGGTTTTTTCATACTGCAGACTTAACTTGCAGCTCATAATGACGAAAACTAACAAATCTGAGGCTGCTACTGACCTGCCTGCTTCTGTTGCATTCCTGCCTCCTCTACTCCTAGTTATGCAACTGAATCAATGAGGCACTTCAGTTGCATTAGATCCCATCATGAAAGGCTTCAACACAATGTTTTTATTTCCTTTCAGAAGGGGAAAGTATCCATGTTCTTTTCCAATCCTATGATTGCTTTTACCATAATGAGCACATAAATATAGTGTAGTGACGGTGATAGCATAACATAAAAGCAGAATACATGAAGAACGCTTAATGCTTAAGATTATAATACCTTCTAAGGACCTTTATTTTGTGTTATGTTTTCCAGCTGTAATTTATGTGACTTAATCGTACCGCTTTTGGTATTTAATACTTTAAGACTTTTAAATCAGCCCTCAATTTTTTGCAAATGTGAGGGAAGGTTGTTAGTTTTTGTATTTACAGTGATAAGACTCATTTAATATCCTCAAGCATATGAAGATGTCATACTGTTTCACTTATGGAGATCTGTTACAGACTTAAATCTCCAGTCAATCTTTTTTTATAATTCAGTCATATGACTTAAAATAGATAATAAACAGATTGAGTTTGAATCCATTCCGTATTTTTGATTGACATTTCTTCAGTCACTTCATCTGACTCATTTTATTTTACGTATAAAAAGACCATGTACAGTTTTAAATTTCATAGCTAGAGGAGGTAAATGTAAATTGATTTTAAAACATGGAGACAATAATGTGTCAAGGATCTTCTGCTAATCAGATTTTTATGAATTAATGAATAAAATATTCCAAATGGAGACAGTTACAAAGACAGTTGTCAAGTTCTTTCAATTCTGGCACTGAAATTAAGGTGTTTTAGACTTCTTAACTTAAACTAATATAAAAGAGCAAATGTCACATTAAATTCTTGAATGTATATGATGGAAAAACTCATGCAATATTACAGTTTTTCATACAAATTAAAATCCTGCAGTGGTTTGAGTGTGTGATTATCTTAGTCTTGTGTTTCAGTGAATGAGCACCTAGTTTTAAGATGCTTGACTGCCAAGCATCAGAAGAAAATTTAGAAAATAGGTAACGGTCTCAGAACAAGTTTCTAAGCAGTCACCATATTGAGTCCCGGGCAATTATCCGAAGTCAGTATTTCCCGCACTTTTGTAGTTCACTCTGACAGTAATGCCCCCTCTTTATTTCCACGGAAACTACAATAACGATATTTGATAGAGAACATTCTCAGCTACAAAGCACTCTTTTTCAACATCGTCAAAACCTTTAGTAATTGATGTTCACCAGTGATGAGCAATAGCCTGCATGCTGTGCTTGTGAAAAGTCTACTCCAGTGGAAGTGATCCACTGTCACTGTTGTCACTGGTAAAACACACCACCCACCACCTCACTGTGCTCACATCCACTGTTTGGTGGATCAATGAGTGCCACTAGGTACAGTTTTTTCCACATGGAGGAGCTCAGTGACAAACTTTGCTTCGTTTGCACATCCATGTCATGCGCCATTTTGTCAGTCTGCCGCTCTGCTGCCATCTGTCACGCAGCAACATCATGTAACGGAATATTGATGAGAAGATTCGGCCTCTACTGCCATACCGCTGACATCTGTCTCTGATGATGTGGGCCAACGGAATAAAATAGGAGACACTACCTGTGGAGCATCCCTCATAGCTCTGAGCTAGCCAGTGGAAAAATGTCAAACATGAGTTAGGAAGCATCAGCCGTGCACCTTTCACTCCCAGACTCTAGAAGTTTCCATAGAACATATGGATGTACACTTTCTTTTAGAAAGCTGAAAATTTGAATGTTTTTTTTTTTTTAAACATTAGCATTTTATAGGAACAAAAAAGTAGTAAGACCAATTCCTTGTATATGCATGCCTGCTTTCTTGAAGGAAGTGGTACTCCTGTCTAAGCAGAATGTTTTAATCTTACATTATAAGCAACACTGGTAGAAATGGACAAATAATGACACCTACACCTCTTTTTTGAAATCGTTCTGTGTGGCAAAAACCTTACACAGAGGATACCTGAAGGGAATAGAAAACTTGGCCAGACTGCAAGTGGGAAATCTTGAGCTCTCTATTGAGTCACTGCTCACTTAAAAATTCAGTAGTTACTACAGAAGCAGAAGCTGCATCTTCTTTCCAGCTACCTTCTCTGCACAATCATAAAGCAACCTGTGCCTGCTTCTTTCCCTTACTCAGGGAATCTTAAATTCTTCATATACTGTTGATGCTTTGCAAAGACGAATCACATTGTGAAAATAGTAGGATCTAGGCTTGAAGTTGGTAGTTTGAGCCCCGGTGTCTCGATCTTGACTGGGCTTAGGCGGAGATGCCAGTTGCTAAACTAGGTGTCATAATGTGTATCACAGTCAGATATAAAATTCATATGTTTTAGAACCATTTTATGTATGTATGTCTCCAGCTTCACCTACCCCAAAGCATCTGTTGTATTTAGGTTATTCTAGAGTCATAGATGATCAGCCTTTCAACGCGGGAAGTCTTCAGAATGGATTAAATGCCACCTGAATTGACATTGGGAAAGCTCTTTCTGGGGAAGGTGAGTGCAGAAGGTATATGGAACAGTGATGGAGTGAGAGAGCATTTGCAATGCATAGGCAGTCTGGACTCTGTAAGGCTGCATCAGTGTTTGTGCAGCAGCAACAGCTGTTTATCAGCTGAGATGCGTGTTGCAGCTAATTCTTATATGATCTGTTCTAACTATGCAGCACGTTCTGCTGCCAAGCACACATCTTAACGCTGTGAGGATTTGAGTCAGCAGGCAGTATCTGTATCTGTCAACCTCTAAATGCTGTGCCTTGTCTCACAGTCTCTTCTTTTCAGTGTTGTATCTTAAATGACATTGGAAACTTAGTGAAGAAGACAGGGAAAATACCACTATGGCATTTGCACTTGAGAAAATAGTAGAACACTGTGGAAATAGGAAAGGAATTAAATAGCATTCTCCGAAGTGATGATCTGGGTGGTCACTGATACAACAGCATAGTCTGTGTTTAACTGAAACAATGTGATAGGGTTTTGAAGGGGGCATATCTTCTTTTGTTTTGCATGAAGTTTTCTTAACTATTTTGAAATATCTGTTACTGCAAAGTCATAGTAACCACAAGTGCTGTATTGGTAGACTGATCAAATTTCTATACTGTGTAATATAAATAAGCTGTGGAAGACTGAGTTCTTCCTCCCATCAGCAGTCAATTCCTTTGACTTTCATTTAGGTAGATTGGTGTAGCTTTTCGTTTTGGTAGCATAGACATATCATTTTATTTCTAGAAAATTTATTGCACTCTGATTTTCTTTAATAGATATTCAGTTAGATTAAGTACTCTGTTGTAAAAGGTCAGCATGTGGACACAATGTGCTGAAGACTTCTATATGAAGCTTTTTATCGGAAAAGACCTTCAATAGAACTTCAGTCAGACTTCTTACCTGACAGTAGGATATTATCTTGATTAGTAATGAAATATTAGCTAACAAATGCTGCCTGAGGGCAGTACACTCATAGTTTAACTCTTCATACATTTGTGATGATATTTGTTAATGCGTACACAAGTTTGCATGCTTGCCTGTCTGAAAACAAGATTGCGCTCGTCTAGGCGCAAACCCAGATAGAGTGGCCTTAAAGGGAGAGCCCTTCACACACGATATTTGCTGGAAATGTTTATTTTCGGAGTCTTTTAATAGAGCAAAAACCTTCAACTTTACTGCTGTTTCTATTTTAAGAATAGAATAAGAATAATGTCAATGGTTTACCGGGCTGGATTGGCCCGGTTCCGTGACGATTGGTGTGGGGGACCCACAGACCCACGCCCCAGGAAAGGGGAAGGGGGAAAGGGAAAAGGAAAAAAAGGAAATGGGCCTAGAAACAAAACAGTGGCAACGATCTGAGGAGGAAAGCTAATTTACTAAATAAGATATCAGAAAGCAAAATAACACAATATAATACAATATAATTGGAATTGAAGCTAATAAATCAAATAAAATGAGCAAGAGAGAGTGTCCGATAAACCGAAGGCCTTACGCTAACGCTGAAGGCGATACGGCAGCGAGCACCCACTGCTGAGTCGATCCCGAAGGAAAGAGAGCGTCCCGTGATCGCAGAGGGTTTTTATCTTTTCCCTCTGAGCGGAAAATGCGTAAAAATGCAAAGCATCGCAAAGTCTTCTGGGGAATGTAGTTCTTCTCTTCTGAGACAGGTATACCCGGAAAATATCAATGATCTATGGAGTTGGAGTATTAACTCTTTAACTCTTAATGCACTACATGTTGTTATGATGTGGAATACCAATACCAAAAATCATAAAACCATGACACTTATTTAAAAAAGCAAATTCACTCTGCTTCCATGTTTTTGTAAAAACAAGATCCTGTTAACAAGAATGAATACAGGTGGGTTTTTTTTGTTTGTTTGTTTTTGTTTTTTTTTCTGTTTGATAACAGAAGCATGTGGATAGAGAATCATGTGACTTAAATGAAAGCTATGACCATCATCCTTTTCGGGGTCAGATAAACAAAGCTTTTTTTGTGATGGAAGATTCTTTATCACTTTTCCAGAATTTAAGACTGCATATGGCAATAAGAACAGCAGTTCTGCACAAAATATAAAACTTAAAAGTTAAAGAATATTATAAAATACACTATTGATATCTAAGTTCAATGAAAACTCTTTAATACCTTGAAGGAAGCATGACATACTGTTGAGTTCCCATGTAAGAGCCATGTGGAGGACGAATAGGTCTTTAAACTTACATTTTTATGCCTGTTTCATTAGTCAGAAGCATATTACCAAAGTTTTTGTATGATCTGTAAACAATACATATTATTCTGCACAAAAAAAAAAAACAAAAAACATTGAAATCCAAATCAAAAAGTGTAGTATTTTCTTGTTTATCTGTTTAGTGTGAATAAGACATTCGTTCATTTCTCCATTATCACGTGAACATTTTTATTGTAATGTTTGCCTTTATGTGCACCTTATAACTGTTACATGAAAGGACGTATTGCTTTTGCATAAGCTGCTTGTATTTATCCATATGTTCTTGGAAATACCCACGTTTTATGGAATGAAATATTAATTCATAAGTATCATAAAATGGTTTGGGTTGGAATGGACCTTTTGAATGATCTAGTTCCAATCCCCCTGCTATAGGCAGGGACACCTCCCTCAAGACCAGGTTGCTCAAAGCCCCATCCAGCCTGGCCTTGAATGCTTCCAGGGAGGGGGCATCCACAGCCTCTTGGGGTAACCTGTTCCAGTGTCTCACCACCCTCATAGTAAAGAATTTCTTCCTAATGTCTAGTCTAAATCTACCCTCTTCCAGTTTAAAGCCATTTCCCCTTGTCCTGTCACTATGTGCCCAAGTATTTTTTACAACAACAATTCTCTTTATAATAATGCTTTAGAGGTGTTTTAAAAAATCCAGAAGACTTGATATATTTTTTTAATTGCATAAAAATTGGGGAGATGCATCATGATTCAAATCTACTATTTCAAGACTAATTATTGCATATTTATTTTTAAAAAGATGGTGGTTTTAAACCTATAGTAAACACAAATTATGTTCTACTTTTCTTACTGTTCTATTACCATTGATTAAACCTGACATAAGTATTGTTAATTAGATGTCTTCCTAGCTAAAAGTTTTTAGAAAAAGGTGCATGCATACTTTACTGACACTGGCAGACAGAAAGTGATCTACATCTCAGAATCACAGAATTGTAGGGGTTGGAAGGGACCTCTAGAGATCATAGAGGCCAACCTCCTGCTAAAGCATGTTCTCTACAGGTAGGCATCCAGGCAAGTCTTGAATATCTCCTGAGAAGGAGACTCCATAACCTTTCCGAGCAGCCTATTCTAGTGCTTATCACTCTTAGCAGTAAATAAGTTTTCTTGCATCAGTATGTAATTTCCTCTGTTACAGTTTCTGCCTGTTGCCCTTTGTTCTATTGGTGTTTATCATTGCAGAGTCTGACCCCATCAACTTGACTGCTGCACTTAAGATACTTATAAACAGTAATGATATCCTCTCTCAGCCTTCTTTTCTCCAGACTGAAGAGTTCTAAGTCTCTCAGCCTTTTCTCATACGGGAGACACTCTCAGCCCTTTATCATTTTTGTCACTCTCTCCTGGACTCTTTCCTGTCTTTTTTGAACAGGGGAGCCCAGCTGGGGGCCAGTGTTCCATGTATACCCTCACCAGGGCAGAGTAGAGGGTGAGGATCAGCTCCTTCAACCTGCTGGCCGTGTGCTTTTTAATGTGCACCAGGCATACTTCAAGCTTTTGTTTTTCACAGAAGCTGAAAACATGCATTCTTAGTTCACAAAGCAAGTCTACTGATGTCGTGGATATTAGATATCCGCAAAGTATTGTAATGTAAACATGAGTTCCTAAATAGGGGTGGGGGTCATTTTATATCCTACTTAAGTTATATATTTTTCACTGTAGGAGAAAATGATGTCATCCCCCTCCAGCATCCATTAGTGTCTTCTTCAGCAGTATTTTCATAGAATCACAGAATCTCAGAATCACAGGGGTTGGAAGGAACCTCAAGAGATCAAGTTCAACCCCCCTGCTAAAGCAGGTACCCTAAAATATGTTACACAGGTAGGCATCCAGACGATCACCATAGAAGAAGACTCCACAACCTCTGGGCAGCCCGTTCCAGTGCTCCATCACCCTTACCGTAAAGAAGTTCTTCCACATGTTAGTACAGAACTTCCCATTGAAGTTTTAGGCCATTAGTCATTGTACTATCACTGCACACAACCGAGAAGATCCTTTCCTCATCCATTTGCCTCCCACCTCCCTTTAGATATTTATAAACATTTAGTAGATCACCCCTCAGTCTTCTTTTTCCCCCGCTGAACAGACCCAGGTTACTCAGTCTTTCCTCATTCGGGAGATGCTCCAAGCCCTCAACCATCTTTGTGGGAAAAGGAATTCAGGAATCTTGTTTATTTTGTTCTCTTGCCTGTTTAATGGTTTTCTTCTTCCCAGTTTGATCACTCTGAATGTATGCTGACTTTATTTCAGGGTCCCATAGACCAACACTCATAAGTACAGTGTACAAGGTCTCCATTGGTAGAGCTATTGTGACATCTTTGCTTGCAAGTCACAAACTGTTTGATTAGAATGACTGCTTTGGATCATAGTTTTCTTTTTTTCTGCTGTTTGTTTTGTTTTGTTTTGTTTTGTTTTGTTTTGTTTTACTGCAGTCCATCTGTAATTGCAGGAGTGAAACAAATTAAGAAATCTGAAGTTTCTGTTCAGACTGAATTCTTGTTCCCATAAAGTTTTGTGTTAAACAAAGATAGAGCTAATCCTCATAGCATTACACAAATAACAGCTTTCAAGGCTGGAATTAAACCACCCATCTGAATTGTCTTCAAGCTGACTGATAAGAATTGACCTGTGCAGTTCAGGGTGACTGGTTAATTTCTGCCAGTCTCCCAGGCAAGTCAGCAGCACATTCTGATCTTCAGTGTCAAACGCTACTGATAGGTTTAATGAGGTAAGCATGGATATGTTCCTCTTAGCTGTGCCAGGGAGGACATAGTTCATAAGCAAGACGATTGCTCTCTGAAGGCTGTTACCAAATCTGAAAGCCCAACTGCCTAGACTTATGCAACTGATGGAGAATTCAAGTTCTGTAATATTTTGGCTTTTTGTATTGTTTTATTGTTGCTGTTTTCCATCAGTGGTGGTGGTGTGTTTTCTGTTTTTGTTTGTTTTTTTTTATAAGATCATTTCTTCCAAGAATAAAAGGCCATATTGCAAAGTAGCTTCAGAGAATGTGCAGGCTAGGCATTAACACTATATTTTTCACCTTAGTAAAAAAGATGTTCTTGTGTATGGGAATTCATATGAACTCTGGAATTAATGAGGAAAAAAAAATGATGTTGGAGATCATTTGGTCCAACTCTTTTACAGCCATATACTCAGAACAAGGCCTACTTGAAAGAATGCTAGGCTGCTTGTGATTTTGTCCAATTGGGCTTTGATTGCCTTCAAGGATGGAAATTCTACATAATGTTTGAACAACCTGTTCCAGTGACTCTACTCATTGTGAAACATTTTCCTTTTTGCTGTCTAGTTAGAAATTTCCTTATTGATGTTTGGAACCAGTTCCTCTTGTCTTTTTGTTGCACAACTCACAAAAGAGCTTGACTCGTTTCTACTTCTACCCTTGTGCTCGGTAACTGAAGACTGCAATAACATTTCTTTAAAGCCTGCTCTTCTTAACAAATGTGTTCAACCTGTCCTGATACATCACAAATTCAAGCCGTCTCCTAACATACACAGGAATGCTCCAAAAGTAGTGCCTCCTGTTTTATTATGTTGATCTGTAACATCAGAAGTAGATGTTGGTGGTATGGAAGGATTGGCTGAACCTCCTCACCAATATTCTGCTACATTTTTTTACTATGCAACAGATGGCAGCAGATGGGCAGTCTGACAGATGGAGTCTGGTATTGGAAGGGCATATGAAGCAAAGGTGTGAATTGAATTCCTCCATGTGGATAAAAATTATACCCATTGACATTCAGTGGTGTTTTCTGAATGTTGATGAAAATCTGCATGTATGTAAGAACATTCAGAGAGGATTATTCATACACAAAATCTCACAACAACCCCAATATTAAATTGATCTCCCCTGCATAGAATTGATCCAAGTTGTAAACTTTCAAGACCAGCTGTAGTGTGAAAGAAAATAAATGGTTCATATGTCCCTGGAAGGTTCTTTTTTTTTTTTTTTTTTTTTTTTTTTTGCATGGAACATGATAATTTTCTACTCTTTTCTCAATTCTATATTATATAACTGCATATACCAAAATATTACATAATTTCTTTAAATTAAGATATTACTTCTTGAAGTAATATAACCCGGCTGAGTATGTTTATATTCAGTAGTTGACAAGTTCAAGATGATGTTTCTAGTATTAATTTTCTGCCAATTAACTATCAATACCTAATTTTCCCAGGAGTATGAAAGCCTGCTAGCATCATTCTTTGAGCACATACTCCTGCCTTCATTTCTTAATGTTGCAGAAGTTAAAAAAATCGACAGTGAAAACAGTGCATATTCAAGGATTGGGAAAGATGATTGACTCTGATTTTGTTTTACTTGTTTCTCTATGCTATTGCCACCTTAGAAAAGAATTTAAAAAATCCTCTGTGGGTACCACATCCCTGGAGATGTTCAAGGCTGGGTTGGATGGGGTCCTGGGGAGCCTGACCTGGTAGCTGGCAACCCTGCCGATGACGGTGTAGGAACTAGAAATAGGCCTTCTTTAAGGTCTATTTCAACTCAAGCCATTCTATGATTCTATGGAAATAAAATAACTGAAGTCATTTTCTGCCATTACATTTTGACTAAACCATTTAGAATAAAACTATTTATTAAAAAAATTAAAAGAATGTTTTTTCACATTTATGAATGTACTACTGTTTTCTGTATGCTAAATAAATATCTTAATAGTTTTTTTTTCTTTGATAGTATATTGACAAGTAATAAGTCAAAAAAAAAAAAAAGGATTGTTCCATTCATTGTGATTTCTGCTGCTTTTAGTACTTTGATGTAATCATCTTTATAAGTTACTCATTTTGGTCTCTGTGGAAAAGCATAAAATGAAGTTACTCTTTAGATCTATTTTCAACTTGCTATTTTATAGTATTATATTATTTGATTTATTTTATTTGTACTCATCCAGACAAACTTGTTCTTGAAAGCATCAGGATGGTTAATTGTCCATCCTACACTGAGTTGTTGTAAAAATTGTAAATCAGAAAACAGTTACTAAGCTCCATAGAGCTAGAAAAAACAAGTAAAGGCGAGATTTTTTTTTCCCAACATAGTTAACTTCTACTTTCAAGTTCTGTGATTAGCATAACTGGCATAACAGCTGTAGAGATTTATGAAAACCTATAAAAGATTAATTCTGGTTCCTATAGGTTTTAGTTCTTGGGACACCACCATAGCTCACACAGTTCACTATAGCATTTGCTATTAATTTGGTATGACAGAACTGACTTATTCTCAAATATAAAATGGCACTGTAATCATATGTTACTGGGGTTTATTTTTCCTGATCCAGACACGTGAGAAATATAACTGGTTGGCACTTTGCCAATAGTTAAGTCCTTGTCTTGAATCTGTTTTTCTCTGTGATGATGATTTTACAACATTCCTGAGAAATACCCTAGAAAGACAGTCCACAAAACTTCCATTCGCATTTTATTCAGATACATAAAGTTATTTACCTCTGTCTTTGGACTGTTCCCTTTTATAACAGCGTTTTGTATCTACATTTTTAACAGTAATTGAGTTTTTCTAAAATTAAGTAAAATGGCATACGTTTACTTGCAATTGCAGTAAAAACATGAAAATACTGGATATAATTAAAGCGTGAACCTATAAACATAAACATCTTATTAAAAAATTTGAGAAAGTGAATAGGTGAATTGCTTCAGAGATCTGTAGAGCAGATAATAAAAATTATGCTTAGTATGTTATTTCAGTTATCTTCACCATTGTAGTGTATTTAAAAGTAATTTTCTTTATCTCTTTCAAAAAAAGATTAGCACTCATTTACCATTGCTTAAAACAGCTTGCCAGAGAAGAGGACCAACCTGGTATTACACGTTTAGTACAGTATTTTCAGCACCAAAGACCAACATTTCCTGATGCTCTCTTCATTAGCTCTGAACAGTGCAACACAGAATCTCAAAATATAATTTAAGTACAGTATCTATTTTTCTTGGTTTTGATTTGAAAATGTGCAAATATTTTTCACAGTGAGCACAGTGAGCACTATTATTTATGAATTTTTACATTAAAAGTTAATAAAGTGTGATAATGCTTTCTACTTTGCTTTTGTGTACAACAGGAAGATTTCAGAAACTGTTCAAAAAGTCTTTGCAAATCTTTCACATACCAGAGCATCTATCTCTGGCATGTTATGGTATACATAATGGTACTTCATCCTGAGCATGTCTTTCCACTTCTTACCTGAGTAGTTCATTAAGGTAGTCTTGAGTTACCTGAGGTGTGTTAGGCCAAGAGTAAACATTTTGTAGTGCAGGACTATTTGGGGCACCCTTTGGTCTACTTCCTTCAGCAGGTTCCTTCTAAGGGATTATAAAATAGGCAGTTTAAAAATTGGAATATCTTATACTTGTAAGGAACAGTCAATTGTGCTTAAAAACAAACAAACAAACAAAAAACAGTCAGTGAGAGCAGTTCATTATGGTTTGAATTTCAGATTTATAAAGTCTAATAGCATAACAAGCATGAAAATAAAACTGTAAAATGATTGGTCATTCTCAAGTGTTACAGGACCTCAGTGGTGATGTGATGATTTTATGCATCCTATTTCTTTTGAAGGCATGATATGCTGTCTGTATTGATGAGAAAATGAAGGAAAAAATCATTCAGAAATTAAGAATTTCAGGTCAACTTCACAGATATATAAACATATTAACTTATTCGTAGACATACTAGACATTGCTTTGAAGAAATAAAGGGAGTTGTAGTTGTTTCTACAATATTGAAAAATATTTATAGGCTGTTTTTGTTGTTGTTGTTATTTTGTTTTGTTTTGTTTTTTCCAAGAATTATAGCACAAATGAAAATTATAGCAAGAAATCTGTCTGAAAATTTAACTACATTTGTCTTATTTTTTGCATGCAGTTTGTGTCCTCTTTTCAGCTGTCTCACTTACTTTTACAGTTTTCCAGTACATATTAGAAATCGCTTGCAAAATGTTGTTTCAGTGGAAGCATGCAGATGTGATGCTAAAGGAAACAGAATTCCTTTTTTTTTTTAAATGAAGCACAGAGTGCTTCACCTTCTTTGCCTTTTACTCAGATTCTTGTATTCTAACTTCTGAACACGGGTGAATTTAGGTTTCATTTCTCTAAAAACAAATTCCATAAATGTTGCACTATGTAATGATCTTATTGTCACAAGAGCTTACTTCCAGTGTACACATTAAAATTAGAGAATAAATACAGTAATTGCTCAAAAGTTAATTTTAGATGCCTGTTCTTGTTGTTGTTTTTTTTTTTTCAGAAACAAAGTTTTATTAAAAATTTCTGTAAGAACACAAAGCAATATACTCAAATAAGGTAGTTGTTAAATATTACTAAAACTAAACAAGGAAAAAAAGAAAAGAAAAAAGAAAATGGAAGCCTTCAAATGTAGCAAAATTTTAGTTAGCTCTTGGTTTTTACGATGAATTTTCTCTAATCCATGTTATATTGCAGTTGATCCCAGTACTCTTAGAGGATATGATCAGTTGCATAACATTTAATAATACCTACAAAATGGTCTTTCTGTAATTTGAGCAGATTTAAAAGCCATTATCATTTTGTTAAAAAATAGTATCATTAGGCTTGGAGTAATCGGTTTAGCAAATAAATTAATGATGGAAATCAGAGAATGCATATATTCATAAAATATTGTGGTACATCAGCACTTTTAAACGAAGATTGAAGTTCTGTGTGGTTCAGTACTTTGTAGGAATTAATGTTGCCATTAGCTGTTTATTTTGTGAGCACTGATTTTCATTATTTGATTAAAACTTCATATCCGATATGAAAGGAAAGTCTTAAAGTTTATGTTAGATGCTATCTTCTCACTCTTCATTTAAAAATGGATGAAAAACAAAGAAATCACTCAATATTAAACATGGATTAATTTTTATGTTCCATTCATAAATAACATTGAGAAACAACCCATTTCTCCTGAATTTTGAAGTTTGTCCTATAAACAATAGAAAAATCAAATTTAATTTAATTTACATTATCTACTTAAATCTTAACAGCCCTTGATTAATAATAACACGCATGACAGCAGAGGTAGATCTGCCATTAATCTGTTATGAAGAATATGAAAGCAATGAATGTTAGAACTCTAAGATGTTTCCTGAGGGATCAAGCAATCTTCCACACTTTCTTTAAGACTGACCTATCACCTTGAAATGCAGTCATGAAGGACAGCTGCAAATGAAAGACCACTGTCAGGTCAACCTGTCACTGTGCTGACAGGTCTCTGATATAAAACCCAATTTACTGTTTAAGAAGCACATCCATTATCCTTCTGATTTTAAAATAGAACATACATCAGCAAAATGATAAAAGAAAGTACTTAAGAATTATGAAAGTCAAGGACTATTTCATATCAGAGAGTCACAACCTCTTTTGCATATTACTGATTAAAATTACAGCGAATGTTAATACTCATCTGTGTCTTCTTTTCTTCCAGAAAGTTGAGTTTGCATCAGTTGAAGTTCTGCATCTATTAATTTTTCATTTGGGTTAACCATGCATTATCTAATATCACTCCTTGTAAGAGTTGAAGGATGTCTTAGAAGTGTGGGTATTTTGGGGCAAACTGATGTATCATTTTGGAGAAAAAAAAAAATCTGTCTTTTTAACGTAATTTTAAAAAAATCACCAACAATCTTTATTTTTCCTATCATTATATTTAAATTGCATTTCCATTGGTAATTTGAAATACAGTAAACTTCTTAATTTTCCTGTGCAGAGAGGATCTGTAGACTGTTAATATATTTTCAGTCTTTGAAAATGGGAAATTCAAGGCATTACTGGACGGGCAGCAAAAAGGAAAATGATATTAAAACTTTTTACTTGATGGCTTTAATGGATTTAAATGGATATTCTAAAATAGTAGAGGTAGAGCACTGATTATATTACTAAAATGTTCACCAAGGCTGATGGAGAAATTAGATTATGGATTTCTGATATCAAAGCAGCTTTCACTGTTTGAAGTAGATTCCAGTGTCATCTTACTTGGGATTTTTTTAAATGACTGTTTTAATTTGTGCCCAGACTTGATTATACCTCATTTCCTGTCTTGTTGAATTTTTTTGTTTGTTTGTTTTTCATTGATTAATAGCTAAGGAGTTAGGGGCTTCCTATATAGTGTTTAATTCTGCAGAACTGTGTGCAACATTCAAGTATGGTTTTTAACCCTAAGAAGTCCTCATGAAAAGTACATTATTTGTTTCATACTGTTTGTGTGTTTTTGTTAATTTTTTGATAAGTTTGTCCAGACTGCATGCAAACAATATGCATTTATTTAAAATGGTAGGCACGTAAATTCCAGAAGGGTCTTAAATCTCCTATTTATTTTGTTTCACTTTAATTTTTACTGGTAAACATTTTAAAATTAATCTCCACTCTGTTCAGTGTGCTGTGTCGCTTTTGTCTTGAGATTTGAGATGTGATTAGTGGCGGTATTAAAGTTTTCTAAGTTGAAATACATTTAATTAATTTAATTATTTTCTAGAGTGCAGGCAGTGTTATGGAAGCAATTATAAAGGCACATTTTTTTTGTAATTTCAGCCAACTTACTCAAAATCCTTTTTTTTTTATTTGGCATTTGTTTGCTGTTATAGTCTGTAAAACACTTAGCATTTCCTTGTTTCTTGACAGCATTGAAATGCTCTCCAATTTAATTGATGTCAACAAAGAACATGTGTAATTGAAATAGAATAAGAGAAGCACCCAAGCTATGTAGTCTATATGTATACACCAGATTATTCTTCAATTCTTCAATTTTCAATATATATATTATACATAACAGTATCTTTGTATGAGCATTGGAGCAGCTGCCATATAGGCTTATTTACAAAATGCACATCTGCAGTTCACTGTTTTCTTTGAAAGACAGCTGCCTTTTTGGAAACATACATGAAACATTTCTGAAAAGTGAGAGACTTGTACTTGCTCCTGAATTTCTCTAATAGAAAGCAGACTTACGTAATTTGTCTTCTGTTTGTTTTTTTTTCATAATCACACTCTTATACTAAAATAATGTTCACTCACATTAAAGTCCCCCAAACAACACTTTACTGTAGTTAGTGGGTATCATGAGATGTATACATTTGTTGTGCATGCTTTAAATAATTGTTTTGTTCATAGACAAGAACTTTTTGTTTGGAATTATGGTTAAGCATATGGAAGACTAATACAAAAAAAAAAGGTTATAAATCATATGCTAATTGAGATTTAAGATAAATATTGAGAAGCTTTAATTAGTTTGATTTTTTTCTATCATTGTATCAATAGAAGAATAAATAAAACATGTAATGGTATTTTAAATTCTAAATTGCTCATAAATATTCAGTTTGAGTTCTAATTAACTATAGCTTTTATGTGAAAGTTTCCCTTCTTATAATACAATGTAATAATCTAAAACTATGCTTGTAACAGGAAGGTAATGAGAAAATATAACAGCCTTGTCTGATACATCAGAATCTAATCTGTATTTTAGTATTTCAGTAGATGTTTCTATAAAGATCTGAAGATAAAGTAGGGATGGTTTTGTTGGTATGATCCATCCACCGTAAATATTTCCTCTCAATATATGATATATAAAGTATTGCAGAAGTGGTAACATAGCTGCTTACTAAAAATAGGCAGTGAGTTTTCATTTTCATACTTCTGAGTATCTCCTGTGGCCAGAGATGTCCGTAATCATAGGAAAGCCCAACCAGGAAGCCAGGAATGGGAACTGACCACATTTGGTAGATCTCTGTGTCACCTGGATTGAATTTGAGTAGTAAAAGGATAAGGAAAAGGAGTTCTAGAGAGAGTGGTTAGAAGCTCTAGGTTACACGGTTATGGAGGTTACGTGGTCAGATAGTGATAGGACAAGGGGGAATGGCTTTAAGATAATGGAGAGGAGGTTTAGGTTAGATGTTAGGAAGAAATTATTTACTCAGAGTTCATTTCTTTGTATTTATTAGTTTTGGCTTGTACATGTCCTTTAACCTTGGAAATACCATTAACTGGGGCATAGTAGTACTTCTGTTATTCTCTACGGAATTGCTACTTTGGGACTACCCATCAAGTCTGAAGTTGATAAGTCAATGATCAATGCCATAGATTCTAATGCATGTTTCTGTAAATGGGACTTCATGAATATTCAATTTTGTTTTCAAATAATCAGTATTAGTTACTGGAAGAAACTGTAATTCTTAATTTGGATATGTGCAGATCCTAGTGACTGATTGCTAGGATGCAGAAGTTGTCTTCATCAAATAGAATAATGAATATTATCTGGTGTCTTTTCTAGCAGTTGTATTGTATAACTTACATTACTGTATCAAAATTTACATTAATAATTATATTAATACATCAGATGAAAATTTTACCTTACAGTGCCTTTCATATGTACTCTTGGTACCCTTGTGTTTATATTCTTGCTCACCACTTTCATGTCATCTTCAATGTGCACATGCTTCATTCTCTTAACACTGTATTTTTCAAGTAGTAGGAAGATTAAGGAAAGACTATGAATGTTAATACAGCACTAAGAATTGTTATTGTAATTAATTTTTATCTGCATGAAGAAAATAAATCACTGACAGTATGATACATCCTGAGAGTGAAAAATTGTTAATATTCAGTATTACTTTCATGGAGGTAAAGTACAGTGAGCTATAGCAGTATCATGAAAAGGGAGAAAAATCTCCAAAACATACTTTTTTACAATAAAGCTTAATGAGAATCATCACCATTGCCATACATAGAGAGGAAACATCATCTTATTGTAAGACCAGGAGCTGAATCTTTACCAAAGCTATGGTGTTAAAATCAGTCTGTGGAGAGAAGGGGGATATTTAAAACTTGCTTGTTTTTTTCCCTTTGTTATGAAACCACCTCATATCTTCAGCTGTGAAGCTAGGTGATACATTACTTTAGCCAGATGTTTACAGACAGTCTGTGATTTTTATCAACATTCAGATAGAATTTAAACTGTATGGAAGAATACAGTGCAGTGGTATCTTGAATAGTTCTTAAGACAAGTTGCTACAAATAAGTATATTCGTCGTGTCCCTTTTATTACTGAGAAGGCAAAAGGGAGCTGAGCATTAAGGAAGTAAAGGTGATCTGCATGAATGATCTAGGAGCTCATGGAAAAACTCAAATGGAAGAAGAAAGTTTACAGAATGTGGGGAAAAGGGTCTATCAGCTTGAGAGGAATAAAGGAGTACTGTCAGGGCATACAGGGATGTGACAAGGAAGGCTAAGGTCCACCTGGAAATAAATCTGGTGATGTCAAGGATGACAAGAAGGGCTTTTTGTTCGTGGTACTCGATTTCCTGATGTGTTCTGGTCTGACTGTATCTGTATTTCTGATCTAGGACTAAATAAATTAAGTTAGCACTGAAAGTTTACAATGTAATATCATAAATATTAGTAATCAGCCTATCAGTAACTGTGGTCTATAATCTATAGTTTTGTATGTGTGGATAGTTTGTCTGGCTTTGGATCAATTTTGGTCAACATAAAGCACCGGTAACCTTTCATTTTGAAATTGCCTATGCAATTTTGAGCTGATTATCCATCAGGGAATTCTTTCAGTAGCTTTATTTTTAACGCTTTTTTTTTCCTATATACAGTGTAGAACATTGTCTTTGTCAGTTTAGCTTAAATTTGTTTGTTCATTTTTTAGTTCATTGATAAACTTCAGGTATACGTTCTTCAAGAAATACTATTTTATGGATGTGTCCTGGAGTTCAAGACCGTGATACATGATTTGAAAGCAAAAGATTTCCACATATTTTATAATATTGGAACAGATGTCTTTGGAGTGCAACTTAATTTTTATTAAATTAACTCAAAAAACTTTGTCAAATGTTAAGTTTTCTAGAAAGTGTGAAATATATGTGAATATATATGTGAAATAGTTAATGTTGAAACTACTGAAATTTGTATGAGCAATTTTTTTCTTGTTACTGAAAATACTTTTTGCTTTCCTTTATTTTTCACGTTTTACACTTCATACTTCCTACTAAGCTCAAAATTGAGGGAGGTTAAGATTCTATTCCCATAGCAGGTTGGTTCCTGAGATAAGGAATGGAAGAAGAAACACTCAAGATGTGGAAAAGAAAATAGATAGTAGTTCATGTTCTGGGGAAAAAAAAAAAAAAAAAAAAAACGGAAAAACCACTAATCCTTTTAGTGCAAAAATCCCCATGGCAGAAAGTAATTGAGTTTCAAAAATTTGCAAAAAAAAAAAAAAAGAAGAAGAAAAAAACAAGTTTTCCATGAGGGTGGGAAAAAAGTCCATCTTCCGTGTTTCTTCATGTCTGATTGGAGTAAAATATGCATGCAATAATAATAATAAAAAATATTGAGTTGAATCGATAATCATATAAATACACAGGACAGTAAGGTGAGCAAACTGATGAAGTGGCATTTTTAATATACAGAAAGAAATCAAAGAAATTACAACTGAAGCAGTTGGATAGCATGTCTAAGTGAATGATGACTACATTAAAGAGAATCTGTCCCTCAGTCCTCTTTTCTAAACAGAAAAAAAAGGAAAAGCCGAAACTGTGCTGGAAGTCAGTACTCACCAGTCTAAAACTAATCTATTAAGTGAGAATAGATTTATTATACTTCAGGATTTTATTTTTATTTATTTATTTTATTTTTTTACAATATCAAAGAAACATTGAATCAAAAACAAGACCAAGATTTAAAAAAAAAAAACAGAAATGCCTTTGATATTAAGAAAAGTTAATCAAGCTCTACTTCATTACATGCCTATGACATCATGATGACAAAGTGTTGTTATCAACTCCTACCCAAACAGTCTTCTAAAAGATGAAAAGTAGAACTCATGGTTCATTAACCATGAATACTTCAGAATAAAATTTAGCAGTTTCGCCTAAGAGGAGGCTCCAGAGAAGGTCTTTAGGCAAAGAGTGATTAAATAGCTTTAAAGCTATATGAGGAAAAAATAAAGCAAAGGACAGGATTTTGAACATGTCACTGAAGATTAACAGAAATCAACATACAATTGCTGAATTAGTAAGGCAGAAAAAAAGTCCCCCATATGATGTAAGAGAGCTGCCTCAAATGTGGTGCAGGTTGATTTAGTGCACTGTAGCAACATTTTATGCATTAAATTTGAAAGACCAAAGTTTTTTTGTTTCATGTATTCTCACCAAAACTTACGCATTTCCATGTGAACTTGGTAGATACCAGTAACATATAGAATGAATTCTAGCTGTTATGAAGTTATTAAAAACAACATAATCAAATGTTATGATCACATTATTAGACGTGAGAATTTATTTTTTCCAAGAAAAAGATGCAAGTGAGCATTAAGTTGAGGTGGTTATGGAGATGGAAGCAAAGCATTTGGAGAATGTAGATGACCACAGAAAAAGTTGTTTATTAATCCTGCATTTTCAAATATAGAAAGCACCTCAAGAAAAATATATGAAAGTAATAGCAATAAAACCTACGAAAAACATGCCTGAACTTCAAGAGCCACTATGCCCCGGTCAGTGTCGGTGAAGACATATTCTGTGAGATCTTCTTATCATATGCATCCCACCATCTTGCGTTCTGATATGAGACAGAATTGACTCTTTTTCACCAAGCAAAACGTTATCCCTACTAGGGGGATTATTTTTACCTATATGGAATGCAGATAAGGAGGGTTATTAAAATCTTTTCAGCTGCATACAATTAGAATTAAATAACTATTCCTTTTTCTAACAAGCTTCCTCTAGTGAAGGAATGATTTGAATTTAAGATCAAAGAAAGCCATTGATTTGTTTTTCTTGTAAAAGGACAGATATCTTAACAGGTTAATACGTAACATCATCAGCTAGATCGGCAACAAAAGAAAGAAAATAGCTGCTATACAAAGGAATAGATATTGAATCATTTCCTAACCAATATATATTTTATTTATATATATATATATAATATATATATATAAATATATATATATAAATATATATCTTTGCTGCTGTATTTTTTCCAGTAATATCTTATGCAATCATTTGTAATAGATTCTGAATCTGAAAGGACTGAATAAATAAGTAGAAAAGTATTCACATACATGAAAGTTTATGCTCAAATCACATATTGGCAACTTATATATATGTATTCACAGACACACAATGAATTGTTGGACTAATATGTATAGGGTTTCTGTGTTTGTCTCTAATGATAACAAAGGAATAAGTAAAATGAAGTGCTAGACTGTCTTAGACTTGCCTAGATGGAAAGCACAAAGACAACTCCAAGTATCAGGAGAAAAAAAAAATTAACAGAGACAGAACTCCTGTGTAGAAAATACATGTATAGTTTTGAGAGCAGATTCCAAGATGCTCAGGTTCTCACAAAAATAGTAGAATTGTTTTTCTTAAGTATGCTTTTTCATGTTCTGTTCTTTAATGTGGTTCTTCAGTAGGCAAACCTATATGGGGCTATGACATTTGGGCTTTCAAAGTAGAGCTGTGCTTTTTACTCAGTATGGGGTAAATGATGAAAGGTAATCCCTCTTTTGTCTTCCTGCCTCCTTTTCTTTTGTTTTAATGTTCCTATTCTATCTCTTCTCATGCAGCCAAGCCAAATTCAGAGTTAAACAGCGCACATCTATATCAAGCACTTTAGTTGGCATCAGAAGTGCACTTTCACTTACTGTCCCCTTTTCATATTGTGGAGCTATTTAAAGAAATACCTGTTTAATTATTGGGTGGTTGTTGTTGTTGTTGTTGTTGTTGTTGTTTAAATAATAATAATAAAAAATCTAGAGATAATAAGTGCTCCCAGCGTGGATTTGCTGCCAGTAAATAATCAGTTCACTGGGAAAGGCCACAGCTGATCAGTTAAATATGGGCTGTATGGACACAGTATCCTTAGCACTAACATTTGTTTCATTGTTGATCTGTTTCTGTTAAGTTACATTGTGAATAGTTGGATGTCAAACGCAGGCTTGTTGAAAATATTCACATACACTTCATCAACAATGAAATCAGTCCCTCTCCTTTTGAATCACTCTGGGTTTGCAGGAAGATGTCCTCATGTAGGCTGAAAGTACCTCTAAGATAGAATGGTTCTTGCTTCTTTGCAAAACCCTACATAAAATTGCATAGGAAAGACTGAACTAAATAAGATGCAGAGAATATTTATAGAAGTTTAACTATAGGCTGTTTTGTTTGATGCTGCTGCTGAAAGAAATGGTTCAAAGTTATGATGTAAAAGTTATATTCATGCGGAACTTAGAGGCTACTAAGGTAAAGTGTAGCATTGAAATAATAGTAATAACAATAATAGTTATTATTATTTATAATTATTTAGAATTATATAATAATATAATTCTCACTTACATGCTTTTGAGGATCTGGGCCTATGGTCCTTACAGAATAATGATGTCATAATAATTATGTCATGATGTTCACATTAAGCAGTTGACTAGGTTGATTGACTCTTTTGCAGAGGAAAGGAGCTAGCAAAATAGTTTAACTTCTGAAATCTTTACAATTCCAGGCACTGGGATGAAACAACTAGTATAGAGCATTCATTTGTCAAAGACCATAAAATCTTTGAATGTCTTGAGTTAGAAGGGATGTTGAAGATTATCTTCTTCCAACTCAGGCCCCCATCCAACCTGGCCTTGAACATCTCCAGGGAAGGGGCATTCACATATTAATCACTACTTTATGACAGTCTAGGAAATGCCGTGATTCTTCCTCCTCTAAAAATAGGACCACTGGGCCTGACATACTTTAATATCTGCTAACAGTTAATCTGAAGATAAAAATTCACTAAATAAAACTAATTTTGAATGTTATATTTCAGAATGTGTTCTTTAGTAGATTTTGCTCTGAATGAAGTGGGAATATTTATTTTTTTAGCACATATTAAATAACAGTGTTGTAATACCTTCATAATCAGGAACTACTTAACCCATTACTGACAGCAAATATTTAATGGTGCACCACTATGTAAAACTTTAGGACAGGAAACTGTTAACAGAAACAGGCAACTGAAACATGAGACAAGATTTAGAAAGGGAGAGTGAGAATACTGAATTGGTGCATTCTTGTGACCGTGACATTAAGAATGAAGACAAAGTATTCTTCAGACACACTAGAATGTTCTGTCACGACCAAGGCAAATTTCTTTGCTCTATTTTTTGAGAAACTTAAGTGTTTTTAGACAGTGTTCCCATCTGGAGCAAGGAGAAATTTCTGCATTTTTAATTTTTCCTTGACATGGAAATTAGTTTATGCACACAATTCTAATTGGTGTCAAACACAGTAGTGTTATTTTAATGTATCTTGACAAATGCTGTCATCATAGGCTCTTATCTTATCATCTCACCTATTATTTTATTTCTGACTACCATGAAATTGTCATTCTGTCTCCCACATTTTCAGCAGCAGTGGTGGCATTCCAAGTCTAGTTAACCTTTTCAGTACTTTCTCCAGTGAAAAAACCCTCAAGTACTTTCCTGGCATGTTTTCCAGTTCAGAGCATTAAAGTGGATCAGTGCTGGATCAGGCAAACATCAAAATCAGTGTTTCTGAAAGGACAGATGGTATAGGCCAGCTTGGAAAGGAGAGCAGTTCTTTGGCCATTTAGAAGAATGAGGAATTACATTTCTGTATTATGGTCTTGTTTTTATTCACTTTCCCAGATATCCTCTGTTAGGATCACAATATTAATTTAGGGTGCTAGATGTATTCCAGCATGATCCTTCATACTTTTGTTTGATGAAAGTGCAAAATAGGGCAGTAACTTTCATACAATTTTAATTTTTCCTGTAATTTTAATATTTACTTGAAACTGTGCACAGATGTGCCATGATAATGTTTATGACCATTATAAAGAACTAGATTACAGAAATCAGGAAAGGTAAATTGTAACTCCATCATGAAATTGAAGCAAAAAATAAAATGCACTTTTCATTTTGTTTCCTAGCAAAGGGCATTCATATAACTTGCAGTATGCAGAGCCTACAGCAGGTTGATTTGGCATCCAAAAATACGTATGCAACCATAAAGAATTTGTTAACAGTGAGCAGTGCAGGCCACTGGGAAGGGATAACAAAATGAAAAAAGCTGATGCTGAGGATATGTTTTTTCATGTTACAGAGATATCTTTCATTTTGGTTGACTGTTGTCTGGAAGAATTCTGGTTCGTTCTCATACAGACTGCCTCATTATGTGAATAAGAGCACCATAATTGGGGATATCACAAGATTCACTTGAAAAGCACACCTGTGGTATCACCTGAAACACTAATGCAGATGTTGACACTATTAATTTATATTTTTCTAAACATTGGAAGGTGAATGGAAGAATCCCAACAATCAGGAAAAATGTTTGACTCCCAGATTAAGTGGTAAGATTTGTGAGATAAATAAAGAAAACAAAACAGCAAAAAACTATATTCATCTGCACACTGACGGGAGAGAAAGAGATACAGTAGTACTTGCCACTTGTCTATCTTCTTCCTCTGTGTTAGGGGAGATTGCTTGGCAAATAGAAGGAGAGAAATTGAAGTGACATGAAATACTCTACTCACCACAGAATGGAGGTGGAGAAGTGATGGAGGACCTTCTGAGATCAGAGTGACGTACATATCCTTGTGATATAGACCAATTCTTGTTTTCTAAACAGCTTATCTTTTTCCCCATCAAAAATAGCATTTCTGAGGTGATGAACTAGAGTAATTTTGTATGCAACTTTCGACTTCCTTTCAGTAGTGTCTAAAGGCAATAATGAGATACAATATCTTTGTACAAAATCACATCTGATTTTTCTTTCAAGTTCTGGTGTTTTAGAAGTATATGTAATGTTTGCTAACCTGTATCAAAAGTTTCATTTGGGGGTCTTAAAATTGATTTCTCACACTTTGACTTTTGAAGCTGTGAGATGTGCTTTGATCTGTTGTCCAGATTTGTGCAGTAGCCCCAGAAGCAAGATTTCAAGCATTAGATGTGGCACCATTTAAGGCACATCAAGAGTGGCACATGCGAAGAAATCTCTCCCAGGTTTCTTTTTTTTTTTTTTATAAAGCTTTTGTCTGATACACAGTGATAGACTGCGCTCTTTTGATATTGAGTTCTTGTGATATTGATATTAAATAAGAGGAATTTATATGGAACTCACCATATCTATTGGGACGGCTTTCTATGCCTCTACTATCATTTGAAGTTTCTTATCTGATTTTGGGTATGTCTGCATAGCAAAATCAAAACGTGAGAGTAGCGTGTATTATCCACCTGTGATATCTAATAGAATTAGGGTCAATAAATGAAGACATAGGTGAACAGGCTTTGCTGCTTATTGTCAGTCATAGTAGGATCTATTTGGGATGCCCAGTTCGGAATGTGATTGTTAACTCTGGCCAAGTTTTTTGTTTCCAAATCAGTAGCATTAGCAATAGTGAAGATTACCATTACTATTACTTACATTTACTAAAGAGAGCTGTAGATATGTCACAAAACAAAGAAGAAAAAAAACTATTATGACAGAATTGTTCTGCTGTGGTGGTAGGTCACTGTATGCTGGTAAATATGATGGCCTTTTGTGTGGTACAAGTTATCAAACAACTTGAAGTACGTATGTGCTTGCTAATTCCAAAGCTAGAAACGCTGCAGCTTATGACTTTTGCACCTAGTTTTTCGCCCTGAATATGAGCTGTTATTAACCAGTGTTGTGCAGCTGCCTTGTTGGACAAGTTAAAAGCTTTACCATGATATATGGATGAGGACCTTCCCACTGGGGATTCTATTAAATCTTTGCGTGTCAGCGTAGCACTGTGCAATGCTAGGTATATTATTTGATCTTTAATCTTGCTTACTCTCCTCTGCAGATATTCAGAACTCACCTGTATTGTTTCCTGTGTTCTCTATGCTGGAGAACCTGCTTTAGCAGGGGAATTGGACTAGGTGATCTCCAGAGGTTCTTTCCAATTCCTTTGATTTTATGATTTGTCAGCAGCTTCTGGTTCCAGTACGCAAGGAAGAGAATGTTGTCACTTCCGGTGGGGGAGTGAGTTGCCAGTGGGACTATGCTGCATTAGCCAAGTGGGATGTTAGTTTTACCGCAGTACAAGAGAAGAATGATGCTAAGACCCTGACAGTGAGTGGTACACAAACATTTTGTGAATGAAATTGTGTTTATGTCTACCCTAGGACAGCAGCATGTAGCAATAGACTCCATTCCATATATACAGTACAATATCATACAAATGCATTTTTCAGTTTGGATACAAAAGAATAAGATTTATTGTTTTATTTTTGAAAAAACTATCAGTCTCCCAGTTGATAATGCAGTACTATATTTTCAGGGAAGACTGCAAACATGTTTTAGACAAGGGAGTTGAGTGGTTGTATGAATTCTGATCCCTATAGTTTCAAAAATAAGTATCATAAACTAATTTTGTGGGAATAAAAAAAAAACACAAGAAGATCAGTTTCAATTCCAGTCTTTCCATAACAAAATCAAGTGACTGAGAGCTGGATTTCTATTTTATTCTTCCCGTTGCCATATAAATGCATTAAAGTGGATTAATAGAAGATGATTTAACTATTAAATTGATTATGAGAACATTGGTCAAATTTTTCTTAAATTTATAAGTGATTATATAAAAACATTAAGATCTCAGTCTGTTCTACTTTTAGGAAGTACATCTTTTTATTTTTCACAGAGCTCTTGAACAATTACCGACTTCTGCTTGGAGTACTATGACCTACGTCTACATAGGCAGATGGGAAAGTGTCCAATTAATTTTTGATGTTCAGTATAAATTCAGCACGATTCCTTGAAGAAGCAGTCACCCATTTATTCTTGTCATACTTGATGCCGCCCTTCTCTTGGACTATCCAAATTTTTAATGTAACTTCTCAGTAAACCATTAATACTTTACAAATCAACCTAAAAGAAGAAAATAAACAAAACAAAATGTAAAAACATCTTTGTTTCTGATATGATCTTCTGAATGCCTAAGCAAAATTTTGTATTTTTTAAGCAGTAAAGCATAGTAATATATAGGAAGCAGTAAATCATAACATCCAATGAAGTGTTTGATGCAGGGCAAGACATTTCAGTATCAGTGACAATTTTTGCCTAGTTTCAGCTACCCTTGAAACTAAGCACAAATTTTAAATAAAATCACCAGTCATCATGTGTAGGTACGTATTTAGGCCCCTAAATATGCATCATTTGATACTCACTTAGAAACTTAGGCAATTTGAGTCTTAGATAATTAATTACTATTTAAAACTGACTTCAGATAATTTTTGTGTTTTCCTAGCGTGCCATCACTGACGTTGAAGAGTGCAACCTGATAAAATGGTTTAAAATGTCCATGAGCCAATGAAAAAAACAAGATCTTTTTCCTGTTTTCCTTAATGGCTTATAGTTTATATCTTGTCATATAGTTCAATGGCATTCCAATAAATTATTTTTGCAATTATCAAATTGTTTAACTTCTCTTTGGCATTTAATGACCCTCAGCAGCTGTTTATTGCTTCATATACTTTGTCATCCTGAATATTAGCCTTTAATTAACTGGAACTCTTGTCTTATTCTTTCTAAGTACATTGCAATGAAATATTTTTATTAGGTCGATGAAGGTAGTATTTGTTAGTACTTTTTCAAATAACTGAATACTTTCAGAATTATTATTTTTTTTAGCCAGTAATTTTAACACTATAGATGTAGGAAGATTAATTATCAAAAGCAAAGACATTATATATTTTGATATACTTTACTTAGAGATATAAAATTGCATAGAAGCCTCAGTTGGGAGGGTCCTCTGAAGAGCATCTTGTCCAACCTTCGATTGAGAGCTGAGCCTCCTTGTCAAGCTAAATCTTTAGATTTTCTGAGGTATTCCACCACTTCTGGGCAATCTATTCCAATGATTTTTTTTTTTTTTCAGAAGTACCTTTGAAGCAACTTGCACCTGTTGCTTTTTTTTTTTTCTGTGCAAGAGAATACCACCATTTTTGTAGCTGCCTTTTAGTAATTGGAAGCTTGTGATTAGAGCTACCCTAAGCCTTCTCTTCTCTGGGTTTAACACACCCAGTTTCTTGAACCTTCTGTCAAAAACTCTACACTTCTAATCATGTTCATGATCATTTGGAAGAGATGCTTGTTTTTGTCATGAACTGAGAGGACCAAAAGCCTAAACAGCATTCCAACTGAGTAAGCAATTCTCAAGGAGAGTGGAATTTCTCGATCTGCTGACTGTACCCCTAGCAGTGCAATATAGGGCTCAGTTTGCCTATTGCTCTAGGAGTAAGGCTAGCTCAAGTTTAGTGCTGTCCATGTGAATTCACAGGTGTTTCTTAGCAAAGCTACACCCTAACTGTTCTGACCCCAGTCAGATTGCACTGCAGTTTGGGATTAGCTATCTTGTGCAAGACATATTTCTGCAAATCTTCGTCCCAGTCAGTGAATGTCTCTCTGTGTGGTTACTATTTCTTCTGGTGCATAGTGCCTCTTCTTCTAGTCTGATCTCACCTGCAGTCTTGGTAAGTGAGCACTCAGTCCTATCATCCAGATTCTTTATAAAGAACTTCAGTTTAGACTTAACACCCAACCTATAGGAAATCTATTTTTTACCAGCTGCCCATAAGCCAGTAAAAGTCTTCTCCTGAAAGTTAAAGTCGTAACATTTCTGTGAAATTTTGAAAAGCATGATACATGCATGCAACATGGTTAACAAGATTATTTCAACCGTCACCAGGATCAGAAGAACATATCCCTTTGACTTCTGCTTAAAATTGCAGGGAAATTGTTGCAGGTTCTATTGAGTTGTACATGACAAAATACTAAATCTCTGTGAAGAAAAGAGACGTTAGGAATGGTCAGCCACATGTTAGAAAATATTTTACAACAATCATCTATAGTGGTAAACATGTCTTCTCTATGAAAAGCAAAAGAGAAATAAAGTTGACTTTTTGTCCTGAAGAAACTGACCAATCTAAAGATTCTGCAACAGTTTCTCACTATGTTTACTGTGCTCCAGATTTTATTGGTTGCTTTCTTATTAATTTTTATAGCTACTGATCCAGTCCAAATCCATGCTCAGAATTCCTGCACTGTGATTGTCTGCAAATCGAGAAGAAAAGGAAGCCTCCAAATACTAAATAAAATCCAAGTGTAGGAAGATAAATATATAAAATAAATGGAGATAGGTCAGGAATTATAAAAATATAAATTATATGCTTTTATTTTTCCTCAAGCAAACTATTGTGGGTGGCCCAAAGATAGGTCTTTAGTAAAGAACAATTTAAGAAGACCAAATAAGATAATAATGATGTCCCTTGTAATAAATGTAGGAAGGAACGAAAACTGTTTGCTAAAGGTAAACAGTACATGTTCCATGTAGCTTTTCTTTTGGTCTAATGCAAACACAAGAAATAAGTTGCTTCCAAAGAACATTTTTAATGCAAAGGAAGAAACAACAGCTCTCTATTGAGATTGTTGCCAAGTATTTATTTTATTGCTGCTTCTCTAGTTATACACAATAGTTGGCTAGTTACGGAGTACAAGAATTATGTGATGTATAAGATGGGTAAGAAACTCTGTATTGAAATGGAGGTCAATAATGTCACGTCATGTTGAAATGAGAGCTATGACAACAGAGAAAGGTTATTATTGAAACTTCTTAAGAAGTGGTTTTAGGGCTAACCTAATTTAATATTTTCATTAGTGATCTAGACCAGAAAAAATAGGATTATATAATGAAATCTACAATTGATACTATGTTTGGAGTAGTCATTAAATTAGATTTACATTAGAGTGTCATGAAGATAGAAGTAGAAACCTTTTAAGAACTGGTGTGGCAAAAGTAAAATCAAATATAATAGTACAAACTATAGGGTAATGCACTTAAAACTAATGATAATAAACTATGTCATTAACGTAGAGCTCATCTATAATTAAAAGATAGTTGCTGTCCTTAATCAAAGGATAACTATGAGATGCCAGTCTGTTGTGACCATGAGAGACTAAATATAATGCTAGGAGGTGTACTAGTAAGACTGTTTCTATCTAAGTTGTTGAAAGGGTACTACAAACTGTGTTTCTCATCACTGATGTTGTGTATTTGGTAAGCTTGAATATATTTCTCTTTTATCATAAGCTTTTCCTGTTACACCTTGAATGCACAGAAATTTCAGGACTTCACACCACTGAATCTGTGGAGAGATTTCCATAAATTCACAAGTTGCTGCATGAATACATAATTTGTTCAAATTTTTCACTTAATGGATTGTTTTGTACCCTTCCTGAAGGAAACAAGGGAAAATCAGTCCCTATTCATCATCTCTGTGAAGCAATGATTTACTTTTATTTCTCCTTAGTAATCATTTTCCTGATGTTATTTTTGTGTAAAAGCCATTCTGTAACTTCAGTCATTGTATTCTTCTGAAACGTTTTTAATTGTACCATGTCTTTTGCTTTTTGGTTTGGTTTGTTTTTTTAAGTCTTCGGATCAGAGTATAGGCGTACTATTTAAAATGTGATTTCTAAACATTGAAATAAGGTTAACATATAACAGTATTTTAGAAGTAAAAATTTCTGGTCAATTTTTTAAACACTTTATATGATACAAAAATATTAGAGGAATAATAGATGAATGTATTTGATGACTAAGGTCTGTTTATTCTTCTATGTTCTTTGTTCTTGAATTAAGAATAGGAAGATGTTGAATCAACACAAACACGTCTACCAGAAAATTTGCAAAAGTGTAGTATATAAAAGTTCATACCAAAACTACTAACATTAATTAGGAAGAATAATTTTTGCTTTCAGCTAAGATGTAGTTTGGGATTGCATGTGCTGCCTCTAATGATGATAGTCTGCCAAAAATAATAAAGATTGTAGCTTATGTAAATAAGACAACATATTCTTTATCAATAATGTAAGTTAAAACTTAATTAGAACAGTGACTCCTAATACATTCTGGAAACACATTTCTTAAAAAATGTGTGAAGATCACGCCAATATTTAAAAATACATGGAAGGAGCATAAAAACAATCTAAAGAAAAGTGAAAATACCTATCCTGGTGGCACAGAACAAATTGTGCCTCTACAGCACAACAAGCGTAGATTTATTCACATCTGTTGGAAGTGCTTTTCTTCAAGTGTTATGCTCTACTGCTGCAAATGTGTTTACTAAGAAGTATTACAGCTATGCATATCAAATCTGTTTACACTAGGCAAGGTCTATCTGTGATTGCACTGTACACAAATATGTCACAGTTTAGAAGCCCTAGTTTAAGAATTTTGCCCTGAAGTACAGTATGTGCATATCACTGGTTGATTACACAGTGTCAATCTCATGAGCAGTAAAAATGGCAAAATATGTCGGAGGGAAAAAATGTCAAATTTTGATCTTAGTTGCCACAGTTAAATTACAGTATAGCACAAGTGAAGCAAAGAATGTAACATGCTTGTATTCTGTTCACTGAAACACTGAATGTACTGCTAGAAGCTAACATCAAGGTCATTGAAGACATAGAAACATAGAAGACGATTAGAACAATACAAAATACTCGGTATGAGTTACAATCCTTGAAGCTCTTGCCTTTTTTTTTTTTTTTTTTTTGAAAATGACACTTTCTATACTATAAAAGTCAGCAAGTCACAGTGGTACTTTTGAAGAAAGAGATATGGAGAGAATTGTAGGCAGTCCTTATCTCAGACATGGACAACAAAAAAAAAGAAAGAAAAAATGGACATGAATTTCTCAGGGAATAATTGTCAAGGGCATTTGAGATTAGTTTAGCTCTCTTAGTCTCTTCTAGTATTTGAGATTAGCTTTGTTAATTAGCTTAAACAATAGATTTAGTATAAGTACTTGAAATTCTGTTATCTTTGTGACAGTTTTCAGTTACTGTTACTACTAAGTTTGGCTGAGAAAAAAAATCCTGTGTGGATATTTTAGAATTGGTCTGTCATTCAAGCACTCAGGCTACATGATGTACTGACCAGACATAGCTAAGGAACCAAGTGGAGTTCAATCAGATTTTTTCTTCCAAGGCAACAAAGGCAGAGAGGAGTGATTTAGAAGACTCTTCCTCTTCTTCTAGGCTTCTGCCATTGATCATAGAATCATAGAATCCTTAGAGTTGAAAGGGACTTCTGAAGACCATAACCAAGCTGAACCACTTCTATAAAGAAACATCTAGAATAAAATTTCTCAAGGGCAAATGCATAATTTTACAAGAACTTTATTATGTAAATGTATGTTTGATGTTTTTGTCTTAAAAATGCGTGGGAACTGAGGTGCCACAAAGAAATACGAAGTTTCTGTTGGAGGGACTGAAACTCCTAAATAAACAAAAAGGAGCAGGTAGTGAAACTTGTAGAGAACAATGCAAACTGTAATTTTGGAGATCAGTGAGGTTTTTATTTGTTTCTCTGTTAGGCCATATAAGTATTTTTCTAAAAATGTACTATGGAATTATGGTAGATTTTGTTTGTTTCTGTTTTAAGGTAAGGGGGCCCCCACTTGCAGGAGCGTTTAAAGAGAGACCTACAAAGCCCACAGCATTTCGCAAGTTTTATGAACGAGGAGACTTCCCCATTGCTGTTGAGCATGATACGAAAGGGAATAAAATAGCATGGAAGGTAAGTCACGGCATGGCTGTGAGAGCCAGCTGAGCTTATTGAAGTGAAATCTCTAATAGTCAAAAAATGGTATCTTCTAAGTAAACAAACTGAAATTATTTCTTAGAAAATGGAAGATGGTGGGGAAACTGTCACAAAAAGGCTCTTGATTCAGCTGTCTACCTTGGCTAACAATTAAATTATATGCTGCAAAAAGGAAGATGACAGAGTTGCTTTGCCTTAGAGAATTGCCTCCTGCCCAATTCATCTCTCTTTTTATGAGGACCTGGCAATGCAGCTTATTTCAGGCAGTCCATCAAATGATGGAAGTGGTTGGTTTCACTGAGCAGCAGCCATTTATCTACCCCAAATTTCACCTTCCTGCAGGACACTTCCAAATAGAAGCTTTAATTACCTAAATGGATAGGTCAAGATTGCCTGCTCCCTGAAAATGCAGAGCAGAATACAAACGAAGGCAGATTCTCATTCCACAGCTGTACTCTCAGTCTACAGCATATGTCAGACAGCGTAATCGCTGTCATACGTGCCCCTGTTAGAGGCTGACCTCCACTGCTGAAACCATTACAGCTACGACATTTCTCTGACAAAAGGTTAATTGGCTTCAAAATAAATGTATTGCCTAATGACTCCATTCTAATGCGGCTGTGTTTCTCTCTAAAAGGCTTGGTGATGTTATTTGTAAAACTTGCCAATCTTCTAAGTAACCATGGCAGACTTTTAAATTTAGTTTTAAAAATGAATGCTGATCTTTAACCTGCTCATACTATTTAATTACTTTTGTTATCATGAATTATTGTTTTTTGTTGTTTATTGTACTAGGATAAGATTTCACAGGAAGCAATGATAGTTACAGAAAAGGAACATGGTACACATGAAAAAAATATATCAGATTTATAGAATATTAAAAATTTGCCATGTCGAGAAAATGATATAAATTTAAATATATAGATTTATTAATTCAACAAAATGGGAGGAATTTTGTGATCTCATAACTGATTCTGCTGCTAATGATGTCAGCAGTATTAGACCCATGCTGTAGTATGTGGCATTGTATAATCTGTTAGTAACTAGGATTTAAGATAGCTTCTTGTGTATTTAAGTATAGAAGGATTTGTACTGTGAGAAAGTACTATTAACAATAACAATGCTAAATTAGCACAAAGAACAATTAATAGTTCTTGCAACAAGACCTTAACCTTAATCAGAAGGAGATTCTATTGCAGCAGTTCTTTAGACAACCTTAGTAATGACTTTACTGGATTATTATTCATGGGTTTACAGTTTAAGTTTGCACTCCAATCTTTCATCATTCAGTAAGAGTCAGTGATGATTTGCAAGTATACAGAAATCTGTAGAATTCAGTATTTTTTCCCGAAGCGTTATAATTTCTAATTTCTCCGTATCAGATTGAGAGATATATTTAACCTCATTTTAACTGCTATTTGGTACACATACTTCCATTATAAAGTTTAACATTCCACTTGATGATGCTACTGGCTACTGACTTGACTTCTTTCTAACTAACTTTTTACAATCCTTCAAATTAAAACTGAACATCTAAAATAAATGCTTGTTCCCTGTAACTGACAGTTTGAATTGTTTGAAGATATATTTATTACCTTAAGACATAGTACAGAACCTTTGGTGAAAGACTCAGCTGGAACTTTTTATTACAATTTGAAATCTTACCACTTCAGTATGTCCCTAATACCCACCTACCACAGTAATGCATTGTCATGTAACTAGTGAGACCGAGGACTCTTATGTCATGCAACAGTTACCTTTGGTAATGCTGTTCATCCTCTCTTTCAAAACGAATTATTACTGCTTCAGCTTACATCCAAGAAGGCAGGTTAATAGTGCACTGTTCCATTCTTATATCATCAGCATGGCAGGGCCCAAGCTTATTTCCCTTATTCCAATCCACTTGATTTACTCACAGATCAATCTAGACTGAGTTTTGTGGCAGGCACTCAAGAAAACAATACTGAGATAGTAGAATTACCTGAGGCTGTTGTTTAATTTGGCACGCAACCATCATTGATTATTGTGCATCTCAAGTAGATGGAGAAGGCAAATAGGAGTTTTCTAGCTCAAACTTTAGGTTAAATAGCTTCTAATGTGCTGCATGATTCTGCTAGGGGCTGAGAATGTTGTTCACCATTAGTTACTATTTTAAGATGAAATAAGATAAAGTAAATGTCTGTATTTTTTATTTGCTTCAAGGACATGTAAATAATCAAAATAGCCAACATACATCTAATGGCTCGTTTTCTCTCATCCACCATATTTATTTTTAAACCTGGTGAAATCATTCTAAAATACGTTTTACTCCATACTGCTTAAATTCATTAAAAAATAAAAATAAAAAAAATACTAATATGTCTAGGAAGGTGCTTTAAAAGAATCTTGTCTACACTATATTTCTATGAGTTAGATTGTTCTAGTGAAAGACAAAATGAAATAAAGAAATGGTAACTGTTATTTTAATCCTAAAACCATTGCACAATATTATTGTGTTATTCTGAATTGGGATTGTTTTTGTGTTTTTTTTTTTTTTCCTTTATTTACTTATATGCTATTTATATCATGGTTCATTTCACTCTCGTTAGTTTGGCTACCCAGTGGTGCATGAGAGAAAATGCAAGGGGGTCTCAGAAACATGATTTATTCTGACAAAGGAAAGTACTACAGGATTTTCTTCCTTCCTTAAATATATGCAGTGTTTTTTCTTTGGTTGGCTTTTGGTAGTCACTGAAACAAAACAAAATGGGCATAATTATCATCAGGCATTAAATAATTTTTTAATAACTCTTTACTATTCACTATATTGTAACTTTGTGGAACAGTCATTTTTCAGGTAGAACTGAAGAATTTGAAATTTTTAACATCCATAAATTGTGTTGACTTACAAAAAACTTTGGCTATAAATGCATAAATGCATAAATGATTTTGGATTTTGTAACAGTTCTGGGTACCTCTAATTTTAAACCCATGATTAATTTTCTGTAAGGACTAGCTAAGTTTAACTGTTATTGTAGACCCAGACAAGATATAAATTTTAAGTTCAGAACTGTTTCTGAATACCTGCATGTGTTGACTCACTGATTCTGAAATAATAATTCTTATTGGGAGGTTGGCTTAATTACTTCTAAAATGGACAAAATTTATAAAGAAGTATTTTTACTGTAAATTAATCATAAATTTATGCGAGATTAAACTTTGCAGTCAAATTACAGTGTTTACATAAGATCAGTTTCTTAAAATAAGAATGACAGCAAATTAGATTTCAGTTACATTATTATTGTAGCAAGCTCTGGCTTGCATGTGACTTTTCAACCTAAGTCTTTTGGCTTAGAAATTCACACTGGCATCCTGGCTGATAAGTTGCTGTATCACACTAAATACTTTCTGCATTCACCTCTTTTATTATTATTACATGTCCAAATAAACCCGTTTTGACCCAAAGGAAGGAAGAAGATGAATGGATAAAATATTAGAACATAATCTTAGTAAATGATGATAACACGTTCAGGAAATTAAATCTGACTATAAGACATATCACTCCAAGAAAAAAAAAAAAAGAATTTGAAAAGTTCTGATAATTTTGAACTTAAATGTTCTGATGTTAAAAGCTGCAATTAAGTTTACTTCTGTAAGAAGAAGTCAGACTCTTTCGCTGTTCTTAATCTTCATTTTCAGAAATGGAGAAAACTTATTTTTCAATCTTTTTCAAGAGGCAAATATAAATAATGTTTTGTGAATTAAATTTGTGAAAATTCACCATCTCTGTAATTCACCAAAATATTTTCTAATTTTGAATACAATTTAAGTAAAAGAATCTGTAGAAAATGAATTCAAGACGTTCATCCTGCTCAGGGAGTCTGCTGGCAGTCAGTGAATTTCTTTACAAAATTCAACTCAAATAAAATATTTTATATTTTATATATCATATATATATATATCAATATATATATATCAATATATATATATATATATATATTAATAATATAATATATATAATATATATAATATATTATATATCAATATATATATATTTTATATATCAAATCAACTCAATAAAATATTTGAACATCTAATTTAAATTCTTTGATTTCATGATCCCAGTATGATCATTAAATACATATTGAGTACCATAAAATTGATGCAAATATGTAATACCCATATTTTTGGATAAAGCAATAGCTTTTGGGAGCTACAAAGAAACTTCTTAGGTTGAACAATTCAACTAATGTTCAAGATTCTTTCCAAATTTGAAGCATTTGATTTTGTTCAGTAACAAATAATGGATAATAAATGCATGGTTTGAAAATGTGTTTCTGATGTGTATCAAATGTAAAGGTTCTGAATATAACTTGCTGTTAATTTAAAATTAGATGGTAATGGTAAGTAATCTTCTTAGACAACGAATATGTTGGAATCTCATAAGTCCTCTGACTACTTGTTTGAGATCCTTCTCTTTTAAATAAATATATCGCAATTTTCTTTAAAAAAAACGTAGTAATATATTCTTTTGCACACGTTCATACTGAGCTATGAAGTATAAAATTTCATTGAATTATAAAATCTCTCTTCTTAGAAAGGTCATCCATTTTCAAATATACCGAGTTAAAGAAGGTCAGAATCTAATTAAACCTTAGACTAAGGAAGTTGATAATCCAAAGAAGTATTTCTGAATTTATAATTATATATTTGAAATGCGGTCTTTCTGTATCTTAGAGAAAGTTATCAGAATGTTTGAAAAATCACTTGTTTGGGAATAGGATTAATCATGAAAGATGTTTCTCTGTGGAAGAAAAAAACTGCTGTTCTTCAAAATAATTTTTGCTATTTCAAAGAGAATCTAATTCAAAAGCAGAAAATTCTTCATCAGGCAAAAAAGTCAAAATTAATATTATTTTCATCTTTTGTGGATTTTTTTGTATTTTTTTTTCCAACATACCTACAGCTATTTTCATGGAGGATGTGAACTTTATCATTTTAGTTTTCTTCATCCTCTCTTTCCTATATAATTTACTTTTTCCAGAGACTTTTGTAAGCTTTTATACTGAAATGACTTCTTGGTGATAGAAACAAGATGCAGTGACGACTGTTCTCCTGCCATTAATGTCATGTGCTTCCATGAGACATTCAATTTTTTCTTGTGCAGACTATTGATGGCTGTTTCTGGGAACAGGGAACACAAGTAATTTAAACATGTCACAGAACTGTGATTTTTGTTAGCACCTCTCATCCCTAATTTGGTTTTGTCTGCCCGTTGTGTGTTAGTCTGTTTAAAATTCTGAGCTGCTGTGATTAAACTGACACCTATACCCATTGGCAAGAAAGATTTTTCCTTCCTCCCAACCCCTAAAATATCTGCTATGGGGTTTGTGAGTTTTTTTAATTTTGTTTTCTTTTTAAGAAGTATAACCATTTCTGACTGAGGGGTAAGTTTTAAACAAGAGGCAATGTAGTTTCCTTCAGCAGCCACTACAGTTGAAAGAGAAAGTGCAAAGCTGCTAGGCAATATCACTCAGTATTTTTCATTTTTGTGGTGTTAGTTTGCAGTTAACACATATGAATTAACACTTAATGTAATTTGTTTCATATGTAGAGTTTAGTAAGCCTAAGTAAGACTTCCCAAAGTTTAAGTTCAATAAAAATTATAGTTTGCTCATTTACCTCACAGAGGGATTCCATTAATATTTTATTTTTTATAGAAGTGGGATATGATTCCAGGAGTTGGAGGATTTAGTAGCTTGTTCCCATCAGAAGGGGGAGGTCCAATTTTCTGAATTTCTTCTTCTCTCTGTTCCTAATGTATACTTGGTTCTGGCACTGACACTAATCTGAACTCTCTGTGAGTAAATTTATCTCACTAACTCAGGGAAAAAGTGTTGGATATGCTTTTTTTCAATTAACAATGTCTTCACAGTCCTGTGAACTTTCAGTACAAAAAGGTCCATAAGTGTTAAAGCCATGTGTTGATGAAGGAGAGAAAAACATCAGTGGAGAATTGGAGAGGGGTGAAGGATCTTAAAACTATTTTTCTTTCAACAACAATGAACTGCAAGATTAGTTTAGCTTCTAATGGAAATGGGACTTCAGATATCTCTCAGATAAGAGAACTACGTGGCTATGAAAAATAATGTTTTTCTTTTGAATTTATTTTCATATATATTTACACTCCAGCCTCTGTTCTTTGCTAAATTCTTCAATACCTTCTTAATAAAAAATGTCATATTGCAGAAAACATTAAAATCCATCAAAAATGTTGTCATGCAGAATAAAGGTATTTCCAGGTTGTATACAAAGAAGGATGGTCACGTATCAATATTAGCCACAAGGATTACAGCGCAGTGTGGTACTAGTATTATATTTTATTTTGTGCCTTTGCTAATGTTTTGGGACATTTTTCAGTGTTTTCTTCTATAACTGACTTCTATTTATCGTCCTCAGAGGACTCCTATTATTTTTATCATTTCAGTGATCTTGTTTAAGCCTATCCCAATGCAATCATGTCGGTATATCAGAAAATTGCAGTCTGAATTCAAGTGAGAGCAATTGGGAACCAGAATTTCTTAATCCAGAAATAACATGTAATAATTTATAGAGATTAGAAATGTGAGTTGATGTAAAGAAAAGGTCTTGGAGAAACAAATTCTATAAATGCCACCTCTGAAAAATAAAAAGATGGTAATTGATTTAAGGTGAAGGAATAGTTTAGAAAATGGTCAGAAAAATAAACAGTAAAGAACCCAGTTGTCTGAGGCATATGTGGTTACAAGAAAAAATTAGTCAATTTCAAATTAAAAGGCAGCAATGTTCTCTTACATCACATCTTGAATTTGAAATTATTTGTAGTCTCTCAGTGTGACTAACTGAAGCAAGTACAATCAAGAGATGTTCATAAGTGTGTGTTTAGAAAAATCTCATTCCTAATTCTTTGTGACTGCTTTACTAGTGCCCAGCTGATTGCTATCAAAGTGCTGTCTTTGCTGATGAGCATGTGACTTTTTTTACGCATTGTTAAAAACTGTAATCACAGTTCTATTCTTCTAGTTTTCTTTTAAAAAATGCTAAATAATACTAACATACAGACACATCATAATGTCTATGATCTGATTCTCATTTAGAAGAAAATTATTTTAAATCTCTTAAGCAATATCATATAAGTATTATACCCTCTTTGTGCTTGAAATTATACAAAAGAGCACTAGAATAAATACTGTCTCCCTTCTATGGGTTAAAAAACTTCCAGTTGATCCATTAAAATGAGTTCCTTGTTGCCATAGCTAAATACTGTTCATTCTTCTTTCCATTTTTCTCCCTGTGATATTAAATTTTTTCTTACTGGTCTGTTAGTTTTTTTCAACTGTGATGATTCTCAGGGCAATCCATTTCTGATCAGCCATCTGATTAGATAAACAAATCCCTTATAGAAGTTATAAAAGTTCTGGTCATCCTTTTGATAGCATCAACGTAAATCTTTCTCTAATATCTAAGAAATTCTAGTTAGTGTCGGATTATGTTTATAAGTTGTGGTGTAACTTTGTTTATATTTAATAGTTGAAAAAAAAAAAGTGATAATAGTAATTCAAAAAGAATCTTATCAAAATACTGTTTTAAAAGACTCCGCCAAATCAGTTTTTATGAAATCTCATAAAGTGGAAAGTAACTATTTCAGTACTTATCAGTGTTCTCATTGGTTGCTTTTAGACTGTACATTTAAGACAATGTTTTCTATGAAATACTGTAGCAGTCAGAGGCTACTCAGTGTCATCTCTTCCTCATATCAGTTGTGGATCACAGAATTCTGATTATTACTGTAGGTTTTTTTTTTTTACCATTCTCTAGTCTTTTCCACTCCTTTCATATTTATATTTTTAAAATCTATTGAAATGTATTTTTTCTCCATATTCAGATAAAGTTCCATATTTACGGAAAAAATGACTTGTTCATTTGCTTAACAGCAGAATCTTTTTAAGGGAAAAATATTAATGTTCTCATAGATATGACTCACATTTCCTTCTTTTCAAGAACATCAATGCTATACTTGGATGCTAGCATTCAGCTGAAATCTAAAGCAGGCCTTGCAAAAGGCAGTGACAGTTTACCTGATTCTTGTACTATAGAGCTGCCACATTTCAATTATTAATTCCTCTGTGGCTAATTAATTGCTGCATCTTATAGCAGGATTTTAGAAAACAGTAATACTGTGGCAGTTAATTTACTGTTCCTTTTTTCCCACATACACAATTAAAGCCATCCCTTTATTTGATGTAAATTGCCATCTCTTGAAAGTATTTGGAATGAAAACCCAGCCATGTATCAGAAATAACTTTAATTTAAATTTGCTAAATGACCTCTGAAAGCTAGATGAAAGATTTTCTGCTGAATGGGCTGGTGCTCCCTGCCTGTATAATTTATGTGAGAAATTAGTGCAAATGGTTCACTTTTATGGAGCTGTGCTGCTTGTAGCAAGCCTGCAGAAACAATTTTCCCCCAAGCTTCCATCTGTTCTTCAAACCAGGGCATATGCCATCTCATCAAGCTTGAAAGTCAACTGATTTATAACTCCTGAAAAGTGCATAGATTGAAAAGAAAGGTTGAATTCTGCTATGTGATAATTATTTGCGAGGCACTTGGATAAAGACAATTCACATTACTGTGGACTCATGAGGACACAAGTGATGTAAGCTTCAAAAATTAGTAGATTGACTTGTTGGACAAAAACAAGTCACTCCTCCTCCGTGAGTTAAACAGCTATCTCTGTGCTCTAGAAGATCAAAACTTTTCAGAAGATAGGTGGGTAATATAGCCATGAAATCTTGTTATAAATGTGTTTCAGACAGAATTATATCTTCCTAGCTACAAAGGTTGCCATGTAGAAGTACCAGGACTTGTTCCACTTTAAACTGCAAGCAGAAACATCTGTCTTAAAACTGCTTGTTGTTATTTGTCAGAAGGTTCTGTTCAGTAACACAAACACAGCTTTGATGAATTTTCTGTGTCTACACTGAAGGTGAATTCGGAACACTGTCCCAATTAATGGATGATCTCTTTTCTGTCCATTCATTGTCAGCCTTCCTGCTTTTAACCAAATATTATAGAGTTCTTTGGTGAGTGACAAAACAAATTGAATTGACAACATAAAAATCAATATGTTTTTGATGTTTTCATTTGTGGTCACGAAATACTGTGACTCTTCTACTCCGAGGTTCCCAGACTGAATAGCATCAACTACTTTATCTTATCAGGCCTGATTTTTTTTTTTTAATTTTCAGATAAAAATTGGAATATGTTTAAGTGCCTATTTAATATAAGAAAGATAATATAGAACTAGTGCATGCACTAGTTTGGCTTTTAATTTCAAAATTTAACAGTAGTTTTTGCCTTGTAGAACTTAGACTTGTAGAACAGAGACTTAGTATAAAAAGTGCATGTAAACTGCAGAAAGAATAACTCCTTACAAGCATGAGCTTATTGAGATGTCTCTAGCATCCCTAAGGAAAAAAAAAAAAAAATTCGTAGCTTTTTGCAACTGTTTGATGTGATGTAGATACGAATATCCTGATCTAACATTGTCAAGTATACTTTCTGAACATTATGTAACTCGATAGAGAACCATAGGAGGGCAGACCTCTGTTATGAATTATGTCTTATTGTATAAATGAATCTCTAATACTTAGGTCAGTATCCAGAATAAAGTAATCAAAATTCTTATAACGTGTATGCTGTTGACTGATGAAATATGATGAAAACGTAGAGGTATTAAAGGGTTTAAATGAAATGCAATATATAAACATTTCACTGTCTTGCAGATGTGTTAAATGTAGTTATATTTCGGCTTTATGAAATGCTACACTGTAAAAAGTGAGATATTTAAGAAAATTTCACACTGCATATCTTGTACAAATTAACAGGGAAGTTAACTGGAAGATATATTCTCAATACATAGTTAACCAATGGCTCTACTTTAGAATTAATTGTATTATAGTGGATGTCTATACATAAACAGTTTTGTGATAAATGCTATGATATTTTGTTACCCTTCGAGTGTTTCCTTTGTTTGTCCACTGTATTGTGTACACGTAGTAAATTTATCTCTCCATCTTTTTTGTTGTTGCACACTGTTTCCAAAGCAGAAACTAATTTCTTGCCATTTCACTGCCATTTTCTCTTCAGTAGCCTCTTAGGATCCTTTCACATCAAATTCATGTTATCATCTACTGTTCTGCACAGTTCTGGTTTTGGTTTTACACTGCTCCAAATCCTCATGTTTAATTCTGCTCACAGTATTTACTTGCTTAACTCCGTAAATTTACTGCTCTTTTACTTTCTTCCCTGTTGGTCCTATTATCCGTGCCTCTTCTTGCTCACTTATGAAGAGCTTGTCTCTAAATGAAGTCACTCATGAGGACAATTCGACAGGAACTGGTTTAAACTTTCCATTCAAATAAGTTATACTTTATATTATTATGTGTCTTTGATTAGAAATCATTCAGATTAAGATTCTAAATAACTTCCAAAACTGGTAAACTCTAAATTTTAACTTTTTAATCTTCATCTTACTTTGAAATTTCTTAACTGCTCTGTTGAATAAAATAACTATCCAGTATCGTCTGAAAAAAATCTCTTCCTTCTGTGATTTAAGCATGTACATAACGGTTTGTAATCAACCTAGTCTAAAGCCTTGCTTTGGCCGATACTATGTAGCAGTAGTATTAGTGAGATTATGTACCTAAATCTAAAATGAGAAAAAGATATTTACACTTGTTTGTTCTCTGCTACAATTATGTAACTTTTGTAATAAGTGTTGTAGTGTTATTACATCTATAAGGCATAAATCGCCAAGAGCATTAGAACACAACCTATTTAAAAGTATCTGATAAATATTCTATTGAGGCTGTCGATCTGTGCTTTTTTTTATTTAATGGAAATTTCTTTTACCTTTGAAGTCTGAGTCTATATGTACATTTCAGTTAGCAGTATGTCTGTGTGACAGTGGTGAAACATGTGGTAGGTTATCACAACCAAAATACCTTTAAATATTTAAATTAGATAGTTCCCCTTGGCTTTCAGCTTTTGCACTTTAATGCTCCGGAAACAGGCAATTTGGGGAATTGTAAATGCTGTAGTACTAAGTGACAGAATTTGTGGGTTACTAGTTTTCTCTCCAATTACTTTCTTCAATATCAGACCAGAAAATATATTTTAATTTGATTTGAAATAAATTAACAGCTAAATTGTCTCTGCATACTGAAACTATTTAAGTGCTGCAGGACATTGTAGAAGTTTCATCAGAGATAAAAACTCAAAAAAACCAACTGGCACATCATACATAAAAATAAATAATTTATACCTCACATATTGGAACTGATTTTCTATGTTTTAAAATAAATATTATGTTCACATGTTCAGTTATTAGAAAAAGATGGACAAGTAATACCTAGAAAATCACAAGTAAGGATTTTTAAAGAGTGAATAATATTAAATGAAAATTTCCTCACACTATAGTGAAGCAAAACAAAGGGTGCTGCTTACAGCTTAATCTAAGCTTTTGTCTAAATATGTATTTCTTTCAGAAGGGGGATTGAGTTATAATGCAGTGAATCTACTTACAATTAAGACTAAGTGCAACAATGTGCAGTTCTGCTCTAAAAAGGGATGCAATGAAGAAAAATTGAGTTTGTCTTTATTGCTTTTCACTGGCCTCTAGGTAAATTCATACTTTTTTATACTTTTCATCTCTCCCAATTGAACAGCATTTTCTTCCTCTTCAAGTATGTCAATGGTTTATGGGCTGGTTCAGCCGGGTTCCATGAGGAATGGGGTGAGGGGACCCACAGGCCCACACCCCAGGAAAGGGGAAGGGGAAAAGAAAAAAAGAAAAAGGGAGATGGGTCTAAAAATAAAACAGCGGCAATGATCTGATGAGGAAAGATAATTTACTAAATAAGATATCGGAATGCAAAATAACACAGTATCATACAATACAATTGGAACCGAATCAATTAAAGTGAGAGAGAGAGAGAGACAGTGAGAAAGACACAAAGTAACACAAAGTCCTCTGGGGCATGTAGTTCTTCTCTTCAGAGATAGGTGTACCTGGAACTAGCAATGATCCATGGAACTAGAGCATTAACTCTTTAACTCCCAGCACACTACATGCTGTTATGCTCTCGAATGCTGATAACAAAAAAAAATCATAAAATCATGACAGTGTGTTTATCTAAACACAAATTTTAATTAAAGCATGTAAAATGCAAGCATTAAATATTTGTTGAAAAAAAATATTGATTTATACTATTTAATACAAATCTGACGCCTTCCTGCTTCTTTCTCAACTGTGTTAAATGCATGAATAAGATTTCATGGTCACTATGTCTAAGCTGCCACCTGTCTACATGCCATATGTGTGTAGTCAAGTTGTATGAATGAGAGATTCTTTTGGTTTACCAATTTCAGTGTTGTCAAATGACAAATGTTTATAGTTGCTATTTTCATTTTTAACTTCTTGCTGACATGTTTTTTTTTTTTCTAAAATACTTGTTTTTGAAAGCATGTACGTAACTTTTAAAGTCTTTGGTAGAATTTCAGCTTTCTTATCTGTTTATAAGTATGAATAGCAGTTGCTTTGATCAGTGATAGTGTCTTAGTCACCGCTGGAACAGAATTGTTTTCTTCAGAGTGTCTGGTATGATGCATTTTGGTTTGAGGAAAAAAACAATGTTTGTAACATACTGATGTTTGAAGTTATTGCTGAGCTGTGTTGTCCGTAGCCAAGGCCATTCCAGTTTCTCAGCTCGTACTAGTGAAGGGCTGGGAGGGGACAGAGTTAGGGTAGCTGACTTAAACTGATGAAAGGTATATTCCATACCATATTTAAACCATAAACCATATTTATTTAAACCATAACAGTCCTTTGGGTGCCCTGTGTGGGCCCTAAAGAATTGAGATAACAGCAGATCTGTCTGGAGTGTGTTAACACAGGACATTGAGGTTGTTTGTTAATTGCTAGTTTTCTAACAATTGCTAATGTTTTCTCTATTGAGCTTTTTGAGAGAAGAACTGTTGTTCTTCTCTTCAGAGATAGGTGTACCTGGAACTAACAATGATCCGTGGAACTGGAGCATTTTGTGGAGCTATATTGTATAGCACCTTGCTTGCTGTTTATCTTCTTTGCTGTGTTTGTCATCACTAGGGGTTGGATGAAGGTTCATGTTTTGCTTATAAGCTTTGGCTTATGTTATGTTAAAATTGGCAGCAGAGAAACTGATGTGATGTGTGTATTCAGCATTGCAGTCATCTCTAGGTTTTAGAAACCATATTGCTGATATTATTAGTAATTATATTCTTTGCTTTGTCTCCTCAGGGAGACAGCCTATGGAGGAGTCGGAAAAGGACATTTTCCAGCAGTTCCTCAGCCTCCCTTTCAGTTTCACATTTACATTTTTCCCTAGACTAGTTACTATAGCTCTTGAGAATTTTGAATATCCATGGGATATTCAAATCAGCATGCTCCTATTGCTATGTGTCGCAGATGTATTCCAGGTTAAGATTAAACAGTTATTTTAGAATATCACCCAGAGATCTGCTCTGAGTCAGAACAGTTCTGAGTAGCAGGGATTGTGGGATCGCATGGGAAGATGATGCCTAAAGTGGTGGGCACCCCCATTGGTTTAGAATTTCACTTTTGAACAACTTCAGATTCCTGAAGAACTGGTAGAATGTTTGGAGATCTGTTGCTCTGGCAGTTCTAGAGGGGCACTAATCACTGCAGAGTGCTGGGGCCTGTCACATGCCTACTGAACTCTGTTCAATACCATCCCAATTGAAACTACGACAAATAATTTAAGCTCAAATCTTTGCTTTCACTCACCAAAGTGTTGCTGCCATTTTATGAATTCAGGCATTAATGTTTTGTGCATTTGCCCAACGTTTCTAGTATTTTTTTTCTTTTCTAAGGTAGTATAAACATTCAAAATTAGGAAAATAATGGATTTTGATGCTAAAACTGCCATATCTATTGCTTTCAGAGGATCTTGAGTTACTAACCTATTTTAGTATCTCAGAATCACACAGAGTGTTTGAGGCTGGAAGGAACCTCTGGAGATCATCCAGTCCAACCTCCATGCTCAGGCAGTCTGCTAGTGCTCATTCTTCAAGCTGCTTTTAGAGATCTGCAGGGAAGGAGACTCTGCAATCCCTCTGGACAGCCTATTACAGTATTCTGTCACCAGCACAGTAAAACAGCTCTTCCTCATGTTCACACAGAACTTCCTGTGTTTTGTTTTGTGACTGTTGTGTTTTGACATCCTATTGATATCCAAAGAAATGTACTGAGGGTCATAAGATGGTGACTGTACACTTAACAAAACAATATAGCTTGTAAACCTATAAATACTTACAAATCTGTAAGAACCTGTACCATTAATGATGGTCCCACTTTGTGATCCTTATCTTTCCCTCAGACCCTTAAAAAGGCCCTGTTTTCCCTTGTTATTTATTAACAGCACTGGAGAATTGCTGCTCTTATTTCTGGGCTGATGGACTAGAGGCCCAGTAACTGTGACAGAAATATTCTTTTGACACCAGTTTGGATTAGTTAAATTTCAGGTGAATTTCAGTTTCCTTTGAGCTGTCACTTATGATGTGCTTCTGTCAATGGTTTACCAGGCTGGATCGGCCCGGTTCCGTGACGATTGGTGTGGGGGACCTGCAGACCCACACCCCAGGAAAGGGGAAGGGGAAAAGGGAAAAGGAAAAAGGGAGATGGGCCTAGAAACAAAACAGCGGCAACGATCTGAGGAGGAAAGCTAATTTACTAAATAAGATATCAGAAAGCAAAATAACACAATATAATACAATATAATTGGAATTGAAGCTAATAAATCAAATAAAATGAGCAAGAGAGTGTCCGATAAACCGAAGGCCTTACGCTAACGCTGAAGGCGATACGGCAGCGAGCACCCACTGCTGAGTCCATCCCGAAGGAAAGAGAGTGTCCTGTGACAGCAGACAGTTTTTATCTATTCTGAGCGGAAAATACATAAAAATGCAAAGCATCGCAAAGTCCTCTGGAGAATGTAGTTCTCCTCTTCTGAGACAGGTATACCCGGAAATATCAGTGATCTATGGAGTTGGAGTATTAAATCTTTAACTCTTAATGCACTGCATGTTGTTATGATGTGGAATGCCAATACCAAAAGTCATAAAACCAAGACAGCTTCTGAGGTGTGAAAGACAGTGAGCATTTTTAGTTAATCTTTGTAAGATTTTTTTGCTAAATACATTCACAGTTCATATACTTTCAGGAAAAAAAATGTTAACCAGGTGAAAATGATGAGAACTGCAGTACGTTTTATGTTTGTGACAAAGCCCAACGTTCTCTTTTCATGCAGCAGTTTGTGTGGAAACATGCATAGCCATAATTTGGTACAAAATGTCATAGTGCACAAAGGTTTGGAATTTAGGCCTGTCACAGATATTATGAATATTTTACACCTTTCAGAATTAGAATACACTTGGCTATGTAAAATTCTTACCTGCATACAATTCTGAGTGGTTGATTCACTCTGAGCTCAAATACTGTTTCACAGTTTTGAGTTTTAGCTGAAGATTTCTAGTTTAAGATAAAGACAAAAGAAGATACACTTTTAAAAGATACACTTTTTTAAAACCTCTATTTATTTTCTGCTTGTGTTGAGTTCTTTCGTTATATGTTATGATGCTCGCCTGAAGAGGTGAGAAAAATAGCTGGAATAAAACTCTTTCGTAGCATTACTGAATTTACCCTATTTATTGACAAACTATAAACAAAGTAGTCATCATAACTCCTTTCAAAAATAATCATTTTTGGTAGGTAAAGATTATCTGGTAAGGGAAAAAAATTAATCATTATTGAATTTATGCATTAATTTTTAATCATTTTTAAACTTGAACTTATTCTAGTCATTCATTTACAGATGATACCTGAAAAGCATAACAAAATATTTGCAATTTGTTTATCATCAGCTGGTCTTATATATTTCTGTGAGATAATCAAAGGCAATAAAATTCTATCAGTCCAGTTACAGTAGGTGTCCCTACACTATATGTAACAAAAACATGAACGAATGAAGTGAATATAAGTTCCTACTCACACAGCTTTAAAATAAACTGCACTTTCCTTCAGTCTGTCAGAGATCTCTTGTCTTCAGACATTTCTGACTGCAGAAAACAATGTAATACTTAACACTTCTTGTGTAAAATGTTTCAGTTAATTAGGACAGGAAATCAGTTTGCTCTCAAGGGTATAGAAAGACAAACTTTTATGTATTTACCACCGCAAAAGGTGATTTAAACTATATGAATGACTTTGGATGAAGTTGATTTAAAATACTTAACATGATGCATTAGTTAGATGGAGCTAGTAACTTTCAGGGAAGAAGTAACAGTGATCACTAACAGCAGGAACATCAGCCCCATACCTTTATTCCAAGTAATTGTTCATTGATTCATTGTGAAATTTCAGTTTCTCTGTACTCTAAGATGATGATCAAAACCTTTCCTAATAATGTAACCCACTTTACGTTTCATCCTTGCAGATACATGTTTTTGGTGTAGATATGATACCACATAAACATTAAGTTCATACTTTCCTGTTGTAACAAACTAGGAAGCTACATATATCACATGCTACAAAACTATGTTATTATTATCATCTTTAATTACAGGATCGTAATGATTTTCCCTTAGGGCCTTGCTTCATCTAATATGCAGGATGGATAGTTCACTTGGGATAGAGCTACATGAACACTTAGTTGCTTAAGAACGAGATTAAAAAGTTCCATCTGTTTCTTAATGTCCTGTGTTCTCTCAATTGCTCTTCAGTTTCACTCTATTTATCAGAATACTGAAATGATAGATTTTAAAACCAGTCACAAATATGTCTGCGGCTTTGTATTTTTGCTTTCCTGTTTGTTTTATTTTTGATCAGGTCAGTACAGTAGCTTGGAATCTCATGCGGCCACATAGATTGTTTCACTGATGCCAATCAAAGAGCAGTAAACCAACACAGTAGAATAGGATGAAACAGCAGAGTGAAGGATAGAAGAAGTCTTAAATCCATTTTACAACACACTGATTATCTTTAAAAAGATGAAATACCAAAACGGTATTCTCTAGGAATGTTGCTTCAGTGATTTTTAACATAACCTTAGTAGTTATTGTAACAGTTCAATGATTATTTCAACGTGAACCACTTTATTCTGAGACCTGACTAAGGAGATTACTTCATTGTATTTATCTTCTCTGTTTGAAATGTAGTTTTTGCTTACTAATACAACCTCTATGAAGGCTTTAACTGAAGGACTTTAGTAACTATGTTTCAAAATTTTAGATATTCTAAAATTACTTAGAATTAACTTACACTGTGTCAATCAAGTGAAACAAATGTTTTAGCTATAGACTTGGAAAATGTACTTTCCAGCCATATGTGAAATATCTTTTCCTTAAAGCAAACAACACAGCAAAACAAAAAAACCTGCTTGCTTGGTTATTTTTCTATGTGACATTTCTGCAGATCAGATCCAGGAGTCCAAAGTGCAGTGCCTGAAAAAACACAGGCAGACAGTCAAGAACACAGGGAAATTTTAATGCAAGTTGCACCATATTTCTTCTCTTATATAAATTCATAAATAAAAATGTTATCACATATAATACAGAGATTACATTTTGGATTGTACAGCAGCTATAACATTTGTTTTTCCCAAGATCAGAGTTCATTCCTGCAACTTCAGAACTATCTAGTGATGTAGTTTTTTTTTTACTACAACATTTATCATCATTGTTTCTGTGTTTATCCTATCCTTATCCTAAAAATAAATATAATAGTATTTATCAATCCTACATTACTCACTGTAGATGCACACTAGAAGTATTCTGGCTTTAAGGTTTAAACCATTTTGTCATATTGCATCCATTTTTAACAATGAATTTGCAAGATATTCTTCTTTCTTTTCAAAATATTTCTTATAGATGAGTAAATGTTACCTAATTAAGAAAAAAAAATGCCTACCATACTTAAGAAACTCAAACAGTAGAATGTTTCCATCTCCTTATAAAATGAGTACTTGATATATCTTAAACTTTTCACTGATCTTTGAAACCTTATGCACCAGGGGTCAGTAGTGTATTGTGTCCTGGTTCCTGTTTAATATCTTTATTGATGATCTGGACAAAGGGATTGAATGCACCTCCAGTAAGTCTGCAGATGACACCAAGTTGGGAGGATGTTGATCTTCTTAAGGGTTGGAAGGCTCTATGGAGGGATCTTGTTAGGCTGATTAATGGGTTGAAGGCAATTGTACAAGCATAAAAAAAATCAAGTGTCAGGTCCTGCACCCTAACAATTCTATGCAAATCTACAGGCTTGGGGCAGAGTAGCTGAAAACCTGCATGAAGAAAAAAGATCTAGGAGTGCTTGTTGACAGCTGGCTGAACACGAGCCAGCAGTGTGCTCAGGTTGCCAAGGAAGCCAATGGAATCCTGACTTGAATCAGCAGAACTAGGGAAGAGATTGTCCCTCTGCCGTACAGTAGAAGAGAATCTGTCCTAGATCACAGAATCATAGAATTGCTTAGATTGGAGTAGACCTCCAAGATCATCAAGTACAATCACAACCAAGCCATACTATCCGAACTCTTAACAACCCACCACTAAATCATGTCCCTGAGCACCATATTGAAATGGATTTTAAATATGTTCAGGGATGGTGATGCAACCACCTCACTGAGGAGCCTATTCCAGCACTTAACAACCCTTTCCATGTAGTTTTTCTTATGTCTGACCTAAACCTCTGTCACGCTCTTGTCCAGGACTAGCTTGGACATGTTCGGACATGTTCATCAGCAAACTTTGAGTCAATGGTATTAGAATAGTCTCTTACAACCTCCCCAGGTGCAACTTGAGGCCATTTCCCCTTGTCCTGTCACCAGTGAGAAGAGACCAATCCTGCTCTCACTGCAGTCACCTTTCAGGTATTTGAAAAGAGCAATAAGGTCCCCCCTCAGCCTTCTCTTACTCACACTAAACAGACCACACTCCTTCAGTCACTATTCTTGTCATGGAAAGATAGGCAGTGAAAGATGTTTCTTAAAAAGTTGATATTCAGTGCAGCAAAATCTCAATAGTTACAGAAGTTGATGTGAAATATTGCTCATAACAGCTATTTCATTATTCCTAGCAAAGTTAAGCATGTCACATAAGAAGAATAATCCTGTATTATCTCCATACATAGCAAAATTATATTAAGATACTATTTTCCAAAAGGTTCATAAGTGAACCAGCATAATTCTAATATTACAGTAATCTTTGAAATTAATATTCCAATATAAATAACACCCTACAAACTTTTGGTTTAGATTGCATGGGAGAGGTGAATATCAATTGTAATTTGAGGACTTCTGCAGGAAAGTTTTAAAACACTTGGTGAAATACTGTTATGGTAAATGCATATTGGGTAGATTATGATAAAATTACATTTCATTAATAGTTTGCACTTTATTTCAGAACAGTTAGTATATACAACATTCATTAAAAAAAATAAAATTTCTTTACTTTAACCCCTTATATTTTATTTAATGAGCTAAAAGATGCTTGTCCACTTAGTACATTTTCATTGGATTATTTCTGTAATGGTATTAAGAACTTAAAGTACTTTTTCTTTACTATTTACCCAAACCATAAGTTGAATGTGGAGGCTGAAATCATAAATGGAAATTGAATAGTAAGGAGTGAAATAACTGTTACTCAACAGAGAAGGATTTCTTTCACCTATTCTTTTTATAAATACAAGTGAAAAAACATGTTGAAAGACTGTAAGTAACTTTTGTTTGCTTCAACAGAACTGATCTTAAAGAAAGTAGTGATTCCTTTGAGTGGCCTGTGTCTATTATTAACTGTTTTGCATATTAAGGTAAGTGGATTAGTCAGCATGGTTATTTACTGAAGGGCCTGAGGTGATCTTATGATCTTATTGAGCTTCTAATGAAGCGTTTAGAATGCAGAGTTTGCACTATCAAGCAATGCATTGTTTCATTCAAAGAGCTGAAACAAGAGAGGAACTGTAACAGCTACTGTCACAAAACTTGAAATCTATCCTATCTGTTTTCCTGATTTCTGTTTTCTTCATAAGGAGAAGACTATGAGGACAGAAGCCTCTACATAACTAGGTGCCTTTTTATGTGACAGCTTGCTGAACACTGATAGTTTAAAAAGTGTTCGCTCTTCTAATTAAAACAGTACTGTTTTTTTTAGCATCTAAAAAAGATTCTTCAGTGTGGACTATAAGGGTTGACAGGAAATGGTTGCTATGGAACTATTTTCTGAAGTAGTGTGGCATGACAACATTTAGCATGATTTAATTTGCATTTCTCCTGTGCTGCATTTTAAGGATGACGTGGCTATAGATTTCACCACCAGTCTTTCAGAAAGCATGTCTCAGCCCTGATGATATTTGCTTCCTCAGAAACAGTAAAAATATCTACCTTCTCACTCCTCTGGAGCAGCGTTTTCAGAAGTAGCGAAGAATCAGTCTTCAAAACTTTTTAATATTACATCTAGTGTTTGTCTAGTGGGCAAGCTCCTGGTATAATTTCAAGACACTGAAGCTGACATTGCATGGTGTTCTAAACAAGAAATATTTTTCCTAGTCACTGATAATTTTGTAAGGGGAGGAGTCAGTTTGTAGGCTTTTCAGCCAAGCCTTAATTGTGTACCATTCAGACAAAACAATCTCAGATCAGAAAACTACCCTCATCTGCAAATCCATGTTTCACGTCTATAGGTTAAAATGTCATATGGATCCAAGTGTACACATTAAAATATATTGAAAGACAGAGGAGCATGGCAACTTAAATATTATTATTCTCTGTTTGAAATTACACATACCTCTGAGACTTATTCATACTTGAAACACTGCTAAACATGTTTAAAAATTAAGTAAATAGTAGTGCCAGAGCTGTGATAGTCAAAATTTCTCTTTTCCCATCTAATTCTCTGCTTTGGCAGAGAATACACTTGGATATTACCCAGAGCCTATTTGCAAGGCTGTCTTCCGCAGAAACTTCGTACTAGAAAAGGAAAGGGAGAAAGCATTTTCCACCATTAGGTGGCTCACTATGAATGTATTTGTGGTGGAACTAGCTGTGTTACCCCTCCTCCACTTTGCCTTTCTCCGTGTCAGGGGCTGTCTCTGCTGCTACGAGCTTTTTTGCAATGTGTGAGTCATTTACAGGAATAAGGAGAAAAAGACCCTGTCTTTGAGTTCCAGAATAACTGAGACCTGGGTCTTGCTTGCTCTGAGGAAAGCGTTCACAAACTGCAATGTAAGGAGAGGTCTCTTCGCCTCCCGTTACTGCCTGCCCCTTTGTTCCTTGTGTCCTTGGCAGGGGCTGAAAGAACTGGGCCTGTAATACTTGGTCCCTGCTGTGCCACTTAAAGAAATAATAAGCCATTGTCTTCATTAAGCAAGCCTTGTTTTAGCAAACAGAATTCAGATACTAAAAAGGGAACATTTTTAAGGGGGGAGAGTTAAGAAACAGGGATGCTTTACAAAATTCCCTAGAGAAACTGCTTTGTTTCCACTATTTTATTGCTACTTACTGAGAAGATTCATATTCAAATAGGTTGGGGTTGTGAATCGGTCGTTTGCACATTCTCATGCACCCAGGAAGGCTATGATTATGGCTAATTACAATGACGAATGAAATCCTAACAAGAGTGCTCAATCAGATTGCTGTTCATGCATGAAGCAACTAAGACTAGCCAATGGAGGTATGATTTTGGTAATTACAAACAATGGGGCTAAGTTGAAAAAAGCTTAGTAAATCTGCTCGAGACAAAATAAGGTCTAATTAATCACTTTAAGTTCTGAATTCTCCAGATGATCTGCATGCTCTGTTCTATTTAGCATTCTTTTAATAGACTTAGTCTAAGGAGCAAGAATGCTTCCTTTTTGCTCATACTTTCACTGAATAGAATGCAAGTGTTTCAAAATACTGACTTTCCCTTTGTGACAATGATGTTGCAACCTGTTTTTTCAGGCCAGTAGATGGAATGTTAGAAAAATAATCACTCTGCTATTTGCCTCGCTAGCAGTGTCATTATCTACTTTGAGGAGAAACAATGAAGTTGCATTCATTTATCATAGCATTACCGACCTCATTCCCAAACCTTATTTAATGGGAATTTTGTCATTGCCTCCAAAGATTTTTTTAAATGTCTTAAAAGGTTCAGGCCAATTATAAGTATTTAATGATTTACTTACAGAGTATTTTCAAGCTTTTTTCTTTATTTATGGGTAAAGAAATATAACAGCAAATAAAATAAAATGTAGGCTAAACTTCTGACAATGAAATTCTGATAGCAGGGTGGTTTTTGTTTGATACATTAATACTAATTCCAATTTTAATTTTAAACATTCTATTACATGAGCTAATATTCTTGTATGAGAAATTCTAATGCTTAGATTGCCTATATGTAATCACTGTACTGAGTATAAATAATATGTGACTAACCCATAACCTGACTCTGGTACATTAGGGGATGCTTCAGGAGCTATTGTATAATCAGTTGGCATGAAAAGATCACTTGGTTATTTGACTGCAGTGAAATCCTGCTTTGAGATGTCTTTTGAGAGAAGAACTTTAAATTTTGAGCATTTAAAAACAGTCATTTACATTTCATATTTTTCATGAAGTTTTTCATATTAGTGTTTCCAGCACATTTCTCTTCATCCTCAGAAAGCTGTATATCTTTCTCTATAAATATTTGTGAAATACTAACATATTATGTACTCAAACCTTTAGAATGAATTCCTTTTTGATTTACTGCCATGTGAAAATCCACTAACCACTGAACAAAAAGCACTTATTTTGTACCATTGATGTTTGTGTGAGTCAGTCCTCACTAAGTTCTTTTGGGTCTGTTTCTCCCATTCAAAGAGGTTGGAAGTTTATCTACAGGATACTTTGTGTATTTTAAAGTACACCAAATACATATTTTGTTGCCACAAATGTTGATGACGTAGATACAAAGGTTGAAAAATTTTAACAGATACAGCAGTACTGGACTAGAGACAGTTTTCATTGCTACCAGTTTTCAAAAGCTCGTTGTTAAAAGTGATAAAGCTTAGATGTGAAGTGCTAAAATAACACTGACAAATTAGTCTGAAGCTGCTTGTTTCATTTGATCTTAAAGATTAGCTGATAAAGTTTAAATTTATGTGGAAAGCTTTCACCTGTGATTCTCCTGAAATAACAATTATATACAAGTATGAAATAAAAATTATACATGCACTGTTGTATTACCCAAGAAGCAGAACTGCTTCCTTTATTTGTTCTCATAGAATACTTAATTCTAAATCTTTTGATAAGCCATGGAGTATGGTTCTTCATGAAGTGATTGAGCCAAGGAAATTTTTTTTTGCTGCTTCCAAAATGGTAATTTTCCTCTATTGGCTACTGCCATTTCCTTGGTCAAGTTCAGCTATTAATTTAGTCTCAGACAGTTCTGATCATTTAATTTCCAGTGTGTATAGTGACTGTTTTAGTTACTCTGCCTGGTAGGTTGTGTTTATTATCTTTGGTTCCTTCCATTAGAAAAAAAAAAAAAAATTGTTCAGGAAGCATCCTTCAAAATCTTTTTTCCTCCTCTGATTGCCTCTAGTGTTTCTTAAATACCTATATGTTTGTGTGGAAAGCCTTTGTGTGATCTTGTTTGATTTTTCAGTATCTCGGTGACTTAAAACCATCTGAGTTGTATGCCAACCACTTGAATATTCTAAAATTAATTACGTAATCCATTTCATAGCTAGGTCGCACCCACTGTTCATGATCTAATGAAAGGTAGAAGTAATCATTTTGCCTGGCTGCAAGTTTTCATTTGACATAATATAAAGGAGAAGTTTACTTGAATATGGTTATGTGCTTAAGTTGAAATTCTCATAATAAATTAAGTGATACCCACACAGTAATCTCACTTGTGGGTCTACCTTCTATTGAGACCAACTTCTTTCATCTCTGCATCTGCGCATCTTAAAATCACCATTTCTTATTTTGATAAATAGCATAAAGTCATAAAGTGAAATCTTTGAGTCTCTATTTTGAAAGAAGAAGTCAGTCTTCCTCTTGGATGTTGAAACTAAGATAGAAAACTGTTATTCCTACATCATAGAAGTCCAAAAGTGTTAAATTAAGACAGATACTTGCAAATAATGTCTACAGTATTATTCTGTACATTTTTTGAGAATGAAAATTTTAACAATCTCCAGCTCGAGCTAATGGTCCTCTAAAACACCTGGCAAGCATCTTTTTACTCTAAATTAATTTGCAGTAATACAGGTTCTTTTGCAATATTCTGAAGACAAATGTAAATAATAAACAGTGTGACGATTGTGGAAGATGGTCTTGTTGTAAGTCATCATTCTGTTAATGTATTATTTTTAATGCACAACAGTTAGAGGAAATATTCAGTATTTACTAGATGTAAACTTTCATTACCTTTTTTCTGTGACAATATAGTTATTTAACTTCCAGAATATTCCAGAACCAACGTAACTATTTGATATGAAAGTATTTTTTAGTAGCAAGCTCTGATGTTTTAATTATATCCTCAATTTAAGTAAATAAGGTATATCTATTATTCTGCACAATTTTGTTTCTAGAAAATATTTATCATCTTAATTTTTGTGATAGTAGAATTGGAAAAGTTATACTTTACTTCAGAGGTAAAAGCAAAAAAAAAAAAAAATCACTGAAGTTTGAATCTCACTCTGGAATGAACAAATGTTTGCTTAGTTTAGGCAGTCTTTAATTTATACATACATTGCATATATATGAATATACCGTGTAATTTGGTTATGACAAGAACAAAATAATAAAAAAATTCTGAACACTTTGACAAGTATTTATTTTATAATCTTCTCAGTGTTAGCAGACTTGATAAATACCCCATTAATTTGTAAAGAATCAAAATGGAAGTTTACTCGGTATCCTTTTACTAACTACAGACTTTGTTGATCCTTTATACATTAATGTAGCAAGCAATGTTTGAAATTAGTTAATGACATATATCGTGTATTTTTAATAGAAAACATTATTACCATCTTCAGGCAGAAAAATAAAAATTTTTTTATTTGTAAAATATTAGAAAGGATTCAACATTTTGTCAATTTCAAACAACGTGCATGGTTTCTGTAGTTTATACATTATAGACACTGAACAGCAGTATTCTCTTCAGAAAAGGTAAAAAGAAATGGGAAAAAAAGACAAATATTTCTTGCTCTTGACAGATGGTTTGTTGTCAACCCAATAGGAATTGACATGAACTGGTTGCTGGGTAACCTACGGCTGCTCCAGAAAGAATATCTTATGGCGAGCGTTCTTCTGGATGGTGTTATTTAGGACCATGTCAGAAATTAGAAGAAAAGCTATAGAAACACAAGTATTAAGAAAAATATTTTTGCTGAAAGGTTTTCAGGGTTTATTTCTAATTTCTTTGACTTCATTAAAATTGTCTTATAATAATACTGTTTGGTTAATGTAAATTAAGACAAGTCGCTCCAAATCTGTTACTGGAAACCATACTGCCATGTTCAAGCACACAGGTAACACTTCATTAACTCTTTTTGATAGATTATATCATGAACTAGAACAATATAATGCAAAAGTAATGAATACTGCGGTATAGTTTTGAACTTAAAGTGATACATTACAGTCAAACCCAAATCTGCATGACTTTATTCAGAACGTTTTAATCAATTTTAAATCAGAGACATGTTACAGTTCTTCAGTTTCACATTGTTAGGTGTTTGTTTTTTCTCCATCCTGATCTAAGTCTCCATTAATTTCTTCCTGAAGCTTATGGAAGACAGGAAATCTTGCCATTAAAATTAACTTGTCAGTGGAAACTATTCTAGTTGTCAAGTGAGAAAAAGGAAACAAAACCATATTAGGAAAATATTTTTGCTTTTTTTTTTTTAATTGTAATTTTTAAGAAATCTCTATCAGTTTCTTCCATATAAAGCACTTTATATGCAACTGGGAAAAGTAGAGTTCATAGAACAAGCCAAACAGTTCATTCAGACATAAGTAGAATAAGATGTATTTGCATAATAATTATGATCATAATGTGGACAATGTGAATCTAAGAGAATTACTAAATAAGGACACTTTGAAATAATGTGTATATAACTCACCTTTAGAGATACGCTGGTTAATAAAAACCTGGGAGGCCAGAATGTTATTAATGAGATTTAAAACAGTCAAGGGATAAATATCTGACAGTAGAAATTATTCCAAGAAGCACTAGCCTGCAAAAATAAGTAGTTGGAGTAAGTCAGAACTGCCTGCTATTTGTAATCCACAAATCAATTTACATCCTTTAGAAAGTTATACTGTAGGAATGCAAAATATTTCTTGAGAATATGAATTGCAGTGATGCTTCTTAATGCGTGTGATAAGAGCATATCATTTATCTGTGATAAATGTAGCTGTGTAAAACAAGACATTTTATACTACAGTGAGTGAAAACATAATGACTACCATGTCCAATATAAATTGAGATTTTAGTATCATACCTGAATCATTCCCTTAAGCAATGCCACACTGTAATTTATAAATTCTTATTATATTTACAAAATAGGCTCTATTTATCTTAAAGAAGGAGTATTTTTACCAGTTAAAATGTTTGCCAAACATAGTTTGATCTCAGAAATATTTTTGGGAACCTTGGTTCTAGGATTGGGAAAAAAAAAAAGTAGAAAATAATACAGAAATACCTTTTTCTGTCCATCATTTTGCATAATTTTCCTTTATTCTTGCTATTAAATGTATTTTTCTGCATGTAACAAAGTAATGCTTGTGTATTCTGTTAGAGAATTTTAAAATTTCCTTGCTAGTCTATTTCTGCATTCACTTTTTGATATATTACATCTTGAAAATTCTCTTGACATGTAGATAAGTGTTATTTTCCTAGCTGCAGTGGTGCTACCTGATTTATTTCAATTACTAAATTACATGAAGGAATTATTATGAAGTTATACAGCATCTTAGGTTAGAAAGGACCTTAAAGTTCCAACCCCCTTCCATGGGCAGGGATATGTTCCACTAGATCAGGTTGCCCAAAGCAACCTTGCCCTCCAGGATGGGGCATGCAAAACTTTTCTTGGCGACCTTGATCTCACCACCTCCATAGTGAAGAATTTATTCTTAATAACTATTCTGTATCTTCCCACTTTTCTTTTAAAACCATTACCCATGTCCTGTCAGTATATTTCCTGATAGAATCTTTCTCCAGGTTTCTTGTAGGTCCCCTTTGAAGGGCTATTCTTTTAGGAATTTTTTTTTCTTGTTATTCAGTTTGTCTGTTTGACCGACAATTATACATATCACCTCAAACTAAATTTCAGGCCTGCTATAAAATTACTGAATTGATAGGAAGCATTTTATTCATTTTAGTAAGAGTGATCCTAGCCTTGAATTGAGAACAAAATGGATTGCCCTTGAATTCAGAGAGATTACTGAAGGTGTAGTTTAATTGTTCTGTTACTCAAAGCAGATATAAAATTCAAATTATCATGTTTGGGTTTTTTTAGTGCAGAGTCCTATAAAATGTTAAGGTTTTATGTGATAACATATTACTTGTAAGAACTAGATGCTAGCATACTAATTTAAAGATCTGTCTCCTTTCCAACTTTTATTGGGGTGGAATAGTTAAGAAATGTACCATCTACTAGAAGCATATTTCTGCTTAATTACCCTGGTATACTCTTTCATTTCCTAGAAATAAGTGGTTTAGCAGTCTCCTCAATATTTTTGCATTTAGGAAGACTTTCCTAATCTTCTTTATTTATTAATATGATCTCCTCAATATTCTGTCTGTATCCTCTGTATTCTCTCTGTCAATAACATTTTGTGTTATATATATTTTGCGATTTCATTTTGTGTTGCATGAAAACATAATGCTTTCTTTCATTATAAGTTTATGCCTGTTTTATTTTTCTCTTATTTTGAAAAAATTTGAAGTACTGATATTTATTCACATTTATTCACAGAAATTTAGAAATTTATTCACAGAAAATTTAAAATTAAAAATTAAAATTATAAAATAAAATTATAAAATAAAATTAAAACATTTATTCACAGAAATTTAGACAAGAAATTAGTAAGCACTGTTGTTCAGATAACAGAATTCCAAAATATACTTTGCTGTGAGCAAGGATTGTCATAAAATCCCAGTGTGAAAGTTCAATATAAAATAAAGATTGTATTATTTGTATTATTTGATTTGAAACCTTGTTTGTCAGTATGTCACTTGCATAACTAGCAATAGGCCTAGAGGGTTAAGATTTGCTAGGAGAAATTCTGGTTGAATGTTAGGAAAAATTTCTTCTCCAGAAGAGAGATCAGGTACTGGAATGGCTACACAGGGAGGTGGTTGAGTCATCATCACTGGAGTTGTTCAAAGAATGTGGTACTGAGGGACATGGTTTAGTGGGGAAGTATTGGTGGTATATGGATAGTCAGACTGGATGATTGTGGAGGTCCTTTCCAACCTTGGTGATTCTGTGATTCTATGATACTGTGATCCAGTGTTTCTTAATTGTGTCCAGATCCAGCTTACTACACTTCTGGTTGCCTTTTCTCAACCTCTTTCTGCTTATTAATAGGTCTAATTTCTTTCTGCAGGCCTTAGCACAAAATATTTCGATTGAACTCACAACTTCCTGCTTCACTGAAAATTGTTTATATTAAGGAAGATTAATGTCTGAGTACATATTACTGTGTACCCTACAGTACAGTGTTTCATTAGATACACCAGATAGATCACTGAAGATGTTTAAAAATGTGTGTTACTTCACATTACTAGTCTACTGAAAGACATAAGAGTTTCTCCTGTCTTATGTAACTGATATGATGTAACATATGAACATCCTATTGATATTCCATGAGTAGCATTTTAAAAGGTAGGAAATTTTACCTATTATACTTCTATTATGAGTTCTGGAATGCTCAGCATTATTGCAATCCTGATACAGAGATTGAAAATAAAGTTTGTGAAGTATTTTCTGAAAGGAGAGAAAGCATTCAAGGAACTGAAATGCAAGTGAATTAACTTAATAGAATGTTATAGTTAACAAAAGAATTCTGTATACTTGTTTCTTTGTTTTGTTTATTTATTGTAACTACTTCTTTAGAATGCTTTGCAATAAATACATGAGTGTGTTTTTAGATGAGCTGCAACAACGTAATATACCTAGGATTAAGGAGTTGTCATGGTTTAGGAGTCCAAAGATATAATTATACATATGGCTTTTGTTGCTCCAAAAGTAACATCTCATACGTATTTTCATGGAAGCTACAACAGGAACAGAAGAGCACAATAACATTATTTTATAGAGCAAATTCTCAGCTAAGAAGAAATATTTTTCAACGTAGTCACCATTAGTGGCTACCCATATTCACCAGCAATGAACAATAGCGCTTCATTTCCTGATTTGATAGTTGTGCATGACCACCCAGAACATGGCTTATTTTTCATGTTGAAAAGCTCTTTCACTGTGAAATGCACCACCCAGTACCTCACAGTGCTCACATCCATTGCCTGGTCTACATAAATGTTCAGCAGAAGTCAATGAATGTCAGTGGGTGCCATTTTTTTTCTACATGGTTGAATTCAATAGCACACCTCTGCTTTATATGTATTTTATGTCAGAAACCATTTTGTCAGACTGCTCCTCTGCTGTCATCTGCCACACAGCAACAAAATGTAATGGAATATTGGTAGGAAGATTTAACCTCTACTGATGTGCTACTATCTTTCTCTGATATTATGGGCCAACATAATAAAAGGAGGCATTACTTTTGGAGCAGCCTCTGTGTTTCCGCATTCCACTTTTAGAAAGCTGATATGATTTGAATGGAGAAAGGAAAAACTGCTGGAGTGAACATTTATAGAGGAGAGAAGATTGTGAAAGCTATATACAAAAGAGCAGGGCAAGTTAAAAATAATTTTAAAAAAAGGATAATAAGGGTTAGCACAAATTATTACCAAAAGAAAAATTGTAGAAAATAGGAGACTTTATTTTGAAAGACAACAACGAAAAAGAGACAGGGAAATCATGTTCCAGGCAAAAGCCCTTTTGGGGCCTGAGGGTAATGCAATCTAGGGTTTCCTAAGTACAGGTGTACAAACGACATCTGACCTTATCTTGGGCCTTTAAGTCTTGCATTCTGGTACTGAAATGGAATAAACATAGGTTTAACATAGGGAAGTAGAAGAAATAAGATGCATTTTTATTAAATGAAAACTGTACTTCCACTCAAGAATTAACTTTTTATCTCATCTAGTGTCAATGTTCACATGCTAGTTATATTCTCATCACTGTGTCATGTTATTAGAGTGTTCAGTGAAAGAAACAGTATCGAAATTTTACACTGAATCTCACTGTATTTTTCAAATTACAAAAATCTTTGTTTATTGAAATCATACTGGTTTTATTTTTGAATTTCTTGGGAAATTATGAAGATACAATATGAGTGAGGCTAGTGACTATTAGGAAAACTGTCCACTTGTCTGAGATGTTAGCCTTGCCAGAGAAAGATAACTTAATTTTATGTATGTATATATGCACATATGCATATGTATGTATATACATCGTGTATATGTGTGTATAGATATGTAGAAATACCTTTATATCTCATTTATTTATTTTCCAACTCAGTATTTAGGCTACGTAGTTTTCTTGTTTCAAAAAATCTTTCATATAAATTAAAAGTATCCCTTGACAGCATCAAAATAAACTTCTACTCTGAGAAGTGTTTATACAAAAATGTCAACTCCTTACTTGGCATATCTATTTCCATTGTGACATTTGAGTCATATCTGACACTAGTGACAAAAATATTTTGCGTTCAGTTACCTAGCTTCAATTTCAGCTATTGGGACCCATGAAGGATTAGAAAGATAGAATAACTCAAGTCAGCACGTCTTTTGAAATGTCTGTATTTTAGAGAAGCTGACGATTGATAAGGTAGGAAAACTGATGAAGTTCAGACTCAGGATCACATTTCTTCCACTGATAGACCATATAATCTATCAGAAAGGTAAATTATTACCCAAGAAGTGTGTGATAGTTTTGATAATGCCTTCATGTACATTTATAAGTTCTTTTTTATTTCTTTAACTCTGTTTTCATAGTATAATTTCCAATCAGGAACAAAGATTTCATTTTATGGGGTGAAATCAAACACATTTCATTATCAGTAGTAAAGCAAATGTCATCAACAATTGAGCATCTGTAGTCAAGTGGTATTTTCAAATATCAGTTCTGCTATCTTGTTCAAAGGACCAATCAAATACTTTCAACAGCCTTTGAAAGCAGCTTCACTGGAACATAGTGAGAATGCAGAATCCTAGAATGAAAATAACAAGGAGTATTAGGTTTTTCTTCTAGAGAAAATGGGTACTTTGTCAGATCAGGGAGAGGCAGAAGTTGAAGCTTCATATCAGATCACCCTAATTCAATGTGATATCATGGTGTCAATTACATTTTATTCCTTTAAAAAAAAAAAATAAGTTTACAGTTCATGTCTGTTTACTGCTGTATGGTACTGACCTGAATACAGAGGGAATGTTTCTGAGTTAAAGTTTAAAATGTTCGATTAGCTTTTATACTTGAGACTTTATGTATACTAAAGATTATTCTAGCTATGGCATTCACTGAATTCATTTCTTTGCTTGTGTCTATCTTGAGGTGTACTTACTTGAAATTTTTGAATGTAATGTAAAATTTTTTTGCATTGAGCTTCTTCAGTCCAAGTTATCAATTAGATGGATGTATCATGCACCAGAGACCTGGTGTACGTAACAGATCCACGTCCATTGGTTTCCATTTTCTTTGCATAATTTGACCAGTATTCATATATAATATCGATGGAGCTCACATTTATCTTCTCACTAGATAAGAAAACAACTGCAGATGAAGAATATTTCTAAAAAGAAGGTCAAAGTCAAAATTATGTTGAGAGTTTTATAAAGCTTTTTATAGTAATAGGAAAAATAATATTTTAATTTAGGGACATTTACTGCTAGCATTTATTCATTAATCACTTCTATAATTCCTTTGTTGAAAGACTTTGTTAAAAAAAAATTTGAGTTTTTAACCTTACAGGCAGATGAGTTGAAGACCTTAGTATAAGGTTTTCTTTAGAATGGTTCGTGTGAAAGTGCTACAGAATGATAGGGGCTGGAAGGGACCTCTAGAGATCATTGAGTCCAACCCCCCTGCCAGAGCAGCTCCCTAGGCTAGGTTGCACAGGTAGGTGTTCAGGCAAGTCTTAAACATCTCCAGAGAAGGAGACTCGATGACATCTCTGGGCAATCCAGTGCTTCTTCACCCTTGCTGTGAAGAAGTTTCCATTTACATTTTTGCAGAACTTCCTGTGCATCAGTTTGCATCATTTACACATCATCTCAATTGATGTAAGCATTCTTTATTTATAAGGATAAAATTAATTTTTATTTTCAGTTTTGATGTTTCACTAGGCAGTAAGGTGAGCTGTTTAAAGAGATGAAAGATAAAGAGGTACAGAGAGACAGTAATCTTCATTTTATAAAGAATAGCAAATGGATTTAAATTCATTTGTATTTGCCAACCTTCAGAAGTATTGCTACATCTTAGCGAAAAAATTATTGTGGAAAAAATCAACACAATTTGCCTCAGAAAATTCTCATAGTACTACTTTTAATCCACTTCATGAGAATAATGGAAAATATTTCATTCTTCCTACTACTGTTAAGAAGTATCTAAGAGATGTTACCACCCTCTTCTCCCTCCTCCTCCTCTGCATCTACATTTTCTTTAAAAAACACTGTTTAGAGATTGAATTATTTTCTTCATTCAGCTTTTTTCCAATTTCAAAACTTCCATCAGTACTTCAGTCTTCCATTCTTCTGTCAATTAAGACGGTCAGTAGTGTTAATGCTTGTTACACTTTAGGTATTTGATATTAAGACTTTATTTTTAGTCCAGTTCAGGCAATTGAAGGTAGAAATGTGCCCGTAAACTAGAATTACTGCATTAGCTCCTAATGCTGTGTTCCTGCATTCTAAAGAGAAAATGTTTCATATACTGACTATCTGATAAGAACTATTGTCCCTTCCCAAAAATACTTTAAAAGTAAGATTGGCACAGTAATCATTTAAAATCTCTTCTCTTCATGTTCATTAAAATTCCTTTATGCTGAGAACTGCTTTTAGCACTGAGAAGAATGGAATTTATTCTCCATTTCTATTAATTCAGGGATATACTGTCACTATTGAAAGCTAAGATTAATGAAGAACTACTTAACTCATAAATGAAAGATCCACAATATTTGTCCTCCAGATATCAAATTTTCAAGGATAACAGTTTCTTAGTAAATTGCTTAAGACAAAATTTAAAGTATTTTTATTCTTAGTTTTAATGTTTTAAATAAAGAAATACTCCACTATTCATAATGACCACAATCTTTTATGACAATTATGGCAGTGATATTTTATAGCTGATAACTATATTTTGTCCTCTTTACTATACTGTTTATTCTAAGTATATAAATAGTCAAAGAACTTTGACTAGCTACAGTATAGAATTATGAATAATACAATTTCTAGTTCTAATAATGTCATCTCATGAGACTTACTCTTATTATATAAGAAAGCTATGCTAGGAAAACATTATTTAAGATATAGCAATAAGAACTTGCAGTCAGGAGTATTAGGCTCACAGTTGCCTGAACAACTTCAATTCTGATCGCTTGCACCTTCTTTTTTTGCACTGAATAAGTTAGGCTAAAAAAAAAAGAAAGCACTGTTGTGCAGATACACAGAGGGGCAATTTGTACAAAAAAATTGAATCCAATTTTTTGAAATGTTGATATATCAATCTATTGATTTTCTGAGAGAAGTTTATTTTAGTATTTTCAAGTTAGACAATTAAAAAAGACAGCTATAATACCATTAAGTATCTGTAGCAAGACTTGCTCCCTTAAATCTTCAACAATGTGATACAAACAGAGGCAGAGTGACAGTGTAATACAGTTTTATTTTGTCTTTGTACTTTCTCCTCTACAACACCCTCCTTGGTATTTCCTAGGTAGTTCTTTGGTAGCAGCTTTAGCCCAGGCTAACAGTCAAACATTCTATGTTAAGTTTTAAGAGGCAGGAAAATGTAAAATGCTTACACTGATTATCAGTAATCGTGTTTGTAAGAGATCAGATAAGTATTTCCCTGAACAAGGGTTCCTTGCAAAAAAATATATATGGAAAGCTGTAATACCTGAGTTTCAGTAATTGCTGCTTTAGAAGTGTCTCGATGGAACAATTCATTTTATATAACTCAGCATCAGGAAGGCAGTTGTTGCTAATTTGGGAATGGTTATCACAAAGCATGGGTAAATCCTTGAGATGATACTCTCTTTAAATATGGCTAAATTAATATATCTGTAATCACAACTAATATTTGTTTACTGATCAAATAATAGATATAGTTGCAGTAGGAATCTTGAGATGTTAAAACTATGTACATTTTCAAGTGCTATTATCCACTACCATACCTTTCAGTGGTAGCACTTGTAGAATATGAATGATTACATTGAAATGATACTGAATAGTATTGGATAGAAAGATCACTGACATCAAGCAACAGTCTTTTCGTCTGAGGGAATGAGGAAAATAGCAGGAATCTAAGCATTTGGCATGATTTTGACATGTTTGTAAACTGTCAGCATGTTTTAAATACAGTGATGAAATTCAGAGATATGCAGTGTTTTTGTAAGGAGATAATGTCTAGTAACACTGCACAAAGTAGTATTCTCTACTCTCGGTCTCTTTCCAGCTGTTTTTTCTAACTGGATCCAGTACAGAGAAAGCAACTGAAGTAAGTGAGAATATATCAAATCTATTTGAGGTGAAGAAAAAAGGTTTTTTTTAGCCTAAAACAATAAAAAAGAGAATTTTGACAGTGGGAGATCGTACAAATTGATTTACAATTGAAGCATCATCCAGGGTCTGATGTTCCACCTAAAACTTAAACATCATAAAATTGCAGATAGTTATCAGGAGCTCTAAATTTTGAGCCATGTGTAGATTTCTCAGTGAGTGACACTGTTAGCTATTCTTTCTCATTGCCTGCCTAGAACTATGTTTGACTGACGGAGCTTGCTGTTTCTCATTGTCTCACCTGTTGTCCCAGATGGAATGCAAGTTATTCAAGTTTAAACAGGAAGAGATGACATCATCTAACTAGAATGTCATTGCATAAGCAACTTCTATTCTGTAGTGCATATTTCTGTATTGTTTAGAAGTAGGCCAAACTGCATTCCTGCATTCAAGTTTTAGAGTTGTTCTATTTCCTTTGGAAAGTAAAGGCAATATCTTGTGATTCTGTGGGAAAACAATGCCGTTTTTAGTTATCCTGGGAAAATCTTGAAGAGCTATGATTTTGACATGTCTTTGAAGAAGCAGAGCTACGTTTCATACTTGGAGAGGGAAAAAAAAAATTTTTAAAGAAGAAAAAGAAGATACTTGAATTTCTATTTGTTATTCTCCTTTACCAGCTTGGTAGTAAAGGATGCTGGTCAGACTTCTGCTCTGTAAACTGATCAGCTTAAGTTTGTTTCCTCTAAAATCTCATGTAGATTTTTTGTTCTTAGCTACTGTGATTAAGACAAAGTGATCCCCATTATACTATCAAAGTAATAATAATAAAGAATTCAGTTTTTTTTTTGTATGCTCAGATGCAAAACATACCTGTTCTTCTTGACTATGAATAAACCCTTGATCTTTAATGCATTGTTTCCTGTACATGTAAAATAGAGAAATGATGAAATGAAATCACCATACATTCTCGTCTGTTTAAAACCATTGCTTGAATTCCAGACATACAGTTTTCAAAAACATTTTTTATTCTTTTTGGTAGACCTTACCCTATATGAGAATAGTTTATGAAAGTGTTTGCTGAAGAGAAAGCTGTTGCATTTCTAGCAGTATCAGTTTTGATTTAACTAATCATAGAATAGATTCAGTAGTTAGATCTCCATTGTTTATTTTCTTTACAAACCAAACATACTGCTTTTCTAAGTATTCTGATAAAATATAATAGTGTCATATTTTCCATCAAACTTCTTATAAGGTAGTTTGTAAAACGAGACATAAACATTCGTATCTCCTTCTTGTACCTTCTTGCTTTATCACAAGGAATGATTTTCAATTCCAGAGCAAGTTCTGTAGAACTTTTCATCTGCATATACTTATATTTAGAGTTTTTGCTGATACCTGGCTATATCTAAAGGACAGACCTCCATTGATCCTCTTTTAGTTGAGATCTTTTCTCACGTATAAAGATTTCAGACTGATTCTCATTCACTCCCATTGCTGCCTAGCCACGTAAGAAACAAGCAACCCCCCCTGCAGACTGAAGGTTGGCCTTGGATCTAGAGAAGTCTGTGCTGGGGCATCACTTCTGCAAAATGAGTGACTTACTCAAACTAGCTGGAAGAAACTTTGTTTCTGTCGATCTTTCACAGTGGTTATTTATTCTGTTATTGCAGGGAATCGCTAGAAGTTATGCTAATGTTTTCTTTTGAGCTAGTGGACAGGGCTTTGCATCTGTTCCAGGGTATGTTTGTATCCAGGATGTCTTAGGAGCAGAGGCAAGCAACCGTGCACTCAGGGTAGTGCTGAAGTTAGAAGTTTTATTTGAGACATACACACACATACGCACATATACTTGGATATTCCTAGCAAGCAGCAAGCAAAAGCTCCCTAAACAAGTGTAATATGACTTACCAAACCTTGAGAGATAGGCAAAGCACTGAGCAGGAGGAGGAGATGGAACATGCTGGCAGTGGTTTTGGTAGGAAGTGTCAGCCCAGACAGATCCTTGTTCCAACTCAGGATCATTCTTTGGTCAGATACTTTAGGGCCCTGGTACAGCATTATACAGGTCTGAGAAATCTAAATTTTTTGAGTAATAGTGAAAGACTTCATTGGGTTTCTTGGACAGGTAAAGAACTTTTTATACAGAGCAAAGCTGACAAACTGAGGGATGGTACATAATCAAAAGGAGCATTTTGGCTGTTTTTACTCACATTTAGTTGTTTATGCAGCTTGAATTTACCGGAATCCTTTAGGTATTTTACCTGACAGTAGAGTGTTATGTGAACTGAAAATAGCTGCTGTACTATTTGTTTATAAATATTCTTACTGTATTCCTCTTGAAGTATATTTAAATGTTATGTAAAATACAGTGGTCTCTCACTGAGACACAATTGTTGTTAGCGTTATCTCCTCTGACCAAAGAGGTTAACTAGAGTTAAAAGTTTGTAGGGAATTTTCACGTAGTCTATTTAAAATATATATTTGTTTATTTACAAGAACATATTAAATGTTGATTTCTTGAATATAGAGGAAGTCAACAATTAGAAGAGCTATGCACAGCACCCGCTGCTTAGGATTTTGCTCTGCACTACGTCTTGTTTCAATCTGTTTCCTAGAACATATGCCCCTAAGTAGTTTGGTTTTTTTTAATCTTTTTATATGTTGTTTTTTTTTCCACAAACTTGAAACTATTCTGCCCAAAACAACGCTCAGAAAAACTCATACTTTCACAGTTTTGCTTTCACATCCAGCTATTTAGAAGGAAGTAGCTGTAAACTAAGTTTGCTCAGATTTGGTCCAATCTATTGCCTCCTTCCTAATTCCACAGTGAATTTAGAAATGAAAAGATTAATGCTATTGAGCATAATATAAGCTGAGGAAGAGGTCATGTGGAGGAAAAGCAAAAAGGTCCATACTTCAACTGACTATAAACGCTATTCATAGAAGGCTGTGCTGTAAAATTCAGAAGACAAAAGAAAACTGTAAAATAAGGCTTTATAAGTAAGAAATTACAAAGAGAAACTACACAAGTAAAACAAAACGAGATAATGCTCTTTCTTGGAGGCTGGAAGTCTTTGTTGCCTCTGATTTCAGTATCAAATATTGAATTTTTATGGCCACATCATAGTTAATAAATACTTTTTAGAACTATTTTTAAGAAATAAAAATCAGAAGAAAAAGGAACCTGTAGTTTGGACGTGCATGTAAACAGGGTAACTGACATCAGTGTGTGTTATTTGTTATTGTATGAAGCATACTCAATCCAAATACTATTACTTCAGATTTTTCATCAAAATTAACAGTAAACATAAAGATGAGATTGTGTATTTTATAATTGTTCTTGTAAAATAACCCCTACATCTTTCTCTGTACATGCGTTGTTTGTTTGTTTTTTTCTTGGTTCTTTTCATCCCATTAAATTTTATAGCCCAAGACTGTGTCACTGTAGGAAGCAGTACAGCTGCAGCTTTTGAATATTAAGGTCGCAGAAGTTCTTCTGATGTGCAAATTGACATTTTTTCTCAATGTGACTGGTAGGATGTGTATAGTTATAATAAACATTTTATCTGTCACAAAATCTCATTAAATTACTTAAATATTGATTCTTCAGAGAATAAGGAAGTGTGTTCCAAGCTTTGTTAATGCTAATTAGAAGAAAATACTTGGTGTTTTTTTTTTACATTTTTACTCCAAATGGCAGAGGGGAGTAGAAAACCATGACTGGGTGATTATTATACCGTGCTTGGAAATTTTGGTAAAAATCGTTTCCTTGTCTTCCTCTTTTGTGCACTGTTCAGAAGAAAAAAAAAAATAAAGGATGTAGGTAAACATTTATATATTTATGCACCAGGGCTTTTATGGCCTCTATTGTGTAATTATCTTCCTTTGTATATAGTATGGAATTTAGCATTCTTATTAAACAGAAATCACATTACTCTTAGCCTACGTTGAGATTTTATCCAATAAATTATGCCTTTATTATTTTTCTCTGCATGAATGAAGTAAAAAATAAAAAATAAAAAAACTGTGTGTTCAGGTAAATGTAAAAGCAATAAAAACATGTTAAAATGAAAGTTGACTTTTTATTTTGGGTTCTGGAGTGTTCTGCCACAAATATATAAGCTATTTCATACTTCACAGCCTGAATTTGTTTGTTCAGAAACTTGTCAATGCAAATGTATTTACAAAGCAGATGTGAGTACAGACAATAGCATTATATCATGTGAAAGAGATGGAAAGAAAAAGCTTAGTACATGGTAATTTCCTAACTGTGCTTTCAAAATGTAATGTTTCATTGTGGAAACGTAAAATCAAAGTTCACTTAGAAGGTTTTTAATTTTTAAATTCTATATTTAGATTGTCTTTAGATCTATTCCCATGCTATTTTATAGTACTTGAAAAAACAGACTCTGGTGGCAGAGGTAGTTTGTCAGTATAGTTTTCACATTACAAGCTTAACCTCTTGTGATGATCTGAAAAGGAGTAGTTAACTGATCAGGCAAATTTGATTCCTTTGATTTACACTATTAGAAAGCAGTTTTCCCGACATGATTGTTTGATTCAGATCTCACAACAGCTTGTAAGAGATAGGGAGCTTGTCAGAAATATATTACTGAATGCTCAGGGAATGCTTTTGAAGTTACTTCGAGCTGACAACTAATGAGAAGCTTTTTTTCATAACTTACACATCAGCATAGATAAATGATATTGCAATTTTTTGTTTGCAAAGTGATGTATTATACATGGCTTTGTTTTCCGTTTGTAATAAAAAATCCAGATAGCTATTTTCTTTTTTCTGTTTTATGCTGTTCTTGATGGTGATTGGCTTTTTGGTGTGGTTTTTTTTTTCTGTTGTTTTGTTGTGTTTTCTTTTTGTGTGTTTTTTTTTTTCTGGTGGCCTCTTTACTGCGTGTCAGAGCTTAACAGTGATGCTTTTTCACACTGCAGATGACAGGAAGTCTAATCTATCAAAATGGATATGGTAATGTGTTTACAGTGAATGCATTTGGAATGTCAGGAAGAATTTTTTTCCTAAAATACTAAATATATTTTGTAAGATAAAGATGCTCTTGCATATCGGGAGCTAGTAATTTAGTGAAGAAGTTAGTTAGTCTGCTAGGTAGCATCACTTTCACTTTTTGCACTTTTTCTACTGTTTTCTTCCTCTTTGCAGTATTTATGAGCTCAAATTGGGATTGTAATATGTGCTAGACAGTCCAACTGTTGCACTTTTATCTGAAAAGGTGACATGACTTCTCAGTTTAGAAAGTAAATACATTCTCTGAAATTGTACATCAGTACTTATCAGACATGTTCCCTTCTGATGATGAATTTGCAATATCAGTTGAATTTGTACGGATGCCTATTGAAGTTTGGACTGCTGACTCAGTAGTGAAATAATTAATCTTCTGTCTTCAGTTCCAATGGAGAATTACCCTAACATCATGTCCCCTAGTTCTTCATTGACATTCCAGATCTTGCACATGATGCAATATAGTTTTTGATTACTAAAATGGAGTATACCGGAGACTACCAATATCTAAATATTAGAAATTTTACTTTGGTCTCTACAGGTATTGCAAGGAATCTTTTGTTTCAGTGATAATACAATGGGAGATTAAAACAGAAACATTAATCTTAACAGAACATGAAGTCTGAAATTTGATTATGATCACTTAAATCTCAATATGTTTAATTATTTTTAGTGTTCATTGTTCTATTAGTATATTCATCTTGAATGCTTGTCTGGTGTGAGATGAAGTTCTAAGATATAATTGGTCTTTCTGATTTTCATATTATAAGAACAAGGTTGTTAGCACTGTAGCAGCTACTGAATGGTCTATTATATAATTTCTTTAATAGATATAGATATAATTTATATAATTTGAATTATTCGAATAATAAAAGCATTTAAACATAAGTTAATCTTTTTAAAAATGAAGAGAATTTAGAGTAATTACCTGCTTAAAGCTTTGTTGGATTCCTGCAGAAATACATAATTGTGTGGCTATTGAGGTATTATTAGCCATAACTGATACTTAAGAATAATAATATGACAATATTATTTTTATTGGTTACCATAAGTTCTGTATAGTATTTCAGCCATATTTTCCCTGTTTTCAAGGCTAGTTTCCGTAGTCCATTTGACTGAAATCTTCAAGATCCCATTTTCATTCTTATTATTTCAGTTTTTGGATTTATATAACATTAAAAAAAAATCAAAACCTAATATAGACTGAATTTACTGCAGTTTATAATCCTGTTGGAGCATGGTAACCCATAAGCCTTCAGTTACACAGCAAAACAAACTTTATACCTCAGTGCTGAGACAGTGCAGACAGTGCTGGTGTACTCTTTGCACAAATGCCTCAGCTTAGCGCAAAGAGTGATTCGTATACAAAAAATCTTACCACTGATGCACCTGGTGCACCAACTTATTTCATCTAGGCAGTGAATTTAAGCTAACAAAGTAACATTACAGCAATGTAAAACTTGACGCAGCTATACAAAAGTTGTAGTCACTTTGAATCCATGACAATTGGTATATATATATTTTTATAGTTTTTCATCGATATTCCATATCATAATATCATGGAAACCGGACTGAACTATGACACCAATGTTGAAAATATTAGTTACATTTTTAAAATAAATGAACAAACAAACAAACAAACAAAAACTGACACATTTATATTTTCCTACATTGTGTAGTACTGTTTAGTTAGTTAACCCACTGTCAGTTTAGCTTCAGTGGTTTAAATCCCATTGTAGTGCTACTGCTTTGAGAGACAGTCCATAGTACCCTTTTTGCTTTTTTTTCTTTTTTTCTCCAGCATGAATGCAGAGTTTCTAGGAAGACTGCTAAGGTTGCACTATGCTGCATGGCAAACAGACCATGTGATAGCGATCACCTATGATATTAAGCTGAAAAAGCATGAGGAATTTCTTGCATTTCTTCTTTTCTCCCCTTATTGTATAGTTTCAAATCATATCATCTGGGAACTAAGTGGGTGTTTTATTTTTACCTTATATTCTAACTTTTATACTTGACATTGGTTTCAGTCCATGTAATTTTTTTATCTGACTTACTAATATTGCTTGTTTGTCTATGCTGCTTAGCTGTGAATGAACGCAGCTATGGCCAACAGAAGAGGACTCACAGGAATAAGTGTGATTTCTCAAATTTCTTACTCGTTAAATTTCTTATTATTTATTCAACTAGTCGGTGCTAAGATTGAAGATCATTCCTAATGAATCTAAACTACACTAAACTCCTAAATGCATCTTTGAAAAATTTTACTAAGTAAATAAAGATGCGTGTATAAAATGCATATCAATAGTACAGTTTACAAGTAGAGGCATGACATGTTGACCTCCTCGGTGAATTTATTTCAAGAGCAGTTTAAAAATTCAATGACCTGATCTCATTTTATCTAGTAAAAACTAAGTTGTAAAAACCAGCTTGTTTCAAATTCTGTTTGGAAAAGCATGGAAGACATTGTCTTTTTTATTCAATCTATCAATGAAATATGAACTAAGAACTGGGCAGACTTGCAGTGCTGTAAGATGCTACATTTTGTATCACGTAATATTCCAGAGGTTTGCAGAAGTAATAAAGTATAGGACTAGCAGCTATTTTAATGTTAGTATTTTTCTTTAGATAAGTTTACTTCCCTCAAATTTGTTTTTGTCTCATGTATTTTATTGTTTTCAAAGAAAATAACTAATTAGATCAATCATTGCCGTATTCTACTGATGGTATTTATCTGAACCTCCGTGTTAGTTTTTACTTAACAGTAGCTTCATCTAGCCTCATAAAAACTTCTTTATTCAGTATGGTAGATGATTCAAATATGGAGTATATTTGAAGTATTGAAAGAATTATAGCATACTAAATAAACTATTAAAGATCCCCATTTTCCACGGGCAGAGATCTAATTTTGAGCTTAGAATGCAGGAAAACATATTGAGTCTTTAAGATTTAACTTTTTTCTTAACGACTTTTGCCATTGAAAGCAGTTGATTAGGATAAAATTTTAATGGTTCTATACAAATACAAAGTACCATTAGTGTTACAATATTACTTTCAGTTTATCATCTATATCTGTATGTTAGGTTTTTGTACTGGCAACTGCTGCGAAAAAAATGCAGTGTATATATATGTATATATAAATATCTTTTATATATATACATTTTTAATGGAATATTTCATAAACAATGTTTATTTACGTGCCTTCCTCTTCTGTGCACTGTTGTAGAGTTAAACAAAAAAATGTGTGTAAACGTGAAAAATTCTGGAATCTCTTGTCAATATTTTTGACTTTGTTGCTTCAAATATTGAAATAAAGAAGAAATGCATTAATAATATAAACGAATTATCATTTTTATAGTGGCAATTCTGATGTGTTTTTTATTTATACAGAAATAAGAATTTAAAATGGAACGCCTTATGATCTTTTATTTTCTAAATACAAACATGACTTATATAACCATATAATAATGAACATTTATTTTATTTTCCCTTATTAGATTTTTTGTTGATAAAGTCTTAAATGTTAAACCTTTAAAGCTGTATATGGTCAGCACTGCAGAATGTACGTATGTGTTATGTATGAACAGAATGTACGTATCATGTGTTCTGAGCATAAATTTTCAAATTAAAATAGCATTGAAACAAAAAAAGTAGAATTTTGAAACAATACATTTTATGTTATTAACAGAGAGGCCCATCTTCTATGTTTTAAGTAGGATTGCCAGTTTAAATGGTTTAAATTAGAAAATAATTCTTTACTATCCCCTTCAGTTACTGAATAGGAAAAATACTTTTTATTATGAGAAATGTTACTTGAACTTAAGCAAGCCACCTGGATCTTCCCATACTACGGAAGTCTTTTCTTTAATTTTAAAGGCAATTTGGGTATCACTTTTATAATACAACATAATAAAGCCTTACCTGTTACTGTACACTGTAATATATTTAATCCAAATTTTATCAAAAATGCTCTGTCCTTCCAGATACTTCTGTCACGGTTCCAGCCCAGTTCAGCCTGGTTCCATGACTTCACATATCTTACTGAAATGAAAAATTTGGAAAAAGTATGTTCTTGAAAGAGCAGATGAATGTTTAATAAAGCAAACATCCACATGAAGGACCGTTTGTAAGTTCAAGTCTCATGTCGTTGTTTGTTTGATCAACAGTTGGCCATTATGAAGAGCCATTTTTACATATATTTGTTGATTTGTTATGGGCAAAAAATTCAGAAAGGGCTGTTGAGTCTAATCGGTATGTATTCTCAGTTATCACTGATATTATTATTATACACTGATATTATTATTATTACACTGATATTGTTTCCTGTAACTGAGGAAAACTGCTTTGGCTTGCATATCATTTCACGCAGTTAACTCTAATGAAAATAGCTAGATAAGTTATCTCTGGTATTTATAAAAACAAATAAAAATATGTCACAAAGAAGCAAATAATTTCTGTATTTTTATTTTGAATTTTCAATCAATGTATTATCTCAAAAAAAAAATATATATATATAGGTCATAAAGATATAATGACTAAAAGAAATCTAAAACTTCTTACCAGCTGTGAAATGCTGTCTTTGGTGACACCGTCAATGTAAGAGTAGTGTTCAGTGACTCATTTCACTAACATTTGTGTCAGATGCCACAAATGACTGTAATCTCCTCCCAAAGCAAGGTTTATTTTTAACTTTATAATGGTAATATGGTCTAATCAATTAAATATAAATCTTTTTTGATGTATTTATTATAGTATTTAAAAGGCTCACAAGGAAACTTTTTTATTTTTTTAGAAAATATGTTTAGATTTCTTCACCTTAGTTTATGTAATTCACGCCAACCTCCTCTTTATCCTAGTAAAGTGACAGGGCTGTGTAAGATCCTTGAGTATGAATACTGTTCAGTACATAGTTAACACAGTCCTGGCATAGTTTTGTCAGGGTCATGGAATGTCTCCTGCCTTGTTCAGTTTCTCTGTGTTGATACAGATCATGGAAACATCTTGATCACACTGTACATTGTAAATTCTGAAGAGCATTAACTTGAGTTGTGACATAATTGTAATTATATTGATGTTCACAGGAAGTGTCTTTAAACTTCTCTATGGCAGCCTGATCTGTTTGTTCCCAAATAAGGCCTTGGTATTTACATTAATCTTCTGCCTCTTTTGTTCAACTCTTTCACTTTTGAAATAGAGGACAACACTATCACAGTGTTTGGTATCAACCAGCAGATGGTGCAGTATTCCCTTCCATTTCAAAGGCTTTATCAATGTTTAAGATTTCTTCACTTAGTATTTGACTCACCTATCTACAGTTTACCTGTGAAGACCTTCCAGTGTTGCTCGTTGCTCATTCCATTAGACCATGTCTGAAAAGTATGAAATAAATTTAGCGTTATCTTCCAGGGCTCTTGGAGTCCATGGAACAAAGGATTTCTGGTGGTTGACCGCTTCTTTGACAGTCCTCTGTTCCAACACTTCTCTTGCTTCTCATGCTCACAGATGATGAGTATACTTTGGTTTTCCTTTCTTAGTATTCTTGAAGTTAGTAAAGATTCACAGGCTGTGACCATGCTTACTTCAGCTTGTTTCAGGAAGTTCTGATCACAGAGCTTCTTTGCTTGTAAGATTCTGTCACAGGTACTCAGCTTTCATGGTAACTTTTCAATACATGTTATTATCTTTCTTTTTGGGCTCTGGATGGTTATCTGGAAATGTTCAGACATGGCTTTTTCATGAGAATACTAATCATTATAAATGGGAAGCTGAGCTGAACCCATTGAGCCAGTGGAACAGATTCTGAAGTGCATGTACCACAAAATAACAGAAACATGGAGGATGTTTTTCAGAAGTTGTGAGTCAAAAACAATCAGAAATGCAATGACTTTGTCACCATATACCAGTGAACCTTCTTGCAATCTTAATCTTTGTTAGTCATTGATCTTTATCATCATCTAGGTGTCTTTGCTGGGGAGTTGGACTAGCTGACCCTCAAAGATCTGTTCCAACTCAAACAATTTTATGATTTGGTGATTTATTCAGTTCCAGTCAAGAACTTATATGTGACTTTCCCATGCAAATGTGGCATTAATAGAACCAGAATGAGTTATGAGAGGATCAGCTGACCTTCTGTGGCTAGCACCTTCCTCTTGGAATACTCAGAGAGGAGAATGTGCAAGATAGGATTTCTTTAACTGATAGAGCATGCAGAGAGCAGGACTCCTAAGGGAAGCTCCAGACCTAGAGGGAGATAACTGTTTTCACTGTTCTCACTTTCCTTTCAGATAAACCTCATTTCTGAATGAACTTAATGAACTTTTCCCCTGAAGCTCTAAGATGAGATTACTTTGCTAGAATTCATAAAAATCTTTATCATCCTTCCTTGGCTGGTGCAGTGTGTATCCCTTTTGGTCTTTCGAAATTGTACCTGGAAGTCAGAAATCTTTAAGGTTTGCAAAAGATTCAAAATCTTAAGAATTAAGAAAGACATTTAAAAAAATGTTTTAGTTACCAACATGATAGGGCCTACATATTGAGAAATACAATTATCAGAAACTGTAGCATAACAAGTTGTAAAAATAATTTACAATTTTTACTTCATCATGCATTCTACTTTTACTATGTACACTGATAAATCATTTCATCAGTCAGTTTCAACTATTTGCAATATTTCATTATTTCTATCACTCTAAGTAATACTTTTATTTTAAAATTGTTGTGGCCTCTGATAATATAGTAAGGAGCATTATTTCTGCTAATCCCCAGGGCACTCCTCCATTAACGTTTTTGCTTCTTCTACTGTAACCAGCTTTTAATTCATGAAAGGACTTCATTTTGCCTCCTGTGGCTACTAAGTTAACTTAATAATCTCCTGAAAAGGACTCTATTGAAAGCTTTTTGAAATCCTAATTTAATATCTACAGAGCCAGATATCCTTTATCAATTATTTTAACTCTTAAAACAGTCCCTTAGATTGCTTTTAATAAGCTGAATCTTCAGAGTGCAGTCTACAGATTTCTGCTCTTTGTCTAGGGAGCCTTTTTTATTAGAGTAGAAGACATATAAAACCTTTCATTTAGTGTCATATAGCAGTTTTGCAGTTCTTACTAAACTTACAAGACAACTAGGTGAGTCACTGGGCACTTGTACATTTAGGATTCTCATTATAATCCTTAGAAGTGTAGATTAAAAAAAAAAGCTGAAAAATAGGTTGTTCTCATTTAGAGAATTTTGCAAATGTTATGAAATCAATGAGATTAACTACATGATAAGAAATGAATGAAAAGACTGTGAATTTACTGAGAGGACTCTCTTCCTGTTCTGAATAATATTCCATGCTTGCTAATAATGATATCCAAAAGAGATTTAGTTACATCTTTAGAGATAAGTGGAAAGTGAGGGAGAGTTTTTCCAATTTTAGTAGTATAAATAAATAAATAAATAAATAAATATAGAATGATATCAATAATATATTATAAGGTAATAAAACAAAGATAAATAAAGTCTTTTAAAAAATGCAAATTGGGATAGATATATGATAGGTATAGATTTTATTTTTTTTTCTGACAGCACTCAGAAATCCCCCGTCACAATATGTTGTTGCAATTTCTATGCAAGTGGATAACTTTTCCGCTGTTGTAGAAAGACATCAGTAACCCCTTTACTGTGTTCACAGTAAAGGAAAAATGGGAACGTCTTGAAGAAGAAATAGATTAATCACAACTATAGATAGAAGCACATTTCCAGCACAGAAAATGTTCCACTTCTGTTTAGTATTAACTTTGAAATTGCACAACTGCTCCAAAGTAAGATACTAATGGAGACTAACCTTGAAGCATTTGAGGAAATATCTCTTCTTTTTCTAACTAAGAGAATGAACAGAGTATCACTATTTTATTCTATTTATCACAACTTTTCTGCTAACTTTCCAACAAAGAGATAAATGTCAAGAGTCAGAAGGTGATGGGAACAGTCTAACTGAAAATTCTTAACTTAGAAAAATTGCTATTCTAATTTACCTCTGATCCCTTCCATTTTCACAGTTTTACTATATTTTAAAATATATGCCGTGTATAAATATGCAACCTGAACCTCTACTGGTGCAACTTGAGGCCATTCCCTCTTATCCTGTCACTACTTATGCAGGAGAAGAGGCTGACTCCCACCTCACCATAATCTCCTTTCAATAAGGAAAAAGGTAGCATTAAAATCTCCCATGGGACTCCTCTTCTCTAGAGTAAACAATCCCAATTCCCTCAGCCACTGCTCATCAGAATTGTGCTGCAGATGCTTCACCAGCTTTGTTGCCCTTCTCTGGAAATGCTCCACGGCCTCAATGTCTTTCCTGTAGTGAGGGCCCTAAAACTGAATGCAGTATTCTGTGTGCCCTCAGTAGATCTCAGTACGAGGGACAATTGCTTCCCTGCTCCTGCTGGCAACATTATTTCTGATAGAAGCCAGGATGTCATTGGCCTTCTTGCGTACCTGAGCATACTGCTGGGTCATGTTCAGCCAAGCGTTGACCAACACCCCTGGGTCTGTTTCTTCCACATGTTCTTCCAGCAACGCTTTCTCAAGCCTGTAGCATTGCCTGGGATTGCTGCGGCCAAAGTGCAGGACCTGACACTTGGTCTTGTTAAACTTCATCCTATTGGCTTCAGCCCAGCAATCCAGCCAGTCCAGATCTCTGATGGGCCTTCCTACCTCCAGGCAGATTTTTCCAACTACTTTTAATTTATTTGTGTAAAACAGATGTTTTCTTTTGTTATTTAAATTCTTGCAAGGAGTTAATCTACAGCGTGTGTTGGAAAAGTTCTAAATTCAGTTTCACTGAGTTAAAAGATTTCTGTTGGAAGAGCTTTCAAGTTACTCACTTTCCATTTCTGTTTCCCTTCAGTTCAATAATCTGTTGTCTTTCAATCACTGTAAGATAGAATCATAGAATCCTTAGAGTTGGAAGGGACCTTTAAAGCCTGTCCTTGTATGACATGTGTTCCATTTTTGTATCATTTTTGCGACCTTCTGGATATGCTCCAGCACGTCCACATCTCTCCTGTATGAGGACTCCACATCTGGATGCAGTACTCTAGGTGAGGCCTCACCAGTGCACAGTAGAGAGGCAGCTTCACCTGCCTTGCCCTGCTGGCCACACTTCTTTAGATGCAGCTCAGGATTCAGTTGACTTTCTGGGTGGCAGGGGCACATTGCTGCCCATGTCCAGCTTCCCACCCACCAGTACCACCAGATCTTTTTTTGTCAGGGCCTTGCTCAGTCCCATCATCCTCCAGCTTGTATTGGTAATGGGGTTGCCTCGACCCAGGTGCAAGATCTTGCATTTGGATTTGTTGAACCTCATGAGGTTCACCTGGACCCACTGCTCAAGCCTATCTAGCTCTCTTTGGATGGAATCCCCTCCCTCTGGTGTGTCAACTACACCCCACATCTTGGTGTTGTCAGCAAACTTATAAGGGTGCACTTGATCCCACTGTCTATGTCATTGATGAAGGTATTAAAGTGTAATGACTCCTAGGGGATACCACTCGTCACCGATCTCCGCTCAAGTTACATATCTTATTGTGTTGGAGAATGTAAACTGTAGGTACAACTTCTGTCATTTTTATCAATAGAACGTGAATAATAGTTTATGCTAAAGTTCTTTCAAGAGAGGATCTTTATAGTATGATACTGTGCAGTATATACTGAAGGTGAAATTCAGTAGACTAAAAATATTTTCTTTTTCAGGTAAAAGTTAAAGTACTAAATGCAAAAGCACAATTCCATTTTGAACTAGAAGTACCATAAGCAAAGGTAACATAATAAAAAAAAAACCTATTCACATCTAGAAAATTTGATGAACATCAGATGTTCTGTAGTAAAGTTTAAAACTTTTTCCCAATAGGAGTCAAGAGACAAATGTAATAAAGGCAAGAACGCAAAAACTGTGAAATGCACAAGCTTCTTCTTGATTACAGATAGAGAATGTTTGAAGAACAAAAAACAAACAAACAAACAAACAAAAAAAAACCTTTGAACTAAAGTGGAAAGAAAGCTTTTTTTCCTAAAATCAGAAGGGACTTCAAAACAGAATATTCAATAATATTTCTGTTATTCTTCTAAGCTAGGAAATAGGGATAAAATACTTCAACTAGGTAGTATGAAGGTAGTATGGAATGAAAAAAAAATCTTAGGAATGATGATTTTACTAGTGAATTCATACATAATCTTCACTATGCTTATAGAAGCTCCTTATTCTCCTTATCAAACCAAAAATTGCAGTTTATTTTTATATACTTAATTTTAATGCTTCAGCTAAAGGGTTTAAATGTTCCAATGGTTTATGGACTGCTTCAGCCCAATTCCATGACGAATGGGGTGGGGGGATCCATGGACCCACAATTTGGGAAAGGGAAAGGGGAAAAGAGCAGGGAGATGAAAACAAAACAGTAGCAACGATCTGAGGAGGAAAGCTTATTTACTAAATAAGATATTGGAATGCAAAATAACACAATAAAATACAATATAGGTGGAACTGAAGCTAATAAATTAATTAAAATGAGAGAGTGTCCAAAATCCGAAGGCCTTACTCTAACACTGAAGGCAAGATGGCTAGGGAGCTCACACAGTGCTGGGATGACCCAAAATGGAAAAGAATGATCTCATGACTGGACAACAGTTTTATCTTTCCCTCTGAGCAGAAAATAGAAAAACATAAAGTAGTGCAAAGTCCTCTGGGGTATGTAGTTGTTCTCTTCTGAGACACATATACCCAGAACTATTGACAATCCACAGAACTGGAGCATTAACTCTTTAACTCCCTACATGATGCACTACATGATATTATGATGTGGAGTACCGATAACAAAAAATCATAAAACCAATTCAAAATGAATGCATAAGCAGTCTGATATCATGTTTCTGGGAGATCAAATCAAATTTTTGGATAATTGTATCGATGACATATAGTATTATATGAACAGCTGAAATGAGATAAACTGTTTCCATACTTTAAACAGTATCATCTAAGACTAATTTTTGCTTTATAGATTAACACATTGCTTTAAACTTGTTCATTTACGAAAGTTCAGTAATATGCTCACTTTCAAACTTCCATACCTGAAGTTCTCTCTACTAGCTTGCTTTCTCCATTTATCAAGCAGGTTAGTCAGTGAGCTTGTTTTTCACTATTTACAGACTAAACTTGGGCTTCTTGTTATCTCAACAGACTTCCCTCTCACTATTAGCTACTTCATAGAAATAGCTTTCTTAGAGAAAAAATAAATGTAAAAGTGATACTGCCCTTGGTTTCCTTCCATCTTGTGCTGCAGTGAATTATACATATTGATAAAATAGGTATAAAGTGTGTATTATTTATTTTTTAGCTAGGTAGCACAGAAATTTCATGAAATGAAAGATTTTATTGGTGCTTACACAGTGGTTTTCATAGTCTCATCATGTTTTATAGTAATTTATCAATTTATTTTATTTGACCTAATTGCTGAAGATTCAGATTCCAAGATTCAGTTTCAACAACTTATAAACCACTATATAAAACTTGATTAATAATTATTTCGAGATTTCTTAAAATCCATATTTGCAGCATAATTTTCAGATGTGAATAAGTTTTGCCAAGAAATTAGGCTTTCATCAGCACTTTTTGTGGGTGGATGTGAACAACAGAAGAATTTTGTGGGTGTAAGCAGAAAAATCACATTTTTCTCTGAACAGCTGTATAATAGCCACTTTTAAAAGCTAAACAGTAAACACAGAAGGAAAGGGTTTCACACCATGGAATGTAAGACAAAATATTTCTGGGATCCATAATGTGGGAGTTATTATAGAGTACAAAATGCTAAGTAAAATTTATCTGAATGCTTGGACAGCTAACACTTCAAGAAATGAGATAGAATCAGAGTCCTTTTCAGAGCCATGCCAGTAGTTGTCCACTGATGTCTTTGAAACTAATTGAAAAGAATACCCACAAATGCTTTGTTATCTAGAGCTTGTAATACTTGTATCATGGAAAATATTTTTTTGGAGCCAGAAATTGTATTGTCCTCAAAGTTAATGTATCATTTCTATGTTTATGTAATGTATAAACTGTAAGTCGGTGTTGGTAGATCAAGGTTACATTGTTTAATGACTAATTATTATCACTGGGAGAAAAAATTGAACAAGCTTTAGAACACGTAAGCTTTCATCATGTCTCAATCATAAAAGTCAGAGTTTAAGGGCAAAGAATAGCTGAGTGAAATTGCGTGGACTATCAGAAAATCTTTGAGAAAAAAAAAAGATTACTAGTACATACAGAGAAGATGAGATGTTAATAGAGAGAGTGGAAAAAAACATTAAGGATTCTATTTTATATGTTTTGATTATAATAGTCACAAATCCTTATACAGTAACCTGACAAGATTGTGTATTTCCCTATAAATTGTTTGTAATTTTGAAAGAGTTGTCAAAAATCCATGTAAGGAATTGATATAAAAAAGAAAATAAATAGAAAGGAACAATATTCTGGAAAAGGTGGTTCTCTTTGTGAAGAAAAAAAGAACTTAAAATAATACATATCTCATTTTCACATCTAAAGCTTTGCCCAGATACAAGTAGTTGTTGTAGATTTTGTTCTCAATTTTCTGAAAGCTGAACTATCAGTAATGATATTGTAATCAGATAATTGTATGAATTATAAATAAGCTAAAAAGAACAACAGAGAAGGACACAGGACAAAAAAACATGTATTCTTGCCTTTCTCTTTTCATCTAGTTTTTTTGACTAGCTGGTCGTTTATTACTTGATACAAACTTCTCTCTGTAGAGAGGAATTTGGTTTCTGAATTGGGCTTGTCACCAGAAGTTTGCAGTTGCTCTTTTACCAGCCCACAAGCTTTATCCATTACATGCTGAGTGTGAAAAACAGTAAATACAGATAAAGTAAATATCTTCTGAATCTTATTTTTGTGGTTGCTTGGTATAGTATTTTTCAATTCTCATTAGTTGAGCATGGGATATTGACTCTAAATGCATCTAATAAGTGTATTTTTTCCTTGTGAAATTAAAAAAAAAATACAGAGAAGCCATCATGTATGATGTTATAGATTCTCTGCTAGAAATGTGGATTTTATTTTATTTTTCATCAATATTACTCACAAGAACTTGCTATTGTTCATATTTGTAGGTAAATAGTTATGATGCAGTAATTCTTCTTAGACTTTTGTTAGAGATTAACAATCCCATATGTGAGAGTATTTAAGTATGTAATTGCCTCTACATTTGCCAGTAGTGAGATATTCACAGCAAATATGAAGGGCTTACTTTCAAGTATCTCTTCCATTTTATTTTCATTTATCATAAGTGGATCAGTTGCAACATGAAAGGATGAAGTTGTCCAGTCAGTAGCTATGATGTGCAAGGTCAGGTCTGCTTAGAGTCAAGCAGGGAGGAAAGTGAATGACAGTGGACGACAGGGAACATGTGTGTGGTACTTGCTTGACTTCCATTATTCAAGAGAGAATGTTATTATTGGCCCTAAAGTGAGGGATGGATATTAGTTTGCTTAACTTGACAATTTTTTTCTGTATGATGCTTTGAGCTTTAGAATGATCTGTAATAAAGCTTGTTAGATGTGGAGGAAGTGCCTACCAAATTCCAAAATAACATCTCATTGAAAAAATAGTGTAGCAGTTAAGGAATGTTTGAAAGAAGTGGTAACCTCAACAGATGGATTGGTCTCTCAGTAGTTTTAATGATTAGCTTTTCAGAGAAAATAGTTGTCTGTTGAGAACCTCTTAGCTATATTCAGAGGTCTACTACACTGAAAGCAAACAAATCCTTGCTCTCACTGGATATTGTGAGTGTATGCAAAATCAGGATGATGATGTGTGGAGAAAAGTTTGGAGTTCATAATTCCTCACTTTCTAGTTTAGTATTGGAGGGGTACTTCATTACTGTTTTGTTTTGTTTTGTTTTGTTTTGTTTTGTTTTCACTGTAGAAGTCCATGAAATTTTGTTAGAATTCTGTTCCTGAAATGAGTAACAAATAAAATTAGGTCAGTATTCTAGGTAGTTCGGTACTTTATATAAATACTGATCATTGGTTATAGGATTCTTTCTCTTAATTGTTCTTGTGAGTGTCCAAGTGAACATATAACAATCAGATTTTTCTGAAGTAAACAGAATGTTATGCTTGAAATAACAGCATTGATTCCTGTGGGTGACTTACAGAGTAAGGTATATAAGCAAATATTTAAGAATCTAGTACTGACATATCAGGAGGCTTTCAAATGCTGTTTCAGATGTTTGAATCTTCAGTTTCATCTAAGCAACTGAATTGAGTGGCAGCTGTTCAGAAAATATTAAGTGAGCATATTAATTTTCCTTCTGATCTTTACATAATGTATTTTGGTATTTCAGTATTTAGTGATATATCCTGTAGGAGACTTTATGATGCTCTACAGCGATTCAAAATCATCTATTATTTTCTAAATGTAATTATGTAGATGGCATAGATTATCTATCAATCTGATTATATTGAATTTGTTTTGTAAAATTGTATTTATTTGACTATTTATTTTATATTTTCAGGTAGAAATTGAGAAGCTGGACTATCATTATTATCTGCCTTTGTTTTTTGATGGGCTTTGTGAGATGACATTTCCATATGAATTCTTTGCTCGTCAAGGAATCCATGACATGCTGGAACACGGTGAAAACAAGATTCTTCCTGTCATTCCTCAGCTCATTATCCCAATAAAAAGTAGGTGAAGATGTGGGAGGAAAAAAAAAAAGCCACTAAAATTGCATTTATATGGCATAGATTTTTGACAAGTTGCTAATTAAGCAACAAAACATGGCAGGTCGTAAATTTCATGTAGATTACTGCGAACTTGAGTAATTCCTAAGTATAAGGCCAGAAGGTTTATGCCTTCAATCACCTGGTAGATGCAGTTATCCAGAAAAATAGCGAGTCTGGTGAGTCTTTTTCTTATTACAATATGGCTCCTTGTCTTTGGAAATGTGAAGGGATGTTTTTTTACCTGATTTCTGTGTATTTATTTTGTAAGTTTGTTGCTGTAATAAAACAGTTCACCTGAAATGACAGGAGCAAACATCAGATGAAAAACAATGAATTGTATATTCAAACTTTTATTGTAAAAGTATTATACATTATGTAATCTCAGATGTAATACCACTAAAACTTATGTTTTTGAAATATCTATTCTTTCACATATACTGTTTCATTCTTTCTGGTTCTTTACATCTCTACCTTCACTACATTATATTTTGAACCAACATTCTTCTTTAGTTTGATACTGTGATTCAGAAATCTACATGTTACACCTATACTAGTAAATCAGTGTCATGCTGCGCTTCTCAGTCTGGGAACATGACAGAATTGTTTCATTAGAAATGGAGTTTCCACCCATGCTAATTTGCCCTCTCCTGAAAAATTCTTGTGCACAGAACCATTACCAATAGACAGTTTTGATGCAAAACCTTTTTTTTTCTTTTCTTCTTTTTTTTTTTTTTTAATTGAGAGTATGAGACCTTAATACGTATACTAATGTTAATCTGTGCCAGCTGGCTTCCATTTATTTTTCCAGTTGTAAACTATATAATGGTAGCACTAAAAAGCCATATTGATCAAACTTGATTTCTGTGTTATGGTTGATTGGTAATGATATCATTTCTGTCCTTTGCCCTATTTTCTGTATATGGTTCACCATTCATACTAATGCAGAACAAAACGAAGTTATTCTCTTTGTGTTACAGAATGAATAGTCTAACAAAATTTTAGAGAAGGAGAAAGGGAATATAGTTTGGCTTCTGATAATACTGATGTGTTAATATTGGAATGGTCAGAATTGCTTTGTTTTATTCATTTGCTTTGTTCTCCTTTTAACAGATCAATTAGACGTATCATTATCTCTATCTGTCTGTAGATTTTGAAAATGTAAAAAGGAGTATATAGTATTAAGGACTGGTTGCTCTGTAAGTGACATTTGTGAAAGGCTGTGAAAACAACATCATGTCTTCCTCTCTAAGAGAGGAATCATATAATTTCTTGAAATCTTTATTTTCAACACCATCCAAATAAATTTATATTGGTATCTTTTTGAAAGCTGAAATAGCTTCTTCAAAAAGGACTGCAATTTTGTGACGGCAGCTCCTGTTTGGATTTAAGTCTTGCTAAGACGAAAATCTAGCTTAAAAATAATTACATAGAAGCTTTATCTGTTGCACAGCTTTTAACATCAGAAAAAGACTGCTACATAAGGATGTTTATATGGGTTTGATATATAGCCTTTGAAATCAAATCAGTATTTAAGGTGCTGAAACCCATTCAATAATCTGCTGGCTAAATTTAGTTGTTGACTCTGTTTTATTTTACTGTACGCAGGATCACTGTTTTGTTGTTGTTATTGTAGTTGTTTGGGGAGAAGTTCTTGTGTTTTTTTGTTTTGTTTTGTTTTGTTTTTTGTTGTTGTAGTTTTTGTGTTGTTGGTGGTTGTTTTTTTTCCCCAAAGCTTCTGTATTATTTGTAAAGTGTGAAGAGTCCAAATAGTATCTAAACATGAGAAAGGCTTCTTCCTAACTAATCCCATATTAATATGTTAAAAAGACACACAGCATTTCAAGGAACCGGGATGTGTATACATCTGAGTTTTTGAAATTCTCTATGCCCATGTAATGCAGGAGTGTAGTCAAAGCTGTATATTTTTGTGACTAATCTGCATCACCAATAAGCTCAGCTATGCTTTATGCAGATTACTGTCTCTGAAGTGTTCCTCTGGGTGTGTTATATCTGATTAACCAGTTTTCATTTAGACCACCACTATATTTCTACTGAGAAAGAGCAAATCAATTGATTGTTAGGCAGTAAATATATATGATGGAGAGGAAGGGGATAAAAGAAAAATAGAAAAATAACTCTGCAAATGGAATGCTTTTAAAGCAGCTCTCACTCCTGCGTGTGTGTCCAAGCGAAATATTAGCAAAGGGCTGCTCTCAACATTTTAAATTACATTAGAATTCTTTTGTATATTTAAAAGATTTAAGGAGGATTTTGTCATCCTACCCAAGACAAATGATTTGTTTAAAGTTCATAGTTTGTGAATATTGTATCTTAAAGATGAAAATATTTCATAAATGTGTGCTTTACTCTTAAGTCCTAGTTATTTCTACAAATTTTCATCTGGTTATGCAAACAAGCAATGACCGAGGAAAGGAAGATAACTGAAATTAGCGAATACAGTTTCCTTCCTGAAAACACAGTAAGAATTCAAATAATATTTTATTTTGCAATGGAAAATTATCTACAAATGTTGTCATTGAATGACATAAGAACAGGAAAACCGAGTTACCTGGAATGTCAAGCCTACAATGAGTCCAACTAAAAATCTTAAAAATGTAAAATAAAAAAACGCAAATATCTCAAGGTGTTAAGAATTTTAATTCCTTTTCACTGGTAGCTAATTGAATGCCCCTGTTCTAAATTTTACGGTCATTTTCTGAATGTATAAAATTCTTTTGGATTTTTTTTTTTGAGGCAACTGGTGTTTAATATTATGTTTGCAATAATGAGATCAGAAAAGCCATAATTCCTTATGCTTGCTGTTGTTAGAATTCTGAGAGTCCTTCAAAGTTCACCAGATTTGACATGAGACACACAGGCTAAAATACACACTGAGGGGGCAGGATGTTGTTACCCTTTTATCTGGTATTACTATGAGCAACATCAGGGACATCCAACACAGTTTATAGAAGCACCTGCTTTCCTTTCAAAGGTATATATTGCTCTTCAGTAAGTGCAAGAATTTACTTTTTCTTTGCTAACAACTTGACTGTAAGAGCTTCCAAGACCTTCACACACAAGCAACCAATTGTTTCATCTCATTCAATCCAGCTCATTTCAATTAGCTTTAGCTAATGCAATTTTTTGTGACTCTTACTTCCTGATGTATTAAAAAAAAGGAAAAAAACCACCTAAGATAATAAAAAAAGAAAATTCAGATGATATCAATGGCATAGTTTGTAACAGCTCTGTCAAATTGAAAGAATAGTATGTGATAGCACAAAAGTTGGAATACGTTAGTAGAGATGATCAGTAGAAACATCTTCTTATAGCTTTGCTAATGAAGATAATGTGAAATTAAGCACTTAAGCATCTTGGATTGCCCAGTTGACAAAATATTCTGTGCTGTGAATCCTAAAAAGGACATACAGGAAATCTGAATCTAGGCCTAAAAGCCAAATAAATCTCATATATTTGCACATTAAGTGAAACTCGGATGGAAGTATAATTTTTATAGAGTTACAGACAACAGACCTGACTGAGTCCAAACACTTCTGATTAAATCCAGAAAATCCAGAAAGAGCAGTCTCTATCCTAAGTATCCTAAGGAGCAGTATTTTCTTTTTTTCTTCAGGTAGTTTCAAAAAATGTAGAAATTGTGTTCCTTTTTCCTTCTCTTTACTCTTGTCTTTTCTGGCAGTCCTCATCGTCTGTAGCCATTTATTGTTGCTCTCTTACTAACCATGGCAGTCAAGTGTTTCGAGAGCCATCAGTGATACACCTTGTCAAATACCTTTTGAAAGTCTCAGAAAACTATATTATTTGTCTTTTCTTGTCCACGTTCTTCTTCTTCAAGGATTTACACTTTAGAACACTTTTTAATTTCTGCAGTGCTGATGCCAACATTACTGGTCTTTGAATCTATAGGTTGTTCCTGACATCCTTTCTAAAGCGATTCACTGGTGATGAAGCTGTTTCCATTGAGAGAATACTCAATGCAGTTTAGTAGTTTGATACAGCACAGGGGACAGAATACTTCTAAGGATGGAGGGGATTTCTGTAAACTGGCTTAGCCACTGGAACTCTTTAACTCTTTCTGGAACTATATTCTCAGTGTTTTCTTTATTTAGTTAGACAGCACCTGCAAATTGAATTCAAGCTTTGAAGTTGGCAATCTAGTAAAACACTACAGTTACAAGCAGAACTAAAGTTCTGTAAAGCTACTGACTTTCTCTTCAGTGTTCTATAAGATCATGTTTCTTACAAATACTAGTGATTCAGTGATAGATCATAGAATGGTTTGGGTTAGAAATATCCTTTAAGATGATCTAGTTCCAATCCCCCCGCACTACGTTGCCCAGAGATACATTCAATTCAGCCTGGCCTTGAATGCTTCCAGAGGGGGGCCATCCACGACCTTTCTAGCCAACCTGTTCCAGTGTCTTACCACCCTCACAGTTGCACAAGACCTATTCTATGTATCTTGTTTGGCTTCAGTTGGGTAATTTTCCAGAACAGGTACTTTGTTTGCCATCAGCAGGAAAGATGAGAAAAATGAGAATTGATTGTAGTCTTTGGTTTTGAGACTTAAATAGAGAAAGAAAACTGTCGGTGCATTTCTAAATAGTTTCATAGTGTTATACTTGGAAAGGCTGTTGAATATAATCAAAGTTCAGTTCCAATTAAACAGAACTAAATTATCAACTTAACTTTAAATAGAACTACCAAAATATAGATTTTTGTATTTAGAGACTAAATGAAAGTTTGGAGAGTCTGATTTGACAAACAAAAAATGTCAGCTTATGTAACTTCTAGGGTTTCTTTGACGTGTGTTACTCGAGGAAATGAATTCAGGTTTTAAAAGCAGTCACTGCAGCACATATGAATTGCTTCTGTCTGTATGCATAGGAAGTGTATGGCATATATATTTAGAGAAATCTCCACCCTTAAACAACAAAACGAAATTCTGAATTTGCAGATGTCCAAATAATGAACAAATCACCTAATGTATCTATAAATTGGTATTGTCTATGATCATATGGTGAACAAGCATTATTGCACATAATTGTGAAAAACCTCCCTCACAAAAATGTGCCATTTGAAATAAACTTTCATATTTTATTCTCACCTAATACTGTAGCTTTGAATAGCAGAAACACAGAACTGACTTAATTACTGAGGTCTTACATCAGATATTCAACTTGGTAACATTTTAAAATCATCTTTTATTGATGAAAAAGTTATGGAGAACTTCAGATAATATTTATTTGGAAAAAAAAAGTAACAGTACAAATTAAGATATTTATAAATTCCATTCTTCGTTATGTACTTGCATTAACCAGTTAATCAAGCTGAGGGTCTACTGCAAAAGTGTGCAGCCTCATCACAAGTAAAAAAGTCAAACTGACATACCATTAAAGGAGAAAACATTGGAATTACTGAGCAAAAGTGTCAATTTATTGTTTGCTTCTTGAGGGATGGGTAGCCATCCTAAACTAAAAGTTTGAGAATGATTTGATGTAATCTTCTTTATGAATGTTAGTACTTTCATACCTTTCTGGTAACCTCCAGATATCATTGACGTTACTCAAAATGTTGAATTGTACTTATTTCTTACACTACATTAATTTTTTCATCCTTATAATCTTGTGGAAGAATGGTCTGCAGTGATGGTACCACACAGAAAATAATTATCAGATTTTTAAAAATAAGCATATGTTTGGAATTGATTTAGGGGTAGGGACTGTCTCTAATTAAATGTTTATACAATGTCTAGTATAATAAAGCCAGGAGCTGGTTGACTGTTATGCTTGGCATGGTCCAAATATTTAATAATAATAACATTTCTGCAGTCAGTTTGATCTTACTTTTGATATTTACAAGTGTTTCCCTAACACATATACTGCAGATTTGTGCAATTTGAAGGGCTTCAGGCTTGAATTCTGCAGTATGTTTGATTTTACTATATCCACCACTTTGGCACTCAAAACCTTGACCCAAATTCTGTTCATGTGTTTTTATTTTGTGTGTTTCTTAAGGGATGGAATAACCTTGTGTTGAGGGAGATGAAACAAGTATCCCACAAGTGTTCTGGAATGAAAATGAATTAAGTGCCAGTATTACTATTTAAAGATCCTGTAGGTACACCTATAGTGCACTTCTAATTTAAGGAAACTTTCATAATAGGTTCTGTGAAAACATTCTTCTGAATTTAGTATGTGTTTGGTTTGCTACTATGGAGTTGGGACTCCTTAGTCAGGAGACATATTTCATACTTTTTACTTTATTAAGGAATTTTTACTGGCATAAACCCAGCTTCCATTCAAACCAGGGTTATCTTCACACAAGACAGAAATCTGAAAACAGGAAATTGTGAAAACCTTTGGAAGCCAACGTCTGCAGACAGAGTTCTTTCTTGAGGTGCTTGGATAACCATCTCCACTTACGTTGTGCTCTCTGTATGCCTAAAAATAAGTGCACTTAACCTCTAGGCCAGCTTCTACAGTCAGGAAAAGCCATTCATGGAAATAGGTGCAGTTTATTTATTGCTTAAGAATTAACCAATGACAGAAATCACAGATTCTTAAGTTTTAGAACAATTATTGTGTTGAAAAGTACACGTTACTGATAATTTCCCTATCTGTTCATTTAGCTAGTATTTCTGGATGTGATAATTGAGTTATGAGTAAACTTATATGCTGCAACGTATATGCTTCTTCTTTCAGTTACTTCTTTAACAAAATGTGCAATGCCTGCTCCTCTGTAAGGGAATATTTTCTTGTCTGGTATTCGGTCTGAATCTTTTGAATATTTCTGTGACTCTCTCTTCACTAAAGCAGCCTTAGAACATAATTTAAACTTCTGTGAATAACTTCTGTGATGTTTTTGCTGGGGCTTAGTGGAAGCAGGCTGGATTGATGGATTTACTGTCCACATGTGAATATTCTCAGGAACAACATGAAATTATGTGTAGCCTGATGAGTACCCTAGGAACTGTCAAATGAGAAATTATGGAATCCGGTCTGTAATTTTGTTTATCGGCGCTTCTTTAGAATCATTCAATGATGCACTATAGTACCTTTATACCTTGGGCTCCCTAACTTGATTGGTTATCAGTAGTTTTAGTACTCTCTTCGTCGTGAAGAGAGATTACTTACTAGCTGATTTTCAAGAGCTTTTTCTACACATTCACACAACCAGCCTGCCTTGCCCTTGCTTTGGAGCTCTAGCTCTGATTCCTGAACACTCAGCAGGGGTAAGATAAGGAGCAGGAGGGAGAGTGGCACAGTGTATTTACTTTAAGAGATGAAAAAAGTGATGTTGCTCTTGTGTGAGGATACTGCCTCATTCCCTATAAAGCTACATTCCTGTGCATTGCCTACACTTAGTGCCAGAAGAACTGAATCCCATAACTTGATTATGAGCAGGCAGTTTTCAAACAAGTTGTTAGTAAGTTAATTCACTTAATATTCTGATTGCATTCTTTCCTATAATTTTTCCCTTTTTTTATACTCACATGGCATTGAATTATATATTTATATATTTTATGTTTATTAAACATGTATTGTTGAACATGAGCTTATCTTTAATGGTTTATTCCCAGTACAGTGATGGAAATGTCTACATAAGTGAGCAGAAAACTGATAAATTAGACCAGTATGTAATAGCTTACCAAATTTGACTTTTGTTGCCAAGTGCATGATTTCAGAGAAGGTCTGATTACTTGGGCGGTTTTGCATATATATATATATGCGTATATATGTATGTGTGTGTGTGTGTGTGTGTATTTCTCATGCAGAACTCAGTTTTAATTACCAAGGAGATACTTGCTTTTAGTAAACTCAAAAGTGAAGAGAAACAAAAACTATGTAGTAAATGTCTTAATATCGTTAAGATTAGAATCGCAGGACTGAAAGCTATGAGAAAAAAAAAACAAGTAGAGAAGACAATTCTTTTTTCTGTAATGTTTATCTTCACATAAAAAGCCTACAAGTTTTTTTTTTTTCTTTTTCTTTTTTTTGTCTTTTCTTCCTCTAAACATTTCCTTCATTGTACAGATTCTCAGAATAGTAGGAATTGTTAACTGAATGAATAAAATGATCATGAAATGAATGGGTACAAAAATACAAACAGGCTAATTGTTGCACTAGAATGTATCTGTTGTCAATCTTTGCAGGTTGTCTTGCAGTTGTACAGTTTCATTGGCCCCAAATGGTACTTATTGAACATCTATTTTTTATTTGTTTGGACCATGCCAGTATTACACAGGCAGCATGAGGGAATAATGAGCCACATTCTTTGGGTTACTGAAGAGTCAGCACAAATTGTGGGAACAAATAACAATTAGACAAGGCAGTGTTTTATAACATCAGGACTGCAATCCATCTTTGGGATCTTTCAAAGCTGGGCTAATAAAGGCTCACTTACAATCCCCAGCAGAGCAAAATTTAATTAAATTTGTCCATTAAAGTACTCCTCCCCCTCACTCTACATTTTAAAAATTAATTCTGCTTTGTGACTGTTGTTCTTTCTACATCACAGATGCACTGAGCCTTCGTAATCGACAGGTCATCTGCATCACATTGAAAGTCCTCCAGCACCTGGTGGTATCAGCAGACATGGTGGGAGAAGCCTTAGTGCCCTATTATCGGCAAATCCTCCCAGTCCTAAACATCTTTAAGAACATGAATGGTGAGTTATCCTAACAGACACTGTTGTTTTTCAATCCCTAAAGTAAAAAGGGGCTTGAGACAGGGTTAATTAACAATGTAGTTAAGATTTATTGCTGTATATAAACTCAAATCCATTTGGAGCTCTAAATAATGTAAACCCTCCCCCTTTACTATTCCCTAAGGATGCTCCGAAATTAACAATTTCATTTATTACTCCTTGCACGTACAGTTTATTTAACTCAGTACAGAACCACTGAAGCAGTTCTGTAATCTTCCAATAATTAAATTGTAAAGTTTTGTAAAAGTCTTGAATAAATTAATAAATTACAGAGGTTTTGCACTCCCTTAAATACTTAGTTCGGTCCACTCATTTTGTTCAGTTCTACACTTTTCACAGGCAACATTCACAGCTACCAACAGATTTAGGAAGGAATAAAAATAAAAGGAGCAAACAAACTAATTAATTTGAGGGTCAAGATAACTTCTTGTATAAAACTTTCAAGTCACAGGATGTCTAGCAAATTAGTGAAGTTTGAAGTTATTTCTCACTTAGCAGGTTTTATTTGAAGAAATTCTGAACTATTTTGTATTTATGATTGAGAATTTTTTCTTTGTATCAGTCAGTCACTCTCTTGCTTGTCTCAGTCTTTAAAAGCTGTGATACTGAGAGCACCATGAATACCATATAATGTTAATGCAATTACACCATAATCACCAGGTAAAATCAATATTCTGCATCTTGATATCTCCAAATTACTCTTAAGGGTATTTTTCTGTAGTACCTCTATATATACATACTATCTTTACAATTATTTACCAAGGTATTGATTTTATGTTCATGCTGTTTACATGCAGCCCTATAGGTCAAAAGAATGTAATTCCTCTCAGCATTGACATTTTTTACTTGAAATTCATGGCATTTTTATAGTTATCTACAAGACTGTTTGCTTTACTACTGAATGTGCTATCTTAAACTCCCTCTTGTAATACCATGGATTGAAAAATGTGTATCCAAAGAGTGACTTGAAGAGTCAAATGACATTTAGATTTTAGTTCCCTTTAATATACATAAATGTCTGTGACTATTAAAGTTTGTGAGAAACTTGCAGTAACACGTGGAATTCCATAAATACAGTGCAGTTCAGGTGACAACTGTGGTTTTAAAGCAGTTTTGGGAGGAAAGGTTATGAATAAACTCTGTAGGCTGAAATTAAGTATGTTCAGTAAGGCTTATTGTATATTAGAATATTTCCCCTTCACAGATCTGATTTTAATATCCTTCACAAAAAAAGACCACAAAGAGAAGGTCTGTCAATTATTAGTAAATACGCAATTCAAGTTTTTTACAAATTTCAACCTGAAGTAGGACATACATTCCCTTGAGTAGGCTTGATTCCAGTGATTTCAGACAATTACTGGAAGCTGATGTGCACTGTGAGCTAAACAAAAGTATAAAACAAGTTCAAAACTTTTCCTGATCTTTGATTTTGTTGTGATCAAAATAAAATCCATTTTCAACACATCTGCGTGACATCCATGTTATGCATATGTGTATGTATATCAGACTACACTAATTCTTCATATTTGGCATTCATAGACTGAAAAACAAAAGTAAGGTAAAACTAAGAAATTGGTACATTTTATTCGATCATTACTTTCTCAGGAATAAGAGTTTTAAAAGTTCAGTTTTACCAACAGGGCAATAGACAATATTTGCGAGGCATATCATATGAAACTATCCAACTTACTGAATATTTGCCTACTGGTGACAGAGGAAAATTCTGCTATTTCCATTCCCCCTCAGAAAGCTTACGTTTCTTTCGTCTTTCATGGGCTCTTTAAAGAAGCTGTATTCTTCTTTCTGTCTCCTTTCCAAGTCCCATATGCTCAATAGTACAAGCCTTTGCTCCCAGTTCTGAGTAAGGTTTTGAGTTTATTCAAGCTATTTTCTCTACTGCTTGTTCATACTAGTAAAAGATGGGTTGAAGCAATGAATGCTCTTCTTAGTACTTTTCTTTGTAACTTAAAAGGAAATGTGTTGCATCTTCTAGGGGTTGTGTGTGTTGAGATCTGTTATATATGTCACTGTGGAAATTTGTCCAGAAATAAGGTAGCTGGAAGGGGACATGTTTTTGTCATTGCTACTTTACCAGATCAATATCTTGTCTCCTGGAAGGAGCTGTTTCTGAAATTCAAACTCCATTGTCACACTAGGCAGGCTTAAAGGCTAGAAAATATGGAGAGAGAAAAAAATAGTGTTAATAATACCCAGTCAGCATCAAATGAAACTGTCTGGTGACCAATTCAAGACAAACCTAGCAAACCAAAAATCATGTAGTATGTGACATCAAGCTCTAGAACTTCTAACACACAATTCTTTGGTTAAAAAAAGTAGTGGAAGCTGAGAAAAAAATTGGGTGGAATTCTACTTATGCTCATCCTGCATTCTTATTATCTAGTTATCTCATTTTGAGAAACACTCTTCTGGACTAGAAGGGTATTTGGTATTATCACAAACATCAATTCTTACATTCTTCTTATAGTAGTACCTAGCAGACTTGCAGAAAATACACAAGTCCTATTGAGTTTAGATGTGTTCTAAATATAAATACCTCAGAATTTTTTCACAGTAAATGCATTTGATTTATTTGAATTCACCCCAAAGTATTAAACAGGTTTATAAGTAAAGTAGAAAAAAACTTGCATTACTACGATCTTAATTGAGGTCATGAAAAGGTATTTAGTGAAACAAATATAAAATTATTTTATTCAGCTTGACAGATGTTTATCTCTTGCATTGTTCTTCAGTCAATAAAACTGGTAAATTAGATTGGTATTAACTGAGCTTGAAATACGTTAGTTTCAGAAGCTGTCAGTCCTGTCCAACTTCAAGCAATTTTTTCCAACTTCCCATCTGTTTCCCAGCACTGAGGCTACAATTTCACAGTCAGCAACAGTACTGTGTAGTTGCCACTGTCTTCTGGGGGCATTCTGTGATAAATAGAAGAAAGTAGCTTTGATGTCTGCTCTTGTAGGCAGCCATTTGGTATAGCTGACTGTGATTTCCACTGCAGATCTGCAGATTTTTACTGAATTAGCCAGGGAGGCTATGAACTATGTAAATCCTTTTTTTCTAGGATCTGAAACCTTTGGTGTGCAAGGATGGTATCCCTTTACTCCTATTAAGCCTGCTGAGCACCTGTATCTTAAAGGGCCTCAAATGTTCCTTGATGCGTCGTTATCAATGCACTCTTTTAGGGTATACACTAAATGTTGATTATTCAAAAAAGCATAGGTTTTTATAGGTATTGCTTCAGTTTTTCATAGTACTTTTGATATTTCCACTTTTTTCTTCTTCCCTCTACTTCTTCCAAATCATCCTGCCATTGTTTTATATACATAGTACTTTTTTGTGAATTAACACGTTCAAATTTTGATCTCTTTTTCTGACTTACTATGTCTCTCAAACATGATTGTCTCTAAAAATGAATGTCTTTATAATAGTTATGTTGTTCTGATGATGTTATAATTCAGGCAAAGATAGTAACAGACTATTGACTTTTTGGAACATAAGATAATCTAGGTGTTTCATTTAAAATTCTTACCATCCATAATAGAAATCTTTATCCCAATATTTTTAGTCAACACGACACAAAATGCCTATTGATTTCTTATGTATAATGTCTTCTAGTGAAGTGTGGAGCGTCTCCCCTATGACTGGAGCATCTCCCTTATGAGGAAAAGCTGGGTAACTTGAGTCTGTTCAGCCTTGAGAAAAGAAAGCTGAGTGGGGATCTTGTTAATGTTAATAAATTTCTTAAGAATAGGAGTTTAAAGGACATGGCCAACCTTTTTTCAGCAGTTTGTAGGGCCAGGATGAGTGGAAATTGCTATAAAATTGAGCTTAGGAAGTTCTGCACAGATATGCATAAGAACTTCTTCACAGAAAGGGTTACAGAGCACTGGCACAGGCTTCCTGGGGAGGTGGTGGAGTCTCCTCTGGAGATGTTTAGGCCTGGTTGGATGCTGACCTGTGCAGCTTGCTGTAAGGAGCTTGCTTTGACAGGGTGGGTTGACTAGAAGATGTCTAGAGGTCCTTTCCAAAGCCTACAATTCTGATTCTGCAATTCTGTGTTTCTCATGTGATTTCACATAAAAAATGATTTTATTTTCTGAATTCTCTGGAATTTTATGGCTATCTGTGACAATACAGTATGAATGGAATTGCTGTTAATCAGCAAATGGAAGTATGACAAATACATTTTATTAGTAGAGTTTATGGGCTAAAGATAAGATATTACTGAGCATGTGTTCAAAATGTTGAAAGTGGAGGAGTGTGCTGGTTTAATATGGACAAAATCTGTCATCAACTATTCATTCGTATTCCTTGTGTACAGGTAACATCACAATTGAGATTTTTTTAAGTAAATATATATATATATATATATATATTGATAAGAAATGAATTAAATATTTTATTTATCTAAAACAACTAAAACATGCTCAACCATCTGAGTAATAAGATAAAAATAAGTCACTACAACCTAAATTACAAGTGCCAGGGAAAGATTCAAGTCTCTGAAGGCAGGTGCTTAACATTTTTGAAGTCGAGGGTGAAAAATCTCAGTGAGCTTTTGAAGAGTCTGTATAGTGAGCAAGAGAATTTTTGGTGAGTAAAACATGCTTGGTATGTCTGAATTTGTACCCTCTTTAGATTTTAAATCCCATGTTCTCGTGAAACATTTCTCTGCACTTGGGTACCCAAACAATCTGTTGCAGAGCAATATAGTCTAAAAGAAAAGTTGTCCTGGTAGTGATGAGGAAACTAATGTTTTGAGTATTTGTGGAGAGTGTGTGAGCACCATCACCGACTGGACAGCATATTCTGAAAAAGGATTGAAGCCTTCTTTAAAAACTCATAGTCAAAGACAAACATAGAAGCTGTTTGCCTCTTCTCTATGGACTAAGAAGAGCCTAGCACTTTCTGAACAAACACTCCACCACATAGACTGCTGTACAAAAAATGGTACTATGTCATATGAAAAACAAAAAAGTCAATATAGTGCTTACAAGGTCTATTATGAACCCTGTAATGCCACTTCATTTTACATTTAAATTTATTAGTTGTAAGTATTCTAATGAAACTAATTTAAATCTTGTGAAAAGGGAAGAAAAAATATCTGTAGAATCAAATAGAAATGCTCTTTTTCCACAGAAACAGCTTTTGCTTTTGAGTTTCTTGTTTTCTAAGCCAGCTTTTAGAAATCTTTGAGGTGTCTGAGGTAAACAATTTAAGAACGCACTGAGTAAGTTTGCTCTTTTATGATAACGGGCAGGAAATAAAAGGAACAAGAAGGAGTCTTCAGTGCCTGAAGTTTGCTGTGAGGTTGCACGTATAGCAGAATACTGCCTGAAATGCAAGCTTATTTATTAAAAAGATTAAACAATTATGAACAGTAAATTTTGCATTTAATTTACCTGACTGGTAAATGAAAATTTCATCGGTTTAATTTAGTAACTGTTTTTCTTCTGTCAAATCCAAGCAATCTTAACAAGCCACATAACTTCAATTCATGTACACTAGTATTTTTTCATGCAATCAATTTAAATTATTCACTAGTGATCAAGAGAAGCTTTTAAGAGAATTGCAGATAAAATGATGGATGAAAACAAAATATTATTTGTATTTAAATGTCTCAGGCAGAGAAGTGTGGTATGACACTACACTGGAGGAATCTCTACCATGGTGATTTCATCATGTCTTGTTTCAGTCACCATAAGGCAAACAGCAGTAACAGATCAGACTGAAGTCCAAGTTTCTCTTGGCTACAGTGAAGGTGCTCTGACACTAACAGTAAGTTAAAGCTAGAATGAACTTTTGTTAGCATCTACGTATCTAGTCAGTCATCTCAAAAAAAAATTTAGAGATATGACTGAGAATACCCACTGTAGCTGAATGGTAGCATTCAGTGTAGTGTGAAGCCACAAAACAGAGTTAGAATGCCTGCTTTACGGCACCCAAACTTCACTTTGGAAAAAACATTATCTTGCCTGAGAGATATTTCACATATTTTGGAGAAGTCATTTTTTACAAAATACAGTAGTACTTCACAGACTAAAAAAAGAAGCCAAAGTGGTTAATAGCAGAAGCAAAATTCTGCAGTGTCCCCTATACTGAAGTTGGAGTGCTTGTGAGTTCCAGAGGCACTGATGGTCTTCATCAGTGGTTCGTGGTTGTTAGTGAGAGATTTGCTTCATCTTTTAATGTGATTGAATGTGCTTTAAAGAAACGTTTCATCTGTCTGCTTCCTCCTTTATGAGATCCCAAAATCCTTTCATAAAGAACATCTTATTCTAAAATTCTTTACAGTTTACCAACTCCATGTTCTGAAATCATTACAAGTTCTCTTCTGAACCTCGAGGTTTCTGGTTATTCTTAATCAACTGTCATGATTTCTGTAATATAAAAGCAAAGATTTTGAAATGGCTTCAAAGATACACACTTCAAAAGAATCATGGCAACACAGAGCTGAGTGAACAAATTATTTTTGTTATATTTGTAGATTTTTACGATATACTCTCAGCAAAAGCGGATTCTGATTCAACATTTACTGAAAAATACTGTGATTTACCCAAAAATGGAGTCTACTCTGCCAGCAGATCACTTTATTAAACATAAATTGATTGTACTTCAAAAATTAATACTATTCTAGAGAGAAGCAAAATGCATGTCTGTCATTACCACATGTAATTAATCAAATTATTTTAACAGGCTTCCTATGAATTAAAATGCTTACAATATTTATTTAACTAATACCCTTTGATGTTTTTAAGAACTCAGAACATTTTTCTTCTAAGAGATCAGCTGATGTTCTTTAAAAATTTATTTTTTCCAAAAAATTATTTTATTTTGTTGCCAATAAGCTTGTCTTGAAAGCAAAATTCTCCAAAAGTAATGTCTTTAAAATAGTAATTAAATGTGGAGTAGAAGAGGAGTAAGCTTTAACAGTTAACAGTAGCTGCTTATGAATTTCATTATACACAAGTCAATTCCTGTTTCTTTCAGTCACCAGCACTGCATAGTGAGTTACAGAAAATCCAATGGAATTGTGAAGTACTGAAATTAGAAGTTACTGAGACCCACCTAAATCAGAGCATTTGTTGCTTTAATATCTTCCAATATGAAATATGTTTTTTTTGAGCTGATGATATCGTACACTGTTCATGTATAATCAAAATCCTCTCAGGTACTTTATAACGCATTTAGAAAATCATAATGCTTAGACCATAATTGCTGTGTAATTTCTAATTACTATCTAATTTCTTAGCTGAAAATACAGCATCAGTCTGTGTAAAGTAAAACTGACTCAGCAGTGATTAGGCTGGTGTTATTAACACTTAGCATTTGCTTTTAATGTTTTAATAGCCTAATTATTCCATCTTCTTGAATTATTGATAAAAGGAAAATGGAAAGCTCACAATTTTCATAGAGTAATATTTCTTCCAAGTTTTTTTTTTCTTTTTCCAATTTTAATCTTTCTAGTATATTGATTAAAAACGTGTTATCTAGTGAGTGAAACACAGATATGAGAGTTTGGATTTCTGAATTCACAGGAAGTTAGTGCGTAAATCCAATAGAAAATGCTGAATTCTTTCTGTGCCTTGGTGTATGCATCTGTAAAATGGGTATATCCTCAAAGATCTTGTATGACTCAATCAACATTTTCCTTTCAGAACTTTTTGAAGTTCCAGGTGTGTGAGTATATATGTCGGTGAAAGCATATTTTCACCAAGTTGAGAATTAATATGCTTTGTTTTAATACTTTTGTGGGATTTATACTCCAGTGGAATATAATAACCTTTGGAAATCAGACACTAGAGGAGGACTGGGACATCCAGAACTAGATGTGTGCGGAATCACAATGACATCTGTAAGTCTGCCTTTTCTGCATGTTTATACCTGACTTACTCGATCCAGGTTGGACAGGGCTTTGAGCAACCTCATCTAATTATCTAGCAGAAGGTATTCTTCCCCTGTGGCAGGGGCATTGGAACTAGATCATCTTTAAGATCCCTACCAACTCAGTTCATTCTATGATTCTAATATGTCTGGGTAAATAACTGATCTCAAAATGAAATGAGGAAATGTTTAAGTTACTGGAGAAGTCCATCTTCAGCATTCTTTGAGCAAAGCTATTGCATACTTGCAACATAGAACTCTACATAAAACAGAGCAGGCACTGACATTTTCATTTATTTTGCTTGTACTTTTATTTCTGTGCGATTTTGCTGTTGTTATTTTGTTGTTGGCTGTTTTCAGCAATTAAAATCATGTACAGATATACAAGCTTGAACTGGAACCCACAGTTCTCTACTGCTGTTTGGCTACATAAAGGCTAGATGTCTACTTGCTTCATTTATAGTTTCTTCTTCAGGGAGGAGTCCTGAATTCCTTCATGAATCTAACCAAGCTATGGCATGAAGGATGATGCAGACTGGCATCAATTTATGCAGAAAACTGTTTTTCACAGAATCACCTGGTTCAGCACATGCCCATGTGATGGGATTACAGCTCTACAGGTTCACAGTTCCCCAGCTGTTCCATGTAGATAAGTACTGCAGCATCCATATTGCAGTTCTGATTACAGCCTCTAAACTTTTGAGGAGCAGAATTTCAGACTTGTGTCTGTGCTTCTTATTTTCAATTGATTTGGTATAAGCAGCTTCCTTGTGGACTTCCTTGATACGCTTCTGATGCTCTTGATTTGATTTGCATGAAGTAGAGACACCTGTATTTGTTCTGTAGATGTTAAGGCTTTCTTTGGATTTGCCTCTTACAAGTAAAATAGAATGTTAAAATTCTGACTGCTGTTTCATTTCTACAATTTTCACCTAGATGGATTTCATAAAGTGAGACTGAGAAATGATTTTTTCAGTTGATCTGTCACTGCCCACTTCACTTACAGCTACTTTCAGATACATATTAAATAACCTTGAGAAAATATTTGTTTTCTGTATAATTCTTCTCTTTGTGTGTATGTTTGGAAACAAATGTGCTTAAGTTTGAAGGGACTTGTGGTTTCAACTTGTCACATTTATTAAATTAACACTTTTTATTTTAAAACATACATCTGAAATGTATATTCAATAGTTAATTCTAAGTACATTATATTTATTCATTGTCGATATTTTCAGTTTGTTTGCTCGGTTAGGATTTCTATTCTAAGAAGGCTATTTCTGTGGAATTAGTTTGAAGTTACCGAAGTCACAGGATTTGTACCTGGCTTTCTGTTTTTATATCAAACCAAACAGCAGGTAATGGGGAGAGAGGAACTTTGGAGGGAGAGTTTTTCTTCTGGCATCTTTCTCTTGCCCTCAAGGAAAATAGATTAAAGCCCTGTGTAATGGAATGATACAAGAAGGTGTATAAATATTGCGCTGTGATTAAACCACCACAATACTCAGGTGATTAAAGTGCTTCAGGTCCTTCAGTTATTATTCTATTATATCGTTTCATCTCATTTCAAGACATCGCTTTTTTGTTAGATACTGAAGAACACTCTAGGCAACAAAGCTGATTTTCTGAGGCCCATAACTGTGAACTATTGATTCCTTTTTCTATATTGCACATCCATCATTCTCATTTTTAGGCGTACAAACAAAAACATATTTTTGTTATAATATCCTATAGACATCCAATATGCTGATGCAATTAAGAAATGACAATCTCAATTTCTTTTGTGAGACTGTACTAGCTGAACAGTAGATTTTGAATTTTCTGGTTTTCAAATTAGGTGGACTAGATTGGATATTTGTGATCAGAGTTTTTGTGTACTGTTGTCTGCATCTCATCTAGAAGCTCTTGCTTCAGATAGAAGTTACATTTCATAAAAAAATATATATATAATGAAAAACTCTGTTTTTATAATAGGACTATCCATTTATACACCTAATTAGCTCCCCTATTATTTTCATTTTGAAAGCCAAATTAAGCATTCAGAAAAAAAAAAAAAATGACTAGGTTAACATTCCGTCTCTACTCTTCTTGCCTTGTGCATTATAATACAGTCTCTAACCAAGTGTACTTACTGTTTATAACTAACACAAATATGTTGTATAGTTCTTCACAACTTGGAATAAATATTGGTGCCCCAATTTCTTTTTACTGCAGTAGTTTTTCATTGTTGTACTGATTTCACTGACACAGCTCCTGCATCCACTTACTCTCTGCAGTATACATCTAAATATAATTTTACTGTTTAACGACCTTTCTTCAGTAGAAATTGTTGGCCAAGTGCTTATGAAACTGTTAGATCAGAAAATTTTTAGGAAATATATTTAGGAAACATATTTAGGAAAGAAATAAGTGGGGAATAATTTGGATGAAATTTACAATCTATTCTCCCCACAAAAGATGAATGTATTCAAGCCAGATGAAGTAGGAGGATTCAAAGGCAAAATGGCCACAGTGAGGACATAATGTTAAACACTTCTCCTTTTTTGGAAAGGTACAAAAGTTTCTTTAATATTTGGACAGTGCTTATTATGTCATCAGTCTACTGAGTACTGAGAGAGCCTCAAGAGATTAGCCTTACTAGGAGCAAAGTTGGCTTTGGTGAATAAACTGCCAATGTACTAGATTTCAGAGAGAGGCAGATTGTCATCAGATTCCTGTTTTGCCACTATGCTGTCAGTTGTAAATCAAGGCCCAACAGTGCAGCGATCATAACAGGGAAATCCTCATAAATGTCTGGGAATACTTATGAAGTAGAATTGATATAAGACAAAAGAATGCATTAGTTTGCAGGCTCTATAATAAAAACAGCATGGTATGCTGATTGAACAGCGGCACAAATAGTTACAGCAGGCATTATGAAAAGGCAGTTTCCCTGAGGCATAGGAGACATGCTTGCCGGCCCCAAAATCTGCTCTTGAAAAATCTCTAATTGGTTGTATGCTTTTCCTGTAAAATGAACTACCCCACACCTTATTTAACTACCTGCTTATAATTCAAACACTTTGACAAAGTTAGATATGAATGCAGATTTCATTGTTTCAAAGTAATTTTTCTAATGTTCTTTCAATTTTTGGAAAAAAATATTTGTTTCAGGGAGACTATTGATCCCTGAGTCCCAGGTCACCATAAGATAGGGAGAAGTACCCATTTAGTTCTTTGTATTACTTCATAGGGGGAGCAAAGATTTCTTTCAACTATAATTCACAAAACCATCAAAAGAAATAGCATAGAAATGCAGTCCCAATTGCCATAAAAGATTTGTCCAAACCTCTGTTTTGACAAAAGTAACTTTGAGGGCTAATATATGGTACATCTGTGCAATATTTTCTTTGTGATGTCATTGAATGAAACATAATATACTTTTCTTGGTCAGATTTAAACAAAAATCATTACCTGTATTCCTTATTACATAAGCTCATAAATACATGATCTAGATGGTGGGGTTTGAATTGAAAGGGCACCCTCTTAATGAGTTAGTTTGTTTGTAACTAAAGTTTATTTTGCTCTTATCCTCCATAGCCGTATCTATTCTTAAGAAGTCCCAAATATTTCTACTGGTTTATGTAGTTTTTTCATTGTTAAGCGCATATTTTAGCTCCATCTGTTTATGTAAGCATTTAATGTATTCTACAAACACTGAGTTTCATAAATGATCAGTAATTTATTAATTTTAAACAAATTACTGTAGTAAGTCTTGTTAAGAGTATTGTCAGGTGACACTTTTAATACAAAATTAGATTGATTAGGTTAATGCAAGTTAGTTTGCTTTTAATGGAAATAAAGTAAGAAGTAAAACAGAACATCTACATTTCTGACGTAATTCTGCCTGCTGCTAAGTGTTCATGTTAGTTTCTGTGCAAAGGTGGCAGGATAGAAATGCCCTAATCTGCATATCAGCTGTGTGTCACCGTGTATCTGTTATTCCACAGCACACCAGGCTCTGGGAGAAGGGAGGATAGAACATGGAAGTATGCATAAAAATTGGCAAAGAAAATTACTCTGTTACTCCTGCCATCTTTAAACTAGTAGAAATTTTGGGCACTGATAACTGTGCAGTAACCAGGTAGTTTTGCTATTAGTTTTCAAATCCCACAGTGCTACGGAATGATAAAATTAAGTTTCTCTATCAGACTCAGTGTTTAAGCAAGCGGTGGTCTTAAATGTCATCTTGTACTATTGCAATTAAAAATGTTTGTTTGATGGCTGAAATATGTGGATGATTCTTCACTGATTTGTTTTATTTATGTGTTTGCATTTATTAAAAATATGATAAAAATTCTAGCTAAAATGTACAGGTTTTACTTCTCTCCTTGAGAAATAACATGGAAGAAATGCTCTTTCAAATGTTTTTTCGTAGAAAAGACAGCAGCATTACAGTCAAGAACCTGGATATTGTCATGAAAGACAACTGAAATCAAATCTTTTTGTATTAGCTAGTTTTGAACAATGATGGTCAGTTTGCTCTGTGTTTATTGTTATGTATTTTATTCTTTTTTTTTTTATTTACCATAAATTTTTCTTGTTACTGTAGAGGGAAATGTATTCTGGTCATGTGAATTCTTCTATACCATTAGGGACACATAGTGTATTATTCAAGAGTAGAATTCTGTACCAGCTTAATCTTCTATGTTTAATATTTAGCATGTTTAGTACAATGTAATTGTTCACCAAATTATGATAAAAAGGTCCCTTTTGTTGCATTATTTTGTGTCGTTGGAATGGCATGTGGTATGCTGTTTATGTAAAGGAGTCATTTTGAGGCCGTGAGTCCATTTCTTGTACCCTCGTTCACACTGAGGCAGTACTTTTTACAGTTATTGATCCCAAGGAAACAAATTGCCCAGAGAGCCAAGGGATTTCATAAAGTAAAGGCCCATTCAAAATATTAGCAAGAGCAGAATTTGGTGCTAACAGAAGCAGGTGCTTTTAAATGCAGAAGCTCTCATTTCCAGATATAGTACCAGTCACCATACCATAAATTAATTTATCTGAACACTACTTACATATTGCTGCTTCCTTTAAAATAAAATTGTCTTCACATTCAGAAATGGCTGTGAGCATACAACATTATTTTCATTCTTATTGATTACATTTTTATGTAACATCTGTCTTGAACCAGTACACAGACGAACTGTACTTTTCTACTGTACTTTTTTTTTTTTTTTTTTTTTTTTTTTGGTGACAGAAGTGTATGTGTGACCTGGAAGTATATGAATTTAGTTTAACTTTGATGCTTTCAACACTTTCACAGTGTTTTTGTCACTATTTATGCTCTTTAACTCCTGAGGACATACAGCTACATCCTGAAGTTGTAGTTAAATAAAGTGTAGGCTTCTTCTCCTTTCTTGTAAGAGGAAAGCTATTGTAAAACTTGTTTATTTGAAGTCTATGTCATACCTTCTGTAAAAAGAGAATGTTGATGCCAGTTGTGATGCAGAAAAGTTAGTAGTACAGTGTTGTTTCTGGACTATGGACTATTTTCCATACTTAGAGGATTTTATGTATTGTTTTGGTGATTGATGGGATGGAAATACCAGGACAGAAGTGGACATGTAATTCCTTATGTTCGTATGGCCATCTCCTTCAGTAAGCTGATATCAAAAATAAGAGTAAATCTCATATAATATGGATGTTATGTGAGAATCTCTGTTAGCATTACTATCATCATCAGTGTTATATGACACATACTGGAAAGAAAGAATAATACTTTTCAAGTCCAAGATCCTGCATAGCCCACCTAGATTTAAGTCTAGCTGACCATTTTTGTAGTGTAAATTAGTGTACCTCTTATGTCTCTATTGTTTTCTTACTGTGATAAACTATATCTTTAGAAACTCATCTCTACAGGTAGATGTGGATTTTAGCAGATAATTCTAGGATTGCTTATAATAACAAATGTTAAATATAGTAAGAAATTGTCACAAAATCTGTCTAATCAGTCATACAGTGTCTTTCAGGCATCTAAAGCCATTATTATTTGACTTTGGTTGCTTCATTAAAGTGATAGAGTTCAACTTTCATGCATGTGTTTGTACAGATGAGTAAACCCCAAGAAATGTTGCTTCAAGACAGAAATCACAAGCTATTTAAAAAGAGCATGATATACTTGATATACTTCTACTGATCACGGTCCATTACCAGTATCAGACTCCATTGGGAGGGAAGGCTAGTCAAGAACTATGCTTGGCTGCTTTAGGGCAGAGCTTGTGTTGTTCAGTTTACTACACTAATTATATTCTCTTGATGAGATCATTAGAGGACAATAAAGGAAAATGAAAACAGTTTGCAATATGTGTGGTCAAATTAGCCACACAGAGAAATTACGGATTGCACTTAAATGATGTTTAGAAACTATCCATTAAAAAAATGTAGACACTCATGTATGTACTCTATAATGATGCCTAAACTAATTTTCTTTAATGTGTTTATTTTTGAAATTGGGAATTGGACCCTGTTTCTATCTGATTAGAATGCAAAGGAAAGATTTAAATGAGGCAGTCAGTGGGATGTCTACAGCCATGAACTTCATGGCTTCATCACAGTTATGCTGGACAGAGTTGGTGATCATTTACAACATTTTTTTTTTACAAAAATTAAAGATAAAATCTTACTTCCATCTGAGAAAGAGACTGTTCTAATGCCCTTAAGTGCAATTAGAATTTTAATTTAGCTAATCCATGGCATTTTAAAGAAAAAAAAAATAAGGATTTGTATAATAAACTCTGCATGTGTATACATACCCTTATCAGGGTGTGTTGTTACAATTTGCAGAATATGTAATCTGAAAGTACATCCTTCAGAATGAGAAGTAATAATTTTTTATTGCTCAAATCTGGAAAACTGAATTCCGTTTATAAGCTAGGGACTGTAACTAGATAGAGCTTCAACTTTTTAAATGATCATGTTTTTATTGCAAACATTTACTTTTATAGATTACTGAAGGAAGTGTGTTTATGGGTTGAAAGTATATTTGTGGATTATTGTAGAAAAATGTCTCTTACTTTTCTTTGGGATAACTGGAATGTTCCTTCTTCTCCACTAATTATGCTGAGGTCTTTTAACTTAACTGTGGATTCCACAAAGCAGAAAATTAAATGCACAAAAAAATCTTGATAGCTCACATCTATATTAAGAACAAAATGTATTCTTTAAAACAAATCTTTGTGTTACCAGTAGACTGATTAATTGCCCCTTTTCCATTCCTGCACTTGGTGCCTACTCAGGGTGGCACTGCAGTCCAGAAAATTATTTTCTGAGGTGGCTAGCTCTAACTGCAGTGTTAGGCTTTGTGGACTTTGTTTACTAGAAAGAGATGGAAACAGGGCTACTTCAGATGTTAACAAGAAGATAAAATGTGTACACTATAAACTGTATACTCTTTAGTACTTGATTTTACTAGATTTTTTCAATCAGTGTTCTCATAGCTTCACTCCCCATCTCTTAGAGCGTAAACATTTTGTTAATCTTAAATCTTAATATCCTTCTAAACTCAGCAACTGAAGAACAAGTGTTAGTTTGATCCAGATAAGGAAAGACTCCTATTGACATTAATGACATATGGATCAGCCCATAAATGAAGAATTTGTATCACCTATTAATTATCTAGTGCAGCCAATTTAGTCATCACAACAAAATCAAAAGAGTTTGTATACAATTGGTGGTTCACTTATTCTTAACTGAATGCCTTCACATGCATATTTAATTCATTTTATCAGAGTTTAATCTGAACCGTTCTCCAAATCAATAAATCACTTAAAATAGAAAAAAGAATCATTATTGGCAGACTACAAAGACTATTAGGTTCAACAGTGAAAAATTGACTCCATGTTTTTTCCAAGAAGTTGAACTGCATGCAATCTGCTTTGTGTTTAGGCATGTACATATTTTATCTATGTCAGTGAACACTAGAATGTTTCAGTATCCTGGGTGATTCTCTACTCTGTCACGAGTTAAAAGAGAAGCTTTTAATATCTCATTTCGCTTATGTGGCTTAGGCTTTAATTCCATTTTCTTCCTTCAACATTTTTTTAAATGTGTAAGATGTAAAAGGTCAGTTTCCCACTTTTATTGCAATGACATCTTTCTAAGAATAGCTAGATGTGGTCTTCTTTATTTTTTAAGAAAAGGTGAAATGGGAGGTGATTAATTTTTTGTCCAGAAGGAGAATTAAAAGATCAATTTTTCATGCAACGTTAAGTCAATTTTAAGTTTTGCACCATCTAAATTTTGTTTTATTTTGCAATATTTCTCACCTTACTCATGTACATATTATTAGACATACGGCTATGAAAAATATCCACTTTCTTTTTCCTTTTATGCTAAAAATCTTTAGGTTGAAAACTGTGTAGCTCTGCTGGTCATGCCAGGTTGAGACTTTGAGCTGTGTGTGTATCATGGATCACTGAAAACAGGTTTATGTTTGACTTTCTTTGGGCTATTTCAGAGGACAGATAAACATATTTAGATATAGCCATAGTAATTTGTCTCAGATTCTGTACAAATTTCTCCACTGTGTATTAAAATATACTTTCTCCCATATCAATGGAATTACTTACAATCTTAGACAATCAAGTTCCATTTTTAGATACTGATTTTAGTTCTTTGAAGCCTGGCAATTATGGCTAGAATGTCAGTATCTTTTTGTGAAGTTTTGTAATCCCAGTGTAATCTCATGGCATCTAACGCTTTTTATAAAATAATAAGTAAAATATAAGAAATAAAATAATAAAAAAGAAGTAAGAGGTTAGAACTGAGAATTTCCAGTTCTTATTTTTTTCATGTTCTGAGACTAAAACAAAGAAGGGATTCCTGTGTTCAAAAGTTTCCAGAATTTTGGCAAAAGTCATAATTGTCAGGAAGTTCTAGCCAAAATACCCCTACCTATATACCCTATACCTACTATAGAATTTGTAAAAATATGTAGTAACATATGGTAAAAATCCATTAAAACTCATTATGTTCTAGTGCAATTCTGCCTTGAGCCCTTTTCATAATGTGAGTTTTTTTGTCAGATGCTTCCTTAAGTTAAGCTAATGATTTTATTAAAAGATAAATTACTAGCTATTGCATGTTGGATGGCTTCTCATGCAGAAGTACCTTCACCGCAGGTAAAGAAAATATCCTAAATGATTGCCTTTTACTATTATTTTACACTCTTATTTATGTTACAGGTTTTAAAAGAGATTGAACCCCATCATTCCAAGACACAACCCAAAGCAAAGACTTGTCTTAAGGAGTTGTTAGAAAATTAGTGGCTCTTTAAGTGATACCACAGTGATACAAAAGTAAGCACTAGCAAGAATTTCCTTCCCAGTATTTACTTCATAATTAAGGAGGCTTACATTTGCACTACATTTTTTATGGCTTACACAAAATGACTTATTTTAGATGTCAAGTCTCATTAATACATTTTTCTTAGTTTTGCTTTGACGTCAGATGTTTTGGATCAATCGTAATCCTCTTGTCAACTATTTTGTAGCTATGAAAGAATGTATTGAAAGAAAGCACGTTTTCTTTCACTTCAAAAGATTTCTGGATAAGACCTTCTTTTGTGGCTATATTTGTAAATATCCAGGTTGAGCAAGATACTATCCTCTGTGTTATCATATCTACGAGATGGTCATTTTCCTGTGTCTTTTCTGGTATGCCTCATCAAGCCACGTGCAAAGTTGCACCTCTTTTCCCCATAAAACCTATAAAATGTGGTCATTTGGTCTAGAGTGTCACTAAAGCCTTTTGTCTAGGCCTTAAACTTTCCTCATCATCGTTAGCCTGCTCTCTGTTGTCTTCCTTTACTTTTAATGGAAGGGTTAGTTTTCTTACCCACTCCAAATCCAAGTAGTAAACTCATATTTCTTTTACACTGTTCTGACCATATCATTTAATTGCTTTGATTTGGGTTTTTTTCAGTCTTTTACCATTAGATAGTTTTAGTCATTGTGCTATTGTATTTTAATATTATGATAGCATGCACTCCAAACACAATAATGTAAAGGTAATGTTAAAAATCACAAAATGTGTGTTCAATCTCCTAGCCTGTCCTCAGCTAGTGTTGTACTCTGTAGTACGTTAGAGGCATAATCAAGAGTAGTAATAAAATATTAATAGCTTTGCTTTTCAATTCTGAAGTAAAACATCCTTTTATAAATAGGCTATCCAATGATAGCAGATATTAAATTTTCCCATGTGTTTTGTTTAAGTAAATAATGAATTTAGAGGTAGATAGGGCTTTTAAAGGAAGAAAAACAACTGCAGAGCTCTAGCATAAAATGAAAAGACTTCCATGACTGTAAAGTAATTATAATTGCAGGGAATAAAGAATGCTACTGTTATTTTTTATTAGAGCAAATAAAATTGAGAAAAATTCAGTACTTGGGGGCATACAAAGAGATTTATTTATTTTTTATATTACTCCCTCTGTACAGAGTAGCTAAAGAAAAGTGAAGTTTATAAGCTTTGAAAAAGATAATATGAAAAGTTAAATACTTTTTAATGTGATAAGATTTAGTATTGTTTGATTGGAAATATTTAAACTGAAAAGACATTATGGAATCTGAGTCATATACTATGCAGAAAATGCATGCTTGATTAATTTGTGATGCAGAAAATGTTTAAAGAATATCTGCGTTTATTAGAAACCATAAATTACGTTGGCATATATATTATTTATAACAACATTGCTACTGTATCGTATACCAATGCTACATCACAGCTGAATGTTTTGTTATTTGTGTAAACATGAACACTGAAAAGATTGTTTATTCCCAGAATGGGAGAGAAAAGTATTCTAATTACAGTTTGCATTGTTTTGCCTGTGGGCTCCCCAAGAGCCAGTCCCTGATGGGAAGCTGATGCCTCACATTCAGTGATGCATGAACTCAGTCTCTTTGTTCTGCAATAGGAAAAAAAAAAAAAAAACGAAAAAAAACTATCTGTGCAGTGCCATTTCTTGACTAATGCATGTAAAAGGTTATTGTACTTGATTCCTCTGCATCTGCACAGAGCTGACACAGAATCTGTCTTTTTCTTTTTTTTCTGCTTCTGCATTTTTCTTTTGTTAGTTTATTTCTCTTATCATTAGAAAATATAAGAAGAGATTATAATCAATCTTTTATTTTTCTGGAAATGAAAGAGCTATTTTGTGAATTTGTACATTGATATCTGAATAATTGTGATGATAATAGTCAGGCAAGCTGTTTGGAATGTATATGTAAAAGGAAAGTAAGCTCAAAATCACCTGTACCTTTGGGCAGTGTATATAAGCTGAACCATGGGCAACTGAATGTTATATTATTTACATGGCTTTCAAATTTATGTTCTAAAATATTTTTTACAAGGTATTGAATTTGCTTTTGAGCATATAAAAGATTCCTCTCATAGTGAAGATCTTGTTCAGACTGTTCTCTGAGTAATTAAATCATATGGAAAAATGTCAGAGGACAGAATAAAATATATTTATTCCAGCCATATCTTCCCACAGCATGACATGTCATCTGAAAACAACACTGAGCACTTTATGCCATCTGTGCTGGTTGGGGTTACGTTTACAATGTATTTCAATGTGTAATATTCCTTTTTGAGTTACACACCATCAGCTTATAGCAATAAGCACCTAAACAGAGTTATCTAAAAACAGACAGACATCAATACCTGATTCATTTTCATCTGCTCTTCGAGTACTATTTTGGCTTTGGGTGACAGCGCTTGTTCTTCATGCTGCCATTCACAGTGTTATGTAAATGAAATGTTACTTCAAAGCGTAATTAGATTTTTCTGCAAAAAGTGCTGAGTAATATATATTAACAGTACTTAAGTAAAATATTAGGACTTTTAAAAGAGACTTGTTTTTAAATGCTTTATTATTGAATTGTAATTTTAAAATGTTTGATTTTAAAATAATAAGAAAATGTAAGATTAGGAAAATAGTATAATTTCCCAGGAAAAATTACAGTAAAATATTTGTAAGGTTTAAGGAGTCTTAGCTTTGGGTTGTATGTAATCATTGTATAGCAGCTCTCCATAAATGATCTGTGAAATCAAAGAATACACTGTTTCAGTCTGCACATGTTGGGTAAATTGCATCTTTCAAGTCACTCTCAAACAAGGCTAGTGTGTTTTTGAGACTTGTTACGTGCAACCATTACCAATGAGACTGGAATAATTTACAATGTCTACATTTTTTCATAACTTGTTAGCATTTAAGAAACGTTTTCATAGCAGCAACAAAAATTGCATATCAAAATAGTCCTGATTCTCTAATATGTCCAGTCAGAGCTTTGACACTTATGTTAGAGGACCTGCTAAGTAATTTGAAGCTCCCTAATTCACAAAGGTTCAACCTCAGTGTAAGCTGGAGCTGCAGAGGACTGCAGAGGACTTAAGGATGTCTCCTTAACAGAATTTGATTTTGTCATCCCACTTGTAGAGAGTCCTAGCAGCAGCAGGAACGCTATCCCCTTATATGGTGGGGATTTTTTCTCACTTATTAATTGCAAAATACTTTTCCTTTATTAATTAGATATTATTTTGCTTAATCTTTATTAAGCACAGTTGTTTTAGTCTTACTACTTTACTTATGTAACATATGCTGTTTGATGTCACAGTAATGATGCAAGTATTTCCACAGAGTCATAGTAAAGGGTCAGGAGGCTACTGTGAGGCACAGAAGTGTATGCATTTTGGTTGTTAAGAAATGATATTTTCTTGTTGTGGCATTAATGTCTTATCTCCTGTTCCAAAATACTAGTTATCAATTATATTTGCCAGTGCTAAAGCCTCCTTAGAGGACATACAACCCTGAAATATTTAGGAAACAAAATCATGGATATTAGGAAGCACTCCTTTCCTGAGAAGGAAAAACAGGATACATTAATTATTGCTCATTTCTACTCTAATTGAATTTATAACTAAAATGAGGGTTTCCTTCTTTTTCAGTTAAGTCTGCATAGAAAAAGTTCTGGGTCCTTAGTAGCTCTTTTATTTAATCTCAGGGATAGTTTTTCAGCATATACATGAACGTGTACAATATATATGCTAATTTCTCAAGAACATTTTAAAATGCATTATGAACGGTTCCATCTGGTAGAATGAGCTGATGAGTTGACAAAATGACATTTTTTTGTTATTAAAGTTGATTGAAATTGTAAAAAACTGTGAAAGGCATTGCTTGTAGAAAAATCTCTTATTAAATAGTTGGTAATATTTGAGAAAGGGGATGTTTTCTGATACTCCAACTCCAATTGCAAGTTCACTTCAGATTATAGTATAATATGAAATTTTTGAAAACATATTTGTTCTACTACAATCTGCTAAATTACGTCTGGCTTGTAGTTATAGAGTAGTTTTCACTCTTGCTCTGTTTCATAAAGATTGTTGTCAGGATAACCATTTAATGTTTCTTCTTCACAGGAAACACTTCTGTGTATGCTGTCTTGCAACACGATTTCTGTGTGAACAGTCTTTCTGTGTAGTCAATCTGCCCCTTAGCAATAGCCTTCAGAGCTGCCTTTTCAACCTGTGTACTTAACTGATTTCAAGAAAACAATTTGTGTTTCTTCTGCACCCTTCTGTGTCCTGCTATCAGGAGAATTATCAGCCTACCACATACCAAGTGGTAACAGTGCTATGTTACTGTTCTTTGTTGATTACAGATTGTTCAGTAAAATAGAGCATATTCCAGACATTTAGTATTAAAATATGCAGTACTAATTGGGAAGAGGCAATCGGAAGATAAATTCAGTAGCAACAAGATAACAAGATCCTGGTAGATCTCAGTCAGCAGTTTTCTTTGTACAACACAAATAAAGAGTACTCTTTGTATATGTGCATAAAATAGGAAGAAAAAAAAACATCATATATCAAAGGAAGAGAAATATTGGCCAAAGTGTATTTAAATACAAAATAACATTACAAAATTATCTTGTATTACTTTATTTAGCACTTGTAATAACAGCCTCAGAAGATTAAACATGCTTTATTAATGTCGGACAAAAGAAACGTAACTCATGAAAAACTGATGATAGGTAACAGATTAGAGAGTTAGAGTATTGTAAACTAGATACAAAAAATATATATTTACATTTAGTTAAACTCATTTCTGCTTTTAAAGTAATTTCATCTCTAGGTAATTACTGTCCATATCTGGACAGCCAGTGAATAATAAGTTGGTTCTGCTCTTAGCTCTGTAACAGCATAGAGATTATTTACTGCAATACAAATCTTATACAATTTGAGTAACTATCACATACATATACTTAATCAGAACCTGATTACTGACAATCAGGCTTTGGAGGAGAAATAAATCTTCAGCCTTACAGAGTCAGACCTGTATTCTTTAGTAACATCTGTGTTTCTCCCACATTAATGTTTTCTTGACTGAAGAAAGTATTTGCACTTCTGAGTCACCAGTCAGTGGTGACAGTTTGCTCATGCCTCAGGATATTGAGTCCAATGGTTCCATACGTATTAGTCATCTCATTGTGAATATGTCCTCTTCAGTCTTCCCTTATTGAAGAGATTTTTAGCAGATACAAGATTGATAGATTTTTGAAAGCAATGTTGCAAAAGGATCAATGGGAAACTGCACTTGACAGTGTAGGAAAATTAATAAAAAATCTCATTTCCTTTTACTGTTTTGGGGAGCAAAAATAATCCTCAAATAATCATCTTGTCTCACTTCAATTTAGATTATACATGCTTACTAACTTGACTTTTAAATAAACAGTAAAAACTCCTTAGCAGGCATGCCTTTTTGCCAAACCTTGTTTGTGATACACACAGTTGACATTTGCTATTGTTAGGATCTGGCCTTCTGCAGTTACTGTGTTGTATTTATTTTTTTATTTATCCAGATAATGTAATGAAAAAAAAAAAATCTCACATTTCCACGTGAACAAAATGTGGGTGGAAAATGAATTTAATGCCTTCTATAAGGAATCTTTAATGCTTGTTAGCATGACAGATAACCAGAGAGTATATATATATATGAGAAGGGTGACAAATTTTAGAGTACTGTAAATATATTTTGCAGCTTAAACTTGCTTGCCTTTTACAAAGCTGGCCTCTGTGGCAAAAGAATTTGCAAACACGAGCCTTAGGCAACAAAATTCTAATACTATTAAGAAACTATTTTGAAAAGCTACAAGGGAAACAGATGTTTTGATTTGGCTCTCATAGCTGATAAACCTGTTGAGTTACAGGTTAAAAACTGAGCGTTAGCTGATATACCTTCACAGCTCCTTGTTGCATAGAAAAATTTACCAAAAATCTTGCACAGAAAAGAGTGTTGCAATATCAAATAAAAATGCCATTCCATCAAAGAACACGATATGTCACAACACATTCTCTGACTTTCTCTTCTGCACGCACTTTACACATGAACTGCTTGACATACGAGTGTGGGGAATTACATGCTGTTCATTATTGATTTAGGTATGATGTATTCTTAAATCAGTACAAAAGAGAAGATGTCTTAATTTAAATTAAAATGTAACAAATCCTATGTACTCTTACAATCCTCCAATATTGTAGAAGATTCATTCCCTCCTTCATCACTTTGACTGTATTAGAACATTATGAATGAAATGATATTTAACCAGTAATTTCATTGGGAAAAGTTTGCCGCGTTTTATTAGGTTTTTATTGAACTTCAGTTACTAGAAAATATGATCGTCTCACTATCCTTTGAAATTAACCACAAACATTAAGCAAAGACTAAATCAATGATCAGATTTGCATTCTAGTTTCTTTTATGATTGCTATCACGATAGAAGATGTGTTAATGTGTACCTGAGGTTGCTGATATAAATTTCTTAATGCAAGCATTAAAAAAAAGCGTATCATGAGCTATAATAATTAGTTCACCCAATCATTAATGTTTAACTCATAAATTATTGTCCCACATTTACACGTGTAAGTTTAAGTAAGAAATACAAATTTAGAGAAGACTATTTATTGTGATTGCATGCACACATATGCGTGTGTGAACAGGTATCACTGTCTGTCTGTCTCCTTGCATACGGCACCTTTGAGAATTGGAGACCAGAATAAGGGTAAGGGAAACATCAGAGAAGTAGCAAAAGTGACTGAAATATGTGAAGCTAGTGGGAATAAGGGTATAAGCATGGGTTTGGCTGCAAATATAAGACTTGTAAATCTGTCAGTCTTTGTTATGTCATGTTCTAAGATGAGCAGAAAAAATACAGGTGAAAGGCATAGACATACTTCATATTACTAATTAAACACACAGCCTATCCTGGAGATTTTAATCTATCTGCATATATTGTTAATAATGCATTTATAAAATTTCTAGATCTTAGAGCCAGATAAAGCCATAGAGGCATGTTTCGTCAGTGTTCTCTTCTGTTATTTTGCTCTGTCATGCAAAAACTTCCACCTTTGAATCTGTCATTTGAATCAAGATAAATATTCTCAAATATTCAGTCTAATAATAATTGATTTGAGTTAGAGCAGAATATATGTAAGTATTCGAAATCAACAGAATTCGTTTTAACTGCATTTAAACTGCAGCTGTAACTATGAATTTACAGCTAGCATATCTATAATACTAATGATTAATTTCATTGGGAGATTATTTTGACAAATATAAAATGAAATAACTGGGAAAGAAAACTCTCCCTATTAATTTTAAAATGATAATTGGTGTTAAATATCCACAGCATTAAGTGGCCAAACAGGCTATTAAACAAGACATGTTGACATAGTATGTTGATCTTTCAATTTATTTGGTTTGTCAGTATATAACATTTGGGTTAAAAGCACCGTATATGGAATTAACAAGACATATCACAGGTTTATTAAGGACTAGCTCACTGTTGTGTTAAAATGCAGATTTGTGGAAGATATCAGTGTCCACAAGCAGTAAAGGTCTCCCAGGGAACCATTTCCACTGTTAGTCAATGCTTTGATTGATGATGCAATTTCAAAGGTTTTGCAAATTGCAATGTCTAATGATGTATGAAATAAATAAGGCAAGTCAAAGTTACCTTAATCAACAGGTCATAGGGAAATATATTTGTTTTAATAAAGTTAAGTGCAAAGCAGTGCACCTGATAACAAAATACTCACTTTGTACTTTATGTATGATAGAGCTTGGGGAAGAGCATAATGTCATTGAAATAACTGCCTGCATAGGAATTCTCAGTACAGTGTTATGGTTAAATGGGATAATACAATGTTTATAAGAGGAGGACTATCAAGTAGAAGCAGATGATGTCTATGTGTATATCAGTAAACTATTCTAACAGTTCCATGTTCAAATCTGATATTCACACGTCAGTAAGAATATGAAATATAGGAAAGATTTCAGGAAAAAAAAATCTGATTACTTTAAATCAGGAACTATAGGGTTTTTCTTAAATTCTTTGGAATCATTAAAGCAATACCTGCGTTACGGCTTAATTTGCACGTCAGCTGTTGTTTATTACAATCCTGTATTTGTATCTTTGTGTTAGAATCTACAATTTATCACATTTAAGGAATCAGTTGTAAATGTTGCATGGTTCTTGGAATCACTTTCAATTTTATGTTAACGTGTCAGCATCTTTGATGACTGGAATTAGGCTTGGTTTTTCCTTGGGCTACTGTATTCTACTATTCTGCAAAACTAATCTGTGTCCTTAACATTCTACACTTTTTAGTACAATCGGTAGCTGTAAATTCCTGCCCATTCTTAGGCCAGGTCCTATGCTTGCCTCACCCTGTAGTGACATATTTTTGCTGTCACTGAATATATTCCAGCCATAATACTATAAATAGCTATCATGCTAATATGCTGAACTGGCCCAACACCACATAAGATAATAAAGCTAGAGCTGAGAAAATAAAGATGGTGGGAACATAGGGAGCTGGGAAGAACAGATGAAGTTAGGCATAAGATGATGGAAGTTATTAACATGGCACAATCTGCCAGCCTCTGTTAGGAACCACAGCCTGTATGATCTTAAAAAAAAAAAGAAAAAAAAAAAAAAAAAAAAAAGCAAGGACACTGGAGAAGTTTTCATTAAGGGGGAGAAAAATGAATCTTCAGTAAATCATTTATGGAACAGCATTCCCCTGTAGTATGGAGGGCACCCTGTGCATCTATACTCAGTATCTCATGAGACTCAATAGCAGGTCTGCATACCTCTAAAATGTCATAATAAAAACTGTTCAGCCCAAATGCTTGGCCAAAGTTTAGTTCTGAAGACAATAGTGTTAATACTTATTATTTGTTGTCTTTATTGTATCTTTTTCAATAATGGATATTAGAGCTGTTTTATCACTTTCACTGTGATCTTGTAACGATTGTAATTGAATCCTCTGATGTTATTATGGTATCCACTGGATGATCTGCAACTATTTTTAAAAGGTGATATTGACCTACTTCAAGATTTGTATAAAGAGAAATTGAAACAGTGAAATAAATATACCCACGTATTGACAGTGCCAAGAATATATCTCATCCAACCACTGAATTATTCCGTTGTTATTACACCTACCACCCTTCATTTCTCCTAACATGCAGCAGGTACAATATGGGATAATCTTCTTTCATAGTAGCCTAAAATAGTGCATTCCTATGCCTTTAGGTGGTTTTTGCAGTTTTCTCCAGAAAAATCTTTTCCAAGATGGAAAACTTGCTGTTTTTTTGCAACAGTGGAATGTCTAGTAAGATAACCAGGATGAAATTTTTTAAGGTAAATGATAAAATTGAATATGCTGATATATCTTTTCAAGCTGAATACATTCAATTATTTTATCTGAAATCTGAATTACTCTTCATTTTGATTTTCTTTGCTTTAATAATTTATACCCCTACATCTTATCAATGGAAACCACAAATATAGAATTATTTTTTTTAAGCAAATGGATTGATTGACTTTTCAGCAAGTTACCTCAGTTTAACCAAAACATGAACATTAGCAATTAAGTTGCTTCCCTATTTTCTGCAGCATTATAGAACTGTCAGACTCATTTTGATGGGGCATGTAACAGAGGAGATTATTAATTCCCTTCTCTTAATACAATGTCGATCCATAAATAGGTGTTTTTTTTCAATGTAAAAAGTACGTTGTCTGGTAGAGAACAGGAACAAATTACAGAGAATACTCAGTTGAAAACAGATGAATAAGAGTAGGTCATTCCAGTATTTTAAGAGCTGATTATTCATTATGCTGTAATACTATACACTGCGACAGAATTTCTTTTCAATTGGGTTAAGTTCTTAATTGTGTTTAAGATCGCTGTTCTCTTTTGGTTTTATATTTGCAGATTACAGAACTGTATGTTAAGATTTTTGCGAGGAAGTGTCTTCTGTCCTTTCTATTAGTAGTATTTTATTGTTGTCATATTAAAAACACTGAATGGGACAGAATAGAGAGGCTAACTCTTATCTTAGTATCTATGTCATCAGCATCTTATAGACCCTGTATTCCTTCTAGTACTAAAGAGAACTAGTGCAAGACATTGCACACTAATTGTTGTTGTTCTATGTTAATCATAGCTATATTGGCAGCTTGGTAATTGCAATGTTAAGTGCTTACTTTCAGAAGTAAATCTTCTCTTAAATATGAACTATCGAAACAAAGACAACAGTGAGAGCAGATTCTTTGAAAGCATCTCCAGAAGTCAACTCTTGTAAAAGTATGATTTTCCTGTGGTATGTTAGTAATTTCACAAAATATCACAAAATTTTTGAAAAAGCCAAAAAAGAAAAAAAAAAAAAAAAGAGGGGGTTTAATAAAGCTTTGCACGATACTCATACTTTAATTAGGAAAATTTCTTTGTTGCTACCTTTTCCATTCTAAGCAATTGCTTTCTCCTCTGAACCTGACTATAAACTTAATAGGAGTTATTAGAATACATAAAGACATTCAGGCCCGTGATGCAAAAATACTTAATCCGTATTTTCTTTCTTTGAAGATGTTCATCTTCTGTACACGAGCAGAAATAATTGTGAGGATGATAGAACTTTTTCTAAGGAAACCTTTTCTGTAACTGACAAGCGAATGTTCCAAAGCCATCTATTATTTTGCACACTTTAGCTACTCTACTAACAGGTTGAGGTTTTCAGAAAGAAAAACATAATACACGTTCCCATAGTTATTCAGTAGCTGTCTCGTACTTATCATGAAGTCAACAGGTTGATGATTGAATTTCAAGAAGGGATTGCTATACAGTTTTTCATTATAGATGGTAAATAAATTGTTACTTGCAAGATTATACTCTGTCTGATCACCTTTTGGCATTACTAGAATAGATCAGAAGTTTGCCTTCTTGGACAGAGTGCGCAGAAATTTCAGCTGCCTGAAAAAACAATTCTGCAGTTTAGAGCACAAAAAATAGTGTGGTAGTGTTTTTACCATCAAGTGCAAGAACAGAAACATTCAATGCTTCTAAAAAAAAAAGAGAATAGTAGATAAAAGAGAAAAAGCACCCAAAAGGGAACAAAAGCATTCCTTCTGCTAAATACTGAAGTATAGTCATTGGAAAATACAAGAGATTATTCCAGCTCCCTTGTTGACTAAATTGTATGTTCTTCCTACGGATAGTTCCTAAAAAAAGAACCGTGTATTGTTTTCCTATGTGGAGACACAGTATCTGTTGTTTACGACTGTAATCATAGCATGCATAGTTTAAAATGTGGGACTAAGAGATAGACTATGTTTCTCCTTCTGATTTGCTTTTTTTATTAAAGCTTCTTTGTGCTTTACTATCCAAACTTGTGCCTTGCAACTAGTTTCTTGTGCATTGTTTCTATTACTTGGAATGTATTTTTTAATGCCTTATACTCATGTGAGATTTTGCCCACCTTTTTTTTTGTTTGCTTGTTTGGCTTGCTGAATGTTGTAGGGAGGAAGAATGTCTAAGTTCTCGGGATCCGGGTTTTGTTTATTTGATTGTTTTGTTGTTGAAACATTTTGTCAAAGATTGGACAGGCACAGTCCTCTCTAGCTTCATGGCTGTCATAGAATTAACTTTTGTGTAGGGATCGCAAACACGGTTAGCTCCTGGGATCTCAGTTTACTGTCTCTACTAGACTGTACTACACTTTAACTCAAGCATGTGTATGAAAATCCAAGATAAAAATACAAACTTAGATGTGTATTCACTTGATTTGTATCTTGGCACGCTTTTTCCTTCCATCTGAAAATATACTGCTGTGCTAACAGTTGGAGGTGTACCTTTGAAAGAATCATTCTGATTCATTTGGCAAAGCTCACATAGGTGAAATGTAACTTTGATGTTCTCATCTCCTGATATTTTGTTTAATGGCCGTTATATATAGCAATGACCATTTATGTCAGTATCTATCAGTATTGTAATGCAGAAGCACACTGAAACAATATATGCAGTTTCTGATTATCAGAAAAATCTCTTCTTAAGTTTCTTTAGGTATATCCGTAAAGCATTTTATTGCATAGTTGAAGACTACATTCTGACTTTATTAATGCCATGGGAAAAAAAAAATATTGTTCTATGGCAGCAATTCTCACTTTTGCTGACTCCATTTGTATGACTGTGGTCAGATTACTGATTGCTGCAATAGAGGAGTATGTCACTTTTTGAACTTGTGTACAAAGGATCTTGTCAAAGTTTTTGAAAATTGTTACCTAAGCAATTTTATTTGTACATTTTCAGGAATGTGTGGGTATGGTAAAACTCTTCTTCAGAATTGATTATCTAGGTGCTTGTCAACAGCCTCAACCACATGCCTCTATGCTTTGTGTTCATTTTTATGAAAGGAATAAAAAATGTAGATGTATTTTTTATTATTATTTTTTTAAATCCACCTATCTGTCGCCATTGTTGAATAACCTTGAATAAGTTTCACAGCTCAAAAAGTTTCACATAATGACATCAAAAGAACAGGAAACTAATGCTGTGCTACTACAGCTTGGAATATAGTGCTACACCTGTTGTCCATATACCAAGATTTTAGCAATAATATCTCTAAAGAGATGACAACAGAACTCAGCTCATCTTTTCAAGTAGCTCCTCTTGGTTACACTGAAGCAAAAAAGCTTTAAATAGGATGTCTGGTCTCTGAGCTTAAGTCAATTGTCTTTACCACAGACAGTCTCAGAGCCTGCTTTCTATTAAGAAAGTATGTTGTATTGTAAGTGTGGTCTCTTGCAGAATTTCTCACATTTATTACTAGGACTATCCATTCATTAGCACATTAAAAAATAGTTTACTATATAAATAAATGTTTTTATTGTTCTACTACTAGAAAGTCTAAAAGATGTTATCACATTAGTGTTTTGTTGATTTTAATTTGGGCAAGATCTGCTCTGAGACCGCTGTGTAGAATACAGAGTACAGAAGTTCAGAAGAGTACAGGGTTCTAATGTGGGGTAAAAATAACAGCAGAGCACAAAAGAAGGCAGGACACAAATGCAGCATAACAGGCGTGTTATCACTTTGTGTGTAACTGCTCCACTGTCAAGTTTGATTTCTAGACACTGCATTGGCTAGATTTGAAGAGAGTCTCTAAGTAAAACCATAGAGCTTGCAATTATTTCCCACATGAAAGTCGTATGTACTATATCATAACAGTGTATTGATGCTCAGTTCCATTATGTATTATAGAGCTTCAAAGTAAAAAGGTATTAACCTTGAAGTACAGATAGCAAGACTGCAAGCTAAACTGTGTTCTTGTGTCAAGTATTTGTGAACTCATACATTCTTTCATAGCAGCACATCAGTGTCTGGTACCGAAGAATTGCATTCCATGTGTATTGTTCAAGATCCACTGATGATAAGCCCAGGGCTCAGCAACAAGAGCCAATCATCAGTGTACATTTCTCAAGGAAAGAAAAAGAAAAAGAAAAAGAAAAAGAAAAAGAAAACAGAGAGAGAACAAGATGCATTTCTAATTTTGTGAAATCAGATTATAAAAACTGAAGAATGCACATACTACATCTTTCCAACATAAATGTTCACTCTTTCCCTTTTTTTTTTTTGTCCACTAGATCTTTACCTTTTTTCCCTGTTTCTCTAGGATTGTAAACAATCATTAGGAAGTCAAACCACTGTGATTATCTTTATATGTTAGGCACTAATGACTGACCAGAAGTCTGTGGCTCATACCGAGCAGGCAATTTTCACTATAAGCCAGATTGTTTTACAATAGACAAAAATAAGCAGTGGTTAAAAGCATCTTGAAGGATTTCACAGTGTTAAACGTGCCAACATGAGCAAAGTTCTTAATGGCATAAGCATTCCATTTCATGAAATTCAGTTTTGACTATCTGAAATGAAGTTGTTCACACGAACATAAATAATTGATCACAAAAGCTTAGAAAAAATACATAGTATGGAAGAAGTATTGGTGATTACCATCTAGATTACTCTTGATTTTAAGAACTACAACATGCAGTTTTATCTGATAATAATGTCCTAATAGCAGATCTTCGTAGAAAATATTACTTTCATCAGCTCCATTAAGCATTTTATTGCCCAAAACATTGGAGTTTTCTTGAAATATAACCTTCCACCATTTTATTACTTAAGACAATTGCGACATCCCCAAAATGTTATTGATGCTTATAGTAGGGAAGTATAATCTCAGCTTTAATTCCACTTAATAAAGGTTTAAGTCAATTACTTCAAGGATTATGTTGATGGTAAAAAAAATAATTTCTGTTTGTAAATTCATTCTTTCACAGGACTTAACAGGGTGTGTGTTATTGCTACCATCAGTGTAAATGGGAGGTTTTTTTAATTCGTTTGGAGCATCAATACTAAGTCTTTAGCTGACATGTTTGTAAACCAGTGCTTACCATAGTATCTTTTGCTTGTCAACATTTTTGTTCTGTTTTGCATTTTTTTCATCATAGCATGAGTGAAAGGGTTACATTGGGAATATGTATTAACTTCTATATTTGCAGAAATATCAAGTTATGTTAGTCCTGATACCCCACAGGATTGGTAAAATCCATCAGTTTTTTTATGACTGATATGTAATATTTGAGCTTTGAAAATGGGACTTTGTTGGGCAAGTGTAGGTGCAAATTTGTGAGAACAACTTCAGTTGTAGCTTGATACCTTTTTCCATCTGACTCCCAGAAGTGATTCATTTGTGAAAATAAGTCAGGATTTAAGCATCAGTTGAAAAACACAGCAATCAATTTTATAGGTGCTTTTATATCATGATTTAACGTGGAATGGGCATTGTTTTCTTTACTATATAAAAGAGTCAATAAAGGCTTCTAAAACACAGTCATCGGGGAATCTATTCTGTTCCCTGAATGAAATCCATTCAGTGGAATAATTTGCACCATATTGAAAAAGAAGAAATAAAATGGTGTAAAGTCAAAAACCTGCAATTGTGTTTATATTGAGAACAAAGGAATGGGTAAGAACCTAAATTACAGGTGCTTTGTATATTTTCATTTAGACCCATCTTTTATTTTAACGTGTAATAGACATTCTACATAATCGTTAGGTGTGGTATGTACATTTTAAAGCATCTGGCAAATATCTTGCTTTCCAATAGCTGTCAGACAATAAGGGTATTTGTTACACAAAGCAATAAGACAAGCTATTTCTGAGCAACTTAGCTCAGGTAGCATGATCAGTAGAGCCAAATAAACTTGTTGCAGGAAGCTCACTCTGCTGGAGTGAGGCAATCTTAGGCAAAGCGCCATGCCTGTTTTACAACACAGGTTCCTTCACACTGTACTTTTGGGTACTATGTAGTTATTGCCATGTATACTAAGTACTCAAAAGAGGTAGTGGTTATTAACAAAGCAGCAAGCCTGAGCATCAATGCGGAAAATTTCTATTTACATGAATATACTTAAACAGTAACAGTATGCTTCTGCTTTTTTGGAGGTAGTTTTGCCATTCAATTAGTAGTTAAGCTGAAATGAGCTACAAAGCAAAATTTGGCTGCTGTAGTTTGTTTCTTCTAAAAAAAATGAGCTGTTGCTTAAATTTTCAAGACTGCTCGATAACATTTAAATGATTGTCCAAAGCTTGAGGCAGCCTCTGAAGTCTGTCTCCTCTGTGGATTCTTGACATATTTATAGTCTCTTAACATTCACTACTATCACACAGCAGTACTCCTAAAATGTTAGCGATGAAGGGAATGCTTGCGTATGCTGGCTCTTAGCATTCCTGATGCTATGGTGTCTCCAGCTTCTGAGAGCAAAGCTGGGGAAGATGATGACAAAACATCTTGTGACCTCTCTGCACTAAGCTTCCCACCACTGTACACTGGCAGAGAATGAGTGACAGATCTTATGAAAGTACTACATAGCCAAGGCTTGAATGTTCTCTTATCAGGGAATTCAAACCTTGCTAGGTGTTTCAGTCAAGGGACTGAAAGTCAGTAACTTCCGTTGTCCTTCTGACATTCCTAGCTTCTTTTTTTTTTTCCTTGTGTTTTCCTAGTATTTCAAAATTCTGTAGGTATTCATGGATGTATTACCTTGGACTTTATTTTTACTTATTATTTATACTGAATTTAAGTTAAACTAGTCTATATATACAGTCAAAAACAATGATTATGGCTGTCTAGCATGACTTGTTTAGTGTTTTATATTTGTGCCTTGATTATAAGTTCTTCCAATATCATAATTTATTTCTTTTACAATGAGCAACTTAGTAATTCCAAATTTCTTCTTGTGAAATGCAAAAGGGCAATTTCCAGACCTGAAGAATCATCAAATGGAGTTCCTAACAGCTTTCTTAGGAGATCACAAGATCCATGAGTAGGATTAATCAAACTAGATACTCCCAAAGTTGTCATGACTTTTTTCTCAAAAAACAAACAAATGGGAAGTGCAATAGAAATAAAAAATAGCAACAAAATGTAACAATATCATTTGGAAGGTTCAACCTCTACTACCATACCATCAACATCCTTCTTGTGGGCCAACATAATAATTACTTTTGGAGCAGGCTCTGTAGATATACACCCCATAACATTTTTTTTGTTTTTTTTTTGTTTGGTTGTTTGGTTGGGTGGGTGTTGATTTTTTTTTTTTTTTTTTGAGTAAAAAAGCAAGTAGAATTTACAATTTGTCTAATACAGTTCATAGTTTCATAGATTTCATAGATTTCATAGATTCATTAGGTTGGAAAGGACCTACAAGATCATCTAGTCCAACCATCCTCACACCACCATCCCTACCCACTAAGCTACTAAATCAAATCCCTTAGCACCTCATCTAAACGCTTCTTGAACAGCGCTAGGGACGGTGCCTCAACCACCTCCCTTGGCAGGCCATTCCAGTGCCTGACCACTCTTTCAGAGAAAAATTTTTTTCTCAAATCTAATCTAAATCTTCCCCGGCGCAACTTGTGGCCATTCCCTCTTGTCCTGTCATTAGTTATCTGGGAGAAGAGGCCGACCCCCCTCCTCACCACAGCCTCCCTTCAGGAAGTGGTAAGAGTGCAATAAGGTCTCCTCTGAGCCTCCTTTTCTTCAGACTAAACAATCCCAGCTCCGTCAGCCGCTCCTCATAAGACTTGTGCTCCAGACCCCTCACCAGTTTTGTTGCCCTTCTCTGGACACGCTCCAGGGCCTCGATGTCTCTCTTGTAGTGAGGGGCCCAAAACTGAACACAGTACTCGAGGTGCGGCCGCACCAGAGCTGAGTACAGGGGGATGATCACCTCCCTGCTCCTGCTGGCTACACTATTTCTAATACAGGCCAGGATGCCATTGGCCTTCTTGGCCACCTGGGCACACTGCCGGCTCATGTTGAGCCGAGCATCAACCAACACCTCCAGGTCCTTTTCCTCTATACACTCCTCAAGCCATTCTGTCCCAAGCCTATAGCATTGCATGGGGTTATTGTGGCCAAAGTGCAGGACCCGGCACTTGGCCTTATTGAACCTCATCCCGTTGACCTCAGCCCAACTGTCCAGCCTATCCAGATCCCGCTGAAGGGCCTCCCCACCCTCAGGCAGATCGACACATCCTCCCAACTTGGTGTCATCCGCAAACTTACTGAGGGTACACTCAATCCCCTCATCCAGGTCATCAATAAAGATATTAAACAAGATGGGCCCCAATAGCGACCCTTGAGGGACACCACTTGTGACGGGATGCCAGCTGGACTTGACTCCATTAACCACTACCCACGCACGGCCCTCTAACCAATTCTCAATCCAAAGAAGAGTGAACCTGTCCACACCAAGGGCTGCCAGTTTCCCCAGGAGAGTACTGTGGGAGACTGTGTCAAAGGCTTTGCTGAAGTCCAGGTAGACTACATCAACAGCCTTTCCCTCATCTACCAGTCTGGTCACCCAATCGTAGAAGGAGATGAAGTTGGACAAGCACGACTTGCCCTTTGTGAACCCGTGCTGGCTGGGTCTGATCCCCTGATTGCCATGCACGTGCCGTGTGATCTCCCTCAAGATCAATTGCTCCATAACTTTCCCTGATACCGAGGTCAGGCTGACAGGCCTGTAGTTCCCCGGATCTTCCTTACGGCCTTTCTTGTAGATGGGAGTCACATCGGCAAGCCTCCAATCTTGTGGGACCTCTCCGGATGACCAAGAATGCTGATAGATGGCAGAAAGCGGCTTGGCAATCACCTCTGCCAGCTCCCTCAGCACCCTTGGGTGGATCCCATCTGGTCCCATGGACTTGTGGCAGTTCAGATGGAGGAGCAGGTCTCTGACTGTCTCAGCTAGGATCACAGGGGGTGTATGATGCGCTTCATCCCAGACTTCCAGGTCAGGGCGAAAAGTATCCTGAGGATAACTGACCTTTCTATTAAAGACAGATGCGAAGAAGGCATTGAGAACCTCAGCCTTTTCCTTATCCTCTGTGGTTACATTCCCTGCCACATCAAGTAAAGTAGGGAAATTCTCCTTAGTTCTTTTACTGTTAATATATTTGTAAAAGGATTTTTTGCTCTCTTTCACTGCAGTAGCCAGTCTAAGTTCAAGCAGGGCTTTTGCATTTCTAACTTCCTGCCTGCAAATCTTGGCAAGTTCTCTGTAGTCTCCCCAAGTAGCCTGTCCCATCTTCCAGAGGACATAGACTCTCTTTTCTCCTGGAGTCTCAACAAGAGATCCCAGTTCATCCACACTGGTCTTCTTCCCCTCCGGCTTGACTTACGGGACTCAGGGACAGCCTGCACCTGTGCCTTTAAGATTTCCATCTTGAGGAGGACCCAGTTACATGAAGAAAATTAGACCATAGCTCTTATTGAAGAGGAATGTCAAAGCTCTGCACTCCATATGGATGTCACCAAAAAGAACTGTGATTTCATCATCACAGCTGTTAGCTTTGCAGTGACATATGGGAGTAACTTTTTGGTTTTTTTAATGAACATTCTTACTGCAATTTTTCATTTGTCTTCTGCATTTTTTCCTGATAGCATGACTTAAAATGTGAGCACAATTTAAAAGGCAGTGGAAATTTCTGACAAACTGTTTTTACTTGTGTTAGTAATCTAGCTTTTCTCTTGAATTAGCATTGTCTCAAATATACTGTTTACTGAATATCCAGATATAGCTTTAACTTATTCTGTAGTTATGAGGTTGGTATTTTAGTCTAGAATGTATTTTGCCAAGTAAAGCTGACTATGAATGTAGACTTTTATACATACAATGATCAGTGAAAGATTTTCTGGATTCTACTCTGCAGGATAGATTAGCAAAGAAAGAAAATTGTAATACAAATGAAAGGCAAGAAGCTACTGAATTTTATTTCATATAAAATATTAGTATGCCAAATAAATAAAGATGATGACTAATGTATAATAATAGCATAATAAAATCCTACATACTATGCTATATTTAATGTCATTTTGGGCTGTGTAGGTGCTTCCTGAACTAAGATAAATCTGTACAGGGATAAATTCATACAAAAGCAAAAAACTTCTGTGCAATAGTGTTCCTTATTTTGCAGTTAATCTTTGAGTTTTGATGAAAAAAATCCAGTATTTCAATTATTTTTTAAATACTAGAAAATAAAGCTTGATTTCTTCATTTTTTGTAATAAAATTTTATAAAAGTTTTTGTAATTTCAAATCACTTTAATGTCTTTCAGTAAATGTGTTGTTCTGTAAGAGGATGAGAAAAAGAGAAAATTGTCATATTTCCTGTTTAAAGAGGAGTATTTTTTTGGTGAGAGGCTTTAAGTATGTACCAACAATCTGTATTATTTGACATAGGATACTTCAGTGCTTCTTTTTGGATTGAGCAGCACAAAAGATGTGAAAGTCAAGCTCACTTTTGTGCTGCTACTAGAAGCATGTGCCCTAACTAATCCATGCACAAGCAAGGTACATTTACTTGATAATGCAATGAGATAAATATTGTGTACATTCTTCTGATATCTTTCACATAAAAAGATTAATGAGGAATTTAATGCAATTAGTAAATAAGGAAATATGAAGCATTTAACAGAGCATTTGATACGGAGATTTGCATTTATTAATATTGTTTTAGGTAAGAATTTTTTGTCAGGTTCTAGCAAATAAATTTCTCTGACTGGTTAATAATGTTGTATGCTTGAACAGTAACATAAAAGGAACCTTTCACGGAGAAGTTTCACTATTATTTTATGTAAGACTGCTACAATGCTGTAAAATACAAATCCTTTGTTAAACACTGTAATGTTTTGCATTTCATTTGTATGTGGTTTTTACTCTGATAAATGAATGATGTGCAAACACGTTTGTGCTATACTGAGAAACAGTTAACTCTACATCTCAATAAATTATGAAAGCTCCATCAGTGGTCTTCTATAACAGAAGGTGAACTCGCAAATACCTAATAACTGCACTAACAGGACCTGATATCTCTAGCACTGTTTATTTCTTTACCTGCTGAATTCATATGTCATTAAACGTATCTCAGCTTTGTTGACTGTTTCATGACCAAAGGGCAAAATCACCTAGTGTTACTCGTCAGAGTGGAAACAGTGAGGCACTTGTATTTCAAAAGTCACAGGTGAGAAGTTCTTTCAAGCGTATGAATGTTGAGGTGTACAAAGAACCATATAGATACGAAGATGCAAACTGACACAATATACTAATAAAATAATAACATATCCATAAATGCACATTCTCAAATTCATATTTATCTATGAAATAGAAATGTTGAGCTCTAACTTTTGAGAGGGTATGGGCATGTATGAAAGTAGTTAGATGTTACATTTAAATATAAGCCACATACTAGGAAAATTATTGTCGCACAGATCTTTTGTGTTACTATGAAATACCACAATGGATTTTAAACAAGTTTCAACTGAAAAATGAAAGAAAGAAAGAAAGAAAGAAAGAAAGAAAGAAAGAAAGAAAGAAAGAAAGAAAGAAAGAAAGAAAGAAAGAAAGAAAGAAAGAAAGAAAGAAAGAAAGAAAGAAAGAAAGAAAGAAAGAAAGAAAGAAAGAAAAAGAAAGAAAGAAAGAAAGAAAGAAAGAAAGAAAGAAAGAAAGAAAGAATCTCATTATGATGAAGATAAAATCTTAGCCTAGAAGTGGAATGAAATGTTAATACTCAGCCCATATCTGAGAAGTGCTTAATTTCATTCCTTTCCTGGAACATTCCTTCTGAACTCTAAGCAACCTTAACACTTGCACTGCTTTCCTCAGTTGCTAAGACAGTAAAAAGTCTAGTTGCTTTTTTATTTGTTTTTTTTTTGCCCCCTTGACTTCCTTACAATATGCAGAGGAACCATAATTTATCCATGTTAAATGAGTCTGCTTTAATATCTGTTTTATGTAGATAATTTTCTATTCCCCTTTTTGTTTTTGTTCTTATCTAATTCAAAAAATTCTTCAAATGGTCCCAGTTAGCTGCCATACTCACAAATACATTTCTGAACAGTTCAACAAGTCTAGCATCTCACTCAAAATTGATTAATTTTGAGCACTTCTTTAGCTGAAGAGTAGCCTTCATTGACTCATTGAAGAGCTATGTAGTTCACCCTTGGAATCTCTAGTTGCTGTTAACCTCCTACAGTCCGTTTATTTAAATTGGCTGTTCTGAATGACATTGCCCTAACTTCTCTTCACCACTATCAAAAGAGACTTGCAAGCTTGCCTCCCTCAGTAGCAATTTCTTCATCAGTTTCTTTACAGAACCATCTTTATCCCCAGTTGAAATCTGTGAGAGCATTACATGAGAAGGAGTAAAAGCTGGCCTCTGGGGAACTGGAATTGAGGTTGAAGGTCTCACATTAAAAAAGTCATTTATTTCTGGTTTAGTTTTGCTCTTAGGCATTTTTCACAGCTTTGCTCTGCCTTCAAACAAAAGGAGCAGTGGCCCCACTAAAAGAAGAAAATTTGAAGCTATTGAATGTGCTTAGGGTTAGTAAATATTAACTCAAGCTTTCAGGAGCCAATCCACAGTATGTCTCTAAAGCAAGAGAGCTTCTGCCTTTCACTCCCATCTCCTTTTTGTTTCCATATACTAACTTCATTTTCTTCTTAGTATACAAGGCATTTCTTATAATGCTTTCTCAAAGCATATGGTTTAGTAGGTTGTTTGAGGAAAAATCATGTTTCTCAGCTGATTATTACTGTTATAAATTGTTTTCTTGTTGATACTAACTGAAATAAAATACAAATGTTTATGAAGGAATGCAAAAAAAATATTTGTTTCAATACTTTGTAATTCATGGCTAGATATGAAGTTTCAGTGTGCCTATCTCTTTACTGACTGCAAAAAGTGTTCCAGAACGCATTGGCAAAAATCACCTGCTCGAACTTTGATCACGCAGAATGTCTTATTATATGCTTTTGATTGCAGGAGCATGAGTGTATTGGCTTTCTCATTTTCATGTTATTTTCCTTTGTTAGTGTCAGATTCTATACTTCTCATGTAATGTAAGCTGCCTTTATCTAAGTGAGGTTTATTTGTCATATGAAGAGGATACAGTGTATTGACAAAAATGTTTTAATAAGAAGAGTAAATTTATACCTGAAGAATGAGCTTGTAATACTCACTGATTTCAAAGGGAATCATTTCCATTCATTCTGAAATGCAGCCCAAAGAATTTAAGCTGTCAAGATAGCCAACAGTTACAGTGAACATACCTTATATAGTGTGACATTTTTGTCTTTATTTTTCACTTTATTTTCAGTTATAAGAAAAATAAATGTGCTACAGACATCAAATGAATAAATATAAATATTAGCCATTTATTATAGTCCTGTGCTTAATAATGCAAAAATAAATTAAACATGCTTCTATTAATTCATTTAAACAAAAGACAACTCAACGTTTTATAAGAGCACATTCAGCAATTTAGTATCAAATTGCTAAGATTGAGAATAAAATAGACCTCTCACATTTTTCTCAACAGAAATGTCTGTCTTCATGTAACATCAGCTGAATGTTATCTGTTGCTTTTTTTATGAGGTGTAGGGAAATATGTGTAAAGATACACACTTGTGCACCTACAGATTCATGCTTACCAGACGGGGGCTCTGCAATCAATACTCATATTGCAGTGGCTGGTCCCAGATTTGTACACTTTTTTCTAATAAATAATGGGCGAGTGTCTGCACTGCAGGCCCACTGAGAGGCTTTAGCTGGGACCAGGCAAGATGATGGGGAGACACAATTCAGGGAGAAGCAGCAGCAATGATTTGGATTGCAGGATTAGGATAGCTGGGCACTAATCTGAGACTCTTGGTTGGACTCGACTGACGTGTATGCACGTAACCAAGTGATTTTCTTTTTTTTCCCACTGTAGATGTTGTTAGCAGCTTCTAAAATCTCCACTCATACGTGGCCACATATGGCCCTTACTTCATGTTCAAATATATTTTACTGAGGGCAGTAATAATACAAGGGCTTCACTGAAAGTAATGCCTCCTATTTTACTGTGTTGGCCCATGGTGTCAGAGGTGAGTGATGATGGTATGGAAGTAGAGGTCCAACTTTTCCACCAATATTTTGTTACATGTTGTTGCTGTGTGACAGATGGCTGCAGAGGGGCACTCTGACAAAATGGCGTTTGAGATGGAAGTGCCTATGAGGCTAAGGTGTGTCACTGAATTTCTCCATGGAGAAAAAAGTGGCGCCTATTGACATTCATCAGTGCTTTCTGAACATTTTTTGGAGACCAAACAGTGTATGTGAGCACAGTGAGGTGGCGGATGGTGTGTTTCAGCAGTGGTAGCAGCAGCAGTGGGTCACTTCTGCTGGTGTAGATTTTTATGTGCACAGCATGCAGGCACTGTTTGTCACTGTCTAAAATCTGTAACTAATAGCGGTGACCGTGTTGAGGGAAAAAAAGAAGTGTTTACTATGCAAACTTAGTGTTCATGTGTTTGCAGCATCAGTGTTTAAATGTCTGTGCAGTCTGAGCAAAAACAAACAATAAGGTTTTTACCAAATTAGCTCTGAAGTAGTAAAAGCTTCTGCCTTAAAGTGTCTTTGCATTTTGCATTTATGTTCCTCAGGTGAAACTTTACTGTAAAAATAAAGCATCCTGTTTCTGTGAAAAAGAAAACAAAACAATAAGTTATGTTTTCTGTCCTATTTTCTCAAGGCTTTTATGAAATGTTTATGAAATGTTTTGAAATGTGGTCAGACTACTAGGCCTTGTTTATCCACAGGGTTAGTGAAAGCATTGCAGGCATGTTTCCACTGTGTTTGTCAGGAAAGGATACTTTTTAAAAATTCTAACATATATTTTAATAGCAAATACAGTTTTTCATGAATATCTTTTACTCCTTGAGAAAAGCAGGTAACTCTCAAAGTACAATTTCTGCTATTATTCTCAGGAGTTTCAATGATATGGGATAACTTGATATTACAGTATCTTCTGTTAGAGCACCAAAAAAAGCTTTGAAAAACATCACCCTCTGTTTGAATGGATTGTCCCTGTCACTTCCAGTTTTAATGTCTCTGTAAAGTACTACAGTTTCCCTTTTATCTGTCTCAGTCAAACTTGCATTTTGTTTCTTCCTGCAGTAATCCTGTAGGGTCATGTGTTTCTTGTACACAGCCAACAGCTCTGTGCTGTGTGCAGGAATGATCAGGTTGGCTCCAGAAAGATTTTATGGGATAGTTTTGTATATTTTATAAATAGACTTGCAGTATCACAGTAGTTTATGTCTAAGATAGATATGGGCTACTTCCAAAATGGAAAGTCCTTTACTACTTATTGCCTGCCCTGCATTCCAGACATCAGCTATCCATTCTCCATTCCAACCACAGTATTGGTGCCAGCTCATGGGGTTGTGTGAGGAGTCAGGTTAAAGCAAATGCTGGGATTATAGCTAAGAGTTCTCTTGGTTTAAGTTTCATGTACTGAAAGGGAATGTCAGGATTTGTTCCCTGTGTGAATGACCTTTTTTCATGAATGTTATATTTCTGACGAGATTAGTGTTTCTTTTTATTAGGACATTTTGTACTAATTGACAAATAAATGATTGCTTAGACCCAACACAGCTACAGCTAAGTTCAGTTTTGACTTAAAAAATGGAAGAAAGATTATTTGAGGATAAATTAGGTATGACTGGTTTAAATAGCTCAACATGTCTCATTTCAGTGTACAGTAATACAGATAAAACATTACGGATGTTAAGAACTTCTCCTAAGCATCCTTGCCAGACAGAGGGATGCAAAGAATTGATATCACTAACAAACTGTTTTCTAACAGTTACTGCACATTGTCATGGGAACTTGGGCGCAGTTCACTCTTCAAGTCTGAGGCTGCGTGTTATGTAAAAAAGAAGGTGATGAAACCTTAGTGTTACCTGAAGAGTATGGTGCTTTCAGTCTACTCTGCAGTCTCTTCACTGATGTGTTTGTAGCAGATTCAGGCAGGTAAATTAAATGCTAGATTCAGAGCTTTTCTTACACCCAAATAACTCCCTCAAAACGTGGACAGTATAAATTTACAGATGATTCAGTGACTGTTCATTGGGAACAAGAGGATGTGTTCTGTATCATACAAAGAGATGCCCTGGCTGTTGAGCTACTTGGAAGGAAGGAGACATCACTTTCACCATGCTATTATGCTGTTCTAAAATGTTTCATCTGAATCTGTTTAGTGGATTCAGTATGAAAAAATGGATTGTTTTCAAATCACCAGACTGTAGCTTTTAAGTCATCTGTACTGTCAGAAGCAGAAACTAGCCTGCCCTCATCACTTTGTTCAACTAATGAAGTTATTACAGCGTCAGGAATTGAAAGTTGTGGTTAGCATTTGAAGTATAATTGCTGACCTTGAAATTGTTTTATTCTATTACTCAGAATCCATTCAGAAACTACAGTTTTCCAAAATTCCATAGCTATCAACTTTTTAAAAATTTTTTTAAAGACTTTAACTGCTCTAATTTCCCTTCCCACCTTTGTTGTGTGCTTCTTGTACTGTTTCTTGGCATTGTCTCATGTTGCTGAAAATAACCCCCTTCAGTGTCTGTATCACTGATTATTTTATGTTGCCATTTCTAAAGATTCATCATGTTTAAATTAACATATTGATGTTTTGCTGGAAATAAGTCTGTGTCTCAAAAAGCCCACCACATCATCTAGTTTAGTTTCTGTCCACAGCATAGCCCTGTAGAACACACGAATGAGTAGATGCAGAGCTAGTTCTCTGGATATGTAATTCTGTATTATTCTCCATTTCTGCTTCCTAATTTTGTTCCTTACACATTTGGCTCCTGACACAAGTACAATAGCCCTAAGCTATCATTTTATTAATTTATTTTATGTTGGTAGTCTTTAGTAATGAAAGTAGTCCTTTGCAACCAGTCACTCTGAAGGTACCACTTATTCAATATTGGATGGTACACAAGATAAAATTCAAGATACTCGATTTCAATTAAGATTTGCAGTGCATATCAGGCTAAGTTACCCCAACCAGCACAGAGTGTAAAGTCACTGAAGTCACCGTGCCATGGAAGTAGTAAAAAGGTGAAATTTCAGAGAAAGGGCAGTTGGCATATCTGCTATGTCCCTGCATGTGTCTAGGGAATGCATCAGCAGCTATAGCCGAGACTTAAGCAGACACTTGACCACTAGGAGTAGCTGTCTTTGGTGCTCTGTTCACACACTGTCCCAGATTTATAATAATGATTTTTCAACTGTAGTAGCTCCTTCAGACTTGATAATGGATGAAAATTGTTGCGGCTTTAAATGTTTTTATTTCTATTCAGATGCCTTTCTGCAAATTGTGATGGTGGGGAATATACTAAAACCTAGTAATGATGGGAAACAAACTGGGGTGACTGTGAGCAGTAAATAAGTTTCCAATGTAGAGCACAAAAATTGTTGATTTGAGCTGTGTAGACAAAACTTCTCAAGAGCTGAGAAAGTCATAATCCCTCATGTATGGATTTGATGTCTGGGATTTCTCTGAAACTCCATCTGATCTTTGGTAAATTCAAGTTACCTGGGGGAAAAAAAAAAAAATCTGAATGCAAGCCATTTAAAGAGTGCAGTAACAATTCTTAGAAGCTGGAAGCACTGATATATGAAGAAAGGTTATATGAATATTTTTGGAAATACAGGATATATAAATATTTGATTTTGATACACTGGACTGAAATTATGGCATACTCCTCAGTGTTCTGATACTGCAATTTATTGAAAAATCTCTTGAGAGAAGAGATGCAAAACACGTAGGACTTCCAAAACTAGACAAGACAAACTTTGGAATACAGAAAAGGATGTTTTATATCACTGATTGAGATTTGACAGCTCCTTCTCTATCCTAGATTCTGTTATTAAACTTGCTTATTTAAATGCTTCAACAACCCGATATTATCTTTAAATTATCTATTTTTATAAAATGAATTCTTGTAGCAGGAAACATAGCAGCAAATATGTTCTAAAGGAAAGGTTAAGTGGTTGACTAAGAACTGTTCATGTTACTGGAATATCCTCAAGAAAAACACCAGTGACAGCATGCATGGGAATGGCACAAAGCTGTACTGGGGAGGATCAGACCAGACATTAGGAAAAACTGATTTACTATGAGGGAACTGCATTCCTGGAGAGTTGGTTGATGCTCCATACCTGTTACTTTTCAACAGAAGTCTGGACAATGCCCTCATTCATATTGTTTAACTATTGGCTAGCCCTGAAGTAGTCGTGCAGTAGGTCCCTTCCAACTGAATTGTTCTGTTCCATTCTATTTGATTCCAATAATCTTTGTTAACAGTTTTGGCTAGTAGTAGCAGTTAGTTTTTATACTGCCATGGAATTTAATTGAACTTCATGCAGCTTCTGACAAAACCATGATTTTCATTTTGATCTTTAGAGAAGTTAGCTCTGTAATTTCTGAAGTCTGTTGTTTCTGTAACATTTAAGACCACGGAGATTTGCAGAGTGTTTCTCTTCCCACAGGCTTTGGCTATATTTGTCAGCCTGGTAAAGATTGCACAGTGAAACCTGACCAGCATTGATCCCATGTATCTCCTGCTGACATCAGTAGGAGCTTAGCACCTCTCAGCATCAAAGAGTTTTGTTACTGCAGCTGACTCTCAGTAATGCAAAACAATTAAAAATAATAGCAAATGGAACAAAACACAAATGATCCAGTAGAATATGAGAATGCTTTTGAGGATACTCCAGTAATTTAGAATAAACTTAGTTTTATAATTCTACACTTCATTTGTGACCAGAGAGTATCAGCAAAATTCATGATGCAGAATGAAATTAAGATCCAAAGCTGAAGTAAACAGTATAGTGATGAGAATTTTCAAAGACTGGCAGTGATTATATCAGGATTAATAAAAATTCAACCTAAAGTAATATGGTGATAGGAATTAGCATAATCTCTTATGTCAGAAATTATTTAGTATTTAAATTATGTGAATTGATGTTGCATAGTTGGTCTTTCTGTCCACCATCGTATTTACTGTACTCTTTGACATAGCAGTGATCAACAGTACTTTATGTGGTGGAGGTCCTGATTCTATTCTATTTCTAGTAAAATAAGTAGATGCTTACAGGCTTTAGTCCCCATATACACTTTCCCGTGGTTTCAAATTTTACCTATGTATTTTTCAGATCTTAATTCTTTCTGCAATACTACTTCTCATCAGTAGCATAAAGCTTTATTAGTGTGCTGTAGCGTGATTACTCTTTCTAAGTGGTCTGGATTTACTGTGGATAAAGCTGACTGAATGTCACCCTCCCCTTTTAAAGCTGGCTGCAAGGCTTGGTGTATTTGTGCCCGAAGTCAATTTTAGCTAGGACTTTATTCTAGTCCTCTATTATGCTTTGATATCTTTTCATCTGGACCTACACAGAAGTCCTACATTTAATTGTCCTTTCAGAAGAGTAAAAGATTCCAGAAGCCCTGCAGTTAAGAAAACACAACAGAGACATTTTCTTGACATAATAGAGGCATAACTAAACCTGAATGTAGCTGGAAGTGCAGTTGCAATACTACATTACAAACAAAATATGAAAATGAATCACAGGAAGTTCATGAACAAAGATCAGACCTCTAAGCTATGAAGGAGTGAATAGGATGTTGCCACAAGGCATAAACATCAACTAGCGCTTTCCTTTTAAAGTCACTGCAGAGATTAAAAGAAGCATAGACTCTCGGACTCACAATAACTCTGTAGTCAAAGAGGCTTTTGCCAATGTACAGTATCCAATGAATAGTATCAGATGAGGTCTGTCTGAAGTGGACTGTGCCTCATTTTTACTATCAGCTAGCCTTTAGTCTCTAGAACATTCAGGCTGCATCACTATAGGGAAAGTCACTGAAGTATGAGCTGTTGTGTGAACTTCTGAAGTTCAGTGCATTGCTTCCCAGTCCTGGACACTGTTTTTCCTTTTCAGAGAAGCTGTCTTCTCTATCACTATCTTGTCACAGTCAGCCTTCCATGGCCTTTTCTTTTTGTTTCTTTTGTCAAATGAGAGGCTTGGGCCCACCAACTGTATGGAATTTTACAAGAGCAAGTGCCAGATTCTGCACTTGTGGTGGGGGAGACATGACTCAGGGACAAGAGTCTGGAGAGCTAGTCCTGCAGAAAGAGATCTGTGGGTTCTGGCTGATAGTAAGTTGAATCTGAGCCAACAGTGTGCCCTGCCAGGCCAAAGGGCCAACCATACCATGGGGTACATCAGGCCCAGTGCTGCCACCAGACAAGCAGAGAGGTTGTCCCACTCTGTGTTGTGCGGCCTCACCTCAACCACTGCATGCAAGTTTGGGTGCCACAATATAAGGACGTAAAACTATGAGAAAAACTATTGTCTAGGCAGTGTCAGTGTATGTAAATCCATGGGCCCTGAAGGGATGCATCCACATGTGCTGAGGGAGTTGGCCGAGGTGATTGGTGAACCACTCTCATCATCTTTGAGAGATCTTGGGGAAAGGATGAGATGCCTGAAGACTGGAGGATAGACAATATGACTCTGATCTTCAAAAAATGCAAGAAGGAAGATCCAAGGAACTACAGGCCAGTCAGCCTCACCTCTGTCACTAGAAAGGTGAGGGAACAGTTTGTTCTGGGTGCTGTCTCCAGGCAATTGAAAGAGAAGAGGGTTATCAGGAATAGTCAGCATGGGTTCATCAGGGGGAGGTCGTGCTTGATAACCTGGTAGCCTTCTATGATATCATTACTCACCAGACATTTGACACTGTCTCCCACAGCATCCTTATAACAAAGCTGAGGAACTGTGGAATATATGAGTGGACAGTGAGGTAGGTTGAGAACTGTCTGACTGTCAGAGCTCAGAGAGCTGTGACCAGTGGTGCAGAGTCCAGCTGGAGGCCTGTACTTAGCAGTGTTGCTCATGGGTCAGTGCTCGGTCCAGTCCTGTTCAACATCTTCATCAATGACCTTGATGAAGGGAGAGAGTCCACCCTCAACATGTTTGCTAATGATACAAAGCTAGGAGGAATGGCTGACATGCCGGAAGGTTGTGCTGCCATTCAGTGAGACCTGGACAGGCTGGAGAGTTGGGCAGAAAGGAACCAGATGAGGTTTAACAAGAGCAAGTGTAGAGTCTTGCACCTACAGAGGAACAACTGAATGCACTGTTACAGGTTGGGGGTGACCTGCTGGAGAGGAGCTCTGAGGAGAGAGACCTGGGTGTCCTCGTGGATGACAGGTTGGCCATGAGCCAGCAGTGATCCTGGTGGCCAATGAGGCCAGTGGTATCCTGGGGTACATTAAAAAGAGCGTGGCCAGCAGGACGAGGGAGGTGATGCTCCCCCTCTACTCTGCCCTGGTGAGGCCTCACCTGGAGTACTGTGTCCACTTCTGGGCTCCCCAGTATAAAAAAAACAGGGATCTCCTGGAAAGTGTCCAGTGGAGGGCTACAGAGATGATAAAGGGCGTGGAACACCTCCCTTATGAGGAAAGGCTGAGAGACCTGGGTCTGTTCAGCCTCAAACGGAGAGTCAAAGGGGATCTGAACCACGTCTATAAATACCTCATGTGTGGGAAGCAAATGGATGAGGCTGGACTCTTCTCAGCAGTGTGTGGTAATGGGACGAGGTGAAATGGTCACAAACTGAAGCATAGGAAGTTCCTCACAAATGTGTGAAGGAACTTTTTCACAGTGAGGATGATGGACCACTGGCACAGGCTGCACAGAGAGGTTGTGGAGTCTCCTTCTCTGGAGATGTTCAAGACACGCCTGAATGCCTACCTTTGCAACCTGGGCTAGGGAGCTGCTTTGGCAGGGGGTTTGGACTTGATGATCTCTAAAGTTCCCTTCCAACCCTTCCAGTTCTGTGATTCTGTGTTCCTTTTGGTCCTTCCTAGTTCGGGATATTCTGATTATATGAACTTTGTATCATAGATTAATGCTTTGTTCATGTACCTTACAAAATAAAAAGTTTAACTGGGAGATAATTCATTGCTTTTTTTTTAATTGTGACCATAATACAGAATTACAGTGACTCTCAATTAATTTTCATAGTTTACGTACTAAACTACAAAATCCCTTCCAGAAGGGTTAGTGATGGAGTGATGAGGTATATTCCTATTTATAGAGAACGTGCAGTTCTGAAGAAATTCCTCTGTGCCTACAAGAAATTACTCATTGTAAATTAAAATGCAGTGCTCATTTGCATGCAGCTACTATGTACCACCAACTGTTTAGCACTGTGTGGCTGTGAAGTAAAGACTGCCCAAGAAGATAAGCCACAGATAGCATCAATTTTATGGAAGAGTCATGTTCAGGTAGGTATCTGTGATATTTGCCTATGTGAAAAAAAAAGGCAGCTTTTTATATCGTTAGATCAGGACAAGAATTCAAGAGACTGGAGTTAATGTTCCTTTCTTTTTAGGTACTGTTGCTAATTTTCAGGTATAAGCCATTTCTTTATTATTTCAGAATACTGTGTATGCCACCTAGATCTGTCTTCATGTCTATAGCCAAGACACATACCAAAGACGTTTGTCTCCCTGCTGAAGTTATTGGCACAGACATAGGCTAAGACATGAAGTCCTAAGAATGACTAGTAATTGGTTTTCCGGTCCATTAATCAAATTAATTTTCTCTGTTGAAAGCATCTTCCCCGAATCACTACCTGCTCTAATAAGATTCAAAGCAACAATCTAGAACTTTCTCCAGTCTAAGAGAGCATGGTATAGGAATGTCTTTCAGGGATTCCAATGAGACTCAGAATCTTTCCATGATGACAAGTAAAATTCACCCCAAAAGAGTACTGACATAGATTTAAGTGTCCGTGATTCCCTTGCTTTTAATAAGGACAGTGAGATTATTTGCCAGAGCAGTTATCCATCAACTTTGGAGCATGGAGAAGTATTTTGAAATTAATGTATGCAATATGCAGAGCAATTTGTTGCACTATTTTTGAAGCAACATCCCATCTAAATTTCATTACTTCAGAGATGGATGCATAATAAAGGGTGATGTTGAAGCAGAAAGAACCATATCAATTAAATTTTAAGTTACAAATTTATACTAATCAGAGAAAAATAAATACAGTACTCAACTGGATTGTGTAGATGTTTTGTATCTTTCTAATACAAATTTTTGCCAAAGCTTGCAGACAACCTGAAGGAATGAAATTTCAGGCTGAAAGATGGGAGATTTAGATTGGATATAAGGCAGAAGTTCTTTGCATCTAGGACTGGAACAGGTTGCCCAGAGAAGTAATGGATACCCTATTCCTGGAGACACTCAAGGTCAGGCTAGATGGAGGTCTGAGCATCCTAATAGAGCTCTAGGTGTCCCTGTTCATTGCTAGGGAGTTAGAGTAGATGACCTTTAAAAGTCCCTTCCAACTCAAATGATTCTATGATTTTATGATTCAGTTATATCAGGCAGATCCTAAATGCATTTTAAACTAAACTTGACTCTAAAGGCTTTTACCATAGTTCCACAGCATTTGCGCAATTATACCTTTTTTTTTTTTTTTTTAAGTTCACAAAAACAGAGCAATTTCAAAGTCCTGTACCAAAATTTGTGAGATCGTTGTTCATATTGTTAGCTGGACATACAGAAGAGAACTTAATATTCCAGTCTGTCCTTTCTTGCAAATGACATGAGCCAAGGTCCCTTTTTCCTGTTCTTGATGGGCTGCTCAGGTAAATGATAAAGATCTAATGAATTAGAGTAAAGACTAATAGATAACAGATGTACAGATGCTATCCACTCTATTAATTAATGCTGATGTACATTATGTGGAACTAATGCAAATTACCGTATGCGAATGTTTACAAATTGGAATTATGCTTAGCAACTCAGTAAGCACCTCAGTGAAAGTATTTCCAATTTATTAGGGAAAATGCTGTGAGGGAAACAGCAAGGTACAGTTACTGTGGCATTTATTCCTGACCTTCAGGTTCTAATTTATCTCTCCATGGTCATGAAGTTTTTCTTCAGCCTAAGTCAGTTAAGGCAGCATTTTAACATTACTCGCAAAATGCAGTATTATTTTATACTCCTATTATTAAAAATGATAAACTTAGAAAACTATAACTGATGAAACAGTCTTTCTCAAAAGATTTTTTTAACAAAATGTACCTAGAAAAATATGTATATACTGTTGCCAAGATGTCATTAGATGTCAAGTTTTTCAGGTTGAAAAATAATTTTTTCATTCACTTCTCAAAAAAGATGAGTTGTCTAAATATTACACAAAATTGTGTGCTTTGATACTCAAATGAGTTCAGACCCAAACTAATGTTTAAAGGGAATTTGATCATAACTTGTAAATTGTAACTGAAATGAGACCTGTATAGCTAATTGTTTACTCAACGTAATGTTTTCTCTTTTAAAAAGGATAATGTGCATAATGGAGTATATATAATTTTTTTGTTACAAGAAAATAGGTTTGTACAAATTAAGTTTTTACTGTGGCCGCTACTTAACAACTGCCTGTGTCCAGCTCAAACATTCAAGGTGATTCTAATAAATGAAGAAATACAAAATATGAGTTCTTAATGGAGAAGTACTGAACAGAATAAGTGCACTTCACCTAAAACAAAGACATTAGCTATGATATGTACAAGCTACTGCAAAGTGATTGAATCAATAGAAGAAATCAATACGAATTTGGTATAAACTTGTGTTTACAGCAAACACATGGCATCACTTGAACAGGTGTCGTGGTATCAAGACATTGTCTGTGAACAGTATTCATAATGGCTTTTGTAATAATGATTTTCACATTTAATAATGAAAGCCAACAAGCTAAATATTTTTTTTCCAGTTTAAAAATATGCACCTGTTAAAAGACCCTTTGCTTACCTGCTGTTAAGAGGGCTTATTTTCTGGTTTTATGCACTTGTATATATTAAATATTTTATTTCATTCTCAGCATAAACAAGTACATATCTCCCCAGTAGTATTCATGAAAAATCTTTCAAGTAGTAACAAAATACTTCCTTCTTCTGCAATAAGATCTGTATTCCATTTTTTATATCAGTTATGAATCATTCAAACTACTGACCCATTTATGTTAAATACAGTATTATAATAACATATATTACTGTTTCTGTAATTATATTTTTTGTTCTAAAAAGGCTAGTTTATTGGAATAATTCAGTGGCAATTCAGAATTTTGCAATGATAATAGGGGTGCTATAAAAAAAAACAAACAGCACAGTAGTAATCTGCTACACTGTCATATATGCTGTGGCACTTGAAACCCCATTGATCTCTGGTAAACAGTGTGTTAAATTTTTATTTAATGCAGTCAAGAACTCCTGAAGTCTTTGCCAGGATTGTGGAAGGGAACAACCACCTGAGGTTTAGGCTGCCTGCAATCAAGTCATTAGCCTAACTGAATAGCTGAAGTTTTGGGATAGGATTATTTATGAACCTAACAGACAGCTTGCACTGGTTTACCATAGGAAAGGGAAAGAGATCTAACAGGGGAAAAGGCTACCCTTAAAATGGTACTATTAAAGCAATGAAATTACTTGGTTTGCATATTTTCAATCTTCTTGAATTTATGGTTGCCTTGCCTGGGAGAGATTTAACCGCTGTCTGCTGAGGAAATGTTGCTTTCTTTTTAAAGTTCTGTTGTGTCAGCATCCAATTTCTTTGTAGTACGCTGTCAAACATCTCTTTGTTCTCTTTTTAAACATGATAAACTGCCTCTTGCAACTGGCCCAACAGTTGTCTTGATATATATTCTATTTCCTCAAATATTTGTCAGCATATTTAATGCGAGAGATTTTGAGATGTGTGTAGTCAGGGTCTGTTCAGGATCCTAAACAATTTTTAACTTTGCTCTAACAAACCTTCCTGTGGTCTGGTTTCTCATCTATAATACAGAGCTAGTGACACATTTCCTGTCAGGACTGCTCTTAAAATAAGAAAACATACTGTATGAATATTCAAAAGAAACAGATTTTTGCATTACCTGTGATATTTATTAGCATTTATAATAAATACTCTTTAAGTGTTTTCAGAGTCTTAGGTAAAGCATTACGTTTAATATGTCCTGTTTGCAGTTTTTTTGATGTTGCTTTATTGCAAATATTTTCACTGATTCAGATAATTGTGTTAATGCTTGCATATTTAACAACCATTGTCATCTGATTTCCCTGACTATAAAGGTTGTCATCAGCATAAACTAAACCATAAGTACTAGGATTCAAAGCTGAGTAAGTAGAATTAGTTGATAGTTAAAGAGCTTAAAATAGCCTCTTGTACCTCTTGGAAGCTATGTAGCTTGCATACATAGAATTTCCTCTGTCTTGCCCCCCTGTTACACCCAAGCTAACCTCCTTTTTTGATGCAATCATTTGATCAGAAAATGAGCAACTAAAATTGATGTAATTTTTCAAAAGAGCACATTATAAATGTGTGAAAAATCAGCATTTGAGCTTTAGTTAACTATTTTAAAGTATGTTAGTCATACTTCTTTTCAAAACTGTGAAGAACTGCTGAATTTAAGAAAAAAAAATGAATTCCTCCATTTGACATCTGTCTTAGTGACCATTCAATTAAGGATGCTAACATTTACCTATACTGGAAAATAAATTGTTTCTCAGTCAATTCTGTGTTTTCCTCTGTAGTTTTTCCCTTTGTCTCAAAGGAATTGGGAAGCTATAGGATATTTTCATATTCAAACCCATGACATTCACATATTTGAGCAATTTTCAGTGCACTGAACAACTCTCCCAAAGTTTGTATGCAATTCTAGAACCATTCACAGAGATTTTTGAGCAGTCACTGCAAATGGGGAAACAGGAGCACCCTATTGTAGAAAAGGTAGTGATCAGTGCTCAGTGGACTTGAGATCTGTGCTTGTCTTTTCCACAGGTTTTTCACTCATTATTTCCTGTCATGTGGTTATTTCTAGCACATAGTAAAGTAATCACCCATGATGTAGTAATTCTGTTTTCTTACATGTTTAGAAACAACTCGTATTTTTATTTTCCAAATATATGTAATAAGTTACAAGAATAATGACCTACTACTGTGATTGCTGTTTTCTCTGCTCCATTAACCTGCAAAAATCCCACTTTTTAATGAAATCTAAATCCATTCCAAATCCAGTGTAATTGCTAGTATTAATTAGTTTTTGTAATGCTCTTAAATAAGATATGATATATGATCTCTTGTTAAATATATGTATGTGTTATATGGAAGAAGACTGTGAAGTGATTATAGGGAATTATCAGGGGAGAAGGTGAGATGGATTGTTGTTTATTTGGGATTTTGATTAAGCATCCCTGATCTGTTCGATTCATTTTTATCTGAACATATACTATCATAAAATAATATGCCCATTTTATTATTTTATAGCTCAAACCATTTATGCTTTATATCTCTCTACTCTGCTTTCAAATGCTGTTTTTCTATATATATTTAGTACATTGCTTGCACATTTAATTTATGGTTGTGAACCCTGAGCTATATGATTAAAGAAGATTCATTCTTCTTTTCCATTTACTGCAGAGAAATATGAACTTCAAGGCTAATGCTAACTTGTATGCTGAATTTGCTATTGATTCAGTGGGTAGACCATACCAGCTTATTCTTTCAGATGTTCTGAGTAAGTGGTGGCTTAGACAATGTTCTGTTCTTTCACGTGTAGAATTCCAATGTGAAGTTCACAAGAGACTCTGTAGAGATGTCTCCTATGCAGACATCTCATGTGCAAATCTCAAATAAGAACTTTTACACTAATATTTTTATTATCACTATCTGGATGACAATGCAACTTACATTTTTTATTCATGACTTTCCTTGGTTCTCCAGAAAATACTATACAAATTTGAACGGTGTCATTATCAAAGGTTGGATATAAAGCCGTACATATTAATAAAACTACAAGTGCAGAATTTTATTTATTACATCCTTTGATTATTTTTTTTCTTCTCAAAGGCAGATTAAAATGGAAAGTGAAGTAGTGTTAGAAGATTTTCTTTTTGGTCTTCTATCCACACTTTTCTTTATGGCAGTGTCACTCTTCATGGAGTCAAGTAAAGGTCAGAGCCCACGGTTATTCTTGCTTAAATAAATAAGATTCACTGGGTTTTTTTAAGAATTTTAAGAATTACTGGGGTTTTTTTGCTTTTTTTTTTATCTCTTGAAAGAGAAGTATAGTCAGTTGGTTAATATGAAACAAATTGGACTTATAAGTGCCAATCATAGGACACTTTCTTTCCTCCCCCATATGTAATCTCTACCACATGTAAGAAATGACTGACCCCACCCCCTTCATAATAATATATTGCCCAAGACTATTATTTTTGAAACATTAATGGCATTCTTCCAACTGGCCATAAGGCTGCAGACGCATTCTTTAATCATTACTTTGCTCACTGGAGAAAGCTGAAGTCACACCATTTAATGTGTGGTCATGATAAATTTCACCTTCTTACATAATAAAATAGAAGCTAATGAAGAAAAGCTCAACTGTAGTGAATTAGACATGAACAGAACAAGTCAGAATGCCCAGTTATTGACATTACCAAACGTATCTTAAATGCACTGACTTTTAAACTAGCTTATTAATTATTAAATAGGGTCTGAGGAGTGTAGTGTTGGCTCCTATACTCTGTGACTTAGTTATATTTTGTCAGAAATGTGTAAAATACAAAATTCTATTTCTTCTGTCTACATGTTTGAGCAGGAAGAAATGGTTAGAAATTTCCAGTAGAGTGTCAGCCAATTTTGAAATTTGTAAAGAATTTTTTTTAAGAAATTAGACATTGGAGTGCAATATATGTCTTTTTTATTTTACTATAGATGAGATACATGTATTCTGTTTTAATAAAACAACAGGTTTCCTGAACAGAAGCTCAGGGGTGCAGGGAACTCTAGTTAATCAAGAGACTGTGATGAAATTACCCAGAATAGAATTTGTTTGACAGAAATTATTAAGAGGCTAACCTGTTTATTCTTCTGTAAGGTATTGTTTTACTGTTATTTTTACTCCCAGCAATTAAAAGTACATATTTTTTTCCTGCTGTTGTATAATCCATTCTACCAAATCATAAGCAACAGACTGCTGTTCCTGTAGTATCATGAAACAAGAAAGACTGTAAAGCATGTGCAGTTAGGAATACCATGTATCACTCTCATATATATGTTTCATTACCAGACCATTCATGGATTTTTATGAAAGCAGTTTTAGGGGGAATACTAGAGAGATGAGCCATTCCTCTACACGTGAGCCAGTAAACATCCTCAGGACACAGCAGTACCTATGAGTGTTTTAACCACATTGCAGATATATCTTTTTTTTTTTTTTTTTATACACATTGATTTTTAAAGATCCAATAACAGTATGGACTAGCTTTTGGTATGAACAGGAGGATTCTTGTCCTGTATCAGGACCTATTCTTGTTAATTTTCATAGGCTGAAGTCAACCTCAGTACCAGTATCTAGATGACAGGGAAGATAATCAACAGGTCAGGTTGAAGTTGGGGCTGCCAGTGATTCAACATATGCTGTAAAACACTATTTTGCTCTAAAATAGCTCCTTGTGTTTATGACTGTAGATGCTGTCACAAAATGTATGATCACTACCACCTTTCAGCAAATAAATATTGTCTAGTTTTATGTTAGTTTTTTTCTCTTTATACTTCTCGTTCATCTTACCAAACTTATACGTGGACTGATCAAAGGAAATCTAGGCAGTCTGAGAGGACAGGAGAATAGAGTCTCTTGGTCTGGTAATTTTCATATAATAACTATTTAACCAGTCACATGATCCATCCCTGCTGCTGGAATGGACAGTGACTGTAGATCTTCTGACTGTAGTCACAAACTGACTAGTAGTGTTTTGCAACAACTCAAAAAAGTGACCGCTATCTGTCTTTCCTCCTTGACTGTGGGGTCCTTCAGCTTCATTCAGCTCACCCCTAAGAGAGATGATTCAGTATAGCAGTTTGGCAGAAAATGGATCTAGCAACAAAAATGAATGGTTGGTATTTCTGCTAGGTTTGTGGGCTGAGTCAGCCTACAGCAGACATCTGAGATGAATAAAGAGGTGGCAGGAGGAAATGCGTCTGGAAAAAAAAAACGGCACATATTCAGCCAAATCTAGGTCCTTACAATATAGAACAACTAAGTTCAAAATAATCTTTATTTTTTAGTATAGTGCATATACAAAAGAACTACCTAACATGAAATTAAAGTGCACCTAGGATAGGAGATTACTAACAGAGAGAGGTGATGAGGAAGGTGAATCGAAGTGCATCTGAAGGTTAGCAATTAGGCTAAGAGTAATTCTGTAGAATTTCTCTCTAGTATCTGTGAGGAAAAAAAAAAAAAAAAGCCTCTCTAGAAAGTCAGTCCCAAACAAGAGCCAAACTTCAGGTATTCTGATTCACCTCAGGAAGAAGCTGATCTCTCCATGTGCTCTAAAGCAGTGTGAGGAAACTAAGGGACCAAACCTAGGTCAACATTAGTCTTTGTAATTGCATTCCACTGACTTCAGCAACATGCAAATAAAATTCCAACGAGTGAAAATTTTAACAATTAATCTAATTCCATGCAAAATTTAGCTTTGATATCTTCAAGAAGAGATTTTAGATTTCAGGAAATGATTCAGAAACGTGAGGAAAGCATAGAGAAAAACAGTATGTGGTAAAAGAAAATTGAATATGTTGTTATTCATTGCCCCCCTGCCCCAACACGCATACATGGACTCACTTCTCCAGAGGACAGTCTGGGAATGTTTTTAATAAGGCAAAAAATTATCAGCTAGTAGAAGACACAAGAGGCAGTTTCAGGCAGTTGGAATTGAAACAGCTGAAATTACATCTGTTTATGCTAGGGGTGGATTTGAGCTGAAATATCCTGATTTCAGGAGGTCATTTTTTCTCATTTTATTTTCTGATTGCCTAAGTTGTTATGTTCTGCTCACATTGAGGGTATGTGGGTCACTGATATAACTCTTCTGTCTCTTTTTTACCCTACTGTAATTGAATTTACTTACAATGGATTTGCTTACCTTACTAAATAGTAGATCACTGTGCTATGATTTTACATCTCCTGTCTGTGATTATGTTCGCGTAGCAATTCAGCATGATACAACTTCATCAGAAACTAAGCTGCATGTATGCAAACTGTTACCTGAAGTCCAAAAAAAATTCAGAAATCAAACTTAATCTCTCTCTGCTCATTTTTAAAACTGCCCAGGCCACTTCTGAGAGATTTCAGAATGACATTCAGATCTTTTAAATGTCTTCTTCAGAAAGTGAGTGTACAGTTCTCTTTAGCTCAAAGCGAGTATCAGATTCTGTTACCTGTGGACATCTCAGTCTCAGAGCTCCTAACATCAGTATCAAATAGCTTACAGCATCTGATTTTAGTTTTCCAGTTTGTTGTTTATTTGTATGTTTTAATTATTATTTAGCGATCTAAATAATAGAGAGAGAGATCTAGAGAACAAAACTTAAAATTTTCCTGCAAAAGTTGAGGGTGAGTTTACATGCTAGGATTTTACAAACAGGTATTTTTAAGGGAGTATAGCAGACAAGATAGAGAAATACACTAGTCTTCCTGACAATACAGAAAGGAGAAAGCAAAATCTTAAAAGTATATTTGAAGGTAAGACTAAAGTCTTTTTTCCTATTCCGCAATGATTTCTAAAGAAAAAAGGAAATGGCAGTAATATGTTATGCCATGGTGCAGAAATTTCTATTTTGTAGTGTGTCACCTCAGATTTGGCTTTCCCTATTTTTCTGATAACAGCCTACTCATGAAGAAGAAACAATATAATTTTTGCTCTCTCAAAAGAAGGAAAACTTTCAGTCAGGTGGGATTTATCTGCTATGCACAATTTATAGGATATCTATTATAGCACATCTATTCTAGTTCTTGGCCCACTCTGTATTAAAAGGTTAATCTTTTAATGCGTGTATTTATTTATAATCACTGTATGACTGTATTCTGAATGACTCCTTCAGTGTGCAAACACATACATACATAACCGTACCCTTGTGAGTAGCTTGCAGCCTTTCAGCTGGAGTCATTGTGTAGAATTTTCTATATCTAAGAATGTTTGGAAATCAGAACTTATCATTAGTTCTAATCAAATAAAAAAGTTGTAGTTTTTCTACCTTAGTAATGTCTTCTAACTATTTAATAGGGAAACTTTTGTAATATCTTCCAGTCTTCCATTTTTGTTGAAATAAAAAAAGTATGATTCAGTAACGTGAAACTTTAAAGATTTAGTTTGCATTAAAAAATATTGCCTGAACAATCAATAGTTTTAAATTTTCCATTCATTTGCATTTAACGTATGAAAAAAGCCTCCAGAAAAGTTATTCAGCCTGAAATTTCAGACAAAACTTTTTTCATAATTTCTGAATGATTGATTCTCTCTTAATGGGATCCAATTCTTCTTGTGACAGCTGACATAGTCCCATCGGTACTGAATTAGCATCATTCCACTGTATCAGGTAAAGATTCAAAAATGCAATAGTTTCCTAGAAAAAATGTTGTTCTCCATAAAATATGAAATTAAAAAAAAAAAAACCTTTTTTAGCAAAATGCTACAGTCTAAGATTTTTTAGGAAGCCATAAAGTGGGAAGATAATGGGATAGTGGAGACTTTCTGAATTTTAATTACAAATCAGGTATCCCTCAGTAGGATGACTTATTTTGTAAAATAGCATGGAATCAGGCTTGAGTCTTTTCTAACAAGTAAAAATATAAGTCTTTTTTAAACAAATACCTTCCAAAAAACCAAAATATTTTCCAGTACCAGAGAGAAGCACTACAGGTCTTTTATTTTGTAACTTGACTGCTGAACTCCTTCAAACCGTGTTTACTGGGGTTTAGTCAGATTGCAAATCAGATTGCAATCCAGAACAGTAAGAAATGCAAAACTGCAGCATGAGAAGAATGTGGCATGTTACCTGTGTGTGATAACTGAGCCCGCTGTTACTGCCTGACAAAGAAATGGACAGTCTGTTTTTAGAAAGAGCTTAAATGAGGCACAGTGGCAGGTTTTGATGGCAGATTTTCCAGCAGTGATTCAAGAAGGTATTTTTTGTGGTTGTGAATGAAAACACATGCTTATAACCATTTGAAGCAAACAGAACATAAGCATTTATGGCTAAGCACACAGCCAAGTATGTTTCCAAAACTGGGATCAATTTAAACATTTTAACTGATTTCTTGAAGTAGGAGCCTACTGTATAAAGTATATCAAGTATTTTCCTTGTTTTCTGTTTTGGCTCCTAGGCCTTAATTTGAATTCAAGAATTTAAGAGGGCGTGACTATGTTAGTCTGTATTTAGTGCAAGAGTCGCTTTCTTATCATTCTAATTGTCTTCACATTGGAAAATCAAAATGATGCAACTTATTAAAATTGCTTCAGGTTTAATAGATTTAGTTATTGTCTGATTAAACTATGTGCTGTCAAGCTTACTGCTCTATTTCAGTAGATTAGAGACTGCAAAAGACTGTGAACAGGGATGACTGTTGGTAGTCTGTGCACTCTAAATGAAGTTCAAGACACTGGATTAATTTGGATATTTCCAGAATGAATCTTTTTAGAATGAAAAATTGGCCTAAATTTGGCAAAGTAGGCAGGAAATCGCATACAATGTTAGAGAGATTAGCAAATCGGGAATAAATTAGAAAAATGGACAGAAAAATGTCTTCTGTCATTTTGGACTGCGTCTTTGCAGTTTGCTCCATTATTCCTGTTATGGACAAAAAGACAGTAGGAATGGAATAGAAAAAGTACCTGGAAGAATCCCACTGGGAAAACACAGGATTTACTCTCCCCAGAAATTAATGGTTTGTTTTACCTACACTGTTACCTACATTTGTTTAGCCTTTCTCTGAGAAGAAGCCTCAGGCATATGGTTATTTTTTTTTCTTATATACAAATGGATATTAACCTTGTATAATTCAGATTCTTCCTCCGGACTAGATAAACTCTGGAAACTGGAGCATTGTTGTCAGAGAATAATGGCAATCTGCAGATTAGCCATCAAGAAGGGAATTTGTATCTGTCCACATCTGTGAGTCTATTTGCATGAACTTGAGTTTACTGGTTTTCCGCAGGAAAAAAGTGGAAGTGAAGTTAGTAGTGACAGAGGGGCACAGCCAGCAGCAAAAGAAGAGATTTCAAGAAGCAGTGTCATGATAATCATCTAAATTAGTTGAAATGTTAATCAGTTTTGTTTAAATTAAATCTGTACTTTTTCTTAAATGTACATAATCTCTCATTCTGAAAACTTCTGGACTTATCACACAGCATTTTCTTCCAGTCCTCCTTCTGCTATTTCATTTTATTATTATTCGAGGAAAAAGATGAACTGTTTTGTCCTCGTTATTTACTTTTCCTGTTTTGTGTGTGATTTCAGTTCTTAAAAAAATAAAAAGCTATGTACCATGGAAAAAGGAGAATTGTAAAACTATCATGAAACCTTTTTCTACAAAGACTTCACAGCTTTCTCACCCTACATTCTTTCAGTATAGTTTCATATCCAGAGTTCTATATCCAGTTCTATATCCAGAGTACAGCTGCCAACTACAATTAATAAAGGAAAATTAAATAGTGACTTTGTGTAGTGAACAACAATGTCACTAGAATGACATCTCTTTGTTAAACTTGGACTTGGACTTCCAACTACTCATCTATTGCAGGGTGAAAAGCTAGTTAGTGTGTCAGCTCCCTATAGTTCTTCTTTTCTCTTTCTCTTCATCCCAGTTTAGGTTTAAATGTTACCTGACAATATTGTTGAAACATGCTCTTCCTCCATCCAGAAGCTGATTTAACTTTTTGTACAGGCCACTGATTTCATCATGTGGGTGACTGTGGTTGCAGAACAAGCTTAGATGATCTTTATCTTGTGTCTTTTGGAAAACTTCAGGGTTAGTTGAGCAATCTTGCTACTGACTCAATTTTATGTGTTTTATTAACCTCCAGAGCTTGTGTAGAAAGAGAAAAATGCTTAAACATTATTCTTTTCTTGGGATGACTGATTTTAGAGAGGATTCTATGTCTTATTTGGCTTCTTGTTTGAAGGTTGGGTTATTTGTCTCCTGCACCTTGGATTTATTGTGCTATCGCCAACCATCACAGAAGTATTGTATATTCCTATAAGAAGCCTGATATTAATATTATTAAGGACTGTAAGTGTTAATATATATAAGGATGAGGATTTACAGCCCAACTGATTAGATTCCGCATAGTAGTGTAAAAAATTTCTAAATGATTCACACCATGCCCTGTAGCCATGCCCAATTTTCTTATATTAAATGTTGAGCTCGTTTGTGATTTGAAAACATATTTTTAACTGTATTTCTCATGTTGTGTAGCTCACTGAACAGCTTATGTACATGATAGCAGCCACATATATAAAAAGAATTCCAATAATATACTGTAACTAACAAGCCATAAAGTAAAAAAAAAAAAGAAAAAAAAGGACGTGTCAATCCATATTTCTGGAAGAGGGTAGAAAAGAATGATTGTTATACTATAATTATTGTCCTGATTGTAAGTAATACACTTGAATGTTTGTCAGTATATTCATCAGAAAGAGTCCCAGACGAATTCAGGGTTTTACTGGAGCCCATTTTAGAATTCAGGTAGGCAGCCAATGCTCAGTGATATTCATGGTGTGTTATAACTGGGTGTATGTTTTGGTTTTCATCTTTCCTATGTTTGCATTTAGCTACTTGGTTGAGGCCAACAAAAGATGTACATTTTATTTGGTCAAGTAAATATTCTTATTAATCTTCATATTCAAAAATGTGGAAGCTATGAAGAATATATTCAACAGACAGTATGAATCAAAGAAGCATGTTTAAAACATTAGAAGATGTGCTATAATCATGAAATCAGAAGTAGAGGATACTGGGATGTAATCTTACAAAATCCAAACATTGTGTGACAGTTAGACTATAATTAAAGTAACTTACGATCTACAAATTCAGAAAAAGATATAGGATTTCAATTCTAGCATACGTGCTAAATTTAACTATATCTTACAAGCATGTTGACAGTAAATTTTTCATTTCATCATTCACAGAGAGACAAAGCATTTAACCAGTTTAATTATTCAGTACAAAGCAGTGATGGGAACTATACTAAAAAGAAAATACATCTAATTCTTCACAAACATTTAAAGTGCGTGCCAAAGCTGATAACATTTTGTGCGTACTAGAATAATTTAGAATGTTTGTTTCTTCTTTGCTAAGAAAATGTTTATTTCTCTGCAAAATAAAATAAAGATTATTGGTGCATTCTAATCAGTAAAGTATACTATATATAGCAAATGCTTTTGAAATTATGCAGAAATATGATAATATGTTAGAGTAATAATGAAGATTTAACATTTAAATAGCTGCATTTTTCACATAGATCCAAATTTGTAAATGTCACTGAGGTCAATTTACTACATATTTAACATTACAAACATTGTGTTCTTGTTATTGTTGTTCAGAATAGTGGCAGCCTTATCTTAGATACTGTTTGCAGACCTATTTGTACCTCCATTAATTACAACAGGAGACATACATACATTCATGACGTGAATTTGACCTTAGACACAGGATTAGGAAGCATCTCTTCCTTAGTCATTCAATTCAGTATTCTGAACAAAAGCCAATTTTTCTTTTTTTTTTATAGCCATTCCTAAAGATGATAGTCTTGCAATTTCCTCATTCACATGGATTGTGATGAATCAGGTCTAATGAAATTGCTCCAGGGAATGAAGGTTGAAGGTTCATAATATCAAATGGTGGGCTCTGTCTAACAACACTTGAAGAAACGTTTAAAGAGTTTGGGTTGGGTTTTTTTGCTCTCTCTTGTTACTATTACTGCACACTATGCAGGAGCAATTTTGAAATGCAAATAATATAGCTTTCCTCTTAGAGCAATAAACCTTGAGTGAACGCTGGACTTTTAATACCAGTACATAAATTATTCTTTAGGGTCTATATAATAAATCCGAATATTCCAAGTTCATTTTGCTAGGTGCTTTTGAGATGGTAACACGATCTTTGGTTGTTGTTTCAGAAAATGATGAATAATCATTGGAAGAAGTCTCTTCCTCCTTTGTATTTAATAGAAATAGGACAAGTCTTCAGCTCATGTAAATGCTTATCACACCAAAGAAGTTGTCTAATGCTAGTTGTAATTTAGCTTTCTTGAAAAAAAATCCTAAGGTTTGTTCTAATATTTTCTACAATTCTGTTTAGTTCAAATGATGGAAAAAATAAAGTGCATCACCCAAGATAACATCTCTGAAGGACAGATAAGCATGTTGCTTACAAACTCTGATCAACTTACAGTCCTACACCCTTAATGACACTGTTCGAGGGAAATCTGTTGATTTGCCAGAAGTGCACTAAAATGCAGTAGTTCAACATACAGCCATCTTTACTTCAAGCTTTTACATTGAATGGCAGTCGATTACACAGTTATGATACTTATCTTATTACAAAACAAGGTACTATACACGTATTTTAATTAGCACATCTCCTCAATTTTTAAACCATTTTCTGTTTTAGAAACCATTGCAATTAAACAATCATTTTTTATTAAGGTATCAGCCACAAAACATTTATATTACTTAATGTCATTGTTTAAATATAAATTAAAAAAAACAATCTTGTCTTTTATTTTAAAACATTTCCCAACTTTAAATACTTCTGCAGGGTATTTTTCACCCACTCATATAAATAGGATATTTTAATATTACCTATCACAGTATTTGAGTATTTTCCAAAGACTAATTTGTATCATAATAGTTTAGCAGTCTAATTTACACTTAACCTCACCTTTTCCACCCTGATCCATGTCCTATTTTCTTCTTCTTAGCTGCTTTGTATAGTGACTATGAGGATACTAATTTGAAGTGAAATTTCAGCTTTGTTCTGAAAGCTAAGAGACCTGTGGCCAATCTAATATCTTCTGACAGGGAATCTGAAATCTTTTGTTCTGTTTATTGAATTAGCTTATATTCTGCTCCCGTGAGCTTTGTTTTTCAGATTGATAGATTCATGATTAATGCAAAAGAGAGCAACCAAGGATGACAGTCTCCTCATGAAGAAATGCATTCTGAAGTATGTGGGAAAAACATTTCTTAAAGGACTTTGGCTTTTAGGATACACACCTACAGCCTAGTAATTTTAAAGGATACCAATAATCAGAGTATGTTGAATTTATATGAAAGTAGTATGAATTTCAGTAATTTGTTTCACCAGATTTCAATGAGCAAGTCAGGGCCTGATCAGTATATGAAGACTAGGATACGGTTTTCAACTCACTGAGGTGGAAAAAGGCTTTTTTCAAAATTTTAAACTATTCCACCTCTTTTCAATGCTAGGTAATCCAAACAGATTGCTTTGAAGGTCTGGTTAACATGAGAATCCCTAAGCGTGAGGAGATAGGTTGGAAGATTATAGCAAAATTTAACAGAATATTCTTCTTGCATCGTTTTCTGTCTCGATGAAAAATGAATTTGCAGAACTGCTCTATCCTAAGAACTGATTTTTGTGAGGTACTGAGAAAGGTGAAAACTGAATGTTACACACATTAGAGATAAAGAAACTGCATGAGAAAACTATTAACAGCTGAGATTATGGATTTTATCAGATTTTCCTCTGTGAAAATATTCCTGTCAATATGGAGGTTTATATTAAAGTTATTCATCAAATTAATTTTTGAGAAAGTCCTCAACACAGCAGAATTAAAAAAAAAAAAAATTGTATGGGAACTGTTGAATCACGGCCTGAACCACTGATTGATCACCTGAGGCAAGCTGTGGGAGCACAGCTGAAGACAACTCACCTGTGTGAGTGGTAGAGGTGGAGTCTGGCTCCACTACTCTTAGACCTCATTTAAGGACTGACTGCCCTAGAGGAGGGATCTCCTCTGTGAGCTTAGATCTTTACAGATGGATGAATTCATTTTTCTTCTTTTTGTAGCACCTCCTTGTTTGTACTGATCTCTTTGTCTTTATGGCTCTTACAGTGGGTGGGAACTTCCTTGTGGAAAGGGTGAAGGAACACTGGAAAAGGTTGTCCAGAGAGGTTGTGGTGTCTCCTTCCCTGGAGGTACTCAAGGCCCACCTGGGTGCCTACCCATGCAACCTTGTCTAGGGGGGACTGCTGTGGCAGGGTGGTTGGGCTCAACGATCTCTAGAGGTCCCTTCTAACCCCTATGATTATGTGATCCTGTTATTTGTTTCTAGTAATCAATTTAAACAATTTGAGGGAACATATACGTTACATGTGAAATACTTAAACTTCCAGCTAAATAAACATTTGATGTTCCCAACTGTTTCATAGGTCTTGAAGTAAACTTAGTGCAAAATTTTATGTGAAAAATGTGTATTGTTTTTCATTTTAAATGCTGTTCTGCCTTACTAAATTGTGTTTTAGTTCTTTCTGCGTTAAATAATTGTAGGTTAAGTGATGAAAAGATTAATGCAGAATATATCTACAGTATATGTTTATGTGCAGTCAGGCATACTTTATTGTCTATATCAATCAATATCACAGCAAGAGTGAGCTCTTCTGTCATTAACTCAGAAGCAAAACAGTATATATAGCTTGTAAAGGTCTTGTGAATGTCCATTTACAGGTTTGTTTGGGGTTTTTTTTGTTTGTTTGTTTTATTATTAGTGAGTTGGAGAGCATGAATGGTAGACAGAGGAGTGTATATAATGCTTAAATCTTCTAGGGGAGAAATACAGAGTTCAGTATTAGGTATGCACTGTTATCATTATTGAGTTAAATCCTGTGACGTTTTTAAAAACAATATTTTTGATGAGTAATTTCCATGTTGTCTTCAGTTGTTAAATGAAAATCTTAAGTTGCATATTCATTTGGGCTACATGTACTTATTTGGAAACAAGCTAGCTTATATTAAAACCCCATAAGTAAGAAATGGTTGTCTGACATTGGAAGCCTTTAGAATGAAATGCTGATGATGCTGAAGTCAAAAGAATTATTTTAGTGGGTTTTTTTTTTTTTTTGTTAAAGGAATGTGATTTCCCTCAACATAAAGTGAATGGCACTAATCCTTCTGAAAGCAAATGTGCAGATCTTAGGAATGCACTCAAAAGAGAAAAACGATTGTATTTTGCATTGCATTAACATAAATAATCTCAAAATGTGAGGAAAAGTTAATCCACTCTCTCATTAACACTTCATCCATGAAAATCAAATCATAGGATTTGATCTTGCTTTTACTGAATTCAGTGTTTTTTAATAGAAAGGTGACCTCATCACTGATGAGTCCAAAACTATCCCTATTGCTACAATTAGACTTTTAACAATCTTAGTTTCTTTTTTTCCTCATCTTTTTGCTTCATTGCCCTTGACTGGGTTGCAGTGTCATCAAAAAGTAGTTGTAGACTAATCATTACCTGGAACACTGAAACTGGACATTGGGAATCTCATTCCTAGAGTACCCAAGACTTATGGAAGCACATCTATTTCTTCTGCTGGAGGAGTGGTAATTGTTTTTCTGCTCATTTTCATTCCATAGTAGTTAAACTATACAATACAACTACATATTGTAGTCTTGGTGCAGTGTATGCTGTTGTGTAGGGAGGCTGTGCTGAGTTTCTCTGAACATATCACAATGGGAACTGTAGTTCATTTGCATTGTCACTTCCTAAAAATTTGCAGAAGCATGCCCTTGAAAGAATTAGGTCACACAAAATGTGCCCTGAGGGTTTCTCCTTTCTGTTTTTCCCCATGGATTTCTGCAGCTGATGCGATGAAAATTGTTTTACATCAGTAATTTTTTTTTTTTAATTAATGTTTCCTGAAAAATGTATGTGGCTTATGGTAATAAACTACCATTTATTGGGAGAACTTCCTTTTCTTTCCTTCCAGATCTGTATACTAACCAGTGGCTACTGTAATGACCTTATGAGTCTTCTTCAAGTGGTTGTCCTTAAAGCCATGCTTTCAAAATGCATGTTACAATAGTGTAAGGAAATGATCGCATTGAATTTTGTTTTCCTTGGGTATAACAAATCATATATCAATAACTGCAACTTTGAGGCTGAAAAGTTTTCCTTCTCCTTATATTTCTTACTAATGTGTAATAGTTACTATTGCAAGTTTTCTTTGGTGCTGTGAGGGGAAAAAAAACAAAATGAAACTGGGACAGCAATACAGTTTTGTTGTTGTTTTTTTTTTTTTTTTTTTGTATTGAAAATAAGATCATGTGTTCACCACACTGATCAGCTGTAACTAACATTTGTGCTTCTGAAATTCATTCATTTACCTGGCAAGGCCTGAGCATAGCTGAAAGCAGTATCAGCCCTTTTGTCTTTTAATATGTACTTTGTACATGCTTGCCTTGATGGCTTGCTTCTTTAGTTTGGAAATATTTTGATATAAATAGACGCTGTTTAGTCCTGATTTTGTAATTGCATACTCACATGATTTTCTGAATTAGTTGCATGTCTGCTCATGATACCGAGAACTGCGTGTCACGTGGCATGAGATTTATATTATTGAGAAATTTTGCATGATTCTTTAATTCTGTTTTCTGAAACTTCTGATATACACTTAGATATTTTCTTTCATTTGTATTAATTTTCTCCTTTTTTAGTTTTGTTGTTTTTAATATAGTAATATGTTAAATATTAAAAAAAAAAAAGTATAATAGTACAAGGGCTGCTCCAAAAGTAGTGCTTCTAATTTTATAATGCTCACCTGTGACATCTGGGTGCAGATTGTGGTGTTACAGCCATAGAGGTTGAATGTTCTCAACAATATTGTTATATTTTGTTGCCATGCCACAGATGGCAGCAGAGGGGCAGTCTAACAAAATGGTTTCTGGCATGCAAGCGCGTATGAAACAATGATGTAGAATTGAATTCCTCCATACAGGAAAAAAAAAAAATGGCACCCATTTGCATTCATTCACTCTTGATGAGTGTTGATGAGAACCAAGTAATGGATGTGAGCACGCTGATGCACTAGGAGGTGTGTTTCATCTGTAAGGACTGTGAGAGCCGATGAGATGCTGCTAAAATCTGTGTTTTTTCATTTTACTTTATGGTCACACCATTTATTTATTTATTTATTTATATTTGGAAGGCCCTTTTGTGAGTATGATACAGAGAGAGAGAGACCATCTTTATGTATTTACTATAGGTTGCACAGTATCATCTTTAACTGTTATTGCAATACAAATTAATAAAAAGACAAGGAATGTGCCTGTATCGTTTAGATCTGTTATTACTTCTGTACAAATATAAACAGTCATAAATAAATGAAGATAGATGCAGAATAACCATCTGTTAGGAAGTTAGTTCAAGTCAAAACACTTAAAATTTGGCACTGTAGAATGTATTCATGTAAATCTGATTTTAGCCATGTAAGTAACTAGCCTCATGTCCAGATGTTCTGTTTCTCTGCAGCCTGCATTTGGGAACTGGTAAGAGCTCAGGATCAGCCCACTGAGGTAGCAGCCTAAAATTGGATTTAGGTGCTGAACTTTCTGTTTGAAAGTGTTGGCATCAGTTCATCTAACCAAATGTCCGTCTTAAGGATTCTTTGTTGCTAACTCACATACATAGAGGTCTAAATATCTTCTTTCAGGCCATGAGTAACTATGATGATTACAAGAAATTTCCCAGATGATGAAAGATGCAGATTGAAACCACGTAGGCTGAACAGTTCTGTGTTCCTGCTTCCTGGAAGGGTAATTCACCACTAGATTTTCCTAAAATAAAAATGACAGCAGCTGCTACTGCCCTCTCTCATCTTTTTTTTTTTTTTTTTTTTTGCCTGCCTTCCTTCCTAAAGATACAAGGCTTACGAGGTCATGGTATTTTTCTTTTCTGTAAGCCTTTGCACCCTCGACTCCTGTAACTTTTAAACTAAGAGTCCAATTTCAGTTGAAGTGGCAGTGTTTTTCTCAATATAGGTATTTGAGTAGAGGAAAGAGATCAAAATATGCACCCATGCTGAGGGGGGAAATGCTGGTACAGCTCAGTTACTCCACATTGCAGGAGTATAGCACATACGAAGTATCAGAACAGGCCTTAGTTTATATTGTCTTTCAGCTGGTAGATCTTGTACGAAACTTACCTTATGATTGTGAAGAGGCAAAGCACAGAAAGTACACGCATCCATGGGAAATGGGTATCATCGCTGTCCTGAGGCGCACCTTGTTTTCAAAAGAAAACAGTCAGCCTCACCCAGATGGAAAGGCAGTCAAATCTGTCTTCAGGAAAGGTTCTGGGCTGTAGCTTCAGGCTGGATGCAAAAATCTGAGTCTTGAGAGAAAAGCAACATTTTGGACATCTGTTTCTGCTTGTTCTTCCCCCCTAGCTGCCTCTGGGAGACTCGATGCTCAGCCTTACTCTGCCTTGGATACCTATAACCATAACGCCTGCTTTAGGCAGTTCAGTGCTTTGTAGGCCTAGTACAGATCGGTGGATTCTCCTGCAGAGCCTATGTGCCACATATGAAGTTTTACAAAAGACCTGACTGAGTCTGAAATTTCCGTTCTGATTATAAGAGATTTATACAGGAGTGTTGTCTCCTGCACTGTGTCTCAAATTCTGCCCGTCTGTTCTCACAGTTGTCTTCCACAGACACGTGAAGTTAGTCTGTTTGCTGAGAACTATGAGCATTATTACTGTTCCTCTCTCGTAAAAATGAGCTCTTATCTTATTTTACTACTTCCCCTACAGAGCTGGAATCATAACCCCTGCTCGTGCCAGCCTGAGCTGCTAGATATGGATACATTACAAAAGCAGGCGTATGTAAATAAACTGCTATCAGCCTGACTTTTTCCACGACACCTGAGGATTTGCAGGCAGTACGTGCATTCTCACTGCCAGACGACTATCAGCAGTTCTGGGAGCTGTTGAGGCAGATGGCTGAGGCACTAGATCTGACAACAAATATGCCTAAAATGACTTACTGACTCTTCAGTGGTTTTTGATATTAAGCAGAGAGGAAAGCTTATGCTTCTCTATAATGAGCATATTACCAAACAAGCAAGAAACCTCTGGATGAATGTAATTTTTGATCCACATAGTTAAAAGTAAGGAAGACAATAAAGGAAGAGTAGTCTCAAGCACTTGGGGGTTACTGATACCTCTTCTCTCAGACTACTCTGAAAAAGTCAGTGCTCATGCTGACAGCATTGCATTCCTTTAGAATGCCTCTATTTCCATTAATCAGGTTGGTCTTCTCGCCTTTTCTCAGAGTAAACTTGTAAGCACGTGGAATTCTAATGCTAAATTATAAAGCAAAGACATAGAATCCCTGCTACAGGCGTGCAGAGAAGCCTATATACATTTTCACTTTATCTTATTGCAAAATTACAGTGGAAATTCAACAGGCTGTGATACAACAAACCAATTGGTAACCAATGTGATGCACTGAGTAACACAATGGGATAACTTACCCTGTGAAATAACTATGCTAATCCATTATACATTCATATAAATTGGAGTCTTAATGTGGCATGCCTAAGAAAATTAATTAACAAAATTAATAATCTTGGCTTTTTTTTCCTCCTTTTTCAACCTCTTTGTCTTTACATATCCTGTGTCTACATTCTTGTCCTTGCAACAACAAATGTCTATTTTACTTATCAGTCAAGTGCCCAATAAACTTTGATGAGCCAGGACAAGTAATTCAGGGAACACATTCCAAATATTGCTGTTCAGTGATGAAATTTCTTCATGACTCATCAAGGATTTTGCTCACAGGAATTTGTAGACTTGTATATATTATTATTTTCACTTACAATGACATCCTGTAGTTTCCTTCAAAAGTCATTCTGGATTTGCTGCTGTTGTCCAAAACTGTATAGTAATAATTTTATGAAGCCGTGCTCCTGTCTTGTGCTAGTGGGTACCATTTCAGCACTGCAGCTGCAGAGTTGCATCAGAGACCTTTAAACTCACTGCAGCTATTAGCATCAGGCAATGTAGAAGGTGAAACAGCCATCTGTGACCTGCTGGAGAAAGGAGATAAAGGAATTTTGTGAGGTATTGCATCTCTTATTCCTCCTTGCCATAAGCTTTACAGGAGAACTGCAAGTGAATATTATTCTTGAAAAATCTCTCACTTAGGCGTGAGTCATGATGCCTTCCAGGTTATCTTTTCAGTGTGTCCCAAATTTATTCAAAACAAAACAAAGAACCTTATGACTTTCTTTCATAGACATGGCCAGTTCATTAAGGCTAGGTATAATGTAAGCACACGTATTACTTTCAGACAATACAAATGCACGACAGCATATTCAAGTAACCAGGGAAGATTTATCTTGACAGCATTTGCTTTTGTTCTTCATTTTAATACATGAAAATTCAAGCTGACAAGTACTCAAACATATTGTGCTCTGCAGTGCTATTTATCTGTTTTCTTGGCTGTTAGAAACCTCTAGGCTAGCCTGAGTTGACCAAAAGCATTCAGCTATTGCTGACTTTTTCTTTCGCCTCTTCCTCCCTCTCCTGACCTGTATGTGTGTGTGTATGAGTGTTTTCCTTTTGAATCTGAACAGATGTAGGTTTGTCTGCAACCAGGGATGGAAGATGGATGAATGATGCGTAACAAAATTAAGATTGCAATTACAAAACATAGCATAGCATGCTTTATATAGATAGTGGAGAATATGTAAGTGGTCATGTTTGCCCTATAATGCAAGGATTATCTGGGGAATAACAAATTACAGAAATTCTGATCCTTGGCCTAAAGGCTCTGGCACAGCAGCGTGTCAGGGTAAGCAGCCAAATGACCACTGCAATGGAGATGACCTGACTGTAACTAGTACACTTCCACCAGCTTATAGATGCATTATGTTTGCTGCAGTTTAGGACAAAGAAAGCAAAATGTGTATTCACCTGAGAAACAGAGATTCTTTATCATGCCTCATTGTTGGTCAGGTTTATTGCTTTAGAAATGAAGCAAATGTACTTTAAGAGGTTTCACAAACAGAGCTGGAAGTGCTGCACTGTTAGCAGCTGGGTATTTTCTACATGAAGGCACCCATACAGATACAAGGAAGGTATTAGTAGTGTGAAGGGGGGTGGAACTTGCCCTTCTGAGCATGACATGCATCCTGTTTGCACAGTGAAAAGCCATTTTTGCTTCCATGCTTATTCTCAGAATAGATAAGTTCAAAGGTCTATTTCACTAAATGTGGAAAATCTAGTATAGGCTTAAGGGATTATGTGCTTATGGGTGATTATAATTATTCGGGTGTAAGCAATGTAAGAAATAGCAGCAATTTTTTTCCTTATATATACTAGCAGTGTGTCTTGGACACTGTAAATCAGAAAACTAGATTTTTAGTTCTTTCTTCTGTAAGTAAGGGTTATTATTCAGAAAAGCACTATATGGAATGGGGAAAAAGATTCCGCACTGACAAATTTTACTGAAACAACACCAACAACTTAAAATAATGAACAAGTAATAAAACTTAATAAATGAATTGCTTACGTATTATAAAATGTCCTCCTAAAATATTGTAATATGTATAAATAATAACTGTATCTAAAAAAAAAAAAATGCTAGCCATTTCCCACCCTATTGTTTTTATACACACACACTGTTTGCAGGTTTTTTCTTTATTATGCACAATTTAATTTAGACATCAGAAATATGCTTTTATTTTAATGAGTTTACACTGAAAGTTAGGAAGAGCCTTTAAAAAACACAGTCTAGAAACTATTATCATATAAATGGGATAAAAAGTGATACATTTTACACAGGTTAGTGAAGGGAGTAATCCTAATGACAGTTGCACAAGTGGACAAACAATTTTTTTGCCTATTTTAGGAGTGCATCTGTCCACCACAGCTCAGAAGGTGGTTTTAGTAGTGGGACAGGTTACAGAGAAAACATCTACAAGTAATTTCTGTCTTTCTACGGACCCACTGATAGTATCAATAGCATTTTTTCCTAACTGCTGTTTCAGTTTAGTTTCTTTCAGTTTCTTCCAATTCAGCAAAGCAGTTCTCAGATGAATGAAAATATCAGGCAGTTCACGAGCTCACAGTATCAGCACGCTTTGCTTTTTGAGTCCCTGTAGTTCTGAAAGGAAGATAGACAAAGAAGCACTTGTACTGGTGATAGCTGACTTCTAGCAATTATTGAGATAGGTTTTGTATGTTCACAACATGCCACCAACCAACCTCCCTTTCATTGATCTATCACAGGAAACATATTCAGAGAAATGTATGATTCAACAAATGATAATAAAGTCATTTAATATCTGCAAAAAAGTGCTACAGAGTTCTTTAAATGCCAATACTGAAAATGTTAAAAAAGCTTTGCTTGGAACCAGATTAAAAGTACTCAGCAAGCTATGTAGGAGAAACTGCCTAACACTTGTTCCTCAAGTCACCCTTCCTTCAGATTTCTACTTTACAAATAAAAATGACACCAGGTGCAAAGACTGGGACAACTCTGTACAGCTGGAGGCTCGTGATAGAGGCAGTACGTCCTCCCCTAACTGAGTGCTGTAGGGATCAGGCAGGAGTGCTTTGTTGGCATACTGGGATAAAACTTTGCTCTTCTAGCGTTGCTGTGGAAAACTGAGCTGATGTGAAGTGTAACTTTCCTGTGACCTAAGATACTTGCTTTTTTGTGTGTTACTGAATTTCCCAAAGCATTATGGCTTTATGGCTAGCTGTGCTGGATGCTGCTGGACCTCCTGCTGTCTTGGTACTTTACACTCATTTGAATTATATATTTAGCAGCTAAAGGTACAATGGTAATATAAAAGGGCAGGTGCTTTCCAGTCAGAGTCATTAGTGAAAGAGTTATCGTCACTTACTTATCTTTCTTCATACTTAATGTGGGAAAAATTAAAAGAAAAAAACAAGACATGGATTCATGAAAGGTTCCTAAAGCTTTCAGAAAAAAATCAATCTGCATGTGGCAGATGTGCAATTCCTATATTGCTTCAGCTTTCACAGTTCAAAAGCTGTGAACCTACAGAATTATCGCACCTACTGGACATGGTTTTTCCTCTCTTCTATCTGCTTTGCATTCCTGTTGTCACAAAAAGCTGTCTAAAAAGACAATGTGTTGCAATGTGAAATGAGTAGCTGTCAACCAACCAGCTTTTCATAAGATTTTATGTCCTTCCGTTTGTCATTTGAAAGGATGCAAATTCATGCTTTGGAAAGGTAATTGTTTTTATTTATCATTAAATTTTTATATATCATTGATTCAATTGGAAAAACTCAGAAAGAAGCCGTAAACTGCTTTAAAAATATAAAATACTTAAGTGTCACTAGAAGGAAATATCCCAACCATTTTAGTTCAGGTATTTGAGAAAGTGAAATACTGTTTACTATGTCTGGCTTCAGGATAAATCAGTACATTCCAGTCCCAGTGCTATCTGTCCTTTAAACTGCATAAATTCTGCCCTTGTCCCACAGCAATGAAAAAAATCTTGGCAAATCCGTGTGGTCATTCATAGCTTACATCCCCTTGTCCCTTCTCAAATCACTGCTAAAACACCCTCAGTTGACTTTGTGTTCTTGTTTATTCCATTTAATTAGGAAACAGAAAAACTAGAAAACTTAAGGCAGCTTCAAACATATCTAGCCCCTCACTCCCCTAACTCTGATGTGAAATTTTTGTTATACTGGCCCATTTTTATATGGTTGTTTTCAGCTCGCTGTTACCAAGTTACAGAAGCTGTCATTGAGGTCATTTAGTTGTCTGTGCACTTTTTTATGGGCAAGCTGCACCAAACAAGGTCCTTAAATGATAATGGTTTTGAATAGTGTTTTTAAATACAACAGATTTCATTTGTTTGTAGCAGATGTCCAAAACATCAAGAGTTACTAACTCTGAAGTTCATTAGTTCCTTGAAGTCCATTAAAGTAACAAATTACGGAGCTTTTTGCTTCTAAAGAAAAAAAACCTGCTTTCCCTCAAAAGCATTTTGGTGACATAAATAAAAATATTCCAAGAGGGGAAGGAGGACAGGTTGTCAAGCACTGCAGTTTTAATTATGAATGAACTCAGTGTTGAAAATTGGCTGCTGTAACATTACATTTTATACTGAAAACAGCGATCCTAAAAGCATTTTGGGACTTTCAGCTGTGTCACATTGAATTACTTTGAGAAATGAATTACGTTTATTACACTCACACGCATACACAGATTTATTTTCTGTAGTTTGAATTCCTTTTGCATTAATTGTGCCATATCTGGATGAGAAGAGAGTGTGACGAACATATGTATTTCACATCAGACCAGTAAAACTATGCAAATTTTGCACCCACAAACTTGCTTTTCATCAAAAAAAAAAAAAAAAACCAACAAAAAACAGTATTTACATGTGTCCAAAAGGATTGGAGGAACACCAGATTCACATAAGTGATGCAACTGTTGTTGCGCTTTAAGCATGATTTGTGACCTAATTTTGCAACAGTAAATGGTGTACCAAGGCCACAGAGCTCTCAGATTTCAGTTTCTGTTCCCCCGTTGTGCGTGCTGTTTATCTAAGATTAATTTAACACTGCTTTGTTCAATATTGATTACTAGCACAAACACAGGGAAACTTCGAAGTCTAAATTCATTAAGTGCTTATAGAGAAAAAACATACAATGAGCTTTCCTTCTTTTATAACCTCAGTGATCAAATGTATTTGCTAATACCATTTGTTTCAGAATCCGTGATTTCTACAGTGCTTCAGTTCGACTTAAAAAAAAGATGTCTGGACATAGAATGGATTACATGTGATGCTGCTAACATTTCCTGGAAATGGAAAACTGTGATAGCAGCTGCTGTCTTGGCTCATTTTCAGTTATTGGGGTTTTTTTGTTTGTTTTTGTTGGAGTTTTGTTGTTGTTGGGTGTTTTTTTTTTTTGTACTGCAGCAATTTACAAATAGTTACAGCTATCTCCAGCAGTTTGCGTCATGAGTAAAACACCACACGTCAGTCAAATGTTTCCTTTCCAATCACAGCGCTTCCTCCACTTACTGAATTGTTTACTTTCTGAACAGTATTTATAGTAACTACACTTGCATTCTAAAATACATGATAATTTATGAAATAAACTAAAAGCTAGCTGCATATGGAAGATAACAGTAGAAAGAAACTAGGCTTTATGTTAAAGCAGAATGCCTCTAGTGAGAATCTGAAAAAATCTTGTAAACAGCTTCTTCAGACAAGCAATACCTAGCGAGTTCATAGCAAAAGGATAAAGGTTTTTTTTTTTACTATTAAACATATGATGAGCAGAAAATTATCTATATGGGTATTCTTTATAAATTCCAAGTATATGTGCTTTCTTCTTGAATTGAATTATTCTTCTGCAGTCTCTGCAGAACTGTGGAATTGTGAAGTGATAAATATTCAGCACTAGTGATGAAAAATAGAATGAGCAGCCAAGAAAAGCAAGAGACAAGGAACTCTAAATGTTGATAGTGTCAAAAAACAGACTAGTGCATATTCAAAGATAAGGCCTGCTTATTTATTAGTACTTCCAGCTGTAATATTTTTAAGTGCTTTGAAAGATGCACTTTTAAAACTATGAGAATATATTTTTATAAAAAAAGTGCTAACAAAATGTTATTAATTTTTCAGCCAGATCTGTGCCATTTCTTTTGAATGTGATAAAGTTTACAAAGCCAACGTTGTATATGCAGGTTAGCTTTTGTTACTGTGCCAGTTTAGTTTTGTTTTGTATCAAAACAGACAATCTCCCCAAGAATTAACTTCAGCAAATCCACCACCACTAAATAGGTTTTAACATTTAAAGAACACTTCCCTTCATCACATTTGAAATGGCTGGTGAAAAGCCCTGCTGTCACGAAGATCCCTGCACCATTTCTGGTTCTGGGATTACTCTGCACTGAGCAGTTTTGGGTATTTGATCCTGAGCAACATGATCCAACTTTGAAAATGGAGCTGACTTTGAGCAAGGTATTTGGACCAGATGACTCCAAAGGTTCGTTCCAACCTAAATTACTCTATGAGCTCTTCTTTCCAGTGTTCTAGATTTGGAATAAGCCTGCATGAGGCCAGCTTATGCATCTGCGTGCACATAATCTAGGCATGTCCTAAGAAACATTTAAAACTGGTGATCATGTTGCTCTGAGCCTTAAGGAGTGGAAGACAGAATGTTATGTCTGGGTTGGTAGTGACTCAGAGTCATAATCTTCATGTGTCTCTTCCTCTACCCAAGTGAAACGAACCAGCAGTGTCTCTCCATTTCTTAGTGGACAGGAGGGTTGTAGAGCCTCACCCCCTGACTTTTAACAGACTTACCATTAAATGAAAAAGGAGACCACGCCACGTTATCCTTCCTGGAGCTGGCAATTGCAAAGCAGTACTGTGAGTCAGAGCAGTGGGAGTGGTGTTAAGGAGTCCTGCATCCTGCTGCATTGACTCACTCACTGGGGACTTTCACTTTTCACTGCAGTCAGGAAGCCAACGTCTTCTAAGACAATTAAACTAGTTCTAGGGGACACTGAGAAATTTCTTAAGCTCTGAACTTCACCTAAGCAGTGAAGTTATGAGAATTGAATCCTAGCACACACATAACATGCCAATCTGTATATCTTATCAATCACCTTTCATTTATGTTTTAGTTTTGTTGCCCACTTCTAGGGAGGGATAAACTCCTGAAGTATGACACAAAATATTTTAATGCCAGTTTGTACTGCTTAGCTGTTTACTGCTCTGTGATAAGCTTCTCTGTATAAGTGTGATTCCATACTGAGTAATACATCTGCACTCTACAATGCCATCATTGTTGGGGTTTTTTGAAGCAAAAATCTATGCAGTTAGTGGTTAGCTTGTTGGATTATTATAATAGTTTTAATTGATGAGAAAGCCTGTTGTTTTGACTGGGATGAACTGAATTAGCTGCTCAAAAGTGGTTTTTACCATAGTTAAATTTCACTGCAAATAGTACTTTCATTATCTACAATAAAAATTAAAATGCATTATTTGTGACCACCCTTCTATGATTTGTTGAAAGTCACTTTACCTTCCAGTAACTGTTTCTCAAGTTCAAAAAGGGAGGAATGATGCCCATCTTTCCAAGTAGCTTTGTTGATTTATATGCCGAAACAGTCAAATGGGGAAAAAAAAAAAAAAAAACAGCAACAAATGAAATGTGTATCTCTCTACCATTAACTAGTAGTAGTTCAAAAATTTCTGCTAAGATCCTCTTGTTCCACGACAATTTGAAATCTGTGTGGTTGCATATGCATTTGTAAGTTCATCAGTAAAGAATGGCCTTGGAGTTACAATTGGATTACAAAACCTGTTCAACCTGTGAATATTGGTCTTCCTTCATGTTGCCTTCAGAAATCTCTTGTAAGAATGGTTCTGTCCTCCAGCACTAAGCATTCCGTGGACATTTAGCGTCTGGTAAAATTCTAACATCTCAAGATCTATGACATTCCTAAACCAACTCATGTATACAGTAGATATATACTGTATGCATGTGTATATAAATTCCAGTTTTAATTTCTGCTTTCCATAAAACAGAGACTTGGAAATGGCTGATGTCAGGAGCAAGCTCTGTCATCTGTGACTTACAATGAGGTACTTTGACATATTCCAGAGATTAAAAAGAAAACCCTAGCCAAAATCTTGCCTGCCTTGATGTGATGTCTAATAATCTGAAAGAAGATTGAGATTGCTTTCAGGTGCTAACAAATATCCAGAGGCAAGAACAGATCTGCCTGAGCTTTAAGGGTTTGTTTACCTTTCTCACTCACCCCAGGATTTAAAAACTGCCCTACAAAACTCTTAATGCTTGGAGAGTAACTTGCTTCTTTATTGGAATATAGTTTTATTAGTAGTAGTATTACCATGGTAAAAATTTAAAATGAAGCGAAATGGAACACAAATAACACTAGATTTTCTCCAGTATCCTGAATCATGAACAGAAACAAGTCTCGACTCAAACGCAAACCACATTTTAAAGCACAATTCAAATCCTTCTCCAGTCCCTGCCAAGTGCTGAGTTCGGTCCCTGCGGGTCTGAGCAGGGTTTCCTCGGCTACAGCAGCTGGCACAGAGCAGGCTGGTTCCGTCAGCCAGCGCAGGTCTTGACAGGTGCCAAGCATTTCACTTCACTTTCAAGGACCACAAAGCCCTTTGTGCATGATTTAGGAGACTGGGAACTAGTTTTTGATCCAGAAAGGGAGAATGAGATGTTTTCCAAATTTTAATCCTCTAGATCTGTTAGTAGTGCTTCATTGAGTTTCTTCTAAATGCAATAATAACATTTGCTCTGAAAAGAGTTCTTGGTGCATGATGAATTTGCCAGACGTTTTACTTTGAGACCAATCTGACAAATGTTCTTTCTAGCATTTTCATTTTGATTTATTTTCCCTCACAAAGGACAACTTCATAAAGAACTTGAATCAGATCCATGTTCACACTTTACATATGCAACATTCTTGTGGCTGACAAAGTTGGCTCCTCATGCAGACTAACTCGGAATTAAAGTCAAATCAGAGAAGGGCATGCCGAGACCGCTATACTTCAGTAGCTGGTTTTTTTTCAACTAGTCATCATTATTATGACTGGATATTTACCCTTAGGTGCATAGAGCGGGTCATTCTGACTCATCTATTTGGTAGATGCTGTCCTGTTGGGTTAATTGTTATCTTTCTGTCTGAAAGACTTTTTAATTCCTATAACTGCATGGGATAGCTATTTTGCTACTTACCAGGTGACCTTAGCGCTGACATAACCTTTCTGGTATTGTTAGTCGTAACTTGTGTCCTGACCTTAAGGTGAATTATGTCTGTCTTGAGGATACAAACCTTCACATCGCACAGATGGTCTGTCGGAAAAAGTGATAATGAAGGTCTGCACATCACAAATTGTCTTCCTTTGCAGATTACTTGCTTTGCCGTTGCCTCGTTGTCTTTTGATCAAGGACCTAAGGCATCATTTATCATACAGAGTGCTCTAATATAAAAGACTATAACATGGGGTTCTGGAAAATGCTTTTGCTACCACCACTATCCCTGCATCTTGTTGGCCTCCTCCAAACTCGCTTACTTCTCCATTATGCAGTGTATCACCATTACTCCCAGAGAGCAGATTTTTTTACTACATCTTTAAAGAATGATGAAAGCTGTGTAAGCTCATTAACAGAGCATGTGTGTAGGCTTAAAATTAAAGATAATAGACAAGTGGTCGGGAAGTCAGTAATTCCTTTACATATTTGCCAAGGCTTAGGTTGAGGTTCGGGGGTTCCTTTGCTCAGTCTGGTGAAATCAGAAGCAGCTCCAGGTGTTGTAGGATGTGCTGGCTTTGCACATGCAACACATGTGAAAGAGGCACAATTAATCTCAGTTTTCTGCAAGAGCAAACTAAGTCCAGTCTAAATGGCACTCCATTTTAATGTGTTTTTGCATTTTGTATAAGCTAATCCCATTTTTCTTTAATGCTTCTTGTTTTCTATGCACTCTCAGAATCTATTATTTCTAAAATTATTGTCAATTCATTGAAGTAAATGTTGATACAAAGCCTGGCTTTTCACATCCATGAAATGAACTGTTAGATTATAAGAATGTGTCTATGTGTTTAAGAGTAATCCTCACAAAGAATCTGATGCCCTTCTACTCTGAAGCTCAGCCCTTGTATGTCACATCTGTGTTTGTGTAAATGTTCAAAAAACTGAACTTGGAGTGTAATCAGATACTTTACATGAAGATTCAGCAGAAGGGTGGTTTTTATTTCAGTGTTCATTGGCTTTTCTTCATGAGAATACTGCTAAAAAGCCACAAACTTAACATTTAGATCCTTGGGCTTGGATTATGGAAAGGATGTAAGGGTGGGCTGCTGCTGTATGTCTGCACCCCTTAGGACCTGTGATGCAGAAGCATCACTGAAAGTTAACCTTCCCTCAGCCTTGTGTGCGCTGTGTTTCTAACGTGAAGAACAGGCACTGTACAAAAAGTTGGTTGTGTTATCTTGATAAAAATGTCCTTTGCAGTCTCAGAATGTAATAAGTGTAGGTATGTGAGATGTTAAATGTGTGTCATGGGCACATTGCCACCACCACCTGGAGCAAGACCACTGACTGACTGTGTCTGGATTCGCCCCGGCAGTGTGACATCCTGGCCACCACACTGCTCTTGATCAGTGTACATTACACTTTCATGCCTTAGAATGTATCTATCTTCATGAAGATTTCAGAGTACTCTTTTAAAATGAATCTGAATATATTTTCCTCTTTTAAATCTCTCGGCATCATTTCTTCCTCGTGTATTTTGTGTTCTGACAGTTATTTACTTTGCGCATTTTTTTGGAATAATTATGCTCTGTGTCTATAAATGTGTGCCAACCCTGCTACTCCATGTTAGAGAAATAAAAAGTAAATGATACAGCATGTACGGGCAGCGCTAATTTGTCTTTTTGACATTGACTTAATTTTACACATTTTTCAGGGAGCAGAAATTGTATGAGTGCTGTCCTGTACTCCAAACATCTCTTCTAGGCCAAATAACATCTCCTCAACCAGAAGCAATGTAGCTTGTGAATATGATGTACACATGGAACAGTCCCAAAACAATTCCTATTTAAGATTTCTAAGCACAGCAAGTATAGCCTAAGTCCTATTCTGTAGATAAGAATTTATGCATCTGACAGTAGAATTTTGTCCCAAACAAGCGATGCTATGAAATAATGTAGCAATGAGATTCAATGTGTAACAGAGTCCAGCTGTATCTTATAATACAATGTGTTTTCTTTAGTGTTTATGTGGATTTTCACTTGGATACTGAAGTAATACATGCATAAACAGCTTTTGAAGGCATATAAAGTGGGAGCCTCAGCGGAGCCTTAAAGAGAAACCAAAAATATCCTGTTTTCAAATTCAGCTATTTTGTGTCACAGAACAAACTTTCTAAAGAGGCACAGTGACTGGCAAGCAATTGTCTATGTAATTATTTCAAAGTGGAACAGCAAACTTAATACAGTCTTTTTTTTTTTTTTCCTTTTTTCTTTTATTAATCAGTTAATTCAGGCGATGGGATAGACTACAGCCAGCAGAAGCGTGAAAATATTGGAGATCTGATCCAAGAGACACTGGAAGCCTTTGAACGCTACGGTGGAGAAACTGCTTATATAAACATTAAATACATGATCCCTACTTACCAGTCGTGCATATTAAACTGAATGGTATAAAATGGAATGATTCCATTTGTGTTTAAAAAAAAAAAAAAACAACAACCTGTGTCTGACTCTGTGTGGCATCTTGTTAGTCATGCTTTTTTTTCTGTACAGCTGCTAAAATAGTGGCTTCTGGGGCATTAGAGTGTTAGTACTATTGTGAACAAGTCTTTCCAACACATAAATAGTGCCTGTTCCTTTGATTACAATGGTGTACTGTGCTTGTTTGTTCCATGAAAGAATTGCTTCTTTATAGCAGAGCTGACTCGAGCAGGAATCAGAGTTAAACCTTCAGTTGTGTAGACAATAAAACTATAATTTTCATATGCAATTCAGCAATCACTGTTCTGTGTCCGCTTGCCCTGAGGGTGATGTCAGATGCTGTAACAAGAAGAGTTTATGCTGACTGCTTAATAGGTGTTTGTCATGGAAGAGAAACACCAGTTCAGCAATGTCCCTCTAGCAGCTGTGGCAAGTAATGTGCACCAACATACAATAAAACTGTTGAATGTATATACACGTTATAGTGGGAAAATGTATGTGGCCCATTATAAAGCACTGTCAGAAAATTAATGAATGCCCCTTACATACTCATGGTCTAAGGTGGTTACCTCCACATGGAACTTGGGTTCTTTCAGTGAATGTCAGGCATGGCCACAGTTTTGAAGGAAAGAAACAACCGCACTTGAATAAATCAGACATAAGATAGAGCAGACAGAATATTTCAGATCCTACAGGCATTGTTCAGCTAGGTAAATACAGAATAGAAACATATCTTACAGGATGCTGGGTATTTGTTTTAACCACAAGGTTGCCATTGCTTTCCTGTTACTGTAGTGTATACTGTTATGTATAAACAACATAAATATTTTCACAGTAATCCTCTACAATTTCCTTCTCAGTTACTTTCACCCTATATATCCATATACCCTGTATATGACTGACTTTATTTCTTTAGAAGCATTTCTATGGCAGAAACCTACAAAAAAAGTAAAGCAAATTTTGCAGTGTTCATGAAAAAAATTTAAAATTATCAAGTCAGCTCAAAACAAATCAGGAGACATGAACCTTGTCTAAAAAGCAAAACATTTTAAAAAGTCCAGGCTTCGGACTCATTTTGTATTTATTCAGCTTTCTAGCTCTTAAAATACAACCAGGTTGCACTTTCAAGCATTTCCCTGTAATCACAAAGTCTCAAAATGCACTCTTATGTGTTAGAAACATACAGCTTTCTCACATGCATACACTGCAAGGACTGCTTGTGCCAGAGGCACGGCCCTGTGCTGCCCCATTCCTTTGGCTGGGCACAGGGTGCGTGGGGTGCACCTTCCCACCCACTGAAATACTGACACTAGACTTGCTTTTGTCTGCTCTGATCGTCAGCTCAAGGCATTTTTCTTTTCTCTCTTACTTCTCTTCCCTGTAACTGAAGGACAAGAGAGGAGGAAGAGGAGCTGCTGCAGACGGGGCCACTGGCCAAAGGCACTCCCCAGCGATGGTGCAGGCCCCACTGCTGAAGTGTGCCTGCGGCGTCCCAGGCTCTGGAGACATTCCTTCTCTGCTTGGTTTTCAGTTATTTCTTCTTTGTTTTACACGTAGCCAGGGTTTCCCTCAGGACCCTAAGGTTCAGGCAACGCCTGTCCTATGAGTGACACACACCTGTGACAGACGAGTACAGCAAACACGCTGCCTCACATGCAGGCCTCAGTAAATCCCCAAACCTTCTCAGCAGAAAGGAATGTAAAGCCTGCCTGCGTTAAGCTCAACATCCTTGATTTTGAAACTTCCAGGGCAGATTCACGTAGGATGCCACACAGGGGCTGAGCACATCTCTCCGAACATGCCCTTCTTCACTTCCATGCAGGCTCTAGCAACATAGCCTTTGCTTACAGTTTCTCCCTCCATCTCCCCTCAGCAGACTCCAATCGCAGGCACTGAGCTCAGTGCCAGTGAGCTGTTCTGTCTCATGTGATGGCAGCTGTGGGCTCATCTACCAGGAAATCACAGGTGTCCACCATGAATGCATGGTGTGCTGGAGGCCTGCTGTGTGGAGGGAGTTATTTGACTCTGAATCAAATCAGGCCCTTCATAAAATGGAAATATCAAGTCACCTTTCTTTTTTTTATCTATTTATATTCTGTCCTGACAATACAATCCAACCCCACACTTGTACCTAAGCTCAAAACACTGCTCAGCAGCCACTGCACCTCCTGTCCCACTAGGCTCCCACCACAGAGCCACTGGCAGAGATGAAAGCTGGGGGCTGGGCGCTGGTCCCTGGGACCTCCCCATTGCACTGCCCCATGTCCCAGTTGCACTGCTGAGGGGTTGAGGAAGCTACATCTACCTCCTAACTTCCTAGCTCTGTTCCTTGCCTCGTTAGTAATTTTTGTCCCCTTCTGCTCAGCTAGGTCAGGACTAATGACTGACAGAGGCTACAGAATGGACACCATTCAGGCTTGCCCGGGCCTGATTCCCTACAACTCTGTTCTCTGTTTGAAGATGTCTTTCACAAGAATTTGCTTCGACACAGGGTGACCTTACTGCAAACCATAAGGGCCAACAGAGGTCATCCCCGTTCGCACCAGGGGAAAGGTTTAACAGCCAAGTGCTCTTACTTGCCTGCTCAAGGAGGTAACTTCATTAATCTTAGGAGCTGGGCTGATGAAAAGAAGCATGACAAAAAACACAGGCCAGTAATTTAGGAAGACCGAAAATGAAACTATTTTTGGATGTCATTTTACTAAGTCAAACTGTAGGATTGCTAACCTTGCCAGTGTCCCTTTAAGCATGATCAGCAGCATATTTATAGGCAATTACAGCACAGCTCAGAGCACTTTATAAAGCACAAGATCAAGGACCCAGGTGCTTAAGCATATGAGTAATATTATGTCATTCGATACGCTGCCTTGCTATTTTACCAAGCTCAAAAAATGGAATTGTAGTTTCAAAATAGTATCTGTCTCTCTTTCTTCCAGCTCTTGTCATTGTGGTCACCAACGCTATGGGCAGCCAATCAACAGTTTCTAATTGAGATCAATTAAAAAGCACTTTGGGCCAGGTTTTTCAGGGGATATAAATTAAGTGTAGCTCCATTAAAGCCGATTTGGCTGTGCAGAACAGAAGTAGCTCATGCTCTAGTATGAGAGCATGAGATCTCCTGCTCCTTTTTAGCTTTCCAGACACATCAGTGTAAGCAATTTCAGGAAAGGACCCAGTGGACAGTGGAGTGTTAAAAAAGTCATGTGCTGGTTTTCTGAAAACAGTGTTTGAGGTAGGTCTGTCCCTTACTAGGAAAGCCTGGCATCTTGCGAGTGCTGGTGGGTGCTGTGAAACAGCAAGTTGTTTGGTCTATGGGGAGTGTAGCTTGAAGCCGAGCATGGGTGGGGGACTCCAGCCCCCACCCAGCACTACGGGGCTGCCCTGGGTTGCTGGGGCCTGGCTCAGCCACTGCCAGTGCTGGCAGCAGGGCACTGGAGCCAGGCTGCTGGCTGGTGGCCTTCTTGCCTCTCAAAGGGACAGCACTGACAAAAGGAGGCTGGCAATGTCCCCCAGGGTGATGCACGAGGGGCTGTGGGAAGCCCCGTGTGGGGAAAGGCATGGAGGTACCCATGGGGGATGCAGGGAGGGGTAGCTGCAGCCAAGCGGGGCCAAAAAGAAAAGGAAAAGGCTGAAGCAGACACTGTGTGCTTTCCTAATCCTGTCTGGAGACCCTCCGACTTCCAAAAAAGCATTCTCCAGTCTGAGGGGCTCTGCAGGCAGCAGGGCAGCAGGCATTTTTCCACTCATCTGTAACATCCTGTATTTTCCGCTGTAAATAAAGGCGGCGATGTCTGCAGGAACTCGGTACAAAGCCCCTCTGCTCGAGGTCGCTTTGTGCCTCCTGGAGACTGGGGGAGGATGGTTCATGTGCTGCCAGGACAAGACGTTCCCAGCCCTGGCCCTGCAATCCTTCCTGCACATGAGGGGAGGGGATGGGAGCGTGTGTGCCAGGCACACACTGGCTGTGCTTGCTCTTGCCTAGCAAACACAGCCTGTGCCTACCCAGGGCTCCTGCAGTGACCCTCCGCATCCCAGGGGCAGAAGCACCAGGCCTCAGTAACCCAGCTCTGACACGAGCAACCCTGGCTCTGTAAAGAGGATGGGGAGAAGGTGTGGGGGCTGTTTGGGTGCTCTTGCTGCCAGACCACCCTCCCCCTCCAGCGTAGACCAAAAAACTATGGAAGATCTTGTACTGGATTTGGTTTTGTTCTAAACAAGCAGGCTGAGTGTGCTGGAGTGCAGTTGTAAGCTAACCTGCAGCCTCAGCCTGCTCTGTGGCAGAATAGGAACGTATTGCTTTTGGGCCTCATTTCTGTACCTTTTCTACTTCCTTGTCTGTCCGCTGTACGGCTTGGTAGAGATGAACTAAACCAGCACATTTCACGTGAGCAGAGATTAACAAACAATTGCTTGTGGTGCTGTGCAACTTACACATGCAGCTGTTTCAGCTACCAGCAGCCATGAATGTTGCAGTTTTTTGCCTTCTGTTGGACCACCTCATGTTGCACACTGTTGTATTAGACAGGGATGCACTCACTTTAAAAGTGTGGTCCACGCAGCTCTATCAGCTTTCAATTTCTGATCTCTGGGTGTAATTCCTAAGCCCTTCCCTAAGGAGCAATCACCTAAAAGCAGCTCAGCTCGCCTAACTCCAGACCTAGGAGTGGTGAATTATGTCCTTTCATCTCGCCAGCTCCATCTTGTGCATTAGTCCCATTACTTCATTTATGGATGTTTGTGCTTCTTGCTTCTCCCGTGTCCCTGTGGTGCAGCTCCAGCTCAACAGAGAAGTGAAGCAGCCAGAGGGGCAGCTGATAGCGGGGCTGTCAGGGAATGGCTATTCCGGCAAAGGCTTTTGCTGAGCAGTTTATGTTTTGGAAAGCACAAGTTTTGGGGAATTTGCATCTACTTCATCCCAGAGCTCTCCCTTGGTGGTAGCTGAGGCAAAACATTTCTGGAAAAAATCTTCATCCATTCTCCCCCTGCATAATGCTGAAGTGTACTGGGAGAAGAATAGCTATGCTGCTGAAAATGGGGGACGGGAAGGGAAAACAAATGACAGGAAAATTTTGTCTGACTCATCAGGTGTGAAACTGCGTTTCTCTAGTGTTCTGGGGCCCTGTAGCTGTGCACTCCAAATCCAGATTCCCTGGGCTGCTGTTTGTCCCCCCCAGCTGTCCCCTGGGAACTTGGTGCAGCTGGGATGGCACTGGGTTTTGGTGATGGAGTCGTTCCAGCTTTGCTGTGCCACGTGCGTGTCCCAGTGCTGTGATCAGGACAGACTGGGACCTCCCACCTCACTTCCATGGGATTGTCAAGGTGTGGTGGGAGTCACTGGGGTTGCTGATGGGGAAGCCCATTTTCCACCGTTGTCTTCTGTTATCCCTGCTTGCTATGGCTTCCTGTTTGGGTTAGCAGCAGGGATCCCTGTGCAACCTGGTCTAGGGAGCTGCTTTGGCAGGGGGGTTGGACTAGATGATCTCTAGAGGTCCCTTCCAACCCCTACAATTCTGTGATTCTGTGATTGTAGCTGGGAAATTGCTCAGTGCCCATGAGGGCAGTGCCAGTACCTCTCACATGGGACTCTCACAAGTGGTGAGTCCAGGACTGTGACCATTATTTGAGACTAAGCACGCTGCATTCCCTCTCCTCTCTGGAAAACAACTGAATTCCTCCTGAGAGAAAAATAACGAATAACACCTATCAGAAAGTGTTTTGGATCAATTGCCGTATGTCTGAGGATAAAACTCAGACCTCTTACTAAATGTTCTTGGCGTGGGGAGGGGAAAGCTTCCTCACTCAGCACTGCATTGAGCAGCATGTGTTTTATTCCTCGGCTGTGCACTTGAAGAACTCCACGCCTGAAACTTTTTTTATTAACACTGAATCATTTATGTCTGTTACAAAGGAAGAAATTGCCACTGCACTGCCTCGAGAATCAAAGTAAAGGGAACATCTGCTCTAAACTTCTTGCATCCAATTATTGCTTGCTATGCATTATTACTTACTGGAGCAATGTGACTAAATTAAAGCTTCTTTCTTGTGCCTGCTTTTATGCATTGCTTTGGTATAAAATGTGTGGCTTGCTTAAAATCAACCTACAGCTAAAACTATGTCCGCACACAGCCCACGTGTACTTTGATGCAATTAAGGGCACAATAGGAGCATTCTGAAAGATTGCCTCTAAAAGGCCTTTTGTTCGCTCCCCCATAGGGGCTGACTGTACAAGCATGCAGAAATGCAACATTAAGGCAAAAGCCTCCGTGAAGAACCCTGCAGACACAGAGCTGCTTTCTGTAGTTCAGCAGTTGTCTGCATGCAAAAGTAGGGAAGCAAGTGGTGCTGCGAGGGTGATGACCGTTTTGATAGGAATCCCCCACATCACAGGAATCCTTCTAATGAAGCCAAAAAACCCACCAGAAGCATTCCAGGGCCACAGACCATCATCACAGACCACTGAAACTAGTGCCTGAACTATGCTGCTGGCAGTGAGGCAAAGACAGCAGGAGCAAACCATGTTAGTTCTGCGGGAGACAGACAGACATTATTTTTGTTTTTCTTCCTTGCTTTCTACAGTGCATTCAGTGTTACCATCGAGCTTAATTGATTGAAAAATATCTGAAAAATAAAGCCCTTGAACTCGCATGCCTAGAAACCTACCAGCATCACGTGTGCAGCAAAGGCCACATATCTCACAAAATACCACAACATTTCACAAAGGAGGTTTAAGAGCTCCAATTGAATAAAGCTTTCTCTGTGAAATATCTTTATGGATCTACAAAGCAGTTAAATCCTCCTTGGGAAAAAAATGTGTACATCTCTTCCAGTGCTGTGGCAACAGCGTAACTACCACTGAGGCCTCATTAATAAGGTTTGTCCCTTATCAGTAAAAGGAAAAAAATACATCTCCATTACAGAAAAGGAATTTAAACTACTAAATTCTGACAGCTTTTTTATATTTATTTGTTTGTGTAATTCCATAGATATTTAAAAGCAAAACAAATACATCTGCTTAACAGTGTTCTGGCCTTCCTGAAGGGATGGGTCCTACTACTTATAGTCGGTGACAAGAGTAACAGAGGTGAAGTAAACTTGATAGACCCCTTTTCTATCAATGATTTTGTGACAGGCATAGTACAGGATTGGATTTTGTGATCTGAGCTACAACACATAAGGTGAAGTCAACATTATGAGACAATTTGGTTCCACGTGCTGTAGGGAATTTGGGCAGCTGCAAACCTTGCAGTGTTCCTTCTTGCATACTCTAATGGTTGTTTTTCTCCTCAAAGGAAGAAAAATAGTATTCCTCTATTCACAGTGTTGTGTTTTTTTTTTTCAAAGCTTGTGTTCCTCAGGCATTTCTCAGCTCCCCGAGATGTGTGCATTTCCTCTGCTCACCGGTCTCCCTTTGCACCCGCATGTAATTCCAGCATTTTATTAGCAGAACTCGGTGCTGCACTGCCTTTGTACATCTCCCATACTGCTATAACTGTGTTTAGGAATGGAGATAGATGGTGTGTTGAGTGTGAGTTTTGATTCCCCACAGCCCTTGTTCACATCTGTTTCTTATAACATGTTCAATAGCAGGCAGTTGTATTAACAGTAGTTTTTAATTTCCAGTTTGTGGTTTCAAATTTCTCATGAAAATTCCCATGTTTTGCTTGAATTACGTGGTATGGTTTCATTTGCTTTACTTGAGACATCCCATGATGATGGTTTCCCTCCCTTTGCCCAGGCTGTGGGCTGACCCTGTTGTGCCCTGTGGATGCACCCCTTCACAAGCGCTGATGAACGTGCCCAGAGCTGTGTCTGTTGCCACTGAGGTGCAGGAAGGTCTGGCAACACAGCATGGGAAGGGAGGGAGATAGGAGGGAGACACCCAGCATGGCTGCAGAAGCACTGAGCACCGTTGGCTGTGAAGGGTTCTGGGTCAGAGCTGTGACCATTCACTTCCACATGCTCCAGAAGCCCACTTGCTCCTTTATCAAATACTCCAAGCTGGAAGGGACTCACTAGGGCCATCGAGTCCAACTCTTGGCTCCACATAGCACCATCCAAATTCCAAACCCTCTATCTGAGAGCACTGTCCAAATGCTTGGGGCCGTGCCCACTGCCCTGGGCAGCTCGTTCCATGCCCACCACCCTCTGGTGAAGAATCTAACACCCAACCTGACCCTCCCCAACACAGCTCTGTTCTGTTCCCTTGGGTTCCTGCTTCTTACTGGACACAGTGGAGCACTGCAGGCAGTGTGCGGACAGACAGCTGAAGCTGGCTGAACAGGACCATGCAGAAAATAAGTGAGAGCACAGAGGATGAGGCCCGGCCATCCTCCTGACAGCTGCTGACGCTTCCCAGTGCCAGGCCTCCCCCTGGGCTCCTGCTCCCCACAAAAGCAAAATGAGGAAGTGATGCCGTGTGACCATGCGGGTTTCGGTTCAGCTCAGGCAGAGCTGGTAGCTGCTGCCGGGCTCGATGAAGTCAAAAGCAATGCTTGTGTGAAAAAGTAGAGTAGGAACTGGCCCCTGGCCTTGTCTTAAACTGACACTGCTGTTACATATGTGGCTGCATCTTTCTTTTCCCCAAGTAATTTGTTTTCTAATGCTAGCAGCCCTTTAGCTGGACCGTGTTTGTATTTTTGCTGTATTTTCTCTTACTGCTGTGAGATCTTCTCTTTTAATCCATTTTATTCTAATGAATATCTCCCAGGATACCTCCCACACTGGATCTTCACCTGCATTTTTGCATCTAAATGACTACAGAAAAAGTCAGGAGGCCGCAGAGTTCTGTATCTCTGTATCTGACATCCCTCTGTGATTTGATAACAGAAGTGGCACAAACCTAGCTTTAAAGACTGGACAAGGTTAAAAATCAGGAATGTGATCTATTTGTTTAGGAATTTGCACGAGCATTTCACTGATGCACAGTGACATGAATAATCGAGATTTCTTTTGAAAGACTTTACTTTCCCACCCCTCTCTTCTCCTCCCTGCCTGCCAAGCCCCTTGCCTGCAGTGGGTGATGCAGGGCACAGCTCTGTGCCCTGCAGGGAATTAACACCTCAGGGCACAGGTGGGCATGGGATTTGGTAGCAAAACGAAACCCCCAGCTGCCTCCATGTCTCACCCAGCCACTGCATGACTGTTCCTTGCAGGCATCATCACTTCCCTCACACCTTTTGCAGGTGTTTCAGAGCCATGACTGGAAGAGAGGTGTCTCTTGAAGACCAGTGGATCGAAACCCAGACTGGATAACCCAAAACTAGGTGCTCACAGACTTAGCTGCTGAGCTGGGAGCAGGGCTGGTCCCTCCTTGGAGATCCTGTTCTTCTCCACTCTGACTTGCTCCATGTTCAGTCCCAGCCTGTAGGCCACAAATGGAACAAGGTCTGTCTCGGTGTTGGGAAATGGAACAATGTCTGGGAATGGCTGTGAGCCCACTTCTGGATTCTGGGCTGGTCCCAGGAGCCGTTCCAAGGGGACGGAGGCAAACTGACACACAGCTGGGCTAGAATCTCCCAGCAAATTACTTCTCAGCAAGCGGTCTGCCTGGAATAAAGTGCCATCCTGGCAACTGGCACTCAGATGTAGCCACCTGGTTCCAGGAGGTCTCCTCCTCTTCTCCCCATGATGATCTGCTCACACCAGTGCCTACTCTAAAGGGCCCCTGAGCAGGAGCAGGGCCTACTGTGAGCAGGGAAAATGGAGTAAGGTCTGCAGGAAAGAACTACAGGGGCGGCATATGAGGGCAGGGGAAGTGCTCAACTTTAAAGGGCTGAAGAACAGAGAGGTTGAAAGAAATGTGAAAAAAAAAAAAAAACTAGTGAAAAAAGGAGGAAAAGTTCTGGGAGAAGAAAGAAGAGCCCAGTAGTCTATCGGGAGAGATAGGCAGCCAAGGGGAGAGGGGCAAGTCAAGGGCGGTGGGTGATGGGGAAGAAGGAAGACAATACAGATTAGAGGAGTTGAAGGAAAATGATTATGCCTGTGGTAGATGAGCACAGGTGACAAAGTCAAATCCCCTCCTGTGCTTTCCCTGCTGCAATGGGAAGACATGACAGTGAAATCTCCTGCTCTGGGGATTCCCTCAGAGCCACCCCTACTCCTCTGGGAGGTACCAAGACTGTGTTCCTGCCATCAGATGGCACTGTGCTGAAAAACACTGAGCGCATAAAATCATGATTTGAGACAAACAGATACTTATCCCTGCATGAGAAAGAGAATACTGCTTAAATATTTAATCATGTTTTGGTTTACAATAGTTTAATGGTGTTAAAACATCTGATACATGCTCAGAAAAAAATCAGCATTTTAAGGCAATGAATTATTCTGGTTGATTTTGTCTTTTTCCCTCCAGATAAAAGTAACCATGTGACAACAGGCTCCTTCCAACAGCTCAGCCCATGATAGTCTCATTACAGGCTAACGCGTTCTCTCACACATCTGAACCAAACCATTGAGAAAGTAATAAGTGATCATTCATAGACGCAGACTGGTAGCTAATAGCATCCTCCCTTACCTTCCAAACACTGAGCACAGTTAAAATAAATTCAGAATGAATGCATGCGGAAAACTCAATTGTAGTCACATCAGAGATGAATCAAAAATGGAAGCACTCAGAATTAGTAACGTAAAATCCAAATAATGACCTGTAATGGATGTCAGCCAGAGAGGACAACACATCCCCCATGATCATCTTAAAGGGGCTTTCCTGATGTGTTCACAGCCCACACCTCAGCAAATACATGTAATTCTGGCCAAGTAGATGTGCAACACGATGGAGTGCTGAAGCTAGATAGGAAGGCTTCTCCCAGTGTGGTTATAAGAGAGGGACATGTTTCCCTTTCCAGACACGTCTGAGCTGCAGTTCCCATTGCACTACTGGAGAAGTACACTTAATGTGTAGGAAGGTCATGTTGGAAAGTCAGAGGAAGGTTGCTTTGTCCCTCTGGGTTCCTTCCATGAGGCCATCAAGACTCACCTTGCAGACTCCTTAGGCCACGATAGAAGCTGAAAGTCAGCAGTATTTTGGGAACTAATCCTTCAGCTCTGTCATGCTTGACTTACAACACTGACTTCAAAGAGTTCCAGAGCACTGCCGTGGTGTCTCTGGGTTCCCCACAAGGGCAGGCAGCTGTCATACATCTTTCAGTGCATAGAGTTATGGCAGTGTTATGTATAATACAACACCATGACTTATTAAAGGCTGTGATCCTCCTGCAGCTTTTACTGTATCATCGTAAAGCAGCACTCCTATGTGGTACACTGAGCAGTGTCATTCTATTGGTTCCTCACCAGAGTTGGCAAAAGTTTATTTAACGTTGCAACCTGTTGGCTGGTGAACTGAATTTGTGGTTGGAGATCATCAAGAGGGAAAAAAGCCACCTGGTCAACACTGCATGGATATCTCATAGGGCAAAGGGAACATATTGTGGAAAGAAAAATCTAACCATGAGCTGCATCAGTCAGAGCAAAGTGAGCAAGGTTTACATGCTGGGCATTACTGTTCCAGCACCATTGAGAATCAAGGTAGAACGACTGCACAGTTTGATGATTAGGGCAAGTAATTAGAGCTCATTGGTTCCTAATTCTGCTCTTCTATTGACTTGCTGTGGGACATAGCTTGACCTCTTTGTGTCCTAATTTTCCCTTCCGTGACATGGAAATGCTTGCCGTTTTGTTGTGGTGTTGTGGTGCTCTGTTAATTTGAAGGAACATGACAAATGCATTAAAGTCAGTAAAAATGTTACCCAGGGTGCAGCACCATCAGGATGTATACATTTTTGCATTTTAGAAAACATTCAGATTTCAGCCCTTATATATCCTTTGCAAATGCAACTTGCAAAAAAGCAAGGCAAACACTGCTAACACAGCTTTGCCACACACTGTCAAGTGCTTATAAACCCTATTTATAGCTACAGTTAAAGATTCAGATATGCAAGTATTCCATTAAAAGACCACATTAATGAGCCCTTAGAGAAAATATCTCACAAAGCCTTTTGAGCTCTTAACTGCTCAGTTGTGCAGGGCTTCTTGCTTGTTAACATTCATAAAATATGAATACTGTGTACTAAACGCCAGCACTTTGTGGATTGCAATGACTTATCTCAGCATCAACAACTTAACTTACGCAAGAGGAGACACAGCAGCACAGTTCCGCTGCAGATGGTCAGGCTGCACCAGCAGCTCACGTGCCGCCCTGCCTGGGGGCCTTTCTTTCTGGTGTGAAGCTGAGTGTCAGGCTGACTTGCAGGTCACTATCTGTGAGTATAATTTCAGGGAGGACAATCAAACCTATTAGCTAAGGGTGGCAGAACTGGGCCTTCTTGCAGCCGCAGCTCCAGAGTGTGGCAGGCATTCATAGCGAAATCTAATAGATAAAAGTCACAGGAGATGGGTTGTTGTTTTTTTTTTTTTTCCCTTTGACATAAGCTAGCTGATGAGAAATGTCATTTGAGAAAGAAAAACTTTTCTGTATTTGATTTGTCATTATTTCTCTACTGTCCTTTACTGTCTGACATTGTGCATTTCCCATTTTCTCTCTTCCCCCTTGGAAACCCACATTTCAGATGTGTGACAGATGCTCTTGCTTAAACGTTATTGACGTATGTTTTACCTTTATCAAGCTGCATTGTGTAAACAAACATTCCTGCAACCCATTTAAGAATAATTCTCTGTAACGTTTAATACTGTATTTCCGTTCACCGAGGATTTACAGGAGGCTTAAAGCACTGGAGAAGACAGAAACCAATCTGCATCCTGTCCTTTGCTCCTTGGTCCAGCTGTCTTTCCAGCACAGCATACACTTGTGCTCCCCACCCCTCACCCCCCTTCCCCCCCCCAAAAAAAATAGATGTGGACACGATGCTTTAAAAGCTTCAGGGCAGCTCTTACTGTTCCTTTTGACTGTGCATTAGCAGACTTGTTAAGCAGGGCTGGAGTGCTCAGCTTTATTTTACCGTGGTGAATCCCCAACTGCTCACAACGTTAGCATCATAGCGTAGCACCAAACCCTCCAGTGCCGTAAACTGCCCAACACCATGCAATTGCTGAGTGCCTGGTAAAACAGGATCACTTGCAGTCATCTGGGGATGTAGCTGAAGGCAGGGCAATGGCATTTCTCCAAGGCTGCCTTTCTACTACTCTCCTCATTGCAGTCTCATTACTTGCATCCACCTGTCTTCTGGCAGTGTTGCTGTCCTGAGCATAAGCTCCCACAGCATCCCTTACCCTGAGCCCAGCTGTATTTCTGGACAGTCCCAGGAGCATCTGTATGTGATACACAGACATCACCAGTGCCAGTGAGCCTGGGAGACAGCAGGAAAAATCCCTTGGCCTGAGGAGTGGCCTGCTGGGCTGGAAGATGGATGCAGTGCATCACTGAGTCTGATGGATGCCCCTTCATGAGGACAGAGTGAATTATTTGCTGGACTCCACTCACTGTACGGACTCCACTAACTAAACGGGAAGTGCAAGCCCTGATTCCCAGATTCCTGGTCAAATGCAAGACAGCACCTTATGGTGTGAAAGATCTTTTACAGAAAAGAAAGATTGAATTTATCTTGGACTTTTGGAGTGCTCATATTGCACTTTTCCCCATATATGGTTACGTAATCCTCTCAAGAAGCTCTGGAGGAGAAAGCCATCAGGGTCAGGTTGCATGCACTGCAGGTGTTTTGGATGGCTGTGGGTGTCACTCACAGGCATGGCCTTGATGGGCTTCTTCTTGGAGCTCTTCTGGTGAAGAATCCCCTTGCCCAAGGACTGGATGAGAATGAAAAGACTCCAGCAAGTTGGGGTCCTTGGTGTTAGGACCAAACATGTCAGGTGTTTTGTGTCTGCCTGTGGGCAGAAGTGGCTCTGATAGCTTTCAGCAGTGAGAGTATTTGGATCTCCTTGTGGTCTTCCAGGATTAGCTGGCAATGGTGTAGGGGTTTGGAGACTTCAAGTCTTACACACTGGTTGCCTCCAACCATCCACTGGGAACTGTGGATTTAGGAAGTTCTTCTCCTTGCTTCTAGCTCCTGTGTAGGAAGCAAATTCCAGCAATTAAGGAATTAAAAATTGCAAACCACTGCAAAGCAGATAGGTCATCTCCACATCCTCCACGTTCTCAATTATTTGGGTGATATGGGAAAACAGGAAAGCTGGAAAGCACCTGTGGTCAGAGTCCAGGGGCAGCCCCATAGGGAGTGATGCCGGCTGAGGGCTGGCCCAGCCTTCAGACACATTAATTATGTATAAAATAAGCTTCTGTGTGACAGTAAATGGAAGGATGAAAGAGGACTATATGGGCACGTGGAGTGAATAAATGGTGCTGGTGGAGGCAGGATGTATGTGTGGGACAAAGGGACTGGAAAGAATTAGAAAAGGGGAAGCGTCTTTCGGAAAAGCAGCTGGGCTTATGAAAAAATAATAAAAAAGGAATAACTTAAAGCAAAGAATTCGAATATGTTTTTTGTTGTTTTATTTTAGCTGAATTACAGTTAGGCACTTAAATGACTTTATAAATGCAGATCTTATTTTCTGTACCTTCCCTCTTCATAAAATGCAAATAATGTTGGGGTTTTTTTTGCTCCCAGAGTAGTGCAAAAACAAGCTCATTCATGTCTGAGAAATACCCCTATGCTACATGGGAACTACAGCAAAGATTATGAATATATAACTAAAGCTGTAGGCTTGCATTGAGGCATTTGGCATCTGCTCTGATGTGTGATGCATCATGCAGAAGGGCTAACAAAGGAGGACGTGAAAATGCAAGATGGAATTTAATGAATTCTGGAATTGGGAACATGAGACTCCTCGGAACTGGAAGTGGGAAAATGTTGAACTCACAGAGAACACTGAGAGAGGTATGTGTATGCTTAAACATATAGCAAAAGACAGCAAAGAAGGGAAACACAGATCTAGACCACAGAGTTCAAGAAATATGTATACCATTGAGAAATAAATCTATTTGGAGCAGAAATGACCACTGTGGATGACCAGGGAAATACAGACAGCAATAAAGAGAGAAGAATATGAGGCCTATAAATCAGCAGGGTCAGCTCTGCTGGAAGTGGTACAAGAGCCTATTGTGAAAGAAGAATGCAAGAGAACGATCTAAAAACAAAACAAAACAAACAAAAAAAAACCAGAAAGAAATAGAAGATGGGAAAAGATGTGAACACAATAAAAGATTTTATAAATTTGGTATATAGAAAGTGAAATGTCACTCAGGGAGATAGCCATCACCTTCCTGAGCAAGGGCAGGCTACCTTGACTAACAGGGGCTATTGCTAGAAAAATGAATTACTATCCATGCCTCAGTACTCATCAGGGAGGGATGGAGAGTGTCACAGTTTCTATGTAATTTCCAAGGGCAGAAAATAAACAATCATTAACTCTGAAGGCTACCAAGGGATCAAGCAATTAACTAAACACACCAAAATAAAGCACTTTACACAAAAAGGGGTGTTCACTTCCCAAATTCATTTTTAAAAATAGATGCCAGATGAATAAAATCAGCTAGCTACGGAAAAGTTTCTGGGCAATTAAGGGTGCCATCATTGCATTTCAAACTTGTAAAGGAGAATAACAGAGAAGAAGTGCCTTTGAGCTCCAAGGAGCACACAAGACAGCTGATTAGCCTTATCAGAGAGATATAATTGGAAACCAATTATTTTACTTCATTAAAAAAATAAAGGGGGGGGGGGGAGAGGCTAAGAGGAAAGGAAAAGGAAGGAAAAAGGGAAGGCAAGGCAAGGCAAGGCAAGGCAACAGTTAAGAGGAAAAAACACAACAATTTTAACGTTATCAGATTTCAAAAGTACAGAGATTCATTGCACCATGAGATATTACTGTGTAAGATGAGAGGTCTGAGAATTGAGTCTGTAAATGCCTGTCTTGATTACAGAAGCCAGGTGGTGATAAAAAAACACAAAGAGATTGTTTAGGATAGAGGTAGGTAATGGAGTGACACACTGCTGTTCTGAGCTTTCTTAGCACTGAACAACTGCCCCTGGGAAGAAAGAAGTAAAACCAATCACAACGAGGAGGAAGACTTTTGGAAAGAGATGATGTTTATGCTGGTACATGGAGTTTAACCTGAAAAAAAAATATGAAGCCAGGATAAAGGAAGTCACGGTAAACGTGCTGTAAGAGGATAGCTTGGGCAATCTGGAATTGGAAGAATATCTGGGGATAGCAGCCAAGTTTCTACTTGTGCTCCATTTTAAGGTTCAGAGAGCAAAAGAAGTAGGTGTGAACATTACAACATCATACACTTCGATGGAGTTCATGAACTTAACATGTGCATTTAAAATGTGCAAGGAGACACAGCTACCCAGGGCACAAAGCTTGTTTCATGCTCACTGGGTAATCAGCCTACAAGAAGAGCCAAGAAAAGGCCACAGCTCAGGCCTAGCCTCTCTGGAGACCAAAGTACCCAGTGACAAGGTGGGTTCAGTGCCTGTTCCACACAGTGTTTAGAGCCATGAGAGCAGAGCTGGCTCTATCTCTTCCTTCAGAAAACTTCTCTCGACCTCCCATTATAAAGGTAGTTAAAGCACACCACCAAGATGGGGAAAAACCGAATCCAAAGCTCGCTCTCTTTCTGAAAGGCATTTCAGCTCTCCTGTGTAGTACCTTCTCAGATTAGGCTAGTTGCATTGCACCTGTAATTGGGGAGAATAAAAGCTGAGAAGGCTGCGTCCTTGTGCTCTGCCAAGGTGCCCTCTGGCCAGCTGCTGACTGAGGGGCATGGCATGGCATGGCAGGGCAGAGTCAACTTGTGGCACTGATGTTTAATCCAAATGCTGAAATCTACAGGGATACAGCATTCACCTCCAGAACAAGAAAGAACAAAGTGAGGTAAGGGAAAATGGGCAACCTTAACTGTTCCTGCTCACTGCAGCAGAGTTGGACTAGATGGCCATCAGAGGTCCCTTCTAACTCTAAGAATTCTGTAATTCCATGCATGTAGAGCTATAGCATAAATTTCAAAAACATAAGTGTTTGGGAACATGAAGGTAAGGAAAAAAAGCTAAGTTTGTGCTTATTGCAGTTGGTTATGCCAGCTGACTGGGATCTTTCTCTGAAAAGGCTTAATCATGCCCTAATCAAGAGAAATGCTTAGTTCTCTTGGTTAGAAAATGCAGATGACAGGTGAAGTTAGATGACCTGAAGCTTAAAAAGGAATCGGTGAGGTAAATACAGATTTGGTTACTGGGGAAATTACAATGGGTACACTTGAAAAGGGAGATAATAGAGAGCAGTTAGCAGTGGAGGTCTCAAGAACCATATTTATGACTCCATGTTCCTGGTACCAAAAGGAAGTAATGGTGATTTTTCTGCTGCCACAGTGGCAGGAGAGAAGGCTAATGGCTGAGGGACCTGAGCTGACCACCGAATGCTCTCGTGTCTGTGGGGCAGCCTGGTCACCCAGCTGGACGCTGGTGTTTGATGCTTGCAGTGTGCTACTGTGAATAGCTTGCTCTCACCAGGAAGAAATTCTTCCTTTAATGAACAAATTTTACCCTATCAGTACCCCCGTGTATTTCAAATCGGTACTGTTAAGCTCATTCTACAAATGATTTGCAGACCAAGATGCAAAAAGGAATTCATGAGGCGCCAACTGTTGTGCCAGCAATCCTCATACATGTTTCCATGAATCTAGCCCAATGAAAAGTTGTGAAAATCTTTAACTCCAGGCTGTGGACAAGGCCAATAAGGGATCCTAACTTCTAATCTAACTGCTGCTGGCATTTATCTAACATGGAAGCTATAAGTTTTGCATGTTTGTGTGTAGATGGGGAGAAATGAAGTGAAAATTTCTTGTTAATATTCCTTGATTGCACCTTTTTTGTACATTCTAGACATTTACATTCAAGTCCTTGTGCTTCCACCTACACACATGACTTTCTCTTGTAGCAGACCTTTAGCCACAGTGAAATCTAGCATTAGCATGTCAGGTGCAAACACAAGGCCAGTCCTACAAAAACCTTATTTTGAAATAGGATTTGGTCTTGATAGACATAAATGGAGAAAAGAGTCCAGGTTCCCCAGTACTGATGCAATTTTTGTTTCTTAGGGGATGGGATTTGCTAATACATTCATGCACCCTCAACTTACTGAAGAAATGCGTTACAAAATACTACTCTATACCATCTTTTTTTTCTTTCTTTCTTTTTCTTTCTTTTTTTTTTTCTTTTCTCATTAATTTCAATCACAGAAAAAGAAAAGCCCAGCTGTGTTAATTGGTATGACTCCCCTCAAGGGTATTGTGAAGCACGAAATAATTCCCTTCATTACTGACAATGCAGGGACACGAGTTTTCCCGCGAGGATCTCTCTTGTCTGGTGATCTGGTGACCATAGAGAACAGTGATGGGATTAGGGAAATATTGTTTTAAAATTAATAATTTGTCTAGGGGATGGAAGGTGGCAAGGAGAAAACCTTAAAAATACAGAGAGTACATTTGGCTTTGAGGGCCTTGGAGGCAGCTAGGTCTCAGCCTGCTGAGACATCATTTGCCCCAGCAAATGGTTTTCTTTTTAAAGGACAGCAAGGCTGATGTTTGGTGTTTGAAACCTCCACAGACAAGCAGAAAGCCAAATCATTGTAAAGCTGGCCAGATTCATTTCTCCTTTTTTATTTTTGGGAGTTAGAATTTCATTTCCCTAAAGCACAGGGAGAGCTCAGACATGAGCTCCCAGGCGGGCTCAGCCAGCTCTGGCTGGTGACGTGGCTGTGGCCGACAAGGTTTGCCCTGTGCTGCAGCAGGTAGCCAACTGCTTGCCAGGCAGTCACCAAGCTGTCATAGCAGTGTAGGTGCATGGTTGAGGGGGGAGGAAGAAAACAATCCCCCCTTCTTTTTTCTTTTCATTTGCTGAACTAGCAAAAAGGCATCTATAGCTACTTTTGCTGCATTTGCAACATTTTCTTCTTCAGCATAGGCTTTCTTTTTTTTTTTTTTTAATGGAAACAAAGCTGCCTGTGCATGGAGGAAGCAAACCTCCTGACAGCTATGTCATTTCCTTTCTGTCTGTGTACCTCCTCCACTTGTCTCAGGGAACATCTGGTTGTATAGGAGCAGGGAAATTTCTGCCAGCCTCTGGTCTTTTCTTAGCTGGTCCCAGATGTTACCATCAGGTCTATACTACAGATTTAAATTTGGTGGACTGATATGCGCACATTTGGGTATAGTCCTTTCTATGCTCTGGACAGACTTAGTGGTTTAGTGAAACCTTCCCCTACTGCTGAAGGATAGATCCAAGCTAGCAGTGGCCTTTAGTGCATGGGTGTGTTCATTAGCTAAGTGTGAAATACTGAGCAGTGTCACACACACAGATTGTTCCATCTCTTGAGCAGTCCCTGTGCTGAAGATTAGTCATCAAAAATAATCAGGAAAATGTGTTACAGATGAAGACTATGGCACTAGAGATAACCTCGCATTAAAGGTCCCCTAATGCAAGCACTTGCTCTCTCAGAAATGGAAACAGGGATAACGTGTCTGCTAACTGAAACAATAGTGATCAATGCAATGACAATAACTCAAGAAATGGATGCATTAAACAGAGAGTAAGAACCAATATGCTCCTGTGCTGAACCATGGCTCTGCAATTAGCGATGCTGAAAGGACACAAACCACATTACTAATAATTATTGAAATCACTAGCAAAAATTTGAAGCAAAAGATAATTACAGATTTTTGTTTTAATTATGTTGTATGGCAGAAACTGAGATTTTGGTTGGGAGAGGGTAGGTACAGGGATAAAGTAGCTTTATGGCCCGGAGCAAAATCCCATTTTCTCTCTACGGTTAACCGGGAGTCAACCGGCCATCACAGAGAATGTGACTGACAGGGCAGAAAAGGAGCACAGGGACCGCCTCGTCCCCTTCCCCAAGCTACTACATGTTGGGGAGAGAAACAGCTTTCCTGTTGCAGCAGCATCAGGACTGAGAAGAAATGTTTCATCCCTCCACCTGCATATTTTTAGAAAGGAAAGAAAAAAAGACCTAGGTTTAAAAGGCCTGTTGGAAAGGTTGATGCAGTTGGGAGAATGATGTCACATCAAGCTAACGTGCACGTGAGGGAGCAAAAACTCCTGTTGGAAGAACCTGGGGGAGGGTGAGGGGAAGGGGAAAATATGCATCAAACTTGGCACCTGACGAATGCAGCTGTTGTAGGTATCCTGCGCACAATGCAAATGCGAAAAGCAGAGCTGCACGTGTCCCTACCCTGAGCTTACTGCATACAGCTCCCTCAGTGACCAGTGGGCGATGTATAAAGACGCCACACAGGCTATAGACTTGTGGTTAAATACGCTGATTCTGTGACCTTTTAAGGGTTTTTCCTTCACCAGAGAAGAATAGAACATGATCCACTGGGAATGTTCATTTGCATTCTTGCACCCTGCTAACATATCCGTGATTGCTCTTTTAATTTAAATGTCACGATCATTGCATTGCACTCTCACGCCATTCTTGAGAAGCTAATCATGACTATGGCAGCAATGATGCTGCAGTGCTGGTGACCATTTTCCAGACACACAGAATCCCTATAGCAGTATTGCTGCTTACAAGGATGCTTTCTAGCATATGGTCTTTTAAAGCCCATAGTTCGGGGTACCTGTGAGCCAACATTTGATCACTGAGATCACAAACAACAAAATAGAGGAGGTAGAAGCCAAAAGATAGAAATTGGTTTCTGGAGATGCAACTGCACACTTGAAGTACTTGCTCCACTGTCACTGAGCGAGTAGAGGAACCTTAGGAAAAGACACTTGAACCTTTTAAGCGTCATCACTTGGCACTAATGACCTCTCATATATCTCATGCATATTTATGCACAGCACTTAGCTTGATAATGGCCACTTGAAAGACATTCAATTCTTTGCTTAGGAATGAAGCTATGTGGAGTGTGACAAAAATGTTCCAAAGTCCAGATATTAAAATACAGAAGTGGTCCTGGTATTTCCGGCACACCAGCCAACTCTTCCTTCTGGGAGAATACGGTTTAAGAATTTACATACTTCTTCATTAGGCACGTACATATTTGCAAGCATAAAGACATACATGCACACAAGAGTTAGAGCAATTAGGTAGATGCTGCAGGACTTCAACCAGGCTTTCCTGAAAGAATTTCAGACAGGTTCTGTGGCTTGGGTTGTTTTGTGAAACCTTTTTGTTGCACAGAACTTAACGTTGTTCATTATGCACTGAAAGCAAAATCATATGACTACTATTTCCTAAGTAACATAATTATCTTATTGATTCTTATGGGGCAAAACACTAGTTTTATTGTTAATTAATACTGCCAAATCTGGTTATGTAATTCTGGATATAGGAAGTTTGGTTTGATGTGTCTTTAGGTGGAAAAAACATAAAAATAACCTTTTTTTTCCCTCCAGATTGTGAGTATAGATATTCCTTTGTGTGATCTCTGTTCCTAACTGCTTCAGGAAAGTAAGTGCTACAACCTATTATCACTGTTCATCAGCAGGAAAGAAATACAGATAACGAAGCATAAAAACATCCCATTAAAACTATATTTAATAAAGCTTTAAGAAGTTGAACAGAAATGTACCAGGCAAAGAGACACAATCCTCCCATTTCAGAACCAAAGCAATTTTATGGAAAATGAAAACAATATTTGTAATAATTTCAGGCACTCACCCTTTCATTGTTAGTTTAAGAAGAAATATATCTGAAAATTCTTGCACAGAGGGCACATAGATAGTATTTTGTCCGTCCCACTGGAAAGATAGTATGAAAGATTCATTAGGCACTGGGACATAGAATGACTTCTTGATTTTTTCAAATCTTGGCCAGAGCTGTAATGAAATTTAAACCTGCTACATCTGCCATACTACACTGTTAATTAGTTTTCTATTTATTTAGCAGATCTAGAAGTAGAAAGCAATCTATTGCCAGTGAATTGTTTGACTTCTGTGCTAAGCAGGCTGCATTCCAATCCTCTAATGTTGAAACTAGCATGAATCCAACTTTCATCTCATTGCCATGTCAAATTAGCACCCAGCAAGTTCTGGACACAAAGACTTTTTTTTTTTTTTTTTTTTTTTTTTTTTTTTGCTTTGGTTTGTAAAGTCCAACATCTCTTGGAAGTCAAAAAGTTGAAGCTAGGCAATTTTCTGCAGTATTGCTTTTTCCCCCTTGTTTGCTATGATGGATTAAATATAAGATGCATATATGTGCTGTAATATATTTATATTGTGGGAGGAACACAATTTTAAGCAGATCCTTTTCATGGTGTAAACTAAAAAGTATTGATATATACTCTTCAAGATTTTGAGTAAAACACCATCCATTTTAAGTAGAGCTCAGAATGCCTTTAGAAAGTTTAAGAGATGACTTTTGCACATGCTTTGCCATTTTCTATTTCTGTCTCTCCGTATTCTGCAACATATTGCAGCATCTAAACATGGCATTCTGTAGGGGACTGACTCCTGTCTTGCAGTGTCAACAGAACCACGGGGTTGTGAAAGTATTAAAGAAAGACAGACAAAAATAGAAAAAGAAATGACTAGAAACTGAACCATGAATCCTTGCATAATGCAGTGCAGGAACTACAGTGTGTTAGAGGTGATTATAAAAATACAGACCCATATCCAAACTTTGGAATTTGCCTTGAACTTTGGGATCTTTCTAAAATCTAGATATGAAATTCAAAGAATGTGAGTTTGGGACCAGTCTTGTCCAAAACAAGCCACTATTGTGCAATGGGCAAGTGAAATACTGCAGTGAACTTCAGCAAAGCAATGACTAAGCTGTTCCCCTACAGTATTATTTGTAGAGCATCCTTAATAAAATTCTTCACATACGCAAGGTGTTTGTTTATGAGGTAAATCAGAGAAACAAAATATACAACATCAGAGAGCAGTATACAAAACCCGGATCTAAGAGCATGCTGGGGTAGTGTTCACAAAAGAGCAGCTCCTTTCGAGAGAGAGGTAATAAATCTACTTTTCCTAGACTGATTGATATTTTTGAAAAAATGTTTTTGGATTTCAGGTCTGAATCAGAAATAGTGGGCTTTGAGTAAAGTACTGGTTGAAAACCAATCTACAGGAGTCAAACTCTACTGTGATCCTTTCAGTGTCTAAAGAGGGGCTCTAAGAAAGAAGGGGGTAGATCGTCAGTCTGTTGTAACAAGACAAGGGGAAATGGTTTCAAACTAAAAGAGGAGAGATTTAGACTGGGTATAAGGAATTTTTTTTTTTATGGTAAGGGTGGTGAGGCACTGGACTGGGTTGCCCAAGAGAGGTGGTGGAAGTCCTATCCTTGGAGACATTCAAAGCCACGCTGAACAGGGCTCTGAGCAATCTGATCGAGCTATAGAAATGCCTGTTCATTGCAAGGGAGTTGAACTAGATGGCCTCTAAAGATTCCTTCCAACTCAGATGATTCCATGACTCTGTAATTCTAATTGATTAGTTGGCTTGGTATTCATAGGAAGAGCAACTTACCTAAAAAACTAATAATTATGAGCCTGGAAAAAGTAAAATGGTCCAACATAGTGATATCTGTAACTCAGACTCCACAGGGACATGAATTCTTGAGTGCTCTCAGAGCCTCCCACCTTACTGCTCCGTGCTTCATCATGGTAGAAAAAAAAAAGAAAAAAAAAACGGGAAAGAAACTGAGTGAGTCAGAAGGAGTAATTTTCCCAATTTGTTTAAGTTGTTTTTCAGGGTTTCTGGCGTGTTCAAAAGCACTGAACAGTACTGCTTAACAGAGCTTGCCATTAAGTAAATGTTTTATTTGCTATGGTTGGGTCTGAATTTTTGATAGTCAGGAGCCGGACGAGTACAAAGCAGGATTTATTCCTTTCTTCCTATATTCCTAGAACTGAATGAACTGAATCAAGCAGCTGAGATTTAAGGTAGAAATCTGAAAGCTAGAGTTGCAATACTGAAGTTCTGAAACATCTAAACGTGTCTTCTGATGATTAGGAATAAGTCCAAGAGTTTCAGGAGCTTTAAATGTACCTGGCCTGCAGTTTTTCCAACCAAATTGATTATCTGCATACATATGACACACTGCCAAAAAGACTTCTGCTTATTATGAACTATTTGTAATCTCCTGCAAGTTGCCAGGGCTGAATGTCAGCTGCAGCTCCTCTTTATTCATGCCCTGTTGGGAAATTTTGGTTCTATCCTGACTGTCCCCAAGTACTGGGTGTATGGTACAGAATGTCCTCTTTCATTGATTCCCCCTGCACAGCTGGGAGGGGCAGGGAGCCCACCCCAAAAACAAAGCTGCTGTGGTGCCCCTCTTGCTGGCTGGGTTGTGTGCTTGTGCCTTATTTCATGCAGTAGCATAAAAAAGGAGTTTGTCTAGCTCCCATATGCAACCAGCAGGTGCATTAGACCATAGGAGTTGCATAATCCATGAATGATAACAACAAATCTTTAAACCTGCAGAAAGAATTGAGAATTTCAGCAAATTTCTCTCTCATTTGGCTGCTCATTTTGACTGGTTATAGGAAAAGAAAAAAATAGCCAGTTGTGCATAAACCCCATCTGTTCTATGCAGGAGTATTTGTGTGGTTAGAAGGAGTATTTAAAGGGACGTGTGAGCAGTATCACTAGAAGAACAGAGGAACTGAATATGGGATCAGAATCCCTTTTGATGCACAAAGCAAGCTGCAATAACTGGAGATCATTCAACTTTTTGCAAAAATATTCACAGAATAAATGGATCCTTTAAATCTAATGTACACCCTGAGGGAGAAAAAAAATAAAAAATAAAAAGCGTTCTTAAATTGTATCTCCATTACACGATCTACGCCTCTGCAGATGTTGCATTGAAATGCTTCTCTCTGCACTCAGCAGAGCAAGAACTTTACTGAACAGTGGAATGAGATGCCGGGTGTTAGGTGCCACTGTATAACATGATGGACATATCTTTCATTTGTTCTTCTGGTCTGTGATGCTCCCTAAAAGCCTCTGCATTTCATTAGACCCGATGTAATTTTTTAGAGTTGCAGAACAACCCTGGTGAAGTCATGCTTTTGCCATGAGATCTGAGCTTTTCTGAGAATGGGAAAGAAGAGACAGAGTAGGATAGGAATCACTGAGCTCTACTTTCCACAGAATAAGGCCTCTGGAAATAAGATGGTGTCAGAATCTCTGCATTTATCGTTAAGTGCTTAAAAGGTCCTTTACAGTTCAGGCAAGAATGATGCTTGCCCTGGCAAGCTTACGTGCTAATTGAAACCTCTGTGTTTGTGTGTCAGCACAACACGGCAAACTGGAGAGCTACAGTGGCAATAGAAGTACTCTAACGTTGCTCAGGTCAAAATAAAAACTTCATCTTGTTTGGCATCAGCCATGAGAAAAAAGTGGATATTGCTGCAGGACAGGGAGTCATTGGAAAAGAGAGGCTGGCACAGCTAAAGAGGAGCGGCCCAGTGGGAGAAACCTGGATAATTAGAAAGGAGAGAAACTATGCAGGAAGCTTAGAAAGCCAGGAGCTATGGGGTAAATTAAAGGAGACAGAGCAGACCGAGTAGATTTGATTGTCTGAATTACATCTGAGCAGCTGAGTAGCAGGTGAAAGGAATGAAGAGGAGGGAGCAGTCTGAGAGGCTTTAAAGGGATCACCTGGAGGCCAAGGGGCATGTGGAGGGTTGAGCTGAGGAGAGGAGGGAGCAAAATAAATTTGGGGAAAGTGGGGAGGGGTACGTACATTGTCTGGAGATAAGTACGATTATAAGAAGATTGTGGGCAAGTGGGGGATCACTCAGAGAAAAATGAGGCCTTCAAGCTTGAAATGCATGCTGTGGGACAGGAGAGGAGCAGAAGCACTAGGAAAGGGTGCGGGGGGTAGGAAGGATGTTTCTCACAGGTGAGATGGCAAAGAATGTGAGCTTTAGCGGACTGTTTGCTCAATGTAATGGACGAACAAAGTGATGCTGATGCTATTAATGCTAAATCCTGATCAATGTACAGTATGCAATCTCATAGAGTTAAGAACTTGATAGTAAATGGTAATGCAAGTGGAAAGTTCAGCTGGGACGCTATTGTTTAGCGCAGAAAGACCTGCGGCACATATCAGTGTGTGGTCTAACACCAAGAATAGTAACATTAAAAGAAAAAGTGTGTTAACTTTTCAGGGACCAAGGGTTCCTGGAAACTCTGGACCTGTTGAGCTTTGAACTGTTTCAGTGAATGAACGCATTCTTAAGAGATTTGAAGTTACAAACTTTCTTTCCTGCAGCACTTGCTGTCATGCCCCTGGCATTCTCTTTCTTGCCTCTTGCTGCAGTCACTCTGTCCCATTCATACCCACTGTCCTTTGCCCCCGCCCTCTACGTTCCAGTTGGATTTGCTTTGTCGCTTGGTTGAGTTCTTTAAATTTCTCTACTCCCATACTACGTTTTTTGCTGTTCTTGAGTGGTGCCCTTAAAGCTGAGTTCTGTTCTCTTCCCTTGAGCTTTTGCCCTAGTGTGCACAGGTGAAAGTTTGCCTCCCCATTTCTGGAAGCGCTTTCTCTGTAGGTACTCTGGTGTCACGATGGAGCAGCTTGCCACTTTCTTTATCTGCTCTTTGAGATTCGCTCTCCTTTCCCTTTGATGTATCATGGTTTCTAATGAATAGCTGAGCTGTGCATGCTGGCAGGAAGAAAATAGGCCTACTTCCCATCTGTTGAAACTTTCCCTGAAAGGTGGTAAAACTCAGTGTCTTTTAGATTGTGGAAGAGCTGGCTAATCTGGGTGGGGAGTGAGAAGGAACTTCTCTATATGCTGATCCTGGGGAATGTCCTCTGGTCGTGTTATTTTTCTTTTGGCTTTGAGAAATTTGTCAATCAGCAATGGATTTTCTTTCCTCCAGTGTTTTTGAAGATGCCAGTTATGAGCTGGTGGTTACAGATCTTTTCTTCTTAACTCCCTCCCCTCACCAAAGGCCTTTGTATAAACTGATGTCCACTGTGTCCTGGTGGATTAGAGGGAAATGTGTGCAGTCCAGCACTGAATCTGAGTTAAGTGGTTTCGCAGTAGGACAGAATGTGACATCTGTCCTCCTCCACTAAGTGTACAGGGATAGCCTGGGAGTGCCATTGGTTGTGCTGTAGCAGTGGTTTTGTTACATGGCAGTTTGTGTGGTGTTTGCAATTTGCAAACAAACACTTCAATTCCTATCTTTCATGTAAGTATGAATATCCCAGTTTGTACCTGAATATACGATCACTTGGTAATGCGCTTTGGCCTTATGATTTCATGTTTTTTAAACAGCTGGTCACATCATGAATTACAAAATGCTGAGTTTGAGATTCTGTTAATTTGTAGATCATAATATTGTGATATTTTGTTGTGTTCTATGTTCTGTTTCCCACTGCTGTTTGTTTTGGACTCTTATTTCACCATATTCAAGCATGTGATGCAACAGAAAAAATACTGCAGGTGAAACACCTGTCTGCCACCATTTATTTACCTGAGGCAGTTTTGAAACCCGTCAAGTACTGTTATTGGAGTTAAAAATAGTTTTTTTCTTAAGCTTCTTTAAAAGAGCTATTGTAATTTTCCTCATTAATCTGGAAAATGAGGGGTGGGAGTTTTGAACCTGTGACTCAAAACATTCCACTGACATCCTGAATCTTCCATCTACATTCTTAAAGACCAGCTTTCTAGTTTAGAAAATAACAGGTTTTATGAACTAACTGCAGTGTAAACTCACTGCTGACTTCACACTTAATTTTGCGTATTTGTCCAATTTCTTGTGGATCGTATAATGGCTTCCTTGATGTTCTGTGACATCAGAGTCACTGATGTTTTTCACTTTCACACAGAGCAAATTGGAGCCCAACAATACTCTGAGAAACATCTGGAGAACATAGAACAGTGATGGTACAGGTCCAGGTAAGTGTTTGCCCAGGTCGTACACATATAGGAATATTTGTTCTCCTGTTCCTGGCTGGTAAGAGCATGATCTCTGAGTGAAGAGATCACCTGTTTTACAGACTGGGCCTTGTTCACAGAGTGATTAATGTGAGCTTTAAGGATTAGGTCACTAACACATTTCACACTCATTCCTGGCTCTAGACACAAAACTTCCCTGCTACCCTTCCTGTGCTGAGGGACACGTTGGGTCCTTCTTTTCTCTAGCAGCTTTGTTTTTTCCTTCTGTCTTCATCTCTAAAATGTAACTAGAAAGCTGTTGTTCAGTGTACATTCAGTGTCAAAATCAGAACTTCACTTGTATGTGAAGTAACACTAGAAATTCATTTTTGGTGATTCCAAGTAAATGCAGAAGGTTTTTATGTGAGGGGTCAAAAAGGGAGTGTGAGTACTTTGGTGAATGAACAGACAAGCCTTACTTGGGATTTCTAAGAATATATGCCGTGCCTAGTGTGTTTCAAGATTACATAAGCTGGTAACCCAGCCAAGGTGCCTAAGCCAAGCACCATACTATTACCAGATAATTGTGTAAGATAAAGGATCTCATTTTTGACCTCTCAGTTTCAGCTTCATGCTGAGGCAGAACAAATTAATCTTCAGATGTTGAGGCCTATCTTCAAATTTTTTAATTCCCTGCTGAGATGGAAAGCATCTACTGTGTTTTGTTGGTTGTGCAACCTTCTGTGAACTGAGATACCAACACCCAGAAGCTCTGTCTCGAGTTGTGAAGCCAATTATTCTGAAAACTTAGTCTTTATCTGTTTGGCTGAAGCTAACAAAGTTGAAATTCAGCTATTACTTTGAAAAGAATGGTCTGCTAATTGGTGTTGAGGCTTAAATATTTGAGCTTGTTTATTTCTCCTACTTCCCTAAATTATCTTTCAGAAATGCTCCTGTTATTACAGTCTATTAAATCAGACTTATCAAAAAGGAAACATTTATTGATATCTTGAGAGATGTGTGTCTAATTAAGGTTGTGTTACTGTGCATATTTTATATTAAAGTAAATGCTTCTTGCAATTTGACTTTAATCAGGTTTGAAGGGCCTTAATAACTGCTTGCTTTTTCTTTTACTTTTAATTCATTTTCCCTGGGCTAAAGGAAGAAATACACTTTTAGTTTGTGAAGTTGCATAATTTATCATCACCTGAAGGAATCCTGACACAAACTGTAGTTTGCATTCAATACATTTGTTCCCAAAAATGTTGGCAGGTGGTACTATACAGACATTTAGAATGGAGACTCTGGGGGACTTGGAGGAAGTCAGAAGTATTTGTCAGCTCTAGTTCTGAAGTGTGATTAGATAGGTGCTTTCGTTGTTGGAATCTCTCAACCAATTTTACTTGGGACTTATCATCACTAGAAAGGAAAAAGATTTACAGGCTTCTGAATTCCTGGTTTAAGGTTTCTAACTTAACAACTTTGTCTGGTATTGTTGTGCAGGTTTCCTATTTATGTATTTATTGCCCTTCACTGTTTTTTGTTACTGCCTTTCTTGCTTCATTTATAATTATCACTGTTGGAAGGAAATTCAGTTTGAATTATGCAGTCATCAAAAGCACCTGTACTGTGCTTAGGTTTTGCTTTCCTTCTGCTGTCTCTCACCTTGGTGGTTTTCATCCTTCGTACATTTTTCCATGCAATAATATAAACAATATAGTATGCAACCTGATCTTGAAAGTTAACTTAAGATACTAGCTACTAGAAGTTTTGTTGTGGAACATTCAGTTTTGAGTGATGTGTCATACATGCCTTTATGGAAGTGTGTCCAGATTTTTCAGAACAGTCAAGCAAGTTTATCACATTAACTAAATGTTTGTCAAATAGCTGTGTAATAGACTGTCTTAGCTCTACTGGCAGAGGAACAAAGAAATGTAGGACTTTCTCACAGTGTATTTTAGTATACTAGTATATATTAACATACTCATACTAGTATCTTAGAATGGCTTAGAATGGCTTGGGTTGGAGGGGACTTCAAAGCCCACCCAGTTCCAATCCCTTGGCATGGGCAGGGCTGCTACCCACCAGCTCAGGCTGCCCAGGGCCCCATCCAACCTGGCCTTGAGCACCTCCAGAGATGGGCACTCACAGCTTCTCTGTGAATCCAGTTCTAGCGCCTCACCACCCTCTGAGTAAAGAGTTTTTTCCATAACATCTAACCCAAATTTCTCCCCTTTTAGTTTAAAGCCAATTGTGTCACTATTTGTGTGGGAGCTAAATAACTTCTTTCTTTTATCAGGCTTTCCTACATTTTGGTACTTGGTTAACTTTTTTTTTTTTCATTTAACTGTGTGGTAGCTTCAAATTGAAGTTTCGATACTGTAGTAGTTCAGAGATAACACAAAGATGCCTTTTTTTTTTTTTTAACCGACAACAATATAATTCAAGTAGATGCAGCAGATAAGAAATGGAAGAATAGTTATGGGGTACCTAGTGATAGAATAATCCCATGTTTGTTCAAACTCACAAGTCCATGCTAAGAAATTGAAACAGCATCAGGGAATGTGTCCAGCTGAGTGTGTGTTCAACTGCTGGAGCAGCCTGGGGACAGCTTTTTCCTCAGTACCAACTAGCACTTTACTGAGGGCTTGCAAGGCATTGCTTGGTAGTGGCCACCACTGTATTGGATGAAAACTCAAGTAGGAAAATGACCTTACCATTGCACTTGGATACTGCTCCTGTTTGTTTCATTTATTAGAATAGATGCAGCCAGAAAGTCCACACTAAAAACTGACATGGGAATACAGGTACCTTTTGTCTCACTCCAGTGCCTTGTAAGACATTATTATTAAAATTACCCTGGAAAAATGACAAAACAAAAATCCTCTACTTTAAATAAGCAGCACAATTAAGACACTTCTTTGTTTTTCACCTTATGAGAATGGCTGTAATATTTCATGGAAGCCTGAGAAGAGAAATTAAAGGAAGCAAAAGAACTGATTCAGAAACACTTTCTGAAAACATCCCAAATTAGATCATGTAATTAGTACATAAGCATTACAAGCATTGACATTTGGTGGAAATGCATTTATGCAGACAAATTCAGTTCACGTGGTTTAGGAACACTGAATGATCTTTAGGAAGGAATGATGCTTAAGGTTTATGTAAGGTTTTTGTCAGACTTAATTTCTGATACTCAAGAGTTCTTAAAACAAGATTTTTTACAAATTTCTTTAAAATATCCCCAGTGAGAAAAATATTAATGGTAATCATTGAAAATGGCAGGAATAGAATGTTGGTAATTGACAGTGTTTTGAAGTAAGGGATATATAATCCTGAAGTAACAGTATGGATCCCATAATTAGTTTGTTCTGCATTTTTCTTTGCATAATCTTCCATGTTTTGCCAGCAGTTTCTTTTGCCTTTCTGATATCATTTTGTATTCATAAAGCTTGCAGATTCTGCTGGAAAAAATAACAGGTAAGAAAACAGTTATCAAACAGAAGTCTGTTCTTCTGCCCCTGCCCCCTTCATGTGGAAGAATAGGAAAAAATGGTAAGAAAAACATTGTTTGAGGAGAAAAACTCCCAAATTTATTTTAATTTTGCCAAGTGGGCACTGCTGTTATTGAAAGCTGCTTGCCTAGAAGAACAACTGCTCTTGAGAACTCTTGAGAGCATGTGAAGAAATCTGGAGTTGATTTGTGTGAGAGGGAGGAACAATCTGTTTCACTTCACCAGCATCATGCGGTTTCAGTGTTACAACACTCACTTGTAAGAGGAGCTCTGTACAAAAGCTAATGTTTCTTCATGGCTAGAGCTGGGCTCAGGTTCTTTCATCAATTAATTTCTAAATGCTAGGTGTCTGAAGAACACTTCTGGAAACCAAATTTGCAGGGGGTCAGAACTATGCCTGTGAGTGCGAGCTACAAATCTGAACGTTATGTACCACTTGAAGATGGAGAAGGGGAAAAGGGGGAACCCACATTACCTGTTGTAACTTGAGAAAACTTGCGGACCTGCTATGATGATATGATGATGAACAAATCTACCCATCTCTCTCTTTTTTTTTTTTAATTTATTATTTTTTAATGAAAGAATGCCCTCAAATTTGTATTAGTACATTTTATGCTAAACCTCTAAACACTGTGCTAGTTGCAGATTCAGCTGTTTGGGCAGTACAACTGCTGGAACTTTGGGTCCATCCATCAGAGTTATGCATCCAAGTTGACTAGAGGCACACCTTCCTATCTTTGGGATAACTCTACTCGATTGATATGGAAACAACTAGATTTCTCACAGTTTAGGTGAAGCAGCTGATTGCATTTTGAGTGCTGTGATTCAGCTATAGGAAATATTTTTGGGGGGGAAGAAAAAGGTAAATTTATGCAGGAATCTATTTGGAGATGTCCTAGTGTAGAAATTGAGCATATCCAGGAAAGAACTTCCTTGAAAACATACCCCACTGCCTGCGGATAAAATGTGGCAACACTTGTGTTGCCTTAGAAAAAAGGGATGTCTCTTATTTCTCATCCTTAGGTACGTTATGATTTCTGAATTTGATTTAAATACTTCGGATAATACAAAATATACAAGAGTGTGAATCAAGTTCTTTAGGTAGCAGGTAATTAAGGGAGGGTTTTTACTGTTGTAAATCGTAACTAGTCTGGTAATCCCGATTTGGTCCTTAGAAATAACCGACTCCCATTACTACTTTTTTTTTTTTCCCTAAAAATTAGGATTTTATATTGAGACCAGAGCTCTGAATCTGTTGTAGGACTCTGGTTCAGAGAAGTGAGGAATGCACTTCATCCTGGCTAACTCTTGAAGGAAAACTTAAGAAAGAAGGCCTTGCATGTAAGAATCCATTTAAATTGTTACTGGTTTATTTGCGTAATTGCTTTTGTGCTTTTCCGTTTTGTGGAAGCAGAGGTTACACTAATAGGTTGGAAAACTGTGGATGTAAATGACTTCTAGAAGATGTAACTACTTTGTACTGTATTTTATATAAAAGAAAGTGAACTAGCTAACATGTAGGCCTTTAGTCCTGTTGGTCTAGACTCCTCACATAAGCCTCTTTCTAAATAAACTTCTGAGGCTTGCCTTCACTCTGCCAGACTGAGGTTTGACTGATGGAAATATCTGTACAGTGTCTAGCTTGGGCTACAATTCTTTCTAAATTTTTCCTTTTCCAGCGACAAGTTCTTGTTTCACTCTCCTGTTAGGTAGCACAGAGAAGGCTGCCAAAAATAGTGAAGTTAATGTTCAAAGCTCACACAAACAGCAACTTCAGAATAAATGAAATAAGGATGGCTTTATTGGATTCAGTTACATACAAAACTGAACAACTCTGATATGAAGTACAGCAAAAACATGAATATATTTATTAGGGCAATGTTTTATGAAATCCAGGCGTACTGTAATAGCTGCTTTGAAAGTAGTGCCTCCCGTTTTATTATGTTGACCTATGATATCAGAGGGAAATGTTGGTGGTATGGCAGTAGAGGTTGAACCTTCCTGGCAACACTCTTATGTTTATGTTACTGCAGCAGAGGGGCAATCTGATAAAAAAACGGTGCCTGACATGGAAGTGCCTATGAAGCAAAGGTGTAGAACTGAATTCCTCCATGTAGAAAAAACAGCACCCTCTGACACTCATTAATGCTTACTGAATGCATACAGAGACTGAACAATGGATGTGAACACAGTGAGGTGTTTCAGCCTCATGAAGTGTTGTGTTTCAACAGTGCTGACAGCAACGTGAGAGACAAGTCACGTTCTGGATAGCTGTGCAGTGTAGCATGTAGGTTCTTGTTCGCTGTCGATGAAAACCCCCAGCTAACGGTTGAGACTATGCTGAAAAATAGCATTTTGTAGGTGAAACTTTGCTTTGTCAAACGGTGTTACTGTGCTCTTTGCATCTGTTGTATTTTCCATGGAGGTATATAGGAGGCATTGCTTTTGAAGCAACCTACATATAAATACATAAAACAGAAGCTAAACAGTGAAATACTGAGAGCTGAAAGTTAACGTTCTGCAATTGCTTCAATAAGTTTTTAAATGGTAGCATGAAAGCACGCTTTAAGATCTCATTCTGGTTCACGATTATGAAAGCAAACTACAGAATTCCTGTCCCACTTCTGTAAGCAGTGCCTTGTCTACCACAGCTGAGTGTGCATCAGAAGGGGAAAAAAGGGAGCATAAAGTAGAGATGATTAAGGGTTGAAAAGATGACTCATCTTGACAATGTGGTATTAAGAGAATTACATTCATATTTCAGTTTTAGTATTTTCCATGCAATATTTTTCCATCAAGAATAACTCGAATTTGCATTTTTGAGCTTCCTTTACTGAGAACAAATTCATATTCTAATATCTTGCTATAATCTCAGGATAGTCTAGGTGCTTAACTTAAAAAAAAAAACCAAACCAAAACAAAAAAAACTCCACAGTTTAGTTTCTGGAAAGCTCCCCAATCTCACAATATCTAAAACTCATAAGTAACCCTATTCTAGCCTAGTCATCAAAACAATAGCAGAAAGTTTCGCTTAATCATTTGACTTGTAAACCTCCTTACTTACCTGTGTCATGTTAAAAAAAACAAACTGAACCCTGCACTTATTGCTGCTGATGCTGAAGAAAACTGTACAGTGCTGAAGATATGCCTTTTCATTACTGGAGACACAAATCCAGTTAAGACCTTTTCAACAGGCTTTCATTTTTCAATTAACATGTTTTATTTCAAATTTATTCTCAGTTGAAATGGGTTACATTTGCAGCTGAGGAAAGCAAAGATGAAACTTTGTTCTTTTCTTTTGTGCTCAGCTGTACAATTTATTTTTCTCCTGGCAACAGATTTTTAAATCTTTTTTTTTTTTTTCCTTTTTTTTTCATGGGAACTGTTTAGTAAGTGCTGACATTACAGTTGACAAAGCTTTGTGTGTTTCTTCCTTTTGCCCGGTTTCTGTGTCTGTGTGTGCAGGCATGCATTCATTAACGTAATTCCTCAACATTCAACAAGAGTGTATCATAAACCAGAGGAAAAAAACTCATAAATATTTAGATCCTTGCCTACTTTCCAGAACTAAAGTGAAAAAGAGTATTTAGTGAGGACTGTGAGGACTTGGTTTGAGTTAATCTGCATATGAAGTGAAAGAGGGTACAAAAGGATGAAAAGGTGGTGGAAACGAGCATACAAACCCTGTAGTCTCCAGGGGGCCATTCATCTTGTTCTTGTCAATACAATCTCAGTCTTAGGGCTTGGCTGTTCTTTGCGCATGACCCGACAGACTAGCTTGGCTAAGGCAAGGTTGCAAATGCGTGTGCTTTCTTCTTAATTCTGTTCTGTCATGCAATTTTTCCAGGGGAGGGTGAAATACTCCGTGTTTCAGAAGAACCTAGACAAATTTCTCCAAATGCATCTCCACTTGTTTGCCATTAACACTGATGTATGAACCTCCTTATTTATTTGTTTGTTTGTTTGTTTGTTTGTAGAATGACAGGTAGGTTGTATGAAGAGCCATTCTAGGCAATGTGACAATTAATGAGAAATAGAAAGGTCATATTCCAGCTTAAATCTCGTTATATCTATTTGCATATACAGTCACACTGTTACACTATTTGGATTTAGTGTACATTTATACATAAAATTCCACTAGCAAATAACATTACAAAAAAATTCAAAGTTATAGCTATAAATAGTAGAACGCCAATAAAATATGTTGTTTCATTCTTGTAACTGTACAGAGTCACCTGCTTAGGTTGGAAGGCACCTCTTGAAGTCCAACTCCATATATGGAACTCTGCAATTATTTTAGATGTTTTTTTTTTGTTTTCTATTTACTTCACGAACTGAGACAAAATTGATTTTGAAGGATTATATAATTACATACAGACACTGACAACGTGCAACTGTTGTGCTTAGATGTCTTTTTTTATCCAGAACAATACAAGGACCACTGAAGGCTGTAATAAGACATGAATAATGATTTCACACAAAACAAAATTCGTGATCATAAAAAGCCAAATGACAGCAGTTTTTTGTCTATTTAAAGTATAAAATAATGTAAGTAAATCTTCCTTCAGCTTCCATGTCTGTTATCTGAAGATAAGACACAAGAATTGCATCAATACTATGTACAAAACTGGTCATTAAAGTCATAATTTATTGGTAATGTTCACTTATCTTACTATATTACTAATCTATTTTGTACTTGTGATAATTAGTTATCAAATTAATCTTTATAATTCAGTATCTTAATTAAGCAGCTTTTTTTTTTTTTTTTTAAATGGGGCTTAACAGACCTCCCAAGAACCCTACTTCTGAAGCAAAATAGTGAACGTGCTAACATAACACCTCAGGCATGAGCCTGAGCGTACACGGCCATGACTCCCTTACTAATCACCTGATGCCAGTCAGACACAGAGCTCCACCTACTCAGACATCTAATAGGGCACTAAGATCTATCTGTAGCCAGAGGGATGAAAACCGAGTTCACTTCTAATCAGTAAGACAGCTGTGTACAAACTTTGTAAGGGGAAAAAAAGAATCAACTGTCCTTCTAATGAAAATCAGATGGATGACTATGAATAGCCTACACGGCAGGCAAGCCAAGGTAGAAATGTATACATTTGAACTGACCTGCTAAATAAAAAACATCTTTTGGTATGATCTTTGGCCGTTTCATCAACTATTTCACAACCTTTTAAAAATAAGTAGAAAATACCTGGAGGTGGAGAAATGCTTTAAGTCTGGTAGTGTCACCTCTTCACCCCTAAGAGAGAAGTGGTTTGCAAGCTTCCTAAGTAACGGGGACTCCAGACTATTCCAGAGCAGGTAGAAAGCTGCCTATTTTGGAATACCTAATACATGGTTTAATGCTGACATTCTTTAATCAAAACAAAATCATAAAAATTCAAGGGAACTTTCTCTTGTCTTTCCTCAAGTAATGTTTTTCTTATAGTTCTTGCCACAACCTGTTTTAACTAAGCATATTGTCACACTGTGCTAAATGTTTGTTAGTACATAACAGAATGGTATTACTGAGAAATTGGGTCATGGAGTACGCTCTGTGGGATACTTCTGCATTTCTCTGCCCCTCAAGCTGCTAGGGCAATATTCCTCAATAATATGAGGATGTCAAATGTTCAGTAAAAACAAAAGCCTGTAATCACTATAATAACCTTTCTTTCATATTTTACTAGATGCCCAGAAAGTGAAAACTTTCTGTGAGACTTACAGGTATGTATTTTAGCAACACCATAAAAAGTAATGTTAATGCTCAGCGATCGCCTTCTATTTGAAAACAATAGAATTCCATTACATAAAACTGCCTATTGGAGAAAGTGGCCTTGATGCCTCTAAGTTATGAGACCAAGTTGTAATGTATGGATGTGGCAATTTCTCATGTTCAGGGTGAATAGGAATGCCTATGCTTATGAACTGGACCTGCACAAAAGTGAAACGAGTATATGTAAAATCTGTTGTTTCTTCTCCTTGTATTTCAGTTAGAATCTGTGAGCAAGCACTTTTGTTTTCACTTCAAGCTAAGGCTAATAATAAAAATACTGTGAGAATCTGAGATTATTAGATGGTAAAACGTAATTTCCAAACACTTCAAATTCATCTGCAGTAACTTTTTCAAGTCAGATTACTCAGTTTTGCTCCTACACTATTAGTGAACTTCCCACAATAATTCCTTGCACGCCCCTCCCCCCCACTCTGAATTTTTGAATGCAAAATACTGACTTCCAAAGCCAGAACTAGGGAATAATTGCATGACTTTCAATAGAGTAGTTCAGTTCTTAAGAGAATCCTGAACCTGAAGTGGTGCTTGAGCTATTCTGAGAGCAAAAATTATTAATAAATGAAAATATTTCTGCATGCTTACAGTGAGATTCACGTGCCTATACAAGAGCTTGCAACAGCTGTTCTGGATGTCCTAAAGGTGTAAGAAGTACTCAGAGCAGGCTGATGTGATGCAGGATAGAAGAAAATTGACCTGGAGATTTGAGCGGGCACCAAGCAGGACAACATAAGGCAAGCAAATCCTAATCTTTATTGTGTTTATAATCTTCTAATGAAAAAAATACCATAATCCAGCAGTAAACTCAAATAATGAGATACAGCATGAGATAAACAAGATCATAGCTTCTTCTGCGAGGCAACTTTACCTTAAGATCAGCTTCGGTGACTATTAAACTGGAACTTGCAATACCAGTCTACAACTTCCAGCTGAGATGGCAGGAGCCTTGGGATGCTTCATGTGTCTGTGAGATCTCAAATCCGTGTGTGGTACAGTGGCACTGTTATACTTGGCTTTCATCCTAGCAACTTAAAGTACTTTACCACAAAATGTATCAGAGCTTCTGAAGAGTACAAAACACTGAGATGGGCGACTGAGCATACTGTAACTACTACTACTATTCCAGGAAAGGCCTCCTATGCTCAACAGTGGGTAGAAGAAGCAAATGAGAGAACCATCTGCAAACAAAAGCCAGTTTACATTTCCTAAATTGGAAGGGGGGGGGGGGGGGGGGAGCATAAAAATACGATGAGATTGAAAACCAAAACCCTTTCTGCTGTTTTTATTTATTTATTTATTTATTTCCCATACAAAAATAGCTATGAATAGATAAAGCAGTCTTCAAGCTTCTGAACATACCATAGCATGGAAGGATAACTGCATTACAGAGGAAAAATCAATGATGCTGTAGCACTGCACCCTCTCCTTTGCTTTGAAGGAACACTGTTGAACTCTAATCTCCAGAAGCGTCTGATTCATATTGCCTGCTCCCTTTCTTTCCTCACTCCAGGTATGTCTCTTAATTTGCCACCATTAGGTAAATAGTAAAGGACTTGCATATAATAAAGATTTAATAAATATTAAAGATTTGAGATATATGAAAGATTGAGTGGGGAAAAAATAATCTGGAACTGTCCAATTAATTGATTATATTTTATTAGAAAGCTCAGCCAATACAAATGATTTGTTCACTACCAGCTGGTTTAAAGTGCAACATTTCATTGTAATTCATATAGATGTTTTCTGTCCACATAAATAGAAGCTCCTTGGGTAAGTACTGCTACTTTGTGCATACTGAACCTTAAGAAGCATAAGCAATACCATCAACGCTTCAGTAGAAGTCAATATGCATTATATGTTCACATTTCAGACATTAAAAGGAAACAATTAATGTATCGGTTGCATTTTAAGCTCTGTGTGCTTTTAGTAGTAATTGACATGAACGGTTAATTTAAATCTGCTTACAAAGTTAAGGCTGAAAGCACTTCATTTATATTCAACAATAACCAGCACACTATGGCATTTTACCAAAACATGGGACACCTCAAAAAACAGAAGACTGATTCGGTTTCTTGTTGACAGAATTGACAGCTCTTTGCTAGTGTTGTTGCCAAAATAAATACGCTAATTTTCTGTTTAATTCTATACCAAGTGTGAAAACACTCCACGGTGAAAAATAAAAATACTTTTTATTATATATCTCAAACAGAAATATCTTCCGACATTGTATTTTTAGTTATACATAGTGAACAAAAAAGCTGCTGGTGGTACTGTTTTTAAGTAGTTGACTTCATCACTTCATTAAAAGTAGAACACTCTTCTAGATAGGTTTAAAGTAGATAGCTAATGTAAATCAGATGATAAAAAAATAAAACAGGCACATATGAAACAAGCAATGGCTAAGACATCTCAATATTCTCAATTTCTATATATCTTACTATCGTAGTCTTTATTTGAGCATGTGGTGGTCTTCTCAGAGCTACCACAGAGATAGGGAGCACACAATCACCACCACTCTAACTTCTGTAATCCATGGCACAGGAGGACTCGTGCTGTTGTCATATAAGAGTTCTCCAGAAGAGACCAACCAGAAGCCATTTGAAATTCTCCCCTGCTGAAGCCTGCAGTTATATAACTACTGTAGCACTTTTGTGGCTTTACAGATGGAAAAAAACAGAATAGCTACCACTCTAACTAAACCTGTAGGACTGCAGATGGGACTGGAAGCGTTAGAAAAGTATGTGCAGTATTTCAAGACATTTTTTTATTCCTTATAATGACCTAGTAAGAATATCAGTTACCCAAACAGCAAAATACACAAAACAATGCAAGTATTTGCAAGTTAGATGACATAGAGAAGTTTACAAGGTTAGAGGTAAAAAAAAAAATACTTTTTAAATGTGTGCGTGTGATTCAAGTACATTCTGTGGAAAAAAAAAATTTCTCTCTGGCTTTTAAATTTAATTGCTGTTAAGATCAAGAAACAAAGTAGGTAAGTTTTATGCTCCATATAATATCTTAATTTTGTTTTCTCTACATAATTTTTGGTAATACTTTTTCTATGCTGAGATTTTTTCTTTCTTTCCCTCCTCCCCGTTTTCTACCTTTCTTAGCAATTACAGAAAAAGTGACAGAGGAGAAACATCATATTTTCTTCTCTTACTTAAGATTGTGAAATGAAGCCTTTGCAAACCCTAGTTCTCTAATGCACAGAGATTTCTCAGGGGCCTAGCAAGAACTACCACCCTCTCTAGCTACAAATAGTTTTGCTCAGTGCTAGAACTGTCACCTTTTCTGAAGGGAAGTCTATGTATGAGAACATAAAGAAGCAGTACGTACAGGCATTATGTATCAATGGAAATTACCTACCTTAAGTAAAATATAATAGGTGCTCTGTGGTAATGTTGAATGCTGATGGAACACATTCTATGATGTACTGATGTGTATCTTTGTCATGCATAACCATGACTAATTAGTACTTACAGTGACACCCAACACAGGGACAGCCATCCCTTCACTAACTCTTGATTGATAAATAAAATGATTAATACTTTACAGAACAGAATTTATGCCCATCCAGCCTATCCATGTGAACTGCAGCAACTCAAGAAATATAACTTACTGAGAAAACAAATCAGATTTGGGTCAGAAAAACACTTTTTTTGTTTTTTGTTTACTTCAGCATTTTCAGTTCTTCCAAACTTAATGACTGAAGTATTAATAGACAACCACAGGAATAGGGAAAATGCAGCTCTTTCTATTATTGAATATTTGCACTGATCACAAGGATTTATCTCTTTTGCCTTCTTTATTCCAACCTGAAAGATACTGGGGGTTAGTGCACCCTTCTTACATGGCTGTTATGCAGTTTGGAGTACCTTAAGTATGGAAGATATAAAAAAAGGTTTCTTCCTGATTAAGGTGTGCTTAAAACCTCAACCTTCTACAGCAAATGCCCAGTGTTGATAGTCAACAAAAATTAGGTGTAGAGATTACCAAATGTGTCCTGATTGATCTCACTGAGCTTAACAGCTGAAGCTTGTGCTAGGATTTAAACTGAAGTTAGAGCATCTTTTCAAGTCTGCTTTGTCAGGAAAACATTCAAACTGGAATGAAGCACCCAGTTCCATGAATAGGATACACCTGACATAGTGAGTGGACAGAATCTTTTAAGCATAAATATCTGAAGAACTTGAAGTGGTCACTGGAATGAACTTTCATACTTTTTTTTTTTTGGGGGGGGGGGGCTTTCTACGCTTTCTACTTACTACTTCAGTGTGCTACTATGGCTTCTGTTTGAAAAGTTAGCTGTCAGTTTGGCTTAATGTCAAAGGAAACAGCTTTTCAACAGTTGTCAGGCATCATAGAATCTCAATATTGTTAACGTTCTTTACATTTTCAGTCTGGCTCTAGACATTACTCTGTTCATATTTTAGTCACCTTCCAGAGATGAATGAATTTCAGATGTCCATCTGGTAGCGGCCACAACTGCTGCATCACAGTTACAGCAGCTACTGTCTTGTACACCGTGAATGAATTGTCAACAATCTTGGAATATTATTTTTCCTTGGACGGCTGTAATGGATAAGGTAAGAGCTGTCTCCTTTCCTGAAGGGTAATATAGCATGTTGTTACCTTCCTGTTACACAAAGCTGATGACATTCAACTGTATATGCCTATGACTAAGTTAACAGAGATGCTTTAACTAAAAGAATGTTTCCAGTAGTCATCAACCTTCAGCACTCCTACTTCCCAAGCTGCTATCAGATACGAACACTACAGCAGTAATTGAATTTGCTTTTTATGATTGGTACAAGGCCTTTACTGCCACAGACAGAGGCTGCTGCTGGCATTATCATATTTTTTTCTTATTTCAAGATTAGATTAATGCAATAAAACTTCACCTTTAAAAGCAAGCTGCTGGAGAATACTACAGCTTATATGATGCAAGAAAGACTACCCGGATAAAATGAAGGAATTTAAGATAAGGATTTCTGCTTGTGTTCAGACAGAAACTTAGAGTTAGGTTGCTACCTAAAGAACCCTGATAAGCCATAGGACCTGTTCAGTGTCAAACAAACAAACAAACAAAAAAAAAAAACCAACAAAAAATACGCCCACCCTGCCAATACTACACAGTCTCCCTCCCCACCCACAAGCCCTGTTTACCCAGCCCTGCCCCCTCTGTGTTTCTTCTACCCTGGGAAAACTCCAAAGTTCAATACAAAGCAGGACTATTTCTGCTCCCTCTGTAGATCAGGTTGCAGGCAGGCCAGTCTTCTTGGGCGCTGTACCTTCGCGTGGCTCTTGAAGCAGAACTAATTCAACCTTCATCTCCCACGCACTCTTAATCCCCCTTTCCTGGAAAGCGCAGCAAGGTGAAGGAAGAAAGAACGCAAGGTATGCAGAGAGGCTTTTACGTAGATTTTCTTTTTTTTTTTTTTCTTTTTTTGCAGTATATTTGATGGAGAAAGATGTCACACTGATTTGCTTATTTAAAACGAACGGCGCGTCATCTACATTTTGTCACAGCATTCAGCTTTTCCAACGGCGTTTTCCCAACGCCTTAAATTCAGTCTCGAGGCGCCCACGACAAAACAAAAGATGAGAGTTCTTCCCTAAGTCATCAATCCTTAATTACAAAGGCAGCCCTCAGCACGTAGCTCTGCCTCCGTTTTGGTACTGTTCGGATTAGGAAAACAATTCAGTTTAACGCATGGCAAAGCAGGGCTTGAACTGGCACTGAAACGCACAAGCGATCCCCAGTAACTGCTGCTCTGCAACGTTTTATTCACCAGCAGATGCATGGGAAATAGCTCAGTCTGAGATGGATAGTTACAGACAGTTACTGCATATCTCGTGCTGGTATTTCTTACCTTGCATTGTGTGCTTGGCTTCATCTGCTCGTATCCAAGCAGCGGAAGCACTTTATGCGCAGGAAGCAATAAAGAAGCGGCATGGGAACGGCTGCACCGAATCTTCAGTAAAAAAAAAACAAAAACAAAAAACCTCTCCATACGCTATTTTTACTGAGTAGTCCACGGTAATCACTCTGACACTACCTCAGCTCACCTAACTGCAAGATGCAGCCTGCCGCTGGCGGCCTCAATCAGCGCACCCGGCGAACGCTTTTCGCGGGGCTTTGCTCGCCGCTCAAGAATTAGCGTCCTCTTCGAGCGCCGCGCGCGGGAACGCAGAGCGCTTCTTGGGAGCCCGTTCCCTTTGCCCCTTCTCCCGAGGCCGGGAGCCCCCGTGCCGCCCCGCACCTCATCCCGCGCCGCTCCGGCCGCGCGGCCGCTTTAAGGATTACAAACAGCTCCTCGCGCCGCCACGCGCGCCGCCTGCCCTTCCTCACCCCACCCCCCCCAAAATCTGCCGGCGGCGCATGCGCAGCCCCCCCCCCTCGCCCCGCGAGACACCGGCGGCGGCGCGAAGCGCGATTGTAAACGCGGGGGCGCAAGCGCGTCGCCCGTCCCCGCCCCCGAGGTGCACGTGACATGGCGCAGCTCCGCCCCTCCCCTCCCCGCCGACTTTGTTTGGAAGAGTTCCGTGCGCGCGTGCTTCCACAGGGCGAGCCGGCGGGGGCCGCGCCGCGCGCAGGCTCCGAGAGGCGGTGGCCCGGGACGGTCCCCGCCCCTCGGCCCCGCCGGGCGCGGGCAGCTGGCAGCGGGCAGCGGTTGACTCCGCCAAGCGGCGCTGCTGCCGCCGCGTAACGGCCGCCCCGCCCCCGGCATGTCACCGCCCCCGCGGGCCCTGCCCCCTCCCCTCCTCCTGCCGCCGCTGCCGCTGCTGCCAGCGCAGCCTGAACTGAAGCGAACTCCAGAGCGAACTGAGGAGAAGTGAGGAGGCGGCGGCGGGGCTGACGCTCACAGCCACAGGCGGCGGCGGCGGCGGCGGCGGCGGCAGCGGGAGGGCGGGCGGGCGGCCGGGCGGCCGGCAGGCGCAGAGGAGGACGCGCCCGGCGCAGCGCGGCGGCGACAACAGCGGCACCGGCGGAGAGAGCTTGGCGGCGGCGGCGGCGGCGGCGGCTCCTCGGTAGCGCCAGCGCCCGCCCGCCCCGCTCGTCCCCTCCCCGCCTCCCTCCCTCCCTTCCCCCGCCGCGGAGCGGAGCCGGGCTCGGCGCGGGAGGAGCGGCGGCGGCGGCGGCGGCGGCAGCAGGAGGGGGACGCGGCCGGGACTGCACCGGCCGAGGGCGCGCGGAGCGGGGGAGCGGCGGCGGCGGCCGCGAGAGGAGGAGGCGGCGGCGGCGGCGGCACCGCGCGGCCGGGGCGGAGGGCGCGCCCGCAGCGGGGTGTCTCCGACTTTCCTCTTTTTCCCGTTCCCCGTCGGACTCGGGAGCGCGGCGCTCGCGGCTCGGAATCCTCCTCCTCCTCCTCCTCCTCCTCCTCCTCCTCCTCCTTCCTCGGGGAGCTCCCTCCCCGCCCCGCCCCTCCCCCGCCGGCCCGCCCGATCCCGCCGGGCGCCCCGTGCCGCCGTCGCCTCGCTCGGCGGAGCTGCTGCGGGCGCTCGCCCTGTGCGCGCGGGCTTGGAATATGGTTGGGGAAATGGAAGCCAAGGAGAAGCCGAAGCCGAGCCCCGATTACCTGATGCAGCTGATGAACGACAAGAAGCTGATGAGCAGCCTCCCCAACTTCTGCGGGATCTTCAACCACCTCGAGCGGCTGCTGGACGAAGGTACGCGCCCCGCCCGGCCGTCCCTCCCCAAGCCGGGCCCCTCGCGGCGGCGGGGGCAGCGCGGGGCCTGCTCCGCTCCGCTCTCCTGGTGCGCCCCAAACAAAGGGGAAGTGCGGGCTCTCCCCGCCCCGGCCGCTGCCTGCGCTGCGGGACCCGGCTCTTAGCTCTCCCTCCGCTGCGTTTTTATTATTATTATTATTATTTTTAGTTTTCTTTTTGCACCCGTCCTTCGGAAATGGGGGTGGGGGGGGGGGGGGGGGGGAAGGGAGCGAGGCGCGGAGCTGAGGAATGCGCTCCGGGGGGAGGAGGAGGAGCGGGGCCCGCGGCGCGGCCGGGCCGGTGCAGGAGGGGGGGGGGGGGGGGGGGCGGGGGGCCGAGCTCCGGCCGCGCCCCACCCGAGCGGGGCGGGAGCGGACCCCTAGTGTGGGGAGAGGAACGGGCCGGCTCTTCTCCCGGCTCACAGAAAGTAACTTGAAAGACTCGTATGTTCGAGTTGAGCGGGGAGAAAAACAGCCCGTGCTTACGAAATGGCCTCGTTGGCTCCGGCCGGGCGCCGGCGGCCCCGGGGGCAGCTCCTGCTCCGGCGGGGAGGGGAGGGGAGGGAGAAAGGAGGGCACGGGGTGCCCCTCTTTGTGCGCAGCCCCGTAGGGCCGCGCTCTGCGGTTGGATAACCGCGTTTGGGGAGGAAAGGGAAGGCAAAGGCTGGCAACTTGGTGCGTCCCACACGGCTCTCTCCGTGTGATAATATCCCCGCTGTGCTGGAAGTCAGGCTGGGCGTTCGGTCGTGGCGGTTAAATTCGCTTTACGCCTGGGTTCGCGCGTTTAGTTTTCTCGATAGAAGCATTTATTTTCACTGCACCTCAGACTCGGGCTTTGCGCAGTGTTAGACCTGTTTATCGTATTTAGTAGCTTTGTAATGCGTTCTGAAGCTAGGAATTACTTACGCAGCCTCAACTTCTTCAGATTCTTTGCGTGAAATTACCCAGTTTCATAATGCCGAGCTAGGATTCCTGTTTGCGGACATAATCCTCCTCGAGAAAAGAACTTTGGGAAGTTATTGACCTCGGAAGATGAAGGCGCTGGTTATATTTGGTAGAACAACTCCCCGCCCTCTCCAAGGCTGTAAAAAACAGATAGTGGTTGTAGTGCTGCAAACCCGGCGTATCGGGAATGCTGTCTTCAGAGTGAGCGATAGAGCAGCACGAAAAAGTGAACGACTGCGGAAGATGGACTGTGGAAGTAACATGATGGGAGGTTCTGGCTTTACTTTCAAGAATTTTGGGAGGTGAACTTACAGCAGAACAAATCTGGATGTGGAAAGCAAAGCTACGTAGGACTTGGCGTGTTCTTGTTCACCACAGGAAACGTTCTCTTCGTTTAGAAGTATAGTAAACGGTGAGAAGAAACCTAACTGAGAAGACTTGTTAATTTTTTGTTTTCTGAAGCCAAAAGAGCCTCACAGGAACTTGGTGTCGGACTTCTGAATTCCAGAACCTGGAAAAAAGCCGAAGAGCTTTATGTACTTGACCAGAGGAGGCCCAAAATGTTTGTTGTTACTTTTTTTTTTTTTTTTTTTGGTCAGAAAACAAAAGAGAGAAAAGCATTTCCTGTACAAAAAGGACACTCAAAGGAATATCTGAAATCCAGGCGTCTTCTGAGTTTTTTATTTTTGTGTTTTGAAATACTGAACACTGTGGAAAAATGTTTTGCGAAGTATTAGAATTCCCAAATGAGGGCTGTGGGGCCTCTCAGAAAAAGTTGTCCAAGGGTTGTGTTGAAGCTCTTCTTCGTGCACTTCATTAAAATAAACAAAAAACCGGGCTTGTAAACAGTCTCAAGAATATTTCTGCGATCCCTTTAAGCGTTTTTGCTTTTCCTGTTTACGTTGGCAGTTGGATGGAAGTATTGTGGAGGCAGAAAACTTTTTGGAATGTTCAAAAAAAAAAAAAATGTTTCATGCAAATTAGTAAATTGCTTGAAGACTTCAAATTCTGAACACTAAGGGGCGCCAGTTATTTTTCTTCTGAAACGTGAGGCTGGCCTCTGAACGCCATTAGGAGCTTGAATAGCGAAATTAACTCGTCTAGGAGCACATACCGAAAAACAGCAGGAATAGCTGTGAAACTGTGTGGGTTTCTGTGTTGGTATGGACTTGTGCATGCTCTGTGTGTACAGGCAGTGTTGCATGGGTGGGATAGTCGCAGTGATGCACAGCTGAGAGGCCGGGGCAGCTCGTTCTGTGCAACAGCTGTCTGGCTGCCTAAAGGCACCGTCCTCATTGCTTGCAGCTGTTTGCTGCATTGACATTTTCCAGAAAAGTTTCGTAGTTCACCAGAAGGGCCTGCAAGGTTCAGAACGTTGTCTTAAAAGTATAAGATTTAACAGTTCCATCAGTTGCTTCCTGGCACCCATGAGAATAAAAAATAGGAGGGACGGGTGTCTTTATGTGTTGGCTGTATGTATGTAGAAGAACGTAGTGTTGGTGTTTCCCCTCGACACTGTGCGTTTGGTGCGCTGCTTCTTGCTGGGAGGTCTGTGGTCCAGGTGGTGGTGTTTCCGTACTTAGAGTACAGCCATCTTTCTGTAGGTTCTGTTTATGTTTGAGGAGTACAGTCCTCGCAGACAACTGTCGGAATGTCAGCCTTTGTATTTCATTTTCTGATGAAAGGAATAACACAACAAATGTGGGAGCTGTGACGAAGTGTGGGATTGCTTTCTTTATCGGAATGCCCGTCTTTTTAATTTTATTCCTTTTAGGTGTTATGTTTAAAAACTAAAATCTGACGGGCTTGTGTGTTGATTACTCCTTGTAATTGCACGCAGCAAGCAGCAGAAATGAGCTCAGTGATTTAGACAAATGGTGCGTCTAGTCTGAGTAGGATTCAGAACCCGCATCTCATTTTTGGCCTGTTCCTGTTATCCAAATCGCATCTTCCTTTCTGAACTCTGCCCTCACGTCTGATCTTTGAAATCGTAGTGCTTCATTTAGTAGATGGTCTCAGCTTGACAGCGTTTGTTTTTAAGATGGATGTAAATGTGAGCAGTATGTGGAGGAAACTTCTGTTAATGAACTACTTCACAATAAAACGGTAAAGTCACAATTCTGTTTAGGTCGCATATTTTTGCATCTGTGTGCTTTCAACTCCTTATGTGTAAATAAGGCTTTGGTGGATTAGTGAGGATGTTTAAAGTGCACATCATAATAACTAGGAAACTGGATTGTTTTTATCAGCCTAGTGCAAACCTGTGGGAAGAGAGTGCTTTTCCTGAATGTGGAATAGGCTGTATTTCCTGTAATTGTTTGCACCATCAAATGTGACCTGTTCTTTTTCTTTTTTCTTTGTGCTTCAGCTTCTTAATATTAACTTTTACGATTCTAATCTAGAATATATATGTGTGTGTGTGTGCGCGCGCACATATGTTTTGGGGGAATAACTTTCCCCCCATTGTGTAAAGTGAATAAATTGTACCGTCTTTCTTACTCTGAATTTTTTAATAAATCGGGCATTTCAGACTCTGATTGCATTCTGATCTACTGAAATTCATGTGTTATTTTGTTTTTATTCTTTCAACAGTCTTCGGACAAATATAGCTAAATGATAAAATAAGATCCACATTATGCAATTATACGTAAGCGCTCTGTTTTCTTGGCCCTGTATCTGTTTAGAAGGTTGTACTTGATTGGAATGGACACAGGTCAAACCTGTGGCCTAGACTTTTTTTTTTTTCTTTTTTACCCAGAAGGTTTTGACAAAAATTAATCGGGAATTCCTTCCTCTTGTTTAAGCTGAAGGTGACTGAAGTGTGCCTTCCCTGAAATGTGAGTTAAGCCACGCGTCTAGCTTTTGGAGAGAAACCTAATTTAATGTCAAGTAGGCTGACTGTGCTTGAATAGCAGTAATAATAAAACATCTAGGTAGGGGTTAAGGGGGATAACTTTTTCTGGTATGTTGCTATCAGCTTACTGTGCGCACTGAAGAAAATATGTATGAGCTTGCATAGTTCAGTGCTTAAAACTGCAGTTTCACGTCAGTGTCGTCTTACCTAAAATGTCTGCTTAAGTTAAGACTGGAGAGCTGGCTTGGGGTGTTGTAGATAAGCTCTCCCTTGGAAGTTACCTAGTGACTTTTGTGCATGACTGTGGTGTGTGTGGTTATGTAAACGTAGCCTGTGTTTAGCTAGGGCTTTGCTGACTTGTCAGATTTGAAGAAGGGACGTTGGGCACGTTAGCATGACTTTTCACTTGTATCAGATTGTGCAATAAATAACTAAATACTGTTTCTGTACAGGCCATGCCTGTTACTGCAAAGTTAAGAGATGAGAATTGTTAGGATAAAAAGCTTGAATCATTTTTAAATGGTACTTTCAAATCTATGTTTACCTCATAATACCAAGGTTATGAAATGTCTAGAGCTTACGTTTTCAAAAACTTCATGAGAGTTGTTCTAAGTTGTGGTGGTGTTGATGATGTGGAAACCAAAAGCTGCACTGAATTTAGGAAGAAGTTTGCTTGTTTCCAGCTTGGGAGAAATAATCATAGCTTTCTTTTTTTTTCTTTTTCCTTCAGCACTGCAGTTAAGTTGCTTTCGGAGCATTTACAGGGTTGCAGTCACCTGGCATGTAATTTGAAAAGATGATGGATGTTGTTTTATCTGATAGGTTTGAAGTTAATAAAGCAACTATTTAAAGCTCATGTTTTGTAAGCAGTTTGTTCACTGTTGCTTATCAATAACTGATTATTGAAGCGTCATCTTTTTTTTTTTTTTCTTTTTAAGTAAGAGTAGCCTTGCTAACCCTCCTTCTGCTGAGGAGCTGCCGGTTAGTTGGTTTTTAAAACAGGAGAAACCTGTTTTAATTCTTTCAATCATTTTGTTTAGTGTTAATTGTTCCTTAAGGGACAAGCTTTTGTAGCTTGTAAAGGAAAAAGTGAGGATGTGTTTATTAATATTATGGTAAAGAGAAGAAAAAAGAACAACTGAGAAGCGCTTCATAGATTTTTGTAAGAGTACTTAGAATGTCTTAATTATGAAAATTAAGTTCACGTACATAAACGGGGAAAAAATCAAGTCGAAAAAATGTTGCTGGCATTTCATGAATGCTGTGCCTGGAGAGAAGGCCGGACATGAAATAAAATGCTCTTTTTGTAGTTGAGTAACTTTATTTGACCAGCTTATCTGCTTCAGTCCTTAAACTGAAGCTTCTTCCAACTACAGTAATTAAGTCAGCAGCGGGATACTGCTTAAAATGTTTTGAGTTATGTAGAATTTACTACAGAATCAAGTGATTTGTGTTGTCTTTAGTTACTGACTGTAACTTAAAATACTGTCCTTTTTTGGAGAGAGAGTATCGTTCCAAGTAGCTTATTACTGCATTAGGTATATAGCCCATGGCTGACAGGCCAGGCCTGTGTTCACATCAATTCACCAGGCCTTTCTGTCAGCTCAGGCCGATGGAAGAACTGCAGGGCTGTCGGGAGGGCTGGGGGCTCGGGTTTGAACACTTGTGTGGAGAGATGTGAGGTGGAAGGAGGGCCTTGCTAGGAAAGCTGTGAAGTAATGAAATGCCCTTACTCACTGACCCTCACCTTTATTGAAACATAATTTACAACTTCTCATTCAGGCAGTGTGGGTTTTTATGTATTGGTTTTAATCAAAATACATATCGTGACATTTCTTTTTATTTTGACATTTTATTACAAATTTAATAACCCAATATTAAGAGAACCAGTAGAAATGGTGAAAATGCCAGTGCTTTTAGTTTCAGTATGCTTAGTATAATTAGCAGGGTCAGTAGAAACACCGTATCGGATGTCTGCAGTTTTTTAGCAGGGGTATTAAAGTCTGTGAAGCACGTTGGAGCTGCTCCTTGAGTTTTGAAACAGCAAAGTGTAGTGTTCATATAATCTAAATTAGATCTCATTGCTGTGGTGAGGCAAAGAGTTGGGTGTCTGAAAGTTGAGCAATATTATGTCCTGTCATTTTGAACTGAGAAAGTATTCAGAGGTAACTTCTGCAGGGCAGGTAAAGTCATTTGGTCGTTTGTGTTGCTGTTGATTTTTGTGTTTGTTTGTTTGGGTTTTTTTTTTGGTTGTTTTTCTTAGAAACATTAAATAGGACGGGCAAAGCAACCACGATTACTTTAAAGAGAAATATTATCCAGCTTCATTAGCTGAGATTGCCCCATGACTTTATTATTCTCGTTTCCATTCCCTTTTCCTGTTGCTTGCTGCTTGGGTGTCTGATAAGAGCAAATAAGTGGTTAAAGTTAAAGCTCTTGTATTCAGTGTTACTGAACCTTAATGTTGTGCTGGTTTGTTTGTTTGTTTTTAAGCAGATGTCATTGTTCAGAATTGTGTGATTATGCAAACAGGTATTTTAAGGTTTTCCTTCTTAAGCTTTTAAATACTAATTAAAAATTGGAAACAGTATTTTCAGTTAATTTCCACTTGAGGACTTATTTTTATACTTGTCAAAATAATACATTTTGTTTCTCTTTAAATGGCAAAAACAAAACAAAACATCCTCTTGAGGGGAAATGGCAATAGATGTTTATTAACAGAGTTTGCTTTTAGTGTTTTTGTGGTGTGCAGTTGGTTCAGTAGCACACTGGAAGTCAGTTCTCTGAATCATTTTTTAGAATACTTTTGCTTATCGACAGCACTTAGGTATTTCTAATTTTCTCAGTGTTGTAGTGGATTAGATAAGATTCTCTGTGTTTCCAGCTCAAGTGTGTAAAAGAATAAGATTTGATCCTTTATGACTTCCTTGAAGTCTTGGAAGGCTGGACATGGCCTCAGGATTGCAGTTTTTAAAGGGAGTTAAATGTGGAGCAATTTGTGTAATGAGTGACTGGCATTTTAGGTTTTTTGTAGCGGGATGTGTAGCAGCTTTGGTGCTATATAGCCTTATAAATGTTAACACCTCAAGACTTGATTTGAATGGAAACATGACGAGCTCTTAAAATCCTGCAGCTTCTCTGGGAAGTTGCGTTGTGGGTGATGCATAGGAATGGCGGCTGAGGCATGAGAAGAGGAAGACAATACAGTATCTTATGCCCTTATCTACTGGATCTGTTCCTGGCTTAAAAAGTCAGTTGATACTCTGGACTAGTCAGGGTTTTTGCAGTTTGTTTTTGTATGTTGCTGGTTTCTCAGACAGACTGGAGCTGTGATTGAGCTCACCATATGTGATCTCAGAATAGTTGTGTTGTCACAATGGCTGGGGTGGTTCAGCGCTGAAGATACGGAGCAGGGGTGAAGGGGGACAAGTGCTTTAAAATTTGCAGCTCTTGATTGGATGTCAACTAATTATGCATCTGGTCCAGTCAAAATTTTAAGAAGATGGTTGTTTTCAGACTAGCTGACACTAGATGGAAACCAGACTTTGCTGAACTGTTTGCATGCTTCGGCAATTTAAATAACAAACCTTACTGCTTTGATTGTCGAATTCAGATTAAAGTACTACTTTAGAAATCTCTAACTTGTAGCTGGTGGAAATCCCAATCCTAGAATATACTGAGTTGGAAGAGACCCACAAAATGTCCTATTCCAATTCGGGTATCTTTTCTTCATTAGAGTCAAGGAGAGGGAATATGCCTACTATCTTAGAAAGTAGACAACAGAGTCATTTGATGTTAGGGAAGCATTAATAAAAAACTTAATGTTGTATATATTTAAATGGAAGTTCAACTAAAACATTCAGCTGGTGTTGCATAATGCTTCCATTTATTTCTGAGCCTTTGAAGGAGTACAGATCAATTAATATTCTCAGTGTGGTTTAATAACCTATAAATAAGGATGTCAACTATTAATGCATCATTTTAATTTGTCAGGAGTAGAAAAAAACAAATCCACTCGTGTTTGCTGTGGGATACCTCTGGTTGTGTTGAAGGGGGGGGGGGGAGAAGAAAACAGCAAAATTCTGTGAATGGTTCTTACTTTCAGGCAGTACTGCTCATGTGTTACCTTTTGTTAATTTCAGCTTGTTGCACCTATACACAAGAAACAAACATGAATGCTTTTTCAGCAAGCGGTCACCTTCCTCCCTCCCTCCCTGTGACTGATTTTTGTATTTGCCTAAATGCTACTTGATGAGGGTGTTTGTTAAAAGTTGATTTTTGTGTTTAAGGTTAAACGCTGCATCAGGCCCAGCTGTCTAGCTCAGAGCGTGTTTCTGCTGTGAGAGCTGTCTGTACTGTGAGAGTGCAGTGTGTGTTAGGCGGTGGTAGAGGCAAGTTGTTTGTTCTTTAATTGCTTAAGTATCGTGCCATAAAGATAAACGCAGTCAGAGAGGCCCATATCCAGTCAGTTTACAAGGTGAGGGAATTGCTATTTCAAGTTTCTTGGAGCTTTAATGGAAATCTGATACTGCCTCTCAATTAACTTGGAACAAATAAGATTCCTGATATGAGTTCTTTTGTTCCTACTTTTCACGTAGTTCTGACAACTTCTTCAGGCCTGTTTACTAGTCAAGCCAGACTTGGGCACAGGTGATGTTGTAGGAATTAGAAATGGAATTTTAACCAAAGTTGTATCCGACTGGTTCTGTGTGTATATCTAGCGGGCAGAAGTGTTGTTTCAGTGTGTCCTTGCTGTACAATTTGGGACCACTACGCTTTCAGGGAGAAGCGTACTTAGCTGTTATAAAGTCTTTGCAGGGATTTGAATTTCATGTTTTGAAATTTCCAGGGTTCATGTGTTCATTCTCTGTGGATAAATTTTTATGACAAGACTAACATAATCCTTTGGGTAAAAATCTGAAAACAACATACCTAAAAATGAAGTCTGCCTTGAAAGAAACTGAGAAATGTACAACTGTCTTTCTCAAGATATGCCTATTATGCTCACAGAATTAAAAAGAACTTTATTTTTTTAGTGACCTGTGACATTTAAATACTCAGTGATAATATGAGAAGCAGGAGAATGTCCTCTGTCTATCAACTTAGTATAGGGTTTATTGAGGTTAAATTCTACACAGATTGAAGTACTTCAGATTTCTGACAATTTGCGTGTAGCTTCCAAGGAACCAAGGAATCATGCCTGAGCTCTGTCTGTAGGTAGTGGGGTACATAAAACTGATGCCTATTGATTTACTAACTGTATTTTATTCGTACTTATTCATGAGGAAACTTGTTGGTTCCAAGTGGGAGGTTTAACGCACACTGAGGGCGCACGGTAGTGCCAAGTTTTAATACTGTTAAGTGTCTTCAAAAAGATACTCTTGCATCAGCCTCAGATTAACATAGGATGAATAACAGAGCAATTCATCAACTAGGCAGCTCGGAAGAGTGTCAGCAAGAAAGCTGACGATGATGAATTGGAGAGAGATGGATGTTGCGGTAGATAGCCACTATAGCTAACGCCGGCGTTCGGATGGATGGCAGTTGGTATTTAGGTGTGTGCTGGATAATTAAGGAGAGGAGAAGCTGCACTTCTTTGCTTGGCTGAGTAGAAAAGAAACATGTCCCTTTTGCAATTCAAGATGGTTACTAAATTCAACATCTTAAAATGGCAGACAGATTATGCTTTACTGAGAGACATTTGATCTTTAGGGCTGATAACTGGCTTGTTTGAAGACAGACTTGTGAACTTCCATTGATATTTGCAATCTTAGCTATCCTACTTGGTAATAAATAATAATAGTAACGTAACTTTGAGGCAAACTTAGTTTACTCTGAACTTAATCTTCCTTCAGGTTTAGCAGTCAGCCTTCCTAGATCTTACGGCCCTAGTTACTTCCATTTTTGACTTTATTACTTTTTCTGTACCATAAAGAAAACTGTTATGAATCCGCGGGGACTGAATAAGGAATTGTTTCTTTTGTTAAAGAAGACATGTAACAAAGTGTTTTTTGTCACATGAATGGGTCTTCCTAATCCCACTCAATAAGGTTTAAGCTAGAATTGTGGTTTTATCCTTTACCACTCACTGTTGTATCAAGTTGCTGAACACTCAATGCTAGAATACCGGTTAAAGTAATAGTACTTGAGTTCTTGTGGGGATACAGATCAAACTGATAGTAGATTTGTAGTACCTTCTTCTCTTCTGCGTAAGGCAGTTTGTCTGCTGAAAATTTTAAGCAATTGCTAGTACCTAGAACGTACCAGAATAACCAGAAAGATATCTGCTGAGTTCTGGATTTCTTGAAACTTTTGTTGTGCGCTCTTAGTGTTAAATTTCAGACGTAAAGGCAAGATACTAACACACTGCTAACATTCAGAGAAGTTTTTATTCTAGTTTGGTTAGGGATTAGTAGTTGAAGGGCAGATTAAGCTTTTATAAACATGCTTATTTTTATTTTTTGCTTGAAAGGTGAAGGAGTGAATGTAGCTAGTAATAAAACAAGAATAATTCCCAGGCTGTTAAGAAAACTGATGAAAGGTAATGCCACAAATAAGAATGTAAGTACTATGCACCTATCAACACTAGCATCATGGAAGAAATAGCTTTGATTTAATTTTTTCACTGTGTAAGTAGTTAACAAGAATCTTATCAAAGCAGAAAGGTGGATGTGCTTTCCTTAAAGTACTGTCATTTTAAGCTGCAGTTTTTCCTGCTCGAAAAAGTGTTTCCAACTTACTAAAATAGAATAAGGCTAATTTAAGTTAGCCTTCAAACACTAAGACTGTATACTGTTTGCTTTTGGGGTTTGGGAAAGTAAAATGGGGCTGAGGTATAAAGGAGTCACAACTGTCATAGTGGCTAGCTCGTCATCAGGTCCTTCAATTGTTTAAATAATTGAAGATTTCAGGTAGGGGTGTGAGCACTGACCTTTAAAATGTTTTGTCTCAGCCATTCTTTAAAAAATAAAAACCAAAACTAAACTCCAAAAATATAGGACATTTTCCGTGTGCGTAAGCCACTGAAGTGCTGTGTTTCCTGGCAGTGTTTTGACATTAAGTAGTTTAAAATACTGCAGGTTAAGTATTAATGACTTCATTAACTTCATTAAGTCAATTTAGTTTCTTTCTGGTTTGCTTACTGTAAAGGAGGGGCCTACACAGATCAGTTTCCAGTTAGTTTTCCTGAGATACTCCAGCAGTAGTGTAAGGGAGCAACTTGTTGCTGGCTGTCTGTTTGGCAGAAGCTTTTTTTGGGATGGAGAAGGCTGAGAGCTGCTTTTTATTGACATTGATGTTTTTACAGTGCATCGAAGTTTCCTTCATATGTGCTGTTTCCCGCTTAATTATACTAGTTTTCCTCCCACTTTTCACACTGGGCTACTGTTCTTGCTCCTTTACCTAACCTTTTCCGACATTGCAAAGAATTTCAGGCATATACATTTCACATTGTAGTATCATCAGTGAAACTGCAGGCACTTGCACGAAACATTACATCAGAAAGTTTTGTCTAGACCTTACTCTTAAAGGCTTATTATATTCTGGATTGCATGAGAATATTTTTTGATGTGAGACCTACAAGACCACCGTCTCTTCAAAGCGTACAGATCATCTTTTTATTTTGCAAAGTTAATGGAGCTATGTGAAAAGAAATATGAATACCAGGATAGTGCTTTTCCATCTATGATTTGCAGACCTGCTGCCTACGAAGAGTTGCGGAAGATAACAAAGAAAAAGGAAGACTGTTGTTCGGAGACTTAAATTTGCTACACCGAGCCTTTACCTCTTTTGGGAGCTTCTTATTAGTCTGAAAATGGAAAAGCTTGAAGACTGCTGATATAAAGGCATTCTCATTTGCCTTTTTCATGGGCAGAAGTAAAATTTTGGAATAGATTATGAAAACAGTTTGCATTCACCGTTATGTGCAGTGAAAGATACTTCACCTATCTGTGTGTCTCTTTCTTAGGACTTAACTGCTATTACGTATTTGTAGAGGTTGTGAGTGTGATGACGTTTTCCCTGGATGGGATGTAGAGAATCTAATTAGATTTCTCAAAAATGTAATGAAATGTAGTCCAGTCTGCAGCACTGGAACTTGAAGATACTTGTTTTTTGCAGGTGTTAATTGCTGACAGATAGAGCCTACTGAGTTCTGTATGTTGTGCTGTTACAGCATAATTAAAGTAGTAGACTGTATTTAAAAGCATCTGCAGTTTTCAAGTAGAGTTCCATTAACATAGTCACAGTTGTCATTCATAAACAGAGATATTTAAGGAAGTTCTAAATGTTCAAGCGTTTGTTGCTGTAAGTATTTCAGGAAACTTTTTTTGTTGTTGTTGTTCTTCCCTAATTTCTTCCCCTGACTGGAGAACTCTTTGTGTTGATAGGACCTGCTGTTAGGAATCAGTGATACACCAACTGGGAAAAAATAGGAACATAATTTACAAATACCTTTAATGCTAGGTTTTAAACATACTGTTCCACGTATGGATCCTGCCTATGTAATCAGTCAGTTTTTCAAATGTACCCTAAATATGAAACCTGAATTTGTAAGATCCTTTCTGGCAGATGTAAGTTAATAATGTAGTTTTGAAATACAGTACTTTTGGATCTTATCAGATGTTGTTTGAAAACCTATATGTGATTTACAGTGAGTGTTCAGTTTACTTTTTTGGATATTAACTTTTGCAGTCGCTTACACTTTCTCTATTGGAAAGTTTGTTCCCTAAAGAGGCCCTTGTTAAAGTAACTGGGATTTGTCAGCAAAAGAGAAAATTCATTATATAGCTACAATGTAAAAACTTACACTGTAACTTACACATTAGTACCTTAAGCGTTTTCATTCTGTGGGTAGCAGAGATCTTGGCTATCAGACAGCTTAAAGAGAATATTAACGCAGAACTACTGTTTCTGCCTGTTACTAGGATGCGTGCCGGCATGCACACACTCACCCTCCCACCCAGCTGTCTTTCCCTCTCTCCCTTCTGTCCTCCCACTTCTCTCTTGTCATTGTGGTGTTGCACTAGTTGGTGTCTTTAATTGTCCTCAAGGGAGATCTTGCTTTGGTATCTGTATGAACAAGATTTGATAACGATTTGATTTTTTTTTTCTGGTCTAATTAGAAGCAATACAGGAGATAGGTGCAGCTGGAAATCTAATGTTGCGTGGGGGAAGCCTGCTTCAGACCCGACATATCGAGCAGTTTTTAATGCAGTTTGATTCTCTGTTGTTACTGTTGTCATTGTCTACACTGTAACTGTAATGTTTTGCTATGGAATGAAGAATATACAGCTTAAAATAGCAGGGTAGTAATTTAGATTTCTGTTCTTTTAAAGTATATTGTTTGTAATCTTAAATGTAAATGTGTTATGAAATTTGATAGCAAAAATAATTTCTTAAGAAGTCCTGAAATACAGTATTGAAGTTTACTGAGGGAATACGTTGGTTGTTATCATCCAGGCTTGAATACAGAATGCATTTTATGCTCCAGGCTGGTTGGTTGGTTGATCCTATAGATCCTTACAACAAAATTATTATCATGGTTTCAGTTAGAAGAGGGTCCAATTTCAGCTTTTTCTGTAGTGGTAAGAGGTAAACACTGATGCTGCATTATCTTATCTACTTGATAATTTCATTCCAGAATCCCGGAAGTTGATGTGCCAGTTGTTAAACGCACTGGGCTGTGAAGTAATTGGGACTTCAGCTTGCAAATACCAAGCTATTGTTTCAGTAAAGTTAAGTCGAAATCAGCTTTTTGTGCTGCACTGCAGTAGGAAGCCATTAATTAATGTAACAGTGTACCAGATTTTTTTTCTACAAAATTCTGAAATTCATTCTGAAATGATTCTACAATATTAACAAACGTGTAGCGGTTTTTCTTGAAATTTAATTGCATAGTCATATAAGCTGAAGAGCCTTTGATTGTCTTTGATTTTTAGAACTTGCGTTTATGAAACGTCTTACTAGATTCTTTCTCAGATTTACACAGCTGCTAATGCCATGCAATATGTCAGTATTGTTAGTCACTGAAGTCTAGATGTGTCACATGAAATAAAATGCATCCAATATGATGTAAAACACATCGATTGAGCAGGTTTTAATAAATTCTGATAGGCGACCATGATCTGGGCAGTCTTGCCCAAAAACTTTGAAGAAAAAGTAGGTGACTTTAAGAAGGTAAATGTTGGTAGAACTGTGAAAACAAAGCAAATGAAAAAATCAGACTGATTTCCTTTAAATATGGGCAGAAAACGTATGTAGAAAAAATTGTGTGGGGTGTTTAATAAAATGTATAAAATTGCTTCAAGGAAGAAGTGCAAAATGTCTGTGATGGTGTAGTCAGTATGAGAGCTGATTTTATTCCCAGAACTGTTTCGAATACTACAAGAAGACAAGTTTGGTGGAAGCATATTTGTTTTTAAACTGCCGACTTCTAAGAACAATTAATGTGGGACGTTGTGGTGGCTTTTATTGAAGAAGATGAACAAAAGATACTATCTGTGAAGAACTTCCTCTGAGGTATACCTGCTGTTAGGGCTTTTTCATGTGAGTGATAGGTCCTTGCATTGCATTGGAGGCACTAATGTCTGAATGGATGTGATGGCTGCCTCGGAATGATGCTGCTGTTAGCAGTGAAAAATGTCTTCCTTAGGATTCTTGTGCAGCAGGCTGTGGAGTGCAGCACATTTTTATAATAAAGGTGATGAATTTAATCGCAAACTGGCAGCCAAATGGAAATTGCAGACCTTGATACTGGGAGAAAATTGCCTATAAAGCAACTCCTGAGAGAGCAGGCTTTAAATTTATCCACCCATTTCGACATTGAGGAGAACATAGGAATTGCAGGGTATTTTGCTTGGCCTGTTTAGTGCAGATGGATGACACTTCAGTCTTCCTTTATTTAAGAACAAGATACAGTTTGTTAAAAGAATGACCTTGTTTCTTAAACTTTACATGTTAAGGCCTTCTGAAAAATCTACTCCTTTATTTTCTTGAAACTCGCTCCTGTTGCAAAGTGGGATCTAGTATGAATAATGAATCGAAACTTTCCTACTGCTTCAAAGATTTCCCTGTATATTTATCAGATTTAACTTTTCTGTTATTAGAGATATATATATTTAAAAAAAAAATGGCTTATGTGTATAGTTGAAGGCTCTTTGCAGCACTGCGCTGATGTGAGGAGCAATATCCAAACTTGTCTTGAAGTCCTACTAGTTGTTTTGGAAGTATGGTGCTTCCTGTGATGATACAATGCGTGACAGAGGCACAACATGCGTGAAAGTTGTTAATGCTGATACGATTCACTATCTGTTGTTTTTTAGTAGTACTACGTAGGTCAGTCTGAAATTAATGCCTGCCTGGAAACTACAACAGAGCACGACAGCACTGTTTGACAGATCGAATGATCAGCTTCAAAACACCATTTTTCAATGTAGTCACCACTGTTAGCTGTGCATTTTTTTTTTTTTTTTTTTTTTTGCCAGCAATGAACAAGAGCCTTCATGCTACGCTCAGAAAAATGTGTGTGGTTGTCTGGAATGTGACTTGTCTTTCGTGTCATTGTCACCACTGCTGAAATGCAGTGCCCTCCACCACCTTGCTGTGCTCACGTCCCCTGTTTGGTCTCTACAAACATTTAGCAAGTGTCAATGAATGACAGTGTGGGTGCAGTTTTTTTTATGCATGGAGGAATTTGATTGCACACCTTTGCTTTATATGCACTTCCATGTCAGATGCCATTTTGTCAGACTGCCCTTCTGCTGCCATCTGTCACACAGCAACAATATGTAACAGAATATTGGTGGGGTGGTTCATCCTCTGCTATCACACCATCAACAGCTGCCTCTGTCATGAGCCAACATAATGGAATCGGAGGCATTACTTTTGGAGCAACCCTCATGTATGGTGATAATACAACTGTGAACTGTATTTACAAATAAAATTTCCATTTGTGGAAAGCACTATATTAATGTTTTGCCCCCTTTTTTTCTTGGGATCTTAAAAATGGTATAGATATCTTCTGTACACAGAAATAATTCAAGTAGATTCATGGAGTAGTAGATATTTTGGACACTTAATTGATGTATTTCACTGCAACTCTCTGGAACTGCTTTTTTAATGCTTTGAGAAGTGATCATCTTTTAAGCAGGATTAAGAACAAATAGCTTTTGATTATTTTCATAGTCTTTATGGTGAAGGGATTGGAAGCATCGGGTGTAGAGTTTGGAAGTATATTTTTTTCAAAGATGTTATTGATTCAGTTTCTTCTCTGCATGATCTGTGTCAGGATGATACTCTTGGTTAATTGTTTCATAAATACATTGATAATGTGGTAATCCTCAGTTGCAAGTAAATAATACAAAAAACATTCATTAAAAAAAAAAATCTCTGATTACTTGATTTCTGGGCCATCGTGAAACTTTTTTTTTAACAGATATATGATACTGCTCATTTGTAGTTCCCAATGTAACTGTTCTGCTTTGAAGAGGATGAGCTTTTTGCAATCCTAATGAATGTTTTTTTTTTTTTTAAGAAGCTTTTTTTTTTTTTAAAGAGGGTATTAGGGTTATTAAACAGTTGTGTGGTGAAAGAAGTTGAGTCTCATTACTGATGGTTCTCAGGAGTCTGCCCCTTGATGCCTCTTTAGTTGTTGAGTCCCTTGTCCATTTTGCTTTGCCTCCAATATAGATGTGTAGCAAAATAAAATATTGGTTGACAAGCTTTAGAATACGTTTCAGTATTTGATGTCACAGGAAAATTTTGACCTAAACTGCTCGAGAATTATGTAGGTATAATCTTGTATTTTCTAATTTTGATACGGACAGTAACAGATTCTAGTGAACACCACCTCGTCCATTGGAAGTGGGAGCAATATTTCCTTAAAATTCTTCTTTCACCCACAGTAAATAATTTCAGATGTTTACTGTTATCCAGAGCTAGCTGATGGATGCTTCACTCAGGGTCCCATGCTTTTTATTGTTTTCTCACTTGTAAGCATTCCAAGGTCCCCACTCACTTAGGAAAGGCTAAGTACAGACGTTAGGGTTGAAACCAAAGCGTTTACGTTGACAATAAAAGGTTATGTCTGATCTGTTTACAAAAAATGACTTTTCTGTCTGGGTGAAAGATCTTGAAGTGAAGTTGTAAAAAAAAAAAAAAAAAAAAAAAAAAAAAAAAAAAAGGTTTTGAATGAATTCAGTGTAGAAGCTTTGTGGTGCCAAAAAGAGATTCTGGTTTGGAAGGTCCTTCTTTCCTCTAATGCTGGATCTCTTTTTTCCACTAGTTCTGGCATTCATACTATTTCAGCTCAGTAACATGGAAGAAAGCTAATAAAGTGAAAAGAGAAAGCATAGCAATAGCGAGTTGAATGGGCTCACTAAAGCAAAGCTGATCTGAGAGATGGTAAGGAGCTGTGCTCTTGTTACTAGGAAGAAAAGCGAAGGCAGTGTTGCCTGTATTTTTCTGGTCCAGCGTGCTCCTGATGTTAGTAACTCTCCTTACCTTTCAAAGAAAGGAGAAGTGGTGTGGTGACGTAAGAGATAATGAAACAGTGCTGCTGCTCTGGCAGTCCAGATTTCTGATTCTTTTAGACTTCTACATGTAATTTGGGTTATACAGTTGAAAATTGAATTCTTTCTACTTTCTTGAAACAGTATTCTCATGATCTGTCATTCTTTCCTAGGATGAGCTCTTTTAACTGTACTTTCTTATTCTTCTGTAAAGGAGAGCAGGTCTAAGGAGCCTACTTCGGCAGGTGGGTTGGACTGTAGACGTTCTCTAGAGGTCCCTTCCAACCCTTAAGATTCTGTGAATAACTTCATATGTTTCACTTTAATGGTTGGTAGTTCTTTGGATCTACTATTATTAGGTCAGGGTCAGCAGTATTTTTACTGTTTTTTCTTCTTATCAATTAAATGTGTGTAGGCCGTGTATGTTGCCATTCATCTCTCATTAGTTTCAAAATAATAATAATTAAAAACAAGCAAACAAAGCCAATTGGAAGAAAAAGGCCTACAAAGCAAAAATGGTACAGCAACAATCTCCCTCCCAATCCAGGAGACTGTAATGGCCTTTTAAAACTGAGTTGCAACTCATGTCATAACATGGACCCTATTTTCTTTGTATGGGGTGGTGGTAGATACATTTGTAAGTAACTTTTTTTCCCTACTTGTTTTTGTTTGGATTGTGTGCATCAACACTTTCTAAGGAGATATGGGAGAGCATTTTACTGTTAACTGTATCCTCATCATTCATAGTTTAAATTCAGTTTCCCATGCTGACAGAATTTTTGAAGCCCTGTATTTAATTTTTTTTCCAGTAAACACATACACTTTGAAATAGAGCCAAAAATCATCCTCAGGTTTTGGAATCAGTTTGAGTATCTGATTGTGGGCCAAAAATATGTTAGGTTTTGTGAATTTTTAATGAAAAACCTGAAGTAAATGTTCTTCTTTTTTGATATGTTCTTCAACAAAACAAAATACTAAAAAACAAACAAACTGTTCTGAACAAAATTTAAAAGTTTTGTTAGGAGAATATTATTTAATAAAGAGAAGATTTATTTAATACTTCTGAAGTATGGGAATAAACTGAAATATTGAAGTGGGATTTTAAATCTGTGAAATTAAATTAAATTTGCCTTTTGGTTATTTTTCTTGCAAGAATGGAAGTGAACAGAAGGAGATAAGAAACTGTTTCCAAGTTTTTCAAATTGGTGATGCTTCTGTAAGTAGGCAAAACTTAGTTTACTGATATGCTGGAAAAAAAGGAAGTTTTATCAACTTTCTTAAATGCAAGCTACGTGATTCAAAATCTTGAAATAATTTGGTAATGTGTTGTAAGTAGAGGAAGTTGGTTGCTTAATTATACTGGTCTCTGTTGATCTTGCTGCAGATTGTGCTTCTGTACTGACAGCAAGAGAATGCTGTGATTTGGGATCTCTTCATGATAATGAAAATTCTCCAGAGTCATCCAAATATCCCAAGACATTTTTCTCCTTTGTCATATAGTGAGCAGTATTTCTATGATTTGCTTTAGTATCTTGACTGAACTAAAATGGGGGAACATTGCAGACGAGAGAAATTCCCAAGTGTGTTTTCTTTACCTTGCTTCTTGAAGAGCTGGGGGTTAATTCCAGCTGGTTATATAAATGGGATGCAAAGCCCCCAGTAATTGTGTTTGAAGTGCACAGCTACAGTTGAAGTCCTTTCGTGGTTTGTGTGATGTTTCTTTTCTTTTCCTTTGAGGAAGCCTGACAAGAGTTCTCTTTCGAAGTTCAAAAAAATATGCCAGTGTAGATCTTTTGATTCAGTACTCACGATACTAATCAGGAAGACTAAGAGAATTTACGTAAGCATTTCCTGGCAGACTGAAGCATAGTCAGCATGCATCCAGGCTTTTTGAATAGTAATTACAACTTGTGTTACTGGTTGTGTTTCTAGTTCCCTGCTGCACATACGGAACTCTGTAAGCTTCACCTAGAGTACTTATTTGTGCTTTTAAACACATGTTCTGGTTCCGTTTTCAGTAACAACATCATGTTGAAGTGATTTTTTTTTTTAAGTATCAGTGATGGATAGAGGACCCCAAAACCCCTTTTCTGCTCATGTGTTCTATTGATTTCTTCTGTTTTTTTTTTTTGTTTGTTTGTTTGTTTGTTTTTTTCCCCTCTTCTTTTACGGCGTAATTGAAAGCAGTCAGTCTCTTACCAGATGCTATGAAGGACTACTGGCAGGAGAAAATTAACTATTTAACTGTACTTTTTTTTTCTTCATCCTTCCAAGATCATTTCAAATGAGAATTATTTCCCCCTGCAGCCAGCGTGTGGGAACAAGTAGGTGAGAAAGAGGAGTTGGAGGGGAAGAGAGGGAGAGGAGTAGAGAATATAAGCGTGTAATGCTGTTTCAGGTTTTGACTACTTTTGTACTCAAGGCTTTTAAGAACAACTCTTGAATGTTAAATGGAGGAAGAAAATTAAGATTGCCCATTCCAATTCAACATGGTTGGTATTAAAATTTTATAGCTGTAGTTTCAGCTATCTGCCATTACTACTTGTACATGGCTGTGATCTAATAAGTGGTTCATCTGTGAAGGCAGACATTGTTTTGGACAATTGAAGTTGGAATTGGTGGTGTAAACTGGTGTGTAGCTGATGCCTCATCTTAGTTTCGTTTTGATCCCCTGTATTAGAAATTGAACTATGTCTTAGCATAGTGGTGTTGCTTTTCTTTGTAGTTTATTTCCTTGAGCTGTGCAAAGCAAATGATGAAATAAAGTTCAGGTAGTGACTTTATGAGCAGGATAGCAAGTGTGATATTATCTTTCTGAACACTGTGAAGAGAAACACTCTTTTAACATGACGCCAGTAGTCATACTATTTTTAATGTACAAGTTGAAATCTTATTTCAGTAATGCAGAATATGTCAATGCTTCTTGGAAGCATAAATTCTAGAAGCTCAATACAAGCTGCAGATATAACCTGCGAAATGTGCCACACTATCATATGTTTTGTTGTTTTTTTTTCTTCATCTGCCCACTTAAGTTGCTTTTTCTAAACGAGACATTTGGGAGCTAGGAATGTACTGTACAGTAAATTAAGCTATATGGCAGAAATCTTACGGTTTTAAGTAGTTCTTGACACAACTTACAATTAAGGTTACATTATATATCTTGCATATGAAATTAGAGAACATTTAAGACTTCTTAGGTTTCCCTAAGACTTCATGCCAGGTATGTGGCTTAGGCTGAACTACACTGAAAGCTTCAGTCAAAATAGTAATAAATGTAAAAGAAAAAACAAAATCAGAAGGGAAGGTCTTAATATAAATTCATCTGAACACTGAAATGTCCAAGTCTATCCAAGTCTGCTTGAATATATTCTGTGCCTCCATCCAGTTTTTATCATTGGTGTTATCCGAATGTGTTTGAGCATGACGTATCCAAACCTGAGAAGGCCATAGGTAGTGTCTGTGGATCTGGTGAATGGACTTTAGAGAGCAAGTTCTTTCCCGCGTTGTGTATGTTTGCTTTGTTTTATTCTGAAACTCCTACTTTAAGAATGGATGTTTTTTTTTAAATCCTGGTTTTGTGGAAGGAGCCAGGAAAGATGCTCTCCTTCAGAAATCTGGTGATACAGGCGTATTTGGAGGTATAAGGGATTGTTAGGTGGGAACTAGAACTGAAATTGTAGAAATTCCTCACAAGCTGTAGGAATGAAGCAAGGGCCTTGATTGTGGAGGAAAAAAAAGACTTTTGAGGGTAGGAGAGTGTTTGAGAGGAGAAAAATGAGCAAAAGCATATGTTTGCTAGAGGAAACCACATTGCAAAGTAGAGAGTAAACCCAAAGAATTGGAATCTTGCCATGTCTTTACTGTCAGGAAATATCTGTGAATGCCAGAGGCAAATTGTCTCATCTCTTCTCTGCTCCTGGACAGTATCATCTTCTGCTGTCAGTTAATACCTTACTTCACATGGCAGAGGTTTTTGAATCTAAAGATGCCAGCTAGCTGACTGGTTGAATTTAGCACATTGCCAGATAGGAGCATAGTTGTTTTGTGGTGGTAAAACTGATTCATATAACGTGCACAAAGTAAGGCTTTCAGGCATACTGTTTGTTGTTTTTTTTTTTTTTCCTGATGCTGGGATCTCAGGCAGCTGTTCTCGGAACTATTTTTCCCCTTTAAAGGAGTATGAAGAAGACTCCTTTCTGTGAAAGATGGAATTATCCTGCTACTAGATTTGGATGACTGTAATGAGTGACATGTAGAATGAGGTAGGAGTTATTAAGAAAGTCATTTCATTAAGAAAAAGGAAAAACGATCATACTTTTACTTCACAAATATTAGTCACAGTTACCTGAGGACTTTCAGTTACCACAAATATATCATTAACGTGCAAATGTTTTTGTTATGCTGTGTATGCATATTGTGTTGGAGTTTGCTCTCTGAGTAAATTTTGGTAAAAACATAGAAAAACCAACCTAAGCAAAGAAATCTACAGTGTGGAGTATTTCATAAAGGGTCTGAATGGATACTGAATATGCTGTCATGTGCTAAGTTCCTCCATCAAGTCATATGTGTCATCTTTTTTTTTTTTTTTTTTTTTGTAAAAATCCAGAGAAGTATGCTGTAAGTGTATTAAGTTTTCAACTTCAAAAGTAAATATATGCATCGGATTTTCTAACAGATATTCAACTTTGGAATAGAAATTCTAGAATTAATTGTTTTGAGTACCTTACAGAAATAAACAGCCATATTTGTAAGTATTCTTCGATGTGCTTATGGTCAGCTTCTCAGGAAAGTGCAGTTTCTTCAGATTCTTCATAATCTTGATGATGAAAATCTCTTGGTCAAATAGTAACTCAAGACAGAATAATTTATACCAGCGTAGCATATGTTTGTTTAGATGCAGGGAATTGTGCTTATTCATGAAACCAGTATCTTACTGATGTGGTGTTTCGAGATGAGAAGTAGATATCTGGTATTGATAATGATTACTGTTACTAATTAGCAGTAGTAATTGTAATTTGAGTTCTGAAGAATTATTTCTCTTGAATAAATGATGGCATTTCTTCTTTTTTTTTTTTTTGTAGTAACAAATGTTGTATGAGAATACTGTTAGGTTCTCGATGTGGATAAATGGCAACTCTAAAAAGTAAGCGGTATTTTACTGAGAGATAAAAACCTCTTCACTTCTCAAGTGAGTGCAAACGATGTCTTTAAGGAAAGATTATGGGCTTTTTTTTGTTTTATTATGTTTTAGCTGATTGTTGTTTTGATGTCCTTAACTGTGCCACTTAGAATCGAATGGTGAAGTGCAGAAGCTGTCTTTGTGCCTGTAAACTTATGTACCTCTGTGAAGATAAATTCAGGATAGTTGTGACTTGTGCTGAGCAAAGTACTGGATGTAGGTATTTTTGAGTAGGAATCCCTCACTTACCAAGACAAGTTTTCAGCTTTCAAATCTGGCTAATGTGGGTCTCATGTTATATGCCAATCCACTACTGAAAAGAATGATCAGTAGGCCCATCCTAGACTGTTTTATTCTGAATAATTACAAAATTAACAGTAGTATCAATAACCAAGTATTTATTATTGTTTACAGTGTAAGCAGGGTGTGCGCAGTCTCATTAATATTAGCGAAAGTTCTGTTATTTCAGAGCAGTAAGCATAGTTCTGTTTATCAAAAGGAGAATTCACGTGATAGATAAGGTAATATAGTTTTCGAACTTTAGTTAAAAGTATCTGTTGCCCATAAATTATTAAAAAAAAAAAAAAAAAAAGACATGGTGGAGAGGAAGGCAAAAAGATTCTGAGTCTACCTGTACTGATGGCAGTCAGTGTGCTTTTGTTGGTAATATAACAAATACTCCTGATCGAGTGTTTTTTGTGGTAGATCTTTTTTCTTGAAGGAAATCAAGTTTGGAAAGATAAGCTAAGTATGTTTTAAAGTACTCAACTGCAAATTAAGTTGAATGTTCCATTTATTATGTGAAATAAAAGTAAATAAACCAGGACAAATAACAGTAAGTTTCATTGCAGTAACATACTGAAGTGGCAGTATTTTTGTTTCTCAATTTATTGTGCTTTAGTGGTGGTTGATTCCTTTCATTAAAGTTTTGCTGGCTGTGCATGCTTAGAAAGAGTTTGTTGCCTTGCTGATTTCCTGCCTGCTAGTATTGTGTTGAGTCAGATGTCTGAACTAATGCACTGGACAAAAGGGTGGATAACAGCAAGATTAGTATACTGTAAATCTCTTTGTTTCAACTCATGTTTGAGTCTGGAAAAATACTCGAATTTAGTAAAAATAATTAAAAACATTAGCCTTTTAAAAAAATTATTTTAACCTTGAAGCTTGGTCTCAGTTCAGGTGACGTTCAGGTTTAGTAAATTTTCAGAATCTTGTTTATGTAGATTTGTCTTTTAGAAGTTTATTTAGAATAATTATTCTATATAGAATATATATCATATATAGAATAATATATAGTTATATATTAAAATAGAATAATGTAGTTCTCTGTATATTATATATAGAATTATTTAGAAGATGATGGCCACAAGTTGCGCCGGGGAAGATTTAGATTAGATTTGAGGAAGAAATTTTTTCTCTGAAAGAGTGGTCAGGCACTGGAATGGCCTGCCTAGGGAGGTGGTTGAGGCACCGTCCCTAGCGCTGTTCAAGAAGCATTTAGATGAGGCGCTAAGGGATTTGATTTAGTAGCGTGGTGGGAGGATGGTTGGACAAGATGATCTTGTAGGTCCTTTCCAACCTAATGTATTTATGAATCTATGAATTATTCAGATGTACACACTTGTCGTGAATTCAGGCATGTTTTTTTTTTTCCTTCCTTATTAAGGTTGATGGAAAAACGAGCAAATTTCCAAAGTTGTCTGGCCATTTTAATTACTTCAATGTGAAACTGAAGTTGTTCAGCACTTGTTAATATAAGATCTTGATTACAGTCTTTAAGTAGTACTGTTTTCCTTATGCTACACAGTACTTGGCTACACAGTACTTGGCAGGTGCTTTTTTCATCCTTCTGATGTCCTGGTTATAGTATTTAGTCTTGTCGTAATTATATCGCTAAATTTTTCAACTAGCTATATTTCTTGTATGTAGTTTTGTCACTGATTGTACTTGTGTATTTAACTACAATTCGTAGTAAGATAAAACTTTACCTATTATTATACCGTTCCTTTAATGGGTTCTTTCTATGACTGGCGCCTGAAATAAGATGTTCAGTATCTTAAGTTTACTGTTCCTTTTATAAAGTGGGTCACAGAAGTTTGATAAATCATCCACGTGCAGAATTATTTTCTTGATATGTTACATGTCTAGTTTGGTGTAATTTGAAGACTGTCTGTGTAAGGAATCCCTATCCCAGGCTATGTATCATATATATGATCTGAAAGTGAATAGTTAAATGCTGTTTTAATATTTTTTTTTCTTACATCATTACAGTTGTGGGTTCTTCAGAATCATGTCTCCCAAATTCATAATTTCTTTAATTGGTAAATTTTACTCGTGGCCAGTTTGAATCTGTTTAATTTTAAGCCAATATTGCCCTTTGAACCACATACTGGTGGCAGTTGTCAGTGTATGGGAATGGGCAATCTTATTTTGTTACTCTTTTTCAAGCCTCTTTTTTTTTTTTTTTAATTTCTGCATGATCTTTATCTTCAGTATGCATCTTTTTTTCTGGATGTGGCTTACCAAAATTGTATAGAGAATTATAATAGAGTTCATGTTCTTTTGATGTTTGTTTAAAATACCACCTGAAGTGATAGAAATTAAGATGCTGTATCAGTGTTTGTTTTGTGATTCCATCCTGTCCCTTTCAAAAAACGTTATTTTGCAGGGAGGCCAGGGAAGAGGAGGGGTTAGCAGGAAATGACATGCTAGTTTTGCAGCATTCAGTTGTTACTCAGTGTGAGGTTGCACTTTCGTTAATTTATTTTCCGAGATGTATTTTATCGTTTACAAGATTTTCTTTCACCTTTGGTCAACCTCCTTTTAGGCAGTTTTACTTTTAGACACATCTGTTGTCACTTTTATTTTAGGTCATGCCTTGAAGAATTTTTCTAGGAACTTCCATGTAAGTTCCATGTAGAGTGTTTAATTTGAAACTGAAATTAACACTGCTCTGTTTCCTTGAGCACTCTCTTTTAGACTGTGTTAGACCAACAAAACTTTGGTAAGTGACTTTCCAGCTTTTCTTCTCTTTCCAACATTTATCTTTGGACTCTCCTATTTCAATAACTTGGCTCATAAGTTCCATTATCTCACTGATATCAGCAATTTGGACATCTAAGCTTAAAAAAAATAATAATAATAGTGCTTCTTCTATTTGTTCAACTCTTATAACTTGTTTTGGTGGCCATCTCCTCTGAAGCCTTCTCAGCTTACTTTGGCCAGATCTAAAGTAACTTTAGTTCTTGAATGACTTGATAGATAAATCCATGAGTTAATCACATAAAGGAATATTTGGCTGCTGCTCTGCTAAGAATTGATGTCTGTAAAAATTAACTGTATCCTAAGTATTTAAAATTATGTTGGGAATGCATAATCTTTTCTACAACTTGAAAATAGTTGATTTAGGGATACTGATTGATCATCGGTGTTATTAATTTTCTTAAGCTGCATTGTTGCTTTTATATTTGGTTAACAAATACTGCCTTGTGATTAACCAGAGATTTTTATTTATGTACTGTGTAGCTTGAGGAATCTTAGAATACTTAAAAGTTCTTTGAAGTTACATCATGTATCTTGATTATGTCTTTAAAGTCAGAGCAGTGCAATGGTTAATGTATTTGATGTGGTTGACGTCAGCATAAGTGCTTGTCAACCAAAAATTTTTACTTTGTTTTTGTCTTTTGATTAAAAGTCACATTTTCATGCCAACGTAGTGCAGAGCACGTCGAAGACATGTGACAGGGAGCACTCTGTACGTGACCAATTAAAAATGTAAAAAAAAAAAAATTACAAAATAAAAAAATAAGGTGAGGGAAGAGAAAAAAACATGGGATGGGAAGAGCTAGTCTCTCCTTTTCAAATAGGTTAGATTCCAGTAGGCTCAGCCTCCTGTGAGTCAGGTACAAAAGCCTGGTGCTCAAATCTGTGGTGATAAAGACTCCATCAGCATCTCAGTAGGAGTTTAGTATAACTTTTTATAAACATTACATAATTTTAGTTATTCACAACTAATTAGGTAATGCTGAATAAGTATTCTTTTTTATTCACTGCCAAGGAATTATGGGTTGAGTACGTAACTCTTGATATATGAGGTGGTCACTGTATGCATGTATTCTAGAAGGTTCCTTTTTATGATGAGGAGAAGACTGAGACAGAGTTTCATGAATAATGGACAGACAACAGAGGATTTGCATCTTAAATTTTCTGGTAACTCTTGAAATCTTTATATCTACTCTAGTATTTTCTGTTCTCTTATATATCCTTTGTAGCTGTAAGATGTGGCAAGGGGTTGGTTTTTTTTTTTTTTGGCTCTAGTGAAGCAGTTTGGTAAAATGAGAAAACTGTGATTTTACACTATTAAAAGAGTTGATTTATTTTTATTTGTTTTTTGTTTTTGGTGTTCAGAGAAAGAAAAAGCTCCTTCACCCCTCTCATACAAAAGGCAAAGACTACATTAACAATTGAATTTTTTTTTTTTTTTTTTTTTTTGTAACTGCTGACTGCCGAGAGTGGTTGTGGTTTTGGAAAAAAACCTACTTAACGCCTTTCCATGAAATCAGTTAGCATTAGGATGCACACTGGAAAGCAAGAAAGAATTAATTTTGGTTTCTTCAAGTAGTTTTTGTCAGTAGCTTTCACTACTTGATTTCCTGTCAGTTCAAGCAACAAAACTGAAACTTGGGTAACTCCATCAGAATTTTGGTTCCTTTCCATTTAACTTCAAATTTACTGTTTTTATGAGCCTAAGGCAGGAATTTTTTAGAATGAATTTGTTTTGCTTTAAAGGTTGTGAAGTTATGTCTTGCCTTTTACTTTCAGGCCCTCCTTGCATGTACTCATAGGGTAGCACAGGGCGTGGGATTCCTGTGTAGATGCATAGAGCAGGTTATGATGAGGATCAGGATGTTATTTTCTGAAGTGCTTGGTATAATTGGAGTGAGTGCGGGTCATGCTTTAACTGGGGAGCGTCCCAGCCCATGGCTTCACTGTTGCTCAAGGTAAACAATTTATTTCATTTGTGGAAGATACCTGTTGGGATTGGACATCTGCTTGACTTCATGGTGGATGGGAGGGTTTGAAGTTAGAGTGGAGTTTAAAGTTTCTAGTAGAGTGGAGGGCTTTTTTTTTTCCATCTTTATGCTTGTGATTCGTAATTTAAACATAATTTTACTTCTGCTGATTCTCCTGCATCAAAGACATCCAAGTTGTTAATCAGTGTACTTAGTGATCATTTGATTCCAGCTAATGGCTGCGGAAATGGGATGGAGCAAGAAGGGAGTTGAATAAATGTAGCAGCCTGAAGTATGCATATCCACTCTACTTACAGCAAGTTACACTAAAGTTGTCATGCTGTTCTGATGGACTTTACTAGTGGAAGAATTTTCAACAAAATTTTGTAACAAGCAGTATGTTCACATACTCTGAGTTACTGTTTAAGCTTTTTCTAATAATGCTGACACTTAACAAAGAGCTGAATGTTCTGGATTCCTTTTCCTGATTTTTATACGTGCTTCAGAAAAAGTGAATTTCTTTAACTCTTGGTTTAGATGGACTGGTTTGCGTCTGAGCTAATGACTGAATTCGAGAGTGTTTCAGTTGCACGAAGAGCCATTTGAGTGTGGATGGGTATTGTACATTAGTGACTAGGTGATATTAGTTGAAGATGGCAAGGAGCTTGTGGAAAGGCTTATTTAACTGTCCTGTTAGGAGCTTTTAAATTGATGTTGATGTTTTATTTCAAGTATACAGGTATATGAAGAGACACAGTACTTCATCTCAAACATTTAGCTTTCAGAGTTTATCAAAGCAAGGAAAATACTAGATTTAATCTTTGTATTATTTAAATAAGCGTTTGTGGATTGCCACTGTCAGATGTATTATGGGGTTGATGGGCTTGTGATTGGATTTATTCTGGTCATTTTAGTATACTGCTGTATTGAATAATGTAAGAGGAAGTTTTAGAAAGTGGAAACAAGTTCATAAGCCTGTTCTGAATTTGCCAGATCGTTATGTCAGAGTTCTGTGTCATGTTCTAAATGAAAACTGCTCATGTACAAAAATATGTCAGAATTGGACTGTTGTCAGTGTGTGTTTTCTTAGCTTTGCTAGATATTTGAACATGACAACTTGCTTAAAATCCTTAGTTTTCCTATGAATTACTTGCTGAAGAGAAGATTATAGGAATCTTGTTGGCCTAATGCTTAGGCATTCCTCTGGTAAATAGTCATGGATGGGTAGAATAAACGCCTGTGTAAAGTTTTAGTCTCTATACTGATGATGCATTCAAGGTGCAAGTTAATGTGGCACAATACTGAAAATCACTTGCTTCTTTGCTAGCACTACCATTTCTGCTGCTTCAGCAGTAGCAGCAAACACCACTGCTGTTAATGGTGATGACTGTTAGCATTGTGTTGAATAAAAACAGCTATTTCTTTGCTAAGTAAGCATACTACAACTACTAGATTAGAAAACACAAGAGTTGTGATGTTCCACCTTTAATAAAACACTTAAGAACTTTCTTTTGACATTTATACAAAAAGAAAGGATGAGCATGCTCTGTTTGTTTTTGAAATCAGTTGCAAACCTTACAGCTGCCCACAAGAAGGCATTTCGTAGATTCTTCTTGCAAAAGAAATGACTGAATTTTGATACTGAGTGTGCTGACAAATTGTTGAAAGGGCAGCCCACTTGTTGGTGTGACAGTTTAATAAGCAGAAAAGTACCGCTAGATTGAGCTCACAGGAAGAAAGAAGGAGGAGCTAGAGTTTAAGGCATTACAGGATGAGTCGAAATCCGAAATGGAAGCCCTTCTTTGTGTGTGTGTCCAAGGCTGATGCACCTCTGTCCCTTACCATGTTCTCAGTGGTAATGGCCAGGATTTACAAGTTTTTTTTCATTTCTTCGGAGTTAAGGTGCTGTGTAAGTGTCACAGTGTTGCATATTCTTGGCTGTTTTTTATTATGCATTGTAAGATACATTTAAATTTGGTATTCACTGTGTTAGCAAAGGGTTTGTATAGTTGGAGCGCACAGTCTGTGTTAGCCTTCAGAGCATTTTGAAGAGAAGTCACTGTCTGTCTTTAGAAGTTCTTCAGTAAGACTGCATTGTGGTAGTTAAATTCTTACTGCCTTTTTCTCTCAGTTCTTAGCTGAACCATTTCAGGTGCTTTGCTTACTGTATTATTGGATACTGTTTGAGGTAAGGAGTTGTATAAAGGTAATTGGAACCAGTGACAAAAATAAAGGCATTTAGTTGAATCTAATTTATGATAAAAGTTTTAACTTTATGGAACTTCATGGGATCCTTAATAAAGATAATCTGCAAGTTTGAATGAAACTTTGTAACGTGTTTGCTCTGTTGGGGACCTAACTGATTGCAAAAGGACAGAAAAAATGTTTTGTTCAAATACCTTTTACATATCTGAATTAATGATCCAGTAGGAGTTATGTGCAGCAGTAATACTTCATTAAAATATCCTTGCACGTCTGCATTTCATGTTAAGAATGTGAAGCTTTCATACAAAAGAACGAGAAGGAATGTGAATAAGTTGTTTTCCCAGCCTCCCCCCGGTTAATTAATGCAGATCACATGAATTTTGGAACCATTGAAGTATTATGACAGCATTTAGAATTTTTCATTTCTCACAAAAATTATTGAGAAAATATTGAAAGCATTGTTTTTGTGTGTTCATAGTGTCATGGTCTGTCAGAACCAAATTAGCTATTAGAGCAATATTTTTGTGTCTTAACTACATAAAATTATGCTGTGCTTAGAAGTGTGATGTCATTGGTATTTCAGGCATAACTTGCTTTCTTTGTGCAAGTACAAACCTGAAATGGTACAATCTATGCATCACTAAGGCCCAATTATCTTATGCATTTTAGCCTTAGGAGCACAACTTCCCCCCATCGTTTCCTCTTAAAGATTTAGCTTTTTAAAGTCCTCTTTTTTTTTCCCCCTCTTCCATGTGAAACTAGCTAATGATTGGAAATCTTCAACTCTGTCAAGCTTCATTTACTCAATAAAGCATGTTGACTTGAGTCATAAGATTGTTAATATTTTTATTTGTTCTGAATCCTGTACTGATTTTGGCTGTTGGCTTGTTCCACCTACACTTGCTGTGCGTTGTAAAAATCAAGAATGGCAGATGTGGCTCTTCTGTGACAAATTTTAGATTGTTCGTCTAATGGATTGTGTTGTGTCAAACTTAGAAAATGACCATAGGCTGGGAGTTGCATCAGATTCGTTGTTTAAAAGGCTGTAGTTATATTGGAGCATGTTGTTGACCTCAGAATATTTCAGTTCTTCAAATTCCTCTTGTTTAAACCACTATGAGGAATTGTGTTAAAACAGTGCCTGAGTGATGATTTTTATTTTTTTTCCCCAAAAGATAAAGCTTTATAATTTGAAAGTAATCTTCATAGTGGAAAATTCTGTTGCTGTAGGTACTGAAGATGATGGTTGTTTGCAACTCAGAAAGGAGTGAGAGAGGAAGAATTTGAACCTTTCAGGTGGTTTCCTATTCTGCGTCCTCTTGTTAAGAGGTTTGTTAGCCCTCTTCTCTTCGCAGTGCAACAGTCTTGAATACCTTTGGCAAGTCTTCCTTCTTCAAAGGGAATGCTAGTGAGCAGTAACTTTTTGGTAGCTTTTAAAGTGCTGACAAACATTTAGCTGAACACAGTCCTTCATGTGCTCAACAGGGAAGAATGGTTTGTGATTATGTAACATCAGGGAAGTATGCATCTGTACACAGATGTAGTTGGAATAAAGAATGTGTCCTGCTTTGGATTGTATTTTGGGCATTAGAGTGAAAAATGCTGTCAGTAGATGAATGAAGGGAAAGATTACTTGCTTAGTTCTCAGGGACACAGGGAGAATAATGTTTTTCTGAACAAGAATGTGTCATTGCTACGATAGGTGACTGTGTCATGCCGTATTAAGGTAGAACAAGGTAATTATATTGAAACTAGTTTGTCTTTTTCTAAGCTCATTCCTCCAGTGTTCAGCTGTGAGCAGGACAAATTCATCCTTTTCTGCTGAACTGAAGTCACTTTTAAAGCAAGAGCAGACTTGTGAAAAGTTAATGTGAAATTTTGAAATTCTTCGTGACAGTTTCTACTTCTGTTCACAGTACAGATAGGTGCTTTTCAAAGGGAGGTATGTCGCTGTGTTAGCAGAGTTCATCAGTTTTAGAGGTGTAGTGAAGCTGATGTATACTTTTTTTTTTTTTTTAAGCTCTATCTGCTGCTGTAATTAAATATCTTCTTAATAACTGATGTAAATCCCTGGAGTGCTATGGAACATAATTACCGCTATGATGTTAGGATAAAGAAGTTGGAACTACACTTAGATGTTGACACTGAAAATAAAGCATGCCTTATTTTCTAATCAGTTGAGTTCCTGAGAGATAGTATGGTGCAAGAGTTTGTGGAGAAGCCAAAACCTTGCATATGAACTTGGGAAATGTGATTTCGTGAGACACGTGCCAAAGAAGCTTTTGAGAAGGAAAGATTCAAATATCTGTTTGGTAAATAAAAGTCTGTTAAGACAAGAAGTGTGATTAAACAAGAAGCAGGTATCAGATCCCTCATTAGTCTTAAGGGGTTGGGGGGAGAATGTCTAGAGTTGAGTGTTTGGGAGCATGCTTTTGCGGTAGAATGGACTAACAAATTAGGATGGAAAATAGGTTCACTGATAGCTGTGTGTGAAAGAAATCAGCAGAATGATAGAGAATGGGTGGTGAGCGTGTGGTGATGATTTAGGCAGTAGTTGTCTGATTCTTCTAAATACCAGACAAGTGGAAAGATGCTCCTAGACAGTGGTTTGACAAAAGAGGAATTTGTGGACCTGGTCAGCAACTGAAGAAAAATTGGAAAACCATTATTGATATTTTACCTGTTACGTCTGAATATTTCTTCTGAAATCTTGGGAAAAATGTCTGAGACAAGAAAGAAGATAAAAGCTCAAGGAGAGAGAAGAAAGAACAACATTTGAGGAGCCAATGATAAAGCTGAATGGCTGCAGCTCACTGTCCCTGTCCTGGTGTTTGTTACTGTTTGCGATGGCTTGAACGTGCTGAGAGAAGACAAAAGCCTAGCTGTAGCTGTAGCTGTACAGCGTCTGGTCCTGTGGTGGAATAGAAGGACTTAAGTTGATTGATGTAGTAGCTGTTTGCAGTGTTTGAGGCATGATAAATGACTTAGGTTTAACAAAAGCCAGCGTTCAGTAGTAGTTCTCAAGTCGGCTTATTGTACTGTGTGTGTTCGGAATGTTTGGTTCTTTTGTGCCACAGCTGTGACATACAAGTATTTGCAAGGCAAACATTAAACTATGCGGGTTTGATTTTCTTGGTGGTTTTTTTGGGTGTGAAAACAAGGATATCTAATGTTAGTGCTTATCTTACACGTGAATGATACCATTTAAAATGATTTTTTCAGTACAACTACTCTGTAGCTGCCAAATGCAAATATGAATGACCATATTACTTTTTATGCTAAGAAACCTAGGCAGGCTGCGTAACCTGTGTAGTCAAAATGAGTGGAAAATCCAAACAGAATGAAAAGGAGACTGAGTATACCAAAAGATGATAATATTTGTTCAAAGAGATGTGTGTAAAAATTTCTCTGTGTGGTAAGGCCAGTACAAATACTGTTTGCAGTCCTGAAGTTTTTTGTGCCTGTTGCCAAAACTGTGAGTGTAGACGAAGCTGTGGATTTTTTCCATAAGCTATAATTATATGATGTGTTCTCCATACTAAACAGGTGTAAACCACCAAATTGCTGTACAGTATACGTGATTGATTATGTCAGTTTCTAGTGGAGTAACAACTTATTCTTGAATATGCACGGTATGTTTGTTAGAATTAATTCAGAATAATTTGCTTGAAAATGAAGTCTGCTGTGTTTGAGAAACTTGTTATTATGCAGGCTCCCTTTCCCCCCCAGGTTTTCAAGTGGCTTTAAATCTCGGATATAAATCATTCGGCACAAAACCTTGATTATGAAACAAGTTCTTGTTTGCTACCTGAGTTTAAAGCAATTTCTTGTTTCTCTGGCTTCCTCTGTTCGTATTACAATGAAATTTTTTTTTTCTTTCAGTTTTGTCTTAATTCTGAAATTATTTTGAAAGCAGGGTTAACAATTCTGAGTGAAATAATGAAATCATTAAATATCTACTATTACTTTATGACCCATAATTTAAGTCATAGTCTTACTTACTTGGCAGTAATACGTGCTTAAATTTTTACTTTCAGTTTAGAACTTAGGTGATGTGTGAGATCTAAGCAATTCTTCAGTGATACTGGAATAAACTCATTGATAAATTTTTCCAGTATAGTTATGGTTTAGTAAATTATGAGCTGTTCCTTCCTTTATTCACATTGCAGCAATTTAAATGCTGTTTTAACAGAACTAGAAATTAAGTATAAGGTCTTGTTAAATATACTATTCCGTTAAACAAGAGAACTTATCTTATCAAATGAAGTTAAAGTTCAGCGAAATTAACCTAAGCAAAATCATGTGTTTTAGCAACCTTGTTTATATTTATTCAACTTCATTTTGTAACTAAGTATAACATCTGTAGGAGTATATATTACAGATGTAAGTGGCAGAAACAGTACTTAGAAGACCACTTAGAACATTCCCCAGTGATGTCATTGATGTCCATGAGCTTTTCAGTTATTTGCAATGAAGAAATAAGATATATATATATTAAAAAAAAACAAAACATAAATACGTTTATATTTTGCAGTCGTTTTTGTTTAGATGTATAAGGATGGCCCAGCTCACTGCTTCGTCATACTGGAGGATTGTCACTAGAACTGTTTACCAGTTTGCTGTCACATTGTGTGCTCAATAACTGCTTACTCATGCTATCAGGTTTACTCTTGCTCAGATGCACTATTTCATTTCCAAATGCTGTAGTTAAACGAGCAAATATTATTATATGACTGCATGTTTGTTTTTTTTTTTTGTTTTGTTCTTCTTCCCTGTTAGATAGATTTATCTGCTACTGTCTTTTATCTTTCCTGCCTTTATCTTTTTCCCCTTTTACCTCTCCTTTTTCGTCATCTTCTTTTTTTTTTTTTTTTTTTTTTGCTATAAGCTGGACTATAATAAATATTTAAACAAGTATTGTATACTTTTAAAACTGTGAACAGTTTTGTAAGTTTTCAGGAGCCTGCAGATAATTTTTTCTTAAATAGTTGAATTTCATAAATAGGACTGAGTAGGCAGCAAATTTGCAGTCATGAAGAAAGCGTTTAAGGTATCTGCTGCAATAAAAAATAAGTAGATTTATTTCATCTTAGGTTAATGCTCATTGAGAAAGGAAAGAAAATGACAGTGAGATTTGGGAGAAATTAAAAAGAGAAGATTGTCGTGATAGATTATAAACTGTTACTGTATTTAATACATAATATACGTTTTTCCCCCCACAGAAATTAGCAGAGTACGGAAAGACATGTATAACGACACATTAAATGGTAGTACGGAGAAGAGAAGTGCAGAATTACCAGATGCTGTGGGACCTATTGTACAGTTACAAGAGAAACTATATGTGCCTGTAAAAGAATATCCAGATGTAAGTATATCTTTTCCGTCCCTAAATTATTTCTTGATCCTTGTGGTCGTCTCTAACCGTAGATTTCCTGTGGTGCTGCACTTGGATCACTCTGAATTGCTTTTGACAAAGTACTTAGGAAAGCTGTGTATGTAATGCTTGTTGATGTGATACGTAGAAAAGCATAAGGTGAGTATTTGGAGGTTGTGTGGATTATAATTTTCCATATCGAAGATCTGAATTACCTTGTTCATTCAGTACTCAGTTCTGTGAAACTGTGTATTGAGTTTTGTGGAGGAAATAGTTCTTGGACAGCGTGCTTTCAACTTAGTATTACTCTAAAGGTCAGTAGTTTACCTAGACACGCCTAGACGCCTCTTAGAACTGGTACTGCTGTTTGTCCCATACCTATGTAACCAGTTCTTTTGCATATAGAAATTTCCCTTAAGCAAGGTTTCTTGCATTAGTTCAACTACTAGAGTTTCCATTGTATCAGCTGTTCTTTAGTATGTGTAGCATTATGAGGGGGAATGGTTTCATTTAACTAGAAATATTTAGAACTCTCTGGTCTGAGTAATTTCTTCAAACAAACAGCTTGGAAAATAGTCCTGTCAAATCTACCCCGTCCATTTTCTGTAAACATTGTCAGGAAATTGTTACTTCCCCCTGGTACAGGAGTTGAAGTAGGGGAATGTAGGGTTTAAATGAGACATTTGCATACTGAAGTTATGTAGAAGTGGAAGAAAGCACTGAACAGCAAATAATGGATGCAACACCTGTGCTATTTCTGTGGCTTTGCTTTGTGTTGTTACTAGATTCCAACTCCACAAAATTATTGTTTTAATGCTGCTTAGAATATTCAGGTCTTTAAGTAAAAGCTCATTAAAAAGTTAAGTGGAAGTCACTGTTCACAACTGAATGTTCAGACAAGGGTCTCCCTTTTCAGTTTTCACAAAGTTGTTTAATGCTTCTGAATTAAAATACCTGTTTAAAGAATTTTCACTGACAGCGAGAACATCTTTCTTCCTTCTCCTTTCTTTATTCCTCCAAATTAAGTATATACATATACATATCTATCTCCCTATATGTGTACGTATACATATGGTTATCCATGCCAAATAACACTAATTCTGTGAAAACTGTGTGGAATTCTAGATCTTTGAGAGGGACTGTGTAATACAATTGTTCTGTAAAATTAACTTTTTAAGATATGTGTACATGTTTTCGAGTTATATTAGTTAATAGCTTTTTAAATCATAGCTTGTTGAAATCTTTTCATTCTATAATTGTACAGTGCATCATTTGTGAATAGCCATACCTTAACCATCATTTGTAGTTTTTACAGAACTTTGTGCTTGATCTACTAAAATCTGAGGTAGAAGGAGTTGCATTGATGATTAAGCTTTTCTAGTAGAAATCAAAGGTGCAGTAGCTCAGTGCTCTTTTGATAGTTAATTATCAAACGTATTGTGAATAAGCAGGGAAGAGGTTGTCTGCAGTACTGATAGAACACTTGTGTAACTTCGGCTGTAGGATTTCCTGACTCTAGCTACTACTACCTCTTTATTTGCCTTCAGAAGAATGCCCTTGAAGTGATTGCTGAGTTATTTTATTAAGCTCTTGGAAATTCAGAAGTTGTGTATGTATGACTTGCAGTATAAAGGTAGTTTCACATTATCTCATAAGAACCAAAGTTTGATAGAAGTGGGAGTGGGACTTCTGTCACCGAAGAAAGTGCAATGCAGTTTGTTCAGATAAGTGCTGCTTATTTCAGTCATGGTGGCATCAGTTTAGTAGAAATTGCCGCCACCCATGGCCAGGTATTATTTTATGCTGTTAGACTATTGCTTCAACTGGGTAGGAGATGAATGTGTTTTTCTGGATAGGTTCTGAGTGTTGTGCTCTGCAATTCATGCCTAAATGGGAAGCCAGTTGTAGCATTTTCTTGTGCTCTTCTCGCCTGCCTGTTGTCTGTCTGTTTTTGTTCCTGGCTCAGAATGAGGATCTGCACATCCTTGAGAATTAGTTAAGAGCTAAAATATGTCAGTGGTGCATACAAGAGCAGCTCTTAAACCCTTTCTAGAAGTTAGGAATGAAATATCATGCATGGTGTTTATGCTAGTACTGTGTTCAGAAAGTCCATAGAGTGCTGTGATTCTGACTTATCTCAAACAACATAAAATTTACCTGTAAAGATAATTTCACTGATAGCAATTGCTATTTTTTTTTTTGGAGACATTTGTGTGCTCCAGAAGTGTCAGACAAATTATTTAGAATGAAGAATAGGTTCTGGTAGTTGCACATTATTTGCACTTTGGTTAAAATTATGTTCTCTCTTCAATTAAGTCTTTGTATCATCATTTAACTTTTTGGTGTTCTGGTTTAAAAGTACTTCCAGTTAAAGGAAAAACATGTTTGATCACGATTTTTAAGAGTATATCTGGAAATATCTTAAATTAGAGCTGGTAGGAAACAGAAGAATGGAGTGTATGCTGTTGTTCTGTTGTTTGTAGGTGAATAGTTAATACTGTCTTCAGCATTTCTTATGCTTCAGATGAATTATTTCTTTGGTTTAATTTCCCTTTAAGACTAAATTTTGATACCAATTTAAACAGTTTTTGGAATTAGTACCTACAAATATTGGACTGAATAGATGTTTTTCTGCTATAATCATGGGTTTATTATTAATAAATGCCCCGTTAGCTCTGATTAATGTGAAATTCTCTGTTGGAACTCTTCTGTGCCTCTTCAGTATAACTGTAAGAACTCAATAATTATCGCATCTGAAGTAGCATGTCCTTTGAGTATACGGAAGCTCAGAGGCCAGCAGTGATAAACAGCTTGTGCATACTTTCTGACCATTTTAGTTAAAACTGTTTAATTAGTACAACAGAGCAGTGAACACAGGGATTCATTTTACTATGGGGAACTTACTGACAAAACATTTAAATCCTTTTTCAATTTGGTAATATCAGAGTTTAATAGTATCCCTAATATGGATTAGGAAAATGATAACGTCCTCTTTATTTATTGTTCTGATTCTTTTATTTAAGCTCTTAATTCCCTAATGATCAGGGAAGGAAGCTAAAAAAGCTAGCCTTGTTTACCCTTGCAGTATTAAGGAAAGAGGGAATATAACTCAGTAAATAAATTTAGTCTGCAGAGTAACCATCAGGGCTTGAGGACTATTTGAGAAAATGCCATGTACTGATGCAACCACTTGAAGGAACTAAAATAGTTTGCTTACTAATGAGATATTTGGAGCAACACTCTACTAGTATTAACCTTAAAAATCAGATACAAGTTTGAGGTTGAACATCAGACGTTTATGAGGTTTTAGACTCTCTAGTTGCAAGTAATAGAGAAATAGATTCATTGAAAAAGATCACCTTTGTTTGCGTGTTAACAAAATGGAAATCTACAAGCCTTATTCTCCTCCTGATGGGTTGGATGTGTTTCTGTTACTGACAATTTAATTCACCCTTTGAGAGAGAACTTTCTTTTAAGTCCTGGTTTACACTTTACTGTTACAGTATTTTCTAGCACCCTGCTTGAAACGTGACATACATCATCATTTGGTTCCGATGTAAGCCTTTGAAATCTCCAAAACACGTAACATATTTTAGCTTCTAAGATACCTTGAAGATTTAAAAGCAAAGAAAGAAAAGAAAAAAAAAAACCATAACCCTCTTGCATAGTCTCAGATGGTAATATTCCGGGCTCAGCATTGGTTCACCTGTGCCAATGAGCTTACTCCATCCCTCATCCTTCTGATAGTATCCTTCTCATATTCAACAATTCAAACATTGAGTACAGTTACGTTTGACAAGAGATTACGTAGTAATTTGCTGCTAGTATTACTTTATCCTTTCTTTCAGGATTTTATTAACTTTAAAGTAGATTTATTAGGGTACATGTTTGTTGTGATGATTCTTATATTAAGAAATCTTCAAATTAACATGATAGGATTAAACTTACAGATATGTCCAGCATGTGTCTGACATTTATGAAAAAGTAGCAGATTGTTTTTCTAGTTTAATCATGTCATGGTGTGGAATACCAATAACAAAACTAATAGATTCATAGATTCATTAGGTTGGAAAGGACCTACAAGATCATCAAGTCCAACCATCCTCACACCACCATCCCTACCCACTAAGCTACTAAATCAAATCCCTTAGCACCTCATCTAAACGCTTCTTGAACAGCGCTAGGGACGGTGCCTCAACCACCTCCCTAGGCAGGCCATTCCAGTGCCGGACCACTCTCTCAGAGAAAAAATTATAAACAATATAATAAAACAATATAATAAAAGAAATAAAATATAATAAAAAGTAATGAAATTATAAACAATATAATAAAACAATATAATAAAAGTAATAAAGCAAGTCATTATTCAATCCCAGTTCGCAAGGGTGAGTCCTCTGATCTATACACTAACAGCTATTGCTAGACTTTGGGTTCCTTCTGTACACCGTAAACAGAAGTGGGGCAGACCAAGTACCTCAGGAGGATAGTAAGCTAGAAAATGACTCCAGACAGTATGTACGACCTACTGACTGTTTTTCTGTGAATGAAATAATAATTTTAGGTGGTTAGAATAGATAGTTGGTTAAATTAATCTTATTCGGGATGGTTAATGTTGGCAGTTGCAAAGAATGTTTCAAACTGAACTTTTTAAAGAGCAACTTAAGACCTACTCGTCAACATCGGTCATGCTTGTTTTAGCTTGCACAGTGCCTTTCATTACGGCTGGTCTCTCAATTGTAATTGTCACTGCAGAGTTAGGCTTTCAGTGGGCAATTTATTTGATCAGAGCTGTCATCTTAATACCCTCTTTTGTTTGAATGTTCTAGAAGTCTGTGCTTTATGTGCATAAATATCTTTATTTCATGGACTGCAAAAATATCTGGGTGCATGGCTCCAAGTGGTCACGTACTACTGCCTTTAACTTGTTTTGTTAGTTTGTGTATGCTTCCTGTACTTGATTTCTCTCTATATGTCTACATTTTGTGTAGTATTTCTGCAAGACTAAAAATACACAAGAATTGTGTGCAAATAAAGTTGTGTTCAAGCACAATGAAAGTTAGATTGTAGGGCAGAGAGACTTGTGGGGTATGCTGTTTTTAATTGGATTTTGTTCGATCTGTTCTTTCAAATAAAAGGTTTTATACAGAGGGAGGAGGTTCTTCTGAATGATATTTGCTTGCTGTTGTGGGAGGTCAGGTATAGTTGAGTACACTGTAGAACTTGCTGGTAGATTTTTTGAGAACTGATGGTTTGTGTGCTTTAACTAGGGTTGGAGAATTAAGTAAACATGGAAATACACCTACAAGAGTTTGAGATAGAGATGTGTTTAAAATACCTTTGTTAGTTCAGAAATTATTCCTGAGGCAACTTAGTCAGTAGTAGGTTCTCTAAGTTCTATTACTTATTTCTAGAATAAATTTGTCCACAAGTCTTCAAAGTGCATAATAATTCCAAAAGGAAGAAACAGAAGTAACTTAAACAAGAACATGAACTTAATTTTTTTAAGGAGGTAGAATATTTTAAAGTACATTTCATTTGTCAGGGCAAATTCTTAGTGCAGTGTTATGTTACATTTATAGTATTCACTTCTTGCATGAACAAGATTATTTTTTTTTCTATGCATTTGCTCCTCATACTGTTAGTTTAGTTCGCTTATTTCTATGATTATTGTTGAGAGCAAAATTCCAGCTTGAGAAGTAAAGTTTCTATTTAAATCTTTATTTTATTCTTTATTTTGTTTCTTATCTTCGGAACTGTTACTTCCTTATCTTAGTTTTGAACGTTTGAGTTTACAGTAGAAGACAATTGCTACCTCAGTGGATATGCCTGCATAGCAAATTCTGTTTGGTGTATATATCTGCTCAGTGTGTTTAATTAGTCTTTGCTGTGTTTTAAAGCCATTAAGAGCAGTAGTTGGACTTGGTTGTTTCATTACAATTACTTAGGCAAAATAATTATGCACAGCTCTTAAGCTGTTAGGGTGTGTTTTTCCTCATTAGGAAGAGTGTTTCTGTGGGGGCTCTGATTTATTCTGAAACTTGCTGACCTTAATTGAAACTGTGTATTATTTTCCTTAAAATATTGTGTGTGAAAGATAATTCTTGTTGACATATCCTCATTTCTCTTTTTGCACCTTACCTGCATTTGAGTTAATTGTCTCTTGTTCTAGAACATTACATCCCCCAAAGCCCCCTGTCTTCCAGGAAGGCTCCTTGTTGTGTATGTTTGTCCATCCAACCATGAGGTTTTTAAGTTGCTTTGTTTACTTGGTGGTTCCCCCTCCTTCCCTCAGAGGCTTCTGTTCCTTTATGGGTCTGACGTATGATTGAGAAGTATACTTCAGATGTGATTTTTAAGCATTCAGAACACACTGAACTGAAAAAATCAAGGTTTGTTCCAAGCATAAACTTTATGACCTGGTGTATCAAGGGGTACTGAGAGCTTTATCTTGTTGTTAGTCTTAGAGAGATTGCTTGTTCTGGGAAGATTGGTGGAATTGACTGAAAATTGTCTTAAATACGTTGCAGTTTCTCAGGATATATTTTTTTTTCCACATCCAAATGCATGTGATCTCAAAAAGTAAATGCTTCATGAAATAGCTCTGTCTTGCTGCTACAGATTTTAAATCATGATTACTGCTGGTGACAAATCAGTCTCCATTTAATATCTTCAGTACTGATGATAAGAAATATATTACTCAAATTAGCGTATTAAACTTCCAGATTAAATCTTTTAACATCTTTTTTTTTTTTTAATTTTACGGTTTGCATTGACTATATTTGATCACATATTTTAATTGAAGATGACTTGCATTAAAAGGAAGGCAGAAAACTACTGTCACCAAATACAAACACTGAAATAGTTTGTTGGACTTTGATCTGTTTCAACTTTTGAAGATCGGCCAAATAAGATCTTATTTTTTTTCCTCCCTTCCACAAGTGCTAATTGTTGTCCTTGAAACCTGGAAGGCTTGTTAGCTTTCTGTTTTCCTGTTTCTTCAAGGTAATAGTGGATGCACAAGTAGAACAGGATTGAGATCTGTAAATCTAGCTTTCTATCCTATGTAGGGCTCGAGATGCAAGCTACTGCTAACAGGTAAATTAGCATTTTTTTCTCTGCTGGAAGTGGGAGGTAGTTCTTATTTTGATGCAGTGAAAATGAGTTACGTTGGTCTACTTTGATGGACAGAGTGTAATGCCTGTTTGCCTCCTCCTTTTCAAAAGCTGGGTAAAAAGCAGAAGCTAGTTAAAAATGAATCTTGAATAAATTTCAAGATGTTGATATGCTGCTACTTTGTTAGCAGAAAATCTTTAGGATAATGGTTTCAGTATTATTTGATATGTAAATATAAAGGTGCTGTTGCAGCTGCAGTGCTGGCCTTACCTGCTCTGCGCTGCTTGTTGCTGGCTGAAGTACGTGATTCTGTGGTGTAGATGTGATGAGACCTGTACCTCTACGTGCTCCTGACCTGTTGGGCTTTCTAAGGTATTACAGATTGTAGGAGCTGTAGATCTACATCGTACGCTTCAGTAACAGCCTTTCCAGAGGGTGCGTGGAACTGTTCAATTTCGGATTTGAAGTATGGTCAGCGGGAAGAAACTTGCCTATGTACTATTTGGATGAGAGCAAATAAACATAAAAAGCTACAAGACTTGTTTGTTTTATTAATGGTTAAAGACATCACTTGATGTCTTGTAGCAGAGTTACACAAAGACAACTAACTGAATAACCCAACTGGCTATTAGTTTTGAGAGGAGGCTTGCTTTTATAGATATTTTAATGAAATTTGAAGTTACTTTGTCAAATAGTATTTTCATGGCATGGAACTCTGGACACAAAAGTATGTTTATGTTTAGGAAGGTTAAATAATTTGCCATTCTGAATAATTTACCGTTCTGACATGACATAAAATTCCTAAGTTTTTGAACAAAACAATACTGTCTTGGTTGTTCTACTGCTTGGTGTGCTGCTTAACCATTTTTATTTTATTTTATTTTATTAGGAGAGTGTTATTTTTGAAGAAAAATATGGTAATTGTTATTTATATAATACAACCTCAAGCTTTTCTGATTTGGAAGCAACATAAAGTGTGCTGTGTGAATTGATGTAAAACTTTACATCTAAAATTCTAGTATTTGGTAAGATTAAATGAAGTGGGTTCTGAGACTCTTTCCTTAAGTTTAACCTCAGAACACGTTTCTGCTTTGTCAGCTCTTCTTTCTGAGGGGAGGAGGGAAGACTGCATTTATTTTGATAATTAACTGCAAAAATAAAAATAAAAAAATGAAGAGAGGTGGGGAATGGTGTCCCCTAAGTGTAAGAATTTCCATTTCTGCAAAGTATTTGTAATAACAGTATCACCATCTGCAATGGTGCTCCAATTTAAACGTATCTTCTCACTTCTAATTACTGAGAATAGGAAGTGGTGTACAGCAAAATTGCCAACTTAAGTGCCTTGGGTAATGTCACATGTAGTCACATCTAATTAAAAGGTGTTATTATGGAAATGAGTTGTTGGACTGTATATCCTAAGGATCCTTTGTTATTGGAATCTGAGTTTAATGATGTAGACTCTGAGACTTGGAGGGCACCGCTGGATCTTACAATTAGGTTTTGGAGACCAACTTACCCAGAGCACAACTTGTTAATTCTCTGGATAAATGTGTCACAATTCCCAAGTAGAGCATGGAATTGAACAATTTTTACTCATCTCATGGTGTTATTGAAACTGATGACTTCTCGCTGTTCTGAAAACCTCATCTTAGTGAATAGGATGAAACAGATTATTCACTATCTTGCTTAAGCATGCCTACTATTAGATTGTTCACGGGATCTGGTTTCCTGAAAGACTTTCTGTTAACAATCTTTCAATTACTGTTTAAAGGGTTTTATGACTACTTAAAGGAGGGAACTACCGAACTGCACTGTGGGCCTTTAAATCATTGCAAATGGGCCTCTAATGATAACAGAGATTTCTATTTTAAAACCATGAAATTGTTAATTTGTCTATCTTTACAGCTTTTTCACTTACGTTGATAATTCTAAGCAATTTAAAATCCAATTATTTCCAAAATATGACAGTAATTAGATTAGTGTTTTTACACGAACAGAACATGTAGCATAAAATACATTGTGAGGGATATTATTTTGTACTCTCTTGAAATGAAAGTGAAACTCTTAAGATTATTATTAAATAGTGGCGTGAAGAGAAGGGTTTATATTTAAAATGGTCTTAAATGTAAAGCAGATGTGACTAGTGCACAGTTTGTATTGATATGTATGGAAAGCATTGAGAAAACAGAAGCAAAACAAACAAATACAGTACAAGCAGAATTTCTAGGTGATGATAGACTAGTTTTAATTAAGTATGCTAGAGGAAGAAATTGATGTTCCTCTAGAGATCTATAAAGGAAATGTATGTAAACAGTTACCCAACTTAGAAACAGTAAAACTGAGGTCAGGAGCCGAAAATAAAAAAATGTTTTTCACCTTGACTGTGTTTGACATGGCATGGCTTTTGTCTCTGATAACTGATAAGGTCTGTGCTTTGTTGCTGTGTGTTCTTGTACTCATAGCTGCTGATCCAGCCAGCGTTGTTGTCAGCTCGGTGAGGAATGTCAGTGGACTGGAGTGAAAGGGACATTAAGTGGCTGACACTGAGGGATGGCAGTAAATGAGATGAGAGCTAAATATATAGGATTGTGACATTTTAGCAGCTGGCTAAAGTCCTACTGTTTGCTGCTTGGGTATACTAGACTTAAAAAGGAAGAGAATGCATTGTAGCACTAGGAAGAAGAAAACAGCTGGTGGCTTATCAGTCAACCCCTACGACAGGGAAGGTTAAATAGTTTGGAAGGACAAACTTTGAAAGGGTAGTTTTATTAGACCTACAGAATGTAAATTCCGAACTGTAAAGAAATGATTTTATGAAATTAGTCTAAATTTTCAGCATGTCATGACTCACCAAGCATAAAAATAAGTACTTCATTTTTGTCCAAAAAAGTAGTTCAAAAAATTAATTCACTTTTGTGTCAAGCTGTTCGTTAGGTGATGCTGCAGTAGTGTTCTGGAGGTGCTTCCTTGCTCCTTAGGGGAATTCTTTGAAACATTTTGATTCTTGATATCATGAAGTTTAATATTTACAAAAGCTCTTTATTTTTATAATAGATAAAAACCAGTGTTCTCAAGTGATACAAACTTTGTACGTTCTAATTCTACTCCTGTAATTAATGATGCAGGAAAGTCTCACTGAGTGATTTTTTTTTTATGTATTTTCAGAATGAAACCTGATGTTTGGAAGAATCACTGCTCAATTGCGTAGAAGGCTGTCTTGTTCGATACGCATCTATGGTATGAGGGCTGCTCCAAAAGTAATGCCTCCTATTTTACATTGTTTTGAAGCTGATAATTTGTTCTGTCAAGCAGCATTATTTTATTCTTTGTATCTGTTGTGGTTTCCATGGAGACGTTACTTTTGGAGCAGCCTACACCTATTAATTTTGTGCGCAATAACAGCTGTCAGAATGTAAGCTAGAAATGTGACTAACACTTCATCTGGAAGATTAGTCTTGATGGTATTTTTTGCTACTGCATTTTGCTTCAGTTTCTACTGCTTTTTGTTTTTTTTTTTTGTCTCATGGAATTCTTCAGTTTTCAAACACATTCAAAAATTATTTGTTCCAGTTTACAGCTGTCAACTGCCTCAAAGAAATAAAGACCTAAGCCTAATTTTTGTCTGTTCAGCAGATCAATGCCTGCTGAACAGGCCTTCCTGACCCTTCTTACATCTGAGATAGGTGTCTGTGCTGGTTAGGTATCCTGGAAGCAGCCCTCTGCTGGGGGTGGTGGGGAGGGTAAAAGGGCTTTCTCTAAGAGAAGCTGTGGACTAAGGAAAGTGAAATAATGCTCGCTTTCTTGGAAGTGGGCTTTCCTTGTCTTTATGTTCTTTGACGTGTACAGATTCCTTGTCCAGCACTGTAATGTGTTGCAGTGGGATGAGATCAGGAGATCCCAAATCTTTGCCTATTAGGAGGAACTTGTCCTCTTAAAGCTTAGTTTGATGGCTTGTGGAAGAGAGGTATAGCCACTGAAAATTTTTTTAGAAAGTATGAATAATGGCAGATGTATCTCATTTGTCTTAATGCTGACAGATACTTTCCCCATGATAAGGAGCTGATTCTCCTTGTTAGGAACTTCCTAAATGGTTTTCTACCAATGTAAGATGGTCTTACGTTAAATTATTGTAATCATTTGTGCTTATTCTACAGGGAGTGCTTAAATAGGTATGTGAGAATTCAGATTGGCTATTGGTAGCTTGATGGTGCATGAGATAGGGTTTTCAGGCTTTGTGTAAGAGAGATTAGAGAGATTTGAGCTGCTTTGCTCAGGGAATTGTATTGTATTGTGTTTAGTCAGATTTTACTTTTTTGTATATCCCTATACACAGATTTATTGATGTGGAGCTAGGTAGTGATTTGAAAATCTTCTCTGGCATTGATATTTGATACTGTTAAGTGCTGGTTACCTTCTGAATTTGCACAGAAGCTCTTCTGGATCTCAGCTGGTACTCATACTGACTAACAACTTTAAAATTCAAAACTGTGTGATATATTACAAAACTACCAGCAAAAACTTTAGCAAAATTATAGCAGGTTTATTAAATAAACCTTTATCCCTTCTACTTATCTAATGCAAGTACTGGTTACTTATAATATTAGCTTTCTTTGCGTGTGGTTATTTAATTCTGCAAAATAAAACTAGAAAGAATTTTATCGTTAGAGTTACTGGTCAGAAATTTAAGAATTACTCTTAATTCTCTCAGTCTTTCCAGTTTGTTTATCAGACTTCTGCTGCTTCTATTTAAAGCGGCTTAAGCAGTGCAATTTCTACACTGTTTTGAAACTTCTCGAGTACATGATAAGCATATTTTTTTCATCTTTTCTTACTTCAGAAGCTCGTACACATTGTGTTACAGAACCAGGTGGAATCTTCTACTCAGATGAGCTGAAAATAGATTTTCTGTTCTACATTGCGATTGGAAGTGTGGATGAAAGTTATACTGCTACAATAGATAGCAAATAAATGTAACTTGAAGATTGTGAGTTCTTATGGCAGCAGATGGGTCCTGACAGATAAGAAAGGAAACTATATGTTAACAGCACTAATTAGCTGTAAAGCATTCAGTTAACTGGGCTTTGCTACTGCTGGGATTCTTTTGTCATGTGACTTAGAATTTCTGTGCTAAAAGTAAAGCAGTGTTTAACTATATTTCTGAATGTTAGGATAGCATTAAAAACTCTGAATGGAACAACAGACATCTTGTATACACACTTGCTAGCTTATTTGGAGGTTCTCTTAGAAATGCAAGTTAAGAATTTGGAGAATAATAGAATTGATTTTAAAATTCATCTGTTCTCTGGGACTTTATTTTATTTTTCTTCCTTTAATAAAGGAAGCTTTTTTGCCATTATTGGACTGGCCTGGAAAGTTAGTCCGATTTCCTTTATTATTGTTTTTAATGGATCCGATACATTATATTTACATGGAGGGTGTTGTAAAGCTATTTGTCAGTTAAATAAGCTCTCAAAGCCTTCAGCGCAGAGGTTACTAGAGGTGAATAGTGTGGATTTAAAGGATTTAGTAATTCATTCTAAATCCCAGCTATACTTTAAAAGGCATTTTTATTTTATGCTTTTCTTTCTTTCTTTTTTTAAGTATTTAAAACACTCAGATGCCGTCTGCTATATAAAAATAATATTCTGTTGAAATCACAGGGATAATCTGTTTTGTCTAGATTACAGTTGCAGCGATCAAAGGTTCAAATTCATTCTTTTGAATGGTCGGCAGTGGCTTTACTCTAGTTGATCAGAGATGAATGTAAATGATCGGATATATCAATCCTGTCAATAACTGGCAGGTTAATCCCAGCAATACATCTAAGCTTTAAGAACTGTGCCATCTTTATGTGGAATACCGTGATATTTTTATTTTAAGGTGGCTCTTTCTCATGCTGTTAATGCTGTCTTGAGGCTTTAATTTTTACTGTGGTATTTTTGTTATTGCAAGTAGCATACTTATTGAAACTTGCCACCCAATTAAAACAACCTCAGTTTTCTACATAAAATTGCATTACTTATTTTGACCTAGCTTCCAGAATATGAGCTGAATCAATCTTTAACTGGTTAAATAATACTATGTTGCAGGAATATCCGTACTAGCAATAGAGAACTTTGCAATAGTAGCCCTGGCAGACTCAGGGATACTGTTTGTAAAATGTGGTACTGGTACTGTGGTTTTAAGTACATTTTAAGTTATAAATAAAATCTAAATATAGGAAAAAAAATCACGTTTTTTAGTATTTAAAAGTTCCTTAAAGTTCTTGCTTAATCTAGCATTTTCTGTGTTTTTTGAGGGAGCTTCATTAATGAGAAGCACAGATATAAACGAACATTGCTTAAGATGAATCACAATGTTCGTTAGAGTAATCCATCCTTGAAGTCATGGGAGAATGTGTTGCTCGTGTCCAGAAGGGAAGGCTCTGGGTGCTAATATTTTTATTTAATATGTAACAGACTTCAAAACACCGAACATTAGCTTTGTTCTTCATGTTTATGTTAGTAATATATTACAGTTACGTTCATATCCTTTACTTCTGCATTAAAAAATGCTGCTTAAACATGTTTTTGACCTTGACTAAGCTTGTCTTACTCCTACAGTAATTATCAGGTCTTGCCTGTAACACGATGAGTTCTCACTTAGCTTTGATGATTGTATTAGAATGGTGTGTGTCAGATACACTCAGCAGATACAAATGAATGTATCTGGTGTAAGCAGATTATACGTGTCATTCGCTACATATGTAATTTGGCATTTACTTGGTTATTTTGCTTAGAAAGCTCCCTTGATAAAGGGATGAAGGGAGTGTTTCTTGGGCGTTGTTGTCTGCAGCTTGTCTTCTGTTACCAGTAGGTGTTTCTGGAAGAGATTTCAGGAAACAACTTCACTTTTCATCAACAGCTTAGCAACTACCTTAAGGTTAGTTTGTATAAAAAAAATTAGACACGTTATTACTACTATCTATGTTCAGTGTGTTGACTTAATACCATCTGCTTTGTCAGCCTCCTCTCCCTGTAAAATCTCATCTGATAGACTGTATCTCCTGAATACAATTGCCTCATCCCACTGGAGCATGTTTAATCCTCAAAATACGTGCTAATTCTATTAATGAAAGATTTTGTAATCTCAAAAATGTTTCTGAAACCTACTTTTTCTAGAATATGAACTAGTGGCACAGCTGTATATGTAAACTTTTCATTCTTTGTTTTCAGTCAGTCTAATGTTGTCACTGGGTGAACTGACAGCATGATACGGTTGTTTTTATTTAGTAGGAGTTCTTGTTACTGCTTTCTTTTGAAGACAGAGTTTTGTAGCTCCTTTCTGTAGTGATGAGTGTGGTGTTAAATCAGTACTAACAGTTAGTAAGGCATGAAATTTTTGTATGCACAGGAGAAGACACTTTCTTAACCAACAGCTGTCAAAAATGTAGCCATATAATCTGTGAGGGCTGAAGTGACATCCATATCTTGGAGTATTTTGGTATAATGCTTTTTTCTGGAAGAAAAAAGTGGGAGGGAAGGAAGTAAATATGATTTAAAAGGCCGTGTCTGAATTCATTCATGATGATACTGAATAAAGATATTTCTTAGTTGTAATGTTAGCACTCCTCAAAGTCTCTGTATGAGTGTGTGTAAACATCTGAAGTTATACTGCTACAGCTTCTATGTCATCAATGAAAACTTGTGATAAAGTTGTCATTTTGAAAATGGTTATTTGCTTATAAGTTAATCAAATAAACATTGGAAAATGTCATAGCTAGAAAGAACATTGTAAAATAGAATAAATTGTACATTTACATTTTCCTTCTGTCCTATATAGTGTTTAATGTTTTCTGTATGTAGTGTTCAATTTTTTTCTGAACAAAGAAAAGTGACAGGTTATGCCAGATGTCCTGTTTTCTTTCTTTAACACACTACAGAACTGAATATATAAAAATCTTACCTTTGTAAGACTTAATATACTATAGTTTCCCAGTATCTCAAGTAATTTCCCGTAGTTATAGCTTACGTAGTTATATGAAAAAAAAAAAACCTGTAATTTTTTTGTTTATCTGAAAATGCAATTTAAGCGAATTAAGCAATTTAAGCTAACTTGGAAATATGTAACAATAACTGTATTAGTTCTGCCATAGTGCTATCATGACTTATAGCATCATCTTCTGATTGATGCAAAGGCCTTTCTATTTCTTACAAGTTTTGTGTCAGGATGGTGCTATTTAAGTTGGAAATACCGCAGTAGCAGATAGCGATATGTATAAATATGTTTCAATTAAGTGCATAAACTACTTTCCTTCAGTGAAACCAGACGTGCAAATAAGTACTCAAGGATATTAAGTTGTAACTTTACGTATTCTTACTGTCAACATAGAACATCTTTTATTGTAAGGTACTACTGAGATTTTACTTAAAAGAATGTTTAGGCTGAGTGCAGAATGTTCGCACTTAGCGTATTCACAAATGAACTTTCTTAAGGCATTTTTCATTTTGCTTAAAATTGAAATAGTCCTTAAGAACTCTGTAAATGCCATGTATAGTAAATCATGGAACAATTGTGATAATAAAATGGTAGAACAAATCAGTTTGTAATTGAGCAAAATAATTTTTTAACAAAATGTGTGTTCTTATGCTATCTCTGTGGCTAGTTTTGGTTATTTTAATCCAAGCTTTTTTCAAATTAAGTTTCTAAAAATAAAGACAAGATTTTTTTTTATAAATTAGATCTTCATATCTTAGTTTCAAGTGTTGAGGGAAAACGCAAAATATAAAAAGCACAGTAATGGTTTCAATTATTGTACTGCAGAATTCCTCCAAATTCTTTGGCCTTGCATGGAATGTTTCTTAAGTATTGCATTCTTGTACGCTGTGAAAATCAGTTATGCTTCTGTGAAATCTTTTACTAATCAACAGCTTTGAATTTTAGCGCAGTTTGTTCTTGTTTTCCTTTTAATCTGGATGTGGAAGCTGTTGATGCATGGAAGCACTGCAAAAGAAAGTTCTGGGTTTTCTTGGGTAATAACTGCTGTATGTGTAAGATGTACAAGGCTTTTTTATCAGAGGAATTCTGAATCAGTCAACTTTTTAGACAGGACTGAAATTTTGTCAGCTTCCGGAAGCACAGCTATCATTAATATCCTGGACTAGTTAAAAATACTAGGATTTAAAGCTGCACTTTTCCTAATACGTTTGATTCTGCTTAAATATTTAAGTGATACATAGAATACTTTTTTGCTTATACATGTCACAAACTTGGAATTCTAGTACTGAGTTCTGGTATTGAGTTTACATAGGAAGATTTGTGAGCACAAAAAATAAGTTTCTGTTGATGATGGATGGCCAGCTGGCAAGGAAGACCGCAGTCAAGAAGTATGGAAGGGCAAAGAAGATATGTTTTCTTAGCTGAATGTAGGGAGAAATGAAGTCTATCCCAAGAGACCTTTTATGAAAGCCTTTTGGTGCCTTTGTGAGTCTGAACTTACACCTGTCAACATACTAGTCCAGCCACACTGATGTTCTGTGTGTGTGTGTCTGGTCATGCAACCAGAAACTGTTTCCAGGGTGTGATGCACATTGTTAGCTTACTAAGGAGCACATTTTGTCCTGTTAGAATGTATTTTATGTGTGAGTTCATAGCATTTAATGTGGTGGAAGTTAGAAGTGTCACTGCCTTAAATTATCAGATTGAACTTAAAAATCTATTTTCACCTGAATTCCTTCTCTTCCACAGTAGGGATCACATAGGCATTTAATATATGAAAGCTATACTTAACTAATTTTTTCACCTCAGAAATTTAGTGTAATGTTCTGCAGTGATTTAAAAAAACAAACAAACAATATTTATGATGTCTTTGAGATGTATTTACATCTTTATCTTAATTTTGTTTACTTTGTTTTATAGAAATACTTTGTTTTTCTTCCAGTTTAACTTTGTTGGAAGAATCCTTGGGCCCAGAGGACTAACAGCTAAACAGCTTGAGGCAGAAACAGGATGCAAGATAATGGTCCGGGGGAAGGGCTCAATGAGAGACAAAAAGAAGGTAAGTTCTTCAGTGATCACAGAGTTTGATACATAAGTTTGTTTCCTAACATGGGGCCGTTTCTGTTATTCACCTTGTTTTTTGTTTTTATTCAGTGTGCTTCATGCTGGTTAACATAACCTAGTTTGAAGAAGTTAAATGTGCATGCAGCATAATGGTGCAACTGGGAGTGTAGCTGTTATAAAATATTCTTCAGTAATGACTGATTTCTTATTGTGTCAGATGGATGTTTCATGAGGCAAAGTTAAAATTCAAATTAAATATATATTTTTAAAGAAGAGCTATTAATGTTACTGATGTCATTAAGAACTTTCTTATCCTGGAATATAGAGCAAGTAGTGTGGATTAGAAAATAAGCTAAATGTGTTCACAGCAGTAAATTTTGAGTGGGCAACGCAGCGCTATTTTTCTGAGTTTGTTTTAAGTTAAAGTAGAACTGGGATATATATAGTTGAGGCTGTTCCTTGCCCTGTCCTGTAATTTACTTTGGTGTCTGCAAAAGTAATGTCTCCTATTAATTTCCATGGAAACTACAACAGTTGCAACAAGCAAAATGGTGCTGTTTGACAGAGCAAATTCTCAGCTACAAAAAACTATTATTCAACATAGTTGCCACCGTTAGTGATGTTACTGTTCCTGTTTTAATGTTTCATGAGAGCCACCAGGAACAAACTGTGATATTCCAATGTTGCCACCATCATTTCTAATGCATAAAGCTGATATTTGACTTCATACACAGTTCCCTTTTCATGATCTGCTGATTCACGTGGATGAGCTGGTGGAGATGCTCTTCTTTTTATGTTGTGACAGCTGTGTGTGGCCATCAGGAATGCGGCTGGTCTTTCACATTGCTGTCGCTGAAATGCACCACGTACCACATCGCTGTGCTCATGATCAGTGTTTGGTATCCATAAACTTTCAGCAAGAATTGATGAATGTAAATGTGCAATTTTTTTTCCACATGGAGGAATTCAGTGATACACCTTTGCTTCATGTGCACTTCAGTGTCAGAAGCCATTTTGACAGACTGCCCCTCTGCTTGCCATCTGTCATGTGGCAACAAAATGTGATGGAATATTGGTAGGAAGGTTCAACCTCTTCTGCCATACCACCTGCCTCTTACATCAAGGGCCAACACAATAAAATAGGAAGCATTACTTTTGGAGCAGCCCTTCTTTATCTGCTCTGTCCATGTGATTAGGGAGGCTGCACTTTTCAGGATTGTCATCATGAATGCTAAGTTATTCATAGAATTGTAGTATCATAGCATGGCCTGGATTGAAAAGGACCTCAAAGATCATCTAGTTTCAATCCCCTGCAACGTGTGGGCAGGGTCCCCAACCACTAGACCAGACTGCCCATGGCCATATCAGCCTTGCCTTGAATGCCACCAGGGTTGAGGCACCTGTTTCTGTGATGTTAGCTCATGGAAGTTATTTCTGCTTACAGTTTTATGTTGTAGCTCTTTCCTCTTCCCTCTAGTTGTTAGTGCTGAAGTTGCCTCAGTATCACCAATTCAGTTTTGAGATGTACAGTTAGTAATGCTCTTTTTGTATTTGATCATTTAGTTCTTTCCTTAGGAAGCGTTTTCTGATTAGTCACATAATACATTGTATTCATATAAACGTTTCGCGCAACATTTAAAACAGAACCATTTAAAATGCCCACTTAGAAACTTCTGACTTCCCAAAGCTTAAAACCATGACTTTCAAATTTCACATGTGCCCTCATGCTTTTATAATCTGTTGTAGTACCTTAACCTGCCGTTCTGTTATTCCACCATAGTTATGTTGGGCATTTAGATTGCCAGCTTTTGAGCAAAAGTTTGCTCTCATCAGAGTGACGTTGGTTGTTCAAGCTCTGAAGCCATAAAAGTGATACTGTTTTAAATTATGTTTGGTTTATAAAGGAGTTGAGGGATTTTTTTTTTTTTAACATTCTGGTTTTCCTCCCGAATTCTTTCCACTTCTTTGTTTGGATGGAGATCTAACATATGCTAGCCCTAGTATTTTGGGGCATTGAATTGTGAACAGATAAGTGGAACTTGAAGGATTTTGACATCTCATTTCCTACAAATGAAGGGTAGTATAAGTCATACACCTTAGCGGGGGGGAAAAGTCTGCTTAATGGTTTATTCTTTTTTCTATTTACACAGACTTTAAAAGACGTTGGATATTTATCAGTGACAAGGTTCTTAAATTCTGCCTATAAATGATGTATATTTATTGATGCTCCTTCTCTGTTTTATGAGGGAAAATTTTGAGACTGGGAAAGTTTATCAGGAATTAGGTTACGTAATTTTTTTTTCCTGAATAAAAGATGTTTATTATGGTTCATTTATGTTCGTAGATGTTGTAAGCTAAAACTTCTAGGTATCGGTTCTTCATAAAGCTTGCAAGTACAAATTGAGAGCCCAAACTTAATAGTCATGAAATAATACCTTGTTGTGAGCATATTTATATTTCAGATAGATGTGATTCTCTGCCACAGAATTGTAGAATAGTGTAGACTGGAAAAAACTTCCAAGGTCATGAAGTCCAACCATCAGTCTGATGTTCTGAGTCATGTTGTTAAACCAAGAGCCTTGGTGCCATGTCCAGCCATAACCTCTAGGGATGGAGACTTTCCACAACCATAGGCAGCCCACTGCAATGTTTGATTACCCTGTCCTCGAAGAAATTCTTCCTAATACGCCATTCAAGTTGTGCTTTCCATGTCACAACTTCAGGCTGTTTCCATGTATCCTAGGCTCTGGATGTCACCTTGTCCAGCCTCTTTGCTCAAGCAGGGTCTCCTGGAGCAGGTTGGTCAGGACTGTGTCCACACAGCTGTTCTATTTAGTGACCATGATCGTCCTCCTGCCTTTGTGCTTTCAGAGTCCATCCATTTCTGTGGGAGGTAATTTCCATAGGTAGCTTGGGCAGTTTTGCATTTCTGGGAAGTGGTTTTTTTGGACTCATTTCCTACACCCTTCATGCTTTTTTTTTCTTAGTTGCTATTCCAAAGAGAATAGTTATTGTGAGTTTTGTCTTGAAGAAAAAGCTTAAAGGAATTGGGAACACTTTCTGAATATGGGTCTACTTCTTACCTGCTTTGTTTTGTGTTTTGTTTAAGGTTAGTAGGAAACTGCAACTCGTCCTTGAAGACAGCTTTTATCAGCTAGAAGTCTGTGCACAGGATCTAGTTTGTACACTGCTCTAGTCAGTGCTTTAATGTCTATAAGTCTTTATGTATGTAGTACAAAAATGTGTTCAGCCACTTTAGACTGATTGGTCATTCATGGGATGTAAGGGGCAGTGTCTTACGTCGGTTGTATACAAACTGGACAGGGGAAGCTAGGGATCCATTACCTTCTCTAAGTTGTCTGATATTTTTGAAGCACAGAGTACTTGACTGTTGAGAAGTATGTTGAGTATCAAATGACATATTTGAATAATATATATGTTTAATGTTGTCAGCATCAAAAACTTTTCTTGACAAAAAATATTTTCATGTCATCCGCAAGGTGACCAGGTTCTTGGGCAGTTGGTGCCAGTTGTTTGAAAAAGGAGAAGATTCAGAACTTTTCCAGTTTTTGACTGAGTCGCTTAGAAATTTCTAGAAGACTGGACTTGAAGGTTATTTTATCATTTCCTGTGTATATTTAAAACCTACAAATCTGATTTCCTGCTAGTGGTTATAGTAGAAGCTTTATTGGATGTTGCATGGAATTCATTACTGTGTGTTTACTTGCTGTTTTTTTGTTGCTGGTGATGGCAGATTCAAGGAGAAAATAGGCAAAGACTGACAGTGGTAAATAGTGCTTCAAAATAAACCATTCTGGGTTGCTCCATAGAAAATTTTACTCTGTGTGAGCCTTTAAACTGAAGTAATTAATTGAAAGTCTGTATCCCATGTCCAAATCCCTTGAACTAACATCAGGTTTTAAAACTTGCTGATATTTCCCATGGAAAGCAGGTGAAATCCTCAAATTCTTTGTATTCAATGCTCAGCTGATGATCAGAACTCCCTAGGTAGCTTTTGACAAATTAAAAAAAAGACAAAAATTAAAACTTTAATTATCAGGAATATTTTTGTTAGGATCTGGAGGTTCTAAGCATCTTGTTAGGAAACACAGAATTTTTTTTTTTCTACAGTTGGCTGTTTCAAGGAGGAAGGCAGAAAACTATGCAGTTTTAAAGTTAAAACAGTTGTTGCTGTCATCCATTGCAGCAGGTTCAAATCGCTTGTCGTCTTCTCTGTAGTTTGTTTATTTGATGGACTGATGTGATGTTCCCACACAGGAAGGCTAAAAATGAATTAGAAATAATCTTTGGTACCTATACAAAGTTTGAGGAAAAGATTAAAAGTAGAAAAAATTACCTGCTTTGTAGAGAGGAAATTTCACTGTCTATTTACATGCCCTATGGAAATGAGATATTAAAACATCACAGATATATAATAACTTTTAGTCTTAGAAGTACCGTCAGATACACTTCATTTTCCAGCTGAATGTCTTCAGATCAGTTTACTTTATCATAAAGTGAAGTTATTGACATTAGGTAAGCATTTGTATGTCTTGTTTAAATGAAGTCCATTTCTAGTCTTACTGACAGGACACTCAACTTCTGCCTTCTGTGAAAAAGCGTTATGTTTACAAATAAAGCTATGGTGCTGACATTTATGTTGAAATCGAATATATTCAGCATACTGTAAAGTTGTGCAGTGTTTCAGTGTGAAGATCTAACCAGCCATCGTCATTCATGTCTTCTGGGAACAAATTGTGTGATTCAGGCCTGTTGCCTTTAAAAGCGGCCTATGCGCATAAGCATGCTGCTGTACTTTGACAGTGTCACATATCTGTGTTAAGAAATCATGACAATTTAAAACAAAAAATCTGCAACTGGCTGCAAAGGTGTTTTCTGAGTACTTCTCAGTACAAGTAGGAATAGGTTAAAAAAAAAAAAAGTAGAGGTTTTTTATAGGATTGATGACAAAATAAGCCTTTATAGAATTGGCTGTGATAAAATTAAAATTAAAAAAAAACAACTTCAATTTCTGAGGCAAAAATTACTATCCTTTCATTACAGATAAGCTCTAAATAATGTTATTGGGCAGGAATTAAATTTCTGAAGTTCAGATGCTTGCTTTTACCTTTTGAACTGTTAGCTGTCAGTCCCTCATAGGTACTTATCGGTGAGGATGCCATTTGTTAAAAGTGACTGATTTCTGCTTCCTAAAACTCCCTGGTTGAGGCAGTGTCATCTGGCAGTCCAGCATGTTGCATTTTGTGGATCATGGTTTGTTAACTTTTGTTGCATGTGAAAGCTGCAGCTTGTAGAGTACAAAACTGTTGATAACAGTAACAAGTGACTGTAACCAACTTTTATGGTTATACACTAAAAGTCATTATTTGAGCAAGCTGCTCAGCTAAGGTTGCGATTTAACTGGATCTACTTTGTTCAGGTGGAAAAATATTTATATTTCTTGTTTGTAGAAAAAAATTCACTGTATTTAGATTCCACTTTTGAAAGTGTCATCCTGAGAATAAATAACTAATAATTCCAGCATCTAACAACACATTCAGTGAAGTCTCATCTAAATATATTTTCTCATTAGTGTGCCAGCCTGTATTGTTGTCGTGGTTTATCAAACTTGGGAAACTTTATTCATGCTAAATTTTTAAACAGTGTGATGAATTGACCTCTTAAGCTAACTTGAAGAAAAAGGATATCCGTATAAAGATGTGACTGATCTTAGCTTTTGAGCATAATCATAACTGCAGTGAAGAACATACTATATTAAACTGTGTATATTAATTTAGTATATATTAAAATATTATATTAATTCATATAGCTGATAGAGGAAAAAATTCTCTAACTTAGAATCTAAATCTGTTTAAAGCATATGTAGTCATCAGTGCAGAAGGTTACTTCCTAGAGATTCATTCTGAAACGTAAGATACTGTTTGTGACCTAGTATCTTTTTCAGTACTGAATATCTCAGAAAATAAGCTTTTCTATTCCAATTTCAACTTGCATTTCATTTATTGTCACTTATTTTCAATTCCAGAGTTGTAAAGCTGAAGTTTTTAATTATTGAAGAGTTGCTGAAGCATGGCTTTTTTCCCTTTTTACCCACAAAACATAAGTCTCATGAATTAGATCCCTGGCAGTCTTGAGGTGGTGGCCATCTGGAAAGAGATAAAAGTTTACACTATTAACTGATGGCATTAGGGAAATAAAGTCATCACAAAAAAAAAAAAAGGAAAAAAAAAAAAGCTCTTACTGAATTACTGACTTACTGTGTAAGATAATAAAATGCTGTAGGGTATCTAACAGTAAAAATCCTTCAGGATATTCAAAAGGAAAGCAAAGTGGAAGACAACTTTTTGAATTAGTGCTAACTGAAAGCTGACTCAGGTCTTTTTACAGGGTTTTGTAGACCAGGTTCTCTTTAGATTGTATTACATTTGTTTGTGGTCTTGCTTGCATACCTGTTTGCTTCCAGAATTGACAAGTAGCACTGAATGCACTGTGGGCACAATTAGCTTATGGGAATGTGAACTGTACAAGGAGTGGATGTTTTCTGTGAGATTTGACAAGCACTTCTTATTTGAGGCAATTTATTGCATAAGTCTTTTTGTTTAACAGTCTGAGAAATACTCCTACATTCAAGAGCAGAATGATTTTATTTTGAAGGACAGAAATTCAGGAGCCTGAGGGGCTTAAGTATTATTGCAAAACAGTATTAGTCTTCCAGGAAATGTCACTGATAGGTATCTGATGCAGTGTATCTTTCAGGTAGGTTTATTTTTTATGTACCTTTGCTTTTTATTGGCTACTTAGTATATCCAATATAAAGGATGTATTTCAGCATTGTGTTTATATTTAAACATAAAGCTGTAGCTTTGAGCACATTTTCCTGTGAAAAGTAACTGAAGCTCTTGATTATGATTAACTTTGATATCAAAACATGATAATAGATTATTTTGTTCTGAGCATCGTTAGAATTTTAAATAGTTAACTGTTTGATTATTGAAATATTTAGGGAAAGAACTGGCATAATGAAATGAAAGAATCACTGTAAGAGCCGCTCCAGTAGAAATCAACATCTATCTCATGCCATTGTATTTTTATTTGTTTTTTGTCCATTCCTTGTGAGCAAAAAGCCATTCAGAAGAAGAGGCAAGAGATGTAAGTTATCTTGATACTGCAGAAAAGTAGCATGAAGAGTGGTAGAAAAAATACATCTCTGAGGAACCTTGAATTGTTGCCTCAACATCTGTGTATAAACAAATCTCTGTTATACAGATTAAAATTCTACACCTGTGAGTGGTAATTGACTCATCTTCATCTGTGCCATGGTAGAAACAGTCTGTAAAATTACTCCGAAGCTTTTGTTAGGTATGAAGAATGGAGTGTTAATTATTTGATTAAAAAAAAGTTAACTAGGCTATAGCCCACAGCTGTTGGTGTCTTTAATTTTAACAGTAGTTCTCAAAGTTTTGGTGATACAGTTAATACTTAATTGTTTTGAGGTATTGACAAAATTATCTGCAAACATTTATTTACAATTTTTTAACATTGTCTAACTGAGATAAGTAAATGCTTAAATAATGAAAATCTAATGTTACCTGAAAGTAATAACCTTGTGATGTGGTATAAATAGAAAAAATATTTTTGAGAGGGTTAGCCATAACTCATTGATGACCAACTTTTCGAATTACTCTAAATCTGAAAGTTCAGTGGCATGGCTGTTAGCAATGTAATTTAATTAACCATGGCCAAAAGATAACTTGTTTTATTTTATGTATTTATGTGTTAGTTTATCTGTATGTGTATGTCGTGTGTATGAGTATATATGTTTTTAAACATTTACTCTAAGCCGATAGTTTATGTGATTTCACTGTGTTAAGAGTAGTAGAGTTCTGTTAATTTTGTTACATATTATTGGACAGCCTTGTTGCATTGTGCTTTAATTGTGGAAGGTTTTCGTAGAAAAAACAATCCAATCAGCAGATGGAAATTAACAGTGGGGTGTTTTTGCTGTGTGTGTGTGTAAATGTGGAAATGATCAGAGTGGTCAACTAGTTTTCCAACAAAAAAAATATCAGAGAACTAGATGAGACATTTTAACAGTGTGAGCTTTCTTGTACATAGAATCATAAAATTTCTTAAAACTTTTTTTTTTCCTTGGAGAAACTGAGTGTTGAGTGTTACATAATAATACTAAAATATAAAATGAAAGAGCTTATTCTTAAGAGATTCCTCAGATGTTGAACTGAGTAATTCTTCCTTGCCTTCTTTCTGATTCACTGTGAGGGACTCTACTGCTACTTTTGCAGACCTCTATCAAACTTCTTGTTTTTATCACACCATTGAAGTTTGTCTGAATTAACTTGCTAGGTTAAAAACTTAGCATATTGAGTTTCCTGTTAGTGAATGATTTTGTGTTTGTCGTGTCTTAGCTGGCTTTGTTTGGAAATGTAGTGACATTATAAGCTTACTTAGCAAAAATATTTTGTATTTAGGATTGCTTATTGAATACGTTCTTTGTTGTTTGTTTGTTTTTTGGTTTTGTTTTATTTACTGAGTATCATTTAACTGCTACTTGAATTTCTTTCCGGGGATGACCATACTTGGTTTGATGGTCTGGTAAATCCCTTAGTCCTCTCCATGAAGAGTAAGCATAATAAATGTGGGAATGCAAGCAAAACTTGTTGATTCTGTGAAGAAGTAAGCATGCCTGTGAATTACCAGAGTCTGTATTAGTTCTTGACAGCTCCTGGTATTCAGTATTTTGTTTTGGGCATCAGACAGGCAGAGTGTATAGGAACTTGCTTACCATCCCATACATGGCTCCTTAGCTTGATATATATGAATTTTATTGAGATGGGTAGGAAAGCTCTTTGCTATACACCGGAAGAGTGAGCAAGAAATAAGATATGACTATTGCAAAAACTAAATACTTGAATTGTTAACTGGATATTTGGAAGATAGTTATTTGATTTTCTGCTCCTTCATTGTTTCCCAGTAGTGGAGGGTAATCTGTAGTGATTAACTAGGGTAAGATATGGAATTGCTTTTCAACTTTAAAAATTGTTGCTATGGTAACATCTACGAATCAGAATTTCTAAAATGCTTGATTGGCTTGCCATTGAAACTTGATTTTAGATGGCGACGATTCTCACTTAAACTGCTAATGCTGTGTTAGCTTTTGTCTTGCTTAGACCTGGAATAAAACTGAAAATTATCACCAGCTACCCTTTTGCTAGACATGCTTTACTGTAAAGTGTATTAAGGATATGAGTGAAGTTCAGGTGCTTCTACAGGTAATAATGTGTATGTAAAGGGGCTGTGTCCTCACTGTGCTGCTTCTCCAGCTGTATTTCAAGGTGTCATAATGTTTTTTTTCTCTCTCTGAAAGGCGTGATTTAGTTTTGTTTACAGAGTTGCAGATTTCTTTCTAAGACTTCTCTGAGAGTAATAAGCAATTTCTATCTGCTGAACTGTGCACATTTTCCACTTTGTTTTGGCAGACAGTAAATGGGAAATGTTTTGATGGGTACAGGACCCACTGAATTCCATGCATACTGTGATTGTATCTTAAAAATACACGTGATGAGAAAATGTGATGACCCTGTGTTGACTTCCTGAATGAAAGGATGAAAGCTTAAACCAGATGTTTATTCATACCTGTTGTCCTCTTAAAGAAAAGTTGTTACTCGTGCATAAGTGGAACAGTTAATAAAATTCAGCAGTGGCTAATACTGAAATTCTTGGAGACTGTTTAACTTAATTGATTGATTCTGACATTGTGTGTAAATTGTCTGATTTAATTACTAAGTACCATAAACTAGTTATGGAACAGACACAATGCGCAGTATTCAAGCTTGCTCAATGAATTCATTACCATAAGTAATTACTGAATGCAATTTGGGTCATAAGTCAATTCAGTACTGTATTGCCTGCAAGACAACTGAGATTTTGTCCTCTAACCTCAGCAGCTAAATTTAAGAAAGCATTAGGCCATTTCCAGTTGTTGAAAGTAAAGTCTGCAAAACAGTGACTTCATTCAGGCAGTTTTCAGTAGCTCATATGTTCCTGACAGAGTACTTGGCAGCTGACATAACAGGAAGGCGCTGGCTTTGAAAAAGCATTGGGAATATCGATCTCCTTGTTAGTTTCATTAAAACATGTTACGGAATTATATACAAAACTTGATGAGAGTAGATGGGATCAGTACAAGAAAAGGTGTTGAATTGATACAAAAATACAGTGAATTTGCTGTAGAGTTGCTGGAAGGCACTAAGATGTTTTCATATATGAAGAAGTAAGATTAGTGGAGGACTGAACGTGCATGCACAGAAGTGCAGACAGTGCAGCAGTCTCATTTATGGAACAGTTGTATTTTTATAGCAAGTGCTACAGGAGATTTTTCTTGTTGAGTCTTTGTCGGTTCATGAAGATGTCTCTCAGTGTTTCTGTCCCCTTTGTTTTGAACTAGGTCAACATAATTTTTTTTGTCCTCTTTCATGAACTTCTTCCTTGTTTCCTGAGTTATTTTCATTTCCCCTGCTCTCTCACGCAGTTCCTCTTAGTTTCCTATTGAGAAACTCTGTGACTGTGTTGGTCAGGTTTGATTCCTACTGACCTCCTTCTTGACTGGTCTTATGCTTTATTAAATATGATTTTAAAAGGAGGGGTTAATTTCCACGGTATTTCATTTACTGTGAAAACCTGACTAGGTGCCCTGGAACTTTGCCAAAGTGAGTGTTGTTTTCTAGAAGCGTTACGTAGTTGATAAATGTAGAGCATGATGAGAGCACTGGAGGTAAACTAGTGTTGCGGATAAGGGAAAAAAGTAATTTGAAAGATGAGTTCAGGCATAAGAAATTCATGTCAGGCTTCTGCTGAGCATGGATCTTGTGTTCAACTAATGAATGGATTAAAGCACTTGACATGCAGAAAAGCATCTGGAAGTGAAGAACATAACAAAAGAAAAAAAAAGCAACCTAAAAAGAAATATGTCCCAGTAGTTATGATAACTGTTGAATTCACACTTTGTGATAAAGATGACAGAGTTGGAACAGGTTGCCAGAGAGGCTATGTAGTCTCCTTCCATGGAGGTATTCAAGACCTGTCGGGATATCTACTTTTGTGATCAGTTGCAGGGATCTGCTTTAGCAGAGTGCTTGGATTCAGTCTCTTGAGGTTCCTTTTAACACCTGCAGTTCTGTGATACTCTGTGATTGCTGAGAGGGAATACTAATACCCTGTCTGGTGCAGTCCTTTGTGTAATGGCCTGTAGAGGATGGAGGTCAAACATTCAGTTTACATTTGCTGCTCAATTGTTTACGGTGACCGTTAGGAAGAAGAAGCAGAGGGCATGTAAATGTTGTGTGGATAACTCTAGTCGCAGAAACATTTCAGGGCCTTACGGCATTGTTTCTGTGGTGGGCTGCGGAATTGAGCTGATTTTTTTCTTTTTTTTTTTTTTTTCCCCTCAGGCTTTTTAAAGAGGTTTCTGAATCAGACATCTTTTGTAACTTTTGTTAATTTGTCCTTGAAAAATAATCTGTGTTCCTCTGAGACTGCTCTTGAAGGATGGCTAGCAATTATGGAAATCAACTAGGAAAACATTTCATTTACTTTGATTATCTGAAAGCTAAGCTTTTTAGGACGAACAGTGTTTCAGCTTCATTTGTTAAGCGTTTCCTCAGAGCTGAGTGAGTCTATGAGGCCTCGTGTAGGGATTTTTCTTTTTCTATAAGCTTGGAGATTTTGCCTTTAAATATTAAAGAAGCAACCAGCCAAGCTACCTCCTTCCTATTCCTCATACCGTTTTGCACTTGCTTCTTTAGAGTTTTGCAAGAGCAAACTTTTCAGCTCTGGCAACAACAGACAGTACTTGTAGGTAACCATTTCTTATAGGATAGTCCCATCTAATATTTCAGTATTTCTACTTGTCATTGCTATTCAGAACTGTCACCAGACTATTTTCTATTTTAACCTATGATCAGAAGGCCTTTTCTAAAGGCTCTGTGAAAAGTGTCACCAAAGTGTAAGTTCCCATATGTGATTCAGATGCATGAAATTGTAAGAATTTGAATGGAACATATTTGTGAACCTATAATGATTTTTCTTGCCAAATCAATGCTAACATTGTAGTTTCATACTGACTGTATATTAAGGTATTTTAGAATATTGTTAGTAATACTCATTAATTCTTTACTTTGGCTATGAAATGTATCATCTAGACAGTATCATTAAACACACAAATTATTATTTTTTTAATTTGAAGAAAATTTCAGTATTTTTTTTAATAAGATACATTGAGCTTATATACTGGCAGCATCAGTAGTGGGGAACAAAGTACAAAGAACACTGTATTTAGTTCCAACTTAGTTAACCGCTATCATGTACATATTAAATTAAGTGTTAGATCTTTTTCATTCCTTGATGAGCCATGTCCTGGGTAATGGGCGCTCCCATATTTGCCTCTAAATCTCTGATAAATGCAATCTGTTGGAATGTTTTTAAGACAATAGCTATTTAATGAATAGCTTGTGCATACAGCAGGAAAGAATAAGCATGATTGCTTACAATCTGACATTTCAAAAAGCATTTTTTTAGATCTCCTGTATTTGCATATCTAATTGCTATGTAATCAAAACTAAGTGAACTGTAGCTACTTGAAACCAAAAAAATGAAAGGCAATCATCTTTACGGGGGGAAATATCCCACTCATAAGCAAGCCTGTCTGAATATTAGAATTATATTCTTCTTGTTTAATTATAGGTGTCTGACTGAGCAGTAAATTAATGTCTGTGTATTAAAAGAATGAATGTGACCCTGAAACATCAGCTTCCTTTTGTTGGAGCAAAGCATTGGCATTGAGGGAACTTAACAGTGTTGTGTATTTTGGTGATAAGGGATTGTGCCAGAATAGCTGTTAATTACCTGCTTTGTTTGATATGGAAAGTATGGTTCTGCACTTTTCTTCCCACCAGTGACGGTACTCAATTAAAACTTGTATTAAACAGTGATAATGTCCCAGTTTATCTGGTGGGAAAGACGGGAGGTGAAAAAATACATATTAACGGGATTTTTTCAGCTATTTAGGGGCTGCTTTTTGTTGTTTGTTTTGTTGTTGTTTTTTTTTTTCAATGAACCTACTGACTTTAAAGAAAAAAGTAGTATATATATATTTTTTTTCTGGCATCTTAAATGTCATTTCATTAATCCTAACTACAGTGGGAGTTGAAAACAAAAAGACCTACTCATACACAACTTTAATGTCCAAGTTACACGTGGCATGAGCTTTCCCTTTCCAGCTGTTTGGAGTATGATTTCTAACAGTTAGTTTTCCCTGCTTCTGTTAATATTTGCTGTTTTGTTTTAATGAATGAATAAATAAAACAAAACAAAACAAAAACCTGTCAGATCTTGTTACTAGGCTACTATTTTCCTCTTAGATTTCTCAAGTAAACTGCTTGCAGTAATTCGGATGGGGATCATTCCATCTCAGATATGCTTTTGTTGTTGTTTGTCAGATTTGTAATCTTTGCTGATTTTTGTTGGTAGTTGGTAGTCTTTTCTGTAAAGTATATTGTGAAGTGTTGAACTAACAACAAGCAAGCAAACAACAGCAACAACAAAAATAAAATGAGAAAAGAACAAGACAGTAAGCCATAAGACACCAAGATCAGCTGCTATGTGATACTGAAATTTGGTAATCTCACAGTCAAACTCCAGTGAACCTTTTGTTTTAGGGAATTAAAAAAGGTTGATTTATGGGGGCTGTAGTTTGCAGAAGTAAGACTGTGAAAAACCTTACTTAAATGAGATCTCATATGTAGTGTATTTTTTGAATAGTCTACTGTTCATTTGGATAAAATGTTTCTCTGGCTGTATTACTCATAAAGTCAATAGTATTATAGAACATACTAACAATAAAAGATTTTATATGACTGTTGAATGTACTTTCTTCAGACAATTTGTGAATTCATTATAGTCCCTTCCCTACTCAACTCTGCTTTCATACTAAGTAAACAGTGATAAGAATTAGATAAGAGTTTGATAAGGTATTTTGTTATTTGACATTTTGAAGTGATCTCTGGGTGTGTTGTTAACTCAATTGCCGCGTTTGTTTTCTGCACCTCAAAAAAGAAAAGTGGAAACGAATTTGAGATGCATTTAAATTATAGAATGTTCATAGTATGGCAGTGCTGCAGTATGACTGGCTAAGCTAATCCACATAGGATTTTGTTCTGCAGTGATTAGATAGCTGCTTGTTATCAGACATGTTTGACAGGTAGTTTCACTTTTTAGGTGAGTATTGTAATTCGCATTCTGCCCAGTCACTGATAGTGTTTCTAATAACAAAGCTAATATTTTGAGATTTCCTTAAGAAATAATGTTGAGTAGTCTTAAGTGGACATCTTCAGGTTTTTTTTTTTGCTTTGCAAAATAAAATACAACAAGCCTACTTGATCTTTGTTTGAGTTGTTCAGATTACATATCATTAACTTGAAAATAATTTACTATTTTTTTTTTTAGCGTTTGCCTTATTGCAGTTAAGATTATGCATTTGAATTTGATTTTTGAGGAATAATTTCATGTGATTTCGTGACACTTTCTTTCTCAACGCACAGTTTCAGCATAATGCTTCAGTTTTAAATTAACATTAATCTATATTGTCTACAACACAGTTGACTACAATAGCCTCTATACCAGCTCTTTTTGTAGAGAAGAAAATATCTGTGATGCAATTATTTGTAGTTCCAAAATGTGGAAAAGTGAGGGAATTTATTCTGTTTTAGTGAGAAATACCTTTCCTCCTGAGCATACTTTCTTGTCCTTTCAAGATTTGCAGTCGTTTTGGGGAGGAATTTATTATATATATGTTATACAGTGAGGTTTTCCTTTGTATGTTTTTAAGTCTGTTACACACACTGTGTCTCTTTGGGAGCCTAATAATTTTACTTGTGCAAACACGGTAGATGGTCTTACCCTTGTTGGTCAAAGAAGGCTGCTAATGAATTTTAAACCTAGATTAAACTGGAGCAGAGATGCTAAGCATCTAAGGTCCAAATAAAATTCTCGTGTCCAATCTAGAGCTTGAGCAGTTTTTATACTTAAAAAATACCAGCTAGACTGAAACAAATTAAGTAGTTTTCTGTATTTAATCCATCCACAGTTTTCTTTCAGTTGGAAAAAAAATGTGTGAAGTCATATTTTTATTCAAGCAAAAACTTGCTGTCTCTGTAACATTGGAAGAAACTCACCTTTTTTTCTTATCAAGAAGTTTCAGAACATCAAAAATCTAAAAGCTGAAATGTTCTTATAGTTAGCCCTCCAGAATTGTACTGTTTGTTAAATAACCGGATCATAAAGTTAACATACAAATACAGTGTGATGAAAATTTAGACTTCTTCTCTCTCCCCTGTAAACTGAATTGATGATACTTCTCATTTGTGATATATGCCTACTAAACATGCTTTTTACTCTGATGAAAACAGAACTGCTGAAAGCACATCATAAAACTTGTTTTTATTGCAGGTGTGCACAATGAATCATAATGTCCTGCCTATGTAAAACCTGCAACTAAAACATTGGAAGTCTGGACAGTATTTCATTTATAGTTGGAGCTATAGAACGTGTCTCACATTTCTACCTCTACCTTATAACTGCGGGAGTGTACTTACATGTACCTGGTATTGGAAGTACTCTCTGTGCTGAGGTTTTTCTGAGCACAATTCCCTAGGGTCCCATGGTATCACGAACGTATATAGTGGTGATACTGATGTTCCTTTTTCATTCTGTCCTTTTTTTCAATCATTTTGACAGTTGGGAAGTGACTCTTGGGGGTGAAAATTAAAAATTTTCTGTGAGAGAAAAAAAAGCCAAAAAACTATTTAGCCCTTGGTGAGCCCTCTGTGCCTCAAAGCTAAGAATTTTTTAAGGTGGGCTTTTGTGTGATTTGGAATTGCCTTCAAAAAAATGTGAATCCATCCAGAAACAAACTTTAATTACATGTATTAGCTGAGTCAAGTTCTGATGACCTTATCTATGCTCTAAACTAATTTATGATGATTACTGTCAGAGAGGTTCTTTTTCTGTTAAAAAGTAATGGCCTATGATGTACTGGAGGTGTAATCTAATAGAACACTTAATTTAAGTAAGTTTTTTTTTTGATAAATCACCAAGACTTTTATTCTCCCTATGATCATGGACAGGTATACTACTTAAGCGTGTAACAGTTCCACAATTAAGCTGAATTTGAAGTTGTTTTTCTTGCTTTTTTTTTTTCCTCTACACCTGGCTCTGCAGAGTGTTTCTCACCCTTTGTGCATATATTCAAGCATGGTAAAATGTAAATAGTCTGCTGTTGAAAACTGAGCTAAATTTTTGGGACTCCAGTATGGTTTGACTACATATAATCATACAGAACTCAATTTTAATTACGTGGAACTTTTTGTTTATTCAGTTTGATTGTTCTCATAATCTGTAAGCAGCATTGTGGGTGAAGCACCCCTGTAGTAGCTACTGCCTGAATTCCAGAAGAGTACTAACAATCAAGTCCTGAATGATTAGAGGACTGTGTTTTTGTTACTATAAGAAGTATTGAGAAGAAACTTCTTAGTTTGAGGAAGCTTAATTTTTTTTTTTAAACATGTAGAGTATAATCAGATGTGTAACAGATTTGAGGTTATCTTTGTGGTTTTTAAAGGCAAAAAGGAAATAAGGCACGATCAAACTAGTAGCCAACAGCAAATGAAATTCTACAGTAAGGTTGATCAGATGAACAGGATCAGGTCTGAGAGATCAGTTGAAAACTGAGAACAGCGTGTTGTCACAACAGAATTGTGCCAGCAGTAGCAGAAGGTATATTTATTCCCCCTAAATGTATTCATAAATGCTGATTTATGTGATTCTTACAAATACATTTTCTGTGATGACAGTTTCTTATGTTGTAAAACGGAAAAAAGTAATTTTCATATGTATCAAACTAGCTATTTTACCACTTTGAATTCCAGTTTGTTGACTGTCTTCATATCAGCAGATACAGTAGTTACAGTGTTGAGAGCTACATAATTACTTGGAGGTGGGGGTGAACATTAGAGCATACAGGACTTTAAAAATCCTCAGTATCTGGGGATGGCTTAGCGGACAGGACGTGCAGTATGTAGACATAGCTAGCCATGTTAGCTTAACTATGTTATTTCTGCATAGCACAACAAATACTTGTCCTCTTATGGAAGGGAAACATCAGAAACGTGCAAATAAAAAGCTGGTATGAAACCGTGTGCCAGTTTTTTATGCTTCTGAAGTTTCAGGTGTGCTTATTCTGAGTTACTTCAGCTGATCTTTTGATTTTCAGGGAATATGTACAGTGCAAACATTGTTTGTTTACAGAAAAGGTACTAAAATTGTACTCCTGTGCCTGTGAATTTGCATGTGTATTGGAAAAATCTGTTTACATGCTTGTGTTTTTTGAATCTTTGTGTCATTTTTAAGTACTAATTGATTATAAGATCAAGAGTCTGTTACTCAATTCTTTGCACTGTTGATACCATCTCCTGTCTAAAAAGGACCATGTTTTAAAACTGTAGTAGGTGAGTTGCTCTTAATATTGTATTACACTGGAGAAAGTTGTTAAAGCAGTTTATATGTATTTAATTGCCCACATGAAAACCTCATTTCATGGTTAATGACTAATCTTTGTGAGGTGAGCTACTTTTGTTCTACAGTGTGTGGACGCAGATAGAGATGCAGGCTCAAGTCTTCAGGACTATAAAACTGAAATCTCTGTTCTCAGAAAAAGGCAGGGAAAAATATGTAAAAATCTGACTGATAAGTGGTATTGTACAGTATAACAACTTGTTTGAAAAGATCAAATGAAAGTAGTGCATTTTATAACATGTACTACTTTGTTTCACGAAGTTATTGTCTTTGTGTCCTGAGTATTTTTCAGTGTCACAATTTTTTCATCAGAAACTTCACAGCTTTTGTATTTCGTGTGCTCTCGTAATTGCAATTTGGGTATAAGGATTGCATTTGAGGAGATAAAGAAATTTAGATGTGTATAAAAATAATAAAAACACTAATTCCTATTGTTCATCAAGAATTGTTAAAAATTATTTGTGCTCATCTGCTTCTTTTGATTCTTGAAGAAGCAACGTTTACCTTTGTTGTGGTTTAAACTGTGTGGTATGACCACACAGACATTCACTCACTGCTCAACCTTCCCAGTGGAATAGGGGAGAGAATTGGGGGGGGGAAAAAAAAAAAAGAGTAGAACTGTGGGGTGAGATGAAACTATTTTCTAAGATGGAGAAAAGGATAATATTAATAACATATATTTGTTTATGTATATATGTATGTAACAAGTGATGCACCAGCAATCGCTCACCACTTCCCGACCGATGCCCAGCTAGCCCCCTGAGCAGTGCTAAAGAGTGAGAGATACCTCTCATCTCCCTTAAAACTCCTTCTGCATGATGTCATGTGTTAAGGAATATTCCTTTGGCCAGTTTAAGTCAGCTGTCCTAATTCTCTTCTCTCCCAGCAACCTTCACTGTGAATGGCCTTGGCCTTTAGCAGCTACTAGAAACACCAGTGTGTTATCAACATTGCTTTTCTCCTAGAACCAAAGCATAGCATCCTACCAGACACGCTGAAGAGAACAATTGCATCCCAGATGAAACTTAAGACAACTCTTTAAGTTCATTCATGCTAGTGGTAGTTAGGAAAGTGTTCTTAACCTTTCCAGCCAATTTTCAAATCCATGCTGTGAGTGTTGACTGGCCTTTACAAAGTAAGTTACTTTGTGTATATATTACAGTAATCCATTGTTGGTTTTCAGCTGTTTGGAGGAAAAAAAAAAAAAAAAAAAGACAGTTAATAGGCCTGTGGCTTAATAGATTTCATCCTTTCTTCATCCCAAATTAGAAATCTGATCCAATTTTATATTTGCTGGATGCGATGCTTCACTTCAACAATTTCATAAAACACTTCTCACCTCATTTTGAGATATCCTGTGCGTCAAAGATGATAGTTTTTCTGTAGTTCCATTGTTCATCTCTTTCAGCTTCTTTATAAAAGATGTGTGTTATCCAATTCTTACTTCTCATACATTACAACTGCAGTTTATCCATTTATTGCTGGATCTGGAGTGTTATTATATTGAATAGTTGTATATTGCCTGCTGTCTGTTCGGAGTCTTATTATTTCCATGAGTTTCAGACTTGCAGTAAGAGCCAGATGATGTTCTGCTTGCAGGAGTGAATTATCTTAACTCTACCTGTGGGGTAGATGTGGGCTGTTGAACAGAGAGAAAATCAAGGAGTGCAGTCTTATGCTACATGCATTTGGCTGAACACATGACATGCACTAAGAATTGTTTTGATTTTTGTGGATTGTTATTTCTTAAGTTATTTCTTAAGTACTTTAAACATGTTCCACTAACAGGAAAAAATACTGTCAGAAACTATCAGGTGCTTTATCCTATGAGACTGTACAATTTTGTAGAAAGAACCTAATGCAAGTGTATGATCTAGACGTTTTTTGTAAGGTATGGCAGAAGAGACATTTATTTCAGGTTACTTTGTATTACTGTGGAGAAAAGCTGCATGTGTGCCATCAGTCAGGAGTATCCTTACAGTTCCTGTAGCTTATCCTCAGGTTTTTTATTCCTCTTCATTTAAGACTTTATATGAAATAGTTACAAAAGGGGGACAGAGATAAGTAGCTGCATGGAAGATGCTGCAGAGTAAAAGAGGTTAGAACATTCCTAAAATGGCTAGGATGTTTTGGTGTCACTGGTTTGTTTGGTAACCTTAAAATCAACTTGACATGATATAGTTCCATGTGGCTTTTTTTCCCCAGCTTGTTGTATAATTGGTATTGAAATAACCACCTGTCTTTGAATCAGAATTGAATTCACAGAGTCTTTACTTATGTTTTTTGTCCAATTATATATGATTGAAGAGGATTGCAGACTCTTAAGCAGAGAAATTCCTGGGCTCCGTAAGTTAATCCTCAAAGAAAAAAGTCTTCTTGCTACCACAAATTATTGAAGACTTTTTCTGAATGCAGTAGCATTACATTTGGATTGATCTAATGGTCTGTTCCCATTTGAAGTCTTAAGATGTCTTTGAAAGTCAACTTGAGTTTTTGCAAGTTTCTTGTTTTGCCTCCTGAGCAGTTGTTTAAGCAGCGGCAACTGCACTGGGGAAGAAGCAGAGAGTCAGGACCACTTTTTTCAAAGAGACCTAATTTTCAATTAATAAGCTTATGAGAAAAGCTAAACTTTACCTTCAGATTCCGTGTTACTGAGATATGTAACTACTTTAAACAATTTTTACTTCAATTTTTAGTTTATTTCACCAGTAATTTCACCTAATAAATTAAGAAGAATTAGATGGAGAGGATTTCTGTTCAAGAGAGAGGAGGAAATTTTTTTCTTCCTGGCTTTGAGAACGTAATCTTGTGTATGGTGCTACAATTTTATGGTTAGTAAAGCTCTAAGTTAGTCTTATGAACCAATTTTCTCAATTTTGACTTATTTATGATGTTTTTAAATTAACAAAGGCAGATTTTTTTTTCTTTTTCTTTTTCTTTTCTTTCTTTTTTTTTTAATTCCATCCTCTGGTTACAGTTTATCTCACTGTTAAAATAAAAAAAAATCAATATGAATTTTTCGCTGTTGGAGAATTTCATTCAGTGCTTGGACTGTTTCAGCTAGGATCTGCTGCTTTTTGCAGATGGAAATTTATAATCCTTGTTGGTATTACACAGAGCTAATTTGAGGAACAGCCCTAAGGTTAAGATACTCAGATCTTTGGCCTGCTGTTGTTTGGAGTTCATGTTATCTGAAAAATTGTATGCATCATTGCTGTTCCTGAAAGAAATGCTTATTATACTGTATCTTGTGTCACCAGGTGTTCTGAGTGTATCAAAATAAAATAGCCTTTTGTCACAGAATGGTGATGAGGCTGACTGATTCAGGTTTAGCAGTACAGCAAGATCTCATTCTTTGCTCATAAAGGCTTTTGTTTTTCCTGACAATTACGTATTTTTCATAAGCAGCACTTTGAGCTTCCCTTTTTAGAATAAAAATTGGACTTCATGTCTTTCCCATCTCATACATAGAAATTACTTTGTTGAAGTTTGAGTGAAAGGAATAAAAGGGGCCTAAACCATTGAATGTTATCTGTGATAACTGTCTCATCTTTTAAATTGATGCTCTGTTCAATGAATAAAATGTATAAAGGTAGCTACAGTCGTGTATTTTTTCATTTATAAGAAGAACTTATTTGGAGAAAAGTTGGGATGAATCTGTTTTAAAGGCCTCCTGGTACCTGTGTAACTGTCTTCGGTCTGGTAACACATCAAACATGCTAATACAGACAAGGCTTGAAGAAAGCTTTCTCTTGCTTTATTGCCTTTAAGCTACTAGGCCTGCCCTGACAGTGATGGATATTAGAATAAACTATCCTCTTTGCTTATTTGCATTTAACATTAATAATATTAATTATTACTCTGTAGCAATTTTGTATCTTGCTATCAGATGATAGGCACTTTTTTTTTTTTTTTTTTTTTTTTTTTAAGAAAAATGATCTCAGCTTTTATGTTGTCTGCATCATTATAGCACATTCAAAACTGTATTTTACAGCCGTATTAATAGTGGAAGAGAAAGTCCTGTCTGGCTTTCTTTAATAGTTATTCAGTTCATGGGTTTATTTTTCTTTCTCATTTTTTTCACTTTACCATTTGCAAAGAACTTTTAAAAACTTTATTTGTGATTATTTTGCTTTTTCACAGCATTAAGAAGCCCTGAAAATGACGTGAACTTTTTTGATTGGATCTTACAAATTTAAAATATATATCAGTTGAACTTCAACGGGGAGTAACTTATTTCTTTTAGTAGCTTGAATAATGTTAATTTGCATTAGGTGTACAAATCACCAGTGGTGACTGTGTAGACATATTTAACATAGAATCCCTTTACAGAGTTAGTGGTCACGTAAGTGGAGTAGGACTTCAAGGGACTGGGGAAAAGGAGTGGGGGACCTGAAGTTCTTCCTTCTGTGACTTCTGTTGAATCCTACATTTTTCTTACTTACTTAGGTTGTCTTACGGCTTTTGTGGTTTCTTAGGATTTAAATCTCAAGTGTAAATGAGAAGGAATAAATTGTCTATCACAGAATAAAATAGAAATGCTTATTCCAACCCTTCATGCCTCTATTAAACATCTTAAAGAAGCAAAATAGGGCACATGCCCAATTTTTTTTTGCTTTTCAGGTCTCCTTTAAGAGCAGAGACAACCATGATCCAGCAGTTTTGGAGGTAGAGGCAAGTAAATGTTTTACTTACTGTAAACATTCCAGTAATTTTGTGCAAGTTGCTTACAACTTGAGGAGATTCTGGTTGAAAAGAAACCTCAACCATCCCTTCCCGAAACGGAGAATTTGCTTTGTATGCGTGGTGTGAGGGGGAAAAAAAAAAATCTTTTATTGCTGATTGACAGGCGTCAGTTACACGCAGTGCCTACCTAGCTGGTGTAAAAATATGCAAGTTTCTTCTTCTTTCTGAGCAAGTTTTTTTCTTTGGAACCTGTCTTCAAAATATAATTTGTTTTGGGTGGATTTATCACTGCCTGTTTTTCTTATGGTGGTGCCCTGGTGGCCAATAAGGCCAATGGGATCCTGGGGTGCATTAAGAAAGAGTGTGGCCAGCAGGTCAAGGGAGGCGATCCTCCCCCTCTACTCTGCCCTGGTGCAGCCTCACCTGGAGTATTGTGTCCAGTTTTGGGCTCCCTGGTACAAAAAAGACAGGGATCTCTTGGGAAGAGACCAGTGGAGGGCTAACAAAGATTATAAAGGGCGTGGAACATCCCTTTTGAGGAAAGGCTGAGAGACCTGGGTCTGTTCAGCGTTGAAAAAGGAAGACCTGGAGGGGATCTGATCCATGTCTATAAATATCTAAGGAGTGGTAGGCAAAGGGACAAGGCCAGACTCTTCTCGGCAGTGCGTGCTGATAGGACAAGGGGAAATGGCCACAAACTGAAGCATAGGAAGTTCTACACAAATTTATGTGGGGATGTCTTCACAGTGAGGGTGGCAAAGCACTGGCACAGGCTGCCAAGAGAGGTGGTGGAGTCTCCTTCTCTAGAGATGTTCAAGACCTGCCTGTACGTCTGCCTGCCTGTGCAATGTGGTCCAGGGAGTAGCTTAGGCAAGGGGTTGGACTCGATCTCTAGAGGTCCCTTCCAACCCCTACAATTTGTGATTTTGTGGCTGATCTCCTGTTACTACCTCCGACTGCTGTTATTCTAATCAGCTCTTCAGCATTCTCAGTTATCTGAGTTCAGCAATCCGTTATGTACTAGGCTGAAACCTGTGCAGTTATTTTTGTGCTGTGGGCATTTCTGAGATCTCATGTTGGGTGTATCCTGAAGGTGTTGCTTGTGTTTTTAGAATGGTTTTTTTACTCTTGGATTAAAGTTGTATTGGAGGTGCAAGAAAAAACTATGCAACTGTATTGGTGTCATTTTAATGTGCTATTATTGCTCATGAGAAAATTTTATTCCTCCGAGTATGCCAGAATGCAATTCCAGTACTGTTCTTAGGACAATTTTAAATAAACACTGTCCAGTACTGTTCATGCAGCCCTGGCCCAGAATGCACTTTTCCTTTTTTGTGTCGGTTACTAGTGATGTAGATGACTGATGAGCTGTTCCAGTGCTAGACCAGCAGAATACTATAGTTGGAAACTTTCCTGCTTGTTCTCGTTTTTGAGTGCCTGAACTAGATCACAGGCATGAAGGAATATCAAGGTGGGACCAGCAGCGCTGACTTGGAGATAGCTAAAACTCTGTGGAACTGAAGGATTTAAGCAAAGTGCAGAAATTGTTTTTGAATTAGTTGAGTGAGACCGTGGAATCATGTTAGGACAAATAGATAATGCTTTTAATATTTTTTATATTCTTTTGGGCTACCCAACACAGTTTTTGGATACACAAAATATGGAACATACTCTCAGTTTTCTTATTTAAAGATGCAGACATTTTTTAGGTGGATAGTAGTTGAGGTCTGTGAAGCAAAGCTGTGAATCTGTACACTTGTTGAGGTACCAGAGCTGTTTTGCGGGGGAAGGCAAGAATTTTTCTACATTTGCAGTACCTTTTTCCTATTCAGAAGTAGTTAAAATCACTTGTGATATCTGATGAATTCTTAAGTCATAATGTAGTGCAAAAGTTTAAATTTAATAGCTAATAGTTAAGATTGTTTTAACTTTGTTGGCAGCATACAAATGTATTGTGTGGAGGATATTAATGACAAGTCGAATGCTGACGCTGTTCATTTTTTCTTCATTTCTAGGAATGCTTTATAAAGAACCTAAAAACCTGTTTAGTTAGGAAACTAGTTATCTTTCAGACCTTCATTGTCTTTATTAGCAAAAACGTAGAATTCACTCCATTTTGTAGCATTAGAGGATTATGTCTGTTTGGGACTGTTTTGTTCAACTACCTTGTTGGGGAAGCATCTTGAGCACTTCACAGGGCTACTGCAATGAGGACAAGAAGGAAGCTAAGTCTTGCTCTCCTTGTCTGGAAGTGTAGTTCAGTGGGACAGCTAATCAGATCTGACAGCTTGTTGCCAGTGAGAGTGGATAGTCAAGTCTTCCGTGCATTGCTTCACTGCTTAGATTGTGTGGCAGTTGTAACATTCTAAACTGATTGAAATAATAGTAATAATGGTTAGTAGTAATATTAAACTAGCAAAAAAAGTATTGATCCAAAAGTTTGGACAAATTAATACCTTTCTCTGTTTGAAAAAGGAGAGGATTGGGAAGGGTGTGTCTGTGTAGTCAAAAAGGGGGAGGTCAGAAGCTGGTGATTGGCAGAAAAATCTGTGAATGTGTCATCTGTTGCTGAGTTGCTTTTTCATTTAAGGGATTATGGTTGTGTTTTTGAGAGAAGGAGAAAATATTTAGAATGAGGCAAGCTACCTTTTTTTGTGCTTGCTTCATGAACTGTGCTGTATTATTTTCTAAGATGGATGATACTGTTGCAGAGCACAAGAAAGCATGCACATAATGGCCTTTACTTCCCAACCTTACTGACTTAATTCCAGACTTTTGTTATTCAGAAGAATGTTAATTTAAACTATAAAAATCTGGAGGTGGGAGGAGGGAACAGGTAAACTTATGTAATGGATATTCTAATAAAAAAAATAGTTTTGACATCTCTCTTATGAGGAGTAGAAGCAGTTAATTTTCATTAATAATCTTTTGCGCATGTCTGATAATGTACTGGAATATATTAAAAATTACCCTTGGACTTTGTTACACTGTTGAGGATTTGCTTTTGCGTTTATATTTTTGTGGCTTTATACTGCAATGATGTTGTGTCCTGTTTTTCTCTCTTGTTTCTGGGTTTGTGTTTTGAGGTTATTTGATGCAGTACTTCTGAATTCTTTCAAGGAATCAACTTGAATTCATTGGTCACTGTTTATTGTCAGTTCTGTACTCTGACAAATTTGAGAAGTTTTCTGTTTTCTTCATAATACGTTGAAATTTCACTTTTGTAATAGCAGTTGTGATTTATTTTGTTTGCATTAGTATCTTTTTCCAATTGTCTTGATCTTTTGTCTAGGTTATTTGTTTACAACTAAATTTCTGTCTGTTAATGGAAAGAACGGAAATGTCTCAGGAGTAGGGAGGAAGTAAAATGTTTAACGACTGAAGATATTTAAATATAGACTTGTTTAATCACTGAAAGATTAAATTATTTTAGAGTAAGCTTGCCAGTTAAATAGTTTAGCAAAAAAAAAAGAGAAAATGATAAAATATTAACATTTAACATTTAGTATTAACATTTAATATTTAACATGTTTAATATTAAATGTGTTAAAATTTGTCTGAACAGTACCTCTATAAAGAGGTACTTATATAGCATTTATAAATGCTATATAAACTGCTGCCTGCTGTGTTCCACTCGACACTGTTCTGCTCCACAGATTGTGGGTCACTATTGATGAAAAAGCAGGATAAGTCATGGGCAACAATGTACTACAGTATTTAGTCACTGCGGAAACGCATTACCATAGTAAGAACCTAAAGCAGATAATGTGAGGCTCACATGGCCCGTTCTCCAAAATACAAAGCCAAAAGTCTCTCCATGTTCAGGAAGACTGTATGAATGAAACCTCAGCCTGAATAAGAAAGTAATTACTGCATTGAGAGCATCGCAGTTATTGGATGAGCTTTCTAGCTACAGGACAAACCAATAAGGATATGGGTTAAAGTCACACTGAAATTTAACTCTTCAGTTGTCTCCTACTGGTAAAGAAGCTCTGATCCTGTCTTAACAGCAACAGTGCATACTTGTTAACATCATGTAAATTAATGTCGTATATGTTAGTCAGTTAATGTGATTGTATTTCATCTCCAAAAGATCCAGTTGTTTCTGGAGGAAAAAGAAGAAGGAAAAAAATGAAGAGTCAAGCTTTGCTCAGAACTAGCCACCATTCAAGTGGTGAGCTGATACCTATGGCCAAGTAATCTGCTCAGAAGTACCTTGTCATTAAGATATATCTCTTCTGTGATAGTTTTGAGAGGGCAGCTAAGTGCAGAATTAACTCTTAAGCATTGCTTTTGGTCTCATCCCTCTCTAGTTCAAAATAGAAGGGATACTTGTAATGTTTCTTTAAACAAGAAAATCTGGAACTTAGTGCTGTTGAAGAAATCACTGAAGAGATGAGGGAGTACAGATAACTGAGTGACATGTTAATTATGTCATTCATTTAGTGGAAAACACTCCTAAGTGATTACAAAAGGTTTGGGATTTTTTGTTCGTGTTGTTTTTTGGTTTTGTTTTTTTGGTGCCTTATGTAACAAGGCATTATTACTGCTGCTGTAAAATGAACAAACAGGGACAGTGACAACGAGCTGATTTTTCCTGTTGCACTTTTTTTTTAAATGAACTGTGAACTTTTCCTTGAAGTTCATCAGTACGCCATGAGTGATAAGTTGCTTTTGCTGTTTTTTTGGCACATCTTTCTTTAAATAAATGGGGTATGCATATTTCTCAGGTGAGCAACTGAGATGCAAGATTTGTAACTGAAAATGTTGATTACTTTGTTTGCCCAACAGGGTGACAGAAAGATGAATTTTCAGAATACCTCACATTTAAGTAGTAATTTATGTAAAATAGCATTTGACTTAAGCAGTGTCACTAAGTGCTTAGAATGTTTAAAGGGTCTCAAGTCAAGGAGAGCCTGGGACTACCTCATCCTCCTGCCTTGTTGTAAATGGCTCATTGCTTCCTGCTGCAGGGCAGTGACAGGGCTGACTGTGCCTCTGCTGAAGGTGTGACTGACAGTTGGCAGCTTCCTATGAAGGTATATTTCTGTGCTGTCCTTTGTGCTCAGTCTGCTACTTCTGGGATGTGTCACTGAGCCAGTTCAGCTTGCTAAGGAGGCAGAAACCTAATCTGACAGTTTGCTGTTGCGTTGCACTGGATGTAGATGGGCTTAGAGCTGTTGCTAGTGCTAAGAAAAAAACCCTTCTACAGAAGGAAGGGGAAAAAACAAAAAGACACCTGAACTCAATAGTTAGGAATAGTGATTTGGATAAGTTTTTCCTCCAAACTGACTGGAATACCATTGTTCTGACTTAAAAGCACAGACACTGAAGTTAGCACTGTTTATTTAGGCAATCATCTATGAAAGAGCTTGGTTTATGGTTAGCACCACTTTTTCCTGTTGGCGTAAGAGGTGATTTGAATCTGGTTATTCAGGATATAATTTAGCTGCCTAGATGCTTGAAAAATCTCTTGCCAACCCTTCAGACATACAGTAAGCAGGACTGATTCAGACACTTTCCCTATGCATCTTCAAGGAATTCTTAAGTGGTGATTTAATCCCAAGGATTTAAATAAGAGGAATTAAGATGTAATTGTATCAATACCAATGCCCTGTTTTTCACTAAGATCCGGATTTTGCGGTGTCACTTAAGCTTATGCGTGAGAAATTACTGTACTAATTATTCCAGCATCCTCCACTCTTATTTTTCACTCGTGTTCTTAAACATAACACAGTGATTTGACAACTTGTTTGTCTAGAACCTAAAGAACTATTCCCAAACAGTATAAGACAGAGGTTTTATGCCTCAGAAAGCTATTGGAAGCTCAATTACTACCCAAGTAATAAAGTCTGAAGCCTGTATCTCTTATTTTCAGTGCTTTGACTAGTAAAAATAGTAGCATTTTACTTTCTTTACTATAAAAACATCCACTACAAGTCTTCCAATTTCCAAGAAACAGTAACTTTGTATGTACTTGAATGAAGGTAATGTGCTGTTGTTGTAACCACACAAAAAATATTTATATTTATGTATTATTTATATTAATCTGTTCTTTGCTTGGTGCCATTGCTTTCTGGAAGAAAATTAGAGAAGTTTTAGTTTTCTTTAATATTGCTAGCAGTTCTGAATGTAGTTCCATGAGACTTTTTTATTTTTTTAACCATGTCTGAAACGCATCTATTATATTGCCAATTAAGATGTGGTACGTTTTAATTTTCTTGGCACACTGAGGTTAAATTAGCAAGCTGAGTTTCTGTAAAAATTAGTAAATTTTGTAGTGACTTTCTCAATACTTCTGAGCGAAGATTTGAAGAGTAAAATTTGACTCTCCTTACTAAAAGGTAAGCAGTTCCTGAAAAGGTGTTAAAAAGGTCAGTGATGAGGTGTTTTTTTTTTAATGAGAGTTTGACATGATTGTGTTATTTTATAAAGTTGTCTTCAGTATAATCCCATGAGACCTTCACCAAAGTTCATGCAGAGGAATCCTAATTAATATTAGAGATACTAGCAGGTGTTCATATAAGAGACAAGATTTTTCACTTTTTTTTTCAGTGACTGTCCTGTATACTTCATCCTTGAAGAGACAGTAGAAGCAAAATGTTCAGATTTTTTCCAGCAGTGTCTGAGTCACTAAAAGTAACAGGCGCACTGAGATTGTGAAATTCAGAATGTTGGCATTAAAATGTTTGTGTAAGCAGCTCTATTTAGTTTCATACTGTCGAAAGATCACTAATACATTTTTTCTTTTTCTGTTTCTTTCTTCTTTTTTTCAACAATGCTATAAACTTGATTTGAAGTAAATCAGCCAGTCCTAATTAATTTGTTAAACGCTTTTTCTAATGTAGCTTCAGCCATTTCTTACTGATTTTAACATAAATGAGTGAAAAAATGCTGGAATTAATGCTTAGACTATTCAGGAACAATACCTTAAGAAAATCAAATTTCTCTTTTGTTATTTCTTGACCTTCTTAGTTTGCTCAACATCATTTCTGTATGGAGCTGTCATAGAAGATCTGGGGCTGGGGTGGTGATTGTATGCAGATGAGTTTAACTGAGAAACTAAAATTAGCATCTCAAACTATCAGAAAGGGGAGAGTGCTCATGCACTGACCAGATTTACTATGCAGCAGTAATCAAATCTAAATCAGACAGAGAGGAAATAGAACATGGATTAGAGAGATGAAAATGGCTGTAGCGCAGTAAAGGCAGATGCCACAATTATCTGTTGTTACTTTAATTTAAAATTACAGATAGTACTTCAAAAGAGGAAAGAAACATCCTTAACTCTTTGCACCACTGCTCAGCAACATCTGAAACGTTGATGTGTTACTAACATTGTTTTTCTCCGAAAGCCACAGTGGCATCATACCATTCTAATGGAGAAAGTCAACTGTCCCAGCGACACCGGTGCTATTGAGTAGTGCTGCACTGATTGCACCATGTAAAATTCAGTAGTTGTAGTTTCCTTAGAACCATTTCTGTGCTGAGGGTTTAAGGGACCTTGGACAGAAAACTATTTCATGCTTTTCAACATTAGCTTTAAACCATCAGTTTTTGGTTGTTTGCTTTCTAAATATTTCTTTGATTTTCAAGATAATTGTCTTAAACAGTGTTTGACAGTAAATTTAATGAAATGGAAGATAACTACTTTTTAATCCAGAATTGTCTTGAGGAGAGACTAGTATGGAATAATAATGGATAATTAAAGACATACTAAATAACATTCACTTGTCTGCCATTGAAGTCAATGGTAAATATGTGGCTGTATTAATTAATTAAATTATCTTTTATTTCTATAGGAGGAAGTCTTTGATCAAAATTTTTGGGTGTGAAGTAAACTAGTGTTCTCCCTAACCAGGTGTTTTTTCTTCAGCATTTCTTTTGTTATGTTTCCCTCAGCAGCTTGCTGCTTGTGAACTGCCACCATTAAACACTCAGTAGGAGCAGAAGTCTATGTTAATTTGCCCGACTCTAACTGCACAATTAGAGCAGTTTATCAGCAGGGGTTAGGACAATCAGTGTGTTCTGATCCTTCGTGCTACAAAATTACTTCTGTTGTTCAAACAGATACTGTAATTAGTGCATCATTTTCAACTGGTTTTCTGCTGGGCTGGCTTGGTATTTCATCAGATGGAAATTTCTGTTTTTGCTACTTACCTAAGTGCTTATTTTGTATGCAGTTCACTTCTAAAGTAACAACTTGTATTGAAATGTTAATATCAGGTCTATAGCATGTGAGTACATGTGTTTGTAGAGATGTGGGATGGGGTTTTCTTTTTCAGGGTATTTTTGTCTCAACAGTAATATCAAGACTTGGATTTCCAGGGGAAAAAAAAAAGTCGAGGAGAGAACTATTTGATGGACCACCATGTTTGTATTATCAATTGCTATTTCATACTAGTATTTAATACTTTTACATATATGAACAAGTTGCTTCGTATCGGATAATGAAGATAATTGTGTTCTGTCCCTGGGCACATACATAATGAGCTTTCACACAGAATAATTTCATGAGAATGATGAGCCAGTCTTAAAGTGGCAAGTATTTAAAATATTGTCCCTGTTTTGTTTACCAAAGTTAGCAGAAAAAGGTGATTGCAGTGTTGAGCAATGCAAGGTCAAGAACTCATTAAAAAATGACCTGCTGAAGATTAGGAGTAATGCGTGTGTTAGGAAGAGCATTCATATGTTCCTCTGGCTTGATTTTACCAGTGGCTGACTAGTATTACTATGCTAAGTAACTCCTAGGTTGGAACCTAATGTTGCATGGTTATAGGACACACTAAATTAAAAAAAAAAATAAATACTTAGAGTAAGGTTAGAGTTCTCCTTCAATAACCTTTAATTTGTCTCTTTCTAGTTAATAAAATTTTTGTTTTAAAATTGCTTTAAATCAATATATTAACATTTTTATAAGTTCATGTGGCTTTTTAACTGTCTCTCAGTTTTACGTCCACAATGTAAGAAGGACGTGTAAACTATTAGAAAGCATCCAGAGGAGGGCTGTGGATGGTCTACAGGGCAAGGTGTATGAGGAGCTGCTGAGGTCACTGGGTTGGTTCAGCGCAGAGCAGAGGAGCTGAGGGGAGGCCTGATGGCGGCCGCAGCTCTCACAGGGAGCGGAGAGGCAACACTGAGCTCTGCTCTGTGTGACAGCGACAGGGCCGGAGGGAACGGCATGGAGCTGTGTCAGGGGAGGGGCAGCTGGGGGTTAGGGACAGGGGCTGCACCAGAGGTGGCCGGGCCCTGGAACAGGATCATGGAGCTGCTGGAGTTCATGAGGTGTTTGGACAGCACTCTCCGACGTGGTGCTTGAATTTTGCGTGGTCCTGTGCAGAGCCAGAAGCTGGACTTTGTGATCCTTTTGGATCCCTTCCAACTCAGGATATTCTATAATTCTATGGTTCTTAAAACAAATATTTGTGCAAGTTTTAATACGAAACAGAAGTCCTCTCCTAGAAGACTTCTACTAGAGAATACTGCTAGATGTAATGTACCTGTAGCACAATTGATTAGGCAAAATACTTTAAGGTAACTCTACTAAATAGCTAAATTTCTTCTTTCCACATCTTACCTGCTCTAAGAAGTGGCTATGAATGATTATATTATTTCTTATGTTGTAAGATAATTACAATTAAAGTACATAGAATGTCACTGAATTAAACCCGTGCAGGGTTTAAAGGAATAAACTCACTCTGCCATTTAATTTTAGCATTCAAGTTGATTGTTACATGCAACAATTGCTCAGTTTTACTCTTAACTTTTCTGTATTTTTTTTTTTGTCATTCAGTAGGAAGAACCAGTAGTGGGTTGATGAAAACAATTTAATGATTTATTGATGCAGGATGTGTTTGGTTACTGAGGTACAATCTCAGCATTCCCTTGAGCCAGTGGCTTTAAACGTCTCTACTACTGAGCTGTGTTTGTATCTTCTAATAGCCAATATTTTTTTTTAATTTGTATGAATTATACTGGAAAAAGTGTGCAGGATGGGAGTTAACGCTATGGTCCATAGCTTTCTGAAAAGAAAGTAAAAGCCTTGTGGAAAACTATTTTTTAAGGCTCATGTTCGTTCTTTCTTTGTTGTCTGACTCTAACTGTATAACTAGGAAAGTATTTGTTTCAGAGTTCCTTTCATTTTTCTTTAATGACATTTTTCCACTTTTTGGAAATGTCCATATTCTGCTTCACCAGTTCTGTTTTTTAATTACTCAATTTACTTATAGTTCATGGGGTGGTACTGTGGTCTGGAGAATTTGTTGTGAGAAAAGTCTGAGATCGTAAATTGTTCTCGATTAAAGTATTCTGTGACTGTATGCCTTCTTTCTAAAAATATTTTTCTCTTTACCTTTTGATTATCTTGAATAATTTCAGTTAAACTTGACAGAGATGTAGATTTCTTTTGGGTTTTAAGTTCTTTGAAAACTGCTGGCTGGATAGAGGAGAGGTTTAGATTAATATCCCTACGCAAGGGAAGGGACATGCCAAGTTTTTCTGTCATTGTTTTTTGTTTAGCTTACCGTAAGCTATGTGGGCCAGTATGAAAGTAGTGCCTCCTATTTCTTTACGTGGAAACAACAGATGCAAAGAGCACAATAAAACAGTTTAACAGAGCAAATTCTCAGCTCATACATGGCTATATATGTATTTTTGCTGCATTTGTAAAAATCTGCACCAGAAATGACCCACTGTTTCACAGCAGCTTTGATGGCATTATTGCTGGGAAAATGGTGCCCATGCAGTGCATCTTTCATTGGCTGGAAACAGCTGGAAGTCAGAAGATGCCAAATTCACACTATGCAGTGGGTGTGGTAGGGCAGTCCAGCCAAAATTGACAATGTGTTCCATGGTCTTCAGACTGGTATGAGAAAGGCTGTCATCTCTGATAACAGAGCCTTCAGCTTACTCAGTGATGCACTGTAGCAATCAGTTGATGGTTTGTCCAGGTTCTAGGAAATCAAGAAGGATCACCCCTTTCCTATCCCAAAAGACAGTGCACATCAGTTTGTCCACTGAGGGCTGTTTCTTGAACTCTTTCATCGATGGAAAATTCATGTCACCACTTCACATGGCTTGTATTGATGACACCATGTCTTGTCCTTGGTAATGATGTGATCCTGGGTACTGTCACCATCAGCTTCGTATTGGTTCAGTAGACACAGCAAACCTACATGGAGTGTTTTTTTTCTGTTTGAACGTTCCATGAGAGCCACCTAGCACAAACTTTGTTATTCCAGTGTTCCAACCATCATTTCTAATGCACTGAAGCTGATACTCAGCTCCATACACAATTCCCTTTTCATGATCTGCTGATTCACGTAGATGAGCTGATGGAGACGCTCTTCCTTTTATGTTGTGACAGCTGTGTGTGGCCATCAGGAATGTGGCTTGTCTTTCGCGTTGCTGTTGCTGAAATGCACCACCCATCACTTTACTACGCTCATGGCTGCTATTGGGTATCCATAAACATTCTGCAAGGATTGATGAATATAAACGTGTGCAGTATTTTCCATGTGGAAGAATTCAGCAATACACCGTTGTTCCATGTACATTTCAGTGTCAGACACCATTTTGTCAGACTGCCCCTCTCCTTGCCATCTGTCATGTGGCAGCAAAATGTGATGGAATATTGGTGGGAAGGTTCAACTTCTTCTGCCATACCACCACCATCTGCCTCTGATATCAAGGGCCAACACAATAAAATAGGAAGCATTACTTTTGGAGCAGCTCTCGCTGGTAGCTGCTTTCTTGTTAATTCAAGAGGTAGGAAGCTTTGGCATTGGATATGAAGATGTAAATAAAAACGGCCTTAAATTATTGCAGTGCAGGAGCTTTAAGACCATGACTTGGTATTAACTGTGGTAGGGGTGAGTCATATTGAACATGGGACAGAAATCAAGAGGAATCTGAATGTCGTTATTTCTCATCATGAAACAAATTTCTTACTATTAAAGCTTGGCTGTTTAGATGCAAATGAACATCAACAGAACTAATCATCTCTTCCCTTCTCTTCCCCTTGGAAACAATGCCTCTAACTGATTTCTGTGGAATTAAATTTCAAAGTGTTGCAGAAAGGTTTTTGGGGTTGTTTTTTTTTTTTTGTGGTGTTTTTATTTTTTGGTTTTTGTTTTTTTTTTCCAAACTATTTGACCCAGTAACCTTAATAGAAAGATAAAGATTGAACAGATTCCTCAAGTCTGTTATTGTACACAGGTACCTTGAGAATAATGAGCATACCATCAACTGGCAACAGAATGAAAATAAAATCTGTTTACGAAATTATTATTTATATTTAAGGATACTGAAATTTGTGCCAGACAAGGAGCACAGTGAAACTTCATCTGCCAGTTATATTACTGTTAATGTTCTTTAATTTAGCAGACAAGATAGTTTGGCTGTAATTAAGCTCTTCTAATACTGTTGTTCCTGAAGCTTGTGGCATACATCATTTTACACTGTAATTTCCTGTGTCTTCTTTGCCTCCATTTTTCCTGTATAATTCTTCCATAAACAATTTCAGGAATGCATCAGAACTTCATGCTATAAATTACTTACTGTGCGCATTATACAATTTTGAATATATGTAATCGATTTACTTTTTCTGATTCTTTTTCTCTCATTTTCTTGGTTCTTTTTTTCTTCTACACACGTGCCCTTCATGCTGTGCTAACAAATATTTTATCCAGAAGTAATTCTCAAGGCAATTTCTGTCACTCCTTATGAGTCTTTGTATAGGCAGATCCAGCAAACTGGCTGAATCACTTGATAGTGCTGCTGAAGGACAGGAGACGGTGGTCACAGTCTGGAGTATAAGAAATTTCATTTAAACATAAGAAAAAGCTTTTCTACTGTGTCTGCTGTCAAACATTGGAACTGATTGCTTGTAGAAGTTATAATATCTCCAGCCTTGTAGATGCTCTTGCTGACCCTGCCCATGAGAAGGGTATTGGTCTTGAGTGTCAGGTGTTTCTTCTTCAGTCATTCTGTAATGCTGTGAAGCAATTGCATGTCTTAGCTATGAGTCAAGCTGAAGATAGCCATAATTTATGATTTCTTTCAGTTGGAGTCTAATTCCAGCAGGCAGCTGTGTTCACTCTTTCTCCCCCAAGTGGGGTGGAGGAGAGAATTGGAAGTGTGAAACCCATATGAGTTTAGGTTAAGGCATTTGACTAGGTAAAGCAAAAGCTGCATGTACAAGGAAAGCAAAGCAAGGCACTCATTTGCTGCATTTCCATCAGCTGTCAGATGTTTAACCACTTCCAGGCAGGGTTAATCACTCATAATGGTTAATGGCAAATGTCATTACTCAGAGTGTCTCTCCCTTCCTTCTTATTTCCACTTTCTTTTCTTGCAGAGCATGGCACCGTTATGGTATGAGAGATACCATTGGCCAGTTTGAGCCAGCTTTGCTGGTTCTGCCCTCGCTCAGCAGCTTGTGCACACCCAGCCTCCTCACTGTTAGGGCAGGATGAGAAGCTTAGGAGTCCTTGGCTCTCTGTAAGCACTGCTGTGCGACGACTTAAAATGTTGGTGTCTTATCACCACTGTTTTCGTCAAAAATTCAAAGCACAGCCTCGTGTAAGCCTCTGGGAAGCAAATTAACTCCATATCAACCAAAACAATGACACTTTCTACATAACTCCTTGTCATTCCCCCCCGGTTATCGTTTTATCTTTTTCCAACCAAGGAACAAAAGCAGTGTCAGAACAAAACCTTAAGTTTCAGACTGTATTTCACGAGTTTTAAGAAGGATACTTTCCATGCACTGTTGCACATATAGTTTGGCCTTTTGTAGGACTGGAAAAACATGTTTTTAAAACTGGTTACGTAAGTAGAATAAGTTTTAATTTTAGTGTTTTACTTCAAAGGAAATATGCTTTCCCAGATTGTTCCCTTGGGATTTAAGATAGAGTAAAAGTAGCATAAAAATTTGTAGGTTTAAACTGTAAGAGATCACAGATTGTCACTTTTGTCCCATGTGCCTAACCCTGCAGTACATTTTGGATCTGACTTAGTTGGAATGAGTGACTTAGAGGATATTTGAATTTCCTGATTTGTTTGCATAACTTTTCACTCAAGTTTTAGTAAATGTGATGGCAGATATTTTCAAAACTATTAACTTATTAGGAAAGAAGCCTTGTTGGACACAACGGGAGCAATGGAGGAAGTTTTAAGTCCAAGTATGTTGAGATAGAAGAAGTTTGAAGCCCGTTCCTAACTATTCTCTTATGTATCTAATTGTGTATTCAGTGTACATTGTGTAGCCTTCCATTCTCCTTAATCTTTGTTCCAGTTTTGCCATTTGATTTAAGAAATAGTGTTTTCCATGGCAACAAGGCTTTTATTAGTGTGTTAGAACATTTTATCATCATGGCAAAAGGGCACTAGGTGTCCTATGCTAGTTCAGTTATCTTAACGAGTGCTTGTATGACTGTGCTGTGAGATCTGACCTGTTAGTTCCTGTGATTACCGAACTTACACACAGTGTTTTCGACCTAAGAATAAAACAGAGGGTGTGTTAGTCTTTGTGATACTGAATGATATCATCTGTGTATTTTCTTACATGCAACTTCTTTTTAAAAACAAAACAAGAAGGCAGTGGGAATACCATTCATACTGTGTCAGAGTAATCTGAACTGCAGCATCAGTAGTTGAGGCTTTGTTAATACAAAATATTCAAATATCAAATCAAAGAGAGGCAGATTATCCTGTATAAATAATAAATAATTTCTGTTAAATCTAAAGGTTACAAGTCATGCATTCATCAAACGGGACAATGTACTTTTTTTTTTTTTTTTTTTTTTTGCTTACAGGCAGTGAGATTTTGTACTGCCCTGTTCTCATTGTGATAGAAGTCAGTGGAGCGCTGCAGGCCCCTTTCTGTGTACCTGTATTGTGCACACCTATTGCATTGGCCTGTTGCTGTTGTTTAGCCATTCCTTCTTTTTTAGGAAGAGAACTTGGTGTTTTATGTGAGAGTAACTCTCCTTCTCATTTGTGCATTGTGCTCTGGTATTTCTGAGAGTTGCTGGTTGTGCAGTTTATCATGTACTTAATACAGTAGTGAACCAATACCTTTCCTACTTGTCCAGTTTACCAACTATCCGTGCAAGCACAAGGAGAGTGGCATGTCCTTTATTGTATCACTCTGCTGGTTTAGGAACCTCATGTATTTCATCTTAATTTTAACATCTAACACTTCGCACTCCCTCATATAAATAAAGCTTGTCATGATTTGAGAAGGAGGGAAAAAAAGGAGTTGTTTAAGAAGTAATTGTGGAGTTTTGATCATGATTGAGTGAAATAAGCTAGGAATACCTAGTGGTAAGATAGTTTTTCAAAAGATTAAATTCCAGCGGGGAGCATATTATAACTCACCTGTACTTTGCATCAGGTCCTGTTTCATAAGGAGGAGGGTTTTTTTTTTTTTTCCAGCTCCTGAATTTCACAGAGAGATATTTTCTGCTACCATTGTTTAGAAAGCTGCCTGAGATAACGTTTCTAAACTAATCAAAAAGTCTCTGTTATTATAATAAATTAATAAAATGGAAAAAAAAGTCATAGTGGCTGATAATGGGAACTTGTGCGTGTGTGCATGTTACATAGAGAACAGTAAAAGGAAATTGCCTTCAAAGTACTGATTATTTTACATAAATTTTCCATATACCTCTCACAATTTTCCAATTTCATCCTTGTCTATTCTGCAAAACATTTCAGAATTAAAGCAGCTGAATTAAAGATGGAGCGCTGTTCCTTAGAATGTTCTTTCAGGTATTTGTGAATATAAAGTACTGCATGTATTTGCTGCTATTAAATCCTTCTGATTTCCTGGAGGAAATTCGATTAAATTTATGGTGAAAGACACATTTTGCAATTAACGTTGCTTGCCTTTATTTTTTTAAAATGTGAACTGTAGTTAAACCACAGATGTTTTTTTTACAAGAAGGAGGCTGTTTTCTTTTGTTTTTTAACACATTCTATTACATTTTAAATATTGTTACATTTACGTTTAGCTAGTTTACTTCACTATTTTAATAAAAACGGAGTTGGAAAGTTTCTTCTCTGTCCTATTAATTTTGTTTTTGAAAGAATGGGTAAGAGAATTTGTAAGTTAAATATACTGATATCTGCTGTCTAGAAGTATTTCTTACAAAAAAAAAATCAACATGCTTTTCTCTTCCTTTAAAACTACTACTAAGAGTCATCTTTGAGATTGCTAATGCCATTGATGTAACAGAGTACGTGTGTCATGGCGACTGTCTTGTTATGTGGTCTTCTGCAATCAGTATGAAAGTACCCTTGTCACCTCCTCCTCATTTTCTCCTTTCATCCATTATATGTAGAACTCTTTTGAAAATTACAACTTACGTTCTCTTCTTAATGTGTTTGATTTTTTTTTTTTTATTTTAAACTTTTCTTGCATGAGTATCAGAAAGCAGTCCTTGACACTGAGGAATCACACTCTCTCCTTCTTTGGGGAGAATCACATGAACTCTGTGTATGGTGTCTGTTTCACTTTTCTTGAAAATACTAGGTTTCATAACTTACAAGTGTGCTTTAACCTGTTTATCCTTTGGAAGGCTGAAGAGAATAATGGAAGCAATACTGTTTCTGTTGTATTTTGTGTTCTTGTTCCTTGTGTTGAGAAACATACTGTACAGAATCACAGGTTTTTTTTTTTTTTTTTTAAAGTGGTTCCAAAATACAAAAAAAACCAAAACATTTTCTGAAAGAGATTTCAAAAACTAAGCGCTTGTTAAATAACCACAAAAAAAAAAAAAACAAACAATTGTCTCCACAGTATTAAGGATACTGATCCTTTTTCCTGTCTTTTGTTGAAAATGCAGTTAATGCTCTTCACATAAATGAGCTTATCTGCTGTTTATTTGATTGTTTTATACATAATGTAGCAATGCTTCATAGCTTCTTTGGTTTGTATTTTAGGAAGAACAGAACCGAGGCAAGCCCAACTGGGAGCACCTGAATGAAGATTTGCATGTACTTATCACTGTGGAGGATGCTCAAAACAGAGCAGAAATAAAACTGAAGAGGGCTGTTGAAGAAGTGAAAAAGTTACTGATACCTGCAGTAAGTATTTGTGTATGCAAGTCTTTGGTTTATATTTCCAGGAGTTATTTTTGAAAAATAATTAATGCTTCAGCAGTAATAGAAAACCTCCACAGTGGCACCCTGAAGTAAAATTTAGATATTATTTTCTGATGCTGTAATGATCTTGAAAGTCTCATCCCTGATCAAATTATTCCTCAGATCAGAATAATTCTTTCACAAGATGTTAGTTTTTCTACTTTTTCAAGATACACATATAGGAAATCCTTGTAACCTTTGTAAAATAGTGCTGAACTACTGCAAGCATTAGCTTTCTTACCTTCTTTCAATATGAGGATGTTTTGCTTTAAGGCTTGGAAAATAAGATGTGTTCTGGTTTGTCTGAGATGACACTTAAGGAAAGAAGGCATGTTTTCTCAGATCACTGTATTAAACGTTCTTCCAGAAAGAACAAAACCCCTCAGGAATACACTATTAAAACACTTTGCCATAACTGATATTCTGGAAAAATAACTATTGTAGAGCTAGAAAGTGGACTGTCTTCCTTATTCCCTGATAACTTTATCTGCCTTTTGCCTTGCTAAATGACTTTAACTTTTGAAAGTTAAAAAAGGTTCAAAATCTTCAAAGGCTTTGACTTTTGCAGGGAACAGAATTACCGTGTGTGAACCCTTCTCTCAGATTTGCTCTGTATTCTCACTCAAAGCAAGGTGTCTCATCAGGGCAGTGTGGTGCATTCCATGCAAGTGTCTTCCATCTAGTGCTGATTTTTATCACCACTTTAGCATCATTTTATCATGATAAAAATAAACGTAATCTTTTTCGTTGGAGGAAAATTTTGCCTTATGAGTTAAAAATGAGTCCATCCTGGGAAGGAGAGTGGCACTCAATATTAAAATGACCAAACAGTTGTGAGTGCTTGAATAGAGACTGGCTATGAGGAAGCTTGAGGTAGCAGAAGCAATTAAAAAAAAAAAAAAAAAAAAAAACAGAAACAGATTTTTTGAGGTTACCAAAAAGACCATCTGCAATTGTTTCCAAAAATGGTCAGAGGATTAAAAATGATTCTGAAAAATATATATATATATGTATCAGTTTTGTTTTTTTTTCATACAGCCTGTGATAGAGTTTGAGATTATGTGGGAGATTGATAATTATTGATAATGCTTTCATTTTCTGAGATACATCTGAAATACATTTTAGAACAGCAGGTTTGCGGTAGAGATGATTTCTTGAAACAACCTGTTATGCTCAATAGATTATAAAAAAAAACAGTTACATTTTATAGCAACAGTACACAAACAGGCATATTAAAACATTTTCATTTGAAGGTACTTGGGGGAAAAGAGGCTACCTCAGTAGTAAAAGGTATTACTTCTCATCTGGAAAAATTTGAATCACTAGTGATATTTTTCCTTGTGGATATGATTTTATTAATTCTCTTTTTCACAAATTATCTTAAGAAATAAAAAGGATAACTTGAGACAGATAGGCTGAACAAGCCATTTTTCTCCCTGATGAGAAAGGAGAAAGGCCATCTTTATTTTTTCCAATAAATTTACATTTCTTTGATATGAAAATTGATACTTATTTTCTGTACTTCAAGTTCTCTAAAAACTAATTCTTTTCCTTTTCCCATACTTCAGTGAGATATTGGTTATTATCTACACCTTCAAGATCTTACAGTACTGCTTCTTTCATGTTTTTCTCTAAAGAAAAACAGGAAGAATAAAGCAGTCTTGCAGGCTTTGGGGAACACATTGACCTGTTCTGTCCTTATGTCTCTTTCTAAAGTGTATCCTACGGGTTATCGATCTCTTCTCATTTTTAGAGCTTTGAGTGTTTATTTGTTATTTGCAAGAGTTCAGTAAAAAAGGGTAGTCCTTTCAGAGGATAGACAAAAGGTAGTCTGGCTTGTACAATTGCAGAAAGTACAAAAAAAGTGCAGTGTGTTTTATGTAAGGGGACAGATGTCATACTACATCAGTGTAAATCAGGTAATTGTACCTTACTATTAAAGATATAAAATGATTATTTTGGGTACTGGGCGATATAGCTAAGACCCTCTACTTCTGGATTATTTAATGTTCCAAGATACATTGAATAAACTGTACAGCTAGATAGCAACATAAAGCGATAGGTGAACAATTGGCTGATGGTTCAAGCTCAAAGAGTTTCAGTAAAGGGTTTACATCAGGCTGGCAGCCAGTCACTGGTGGGGTTCCACAGGGCTCAGCAGTGTCCCCTGGCAGCCCAAAGGGCCAACTGTACCCTGAGGTGCTTCAGTCCCAGCACTGCCAGCCAGGTGAGGGAAGGGGTTATCCCGCTCTGTTCTGAGCTGTGCAGCCTCACCTCCAGCACTGGGAACAGTTCAGGGTGCCACAATATAAGAAGGACTTAAAACTGTGGGCATCTAAATTGATACCTGCCGAAGGGAGTGATTGTTCCACTCTACTGTGTGCTGGTGCAGCCTCACCTTGAGTACTGCTTGCAGCTTTGGGCACCATAATGTAAGAAAGTTACACAACTTTTAGTGTCCAAAGTAGTGCCTTGAAGGTGGCAAAGGGTCCAGAGGGCAAAACATATGAGAAGCAAATCTGTTTGGTCAGCCTGGAGGAGGAGACTGAGTGGCTTCTAATTCAGTCTGGGATCAGTGTATAAGGACAGCTTTAGTCCTGCTTAGTTGCTGTTTCTCTTCTTGTATGAAGACAACTTCATAACAGTGAGTGTTCCCTCTCAGACTGGATGCTTTACTTGCCACTATTGTAACACTATTTCAAGTTTGTAAGGGGCAGGAAAGGCTGTTTTAAGTAGATTGTATTATTTTGTTAGTACATGTGGCTCTTGCCTGTAATAGAGATTTTTAGACTTATTAGTCTTGAACATCGTTAAATTTACCTGCACAGTATGAGGAAAAGTATCTTTGTTTTTAAATTCAGTAATTCATCCTGCATAGTACAGATGTTTATGTTGTAGCTGATAAATGTAAAAGAGGAGTTAAGGAAACAGTGCAAAATAAAGCAGTAACCAGAACATGCTTTCCACACAAAGATTTACAACATAAATTCATAAGGAGTTACAAATAAATCAATAATAGAGAAGCGGAAATTGGAAATTAATTCTAATTGTCTTTGGGTCACATTTCATAAAAACTTCATGGAGCTGCACAGCCTCAAATGCGAAAACAGAAATACCAAGCTGAAATGAAGACTGATGGATTAATTGCTGTCACTGTCCTTTAACAATATCATAATTGCATAGTTGCTGACATTACTATAACATATTTTCAGTCAGCTATTTTGAAGGTTAAATAAATAGGAGTTATTGAAACTGGGAAATAATGAAATTAAAGCATGCACTCTTTCAGAGATTTTCGTAAACAGTAGAAGATGGCTATGCTTAACAAATAATGGAGTAGTAAAAGGAAGAAAAAAATCAGAATGAGAACAGCTGTGGAAGAACCTGAAATTTGCCCAAGAGGCTGAAGCAGTCGCTGAAAGTGATTGATTGAATCTTCTTGAGTCAAGGTTTTTACTATTGGGTGAATTTATTTTGGCCTGAGGGGTTGATAAGGTTAAGTGCAAAGTACTACTCGGAAAGTGTAAATAGGAATGGGGAACAGAATGCTTAGGAGCTCTGTTAACCAGGACCATGCAATAAGAAATGCTGGCTGTTTAAAAAATAATAATAATAAGCAGCTTAACTGTGCTCTAATAAAAACGGCCTCGCAAAGTTGCAACCGAGTTCTTGATCAAGAACAAGAGAAGGTCACGCTGATGATGGCTGCTTTCAGTATCAACTGTGGCAAAACTGGGACTGGGAAAAACCTTAGGAATTAAGTCAGAAGATTAAAGCAGATAACACTTTGTAAAACGATGAATGATTATTTCCCATGTAATAGAAGGCAAAAAAAAAAAAATTAAGAATAAAGGAAATACTGGGAAGCAATCTGGGGGAATAGCATTTGATTTGCACCTTGAAGATGATGTTATCCATCTTGTTTCTTTGATGAAAAATAACTGAATAAAAAATGAAATACCAAATAAGTCACTGTAAGCACCACGGACTTTGCGAACTTGCTATTCTCCCTTACGTTCGGTGTCTTAAAGCATAGTATGCCAACAAAAACATCAGCAAAGTAGAGCTTTCTATGAAGATAGAATACAGACACGGCTAAAATAAACATTGGCGACCCAGTAGTTAAACAAAAATATCTGTGTTAAATGGGATGTGATCTCTTCTTCAATGTCTGTTGCTTTACCTTGTGAAGAAACGTTAGAGAAACACAGTACAAGCCTTTCATGGTGATACTGAATGGCTTGTTTTACTAATAACAACTTTTCTCCATGGTAGCTTGGCTCTTAACATAAAAGGATCTTACGTATAGACTGACTTCTTCCAAATGCTGGCTATAGTCCTTATCAAAGCAGCAACAGAAAGTGACATTACAGTATTTAGTCTAGTTTAATGTGTTATATGTGTAATGGGTTTTCTACAAATTGGAATGTCCTTTGTAGTCATGCTTAGTATGTAAGTATTGACTGTCCTCCTTGTTTACTAGCTTAGTACTAGAAATGTTACTTTAATGTTTATGTTTTTAGTCACAAACGGGACTATATGTCAAACAATTGGAGAGAATATAATAAAGGGACAACAGTTCTGGCAGAATGTGGTGTTGTTTTCAGATGGGTTAGTTAAAAACATTAAAGAGTTTCTTTCCCAAAGACTGCCCATAGCAGATGTGATAAAGTGGGACTCTTCTATTAAAAAAGAAAAAAAGCAGATTTCTCATTCTTCCGTTATAAGTGTAGTTGCAAATTTTAGTTGTGGTTTACTTTCAGTTTTCTGCAGGTTGTCTGTATTTTTACCATGGCATTTGTGTGTGCTGCATTCCATATCCAAGAATGAATTTGACAGCAAAAGCCCAATGCAGTAGAAAGAGTTTTATTCCTGCCTTAGCTTTAGTAAAGGGGGAAAAAAAAATAAATTTAGGGGGAAAGATACTGTAGTAATGCTGTGCATTATAACCCATCCTGTAGCTAAAACTGGGAAAATCTAAAATTTGAATGATACTGGGAAGACATTTCCTTTGTCTTAGCCATCAAAAAAAAAAAAAATCCAACGCAATAAATTCTGCATGCAAGTTTGAGTTCCCTGAATAGCTCTTTCTATTTCATTCCTGCATGCTATGCTGGTTTTGTTTTTGCTTTCACAAGAGAGAATATAGTGATGCCTTCTGTAGTCGGTCTGTTGAAATGTTGGTCAAAGTGTGCATTATACTGTTTGCTGCTTGTTCAATTAAAGTTATGAAATCAGTAACTGATACAGTAGCAGAAAAAGGTCACTGCTGTCTTTAAAAACATCTGGGAAATTCCTTCACTACGTCTGTTTTGTTGATTCAGATACAAGTCTCTTGCAATACATGCCATGTATGTCTTCAAAAGAGCAACTCTGTAGATAAGATGGTGAAGCAGATGAGCTTTTTGGGATTGGACAGCTGAAGAAGAAGTGGTAGACTTTTTGATGTGAAGGAGAAAGTGATAGAGCATTATTTTTAGTAGTATGAAGCAGACGTAGTTTTTCCATGACATTTTGAACCAAGGACTGCTGCAGTCCTGCCATTCCTCAATGATTTGCTGTTCTTGTTTCCTGTTTTACATCAGAAGGTACTGGCCTTCGTCTGATCATTCATCGTGTCCACTTGGTGGACTGCTTAACCTAGGATTAACTGACTTGCTGCAGGATCAGTTCTGCTTTAGCACTGACAGAAGTGATGAAATGGGAACACACAGCCCAGGGTACTGCAGTTTAACCCTGGCAGGCAGCTTAGCACTGCAGAGCCACTTGCTCATTGTCCTGAAGTGAGACCAGGGAGAGAATTGGAATGGTGAAAGTGTGAGAAGTCATGAGTGGAGATAAAGACAGCTGACTAGGTAAAGCAAAGTAGAACAAGGAATTTCTTAGCTTCTTGTCAGCAGGTAGTTGTGAACTGCTTTCAGGAAAGCAGGGTTCATCATACCTAACAGTTTCTTTGGAAAACAAATGCCATCGCTTTGCACATTCCCCCTCACCCCCGTTCCTTCTTTACCCCAGCAGAGCATGACACTGTATTGTATGGGACATCCCTTTGGCATCCTGTTAGGCCAGGATGAGAAGCTGGGAGAGTCCTTGGCTGTCTGTAAGCACTGCTCTGCAACAGCTTAAAATGTTGGTGTGTTATCGTTGCTATTTTCGTCAAAGATTCAAAGCACAGCATCATGTAAGTCTCTGTGGAAGAAATTAACTCTGTGCCAACCAGAACAGTGGCAGCTGGGGTTGCAGCAGACCACCCATAGGTATACCTAGACTTCCATAGACCTGTGAGTGTGTTCACCTGCAGAAGAGATGAGAACAAAATAATCAGAAACGTGGTGTTACAGAAAATGACAGTGGGGGAAAAAAAAGAGAAAAGCCTATTAGTGCCCAGTACTAGTAATTTCAGTAGCTTACTAACAAGATCAATACTGATTTAATTATGTTGAGCAGTTTGTAAGTAAATTCTGACATCTTCTTTAAAAATCTTTCTCCTCTGAAAGTTTTTATGTACAAATCTCAGTCTTAAAAATGAGGATCTTCTAAAATAGTTAACTTTAGAGTGCTCGAAGTACTTATAAAATATTTTATTTGACTTGTCACTGCAGTGTTAAATTTTTGAGCTTTGCCTAGTGTTGACTACTTGTCACTGCAGTGTTAAATTTTTGAGCTTTGCCTAGTGTTGACTATCTAAAAAAAATAGTTTCAGGGCAGCTGCAAGTGTGAAAACAGCTCTCTCTGCCTTTGTATACAGTGGTGGAAACTGTAGAACAGTAGCTCGTTATCACCCAAAAGGTATCTGTCAATGCTAGTGATTTTTCAGACCATATTTACTGCAAGAAATCTAGGTCATTTGCAGTTTACTTGAATTAAATCTTGTTTAAACTGTTAAACTCCTCAACTCCTATGAAGTGATTTTCATAGTGCTAATAGGAAGGCTAATATTAATCATTAGAATAATTTTGAAATTGTATGGGTGGAATTCAGAATGATGGAGAAGAAAAGAAAGGGTAGTGTAAATTTATGGTCATCTGTGCAGGTACATTTCTAGTTGTATGTTTACAGATTCTGACATGTAGTTATGGTCAGATACATCTAGTTAAATTCAACTAGTTCTGTTTGATTATAACTTTAGCAGTTGTATATATTGATTCTTGTCTTTCCGAGGCTTTTCTTACACTAATTAGAGAAGAAAGCTTCTTCATCAGTTATTTCTAACTATCTTAATTAAGCTGTACTCTGAAACTTTTTCCAGACTTTTTTCCATGGTTTATAGAACCTAGGAAAATCAGTTATTTGTGCCTACCTACAGTTAGAGAATGGCTCAATTGGAGTTGTATGCCACCTTCTTCAGTTTTGTTTTTAGTTTATACGTGTCACAGTCCATAACTTATGAAACAATTTAATGCTATTTCTGAAAAAAACCTCAAGAAATTAATGAAATTGTCTTCCCAAAGAGAAACAAAACATTTTTTGTGCCTAAAAGTCAGTAGACACATGCAATTCCAATGCAGATTTACGCGTAGATTGGGAATGGTAATTAGCTTTTTATAATTTTCTCTGTATTTCAGAAAATGTACTTAATCTCTTTGTTTTTGGTAGATGGCATTGTGATGGCAGTGATCTATCCTGGTAGTTAATCTTGTGGTTCTTTTTTCATCCTTCATCCCATTTTTTACCCTTCTTTTCTTTATTCTCGAGTGTTCTTCCTGTGCATCTTTTAGACTTCTTTCCTTTTGTTTCTTCGTTCTTTTTCCTTTGGATGGTTTTGGAACAGAATTTATATGCTAGAGTCTTCATATAAAACCTTATTAAAGCTCTGGGGATTTGGGGTGCTGTTTGACAGCAAGCTCAACATGAGTCAGGGCACTGCTGGCAGCCAAGAGGGTGAGCTGCATTTTAGAACGTATTAAACACAGCATACCCAGCCGGTCAAAAGTGGTGATTCTCCCGCTATATTTAGTGCTAGTGCAGCCTCACCTTGAACGTCATGTGCAGTTCTGGTCTCTGCAAGATAGAAAAGGTGTTAAGGACCTTGAAAGTGTCCAGAGGATGCACCAAAGCTGGTAACAGGGCTGGAAGGCATGTCCTATGTGTGAGGAGAGTCCGAAGTCACTGAGGTTGTCCAGTCTGGAAGAGAGGAGACTGCGAAGTGACCTCATTGCTCTCTGCAGCTCCATGACGAGGGGAAACACTGAAGCAGATGCTGGATCTCTGATCCTGGGAACTGTTGATGCGATGCAAGGGAATATAACAGACCCAGCCAAAGGAGGTTCAGACTGGATGTTAGGAAGAATTCCTCTATCACGAGGGTGGTCAAACAGTGGAACAGGCTTCCTTTCTAGAGAGATGCCTGCCTGCCCATCAGTGTTTGGGAGAGTCAGGACATTGTCCTTAATAACAGGCTTTAAATTTTCATTAGTCCAGAAGTGGTCAGGCAGAAGGTCCCTGCCAACTGAAATACTCTCTCTATAAGATCTTGCTAAGGTGTTTCTCCCCTTATGCTGGGAACATATTAAGAAGCTATGATTCTTTCTGTCTGCGTCATTAAAGGTGATGAGAAAACTGCAACAAACTGAACAGCCATTGTTTTTCTTACCTTTCATTTCTAGTTGCCATTAGTCTTTTAGATTTCTATTTTTACTTCATATTTTTGAGCGTGAAATCTTTTCAAAATAACTGTACTTGTCAGTGAATTTTCTGAGTTTGACACATACATGTATATATGTATCTATCAACTTTGCATATACACGTCTAACATGGTCTTAGGTACCAAAAGTTCTGGTTTTTATTCAGTTGTTTTGTTTGGTTGTTTTTGTTGTTGGTGGTGGTGGTTGTTTTTTTTTGTTTGTTTGTTTGTTTGTTTTGAAATGACAGCCTAAATTTCTTCCTAAGTGGAAGAAATACTGTTTGTAGGAGTGTGGTTCTTGGGGAGAAATAGTGTAGAGGTCATTTGTCCTGCACTTATAACACATTTTCATACTAAGTATTAACTGGAATATATTAAGGAGGTCAAACTGCTTTATCTGAGAGTGTTCTTAGGAGTGCTTTCTGGAAGAGTCTTACAATTAAAAAGATTTTTATTTGCAGTAAAAATAAAGTAACCAGGAAGCGCTTCCCTTTTCAAGCTATTTAAAGTGTGCTATATTGCCAGTGTTAGTTTTGAAATCTAGATGTCTAATTATACAAAAATAAAGCTTGTCATACAAACATCTGTAGTTTTATGCTGACTGATGATCTATACTCATCAAGCCTCTCTTCATTATGCTATTTTGACGTCAGATGACAGAAAATTCTAACGTTTGGGAAGTGATCAGGAGGTAACTATTTTAAATAGCTTAAGTCATACTGGACTGGGCCATTAGTAACATACATTTAAGTTAAACTTAGGACTGGCAAACTGTCCTGGAAAGATGTGATGTTTCTGGAAAGTGATGTTGCAGAAATTAGTGAGAAGTTTTTAAGTCTTTGTCAAGCTCATTTTTCTTGTGTATGGTTGGAAATTACGTGTTTTCTGCTATTCTCATATATTTTAGTATTCTCAAAACGGTATTTTCCAACTTACTGTATTGGTAGGGCTAACAAAGTACATTTCATCTTGCTTTAAAAATCAAATTTCCACGTGCAGAATTCAGAAAGCTTTGCTGGAGTTCATGGTGGTTTTGCCATGTCTTTCTCAGGGTAGATTTATCCCACTGAACGTAAGAGGAATCTTTCAGTAATACTAGCAGCTATTTTGATTCTGAGATCCAGATCTCTTAGCTGCAGTGTGCTTGTATGATCTCAGACACCAGATTTCAGATGATTCATGAAGGAAAGTCCACCTTCCACATTTTCATGTTTGCTACGAATCCTGGACAGTGATTGTAAAGGGATACAGTTTTGTCTTTCCTCTCTGTGTGAAGGATATTTTTTGCCTCTGATATGTGAAACTTGCTCAAGATCAAATGATACATGCCTGTAGATTGAAAATTAGTATAGGCTATAGCTTCTGGTGCTGGAGGGGGGGGCTGTCGTAAGTATTGTCTAGGTACTTTCCATGGTAGACAGACATTTTGTGCTAGGATGTGCAGTAGTGGTGGTTTCACATCAGTGGAATATGCTTCTAAATATGCAGTCAGTATGTACCAATTATGGCTGTCCAGTTAATTTCCAAACAGACCTTTGGAAGCTAAAAAGAGGAGATAATAGTGGTTGCTCGTATTCTTCTTTATCACTAATCAGATGAATGTCTGATCCCTTTTCTTTTATTTTTGATTTTTTTATGTACTGAATCTCTTGTTCTCAAGAATAGCTTCCATGTTTAAGATAAAGATGGCATTCCTTGCCACAGTGTAGCTCAACTGCTTTTTGTTTCTGAAGTTTGCTAGCAGCCACAGAAGTTTGATTTGTTTTGTTTGTTTTTGTTTTCCGAAACAGAAATGTAACGTTATTGATTTGTTACATTGTTTTGACTTTGTAATTCTAAAGAACTATTTCATTGTAAGATCTGTGAAGATTTCCTTGACTGTTTTGGAAGAAACAGCAGTGGCTCTGAATGTGTTCTGGAGTAGCAGTAGGAACACCAGTTTATCATCTTCATGCTGGCTAGCTTCAGTTTCTGCAAGTTGCATGGGAGAGAGAGTTCTCTTTCAGGGATAATTTTATAAAGATGACAACTTGCAAAAAGTTTCAGGGGGACAGGGAATGTGCATACACACACACACACTGCCCAGAATAATTTAAATTTGATGTTAACTGATTCAGACTTTTGAGCATTATCTCTACCAAATGTTTTTGCAATGATGGTTCCATGGAGAACTTTTCCCAAGAATGACTTCTTGACCATTACCTTTCTGTGAGACGTGTACAACTTCTGTTGTGTTCCCCTGAATTGAATCAGAAAGCATTGCATGTAGCTGATTTCATCATCTGTGAAATATCTATTGACACTTTGCCATTCTTTTCACATAGTACTGATTTAGCGTCTATATTTTGTTAAGCTTCTCGCAGACATATTCCAGTTGTAATATATTTGATAATATATTTGACTGTAATATAGCCCAGGATAGTGCGCTATCTTTATTATGATTAATATCTATCGAAATTACACATTCAGAGTTAAATTGAATACTTTTTTATGGCAGGATGTAAAGTTCGCTTTAGCTCGTCATTCCAAAATTGCGACACTTGTTTAAAAAAGAAAATAAATGCATACGTACATATTGAGAATTTAAAAGGTAATCTAGCACTTGTAGTATGAAAATATTTCATTTCACTGGAACAATGGTTTCTGATGGGAAAATGTCAAAACAGTTTGAATCATAGTAAAAAACAGTGTTCTTTGCCTATAGCGATAAATGGAGATCTCTTGAGTGGAAGCTGACAGAGCAATCTTTTCAGCTGCACTATTTGAATGAAACAGGATGCTAAATATAAGAATTAAGCTTTGTCTCCACAACGCTGGCTACATGGGTTTTATATGCATATTAAAATTCTGAAGCCCAATTAAAGAGTGGTACAAGAGACGGTCAATATTGAAAACAAATGCTAATATCTTGCGTGACAGATTGGCCACCTTGGTGAGAAGCCCATGGCAGCAACACGAAGTTTAAGTGCTACTTCATTCCTAACAAAGGATAATTTTGTTCGTGTGAATAGGTTCCTTTTGTACATACATAATTTTTGATTGAATTTCTAAAATGGATTATATTGGCTGCGACTCAAAACAAAAGCTGTTCAGGTCAGGATCAGCGGTGGAAAACTTAAACTTGCTGAAGATGGTATTTGTCACTTTTTTTTCTTTTCTCTGACTTGCTTTTTACAAATATCAATTAAATGCTTAGCTTAACAAACAGGTTAGTTAGGTCATTGTTACACCCGTGCGTCTTCTGGTTTTACTAGCTGTTAGGATGTTCTTTGACTTGTAATTTGGAGCTTTAAATTGTCTTTTTTTGTTGCTGTTTTGTTGGGTTTTTGGTTTGTTTGCTTGTTTTTTGGAGTACCTATTTGTGTACTTTTATTTTGAATACATTCTTTGGAAGCAGTTTTGGACTTGAAATAAAATAGTGTTTTTATGTTTAGGCAGCAGTTGTGGTCCTTTATTTATTCTTTTACGTATGTAAGTAAAACCCAAAGAAACATCCAAATGTTTTGTCTTGTGTGCATTTCAGATTTAAGCCTCTTTAATCTGGTGTTAATGATGAGTGAGATTCTGCCCTTGCTTAATCTATAGACAGGAGCATTGTTGAATAATGTGGTTGGAATGTCAGTACTCGTGTCTCTGAAGCTGGTAGAAAATTTGAAGCAGTACTATGGCAATTCAGCAAAACTGTGGGTATAGACAAACTTTGTCGGTAAAACTCAAGGGGGCAAATCTTGCATGTAGCTTTAAAGAAGCTTAACAAGTGCAAGTCAGTAAATGAGTTTCTTCTGCAGGTTATAAACAGAATCTTTGGTTTATCTAATGTTGCGGTTACACAAGCGAAAGGAAGTGAAGAAAATTATTTAAAGATGGGTCAATCATTAAATCAAGTATAGAGCAGGAAGAGAGGTGACGTTTGTAGCCAAAGCTTTCCCAGCTGCAGCAGTTACACGGGACTGAGTGTTTGGGGCCAGCTCTGTCAGTATTCAGTACTCAAAACGTTACAATGCATCTTAGCCTTGTTCTCCTGCGAAAGAGGAGGGACTTTCCCCAAAATAACGACACGTTGTCATTTAGAGAACTCATTTTCAGGTGCTTATCTTTCTGAGACGGGTTATCTGGTAGTTTTGCAGCCATGGCTATACCATCGTAGGTCATGGTTCTTTAGAATGAGCGCTTGTTTAAATGCACACCTTTTGACTTCTTTCTTTGATGGAACGGCCCTGTGCAAATGAGCCACACGCATTCTGCTTTTCTAGTACTGGTCCAGAGACAGTAAATGTTTATTCTGTTCGAAATTGAACTGCTCTTTGCATTGAATGGAAGCAAGAACAGCTGGAGCAGAAGAGCAAGGAAGCAGTAATCAGTTTCCTTCTCACTTTCTTGATTAAAAGTGACAGGGGGAGGGAAGAAAAAAATTCTCAATGCTGTGAAAGGTGGCTTCAAAAAAAATTGAGACGTTCTGGTGACAGAGTGGACGCTTAACAAATTTATATGATATACCACACGACACACAGCAGCATTTTACACAGTTCCTCAAGCTGCAGTTTAAACTGTTACGTGCAGTGTGTAGTAGCCAGTCACAGAAGATAAGTTCATTTCGTTTGTGAGGTGATCACATATCTTCAGTGGTCAAACCGGTGCAGTTGGTGCCAGAATCGTCATCTTTGCTGTTCTGTTCTTTGTTTTTTCTTCCTTCCTAATGTTTTTTTCTGCCAAACTTCGTTCAGAGTTGCTTTGTCTTTGCAGTGGTGGAGCCTCTCCAGTAAAAAGCTGTAACGCGAAAGTACATCCGTTGGTGTACACAAAGGTGTTGCTCCTGTTCTCAGCTCTGCGCAGCCATTTTAATCTGAATGGGAAATCTGTCTGGGGACCAGAGTACAGTAATTAGCAGTCTCTTCAGAGTGTCAGAGCAGAATTACCATTGTAATGGTTTAGCTGGAGGATAAAAGGATTGAATTTGGGTCTGCCTTCCTGCCAAACTAAATGAGTTGCCATGGGAATTTTCAAATATAAGAGGCGTTTACTTAAAGCAATTTGGCGAGTTTGAATAAACTCATAAATTACGGGTTTTAGGGGAGAGATCCTTGCTTTCTCTGGCATAGGCTGAACAGCAGAGAAGACTGTTAGAGAAAGCTGCTTACATTCTTAATGAGTTGATCCGTGCTCCCGTGCAGACTATCAGCTTATTAAGGCTAAACTCTTTCTGCTAAATGCAGTACAGTAAGCACATTTTCAGACACAGAGTTTGCAAGGAATCTCTGGAGTAAAAAAATAAAATCTGATTGCTCTAAATATAAATTGAATTTCCTTTGCTAGATTAGATCTATTTTCAAATAGTGCTATTAAAAATGGTTCTCTGTATTGTTTCAATAAACATTTACCTGCTATTGATTTCAGCTTTCCTCTGCATGTAATATTTATTACTACACTTGTCAAGTCTGCTTCTGGTAGGGGAGGAAGGCAGTGAAGGTTTCTTTTGAAAATAAATAAGGTGCTGTGGCCCTTCAGACTGTTTTTTTTTCAGGTCACATGTAAATATTTTCCCAGCTCAGGCTTGCATTCTCTCTGAAGGGAGTTGGGCTTTGACCTGCTGACTTCCTTGTCAGCACCAGTGCTATTGAAATGTGAGAAGATGGACTTTCTGCTTTCACAAATGCCTCAACTGATGAGCATCACTTATGCTTGCTTAACCTTCAGTTGTGCTCAAGAAGTCAGCTGTACTAGTAAGAACTGATGACCAGTGTTGTGCACTATTTGTTTGGAAGCATGTGCTAATGTTCTTCTGGCCACTGTGAAATTTGCTCACTCGCAGAAAGAAAAAGGGGAAGCTGATACACGGCTTGCTTGAATTCCTGGATATTTATTTTAAAATTGGTATGGTAGAAGTTATACTTTGAGTAGCTTTATTTTTTTTCTCAAAAGTAACTTACATTAGGCTCATAGACTAATGCTTAAGTGTTTCCCTATGATTTTTGTTATGTAAATACGTATATCAAATCTTAACTCATCGATATTAAGATACTATGAATTAACTAATTAAAAAGAGAGCAGGAACTGCTGTAATGTCAGTAATTTAGGCTTTTGTTTTTACTACTTCAGCAGTAAAAATAAAACTCCTTCATAAGAGTCTTACATCACTAGTAAGAATCCTGTAAGTAGTAAATTTGTGCTGGTGATTCAGTAGCTGAACAGCTGCTCAGTTCTAACAAATTCTTAAACTGTTACTAATGATGCAGCTGAAATTCTGTTTTGTAGCCTCAGGGTAATGTTTCTGTGAAGCTTTAGAACTATCTCCAAAGAAATTAGATGAAGACAAGAGTAGCATTTAGTAGTACTGATACTCTGAATTTTTGCTGTTCATTTCAAGTTACTTTAAAGGTATTGTTTTCTCATATTAATTGTGTTCTAGACTGCGTGTACTTAAAAATTCCAGTAAATTGATTTCATCAGACTCTTAATCTCACCACTCCTTCTTAGATGGTATACAGCAAAATCTACTGGTACTGTCTAAGTGTTTGTGAAGTGTCTTTTGAGAATGAAACTGTGAATAGTTATAATGTTTGCATTTTTAAAAAGTTAGTGCAGGAAATGTGGTGCTACTGAGAACAGTCCAGAATACTGGGTTGAACTCAGCGTAATTTAGATACATAGTACAAATACCTTACATCAGCTCTGCAAAACTCTTTGGTATTTGCATGTAGTCTTCTAATCTCATGCTGTTTGATTTTTCTTGCATTTCTGGATTTTGGTTCCAAAGGCTTGCTGGTCTCTCTCGGGCCCTATCTTGGTTCCAGTCTTGTGCCTTCTTGCTTTCCATCCTCTCTGCTTGACTTGCACAGCTAAGTTGGACCTAAGTGACAGTGAGAGCACAGGAGCTGTTTAAACCAGTGGTTTTGTTTGTTTGTTTCTTTTGCCAATTCAGATATTGAGATAAGGATATCTGATAGTTATTTGTAACTGAAATCTGGGCTTCACTGTGTTACCTTAGCTTTGCTAAGATCTTGTATACTCTTAGATCTTCTCTGGGTAGAAAGTGAGGAAAAGGTGGAATTGCTACCTAATGATTTGTGGATTTTTTAAAGAAGGTTTTTCATAACCTAAAAATTTCTCGTCATTTACATCAGAAACACATCTTCATTCATTCTAGGGAAGGATATGCAACTGTGAGGATAGGAGGATATGCATCTCCTCACCGATAGAAGGCAGATATTTTTTTAAGTATATTCTGTCTTTTACCTTGAGCAGTGCAGAGAAAAACCTTTTGGCATTGTTATCCAGTTGTATGGTATATAAAAATCTTTGTAAAGGAATGGAGTATTTTGTTGTCTCGGGTGTAACTGAGTTGGACTTACTGAGGTCTGAATTTGTCGTGCCAACTGTTAAAACAGTTAGAAGTGAAACCTTTCTTCTTCACTGCTGAGCAGGACTGCAGACTTCGGCTACTTACTTTGTGGATGAGCGTAAGAAAATAGCACTTGTCAGGCTTTTGTATAACCTGATTTTATTTGCTAACCGATAGAGAAGTAACCTACAAAATTTTCTGCTGATTTTGGAGAGATAAATTGCCTTACTGAATGTCTCACAAGTAGCAGAACACACAGAGGACTGTCCAGATAATAGGTAGCAAAAATGGGAATACCACAGTGTGGAGGAAGTGGGTGAGAAGCTATGAAAAATTCCCTGTGTTTAGTTTATTATATTTCTCGGGTTCTTGGCTACTGCTGGTCTGGTCATCCAGAGAATCAAAGAGATGCACGTTCTCCCAGACTAGTATGGTAGCATCTGCTTCCACAACTCTCTCTTTTCTGTTAAAATCATTTAAATTATTTTAGTAGTCACTGACTTCATAAGCTTTTTGAGAGTGGAAGCTATGCGTGCATACTGGTACTGAACTTTGGAACAGAGTTTGCATGGTGTTATGCAAACATTAACACGGCATGCAGAGACATGAAAATAAAAAGCATCGTCCCAAGACATGCAGTTCTTGAAGAAAATCAGTTCTCAGTCAGCGTGGTACTGTAGGAGAATATAATACAGAAAGTTGACAACAGTATCAATAAATCAATTCCTTTTTTTTCTTTTTTTTTTGGAGTGCTCAGCTTTCTAAGTGCTGGATATACTATGTAGTTGGTGCAGATTTAAAGTTGGTGGCCTACAGTGTAAAAATTATTAGTTTAGTATGGTTATGCTTTAGAAGAGATTTAAAATAGATTTTTTTCAGTGCTTCTTATTAAGGAGTGCAAATATCAAAGCTCAAAGGTCTCTGCAAAGCATGGATGTTAGTAAATATTTATAGTAGTAAGCAAATGGCTGAGATTGTATCCTCTGCTTCATATGAGCAAACCTACAAATGGGGGAAGAATAATTCACATAGTTTAAAGTAGACAGTAAGAGGAGCATGATTAGTACCATTGGTCAGGGCAACAGTCATAGTATTCCTTCAGTGAAGACTGGAAGTAAGAATGAAAATAAAGAGAAGCGGGCAGAAATTGGAAAAAGAAGATAATAATAATAAATATTGTATGAGTTGGGTTGAGAAGTAAGAAAAATGAGCTGAGATAATTCAGTATGAAGACACGTTGGTTGTAAAGTGGTAAATTGCATCTTCACCCTCAATTAGAAAAGACAGTACCAGTTTGGAAATTAGTCTGCCGATCTTTAGAATTAAATACTAGTTTCACATGGAGCTGTGTTAATCTACATCTTCATGCTGGGAAAGTTTCAGCTCTCCTTTATCTGACAGAAAACTACTTAGGTCTAAAATAAATAAATAAATACCATTTCCAGATTCACATGTCAATATGGCTCTGATGTGGGTATGGTGTTTGGTACAAAAGGGCAAAAGTGAGGAAGGAGTAGGATTGTGATCGCTACCAGTTAGTTGTATTAACTCGCAGTACCATGGAAATACTGAGGTTTTTTTGCTTTTATTTTTTTATTTTTTTAAACAGCTGACTTCTGTGACAGCAGTATAAATCCTCTGCCTAATCATCCAGGAGTTGTAGGCTAGCAAGAAGTATTAAAATTGCATTTAATTTTTTTTTTCTTTTTTGCATTTTAGCATCGTCTGTTTGTTGTTTTGTTTTTAAGTTAGCTTTTCTGAATGTGTTTCCTCTCAATAACTCTCTGTAGGTTTCCTATCCATTGACCCCCATTCCAGCCTCAGTTTTTAAAGGTCTCTGTTTACTGAACTCAGCCATGTGCAAATACACTGGAGCTTAGTTCTACACATTCTGGAAACAAAAGTTCCATTTCGAATCATTTCACAATTGCCCGTGCTTTTCATCCTTTTTGAATCTTTACTGTCTGTATTTTCTTTGACTTAAGAAAAAGAATTTCCTTCCCACTGATGAAGTAAATATCTTAATTTTTTTTTTACTGAATAAAAAACTTGCAGCCCTTTTTAAGGTGTGAATCCTATTTTTTAATTTTTTTTCCTTTTTTATCTTATTTTTTATTTCTGCAAACAATTTTTATGCACATGAAAGGATTTTTTTGTTGTTGTTGCAAAGTACTGTGTATAAGTATATAATCCAGTAAGTTAAAGAATATGTGAATTTGGGTATTATTTTGGAATATTCATGAGATTCCACAGTTCAGAGGATTAAGGGGCTCAGGTGATTTATCCTGTTGTAGAGAGTATATTTTAAGCCGCTTTTACTTACGGGTGTGTACCTTGTCTACTGGAATTTGAAATGATAATTCTATGGTCTCTGAAAGTCAGTTTCATTGTACTTATATCAGGTATCTAAACGGAAAGAGATGCTTTCTCATAATGATTGGATTAGAATAATAAGTGCTCGCAGAACTGCAGCGTGAACAATACTGAAACAGATTTATGGGTAAAGATGTGAAGAACAAGATTGAAATCTAGAAATGGGAGAGTTTGGCTGGTATGAGAAGGATTCAAGAATCTTTATGAAATGGAACTGAAAATTCAGTTTGGAATGATTGATGTACAGGGCACTGGCAGTGAATGTGTAGGAAGGAAGGAAGTTAGCATTTGAAAAGCCTGGAGTTATTAGGATGGATTTCATTTTTTAATAGTTCTCCGCAAAGCTGATACAGTACACATTTCACATTTAAGGTTAGTAGGAAAGCGACAGAGGAGATCCCACGTAGAAATATTAAGAGTATCCTATTGCAAATGGTTCTGTGAGTACGACATGCAGAATTCATTTAGCTTGGCCTGGTTACTGCTGAGCGTTTCAGCCACGGTTCAGGTACTACTCAGCTGTTCAAAAATCAGAAAAGGAAAACTTAAAGGAATTTTTAGTGTAATACGTGGTTCAGAGTCTCCAGCGAGCTGTTCAGATACAGTGCTATAGAATATGCCGAGTTCAGCAACAAATAGAAGCACAGAATTCTTGATTGTTCTTTATTTCTGCCCCAGTATAGGCTTGAAATTGCGGTGAAATTTGATCAAATTTTTAATACGTGTCCTGCTAAATGGTTACTTTAGCATTGTGTCTCTTTCTGCTGAGGAGGCAGGCTTTTAAAATAGTACGTAGAGCAGAAGGGGAAGGATGGGGAAATCAATTATTTAAGATGGGCCTGATATATAATTCTCTCATTCTAAGAAAATTATATTAAAGAAATAATTGTCTTATCATGTTGGTTCATTCAAATACGATTGAGAAAAACTGATTCAAGTTAGTCAACTCATTCTTTTAATATATTTTAACATTTCAGATTTTCGGGTTAGACTCCCTTGCCTTGCATTTGTGTATGTACATAGTACATTTAGTGTGTTTAGTGCAGAAAAACCTTCTTCAGCTTCAACTTAGTGAAGAGGGAAAATGGTATTTACGATAACTGTCTTCAGCCCAAAGATGCATCAGGGGGACAAGGGGTATTCTCCAGAGTGGACCTTGGTGCATGGCCTTCTCTCAAGTAACTTTCTAGAGGACTGTCTCTCTTAAGTGCAGAGAACTAGTTGTATTGTATAGCTTGCAGAGTCTGGGTTAGAGACTAAGGTGATGTTGAAATGAAGATTTTTAAAAAATGGAAGATTAGTAAATAGCAACTAGCTGGATAAATGTGCAGTAATGCTGGATTTGAACAAGTCAGAGAGGGCCAGACCAGTACCTGTTCTCTTTCCTTTTTACCTGCTCAGCCTCAGGCTTGCTCTCTCCAAGTAACCCTCTGTGTCCAGGTGTGGGGCTGGGCATTGCAATCTGCCAGCCCAGGGAGCTGAGCAGGTCAGGACTCAGTGCAGCAGCTGACAGTGGGGAAGGGAGGTAGAACTGCATCATCAGGTGTCAGCATGCAGCCTGCATAGGTTCCCTCTGCCAGCCCAGGTAGCTAGTGGCTGCTGCATAACTATCTTCTGTGCTCTTTTGAATTAGTAGTTCATTCTTTTTTTTTTTCCTCTGTTGTTTTAGTAAGACTAGAACAATCACATCTGTATTATTTTCCTTTTTCTGCATGAAGTATCTTATTTCCCATCGTTTAGCTTGTATTCTACCCACAAATTTCCTAAGATGTCTTTTTCTTTGGCGCAGTTTGGTAAACAATGAAAGGATATATATATATATATATATATATATATCTTTTTTTTTTACTGTAATTGATTAATTTGTTTTCAAAATAAGAAGGTTTTTTATGCTCTAGTAATACTTTTATAAATAATTGTTAATGCCTCGAAATTTTAATTTTAAGGATTTATAATTGACATTAAAACATGCGACAGAATGAAGTTTCATATGTGATGCTGAGCATTTGAAGAAATTACTTCTGTCATTATATTCTGAAAAACAGGTTGTACGTACTTATGTGTAAAAATCTGTATATTAAAAAGTGACCCTTAAAGTGGTAAATTCCCAATGCCCAAGAGGTGAATATCTTGAAACAAGAAGCTGGTTTTACTTCGGTTATCAAAATGAATGTGTCTCACTCTAGCTTCCAGTTTCAGGATTTTTTTTTCAAGAGCAAATAATAAATGATGGAAATAAGACTTCCTTGTGCTTGAATCAATCTAAGTGAAGTGCACTGGAAATACGTGTACTTTTCTTAACAGATACAGTAAAATGATTATTACACCTGTGGAACAGTCTCAGGAAACTGAGGTGTATTGCACGGTTTTTTAATGATTTACTAAGAATACGCTGATGATTTGTAATGGAAGCTGTTAAGAGCTGGTGCCCAAGATTAATAGCATAAGTTAAAAATTAAAATATGCTCATGTAGTTTTCTGTAACGCATGTGTTTCAAAAGTTTCTTGGCTAAATGTATAAAACTTTGCCTTTTGAGGCTTTGAAATGCTAAACTTGCAATAGAGCTACCATTAAAATAATGATACAAACTGATGATAGCATCCATTGACTCCTCATGAGTAGGTGTTCAGGACTACCTGCGTTCCAAGCTGGCTCTGGCAGTGTCACAAATGGCAGTTCTGGTAGCTGGTGCTCCTGGGATAGCCACAGGTTGCAGCTCTGCTGGGACACAGCGGCGTTGTCCCTCAGTCACACGGTGTGCAGTGGAGTAGCGTGCATCAAAGGCCCTTTGTTGATGGTCTTGGCCAGGCAGCACTGCGTTCTCGCTGCTGTCTCTGGAAAATAATCATTGGGTAGTCTCGAAAAGCTGAAAAGAAAGCTCAATAAATAGCAAAGAAAGCCTTCTCCCTAGCAACACACACTGCCTTAGAGCAGCTTGAGCCTTCAAATGGAAGGTCATATGATTGACATATTTGTCCGCTAAAGAGAGTGCACACAATTCTTTTTTTCACATCTCTGTATTTTTAAGCTGTGTGAAAGCTGGTTTTAGCCAGCCGTGAGGGGAGCCCAGCCAGTTGGAAGAGGCCTGTTGGCTTGCCATGGGCCCTGTCTGCTCTGAGGGTGCGAGGAAAGTAGGACAGGCGTCTGCGGTGTTTATGGAAGAATTAACTTAGATTTTTAAAGAGTGACATTTATACTAGAGTAGTACTAAAATGCATGTAAGACACATATGCTATATTACAGTCAGGAGATCTGTGGCTTTACATCTCTGCTTGTAGGCAGCTGGAAGTGATTGTGAACTTTTAGTACTCGTTCACATTTTAGCAGCTGTTGAGAACGACTTAAAGCATATACTCAGTGTATGAGTCCCTAAGTTGCTTCCTCAGTTGGTCTAGAAATTTAAGACTCAGGTCTGTTGTATTTTTGAGCATGTAAGGTTTAAACATACACGTCTTTATATCTCTTGTATATTTCTCTGAGTGGTAGTTTTATTCAGATTCATTTGTCACGTTTATTCATTAGTCATTTGTCATTAGTCTGCTCCACCACAGAGAGAAGAAAGTGTCAACAGATCCCTGCTACTGCTCGGTCTGTTTTTCTGGAAATGAAACAGTGATGTAAACACGATATTGAAGGAGAGGCAGGTGAAAGGCAGAAACAGATATATATATTATATTGGTTACCTCATCATGCTTCCCTGTCGTGATTCCTGTTGAATATGTCAGTGATAGTCTATGAAGCTGCTGGAATATTGCTAAATCTTGTAATTGGATAGGCCAAAACATTTGTGGTTTTACTTTCTATTCTAACACATGAGTTTGTTTTGGTTGGTCAGTGTTATCTTTTTAGGGCATCTCAAGCAGAAAGTAAAAATGTCTTACAAGTTACTACTGCAGCTTGAATTTCTGCATGACGTCATGCAACCCTGAATCCTGTGTTTAATGGAACACTTGAAGAATGTGCCCTTATTTGCAGCAAGTCTTTCCAGTGTTCGTCACCAGCAGTTACTTTTCTTGTTGTTGCTTTAAAGGGAGAACTTGTCACATTCTTCCTAGATTACTAAATCTGATCTAAAATGAGATGTCACTTCTCATACACTTTTATTATTATTTTTTTTTATGTGGGAGCAGATTAAAGGCATAAAGGACACGTTTTGCATATGAAAACATGGGGTCATATTTCAGTACCATTTTGAGAATGAAAGGCTTCATTTATGTACTAAAACACAGCATTGCTGGAAACAGAATTAGCTGGCACTGGAATCTGCAGCAAAGTGCTGGTTTTGAAATAACGGGCTCTTTTGGGAAGTGGAGGATCTGATGTCTGAGTTCAGTGTCTTTGCTGCACCTAAGAGAAGTTTAGAACTAAATACAGTGTATAAGCTCAAACAGAAGACTCCTGGGATATCAAAATAAAAATAAATGTAACGGATCAGACATAGGTCTCTATGTACAAATATTTTAATAATACCATTTTTGTTTTTCTAACAACTGTCTCTTATCTGTACCTGTTAGAGCAACTGCCTCTATTGTTCGTAGTTGTGAAGCTAAGTTAAGAGAATGTGTTGGTTTTTTTTACAATATATTTAACACAGCCATGGTTTAAAACATTTGTCCCAGTATAAGTGGAATGCGTCAACACAATCTCAAAGCGTTTTGGCATGGTTCACTCTGTTCCAAAAGCTGGAGCTGGAACAAAGACCTGCATAATATGAGTTATTTTTGATTTCTGTTCTGATTCCTGTTATGTTTGAAGTACTTAAGATGTTGCTTGTAGAGCCTTGTGTGGGATATGTGTACTAGAGTCTTGCCTGGCAGCATCTCATTCAGTGTGCATATAGTTTAGCTCTTTTTTTTTCTTCGTTTTTTCAGAATTAAACCAACCACTGAGGAAATAGTCTGAGTGTCTAGCATTCCAAAATTAGAAACACCAAAAATAGTGTTCAGCTCTGAAAGTTTGACTGGGTTTTCACATTGCTAAAAATAGATCTAATGCCATAGATCACGTTATTGATAACTATTTCATTGTACATCTATTAATAAATGCCTCTTAATGTATTCCAGTATCATTATGTCTTTTTCAAAACATTGTAGAGGAAGCTGTGATTTTCTTTTAGTATTTGAGATGAGTTGATGAAAGGTGTTTCTGTTCTGGAGCTTTGTCACTGTTGCTCTGCTGTGCAGTGTGTGGTGCTTCTTGTCACTGTTTTTATTAACACATGGATGGTTAGGATATGAGGAAAATACAAATGATAATTCAGAAAAACAAACAAAAGTGCTAAACAAAAAGCAAATTCTGGAAGTAGTTACTTTTGAGTGTCTAGTATAATCAATCCAAGGGCTGTTATTTCCTTGAAAGCCCAGTGCCCCGTGAGTTAAATAACAGTCCTTTTTGAGTGTTCTTTGTAATTGTTTAGGACAGGCATAAAAGTCCACAAAGGTCAAGCAGGGTGCTTCAGGTGATATCTTTTCATTATATTAACAACTGGTACCTAGAAAGTATATGGTAAAACAAGCCTCTAGGTTCCGCTGGTACTCTTTTTCAGTTTGACTTACAAAATGTGCTTCATGCTGATTTTTGTACCTTATCTGTATTTTCTTGTTGCAGAAATGGAAGGTGGGGGAGGGGGGCATAAGGACACTCAAATACTACTGGTAAGCCAAGTATCATGATTAAACAGGGATGTGTCGGATAAGGTGATGGAAAGTGTAAAAAGATACGCTGCCTTTTCCCCCTAGTGTATCTTTAACATTATGACCAATGAATTTGTCAAGTGAGACAGCACAGACTTCTTTGCATATCATTTGAACTGAGAGCTTGCTTTGAAGAAGATAAGCAGGCTGTGTTGCCCAGAAGAAATAATGATGCTAATTTATCTTTGCCTGTCCTCACAGACATAGCAGTGTGCATCGGTGTTGAAAAGGAAATAAAAAAATAAGTGAGCTACAGCATGCTGCCTATTGAGCACCACAGCGTCATTAATGGCATACAGTGTTCTGAGAAATATGGCTTGTTTTAAAGGAGTAATTTCTTTTACTTTGTCTGAAAAGTGTTTGGGGAAGCTTCCTCTATTACAAGAGCGGCTGAATGATGCCAGAAAACAGTTCCTGGGCAAGATCTCCTTTGTACCAACAAGGTTATGTTGTAGTCTTCCCAATCCAAAAGCATCAGAAGTATACAGTCAAGGATGAGGAAGTTTAAATGATGTATGTTTACCAACAGCTTCTAACCATCAATATTTATGTTCCAGGCACGGGAGACTTAGAAATCTTAGTCAGGTTTCTTGAGGGGAAGAGATGATGGGATGTTTATTCCTTAACTCCTAAGTTAACAGAGTAGCTTCCCAGAAGTAAGAGCCTTTGCAGAAGTGACAGAGTAGGTCATTGATGAGTAGTTTAGGCACTCAGATCCTTTTAAAAAGATCATTTCTTTCTGTTTTTATTTCTGGTTACTTGTAATCTTGTCTAGTATTTCATTACCATAGATACTTCGGTCTTCCAACAACTTAGATGTTAAAAAAAAAAAAAAAAACTTTCCAAATACAGAGTAGATTTTAAGCATGTGCACTTTCACTTCAACTTTTCCAATGTATTTTCCTGTGATCTTCTATAATATATTTTAGAGTATATTGACACCTGATATCTGCTTTTTGTTTTAAATACGTGTATGTCTAGGAATTTGTAGTATATTGTTTGTGAGGTTTTTTTGTTTATCAGTTATGAATGGAAGCTTTTTGTCCCTGAATGGAGACATTCATGTGTAAAGACTGTTTGACTGGCGCATGGTATGTTTGGAATACTTACTGATCTACAAGTGAATTGCAGTGGAACATTTCTCTTTGTCAGCTAGATAAAAGCATTCCACAGCGTGTTGAGTCAAAGTGAGTGTCAGAGCGCTGGGCAGGGAGCTGCAGCTGCTAGCCTGCTCTAGCAGCTGGGGACATGGGAAGGCAGGGTGACACAGCTCTGTGGGGCAGCAGTGCCTGCGGGCTGAGAAAGACAGAGCAGTAAAATATTTCAGCAGTGCTATTACGTTTTATCAAAATTCAGATTAAATTAATAGATTTCAAGTACTTCGTATGTGACGACTGTAAATGACTTTTCTGTTTGAGGAAGAAGTTTAAGTGTTCTTGTTTCATGTGCAGTAAAATTATGTAATGCGTTAACTGTGTACTTAAAAATACATTGTGCTATTGGCCAGAGTCTCAGTTTGAAGCAGTGTGGAGTAATGCATAGAGACTTGGACAAGAAGTATTAGTTGGAAAGTTGTCTGCTCTCTCTTTGGGGATAATGAGTACTTCTGCTTACCCGAAAGTGGTGTGGAGAAGGCTGGCTGGCTGGCAGTCATGCCAGTACATGCAGTTGCTGAGGCACTTGGGAGGTGTATGCTGCTCTTTGGTGCTTTTGCCTTGCTGGGGCTGCTTGGTTATTCTTGGCATCAGACTGGTGGGAAAGACCCACTACAGTTGACTGGGAAAGATCAAGACTGATTTTTGGTTTTTGTATTTGCACATGATTAATGCATCACTTCTCTTTACCACCACTTTCTCTTTCTACATGCTGCTCCTGGAAAGATGGCCCTGATAGATCTGATAAAGGACTCCTGCTTTAAAGCCAGTGTTGGCTGCACCTTTCCTAGGGTTGAGCTCAGTTCAGTTCATAAGAAACCAGCTGGAGTGCTGGAATGTGTGACGGCATGCAGAAACACCATCCAACACGCATGACATTTGTGGGCCGATGAAAGTCACTAACATCACTTAAATAAGCATGCTTCTATAGTTATGAATGTAGGAAAACAAATGTCATATTTTCCAGAGTAATTACTCTGTGGGGAAAATGCATGAGTTTCCATAGAAAGACTCAGAGCTTTCCCTGCCATTATTAGTAGTGAGAATCAGAATGATTTGAGACTTAACTGGTAAGAACTGTGAGGCTCCAGGAGCTCTATCAGGATAAAGTATGTCTGCTATCCTATCACGGAGAGGATTGTTTGGCTGGTGAATGAATGCAGCTGCAGTCACCTAAGGGGCTTTGTGTGGCTCAGTGTGGTCCAGCAGCAGTAACGCTGAAGCACAGTGTGGGTACTGACTGGCTCTGCTGTACACCATTCGTTCATCTCAGCTCAGTAGTAGCCATTGCTACTTGATTCTTATTTTCTTTCACGACAGTGCCCTTCTGTCCTTCTCTGCTGTGAGTTATTATGGGCTTCTCATCCCATTATTCCACTTTCCTCAGAGCTGGCAGTATGCAGAAGCTGATGGTCTGCCCTTCGCTTCTGAGGACAATGTTGTTGTTGTCTCCCCAAGTCCTTCATTGGAATAGCACAGTGAATGTATTTGTCTTGGGAATCCGTGTGCTTGTCTGCCTTCCAGCCTGATGCTGTATCTGCCTGCCTATCTAGTGCGTCTACCTCTTGTGTATGGATAAAAAGTTAAAAACTGTTGTACTCCTAAGTGTGCACTGTATCCATATGAGATTCTGAGGGATTTAAGTGCCTATAATACAATGATTTCAGAAATATTCGTTAAACAGAAGTATTCCTCCAAGGATCTCGAGATATCTGTGGTTCGGCAGGGTTGAAGTAAAGCTCGTATGCTGAAAATACAATGATGTAATTAAAAAGAAAAAAAGGAGGTAGTAGAGTGCTCTATCTGAACTCCCTGTTTCATAACATGAAACAAGCTCTAACTAATAGTTGTTGCATAACGATGTTCCGCAGTTTTCGCCTAAACGATTAGTGTTTCCATCTCCTACACTGGGAATTGTGGTTTTAGGTGGGCATCAATATGGTGTTCCCAAAAAGAAACAGTCGAGATAGTTTTTGATGTTTCACTGGTGTGTCATCCTAGGAATTTATTATAAACCAGACACTAACTTTTAACTACAGCAGTTGAAAAAATATCCTCCATCAGCTCTAGGTGAGCGTTAGGGATACAGCAGCGCTGAGAGACGATGCAGGTGGCACCAGGAATTGTTCGCAGTGTCTGAAACCTTGCGACCATTGGTCCTACTCCGATAAAGCTTAGGAAACCGATTGACTGTGGTCACCGGTATTTGGTGTCCCTTCAGATCTTCTTACTGCTAGCACGAGTAGCGCTGAGCTGCTGTGAGGAGGGCAGCACCACCGTTGGCTCTGTCAGGAGTTGCTGCATCTCCCCAGTGTTTGTATTCAGTGAGCAGCTGCGAGTGCTTAGATTTAAAGAATGAGGTTTCAGGATAACATTTAACTTTATTTATTTATTTATTTATTTATGTTTCCGTCATCTGCAATGTTACACCGCACGGGAGAAATGGAAGGAAGCGCTGAAGATTTAAAAGGATGAGAGGTTTGAGGCAATCACTTGAGCTTCAACTTAGTAATGCAAATCTGGCGTTAAGTGACCTTATTGATGTTTGCTCAAAGTAGCTTCCTCTTGGTACAAATGACTGAGCTTTGTTGTAGCTATTGTACAGGAGACGTACCGTCCCTTTAGAGATTGCCTTTGTATCCCCGATGCAACCTCTCTTTGCTTTAACAGAGTGCCCGCAGAAATGCCTGCAGCTAGGATAGATCGCTTCGGTGCGCCTCATTTGATCATCTGTCAGCAGCGGAGAGAGGATAGGTCAGAGAAAAACACGGGCCCGTCTCTTGGAAATGGGAGCTTTTGAGCGTTGGTGAACGTTGCTCCCACAGCGCGGAGTCTGAAGGGATCCTGAGCCCTTGCGCGGCCGGCGCGTGCAGGAGGGGCGGCGGGCCACGGCCGCGAGCGGGAGAGCGTTGTGCGATGCACAGCGCCACCTGCTGGCGGCATGGCGCCCTGCCCTCTGCTCGCCTGCGCGGCTGGGGGCGGGGGGTTCCTTTGGTTGGTTCTATTTGTGGAGTAGGTGCTTGGGAAGACGCAATACCGAAAGCTGATAAGGGCTGTTAGTATCCGGCGGTGCGAGCCCTCGTCTTGTATCTGTGAGGTGTCACCGCTACCCTCCTTAAAAAATGTGTTCAGTTGTGCTTTGGAGTCCGTTTAAAGAATACACGTTTTATCAGCTGCTGGGCAGTAACTCAAAGAATTAAATCTGCGGAATAAAAATGAAGGTCTCAGTCTGCTTTGCGTGCTAAAGATGGCTCTTATTTTTGTGAGCGTACTTGTAATCCAAGTAACTCCCACATCTTTTGACATAGAAAGCATGGTGACCTATAGGAAAACTAAAGATCCAAAGTAAATATGATTACGTTGTCTGGATTTTATTGCTTTTAAGTTGCTATAACTCCTTCTCTTGGGGTTCTCAGAAGGAAAAACTCTTTAAGTAGCTATCTGTAGGATAAAAACTTTCGGAAAGCATTCGTCCTGGTCTAAAATTTGGGATAATAGAGTTACTAAAATTATCCTAGCAAACGGAATGAAAGATTCAGCATTTACTGAGACTCATTAATAGCATCAGATCAATCACCTGAGCTCTTGTTTGGAGGAAGTACACAATTTTAGTAACACTGATACAACAATATGGGTAGTACAGCTGACACTCAGAGGGCTTTTCTTTTTTTGTTAACTTGCATTCTGTTAATAAACCCAAGCAAAAAAAAACCATTATGGGTGGAGGAGGAAAGCGGAATTAATGTGTTAAAAATCATAATTGCTAAAATAAATGTGAAAAATGAAGTTATATCCAGAATCTCTGGATGGAACAATAGGTTTGGAATAGCTTTTTTTTACATCATGGTTGACTACGCTGTCTAGATAATATAGCAGCAGTGATGCAATGGACTAAGAATGTCTTGAGAAACAAATTAAAAATAGAAATTCTTTACATGTCAATTGTAAGTCTGTTCTGAGGACTTCACATTAAGCATACTATAATCAGTACATTTTGTATTCCAGTGAGTCTGATTTTAATGACTGTGTAATCTGAGGTTTCTGGATAGCACAGTGCTTAACTATACAATTAATTTGTAGTTTAAATGCTAATTGAATGTGTACTTACTTCTTCAATATTAGCGTTAGTTCACTCTGTCATAGAGTATTTAATATATAAATAATGTCTAACTCTTCCAGTATATTCTGCATGCGTAGCAACAACATAAATTGTTAATGGGTTTAACCTTTGTGTTCAGGTAAATCCTCAGTATTACAGTTGGGACTTCAGCTTCTGACATCTGAAAGTGATTTAGTCTCGAGTCATCTACTTTGTTCAAGTTGTTGATCTAAAAACAAATAAATAAATAAGTAAATTAGATGTTAGCTTCCAGTGGGGGCAGGGGATCCCTGAGCAGCTCTCACACTCATGAGTTTGTTTGGTTAAATGCAGTTTTTAAATTCTTTCTTTCCCCTTGCAATTTCATAAGTTACATCTCCATGTCTGCAAAGTTAAGCATGCCTAACAAGCTCTTCCTTTAAATTTGTCTGAAAATTTTTTCTGTATGCTTTGAAACCATTGAACATGGATATTCTTGTCAACTCCTAACTAGTTTGAGATGTTTCAGTGCTGCCGTTCTGTAGTGGAGTTATTTAACAGTAACGTAGAGACTGATGACCGTCTCTCTTGGATTTGTATGTCATTATCTTGTTTTCTGGTTGAAGGACTGTAGACTAAATAAATGGCAGTATTTGAGGAAAAACAGATCTGAAAATGTCTACTCTTCAAATAGTAAATGGTACTAATTATAGCTTTTTTTGTTGTTGGCAACTGAAAAAGTGAGTGGGTTTCTGCAAGGTTGGTGTTTTGTTTGTTGTTGTTTTTCTGCTAAGTGCCACATAATATTTGTGCAAATTGCAGGATATTGTAGAGAGTAGGTAACTTCAGGGATGTCTGATATCTTGAAAACAAACTTATGTATAGGATAGTACGTATATCCTCATCAGAGAGCGTTTACGTGTTTCCTTCTTACTGCAGTCGTTGATGTTTGGAAAGTTGCTCAAAGATTTATTTATTTTTTTTAATTTTTCTTACTGAAGCAGTCAGTGTCGCCTACATGGGTACACAGTAAAATAAAGTTGTGGAGAAATCTGTGGGTTCTGTTTTTTCTCTCATGTGATGACAGAACTTTGTGAAGATAGTTTAAGAGAATATGAACTGTCTTAATAAAACTTCAGGAAAAAAAAATCCTTAAATAGTTTTTATCAAATTGAGTTTAACCGTATTTTTTTTTTATACATTTGGTGTGAGCCTTTGCAAAACTCTCTAAGGTACATATCAGTATTAGTTAATGGTCAACATAGGCAACTTGCACTTAATGAAAAGTTATCAAAACCTACTGTTTTCTAGATTCATGGGTAAGCAGATGTTTTCATTGGTTAAAACTTGAAGGCATTTTACTCTAGCTCCCTTAGATTTATGCACTAGTGAATTAATAACCTAAACTTTCTTCCTGTCTTTTTGTATGCAGGCAGAAGGAGAAGACAGCCTTAAAAAGATGCAGCTGATGGAGCTTGCAATTCTGAATGGCACCTACAGAGATGCCAACATCAAATCACGTAAGCATGTTATAATCTTGAGGGTCAGTGCAGCAGTAGTGTTTGTAGGGTTCCATTCTTAAGCCTGCAAAATGGGCAGTACCAACTGGGCTGGGGAACGGAAGGCACTGTTCAATAAATAAATAAATCAGAACAGTAGGTGGCCTTTGCAGAGGATCTTCTGGAGATAAGTTTTGCCAGGTTTAGGGTGTTCTTTGTTGGTGCTTTTTGCCTTATATTTGTTTGATTTTTGTTTAATCTTCCTCTCTCTTTTTGAGCTTGAGCAGAAGTATTTACAAGTATATAATTCAAACAGAATGCAAACCTCAAGCCAAATTTTTCAACTTCTACAATCTTTTTTTTTTTTTTCCTTTATATGTATAAAGGGCAATGGACACCTTTTCAATTTTATTATCAGATATTCTGTTTTAAATATTACACATGTTGAGGATACATTTATCTGTGTTATATTCCTTCCTTTCATCTTGCTTGCATGTGTCCCCCCAATGTTACATTTTTCCAGCAATTCAGCTGATTTCACTCCTGAGTTCACAGGGATCAGTGATGTAATGAGCCATTTTTACAATTTCTTCCATTAGATTTGTGTGAGAATGCTTTTGTAAACACACGTATGTGCACGTTTACACTTCCAAGTTAACTACATACACAAACTAATGACAGCACATATATGTCTATTATGTGTGATGCGAGCTATTTTCGCTAGTTTAAAATCTAATTTCTGCTTCTGCAAATGTAATTTCTGATGCTCTTCCAAAGTAAACTTTTGCTGTAGTTATGATACTGATGTCAAATGTAAGCACAGCGAAGGCAGTTTTTTTCACTACGGCCCTACTGATACTTGCTAATTTGTTCCTCCACACAAACTTCATTTCTATGTTGAATATGCTTAAAGGTTGGAATGCAGTTATGTCAATTGGAGAGTGCTTACACCAGTCTAATTATTCTGATTGGAAAGGGAATGTAAGCAAAAGCTTTTAGTACCATGGTGGTGGTGATAACTCTTCATCCCCTAATTAATACCATAATACCTAAAGCAAGTTGAGTTTTAAACCTATTAGAGTCCTCAATGTACTGCAAATTTATGGTTAAAATAACTTTTAGATTCGTTTTAATTGGTGCAAATTGGTGCATGGAAACCTTTATATTAATTTGAGTAATTTCTTTGTCTGCTCTATTCCCACGGGTGTATTTTAATTGTAAGTGGGATGATGGTTTTTTTTTCATTTTCTGACTAGAAATTTTCACACTACTATTCACTCTTTGATAATAAGAAGATATTTTCATTGTTTGCATTATGGCTTTACTAAAACCGTAGGATACAGAATCCATTGTTTGTTTATTCCAGTTGAAAAAAAAAAAAAAAGAGGAACTGAAAATGTTCAGTTTCTTAATCTCTGCATTGAGAATTAAAAAAAAAAAAAAAACAGCAAAAAATCCACAAACTGCACTCTCTCAAATCTGAAAATCTTTCCACACGGTTCTCATTTCTCTTTTCAGACCACCTGTAAGTTAATTAAATCAATGTAGATCAGCAGTAGCACAGAGAACCATTTTTTTTTTTTTTTTTTTTTTTTACAATGAACAGGAGAGTCCTGTTTGACTGTTACCAGCTGATCCATGTTATTGAACAAGAATTTGTACTGCATGTCAGCAGACCTCACATAGCAATTAAATATGACCACAGAAAAAAAAAAAGTGAAACATTTGATCTTGGAGAACTTGTTATCTTCATAACTTTCAAGTATTTTCTTCATGCTATGGTAGGAGAGGAGATGTCTTTTGTTTCTGGGTCCCTTTTAATTTCACTGATCCTGGAAACTGGAATTGTGTGTGTGCTTAAGTACGATGTAAGAACTCTCCTACGTAGCTCTGCATAACTGAGTATCTGTGGACTCTGTAGTCGCACTACATTTTGTACTCTGTATTTGATTATGGAAGTATTTTCCTCGTATCTCCTGCATGCATCTCAGTCTCATGCAGTCCTTATAGCACAAGTGAAGAAATGTGGTCTAAATGGAGCTTTTGTGCTGTGTAACCTGTTTGAGATATCTACCTCACTGTTTTACAATGGCTTTTTTATTTTGCATGTTCATACTTAATCACACTGGAAAATGGAAAGCTGTTTGCATTTGAATGGTGTGCTTTGGCACTGTGTGATCAGCGCATGTACTAATGATTTCCTTTTATTTTTCTTCTTTCCTACTTTTCCCCTTTTTTCCCATTCTTTCCACGTTTTGTACTGCTATCTCCATACTTCTCTCTGAATTTCTTTGCTTACTGTAGCAGCCCTTGCCTTTTCTCTTGCAGCAACAGCCCAGGCTCCAAGGATCATTACTGGGCCTGCGCCTGTTCTCCCACCAGCTGCCCTGCGTACTCCTACGCCAGCTGGCCCTACCATAATGCCTTTGATCAGACAAATACAAACCGCTGTCATGCCAAACGGAACTCCTCATCCCACCGCTGCAATAGTGCCACCAGGACCCGAAGCTGGTTTAATTTACACCCCGTACGAGTACCCCTACACGCTGGCACCAGCTACATCAATCCTTGAGTACCCCATTGAACCTAGTGGTGTATTAGGTAAGACTCTTATCCATGCATGACCGCAGAATGCATCGCATACTTTTATCGTGTTTTCATCTAGAAGTCATGGGGCTTAAAGGAAAAAAACAGAACACGCACACTCTCGCCTCAGATATATCACAGCCACCTAGGAAGATTGATGGTGTAATTCAAACATTTTAACACGTTTTGCATCGTTAAATGTGTGCGTTCAGCATATTAGTACGATCGTTGAAAACAAAATGTTTGCACCCACATGTTTGGGTGACACTCAATGGTAGATACGTAGACAAAGGAAGCAATCAAACATCGACATCTATTGTAATAATATGTTCTCCCGTCAGTACCAGATTTGTTTGTGGCATCTTCTGTATAAAGTTCCAGTAATTGTTGGAAAAAATAACTTCTAATTTTGCAGTACTATCTTTTTAGTAGCCAAGCTGGGGAGAACTGAAAGGTGTTCTTTCATACTGCTTGGGTTTTATTCTTTATTTAGAACGCATTTGATCCCTCTCTCCTCAGTGCTGGGAAACTGTAAATCATTTTGTAAGCAGAAAATAATTTCAGTGAATAAATAAAAAGGAAACTTAAGTTCAGAGCAGTGGATGATACAATTAGCAACTTTACTGATTGCTTTTTTAAATACACTGGATTGAACTGTCCATCATTCCTAATATTTCAGAACATTGACCTGCCATATGAAGGCAAAAATGATAAAGCAGCCGTGACAATTCAGTTAACTGATCCATCTGGAACAAGCAGTTCCTATAGTGTCTTCCTTCCCTACTGTCTGCAGAATATAAGTAATCTTTTCTCATTAGTTTGTTCTGAATTGTGTATGACCTTGGCACTGCATAATGTTGATTTTATAGAACTTTGATCTCAGTTTGTTCAGTGGCGGTTATTGATTCACACAGATTCTAAACATCTCTAGTGAACACTGGACAATAAGGTTCAAAGTCGATATTTTTTTGAAAGTACTGCAAAAAATCAGTGTTTCAATTAAATGATGAACAATTGTTATCTATTTGTATTTGTTTCCCTGTCACACAGTAAAAAAAGAAAATGTGTTTAAGACTTTTCCCTTTCAGGATTAGTGAGGCACTAGCAAAAGTTTTAAAAGGGCAGTGTTATTCAGTAGGTCTGTCTTTGGGCACCTTGTTTTCCACCATCCCATGGCCAGCATCCAGTGACTGCATGATAATGTCATCATTTATTTATTTTCCGTAAACAAGCGCGTGCTTTCCCCACCCCTGATCTGTTAGTCCTTGACTGCGGCGCTTGCAGTATCTCCTGGGGTGGAGCTGCAGTTACAGACATCATCACAGTGCCTACCAGTTGCTGGTTAGTGGAAGTCCCCTGAATTTAGTTCGTACCAAGTAAAGAAACAGTAATGTTAGTATGATGCCAGGAACTTTCACTGATTTCTCACGGAGTTTTGCATACTTTTATACTGTCGCTCCCAGAAGGCAGCTGACGCCATTGCACTCCTCTAGGAACTAGCAAGTATGTAGCCTAAACCAATTCTCTCTAAATAGTCTGCTTTAAAAAAGGAAAGGGAAGAGGGAAAAAAGTCAGCACCCCCTTGTTCGTGTACCGTACAATCAGTGAGTAATATGTCATCTGCTCTATGATCTGAGCATTCGCATTGATTCAGTTCAGTTAAATGAGGTTTTGGTTGAGTTCTTCTTCGTAATACTTATGCTCATGAGGAATGTTTTATATTTCGTCCGTTTTCTAGTAGACCTTTAAGGTATTGTAGAACAATTCTGTTAAAAATGACGGAGGAATGCATCCCTTTGAGTATTTTTGGGGATATTGGTATTGGAATCAAATCTTAGTTGGTGACTAACTTTTAATTCCCTTCCTTTTATCTTTAGGTATGGCTTTCCCAACGAAAGGCTAAGAATTCAAGAACGGTCTTAACTGATCCTTCATCAGATCTGAATTTTAACAAATACTTAGTTTCAGCAGCCTTGAGAAAAGCTTGGCCTAGCAGTCAGTGACTTACTTGCACTTTTTTGCACATAGATTTAAAATAAAATAGTGCTATTAATTTGGATTAGCCCCTGTTATTACAGAGTAGCTGTAATTTATGAGTGTATAGTAGTGTACTGACTGCTAAGTGTTCTATATAGTGTTTGCTTTACTAATCACCTAATTCATTGCAGTTCATACTTATTGACTTAAAGTTTAAAATCACAATCTGTAGGCTTGAAGAATTGCTTTAAAACTTCCTTTTTGTGGTAGAACTGGAAATGATCTTAAAGTTAGCAAATAATTGTCAGTATTAAAAGATGGCATTATTTAAAATAGTCCTGCTGCAAGAAAGGCACTTCAGTGAATATGTGACTAGTAAAGCTTAAATGTGCTTGGGTCTAATAGATTTCATGAAATACTGTAATTTTGGGATTGTAAATGAATGGATTAAACAGGTTAAGGCCAGGATGTTTAAAATAAATGCAATATTAATCTGCACAGATGAACTTCTTACGGTTAAAATTTGAAACTACTGTGCCTTAACTTGTTGCTTTTCTTAAAATGAACTTTTGTAGTTAATGATCATTTAAATCCATTTTGATAAACCTGCTGTTAATGTTTTCTTTGAATGTTTTCTAACTTTGTCTTGGTAATTGCAATTTAACTAGGTGCGGTGGCTACTAAAGTTCGAAGGCACGATATGCGTGTCCATCCTTACCAAAGGATTGTGACCGCAGACCGAGGTTAGTTTAGTTCTGGAGTTCTCGTTTGTAAGAAGTGCTTTGAGTGTACATGAGATTTGCAACACCACAGCTGGTTAACCAAAAACCATCTTTTCACCCATTCACGATTTCTTCACAAAAACCTGAACGGTTAATATTTTAGAGCCTAGGGGAATACTTGCGTTTTTAAAAGCGTTCTGTAAACTTCCTTTCCCAGCTCAATTCAATATATACACTTTGTCGTATATTTAATATAAAAGCTATAAGAGATTTCCCTTTAAAAAACTATTTAAAGATCCATCTGCATCAGGAAACTCTATGAGTTAAAGTGCTGCGATGATTAATTTGTGTTCTCCCCCTCTCCCTCCAATTCGTTCTTTTAATTGGTGTGGAAATATCAGATTGGTGTTGCAAAATAAAATGGATGGATGGTTGCTTAATGGGAAAGAAGTAAAGGAATAAATGCCTCCTGTCTGTGTCTGGAGAAATTTGAAGATTTAGATTCCTTTTTTTTTTTTTTTCCAATAAACTTTTGAGCCACTGTACTGTATATTTTGAGGAGGATGCATGTTCTCAGATACCTAACTGAATTCAGAAGGGTAAGGGCTGTGAAGAAAATACTTCAAAAGTTGTTTGAGTTTGAATTCCTAAGGATGGGGGAAGGGAAGGCGTTTTGGTTTTCCGCCAAAATCTGTTTCCTGGTTTTTACCTCTTGCTGCTAAAATGCGTAACCTGAAGGAGAAGCAACTTTTGAAGTCCTGTCGGTGAGATGACATCCAATATTTGGGCATCTCTCTTTTAACTCTTGACTGGAAAGTAAATCTTCATTTTTCTCCCATTCCTCAAACGTAATGCCTTTGGACCCCTGAATGAAGTATTTAAGCTTATTGAGAAAAGCAATATTTTCGGTTTCTTGACATTGGATAATAAACAGCGTAGGCTGAGCACAGGAATTCCCCAAACACCTATCCTGTCCCTGCTGCTGACTCAGTGTGGGCTTCGGCAAGTCATTTAATCTCTCTGTGAACGGTTTCCCATCTTGTAAAATAAGGATAATAATACTTCCCTACCTCACAGGGGTGTTGTGGGGGTTCTTGTTTGTACAGGGCTTTGAGGACACAAAGCTTTATGTGCCAAGTATTATTATTCTGCTGTCATCAAAATCAGCTGTGCAGGCTTACGTGATATTGTAATACTCAGAAGCCGAAGTCAGGTGACAGATCTGACATCTTATAAAGCTGACTACGCTTTATTTCTCTCTTTCTTTACTACAAGAAACGATACAGATTTCAGTCAATACATTAAAAAGGGCCCTCCTGGATACGTACTATGTTTATGTAACATTTCTACCTTTCATATGGAAAGAATGTGCGCTTTACGAAAGATGTAAAGCTGGTAACGAGACACTACATAGGTTTTCCAGAAGGTTTCTTCTTAATTCTTGAAAGCTCTTTGATGGGGAACGGGGCATAGTCAGAATAAGGTCATAGCAAATCTTGACAGAGAGAAAAATGAAAAAAAGAGACTGTAAACTATATTCTGTCAAGTGCGATGGATGTTAGGATTTGGTTATCTTTAAAAGTTTAACCTGATGTTACAAAGATCACTTTTTGCTAAACATCATTTTAATCTGCAGTGATAGCTTCAAGTTCCAGTAAGACTACTTGTTCAGTTAGACATTTGCCCGAGACAGCTAGTAAACACGCTGGTAAAGCACAGAGTGGGAGAAGCATACCAGTTTTTGATTTGCTTTCGTCATGGTAGCATTTAGTTAAGATTTATTTCAGATATTTTGTGAAGGTCCTGGATGTATTGGCTGGGGCTGCCACTTAGAAGTCACTGAAAAAAATTGTCGGTTTCATGTTACCTTCTTTAAAATAGAGCCATTTTCTGATAATGCAGTGTTCTTCTCTAACCTATCCGATGTGAATTGTATATTAAATTTAATAAATTCAGGTGGCTTATCTCCTGCGGAGTAAGTCATGCATACCTCTATCTCCCTGCATGAAAACCATGCAGATATTTCAGGTGAACGTTATTTTAGTCTCATCTAAGCAATACCAGCGTTGTCTTAAGAATCTTACGTAAAATTAATTTTACAACTCTTGTTTCATTTTATTTTGAATCCAAAATCCTAGATTATCCCCTCTCAATTTAACAGTTTTGTAAAGGACTTTGAAGAGCGTTGTTCAGCAGTAAAGCAGATTCTTTAACGTGTTAGACTTAACGTTGTAGAATTAAAATACTGAATATTTACCATATCCATCTATTGGGTTGTTCAATCACTGATAGACTTCTATAGCTATATCCATGAAAAACAATGTCAGCAAACCGAAATATATATTTTTTTCAATGCAGAATTTTTTTTATGTAGATAAATGTTGCTAAAACTATATTTGCATTCACTGGGTCTAAAGTTTTTTGGTTCTTTTTGTTTGTTTGTTTCGGTTTTTTTTGTTTTTTTTTTTAATCCTAAATTGATTTTCAGATGACTTGGTAGTACTACTGCATTCACTTTTTAAGTAGATTTTTACTCTTTGCGTAGGTTTTTCTTTAGGGGTAAGCACTGCATTTAAAGCAAGAGTCCCGGAATGTGTAAATGTTTTACTCTTTACGACTAAGCGTTTAGAATTGGTGAAGGGTTGAAAAATATAGCTCGTTTTAACTAAGAATAAAACCCCAGTTTATAAATAATACAGAAATGAATTTGATGCATATAACAGGAGAGACTGACTGATTTAATTGTAATAAACTGTAAATGGTGTTGCACAGTTGACAAACCTGTGTGTACTGTAGAAGGCCAGAGACTTGGCAGAGGATGTATCACAGGTGTACTGGTATTTTTAAAAGGTAGCTTGCTTTGGTTATAAACTCCACAAGAAATAATAATGCTCGGAATATTCTTGAATGTTATATCCAAACCAACTGTCACATAATTTATATATAAATTTTAATACCGTTTAATCAAAATTGTAATCAGTATCAAAATGCTTTAAGAGTCTGCGTTTCTAGTATACCTGTAAAGTGGTGAGATTGTGCCACATAAATATTTATTTTTATTTTTGCTTATTTTTGAAACAGCCGTTTTAATTTAAAGAAATCCCAGTTAGCATGATTCTGAAAAAAAATCAGGGAGCATTTGGTCTCATTTATGTTACAGTAGTTAGTGTTCATGAACTGTATCCTAAATGGTAGGCCATTCTTGTTATGTGAAGGTAAATCAGCCCATGAGAACGATCGCTAAATCGATGCTATCTGTGAACATTACACCTACTGGACTTCATTTTATTGAAATGGCACAAATCTGACTTTGCACTGAATACCTTTCTCACTTTCATCTCCTCTGCCTTAGTCAAGATGGCAACAGTACAAAAACTTTATCAACCTCAGAATTTATTAGCTATGATTAAGCTGTTGAATGAGTCTTAAAAAAAAAAAAAAACTAAAAAAAAAAAAAACATACTACTGTTAAGTGGACCAAGTTTGGTGAAGGAGAATGTGAGAGAATGATTAAAGAAGGAATAGCTCAAGAACATGGGGAACGATAACTTTCCACTTGAGAATTTTTTAATGTTATACTGTAATTTGTTTGTGTTTTTGGGTTTTGTTTTTTCTTTTTGTTTTGTTTTGTTTTGTTTTTTCTTTTTCTTCTTTTTTTTTTTTGCGAAAGAAAATAGTATTTACAGGTGGCTTCTTTTAAAATATAAAAATATAAAGCAGGAATGTATATGAAATGTCAGATTTTATTGTATTTGCAGAGTATTAGCTTTGAAAATGAATAAAGAGAGCTGTTTGTAGTTTTAAAATGCCTTATTAGTATCAATTAGATATTTTCTCTATTTTTTGATGTACTTAGAGCTTTTTAAGTATAGACTTTAAAATGGCAGGACTTTTACAGTGTTTACATGCAAGTGCATTTTATAAGTGTCCTATATGTGTAAAATAGTATTTGGAACGGGAAGATGCCGGCTAAAGTAGCAGGCGTAGCGTTTTCCTGGTTCCCACGATGATGCCTACAATGCTAGACTACAGTTTAGTACTGCTTTGTATCATGAGGCCAAGAAATTCCATGTTGTTTGTAAATAGAATAAATGAAAGGCAATAAAAAATTTATTGAACAAAAAAACCATTGTTTGGCCCCTAGTTTGTTGAACCAAATTGTTTCCGTAAGTTCAGAATCCCTCAGATCCATTTCTTTTAACAACCAGTTATTAATAATCACATCCATCATTAATAGTTGCTTAATGCTTGCACCTGGGGAGGTACTAATGCTTAATAGCAGTCAGATACTGATGTCGTGCACTGACTGTTGTTTCCAAATTCTTCCAACTGAGTTCCAAAACTGTTTATTGTTTTTGTTTTCCAATTTCCTTCATCGACTGCTACTAACCATTAGTCGTTAGTTGTATTTTATCTCTATTTCTCCTGTTAACCGGTTTTGTGGGAGTGGGCTTCTCCTTCCCGTGTCCAAATCATGATGGAGGGCTGTCATGATTTTATTGCATTCCGTAGATGGTGTCGATCAGTATGTCAGAATTAAACATGCTTGTTTTTTTTATTAGTTGTGATTAGTTTTCATGTTGTCATTAAGCCGTCACTAGCTGGAACTAATCTCTTCTCTATCTTTTCTTTCTTTTTTTTTTTTTTTTTTTTTTTTTTTTTTTTTTTTTTTGTTCCTAACCACCCAGCCGCCACCGGCAACTAACCTATGACCTTCTGACCTCTGAACTCTTCACCCAATGATGACCTGACCATGCCTGCCTGCTGATCAGTTAACTGGTAATCGCCTTTGCTTGCCTGTCTTCAGTGCAGCGAGCTGGGGCACTTGTCCGTTCGTCTTACCATCTAACAAAACAGACAAAGAAATTGTTGTCCTCCAACTCCGCTTTTTTGTGTTCTCCTGTCTGGGTGAAAGTGGTTCTAGAACCTGCACTGAATAGTAGTAAAGCAATAAGGTCCAATTCATCCCTCCGCACTGATCATCCTCTAGCGTCCCGCCCCAAGCGAACGGTAAGGAGGCCTCGCACGAGATGGAGACAGATGTCCCTTAACTACCGATGACAGAGGCAGTTACTGTGAGAGACTTCTAGGAATATTTTTCTTCTCAAAAAAGAAGTCAAAGCTCTCTCTGAATGTACTGTGTGATGATGCATCATGCATGAACCTTTGGTCAGGGATGTCATTGGTGAAGGGATTCCAAAAAGTATTCAAAATTTGACGTGCTGTTTAGTCACTAGCAGTGCCCTCAGAGGGCGGGAGTTGCAGCCTTTTTTCTATTGCCTGCCAAATTGGATGTTTTAAAAACGAGAGTGCCATGAAATAACAGTGAATTTTCCGAACTATTGTCGATGCGGTGAACAAAACGGCAACGCTACGAAAGCTAAATCTGAGTTTAAATTATTTTAACCATATTTTAATCTCCTTGGAAGATTACATGAGAACAAGGTACATGCATTATGTGTCACATTACTGGGCAAACTGTTCAAATATTTTTTTTAAACCTCCCTGTATAGAAAAAATTTCATTAAGGATGTAAAAGCCATGCTTGCCTATTTGCTGTATACATGTAACGAAATTGTAGATAAAGTGTAGTGCATTGAAACAAAATGAACAAAAAAGTAGATACTTTTACTATACAAGGGTGCTGGTGCAGAAAAAAAAAATATATTTTTGGAAATGTAGCATTTTATACTTTCAAGTGTTATAAAAAAAAAAAAGAAAAAAAGAACAAAGAAACCCTTTATTTCATTAAATGATTTTTTCTGGTGGTTGTCAAGAAACAAAAGACCAAAAGAGCCTTTTAGTCTTTCTTTTTTATTTTTTAAGTATTGGAATAAGTCTAAAGAAAAGGAAGTGCCTTATTTTCTTCATGGTCATTTAGTCAAATGTCTTGTATAATCATCTTCTCCCTCAGACAAGTTACTGCATGCCACTCAGTCGCCCAGTATGTGAAAAGAAGCTGTGAGGAAAGACAAATGATGAGTTGACCATATTAATTACCTGATTTTTGCCATTTTAGTGTGACGTGACTTTGCCATAATTGCATTGTGAAAAATATTTGCCAAGTCTTTGTCCGTACCAGCCCGTAGTTATTTCCACGACTCTGCTTTTCGAATCAGAGCTAATACAGTACTCGTGCAATGTAAACCAAAGGTTCTGTGATACAGACTGTCTCGTTCTAAATTAGACTATTAGCTGAGAAATTTTGGTAGAGCCCGAAGTATTTCGCTTTTGTTCAGGGATGGAGACAAGTTTGTTTGTTTGTTTGTTTGTTTTACTTTGGTTGGAATAAATACGCTTCAGACATAGTAGACTTCAGAGTCATCCAGAAAACTGGTGTTCTGTGGATAACGAAAGTGCTTAGCTAAGTCCTCAGTTACGGTCTGAGCATGTCCCCCATTTCTGTGAGCAGCTCCTGCAGTGTCAAGCGGTATGCAAGTTATTTATTTTTCAGCTCTCCTTTGATTAACGTTGCATCTGCCTACTGGCTTTCTTTCGCAAGATAAGCAGGAGGGGGACATCAGTTAGCTGTTGGAAGCCCAGCTGCGCTGTATTTTTAACCCCTACTTCCACAGTGAGATTGATGCAGCTGGGCAGTCACAGGAGTTGAAGCTGTTGAACGCACAGTATTTGAATCTCAAAACATTTAAGTATTACTTTGTGTGGAGCTCAGTACTAAGCTTGGCAAATATCAGGTGATAACTTTACTCCCCTTCTTGTCAACTTACTCTCCTCCTGCAAATCTTCACAGCTTCCAAACGAAAGGTCAATAGTAAGCTAAGAGGGCTTACATTTTAAGCACCTGCATGGTGACCTCATCTAACATCTTGTCTCACCTGGAAATAATTATCAGTTTATTTACTATGCAATAGACATTCATCCTTTTGTATTCAGCTAGCTTTTTGTTTATTGTACCACCGGCTTTGTCTTCCTGTTACACATACAGTTGTTGATTTTACTTAACAGTATATACTGTGCCATTCTGATTTTTTTTTTTTTGGTTGGTTGGTTGGTGAATAAACTTGCGACACTCGAACATTTGAAGAGAGATTTGCTAAAACGATACCAGTATTTGATCCAGTTTCATCTCAACTATGATAAAACCTGGACATTTTTAGATGTTTATCAAAGGTATTTTATTGGGCGGGAGGGGAAGTATATGAAGCAGATGTGTGACATGTGAAAGTAATGTTTGCTCTGAACAAATTTTCTGAAAACTTAGTTGACAAAATTTTGGATCAAGTTAGGAAAAAAAAAAAAGCATGACTTTTGAAATCTCTGAATGCCTTGGTTCTCAGTATTATCATTCTTTAATGACTTTTTCTTTATTAAAGTAAGTAGTTTTAAGACTTCTTTCTGACAGTATTATGTAATTTTTTTTTTTTTTTAGAGTGGGTAGATGGGAGTGTCGCTTGTATGTAACCGTACAGATGACATGTATTTGTCTGTTCTTTATTATCTTAGTAGTTTCATGCTATGTATGTACCATAACCAACCTATTGCCTATGAGAAACATGTAAGATAATGTATTTACAGCCATTGTTACAAGTTTATAATGTATTTTTCTATCTTGTTTTATATGTATGTTATATAACATTCAAAAGAATTTTTTTCCTGATTGAGAAAAAAAGGATACAAAATGCAAAACCCACAATTTTGATAACAGAGAAATTGCCAATTGTTTTGCAGTACTTTATTATATTGGGAGTGTTGTCTTTCTTGGGCTTTTAGTTAGCTACTGGATGAATACATTAGACATATTTGGGTTTTAGTTGGGTTTTTACATAGCTTGCATTTTAATTCTTTGGTTCTTTGCTGTTTCTATTAACCCATAGCATTATTTTAATAAATGTTATAATACCAACCTACTAACTCTGGACTATGTCTGTTTATTAACCATTACATGTTTAATTAAAGTAAACAAATAAAGACGGAAGAATGTAAAGTCTTGAGTTACTGGACTAACCCTGAAGAACGTGACCACAGATAACACAACGTGACTTGTTTTTATGTTGTTTGTCGGCTGACATTCTGCACACTACTATTAAGTTGGCTTTGGTCGTTCTGGCCTTTTACCTTGGGGAATAGGTGCCAGTAGATAAGGGAACAAAGTAGCATTTCTTTTTTTGTTTTGAGGCATTCTTCTTGTAGAGTCTTGCCACTTGCCTTTCAGCATCTGCATTACTAATTCCACACTTTCTTTTCCTTTCTCTAAAATAATTACTGTCAGCTCGCAGCAAAAGAGCAAAGATGCCAGTGCATTGTATTGGTAAATCACGGTGTTGTACAGAAACCAGTTTGATTCTTTGTTGAACCATTCGGAGGTTGCAGTTGATTCTTGTTGCAGTTTGTGATTTGTTGGTTCAGGCACCTGTTGCATCACGGGACATTTCCAAGCGCAAAATACATCCAGATACGATTAGCACTACATCGCAATACAAAACCTACTCTTATTCCCATGCCAAAAGTGCCTTATTTTCTTCACGCCGTGCTATTTTTACGTAATTTTTTGTACTTCTGCTGTAGTCTGCCGGTGTTGCCTAGCTCAGGGGAGTACAATTTCTGTAAGCCAAAGGTCAGACTGGGTCGTTTCCTAATGACCGCAGAAAGTACAAAAACACACCTTTCACTGCATTTCCAAGCAGCGACCACCTCAAATTCCAGGTCTGCCTTGATGTAATCTTTATCCCTGCGGATGACTGTAGCGACATGAGTGCAGGGAATTGAAGTGGTGACAGTGCTGCTTGATGGTACCTCTGTGTAGATGATTTTTATGGAAAGGATTCTCCTGCCGCTCCTGTTGTCGGCGGCTCCTTTCTGTAGCGTGGGTAGTCCGCCTAGATGTGCAGCCTTAAGGGCACAGTCAGTACAGCTGACATCAGGGGAGACTGTTGTGTAGATCACTCTTCAGATATCGACAGCCTTGGTGAAAGCCCATTTATTTTCTTGTATATAGTAAAAATTCAGGTAGGGAGATTTTGCAGTGTTCATGGTGTTTCGAGCTACGCATCTTGGGAGTCCGTGTGATAGAAAATGTTAAGAAGTTCTCACAGTATTGATAATAATTAAAACTGAATTTATTTTATGGAAGAGAAGTAGGTGAGCTGTGACGAATAGGTTTGTTTTATGGGGATGTGTAGCTTTTAGTTTGTTCCGTGAAAGCACGTAGGTACAGTTATTTGTCTATCAGTGCATTTAGAATGGTTTCACTTGTGCAGAATTTGAACAGAGCACAGGTATGTTGCTATCTGAAAAGTCAGACACGGGTAGATGATGGAAAAAGAAAACAAAAAAAAGGCATTTTGAACGGATACCATTGGGAAACGTTGATGAAGTGACGGCACAAGTGTCATTTCAGTCACTGATTTAAATTCTTCAAATATTTCGTCAGAGGCGCATATTTAAATTCTGTGAAGCGTTCTCTAGTGTAAGTGAAACCGTTCAGACAGGATAAATTATTAATGTTATATATTGAAAAATAGTTCTATTCCTAAAACTATTACTTTTCTGTGATGTTTTTAATGTTTTCTATTTTTTATTAGATGTGAACTACTGTCATACTTGGTCCACAGTGCATTTTCATCTCATTCTTTTAAGTCCTGAGAATTGCCCTAAGTTTTGAAGTATTTTGAAGCAGAAAGCAAGCAAAACAATGAAAGCCCTTAAAATCTAAATTATATAATAATCGCTTCTGACCATTAAATGCATTTCTCAGTTTACCTGAGTGCCCGCCTGAAGGTTTATTTTGTGCTTTGGCTGCTTACTGCAGAGAAGCAGGCAGTTTTTAGAACTGAATCGGAGGGAGGCTGCCTTCAGTATTGCGACATCACTGAAGCTATAGAGTGTTCTTTATTTTCTTCCGGGGTTAAATCTGCTTTACGTTTGAAAGCTGTGTTAGAATTGCTGGTCCATCCAATGACGTGGATTAATTTTAGAATAAACTTTTCTTGTAAATAGCTCAGAATATAAGCAAAAACAGCTCAAAGCCTTTTAAAATAAAGTCTGAGCAGTGATATTGATTTCTTAGGTGAGATGTTGTAAAATTTCAAACAATTTTTACTTCTCAGATGTTTTTTTTTTCTATTGGAAAATATTTTATACAGTCTTTGGGGATATCTTTCAAATATTTTTAATGAGATATGCTGACGACATTGAGATTTATTTGAATAGGCCCCTAAAACACATTAAAAAATCAGCACATAGTAGTAGTGGTATATTTCCAGATGGACTCTATGAGGGGGACCACTAAAAAGTTTTCTGACCTGAAAACGCAGGGAAGGATTGAAGTGTTTTGTTGTCCATTGGGAGATCATTTTAACTTGGGAGAAGCATGCTTAACAAGAATTTTAAGTTTTATATATTCATATTTGGATAACAATAAGCAGTCATCATAACCAGCACGTTGTACAGAGTGGAATCTGAGTAACACATTCCTATGGTGAAAGTACACAGTTGTCATTGGAATTTGCCTTCTTTTCAATGGATTTGGTATATTTTCCTAAAGCGCTATGAGTGAAATGCCGTTCAAGTAACACGAGCAGTAACGTCAACACGTGGTAATCAATGCTGAATCAAACTGGTTAACAAAAAGCACAGTGCTCTTCCTTCTGTGTGCCTGCACACTAATGGCAGGTGGTGTGGTTCTGCATAGGAGTGGGTGGGGGGCACGGCAGGCGGCGACTTGCGGTGTAAATTCCTTGCAGCTGGGATGTCCACCTGACAACTGACTAATGGGGAGGAACCTGGCTCCCGAGGCAAAGATCAGCTGAGATCTGAATCTCGTTAGAAGAATTCATTTTAAGAAGGATACATACATAAATATATGCTCCTACTTGTATTATGGCAGTTTGTGTGAAACATTTAAGGTTTTGTTTGTGCAAAAAAAAATGTATTTGGGGGAGGGTGGGAGGGGACATGGACATTGCCGAAACACGTGTAAATAAAACACCAATTATGACTGTACATTATGTGCAATAAAATAACTGGAAAAAGTGCATGTACTTTATCCTCAAAAGCAAATCGACAGCTCTCAAAGCTGTAGCTATAGTTTTATTTTCTGAAAAAGTTCAATTTTATTCTGTATCTAAACAGCAGAATAAAGAATGTACATTTTTCACACTTCAATTTTCATTAATGCTTTTAGCACTGTTATGGAAGTTGTCACGTGCTGACGTTGTCATGGCCATCTGATTTCCAGGATAATCAAGGACAGCTTATTGGCTGTGCTGCGTACAGCTGTAAATGAGACAAGTATGCATTACTTAGCGAAAACGTGAGATACACATTGTGACTATAGGTTTGCGGATGCACCAGTTTCATAGATTTCTTGGAGGTGACCAAGTGAGGAGGATGTTATCATCATCCTTTTAAGCACCGCTGAGAAGTACTTTGTACTAAAGCCAACTGTTTTGGTTTATTCTGGTTACTGCCACCCTAGCTAGCGTAAGCAGTCTAGTGAGAAATGTAGTTCAGGGAAGAAATTGTGTTTTCAAGCTTCTCATTGGTACATACGCAATAATACCTCTAATATTTACCTGTCCTGCACGACATCCTGGTGACCAAATTGGAGAGTAAATGGATTTGATGGATGGACCACTCACTGGCTAAGGAGTTGGCTGGATGGTCGCACTCAGAGAGTTGTGGTCCGTGGCTCAGTGTCCAAGTGGAGACCGGTGATGAGTGGCATTTCTCACAGGTCAGTGCTGGGACGGGTGCTATTTAACACCTTTGTAGGTGACACAGACAGTGGGATCGGATGCTCCCTCTGCTACTTTGCAGAAAACACCAAGCTGAGCGCTGCAGTCAACCCTCCAGAGGGGAAGGACATTATCCAGAGTGACCTGGACAGCCTTGAGAGGTGGGCCCATGCCAACCTCGTGAAATTCAGCAAGGCCAAGTGCAAGGTCCTGCATCTGGGTCAGGGCAATCTCACACACAGATACAGTTTGGGCAGAGAATGTCTTGAGAGCAGCCCTGAGGAGAAGGATTTGGGAATGTTGGTTGATGAAAGATTCAACATGAGCTGGCAGTGTACACTTGCAGTCCAGAAGGCAAACCATATCCTGGGCTGCATCAAGAGAAGCGTGACCAGCAGATGAGGTGATTCTGCCCATCTATTCTGTTCTCACAAGACCCCACCTGGAATATTGCATCTAGTTTGGGGGCCCCTAACAGAAGGGCGTGGAGCTGTTCGAACAGGTCAAGAATAGGGCCAGGAGGATGATCAGAGTGCTGGAGCACCTCCCCGATGGAGACGGGCTGAGAGAGCTGGGGCTTCTCTGCATGGAGAAGGCTGCAAGAAGACCTTACACCGGCCTTCCAGTACCTGAACTACAGGAAAGGCAAGGAGAGACATTTTATAGGGGCATGTAATGACAGGAAGAGGGAAAATGTCTTTACGCTGGAAGAGGGTAGAATTAGACTAGGTAATAGGAAGAAGTTCTTTACTCAGAGTGTGGTGAAGACGCTGGAACAGGTTGCCCAGAGAGGCTGTGAATGCTCCTTCCCTGGAGGTGGTCAAGGTCAGGCTGGATGGGGCTTTGGGAGATGTCCCTGTCTATAGCAGGGGGGTTGGAACTAGATCTTCTTAAAGGTCTTTTGCAACCCAAACCATTCCATGATTCTATGGTTATTTACTGAAGTGATTAAGTCCTCCTCCCTCACTAAATAAAAATCTGTGCTTCAGAAGTAAGAGGAGAATAGGTAAAGCCAACTGCAGTATCTGTAGGAGTGTGGCAGGAGAAGGCAGGGGAGGCTAAATATCAGTGTTTAGACACGCTGTTCTAGGAAGGATGAAAAATCTGGTGTAATCAGCATTGAAAGGCTTCATCGTGAGCCTCAACACACTGGTGGCACATAATCATTTCTGAACCAGTTTTAATCTTGGTAGTTTGTTACAGTAAAGCCATAGAGATCTTGTTAGTGTGTGTCACTCGAAGAGGTAAAACAGCCCTTGAGGTCTTTGCTGTTGCTCTGAATGTAAACCCCAGTTTGACTCTGCGCTGCAGCCCTGGCTTGCTGAAGTGTGGACACGCCCTCACTTTCTGTTCTGTCTTTGTCTAGCAGGTACGCACTGTGCAAACTCATTCTTTATTCACCCATAGAAAACAGAATTACAAAATCTTCTGTGTCTCCTGCATCACGAGAATTCAATCAGTCAGTACCTAGCTGAGGTCACGTTTGTGCTTCCAATTATGATCCTCTGGTCAACAAATTTATGTCAGGTGTGAAAACTGATGGCTGGAATCTTCCACCAGCAGAGCCGACTATTAACCTCCCACTGCTTTCTTCCTAATTGTTTTGGTACGCTGACACTGAGAAGGTCCCAGCTCCTTTTGCAATAGGTCAGTCACGAAGCAAATTGTAGAAGGTGAATCAGACTCTTAACCTGTGGAGGAGTGTTTTGAAGGAGTATTTTTTTAATTGAAACTATTACAGTAAAAAGGCAGGTTCAGTAAGCAAGAGTAAAGATGCTAGGAACGCTGCTCTGGAGCCTCACTGTAGCACGCACATTGGAAATGCACAATGCAGCAGTGAAATATTGATCTCATTAGTTGTGTGCACCTTTCAGATGATGACTCTGAGAATCTGTTGTAGCAACGCACCTTGTGCAGCTCGGACTGCAGAATGACAAGATGCTACGTATCACTCATATGTATATGCCTCTTCCCAGAGCACAGCCTTTTTCAGAGGAAATGTTTAAGGTCTTGGCCTCATATCTCTTACCAGTTCTGAGATGTTATTATGTTAATTAGCGTGTCAGAATCCATGCCCTGTTTTTAACATGGGTGCCACCAGAAGAACTTTACATGCATTACTGTTCTAGTGCATCCCTGGATCATTTCATAGAAGGTGGATCCAGTACTGTAAAGCAAAGGAGGCCACAAGGCCGTTGCTTGCACGCTCTTGGATGGCTTCTCCTGTATAAAGTTAGTGATAATTTTGATTCATTCCCTGAAAGGAAATGAACGAAGCAGATCTTTTGCGGGATTCAGCTTTGTTTCTGAGAGAAAACAGGAAATGTACTCCTTTGAGGATTGAAAGGAGATAAACAATCGTGTCAGATGTTTGAATTCTGTCCTGAGCATATGAGTACAGTCAGTTTGGACTTCACACGAGTCAGGAGGAGGAAACAAATGTAAGCAAGAGAAGCAAGAAGCCCGTGTCAAGAAGCCCGTGCTGTGTTAACAAGAAGTTCATCAGAGACTGCAGGTTCAAATATTAAGAGAGGAACATTGAAATTAACTCAGTCCTTGAGATAATCAAGAGTTAAGAGTTGATTTGCCATATCTCCCTTTTATCTTAATCAAACTTGTTAATTTGTCTATTGGAAATCTTTCCCTTCTTCTGCCTAATTTGAATTTCACATCATTTTCTTCTGACGTTCTGCCCTGCCCCTCACTGAGAGCTGCCTTACATTTCATACTCAAAAGTTTCCTGTCGTTAGGATGGCCAGTTGGTACCATTAATTCTTGGGATGGAAAAACTGCAAGCAAGGTTCTAGGTCTAAATCAGAATTAGCAAAATGTCACATTTGACCACAGAAGAAGCCGGTTTGAAGAGACGTGGCTCCATCCACCTTGACAGAAGAGGCACATCTCATTGACGAGGGCCCAGAACAAGCACTTGGAACACCCGAGTTTGAGATACTTCTTGTGTCACTGATGAGGTGTGCAATTTTGGGCAAAAGCCTTGCAGCCGTGTTAGAAAAACACACAGTCATCTGCAGCAGAAATTAAGCATTATTCTTCCACCAACATAGGGAGAGTGTGATTACCTAGTTTTTCAATAGCAAAGTCCTTTTATGTTATTCCACAAATTAAAGCACCACCACCTTACCTTCTTTTGGATGTGTTTAGTGACGAGAAAAAGAAAATGGCTGGTGCACAGAGGCAGTATTCCTGCTTGAGTGCACAGGGGATGTGCTGGTCCCAGCACCCCGGCTGCTTGGGCATCTCCCTCTGCCCATTCCACCTGTGCAGCCTCTGTGGGCCCAGCAGAGCCACTTCTGAATTCTTCTCCCTAGTTCTCCATAAAGAAGCTCAGTGCCGTTTCACTCAAGTGCCTTTTGCTTCTCTTGCTCCGAACCATTGTACCCCAGGTCCCCATCTGTGCAGTGAGATTAACAGGAGCACTGTAGCAGTGCCAGATGTGGATAACTGTGTTTGAGACTGTGAAGTGCTCAGACAGAACAAAGCTGATTGTTCCCTTGTATGACCACAGTGTATGAGGGTCCTATTGAATGTACTTTAAAATAAAGCACATAAGCAAAACAAAATAGCTTTGACTTCTTACTTATATCAAGCCCACGGAACAAAAAGATTGCGCGGCTTCTCAACCAGCTGAGTCCTAGTCTCAGGCCCAATCACCTCAGTAGGTGTCAGCAGCACCGGCGGTGGCTGACTCTCACTTTTTTTGGGTTGGGGCTCATCACTGCCTCAGTGCTGCAGCTCTGCATGGGCTGAGCCGCATCCCACGTCCTCACTCAGCACAACTGAGGAGAAGCAAAGGGACAGCTGTAGCTACATGGATCAGCACTGCATTTTCTCCTAAGTGGTGGAACACAACCGCAGGGATATGGCTTGTGTGCGTGTGAGCAGCAGAACTGACACGGCTGGCTCGTGTTGCGGCCTCAGCGGTGGGAGGCAAAATTTCACAGTGCCACGTAAGAGATGGGGCATGACTGCAGTGCAGGAGTATCTAACACAACATATTTAACTTGTTGGACTGTTAGTACCATCAGGCAGCACAATACCAAGATTGCTTAAGTTTTTGACTGCTTTTCAAGAAATGGCATGGCTGCTCCCAAGGCCTCTCCGGTGTTCCCAGTGTGCTAGAGCAGAGCACGCAAATGTTCTCACATGTTTGAGGGCACAGGTTGTACCGCTTTGAGCTTTTGAATAACCAGAGCTATCCCGGTACAACTGCAACAGAGATGACTCAATATGTGAGGCCCTTTACAGATGCAGTTCTATTATAATACAGTAAATTCAAGGAGCTGGAAAAGACGCCGCGAGGCAGCATCCTGCATCATTACTTAACAAAGCTGTGCAAGTGTTACTGGGTGCAGGAGAGGATACCTGTGACATACACCACTTGCATGTGAGATTTGAGCTTAAAATTAGATGAGTGTTTTTTTCTTTAATCCCTCTCTGTGTCCTGGACGCTGCCTTTTACTTTGTTAATATCGCTCATCCTTGACTGTGTTTGGGAACAAAAATTAGCATGAAAACACCAGACCCCCTGTGCAATCACCTGAGGTTCTGCCTGTTCCGTTCTTGGGGTACCATATGATATTCGAAACTGAACTGCCTTAAAATAATTAACTTTGCTGCAAGAACAACAACTCTTGTAGCCTCAGGCTTGTAGCTGTGAGTGGCTACACTTGGGATGCCAATTTTGCAGTAAGCTTTCTGCTTGCTTTTGAGGGAAAAAGATAAATACTCCGTGTGTAAGACGGGACTTTGGATTTCTCAAATAAGAGCTGTTGTTAGCAGATAGGTATAAAACAAAATCAGGAACACCAAATCCGTCATACCACTTGTCTCAACAAAGGGCAGCACTGGCTGATTTATTCTTGGTTGTGCTCAAGACAAGTCGGCTGGAAACCAAGCGTTCTGCTGGCCAGCTCCTGCAAGTAGGGGAAGGTGAGAAGCAGGGATTTAGCTCCTCAGACGAGCCTCTCTTAAGCTTTTATCTTGTTGAAGTAAACATCTGTGTTATGTTAGCTGTCACATACATCACAGTGATGATCATAAATTATACCGATGAAGCACAACTTTCACTGACTCTAGATTTGTCTTCTGAGTTGCCTTTATGAAGTAACCTTGAAATAAATGGTTTCCACTCTGGCAAGTATCTGGCTGAAAATGAATGAGAAACCAAAGGCTGAAATAGTTAAACTTGTGACTTTTTAGGAAGGAGTGAAGTAGTAAATAACGCTGCCTCAGAGCAATTTCTCCCTTGTCATCCTTTCTGCCCTTACAGTTTGCTGTCACTAATCCCTGTGAGTTAGACTTTGCACCGTGGTCTGAGAATCCTTCAGGTGAAACTGGTGGGGTCCTCACCCAACTAATCTGCAGTATGAGCAGACTGGGCCAGCAGGGCTGGTGCAATCAGAGTCATTTCAGCTTCACGTTCTCTGGAAAAGAACTTGTCAGTGGAATGCTGGGCACCTTTCTGGTGCTTTGATTTTTTCTTTCGGCCTTTCTACATCTCTTCATTTTGTCTCAGGTTTTTCTACAGTCCTACCCACCCCACTACAAGAATCAGAATAGCAGAGCTCTGATAAGCAACGCTGACGTGCTTTCTTCCTTTGAGGGATCCCATTGGACCATTGGCAGCATGTCTTTTGCTTCCAGTGTTCCATCTGCATCAAGTCTCCTTGCTGATGGCAGCTGTGAAAGGGGAGAACTCCACTCACAAAGGCAGGGAAGAAGTTGCATCAGTGGCTGGTGGCAACAGGAGAATCTGGTTGTGCCGGTGAGTCAGCCCTACCACATGCTCCTCTTGTGTATTCCAGCCACATGCAAGCATGTGCAGACAGCAAAAATTCCAAGCTTTGTTTGATTTTGTGAGAGGAAAGGACCTGCCTTGCTGCCGCTGCAGACTCAGTTCACTTAGAATTAAACTCCATGAACAAGAATTGATAAAATCCTAGGATGAAATGCAGCTGTTCAATCCCTGACACATCTTGTTTTTTTCACTGGGAGAAAAGTAGTCATTTATGGTTGGGTTTTTTTGTTTGTTTGTTTGTTTTGCTTTTTGTTTTGTTTTGTTTTCAGATTTTATTACCAGATTTTATGTGTCTATAATGGGCAGCAAACACAAGGTCTGCTCCTGTGCTGCTACTTATGTGCTTGCATATATATAGCACTTTTGTTTCACGAGTTGAAATAATGGCTGAAGAGATGTACCAGTAGTGCAGCACCTCCTTTTTTCTTTTTGGATCCAATATGCCTGCAGCCAGAAAAATCCTACGTATGCTTTGGCTTTGAGCTGAAGCTCTCCCTGCACAGAGGCGTAGCACAGGGCAGAGCCCCACACCAATCCTGCTCAGCCGGGGCTTCCAGGCTGCCTCAGAGAGGTGCAAGAATCAAGAGGTAGCTGCTTCATGGTTAAAGGCACATAAATAATGCCTTTATGACTCAAGTATGTCCTGAAATATGCAACCTGGCGGCAGACAGTTCTCCTTTATCGCTCAGATAGTTGTTCTGAACCACATGGCTGCTAAGTCATGAAATATTAATGGCCATGCAAATCTCCTCTTCTGTATCACAAGCCTTTCTGTGTTCCTGACCCCTGACTTCCTTTAATCATCTCCTGGGTGTGTGGTCTGTTACTATTCTGAGATATCTTTTGAACAGGGGCATAGTAATTACTTGATCCCTGCCTGCTGCAAGAGTCTTCTTGAAAAGAAAGTGGATAGCTTGAGAGGGAGGCTTCCTTCTCACACTGAAATCAACCCCACCTGCTTGCTTCACAGTGTTTCTCTTTTGGTGGCCTGAACGCAGATCCACTGTGTTTGGTGTTATTCGTAGGACTTGAAAAACAGCATTTTTGGTTCTCTGAAGTCACCACCTGCTCCTCCATAGATTAAATACAGTCTCTAATCAGATGTTCTTTCCTGTCCTCTCCCTCTCTGACTAATTTTAAGCCATCCTTATAAATAAGCTGCTGTTCCAACCACCAGGAGTTTCGTTGTGATTTGCTGCAAGCAGGCCCGGAGATCTTCCAGCCAGCAGCTGTAGTGCTATTACTTCTAGGGTAATCTTATCCTTTTTCCTCATAACTGGAGGCTGAATTAGTGCCTGACACCTGAATCTCTTTAAAAAACTGCCTCGTGTATTTTTGACAGAAATCTCCTTTCTCTGCTTGTTTGCTAAAAATAACAGTTTTACCATTGTGTGGTAAAATGGAAATGTTTCCCAGCTCCCTGCCAGACGCAGGAGAGGTGGGTGATATGCTGTGAGGGTCTGACAACCAAAGGAGCAGCGGCTGCACGGCGGAAAGGAGCGACCACGGAGGAGTGTTTGCCATACGGCAGCTATTTCAGTAAGTCAGTGTGCTGAAAGCACAGTCACGAGGGCGTATTTTTAAATCAGAGCTTGTAGTGACTGCCAGCAGCTCAGTGTAGCACAAGGACAATAGCGGCCACACAGCTTAGTACAAGGTTATTGAATACTGACCGACAGAGTTTTCTGATTTCTGGAGCAAGAGCCCAAAGCAGTGCTTTTTACCATGATGGTTTCATGTAGATGTGGACTTGGGGAGGTAAATGAAGGTTACAGCATTCCTTACGGAGGCAGGGGAAGGGTGCCCGCTTGGTAACATTTGGAGTGGGACAGAAGAACCTTTCTCAGCCTCTGCCATTCAGCTGTCATTCAGCGTGTGCCATTTCTGACAGCTGGGTGTCAACCTGTGAGGAATCCACACCCTGTATTTCAATGGTACAAAGACATCTATGCCTGGAAGAGAAAAGCCAGCACGCCCCTCCTGTCCATCCTGCAGTGTGTGATGGCACATCAGAGTCCTGCCCTGTGCTGTCCAGCCAGGTAGGTTGACATCTATATGCCCAAACAGTGATCTGAGCCCAGCTGCAGGTGTGGCTCTCCTTTAGCTTGCAAAGTTTCCAGTTACCTTTGGAGAGAGCTGAGCTCCGATCAGCTGAACAGAGGGAGCAGTGAGTAATCCTCATTTACCTGGCTTTGTAACCAAGCTGTGAGTCAGCCTAATGAGCAACGCCAAAAGCGCTGACCTGCCCATCTCTTTCTTTCTTCACTTGAGCAGTGAAGCCTCGGTGTGCCTCAGTGCCAAGGTTTAGGCAGAGGAGACCCCAGGACAAGAGTTTTATTGCAAGTCTTGCTTGTAGAATATGTATGAATGCACAAGCACTCACTCAGGGTGAGTAATTAGGCTGGCTTTCATCCCTTCTCAGCTGCAAGATTTGGGCAGCTTTAAGGGCTGCTCACCCTAGATTAGGAAAAATGCCTAAGACAAATGGGAGGAATCACTCACCCTCCTTCTCTTACCTACCCAGGTTCCCCGTGTAATTAACTTGGCTGGGCACAAACTCCTGAGACAGAGAAATGTGAGATGGATGTGACTCACACTAGACCTCATGCAAAGCCCACAGCAGGTAGATGTGATAGGCAGCCTGGGCCTGGGCCTGTACCACAGCCTGGAAATGAGACTATCCCTCCACAGCTGTCACAGAAACTTTTCTGCCTTTTCTGTCTCTGCTTTAACGAATAGAAGTCTGGAAGGTAAAAACTATGTGCACACAGGGCTAGGTGGTTTCCACTGACACCTCGTGAACTGGGAGGCAGACCTGCCATGATGCCTTCATGGCCCTGTGGACTACCTATTGTGTGAGAAGTGGGGAGACTCCTCTACCCCCAAATCCTAAGTGAGAAAGCACTTGCTCAGAGGTAGCAAGAGCCAAAAGAGTGTGGATTTTGCAGCTGAACTCATATTAGTGGAATTATTTCCAGCAGTCTGTACATTCCTTATATTTAATTTATTATTCACAGTCTGAGAGGGAGAAAAATAACTCATTAAACAATCTGCAAGGCGTTCATAAGACATTATTGTGATCAAGTCTCAGGGAAACACATGAGGCTTCACAAATATATTATCTACCCACTTAAGTCATTTTACATAGAAAAGTGAAACTTAATCCAACCAATCTGTCTCTGTAGCTGCTGCTCAAGGGAAAACAAATTCAGATCCACCATAATCTCAGTAATAGGTTCAATGCCAGCTCCCTCTTATCAGAGGGAAAAGAACAGTTTCATCTCATAGTTTCTGCAGGCTGCCCCATGCTTATCTACTCCCCAGTGGCCAGGCATCAGAACAGAGCGATTTGTGGAGTCCCCTTCCCAGGGGCTACAAAGCTAGATGCCTCGATGTGATACCCCTCTCCTCACTGCAGGAGCTGTGCCCACACTTACTTTCCCAGATGGGAATTGACCAGACCCAGTCTTGAGAAAAAGGTTGGGAAAAGTGGAATTTCCCTCTCAGCACAAATCTGCATTCTCCCCCCTGCCAGCAACCAGGCAGTAACATGCTGCTCAGTCAAACTCACCCCTTGGAAATCCCTTTCCAAAATCAGACATCTAGTATGCTTACAACTAACTGTGCTACTACTTAGCAAGATGTTTTGTGTTTTGTGGAAGCCAAAACTCACCAACAGACCCATACTTTGCTTTCTGAACCTCTGCTGTCTGCTTGTTCTCTGCAGTGATGATCACGTATGGGAAATAACTTGAGGAATATCTGGGAGCAATGAAGCTTTCAGAGGAAAATTCTTGGAAAGCTGGAAGTACAGTGGGACAGAGAGTATAATGTTCTCATTTCAGATTAATTTCTGCCTTCCTTGAGATTCCTGTGAACTTCAGAGCCTTTGATGGTCATGAAACATCAGAAGAGCCTTTATTCTAAGTATAACCTATGTGAAAGTAGCACTGTTCGTGATCCCACAAGGAGATGCTATGCACCCTGCTTCTTGTGTCTGTCATCCTCTGAGCTGATAGAGTCAAACTGCATTTGTCTGGGAGGTTGTGGCTGTGCCCTCACTGCTGTGTAGGGCATTGAAGAAGCAAGACATCATAGGAATGAACCAGGGGCCACCCTGGCTGCTCTCCTGGAGGGAGATCTCTAAGGCCAGCAGGCACAGGTGGCTGGTGTAGAGGCAGCCCTGGGTCAGGGTGATGGCAGCTTAGCAAAAAGGATGGCACAACCATCTGCAGGAGGTGGAGAAGCCACTCCATGCTGCACGGTTACAGCACGTGTGATGGGGCAAGTAATTTCCTCTCCCCAGCAGAACCAGCAGCCGGAGACTATGCAGGAAGGCCATCAATGTTACAAGGGCTACAGGGTTAGAAGGTGGCTCCAGCAGTCCCCTTCTGAAGGGAGGCACTCATCCACATAAGAGCACTATGGGTGTCCCACAGTGAAATCCCTCCAAAACCGTAAGAGTACAACACCTGAGCAAGCAGAGGAGGAGACAGAAAAACCAAGAGCAGACACCCCCAAGGTGGCTACTTTGCATGTGGGCACTGTGGAGAAGCAGGCCTTGCTGTGGGCACCTTCAAAGCATTCCACAGAGGCAAATCACCCAGTGACAGGTCCTGGCTGGGAGAAGGCTGGAGTGTGCCCCAGGAGCCATCTTGCTGCTGCAGGGAGGCTGCAGGTGATCCACAGTCAGCAGCACGGAGAGCTGCAGGTCAGAAATCATGCAATCCTTGCAGTAGCATTCTTGGTTGACACCTCATCTCAGAAACATGGGCCTATTTGACCCTCCCACGCAACCAGTTCACACCCAGGTGTTATCTGACCAAGAGTGTTAGAGCTCTCCATGCTTTTCTGCCTGTGATTCTGTGATCCTTCACCATGTCCTCTATTGCCTCCCATTTCCCAACCTTCCCATCCTGATTTATTTCCCTCTGCCCGTCCTGCTGGCACTTTGCACAGCATTGCCTCCGAAGAGCTAGTTTGGCTTCTGCCTCGCTCTAGTGTACTTCCTGACTGTAACAGCATTTCTTCTGTCCAGCAGGTAGCTGTGTATTCCTCAAACAAGCTGAAGATGTGTTGGGCTGAGCTTGGAGCACCGTGGGGTATTCCATGGGGAATCTTCCTTTTTCTGCTGGAGTGGCGCTGAGAAGGGAATTCATCTTGATGTGACTGGAGAGCAATTTTTGAACATGTACTCAGGCACAAAATATGCTTACTTTCTGCAGGGATGAGCTTAACCATGCAAGGGCAAGTTGAATAATTTTCTTTTCATTTTTTTGAGCTAACTTGGCTGAATTGTTACCATTGTTAACACTGCACGAGGGCAGTTAGGGCCAGGCACAAGTGGTTCACACCTGTATGCTGATGTGGGCAGACCTGTGAAGCAGGTCAAGCATGCCCAAGACCTTAACGACTCTCTGTTAGGTACACGTCAGAAGGACCACGTTAGGAGTGGGGTTATGTGGACCCAAGTCAGGAAATGAACTTGTAGTAGTGAGGCAGAAGGCTGTAAAATAACATAACAACATTGTCCGGTACTCCACATTGCTAATGAGACATGACTTGATAATGCTGGCCTGTGCTGCCAAACACAAATGTAAGCACAGCTCTGTTTGCAGAGAAGGAGAGCACAGTATCAGCCCAAAATACTCCCACTCTTTGTATGGGGAATGTGCTGTGTTTTTTGACTGAATGGCGTTCAAAACGTGATGCACTGTTCTAACCCAGAGGACAGAAGCATTACAGCTGCCTTATACTGGTGCTGGTATGGCAGCAGAGCTACTTTCACATCATGCTACTTGATACTGAAAGTTTTACTGAAGAACTTTTTTTTTTTTTTTTTTTTTTTGAAGAATATAGTATAAGCACTCGGTATCTGAAGCAAGTTTGGTGGGGGGGAGGAACAGAAATCATGCTGAAATCCATCAGTATGACAGCATGGCTTGGAAGTAAAATCCTCCAGGAGACAGACAGTAATTCAGAAAAGCTTTAGTGTAAGTGAAGAAATGAAGATCTATGGGTTCACCAGAAAGGCTCCGAAGTGATCTGATCTGAATATAAGGCAGAGGAGGCACTTGAGCAATAAGCAGCCAAGCAGGGGGGGGGGGAAAAAACAACATAAAAAACTGATGAAGTTCAATACCATATTGAAAGTTGTCTTCTGTGTTTTTTGTTTTTTTTTAGTTTCTTTTTTCTTTTCAGAAAAGAGCAAGCTGAGCAAAGCTAAGAGAAAATAAAATTAACTACAGAAGGTAAAATGTCAGCCACCTTCCCCTTTGAATTTTGCAAGACAAAACACTTGAAGAGGCAAGAGCATATTACCAGAAAACGTGTCAGGGAAGCCTTTTCTGGGGACCAGTGGGTCTGCCAAGTGCTCAGGGCAGAAAAGAAGTAGCCTTAAAAGACATGTCCTTTGAAGAAGTAGAATGATTTGGGGACACTGGTCTTCACTGCAGACTGAGAGAGAGAGAGAGAGAGATGCCATCCCAAGATGCTACTCTTCAGCAGTTAGAAATGAGGAACTGATGGACTTGAGGTAGCCAGACACCCACATGCACCTAAGGGCTGCTGGCTTCCCTACAGAAAAGTTCGTTGCCTTTTCAAAACAGTCTCTCATGGGATTCTTCATTATTTCTTGAATTGCAAGCAGAGATTTATTGCCTGGTCTGTGTGATAGTTTTTAGATGTTTTCCAATGGATATGTAAATAAAACTGTGCATTACGCAGTAAACCTCTTCGTCCGGAAGGAAAAATGAAGCCATTTTTTATAATCTCGTTTCCTTTCTTGTAGCATACAAAGAAAGGGGTTCCAAAACCAGTAGCAGCTAACCTCTCTTGATACCTATTGAAAATGGTGGTAAATATCTTGCCACCTCTACATGGCACGGCTAAAGCACAGCTGCCACTGAAAGAAGGGCTCATTGAAAATTGCACCCGTCTTCCACTGAGCTTTAATGTGTTTAGTTCTTTCTTCAAAAAACATACCTATTTTCAAGTATTTATATGGGAAAGAGGTGGGCATTTGCAAAGTCCTTTTTATTTTTTTTTTAAGCTTTATACCTAAAGATGCAACACTCTGTCTTGGACCTCTTTCGCCCAGCAATGTTGTCAAGTGCAGAAAGCTACAGGGATATATTTCAGCTTCTGCTTCAGCATTCAGGTCCAATGAATGCAGGCAGTGTCTCTTCTCCCTCCTCCACCAAACGAAATATTCTGGCTGGTTCCTAGTGCAGCCAGAAAACAACATAGGAGGGAAAAATCGTCCCTGCACTGAAAACTTCACGTTAGCCAGTACAAAGCCTGGCTCCATCCCTAGGTCTCCAGACAAAGGCTACTTCACTCTAGTGATAGCAGAGGAAATGTGGGGGAAGATAGGCTGTTTGGATTTTGCCTCTTTTTAAAATCCATGTGTGATATTCTTTATATATGTACTTCCTAATCCCATGGTAAATAGTCATCGTTTTCCCATTTCACAAAGTTAAGTGCTCATATGACTACTTGCACACACAGAAAAATTGATCCAGGTGCCGCTTGGATTCAGACAGCCTGTGGAGTTTAGAAAGGTCACCTGCAAGAGTGGAGGGAGATTGAGGATGTCGCTGTTAATCGAGGAAGGGATATATAACATCTTTCTGACAATAAACAATGCAAATAACATTAGTTCTGCCAGCCTAGACATGCTATTAAGATATTTCTTGTGCTTAATATAAATATTATCCACTGCCCTCTGAGGTCCTGGTCGGGCTGCACACTGAGCAGTGCAGAATTTCCACCAGTTCTGGGGATTACAACATCGTTATACGTTTTGTCCTTTTTCCACCCTAGCTGCCTATGGAACCAGCTGAAATGACTGCAGGAAGTCAGCCTTGTTCCTTGTCCCCTCTGCCTGTGGTTTGATTACCAGGAATCTCCAGATACTGCTGCTCCTCCCCCTCATTGTCCTGTAAAATCAACATCCCATCTTTCCCATCCCACCTTCCCCATGGCCTTTTCCCTTCCCTGAATGCCTATAAAGGCCTGGGAACTCAGCACTGCTGGTGGGATTTCAAAACCCAGCCCAGGCAGGAGTGCCAGGTTCTGGCTAAACAGCTGCTGTATACTGTCAGAGCTACACACTGCAATGATTTGTACAGCCCATTGCTGAACCAGCGAGAGCCATTTGTTTAAAAAATAAAGAGACAGATAAATTCAACTCTTCCCCTTCTCCTAGCAAGCTGATATCATTCGCCTCTCTTAAAAATGGCCTGCTCCAGAATGCATTAGAGCTAAATTACCATTTATGTTTGTCACAGGGATTGCTAATGTGTAATGAGATTTTAGAGTTAATGTTTTGTACAAAGCACTTAGCAGAGCTGGGATGAAATTGGTTCAGGATTCTGATGTGGTGTTTTAATTAAAGATATTTTCCAATCAGGGCTGAGCAAACGACATGTCAGAAGATTTTGTATCCATCAGCCAATATACCAATGCAATCCTGGTCTTGCTTTCTGCTTTTGGGTTCTCTTCAGGGGATTAGAGGATTGAGCCTCTCTGAATTTCATTCAGAACAGCTCTTCTTAGCTGTAACCCTTATAGGATTTGTGTATGCGATGCTCCAAAGCCTTCACCTGGACATCCGTAGTCTGATTCGCTGCAGTGTGACCGTAGCCTTATGCTGCTGTGATTTTGTTGAACCTGCAGATTGGTGCAATACGGACATGCACTGATAGTAATGGCAAGCCACATCCTTCAAGTCGAGTCCTGAGCTGTTGTCTGCTGCATCCAGGTCCTGCGCTGTGACTGCAAGCTCCTTTTTGCTCTCCTGCTCTGCCATCAGACACGGGAGCCAGGAAGGAGTTGGGAAGGTGGGCAACATGCTCATCATTTGCTTTGTCCATCCCACAGCTCTGAAAAGCCAAGAAAGGTAGAGCTGTTGAGGGACATAGGGGAGGATGCTCCTGCTGAGAAGGGAGGAGAGTAGGAGCTGCCCTTCTGGATCCTTCTCACACTGAACCTTCTTCATTCATTCATCCCCTTCTGCTCCCCAGCCGTCAGAGCTGCAACCAAGGCACCCACAACCCCAAAGCCTTAATGTCTGGCCCAGGTCTAGTACTTTCTTCCAGTCTGAGCTTCCCAGGTGAGGAGAAGCATGTGCCCCCCACCCATGGGGCAGACCCATGGAGCCTAACTTGGCTCCACAGGTGCCAGGCAGCACCGCTGGAGAGCCAGCTGGCATGGAGTGCAGCTGTGACACGGCAGCGTCATTAACTTGGATAATAAGACTGAGACACAACAAACCACCCTGGATTTGTAGAGCTCCATGTTTATTTTTTGCAGTGTTTCTAACAGAAACCCCTGTAGAGCTGAGTAGTGTGAACCTTTCAGTAGAATGCACTGCATCCTGCTTGCTATGATAATAGACACAAATCCTTCTTTATGTGCTCACGAGTTCAAATACATGCTTGTCGCTTTGTCTTAGGAAAAGTAAGGGAAGAGCTTTCAATTTGTAGACAGTCCTGCTGTTCACTTACATGATATTTTTTTCCTTGTGCTCTCCTTTCACAGGTGTCTCCACCTATGTATCCCATGACTGTTTGGAGACTGAAGAAGAGTAGGGATTTTACTAACTGAAGTTCCCAGGGATTAACTTGTATCATAATCTGCTCACTTGGTGAACTTTTTCACTCAGTGTGGAAATTTGCATCTGAGCTCTGCAAAAGGATAATTCTGACTAAAATACGGAGGTGGAGGTGAATTTTGAAGAAGTAAATCTCACCTATTTACAGCCCTGCTGTATGGTGGAAACATGAATGTGCTGGATATTGTAACAGTTTCTTTGCTTTTATCCACAAACTGTCAGATGCAGCAGGTTCCCAGGAAGTTACAAGGACAGAAGGAGATCAACCTGCTTGTTCAGGTCTGCCCCTCAGTGAAACAAAATCCTACTCTAAAAAACATAGTACACACCACGACTTTGCTGTACACCTCTTGTCCAGCTCTGTAGGTGCTTTATCCACAAGAGCACTGACACATCTCTTGAATATTGTTTCAGAGGCAACAAAGTACAAACATGCTTAGGATATCTTCTTTTGTCAAACCAAACATTGCAAAATCTTGAGTCAAATCTCCCAATTCCTTACATTAGAAGACTCGCTGGGATAGTGTTCATGGAAACACCAAACAAATGTGGTGGTTCTTCTCTGCCATGCATTTTACTAGTTCTGTGTTTCTGATTTCTCAGAAGTCACTCAGGCTTAATTTTAAGTCTTTTGTTCTCTATAGCCATAAGTAATACAAAATTCTGCTGATGTTCCCATCCATTCAATTACAGGAGTCAGTTACAGAAACTAGGGAATTACAGCGAATTGTGAAAGAGGCACCTTCATGATGTGTCTGACATGTCTCTGCCAACAGGTGCCAATCTACCTTTCCAGAATTTAGAATTACGTACATTAAATTCTGTTGGGCAGAAAGAGACGGGATAGTATTTAGCTAAAGGATAACTGGATTCTTGTCCACAGGGATGGTGCTAGACCTTCTGAGTTTCCTGATCTGCACCGTCATTGCTGTGAACTAATTGATATATTTGTGTCCCTGTGGTCAGACATCTGCCATCTGTGGGCACCAAGAGAAAAAAAGGAGACCTGGGTTGGTCGAGAGCTGGGACAGTGAGCCATGGAGGGACTCCCCATCCTTGGTGTGATTAGCACTGGGGAGAAAAGAGGGCACATATGCCTGCTGCCCTAGGCAGTGTCCTGGTGATTCCTATTGTGTCAGAGGAGTAAAGGGTGAAAGAGGTAACAGGAAAGGGGGCTGTGCTCACCTTGCATAGGAGAGGCTGAACACAAGGATGGGTTCAGGGCACGCACCTGCATGTTGGCTTGGAGATGCAACTCCTGAGGGGGCTGTTCCAGAGTACTCTTGCTTGTGTGCAGGGCTTGAGATGACAGCAGGACAGTGCAATCCTCTTGTACCTACTGGGGTAGGACTGCTCTCTGCCCTGGCTTGCAGTTGGTGTGAGCTGACACGACTCTCAGCAGTGATGGGTGACTTCTTGTGAGCAATACGGTCCTCACAGATTTACATTAGGAAGCAAAGCAAAAGGTCTGCAATTGCTTTGACAGCAAAGGACTGGTGAATCCCTCCTCCTGCCCTATGCTGGGCCATGCAGCTAAGCCAGAGCCTCCAAGATGAAGCCTTCGGAAAGGGTTATATGGGTCACCATGCTTAGAAGAACTATTTAAGATGAAGATTTTAGGCACTTCATGAGGACTGAAATATGAACTGCATTTTCTGTGGGAACCTGCTGGGAGCTCTGCACTGCTTCATGTTAGGCTATGCTTCACCTGCGAGGTAGTCAGCACCACCCACGCTGCTGGGCTGTGGCTCTCTTGGACCCATCTGGGAAATTAGGTTCAACCATGTGTCCTCTTCTGATCTCCCATATCTCATGGTACCTCCATTCCCCAGGTGCTCATATCTACCTTTTTATCTCTGGTTCAAAGTCTGCATTTGCTGCTTGCTCACACGAGGTGATTATTTTCCTCCTCTGCACTGGCTCTTTTGTTCCAGAAAGCTTTGAGAGCTTCAGTTTGAGATATGTATCTGTCAGCCCCAAGAGCCAGGGCTTTTGGACCCTCCAGGAGTCTGGCCTTGAAACATGCTGCACATTGGAATGCCAGAAATGTTCTGGAGGTATCAGTCATCAGCCCCTCAGTGTCTTACAGCTTCAGCACATTTGGCTGTGCCCTCTGGCACAGCACCAGAGTTTTGATACTAAATACGTTGTTTCCTGGGAGTATTGCTTAGATTCTTCTCTCACTGATACAAAACCTTTTATTCTGAAGAGTGATGTGTTTTCCAAGCCTCTGTGGCAGGAGTCATCGTGCTCCAGCAGTGGATTCATGGTCAGAAGATGCCAGTGGGATGCCCTGGCTGTAGCAGCTGTTCAGTGTGTGTGCTCAGAAGGTACAGATGGAAAACGCCGCTTTTTTCCCCCCATTGATCACCGTCCAAAACATCTGAGTCTCCAACAGAAGGGAGCAAAGTTCTCACAGCTTTGGCACTTTTTATCACATCTTCATTTCTTCAGAAGTTGCCACGCTGCGCGGCAGGCTTGGAGCTGGAATCTGGCTGACCCTCACCAGGGCCCCGCTCCTACCCAGTTGTCTGCACAGACCTGCAGGCCTCAGCTGGGCTCAGGCCTAGACATAGACAGGTTTCTCCAAGCCCAGGGGTAGATTCATCCTTCAGCTGTGCCTTTTTCACATTTCTTTTTTTTTCATTCTCTGTTGCTGCTGCAGGTGACTTGAGTATCTCAGGCAGCTCTTCTGTTTTAGGCAGATAAAGACATCTGTAACTGTCAATACCTAATGGCCCTGTCCCTCTGCCATTTTTCTTTTGTTGTTTTACACAGATTTTTACAAGCAGCTCGCTCTCAAATTTCCAGTGGAATGAATCATGTCAGCAGAACCCATGAATCTGCCTCCCTCTGAAGGCAAGGGAAGGCTCCACAGGTGCTGGGAGCGCTGAGGGGGACATGGCTGCAGTTAGGCCGGGCAGCTATGGCAGCCCCCTTTAAGGAACGCAGCCTGCCGTAAGGAGCTTCGGCAGTGGGGTTGGACTAGATGATCTCTGGAGGTCCCTTCCAACCACTACCATTCTGTGATTCTGTGATGCCTTCCCGTGGAAAATGTCCCCAAACCAGCCCCCAGATGGACGCATCCTGTGTGGGCCTCCACGGTGGGAAGGTCACACTGTGGCACAGCTTTGGTTCCAAGCACCTTCTCTTCAAAACCCATCAGCTCACCGCTGCTCACATGGTGGGCCCGGTGGCTGTGCAGCTGGGAGAGCCTGATGATGAGCAATGATCTGCTGGCAGCAGCAGGCTTTCAGCAGCACAGATGTGTTGTCTGCAATGAGAGATGCAGAGTGAGGAGAGGCAAGGGGAGAGGATCTGCCAGCAGAGTGTGAGGACAAGGGGATGGAGGTCAGGGGAAGCCTGGGCCTGGAAGCAGGATCAGAATGTAATGCTGTTGCTCTGTGATTTCATTTTATTTTTTTAAGTAAGAAGGCAGTGAAAGCTGGCAGGTTCTAACGTGGGCAAGTGTCCAGAACCTCCCTCCACTGTGAGCAACTTATCTGTGACCGTTCTGCCTCCCACTTCCCACCACCACCGCTTACTGGGGCATGAAGAGCGTACCACAGAGGCTTTGAGTCGCTGCTTCTTCGGACACCAGCTCACTCACATGGTGTTCTGTTGTTTGAGACTTCAAGTAAACTATATAAAAATCAGTGGGTCCTTGCCCAGCTGAACAAATCACAGCCTCACTTCGGTGTGGGAAGCTTCAGAGTGGGTTTAAGTTCTGGGTATTGGCCACTGACTTTGCAGGCTGCGTTGCTCTTACCCCTACTGTTCCTCACTTGCTCACATTTTATGCAGGGAGGGAAGATTACAGACTTGCCGCTGTACTTGCTGTTCCCATAACAAATGGCAGTATCCTCACATAAATTGTTTGAACATGTAACACAGCTCTTATTTCCTAACGATTAGGGCTTCGGAACTGCCCTTTTCCAAAATGAAAGAAATGAACCAAATGTTATCTCTCTGTTTTAAAAAATGATCCCTACAACTGCAACAACAACAAGAAAAAACACCTTGCAACGCACCTTAGAGGTCTAGCAGACTTCTGTGGGAGAGATTTTCAACTCACCAAGCCTGGCCTTGCTACCGTTTTCTCTTCTCGTCCCAGCCCTCACAGCTCAAGCATTCTGGAGCAGCTCACGCTCTCAGGTATGGCTAAACTGAATAATGAGACCCTGGAGGATGTTGACTGAGGTCAGATCTGGAGGGAGAAATAACTCCTCTGGATGCTGTGTCTAAAGCCAAGCGCTCTAGATCTTGATCCAGTCCCAAGTGCATCCATCATCAATTATATATCTGTACTCGGTGTTTACACTGGTTTCTTGTTTATCATGAAATATTTACTTCGAGGCTCTGCATCTGCTGCTAAGCCCAACAGAACTGTCTACTCTACTGCTTGCACTGAGGAGATAAAATTCCACCATAATCTTTAGGTGCTATGGCACAGATCTATTATGTGGCTGGTGCTGGGCTCGTGCCAAGGCATGGTGAGCTGCCTGCTCACTCTGGCCTAAGCCAGTGAACACAACTGGGGTACAAGTAAATTTGAGAAACACCAAGGAAAAATAATACAACTTCTACCATTTGTAATGTGCTTAATAGATCATGTTTCTGGAGGTAAGAAGGAGAAATTTTAGAAAAAATATCGAACAGTTTGAGCAGCATACATAGACACATAAATACCCATGCATACATGTGCACACATGCAGGTTTGCATTGACACGTTTGAAGCAAAAAAATCTGATCATGGGGCTGCTTTACTGTCATCCTAAGGCACAACCTGAGCCCTCAGAGCTGGCTTTATGATCTCTGGAACAGAAGGACTGGAAAATTAACCCATTTGATTTCTGCATAACACTTCCATCTTAAACACACATATGTAGGTTAATGCACATACCCATTAACTCTCCCACTGTCAACTGCTGTTAGTGTATCTGCTTAACACCCTGCTGGGAGGGAAATGAACGGTCTCCTCCAGATACCATCTTGATGCTGCTTTTTTTTAGTTCAGTTCTGGGGGATGCAGATCCTAGATGGCTCTCCTGGAGCTGTGGGTGGTTGTGCAATGCACATGATCTCTCATCTAGTATTTTGAATGCAATGATACCCCATACAATTCTTATATATATTGTGAATAATGTCTTTACTAAAGTAGATAAATATAACTGCTTTCTGTGTTGCAGGTGGGCAAAATGAACTGCTGAATACTTCATTGGTTTGGGCTGAAAAGCCCAGCGGACCACCTGCAATGGTGTGATTTGGCTCCTTACTCCACTAGCTACCCATCAGCCTAAAGGGCTGTGGCTGGAACTGGGTGTGGGCAGACAGAAGAAGAGGAAGCTTTGTGGAAGAGAATAATGGGATGAGTGAAGGTAAGTCCTTGTCTGCCTCCAGAGGCCTCTTGATGACTAAAAGAAAAGCTTTCACTAGGAGTAACTTCTTGTAGCTCCCTATTGGGAGCATGGTTGTGTTTCAGTGATGTGTCTCCTGCATGCAGAGATGTTCAGCATTAGGATGCTGGATGTTTTAGGAAGTAGGTGGATTTCCTTACGTGGAGAAAAGTGAGATTTTTTTAAATTGTCTATACAGGAATTAACGTGTTAGCTACTCTCTTCTGTTGGATGTATCACAAAGTTGGTTAGTGCAAGGAGGAGCTGGGGAGAGAGGGAGCTATGGCTAGAGGCAGCTCAGACAGGAGGCATAGCTAAGCATGAGCAGTGGGATGTGCTGAGTAGGCTCAGGCCACACACAAAGTCTGCCCTTCTTGGCTGTCATTGACTGTGGAGAAAGAAAAACCTCAGAATGGCTGCAGCTGGAAGGGAATGTGTTCTCCTTTTGCACCTTTGAGTGAGTATGATTAAATTATGGGGTTGGTGCCATCTGGACAAGGAGATCTGCTGGCAAAATATAGAAGTGGGTTTCCTTTGGTCCCATACTGAGCTGCTGAGGATGTTGCATTTCCACTGCTGAGCCAGGTGCAGACATAGGGAGAAGGGTGGAAAGCCGCTTGGCTGCCAGAAACCAGATGCTGGAGCAGGTCCACCTCCCATATTCAAGAAACCAGTATGTTAGAGGTACCACCCATGGGTGGAGAGCATCTCTTGTGGGCTGGAAACACATTCAAAATGTGAACTGCTTCTGCTGAGCTAGGGTGTTGCTGTTTTGTATGATTCATTTTTGAGCTCTTATTGACAAAATACTCCAAATGAATATGAACAGGCTGCTGGCTGAGGCGCAGTGTGGGGTTGCTTAGTACATCTAGGTATGTTTTGATGATGGATAAGAAGAGAGTGAGGTTCAGTGTCCTGGAGCGCAGGTGAGAGGAAGGAAGGCAGTGCTGCCCGCCAGTCCCACTTTGGATGCCCTCAGCATCCCAGAGCAGGGTCCCCTCCAGCACTCAGGGCTGCTGTGAGCCAGTGAGTGAGGACCTGGGAACATCCACCTGGGCAGATGAGGTGATTCCTCAGAGCAGCCATAGGAGGATGGAGTACGTGGCTGTGCTCCTGTGGTGCTAGGTTGCTGCACTTCTTTTTCTGGCATCAAAGCCTTGGACGTGCCTCCAGGCTATCTGGTTTTTGGGATGGTGTGGGAGAAGGGGAGACTAACAGGTCTGTTTGGAATGTCCTCACCTGCTCTGCTCACCCTTAAGGATGCGTGCTTGTTAGAGGCAAAACTCAAACCTTACCTTTTGTATAAATAGAGAGGGGCAAACCTCAAAGCAGTCCCACTCTGGGGCTGGGCTTGTTCCTGTCCCCTTTCTGTTTCCAGCTGCCCATCTGTTCTGCAGGTGGTGAGCATGAACATGGAAGCCATGTGGACACCCAGTGTGGTCCAGCTTTTTTTTTTTTTTCAGTTTGCATGGTAGATTTTACTGTTTTCTGAGGGTGGGAATGCTGTCTGCTCTGAGGCAGCTGCACCTCCCTATCCCAGCTGCCACAGCTCAACTTCACCTCAAAACACATTCTTGTGCTGGGTGCAGTGCCTCTGTGCTCTTGGATGGAGATTGGCTTTTATCTGCCTCTGTCTGCATGGCATCTGCTTCCCTCTGCCTCTTTAATCCTCTGTATTTTCCATAACCTAAAATAAACAAGTAACAAATCTGGGATGCACTCTCCAGCCAAGTGGAAGGATCTGGGTCTGTGGCATTTTGTAGCTACCATGGTTTCTGCAGCAATTCTCCCCTTGCCCCCCACTTCCTTTATTTTTCATTACACAGAAGACTTATGAGAAATGTATTCTTATGTCAGTAACATTCAAAGCCAAGAAGCAAACCTGTCAAAGAGAGCCTTAAAAGTCTGACATATCATTCAGAGGAGAATTTTTGCTAGAATTATGCTGGAAGTCTTCCAATAAATTCTTTCTACAGACTTTTAAGGGAGAGCTTTTAGATTAATGGAAATATTACTTAAATTAAAATTCATCCCATTAAGTCATCAATTCCATTGTCACTGCAACATCATGTGTTTAATGTTAATGATTTGCCCAAATAAAAAAGGAAACAATGCAAGAAACTATCTGTCTCATTGTGCCAAGAGAATATGGGCTGCTGTGGAAAGTTAAATACAAGCCAGAGTGGGCACAAGGCAGGATCAACAGAGAAGTTGTTAAAATGTACTTGCAGAAGATAGACTGCACAGTACTGTGTATGAAAACACTAAGAAACATACTGTGGATTGTATTTCCAAGAGTTGTATGTAGAGTCGAGGTTTTGTTGTTGTTGTTGTTGTTGTCGCTGTTAGTGAGTTCTGGAGGAGGCCCTCTGTAGCTTCCAGGCTCTGTCACTTCGTTTTTGGAGCCATGTGTTGAGAGCTGATCCTCGACCCCAGCTGGGACTTGTTCCAGCTCATTGTTGTGCCAAGGAAACAGTAGGCAGCTTGGAGGAGAGCTGCCAGGTTCAAACTGTGTCTTGAGCCTCTGCACTTACAAAATGAGTTCTCACAAGACCAGATTTCATGCTCCCTGCATCGTGACCTTCATCTCCCAGTCTGTCTGGACAATCTGAGTGTCAGCACTCTGGGCATTTCTGAGATTCTACTTCCCGTTTGTGGAGGTAAGGATAAGGGAGTGGGGGGAAAAGCTAACTGGCTTTGACCTCTTCTGCCTTTTAGTATTATTCATGCTGGACTGAGAAGGCAGAAAAGAACATTCCCACATTAACTGGTGTGCCACATGTCAGCAGGTCAGAGGGCTTTTGGCTTGGGATGGACGTGCAATCAGCTGAGTTCCCACTCTAGTGGTTTTCCTCTTAAACCACCTATTGTCGGTCCTCTGGGAGGTACCCCAGGTGTCAGGTCTGCTGCTCACACGCTGGCATATGCAGCCCCAGGAGGAGGTGAGCCCTAGCATGTGGGAGGGACTGAGCCCCTCATGGATAGGGCAGGCCTTGGCAGCAATGGGGAGCAAAGAGGAATTGGGCAATCCCTTGTGAGAACTGCTGTATCACAGCTCTAGCGCTGCGCTCCTTAAGAGTCTTCTCTAACTTCTTGTGATGCTTTTTAATTGCAGTACCTAGGTGCCTTGCAGCTATTTCTTTTTCACTTTGGAAAGCTCAGCTGTCCTTCTGGCATCCAGGGCCAGCAAGCACTTGGGGATTTACTCTGAATCCTTGCAGGAAAGCTGGTGGTCTGCCAATCTGGGGGCAGTCTCTAGCATTTAAAATACTGCTTATAAAGAAAACCTGCACAATTAATGTGTGAGAGGTTTATGTGGGCTTAAAAAGGATTTCAAAGCAGCATGTGGATATGTCTAACTGCAGTGAAGCTCCTTGGTGACTCAGTTCATGCTTGAATTCATCGACTGGAGCAGGTTATTCAATAGAATAATCCAGAGCAGAGCCTGAAAGGTGAAGGGGATCACTGCTCGTTGATATCTTCCATATCTGTGCCAGCAGCACCTTTCAGGATAGCAGCTTCAGTAGCAGCTATCTAGGTGACAGCTACCTCCCACCTTCCAGGAGACAAGCCAGCTGCTGTCACTGTGGAGCCACAACGCAGGAGGTACCACACCATGTGGGAGACAGTCAGCAGGTTTAGCAGCCTCTGGTGCCAGGTTCTCCTTGCTGCATTTGAGCTTCACTGAAGGTGAAAGGGTTTTGGTCTGGTGTTGTGGTTTAATGTAGCAGGCAGCTAGAAAACATGCAGCCATTTGCTCATTCTTCACCCTGTGGGATGAGGGAGAATGTGGGAAGCAAAAAAGAACTTGTGAGTTGAGAAAAAAGGTACTTGCTGAGGCAGATGGGGAGGGCCAATCCTCAGTTGAAGACTACATGTTCTGCAAGGCTTGCCCTTAGCTGCCACCAGTCCTGGGAATGTTTGGCCTGAAGCTTGTTCCATTGTTGCAGACTTCTTGGTCTGTGCAGCAACTTGTTGGGAGAGGTACTAGGTCAGATTTCAGTCTCCCCATGAGGCTTTTGGCATACTTTTTGAAAATGGATAAATGACTTCATTTGAAGCTTGAGGAGGGCTTTGAGTGAACAGAAAACCAAGTAGGTCACTAGTGCATTCCTGGGTTTCTCATGCCCTCTTCTCAGGCTTTGCTATGTGAAATGAACAGTGCTTTTCTTGATGAGACTAAGAATACCTTCCAGGCCATATTCCAAGGTCAAGCCATCCATCTGGCCTTCTCTATCTGTGAATTAACTGTCTTCAGCACAAATCTGAAACAGTGCAAATGCAGCATTGTTAGAGCACAATTTGAAAACAGCTTCTGGAGAACTGAACAAATCGTTACTTGTAGTGAGGCAGGATTCCCAGTCATTTCACTGAAATCGGTCCTTGGACTCCATTACCACAGTGGCTTCCCGAGTCTCTCTTTTGTTTCCAGGTTGCTACTTTGCCATAGAACTTTTTTTTTTCTTTTTTTTAATTTTTCTCCAGCCACACTTGTTTCATTTTCCTCAGACTCCCTTGAGTATTCTTTGCTTGTGGTCAGTAAAAGAAAAGTTCACAGTGAATCTGACTGCTGTGTGTTGTCACAGCTACTTTTTCATAGTTTGGTTTCTCAGGCTCCTGAGGTAAGGATGGGCTTTCATTCAGGGGCACTGGAGTTCACGTCCGGTGGGTTTTGTGCCATTTATTTTATTTTTTTATTTTTTTGCCTTTAGCGAAAGGCCTTTCTCTGTGTTTCCGCTGAATTGTTCCTGTTTTCATCTTTGCCTTCTGCTTTCCTTTGATCCTCATTTTTTTTGTTCAAAGAGACTTTGAACCAAGGTAACTTCTTCATACCTGATGCATCTCACTCCTGGGGAAAGAATGGGCAGTTTGTACATTTCCGTTCTGTGATGGAAAATAGGTCAGGGTTTCTGAGGTTTCCTTCTCCACAAAAGGATTAGTCTTTGGGCAGAGGTACAATCAGCACATCTCTATCCATTTTGGCCATGAGCCCTCCAAAGTCCTCACTTCTTTAGGATACCAGTGAATCACTTTGCATTGCCCTCTACTCGTCCACACTGCTGTCATCTGCTGTGCAGGACCATGTATACTTTAGAGCAATCTGGGGTGAATTAAGTCCTTTCCTTTTTAGCAGAGTCTTTTCTGGTCCCACTTCCTTGGTTGCTGTTCCCCACGCTTGCAGCTAGCTAAAGGCCTGCTTATAGACCTGTATGATACGTGCAGGCTGTTCCTTACCTGAGAAATGGGCATGATGATTCTTCCATGCCTCCTAGGGGGCATGCTGGAGGAAAACACATGAAATTATCCTGACCTCTGATGTTTGTAATTATCGTGTGCAATCACTGCGTATAAACTGGATAGATGTAAGTAGCAAGGCCATGTAGGATGTTAAGGTAGTTCTTCTAGCTGTGTGTCAGCTTCTCATTAACAAGTGCTCAGTGGTCGCTATGAATTGTGTATGCCTGATTTCCCAGAAAAGACCATACCTCTTGAGCACAGGAAAATCTCTGCCAGGGAGCAGTTGGACTCCATCCAGTACATCTACGTAGTGCTCACTTGTAATCATTGCTAATCCAATGAGTGTAATAAGAAAGTATGGACTCCAGCATAGATTTATTGGTCTGAGGGGATACCACTTACAGAGACAAAATAAGGGACAATATTTACCAGAAATAAATGTTGACATTTATGAAACCATAGAGTGTATGTCCACATCTAATTTGAGTTTCTGCATGAGAGCTACCTGGAAAGCTTCCATTATGGATATATTTCCTAATGAGTAATAAGTTTTTCTCTTAAGCTAATATTCTAAAGGGACGGATTAAATTAAAGGTTCATTTAAAAACTATTATTTCTTTTCTCCTGGAAGGTAGATAATAGTTTTCACTTGCACTGCTGCAGCCCAACATAGTGTATTTATTTGCATATATAATTTAGTTAGCAGGCTTTACTTCCAACTCACTATTATTCGTTTTTGGTGGATAAAGAACAATTTGGGCCCCGATTCTTTATACAAATGTCATAAATTAATCCCACTGGATAAAATTTTGTCCCCATTGATGTTGATAGCAAAACTGCCATGGATGTCATTTGGGCCATGGTTTCACCTGTCATTCATATTCTTAGACACACGTGTGAGTGTGGATTTCCTGTTTTACTGACCTGCTGCGTGCTGGGGCTCTCCTTATTTTCAGCCAGCATCTCCTGTCCTCCTACAGTGATACAAGACCCCAGCAGGAAGACAGTCTGTTGAAAGATTGAAATCCTGATACAAAAATACTGAGCAGCTTTCCACCACAGAGGAACTGAATAGGTTAAAGGAGTGAAATGCAGGCTGTCCACACTGCTTGCACGTGGTGGTTACTCAGGGTCAGTGTTTCCGTGAGCAGTCAGGCAGGGATTCATATTCTTTCTTTTTGTTGTTGTTGTTGTTGTTATTGTTGTTGTTTGTATAGGTCTATCTCTCAGCAACAGAGAAAAGGACGTTATAAACATGGGAAAATATGGTGTGGAAAAGCTGGCATGTGCAACTGTTCATTCTTTTAGGATTAAAATATATGTACGTACCTAATTAATGACATATTATCTATCCCATAAAATCTGTATTAAAACGTTATCAGGATTGTGAAGTGAAATGTAGGTCTATGGATAGGTGGTGTTCCCTGACTGAAAAAACATCCTTCATGGTTGGCTTGGGTTTATGTTATCTCTTTATTTTTCACTTTCCCTGTTCAGTAGGGAACTTCAGGTTTTTGCTCTCTGTGGAGGATCAGTCATTTTCTCCCTGTGGTATTCTCAGCAAATCATCTTCTAGCCTGTGCATATTCACAGCTGACTGGGTGCCCTGAAGTGCTCTTATTCTTTTTGTTTCCTGAAAAGCTGTATTACAGAGAGAAAAATAAAAAAAAAGGATCAACTAACAGGGCAGGTCCCTATGGGAAACTCGAGGTCCTTGTTTTTGTTGACATTGCTTGGCAATTCACAATGTTAATCTTTTTCACCTGAGAAGTAAGCTACATACAAGAGAACAGGGCCAGTTCTTATTGAGAAGAGATTTTTTCTTTTCTTTTGATGCATACAAATTCCGACCACCTGCAGAACCAAAGAGCAAGTGAGTGACTTTGCACCTAGTTTTCTGCTAGCAGTAACACAAAATAATTTTGTTTTTCTCTTTTTTTTTTTTGCCATGTCTTGGGCATAAATTCCCTGTTCTCATTTTCCTTTTTTATGTTTTCTTCTTCTCTGGACTACCTCTACTATGCTGCAGACACAAAGCAATAACTCAGTAAGCTCTCCTCTTTACACCTGCATTTATGTGCCCGTGTTTAGGGTGAAAGCTGGGATGAGTCCTTCCCACAGGCTGTGCATGTGGGGCAGTGGCTGCATCCAAATGGCAGGAGTGGTTGTGTTCAGAGCAGAGATCATCTTCTCTGCACAACCTGCAAATTAATCTTTGGATGCCTGAAGATGGGAACCCAGAGAATGAGGTACGAGCAGTGGCAGTGTGTGACAAATTTAGATTAGGAGCAATCTGTCACAGCCAGGGATGGTATCTACTTCTGAACTTGCTGGCAAAAAATATTCATTGGCATTAGTGGGAGCACAATGGGGGCCCAGCTTACCCACAGTCACTATATTAAATGACCTGTACCTCAAAAGCTCTCGGATGAAATTTATTATTCTGCACCCAGCACATCAGCTTGCAGTGACATTTAGCTGAAGACAAACTCTGAAGTGGTGATAAGCTAGTGGAAAGCAGGCAAGAAAAAAAAAAAAGCTTTAAAACAATAAATTAAATCCAGTTAGTTTTAGTAATTACTTTTATTTTAAATAGTGATGCATAGTGATTTTTTTTGATTCTGCTGAAATAGCAGTCTTTGCAGAAAGATTTGCAGATCACACAGAATCTCCAGTTGTTTGGGAAAGTTTATTATGGAAACTGTTCTCATCGTTAAGTAAAGAGAAAATTCTCCTATTTCTCATCATTGCTAGGAAGTATTTCTTCTCTGAAGGAGTGGTCAGGCACTGGAATGGGCTGCCCAGGTACATGGTGGAGTCACCAACCCTGAAGGTATTTAAGGAATGTTTAGACATTGCGTTGAGGGACATGGTTCAGTGAGAACTATTGGTAATAGGTGGACAGTGGGACTGGATGATCTTGTAGGTCTTTTCCAACCTTGGTGATTCTATGATTGATAAAGGTCCTTTGTCAACATGTCTTTCTGTTGGCCTGTTGCTCTGGTGACAGTGCTAGTGAAGAATATCACCCCTTCACTTCTACCTACAGGTACATACATGTATGTGCTGATATGTGAAGTGGCTTCTTTGAACACTGATCCATTGCTTTTTCAGTTAGGGAATTAAAATGGAAAGCACATTCACTCTTTAATATACAAAGAAAAATGGAAATTTTATTTTAAAATATTTAAAGTGCTTAAAATAGCAATCAGCACAAAGAGAGCTTGGTCCATTTTTAAAAAGCAGCTCCCAATGGCAGGTGAATTGCAGGCCTTCCCACTTTTTTTGATGAGATTTCATGGCTCTTCCACTCATTTATGGTAACGCATCAAATTATGCTTTAAGAAAGTTAGGGATGAACACAAGAGACGTGGCCTGTTTAAAAATATTTTGAGTAAATACAGTGCCTTTTAATTTTGGGTAATGCCAGAGATTGATAATGCAGTCTAAAAGCAAATAAAATGCTGGCATGTGTACAAGCATTTCTCCTATTGATAAATATCCTTGCTGCCACAGATATGCACGTCTTTGTCCAGCTGTGTGCTGTAGTACGGAGCAATCCTTTTATTATTTGGGCAGATAAAAGTCCTGAATGCATAGACCAGCTATATATAATTCTTAACGACTGGGTATAGATCTCTGAATGTTGCATAGGCATAACAAGACAGGGCAAAGAGATCTGCATAGTCTAATGGTGAAAATCAGCATGTATAGGAGCACTTCTCATGCTGCTTTTTTTTTTTTTTTTTTTCCCTAGCCTGAATCTACCTAATAATTCAGAAGTGTAATAGCTAAGATACTCCTTTATAACTGCAACTGGCAGTCATGTAAAGACTGTGCGAAGCCTTCAAGGAATTATTTTTCCTCCACAAATTTTGTTTAGAGAAATCATGAATTATTTATCTTGTCCAATCAAACAACAGTGAAATTAGTATTTTCCTTTTGCTCTTTGGTGGTGCTTTGTTTGAAAGTCTGTTGTTTGTGATAGTCTTCCTTCTAATTTGGTTTTGTAGGTATTTTACAGTACACTTCAAAGAAACAATGGCTAAAAGAAGACTGGGGAAGCAGTCAGGGTCGTGGGAGTGTTTTTGTTGTATTCTGGGTCTGCTGTCCATGAGGAGTCAGCATAACAAGGCCAATTTCCCTTCCCCATTCCCATCTCCATGTGGATATTTTGCAAGTACGGGCAGATGTGTTTGAATCTGAAACTGAGGAGTGCATCTACCCGGTGTGAAAACACAGCCATTGTTTGGGTGCTTATTTAGGTAGATGGAACCCAAAAGCTATGGGCCAGCTTCCCAGGGAGGACTGAGCCACCAACTCAGGGGGAGTAGCAGTGACCTCACAGTGAGTCCGTAGGGGCCTCAAGATTCCCAAACTGTGGTCTGGATACCCAAGGCCCCCAAAATAATAGAGCCAGTGCATCTAAGCAGGCTCAGAGATCAACACTCAAGTGCTGCTGGCAGGGCAGTGCTGCAGTGTCTCAAGGCCAGCCAGACACCTATTAACTAAGAGAAAGCTGAAAAGTCTGGTGTGCTGCTATGGCAATGGGCCAGAGTGCACGTCCCTGGTTATAATGCAAACATTGCCTGTGGTTGCCCACAAATACAACACTTGGCATCCTGTGCTCTTCTGGTAGACTTAGATACTGGGAAATTTTAACTCCATCTTAGTACTGTTATATCTACGATAGAAATCGTAATGCTTATGCAGGGTAGTTTTTCAAGGGGCTTACTGGATGTGAAAAAAATTCCTGGTTTTTTCCCCTTTCATGGAAGCAAGCTGAAGGTCAGATTTACAACGTTTCAAGCTCTATTCTGTGCTCATTTACACAGCTGTAATCTTGAGTTATGCCACTGAGAGCAAGGAATTGCTCCAGACTTACAGGGATATAGCTGACAGCAGAATTTAGCTCAATAGAGAAGGAACTGTGAGGGTGGAATTTGGTGTTCTTGAAGTAGCTTATGTATATGTTCAAGGAATGCAAGAGCCCTAAGATTTATTAGTAGTGTTGCAGAGCATTATTGAAATTAGGCTTAATTATCTGTGTAATTTGCTGGAACCAGCATTTTAGCATTTTTGATCAAGTATATGCCATTAATTTTAAAAAGAGATGTACCAAGCTGCTCTGAAAACTAAAAAGATTAAAAAAGAAAGCTCGTAATTTCTAAATGGCTTATTGCAAAAGCTTTGAAGGTTGCTGGTGATGGAGTCCCGCTCCCTTTTTTGCAAACAAACAGCTTGATTGCAGCTTGTTCATATGGAAGAAAGTTCACATCACCCCAGAGGGTTATCCCAGCATTCAGGGAAAGGATACTCCTCCTCGTTCCCAGGGTTATGAAGCCCAGCCATCCCACTCCTGCCTGTGCCTGCCCCTGCCCCACTGACACCCCCTGGGGCACAGGACCGGGACAGATACCATGCCTGTTGGATACACCAGCTCTGTGCCTAAACCCATTTCCTCTGTCTTCTCACAACCCTCTGGTGAGGTGACAAAAAGAGGCCTGGACTGATAAGCAGCCAGCCCTCCAAGGTGCCGCAGACTGTACTTTTCTGCAGATTTTTGTAGAAATTTCAGTCAATTAGCCACCCTGTTTCACGTGCATTAAATAGCAAAAATGTTGCTTTCCACTTTGAAAAGTGTGCTCTAAGGTTTATGTCATTAATATGTAGGAGTAGCTTGAAGCTTACTGTAATGTTGAGGGCTAGTGAGGTACCAGCAGAGCCAGATTATTAGCTGACATTTTTCCAAATCTTTGCCCAAAGCTTTTGTTTTCAGCACAGCTGCTGTGTGGTGGTTGGCTGCTTTCAGCAGTTCTCTTGCTCAGATTTTCTCTTCCTTGGTTTCCCTTAAGCCTTCTCACCCCCTTCAGTCAGCACTGAGGTGGCCAGAATGTCACTTTTGGAGGCGAAAAGGGAACTGTGAGGGAGCTGCCATCACTAAGCTGTTCTGCACCCTGGCTGGGATGGCAGAGAAGCATCAGCTCAGGCTTTCCCAGTAAATGATTAACTTCTTTTTGAACAGAGAGTGGAGCTGCGGTAAGAATGCAATTAATTACACCAGCGGCCCAGCCAGGCCAGCAGTCAGTGGTGCTCTCACTTTCAGCTTCTGGCTCTGCAGATCTGGTTGGGGAGTAACTAATTAAACACAGGTGCAGACTGGAAGACTTGCTGAATTAATGTACAGTGGCTTCTTTTCTGTGTTCCCAGGCATTTGTAGCTTGCAAGAAAAGAGAAAGCACTTGATGCTACAAATAATAATAGAGTGCTGATGATGGAGGAAATTAATCCCTTATTATTCTAGTGTGATAGGCTGCTGCTAGGGCTGTTATCCAAGTACTTCTCATGCAAAAATGTGTCTCAAAGGTGAAAGAACAGTGAGTAGGTGAAAGGCTGAATAACATTTTAATGGATTCTCTGGTGTTATGGACACAGATATGTCTTCAGGATTTTGGCAAAACTGTCTGGACCTGGTAGCTAAAACTCAAGACAGCATTCACTGTGCTATGGTCTGATCTCCATCTTGGACTCACTAAGGCCATTTTAGCAGGCAGCAGCTCAAAATGGAAATCCAGGCAGGTTCAAATAGCAAGCAGATAGGGAAGGGAAAAGCAAAAATGTAACTGGGTTTTCTTTGGTCTATTACTGCTTCCTGAGCAACCTCAGTTAGTCACTGTCAGTAACAGGCCAGCAGCTTTGAAGGGCCTGGCCTTAATCCCAGTGCTGTTCCTCCAGGTGGTGTAAAAGCTGATGACCTTGCTGTACAGGAGGCTGGTTTCAGGTGGTGGTACCAGGTCTAAGAAGCTGCAACAATGACAAATACCATTTGGAATTATTATTATTATTTGTTAATAATAAATGCAGTAAAACAGTGGATTTTGATGGTATCTTCCCAAATCTTCCCCGAGTTTTGCTTGGATAATTGATGTTTCTGGTTCAACTCTAACTCCAGGACTCAAATACTTTTTCCAGCTATAATTAAATGAAAATTCTGAGTACGATGGGCTTCTTCTACCACTGCTGTCATTTCTTTGCTTATAGTATCCTTTTGTCCTAGGCACAGGAACTGTATCATTTTAAGAGATGGCAAGAATTATATAACCTTTTGTAGAAGAAACCATGTGGGGTACAAAGCAGTAAGGGACTTTGGTCTCAACATATGAGGCAAAAAGGGTCAAAACATAATGTATGCGTTTATTTTAAAGTCAGTAGTGACATCATGCTCTTCTCGTTGCTTCACGATGAAACTGGTTCAAAGCTATTAGGAATATTTATAGCAAGAAAATAACTCCAAGTCTAATAAGTAGATTGGATAAAACAGACCATGTTTTATTCAGTGTGGGAACCAAACACTACCATATTGTACAGATTTGCTGATCTGGAAGAACTGTACTTGCCTTACGGAATGCAGCTCAAAAGCCGTGCCTAGGAATATGACAGGTCTTTTTTATTTTTTTTATTTTTTAATGCAGAGAATGTTAAGACAAACATTGTTTGGAGAATTTTCTGAAGGATTCTGATCAACTTACGCAAGTTCAGGAAATCAGCAATAATTTATCCTGTCATATTTTCTCGTGGCCTTTGCTTCCCTTGTATTACGATTCTTAATTCACAAGAGGCAAACTGTATTCAAGTATCTAGATGGGGGCTGTGCCTTGCTGCAGACTTCAGTGGTTATTCTGTGTTATGGCAATAGCTGAGGGCAGGTCTTAGGGTGAGGAAGGTTTTTTCCTCTTCTTTTTCTCTTTGATTGTTACCTGCAGCCCTGGGAGAAATTTTGTGTGTTGGAGTGTTCGCCACACCTGTTGGGTGTGGAAAAAATTGCAAAAATGCGATTTCATCACTATTTGTATTTTACAATAGCAATAATCCTCACTGACCAACTCCTGGCTGTGGATCCTGGTAAGAGAGGGATTGGGAAGGGGTCAGTGAAGCCCTAAATTACTGCTCAGCTCACAGGCAGTCTCACTGCAGTATGTGTATAACCACGTCCTGTGCTGATATGATTTTGTTTTCCAAATGTCACGCTTCCAAAATTTTCAAGAAGCTGCTTTTCGCTGCTGACAATTGCTACAGAGGTGACTGCAGCAGTGAGGTGGGTTTTGTCCTTATCTTCTTGTCTTCATTAATTTCCAGTGTGTCATTTCAGCTGCAAATGTGCAGTTGCCGTTAACGTGTCTAAAAGTGTGATGTTGGCTGGATGGCTATTTATGTCACAGTAAATATTTGATGAAGAGGTGTGTTAATTTTAGCCGCAATCACAAGATGGTATTGGGATTTATAGGCCTGAAATATAACATGTCGCACACAACCATTTGTTACCTTTACTGTTTCCAGAGGGTTTTTTTTTTTTTACATTTTCCTTGGTAATTTGAAGCGAGGAGGTGGTGATTCAGAGAGTGCTGGTATGCATGCAAGCTACATAGTAGGGGAAAATGTTGATCCTCAAATGCCAGGTCCCATTCTGATGGAAGGCACTGCAGCCACTGAAGCAATAAACCCAGACAAGCTATACAAACATGCAAACGTACAAATGGATCTCAGAACTGTGGTTTTCATATTTCAGCAATCACTGCCAAAGAAATGCGTGACTGACAGTACAAAGGACTTAGATTTACTGTAGAGAGATGTAAATTGATAAGCCGGTAGACAGCCATCATTCTTCCTTTATTCTCTCTCTGTATCCCATGTCTTTCTCTGCTGGCATAATCAAAGCTGACATAGTGCGTGCTGTACCAGGTTATATTTTTTTGTAATTATAAGACAGTACATGAAATCCGAAGGTGTTATTCAGGAAAAGGCACAAAATTCACTGAAACAGGGTTTTTCAAAGTGATCCTCTGATAATATTGTTTTTCTCAAAGATTCTTGATACTCAGTCTTTTAAGCTTCTGGGTGTTTTAAGAAGGGATAAAGACAGAGGAAGGAGTGTTTTTTCTTTTTATGAAGAAGAAAATTTTTTGAAGTGTGAGATACTAGTTTTCTTCCTCTGTAGCCTCAGCTGAGTCCGAATCATTTTGCTGCACTGTATGTGCAGCAAAAATGAAGAACATGTAGGAGCCTGACTTGGGGGGGAGGTCAGCACATAGGGATCATCCAGAGAGACCTAAAAGAGTAATCTTTCTTCCCCTTAGCAATGGCTGGTGGGCACACCTCTGGTGTCACGTGAGGAGGTGAGGCTGAAGGGTCACTGATCAGTCCCATCAGGCTCACACTTGAACTGCAAAGTTATTGGATCTACACTGAATGGACTGTGAGATATCGCAGACTTCTTCTGATGCAGTTATGCTTGGAAATCTTTTCCTCAGGTCTGAAAATACGTGGTAATATCTGAACACTTATAATGCAGCTTTTTTACCTAAAATGCATGCACACAGAGATCCCATCTGAAATCAGTCGTGATCAATTTGGAAGGAGGAAAATAAATCAAGCTTTCCTCACTCTGAAGCTCTAGCAAGGAGGTGCTGCAGACTTGGACAAATCCCACACCCACGTGTAATATTTTAAATAATTTAGAGATTTTCTTGTATTTTTACTGACCTTATCAAAAGAGTAAAGAGGCAGAAAAACAATATTTTGATTTTTTACTTCAATTATGTTAGATTGAAGTATAGTAAGGGAAACAGGATTATCTCCTCCTTTGTAAAGAAGAATTTTTTACTTTTGGTCGATCGTCTCTTGTCAGCTGCCCTCAGACGTATTTGCAAATCCAGGAAGAAACTGAGAAGAGTACGGCTGTACTTCATGGACATCTAAATGAAGGCCTTGTCTTCTCATGGGTGCATGAGATTAAAACAGAGCCATGAAACTACATTTCTGCACGGCACAGGTGTGTGGGCTACAGTCTCTATTATAAATAGAGAGTAACTGAGATGAGCGGCATGCTTGGTGTGTGAAATTTGGTAGCGTAGTCTCATATTTGTCCATAGTGCAGTTCAGGCTCCATCCTCCTTCTGCTAAACCTGGGTTGCCTTCTCCGTGCTTGTCTCAGTCCCTCTACCAACGCAAGCTAAACCTCCCTGTATGGCAGCGTGGGTTAATTTATTAATTGTCATGAAGGGTGCCGCAGAACCAAAATACTTATCTTGACCTACAGCTTCTGACCTCCTGGCCTGTCTGGATTTCCACAGGCTACACCATTGGCTTTGCTTCTGGGGGTCCGGGCTTATGATCAATGACCATATGGAAGAAGACAAATCACTTCTCTCCCTCTCATCTTCAGAACAGGGATTTTTTTTATATCTTGTAGCTTTTCTGCTTAAATATATCTGAACAGGCAGTTTCAAAGATGCAGAACTGATTATTTTTTATTTTTCTTTAAGTGATTAACTGAGGTGCCACAGTTAAGAGCTTGTTTGTGCTAAATTGCCTCTGTAGTTTATAGAGAAAGAGAAGCACATCTGAGGGGAGATTTAGATCTTTGGTGCCCTTTGGATGTGCCTGTTTCTTGATGGTACCTGATTTCAGCATCTCAATTTTAAATGCTTCCAATTAAGAGGGATGAACTTAGCACTCCTCGCAGGGGCAGGAGCTTGCTAAGGATAAGTGAGGAAAGGCACTGCTGGTCACTCATGCCTGCTGAAAGGCAGCTCCTTGTGTTACAGCAACTCATGGAGTCAGAAAAGAAAAAAGAATCCCTTTTTTTTTTTTTTTTTTTTTTTTTTTTTGCTAGAATTAGGGAACAAAGCAGCACCTCACTAGTAACTTAAGTAAGAGGTTGTCTTGAACCTCAAAGGGGTGTTTGAACAATGATCTCATAAATTTGACTATTTTATTTATTTATTTATTTATTGGGGGCTGGGGGGCGGAAGGTGCAATCCAGTGTGGAGCCAAGATCTGGATGTGATGATCCTTGCGGTTCCTTCAATCTTGGGATATTCTATGATCCTGTGGTCATCTTAGGTTCCTCCCTGCAGTACTAGTGCTGTTTAAATCTTTCATCTGCATGCACTGATGTATTATTGCTCCTGTCACTGCGGGGCTCTTCACCAGATTCCAGCCTCTTGAGAGATTATAAGGATTATTTTGGAAAAGAATAGAGATTCCTCTGTAATTCTTCCAGTGCACACATAACTCCATAAGAGCTGCCCAAAAGGACACTGCCAAATGATTTCTGTATAGGTGACAAAAGAACTCTTTGGAATAGCTATGCTGACTTGCTATGAGCGCAGATTAGTTTCAATCAGAAAGAAAGACTGCAAAATCTTACTAGCAATTTCCTAGGCCATCCAGTTCACAGGATGTTCGTGCCAAAAATGTGTTTACAGGACTATTTTCTTAATAGGGTCGTTATGTTTCCTTCAAGGTAATTTTAAAAGAAAGGGTTTATTTATTCCCACTTTTTCTAGTCTGTTTCTTGGACGGGAATGGGACTTTGAGAGCTCCTTATGAGTGAAAATGTAAGAAAACCACCTTCTGGAATGTATGCTGCATGTTTGCTGCATATTCCTCCAGAAATTGCTTTTAAAATGCCTATTGGTTACGGAATAAACCTGAATGAGCCATTATACTCGGGTGCATAATTATGTATTTAGGACACATACTACATGTAGCTTTAAAGGAAATCTGTATGGAAACAAATTGCTTTACATTTGCAATAGCTGAGTGTAGTTAACAGCAACACCTCAAGCCTTTCAAAATACTGGAGTTGTTTAGACCATTTTCTGGAGTAATTATCTCCCAAGCCTCAGATTCTCGTTATAATGCCTTTGCTGTATAGGAGCTGTAGAGGTCTCAACATGGCATAGCAAAATGGGACTTCACTGTCAGAAAACATTGATGTGGATTTAGTCCTCCTGCCTGATGTACTAGCTCAGAGCAGGACAGATGATCTATGGGAAGGACTATTACCTGCGCTGAGTGGGAAAATGTGCCCCAAGGAGAGAGACTCCTTTAGCAGTGAGGGTAAAAGCCAACTTCCATCTCTCCAAGGGTTTATGGGGGAGATTTAAGTTTTGGATGAATGGCTGTGGGATTTACCAGAGAGAAAGGTATGCCTGTATGGCTGGCCAAGAAGATGGAAAGGATTCTGGCTCCACTGTTGAGTGATTCAGACTGCCACTAATGCAGCGTTGTTCATCAGTTTAGCTCTTACTACCACTGTCTTACAGCGTAGTACTGCATATAATCCCTCTTTTAACTGGCACTTGGCAAAGTACCTGCATCTCAGGAGGCTGATCCTTGGCATAGCTATGTGTAACATACATGGCAGCAGGCACCTGTAAAGAAGCTGTGTGCCTGCAAGGGTGGATAGCATGGAGCAAGATCGGTATGCTTCTGCCCCGGGAGGCAGTGGATCCTGCGTTGAATCTGCAAAATGCCGTTCTCTTCACAGTACAGTTGGCAGTGTTGAATGCTACATGTTTTAGCACTGGCACATATAAAATAGGGTTGTTATTTAAGTGTTTTGAGGATATGAGGGTGTCATTTTTCCTTTTCTGGTGATGAGCATTCAGGAGACTTGTGTTAAACTTGGGACTTGGCAGATCCTCACACTGATTCTGCCACTTATTTATTGTTTGGCTTCAGGCGAGCCACTTAACCTCTTACTGTCCTGATTTCCCCATCTGGAAAATTTTATGTACTTGCTTCTCCTGGGGATTATGTAGGACTTAATGAACGCCTGTAAGGGATTTGGAGATCCTTGCATCTGAGATGATATAGGACTGCAAAACATTTGCCCACATGTGCAAGGAGGAGGGAGCTCATGCATGTCCATGTGCCTGTGTGCAACCTCAGCTGATCGATGAAGTCTGGAAGCACGATCAGCAGGGGTTGCACTGCATGTTTTGGGATGATCACCTCTTCTTTCTGGCCCTTTCAGATTTGCTGAAATTGAGTGACTGAATGGAGAGCAGGGCATCAAAGGTTAACTGCTTTCTGCTCTTGGTCTCCTGGACCTTTTTTGTCAGTACAGTAACAGCTGGATCTCCCAGGAAGGTAATGATCTTCCTGGCTGCTTTGTCTTGCTTCAGGCCATTAGCAAAGACACGTAGCCCCTTTGCTGCCCATTTCTTTAGCAGGGAAAAATGAATCTCTGACCAAGGAAAAAAAAAAAGTTCCTCTATATAATTAAGCAGCATTAGAATGAGGCCTGTGCCTTTGCTGATGAACTTCAGTGAAAGCAGATGGTCACAATGGTATTAAAAACTAAAGACTTCAGTCAAGCTTTTAATTGAAAACAATTGGACCCTGCTGGATGGTAATTACCTTGGCTGCTTCCAAATAATATCACAGCACTGCTACCTATGAAGGAAGAACTGAAACTGAGTTAATAAGAATTGCTTGATCTGCATATAATAAACAAAGAGCATTCAAAACTCTTCTGGCTGGTATCTCCCTTCCCTGCAAGACATTTTCAAGCAGATAGCAGTGTGAAAAGGAACACACACAGGTGGAAATTGAAACATGCTAAATGTTAGCTGGGCTCATAAAAATAACTTGAAGAGCCTGCAAAACAAATTAAAGTGAAAAAGCTCTGGATTATCCAGCATTCTTCCTTTTGTGAATGGCAACGACAGGAGCTGTTTGCCTTGATCTCACGTTATTTCTTTTCTCTTTCCTGGTGATCTACTGGAAGGTTAATTCCTTCTGAGCACCTATAGCATTCTCCCCACATTCCTTCTTAACTGGATGTTAATGATTTTTACATCAACGCACCACAATCTCTAAGAAAGGAAATGTAGTACGTTGCATGGTCTTAATGTCTTATCTTTCAAACTCATGTCCCAGCGGTGTATAGAATGAACCGAATCTTGTCACCTTCCATATAAACACCGTTTCTCATGCAGGGGTGCTCTTGGACACAGCTTTTTGTCTCCTTATGAGCAAGAAATAAACTGCTCTTCTAGAAGACCTCAGAGAGTCAGAACTGCTGCAATTTTGCAAAATTAATGAGTAGCTGTGAACTGCTAGTAAAAGTGATGCAATAATTTTCCATAACATATCATTTTAGAAGCAACAACTTTACCCTCTCTTTCTTTTCCTATCCAAATATTTGTCTTTTCAAGGCACCAGCCAAGAGTTTGTCTTGTCTTGTCTGGCAGCACAATGAAAGGGACTGTTCCAATATGTTTCATTTGGATTTGAAGATTTTATGCCTGCCTGGAGTTCAACTTCCATTCATGTAATTTACCATGATTAACATGGAGAGGGTTGTTCTGGCTTCATGTATGTCAGTAGAAGCTTTCACACTACCTTAAGTAGGATTTGCTTATTTTTCTGTAATTAAAATATGCTCTAATAAGCTTCATTGTTGTAAGATCTCTGAAACTGCAAGCTCAACTCAGTTACAAGACATAAGCATATCTCACAATGAGTAAAATAGATATTTGTAGTCATTACCTACTTGTATGGGAACTGCTAGGTCACAGCCTGAACCAGTGATTGAGCACCTGGTGAAGGGGTGTAGATAGCCCTGGGAGCACAGTTGCAAGCAATCAACCCAAACTTCATTATGGCTGGTAGCCAAAAGTGAAGCATTTCTGCTTGGGGGTCACTTCCTCTGGGCGTTTCTAGTGAGTCCTCATCCTGGGGAAGGGGTAACATGCTTCTATATTACCAAATGGTTGTCTCTATTTTTCTTGTTTGATCTGAAACTGATTAAAGGCAACTATATCAACTGCCTCCCATCCTTATGCCATTCCAATCACAGTTGAGATATTCTAATTTGTGTTTGGAATTTCATACTGCCTTGTCCATAGATTTTCCTCTACTGCTGGACTCTTGGAGGAGGGGTCCACAACTGATGGAGCATCTGCCTCAAATCCATGTCATAGTCTGTGTGTTCGAGCTGCTGCCAGGGTTGAGCATGTTTGGTCTGCAGCCCTTCTAGTTCCCTTTTTTATTAGAACTTGGGACAAATTTGCAACTAGGGAGGCTATTTTTTGAAAGTGTCGTGTTACTGGTTGTGGTGATTTTATCAATTCATAATATCTTCTTTTAGCTTTATGGAGCACGATCGCTTATTATAATTGCTACTTGCAGTTTCAAGGGAGCTGGTACAGGGTATGCTATTTTAAAGGTGTATGTCAGGTATAAGCTCTATTGATCTAAGTATTCTGAGTGATAAACAGCTGCTGGGTTTGATTAAAGCCAAAGGGAAGCTGAAGCATTTAATCAATCTCCAAAGCAGCTCTGAGTATATTACAAAGCAATTGTGATTATTGCTATTATATGACAAGCTGTAGCATGAGAAAGAGGGATCATTTTTCTCAGAAACGTATTATGATGTTGTGATGCTTCTTCTCAGTTGGCTTGACACTGTCACCTCTGAAGCCTGGATAAGTGACAGAGTGTGCCAGCTCAAGTGGTCTAATCCTGAAAGGAAAACACAGGAACAAGGCCTTTTAGCTCACCTGGTAACTGGTGACAGCAAGCTCTTAGTGAAGGGAAACAAGAAATGGGGCAAACATACAACTGCACCAGCCAAATTATATCCTTCTCTGATTCTTTTATTCTGCACTTCTGAGGTGTACTCAGTGGTGGGATATGTTTGTGCTCTTCTATAGCTAACATTCCTTTAAGGCACCTTTCTTCCATTATTTTGTTTAATCGCTACTTTAACCTTCGGGCTATCTTGTGCTTCAAAAGATCCCATGCACCGCACAGGGGCCTCTGTCACATGCCTCTGTAGAAGAGTACTTTTTGTTTTTAAACTTTCTTCTTGTGATTTCTTTTAGCACTTTCTTGCTCCAATGTTAAGAAAAGCAACAAATAATTGTTTGCTTTTCCTGCTTCATAGAAATCTTTGCCTCATTTTGCTTTGCTGTAACCCATTCCTCTGACCACTCTAGTCACCTCTGTATCTGTCCCCTTCCTCATTTTACTGCATGCTTTCTGGAATGACCAGAATTTCACATGCTACCTTAAGATATAGGCTTCTCTGAGTCTATTTCTTCCTTTTTCAGACATTCAGTATTCTGTACTTCTGACGTGGCTTATAAGCAATGCCATGTAATACAAGTGCCGTGTAATTCTGAAGACATAGGTATCAGAAGGATATCTAAAAGACTAGGAGCTGCGTGAATCCTGGTATAATATGTATCTTTCATTGCATTTAAAATAAGAGAATGGAAAGTCTAGTGCTTTTTTTCCCCAGGAAATGTAATATGAAAATAAATTAATAAACTTTTCTGTGTGTGGCTAATATAAGTCATTTCAATGACTTCTTCAGTCTTTCTCTGCTGAGTATAGAGAAGTATGAACTTCTGTGGGCCATAGCTGATTTATCTCTCAAAACGAGAAAGTAAAAAGAAAAACTTAAATGACTCATCTAATCTTTATTCTTCACCTGGGGAGAAACGCTAATGGTAAATGAAGACTACATAAGGATAAATGAATTAGGGCATTTGGCATAGCTGAACATGAGTGGCATTAACAGGGTACAATATTCATTTTCTTACGTTTATTAATTTTAAATTAACATTGCTATACTCTATTTAATTTCCTTTTCAAGGGAAAGGGGCTTGAACTGAATCTTTCCTTCAGACTGAGTTTTACTAGTCAGCTCAGATTGTCAGCTGTTGGTCTCTCTGAACTCTTCTGAGTTAATGCTTTGAACTATGGGAAAACAAAGGTAGAAGGGAAGGTTTTCTGACATATTCTTTTTTTCCAGTCTGTCTTGCTTTCATCCCTGCCTTCAACGTGATCCATGCTGTGTGGAGGAACCTCCAAATTTATGCTATTGCAAATTTAGCTTTTGCTGGATGAATCTCGTATGAGCAAGCCAGATTCCTTCAGTTTAGCACACAAATGCAAGATATCCCTGCTTTTGTTTCTGTATTTGGGAATGTCTTTTTAAACTTGAAGCTTTCCATGACCACATTAAACCACATCTGTGACCCTGGGAAGCTGATCTGGAGGCAGAGCCTGGTGCACTTATTTTTTTGCTTAAGAATCCTATTGCAACACCCATTACATTTTCGTTATAGTGGTTTCATGTGAGAGTCACAAGTCATCCAGGAAATTTATCCTGACTTTCAATTCATAATGGCATGGGAGTCTTGTGAATACAGGTTTATAAGTGAGAGTTTAGAACAGAAAACAAAATTTTGATTGGAAAATCTTGTGGTCCTCCATAGATGGTTGGAGCTGGGACACTCCTCCTGGGAGAGGAGGCTGAGGGACCTGGGTTTGTTCAACCTGGAGAAGAGATTGCTGTGGGGGAACCTAGCAGCAACCAGATACTGAAGTCCTGGACGTAGCTTCTGTATCACTAATTTCAGTGAGTTAAATGGGTTAGATGGTCAAAACTAGCTGACTGATATTTCCCATCAGAAAGTGTACCATAGCCTACTGAAAAGTGAGCTTCACTTCCCTTAGGATGCAATCTGAGGAGCATTTCTTTTGCAGCAGTGATAACCCTGCACTCCTGCATTGTTTCCTGAGTGATGGCAGCAAAGGTAGATGTAGCTACATGGCAAATCAAGTAAAGCTTAAAAGTAACCTTCTTTTCATTTGGGAAGGGTTTTTTTGTTGTTGTTGTTGTTGTTTGTTTGTTTGTTTTTTTCTTCCTGGTTTTAAATTGATTCTTTTTTTGGTTCCATGAAAATTTATCTTGGTGAAACCAAGTTGTAGTTCAGTAATAGGAACAAAATGTAGGGTGTACTTCAGCTGTTGCTGGGTTTCAAAGATGTTCTTTTCAGGCTTCAGTTCTTGTACTTGGTTTTCACAAGCCATGTGGAAATAACAAGGATACTGAATTGAACTGTGAAGCACTCCACGAATGCCATTTTGACATTTTTGTGTTGCAGTCTAGTCATTTGTTAATTGGCCTCATCTCACAATGTTCCTAGGCACAGAGACTCATTGTAAGCCTACAGTACGATTAGTGCCTCCTGAGCCATTCTGAATGGCACCTTGCAGTTCTTCGGATACATCAACTCATTTAGACTGACTAGCCTGGCTGATATTCTCTATCTGATTCTTTCAACCTTGTTGCAGTTTTACAACCAGAGATTGCATCTGAGCCAGGAGGATGGAAATATATCAGCCACTTTCAAGCAAATCTGTTTGTGCCAGGGCGGGCAGGATTTTGAAGAGTTGCAACTGGCACTTAACCTCATCTGGAAACAAAATGTGATGCTTTTTGTGAGGTGGACCCAGTCTGGCACTCTAGTATCAGCCTTGACACTGATTCTGCTGGGATCAGAGTGAATCCTGACCAAACCAAAACCCACTTACTGAAACTCATCTCTTTTCTCTCTACTATGTGTATTTCCACCTCTGTGCTAATGAAAATGCTGGATTGCTCTGGAGGTAGTATGAAAAGTATCTGTGAGCTTTGTCTATCTTTCTGAAATACTACAGGTGATTTGGTGTCTGCTTTGGCATGTTGCTGTGAAAAACTGTAGAGTGTGTGTGTATAGACAGAGAGAAACAGGGTTGCTGCTCATTGTACCATTGTGAGACAGCCAAACTATCTGGCCTGATCTGTTCTGTTGTATGGGAAAAAGGCCTCACAAACACTTGCGGTGAGCTTGTACTAGGCACTAAGCTTGAAAGCAGTTCTGTCAGCTTGTGAAATAAAACAAACAAACAAAAAACATCATTTTGCCTGAATATTTTTTGTTCCCATTTGTTATGAGTAGCACTCAAGATTTCTTGTCAGTAGGGCACCTGTATTGGTTTGCTCTATGTACCGGGCAACATGTCATATAGTGCATTTTCATGGCCAAGCTGTACCAGGCAGTCGGTCCCCCTTTAGGGTCTGAGAGATGCTCTTCCAAACAGAGGAATGAGAAATGATGTGTAAAAATCAGTAGTAAGATTCAGCCCCAGATGAAAGACCTGAATGTTGCTCTTGAACAAGGATGTATTCCTTGTTCTTCCCTTAGCCCTCTGTCTCCTAAAGTAAGATGAGTTAAGGATTTCCAGGTGGGAAGTGTTTCTGTCCAAACTAAGATTTCTCTTCTGTCTGTGTTAATACTGTCCAGCTGAGAGCTCCCACGGCACCCTTTGAGAAGATAAAGAATAGCTCCAGGAAGCCCTTCATGAGTTTTCCAGTCTGTGAGAAACCTTATTCTAACAGCTGATGGTTTCTGAGAGCTTCTGCTGAAACCACACAGGCCGCAGGATGTATGCTTGACTAATTATTGTGAAGTATTTTGATTCTGAGCTTGGAGTCTGAACGGCAGTTTGAAGAACTCAAATCTTTTCTCTTTTTAGTGGCAGTGAGTATTTATCTAAGATTCCCCCTTCTCTAAGGAACAGCTGGAAGGCAAATATGCATTGATAGAAACTGCCAAGTAACTGCATCCAACCTGTGGTCCATGTGGACTTGAGTTCTGACTACAGCAGCAACAGGTATTTGGAGGAAGATGCAAACATTTCTGGAATGGATGATTGCAAATGACCTACAAATAAATGTGTCCAGTGCTTTCTCAAGAGCTCAGTCTCAGCTTTTGTTTCAAGCAATGTCCCTGTTAATTTCATCAGGGCAGATACAGTAACTGATGTTTAACAATTTTTTTTTTTGTTTCACCTGTCAAGCTTTGCTGGTCAACTTTGCTTTACAAAATCTATAAGTAAGGAACGCTGGTGTTTTCTTTTGTACTGGAGACATGAAGGAATTAAAGGATTTAAGAATGTAAAGCCTTCCATGAATAATTTAGGCTCTGTTTCCAGCTAATATTCACTCTGCTACCTATTCACTGATACCGGGCTCAGACATTTGTGGTATCAGCAACAGTGCCAAGCTCCTGTGAGCCAAAAGGAAATAGGCTTTTATTCAGTGTCAGCCATCAATCTGTTTCCAGCCGTTGGGACTATACGCTTGTCAATTAGGGGACTCTGCTTGAGGAACCTGGCCTGCTAGCTTGCAACAAATATAGATAGGCCTAGGTATGTTCAAATAATTACCTCTGCAATCTCTTCTATGGAACTGTGTTGTCTCACCAGCCTTGCTCTTCTGTCTGCTCTGCTTCATGATTCTCTTGTGAATAAACATTGCTGCAAGTACTCAGGCCAATGTACACAAACACTTGTTTCTCCTTATAAAATAATTAAACTGTCTGAGTTAGAAATGACGAGAATCCTCTCAAACAAAACCAGAAACCAGAGTTTCTCTGAATCTGGGGACATTATAAGGATTGATGAAAGACTGAGAGATTTATATCCGAGAGACTGTCTATTTTGGCTTCTCTTATTCTTGCCACTGACGCAGGGAGATCTTTAGGTAAGAACTTGCTTACTGTAGGTTTCTAGGTTTTTTCTATTTTTTATTCACTGTTTGAAAATCCTGAGAGTGAACACAGTGCATCTGCAGCATGGTAAACAGGTATACTTCATCCAGAAACCACCTTGTGAAAGCTCTGCAAGTACACACTGATCCTCTCACTCAAGTGCTGTTTCATACTTGGTGCTTCAAGGCATTTATCAGCAACCAGCAAACTGGAGGCCAACACACAGCTCCTGTTCCACTAGTGCTGCGATTGCTTGGATCCTTCCCCTTCCTGAGCCCTTGTGCCTGAGGACTCAGAATAGTGCCCAGCCTATGAGCATCATCTATACTGGGTCATGGGCAGCATCTCTGCAAAGCTGGCCAGAGGTGAGCTGCTTTTGTGAGCTGCGTGGCATCAAGTGCACGCTGTGCATTTGTGAAGATAGATGGGCTGGAAGAAAAAGCGCTTTTGCTGTGCTGCTGCTATTTTAATGTGAAAGTGAGACCCTGAAATGCTCTGTTCTACTTCAGTGGCTTGAAGAGGAGTCTTTCTCCAGGGGTTTCTGGTACCTAGGTTAATTGAAATAACTCCAAAAGGCTCTTTTAAATCTAATTCCCTCCCCCATGTATGCCGTCTCTTCTTCACTTTTCTCTGCTCCTGTCTACACCCTCTCTTGAACAAAAAGCTTTAAAATGCTCTTCTGGAAAGGACTTTAATATAATTCAGTGGAAGTTAATGTGAAGTCAAGGTTGATTGCTCTTCTCCCTGAAACCACTGGCAGTGGCTGTACTAGTGAGAGTTAGATGGGATCTCAAACATAACAGGGAAACTCAGGATGAACTGAACAAAGAGCTGGCTGGAAGCTGGAGATTGCTGCTCTCTCCTTGCTGTGTGACCTCCTGAGCTCATGCTGAACCCTTTGATCCCAGTCCAGGGCACAGTGACGTGGCAGCCTGGGCCCAAGCCAGGGATGTATGCTGGGTGGAGAGTGTTGTCATCTTTGTGAGCTCTTGATCCACCCTGTACCTTCATTTCCACAAACACTGCTGCACATCACCATGGGGGGCCTCACTGCTGGTGCTCCTCCAGCTGGTATGCAGAAATGTCTCCTCCAAACACAGTTCCTTTTTCCAGGAACTGCTCCAACAACGTTTAAGACAAGTGGGCCTGTATTTAATAATCACTGTTCTATTTTTGCCGGATGCATTTCTATTTGACATAGAAATATAAGACCCCTACGTGCAATAGTGCAGCTCAGGGCACGGAGCTCATATCTCAGTGGACCATTGGCTCTAGGAGAGCACCATGGCCAACCACAGCTCACTCGGGAAGGTCCTTCTCATGGTCAGAGCACTGCCACGGTTGCACACCCTCTGGACCTCCTGCTTTGAAGCAGTACTTCAGCTCCATGTTCTTCTAATAGGAATTTTAGTGCTGGGCTTAGTGAAAATCAAGAACTCTGGAGTCTAAGATGGTAAAGAACAAAAGGAGCTGACATTCTTGATGGCAAAATCTAAGTAGCAATAAGGTAACCTGGGTGAGAACCAGTGGTGGAGGTGTGAGCTGTGGTTTCTTGTGATTCTCCGCTGCATTTAGATGTGGCCATTCTTCCAGTAGCAGGCTGGAAGAGAGAGCTGGTGCCTCCCCCCACAGCTGCCTTTGCAGTTGTGTCTTTTGATAAGTAGCCTCCAGCACAGTGGCACAAGTAGGCTTTTTGTGATTGAAAGCCATAAGCATCAGACTGCATGTCAGCTGACAAAAAAACCCTTGTGTTCTATTAAATTCTACAGAGAACCTGATACAGGTTCTGCTCTTTAGTATTTCTAGGGGATGGTTGGAAGACACTAGAGGAATTATATTGTTCCCTATGCAAATCTCTCTGGCTAACTGCATAGCATAGTCTTGCATTAGTCCCTTATTAAATGACACCAGTCTTTTGCAGATGGTAGATCCACTACTCCTAGTAGGCCACACAAAGGATTTTGCAATCCTACAATTATTTCTCTACCACTAATGCTGAAACTAGTTGAAGAGGATTTAGAAAGCTGAGACTTGTCTCCTCTGTTCCCCTCTGCAAATTACTTCAAGGGCTGGTGAAATAAATTTCAGCCAGTCAGATGACAATCAGTGTCACAGCATCTACATAACAGGGCTAAAATAACACGCATGCAACTGCCTGGAGAAAAAGACTGCAAGATCATCATGAGCCTTTCAGAGTTGCAGCCTAGAGTCTAGCTGGTGCCACCAAAAGGTGTCAAGATGCATGGGGGCAGTTGCCCAAGGCTTGGGCACTAGTTTTGTGCTGTCTCTCATGGAACTCTACAGTTACAGCAATGAAAAATTCCCCGCTATAGATGACACTCAATCAATCTCTTTTTGTAGGGTAGAAAATGAAGTTGTAGGGACCTAGGACAATTTTATGCCTATTTACCCATTACTGGATCCACAGTGAGGACTGTGGTACTTCTGAGGCAACCATAGGATACAGGATAAATGTCCAAAGCAGCTCTATGTGGAGTTCCCAGGAACTTAATGTTACTCTTGGCTGCAGCACTTAAGTGCCAGTGGTGAATCAGTCCCCAAAATTGCACAATGACAGATTCATCAGCTCCGAATCTGTGCATGAGAACAAGATCTTTATCCTCAAGTTGAACTGTAAGAACGCTCTTAGGTGAGATGTTGCAGATGGTACAGCCAGAGAAAGAAATGGATCTGTTTTAGGGGAGATACCTTTCTTTGAGATGATTTCAAATGCTTGCATTTTTATGCAGCATTTTAAAATGTTTCATCAGCTCCCATCTGGAATTCAATTCCTCTCCCTGTTAATCAATAACAGGTCTTAACAAAACAATATCTCACAGTAGACAGAAGCATACAGTGCTGAACAAAGTAAAACAGCCATTGGCTTAGAGCAACAATTGCTGCTACACAGTGTGTTTTCAAAGCTCAGTATATATTTTGTCCCTAGTGGGAAAACCATAACAAGACTGAATTAGTGGCTGGGCTTGCCAAAGGGAGAAATTAAAGTGCGACTGTTTGTCTGACACCTTGAAGTACCTTTATTTATTTTGAGGGAGAAGACGGTGTAAGGAAATAAGATGCCCATTAGGAAAAGCTATTAGCTGTTACTTTTCAGAGTGTGCAGTGGTTCTGCGTGCCTACTGCAGAACCTGCTTGGTCTAGTTGGAGCACAGCAGTGCCTTCTGATGAGAGGGCTCCTTGGCAGTGCTGGCACCCACAGGGTTGCTGTCTGTGAAGTTGAGAGCTGCAGGGGTGGGGAGGAGCACAGCTGAGGGGAGGACAGGCTTGCAGGCTCATCCCCAATGGGGTGGCTTGGGGCTGGTGTGCAGAGGGCTGTTCAGTGAGGGAGAGAGAAAAGCAAGAGACTATGTGAGAGTAAAGCAAATTCCCTTTCCTGCACATGGTTACCTCTGAGCTTGCAAACTTAACTGCTCATCTGAGGATCTTGACAGCTCCTTGCTCTGGCACTAATGGGCTTCAGGAGCTCCCAGTGAGCTGTAATCACCTTGGTTCAGGGCTCAGCTTGCACCTTTACAAGCACCTTCACCCCTCGCTGTTAACCTGTGGTCTCCCTTACTTGGCAGCTAAGCTTGTAAATTCATGTAACCAAATAGCTGCGCTGTTAACTGCCTGCACCAAAGTGAACAACACATCCATCTTCCAGTGCCCAGCCGGCAGCCTAATGACACGTCGCACTGTGCAGTGGTACCCTTTCAGACGTAACTAACTCTGGCACTGCAGAAACAATTGTTTCGGCATTCGCACACACCATGCAGCTCGTCTGGGCAGAGGAGGGAAGCTGCTTGAGCTGGAGGCCTCCCATCACTGGCCCTATGCGCTGGGTCCCTGACCTGTCCATGCCACAGCCTGGTGGCTGTGAGGGAGGCTTTAGCCTGGTTGGTCAACCACACCTGGTGCCCTGGGGCAGGAACACACCTGCAGCAGGTTCATGTGGGGCTGTGACTGACCTCCAACAAGTCTCTTTGAAAAGCTGTGGAGGAGCTGGAGGCTGGGCTGCAAGTTCATCCTTTTCTAGAAACCCCACACAGAGCTCATCTGGGGACTTCATTCACGGGAATAAGGCTTGACTGCTTCTGCTGCTGTTGCTGGTGTTACCACTTGTTACCAAAGGGTCACCCTTCTTTCTGCAAGTATCTTAGACTTGCCATTGGCAGAGATGTGCTATGTGTTCCCCTCCTAGCCCCTAAAGCAACCACAAACAATCAAAGCTAAGGAACACAAGAGCTAGCAGGGTTTGGATGAACATTGCTTTTCTTTGTCTGCTGGTTGCTTAGCTGGTGGAATAGGCAGTCTGAGAAAATTTCTTAATTAACCAGACTCTGTCCTGTGCAGCACGTGTATGCTGATAATGGACACTATAAAAGCATAGTTTGGCTCAGGACAGTCCCCAGCACATTTGTATTATTAAGGAAATATCTTGAAGAAAGGGAAAGAAGAAGCCTAGGCCCCAGTGTCCAGTTAGAGAAGACTGTTATTCTTCTGCTAAACATCATATCCGACCTCAGAGAAGTGTGGGTGGAGGGTTAATGAGTTGTCTTTGAAAATAATTTTGAGCAACGCACAGCAAGATCTCAGGAAAGCAATGTTTACAATCTATATCCTGCCTCAGATTCCATAAACACCACTCTGGTGCCCTATTGCCAAATTTAGCTGAAGCCACCAGGATGCAGCTGGTGTCCCTTGTAGTCAGCCATCACCCAGTGGCTTTAATACAGATACACAGAGAGAGTTTTTCCTGGTTATTGAGCATCACCTACTCTTACTGGTGTGCATTTGCCTTTACAGTGGCAGCAGGAAATTTCTTATGCATTGAGCCTAATCTAGCATTCCTAACAATACACTGTCCCTGGTGATGTGAGCAGTAGGTTTGTTTCACAGTGCAGAGGAGAAATGTGTCCTTCGAGAAGTAGACTGTCTTCTGTCCTCCTGAAGGAGGGTGAGGAAACTGCTACTCTGACAGTTGTATGCCTGGATGTTATCGAAGGTTCAAATGGGAAATTATATACAATCTTTGGAATTTTGCCCAGTAATATTGAGTCCAGAGGGTCTGTTGTTTAGCCTTCCCATCCATAAGGTCCACATTACTTTGAGCTCTTAGTTCTACCTAGGTTAGTTCACCCCTTCCCTTAGTCCTTTGGCACATGAGTCTCTTCTTCCTCCAGTCTTTACTTGGAAGGGAAGTATTTGAAAACTGGGTCGGAAATTAATTTGTGCCCCAAAGGAACTTTGGAGGAGAAACAGCTCTTTAAGTAGTTCAATTGTCACTATACATTTGAAAGAGTTGTTGTCAAGGCTTTTTGTAATTGTTTAAAATATTAAATAATGCAAGCTAACAGAAACCAGGCAAAATACATAATTTATGGAGGGCATCCCTCTGCTCTTGCAGGTTTTTACTCTGACATACCAGGACCATTCTGCATCTGTAGCAGAGACTTGTGTCCTGCCTATGTGACTGCCTTATGCCTTCTTTCTCCAGGGGGAGGAAAAGGAGGAAATAAATAATTTCTGCTTTCCTTCTGTTTCTTCATCTCTTGTGACTTCTGCACCAGGAAAGAGGAGATGAACAATGTCAGAACTCTACTCATTCTTTGCTGCTTTTCCTTTTATTTTCTCGTCACCCAAATGTGGATGAGGGAAATGACTGAAAGCACTCAATATCCATTCAACATTTCAGTACAGCTCTTTAACAGCTTTCTCTATCCCGTGGCGTGATGGTCTTTGGTTTGTTATTTACTGGCTGTTTAATTTAAATGTATCCCCATCAGGGAGCTGAAAGATCCAGCCTTAAAGCTCTTTCACATGATTTCTCTAATCACTCTCTAAATTATTTATCATGGCTCTGAACTGTCTGGAGACTTTTTTTTTTTTTTTTCTTTTAAGCACCATGATTTGTTCCCAAACATCTGTAAAAAATCATGACTGACCTCCCATCTGGGCAACAGCTCAGCTCTGTCCCGGGGCTGGGTCGTGTCAAGTGTGTGAGCTCTGTTTCAAAAGCATAAAATTCCTGACATGGTGAAATTCTTTTCTTACATATTTGTTGACAAAAGGCGGGCAGGGAAGGGAAGGCTGCTGTTAAGAATGCACGAGCACGATGCTGCATAGCTAGGCCAGAAGCAAGTAGAACACTTTGTTACGGAAATGGCCACAAAAAAAAAAAAAAAAAGCTCCTCCCTGCCTTAGAAAATGGTTATTTAAAGTAGAGTTGATTGCCAGTCCTCCTTGCCGCTGTTTTCTTTTGGACGTGGCATGTGTAAATAATATTTCCGCATGAAAGAAAACTTTCAGCAATGACAGTGCTCCTGTGGCCACTTCCTGTCCCAGAGGGGAGGCACCAGCCCCTTCCCTGGAAATGACGACTCCCTTCAGAGAGAAAGCCCAGGAACTGAGTTTTTTTCCTCCAAAGTCTCGGATGAGTGAATTTTGACCTCTAGAAGGAATGAAAGTGGAAAAATGGGAAACAGTTTTCATGGGAGTTTCTTAGGTGTGTACTAGAAAGGTACTTCTGTAAAAGTGAACATACAGTGAGAAAGTGAAAAAAAGTACATGATTTAAAGCAAAGCCCACATTCCTCTAGGATCTTTATAATCAAAAGTGGCAGGATGTGTTTTAAAGCTGCTTTTCAAAACAAATTGCTTTACTTTTACTAGTGTCAGTGAGCAGAAGTCCTTTTATTTCTGGCTAATGATAGTTCCTGGCTGTGCAGAAGCTGGGGACACACCTTCAAGAGACTGCAGTTACCAAGCACACAGAGACGGTGATGTGCTCCCATGTGTCTTGTTAACTGTGTTCTGCTAGCATTTTTTCCCTTTCTTCCCCTTCATCTTCAATTTTTTTTTTATGGAGATTGACCCATGCCAGACTTAAACACCCTTAAATTTTAGGGAAATTCAAACGTACATCTGGATCCCAGCTCTGCAGCTCCAGCTCATTGCTGTTTGTTGTTTTTAGTGTTGCTTCAGGCCCAGCTCAAGGATTGTACAAAGTGTTCTTAAAAAACAAACAAACAAACAAACTGAAGTGTCCGTACAGCATCTGAGAGAAGCACACTCCTTCTGCAAGGTGTTGTAGCCTGACCACTGTAGAGATCAGGGAAGAAACTTTGAGGCTACACAGGGCACTGTGGTTTCGGAAAACATGGTCATATGAGCTCAGAATCTCTTGCCTGTTAGCTCCTGTAGCAGGTGAAGGGAGAGTGCTTGGCATTTAAGGAGCCCTAATTTGGGGAGCTTAGAGACCTGGCTGAGCACGGGAATTTGGGTGAGATTTAGGTCACCTGAGCAGGGAGTCAGGGAGCACCTCTCCTTCTGATTAATGGGTCCTACCAGAGAAGGAGGTGCTGAGCAACCCTAGTTGCTGAAGGCTGCAGAGACACGGCAGGGCTGCTGGCTATGCCAGAGGTATGGCTCATCCTCTTGTCTCTCTGTATTTATTCCTCTGGCCCTGATAATCTAAACTCCTCTCTTTATCTTTCTTGGGATATTCTTTGGATGAACCCTATTAAATGCAACGCTAGAGATGAAATTTGCCTATGCCAATAAGGCCATCTGTTTTATTAACTGAACAAGGTCTCTGGAGTATTTTTTGCAGGCTTGCAGCCCTTTCTGCTGCCCCCAGCACTTTACATCAGCTCTGTGAACAATGGGAGGGGACCCAGGAGGTCGCAGGCAGGAAGCGCCTCTTCCCGTGCATAATGAACTGGCTGGGAGACTGAGGGATGGAGATAGCACATGAGACACACAGCACAAACTGCTGAAACAATAAACAAACAAACGGATGGCCAGCACTTCCCCTTCTTATATTGTTAGTGCTGCTTCCTAAACCCACCCCTCAAAAGGCAGCCTTCTAGACTGGCTGATGCTTAACCTCTTTGTTGCCAGTGATAGCTGAAGGTCCCAGTCATTGCTTGCCAATGTGATGACTGCTGCAGAAGCTGGAGATCCCTCCTTCTGAAAGATATAACAGTGCATTTACCAAAAATTTAATGGAGGGGGATGTAACTCAGCCATAAGGCTCTATGGGTGTAGCACCTTGATACCAGGGCTGTGCCCCAAGTGGGGCAGGTTGTCATTTCACCATTCCTCGTCCATTAGAAAGAGAATCATGACAGCAGAAACTGAGTGGTGGCAAAGCTATCTCCATCAGTGTAGTCTCTGAAGATGTCTGCTTGAAGAGTGGTTGGGGATGGTCTTTGGACTGGTACGTGCAAGTATTTTTTATATCTCCCCATCAGCCCCTATGTCCAGAGCTAGGTGGGGGTGGCCTGGAGGGGCCATGACCCTCCCTGGAACATCCCCCAGCAGCAGGGCAAAGGCTGTCACAGGGCAGGCCCTACTTTCTGCTGAGTGCTCCCAGCTGACAACTGATTTGTTATTACTTTAAATACCCACTGTTTGTGTTAAGCACAGCAAGAAGTCTAGTAAACTGAAATGGTGACATTTAAAAATGAAGTATCTCAAATAGATGTTTAGTCCTTATTTGAAAATAAGGAATCTATCTTCTAAATACCAAGTTTAACAGTTATGTAATAAGTCCATATCAAAACACAGATAATGACTGGTTGGCTGTGGTTGAGCAATTGTTATTTAATTAACCTATAAAAGATTTCCTACTTAATCTAAACCGTACTTCTGTCCCAAAGACTATCTAAGATGCAGTTTTAGAAGTACTGTTAGTGTTGCTCTGGGCACTGGTGTAAAGAAGTTACCTAAGTATACATGTGTTTGGCTGTGGGCATGGGGGTGTCACTCCAGACCCATCAAGCCAGGTCACAGACTGGTGGAAGTGAAGGGGCCTCTGGAGGTCACTTGGTCCACCCCCTGCTCTGACCACCCAGAATAGGTTGTCTAGGACCATATACAGGTCAGGATCTCCTTCTTCCATTCAGTCATGGCTTCCCTAGAGGAGCTGCACCTGTAGTCCTCCTGCCTGTCACTTCCCCTGAAGTTATCCCCTTACTTGAGCTTAGTTACAAAATGTTCTGTGGACCATTCACACCACAGTCTCAGGTAGTAAGGTGCAACTGTCCCAGGCAGCACATGTCTCTAGCCAGTTTCAGCATGCTTGGTGTCCATCCCTGAGCCTCAAAACAAGAACTAACTTTGGCATATTGATTGTCAATCATTTTTTTTTTAAAGATAAACCTTAGGGGTCCCACAACACCTCAGCTTGGGTCCTGGGTCCCCCAGCTGTAGAAGAGCTGGGTGGTGGCACAGGGGATGGCAGGTCCTGTGCCTCTTCCTTGCTGCTCTCCCCTGTATGGATTTGGATGAGTGGGTGGGAGAAGGTCCTCTAAGCACAGCTTGCCTGACCCTTTGTAGGGAAATCATCCTCCTCTCATTGGGAAACTGTCAGATTCTTGTGCCTGGTGTATTTTGGCATATTTTGAGGCTCAGTGAAGTGGTCTTAAAGCTTTTTTTTCTTCTGCTGCTAGTGCCCCCTATGTCACAGTGTGTGTCTCCACAGTGAGAGTCATGTGAAAATTAGATGGATTTGCACATTCAGCTTTCAGCAAGAAGGAAGAAATGTGGAGCAATTTCCTCCTGAACACAAGTCTTTTGATTTCAAGGGAGTTCCAACCAACTACCAGTGTCACTTGTGATGTAGCTCCTCTGCAGTCTGCAAAGAGATGATGCGTTCAACCCACTGGTGAAGTCTGAGATGGAAGAGTGGTGCTGTGGGAACAGCTTCAAAAAGTACTGGGAAGGGCAGGTATGTTGGCAGATTAGGAAGGCAAAGGAAAGGACCCAGTTCCCCTTTTCATGTCAGGTATCAATCTTTTCACCAGTCTTCTTGTTAACTGATTCATTATGTTATGTCATGCTAACAGCAGGCTCCTGCTATATGTGGTTTTTCACTGTGTTAAACAGAAAGCCTGGCTTTACAGTTTTTTAAAAATGTATCTGTTGGTTAGCGCTGGGAAAGATAGGATGTGTGCTGTTTAGGACTTTGTGTAGCATAGATGAATTGAGCAGGAGGTGGTGGAAACTATGTTTTAGGCAGTAGCAGTCCCCCTTTGTAAAGCTTTCTTTGTAAATGCTCAGTGATTTTCTGTTGCCAAGTTGCTCTGAGAGTTTTAAAGAAGAGCAGAAGTAGGCATGATAACTAGCTCCCTGTTCTCAGAAGACCAAAACATAATCCCAGCCTGGCTGTGGCACTGAAAATAACAGCACGCTTTCATCAGGAGCCCCTGGCTTCTCCAAACCCTGTGCATTCTGTGCTTGAGAGACTTCTAAAAGTCAAGGAACTTTTAGTTGCAGTCACTGGATTGGAAATGCAGATGTTTTCCTTCCTTCCTCTATCTGCTGTCTAGTCCTTGTCAGTTTAGTTAACATCCTGAGTCCATGTGAGACAGTAAATGCAGTCACAAGGGGAACTGCTGGGATAAAGGGAGCATACGTGCTCTACTGCCAGTTTTTCCAGCCCTTGCACCTCTTATTGAAGAGTGGAAAGTGCACCGAACTTTGTGCACTGAAGGGCATAATGACATAGGCTGGGCCAGGCGGGAGTTCTGATGCATGCCAGCTCTGATGCAAACCTGATGGGATGACTGAATGGGAGGGGAGAACAAAATCTGGAAAATAGAGCCAGAAGTTGTACAAGGTGTTTTTGCCTCATTTCTGGTTTTAGAATCTTTCTTGTGCTTTGTTTTGTGCTGAACAAAACTGCATAGGTGCTCAGATTTCATTTCCTAATAGATCAGGTCTCTAGATGGGCATGTTGCAGAACACTTAATCCTACTAGAAAATATTTTGGGGCACTATCTAGTCCCAGCAACTTACAGTTGTGTCAACGGTTTACCGGGCTGGATCGGCCCGGTTCCGTGACGATTGGTGTGGGGGACCCGCAGACCCACGCCCCAGGAAAGGGAAAGGGGGAAAAGGGAAAAGGAAAAAGGGAGATGGGCCTAGAGACAAAACAGCGGCAACGATCTGAGGAGGAAAGCTAATTTACTAAATAAGATATCAGAAAGCAAAATAACACAATATAATACAATATATTTGGAATTGAAGCTAATAAATCAAAGAAAATGAGCAAGAGAGAGTGTCCGATAAACCGAAGGCCTTACGCTAATGCTGAAGGCGATACGGCAGCGAGCACCCACTGCTGAGTCGATCCCAAAGGAAAGAGAGTGTCCCGTGACCGCAGAGAGTTTTTATCTTTTCCCTCTGAGCGGAAAATACGTAAAAATGCAAAGCATCGCAAAGTCTTCTGGGGAATGTAGTTCTTCTCTTCTGAGACAGGTATACTCGGATATATCAATGATCTATGGAGTTGGAGTATTAACTCTTTAACTCTTAATGCACTACATGTTGTTATGATGTGGAATACCAATACCAAAAATCATAAAACCATGACAAGTTGGAAGTGAAAGTGAGCATCAGTTCGTGTGTGGCATGCAAGAGTATTTTGGGACAGTCAGAACATCTTAATACACTTCTCCGTTTACCTATTCTGTTTAGGTCAATCTAGTCTCTTATTTACGTGTAAAAGGAGAAATTCATTCATAAATGGAAAAAACATACTGACATGGATAGCAATAAACCTGGTGAATTTAAACGAAAAAATTTCTTTTTCAACCGAAGTGACTATCAAAGAATCATAGAATGGTTTGGATTGAAAGAGACCTTTAAGATCACTTAGTTCTAATTCCCCTGCTGTAGGCAGAGACGCCTCTCACTAGACCAGGTTACTTTAAGTTCCATCCAGCCTGTCTTGAATGCTCCCAGGGAGGGGGCACCCACAGCCTCTCTGGGCAATCTGTTCCAGTGTTTCATCACACTCACAGTAAAGAATTTCTTCCTAATATCTATTCTAAACCTACTGTCTTCTGGTTTAAAGCCATTTCTCATCCTGTGCTACCTGCCCTTATAAAAAGTCCTCCCCCAGCTTTCCTGTAGGCCCGCCTTCAAGTACTGAAAGGCCACGTCAAGGTCTCCCAAGAACCTTCTCCAGGCTGAAGAGTCACAGCTCTTTCAGCCTGTCCCCATAGGCAAGGTGCTTCAGTCCTCTGGTCATCTTTGTGGCCCTCCTCAGGATCCGCACCAACAGCTCCATGCCCTTCTACAAGGAATGGGCCCTAGAACTGAGTGCAATATTTCGGGAGGGGGTCTCACAAGAGCAGAGTAGAGGGGCAGAATCACCCCCCTTGACCTGCTAGTCACGCTTCTCTTGATGCAGCTCAGAATACGGTCGGCCTTCTGGGCTGCAAGTGTACACTGCCAGCTCATGTTGAATCTCTCATCAACCAATAGCCCCAAATCCTTTTCCTCAGGGCTGCTCTCAAGCTATTCCTTGCCCAGATAAACATTCACCCTCTTTCACGCAGCATCTGGAATAAAAAAGACACTGTCCATAAAGTAGTCTCAGTCTAAATTTTACTATTAAGCTTTGCACAGCTGCATTTTCTCTTTTGTGGAATCACACATAAAAGCCCTGATTTTACAGTCATTGATACAGGGAACACTGCTAAGCATTATACGTAGGCCTGTAATAAGAATTAGTCTTATCTCAGAATGCAAAACAGTTGGCAAAACAGCAAGGAAAAAGACATGCTGTGGTTGTATTGGTGATGGATGGAGGCAGTGGTGCCCCCATTCTTCCTAGTACCTGCACAGCAGTGATGCATGGAATGTGTAAGGGATTTCTAAGCTCTTGGATCCTGGGGCTTTCCTTTTTTTTTTTTTTTTTTTTTTTTTTTTTTTCCTTGTGGTGGGGCTTGCAGTCTGGGAGTTGTTCTTTATTCAGATGAAATGGGACATTGCCGATGGAAATAGCTCTCTTGGCACCTCTGACATCTGTGAGATCATAAAGCGGAGGAGTATATGCTGATCCTGGCCAAGGGTGGCCAGTTGTCATTTATGAAGCTATTGCTAATAGCTGCTGTTCCAAAGGCAGAGGCCAAAGGTGACACAACAGTGTTAAGTGGTTTGGTGATATCGCTGCTAGAATTAGAAACACTTCAGGGGCCTGATGCGGATAAAACACATCTGAGATGGAAGTTTTAGGTTAGATCCACACCTTCGTGTTTAGCCTCAATTTGTGGCTCTCTCCTGTGAATTTTTATAATTATCACCTATATCTGCTTATGCCTGGAAGTCTTCGCAACTTCCATTGGCAGTGAGTTCCACACTTCAACGTTGTGTTCTGTAAAAAAAAAAAAAAAAAATAATAATAATGCATAGAAGGGCATTTTCTTTTACTTCTGTTTGCTTTCAGCCTGTTTTACCCTGCAGCCTGATGATTTCTGTGACAACCCCCACCTTTTGCATTGCAAAGAACAGTGAGTAATACTCCCCGCTGAGTTTTTAAAAAGCACTTCTAATAATCATTCTTGACAACCTTCATGATTTTGTTCAATCACACATCTCCTTTTTCACGCTAAGGAGCAAGCCCTACACTGTTTAATCTTTTGTTATATACCAGCTCTACCTTTCACAGCAATTTCATACTTAGTGAAAAAGCCAGGTACCATCAAGAATTTACGAGTTGCTCACACAAACTCAGATAAGAACGCTGGCTTCCAGCCTGGTTCCACAGAAGTCACGTTCAAGGCAGAAGGAGATGCAGTGCAAACTGTAACTGAAGATCCTGTGGAAAATGAGAGACTGCAGCATAATACACTGACTGCACTCTTTAGTAACCAATATTTTCACTACCAAATCCTTAGAATAGAAATCCGATAAAGTGCCCTAAAATTATTATCCAAAATATTTTTCAGTATTGGCACTTTAGTTAGTTTTAAGATCTGAAATGAAAGAATGCTTTTCAAGTATTCCATATAATACATGCTCATGAGAACAGGTTATATGTGCTATACCTACAAATACCTACAGATACAGAATTTTATTTAACTCAGATACCAATGCTGGTAGCCAGAAAGGCAACACAGATTCTTTGGGTCTCAGACTGAGTTGTTTCAGCTGCAGTAGCAACACCTGTGCTAACTGCATTGGAAGCACCAGCAGCCCCAACACTATGGCTGTCAGGGCTCAGCCCTTCCAGGAACAAATAAATCTGGTCCTCCTGCACTGGCAGCCTGGGCATCAGCCTGAATGAGGCTCAGGAACAGCTTTCCATTGCAAAGTCACCTCAGATCCTTAAAGGAAAGCATGAGTTAAATTGCTAACATTTTACTTCCTTTGTCCTCTGAAAAGCAGGGGAGGGAGAAGGATACAGTTTGTTACAACAAACCAAGTATATATTTTTTGCTTTGGACTCTTTGCCCGTGTGCATTAGGATGTGCAGCATGAGCAGGATCAGAGATGGGGACATCTCAGTGGGGTATCTTCCCTAAGTGAAGAAGAAACAGCAACAGGTCAGAAGTTTTGTCAACTAGAGATATGTGGAATTTGTCTAAATCAAAACTTAGTGAGCCGCTTCTCCTGTGCAACCAAATCTTTCATCAAGTCACCGAAAAGATTTCATCTCAGTGTTTTCATTTCACATTTGTTAATCCAGACAAGGTAGTCTTTCTCCTAATTACTTTGCAGCTATACTTTAAGAAAGTCAGGATGAAGGTGGAAAAAGACTTGAAATGTACAACAGTAACAGACCATTTCTTTTAAATTGTGTTAGTATATGTTTTCTTTCAGGCTTAATGTATTTAGCACTATATCTGTGTAAACAGAGGAGGCTCAATAATTCATTGAGGCATCAGTGCCTTATTACAATTCTCCAGGTAAAATTTGGGACTTTTCTGTAATCAATGAGTAGAGAGAGGTTTTGCTTTCAATTTTATTTTTTCTTTTTTTTTTTTTCCTTTTTAATTTTTCCCCAAAGCAAGGTGGTTATTACTGCTTAGAATGAGGGTCAAATGGCAAAACCTGGATGATGGGTGTATTACCAAGCCACAGAGAATACAATGAAGTAAAATAGGGTAATGGTAGGACAAGATCCTTGACAAGGACAAACTGCATGCCAAGGAGCTGCGTATCCAGGATGATGCAATAAACCCAGACCAATTAAGCAGGCTATTTAGATCTGAAAAATTCTTGATTCAGTCAAAATTTGACTGATAGTATTTGAAGAAAGGTGGCCATTAAGGATTACCAGTGGAGAGCAGGAAGAAATATGTGAATATATTTTTCTTGTCAGTATTTTCCAGTCATAAGAGTGTCTTGTGCCACATGCTGATCTCACAGATGGCGCAGTAAATCAGGGCTAACTCTGAAGGCATCAGTGGAACTGTCTTCCTGCAACTGGTATCTGAATTGATCCCTAGCTGTGAAAGACAGGGATTGCCTTTGGGCGTAAGCACAGATAGGAGAACTAAAAGGTGGTGGGATTTTTTTCTTCTTTTTCTATGCCTTGGAGTCTGACTCACTCTGTGGCTTTGAGCATTTTGCATAATTCTTTTGCCGTGGTTTCTGCACTGCAAAGTCAGCTGATCCAGAGCAGCACTTGACTGGGGAACTTTGATTATGGAAATTGCCATAGAAATGCTTGCTTATTATCATTAATGGAAGTAACATATTGCATTAGAAAATTTTAGCTTTGCTAAGGGACTTGGAGGACAAAAGGCACCCCAGATTCACCAGCAGTTGGTTTTTGAAGTAACTAGCTATTAATCCATACAATGAAGAGATGCATAGATGGAAAGCATTCAGCTTTAAGGGAAATATACTACCCAAGAGAGAAGCAAAGAATACAATCCTGTGACTTCATGGGTCAGACTTCAAAAACTTGTACAAGCCCCTTGTGACTTGCATGTGAATTCCATGTCAGGCAGTAGTGACCACAAGCCTTACTTCTTTGATGTCTCTTCTGCATATATGAGATCTGGGGGTGATCCTTCAAATCCTTGTAGGTGCACAGGATTGGGGGGTCTTCTGATCTAAGGAGAGAAGGTGAGCTTGTACAGCCTGGCACACTCTTCCAAAAGGCAAAACTAACCTTTGGTTAAAAATCATGAGGATTTGGGTCTGTATTGTGTATTGATTGTCTGTACAGTTAAAGGAATGTTTGTTAAAGCATGCAGGCATGTTACCACAATAATCTTATTTTGTGTTTGTGGTAAGAGGTGATCACATGCAAAAAATCCTACCTGTGTACTTCATAGGGGCTGATGTGCTGCCAGAAGGGAACAGGCTGTCAACCTAGCAGCAGTGATAGATCAAAGCCAGAGAGTGATGCTTTCCTAATGTCTCAAATAAATAGTCAAAGACTAAGTAAAGGAAAAGAATGCTGCTGAATGTACACGGTTTCTGGAAAGAAAAATGCGAAGGCCTGCTCACCAGGAGCACATCCTTCAGCTTTCTAATAGAGGAGGCTGGGATGTGCCAACGGCAGAAGATTCCTTGCTTTTACTATGACTCTGGACACTTAAGATGGAATTAATTTTTCCTAAACACAGTAATTTAAAAGCCAGATGTCTGGCCTCCTTCCGCAATCAGTGGAGGAAAAGAAGGTGATTTATCCAACCTTTCTCTGTCCCTGGGCTGTGGAGAGAGCCTAGTTAGATCAGATACTAACTTACAGACAGCTAAAGTTAGCAAGATGAATTGCTTTTTTACTGCTTCATATGTTTAATAAATTGCACACTTTCCCCACAGATGCACGTAAGACCCCTGTTTTACAGAGAGAAGGGAAAGCGGGGCTGAGATGAAACAGCTTCCCCATAGACTGTTACCAGTACAACTGAGGTTACAACACAACCGCATCCGACTTCAGCTCCCCTCTTATACTTTCAAATTATGCTGCCTCACAAAGACAAAGAATAATTAGTCTCCTTGCAGGAAACCATTTCCATTTCCCCTCATGGGCATAAAGGAAGGTAAAAAAGTACAGCCAGGTGGGCAAACACAACCAGCTCTATCAGGCAGGTTCAGAGATTTAGATCAGCTTGTGGGACATCCAGGGCTCTTTAGCAAACCCTGCTTGTTTCAGTTTCCTAAAGTTGGGAGGCAAGTTTTAGAAAACTGAGCTTGTAAAGAAATACGCAGTGATTTACCTGCCTTGCCTGACAACGGCACTGCATTGTTGCTGTTGCTCTCTTTGCTGAGCATATGGAAGCTGAGTGCTTCCTGGCTCGTATCCAGATATCCAAAAGTTAAATTGATGGGTATTGCCATGAGGTTTCTAGCTAATGGGATACATAAAGAATGAAGCCTGTTTTATTTTTGCTCGTTTCTCCTCTTGTGAGAGTTTTTGTCACAGAACAAACCTAGATACAACTGCATGCAACATATTTCTTCTCTGTTCCCCCCTTGGGAATGACTTGGGCCAAGATGTGATCTGTTTTGCTGTTCCAGCCTGTTGGGCTCATCAGTTTATTCAACTGACTTTTTAAATGGGCCTATTTTTCCTGACTTTGGAAAAAGCGGCAAGAATCTAATTGTGCTTGTGTGCATGGGGGTGCAATGTCAAGACTGTGGGATGAAAGGAGGGAATGAGAAGGCACTGCTTCTCCAGATAGGAAGAGCTGGGTGGGCAAGCGTCTTGAGGTGCCTTGGGTAATTTGCACATCAGTCATCAGCTCACGGAATATGCTTTAAGTGACATAGCTTGTGTCTGCACAATCCAGCACAGGATGCTTAGTGGTTTCTTATCCACAGGGACAGATGTTACAGAGAAGCTTAGATATGCACCTGCAGTTAGATTAAACATTTGAGGACCTATCTGCTTCAAGCCATTAGAGCTCAGGGTCCCTCTTCACAGCCTGCTGTATATGCACTCTCCGGACCAAACTGTAGATTAATAGCTCCACAGATGGAGAAATATTTTTTTTCCTAAATCACAGTTCTGTTTCACTTTTATGTTGCTTGCTAGATTAAATTTTAGAGCTCTCTGAATTTTTTTATGCAAAGTGAGACCAGGGATTTTTACTGTTGCGGTTTTGAAAGCTTTTCTATTTTTTGCCGTAAGCAAAACTCAGGAAATCAAAGGTGATTCATCTTTAAGCAGCAAGCGATTTAAAGCAAACAATGCTTTTTGATTTATGATAATGAAAAAGATTGCAGAGTGATGATGGGGTCAGGTGAAAACTCACACTGCACAGATTTTTATGATAAGTATTATTATATTCATGCACTCAACTAATTCTTACTATCAGTTTTATTTGTGAGCTTTATTTATATTACAAGTTTTTATTTAGGGAATTTATTGGCAGGGTGTGGTTGACAGCCTTGGGAATAGAAGTCTGATATTCAGAAAATGATATAAAATTCCCTCATGAGTCCCTGCCAGACTGCCTCAGCTCTTCAGGACCTCAACTTAAGAGCAAAAGAACACAAGAATGACTTTCTGAGGTCAGACTGGAGGGCTGGCCTGGTATTCCATCACCAACAGTGACACAGAACAGCTTCTTAGGAGTAGACCACGAAAGAAGAGGAAACATAGGACAGTACTTTCTCCCACACATTCCCTCAGGCACCAACCTTCTGTGGCTTGAATAGTTCCTGTTCTGGAGGCTCGCACACATAGGCATATTCACAGCATCCCCAGGAACACACATGAGATCCACAGTATCCTGGGGCAAGAGATTCTGTTTTCTTAGGTGCGTTTTTTAAGATGGAACTCATGTGGCTTTTCTCTTTTTCTTTTTTGTCCCCTGCTGGTTTTGTTAGGTGCCTTCAATTTTGGACTGGAAAGAGTGCACCCATGCTCCTATCTCTATGCTTCTCACTGGGAGAGGCATTTGGATTCTGAACCTGTCATTCAGCAATACAATGTCCTTTTTTACTGATTATCAGGACTAGACTTAACACAGAAAGTGACCGTTAAAAAATATTAAGCACTAAATATGAATACTGAAAAATGAAATCAGTCCCGATCATAAGACTTTTTTTTTTTAAGCAACTGCTTTTTGATTTTTAAGCTAAATAATGTATTTTGCTTCTCTTGTGGATATATAACTGCTGGAAGTACTTCTCTGTCATGGTTATAATGAGTTTTATTTTATTTTATCCTGCTCCATAAATGTAGACCATTTTTTTGCTTATTTAAGCTAAGCTTTCATGAATCTGCTTGACTCCAGGAGCCAGAGCTTTTAGAAATGGGTCAAGTACAGAGAGACTGAAGAAAATGCCACAAGAGCTGTCAGCGTGAAGATTTTTTTAATGTTTTCTTTTGTTTTAAGAAAACACATTTAGGAAACATCTAAACCATGCTGTATTTCACATAAGCTGCTCCAGAGAGGCACAGCTGGATTTTATGTTTAGGACAGAGAATTGTCAGAAAGCAGTTCTAGAAAGAGACTCTTAGTATCAGTAGGCTCATCCATTCTGAGACAGCATTTCTGTGTCATATGTCTGTCCAACCTGGCCTTAGAAGTCCTCCCATGACAGAGTCTGCAACCTCTCTAGAAAATCTGTTCCAGTGCTCGGGTCCCCTTACCACTAGAAAGTTTTTCTAATGTCTAAACCAAGTCTCTCTTCGTGCAGCCTAAGCTCTTTGTTTCTTATCCTACTGTCAGTGGAGATGAAAATTGTCTATTTGGTTGTTCTTTGCAGCAGCTCTTTGGAAGGGAGCTATCATGTCATCCCTTGGTCCTCTCTTCCCTAGATTAAATAGCCACTGCCCTTCTCTCTCTTATCGTATACTGTAATTTCTAGACTTCTGATGATCCACTCTACCCTCCCTCCAGTTTCCTTAATTTGGCACACGTTCTTATGGAGGCATCGTGCCTCCATATGCTCATAAAACCTGTAGGGTTATAGCTTTGATTTCAGTGAGGCTTGTTTCACTCCTCATTCTATCAGAGCAGTTGGACAGTTCCACCACTATAAGACTCATCCAGTGATCAAGAGCACCATAGTTGATATCTCTAGGCTGCTGTGCTGACACCTTTCAGGGATCCTCCTGTCAGTTGTCAGCCACTTTTTTTCTGTGCCTTCCTGCCTGAAGTTCTCACACATCCTGGATACGTGTCCAATATACCACGTGAAATGGACTTCCTTGATGGGTACTAGTATATTTCACCCTTCGACATAACTTCAACATGCTTGTAAATTTTTCAATTCATGCATAATGGCTTTAAAAATGCATTGAAACATGATCTTAATAATGCTGTTGGCAATACCATAAACATACATTTCCTTCTATGCACTGCTCAGATCTGCCTAGCCCATTGATGTCTGACACTCTTAGAAGCACATAGAATTAAGGCATTAGAAAGATTTATCCAGAACTCTAAACGAGCAAACAACAAAACTGAAATCTGACAACTTTGTAATCAGTTTTCATTTTCCAAAATACAACAAGAAAAGAAAATGAACTTGCTCTGGCAGTCAGTGTTTTACCTCTGTCTAGTGACTCACGGCTAGCTGCCCCATACTATTCTCCCATGGTGGAAAGAGTGCAATGCTCAGTGCTTCTTGCTATGCTCTAGTCTGGATCTCTTTGGGGAGTCATTAAGTCACTATGATAGTCCTTCTTCCTCTGCCACATCTCCCAGTTGTCAGCAGAGCCTTACAGTAAAATGATATTGAGCATTTCTGACATGTCTGAAAGAATACGTGTGGACACTTTATTTACTGTCCATTGCTAGGATAACATCAAGCTGACATGATCTCAGTCCTACATAAGAGCACAGCCTGCAACCTCATATCAAGTAAATTCTGGAAAAACTCTGTACTAGTACTGCCTTTCCATCTCCATTTTGCTGTTCATTCCAGTCCTCTCTCATCAACCCCTCCCATTCCTTCTCCAAAGAAGGCAGCCCCAAAATCAGGAAGATCTGACAAAGTGACTGAAACTACTTTTTGCAAAGCACTTGACACAATTTCTTCAGATAAGGTGGTAAACCTGTCTTTCCTGAAAGGTGTTTTAATGAGATCCACTGATAACAGGTGTGCTGCTCTTTTGGTTTAGAGACAGGAGGAGCATTGCTCTGGTGCATGAGTAACAGGCCAACATGGAGGGTGGAGGAAATATTTTGTCATGGACAAGACTGGAGAATACAGGTAGCAAGTTTTGTGATTTTTTTCCAGACTGAGACTGAGACTGAAACTGGCTGAGACAGGAGCTGTGTTACCTTGAACTAAAAGTATCTAATTGACAGTTGTAATCTGTAGGCTTGTCAATTGCTCAGGCCTGGCAAGTTACACCATCTTATTTGTATTAGCTTGATATCTGGAGAGTTATCTCTGCTATTAGGGTAGATAATTAAAATAATCTCAGATAGTATGCATGTAGCATAACATTACTGTTAATAGCAATTGCTAAAGAACTTTCTGATGCTGTTTCCCATGCCTCCATTCCCACTGAGTAACAGCTTTCAGTTTAAAATAAAAGCCATTAGCAATACTGTGTTCTAAAACGTTCAGAATCTGGTCTTACTCATATTTTGTTTGGTTGCCAGTAGCTTTAATCAGTTACCTTTTCTGAATCATCAGTGTGACTAATACCCTTGTGAGGCCACCTAGAATAGACTTCCTCTGAAATAATTCGTCTTGTTCTGACTGAGGTACCTCTGACCTAAAAGCACGTCTTTGATAAATGCTTTTGGTCTTCCATTGCTTTATAGTCCACACTGAATAAATAAGACAGGTAAGTAAAAACAGTATGTTTCCTTGGGGCATTGTTAAGAGTTCTGCTGCAAGGAGCAGTATTTGTCATCTCTAATGTAAAATAAAATTAGGTAAGAGACTTCCTCAAGACACTGTTCTGAAGCAGTGACAGGATTAGAACAAGTCACCTGAATCCCAATACCAAGATTTACTCACTGAACATAAATAATCCTAATTGGATTTTCAAATTCTTCTAATTTGGAATATTGATGTACCATTCTAAATATTTCACCCTATTTATACCTCCCTCCTGGTATACCTCAATTGCCATATTTCCAAGTACACGGACTTGTCAAAAACAATTATTTGTAAAAAAAAAAAAAAAAAAAAAAGTAAAAAAAATATATAAAAAGAGGTTTTAATTCAGTAGAAATGAAACTTGTTCTTAGGTGTGGAAAAAAAAAGCGTTGTCTTACCAGATGTGGACTTTCCCTTCAGAACCAAAAAGTCTTCCTGTTTATGGTGCAGAATGCAAGAGAAGTCCTTCCCTGTGGGGTGTTTATTCGGAGGATATTAAGGACATTTTAGGTAATGTGTCAGGTTCAGATTCTTTGGGAAATGGGTTTTATCTAATAAATACATAGAAGTCTAGTAGATCTCATTAGAGATTAGTAAGGTGTTTGTGTACTATTAGTGGTCTGAGAATGTATGATAGCAATCTAGTGATTCTAAGTTTTTAAACAGAGAAAAATTTCAGTGAACACCATGGCTTCATTTGTCTACTTGCTTCAGTGTGACAATTGCTTACTCCTGTGCAGTAAAGAGTGATGAGCATCTCAGAAGACCTATTCTCACATATTTAACAACACAGTTCTCACAAGCATTTCTTTTAGAGGAAGTACGAATTGTAAGCATTTTCTTCCCTCACCTTTGTGTGGATACCAGCCAGAGAAAACAAGGGACTACTGCAACTAGAAGTCACTTCACTCACGTGCTGCTGCTGATCTAGTACACAAAGAAAATGTTTTTTGTTGGATTGGCTCCTTGCCTGACAAAACCACCTTGCAAGAAACTCTGAGCTGGGTTTTGCAAGAGGGGAATGACTGGAAGGAAGCATAATGAGGGAGAGAGGAATGTTCACTGAAGAAAGGTCTTCCATACTCACAAAACAACTGAAAATTCCTTATTATTGCACTTTATGAATACTTATATTAGAGCAGCTGTCCCCTGTTCTGTTTCATCACTTAAGTGATCCAGTAGCAGAAAACCATGGGTGGCATTAGTCACTAGTATGCAGCGTGGTTGGAGAGTGAGACCGATTCTCTTTCAGTTTTATGTCCATGTATTGTGGCACCTAAAGCTTCACACAGTGCTCAAGGTGAGGCCATGCAGAACAGAGCTGGGCCTGATGCACCTCAGGGTAGGCAGAGGTGGCTGTTTGTGCCGAGGCACGCTGCTGGCTCAGATTCAACTTGCTGTCAGCTAGACCCTCAGATCCCTTTCTGCAGGGCTGTTCTTCAGCCTCTCACCCTCCTGTCTGTCTATATACCCAGAGCTGTTCCATCCCAATTGCAGAATCTAGCACTCATTCTGGTTAAATTTCACACAGCTGGTGGTTGCCCAGCCTTCCACTTTAAGTGAGATCTCTCTGCCCTCAAGGGTGTCTGAAAATGTATCCCAATTTATCTTGGCAACAGCTCTGGGACCACACCACTGATTACTAAGTGGATGAATACACTTTTTTTTTTTTTTTTTTCCTTTCCAAATTCCAGTGTGTACTAATTAGGATAGGGAGAAGGAAAGCTCTCATGATAGTTGAAGAAAATTCAGTGGAGAAGAAGTGGGGAGAATCCTGGGGTGCTCAGATCTTTCACTTCCTATGTACACATGTTGGGCTTCAGTTCCTGAAGACCATGAAAAAAAATTAAGAAAAGGGAAGAGAGAGTATAGCAGGGAAAAAAATCTATAGGAAATAACGTGTATGACACGTTGTACTACCAGTGAAGAGGGTGCAACCCTGTTCCTTGTGCAAGCTCAGATCTTCCCCTAAGGCCTGCTAAGCCTTCCAAACCATCCATGTGAGAAAGTGGGATCAAGAGCTGCTGAAATATAGTGCAGGTTTCATATTCCTCTGCTTTCACATGTATTTGTTCAGGTTGCTTTAAATTGCTTTTCATTGATCTGGATGTTTCATACTCAAGCTAAAATATAAGAAGGTCACATATAGTAATTAGAAATATATTCTTTTCATGAAAACGGAGGGGAAATTTAAACTTTAATTAAGTCAGAACAAAATATGAAAAGCATCATTTTCCTACTCAGCGGCTTTCCTTAAATGTAATTTGCTTTAGGCACACACAGTCAAGGATACAGAAGTACATTTATTTGCTCTTTTAAAACTATTATTAAATATCGTACTTTATATATTTATATATATATATATCTGTGTGTAATCTATAGAGCTTTCAGTTTGTTCATCTTTGCAAAGTTCTCATTGCTGGTAATGGTAAATGAGCCAGAAGAAAATGTGATCAGGTGCATCAAGCTGTTGTAGTTTTGTGATTTTAAAAAGGCGTAAACATGAGTTGGGACAGGACAGTATAAAGATTTTAGTAGTGGTATGGCTGTCATATAGATGTTTGAGAATAAGTCTTTTAGATTCTTAATGCATTATGTTGTTGTTATGGTTTTTGTTTTTGCTTTCCTATAAATATAACTATATGCAACTTATTTCCCACAATGGAATAGCTTTAGTTGATACAGGACCTTTGAGAAACATTCTGAAGTATTTTTGAACAAATTCAATAAAATTTGCCAGTCTACATTTCTATTTCCCTATCTCAGACTGTATCTCCTGCTTTCTGACAACCTCCAAACACATGTCTTTTCTTAAAAATCAATCCCAGGCTTTTACATTCTCATTCTTCTTTCACAGTGTTTTACCAACAGGATGCTAATGCCTGTATCTGCATGTTTTGTTTAAAGAACATCTATTCTTTTGCTTTGCCATGTTCTCAATTTCCATTGGAAGATGGAAAATTTCACCTCACTTATGAAGGAGATACTTGCTGAAATTAATCTTAGGGGACCCTATTTCTGAAAATATCCCTTCTTTCTTGACTGTGACCCAGGGGTAACTGACTCCTTTTTCTTATCTAGGAATTGATTGGAAGAGAATGTTTCTTTTACAGCTGTAAAATGCATCTGACAATATTTTTCCTCATATTCAAAGGCACGCTGCAGAAGGCAGATGCTTTATCCTTTTGTTTTCCCAGACTCAGATCCCCAGGAGAATAAAGAGAATTAAATAAAATGTAGAAAGATTTTAGCATCAGAGGTTTCAATATTATTAAGGGATTTAATATATCATAATTGCTCAAGACTTTGTTATTTCTTTATGATTTTCTTTCTCACTATAATTAAGTTCACAATGAAATCTAGATAAATATGACATTTAATGCAGACCTAGTCTTGCTGTTCTAGAAATGTGCCTCATAGATCATGGAGTCTACATCACTCTGACCTACCACGAAAAGAAAAGTTCAGGATGCATCTTGCAGATCTTCCTAGCTCCCTGTCTTGATTGCTAATAGCTTCACATACACATAAGTGTGGATACTTGGCAGGTATGTGATATTTTTCATCATCTAAAGTGTTTAATGGGCCTCAGTTAATGAAGTCCTGTCATGTTTTGAGGCAGTAAGAGCCAACTTCAATACTGAAAAATGGTGAAATTGAGGTACAGAGATTCTAAGCCTCAGTCCTCCAAAGTGCTCAGGTGCCTCAGAGTTTGGTTTCGTGTTATGATTTCTCCAAGGGAAAATCTATTTGGAAGAGCTTTTATCCCCGTTTACAGCTCTGGCTGCTTTTTATTTCCTTTTCTTCAGTCACACCAATTCTGTTGTTTGTGAGGCTTTCTTGAATGCAGGTCAGTAGCAAAAGTGTTGCAGAGAATATGTCCTTTTCACATCTTAAGGACTGATACCATGTGGAGGTTTTCCTTGTTAAAGACGCTATTAAACCCAGGACTTTGCTCACAGTGACAGGATGACGGTCCCTTCAAAAGAAGTATGGGCTTCTTGCTGTGCATTCAGAGGAGGAGACAGACAACATTCTGTCTAAGGTGAATAAATGTTTGGTAAGGGTAAAACAAACAAAGCAAACAGCCCTTTCCGAATTTCTTTCTTCTTTCTCTCTCTCTCTTTTATTTTTTTAATCTTAATTTCGTCAGTGACCTCCTTAAGCCATGACTTGAGTAACAGGGGACAGGGGGAGGAAAAAGTTATTGCCTGAGATTGAAAAGAGCACAAGAAATTTATTAACTGTCTTTGCCAGAAAAGAAATTATATCTTGGAATAATTTCAGTGGAGATTAATGGGAGTTCAGTATAGAGAAAAACAGGAGGCTCTCAACCTAGGAAGCATGAATGCAGATCTGTCCATATTAGGTCAACATGAATACTAAAACCACTCTGTTCTCTAGCTGGTTACAGCTCTCTGCTTAGCAATTTAGCAGGCTGTGATACAAGGTACTACACTTGACTGCCGCTTAAGGTTGGAAATCCTATCTCCCCTAGTAAAGCAAGGGCAAACTTCCATGCAGCCAGCGTGTCACACTATGTACAACATGGTGTTAATGTGGGGAGTTGGCTCGATGCACTGTTTCTTGTAATTTTTATTTCTTCCTTCCCCCTATGGCTTTCAATGAAGAACATGGTAATGAGGACTGAATGGAGTTTATTATCCAGACTGTGTATCATGGCCAGTTACCCTGACAGATTGGTAAAAAAAAGCCTCGACCCCATACCATTATACAGTATACAATTTTTCTTAAGTAAGGGCGGAAATGCGACACCATGCAAGGCTTTTCAGACTTACCTTGTAAGGACCACGTGCCTCTTTGTGCACACTGGGGGCTGTCTTCTACCAAGAGCCCTTTGCTCAGATTTCACATGTGGCAGGTATCAGAGCATTAGGGCTGTGTTTACACGCAGAAAATGACCCATACAGATCATAGATGTGCTAGTTCTCTAATTTCTTTACTTTTACAATGTTTTAGAGTTACTTTATATCACTGGGTGGGGAAATCAGGGCATATGTGTATTGCTATTTAAGCCTTAGGACATATGTAGGACTTGTGTCTAGATTGGTTCCTTTACTTTATACTTCAAGCCCTAGTAATTTGGTTTCCTTTCTTTTTATTGGACTTGTCAAACTGCTGTAGGAACTGAGCTCTCTGTTTTAATGGGGTCTGAACGAGATGCTTGTCCTCTCGCAGAAATGCCACAGGCATCTCTGGACAAAATAAAGCCGTGGTGGCATGGTCAGTTACTGCATCTGGAAAAACCTCAAAGAATGTTTATTTCTGTGATTGGGTGATGCAAAAGGATTGTAAGAGCAAACTGATAGCAACAACTCAGTGCCTTCTGTCAAGTGAAAGAAAAATGTACTTTGATCCTTTGGGAAATGCATTTGGACATAGCTAGTCATGGAATATTTAAAGAAGCCTTGGGGAGAACTTCTGGTAAGAGAGTTTTGTTTGCAGCCACTACCAATGGTGGCTGCAAACTGTCACATTTATTCTACCTCTCCTGGGGAGAAAAAAAACCGCTTGTTTTCAGTGATGGTATGGGCTTGCCCTGTAAAGCAACTTTATCTATGACTTGTACAGTGTTTGTGGGGAGGCAAAACAGAGCAAATCAGATTTGTTTACAACAAATAGGACCTGCTCCTTGGAGGCTGTCATGATGCAGCTTTCCCAGTTCGAAATGAAGCTAATTGGCTCCCACCTAGTCACCAAAGGGAAGCTCTGTGATTTCAGATATGTCACCTGCTGGAAGAGACTAGAAGCCTGCAGATGTATTCAATTCCTTGGGCGGTGTTTTTTATCCTTTTAAATGAGTTTTTGTTTGAGGAGGTATTTGACAAAATATCCCTGGTGTAAGATAAATAGTTTCCCTGTGTTCAGGACTAATTATCCTTAGGGACACAACAGACCGAACAGCTAGATGAGCCGGAAATAAAATGGTATCTTGTGTCTATAGTGGGAAGTAGGCAGTTATGCTCCTACCATACATGATTAAATGGCTATTGAGCTTGTTACTGTAGGAGAGGAAATGACCAGCTTTTTCATACACTGCTGCAACACTCTCTGTCTTGCATACGTAGATGTACAGCACCAGCACCCATTGCTTGTCATACGTATTTCAGACCAAATGTGCGTATAGGGCACAGCCAAAGAGAGAACTTCCTGGGAATGTGGTGATGTATGTGACTGTCATGTTTGCATAACATTCATATTTAAAATCGCATATCTTACTGGATAATAAGACATCATGCTTTAGTTCTACCCTACAAATCCTGGAATAAAATAATTTTTTGTCACACTTGTCCAGTGCACAAGATCTTTTTTCTGTTTTCTCTCTCACTTCAGTTTTCCTCAGTTATTTTTCACTGACACTTAGTACGATGGTTGAGGAGCCAGGTTGTGACTGGAGGCTGAATGGTGAATGCCTGCTTAAATTGCTTTTGTAGTTTGAACAAAACCAACCAGAAATCTCATGAGAATTCCAAAGAAAAGTTAAATCTTGAAGGTATTTTTCTTTTTTTTTTTTTTTTTTTTTTCTTCCCAGCCAAATCTCCCATTAAGGCCAGCTATAGTTTTGCCTGAATAAGGACCACAGGAGCTAGCCAAATGTTGCAGGATAAAAGGTTTGTCCACTCTTTAAACTCTGGATAAGCATCTAAACTCTCTGTCACATTCCTAAATTAGATCATCCCCAGTTTGAGCCCTGCTCCAGGAGAAACCTTGCCAAGCTGGACTTCCTAAGCGTCTGTGGGACACAGGGCTGTGCTGAGGTATCTGGGCAGGCGGGTCTGGAGAAACCGCCATCTCGTAGCTGGGGTACAATGGAGGGACAGAGGCAGGTGGAGAGGGTGAACAGCACAGCACATGTCCGAGGCTATGTTTGAGCACACTGGCCTGGATTTACTCTGAGTCACGTGGACCACAGGCATTGTGGTGTCTTCCCCAGGCAACGTGTTGTACAGCACAGGCTGGAGGTGACGAAAGCACAGATTGTTGTGGGTTGGGAGGAACATGTGCAAGCTATTGGCTGGCTGAAGGTACACCTGGCTGACACTGCTATTTATATCTGGGAGAGATGGAGTGTAACAGCACACAGCACCTGCATGTAGGCAGCCATGTCTGTTTGAAGGGCATGTGCCTTCTGAGGGCAGTTAGTCTCCTACTTCTTCCTGGTGCAGCTCTGAAATTCTCCCTTTTCCAATGATACTTCATTTGTCTGCTAAATCTGGGGCTCATGCGAGAGCACAGTGGTGTACCTGGTGATCCACCCCCCTTCTCCCAGAGTAGAATGAGTAAATCAGCAGTACATTTCTCTAAAAGACTTCTTGGACGTGTTTATTGCTGAAGCTGCCAAAGAAAGAAACAGAAAAAGGAGAGAAGACCCAGTGGCTTCCTGCTCAGAATGGCGTTTTAACCAACTGTTGCTTCTAAGCGCTTGGAGTGTGTGAAAGCAGGTCCTGCGTGGTGGAAGGGACCACCCTTGCTTCGTGGTCCCTCGGGGCTGTGTCTTAATGGGAGTGAAGGAGCTGTCTCCCAGCATCCCAAGAATCCCTAAATTTTCAGCGAGTGTGGCATTCATAAATTACAGTTCTCTAAACAGTGTATCTGCAACTTGTGCATTCACATACTGCAGTCACACAGCTATGAATTTTCTGATTTTTGTCACACTCTGATAAGATTAAAAAAACACAGTTATATTCGATCCTGCTGACTGGTTGCAGAAGTAATTTCTCATTCAATTGAAATCTAAAACTTCGGAGATTTCATGTCCACTGGGATGGAAAGTAATTTATCAATTCCCATTAGCTTCAGCCACCAATCACGGAAGTTTTTATTTTCATTTTAGCAAAAAGGATAATGTATGCCACCTACATTTCATACATTGATGGGGATTTCAGAAAGCAAGCAGCTAAAGCTGGGCTCTCTGCTTGTTTAGAAAAAAATACCCTTTTTCTAAGAAAACAGAACTTCGTATTTGTTCTGAAACTTTTTCAAGGAGGAGGATTCAAAAGTCAATACCTAGATGTTTTCAAATGTACTCCTTTTCATTCACTTTGAGAAGCTTTGTGAGAGCCTGTAGCCTTTCAAGCCTCACATTTTTCTACGTGCACATCTGCATTTCTTTTGGGAGTTGCTCTTCTAATACACAAACATTTACTAATGATCTTACAATAACTGCAGATTACATTTTTTTTCCAAAGAGTACAGGCAGAAAAAAGGAAGCTGCCAATCCCTTATAAAAACAATAACAGTGACATGAACTGCCTTCAGTTCCTGTAAAGATAAATAAAATACAAGAAATGCAAAAAAGACGTATTCTGACAGTTCCTTCAGTTCCCTGAAATTCCTATGGCAGAATATTTGTAAGAATGAGAGACTTCCTATTAGTCAACTGTATCGATTACTGCCACAAAGGAAAGAAGGGAAAAAAATATTTGCTGTGCTAAACTGCTGGAGCTCTCAACCAGTTCATATTGAAAATTGTCTCCTGTGGACCTCCCCCCCTGGCTTTTCCTCTGCAGAAGGAAAGACTGGAAGAGGCATCAGTTTGGGAACAATGAGAGGCAGTTCCTGTTGCCTGCCAACTGCTGCAAGGGAGGTACACTCTATTCCAGAAGAGTTGCCTTCTCTTTGTTGTGAGCAGTAGGTCACAAAGCAATTTTCAGAGTCACAGCAGATCAAATATTATTATGATTTTGAAGTGATCATTGTTTTTAGATCTGGTTCATCTAAATGGACTTCTCAATTGCGGTGATTTGTTGCAGGCATAATAGTCAAAATAGACAAACTCCCAGTTCTATTGTTTCAAGCTTCTTAATATATAGGCTGAATTTTATAACAAATCACACCGTTTTGTGTTTGGAAGATATGGACCAAGTGTTACTTTTTGGGTTACTTTCGGTGGTGTTTTTCTGTCTCATGTGCAGAGGTATTATTTCAACATTTGCTCTTTGTTTCCTTAACAAAACGTAAACCAAAAGCAAGCTCAAACCATTTCAATATACTCTTAAATGTGAAGGCTGATAAATGGATAGATGTATTTTATAGTGTAGCTCTACTCACAAGAGTGGCTCTGTAATAATGGTATCTTCTTCCTCAGCATGACTGCTACTTGTGTTCATTCAGTCAGATCTTCAACTTTATGACAGAAATAAGTCTTGACTGCTTTTTATTCTTGTTAGCCCTGCAGATAATACATAGCTAAGCATCAGATATAACTAAGAGCTAATGAGCTAGATTTTTCAGAGTTGAACATTACAGCCTCAGCAGCTGAGATTTCAGTAGGCTATTGATTACTCCTTACAACATGTTAGTAATTTCAGATCAATTGCTCCTATACAAGCCTCACGAAAACAAGGCACATGGACAGGTATAGACAAAAGCTAAATGTACTTGACAGAATGTTGTTTGTTTCTCATTACATTTGAAATGGAAAGGGCATGGTTTCATTGTCAGAGTCCATGTAGAATTTGAAGGACCAGGAATTAGAAGTGTTTTTTTTTCTCAATCTTGAGACTGTAATCATGAGAACCCACAGTATTATTCGTGCTTTTCATGAAAGAAGGCACAACATAAGTACGCTGCAAAACTGAAAAAACTCTGTGAGAGATGAAGGGTCTTTAACAATCATATCTAGTAGGAAACTGATTTATTCTAGAAGAAAAGAAAGATGATCATTGGGGATATTAGTGATAGGAGTAGCTAAATTCTGGCAAATATGGAGGACTACAAAATATTCAAAGGGTAGAATGGCCACCAAGTAAACATAATAAATAAGCAAGTTCTTTTTTTCTTTTTTCTTTTTTTTTTTTTCTTTTTAATACATAAGTTGCTGTTTGTACTTAAAGACGTATTTTCCCAGCCAAAAAAAAATTCTCATAGGTAGCTGCCAGTAACCATGTTTTCCTGAACTGAAAGGTAACTTTGTTCTATTAAAAAAATACAAATTATTACAACTAATACTTCCTCTAATACAAACTGTATTTCACATTGAATTGAAGTGTATACTAAGTTACATATAACAGTTCTTAGACTTATTCTTAAGGTTTCGGCTATGCTGAATCATTAGTGTTTGAAAGTACAGGATGTAGTAAGTTGCCTTAATAGATCTTCTGTGATGTGCTCAGAAGTAGTCAGTACATTTGTAACTCTTTTCAAATAGCCGAAACTAATCGATCTGATTCTGGAAACCTGAGGTAGAGGTGGGAAAGTAAATCTGATATTTTGTAATTTTTGAGAATTATGTACAGTAAAAATAAGAAAGCCTGTGGAACTGTAATAGGAACTGTACCAGTTAAGCCAATTTTTCATTAATAAAGGAATGCAGCAAGTGTTAAGGGAAAAACGTCTGCAGTTGCCTGACAGCTGATGAACAATAACAGCTTCATAAATATATATAAAATAATCTCTGACATACTGAGTACATTTATTTATTTTTAAATAACATATTTTGTAGCCAGTGGTAATGATGGCATGGCCAAAATAGAGCATGTTATTAAAAATTAGGATACAACGCCTCTGATTGTGAATAATTATTTCTTAGCAGCTTGGGTATAAGCATTGTCTTATGCATGGAAAGAGTGTGAATAAATAGTGGTGATTAGCAGGAAAATATTGAATCCTGGGAGGTGCACAAGTGAGGTGGTGCTGGGCAGTGTTATGTTAGATTTTGTTTATGGTGTTTATTAGTGTTTTGTGAAAGAAGTGTAAACTGCACATTAATTATGTTCCACAACGGCTAAACTGGGAGGTGTAGCAGAGGATGCTCTAATCACTTTATCACTTGCTGGGCACTCTGAGCTGGTATAATTTAGCATAACCCGATTAAAAGTAGGAATAAATTCTCCCTGATAGGAAATTTATTTCTTAGGTTTATATGTGGATCTATGTTTTATTTCCTTTAGACACTATATATCTATTCTTATATGCCAAGGCTACTGGTTGTTCTCTTATTCTGAGTGTCAGGAAGACCGAATGGCTTTGAATTGCTTATAGATGATGAAAAGAGCAAGTAAAACAATTTTATTAAAGGAGAAAAAAAGAAGGATAAATACTGATGATCAAGAAGTGACACAAAAGGACCAAAAAAGGCTGGCAGGTAGCTGATGAACCAAAAATGATTTTATTATCTATCTGTCATATATTTACATGCTGTGCTCACTGCTGTCCTGGGGAGAAAGGGGAAGACATAGCTATCTACAGAAGAGCCTCACACAAAGAATACAATAAGATGTTTTGGGTTTTTTTTTTTTTTTTTGTAAGAAAATTTATCTAATTCTCCTAATTCTGTTTTCCACAATTTTAAGGATCCTCTTACTGGGAAAAGATAGAGAACAGAGTTCCTGCATGGGCCTTGGGAAGACATTTGAGCTATTGGCCTTGAGAGTGGACACGTTTCTCAGAAGGAACCCTTCAAACAGGAACTATTTTCCTGTCAAAATGGATATAATGAATGCTTAATGTCTGTGCAAGGCCTCAGCAGTCTCTGGGGATGCCTTCATGATGGCAGAGTCATGAATGTGTCTGCGATATAAGCAGCCTACTTGAGCTGGCGGTCTTCACAGTGGCTAAGGAATCAACAGAACTGAAGTTTCAGTGTACAAACTTCAGGTTTTCCAAAGAGCTAAAGCCATCTCAGTGACTGCTACTTGTGCTCTGACTGAACTGAGTCTGTCTCTCAGGGCAGATGAAGAACAATGAGAGCTTCCTTGTCCCAGATCATGTTTTCTGTGGGGAAGGAGTTTAAGAGGACAAGTTCAAAGGGAGCTCAGGCAAGCAAGGCCAGTGTGTTTGAGGCTGCTAAGAATGGTGCTTGTAATTGCAGCAGTATTTAGCTCATTGGAAATGAAATAAAAACCCTCCTGCTCATTGACAAGGGAGTTTTGATGTAAACTATTGGCTTAAGTTACTTCAATCAAGAAGGATGGCTTAATACAGAGTAGGTATGTGTTTTGTCCTCTTGCGTCTGGTGTCAAGCTTTTCGGAGACTAGGAGATCAGGTAGTTGGGGTGGTCATACAGTGAACTTCTAGAGAAAGATCTTGTGTACCAGTACCTAAAGGTCTCTGTGAATCAGTGGTTTGAGCTAGTGAGATGTCTTATTTATTCCTCAAGTGTTTTCCATATTGATTGGGCTTAAATGTGCTTCTTCTACAAAAATGTCCATGAGGGTGATTAAGTCTCACATAAAAAGTGCAGTAAATACTTCCTGGCTCCAAGAGATTCTTTTGCAGCCATTCTGCACTGATGTTCCTTTCACTGCACCCTGTAAATCAGTTAATATCTGTCAGTTTTGAGTTAGTTCCTCTAACTTGTATATACTTTGAGAAAATAGGGGAAACAACTGTATTTAGTTATGTGCACAGTTGACTGGGATCTTCTCTGTAACTCATGGCTAGAAAACTTGAAAAAATGTAAGGCACTGGGATGGGGATTGAAAATCTTCTTTCTGAGGCCTCCAGGCTTAGGCTTAATCTAATGGAGAGGTAGCAGCATGAAGAAACAGTAAGAAAAGGTAAGGGATGCACCCTATGGTGGGCACAGGACAATATTACTCTAACAGAGCATGAAGGACATCCACCTAGCACTGCAGGGGATGTACTTCTGATTTCTTTGCATACTAGGAAAGCTCGTCTAATACAGTGCACCATTCTATGCTTCTAACTCTGATCTAGGGAGGGTAGTTGTGGTCCACTTGCTTGATTTCTGTGAGAGACACCATCTATCCCACGGAAGTTAGAATGGAGCTGTTTGTGACCTTCCTTCATGGAGATCATGGAGATCCGGTCCTCTAAAGTCAGGAGTCACCTTGTTCCCTTTTCCTCACAGACATAACTACCACCAGAAACTGCCCCTCAGTTATGAGAGTGGAATTTAATAAGGTCCCTCCTCTTTTCATTTATTGAGAACCATAATCAACCAAGCTGATTATAAAAGAAAATGCCACCAGATTCATCTAACCATACCTAAGGTGCACTTGACAAGATGTCAGTGTGCCACTAGTATCCATTTGGTTTTCTTCAGCTTTTTTGCTGTTTCAGCACAAATCGATCTGGTTGAAAGCCTCTCCTGGTTCTTGGACTCAGGTCTCTCTTGCAAATGTTCAGATGGGTCTGATTATTAAATGTTGCTCGACAGTTTGATTTAGCAGACCTTTGTTGGGCAAACCCCTTGGTGACAATAAATGATTCTGTAAGTGAAGGAAAGAGGATTTTAGTGGACAAATTACTCAAAAGCATTTATAAGGAAGCTAGTTTGAAAAGAGTAATAAACAGAAACCATTTCTGTGTAGGAGACATTGAATCCGTGACTAAAGCATATAGGGATTTTCATTTAAGCCTTTTTGTATATGTATTTCAACTATGCAAATATACAAATATATATATATATATATATATTCCTCTCAAAGAGAACAGTTGGGGATTTCAGGCTTTTGAAACAGTTCTCTCTGTCAAGGGCACTAGTCCATAAATTGTGATTTTTGGATCACTATTTCTGCTAAGCTACTCTAACTTGGGAAGGTGTTAAAGGTTTCAAATTGGCAGAGATATGCCTGAGGCATGCTTCAGGCATATTGGCACCACAGCTTCCTTATTGCTTTGCCAGCATAAAAGTGGTTCCATATAGACTGATGAGAGGAACATGAATAAGGGAGGAATGGAGAATGCCAGATAAAATAAATAATAATAATAACAAGAAACATTCAAGAAGAAGCAAGTTACTTAAGAGCTTTGGTTTGTTGTTAAATTTATTTATTTATGGAAGTGTTTTCTTAATGCTCTCTTCTGTGTTCATTGCCAGTCTAGTCTGCTATATGGTGACTTGGCAAATTTCAAACTGGGCTATTCCTAGCTTACTCCAAGGTGAATGAGATGTGTCGCATGGGAAATTAAAGATATTTCCACTTTAAACCGTAGTTTTATATCAAGTTCTTAATTACACATTACAAGCTGGGTGGGAGTGCATTTTGTACCTTGTTCTTGATGTCACATGTTGAAGAAGACATTTATATAAGTTATATCCAGATTATGGTCCCTTCCATCTCGAATTATCCTAGAATCTTATGATTATTAGCTGCTAATTGGTCCTGTCTAGTTCAAAAAATTATAATGGTCTGTATTAGTTGAAGGTGGAGCCCTTTCCCAAAAAGGAAATCATTTACAACATGAAAGAGCAGGTAAAGACACTGCCATTGCTGATATAAGATTGATGCTCAGGAAGACATGTTTATAAATCATCAGGATGGGAACTGAACTCCCTTTAGCACTCTTCGAAATGTGATTTATATATATATTTTTTAAATAGTTCTTTGTTAAACTTCCTAGACCAGGCCCTAGAAAGAAGATAGATAATTCAACTCCACTCCTGTTCACTTCCTATTTCTTTAGAGCAGCAGTGTAAAAATTAATCAACTGGAGCAATTTCATTGGGTTTAAATTTTTAGTAAAAGCAAGGGCAAATGAGGTCAGCTGAGGTTTATGCTGGCAAACTCTGCTGTGTAACAGTTGTTGTCTTAGGGCTTTTTTTCTTTGAAGTCTTGCAGCTTTCTAAAGAAATTTCTTGCCTGGTTTTTGCTCTTTGCTGCCACTTAAAAGGACATTCAGATCCCATTCTCAAGTTTTTCTCCTCTTCCAATTCACTTTTGCCAGTTGGGTGATGACTACCAATTCTCTTAGCAACAGCTCACAGTTCTCCGCCTCCTTCCTCCAGCTCCACAGGCAACGCTAATGAACCGTTCACTGAGAACAGCTTTTGCAGCATCCCAAATATCTTCAGGGAGCCCTTTGAGAACTGTGCTCCTCCACTTTTTCTCTGGGTTTTCCTGATCAATTAGAAATCCCCGTTCTGAAATCCAACCCAGGACCCACATGTTTATGTTTTTCTCCAAAGGGCAAATTAATTTCAGCTCTTATCCCAATGACTTCAGTGGATTTACCACTGGAACATGAATATCTTATTGTCTTTCGCTTCTGAGTACCACTAGTTCTAAGATAACTGCAGTTTTATGAGCTCTGTGTTTAGTGACTGCCATTAAAAGCAGCGCTTTAGTGCCCTCTGATATTTGAGCTTTACTGTGGTATTTGTAGTATCTTCTATGGTGAGAACAAGAAGTACTGCAGTAAAGACAAAACTTGAGGTGCCATAAATGTTAAATTTATTTTAAACGACCCACTGCAGGCTGACAAGAAAGATATACTTAATACTTTAGTCTATAAATATAAAAATTGATCCAAGACTATGTCCCAGCAAAGTGAGAAAGAAGTAATGTTTCTCTCTCCGGGAAGATGCCTCTTGTATGAATCAGTTACTTCTAAACATTCCAGTTTTTAGGTTTTTCCATGATTAGTGACTTTCAAAGGCAGTACTTCAGCTCGTTTCTTCAGTTCAGTTTCCTGTTAGAAGAAGATGGTCCTTGTAATGACCTGGCCTCATCACGTGTAGGGATCACTTATCCCTTAACTGTGATTGTTCCAAGGCTGCAGGAAAATTACATTTTTTGAGAATTTCATTCCAAAGGCCTGAGCAATGTTGAGGTCTGCTGATTTCATTCTGAAGTATACATAGGGCAGCTTCAGATGCCTAAAAGTGGCAATCAGTAGAGAGGGCCTAAAGCTGCTGGCAAGGGTGGAAACTTACAGGAAAATTTGCAATTCCTTGCAAAAAGTTTTGCAAGGAATTTTGCAGATGTTCTTCATGAAAGGATTTTTTCATATATTTCCTTTCCATAATAAAGAATACAGTCGGTTGTATAATGACAAACAATTTTGTGTAGGAAGATATTCCTACCACACAGCCCAAACCCTCTCTTCCTTGATGCAAGAGCACAGCTGGTTACGAAGTCTAGAAGAGTTATGGCATTTTTCTATATGTCATGAATGTGGGAGGAGGGAAGGGAGCTGGTAGTACTGTAGCCTTCCTTCCCCTTGCTGCTAGTGCCCTTGGGTGCCACAAAGGCCACTGTACCCTGCAGTGCAGCTGTGAGTGCAGCTGTGTTTGTCCCCATTTAGATCTTTGTTTTCTGCTTTAGCCTTCGATCATGCAGATATTGCCTGGACATGTTGGCCTCTGAGGATCAATGTGCTACCACTTGCCCACCTCCTCAGCTACAGCCCATGTCCAGATCAGCATTCAGACATCCATAACAGCATGTGTTAGCAGCTGGGCAAGTTTAGCAGTGCATAGAGAACCCTGTTAAATGTGTTTGGGTTCCTCCTGAGGCCCAGGCATTTTCCACCTCTGTTTTTAGCCAGTACTAAAATGCTACGAGAAAGGGTCTGAACAGAGATGCAAAAAGGCTGTTGCAGTGCCTCACTGCTTCGTGTATCGAGGCATGTCATTAGCAGCCCCCTGGTGCTAAGAGAGACTATGAGAAGAAAATTAAAATAAAATTTGGCTGTAGATGAACATATTAAATGGAATACTGATTTCCATTTAGGTGTACTTTTAGTCTCAGGGATAAATAAAAGGATGTCTCCTGGTTCAAGCCTGTTTCTCTTGTGATGACTTTAATCTAAGATTGTCGAAGGTTACTAGAAAGTTCTGGTGCTCAAATGAAAACATTTTGAGAAGAACAGAGAATGTCTTAGAAAACACACAGGGTGTCTCAGAGGATGATTTGTGAATCTGATCTCTTTCATGAAAAACTAGACCATAGCCTTTTGAGAGAATTATCTACATTTCGTTCGTTTACATTATTCATGTTAGCTGGTCAAATTAACCACCAACTCTCTCTGGGAAACTTCTACAAGAAATGTAGATGCTATTCAAAAAAACAACTTTGAATAATGACAAAGAGCATAATTTGAGCCCAGAGAGAGTAGTCGGATATGTCATGTGGCCGTGTTAGGTGGATGGGCAGTGCAAACACATCTGAGAACTTTTTTAGCTGCATGGATCCAGGATAGCAGCACTATTGCTGTTTATAATTAGTTATACAGCTATATGCATAACTATCTAAACAGAGTTATATATCCTAAAATTAGGAAACATGGCGCATGGAAATGGAGGTATTTGAATCATGCTCAGATTTCTGTATTTGAATATTAGTGTGCTTAATCTTCAGTCATTAAGATATTTCAGGTGTGAGTGCGACTGTGGGCTTGCACATGCATTTAGCTCTTTCTAGATCCCATCCGATTGATTCTGTTTCTTCTTCAAAGAGTATACAGTGTCTTTAAATCTCTGTTATGCCATGTTCATTTATTATTTTTTTTAAAGGGAATCAGTCCTCTTAAAAACACACACACAAATTTTTAGAAGTGCCTTTTCATCAAGATCAGCGTTCCTTTGATATGTTTTAAATGTTCAAAACAACTACAACAACAAAAGCAAACCCAGAATTTTATTTTTGAGAATTATAATGTGGAAAAAAATATTTCACTGCAGGCAGAGATCTCAGCTATATCATGTTCCCAACCCTCTCTCTTTGGAAGCCCAAAGAAAGAAAGGTACTTGCAGCATGACAGACAGAAAAAGTGGTTCAGGTTAGTTTTAGGCAAATGTTAGAAGAGAAGTATACAGTGATTTATGAAGTCTGAAATACTTCATGGAAAGGATTGTGACAACTTCTTTGTCATCAGCAAACAAAAGACGCTTTAGCCCTCTGCTTCTCCTTACCAAACCTTTGTGGAGCAAGATTTGAGGCTGTCCTTTGTCCAAATGTAGTGAATGTATAATTTGGGTATCAATTTCACATGGCTCTTCTGTCAAGACCTTTACAGGTTCCTGTACTTAGAGGTAACAAAGGCCTCTGGTGACCTCCTAAATAAATAAACCATGGAATCCAATCCAGTGATATCTGCATAAAGTCCTTAACTTCAGCTGAGCATTGGCTTTAATATACATTCAGTTATGTTTTAAACACATCAAATAATGAGAAATATACTGTATCCCACAGGAAGCTGTTCAAATAGTTATTTCTTCTCTCTCAAAAGCATGAATTTCATGTTGCATTTGAATATTTCTAATTTCAGGTCCCTGGTGTTTCATATCTCATTATCCAAAGATGTTAACTTACATTTAGCACTGGGCTTAGATGAGCTCTTGGAGCAACTGTTGCCCCAGCTTCTTACCCACCTCCTCCCCAGAGACAGCTTCCCACTTGAGCAGGGATGGCTGAATGGCTCCTGAACTGTTGTGGTTTACAATTGTAAGCTGATCTTGGGTAGCAGCGTGCAAGAAGCAAAGACTGAGCTGGTACTTGCTGCAACCATACAATTCAATCTGCTGTAGCATGCATATCAGTATGTTGATGTACTAGTCGGAGTTACTTCTCTCCATGAAAACAGATATCATAGAATCATAGGATCATTAAGGTTGGAAAAGACCTCCCAGATCATCTAGTTCAACCTGTCACCACAATGCTTACTAACCATGTCTCTCAGAGCTACATCCACACTTTTCTTGAACATCTCCAGAGGCAGTGGCTCCGCCACCTCCCTGTGCAACCTGTTCCAATGGCTGACTCTCTGAGAATATTTTTTTCTAATATCCAACCTGAACCTCCCCTGGCACAACTTAAGGTCATTCCCTCTTTTCCTATTACTGTTATGCGGGAGAAGAGGCTGACCCCCACCTTGCTACAACCCCTTTCTGGTTGTTGTAGAGAGCAATAAGGTATCACTTGAACCTCCTCTTCTCCAAGGTAAACAATTTCAGTTGCCACAGCCACTCCTCATTAGACTTGCGCTCCAGACCATTCACCAGCTTTGTTGTCCTTCTTTGGATGTTATGATCAAATCACTTCATAACTTCCTATTTGAACAGACTGTCCTCTGAATCTTTCACTGTAAAATGTGACTCAAAACAGCTTTGTAACTCTTTTTTGAGCTGTATTTCAACATGTAGACATGAGACTTGGATAATCTTTCTTGGATAGAGACCCTCTAAGCTGTGTTCATGTACATAGACCCCTCTTTAGAGTACAAAGATGAGCCCTCTACACAGAAGCTTCTTTCCAGATTAAATTCCCAATTTTGCAAGCATGACTTGATACCAGACTCCTCCAGAAAAAATGTGGATAATTGAGCCTTGAAATTTTAAGGCCCATTTAATAACTTTAGAGAAACATGAAGTAAATGGCAAAACTAGGGCTATTTGAACTACCTGTTTTACTTTGTTTTCATTTTGTTGTGGAAAAAAGTTAACAGAAGACAAAAATTTAATACTGAAAACACACTTTTATTTGTTTTTTAAAGAGACGTATTTTATTCTTACAAGGAAGTAGCATTTTGAAGCAGCTTATTAAGCCTGTTCATTTCCATGCAAAAGTTCACTGGAGTAGCTGTAATACATATATTAATATGTATGAGAATGTCCAACATGTGCATGCAAAATCTCCTTGTTTTTATTGCAGCCAGGTAAGCAGTAATTCAGTGAAGACAACAACAGAGTAGACTGAACTCAGGTTACTTTGCAGGGAATTGGAAATTAGAAGAAGTATGAGCTACCTTGTGTTCTTGGAGTAGGTGAAGTTCATTAATGTTCATTTTGGAAGTGATTTAATGATGAGCAGTGGATACATTGCCAGCTCATAAAGTCAGCTTAATATCAACTTATTAGCAAGAATCTGAACTTTATCCTAGTTGTTCTGAGACTTGTACTTTAAATAACGCCTAAGGGAGAATCATAATCTTGTTAAAAAGTCTCCAGTTTAAGAAACAATTTTTTAAAAATAGGGTGAGAGTCTATAGAGGTAATGTTGGAACTCCCTTGACACTTCACCCTTAAAAAAATAAAGCATGAATAACAAGGTATGTCAGTGTCTTTTTCATGCTAACACAAAACCACTATTCTATATCTGCTGAAAGTGACTTAGATCGAAGACCTGCTATCTTTTATTTTAAAATCAAGAAAAACATGACTGAATTTAATTTAAACCCAGTATACAAAAACAAATCAGTAACACCATATCAAAAGCACAGACTACATCTGGTCTCAATCAGTTTTTGTACAACATTCAATGCACTTGAAAGCACACCACCCACAGCATCTTCCAGTGTGCTGAGAGTTTCCAGCTCCACCTTCCTTGCTTTTTTCCCCCTCATTTACAGTGTGTTCTATAAAAGCAGACAAATAAACAGACTTGCTTTTCTGATTCTCATTTTTCATAACCTTGAGTTTGCTGGCTCCACCTTCTCTAAAGCTACTCGTGTTTCCTTCATTTATTGTCCACAGTACCAAACAATTTGATCTATGAGTCTCATTGATTTGACATGTACTTTGCAACTCCTGAGCCATTTTGGCCCCACAGACCCACATTGTTTTCTAAGCCAGTTATTTGGGGATCCCAAATACCTAAGATTATCTTTTAATTGTTTGTTTAACTAAAGCACTGATGTATTGACTTAATTGTGTCTATTCTCATTTATCTGCATAAACAAGCAAGAAATACTAAAAGATAACAGCACTGTTGATTGACTACGTGACATTTGATGGAATCCATGTCAGCCACAAAGACAGCATTAAGTTTGCAATCAGAATTAAACTCCAAAATCTCAAGCAACAGGAAAGCTGTTGATGTTAGGAAGAAATTCAGTTCCTGTAGTAAAGAATCATTTGTTTTGGTTTATTAATTCCAGTAACATATATGAAGGAATGTCAGTATAGCAGTTGACAGCCAAAAATTTAGCTTCAAATAATAACTGCAAACTAGGATCTGATGGTTTCAGGCCTTCTAGTTCAAACATTCCAATAAAAATAGAAAAAAAACCACAACACCGTGATAGTAAGCATATACAAAAAATTGCAAACTTCTGTTATTTGTAGCATGTAGTTCTCCATCCCTTAGAAATAGACCCTCAGATAAATTAATAATCTGAAATCTCATTATCCTTGAAATGTTTCAAGTTCTCTGTGCCTATTCTAGACTTTGAGAATGAACCCTATTTTTGTCAGCTGAATCAAAACACCGGATTCTTTGTTTATTTTCACCTCTCTCACATGCCCAACCAGCTTCTGCAGCTTAAGAGAAGGAACAGAAGTAGATCATGGTTCTGATGCAAGTTTTTTTCCCTTTGTAGGAAAGTCAGAAGCTGTGGAAGAAATGGAAAGAGAGAAGTGGAGCCAGACAGTCTCAAAGAGGACATTTTTTTCTGATTTTTTTGGATGACTGTATCATTTCTGAGCACCTTGGAAAAAGCTATCTTTTTTTTTTTTTATTTTTTTTTCACTCCTGGCATATTGTGTTTGTTCAAATGGAGCCATTAAAAGCGTGGGCATAATAGTTCATGAGGCAGCTTGTGACCCATACTACTTTCTCTTGCCTTCTTCACCCTAGTTAAACTTTAAAAGCTTCCCACATTATTCTCAAATGCTTCTTGCAGGTAAGATGATAAATGCAGCAAATTGCCTCCTGTTAACAGGTGAATTACAGGTTCTTCCTCCTGAAAGAATGAACGTTTTCTGTACAGGGCAACAGTTTGTTTTTGTTGAACTTGGAATGGAAAACAAGGACAAACATTTTTGAGAGTAGAGAAATAGGAAGATGAAGAACTGAACGTTTTTCTCTGTATCGAGAACATCTGTCACAGTGTGCCAAGCACACTAACAAAAAAAATTAGCAATGAACAGTTATGACTATATCTTCAGGAGAAGCATAACCAATTTCATGTAGAAAATAAAGTATAACAAACTAATGAAGAAAGTATTTAGTGTCACATCCAGGCCAGTTATATGGCAACTGCTGGTCACAGCCTGAACCTTTGATTGAGTACACTGAGAAAGGACCCAGTCAGCCTTGGGAGCACAGGTGAAGGCAGTTCACCTGTGGGGAAGGGGTGAAGCCTGACTCAACCCTTCTTAAACTGCCGTTTAAGGGCTGACTGATGCAGAGGAAGGATATTTTGTTGGAGATACCTTCTCTGTGGAGTTTTCTCCTGTGATCCTCAATCTTCAGAAATGAGTGCTTTTTTTTTTCCTTCTTTAATAACGTCCACTTGGTTGTGCTGGTCCTTTTGCCATTACGCCAGTTAAGCTGTGCAGGGGAAGAAAAGCTCTAATAACAAAGTTAAAAACTGCTGTTGATAGTTTCCTGAGTTACCATTTTTATTCAGGGGTAATTAAGGGCAAAGCAAGTAATCTCCTGTAATTTCTCTGCAGTTCTCCCTTCTGTTGTGTTCTAACATTTTCACTGTTCTCTGCTGGCTTGAGTTGGTTAGGGATTCAGAACTTCATGCTTGCTAATGTAATGAATGCTTGTCTGACGCTGCTTTGCAGCTTTTCTGTGGGATTTGATTCTGACATAAGCTGGTGGGACAGGCTGTCATTTGTCGCTCCTATGATGTTTTCCTTGTGAATGAGTTCTTTGGTATCCTTTTGCCCAAAGGACAGTCAGACGCTCTTCTCTCACCTGCTCTGTTTTATTCCAGTGCTTGTTCTGCTTGCACTAATGTGGAGAGACAGTTGCTATCCATAAGAAATTTGCAATAGACATTAACCTAAAGCACTGACACAAGTATTTTTGTGATTCAAAGTAGACATTAAACAGCTGAAGTAGGAGGGGGTGGCCGTACCTATGACTGAAACTGGTGCACTGTGGAAACCTTAGCTAATTACCTCTAGATGAAGAAACCTTCAAGGTCTGCTGGCTAAGACATTGGAGGCTGTTACCTGAGCAGTTCCCTAGCCCTAGGCAATGAGCTAGCATAGCTTCCAGCCTGTGCCAGACCATTAGCTGGAAGCTACTAATATGACACATCCCTCACGACTTGTCCTCTAAAGCCAGCACTGGATTCAGTCCCAGATCCAAGCTCCTCTGTCATGTGGCTTTTTCAGATTTTTTTTATTAGAAACAAATCAGCACATGCCAAAGCCTAACCATTCCTTGTTGCTTAAAAAAAAAAAAAAAAAAAAAAGCCGCAATTGATACAGCAGTACCTGCATTTTTATACAACAATACCAGTGAGAGGTGTGACCAAACCAAAAACTTCACTGAGGGGCTGATGTTTTGGCCCAAAGATATGTGAAACTCTTCCAAAATTTCTTCCTGAGAAGGCTGTGTGAGAAAGATACAGCAGGCCCAAGTGCAAGCTTTTGTAGAAATACCTCCACAGGTCTGGAAAAATGTTGTCATGAGTAAAGAGCGTAAAGAGTTTGCTTGGCTGGAATGGGGGAGTGACTGCTGGCGTTACTACTTAACTTGGGGGTGGTGAACATGTGATTAAGATTTTCTGTCTCCTAATCATGGCCTTATCTGTCCTAGTATTGTTTGCCCAAGATGAACACCTTGAGCTGAAATTTAGGGTCCAGATCCCTGGCCCACCACAGCATCTCAGTGCCACAAGCCGTAGGCCTTGTAGTTCAGTGCCATGGGCTTCTGGCTGGTATAGCTAACACTTATACCTGTCTGCTCATTTAAGGTAGCACGAAGCTCTTTTTAGCAGACAGGAGTCTTGTGCTGAGAAGCCCACACAACACTGATGACTTCCAAAGCAGGGGAAGGGCAGCTGAGATAAGTGAATGCAAAGGATCAATATTCCAACCAACTCTAAACCACCATAACAGTTAATCCCATGGTGTAATGAGAGTGTCAGTAGGCTCCTTCCTCTAAGCGTGATGAAGGGAGCACTGTGTTGAGTCTGGCCATTAGCTATGGGCATCTGCTGGAAGCAGGCCCATGTGTGCCTTGGACTTTGCTGGAGCAGATCAGTGGAGGAGGCACTCACTGTGCTGCAGGAGAGGCCAAAGTGAGTCTGATCAGTATATCCTGCAGCTACCTTGAATGCTGCTGTGTTGGAGCACCACAGCTGCCACTGGGATGTGTTGTTTGACTGTTAACCTCTCTGAAATATACTTTTTTTTTTTTTAAAGAAGAGTATCTACCCAGATCTGTAGGGCTTGTCCAGTCTTGCCTCTTGGTAAATTGTGGCTTAATAAATCTCCCATTAGTAACACAAGGCACGTGGAAACATATATTCATGCTGGCTTCATCTGTAGACCTGTCACACATGCTACATTTCTAACAGTAGAATTTTAGCAAAGTGTTTGTTTTTTTTTTTTTTGTTAAGTAGTCTTTGTAAAACAGTAAAACCCATTCTACAGACTTCTGTGTGAGGCATCTTTATGCAGTATGAAGAAGTAGCATTTAGTCCCCCCTTCTCCATGGAGAGATGCACCATGATGCACCTCCTTAACTCTAGGAGAGCCCACCATCCTCTGTAGAGGTAGCAGGTGGCAACAAGTGCCTCACTTGCAGTAACTCTGTTATTAAGTGTGGAAACAGCTGGGCCTGCTTATGGTCTTTCTGTTATTGGCAGTTTGTTGCCCTTCCTCAGCAACCATCTGCAGTTAAACCTGTGGCTGAGCTTGTGAGGTGGAGCCTAGAAGAGCCCTTTGGTGATTCTTTGCTCACTGGAGCACTTTGGATGCTTTTTTTCTAGTGAGTAGACTAACTTTTTTGAGTTGGGATGGAAAAATATCTTCTGTAATTTATCTTACCAACTCTACTGTGTTATGGACTTCAGCAGAGGTGTAGTAGCTGACAGTAGGTATGCAGGTAATGTTTTAACCTTGTACAGCTATTTCTGCAACAAGTATTTGTGAGCTACAAAGAGAAGAAATTTCATCCATATGCTATTCTAGTCTTTTCTGAATGCACTTACATTGATATTTAACCTTCCTTTGGATTTTCTGATACCTCAGATCCTTTAAAGTTTGATTACATTGGCTTATACTCAGGAACAGATTGACTGTACTGTTCTTTCAGCACCATTATGGTTTTTCACCCAGGATAGTGGTAACAAATGTTGGTGCTGTTTTAGTTTGAGTTTTTACCAAGCTGTCCAAATTGTCTTAGTTAACTGTTATGATGACAGTATCCCCTGAAGGAGGAAGCAGACTGTCACTAGATTTGCTTTCAGCCTCTTTAGCCCCCTAGAGTTGCCTGCTGGACTAATGCTGTAGGATACGGAGTACTGTCAGGAAATAACCCCCTCATGAGACCCTCTGTGTCAGGAGGAGACCTCACTGACTCCTGTTGCCCATTGGTCAGACTAAGCATCCCTGCAACTTGTTTAGTGGAAGATCTCTCTACTTGGCTGAAGAGTGTGTCTGAGCTCCATGTTCATGATGTTCAATACATGAATAACTTTGAGCTGTAGGAGTTCTGGAAGTTGTTTGTTAAGCCCCAGGACAAGAGGGTGTGATAGACTCTCAGTCTTTGGCTATGCTGCTGTGATGGAGAACTGAGCAGCCCAGTCCCAATGTCTGAGCATCTACTGGTGCCTGCTTTAAATAATATTTCAGAAAGATATATCAAACTATGAGAAGTTAATCTTCAAATTATGTTTATGTCTACAAAGTGCTTCAGTGTTTAGATATCCAGGAGGATAAAACTTGCATCTCCTTGTGCATGTATATTTTGGAGTGCTACTTCACATACACATCTTCTTTTGCTGTTTTTATCTAGATAAAAGCTTCTTGTAATGTTTTTTTTTTTTTAATAAAAAAACCCAGCCTTTTTATTGTGGCAGTTTTAAGAATTTTTACAGCTGCTTCTTTGTTTGGGTCAGGCTATAATCTTTGTTTAGAAATCTAGTGTCTCAGAAGTTATGGGCCTAACAAAAAGCAGTAGTTTAATTTTATAGACACACCTGTGAATTTAATTCTCTGCCTGAAACTTCTTCTAAGTCCTTAAAGGGTCATTCCAAACTCAAGAGGGAAAGCTATGATTGCATCGTCTCAGTAAACTGCATGCTATATTGACTTACTGAACCTGGCAGCTGAATGTTCATTAATCCTGAAACCTTGCCAGGTCACTTGTAATTCCAAAAGGCACTACATTTAAAATGAAAAGTTCCCTTTATCATAAAGTCCCACTTCCTTAAATGTTTTTATTTCTTATTGCTGTCATCTGTTTGTAACTGCCAACACCTGCTAGTAAGATTAAAGGTAGTTAAGTTTTTTCTAATTGGAAAAACTCCAGTGAACTGTGAACTTAAATTCTAGCACATAGGTATTTTCTCTCCTTGTGGTCCCCCACTTTATTTTTATTATTATTTTGAATTTAAACCAAAACATGAAGCCGAAACTGAAGAAAAAAAATTAGGCTACGTCAAATTAGCTCTATTCTCCTGATGCCTATGCCAAAGGGAGAGGGATTTTTGAACTGCAGCAAACCTGATGTCTAGTAGAGTCTTGCAGCTCTGCTTTTAAGGATGATGCGTTTGGGACTAGGTTTATTACATGTTGCACATAAGAGCAGTATTTCTTCCTATAGTTTAACCCCAACAACTTTTCTAGTTCATTCGGTAAGGTAAATGAGATGATCTGCTGTCTTGAAACATAGAAAGAGCTATAAAACCAACACCCATTACAGATTGTGTCCTAAGTCAAAATAGAAATTAATCCAAGTTTGCAAGCAGGATGTAAAAGAAGAACAAAATTCAGACAAAGTATATTTGTCAATGCAGGCAGCTCATAAACGTAGCATGGCCATGACCAGATATGATGAGTCACTTGATTGTTGTTTAAATTGTGACTTAAACATTTTTCTTTTACAGCAGAGTGGAATACTGAAGGTCTCTTACTGTGTGCTCCTTTTAACCAAAAGCAAAAGTATTTACAAGCTGTAGCCAAGTCTATTTGAAGAACTGATAGCTTGACTAAATAAAAATACCTGGGAACTCTAGACTCTGCATTCCTTTGGATATTCACTGCAATTTTGTAATTTTTAGCAATTTAGGAAAGGTGGAATTGCCACTCTATTGAAGCCAATGTGAATTCTGACATTTCTTGCCGTAAGGCCAGTATTTCTCAGGGAGTACATTACCAGAGGTGCTCTGTTCTTATGGATTGGCAGGTAGTCTGCATTCTTATCAGGACCTGTTACCTGTTCATCTGAATCTGCTGATGTCCTTCTTTCACTTAACATGATCTATATCTATTCTGCTCTTTGGTGATTTGGTGGAGACTGGGTTGTTGGTTTTTTTTTGTTTTTTTTGTTTTTTTTTCCAAAGAGTTAGAACAGGCTGAAAAACCAAAGGGAGAGAGTTGACTTGATTAGATGTGTAGTTTGGAAAGCCTGAGTGCCAATTTTCCTAAATGCTTAGGTTTGCTTAAGATGGGAGGGCATGAGTGACCATTAGAAAAGCAGGCAGTGGGCATGCTGTAGACAAGCCCTACATCTATAGAGCTTAGCTAGATAGGAACTACTTAAGACTTGTTCCCCCAGTAATGTCTCTGTCTTAGTGACAAGGAAGCAGCTTTTAACATAGGACAACTTGTGTATTGTGGTTGTTATGCAGTGAATGCATAACCCAGGCACTTTGGTTTTACCAAAAGGTAAATTAGCTCAGGTCAAATCACCACTGCTGACCTTGCCTAGCTGTTAATAAAACCTGCCAGTGCTTGCAGCACGTTGCACTTCACAGCAGGATAAGCAAGAAATAAATGGGATGGTTAAATAGAAACCTAACATCCTCTTCCAACTCTGCACCTTTGTGGTAGAGAGTAACCTCAGTCCTGAAAGCCAGGGAGACTTTTAATTCTGGTGGCCTCAATAAATAACTCTCTTTATATTCTCTGTAATTGAATCTTGTCTCTGAAATGGGAGATATCAGGAGAGAGAGAGACTATGTGAGGCCAGAAAAAGAAAGAAATGCAAAGAAATAGTGGAGAGATACAGAAAGCTTGACTAATACAAAATACCCTGAAAAGCCCTGAAATGTTCAGGTTTCTACTCTGTCTTAGATATCTTAACATTGTTTTTCATGTATTCTTTAGCTCTATAGAATAATTGTTCAATACTTTCCAAATATTAATGGCTTTAATAGGTTAAATCTGTGGCCACATCTACATAACCTAAAAAAGCTGTGTAGTGTGTAATCTACAGCATTAGGATTTCTATTCTTACTGTATTGGCAAGAGAGAATATGACAACAAGGGAAACAATTCTAAGAGCATGCATACAAAATCCAGGAAAGACTCGTGAGTCTTTCTCACGAGTGACTCAGAATAAAATGAATTTGTAATGAAACAGCCTTCACAAAAGGGAGCCTTTGATTCTTCACTGGATGTTATTTTCTAGAGGTATTTGACAGTGTTGCTCATATCTTGGAATCTAGAGAACAAAGAGGAATGATTTTCATTTATTTCCTGCTAAAACATTCCCTTGATGTTTGAGTTCAGTTTTGGTAATACTCTAATAGTTTGCACTTATATACAGCTTCCCATTTTAAAGCTGGAGTTTCATATGCCTGCTGCACTAAACCTCACATACCCTCATGGTGTTGAGCAACAGCTTTGAATCACAGGAATGAAAACTGAGACACAGAATGTGATTTTGTTCTTTTTTTTTTTTTTTTTGATATTGCACAGTACATGCAGTTGAGAAGATAGTCTAATAGATTTCATTCTGGCTTTTTTTTTTCCTTCTATGTTACTGTAGAGCTGCATACCTCCTTGATTTGCTGTGATCCCCTCTGCTTGGGTAGATTTTATTCTTTCTCAGGAAAATACAGGATGAAATGTTGGTGAAGAGCAGCAATGCAAAAACAAGAATGTATCTGGGCAGAACATGGCAAAGAAACCTGTGTTTTGACAGGGATGCATGGGGGATCTTGCTATAGTGGTTCAGGGAGGTGCTTGAGCTGAAAAAGGCTAGAATTTGATATGTTTAGGGAGATGTTACATGCTTGTTTTTTTTCTGCTGCTGCTCTCTAGGTGTACTCTTTTAGGCATTCAGAGGTGGTATTAAGGCCTAGCTGGATCTCTAGTCAGAACTACCATGATGGCTTTTGCTGTCTTCCCCTCTGGAGGTGGGAGGACTTACCCTAACCTCTGCTGTTCGTATGCAAAACCCATGGAACAAGAGCAATGTTGCCATTTTAAGGGCTGGCATCTAAAGCAAATGCATGTGGCCATATCAATTGACTGCTACAGAGAAGGCAGCTTCTAGCCGATAGAGTAGTTAGCTGGAATAATAACATCTGGAAAAAATAAAATGCTTTGTATGTAACTAAGGAACGTACAGAGTTGAAAAAGATTAAGTTTTTAAAAATGTGAATACTTTCATTTTATATCTGTGAACACAAAGCCCCGAAAATAAGTTTTTCACTTTTCTTTTGTACAATACTGAAAAAAGAGATACTAATCAGTTTCTAAGTGTACTTGTTACTGTCTGTGTGCTGAAAGCTGCATTCCCTTCTAGTTAAAATCAGTGTGATAAGTTCATGAAGGCAATTTCCAAGAACTCTGGCTCTGAGCGGAGGAACAAAATTCTGTAAACTTCACATCAGTTACTTATTATGCAGGCATTTAAAGATGCTTTCTGGATGGTTGCTTCTTTGCCTATAGTACTGGCCATCAAATCTCTAGTATGTGTGCCTATTAGTAGGTACTAAATGAATATTCTATGTAACCTCTACGCTCCATGCTTTCTCTGTTGTATACCTATAAATGCCTACCTAATTTCTGAGAAGAAATTGACTCTAATTTCTGAGAAGACTATAAATTGCTTTGTGTAAAGTCCAATACCGGCAGGTGAAGGGAAGGTAGAACCATGCAGTCTCCTGCACAGCTTCCTTCTATGTAATTGACCATATTTATCTTGGCTGGGGGAAATCATTTTAGTCTTCTGTGTACAGATAAAAATGGTAGGACTTAAAGGCGAGGCTTCTTCCACGGTGTCTTGAAGCTTTTGTTCTATAATATTGCACTAGATTTTAATAATGTATAGTGCGGGACAGACAAATGCCTGTATAATCTTCTTTTTGTTAATCTTACTCTCAATGATATCTGAAGTGGAGTTATCCATTTCTCAGGCTTTGAGGGGTTGCTTCCCTGTTTTTACACAGATGCTTTGCTGCAGTGCAAGTGGGCAGCTGAGTTGAAGGATCAACAAGAGGTATTGCTGATTAGATCATATAAGGTGCTTTTTTCCAATCAAGGTCACAATGAACTTATGTGGGAACACATTGGTTCCATCCAAGAATGTTTTTATGGCAGAAACTAAAAGATTTGTCTGTTAGTTGGTGAGGCTGACAGAGATTCATTCACCAATTACTGTTTTTGTTTTACTCCTTCAAAATAATAGAGGGTGAGGGGGGTCAGGGTGGGAATACACAGAGCTCCTCATAGGAAACACAGAAGCACTAATTCTAATGACTTCTCTTTGGCAATCTTCAAGGTAGACCCTGTTCATCTCTGTTTTCATGGTGTCTACAGAGTTGTAATGTGGTGGCTGCCTCCTGGCTGAACTAGGTTGTTACACAGTCACAGGTGAAGAAGGGATTTCATTGCAGATGTGAGAAAGAAATGTTCATTTAATGAAAAAAGTCTACTTTAACAGTTTAACTGAGCTTCAGCTGACTTCTGGAAGTACTCTTGCTCCTACACTTGCTGCCTTTAGATTCTTTAGTTTTTAATTCAGTAAAACCCCCTGTAGCAGTTTCTACTGTCTTTTTCCCATCTTATTCAGTTTGATTCTCTTATTAATGAGAAATGAGTCACTTAAGTCACTTTGCATTGTTAATTCCTTCATTTTTTTGACTCCTCAATTGACTGAATAATGAGAATCCATTGTGCTCTTCAGTTATTCTGATTAATAATAGTTCTTAGTGTTATTTGTAAAATATTTTTTTTCATAAATCTTCACCTCCATTGCTCACCCCCCCCTTTTTTTTTTTTTTTTTTTTTTTTTAAATCATGGGATGCCAGGGGAAGAAATGTGTCACTATGGTCCTTGTAATGCTCTTCCTAATAATGTAGCAAGAGCTTATGAACTTCAGCTTTAATTTGCGGCAGGACATACGTGCATATCTGTATTTGTTTTCTACTTTTTTTCACTGTTTTTACTTATAATGAGACTTGCAGGCACTACAGCTGTTTGTGGGTCTAATATAAACCTGGAAGGTGTGTACAATGATATATAACAAAGTAAAAAAATTGTATATAACAGGTACGTATGCAGTATGCTAGTCTGGTTTGATACCATCAGAGATGATGCTGAAAGACCCAAAGCTGGGGATTGAGAACTGTGTGACTGTTGATACAGAATAGGATCATGCAGGTGTCAAAAGATGCAGAACTAACCAGAATACAGTGGTTAGAAAGGTGGGGAGTTCAGCCAGTTTTTCCTCTTATTCTGTTCTCATCTCAGATATGTTCAGAAATGTAGATTGTAGTTGTAAGGAAACGGTGGGAAATGTATTAAACTTTGTCTTGTCATGGGTGTGAAATAATGGTTGAGCACCAAGTCAATACCACATAGGTTTGATTAAAATTTCTTTCTTAGCTTTCAGATTTGCCAGAAATTCTTACAATTCATCTAAATAATACCTCAAATGCTATTTGGCCTGGGTTCTTGAAAAGCTTTGCAAATGTTGTCAGTAACTTAAAATAGCTAGCTTTCTCTTCCTTAAAGATTTTTGCTTTGTCAGTTTCATGCTATGGTCATGTCTTCTGTTCTGATTTTTGTCCTGCCAGAGAATTCTGAAGTGCAAAGAAGATTAATAGCTTTTGTGGCCCTCCATGTAACTGTTTGATCTTTCCCTTACTGTTAGCAAGCCAGAAAAATCCTGGCATGATCTCTCTTCCCACTTCCTTCTTTTGGCAACAGTATGTGGTGAGAAGGAGTATATCGGGTTTGCTTTCCTTTTCTAGTCAAGCTCTGCATCTCAAAGACTAAACGTTATGATGAAATTTGTTCTATCTCTGCCATTCTTTTATTTACTCTATTTGCTGAGGAAAAACTAACGAACAGTTGCTTATGCCCAGAAACTGCAGCACAGGAGGTTCTGCACAAACATGCACAGAACTTTATGGTGAGGGTGATGGAGTACTGGAACAGGCTGCCCAGGGGGGTTGTGGAATCTCCTTCTCTGGAGATATTCAAGACCTGCCTGGGCACCTACCTGTGCCACCTGGTGTAGGGAACCTGCTTTGGCAGGGGGGTTGGACTCGATCTCTTGAGGTCCCTTTCATCCCCTATGATTCTATGGTTCAACGATCATGCTGGACTTCTGTCTTGTCTGAGTTCTGGCATCCTGCTCTTTGAAAGTCACTGCTACAGGAAGAGCTATTGCCTTCAGTATATTTTATTGCCATTAGATTTGTATTTTCCAGTGCTCTCATGAGGATCCTAAGAGTACTGCTAATCTGATGTAGGATTCTGTTCTTGCAGCTGCTGTCTAGAGCAAACTACTTAAGGATGACTTATAAAAACAATGCAGTCTTTACTAATTTTGTATTATGTTTAGAAGTGATATTAAACCTTCACATTCTCATCCTTGGGGACATCCAGGAGAGCAGGGGAAAAAAAATATGTTCTGGACGTAAGTGGATGTCTTGAAATATCTGGGGAAGGTTGAGGGGAAAATAGAAATGAAAACCTGGAAAGAGAACTTCGGTGGAGCATTGAACTGAAGCTTGCTTCAGCCAAGGTCTCTGGGCAGCAATCTTCATGATGGACAGGATGGGAATACAAAGCTTGAGGGACTCATGTCTCACTACTAAGGACTACTAGCTCAATCTGAGGCGTCATGTCTCTGCATAAAGGAGTATGGAAGACTTCTTATCTTGCTTCAGGGATGTCTGGCTAAATAGTCTGCCAAAGGTTCTGTATGGGCAGTTTGGCACTGGTTCTGGCAAGTTCCTCCTCTTCCATTGATTCATGGTTGAAATTGTTGCATTCTCACATATGTTTTGATTTAAGAGAAGTTGCTAGTTTTCAGCAACAATAAAATATTTCATTGATAGAGGTCTTCCTTCATTATGTCCCAAACCACAGAAATGGAAGCCACAGACTAAATTACTGCTGTGTTCCAAGGTTTTTTTTTTTTTTTTTTTTCTTCAGAGGAGCTTCTACTAATTGGCTCATTTATTTTTTTACTGTTTTCTTTTTACCACTGTAATAAATACAATGTGCTCAAACATGTCTTTGGCAGCTCCCTCTGAAAGGAGAGGTAATTACTGAAAGCTAGTTCTCCTATACTTGCAAAACTTTAACACCATACAGATCTATAAGACCTCAACATCTCTCTTGTCTCAGGTGAAAAATGAATCCTATTTGATGATTGACCTTCCTAGGAACAGGAACATCTCCAGAAAGACAGCAGATCTATTGGTTCCCAGCTGTTGCTAGGTAAAAATCATTATTAGAGCACACGGGGGAAAACTAGCTGCACTGATGAGGCTTAGTTCAATGAACATTTTTCTTAGGGAAAAAAAAAGTTCTCTAAAATAATTTGAACAAATGTGTATATAATATGTGATTGTATCTGTGGGCCTTGGAAGGGAGAGTGCTATGGCTCAATTGATAGCACTGGGGGGGGGGGGGAGGGGAAGGGTCTAATCTGAGTGTTGTTTTCATTTTACCTAGTTTGGAAAGAGGAATATATGGTACAGTCAGAAGGTTTATCTCTTGGTTGATAAGCTGCTTACTTTCTCAATTCTTTCTTCATGCACAAATGGAGGCAGTGTGTGTTCGGTCTGCATAATGTATTAATTCAATTAATTACTTAATTCTTCCTTAAAAGAGTAGCTGCTTATTCTTACCAGGCTCTCAAGCTGCAGTCAGATTTTGCAGGGACGGGATTGTTGGAGCAGGGGCAGAAGTGGTTTGTGATGACATTAATTCCTTGAGTATATCTGGCTGAAGTACTTGGATCTTGGTCTAGTCTTTTAAGTGATTCATTTAGATGGCATGTATTGCTTGATGTGATTAGACTGTGACTTTCCAACTGTTCCTAGCAGTAGACTGAGGGAAAACTTCTGAGCTTTGGCACCATATCCCCCTTTCCCCTCCCTCTCCCCCCCCCCACTGTTTTTGAGTGGGGCAGCCTTTGGAATAAGATGACTTCTCCCAACTTTTTCACCAAAAAGGTCCTGATGTGTATGCCTAGATCTGATGCAGCATCTTCAAAGCACTGAAGTCTTCAGAAGACAGTAGGTAATCATATTTTGTTGTCACTGTCCATGCCTATTTCCTGATCCTGGAAAAACAACTGAAAGCAACAATACTTCTCCACAATTTTTTAAAGAAAACTATTGCAGTTAATAGCATTTCTGAGATTTAAATAAGAAATAGTCATTCAATAAATGTTTGTAATTAATGAGAGGAGAACAAGTGATAATTAATATTGCACTCCCACTCCTGTTAACACTAAGATAAACATGTAACTCTCCTTTCTCAGCTCATACTAAATTCTGTCCTCTGGTGGAATGCAATATTAAGCAGGAATCCAGTAAGAGACTGTACTTGGTAATCCAGTTCTAGGTTATTTCTTATCCTTTATTGCTCCTTTTTGTCCTTACTGAAACTTCCGTATGTCTGTATTATTTTATTTCTCAAGTTTGCTCTCTGGCATGCCCAGCACTTACTGCTGCTTAGCTCTGTTCCTTTTCTTGCAAACAAAAAGTTGAGGCTTTTGGTTGGCTAAGAAAGTCATATCATAATAGCATCCACAGTGTCAGATGACTGTGATCATCTGCTGGGTGACTTTGCAACATAAAGACTTGCAAGAGCATCCTATGAGAGGAGCTGGCAGAAATTATTCATTAACATTTCAGTTTGATAAAATCCAAGTTATCATCGTAAAGGAGAATGAATGTAGATGCCTGTTGTTCACTGGATAGGGAGTCCTTAAAAAAACATTTTCTATCACTTTCTTTGTTTTTTGTATTTTTGCTTCCAAAAGACCATTCAGGTGGTGATCAAGATGCGCAGTATTATTCTGCTGCAAAGCTAGAGCATATAATGATGAGAATTCAGATATGAGACTGCTGGTACATGAACAATAAACATCTGTAGATAAGATTATGAAGTAAAAAATATTTTTAATGAAAATAATGTGAATTTGGAGGTTTTGATCAGTAATTGTCCACAGGACCACTGCAGTTTTTGAGAGTTTGTGTTTTGGAGGAGAAGGTTATGTCTACTGGAATTTGATAGGCATGTCTCTGAATTAAGATTTTGTTTTAGTCTCTGGATTTATGCCTCATGAGATCGATAAATGTTGTGGAAAAGAACCAGTGGATAAATGCTGAGGGTGTGCTTTTGTTGCACAGTTGAGGTAATATATCTTTAAGTCAATACAGCATATGAGAGAGAGGATGCACTAGGATTGCGCTCAGGTGACTGCGTCCACATCAGTGCTCATGTATGTTCATGGCTGAGACTTCTAGAGTCTTTACTGTCGCTGTTGCCATGAGATGTGGTGGCTGCTGTCTGTACTCCCATTGGAGGATTAGGGGAGGAACTGGAGATGGAAATGAGTAACACTGGGGAGTTCTTTCCGCTTTGAAGTGTGAATGTGCAAGTGAGTAATTTTTTGAGCTGGCCTATGTGAGTTAAATGAGCAACAAATCAAAAGAACTGTTAATTTTCAGTATGAGCCACCTCCTTTTGGACAAGCTGCTCATCAGTTTGCTAAGAACAGTGCAGACTGGGACTGTGTTTGTCCTAAGCAGAAGCATCAAAAGAGGACCTGAAACTCATTTTCAAAAACCCGGTTCAGCTTGACTCAGCCTTTGTGTCTATATCTCATTCTTTTAAAAAAAACTTTATAGAAACCTGAGGTTTTAGTGTTGCTCCCCTAAGAAGTTTTGTTGTCACTGTCTGTGACTATTACTGTTCCCTTACAGTCACTGACACGCATGAATTTTTTCTAGATCACATGAAAGATGCTTGCATGGATCTTCAGTTGCAACAGTGATTAGAATATTACATCAGTGGTAAAAACATTGGTTGTACTGCAGAAGTATGGGCATGTCTTTGTTGTTTAGCAGCTCATGCTCTGAAGACAGAGTTCAAGACTTGAACAAGGATTTGAAAGCCACTGTGAATCTCTGCACTCATCTATTTCATGATGCAGCCTATGGGAACATGCCAGAAATAATTTCTCTTTGAACAGTTGGTTTATAGGGCACTGAAGTGTTGGAAATGGATAATGGGAATTCTGGAGAGAGGATGCAGTGAAATATCAGGGAATAGGAAAGTTTCTGGAGTTTTGGGTGCTTTAAGCTTCATGGTTGCTGCTTCCTCAGATACAAAGTAGTTGGGTTGCTGCCTACTGCAGAGTGCTGAACAATGCAGCTAACTGGTGACTTGTTACATTTTGTTTTTTAATGCTTTTTTTTTTTAATGCTTATGTTGCCAGTATGTTAATGTTATTTATAAAGGAGAATAGAAGAGGCAAAAAAAATCACTTGTGCCACTGAGTTTAGCTTCCTCTGACTGCTGGCAGCCAGAAAAGATGATTTTTGTCCAGAGAGCGTCTCTATCACAAACAGGGCACCTTCTGGTAATGAGGGTTAAGTTTCATCTCTGCCCAGAATATAGAAGTTCATAAGGATTTCACAATCTTTTAATTTAAATGTTAATAAGATTGCAATGTTGAATTCTGACTATATATATATATTCAATGTATAAGGGACATGGTTCTTTACCCTTCAGTTCACTTTGTCCTGTTATTTACAACTTTTTAGAAGTTCAAGGCAGTTTTGCAGATAAGAAACCCTTCTTATTCAGATCAGAGTGAGTGATTCTTCCATATATCCTTTTTAGAGGAGCAGGCTGTGAATGTGAGCAGCTCAGCAAGGGGCAAAAGATCTCTCTGGATGTGCTCTATCAAGGGCATCAGCCTTTGTTTTGCTTTCAGAGCTTCAGTCTTGAGAACAAAGCAGGCTCTTACTAAGACAGAAGATGTACCTTTGGGAGCTCCACAAGTGGCCACTTGGGACTTGCTGCTCAGAGAGTTTGCGTTCAAGATAGCAGCATGGTTTCTGTGGGAGCCTGATACCACTTAAAGGATGGTGCTTTCCCCAAGATGTCAAGCTTCTATTTCTGGAACCTGCAGTCTTCAGTTTACCATGGGGTTTTAATTACTTCATAACAATGATGTGAGTAACTGTGTGAGTGCTCTGTAATGTTGACAAGAAGCAGGAGATAGCAGTGTATGTGGTTTTCTCATTACATCTACTAGGTACTGAAGGGCAATGAAATGTGAATCCAAAAGTATAAGTCTGAATAAAACACAACCTATCTTACGCACTCTAAAGAGGTGCCAGAGTGGTGTATGTCACTCTGAAAGTAATGCCTCCTATTTATTTCCCTGGATACTGCAATGGCTACAAAGAGTAGGGTAACACTCTTTGCCAGAGCAATTTCTCAGCTACAAAATATTTTTCAACATAGTTGTTACCATTAGCTATGTATTTTCACCAGTGTTGAACAAGAACCTGTGAATCTTCCTCTTGGAACACCAGAAATAGTTTAACCCTCTCGGGCATCATGGTGCTTCTCTGGCAGTGGTGTAGATGTGTGTCAGTGCTTGAGTTGCAGGTAACGTACTAGACTCTTCAGGTATCCATAGCACTTCTACGTAAGAACTTCTCAGTCTTGGAAATAATACAGCAGGACTTCCCAGAGGAAAACTTTGGATGCAGCTAACTTGTGCAGCACTGAAAAGCCAGGATATGGAGAGAGGATTTTTTTTTTTTTTTTTTAGATTGTGCTGGTAGGAAGATGCAAATGAAGTCATCTCTTGTCGTGTGATACCTAGTAAGCAGGTCTTGATGTTTCTTGTCAGGGAGCAGGATTTCTGTAACAGATACCAGGCTCTGCTGCCAGTTTCTTCCTCCTGATATAATAATTTGCAAGACCCTAAATTTTTGGGAACTACTGAGTTCAGAGAGAGTAGCAATGCAGCTGGAAGTGTTACATAAACAACATATGCTAGATGTCTGTTCAGAGTTGGTTAGCTCTGCACAGAGCAGTAAAACCTGTATGGAACATAGTATCTCAATCTCTAGCTTCAACAATGAGGAAGAGCATTAAAAGAAAAAAAGTGGACCTCAGTTTAATTTTATACTGAAGTTATAGATTTTTTTTTCCTCATGTTCTGCTGAATGTTTGTATTAAGGGAAACTGATACATGAGTCAGATTTCAGTAGCCATCAGCTTTCAGACAGCAGTCTAGTCATACTCTAGAGCAAGAGATGCTACCTGAGGGCAGCTTAACAATTTGTAGAAGGATGTGAAAGTGGCCACGCAAAGCCTACTGCAGCCTGCGCTGAGTCCTTCATTTTCATGACATGCAGCAAGTTACTGTAACTGAACTAAACAGCCCTCTGCAAAGTGTTATTTTTCTCAGTCTTGACTTGCGTGTTCTCAATTGACTGGAGTTTCTGCTTTGTCTCCGGATTCATATTCAAGCGCTGTCATATTTGCTGGTTTTCTCATGAATTGTGCGGCTGGTGTTCTGACAACTGAGTGCTGCCTTGGTGGTGGCATTACTGTAGGGCATTTGTGCTGTGCCTGCGATGACAGGGCCTGACATTCAAAGCTTGGCTTCATCCAGTTGCTTGAGGGGGGTCGAGAGTGAATTCTTGCCTGGGAGCTGCAGCCTTGATGCCAAATCTTTTAAGGAAGCCTGTATCTCAGAGGCGAGAGCTCCCCTTCTTTCTGCTCATTAGGTGGTAGGATCTGCTACAGTGCTTCGACTTCTACAGTGCCACAGGCAAGAGCTACTGCTGCGTTTTGCATTTTTACCTGAATCATTGGCATTCTACCTCTCTGCATTTGAGACTTGGATTAGGTATCAGATTCAAGAAGGGTCTGGGAGACACAGAAGCATGCTGACTGCTTTTTAAATCAAGCCTGATTAGACATGAAAAAAATTCTCTTATTTATGAAAGCATTGTCTTTGCAAACATTAGCATTTTTATCAACTTATGTCATGCAAAATGGATCATTCTTTTTGTTTGCGTGGAAGAGCATTGTTAAATCTGCCTGTGTTTTTTGGATTTCTGAATGTTTTTCTCAACTGTTGTTTTTGTTTCTTCCTCCTCCTTGTTATGCTTGAACTTAGTGTCTTGTTTCCAATACCTAGCCCTTGTGTTGCAGAGGAAGGACTGCTCATTTGGGAAAGAGTCTTTCTTCACAGCTATGAAGAGGGTGATGGTTCCTCAAATGCTACAGAGGGAGATAAGGAGTGAGGAAACCTGTGAGGGAAATGCAAGCTGCCTGTTAAGCAAAAACTGTGGTAGTAGGAATCTTATGCGTTGGAACAGTTTAAGGTACTAGAAAAGAAACAGATATGTTGGTATTCCCTCCACCCTGGCAGCAATCCTGCATAAATACGTGGATCAAAATGAAAACACAATCTGATCTCAACCTCCTTGATTCTAGGTTCTCTCCACTGGACAAGCTTGCTGCTTGCTATTTCCTCCCTTTGCTACTTCCCCTTCCTTCCTTGTTTTTCTAGGAGACAATGAGGGATTTGCCCTCTAACAGTTTTCTGGTGTTCTACTTCTGCTGGCCTGTAAGTCTCTAATAATTTCCCATCTCTACTCACTTAATTGCCTGCTTTAATAGCCTTTAGAGATATTGTTTACCTGCATGTAGGATCCACCCAGAAAGAAATTTAGGCCATAAATAATGCTTTGATACCCCTTTTTAAAAATTGCTAGTAAGCAACGGTACTCTTGACTGTTTCACTCCCTCCTTTCTTGTGGTTGGTATCTGTACCCTGATATAGTTATACGCTCAAAGGCAGTAAGATGTTTCCAAACAATTGCCTAGCCTTCTATATTGGCATTTCGAGCATGAGTGTACACTGCAAATGATCTCAGAGCATATGGAAGAATCTTGAACATCTACAGACAGCAGAATCTTCCCCATGCCTTTGGGTTGCAGAAGTTGTGCTGGATGAGTTCAGGGCTTATTTGTGTAGGGTGATGAGAAGATGCCATTCCTGGAGGGAAAACCGGCTGCTTTCAAGTGTCTGCCCTACACAGATTTGCTTAGGCTTGCATCACAAAAGGAGTTTTGGCACAATGGCCCGTGTGAGCCTTTGTCAGGGGAAAGCTGAATCATGGGTAAAGCATACAGACAGGGAGGCACGCACAATCAAGATAACCCGGTGTTTGCTGAGTGGGGCTCACAAGGCTTTTGTTGGACAGTGTGCTGGTAAAAGGCTTGCAACCCACACTGAGGTTTCCAAGTATTCCACCACTATCAGGGAGGCTACTGGTATCTTGCCTGAGTTTCTGTGCTGTGTTTATCTCCTCTTTACTAAGTGTACATAGATATGCGAAACTCTTGTGTTTTTTCTCGTGGCTCTAGTCCTGCATACCGAGCAAAAAGTCTAACAGGCAGTTCGTCCTGCTGGCAGGTATCCAGGGAGGGCTGGGTGTGTGCCGGGGGAAGGGGGGGTGGGGGTGGTGGAGGGATTCAGCTTGAACTAAAATGTGCACTTGTTATGCCTAAGGACGAGCCAAAAACACTTCCAAGTTTTCCCAGCCATAAAATAAGACAGATCTGTCCTTATAAAACTCGTGGCTAAATGCAATTAGAAAACATCTTGTCATGGAAGTATTTTTTTTATTTGTGGCACTACTTTTTTTTTTTCCCTTTTTTCTGTTTCTTAAAGCAATTTCATGCCTTGATAAAACACAGTCATTTTTCTATGTTGCACGTAGCAGAATAGCCGCTCTTGAGCAGACCGAATATATTTTCTTCCCTCCCTGTCCTCACTGCAATACAAAATAGCAAAAGTAATTAGTCCACAGTATGGATGAATTGATTAGATTTTTCAGCTTGGGGAACAGATGCATCTGAAAATGGGAGCCTCTGGAGCAATATCTCCCTCCCTAGTACAGGAGGTGACTGGAACTCACACCAGAACTATGTTCCTGATTTTTCTGTCTTTAATTTACTGTGCAATTTAACTGAGGCATTTAAACTCCCTGGCCTTAATTTATCACTGGCCCTGTACTCTGTTCAGCTGGGTACAATGGAGATGAGCGGAGCAGAGGTTCAGCACACGGTGGATATGTGGTGGCCCTGGGTGTCACAGGTCACTCAGGGCTGGGCAGAGGGATTAGCAAGAGGGAATCATGCAGTGCTGATGCCACGCTGCCTCTCCACAGTGCCTGTTGGAACAGCTGGGTGATGCAGAGTGGCTCCAGGAGCCACAAGCACCCTGGGTGAAGGAGACCCAGGGCAGGTCTTCTGTGCTTCTGCTACACTGGGGAGACTGTAAGTGCAGGATGAGCCTTGCAGCTGTGCTGCAGTTGAAGTGATGTTTTGGTACTTGAGGATCTTTGGAGAAAAGCTGCAATGGAGTCCTAGCATTACTCTCTAACTTAAGAATGATCAAAACTCTCCTAACACACAGGTTTTATTAACTTTGTTTTAAACAAATATTATTGTAAAAACTGTATCTGGCTGAAGCTTTAGCTGCCAAGTTTCACTGTGGGCCAAGCATTTGCATGGCTGAGTTTTACGCACTCCAGAAATTTGTGGTTTGCAATGAGAAAGCTGGCAGATGCTGTTATATCAGCATTAACAGACATTTAGAATAATTGAAAATACTGGACCATGCCAAAAATTGAATTGTAAGAGTTTAGAGGTGTGGATATATATATATATATATTTTTTTCCTCTTCTGTTCCTTTAACATCAGAGAGAAATTGCTCCTAATTTTAAACCTGGGCTGCACATGCTGGAAACCTTTTCTCCTCCTGCACCTTCTGCCCGTGAGCTTGGAATGACAACACAGACCCCCAAACCAAGGATGTTAGTTTCTGCCCAGGTGCCCTGCATGGCTGTGTGTGTGATAAGCATCCAGGATGTTTCTGAACACCCTGTTTCTCCGGTCAGGTTGTGTGATGCCCTTTGAAAAATCCCTATGTCAGGGAAGAAAGGCAGAGGGGGACGGGAAAGATACTCATGTTTCACAAAGTCCACAAACTGCAGCCAGACTCAAAAGCGCTTAAACACAGCCTGACTGCAAAAGGAATTCAATATTCCATTCTCCAGAGTGAATGACTCTGATCAAAGGAGCTGCTTCTGAAAAGACAAACTCTCTCTCGTCCCCTTCAGTTGCAGGTTTGAAGGAGAAGTATGAAAGATTGCTCTGCTACAGGAATAGCCAACCCTCTGTTTCTGTGGATAAGATTTTTTTTTTTGTCTGCCAACCATCCCTTCTTTATAGTAAAAATACTAGTATTTACTTTTTAAAGGGGAAACACTTTACTATGTTTGTACTGCAAAGCTGTCTTTGAAGAGGGTATGACAAAGTCTAGCAAGGAAAAAAAAGAAAGTCTATCAGGCACTGCTAAGCAGCTCTAAGTAGACCTGAAAGTGTGATCTCTGGGTAGACAGTTGGAGGATGTTGCATGGATATGTGGCTCTGTAGTGCCCCTGTGCACCCACCCGTGTTGTAATTCCTGTGCGCTTCCCCATGCAGCTGCTCCCCCTTATCAGAGCATGGGGCTGGCTATCAGGTGAGGCAGACCTTGGGTTTGGCAGAGGACATGTGGCATGTTGACTTGTCTTGGTAAACACAGAATAAGGCATCACTCTTTCCCCATGTGATCTGTGCACTCGAGGACTCATCCTGAACACTTAGCTGTTGGGAGCCGGTAAGGTTGTTGGCACTGAGCACCTTCCCTGTCAGTACCTTACTCTCCCTGTGGTGCAGCTGATGCTTGGGGAAGACCGGTGCAGCTGATGCCTGGGGAAGCCCAGCGCAGCTGTGGCCACCAACTCCACATCTCTGTATGAGAGCTTTGGTTCCATGTGGGGAGCCAAGTGTGGTTCTCCAGGACTCAGAAAGGCCCTTGGAAAGGTTTGCTGCATTCAAAACACCAATGCTGCAGTCACAAAAGTGTAGAACTGCATCAGATCAAATAGTCGTAATTATAGCAAGCGTATGAGACAAAACCCATTGTCATTTATCTCTCTGGGGACACCACACTTTTTGTTTGAGCCCTATTATTGGTGAAGTATGAGTTCTAAAATTATTATAATTAAAATGATGATTACAAAGTGTCAGGGATTGTAATTTTTTTTTTTATAGCTGGGAACAGTCTGTTCATTACTGAAGCAAAGATGTGGCTTTAAATTCACATCGGTTTTAAAGACAGCAAGAGGGGGGAGAGCATTGATGTAAATGTGTAGAGAGTGCCTGAGTGTTACAGCCCCATCTTGAGCCTCAGAATGGATCCCCCTTCTCCTCCCCTGGGTACAGAGATGAAAAGACTTGTGAAGAGGGACAGTCCTGGACAATGTTATAACCTGCCTAACCTTCCAGGAGGGTGTTAGTGATCACTGTTGCTTGTAGGGCCGTTGGGATTTGGAAACTGGAAATATGTAGTTCCCACTTTCTTGAATAAAAAGGCAAGGATGGAAAAAAAAAAAAAAATTAAGCACTAGAGGCATCAACAACTGGAGCACAAGAGACTCTTAATCTTGAATGTGCCCTCAGTTTCTCCCGGTACACTGCCTGTTTTGTGCCATAGCAGCTTTCTGTTACAAAGTCCTGGCTGTTTCAGGGTAGGTCTTGTGGGCCCCTGCATGAGCTGCAGCCTCCTCTGAAGGTGGTAATACATCTAGAAGTGTTAACTGGCTTTGAGCTCTGCAGTTTGCCAGAGATAGACTTGGGTAACTCAAACACAAGTATGTGTTGAACCTCTGAGACTCAAAATAGTTGGTGTTTTCAGACTGACTCAACTTCGGGGATGAAACAGCCCCAAAATGTCAGCTACGTCTGTTCCACGTCAGAAGTAAATGAAAGCTGAGATGAGTGTTAGCTTCAGGCACTCATTCAAAACTGCAGGGGAGAGAGGAGGAAATCTATACCATAGGTTTCAAAGAGTTTGTGTGTCTGATCCCGGACCTGCTGCCCATCCTTTGCTGGATTGGGCCCACCTCCAAGAAGGAACAGAGTAGCTGCTGGGGGATCGAGGGAAAGAGGAAGAGAAAGGAGAAGGAATCAGAGAAACATTGATAAATTCTATTTAGTGAATAACACAATACATGTAGCAGCACAATGGCCTTTTCTGCAGGCAGATTATCCCAGCCAGAGTCTTTGCTATATTAAAAAGGGGGGGAAAAATAGAGCACCAAAGAAAAGGAAAGGCGGGCTGTACAGCAGCAATCAATGCTGCCCTTTGTGCTGCCTGACATTTGAGGGACTTGTTATCAACGATTGCTGGCTGCTTTATCTAAATGTATCTCCCCAGCTGCCAGGCACAGCGCTGATAGGCAGCGGGACGTGCCGATGGCCCCAGCTGATACCACAGCAGCCCAATTCACCCATGTGCCTTGCTGTCAGGGCCGGACGGCCTCTGTCACTCTGCTGCTGGCATATGTGAGCCCACCCCGAGGAAGGGAGGGAAGACAATTGCCCTTGCTGCTTCCCTCCCTGTCAGCTGTTTCTTTGCCTTTTGAAAGGAGAAGGAAAGAAAAAAGACAAGAAAGGGCAGAATTAAAAGGGGGGGGGGAAAAAAAAGGAAGAAACTTGGAATGAGGGAGAGATGTGCTGAGGAAAGGAAAACTTGCTTTATTTTTTTTGATTGTTTGTCCTGCTCTGTCATCTGCTGTTCTGGCAGAAATTGCCTTCTGTATTCCTGCCTTCCCTCTCCTGCTTTACTGCAGAAGGATGATAAGAATAATCTACTGCTTGGCGGCTAGGTTGTCTCTTAGTGTGGGAAATGCTTCTCTCTAATATTTTCGGTATATTTATATAACAGGTATACATGTGATTATGTAACATGTGGAGCTCTACACACACACACGCAATGCAATTACCAGTACATTTTATGAGCCGGTGATGAATGGCCCTAAAGTGAAGGTCAGTTTGTAACATCTCCTTAAATCCTGGAGTGTGTGTGTGCTTGTATGCAAAAGAGCATCTCGGGCCAGTTCCAGACAGAAAGTAGCTGCTTTTAGGTGTGCAGCTGCCTAGAGGCAGCTCAGCATTTGCTAAAAAAGTAGCCAGATACTGAAGTAGTACAAAAGCTCTGGATCTGTGTGGCCTCTCATTCCAGGAGACAGCTTAAATTATTGCCTTTGCTGCTAAAAAGGTTTTGAGGTCTACATGGAAATGTCAGCTCACAGGCTTGCATGTATATTTACTCTTGTTTGGTGCTAATGAATCCATTAAAAATGTAATATGGCACAGTTCAAAGATTTCTCTAAAAATGATCATTTTCTGCTGTCTGTGGGGAAAATAGGATCTTAGGCTTCTGATGAAGAAGCATTTGGGGGGGGGGAATAAAAATGTGTAATAATACAGAGGCCACTGTGTATTAATTAATCTGCTTTTAATGATTCTTCAACAAAATCTGAAAGTAATTAGAGTTCTCAAAAAATACATAATTCTAGGAGAATAGAATAAAGTCTTCTGTCTCATATTCATTTACGTCACGTTAATGTGTACATTTAGCATTTGTTTATCAGTTTCAGACCTGATTTCAAAAATCATGCAAGCTGCTATCATAACTGTAATTAAAAACCTCAAATGCAAATTAATCTAGATGGTGTATTTTGAGGAAATTTGGGCCCATTTCTAGCATCACATACCTTTTTTGATCTTCACTGTCTTGGTTAAGATTTCTTGCATCATCATGTTTGCTTTTGCTCTGCAATGAGGTATAGCTACTTTCATCCAAAGGCCTCATGATGGAGGAAAACACACATATGGCAGAGGTATTCCAAAATCCCTTTAGAGAGCTAGAGCTAAAGACCAGACATCCATGTATATCTGTTTAACAAAAGAATCACATAATTGTAGGGGCTGGAAGGGACCTCTGGGGAGCATAAAATCATGAAGGTTGGAAACGATTATCTAGTTCAACCATCCAAATGCTACCAATATTGCAATTTCTCTAAATATTGCATGTCCTCTTTCCTTAAATGCCTCAAAGGATGATAACTCCACCACCTCCCTGGGCAACCTGTTCTAATGACTACCACTCTTTCTGAGAAGGATTTTTTCCTGATATCCAACCTGAACCTCCACTGATATAACTTGAGGCCATTCCCTCTTGTCCTATCATGTAGCCCAGCCCTCTGCTAAAGCAGTTCCCTACAGTGGGTTGCTCAGTAAAGCATCCAGGCCGATCTTGAATGTCTCCAGAGAAGGAGGTTTCACAGCCTCTCTGGGCAGCCTGAGAGATATTAATAAAATATAAAGTATTCAGAGCTTCAAGCATCAGAACTGAGTGTGGATGCTGATAAGGGGTCTTTGGTAGAGAGTGTGAAACTGGGGTGCTAGAAGCTCAGCTCTGACCCAACACTAAGCACCCTTGCAATGCTGCAGCCCTGAGTTTGAGCTGAGCCTGGGAGTTCCTGAAGCCAACACTTCTCTTTCTGATGAGTAACAACAATATTTTTTTTTGTTTGTGTTACAAAGGGACATTAAATGGAGAATGTTCTCTCTGGCATCATAAATCACCCAAAATATGACGGAGATGCTTTTAATTATGTCATAAATGCTAGACAGCACAGAGTCCATTTGGCTTGCTGTCTGATCGTGCTTAACTAGGTCAGAAATTGCTTATGCCTTCCCCTCCCGACACTCCTCAGCTCTCAGTATGGTTCAAGAAACATAAATGCAGGCATACATAGTATAACCTTCCTGAGCATTTCACTTTCTGTGGTATTAGGAAGCCAATTCCTCCCAAGAGCATGTTTATATCAATCTAAAATTCATTTCAGCTGAAATATTTATGATTTTTTTGGGGGGGAGGCAGACTGTCTGGGTGTTGAGTGTGGTCAGATCAAGTTAGCTTCAGCTGGCAAGGTTGACAATAGTAGTAATCTCTCTATCCCTCCTCCCAGACCTAAACGAGCATTTATTTCGAGCCCTTTCTTAATGCTGTAACATAATTCATTAGGACAGCCTTAATGAGCTGGTAATTAGTCTAGTGGGAGGGGGTGAGGAGGGGAAATAGAAATGCTAGACAGAGAGAAAGTCGAGCAGGCTGGGGCACCTTAAAGAGCCCTGAGAGAGCCTTTTGTCAACAAAATGGATCGGGCTTGCAGGCAGTAAAACTTTCAAATGACCTTCGTGTCAAAATATTAGGCTGCTATTTTTTTGCTAGATGGTGGTTTCATAAACATAAAAAGTACACATATCATTCAGAGTGCTGTAAAATTTGTCTCAAATATGTGGAGTTTTCTTCCATCCTCCTTTTCTTGCTGCAAGACTGATATCACCTCTGTATGGTATGAGCAGGGATGGAGTAATGGGACAGGCATCTGGTATTGTAAAGTTCTGCTTAGTGCCGCTCATCTTTGTTTTTCTGATTTTGAGTGTTGTTTTTTTTTTTTCCTAGAAAGTAATGTGAAATATGTACATCTGCATATGTGCTAGAGGCAGATGCAAAAAAGATGGTGACCTTTTCACTTGTAAAATTCGGGAAAAAGTTCAGGAAAATTACTTATATATGTTCATAATTTATGAATAATTCATAAATATATCTTAATATTGCTCTGTAATTCAGAAGACGGATGTAGCAGATTGAGAACAACTGCACATTTCTGGATAAGTGAAGCATCAAAACAGTTGACTATATAAATGCTTTTTCTCTTGTGGAATATTCATTTCCAAACTTGAATTTTGACATAGGGTGGAGGGGAAACGGACAGCTATTTTCTATGAAGTGAGGAAATGATTGATCAGAACATCCACTCACTTTGTGTTGCACTTGTCTTTAGGCTCCTTCCTTTTCTGTCCTTATCTAACAAGCCCCAGAGTGGTGGGACGTGTAACTTGAGTAAGTAGCAGAAGACTGATAAGACATTGCTAGAGTTGAACCATAAGAAAATGCAGGCAGCAATAAAGTGGATAAAGTAGCCAATTTATTAAAAGCAGAAACTAAAGTGATATCATAAAGACAGAGTGCTTGACTTTCTGATATGCTGTGCAGTTAACTATTTCTCTGCCATCAGCTCACATCAGATCTTCAAGACATACTGAGCTGTTTGCTCTGTGCCTCCTGCCTCTCATCTGCATTTCCCATACTAACACCATGACCACTGGCTCTTTGTGAAAAGCCATTACAGTTGTGCTCCTTCTGGTGATGCACTGACAGCCAAGCAATTGCAGGGAGGGCACATCTTTCCCCAGAGATAGCTGTGACAGTTGACCTCAGAACTTGGATAAGGGAAAGCAAGGGCTTAGGTTAATAGAAAACTGGCCCTGTCCTGGCCACTGATTTCAGACTTGGTGTGATTGCTTTTTGTGTGTAGAAAAGACAAGAATCATATAGAATATTTGGGATGTGGCTGGGCGTATCATGAACTATTAATCCCAGGCAATACTACAGGCTTTGGACAGAGTGACTGGAAGACTGTGGAAGAAACATATTTGGGTGTTAGTGCTTGGCTGAATGTGAGCCAGCAGTGTGCCCAGGTGACCAAGAAAGCCAATAGCATCCTGGCTTGTAACAGAAGTAGTGTCACCAGCAGGAGCAGGAAGGTGATCTTCCCTCTGTACTCAGCCCTGGTGAGGCCACACCATGAGTACTGTGGTCAGTTTTGGGCCTCTCACTACGAGAAAGACATTGAGGCCCTGGAGTGTGTTCAAAGAAGGGAAGAGTTTAAGACTGTAGTTTCATATTGCTCTGATTACCCATCATCCTGAAAGTAAATCAACCTGGAACTTCCTCCCGCTCTTGAAGTCACCTCAAGTACTCTGCATTTGTGCTCTGTTAGAAGAGCTGAATATGGATCACAATGACATCTAGAAAACAAGCCGGGTTTTTTTTTTTTTTTTGTTTTTTTTTTTTTTTTTTTTTTAGCTAACTAAAAAGTCACAGTATAGCTTACAGCATCTGTAACATACAGATCCAATCAGAAAAGCTCCAGGTATGATCAGTTTAGCATGAGGTGAAACATTGGCATTGCCCTCCAGTGACACTAGATCCTGCTTGGCTACTGATGAAACTCTACTTTTTAACATTTTTATTTTGTTTCTTTGCAGTCACTTAATGGAAAAAGTTAACAGCTTATTTCTGCCTTCTAACATGACATTTTCAGCACATTCCAGGTGAACAGTGCAGAAGTAAAGTACGAAAGTTCAGTAAAGAAACAGGATCTGTTCACAAGGCATAAAGTACTATTTCTGATATTTCAGTCTGTCTGGCTGTCCTTAGAATCTGTTTGTTTGTTTGTTTATTCCCCAAACACAGATTTGGGCACAGTCTTTCCCTGCTTGATGTCTGCCGCAGAGTGAAGTTCATCATTCTCATGAAAATCAAGTCTTATCGAGGTTAAGGGAAGAGTACATGATAAATTCTGGAGACTTATTCTTGCAAAGTACTACCATCACTAGGCAGGACTGAAATACTGAATTTCAGGCAAGGGAATTGCTGTGGTTTTAGAGGAGTATCTTCTCATTCTCTTTGATGATTTGAAAAGATAAGCCATATTCTCACGTCTTTGAAAATCTGCAGCATAGACAAGCTAGGTAAATATTTCTCAGACGCCAGAAAAAGTCTTAGGGATAGGGGGAATAAAGCCGGAGGGGAAGGGAGCTCAGAAGGAGCAGCAGAGTGGCTGCTGAGAAGAAGACAGAGCCACTGCATGCAGGATTGGGCAGAACTGAGGAATTCAGAGGGAGCAGAGCTGGGAACTTGGCTTGCTGGGCATAAATTAATTGCTTGTGCTTAAGTGCCTGAGGAACAGAGGAAGGAAGCACCTTGGTGAACAGAAGGAGGTTGTGAGGGAGAGACGGGACAGACAAGAGCAGAAATGAACAATAGGGTCACATGTTACGTTAGTAAATACAGAATTATCTCTGTTCATTACAGTAAATATCTCTCTCCTTGCTACCAAGTACCTGGAATAGCATCTCAGATCTTTGAATTTCAGGATTTTCCTTCTATCATGCAGTAACCATAACACTGACTGGAAAAGCCTTCTACCCCCTGTGAAAATTCAAACTGAGAAGCGAATTAGCAGATTCTTTTTGACTTAATATCCCCACAACTTGCCACCGTGTAGCGTGGATGTAAATTAACTGTGAATTAGTGCCAGAACTGTAAGAAACTCGCACACAAGTTAATAGTTCTGTCTTCATAGCAGGGACTGAATAATGTGCAGTAGGGTGAGAGCGAAGGAGGTATGTAGATGAATACAAACAAAATACTGAAAGAATGCAGTCTGCACTGAGGCAAAGGTTCCCAAGGCAAAATGTATGATTAAGTAATTAAGAGCGGTATCCTAATGCAGAGGCAGTGAGTAAAGGCTCTGCAGGCATCCTTCATTCCAGTGCGTCCTAACTCTGCTGTGCCACCTGAATAATGTTCTTTTAACTTGCACATTTTGTGAGATAGATTTATCATTGCACTTTTCGCCTACCTCCTGCACAGTGTTAAGTGTCAGCAATTCACTGTACGCCATCCCTCAGAAGCAATGTTATTTTTCTTGCTCTGGAAATGCCAGAGCTGAAGTTGCCCACATAACCGCAAGTCTGGTCCCCTGTGTAAACATATTACAAGACGGTCTTTAATTACATGAGTTTGTTGTATTTTCTTTTTCTGCTGCGTGATGCTCAGAGACATCTGGCCATACCATTCAAAGTGTGGCCCAGACCTTATTTACCTCACACCATAACCAAACAGTGTACTGAATATGAAATTACTGATTTGCTCTTGGGTGCTTCAACGGTGCTCTCACCAGAGCATTTGAGTGCTTTAGAGACACTCATGGATTTGAATTCACAGCACCCCTGTGAGACAAGAGGATGATGGTATTCCCATTTTACAGATGGAGAGCTGAGTCACAGGGAGATTAAGGTCAAAGGACCCACTGATTTTGGGGTCCCAGTTTGATGTTTCTGAGTACTTAGTGTTTTTATAGCTCAATCTATGTTCAAAGCACAGCTCCCAGAGACTTCAATTACAGCTTCCAGCACTCAGCACTTTGCAAATCAGCCCCCAGGGTCTCAAATCAGGCATCCAGAAAATGAGGAATACACAGTTAGTGACCACCTGTGGTTTATAACTTGGCCAAATGTATGTGGATTTTCACAGTAATAGCAAAAGGCACCTCTCTTACGTGTAGGTGATTCTTTTCTCTCTCTGTCAACCCAATGAGTCCCTGCAGTAAATCAGAGATTGCTGTTCAGATCTCAGTCCACACCTAAGGGAGGAGGGGTGCCAGAGGAGGGGGCCATTGCCATCACTAGCTAGAGTTATCATACCTTGCTAAAACTTTCTTCAGCATTTCAGTCTCTAAGGCATAGTGGTTCACCTTCAAAGTCTTCTGCCTCAGCGGCGAAAGTGGGCAAAGTTATGGGAAACCAAAAGCACAGAAGCAGAAGAGGAGGCAGTGGCCGCTCTGATGCAGGGTTACTGCCTGCTCTGCTGCTAATGCTCTCTAACAATTTACTGAAGGCAAAGCGGTGATAAACTGAGGCTAATACTCTGCACAGTTTCAGTGTGGGAAAAGGAATGCCTTTCAGCTGTGTTCAGCATGGGGCAAATTTTTATGGCAGAGTTATGAATCCCCTGGAAGGAATATTTTTAATGGAGAACTCCCTGGCAGATTGTAATTATAGGTATGCAAGAGACCTTCATAAAAAGCATTTTAAATGCGAGCAAAGTAGAGCTGGAATGCCCAGTTATATGTTGCTAGCTATGGCAGTGATAACAATGGCAAGATAACTGCAAGCATGGTAAGGAGGACACAATATATAAATTAAATAGTAAAAGAGATTTGTTTTCTTGAAATATAGAGAGGTAAAACTGTATTAATCTTATGGTTTTATCTATATTCCACAACTTTCTGCCTGTGCTGGAAGATACCTTATTTTTGAATGAGGTGAAACACATCTGGTGCAGTGAGCTAGAGGTTGCTTTAATTTCATAAGCAGAGAAATATTGGAAATAACAAATTGTAGAATTGTGTGGAGTGTGGGGAGAGTAGGAGAGGGATTGCACTGAAATATGCAGGTGGTTGGGACTGAGGCAGAAAAAACCACAATCACTTTGAGAATAGATTTCTGGGATCCTGAGAAAACTCAGAAATAACTTTTGAAGTCGGTAGAGCCAAAAGAGAGTCACGATACTAGGAATGTGATCGCTGAGAACTCAGAAGAATCTAAGCTCCTTAGAAGAACAATACATGTGAAGAAATGGCTGCTCCTAATTTGCTGGATATCTTGTTTACTGTGACTTCCCCGTGCTGCTGATGAACTTGTTCCTTAGCAGCAGTGTGTTTTGCTTATTAGTTTTTCTGTTGTTCCACAAGAAAACGGAGGGAAATTGAAGGTGGACAGAGTCAAATCACAGGGCCATAGCACCTCATGCACTGACAATAATTAAAGTCTTCCTTGAATGTTCACTCTTGCTGTCACCATTTCGTGTCTTATAATCTTAACAGCTTCATTATAAGGAAGAAACCTTAGACCTCAGAGAAAGCAGTGGCCTAGATTCCACCCTCATTTTTTTCAATTAATCCCTCTTCTTGTCTCTAGGTTAGAAGGTATGTTCTGAAGAGCAGCATTTGTGATCATGCCTTCATGTGGGGGGAAAAAAAAGCCAAAATAACACTAAAAAAAAAAAGCAGAGAAATGATGCCTGTTCAGAATGGAACAAGGGAGGAAGCATATTTTTGCATGATCTTTCTAAATCCTGCTCACCATTTGTGAGCAACTACCTTACATCAATGAATTGATCTGCACCAGGTAGGTGAGCAGGATTTGTTCCCTGGCAACCTTCAGAGTGCTTGGAGGAGAAGTAGCAGCCTATATCGTAAGGGAATGGAAGCAACAAACAAAAGAAACTTCTCAACTTCTTTTATAAGCAATCCTTTACATGTCACCTTTTAAAAGGCTTGTATTTATGGCATTGGTATTTTAACTTCCTGTACAGTCTGTGTGTTGGCTGAAGTAAGGTTAGGAGTGCCCCAAAAATACAGAGGCTAATTACAGCAGTGTGAAAGTAAAATAATGAGAGCCTGAGAATGTGACTGATAAGCAGTCAGATAATAGGCTGACAAGCAGGATGTCTGTAGTCTGTCAAAGGGCTAATGAAGGTCTCCCTGTCCTCTGCTATTGCCTGAGGAACATGTACAGATGGGAAATATACCAGAAATGGCATTTAAGGATATACACCATGTACTGTGACTGCACGGTGAAGATAATGATTGGATTCAATGAGTGCTTAACCTATGGATAAAGTAATTACTGAATTAAAAAGTGCATGCTAGACACTGATAACCAAGTGGGATGAGCGTGAAACAAATGTTTACAGAGGAGGTGGTGCTTGGTCTCTTTGCACTGAGACTACTGCATGGCATGGTACCCACCTGCCCACCAAGTTGGGCTTGTAGCCTGTGGCACTATGGTAGATTCAGTCTCCCTGCAAGCTGGCACAGCAAGGGCACTGGCATCTGAGGTGGTAGGCTTGGGAGTGGATGATGGAATTGCTGGTCATAGGCAGTGAGTGAGCAGCTGTGCAGTGGATTAACAGTAAAGGGACTGGTACCCAGGGTGTTAAGGAAGGGCAGTGGGGAGAGTTACATCCTGAAAGGAGCAGGATAAATGGCAAGCGTAAAACACTTAACACAACAAATTCCAAATTTACCAAGATGGTGTTTTTATTGAACCCAGGTCTAAAATTTCCCCAGAGTTAAAGGGTGAATCTGGCTAACGTGCTCACGTGCATCTCCTCATGTGTCAAAGCAACACAACACAACAGTTCTTACTGAAAATAGTTCTGTGCACATAGGTACCTCTGCTGTATTTTCAGCCTCTGTCAGTTGTCTGATTTTCCTTGGTACGCTTGCAAATTGTGCCCCTTTGGGGTGAGCTGTTCCAGACGAGGAAGCTGGGGAGTTAAGCGCTCTGTTTGGCTCAGAAAATGGCATGAAAACAAAAGAACAAATAAGCAAACCCGTGACCTAAAAAGATTAATATAAAAAAAGACATTTTGGCCATTTGGTCATAAATAGTACCGTTCAATAGCACAAGAAATCATGCAGACTGTGCAGGGAGACATAAAACCTCTGAATTATGTATTAATATGTCATATAAAAGGAAAAAGTGCTAAAGAAATACTGTAGGAAAAATAAATAAAACCACCATTAAAAGTGAACATGTCCCATTTGGTCAGTTATGCCAAACATAAAACAACAGAAAGTGCTGTTTGGAAGTTAACAACACTTTTAATTTTACTGTTGACTTTTCCATTATAAGCCAAAGATGTGGTTACACCATAGGCTCATGAATTGATTTTAAGTCTGTATCCATCTAAATCAGTAGGTTTTTAAAATATGTATCTGTATAAGTAATTCTCTGAGTATATGAATGAAGGAAGAGAGGAAGAAAGAACTAGGAAAGCTTGGGCTGCACAAGCAGGCTGGTATGTTGAAGAGAGATTATGACAAATTAGAGGGTTAGTTGATCACCAACCACATGAAGTTTAACGAGAGCAAGTACCAGATTCTGAATTGGGACAACCAATTGGACAACTGCCTGTACAGACTGGTGGACAAGAGGCTGGAGAACAGCCCCATAAAAAGAGATCTGAGGATTCTGGCTGATGGCAAGTCGAATCTGAGCCAGCAGTGTGCCCTGGCAGGGCAAAGGGCCAACCAACGTTACCATGCGGTGCACTGGTCCCAGAGCTGCCATTGGGTGAGGGAAGAGTCTGTCCTGCTCCGATCTGCACTCTGTGGCCCCACCTCATGTACTGCGTGAAGCTTTGGGTGCCACAGTATATAAAAGACATAAAGCTATTAGAGAGCATCCAAAGGAGGGCTACAAAGATGGCGAAGGGCCTAGAGAGCAAGGAGTATGAGGGATGGCTGAAGTCCAGAGGAGCTAAGGGAAAGCCTTGTGGCTATAGCTCCTCACACTGAGCAGAGGAGCAGTGCTGAGCTCTGCTCACTGGTGACAGCAACAGGTCCAGAGGGAATAGCATGGAGCCGTGTCAGGGGAGGGTCAGGTGGGGGTTAAAGAAAGGGTCATAGCCCTAAGATGCCAGAGTTCAAGGGGTGTTTGGACAATGCTCTCAGACATAAATACGGTTTGAATTTTGAGCGACGCTCTGTGGAGTCAGGGACTGGGCTCAGTGATCCTTGAGGGTCTCTTCCCCTGCAATATTCAGTGATTGAATTGGAGGTGATGCCCAGTGGCTGTTTGGGTGGAAGGAGCCATAGCTGAGTGGTGGCAGCAAGGCCCAGGGCCTTTCAGCTGTTGTGTGGAAGAGGCACATGGACACACCTTGAAAAGTGATGTCCTGCTTGCAGCAGCCTGGTAAGTCCCACATGGAGCAGGCTCTGCACAGAAGCATGTGTGAAGAATGAAAGCGCCTCACTCAGACTGCAGCTTTAGTTTCATTCCATCCCCCAAATGTTCCCAGCTTTAATGCACAATGACAGGTGCAGCAGCTGGCTGGCACTGCAAAGCAAGCTCTGGAAGCCTTGTAGGATGGGGAAAAGCAGCTGCCTACGTTTGCACAGCTGGGCCTTTTCAGCCAGTGGGTTTGTTTATCCAATGAACTGCCCACTGCAGGACTGGATAGGCTCTGGCTGTCCCCTTTCATGTCCAAAGCAGCTGGTGGGGCCTGAGATGTACCTGTCACACCTGGGCAGCTCAGATCCAAGTGCCAGTTCAGAACTGCTTGCTGTTGCGTCTTTTCTTTGTTTTGAAGGCTGTGGCAGTGGGCAGCTCACATGCCTTGGCTCAGTCGTGAGTGCCAGGAATGCTTCTCCTCTGCACAGACCTCTGGAGGGATTAAAACAAAAAGGAAAAAAAAAAAAAAAAAGGGGGTGGGGGTGGGGAAGATTTTGCTAGCAGAAAGCACAAATGACACGGAAACTGCTGTGCTGCTGCTTCATTAAATACATTGGCATGCTGAAGCTGCATTGCAGATATCCTCTCGGTGCGTTTTGAAAAGCAAAATTCCCTTTGGTCAACTCAGCTGTGATCAGCCTGCATTCCCTAGCTTAGCCACGGCAATGCCAGTGGCATCTCTGCCGCAAGGTGTGGATCAGTGAGCTCTGTAGCAACAGCTGGGCTCAGTCAGGTGCTTTGGCACCTGTGCTTGGGCTGCTCCCATCTGCTGCTCCTTGTTCATGTCCTCCAGCAATGTTGCCTCCTCTGCTTAGGGGCTGTAGATCAACACCCAGAGGGGGTGACCTGCTAGATCTACTGGAGCTTATCTTCCCTCACAGGGAATAACAGGGAGACTAAGGCCCACAAAATGCACTTTTCAATGTGTCTCCCCTATAGTTTCTGCCACTGATGTGCATGTTTGCAGAGCTGGGTCTTTGAAGCATTTTTCAGTACAGCACTCTCCCAGCACAGGGAAGAGCTGTATGTTGATACTGGTTCACTTTAGTTTTGGGAGCCTGGTAAAGTGTTACTGAAAATGAAAAAGGAGAGAAAGAAAGAGTAGAAGGCATAAACATAAATAATCATAATTAATCTGAAGGCCTAGAGGCTGGCCTTGCTTCCCACTGAAGTTCACCATATGTTCTAGCACTTGTGTGAGACTCCCCAGCTCACGTGCTGTTCATTTGAATAAGTGTGCACAGACCTTCAGCACATTTGTATTTTTATTATGTAGAAGTTAACATTTAGCTTTCTTGTTGTGGGTATGTTGCAGCATATGTTAGTGTTTGTGTTGCAGTGAAAATGGATCTCTTGCCTGGAAAATATCTTTGTCTAATATTTTAGCCATTTGTTATTTTGACCTTTTTTGTAATGACGTTTTGTCGATAGTGAACGCAAAGATGAGTGGAACGAGCCAGGAAAAGTCGAGTCACTTTTGTGTGGCATCCATGGCATACTACTTTTGCTGAGCCCTTGAGGAGATAACCACATCCAAGTACGACTCAGAAGGTCAGCCTTAGTTGAAAGGAAATGATTTATTTAAAGTGGCTATAAAATGGGAAATGGGCTTTTTATTTCTTCCATTTTTCATATTTCAGTTGGAAAACCCAATGTATGATAGCAGTGGTACATCTGTTTTCTTAGCTTTCTGTGTATATGTGCTATTATTTTCAGTTTTTGTGATTTTTTAAAATAATTTATTTTTCAAATGTGTCATGACAATCTCCAGCACTTTCAGTATTTCAGGGAAATATGTTTATGTCACTGGTATCTGTTTTCTCCAGGGCCAGCAAAGAGAAGCACTCAAAATGTTATTTACTGGAATGAGACCAACAGATAACATGCTATGATTTTCTCTAATTAATGACAAGTTCTAGAAACATTTTGTAGTGATTCCACTGAATTTGGGGTCTGGTTTCTTTATAAAGGCCACATTGGAAATGTCACAACTTCTCTGTGTTTCAGGGTACATGAGAGTAGAAAAATCCTTAGCCAGCTCCCATGGTTGGCACTGCAGCCAAATCAAGAGGGAAGTCCCTACAGTGAATTCCTCCTGCACACACAAACCAGAGCTTGTTCTGTGTGGTCCCTTGACTGGAGAGAGCGGGCATCTCTTGGGCATTACTTCTGCCCCTGCCTGACTTGGTGGGCAGCAGTATCTGACCTCTGGCAGTGCTGGACATGTATCAGATCCCAGGGAGGACAGGGAAGGTTTGAGGTGCTGAGGCTATGCACAGTGTGATGTCTTAGTAGTGCCTGCACTGTTTCCACCTTCTTGCAGTGAGAAGCTGAGCTGGCCACTATGAGCTGTGCAGAGAACGAGGCCTACAGACAGGGCTCAGGTTGAGAGTCACAGGTCGTCTACATTGGAAAAGACATTAAGATCACTGAGATCAACCATCAACTTGATTTACCAAGTCCCATCATTAACTGTGTCTGTTATGCCACAAGACCATGGTCTCAGTGCAATGACTGCCTCCTATACCCAAAGTTCACTGCAAAAAATCTTCATCTAGCTTAAAGAATGAAATTAAATCAGTAGCAGGACGCATAATTGGCAACTGGTCCCGTTATCACTTTGGTCCAGGTGTACCCTCATCTGCTTATCACCCCTACCTCTTTTTGTTTTCCTCTTTTTTGTTTGTTTTGTTTTTGTAACATTCTGAGGCGGCTCCCATGTCTGGAAATGCCATCTTCATATTAAGAAGAGAGAGGAAATAGTGTATCTTTAGTTCCCATTCATTTCATTTTCCATCATTCCCATGTGCTATGGGCCTGATCCTTGGTTTGTTTTTGGAAATATCTGTCTTTTGTATTCACAGAAAAGTCTAATTTGATTATCTGCAGTCCTATGACTTTGTATGCTGTATTCAGGCCAGATTCAGTAGTTAAGAGCTGTGGGTTTTTATGACCTCATGTGATGTCTCAGGCAGTGCATGTGAATTCACAATGAGCAGTGACAAAGGGTGCTTTTGCCTGTGTGAATATCAGATTCTCCACTTGTAGCACTATGAACATTACTGCTTGTGAATTCCATGCAAACAAGACCAGGAAAATGCCTGGAAGTCTTTTCAGTTCAGAAATAATGTCTCCTAGGGTTCTGTGGCAAAGGTTGTATGGGAAATTTTTCCTTTTTTTTTTCATGCAACTTCACTTTGACTGCGACCCATGCACATTTCAAAACTATGCTAACTACACTGAAAATAAAAAGACAAATTAGGTTTGAAGTCCAAAGTAATTACTGTTACAAGGATTAGAAAAAAAAAAGTTGTTGAAATATGCTTTTAACCTTGATTTGACAGTATTTACAGGATTGATGTTTCCTGAATCTCTGCAAGCAATATGTTCCAGGCCTGCTGGACATAATATAAAAAGACTCTGACACTTAATGATTTATAGCAGTACTGTGTTTCTGTACAAGCTGGAGCCCAATATCTACCAAGTACAGAACATGACCGGGGCAACAGGGAACCAAAACCTCATTTAGTTATACAGAAGCCTAAATTGAGTAGTGCTTTAAAAATCAACAGGATCTTAAAATGAGTCTTGTAAGCAACTCAGCAGCAAGTGAAAGATTTTGGACATGAAGAGGGTATTTTTGACTGGTTTTATGCTGTGCTGAAGCGGGAACAGCTGGATTCTGTGCAGTTCCTGCTCCAGGGAAGCCTGTGAGAAAAGCCATATCCATAATCTGTTAACTGTCCCTGTTTCCACTTTTTAGCTGTTTCTTCTCTTTGGATCATCAGAAAAAAGGTTTTTTTTCTCTTTCATTATTACTATTTTTTATTTTGTTTGTTCATTTCTTTCGTTCTGGTTTCAGATCAGTAGCTGCTCTTTTCCAAGTCATTTGCTCAAAATGGCAAGGCAACAGAAAATCCGAGGTTCTTTGGCATCAGGTCGTCCAAATGCATTCTCATGTGGTAGTTTGCTGGGTTTTGTTTTTGCTTCTTCTTAAACAAGAAGTTTGTTGATTTGCTGAAAATAAGATAGCACAAGCAACCCTAACTGACATCTGGTGGAAATGTCATGGTTTGTTTGTTTTTTTTTTGTTTTTGTTTTTTGTTTTTTTTTGTATTTGTTAGAAAAAAATACATGAGGGGGGAAAATATATGTAAAGCTATGGCAATTTTCTGTATGGCACATGGCTTGCATTCATTCAAATTTTGAAAGCACAAGGATGCAATAAAAGGCTTAAATATTTTGTCATGAGATGATTTTTCCAATGGTAGTGGTCAGGTGCATCCTGACATGTACCACAGAGATAAGGGGTTGCTTACGTAAGAGAGGTTAGGCTACTTTGTGCATAAAATATCAAACAAAATGTGTAGATTTCCACTGCAGAAACTCTTTGCATTGCTCAGTCTTCAGTGTCTCCAAAGCAGCTATTACCAGGTGCTGCAAGGCAACAGCTATTAATAATACACTGTCAGAGCCTGCTCAGCCTCTCCCTCTTGGATACACACCAGCCCACTGTGGGTGTATCCCCCAAATTGGAGCCACATGTCTTTGTGCTTTCTCAGTCTGGGCAGAGTCCAGGGATTGTCTCCGATCTGGGTTTCTAGGAACATTTTTGTGGCAGAAAGTCTTTCTAGGATTCTCTATGAGCTGAGAACCTAGAAGCGCAGAGTTGTTCTTTTCCCAACATTTGCAGTTCCTCAGAATTAGCTCTGTTAGTTTTCCTGCTGGAAAAAGGGTGGCCTGCAGTACAAGCTAATGCCTTCTTATCTGCTTTCCCTTGTCCTGCTCCTTTCTTGAAAACCCTGGAAGAAAATTTTTTTTTTTTTATAGTTTTGTTCCAGCTGGCCAAGATTGATTTTGGTGCTGATAATTCTGACTGAGCAATCTATTCTGAGACAGAGATGTAGCCACTGCTCCAAAAAATACAGGACCAAGACTCATAGCAAATATTCATGAGCGTTTCAGTGTACAGAACATCAGTGATTCAAAGCAAAATTACTGTACCTCTATTCTATGAACCATGGCACAGAGGCGTTTACCCTGCATCTGCACCACAGTAGCTGTGCATTTTAGAAAGCTGTGTATGGAAACAGATTTTTCTGTGCTTTCTAAGCATATCCTGAAGAGGTTTTGGGTTGTCTTTAATAACAAGTCATATCAACAAACCAAACTGTTACTCATATCTTTACTTCTGTGGAAATACAGTGCTTTCTGGTAGTCTGACTTTCTAGGCACTATTTAATGCTGTTACAACTTTTCCATGCAGGATTTTCTGGGGGGCAAAATTCAGCTTTCTATGAAACATGCTGCATTCGAATTGGAAGAAATTGCTCCCCCTTAGTCTATCAGTAAATCCACTGCACTGTCCTGAGGCAGCTGGAAACAACTCTCTATAACATCTTTAAGCCATAAAGATCTGAAGTTGACAAAGTGTTTGTGGCATCTCTTGTTTCTCTCTATTTTTCTCGATAACTAGGCTCTGGGGAAAAGTCTTCAAATCCTTAAACAAGCTGAAGGAGATCACTCCCTCTGATCTGTACTGTGGAAACTCCTCAATGCCTGCTCTGCACTTGTCAGTGGAAGAGCCACATGTGGTACACCAATGGCTCTTCCACCTGCAGGAATGGCAGTCGCCACGGAATGAGATCCATATGCAGTACAGGCTGGGAGAAGGAGGGTTGGTTTTTTTTTCTCCTTGATGATACTTTATTGGCTTTAGGAAAAGAAAATGTAGATTTCCAGAAACGCATGAAAGGATGCCTGGTCTGAAAGAAAAAAATAAAATAAAAAGAATGAATCTTCCAGATTCTACTCTTTTTTCCACTTTGGAAGGGAAAAAAATGAGAGATCCACGTAATAGATGTCTGAGCCCTTACACAGCTGTCAACGGTTTACCGGGCTGGATCGGCCCGGTTCCGTGACGATTGGTGCGGGGGACCTGAGGACCCATGCCCCAGGAAAGGGGAAGGGGAAAAGGGAAAAGGGAGATGGGCCTAGAAACAAAACAGCGGCAACGATCTGAGGAGGAAAGCTAATTTACTAAATAAGATATCAAAGCAAAATAACACAATATAATACAATATAATTGGAATTGAAGCTAATAAATCAAATAAAATGAGCAAGAGAGAGTGTCCGATAAACCGAAGGCCTTACGCTAACGCTGAAGGCGATACGGCAGCGAGCACCCACTGCTGAGTCGATCCCGAAGGAAACAGAGTGTCCCGTGACCGCAGACAGTTTTTATCTTTTTCCCTCTGAGCGGAAACACGTAAAAAGACAAAGCATCGCAAAGTCTTCTGGGGAATGTAGTTCTTCTTCTCTTCTGAGACAGGTATACCCAGAAATATCAATGATCTATGGAGCTGGAGTATTTACTCTTTAACTCTTAATGCACTACATGATGTTATGATGTGGAACACCAAAGCCAAAAATCATAAAACCATGACAACAGCAGTGTCAGTTAGCTGCTGTTTGCTCTCCAAGAATGAATGTAACTGCTACATTTTGGCACAATGTAGGTATTTTTGCCTATTTTTACCTTTTATGATCTTTCTGAACATTTACACTAAATTAGTTAACCATGAAGTCTGAACATACGCTTGGTTATAGGCCAGCTAAATACAGAATGTATAGCCATTTGGAAACTTTTATTAGAAAACATTTGCTTAAATTCTTAGTGCATGTATGCCATTAGATTAAATGAATAATATATATATATATTATATAATATAATATTATATACATACATACATACATATTATATATATATATATATATATAACAGTAATATTTTGCATTATGGTTGTACCTGGCAGCTAAGGATCTTTCTTGAAGCATTTATGAATTAACTAGATTTGCTCTGACTATTTTGTCAGGTACCTTGTTTTATTATGTCCATGAATAATTCCTTCTATAGATTTTTTTTTTCTCTCTCTGTAAGGAGTCTATGCCAACACTTCCTCTGCTTCCTGGTGGGTCTTGTAAAGAATTATTGCTGAGTAGCTCTTAATGTTTATAGCGATGAGGCTGATCAGGTACTTTAAGTAATTCAATGTGACTAGCTACCTGACTGAAAAAAACACTGCTTATTAATTTTCCCTTCAGTTAGTATTCAACATAAACTGCAAATGAAGAATGTTTGCCTAAAGCTTTCTCTTATGGGTATCCCTAAAATTTAGGAAATATGAAAAGGTGAACACTGTACTATTTTTTTTTTTTTAATTTGGATGTGTTTGCATAATGATTGTTATGATGCCTCTGTTGAGAAACCTGAGACCCGAGCATGATGGTTATTTCCTTTTAATATTGCACAGTAAAGCTGGAACGGTGTTTAGTCTTGAACTCTTATCACTAGATGAGTTTTTAATCTGGAAGAGCTGAAAGTAGAATAGATGCATACAGAAAATGTGCAAGGAAAGATTTCTGAATCTTTCTACACACATCTTTGGCTAGCAAAGTGTTAGGGGCTCTGCAGGTATTCTGCAGGCAATGCTCCTGCTCCACTGTGGAGCTGAACCTACAGCTCTCACTGCTGAAGAAGTTCTTTCATGTTACTTCTCTGCTTTCTCATCTAAGGAGAAGCGCGGTCAAAGCACATCATTAAAAGCTCTGGAGCAGTAGTAACATTTCCGTAAAGGAAAAGATACCAGTTAGTAACTGTACCTTATTGCAAACAGTCATATAGGCATGTGTGACCTTGACCTATATCAGAAGCTTCAGAAAGCTGTTCACAGTAATGCTTCTCATATTTCGTGGAGGCACAGAACATACTGGCAGTTCAGCTTTTAGGAATTGATTTAAGTTGGAAAGAGCCAACAGACCAAGCTGAATTGTGCTGGGTAAAGCTCCTTTGAAAGAAGCACTCACTCTTTTGTTCCTGAAGCAGTGAATTTGTTGCACTATCTCTTGCTTATGGACCACCTTCCTTTTTCCTACTCTTTCCTCCTCTTTCTTTCCCTTTTATGTATTAATTTACTGTTGTCATGATTTATCTAGCAATGCATTGTGCAAGACATGAAAATCTATATATCTATCATCCCTCCATCCGAACACTAGGACATGACATTTCAAAATTATTTTTTTCTTAAACGTTTGTCTATTTTTTTTTTCCATAAAGAGACACTGTCTTCTGTGGATTGAAGAAAGCTAAGCTTTCTAGGATGGTCCAACACGCCTACTATCGTATTTCGTGTACTCCGTGTGGCACATGGGATAGAAGAAGGGGGCAGAAGCACTGCTCCTCTGTAGTTATCTGCCTGTTCCTTTGGCCGGTAGTACGGAGCTAAATATTTCATGATTCTTGTAGAGATAGAGGTACATGCATATAGCATGTTATCTGTCAGTGGCAATTTGAGGTTTAGTGCAAACATAAATTGTTCTTTAGGGAAGAGTAAGAATCTGCGATAGCTTGTTCCTGCAACTGGCTGATCTTTATCAGCCTTGCGACAGTCCTTTAGGGACAGCTGGTTGCAATTAACTCATTTATTATTGATTCAGCCTTTGGACAATTAATCAAAATTAATCAGAGTGCAGCTTTTGAAGTCTAAAAATATGTACATAAAAGCCAGGAATGCCCAAGCTTGCTGAAGGAAGCATACAGTGAACACTGTCCTAAGAACCAAGTGCAACGCTGCCTTTTTCACGGTTTGAAAACAGATTTTTGAAGATCTCCCTCTCCCTCATCTTCCCTTCTCTGTACAGTGTAGCTGTAGGAGAGGCAGAGCAGAAATAACAAGACAAACTGAGAGAAACTGTTCTTAAAAAAAAAAAAAAAAAAAGAAAAAAAAAATTCAGCCCAATTGCAGATTTTTCTTCCCTGGTCACTCCCTCTTCAGGCAAAACCCTGCCTCCCTGAAGTTGTAAGGCACTGAAGCCTGAAATTAGCTTTGTGATCTTATTACTGCAGTCCTTGTGCTTTTTTTTTTTTTCCTGCACATCTACATATTAGTTGTTACTTTTGTTCTTTATAATTTAATTTTAGACATAACATTATCTTGTTGGAGTAAGTGCTTCTGTCTCTTGTTGTTGTTTGCTTCTATAGAATGTGAAAAGTGGCATCTGGATGCTAGGGAAGAATGTTGGTGTGGTGCAAGGAGCAGATATAAGCTAGTTTTAAAATCCTTTAACGCTTTTTAATGTCTGCTAAAAATGGTTAAGAATTTTAGCTGTGAAATGAAAGTCACTGACAGAACTGGGTTCTGATTAGAGACTTTTTTTTTAACAGAAAAATGACCTTCTATGTGGAGCTTCTAGAAACACAACAGAAAAATTATTTTCCTGTTTCCTCTCTTATCTGTGTGGTTTAGAAAGGAAAACTTCTTTTAGTGTAAACAGGTTTTTTTTTTAGTTAAGGAAAGTAAGCCATGGTGTATCTTCATTTATTCATATCATATATATATATGTATAAAATACATATATATAAAATTATTTTTTCTTTTGCAGAAGATTTAAATATGTATTTTTCATGCAAAGAAATGTTTCCTCTTCTCCACACTCTCCACTATCTTTAAATAATTTGCTCTTAGATTGCAAATATTTTGATAAAATAGTTTGGGATTGTGTAGACAGTGTGCTAGATCATTTGAAAAGAAAAGCAACAGTGAACTTACTAAACCCTAAAAACTAAAATTATAAAAATACATTGGTAAATGCTGGATGTACATTAATTCTCCTTGTACCTAAGATATATACTGATTTTACTGGTGGTATGTCTTAAAATCAAATGCATAGTAACATGGGACAAGTTACTGAATGTTATTGGAACAACAGTAGTTAACTGAGTAATAACATGAACTATACGTGAATTTAATTTTCAGTCAGGGTATTTAAACTAAACACATTGTCCTCTATTTCATCTTACTGAATTGTTCCCTCAAAGTATATGTTACATTTTGACACAGAAATTCTGTCTCACGTCATTAATGCAGTGGTTAACATCCGCGATAAATTAAATCATTTTTGCACACTATCCAGTCTAACTCAATGAGCAGAACCGGATATAATTTGAAGGTTCAGTGCATTCTCCTGTGTATTTGATTCCCTCCCCCCCCAAAGGAGGTGGAGATGCTTGGGTGAAAAGGCTGTAGTTTTGTTGAACTTCTCCCATTTTTGAGGTAAAGTACAATGGAGTGTAACTGAGACTGAGGCACTGGTGCATTACAAAATTATTGTCAGTGTCATATAGTGTTTGAGATCAATTTAGCAATAGGTCTTGTTGTCTGAAAGATTTAAGAGTAACATTTTAAATGAGAGTCCCAACTATGTATTTAATTTAGATTTAATATGACAGTTATTTGTTCTGCTAATAAAAACCCCATTGCATATTAAAAACATATTAATTGAGGATTAACACAGATGTAGTAGATTTAGAAATCTTTGATGAAAGCATTTGAAAGCTTCAGTTGGCATTTACGATTACTGTAAATATATTAGCAGCATTAGTGTGACTGTCTTTTTAAATCTAGTAGATTTTGTTTATTTTGGAGCAGAATACTGTGGCTTTTCTTCATCTGGCCACCTCAGCTGAGCTGTTTTGTGTGTTGTTCAGCCACAGCTTTTAAAATACTGTTGGTAGGTGCTGCTGCTCAAGATGTGTAGTCACTTTCCTGATCTGAGAATAGAAAATTGTAACTGTGCACTGGCTTTGGAGATCAAACTCTTTGTGTGATGCCTCCTTGGAAAATAATGAGATTTGAAAAATGGCATTTCAGTCTTTTCTGGAGTCTGGAAGCTAGGCTTACTGCAATGCCAGTTAGGATGTGTATGTATATCTGCACGCATGTAGTGATGTAGCACTTGACTGAAGTGGTTGTGTGCAGAAAAGCTGATACAGCTTCACTGCAGCATGGTGCAGGTCAGTCTGAGGTGCTTTTATGCCCTTCCTGAGCAGCATCTTCTGTGCTCTGCAAGGAATGTAGTTAATCCTCGGGGTAGCTGTCAGTGAGGTAGTTCATAATTTTCTATGAAGTATCTGCTAGGGAAAGCCTCTGGCTATGCTAACTGACAAGCTGAGGCCAACTGGAGCTGCTGGTGGAATGTTTGTGAATGGTGCTGCAATGATATCTTGTGTTCTGTTCTCATCTTTTTGGACAATGTTGTTTATGATCCACCTTGCACAGGACTGACTGGAAAGTTTGACCTCACAACACCCTTGCTGAGGGAAACCTTAGCTTGAAGTCTGTTGAAAGGAAAAAAGAATGGAAAGACTGTGTTTCCTCTGGGAGATCTCTTCATGGAAGTTCAGGCATCGAATGTGTGGGGACAATGTGTTCCTTCTGAATGTATGGATTTATTTATTTTTTTAATAGGCTGTCTTTCTTGAAAGATGGCAGTGTGAAGGAGCATATACTCTGCCAGTGCTATCAGCTCCTGCTTTTCTTCTTTTTAGCTTTTAGGGAGATAAAAAGAGAGTAGTTTAGGTATCTGTGCCGCACTCTGGCTTCAGGCAAACCTGCCCTCTGCTTTCTGCCTTGTGCGAAGAATAGTCCTCTCTGCTGTCCAGTTAATGCCTCAGCAGCATTTTGCTCTGTTATTCTACTCCTACTCCCGCTCAACAAGCTTTGAGCCAGCTTCAGGAAGGCACCACATTTGATTTGATGGTAGCAGCATTCCCTAACGCACAGCAAGACCCTGGACAGGCAGTACACATGGTCTTGCCTTGAGGGCTGGAAAGCAGCCTTGTTGTAGGATCTAGTAAGGATGTATTATTATAAATCCTTATCATGTTTATTTCACTTTTCATTCTCATTCCTTCCAATCTTTTGATAGTTTGCCTGGGGGCAGATTCAGCTATATATCCAAAGATGCAACTTTACATTGAATTAATGTGTATCCCTTTGTCTGTTAAGAAGTTAACAAAAAAGGAATAGGTGTCACTATTTTGCTTATGGTGGGAATTTGATGACGCACTGAACCAAGCAAAACACACTTCCAGAATCTTAACTAGTTTGATTGCACCGTCGACACTGTTATTTCGACAGCCCCACTCTCTGGCATCTGGCATAATTGGAAGCAGCAGCCAGCAGGTATCAGATGTCAGTATGAATTGTCTCCTGCTGCGTGAGCACTGACTATGAAATTGATTTGCTGTCTTCTTTACACAGTTTTGTAATGAAAGTAATGTAAAGTCCCAAACAGTCCAATTCTGGTTTTGTGTATGTACAGTTAAAATAAGTATATGTATAAAAATTAGAGAGGGGAAAATATGTCAACAGGAGAGTAGTATGGCACCATTAGGCCCTGCTTCCTCACAGGTGGTTGTGGCGGCAGTCCCCTGTGTTTTTTAAGAAGCTGAGCTAAACCAATAGCTGGAAACCAAATTTTTTGGGTACTTGTATGGATCAAAAGCATAAAACATGAGAAAGAAGAACACTTCAGTGAGTGAATTTATATCTCTATTTTACTTACTGGAGATAATAAGGCAAGAGAGAGACAGGCTGGAAAACAAGTCTCCAACCTGGAGCAAATTTTTCCCTGATTTGTCATCAGGATGATTGAGAGCCCTAAGACTACAAAACTGGACTGAGTAAAGTCAATGGTAAATTTCTGTTGATTTACTGTAGCCAGAATGTTGCCTTAGGGCACGTCAGAAAAAAAATGACTGGTTTCAGAGCCTTCAAGATGCTGTCATGTAGAATAATTTCACAAATATTTATAAAGGTAGCATCTGTGGAACCAGCATTTTAACCACTGGTTTAAAGAACTGCTCGGAGGCTTAGAAGAAGTGTTGTCACCATCCCTAGCCTTGAAAAAATTTGGATTGCTGGCTTCTAGACAATAGCAGTACAAGCCACAGAGCTAAGGCTTCACTGGTAAGAACTGTGCCCATTCTCCACCACAATAATAACTGGCTATGAAAAAAGAGTGTTTATGAGCCTCTTGCTCAGCTTGAGGCGACACTTGGCTTTGATACAAAGACGGCTTAGTTAGCTCCTACTGTATTCAAATTATTTAAGATTTTTCAAAAGAGGAATTGCAACACGTTCCCTTTCTAAGAAGAAATCAGCCTGATCATCGATTAGTGATTTCATCTACCTTTCAGACAAGTGCAATGGAGAAAAATATTCCCAACATCTGGTTCAGTGGGGCTAAAAGCACAGTGCTTAATTGTGTATTTGTTCTGACACCCAGTTGCATAGCAATAAGGGGGAACATATGATACAATAATCTATATATAGGATAGGTGGGGCCAAGCCTTTGAGTGGAGACCAGTTAGTCTGGTATTGCAATCTCAGCGCTGACATGAAGGCAGCTGGTAACCTTCAGCAGGTCACTTGAAGATTTTCCTAATTTCAGCTCCTCCGTTGATGAGGGACAGATCTGTGACTGTCTTGGGACTGACACTTGTCATAACAGGATCTAACTGTCCCATTTCATACAGAGAAAGATGACAGGTGCCCCAAAAAGCAAGGGGCCTGTTCTACCCTAGGATAAGCACAAGACAACTTACAGGGAGCTGGCTGCTGTATTCAGAGGGTAGATTCCCACAAAAGAAGGAAGATGCTGCAGTTATCTTCCTTGCACAAGCAATCAGCCTTCTTTGTATCTTTGACCACAGGTGGAGATAGAGCTCATTTGTTCAAGCAGCTTGTTCCCTTGTTTTTTCTCCACCGCAAGAGTACTTTGGCTCCTTCATATGCCTAGACAACTTCCTTTCCCCAGTCATGGGTAACAGCTTGCTTTTCCTATTTCTGAGGCTAGCTTTGATTTCGTAACTTGTTCGACTGCAAGGCTAGATCAAGGTGCTTACCCTGTCTGGTGGGCTTAGACCATTTCCCATGGAAGCAGAGTTTCTGTGAGCTTTTAGCCCTGTGATTCAAGCTCAAGGAGAAGTTCTAACTCTTCTAACTCCACCTGCAAGGAAGCACTGTTTTAGTTCTCTCAGCAGCTCACTCTCCAGAGAGTTATGCTGCATAAAAACTCTCCCACCTCCATGCCAAAGCACTGTGTGGTCTTGCTCAAAGGCAATACACCTCTGACTCAGTCAGCGCAATTTGCTGTTAGTTTTTTCTTTCATTTTCTGGAGAAGCCTCCCTGAAGTCTGCAGGCCTCAAACAGCAAATGGTGGAGGAGGGTGAGGAAGACTTAAGTGCTCTTCCTGCAGCTGCAAAAAATTAAGATGTACTAGGGAAGCTGTTTTCTGCTGCTTTGTCTGTCATCAAAATCAGGAGAGGAACAAAGACCTGACCCAACACAATTTCCTGTCATGTTTCAAGTAAGAGAAGTCCCATCATTTATTTAAAGGGTACTATTACTGGAGTCAACAAAGTTTTTTTTTGTACCGGTGCATTTGTTAATGGAGAAAAGAGGGTTCTGGAAAGAATAAAGTACAAAGCTGAATAAATTAAACAACAGACTTAAAGCAGTGATTTTTATAATGTACTTAACAGATTCTTCCATGCAGTGTCCTTCCAGTCTCTTTCCTTCCCTTCATTGTTGTGCTGCGGAGGTGAGTGAACAGTAACACTGGGCATCAGTCTCCATAAGTCTGTTCTCTTTTCTCCCTATAACACATAGCTGTCACTTTACAGCAACTTTTCTTGCTTTCCAACTGAAATAGGCTCCTTATGAGGTTTCAGTAACCCACATTTCTCAACTGAACGTGAATCTGATAGCACATTTAAATCCAATATGGTTGGGGGAAGTCCAACCGTAGTTCCAGAAGTGGTCTGGGAGGATCTCAGTGTCCTTTCTCTTACTTCTCTCAGATGACTGTTCAGCTGTTGTTCTCCTGGTTTATTTCTCATTAAAGTAATAGGCCAGTTCATCCTTCTGTTCCTGGATTATTTTAGAGATAAATTTCAGGGAGATCAGTGTAAGCAGAATGGTTAAATTCCTGTCTACTTCTTGCTGAAAGCTTACCCTTCAGCTATTGTTTTAGTAGCAGTGAAACTTCTGCAACTGTATGACTTTTCTGAATGTTTTACTGTTCCCTTTACAGCAAATGTTGTAGCATGCACATTTGATGTCAAATTCCTCTTGTGAGCATTCGAGTTTTAGTGACATGAATATCACACAGATGGACATGAGAACCAGGCTGTTGACACAGTCTCTCAGTGCCCTTTTGTTTATGCCTGTGACCCGGTCACATAGTACAAAGAGCTTCCTGCTGAACTACATGCAGCTGCCTGGCTGAAAAGCATGTGAGAGCTTTATTTGTCCGGCCTGCAGCCTGAGATCTTCTTGGAACAGGCTCCCAGATCCCACCCTCTGTGGAGGCTGGTGATATCACTGCCCAGGCTTCTCAAGGATCCTGGCCTGTCTGGAATCTGTGGTCAGGGATCTGTTGAGTATTATAATGTGTATTTCAGCCTACAGCTCCAAATAAACTGCCCCATAAGGCTATGGGCTCTCTGGGGATTCAAAGCTACACCACCCAATTTTGTCCAGGGGAACAACGTGACCCATAAGGGACATAAATTGGGTCTTGTCTGGCTTATGTCCTTTCTTAAAATTTATTTTAACAGATCCACTCTCTACTCCTTTGAATCTCTTTGTGAATGTCTTGTGCTGCCAGAAAATCTGATCAGAACTCTTGTCTCTCTTTTTTTTTTTTTTTTTTTTTTTTTTGCTGTTATGAGGGATCTAAAGATCTGTCTTAATTCAAATGCTTCTTGAGATGGTTGCACCACATTGCATTGCACTCACAGCATACTTGAAACAACCCGTGATCAGGAGGAGTAAGAGATGTTTGGGTCATGCAATGATCTTTGTCAGGTAGCTGGACAAGCAAAATGCAGAATTTCTTTGCAGCTGCCCAGCACAACCTCAGATGACCAAATGGCAAAATAGTGTGTTGATCAGGGAACACACATTTCTTAATTGGTCTGTGAGGAACTGCATATTTAGAAGTTATTTCTCAACTACCTGGTGTCTGACAACATCAGAGCGCAGGCCTTCCTGTGCCAGCTGGGCAGAAAATGGACCTTGTAGCAGAAGAGTTCTTTCTACAAACAGTTTTTGTAGTCACAGGATAAGATGAAATTGCAGATGCAAGCAGTAAAAAATGTAAAAAAAACATTAAAAAAAAATCTACACATTTCTCAACAACCTGAACTGAAATGGTAATTTCCAGTACATCTCATTGTTTGACATATCCGTTTTCTTTCTGAAGTAGGAGTTTGGTTTTGCTCCTCACATTTCCCTGAAGAGCCATGCCTCCCTTTACCATCTCCCAGCACATGGAGCACCACTCTTGCACCTCTCATGTCTTTGGTTTTTCTTACATCCTCATTTCAACACTAGCTAGTGATCACATGAGAAAGCAATATTAGGAAACCATTTGGTATATTTTTAGCAATGTTCAGACTGAAGTAGCAGCTAGAAGGGAGGAGTGCCAGCCACATGTGACTAACCAGCTGTCAGTGGCCTACATTTTGGAAATCAGTGATTCAAGTAACTGATAATAGGTTATGGAAAGTTTCCCTTTTAGATCACTATTTCTAATTGACTCGAGCTAAACATGATAGAAAGGTCATCTCAGCTATAAACAGTATGAGCAGTTCTTTGCTTTTTAACAGAAGAGAAAAATTTTAATTGGAAGTGAGTTTCTTTTGTGCTGTTTTAGCAACAGGAGCAACTGAAATGTTGCTATGGCAGGGATGGAGAGATTGTGTGTTTCCTCCTCGCTATTGGACACTTGGTGACACTGCAGTAAGTGCTCTGGTGTTGTCTTATCTGGTGTGGAGAGATAGGAAAACATTAAACAAATCTAGCTCCATAAATAATACTATGGCAGCCATACAACAACAACGGCAACAAAATAACACACTGAATGTGAGCAAATGTTAATCTTCCTCCTTGAGCATTCTGCCATATGCAGATGTTGGTTATGACCTTCAGCTCATCACCATTCCTGTCTTTATTAATCTGCAAGTATTTTAAGAGCCAGTAACTCCTTGTTATCTGGCACCTATCAATACGTGTGCATCAAAGGCATCCACTTGCTAGTGCTTTGCATGCTTCTAGAGTTATTTACCTGTACATTTGAGTAGACTTTGCTCTGCTTGTACATCACCCATCTGTGAACACCCTGCTCAAGTTTCAGCCAACCTTTTCAGCTCAGCTACAAGGGCCTGTGTCTTTATGTTGTGCTGCCAGGCGTCTAGTGGTTTTCAGCTCTCCTGCTGGCTCTCAGACAAACTCTGAGCACAGTAGGGGGTTGGGCAAGACCTTTCCAGGGCCCTGCATGTGCTCAAAGTTGGTTGAAGGATGACTCAGTCAGCCAAGTCTACTTAGGTGAACAATGTTCCAGGCTCCAGCTGACAAGGGGAAGAAAGCTGGGTGGCTGTTTCTAGGTCTGTTATGTCCCAGTGTGAGATCCATTTCTTTTTGTAGAATTCAGCTCCTTGCCAATCTGCTTGTTCCATGCTGACTGCCGAGGAGGTGGCAGGTACAATTTAGCAGCTATGATGGACATTGTGGGACCTAGTTCCTTTGTGTTTTGACTGCAGCCATAGTTTGATTCCAAAGAAGTGCCCCAGCAACAATCTTTCAACCTCCAGGGAGGCCATTTATTTTATTTTTTTAGGATGCATTTTGTAAATCACTCAGGTGATGGCAAGTTTATGTATTTGGATGGCAAATTTATGTTGCGCTGTTGGTTTCAAGGAAATGCAATTGTGTGCATGGACTTTGGGCTGCTGACCTTTAAACAGAATGAATTTTTTGAAGTGTGAAGTAGCCTGTTCATCTCCATGAGAGGCACTCTACTGAATGAAAATGCCCCCTGCAAAGACATTGAAAAATGAAAATTAAGGAGTGTGAACTCCTGCATTCATCTTAGCCAGTGGTGCCTCCTTTCCAAGCTCCTCGAAGTACTCAGGACACTGTGACAAGCACTGACCAGTTGTATATTCAGCCCCACGCTCTGTGTTTTACAGAAGTTCCCAGAAACCTGGGAAGGATCTCCTAGTATTTATCTCCCATGAGGAATGAGTGGTTCCTGATGAGTGGTTGGGAAACCCATGAGGCCAGGGTTTCCCAAGTCCTGATGAGGATGGAGAGGAGGCAGGGAAGACAGGGAGCCATGCATTCATTCCTTTGACTTGGATATGCGCAGCCATACTCCCAAGTTACCGAGTCCTGTCCAAGTTCTCCTCCCTGGACATCCCACCATCTTTTTCTTAGCACCCTTCTCTCTCCCCACAGTTGTAAGCTTCTCCTTCCTCCTTAGCTCACATGCTTTCTATTTAGCTGCAATGCCATGTCAGCTTTCTGCTTTGCTGGTTTGATTTCTCTCAAACTACAAACTCCTTTGACAGAGACTGTGTGCCTGTTTCTTCTTTCCTGTTTTTCTCCCCTCCTATTTTGTGCAAACAGTTAGGTGTGAACTGACATTGTCTTGTAGGTCAGGTTCAAAGGCATTGAGCGCTCTCTGAACATCCCCTTGGGCTCCCAGCTCATCTGAAAATGAGTAGTCTAGAAAAACTCTTTGACGGCACAGAGTAATCCATTTTATGAGTGAGCTCCTAAGGTTGATGGACTTCTCATTTAAAATGGAGTTTTCAATAATTTAGACTGAAATCATGCATCCTGTGGTAAAGAACAGGCTTAGTGATTTCACTATTATATTTCCAGTAAGCCATACTCCTTGCCTGAAATAAAGAAAATAGTCCCACTTTGCACTTTTCTTCACAGGTTCCTTGAATGTATTAGAGAAGCTACTTTGGCCTGCAAGCAAGGAAGGTTGTAAGGAGGCAACAGGCAAAACTGGGCGCATGAATGGTAAATGGGAAGCTCCAGAAGGGAGCAGTGCTAAGTCAGCAGGACAGAATCATCCCATATTTAAAAAATGCTGATTTTAGGGATACTCCTTCACATTTTATTTCCCAACAATGGATGGCATATATTGACTGGGTGTATTAAGTGACTAAGACTCAAATGTGGAGAGAGAGTGAGAGAGAGGAAAACCATTGCCACAATTTGTGGCTACTGAAGCTGCTGCTGTCACTGCTACACTATTTATTATATGCTTGTTTTAGGAGCCAGTTATGTAGACGTCTTCAAGTCAAGTGTACACACCTTGCACATAACATTTCAAAGCAGTTTTTGTTAGCATGTGGATTTTGAAGCTTTTATAAAACGGTATGCTTAAAGATGAGCTTCTCAGCTGTGGTCAAAAGATAGTTCTGCCTCAGTCAGTGTGTGCATCTTTAGCCTATTTAATTCAGCATCAGCTTGAATGAGACTCTGCTAATTGACAGTAGGTGAGGATCTGGCCTTTTTTAAGGAACTTGGTGTAAAGGGAAGTGATGGGCAGTGGCTTAGAATGCACAATATTTAGCTCCTCTATGTTTTCAGTATGCAGCACTCATAAGCTACTGCTTGATGAATATGGCCTGAAGTGATGTGGGCAACTTATTGTAATTTTTTGCTGTGCTCTGTTTGGATTTATTTCATAGTCAGTCAGGTGGGACACCCTGTAGATTAAGACTTAGCACACGCATTTTGAATCTGTACACTAATACTTGAGGTGAAATAGGAATTGCTTTATGTTTCTGAGCAGTAATGCCCTGAATTGCCAGAAATAACCATAATAACAAACTGCTTGTTTCCTGAGTCAGGCACATACTACAAACAGCCGTAGTCTCGGTGCACCAATACTCTCTTTGTTTTTTAATGAAAATAACAGGGATGGGAAATGGTCCAAGAAGAGCTTGTTCCCTTGGCTTGTGTGATATTCTTTTTAAAACAGTCTACTGCTATGAAAATATATAATTAGAAAGCTATTTAAAATGTGTGGGACTTCTGAGGAGAGGAGTAGATGTAAACTTGGAGCTGTAGTCACCACATACACAAACCAAAAAGCCAGTACACTGAAAATTTCTCTTTTCCAGGACATCTTTGGGTGACTGTTCATTTTATTAGAAATGCTATGCAGAGTTGGACTTTCCAACCAACAGTCCCTCCCTTCCTTGTGTGCCTTTCTGAGACATACTGCTTTCTTGTCTGAGCCTCTTTGTAAATTAATTTATCCTGTTGCTTGCTTCACAAGGACTTTTCTGCATGTTCCTTTCAGATTAGCAGTCTGGGTGGTGGGTCTGGGGAAGTCTCCCAGCCTTTTAAAGCAGAATTTGCATCAGAGGATTTTATTCTGTTTTATTTCAAAGTCCTCACCTTACAAGAACTTTCTTTCTTAGTCCATGGCTTTCCTTGCTTTCCTTGACCTTCTGAATTCCTGTCTTTTATCATACAGTGGCTATGAGACTTTCCTCTTTAAACCACTAAAATGCCTGTAGTGATCGGCTTTAAAAGCTAAGAGCTCATGAAGGAACTTACAAAGCACACACATGGCCACGTGACCATTCAGGTATGCATCCTTGCTGGTAAATATGAGGCGTAAAATCGTGGCTGCAGCAGTGGGGATTGTTATGCATACATGATAGATGTGGTTATTGCTGTTGAGTAACTGCAGTGTGTCAAAACACCCCTTGATCCTTTAGGAAAAGAAGGCAGATCTACCCGTGTTTGCTAAACAACTAAAGGCTGGCTCAGGGTGCATTTTGGGGTGCAGGTGTTTTGACTTTGCTGGTTTCTGTCAGTTTATTAAAAAAATTTCTTCTTGGCTCATGGTGGAGTATGCCAAAATACAGGTCTGCTTCACCATGAATGTGAGTTCATGTCAAACGAGCATCTGCCACAGCCCTTCATGACAAAAGTCAACTGAGACCTCTGCTACTGCCTCTGATAGACTGAGTACTGGGGAAACCTGAGGAATGAGCTGTTCTATCAGCCATCCAGACAATCATTATTGGTCAGCTGCTGCTTATGATTAAATCGGTCTTTGGGGATATCATTCTGCATCGCTGGCAAGCTGGCATGTGTTTCTGTCTGGGCTCTGCAGTCCTGGACCTCATTTGTGGAGGCAGGCCTTTTGTTCTGTATCAGGCTTCAAATAGTTTGGCATCTGTTGATTTGTATTGTCTGTTCAAACATTTGTTGCATTGGTGAGCTTCCTTCTAATCACAGTTCCTAAGCAGTCTGCTCCCTTGTAACAACTCTTGTTTTAAAAAGTAGAGGTAGATGTGCGCTGACTGTGAGTTCCTGAACTCTCTCACATTGGAGAGGTGAAGTTATTTGCACACATGAGACAGAAACTAGCTACCAGGATTTGTTTCTGATTAACTGCTTGGTAACACTGCAGTTTCTTGCCATCAGGGTATGTTAGTGGAAAAAAGTACAAGCCACGTGCAGTCCATACTTCCACAGCTTCACAAGAAGCAGAGCTGATGGACAGAGGAGAGTGGTACCGATTAGATCCACAGTGGTGATTCACAGGCTGGGATTACAGTTTCTGCAATTTGCCTGAGTTTGTACAAACCAAATATCAGATAACATCACAATTTACATTTTCCATGGAACACTGTCTCAAGAATGTATTGATTTGTGCTGCATCAGATTACACAAGGGTTGGAGAAAGCCAGAAGGAGAATTTTACATTTTTCCTGCTGACATTTGAAAAACAGGATTACATGACTTCACATCTAGCCCTGTGCAACCTTCTGCAGTCAGCCTTGGAAAGTCACTTAAGAATTAGAAATCTTTAAGCTTGTTTTTAACAGTTAAGAACTCTTTTCAAATCCCTTGAAGGAAAGTATTAGTCTGTTCTAGCCAACTTAGCCATGAGGAAGGTGTGGAGAGAGACAGGTGGAAAAAAAGGCAGAAAATGATTGCAATTCAACCTTTGGGTTCAGTATCCTTCTCTCTGCCACGGACTGATCATGAACCCAGTGAAAATTTGATCACTATTATTCCTAGGCTTCTGGCTTTAAAAGCTGCTGTCTTTAATATCAGTGAGGGTACTGCACAGAATGGATTTCTGAGTGTTGAATGGGATTGGTCATCTCCTGCCCTCCCAACTAGTTCTGCCCATTATTTCACATCCTTGGTGTCAGATTGATGAGATTGTGATGCTGTCACTTGGAGAGGAGCTGTATGCCTTTCATTACCCAGTTCATATTGCAATACCCAACCCCCCAGTAGTTAATTAATTAATTAATGCTACAGAAATTGAACATTCAATGCTTGATTTTTTTTTTCCTGTGTTAAGTTGTTTTTACTTTGACATTGAACTGTTTCTGGGAGAGCAAATTAAGAAACTGAGCCATTAAAAGCAATAGTGCTGAGGCATATACTTAAATGTGCCCAATTTTCTGGGGAACTGAGCCTCTGTGTTTGCCAAGAATCACAGTTCTGAAAAAGCAGAGTTCATGGGCAATGCAAGTTCTCTGCACCTTCTGAAAATCATAGCTCTCTTAGTTATATGCCTACTTTAGTCATTGGATTTTGGCATCAGATCTAACGTATGTGGGGAAATGAGTTGGGAGGGGGAAGCTGAGTTGTTTTTTGTGTTTTGTTTTGTTTTTTTTTTTTTCTTCTCAGCTGCTTTGCTTGGAAGTCACAGACTGCTCTTTGTAAGAGTGCAGCTGTGGCTAGTCCATCACACAGTATTTTATTTTAGGATAAGACAAGCACTGAGGCAACGTAGCTCCTATTGTTACTTGTCTGTCATCCTATGTTAGTAGAATTCAATGCATGCCGTGTTCATCAAGGAGATGTGTCATTAGAACTGTAGATGTAGATGAAGGCTCTCCAGATGTGTTGTACTGAAAAGTTCAGAGCCCTGAGCACACAGCGGTTACTTTTTCTTCCATTGGAATCTGTATAATTCAGTGAGGCACCACAGACCTGATAGTCTCAAAGGAAGTAATAGCCTTTGCCACTGTGGGTCACTCTCTGATGCAATGGGAGGAGACATCTTCAGAGTGCTGAGCCAGGAGCTGTGCAGTCTAAAATGTCAACTTGAAACACGTCCAAGAACTACTTGAGAAATAACTGCAGAGTTGAATGCTCAGGTGCTGGAGGTGCTTGGGTATTTGGAGAGCATTGCAGCTAAGTAAAATGACTTTAGACGTGCCTGAGAAAACAATGGAAACTGCTGAAATTGAGCTATTGAGAGATTGAATTTGTAGTGAAGGAGAAGGAAATTACCTAATTGTTTCAGTGCACTAGGAGATGAATGTATTTCTTCCTAGGGAGAACTCTTGTCTTGATGTAATGATGTTGTTAACTCCTGGATCTCTCTTCAAGAAGGTGGGATACCACAAGTTTGCTGAGCAGTTAATCTCATCTCTTCCTTTGCTTCTCAGTTTACTTCCACTGCATACTCCTTTGCAAAGACTAAGCGTGGGGACCCTGAATGAAGAGCAATTCTGGAGTAAGGTGGAGAGGGGGAAAAGACCTGTAACTGGCACAAATTAGAGGTTTTCCTAGGTTTCTCTTAGCTTTGTTGTTCATATTATGGAAGATTTGACAGTGTAATGAAACTGTCCCATGGGAGAAAAAAGTTTCTGTGATTTCTTTGCTTCTTTATACCAGATACTACAGTGATCATATCCAACTATTTCACCTCAGGAATTTGAGTCACCTTTCACCATTTTTTTAGTGTTTGTTTGTTTTGCAGAGTTTGGTGAAGCATAAGCAACACTGAATTGATAAAGAGTAGAGTATGGAGATAAGTCAGGGTAAGGTCAGCAAAAGACAAGGGTTATAGAAAAAGGCCAGAGCTAATCTGGATAGGGATGTCTCAGATAACAGGAAGAAAAGCCTCAGAAAGTGTGAATTGCAGCTGCAGATGCCACTGATGGGGTGAAAGGCTGACCCCTAATACTGGTGTCAACGGTGGTTACCACTGCACACACCATTACCTTTATGGCAATAGTAATAAAGTAAAGCCTGATTTTCCTTGCTCTAGAAAATGGAAGAAAAGGGGCCATGGCCTGCTCCCAGTGGACCTGCAGCCCAGAGACTCACCCATTTTTGGAAAAGCTCAGTGTAGCCTGATCTCTTATGTTCAACTGTTCTTTTTTCCCAAGCAGATTTCAAAGTCAAAGGGAACTAGAACAATCACAAAAATGACTATGAAAAGAGGTTGCTGGAGAGAGTAGATGATGGAGGAGGGAGATCACTGAGGTCAGCTCATGCTGTTCACAAATGAATGTGATATAGTCTGCGGTGTTGTATCGTGTGGGAGATTCAGTGGGAGGTCTCCCAACATCCTGCTGATGCTGGAGCATGATAACTTGTCTAATTAACTAAGCCAAGCCTAAGTTAGGTTGCATCCTTGGTAGGTAGGTGCCTACCAACATGAATGGCCTGAGAAGAATGTGAGGGGAAATGAGGTATAAATCTTACTAGTTCATAAATCTGACCTCCCTCTTTTTCCCTTAGAAAGAAATGCCATTACTTAGGGATCTGGTAACTGGCTGAGTGAGAGGGGGCTGCACAGATTATATGGAAAACATTAAGAGACATGAAGTGACATTTGATCCTTCAAGTTTTCTTATCCCTTGTCTTTATTCACAGCAATTCTGAGAGATTCTGGTAGATACGTTTTTTGGGTTTTTTTTTTGGTCTTTTTTCTTTTTCTTCCCCCAGGCACTTTGTCCTAAACTTTGCAAATAGGAGAGTGAAATACAAAATATGCATAATATATTTCATTTTTAATGCCAAGTGATTGGCAACTTACAGTCACTAAACATTTTGAATGAACAGTTTGTAAATTGATTATCTAAAATTTGTTTTCACAAACAGTCCTTGAGGCAATTAGGAACAGAAGAATAAATTTGTAGTTATAATGGCCTGTTTGCAGATAATTTATTTAAATAGAAAAGCAAAGTTGACTCAAAGAGAAAACAACCATCCTGTAGTGAATTATTTGTTCATATCTGTTTCTGAAATGTGTCTCATCTCCTCTCTGTCTTCATGCATGAGTCACAGGCGATACGATGAAACAAGGGATTTGCATGAAAAAAAATTTCTCCATCTTTTTTAAACAGCCATTTCATCACTTCTTCAGTACTTCCAGCTTTTTTACAGCAAATCAGGATTGGAAAGATGTATATAGATTATCCACCTAATGATACCCTGCAAGGTTGTTTCTTTCCACCAAACCTTCACGGTATCCGTGCTGTTGTTTTTGAAGCTGTTACTGGGTGAGAGATTTTTGAAGTATTTTTTGTCATCAATGTGTACAGCTTTTTGGGGATGTGTTTTGGAGAGGCTGCTCTTTACACCGAGGTTTCTTGTCAGTGGATATTAGAAAAAAACAACAACACGTAATGTGTGATTTTTATTGTTTGCCAAGGAATCTTTTTCTCCACAGAAGACTGCCAGTAACTTGTTCTGCAGTTGCCTGTGTATATATCTTCTGACTGCATTTCTTTTGTAATGATGTGCTGTGCATGCCACGCATGAGTCTGAAAATTCAACAATACAATAAATAAGAGAAAGATGATGATTGATTTAAGAGACCTATTATTTCTACCTCACTCTGCTACTGGCATACTGGGACTGCAGTTTTGAGCAGGCGTCGCACTGCTATCAGTATCTTTGAGATAAGCTTTAAATAACCACTGGAAAAACACTCTGGACAGCTTTATGAAGATAATAACAGCAATTAATCGTGACTCTTTGGTGAACAACCCTCAGCAAACCAGTGAGGAAAATATCTCAGTGAGACCTCCCCAGTTGGATGTAGAGAGGGAAAGACCCACTGGGGCATCCGGAATTAGTATGGCCTATGGTGGGTGGCAGCTGCCTTTGTGCCTGGCAGGTGGGCAAGATCTGTGTCCATGTGTGCTGGATATGTGCTTCATGTTGGGAAGGATCTATGCTCTCCACCTCCTTCAGACCCTTGTACTCCTGCTCTCCTCTGGTGCTATCTCACTGACAGCTGACAGGCCAGCCTAAACTCCATCTCCCCGACCAGCCCCCTGTTCAGGAACAGCTGTTGAAAGGCCACAGCAAGCCCAAAGAACAAGATTTATGGTAAACACTGTAAGCCATGACCTCAGAGATAGTCAAAGACAGCAGGGCAAAGGAGGCAATGTTTCCTTATCCTGCCAATACAGTCTCAGGGGCTTTCTTTTGGAAGGAGGTTGTTCCTAAAGTGCCTTCTAGACTGAGCAGAGAGGCCATGGTGAAACCCTACCTCCATCCAAGAGAGACAGCCTGAAGGCCTAACTACCTTCAGTCATGATCTGAATGCTGTCTCTCCAGGGGCAGGTGAGCCCTACCATTGCCCTTTACTCTTACCAGGACATCATGAAAAGTGAGCTGCCTGTCTGGGTAACTCCCCTGGCCCCTGGCTGCCTGTTGTGGCCATAGGGTGAAACCTAAGTCCTGTCCTCATGTCTGTTTGGGGACGTTGCTGTGAATATCCTGCAGGCAACAGCTGATGACCTCCTTGTCAAGGCAGGAGCAGTTTCTACCTCTTCCACTATAGTGGTAATGTCCTGCCATTCCAGCTGACAACCTGTAGCTAATGGTCTGCTGATGCTTGTGCAGAGAGCTAGTAACAGTGATGGGAGTGGATCCCTGACTTTTCATGCACTGTATGCTATAGCCTCATAAAAAGGTGAAAACCAATGACCCAGCCACAGTCTTGTTTCTAAGCCTCATGTGGACATTGAGATGCAGATCTGAGAAAGTGGTCTTGTGAACTAGAAGGAAAGGTGAGGAGGATATGAGGGTGGAGTGGGAATATCCAAAAAGTGTGAATAGCTGTTCCTAGTGGATACAATTACTTGAGTTCTTGCTTAATTTATATTCCTCCTGTTACCTAGCTGAGTGCTCACTGACTATATGGTGGCCTTCCAGAAGTCCTGGGAGTTGTCACTTTGCTAGCTTTCTCTGGGAATAAATAAAATTGAGTGGTTAGCTTGAAGTTGTGGCTATCTGTGGACTGCTACTTTTGTGGGAAATAAGTTCAGCATTATGCATGTGGACCGTGAGCCAGCAGTGAAGCCAAAGTGAAGAATAATGGTGCCTTTAGAGCTTTTATCTAAATGCCTGCTATTAAAGTTTTACGTTCTGAAAGGAGCATATTGCTTTCAGGCAGGACTGTTTTACCACAAGAAAATTGGAAAGGGGAGGAAGAAAGAAGAGAGGAAGGGAAAGAAAGAAAGGAACAAAGGAGTTTTGTATTGTATAAAAACAATTGGAACTTAGTGGAAAGTGGAATTGGTTACTAATGATCTGTGGCTAAGAAAGTATTAAACAAATTCGTACTTCAGCCTCTGTGACAATAAAACTCAGTGGCTGAGAGTAAGGCAACATGAATGTCAGTAGAGAAAGAAAGCTATGATCTTGCTGCGGCACAGTATGACTGGTGCTCTCCACCACTCGTCCTGACTGCCTGATGTCCAATGTGTTGAATTCCTACACTGACAATTAGCAGCAGTAATGGCTGCTGCTTTTGAACAAGAAAGACCCCAAATTTCTGTTTAGCATCTGTCCGTTCCACACAGAGTCCTGTTGAGTGTTCATGCAAAACAGAGTGGTAAGGAACCTCCTTTGCAGTGGGGAAGAGTAAGTGTTGCCACTGCAGGAAGTGCTGTATAAAATCCTATTACCTGGGTTACACGGGAAGTCAGGCTACGTGATTATTAACAGTTATTGCCGTCCTTAAAGTCTCTGCCTTTCTCTGCTCTGTGGGTCTGATTTACAGACTACAGGTTGTAATGTAAGGTTGGCTTTTTTGTGTGTGAAATACTGACATTCAGATCTTTCTGTTGCCCACTACCTGTGATGATTGTGTTACTTACATTTTGTTTTAAACATTTGCAATGCCAGGCACTTTTACATCAGCCACAGCCTCTGTGGACAGAAAACAACTGATATGGCTCTTTGCATACCATGCCTGTGGGACCACTTCTTACCTGTACTCTGCACAGACACCTTGCAATGTACAGTCCTTCCATAAAGGTGTCATGGTTTTATGATTTTTGGTATTGGTATTCCACATCATAACAACATGTAGTAATGCATTAAGAGTTAAAGAGTTAATACTCCAACTCCATAGATCATTGATATTTCCGGGTATACCTGTCTCAGAAGAGGAGAACTACATTCCCCAGAGGACTTTGCAATGCTTTGCATTTTTACGTATTTTCCGCTCAGAGGGAAAAGATAAAAACTCTCTGCGGTCACGGGACACTCTCTTTCCTTCGGGATCGACTCAGCAGTGGGTGCTCGCTGCCGTATCGCCTTCAGCGTTAGCGTAAGGCCTTCGGTTTATCGGACACTCTCTCTTGCTCATTTTATTTGATTTATTAGCTTCAATTCCAATTATGTTGTATTATATTGTGTTATTTTGCTTTCTGATATCTTAGTTAGTAAATTAGCTTTCCTCCTCAGATCGTTGCCGCTGTTTTGTTTCTAGGCCCATCTCCCTTTTTCCTTTTCCCTTTCCCCCTTCCCCTTTCCTGGGGCGTGGGTCTGCGGGTCCCCCACACCAATCGTCACGGAACCGGGCCGATCCAGCCCGGTAAACCGTTGACAAAAGGGTAGCCTGAGACTGTCCCTGCCCTGTCCTGGTATACATGCACTGCTTACTCCTGCAGCTGTATAAGTACAGTGGGAAAAGCAATATTTCTGGAGATATTCTGTTCCCTGTTTGCAAATCTACCAGGCAGAAGCGAAGAAGGTGATTGCAGAGGTGTTTTTTTTTCTAGTTCTGCAGGTGGGCACGGCCATCTCCATGCTGGACTGGGACTAGGTGGAGGATTTGGTTGGTGTTTCTCTGTCAGCCACTGCACTCTCAAGGAATTGAAAAACTCATGAACAAGTAGCAATATCACTTCGAAGTCTGCATAGTGAAGAATGGCCAGATAGATGGGCTTTATGTTAAAGCCTCAATCCAGTCCTGAGAATTGAAGAAATCTGAAGTAATCCCTGTCTTTTTGTCTATTTGCATGTCCATGGCTCAGTCCTATCAGCGGCTACTATTGACTGTGTATCGTGAGCCAAAAGAGAAAGAAAACAAGGGTTAGGTATCCAAGTTCCATTCAGAGCCTTTTTATTTTCTTACTTTGCTAGAATTGTTTCTAGTTTGATGATTTCAATCACAGTCTTCTTTGTTTATTTGCTCTGCTGCTAAACTGTGATTTCTTAAATCACTCCCTGTTGGCCCTTTTATAATTCTCAGCTTCCCTAATAACCTTAATTTTCTGTCCCAATTTTCTCTTTCAGTGTTAACACTGGCTATTTTCTTCTCTTTTGTAAACTGGAAGTTCTTATGGTGGAAGTTTGTTCAGTAGAGTGGCTTTAGTGAGCTGAAATACCCTAATCAAATCCTGTGCTCATATGGGGTTCAAGTATTAAGGAAATTCAAAAGAGGTGTGAAAATGTTTTCTGGTCAAACAATGAAAAATGATTTGTCTTCACTACTATTATATAGGTAATTCAACAGAAACAAATATTATGGTCATTTCAGTCAGACTGCAGCTTTTGATCTTGCACGTATACCTGGGATTATTAGGAAAGGAAAAAAGGAATCTATATGCATGTATTTTTTATGTGTTGAAGAATGCATGTATATGAACAGTAGGCACTGAAGTGTTTTTCACTCATCAAGAAAACACTATAGCTGGGAAATCTTTGTGCTCTTTCAAATATATGGGTTCTAGTTGTGCTAATTTGCACCATCACACTAGAAGAACTGAAAAAGGAAAATCCATTTTTCTCTAATAGACTTAATAAGTATTGTTTTGCAGATAAAACCAACCTCTGCACTTCACTTGGTTTCTGCCTGCCTCTGTCACCAGTCTTGATCTCATTTGGTTATATGTAAATGTAGTGAAAACAACCTGACAGTCACAGGTATCACTCAGTTTGCAATAAGGGTGCATACAGTCAGGACTGACTCCCAGGACTGAACTCTGTATCACTGAAAACCTTGACATGACATCCATGATGTAAGCTGGCACTTGCATCAGTGGATGTGATAGGAAATGTGCCCTCTTCTATTGAGAGTTCTCATAATCTTCAACAAAATGAAACACCATGCAGGCACCTGGTAAATTTTAACTTCTGTTGTTAGTTCCCAGTCAGGGAAAGTCAATCACCTCCTCTAGGTAGGAATTGTATCTAGAATGATTGCAGAGAATAATGTAAAAAAAGACATGATGAAAGTAGTCCCTGGACAGAATGAAAGCAAAAGGCACTCTTCAAGCAGCACCTTGGAAATGGCCATTAAGAAATTAAGCAATAGGGTTATGAAGTTTGATACAAGCATTCATATTATATATGCCTGTTCCTCATGTTCACAGTTGAGGTTCCCCATAAGGAACTGACCCCTAATACTGTAGATAAACACATTAATGAGTTAGACTGAATATATATGACTAATTAATGTATCTATAGCTCCAAAAAGTCCAGAAAAGTCCAGTTCAAGGACACTAGCCCCAAAGGGGTAAATACAGGACAAAACAAAGTCCTTTCTTCTGAAAAAAGACCATTTGGATATTGAAGAAGATAGGCACAATGGCGCAGATAAAGAAAAAAACTGCCCATCTGCATAAATAGCTATATTGAATCAGACCAAGGACCCTTCAGCCCAGTAGCTGTGAACATATGTCCTGTAAGAGCAAAGCAAGACAAATACTTCCCACTATCATAGAATTCTAGAATGGCTTGGGTTGGAAGGAACCTCAAGGATCATCCACTAGATCAAGTACTGTATCACATTGGCCAGGGCATTATCCAAACTGGCTTTAAACACCTCCAGGGATGGGGAATCCGCAACCTCTCTGGACAACTTGTTCCAGCATCTCAGCACTTGCTGAACAAGCTCAGTTTCTTCAAGCTATCTTAATAGGAGAGGTGCTCCAGCTCTTGGATCCATCTTCATGGCTCTCCTCTGGACCCTCTCCAAAAGCTATACATCTTTCCTGTGTTGGGGCCCCCAGAGTTCTGTGCAGTATTCTAGCTGGGATCTCACGAGGGCAGAGCAGAGAGGGACAATCACCTTCCTCGCCCTGCTGGCTACCCCTCTTCTGGTTGAATCCAGGATACCACTGGCCTTCTAGGCTGCAGGTGCACACTGCTGGCTCTTGTTAAGTTTCGTATGAACCGGGACCCCTAAGCCCTTCTCAACAGGGCTACTCGCAAGGATTTCTTCTCTTACTTTGTATACATATCTGGGATTGCCTCAACCGAAGTACAAAATCTTGCACTTTACTTCATTGAATCCCATTAGGTTCACAAGGGCCTGCCTTTCAAGTTTATCAAGGTCCCTCTGGATGGCATCCCTTTCTTCTGCTTTATAAACCACACTGCTCAGGTTGGTTTCATCAACAAACTTGCTGAGAGTGCACTCAATCCCATCATCTGTGTCGCTGATAAAGCTGTTAAAAAGTACCAGTCCCGAGATGGTCTCCTCGAGGATGCTGCTTGTTACTGACCTCCACCTGGACAGAGAGGCATTATCCAAAACCTTCTGGCTGTGATCTTCCAACCAATTCCTTAACCACCAAATATTCTGCCCTCCAAGTCCATATCTCTGCAATTTTGAGAGAGGGATGTGATGAGGGACCAAGTGCTCTAATTCTCTCCTGGCCTTTGTCTTCTTTCGGCTCAAATAATTTATAGGATTTCTGAGCACTATTTAGTATCTTGTCTTGAAAGTTCTATTTAGGCAAGTGGATGTGCTTTACAAAAATTTGTCTGGCTTCCTCTTGAGTGCACATCATCTTCTTGTATGCACAGCTTCTTTGACAAGTAGCTGCACAGGTAGACCACCTTTGTGTGAGAGCTGTCTCTTCTACTTTGCTTTAAATCTATCTCCTATAAGCTTCATTTGAAGGACTCTCATTCTTGAAGTATGTAGACAGCAAACAGTCAGTCTCTATCTACTAGCTCCACAGCATTAATGAGTGTCAACGGTTTACCGGGCTGGATCGGCCCGGTTCCGTGACGATTGGTGTGGGGGACCCGCAGACCCACGCCCCAGGGAAGGGGAAGGGGGAAAGGGAAAAGGAAAAAGGGAGATGGGCCTAGAAACAAAACAGCGGCAACGATCTGAGGAGGAAAGCTAATTTACTAAATAAGATATCAGAAAGCAAAATAACACAATATAATACAATATAATTGGAATTGAAGCTAATAAATCAAATAAAATGAGCAAGAGAGAGTGTCCGATAAACCGAAGGCCTTACGCTAACGCTGAAGGCGATACGGCAGCGAGCACCCACTGCTGAGTCGATCCCGAAGGAAACAGAGTGTCCCGTGACCGCAGACAGTTTTTATCTTTTCCCTCTGAGCGGAAACACGTAAAAATGCAAAGCATTGCAAAGTCCTCTGGGGAATGTAGTTCTCCTCTTCTGAGACAGGTATACCCGGAAATATCAATGATCTATGGAGTTGGAGTATTAACTCTTTAACTCTTAATGCATTACTACATGTTGTTATGATGTGGAATACCAATACCAAAAATCATAAAACCATGACAATGAGTATTCAGAATTCTATAAACTATTTCATAATTTATCATAGTTGATCTTTGATCTTTTTCCTCCTCAGATCTATGCTTATGAGGTTTTTGTTTTTTTTTTCTCGTTGGTTTGCTAGTTTTATTTTATTCAATATTATTCTTTACTGCTGCTGAGCACTGAGCACTGAGTTGATGCTTCCTTCCATGGAGCTATGTTATAAACTGTAGCTCTCACTCCCAAATGATATATGTCATCTCAGAGTCTGTCATTTTATATGTAAAGCTGGCGTTGTTATTAAACTCATGCGTTACTTTATACTTCCTGAACCTGAATTTAATATTCCACCTCATCTCCCAGTTATTTAGACTTGTGAGGTCTTCTGTAGTCCTTCAGGGTGCTGGCTTGAATAATGAAGGTCAGTCAGTCTGACCTCTGTCTGCAGCAAGATCATGGAGCACATCCTCCTGGAAACTAAACCATGGTGTACAAAAAAACAAGAGGTGATTAGTGACCGCCAATGTGACTTCACTATGGGCAAATCAGGCCTGAAAAATTTTGTGGCTTTCTATGACATGACTGGAATGTTGGTGGATATGGGAAAAGCAACTGGTGTTATTTACCTGGACTTTTGCAAAGCATTTGACAGAGTGTTTCACACAACATCCTTGTCTCTAAATTGGAGAGACATAGTTTTGACAGATGGTCCTTTTGGTGGATAATGAATTAACTGGATGGTTGCACTTAAAGAGTTGCATCCTCAGAAATTCTATAAATGACATGACCAGATGTTGTGCAATTGAAGGATGCCATTCAGAGGGACGTTGACATGCTTGAGAGGTGGGCCTGTGTGAACCTCATGAAGCCAAACGAAGCCAAGTGCAATGTCCTGCACCAAGGTCAGGGCAAGCTCAACAGTTTCAGATTGGGTGAAGAATAAACTCATAACAGACCTGAGGAGAAAGGCTTGGGGGTACTGTCAGCTGAGAAGCTCAACATGAGCCAGCGGTGTGTGCTTGCAGCCCTGAAAACCAACTGCATCCTGGGCTGCATCAAAAGATATGTGATCAGCAGGTCAAGGGAGGTGATTATACCTCTCTACCCTGCTTCCTTGAAGCCCCATCTTCCGTACTGCATTCACATCTGGGGGTTCTGGACCCTCAACATAAGAAGGACATGGACTTGCTGGAATGCATCTAGAAGAGGGCCACAAAGATGATCAAAGGGCTGGAACACCACTCCTATGAAGACAGGCTGAGAGTTGGAGTTTTTCAGAGCCTGGAGAAGAGAACTCTAGGGAGACCTTATAGCAGTCTTCCAGTACCTAAAGAGGGACTTTTAACAAGATGTGGATTGACAAAACAGGATAATGCCTTAAACTAAAGGAGGATGGCTTTATATTAGATATAAGGAAGAAATTCTTTACTCAGAGTGGCGAGGTGATGGAACATGTTGCTAAAAGAGCTTGCACCCTGGAAATACTAAAGACCAGATTGGATGGGTTTTTGAACAACCTGGTCTAGTGAGAGGTGGCCCTGCTCATAGTAGTCTCTTCCAATCCAAACATCTTTGTTATTCTATGATTCCGTGACTCTTACATTCTCAGCAAACTGTGATACTGCCCTAGACACTCACCTTTCCAGGTCATTCAGGAATATATTAATTAATACAGGTCTCAGAACAGACCCTAGCAGAATTTCCCTGCAAAGGGTACTTTTTCTGTTGCAAGATCTCTTTCATGTTGGTTGGCCAATTACCTATCCTTGCCAGCTCTTTCCCTCTTACTCTATGGTGACTAAGTTTCTTTAGAAACTATTAACGAGACATTTTGTCAAATGCATTTTGAAAATCTAGCTGCACTCTTTTTTGACTGTCTCACCTGACCCACGTTTGTCAACTTCAAAAAACTAATGGATTTTACAAGGCAGAAATTCCCCTTACAGAACTAACATTGACTTTTCCAAGTAGACTGCATTTAGACAGCCATCAGATAAAAAGTCTGTCTTGTGTTGTAGCTTTTACAGATTTGAGCGCTGGAGATATCAGCTTGCAGGCCTGCAGATATCTGAATCCTCCCTGGCATGATGTTGAGTACCTTTCAGTGTTAATTGTACTAAAAGTTAAATTGAGAGGTCACATTAGTGATTCAGCTCTGACCTCTTTGGATTTTCTCAGAGCTCTTGGCTAAATACTGCCCAGTCAAGAGAAGTCATTAGCACTTATGATAACTTTTCCATAGCCTCTGCACAGTTACTGACATTTCAGATAGAGTCCCTGCAGCATTGCCTTCAAAAAAGGCTCCTAGCGAGGAAATCTCCTTGGTTGCTTCTACAGTGAGCAGTGATGCAAATATTCATTCTGCTTTTTTTTTTTTTTTTTCTGCTACAGCGTTGCCCTCTCTGAGTACTCAGCCTAGCTGTCAGTGGGCCCTACAGACTGCTTGGCTGGCTTTTTGCTCTGATGTGCTGGCAGAGAAATTTAGTACTACTTTTGATTGCTTCAGCCAACTGTTCCACAAATTCTTTTTTTTGGCCTGCCTAATTATATTTTTACTTGTAATCTGCCAGAGTTTATGATCCTTTTTATTTTCTTCATTTGGATACAGCTTCTGCTTTTTGAATGATGCCTTCTCAGTTCTAATAACCTCTTTTACTTCCCAAGTCTTTAGATCACTGCTTCACCACGCCTGCTTCTTTTTATTGTTTTTCAAGCTTTTCCTAACAGACAGGATGCAGTGAAGCTTTGCTTTCAGTATGATGTTTTTCAGTAGAGTCCATAAGGATTTCATTCTCATCTACTCCTTTCTAACTTCTATGTTATCAAGTTTCCTCATTTTTTTCCATACTTCCTCTGTTCAAACTTCAGCAAAACTGTGGTGGATTTTTGACCTTTGCTACTCCAGAGGATTTACTGGATCTAAGTATGTTGTGGTCACTGCTCTTGACTGGTTCTTTTCCTGTGAGGTTTTTGAACCAGAACCTACATGTTTAGTACTTCGAAGCAAAACTTTGAGAGCCTGATGTGAACAGAATTTAGGGTGAAAAGGAGGCATCTCAGATACTTCAGCTAGTGTGAATGGGATTGCTTTGAAGAGGCAGAGGAAAGTTTAAAGAAGTTATTTTGAAGAAATAAACTATTCTGGAATTTTCCACAGTCAAGGAAAGAAAGCAGTGCAGAGATAGATTGATTGAAGCTAGTATCACCAGAGGAGCAGTCCGGGGTCAGCTAGACATGATGCCATGAGAATGGATTTGAAGGATAATAAAGAATATTACTGGTTGCATAGTGTGGCATGAGGAGATAATATGACCTTTCTCCATGTTAATTCCTTTATGCAGATGAATATTTTTCTGTGTAAATTGGGCCAGTATCATTCATGTGTTGGCCAACTGGGCCCCTGTCGGAACCAGTTATGAGATTAAAATATGATTCACACTTTATAAAATGTTAACCTGAATAATGCATGATAGAAATTAAAGATTAGAAATTATGAGTAGGACTGGTGGCCTAGGAAATATGCTATATTGATGCAATGCTATGAGATTGTGTATGCCATAGTGCTTAGAGGATTCTCCAGGAAGATGAAAATTAGCAGAGAAACCTCAGGTCAAAAATGGTAACAGAAGGCTAATCCTTCAATTAATTCAGTCACTGCAGATGAACCATCTTTACGCAAGGGAACAGGTAATTTTGCATTACTGTTTTGCACATGTGGGTTTTATTCAGTGAGGAGAAGTAATTGTCAGTCTAGGCAGTGATTTTCTTCCTGCCCCTCAAGTCTCTAGCTTAGAAATGAATGTGTGCAGAATGGATGTGTGTGGAAATAGCTATATTCTTTTCCCCTGATTTATTTGGTCCCGTACATGCTGAATACATTGGGCATTTGTTTAAATGTGCCTTTCTGGGTAACTGCAGTCTGGTGGAGTATTGAACTTGGTATAATATGAATCTCTCAATAAATAAAAAATCTCCTACTAAATCTCCCTTTATAAAGGCTGAGAAGAGAGATCTGTAGCATTCCACCTGTGTATGAATCGATTTCAATCAGCCTTTAGGAGGTTTCAGGCTGTGTTAGCTGTGGGATAGCACAGGGAAGCACTGAAACTTCCCTCACCTCTCTTATTGACAGATTTTTTATGAAACATGGAATATTTAGATTGAGAAGATTCATCTCAGTACTGCTGTCACCCAGCCTTGTTATCTTCACTCAAAACCTCTTGTAATACTGTCCACGATGAGCATACTAGCTTTCTTATCACGCGTAACAGGGCACAAACATATCTCTATAAGCCTTTTCTGGAAACTAATTAGATCTTTAAAGAAAAAAAAGAGAGATTTTCTGATAGCTTTTTTTAGAACAATTTACGTGTTTAGGAAAATGGGCCAACTTTCTCATTTCAGAGTTCTCTGATTCTGATATGGGCAAGGTGAGAGGTTAGAGGCCTTGTTGTTAATGAGAGAGACAGACTGATTTTTATACTAATTGAAGCATTTACATTTTTTCAGCAGAACTGAAATGCAAAACTAACACATTCCTTAGAGATTTATAACCCCACAATGGATTATTCTATCCTCTCTCCCTTAATTATCCCAAATTATCTGAACTCTTATGAAGAAGAAAGAAATTAATATTAATATTCCATTTAGAATATACTCTAAAATGCAGTAGAAAATGGAGGCAATAATAATGACAAAGAGGATAGCTGAGATAATTTTGAATATATAATTTTTCTTCTCTCCATTGCAGCTTCTTTATACCAGAGTACACCAGGAAAAGTGCATTGCATTCATTTAGCAAAACAATTTTTGTGCTGCATTGACTTCCACTATGGGAGTAAAAGCTTAGTAAAATATTGCTCTGTCAGTTAGATGCAATATTTTGTCTTTGTGCCTCAATCAGAAAAAAAATACAAGTGTAAGGGAGACTGAATAACTTGTTATGAAGAGTGTTTCTACATGGGGGTAGGTTGACAGATAAGGCTCATGATGGGACAGTAGGAAAAAGGCAGGAAGAAGAAAAGATCTATAAGGTGGACATAAAATACAGCAGAAATTCTTTTCAATTTGAGTTTATTTTGAAAGAAATGAAAGAATTGGAATTATGAAGGAACAAACAGTAACTGGAAGCTACGCACGTTGAATCTGTACATATCGGCTGTACAGCAGATGAATCTGCTTGTATGAAAGAGACAGCAAGAAGGGGTGGGAGGGAAAAGATTCTGTCTTCTTTTGGATGATGAGACCCAATTACACGGAAAAACTCAAGTTAGTTACTGATTAACTAGCGATCACGATTTAAAGGTTTGCGATTGGACTTTACTACTTGGAGGTGGCCCTCAGGTATTACACCAAATTCCCTGCTCCCAACTTTAGGGCATTGTCTTTGGCCTTTCAGTGCCCTGGCAGCTGGTAGTTTTACAAGGCATGAATGAAGGTGAAACTTATTTTTTTTCCAAAAGTGCCCCAAATTGCAAAATGCTTTTGTTGATGATCCTTGGTGTTGGGTTACTGTTCATATTGAGTGTGAGTGTAAGTTTGGATTCAGCTTTAAAATTTATGACAAATCCATGCCCCATAACCTAAGTAACCCATAAATCCAGGCCCCATAACCACTTTGTCTTGTGTTATGTATATTTGTTCAGCATTTGCATTAAGAGTCATTCACTGAGTGGAGCCAGAGACTTCCAAAGGACCTATCACCTATAAGCATCTTGATTTACATCTGCACAGACATTACAATGTTGGCTGTATTTAGAACAGTACTATCCTATGAAACTGATGTTTTATTTCTCATACTGTACTTGGCGGTAAAGAGGCAACTTTTTAACATCAGGGGAGACATAGACTAGTCCCCTACTCTCTTATTTTTGTAAATCCTTTTGTTTTCACTATCTTAGAACAACTTTAGCAGGTTGTTACGAGGGTAGAAGACATCAACCAAAGTGAAGTCCATCTGCAAAACTGTTGCATATGGCATCACTTATCAGGCTTGAGCATTGGCTGTGGGAAGAAAAGTCTGTCATATTAAAAAAAACCAAATCAACAGAGTATGACATTAGAAATGGAGAACAGGCTTGAAATCAGCCATGAACTAAAAAAAGCATTTTGCTGTTGCTTGAAAATAGCCTTTACTTTTTTTGTAACACTTTGCCTGCTCCTTTTTGTTTGCTCAGCTTTCAGAGTCTGCATAAATGTTTGTGAGAGCTGCTGAGAAACGGATCTAAACTTGGGTCTGACAATATATAGGAACTGTGTATGGTCAGCACCCAATACAGTATGCGTGGTACACGGGATCAGAAATACATGCTGTTGAGGGTGTCCTTTCCACAGCACTCTCTCGAAGTTACAGTGCACAGAAAGCAGATGAGAGGATGCTGTGGACTTTCTGGGGACAGGCATCACAGCAGTTGTGATGCTGCCCATGCAGTGGAGCCAGCCTCTGGGCTGCATGTGGCAGAAGGCCCACAGCGTGTACACAGAGCTGCACACAAGAAAGTGCCTCCCTGGACTGACTTGCTGGCATGAACACATTGCTATATTGGGTGACTGTGTTACTGTATGCTGGTACAGTTGCATTGCAACTAGAGGATGTTGTTGAGTGGGATGCTTTGGGTTCATTTCTAGGCTGGAACATCTGTAAAAAGAGCTGTGTTTCTCTGCCTTCTTCCAACAAAGTATTTGGCAAAGAACACTAGGTCCTAGTGCAGTGTTTTGGTGTTCCTTTCAAACCAGTGACTCTTAGTCATAACAATTTTGTGTTCCTGCTTCCTTAGCTTTATAGAAAAGAAAGAATGAAAACCAATCAAAAAAATACTGCAAAGGATGTCAGTAATAGCTACATTTGGTGTGTGCGCGTGTTTTGAATAGTTACTAGTGAATATGTGACCTTTAAACATAATGGAATGGGGAAACTAGATTTTATTTCATTCAGCTTGATGCAACATTTTTGATGTTAGGCATTGCAAGAACATTTGCAATCCACTGTTGAGAAACAGTAATGTTCTGATAAAGCACTGGACTGGGATTTTATTCTAGGCATAGTCACACACTTTCTACATTAATTTGGCTAAGAAAATTAAACAACCCCCTTTGGCATGGCTTTCTTATCTGTGAAATGAGAATGATAATCCCACAATACCAGTCTGTGACAAATACATGTGTATTTACCAAACGATTTCAGATTAAATTTTCTCCTGTCTAGTTATTTCAGAAAACAGCCATAAAGAAAACTTGACTAAAGCAAATGAAAGCTGTTATGTTAGACATCTAAAATGAATTGGCTGCCATGTGCCAGACTGTTGAATGTCCCAGGATGAGAAATTAAAATAATTTGCTTAAATTCTTGAACAACTGACTGCTGAAAGTATCATATGACCAAAAATACCTCTTACTGACTTCATAATTATTGAAAATTTCTGCAGCAGTCATAAAAATGATGCATCTTAGATATGTTCCTCGTTAATTCTGTTCATTAAGAAAGAGATATGTAGCTAAAATGAGACAATTTTATTATTAAAACTATGATTTGATTTCTAAGTAACGTTTTGATTTGTTCTGCAGCAAACATTTTGTAGATTTGTTTCTTGTTCATCATTTAATGAGCAGCAAACAGTTCTGCAAACTGTCACAAAACAAAATAACACATATGAGAGAGTAAGGAAATAAATAAAACATCACATGCTATAAAATGGACAAAATAAATAAAAGGTAACCTTGTATGCTTTTTATTACATTTCCTATTTTAGTGCTCTGCGTTTTCTCATGCCAATTCAGATAAGACCATGAAGTCTTTCTTAATTTTTTTTTCTTTAAGTTTTTCTTAATTCAGAAAAATAAGTCTTTCCTTCTTTTTGCTTTGATTTCCTTCCTTACAGCTCTCTCCTGTGCATCACATATAGAATCTGCACTGGTGTTCATTTGGAAGAAAAGTGCCACATATGTGTGCACGATGGCCTGATTGTGAAATACTTCCCTGCCTTCCCCTTTCTGTAGATCCCAAAGGCCACATTTGTCATATAGTCACTTTGCTATGAGTGTGTAATTAAATGTAAAGCGCTTTGGGATGTTCAGCTGTATAAAGCATGGCTATTGAAATGCAAGTTGTTTTTCTTGCAGATGAACACAAAAGGAAAAACAAATAAACAGTAACAACAGCAACAACAAAAAAAGAAATGAAAAAGGTTTCTAGGGATAAAAATGTGAACACTGGTAGATAAATAAAACATTAGAAAGAAAAGAAAATACTTCCGGAAAACAAATCAATAAGATTAAAAAAAAAAGAAAAAGAAAAAGATTTATTTGCGAAAGTTGACAGGCTTGCAGAAATTTCTAGCTTACAAGCTATTTACAGAGAGAAAATATGATGAATCAAGACACAATCATCAAAGTAAAAACCCTAGGTATTAAAATTTTAACTCTAACTTGTAGAAAGAGTCAAGATCTTTTCCTCTGTGACATAAATTTGCACAGGCATTAGAAGTTTCCAATTACAGAGTTTCTTCTGTATTTTACATCCTTGGAGATAATGTTTGTCCTTTTGCGAAATAACTGTAAGATTCTGTCCTCCCTGATTTATGTCTGAGAAATACTGACATAATATATTAGGAATTGGAATTATTTCTAACAACAGGAAAAATTAAACCTGAACAAACTTGAAGAGTTCTATTTGTTCACTACTTTCCATGGTAAACAAACAAAAGAAAAAATAAAGCAAAGCCATACACACAAACACACACACGTACACACACCAAAAAAAACAACCAACAACAAAATAAAGCTGAATTTTCGTTCAACCATAGACTAGATCCCCAGAAGGTATGCAGCCTTACAGAGGAATGCTCTGACCATAAGGTTTTAGAAGTATGGGCGTGTTCAGATATCTTTTTATTTCCTTTGAATCTGTTGGTTCATATCCACTATGACAGATGAGGGAGCTGCATGGAGGCCTCCCCTAACAGGGGAGCACCTCAGCCCATGCACTGTCATTGCTGGTTTTGAAGAGTGTTCGCATCTGAAGTCAGGGACATTTCCCTGCTCCTTGTTCCACCCTGTTTGCTTTTGGAGCTTACCGCACCACTTCCTTCCCTCATAAACCTCAGTGAAGGTTACCATGTCCTCAAGATCTTCTGAACGAGCTGCTCAGCTGATTGTGCCCAGGCTCATCTCCATCAAACTCAGCCAGGTTAGGGGCTTTTAACCTCAGGCTAACCTGGCTCAGATTGGACAAGATAGGTGAGGGAATGGTGGCAGAAAAGCTTGAGTGACTGGTGGAAATGAGCCGTAATAGTGGCGATGATGGGGGACTGGGGAGCAGCCTTTGAAGGAGCCCATATTTACACATCATCTTCTGACTCTAGCTTTGCTGAGCACCTTATGTTCTCATCCAAATATCTGTAATGTAAGTGAAATCATGACCTTAACTGTTTTGGCTGGGTTTTTTTGGTAACATATACAGTGAGGCACCACATATGCTGAATACGTATTTCCCAGGACACCTGATAACCAAAACAGTTAGTTATCAATAAATGTCTGCTGTAGACTCCTTGCTTTCCTTCACCCATCAATGACCACTTGCTGTCAGACTTCATGCCCTGAAGATCCTGGGTTGCTTTTGCTTTGGTAGCTTTCCCATAGCACACCATATTAACTCCTCTTATTATGTCCCACTCAGTTAAAGTTGATTCAAAGCTAATGGATTAATGGCAGCTCACTTTACAAAATATTTGTGCATCTCAGTTTCACATTACTGTGTGTTGAAGCACAAAGAATAACAGAAGTGAGGACTGCCTTTCAATTTTCTACATACTTTCTGAACTTTTATTTATCTCTGATTAACACTGTCACGTATGTCAGTTCACTCAGTCTTAGCACAATGATTTCATGAAAACAGAGATTTCCTGCTGTTCTACAAAGTACATAGCAAAATTATCCCACACCAGGGGAACTCTGTAGTAGGTATTTGGACTGCCCTTTAATGTTTTCCTTTAACTCATATGGGGCTAAAAAGAGTACCCTGGAATTTTGTAGTTTCCTTTATATACACAGTCCTTGGGCATCCATGGTACTTTGAGTAATGCTGTGCATTCTCACTTACTGGGTATCTGAACATATATATATATATTTGTGTGTGTGTGTGTGTGTGTGTGTGTGTGAGATGTGGCAACTTCCCAATGTTGAATTTGTGTTTCTCACTTGTTTGTAGATGTAATCCAGTATATTTGATTTCCCGAAATCTCTTAAAAATATATGACTTGTTGGTTGCTTTGTTAGGCCCAAGGCTGAAATACAGTGGGAAGATGGCAAAAGGCTTCAGTTGGGTTGAAATTAAGGAGAAAGAAAGAAACACACTTACACCATTGAAATATTGATTCTCAGAAGATAGTTTTTATGGTAACTTCATTGTTCGCATGTCTCTAGTAGCCTTCTCATTTCATATTATTGTGAATAAGGGGAGATGATGTATTGCCATGAATGCTAGTACATGGTCTAAGCAGCAACTTCCATTATTACTTCCATTATCACAATGGATCTTCATTGGCCTGAATTGCTAACATTCTTACAGGAATTATAAGACTAAAATGGCTCTACCTGTCATTCACTGATGTGTGAATTGACAATCAAATGATTGATCAATTTTTCTGCACTTCAATAGCTTTTTTCAAGCCACACATCCTGAGTTAGTGGATAAAATGCTACAGTTCCAGACTAGTTTTCTAAGGTGTAGGCAAAGCAAATTAGGCAATTAGACCTAATCTTAGATTTCAAAATTGAAAATCCATCAGCATCTCTGTCTTGTAAAGAAAATACATTTCCAAATCTGAAATGAAAAAGTATCCTCACAAAAGAAAACTGTAGTCCTGCCAGCCTTCCTGTGAACAGTTTTAATAAATTTCTAGTGTATTTTCCTTTTTCCTCATTATTTTTCAGAAAAAAATTGGACCCCAGGAGCTTTAAAGAACGAGTTTTGAAAGTCAAGCAATAGAAATTGCTGAATTTTTAACCGTGATTTATGAAAACATGCTTTTACTTTATTCCTTTCATAGGAAACATTAATGACAGTTAAGCAAAATGAGGATTAACATAGGAAAATACATTGCATGGCAGATTCTGAGTAATGGATTTATAACCAGTTCATTTTTTTTGAAATTTTACATCAAAATGGATTGAAAGAAGACACACAAATTATCAGTCGGATGAAACAGAATACACAGGCCATGAGTTTTCCTGTAACCTATGCTAAACACTGAGATCACCCAGTCCTGATCTAGTACCCTCTCTAACAGAAATATCACGTTCATTTGTTCATCTCCTTGTTTAAAAGCAAAGACCAACCGAACCTCTGGCCTATCTGATTGAGGAAAATGTTTCTTGACTTTAGTTAATCTTCACCCAAAAAATATATATTTTTTATGTCGCTATTAAATCTTTTTTGCATTTATCTTTTTTGCATTTATTGGTGAACCTGTGGTGTACGTATGAAAAGATATGGAAGTTCTACACAATCAGGCAAAACTGAGAATCAGTAAGGAGTTTCAGAAGGAAAAAAAAAATCCAGAGGAAAAGGGCAAATGTAGAACAGAAACAATCAAAATGGAAAAGCTGAGGCAGACAAGGGCTGGGTAACCCTTCTGACAATCTTACTGTAAGCCACTGTGCTTTATGCTGTGAGGCCTTCATCCAAATGTCACTGGTTGTAGTAGGAAGGCTTCAATGGGCTTTGATGCAAACTTAATTCAGCCAATTTACTGAATGATTTCTTTAGTTTTGTGATACTCGTCTTGTTGCTGAGCAGGGATGAGGAGGAAGGAGATGAGAGGAGGCCAAAGGAAAGTTGACCACACAAAAGTAATGTTGGAGACATTAGACCTAGTATGTATGGGGCTGTTCAACCTTCACAAAGAACCAAACTTATTCCCATGGAAACCAGTGTTTAAAGATGAATAAATAGCCTGGCTCTCAGCAGCTCCCTTTCCTTTTTCTCTTTTCTTCTCTCTTGGGATGTTTTGTTGTTGTTTTTGGTGAAGGGAAAGAAAGAGGCTCTTCACCTCTAAGCAGCTTGAGAAAAGACTGGTAACATTCATTCTACTAATAAGCTGGCAATTAATGCAAAGAAGAATGTCCTGGATTTCCCAAAGAAAAGTATTTTTCAACAGGAGCTAGTCAAGATGTTGATGAGGTTTTGTTTCTCCTTCTTGTTGTTGTTCTTTAAATGGGACTCACTCTTTCTGGAAAAGGGGGCTGCTATACTGATGTTGTAAGTCTGCCCTCATGTGCTGAATTTTAACTCTTCATTTGAGAAAAATGTAAGCTAGCTCAATGGAGTCCACCAGACATATTATGGCATCACTGAGATACAGATCTTCAGATCTGCACTTTTTTTTTTTTGAGTTTTACATGCTGATGGTTGCATAGCAATGCGTTACGTATGCAAAGAATATACAGAGGTGCACAGCATCCATTTGATACAGCAGATATGGTTCATTATCACTCCTGCACTAAGTAGATAATGAATTCAAAAGGAATGTTACAAAGGTGTTGCTGATAGTATCAGTGTTAGAATGTGTTGCAGCTATTGACTGACATAAAAAAGAGACAGCCAAAGGTAGGCTGAGAAACAGAAGAATTAACAACTAACTTTCAGTAAGAAAGAAAAATGATTACAGCCTCTGTAGTCTGAAGGAAATACTTTGTATTTGGTTTCTTGTGACGAGAATTTCAGTTTTTGAGAATGGGAAATATCATAGGGAGTATCACCATATGGGGAATTTCCAGCATGAGTCAGCATGACGCTTGTGCTTAGATGGAACATAAGTGGTTCTGCAGGCTCTGAAACTAATGAAGTCAGGTTTCCTACAAGCTTACATCTCCAAGCCAGTTGACTTTGATGTCTCTGAAAGCATCAGTTCCCATGGAACTTCTGGTGGAGACAGCATCTATAGAAGACTTTTTCTGCATGGATTCCCTGATACATAAATGATGGTCTCATGCTGCAGTGTTTCCCTTAGCATGAAATAAATTTTCACTGTTCTCTCTTATCCCTCTCTACATAACTGTTTTTTAAAAACCTGTAGAAACATAATTGTCTTTCAGAGCTCCATCTCTCTATTCCACTTGACTGAATTATTAGGGAAATCAGCCAGCCAAAATGATTGCCTAAGCCTAATTTCCTTAGGAAACTAGGTTAAAAAGTTAATATTAGTAATAACTCTTGAACTGGGGCTACCATGGGGGAATGCACTGCAAACTGTATGGGCCAAAGCAGTCAGCTGTGTCACTCCCTTTAAGCACTCCCTGTGAACCTTCTCCTAGGTCCTGTTAGCAAACAAACCTTCCTCCACGTGCTGAATGGGTGAATGGTCCTACAATGATTAGGGACTGGAAAGTGATGGAGACCACACGTGCAAGGCTGGACTTCACCTGGCCATCTGACCATTTCAGACCTGCATTCAAATCAGCAGTTTGCAAGGGGTTTCACATAATAACAGCATGTAATTCATTTTCACGATAAAATATGTATTTCTAATCCTTTAAAATACCTACACATTCTTCTCCACCTGAGTGTCTGAGTGTTGATTTGGCTTAAGCTGTCTGGAAACTATAAATTGTTTTTGGATTTACTTTTTAAAGTTCCCTTTCTAGACAATGATTTACAGCTGTGCAAAGTGAGAAACAAATTTTCTGCTGCAATGGGTGGAAACCTGAGTATCCATTGCTGCCCAGGGTCTGCATTTTTATTTATTTTGAATGGTTCATGGTTTGCTTCCTCCCTTTTTTCCTTCTCCTTTCTTAGAACTCTGCTTAAGAAATTGCATTTAGTTTTTCAGGAAACTGCAGTGCCCATTTCTGTTTCTTAAAAGAAAAAAAAGGTAGAAAATACATTACACAGCAGACTCTTCCTTTTTCATCACATATGGTCAGTGATAGTGGCCTCACTGAGATTTGTCCAACTCCCAGTGTGTTTTAAGTACTTCCTTATATACTAAGAGAGGCATATAGCCAAAGCTCCTTGTGCTGAAATTTTTACTGTCTGAATATGAAGCAGGGCAATGGTATTGTAATGGCTTCTGAACATGAGCTTATCTTTAGTATTTTGTTTTATCCTGAGGCACTGACCTTTCTATTATTGGGCTCTTTGAAAGGAAGGAGTATAGAACTATGTCTTGTCTGTATCATCCTGTTTATGGTTTATATGTGGCTTCAAGTTCTGCCAGAAACTTAGTGTCATTTTACTGCCAGGTTTTACATTCTGCCTGTGATGTACTAATTATTGGGGTGCAACAGAGCACTTGTTTCCTATCATAAACCAGGAGCTGTTATCCAGGAATAAAATTTTGTACAAATAATGGAAGGATATAACAATACAAAATATTCTCTGAGGGCCGTACTCTGATCTTGTTGACAGTGATGAGAAAGGCACTTTTGTTTACACTGTGGGAGCCACATAACGAAAGACAATGTCCACTTCTATTAAGGAAACATTTCCTCACAGTATTGTGAGCACTGGAAAATGGGGCTGGCTTACACCTCAACTGAGTACCTGGTGTAGCACTACCGTAGGATATGTAGTACATTCAGGAGCAACAGTGCTTTTGGATATAAACTGGTGTAGTTCCTTACACATCAGTGGCAGTATATGTTTTTTTATTGTGGGGAAATCTTGCTCTCAGCTTCAAGTTGCCATTTCCTTCCCTTTTCAAACAGAAGAGAGAAAAAAAAAAGCCAAAAGACTGTGCTTTTAATCCATTCCTAGGAAGGGGAGGATGGGAGGAAAGAAAGAAAATGATTTGGAGACTGCACAGTAGTTTCCTCCTCTTACCAGTAGCACACAGTTAATACACATGACTTAATGGAAATGCACTTGCACTCAGCTGCACTTGCCTACGGCAGAAGAGATAATGAAGTATTTCTGCTTATACCATCACAAGCCCTCACTTGTACAACAGAAGCATGAGTTCAGACCAGATTCAACCCAACAGCAAGGGCACACTGAGTGCAGTGCGGTCTCCAGCCTAGCCAGGGCTCTTCAGTACAGCGCTTGGAGACATATGGGGAGCTGTTGAACATTTATGCTCTGTGTTAGAGCCTATTTTTTCCTCCTCCATGGAAGAGATGATAAAATTTAAGGACAAGTAAGAATGCTGGTCTATTTAGCCAGATTCCCATCAACTAGACAGCTTGCAGCGTTCCAAACATGTGTGATGCTATGTTGCGGGCATTTCTGGTTGTAAGAGCGGAATTCAACCTTGAGCTCATTTACATGATTAAAAAGAAACCAGAATGTCCCACCATGTTTTTATAGTGCTGGAATGCAAATTTGGATTTACAGTTCCAGCTCTGCTCCTTCTCTTACTGCTATTCTCCTGCCCTTCACCCTCATCCTGAAAAAAAAAAAAAAAACCAACACAAAAAACAACCAAACATCTGTGTCTTTCACTTCAATCTGAATAATATCTTCTGATCTTTTACAGACTGAGTCTTGAATAGTTTGTAAGAAAATAGATGATGATTCTTTTCTACATATCCCATAACTCATTGGCTTCTTGCACCTGTCAAATGCCACATTTTCTCCCTCTGGGAGTATGCCCCCATTCATGTAATCCTCCTTCCTCTCTAACTAGGGAAAGAGATGAAGTTGCAGGTGTCAGTTAAGCCATGATTGCTTCTTTGATCTTTCCCAGTTACTTTTTTTTCCCGGAATGTTTCCTTCTAAGTGTTTTTCCTGTGTAACTTTGATTCCAAATAGACCGGCATTTGTTTTGCTTTCAGTAAGCGTGGAGCCTCAGTTCTGCTTGTGCATCACTGAAAAAAAGGAAGTGATTCCCCTGATCTCAGCAGATCATGCAAGGCTAAACCTCACGTACACAAAGGGTGTTGGGCTTTCTGTCATCTTGTTCAGAAATGAGATCCCTGTATTTATAAAAAAAAAAACCCTTTAATGTGTGATTCATATTCACTCCTTAGTTGAGTGCACTCATGTACTTTCCTGAATCCAAAAGGCAGAAAGCACTCACTCACTAACAAAACAATGTCATTATAAAAAAATCAGATATATTGAATGAAAAGAAAATCCCATGTTTATTTTCTGCAAAGTGAGATACCTTTTGTCAGGACTGGATATCTTTCTGCAGCTGAAATGGAAGATAAGAGCACGAAGCACACAGTATATGGAGGTTATTTCCTAGTGCTGTTCCAGAGGCTGGACATAGTCTCTGCTAGCTCTCCTTGCCTCACTGAAATGCAAACTGTTGGACTCATCTCTGTGCCTTCCAGCCCAGATAATCAGACACTTTTAAAGCAATAAAATCTAAAAAGCACAGTTTAATATTAACACTATTAGTCAAGGTAGGCATTTTGCATAGCTAGGATGGGGCGTCTAAGTGACTGCTTTCGTTTTTTATTCTGATCTTTCTCCCCCTGGTTCTTCCATCCTTGGAAAAAGATGCTGCCGTGTGAGTAAAATCACAGGAAACTGTCTGCATTTCAGGCAGATAAATCATTACCTGTGAGGTTTTAAAAAACTGTGGGAACGTTTTTAGATACACAATTGTGTTTTTCTTGTTAATGTCTTTTTTTTTTTTTTTTTTTATGGCAAAGCGTTCACTTTGGGGCAGAGACCAGAGCAATTCATTAAGCTTTCTTTTAGTGCGGATAGTGACAAGGTTTTCTCCCCTGGACAATACTGCAGACCCCGCAGAAGTCCTCTGGGCTTTGTCTCCCCTTCTCCCCTTCTCTGCCAGTCTGTTTCCTTTCATCGGGGCTGAGGGGAACAACACACCCTGTGCCCTCAGTGCTACCTCACAATGACACCTGCTGGTGGCATCGCCTTGGGAGCACACAGCTCCTCTGGCACTCAGCTGTGTCCTCGTGATGCCTACAGAATGTTCCAAATATATATATACAAATAAATAGGCAGCTAGGTATGTATATATATTTAACCCCCTGTGAAATGAATTTCTATCTCCTTTCAGCATGACGTGATGGGATTTAGGAAATCTCAAACTGATTTGTTCAGCTTCATTTCCCTATACTTTAACAGCCCCTTTCAGGAGAGGTGGCTGGGCCATGCAAGCAGAGGCTTTTGGCAGTGTGTGTTTTCTTATCTCAGTCTGTTCAACTATTGTCTTTAAATATTCTTCGGTAAAATCAGTTTGAAAATACACATATTAGAAATGTGAAGGGGATCTGTGAGTTTGCTGCTATGTTTATTCATTTCTCAACCCTCCAAACACTTGAGAATTAGAATTATTCAGCTAGGCTTAATGAGGCTGACTCAGAGTAAAGCTGTATGCATAAAAGTCAAGGATAGGAGACCGATGTGGTGTGGTTTTAGGTGGTTACAGAGTTTTTAATATTAATGTTTACTTCTGGACATTTATTATTTACTATTATTATTCTTTATTGTATTTTTGTTATTATTATTATTATTAATATAGTATTAATAATAATGTTTAGTACTGAATATTTTGAGGAGAAGAACTTGGGCTGTATCTTCTCCTCGGATCCTTCACAGGAACACTCTGTGGGGCTCTAAGCAGAGGAGGTTGGCTTGTTGGGGCCCTGCAGCCTGCCAGGGCAGATCTGTGGCTCCATGCTGCCAGCTCTGCACAAGCTGGTGCTGCAGCCACTAAACTCTTAGCTCACTCACTTTCCATTTACCACCATTTTTCAGTCAGCAAGGTGGGGAAAAACTGCTCTGAGTGTCTACTATGACATGTAAAATCACCACCATGGGCTGTACTGTGATCCCTACATAAAGCACAATAAAAAGGGTATGAAAATTTGACCACATTAAGAGCCTCCATGCAGCCTTCTGGCTCTGGGTAGCAGGACTGCAGGCAGGAGCACAGGCCTCATGCTGGGACCTGGAGCTGGCTGGCTGACCCACAGCTCTGCAGGCATGGGTGTCGTTTGGGTAGCACAAAGCTGATACTCGTGAGCATAGGAACTTTTCCATCCTGATCTGAGCGAAACCTCCTGGAACTCCTCGCAATTCATCACTACAGGTTTCTCTTGGGCTTCACCGTGTCATCATCTCTGGTGCCACTCACACACTGTTTAAGAAAAATGCCTTTTGAGTCATCTTCAAGAAAAGTTCAAGAGAAAACTCACCTTTTTTTCCCAGACATGTTTTTTTTTGCTGTGTTAAAGCAGCCACAGGACAAACCCTAGTGACATCCTAGCAGAGCTGCATGAAGAATTTTGTTTGACCAGCTAGAGAATGACTTTCTCCTCTGGCTTGCAGTGAGCATACAAGGGTGCAGCTCTTCATTTCAGAGGTCCTGCACTTCTACACCATATAAGAAAGGCCGTGGCATCTCAGCTGCAAAAGGAGAGGAAGAGGCACCTTTCATTTTTTCTAGTGGTTTTTATTACAATTTTGCTGAGGCCTTCACAAGCAATTTGTGCATCTGTCTTTATAATTTTGAGCTGGTAAAACAGTTTGATCAGAAAATGCTGACTGAGGGAAAAGGAAACTTTTTGCTGAAATATCTCACTTTAATGATGTAAATATCATATTATGCTCAGATCACTCCCATAAAATTGAGTATTTGTCCTCCACAGCATGATTTTCAGTTTTACACTGTCTTGCAATATTCATACTGTAATTATAAAAAATGCATAAACATAGAATTGCTTTTGGAGTATTTTCTTTCACAGTAAAGTTATGAGATTATTGACTTTTTATCTCATTCCAGTAGAAGTAAAATTAAAGAATCTGAGGACTGCACTAACTAGAAATTCCAAATTTTAATTAGTTTTGCTTAATTTATAATCTTTCTGCCCCCTCACCCCCCAACTCCCCGCTCCCAATCCCAGTGCCTTGCAATCCAGGATTTCAGAAGGAAGTCCCACCTGTTCCTTCCAGGGTGCTGGGGAAGAATGGAAAGTAGAAAGACAGGAGAGGGAGGTGTGACTGCTGTTGATCTGAAACATAACCAGGAACCTCCATTCCCGTTTTATCTATAAAACTAATTCTAGTGTGAGACAGCTGCTGTCTCTGAAGGTTTCTGCGTATCTCTTGAAATTCCAAGGATACTTTTGTTGTTGTTGTTGTTGTTGTTTTTGTTTTAACCTGTATTGTATCCTCATTGCCCTTGAGATCCTATATTACAGCTGCCTTCTTCAGAAGGATTTGATAAGAATATATCTTTTGGACCATGTAAGTGTTAGAGAATTGCTGTCAAGCGTCAAGAGATGCTCTCTCTTCCCCTGGGGCTTTAAAGATGCTATTCTAAAATTAAAGTGTTTGGTACAGATAAGATACTTACGGTTATAATGAGGTCAAGAGTTGCTGGCAGTTTCCATGTGGATATTTTTTAGAAGTTGATCCAGTCCCTGGCTGTGTTATTTTCCTTGTTTAGACAGTTAAATGTATACAGACCATGTAGAGACGTAGCCAAAAACAGGAAACTTTTCAAAAATATTTGGAAATTATTCCGATTGCATTGTTTAAGTCAAGTTGCACCATTTGATTGTGCTGGCATTCTCCGCAGTGCAATGTGACAAGGAATTTGTGATGTAACAAGATATGCCCGCCAAAACCCAATGTGCTTTGTTTTAGTCAGAATGTATTAATCCACTTACTGAATAATTGACCCAAAGAGATTCTGTCAAACACCACTAAATTATTCACAGGATTTCCAAACCAGCAGACAGTGTCCTTTAAATATTTAAGAATAATGTCAAATGATTTTCCACACCAAAAATATTCTTTTTTATGTATTTGTATTATGTATTTTATGTACATGTGTTTGCTTAAGTTCCCTAACTCTTCTCTGTTGCTTAATGAGAGAGAAGGCCAATTAAATAAAAGCCAGTGCACCCTTCAGAGGTGCCAGGAAGGTGGGAGGGGAAGGCCTTTTCTGATGGTGAACGCCCTCAGAAGGAGCAGCACAAGCTCATCCCTCTCAGCTGTCATTCCCACTGGATGGCATATCATTAGCACATTTTCACTGCCTCACCCTTGTGTTTTAAAGCAAAAGCCAAACCCTCTACATAGATATACATGTATTTTACCCTGTAATGTGTGCCTTGGCAGTTAAGTTCCCCAAGACAAGGTGCAGCATTGCAGGCTGCACAGCCAAAGCTGTTAAGTGCTTTGCTATTCTCTACCCTCAGGACTCACAGTGCCTCTCTAGGTGTGCATTATGAGATAACAACCTTGCCGGATCAATTTTGGTGTGGAAAATAGGTTTCCTTAAAAAAGGGACACCAGTATAGCAGCATTCAAGTTCTACCAATTACAGTGTCTGACACCTTTCCCCTTGAAGGTTGCATGCTGAACGAGAGCAGGGTATATTTCTGGCTTGTTTAAAGAGGATAAGGACAGGCATCTGATAGCTTACCTTAATTATTCCATTTCCTCCTCCCAATATACATTTTCAAAATCTAATTATAGTGCTTGTGGCCCCTGCTATCAGCCAGTACCCAGAGATTAATGTAAAGCCATGGGAAGGACAGATACCTCCCTTCACGCTTTACACAACGTTGCAAATATATTCCAGCAGTCTTTTGATACTAATATTTTGATATATTCATCATTGTGTTAGCATCTGCAGTGAATAATATTTACAGTTTATAAGCTCTTCCAGGACCAACTGTTCATATTACTCCTATTAAGTCCATTCAATTTTCCACCTGAAATACCACATTTGTCTAGTCAAGGTTTGACATCTATTTTCAGGGGGGAGTGTGCTTTTAATAACAAGTTTTATTTAATTGTACATTCTTCTCCAAAGAATATACTAGGCAATCTGTTATGTATTGTCAATCGACTAAGATGCACTTGGCTGCATTCTCATATTTATTATCTTGGCCTTGATAAGGGGATATTTTTGTGTGTATGCATCTGTGTGCACTGAGGTATAATTGTTTATCTGCTCTTCCACAGCTTTATTTGGACTGGAATCTGCTGCAATGTGCTCACAAGTGCAGGAATGCTGTCCAGGGGGTGGGCTCTGCATGTGGGTGATGGGCAGTGGGCAATACTCTTTGACAGGTTTGCTATTCCAAGCCACAAGTATTGTCACACCCAGTGTATCCTTTTTGTAGACAGCCAGAACCCAAACATATTCAATAATTTATTTGGGAAAAAGAAATAAATACAGTAATGATTCATGTGGTCCGCCCTTCCTTAACAATGTTTAGAACTGGCTTTAGGAGAGAGCAAGCTCCATCACTCTGATCCGTTTAACAAGAGGAAGCTGAGTCCTTTGTTAATTCTTGTATATCTTCCTCCTGTCTTTATTGTTACTGTTATTTAAAGGGGATTTGTGAATACTGGCATTGAAAATAAAATTTGCAACTTCAAGACTTAAGTGCCAGAGAGTTGTCACAGACAGACTGTGAAATTCAGTGTGTTAGCATTTTTAAACAGCAACAACAAACCAAAGCTTGGTACTGATTTGTCAGTTTGCTTGATAATTGCCAATCCCTATTCACTGCTCAGGTAAACCCCTACTTGCAGAGCTTGTGAGAGAAATTTCCTGCAATGAGCTTCCATCCTTTTCTGACAAAAAATAAATTAAAATTATAAAAAGCTGTGGAAATTTCCAGGTGAAAAAAATAAAATTGTATAATAAATGAGCCCATATTAAGGAATGAAAAACCATAGTACTGAAACAAAATCTACATCTGCTCTTTCAGAAATGACATACTATAGCACTCTGATCTTCCTGGGATGGTTAATTTCTCTGTGCTTTTGGTTTCATATTTTGCGACCTTTTTTCTTGCTTGCCTGATGAGCTCCGGTGCTTTGAGCCCAGGCTCTTCCTTCAGCATGCTATTTGTACCACACCTGTAGAACCAGGCAGCACAGAGCTGTGGCAATGACTGAATTCTGTTTCAAGAGGAGCTTTTTTAGGTGGCCTTAGCCTCTGCAAAGGATCAAGCAGGTAAGAGAGATGGGGATAATTATTTGTAACAGCAACACTCATGTTCTTCCTTGTACTGGCTATGAGGCAGTGCCTATGTTGTGGTATTCTCAGGTAATATTAACAACACTAACAGTTAGACTGTATAGCCTGCTTAAAATATGGAGAACCAGTGAAATTAATTTGGAGGCCAAATTCAGATGGTAAATTTTTGCTGGCTGGGTTGCAGTCCTGAAAAGCAAGCTTTCCTGGAGAAAGGCTGATGAAGCTCTGCAGAAAAAACACCTTAAGACTCAAGTGTTACTGCACTAGCAGGCTGGGCGGTGATGCACGAGGATGTACTGTGTGTGTGCTGGTGTGCTAACACAAGTGTGAAGCAAACATCTTTTGAATGACTTGATGCCAAAGGGGGCATGTACAGCATCCCAAGACAGCTTCAGTGAGACATCTGACAGATTAGATACTGAGGTCAGGTGCTGGGATACCAAGGTCATGCCACATCCTGTTTTTCCTTGTGCAGCTGGGCTCTGATAACAGAGCAGTTGGTGGGACCACCCATCAGATAAAAGTGGCGATTTCTGACAGTCTCAAATTATCCTTGCAGCAAGGGAGGTCCTGATAAGATCAGTCAGGCTCTGGAATGATTTAACTAGTCCTGGCTCTTTTTTTTTCTCCTTTCTTTTTTTCTGAGGACACAGCCTGTCTTTTGAATACGAAAGCAGAGAACACTCATGGAATCTCATATCATCCTTGCAAAGAAACATGAGGATTGATTTATGGGCTGGATCACTGAGAAACAGTAGTTCTTTGCTCCTTACAATGTTTTGTCGGAAGGTGCGATACCCTCCAGTCAGAGCAGCATGATTTCAGCTGGGTTTTCACAAAAGAGGCTGGAGAAGGGTGGGTGGTGAATGCAGCAACTCCTGTAACACAGCAGTTAATAGGATACAAACACATTAATCATGTGACAGACATTGAGTCTAACGGGGCAAGGCAGCGGGCTTTAAAAACAGCCAGTTAAGTGACTACCTGGTAGAAAAAGGCTGACTGTGTGCCCCAAGTTTTATGCCACTATCTGCAATTAAAGTTTTTATCCACTTTTTTTTTTTCTTCTGTTTGAATTTTTTTAAATACTTCTTACTACCTGTCAGAAAATAAGTATGCAGTACTGGATCAGAGGGCTCTGCAGTCCCTTTGCTCTTGATCAGCTGTGGCCCAGTCTATACTTCAGACATTTGCACAGCACTGTGCTGTGGTCACTCTCCTGTGCCGCAACCCTAAGAGCTAGATACAGCTGGAACTCATCCTGAGGCTCACAGCAGAGAAGAGAGACTCTGCTGTTGTGAAACAAGTTAGGATATATTCCTGCTACCCAGCTTTGTGATCAAAGAAGACATCATTCTCAGCTGCAACCTAACAATGTGAGTCCCCTCTTTCATGTGACTCTACAGGCAACTTTATCACTGTATGCCATGTAAGCCTCTGCCTCTCATATTACCATTAGGGGAGGAAGGGTAGGGGTAATCCTAATTCATAAAGGCAGATGGCCCCATGACTCCTTCATGTCCTTTATTTAAAGTAACTCCAGTCACTTCAATCACGAAGTTACTGATGCTCCAGCACAACTTGTTTCTTGTTACTAAAACCGTTTCTGTATAAGGAACAATATAAAACAAAGGAAGAGACAGTTACTAAAATGAACCTTTCCCGTGAATTTGTAGGCTTCCTGCACACACATGTGCCCTTCATTATGAGCCTTTTTCAAGCACTGCTTGCCATAATAGGTTGGGATCAAGAGGACAGACTAGCCATATATGGCCACATAAATATTTGTCCTCCTTCTCCCTGGAAGTAAAGATTTCCAGGACCATATCTCTTGGCCACTATTGACATAGGCCCTCAGAGTAGGATGCAAATAGATGTCACCAGTGGAAAAGAGTCATAAGAATTGCCTTTCCAGAGGACATGAAAAGTCCATCTTGCTCATTAATCAGTCTCTGACAGTGACCAAAGCATGAAATTTAAAGACGAGATAAAAAAATAACCGTAATGAACAGAGACATAAATGTACTGAGCTATGATCTGTTGATATGGAAAAAAAAGTCATTTTTGACTCGGGACTAGTCATCAGCAAATGCCAAGCAGTGAAAGGTGAATGGCATAATGGTGGACTCTATTGCTGAGGATCATAAAATGGAGTTTCACAGCCAGTGTTGGCAGTGGCTACACTACATACAGCTTCCATGGGAATGGCTGTGTTTGCAAGATGCAGACCATAAATTTGGGTAAGGTACCTGGCTTGCCTGATAATCACCACTTTCAGGAAAGTTTGTGGTCTGGGCTGAGGGGCTTCCTTTACTCCAGTGGATATGATTACTGGTGCAAATCACTGCAGCTTTTTCTCAGCTGATGTAAATGAGCACTGCTTCACTGGAGAGAAGGAAACCATAGTGATTTGCAGCAGCAGAGGCTCTGACTCACAGTTTTCAGATGTTAGTTTGTTTTGACTTTCAAAGGTGGTTACTGGTCACAAATTGAATTTGGAGGATCTTTGTATTTGCTTTTCTGGTCTCCTGAAGTCGCTTGGCAGTAACAATGTTGAATTGTTGCATGGATTTCATGATGCTAATTAGATGATTTTTTTTTTCTTTTTTCTTTTTATATATTTCTTGCGGCGAGGAGTTTAGTTGAGATGTGCCTAGGAAATAATTTTTCTAGCAAATCCTGATATATTTTTCTGATGTTATTTTAAATATATTTTTACGTTCTCCTAGCTGTTGCCTCTCTGCAATTTCTCTTCAGATTATACCATCGGAATATACTGCACGTTACGAAGTAACTGAGGGAGATGCCTGAGCTAGTTTTAACCGAGTGGTAGTTTGAAATAGCACTGCTATGTTTCTTCTGGCATCCAAGCCAGTTTAAAGCAGTTGACTATCTCTACTTGACACTGCTGCCTGAGGTGGAGATATACACTTCCAACTCATAGTCAATTAACAGAAAATATTGACAAACACTCTCACACTTTAACATTTGTTTCTCAGTAGAAAATCCTTTCCTAAGTACATTACGGTGTAATTTCACTTGTAGCTGACTAAATACAAATATAGCTCATGTTGTCATCTTTGCTGTCCATCTCTCTTTCTGCAGAGCTCTGTGGGCAAAATCAGGGACACGTCGTTCACAGCAGCCTGTGGATGGCTGCTGCCACTGGCCTGGCCAAAGGAAATCTTGGCTCCACTGAACTCAATGACAAAACTCTTGCTGATTATTCATGGGACTAAATATTCATTGTAACAGTGTAGAAAGAATGAGTCTGCTTCTTTTCTCTTCTAGAAACAACTGGACTTCTCAGCCAGACTGTCACTTTTAACACTGGTGCTAAATAAATCACTTTGTCATCTTCTCACTCTTAACCAGTATATCTCTTCTTTTCACTGTGTGGTTCTGACCGTATGTCATCATCAAAATTAAGAAGGGCTTTGTTTCTTTTTTTCTGTTTTTGGCATTTGGATTATGTTTGTTTTCAGAGTTTGTTGTTTCTTTCCCAAAATACAGAAAAAAAAAAATAACCTAAGAAAGCATGAAGTTTTCTTATAATTGCCAGAGCACAGATAACTCGTGATGGGTTTAAGTCCACTGACTCCTCACCTGAAAGCTCTACCTGCAGTCCACACTGACTTCCCAGGAGTCTTTTCCCTTCAGACACTTGCATGCATTAGCTAATTCCCTAATTAGCCTAAATGTGCTCTGATGGCTCTGTTTTAGTTGTATATTCATGATGAGAAGCAGCTGCTGGGCTGAAAGAGGCTCTTGTCTCTGCACCAGAATTCTGGTGCTGTTGAAGGGTGGGCAGCTCTTCTTGCCTTGCTCCCCAGGGGTGTCTGCAAAGTCTCCTGAAGGGTTTGGCTGTGGCACCAGGGGAGAAGGCAGAGCCCCAGTGCTTCAGGAATGATCCCAGGGGTAGCAGTCACATCAATGTCATTCTCTTCTGCAGCAGATGAATATCTGTGGCTTGAACCTCAGGAATGCCTAGTTTTATATGGTGAGTGGAGACAGAAGGGATGATAAGGTTATACGGGTAGATCACCCTCAAGAGACTTACAAATACACCTCCTTATTTCCATTTGCTAGAAAATACAGGAATCATCTGGCATCAGAAATGTAACATCTTTCAGGACAGCATGTAACTTGGGCACTCAAAGCAGGTGAACTGGGTTCCACTCTTGGTTAACCAATGTTCTGAATGGAAATACAAAAGAAATGAAAAAATAAGGAAAAAAAGAAAAAAAAAACCACAAAACTAACAAAAAAAGCAACTGTATCTTTTGTCATTCTCAGCTATTTGAAAATGCCCCCAAACTTTTTTTGGTAATTACTATGCAAACACTTTTGATGTCTGTGTAATAACATCTGGATCCTTACAGTGGCATCTGGGCATAAATATTAAAAGATCAACAAAAACCTGATGTGAATTAGCCATGTGCATAGCCATAAAAACCACAACCACAAAATCCTACTCTTGAGTCTTTGTCTGCAAAAGTGAATATCTTCTTTTTTTTTTTTTTTTTCTATGTGCTTATGAACTGACATTTAAAAAAGAAACAGACTAACAGTTTTCTTTCATTTCACCACTCTTAATCAGACTAGAAATTCCCTGGCCTGAATGAATTGGTAGGGAATGTCTCTTACTTCCTCTCTAAGCACTTTGCCAAATGTTGGGCATTCAATGGGAAAGTTTTGGCTTTGGTAGTGAAATGAATGTCTGTAAAGTTCCTTTTTCTTCTGGATACAGCCTAGACTTCCACAGAATTAATTCCGTGTAAATGCTGTGCCATGAGCCGAGGCACCTAGAGTCACCATGGGCAGTTACTTCCCTGCATTATGAGAACTGTGTTTTTGGTGGACTCAGGTCTTGCTGTAGCATTCACACTGGAGAGATGAGCTGTGAGTAAATAAAAGCGATTCTGAGGTCTACCTACACAGGATGTCTGAAGGAAAAGTCCCCCCATCTGATTCTCATAATGTCAAAAAGTAAGCTAAAACATTAATTCTGTGACTATTTTTCATCCTGTAGCGTCTCATCTCATGACTTTTGAGCCCCTCAGGTCTGCAACACTGCAGGTTGTTTTTTTCCAAAAGTGGCAGGGACATGAAGAGATCTAAGTTCCTTTGCTTTTTAATAAGTGTGAGGTGTAGAGAATCAAAGATTTTAGAAGCTGACAGGAATCAAACATGCAAATTGGTTATATAATCCAGGTCTTTTTACCTTGATTTTTCTCCTGGCGAAAACAGGAATTATAGCTTTTTCCCTCCAGAAGTGAATACATGAAAGACTGAGCAGTGCTAGGATAACAGTGATCCATTAATTTTTTCAGAAAGAACTGGAAAATGCACAGCTGAGTGGATACGATACAGATCAGCTAAGCAATGCTGAATCTTCTAGGTGCCATCACTTGCTCTCAGCTCGTCCTGTTCTCATTCTTAGTGCGTCCTCCTGATCTTTCAGCTTGGTTTGTTCTTTCACTGCAGGCTCCAGTGCTATTTGCCTTTTTCATAGGAATAGTCAACTGCAAGTCGCATAAATCCCACCACCCAACCTAGACTGCTTAAGGAATGGATTTGTTTTTCTAAGGATGTTTCTGTTTCTTTGTCTGCTAAAGACATACGTATTTCACAATGGAAAAATAAATGCTCTCGCTGATGGCAGCCTGCGGGCTCTGGTAACCCACTGGGAGATTCTGGGTAGGCCCTACTGCAAGGTGAACAAATGGCTTTGAAAGACTCTTAAGAATGGAAACACACTGATGTTTATACTTTATTTCTGCCCTAATATTTGGTGAGAACTCTATAATTTAAATAAAAGGGCTCATTTTTCCCCAATTTAATGTCTTTTTAGCAGTGTGGGAGTTATAAACATTATAATAATTTTACCACTTTCACATTTAAAAATATGCCCTCTAAGCATTTACATTCAAGATTTGTTTTTCTTCAGATGTGTAAATAACGCATAGCATCTCATGCATAAATCTTTCTCTTGTTGAATGCAAATTAAAAAAATAATAATAATCCAGCCCCCAACCCCTTTTATTTCCCTCTTTTCCCACATCCTCATATTTATGGTGACTCTAGATGGCTTATTCTTCCAAGAATAGGTTTGGGGGATTTATTGTGTTTAAAATATTTTCTTTACTGGAGTTTTCTTCCACTGTGTAATAAGATGCCTGAAGCTGATTAATAGAGTTTCCTTTTCCAGTCTTAATGAAAATATCTCAGGTTTTATGCATCCTTGATGAATCTGTTAAACCACGTGTGTGTATGCGTGCATGTGTGTTGCCCTTTCTTCTGTTTCATCCCACGTTGTTTCTGGGGACCTTGAAGGACAATGTCAGTGCTGGCGTAAATGATTTTTTTTTGCTGTTAAACCACAAAAGAGGCATTTGTGAGGATAATTCTGGAAGGGCTGCATGGGCTTACTGCTAAATTTGCTGGAGAAAATGTGCTCTGGAAAGTTAGCGGAGCCCGAATATAGAGGAAGCTCTTCCCTGACATGCACTTAACATCTTGTCTGGTTGCATCCTCAGGATACTTTTACTCCACAGATTTCCTGTGCGGGCAGCTTCTATGCTTGCAGATTGGCACTGTGGGGCTCAGCCCACTGAAAGTGTCTTCCTTGGAGAAGTCTGGCTGCCTTGGTAAAAATGTGCCTGAAATACCTCATTGAATCATCTTCCTCAGCTCAGACCGGCTCTGCTATTTCTGTGTGCAGAACTCCTTCTGCCTCTCCGGCTGCAGAAGGTGCGGATGCCATGAGCGGCCCAGTGCTGGGAGGCAGGTGCTGAGTGGCACTGAGCAGCACAGAACCGCCCTAGCAGGCTGTGGGTGAGCATTTCCTCCACGGCCGCCTGATCACAGCAGTGCTAATTTTAACGCAGCAAGGAAAGACAGAGATGCAATAGCAGGATGGTCCCAGCTGTTCATCCCGTGGAGGCGAGCGGCACTTTTATTCTGAGAGGGAAGGCAGGAACTCCAGTTTCACTGCGCAGGCTGGGGGAGTAAGGAGAGAGGAGTAAAACTTTTGCTAAATTCCTGTTCTGTCTTACAAAATTGCTTCCAAAGACTCAACCTCTATCCCCTTCCCTGAAAGATATATTTAGCTTTAAGCTCTCTTGGCTGCTGCATTGATAGCTCCTTACCATTTCCACTGCAATTAATCAGAGTGGGGTTGATTATGCTTTTGTCTGATTGTGTAAATGAGGATCCTTCTGCCTGAGACAGAGCAACTGGAGCTGCCCTGCACATAGCCCATCCCTGGCACCACCAGCTCCATCAGAAACAGGGAAGGGAGCCACCACCTGCCTCTTCAAATACAGATCAGAGGCACTACAAGCTGTGCTTGTGCAGAATGAATTGACAAGAAAGTGAAGTTTTGGATACAAAAATTGTTCACAGTAAAGAACTGAGAGTTCCGAGGAGCTCCACTTCTCTTAACAGCGTGCTGATGGCTCCTAACCCCATTTTACAAGAGGGGCAGGAGTGGGGGTTTTGGGAGAAATGGTAACATCTTTGGCCTTGTTTGGGTCACCCTGTGGCAGCCAGGTGTCCAGTGAGATCAGTATGCTTTGGGAGAGCAAGAGCACACAAACAGCTGTGAGGATGCGTGACACCCTCTATGTATTTGGAGAGGTGAATAGAAAGAACAGTGATATGGCAGGAGCTCCCAGTAGCCACACTGTACATAAGAGCTTTACTGTCCTTCCAGCAATCGCTCTTTTCTGGGATACTTCACAGTCTGCAAATCTGGTCAGAAGATACTTGTCTGCCTGGGGTAAGAATCATTGAATCACAGAATGGCTTGACTTGGAAAGGACCTTAATGACCATCCTATTCCAAGCCCCCTGCTGTGGGCATGATTGCCCCACACTAGATTAGGCCCAGGAACCACAAAGCTCTTTAAAAATACAAATTTTATACCCAGCACTCAAACAGGAGAGACTTGCTGCACAGGTTTGTCATCCAAAGTGTAGAGGGGTTAAAGTCATTTACCCAAAGTCTTAAGATGCAGAGCTGAGTGGGGAGCAGAGCTGAGAAGCTACGGTTCTCAATACACCACTCCAGGCACTTGTCCATAATCCTTCCTTTTCAGTTAGCAGCAGATGATAATTTATAACATTGCCTCTTAGAAAAGCAAGTGGAGTGTTGCTCTCCAAAACAACACGGGTCAGAAATCTCCCCTTACCAGATAAAACTGCAGAAAATCTTTGCGAGGGACAGGCATGTAGTGCACATTTTTATTCCACGTGCCTGAACACTGGGTTGTGCAGTTCCGTTCTGGTTTTGAACAGGATTGATTAGTTGCAACTCCAATTCAGCTTCTGGAGTGTAACATTTGAATTTGCTGTATGTTTGGCTAGCGGATCACATCCTTAATACAGCCTTACTTGTCAAGCAACCACTCTGTAGGCAGAGATGAAAGCAGCCAGGGAGAACATGTTTCCTTTGCTCACATAGGAGGAGATGACAGGTAACATGATCTTGACCTCTGAAAGTCAGAGACAGCTCTGAGAGTGGGTAACTTGAGCCAGGACTTCTGCTCATCGTGTAACAACAACACATGCAGTACTACAGCTGAACTTGGTGGAGAGGGCTCATTCTGTGCCTGTTTTCCCAGCTGGCACTACATTGCTCTGGGTCCTAACCCCTATAAAGCTAGAGTTATGTTTAGAATTAACTGGAGAAGGGTATCCTATATAATTTATAGTTTTAACTACTTTTTCTTTAATGGGAAAGAAAAGCAAGCTGATTCCTAGCAGATTTTGTCTGAATTTTTGGGTGGAGAAGCAGCAGCTCCTGGAATGAATTACATCTTCGCGTGATGTCACGGGGACCATCACTTCAGGGTTTTATAGCTCCCAAAGTATCGTCCTGTCTGCCCTTTCCCAGGAATCTAGTTTTATACCGTTGACAAACAGCAGGGGAGCCAAAAATATTGTCTGCAGAATTTAGTAAACTCACGTAAGTATGTGTGGCTGTAAACTAGGCATTAATGTGTACATTTACAGATGCTCATTCTAACCCCGATGCAGCTACTGTACCTCAGAGATCTTGTAAATGCAGTTCATAGGCTGCATTACTATATTCCATGGGGAGCTGGCAATGTCACAGGATGTTGTTGTCTCCATCTTATTTTTTTTTTCCTAGCTGCTAAATTAAATTATAAGGCACTAAATAGACACTCAATATTTTCCTTATATAAATTTATCATGCAGCAATTACTGTGGTTAAACTCATTGCAGGTATGTGATTGTAAATGGGAGGTGGCAATCAGTGTAATTAGAAAAGATGTGCCTGCAAAACACCCTCTGCATTACAATATTGCCCGCACTATAAGCACCCTGCCACGTGGTGTGTCCCTTCTCGGTTACACAGTGTACGTCCTGTGTTGATTCAAGCTTGAATTACACAGTAAATCTTGCTGGTGAATTTATAGACTTTCCCTTTGAAGGCAGATCTGTGCCAGCCTATTTATTTAAAGTCCTTTTTTCACTGCAGCGGCATGCTTTTGAGATGTAATACCTTATGTGCAAAATCCCTGAGTGACAGCGGCTCTGGAAGCTCATGATACTTATAATACATTACATATTATCAATAAAATGTTGCAAGACATGTCATAGATCTTATTAACATAACTTTAAATTATGGGTACAAGTTTGACCTATTTGTTGATGGATTAGAAGCAAAGCATGGATTTTTAAACAGAAGTAAGAGGCTCAGGGCGTCATTAAACAAACTGTTCTGAGTAAGATGTCTGCGTATCACCATAAAAAGTCACAGTGTACCTGAAAAGTTGGCCATCCAGGCAAACTAGAGAAAATAAGCTCTGAACAGCCAGGAGACCCCGTCAGTAATCAAACTTTTGGGCACAGCTGAGGCTTAGACTGCCCGCCCACACATCCCGTATCCACACTGAAGTTCATTATGTCAGGACTAGAAAGTGCACCAACAAGGAAGGTCCAAGCCGAGGATTAGAGGTGACTCCTCAGACATGCAGGAGCCTGTACTGGCAGCCTCAGCTGCAGCTTTTGGGAGTTAGATCAGAAACTGATCTTTTATTACGGATTCCCTTCAAAACATCTAGGGTATTTGTGCGCGTTCAGATAAGATATATATTTTTTAATTTAATTGCGGAACCTTCGCCACATCTCTTTGTGGTGGGCACTGTTGTACTCACTTTTGTACAGGGAAGAATTTGAAGCAACTTGTTTAAAAGTCTTGCCTGAAATTCTATAGAATAACTAGGGTAGGACCAAGAACAGCTCTTAGATGTCGTATTTTCTAGCTCTCTGCTTTACTCTGGAAACACTCTTTTCAGTGTCATTAGGAGTTGCCTTCTACAGGTAGTTATATGAAGCTCTTTTTCTCCATGCTTTAGCTTTTAAAACATTGAATTTTGTTTGTAGGAAGTGAACGTGATTTTGAGGCAGGGTGGGGACTGTTTCCCAAGCCTAATAAGGATTGGAGCTGCAAGGCAAGAATCCCTGAAATGATTGCTGTTTTACATTATTTGTAGAGTATCATTTCCGGTTCAAGAACAGAACCATGACTGAGAGACAGTTCTGTTGGCCTGGAAGGGAATAGGTAGAGATGTTTAAGAGAAATGTGTCCAGCTGATGAGTAACATGGTGCGCACCGTGGAGCCATTAGTAATGTTTGTTCTATTGGAGTGGACAGTCCTGTGAAATTGATGAAAAAGTTACCTCAGTCCATTGCACATCAAATTAAGAGACCACACACATGCACCGCAATCCCCACTCCCTCCCTGCACTCTGATCAGTAATAATTACCTTTTGGGTAGGGGGTGGACAGAGATAACTAAATACTTTCAAGTTAATTATTACTCTTCTGTGCTCAGGAAGATCCTAGCATTTTAATAACAGCAACCTTTCTGTGCTGGAGGTCCTCTGAGACGTGAAATTGGCAACAACAAAAGAACGTATATCTTTGGACAACAGCACTCAAGTCATTCTACTGCTTTGTTCTTTTATTTTTTTTTTAATCTCTCCCATAGTGATGTGAAAAGCTTTCTTCGATGAGATCAAAAATGTTACTTTTCATTCTTACAGTCTTGTATGCTGAATAAACATGGACACAAATGAGAGCAGCTTTAGCCTTGCACCAGACTTGCCCGTCTCTTTCTTTTAACCTTAAAGTTCACTGTGCTGAAAGCTAATAGTGCCTAGTTGTCAAGAAGCCAGAATAATGACATTTTGTGCCATTATTCTAATGTGTTTTTCACTGTACATTTTCTTTAATTATTTGCATGAGTAACATCATTATGCATTCATGCCAATACAATTCTGATAATTAATTTACATGATGGCAATTTCTTAATGATTTTGATGTCAAAGTTAATAGCAACAGCTGATAGTTGATCTGTTGGTGCTGACATAAATTTAACTTTTAATGTATTAATGCCAAAACCAACAGCAGTCTCACATTACACTGGAGAAAAATAAATACCCATTGGGTAAAAATTTCAGTGGAAAAGTCTTGATCCTTACCTGAGGTTCATAGGTTTAAAACAGAACCAAGCCCCCTAGACATGGTACATGTCAGATTCTTACTTTATCTTGCTTTATTTATTTATTTGCATCAGTAATATTACTGATGCCTGAGATTTAAGAGATCTTATTAAGAGATATCATGTAGTAGCTGATTTTCTTTTGCCTCTAGCTTGTTACATATATTCTGTAATGGAAAAAAAAAAAAAGTATTAATTAAGCTTTTATCTTTCTGGTTCTTCAAATATGAACTCCAAACTGCACTGCAGTGAGGGGAATCTGGAACTGGTTTCAGAACATGAACCTCGTATCTTGCTTTGTGACTTCAGTTTGCACTGTGTGTTAATGACATCAGCAAAGTAAACTTGATGTGGAGGCAAATACTGTTAATGCCAGTAAAACAAGATCAATGCATAAATAAGGTTTGAAAATTCAATACTCTTAGTACAGCTTTATTATATGGAAGTGATGTGTAGATTAAGCAATAATTGCATACTCTTCATCTGCAGTTTTTTTTGTAGGTTCCTGTTAAATATCACAAAACAATTAACACAGAATACAAGGACATTCATCAGCCTTTGTCCAGGTGCTCTGATGATGTCTTTAGAGGCTTACAGACATTTTTATTTACCAGTTAAATATTTTACTACACCTTGATAATGAAAAAATGCGTGTGGAACAAATTATGATATCCATAAATGGTGATGGTTGTTTCTATTTATTTTTTTAATCAAAAGTGAATCCTCATTACATGACACAATTGCTAACATAATATTTATTTCCACCCACTTCAGCTAGTTAAATGTATAGGTGAAATATTAAAAGACTTTACAAATAAAATTGATCCTGTCTTCTATTTCAACCCTTTCCCCAGTTGGTTTTTCAGCAATTATAATCACTGAGAGAGAGCACGTTTCATGTTATACAGTGAGGAGACAATTGTACAGCCTCAATTAGACCTTCAGCTGCTGGAATATAAAGACCTGTTGGTGTAGTCCCAGATCACCTGCTTTTCAGGATGCTCTACCTTTCCTTCTTCAGTTTCCTCAGGTGGATTTTCTTTCCATACCTTCTGAACAACACATTTCTATTTCTGATTCCTTACCTTTGCTTTCAGAAATATTAAGGCACATGGATGTTTGAAGCCCATTCCCCAAAAGTCAGACTTGTCAGTGGGGCCTTTCGCTGTGCCCTCCCCATGCAGATGGACATTGGAGGCAGTTTTTGCTGAACAATTTTTGAAGCCCTGCTTGCAAGGATAAAGGAGCAAAAAGAGTTCAAGGTAAGTGAATTGCCTTTTAAACAGCTGCTTAAAACAATTTTCAATTAAAGACTAGCATTGGCCTTAATGAACAGCTGTCCTGAGGCATGTAAAGCATGCAGCTGCATAGAGGACCTTTGACAGAAGCTCTGCTTATCTCTGTGAGCTTACAGCAGTGCAGCTGCTGCTCCTCGCTTCCAGCACACTCACTGCTTCTGCCCAGTGAAGCAATGAGAAAAGCAGTGCAGGGCACATGGCTCTGGGAAGGACTGATGGTTTACCTCCCTGGCATTTTGTAGGAGGAGGTAGGAAGAAGAAGGGATGGGAGAGGCAGCAGGCGGGGGCAAGCTGGAGATACCCGTGCTAGGAAGAAATTGTCCAATGTATTAGGCTTACCAGTAATAAGGGGAGAAAATCTACTGGAAGGGAGGCATGAGCAAATCTGAATGTCCACACATGTTGCTTGCCCATTTGAAATGGAGATCTTTGCCCATACACATGCTGTATGTTGATATCCTCTCCTCCTCCTCTAACTTTTCATTTCTGGAGAGCAGGATGTGTAAGGGTCTGGTGCTTAATTACTGAAAGGTGTTTCTGGAAGACTGTACTTGGGAAGAAACCTGTGGGATGATACAGACTTTGTATACCCAGAATTTTAAGACAGTCTATGTAATGTACCGTGTAAGTGTGCAGCTACACATCTGCAAACTTCTGTATATACAGTCCTCTGTCTGGCAGAGTACAAGAGAAGATCATGGACAAGAGGAGATGTCCAAAAGTCCTTGGACTCCAACTACCCTCTGTCAGGTTATGTATCTCATAGCACAACTGGATGTTCAGACACAATCTGGGCTCGCCTTAACCTTTTTTTCGTAGCAGAGCATTAGGCTGAAGCAGATACCAGACTAAACTAGACTAGAGACAAACAAGGACAGCGAGAATGAAGGTTGGAAAAGAGTCTGACAGATAGAATAAAGATATTATATAGTTTTTTTCAGAAGTGCTTACTGCCGACATATTTGTCTGTGGTGAAAATTTGGAGATATTTTCCACTACCATAATGATTTCATATCAGCCAGCACCTTTATTTTTGGTTGGAGAAAAGAAAAAGGAAGATTTCTTTTTATGCAAAATTACCCTGCATTAATTAAAGATCTTTTTAATAATTTTAAAATAATAGTATTTTATGTTATGAGACTTTCAGAAATGAGCAGAATACTAATTGACCTCTTTCCTCTGTCTTCAGAAAGCATTTTTTTTTATTCGTCAAGCTGCCTTTGGAAATGGGTTAGTCAAGAACACTTGTCAGCTTTAAGAATAGCTGCTCAACAAGGAGCAGCAGTGTAAATGTTATCTTTATTACAGGTGAGAAGGAAATTTCTTAAAAGCATTTCTGAGTGGTGTTAGCTTTGTGGGTTGATAGTTGGAAGGTACAAGAAATGTGACTATGATTGTGGTTTGCACACTGAGAGGCTCTCCCCCACAACCCAAATGGCTTTCTAGTGTGTGGCATTTCAGAGCACTTTTTTTTTTTTTTTTTGCCTCCAAGCATGTAGAATGCCTAGGCAGAAATCATTTGTTTTGGTGAAGGGCTTGTCATGAATTGGACAGAAGATGTCTGAAAGGTAGTGTAGGAGTTCGAAAGGGAGGCTTTAAAAATTCAGATCTGTCTGATGACTGGGAACATTACTAATGAAAATTTGCTTGATTTTAATGCTGAAACTATATGCCCCACAGAAGAGAATGACATTTATTTCTTCCTTACCCAAAATTTATACTGAAGTTTCCATTGCCTTAAATCTGGCCCAGCTAACTTAGTCTGTGAGTCAAAAACTGCTCCCTATGTTTCACAAAAACACCCACACCCAGCCAGAGGCATCTCATATTATCTTCCATGTCTTCAGCCTTCCAGTTATTTGCTACACCCAGTTATTATGGACCATCTTAAATTAGCTCCCCAGTGACTCAAACATTTATTAACTGCTCAGATGCCAGGAGTTCGGCATGAGCATGAAGGCCTGAGGCTTTACAGTGGACACCGTTTAGGATGCAAGTGATTAGAGTCTTTCTTCAGGCTGCAGCATGTCAGGGTGTCACCTGGGGAAGGGGGTGCTACTGGAATGTCCCTGTCACCCTGAGGTCTCTGTCCAGTTTGACTAGAGGGCTATTGGCAGCTGTTCTGATATGTCCCAGACACCTGGATGATTTGGGCAGAATGAGGGAACTCCGCATGCTGTAAGGTGACTGAATCTCGCTGAAAACAGCAGACCATTGACCCTCTCCTCCCCGTGCCATCTGGCTTCTCACCCCTTTGAGTGGTGGATGCAGAGCCTGGGCCACCTCTGGGCTCTGAAACCACATGCCCCTCTTTAGGTTTTCACCCCTCTGCCCTGTCAGCCAGGGCCCTAGAGGGGGAAGAACTAAAGACCCTGAACACCATTTGGTAGCTGCAGAACTCTGTTCACAAAAGCAGTCTTCCAGCATGGAAATGTGGAGCGCTCCAAAGGAGGGGGTGCATCTTGTTAGCGGTGTCCTTTGATATGACTGAGCTGTGGATTTTGAGGGAGATGATAGAAGCAACAGTCCTCTACTCATTTTCTCTAATCTGTTGCAAGATTGGGGGTGTGACTGTGAATATGATCTGAGTACTTTGGTCCTTAGCGCAAAAGCTGCTTTCTGCAGAGGTAGTAATTAGTCAGTAGGCAGCCCTAGCTACTAAGTACAATGCTCATTGTTTCTCTCCTTGACAGCTAGCTCAGGCTGGTTATTAACACAAAGAAAAGCTTTCACTTTGAAAGTCTTATTGTTCCCTCTGTCTTCCACCATTGCATTTCCTCTGCAGAAACCAAGCCGAAACCCTTAATCTGCAGCTAGTCCCATAGAGTCTCTTTAAGGTGCCATTTGATGCACAGGTCCACAGGTCTTAGACTGGACTAAGATCAAAAGAAGCAAGTGGTGTGTTTTGGCAGAGCTTTCCTCTGAGTTCCTCTTGCACGCTCTGCTGCACGTTGAGCTGGGAGAGGGCTCTGCAGGAGAAGTTCCACATTGTGTTCTGAGGTAGCACTGTAAAGATAGGAAATATTTTGTCTGGTACTCGTTATCAAATGAGGATCGATTGTGTTGTGCTGAATTTGTTCTGTAGCCAATTGGATGTCTTCAGTCTACAGACTGCAAAGACGTTTCACTGTAACTGGATAGTAACTAATGCCCACTCATTCTGCTGTTCTGTCACCCAAGGCTCTGAGCTATAGATTTTACTGACTAATTGTACCAAGCAACGTGTTTTTAATACAATAGACATTTACAGTCTGTAGGACCAGAATACATAAAACCTGAAAAAATATCTAGCATTTGACTCCTAAATCATACCATTTTAGAAGTTGTGTATATTTTTTCACCCACTTTAGACTTACACACATACAGTATTTCCAATTGTTTACATATGTTAGAATCTCTTGCATTTAAATAGCTCATTATGCAAATATTTACAAAATACATGGATATTTATTTTTACTGTACCCTCCATTCAATCACTGAGCTGAGATTTAATGTCTAAACATTGTCTGCAGTGTCGCATGTGCAGTAATGAATTATGAGTAATTATGTACGATATACAATTATACAACAAAAATTACAGATTCAAAAAATATTAACATTGCAAAGCCAAGCACTAAGATTCACGGAATGCCAGAGTCAAGGTACAATCCTATTTCAATCCTCAGTTATATACTTGTGTCATACTTTATTACTTTTTTTATATAAAGCCTTTATTGGTCAGATTCTGGTGGTCTCGGAGAGCTTTCAGCTGTGATGGGTGCGTGACTATGTCTCTGGCCAAGGGCCCAGACTCCAGCCAAGCCTTGGGATCAGACCAAGGCCAAATTTGCAATGTTTCTCAGGAAAGAAGTCTTGCCTGGATTTGGTCACCTAAGCAACAGACCTGGCTTAGTGAGCATGTGTCTCATTTTCCCATCCCAATAGGAAGGGCTTGCAACAAGAGAACACCCTGCATTAATTTACCTCTCAGTCCAGAGCCATGCATAGAGCAAGACTAATTTTGCATTTGAGACATCTGAAAGAGCACTGTGTTCTCATCTAATCAAAGCCTGAGTCTGAAGTACGTTTTGTTGAAAGGTTTTTGACCGGAATACCTTCCACCAGGAAATGCGACTTTATCAGAATTGAAATGTTTCATAGGAATGTTTTGCATATGATTATATTTTCAACAGGAATAAAAAAAAAAAATACAAGCAATTCATAACTTTCAGTGCAGTTATTTCATTATGGACCTGATTTCGTTTAGTTTCAGAGACTGTTGTAGAATCAAAGAATCATAGAACCATAGAATATCCCAAGTTGGAAGAGACCCACAAGGATCACAGAGTCCAACCGCTGGCTCAGCACAGCACCACCCAAAATTCAAACCATATGTATATCTGAGAGCGGTGTCCAAATACCCTTTGAACTCTGGCACTTGGGTCCGTGCCCACTGCCTGCCCTCTGATGAGGAACCTGTCCCTAACCCCCAGCCGCCCCTCCCCTGACACAGCTCCATGCCGTTCCCTCGGGCCCTGTCGCTGTCACACAGAGCAGAGCTCAGCGCTGCCCCTCTGCTCCCTGTGAGAGCTGCAGCCGCCATCAGGCCTCCCATCTCCTACTCTGCTCTGGGCTGAACACACCCAGGGACCTCAGCCCAAACAGTCTAATTTGATTAGTAGAAGGACTATTAGAAGTATGTTTTTAATGGACTTTGTCCATGCAGAATGCTTCCCTATACTTTAAGAAAGCAAACAAGTTCCAGAAATTTAATTTCAGCACACTGTACAGCTGCTATGAGTGTGATACCCAACCTAAAATTAATTCAAGTGCATATAGTTCTCTATAGCCAACATAAATTTACAGATTAAATTGAGTGATCTCAGTCATAGCTGCCGTCCTTAGTTCCATTTATTGTATTGCAAAGAGTCTGTCCTTGAAAGTATTTTTTCACTGAAATCAGTAACTGCATTTCATTTTCTGAATAAAAAAATTTATAGAGGATTTGCAAGATAAAAGGGGGGCAGCTGAAGCCAATTTTTTAGTGTTAGCTGAATCGGTGATTAATATAAATAATTCAAGCAAAGATTATGTCTTAATCTAATTTATAGCAATATGCAACCTGCCTTTTAATAAAGACCAGACTAAACAGAAATTTTCTTAAGCTGGGGACAGGTTGGACTAACCTTGGGTAAAAATTTCCCAGCCTGTTAAAATGAACATTATTCCGAACCTTTTATTTCTAGTTCACAAAACTCTTTATCGCTTCCTGGGGTTCTCATGTTAATTCACTTGTAGCTCAGCCCACTGTGGCTATAGAAAAAGGTAAAGCAAAACAGTGATGAAGGAGATTATCATGTAGACAGGCTGCAGGAAATATTGAGAATCTTAATAAAAAGCAATGCTTTCATAATGTTTCCTATGGAATAACTAGTGTTTTGCTAGTGTCTGACATCCAGATAGGGAGGCTCCTGTTCAGTGCTCAGATGCTGCCCATGGAGATATTTGGAAAGACGTGTGCTCACAGCAGGCAGGCTCAGAAGCATGGCTTGAGCAGTAAGAAATCCACCTCCATAAAGGACACAGCAGCAACAGCTTGTTTGACTGTAGGCTTGACTGCTTTTTTCTGAGAAATATTAATTGGCTGGATAAAAGGGATAGCATTAGTTTTCCATAGACCCTTAGTCTGAGGTAGCCACAACCCATTCCAATCTTTTTAACATGCTCTTCCTTAGGAGGTTCTCGTGGATCTCAATAGAGAAATCAGCTTTTGATCTTCCAAGAACTGAGATTCTTGAACAACTTAACTACAGATGTAATAGCAGCAAGAAAGCTTGAAGGGGTTATAAACAGAATCCCAGTGCGTTTATGAAAGGAATTATAGACCAGTTTTCCCTGCAATATCAGCTAATTGTGGTTGGTGGCCCAGGACTTTCCTACGCTTACTATTCAAAAGGTCTATTGTCTTTTCAAAAGTTTCAGCTTATGTTTGGAGGTCAGCACAAGCCAGGTGAGGCATGGATTGTTGCTGCTAAGATGCAGGCTTAGGGGTCAGACACGCCAGCCTTCTTTCAGACATTAGTGGGATTCTGTGTTTTCTGCTGAATACTTCTCCTAGCCCTATCTTATTATCAACTTGTGGTCTTGGGAGAGTTAAGCCATGTCCACATTGCATTTTCTCATCTAAAATAATGGGAGAAGCATTCCAAAAAAAAACCTGTTACTAAGGCTGTGATGGTAAATGACTCCGGGGTGCCTGAATAAAAAACAATCTCTGTGCAAATCCAGTAAGTCTCTAACATGAGTCTAGTGCTGGGAAGGCAAGGACCCAAGCATTTTTGCAACCTTGCCTTCCCATGCTTCTAAGCACTTCTGTGCCCCCCTCTCCCATTGCTGCTCCATACAAGCTATTTCAGCTGAGAATCAGAATGCCTTTAAGAAAAAGGGAGTGCAAAAGAACAGAAACACCTATGCAATTCACATGTGATTTTCACCCACTTTGCCACACAGCTGCAAAAATGTTGTATTTATTTATATATACTTTTTTTGTTTGTTTGTTTTTAACACTGCAACTTGTAAATAGGAAATGAAGTCACAATCCTCAAAATTATAATGGCAGGCACACAAAGGCACAGTTGCTGGCACGGAATTCAATTAACAGATAGCAATCACCCTTGGGTGACTATGTGAGGTGGAAATATACAAGCATGCTAATAAGTAATATCTTAAAGCCAAGGCGTTTATCAGCCAGCAGCCAGACACGGGCATAAGTGTGGGCAGACAGCACTGCTCTGGGATATTTAATAAAACCTGCTCTCTTCATTTGAGGATTTGTGTTTAATCATTTGGTAACATTTTAGAAACATCCAGGCTGGGAAACTTCTCAAACGGAACTGCTTAGGTCAGAAAACGTAAAGAGTTATTTACTGATACTAAAATAGCCAAAGGAATAGAGTGGATTCCAGGTAATATTAACAAAATTCTTTGTTGCCATCTTTTTGACCTTTTGAGTTTCTGGGGTATGCCTGCTACATGAATCACAGCCTTATCTTGAGAAACATGCAGAAGGCATTCATTAATACTGAGAAAGTAAATCATTGAACTGCTATTTTAAATTAAAATATTAACTTTTTTTTCTGGGTTGAAAGTCTAAAACTAAAATAATTTTCTCCTGGACTCCTCAACTTTAATTTGCACTGCATTTGGGGCTTTCAGAAGCTCTGGGGGAGGACAAGATTTGTCATCCACCAAAAAATATTCAATTTAAACTTTCAGGGCTGTCTTTGTGTCACAGTAGTTGGATGAACTTGCAGGCCTGTTCTTTGTTTTTAAGGACTTCTGTTTGGAGGAAAGAGCAATACAGAAGCAAAGTTGTGGCTTTCTTTATAGGGAGGCAGTTGAACTCATTAAGATACTCATTAGAATCTTCTTGCAGAAGAAATGTTAACTCACGGTGGGAATACATTCCTGAGTAACTCTCTAGTGTTGAAGCATTCATTGAATGAAAGTGTCTTGAGGCAGGACAAATGGAGGCTGGCCAGCCTGGTCATGGGACATGTAGGAAGCAGCATGTTTGAGCCATTAGGGAAGAAGTCTGGAGGCTTTTGGCTGGGGAGCAGATAATGTTGCTGACAGATATTTATTGTTTTGCTTTTGGTTTTGTCTGTGCTCTGAGAGGACAGACAAGCTTTCTGTGGGCATAAGTCCTGCTACTAGGCTGGTGGCAACACAAAACCTGCTCTGCTTGCAGTCTTGCCCACCACATCATCAACCCCAGGAGCTTGGAGTGTTCCCCTCAGAGCACACTGCTTCAAGAAGCTGTACTGTCCCTGTTATTGGTCACACTGTGTGCTTGTCTTAGGTTTGAACATTCTTGATGGTCCATGCAGGCTATGGTGTCCACCAAGAGTGAAGTAGTAGCTAAAGAAAAGGGAAGGTTGTCTGATGTACACAGTCTTAGCAACTTGGCTTTGCCAAGAGGCATGTAAAAGGCAGATGTGGGCTGAAACAAATGCTGAGGACAGGTTGTGGGCATGCTGGAAGTACCCCTGTAGCAAATATTCTCACTGCCTCTTCCTTTTGCTTGGGGATTCACGTGATCCACAAATCAGTGGCCAGACTCCTCTGCCAGCCATTTCCCAAACTGTTGGCATGCAGCCCAGCTTTGGCTGTGCTCAGGAAGTTGTAAAGTGGCTCTGAATAGCTGCTGCGAAGCTGTCCCTGCGCTGCTCCTGTCACAAAGAGTTTTCAGTTCCCGCCTCACTAATGGATGGGTTTCTCCTATACAGAGTGCCGAACAATGCAGTGATACATTCAAGTTTTATTAGTGCGAGTTTAGAGTGGCCGGATTATTCATAATGGCAATGCTGCAAGAGAATTGCGCAGTTCATCCAAAACAGGAGACTGTAAATCCTGTAAGCCACACAGCACCATCGAATGGTGTGTTTTCATCACTTATTTTTGCAGGAAAGCTATTTGTATTCCCTCCATATGTAAACCCAAGCTGTCTTAATATTGCAAGCCCAAACTGTGTTGGAGGAGGTAATAACAACAACAACAACAACAAAGCCTCTAGTACATTTTAGGAAACTCCATCATGACACACTGTGATACTAAGACTTCGTACGTGCTGCCATGTTAGTGGGGAGCAGGTGCTGGGGCCAGGCGGTGGACACCACCTGAGTGCTGCTGGAAGTGCCCTGCTCTTGCCCATCTGCAAGTTACTGCAAGGGAGCCTTACAGTTGTTTTGGGACTGAACATTGCTCTCCTTTGATGCAAATCATGCATATGCGGATTGTGTATGTATGGGATAAGGGGAGACTGTTTTTCTTCTGGCTGAGATTGCAGCTGTAACAGTGTGAAGTGTGCTTGGTGGAGCTACACTGGTGGGCAGGGTGGAGGTACTGCGGTCAAAAGTTCACTACAATTGTAATTTACTACAGGAATGACACATCAGCTGCCTGATATAGATGAGGCTTCACAGGCTTCAGGGAGCAGTTCAAGCTATATGTCAGTTTGCCTCCATGCTTCCCTGAGAAGCTGTCATCGGGAGAGCTGGTGTGGGTTCGCAGTGAGAGCAAGCAGCTGCTCAGGAAGAAGCAGTGGCCTCACTTCATGTAGGCACCAGGTGACTGCTGGAGAGATGAAGCTGACTTTTCTGTGCTTCTGAACCTGACCCAGTGACCCAGAAATGCAGGACTCCACGGTCTATTACCAGACTTTGCAGCTACTGACTTGCAAAATGCCTTTCCCTGTTCCAGTTGCCTTTGTAGGCCTGGAAGCCTGGCAGTGGCTGCTCACCACCCACAGCCTGAGCAGAGCACTTGTTAAGGGAAACACTCATTAGAAGAGCTGTGTATGTTCTCCATGGTGAGTGCTGGGACATGACTCAGAACCAATGGCTCAGGGGAGTTACTCAGCAGCCAGTTGTAACTTTTGCAAGAAACACTGTCTGAACTTGCAGACGCTCCTTCCCCTTCTCTCCCTCATCCAGGCCCATTTGGGTTTGGCTATTAAACTAATTAACTGTGGGCTGAGAGGGACCTCTGATTTCCCTAGCCTGATGGCTGAAGCAAGCCCTCTACACACCAGCAGTTAGTTCATTTGCTGTTGGCATGAACACTGGGAGTGCTGACGGCAGCTACAAAAGGTTAAGCGTTTGTAGAAAATCAATAGCATGATACCCCCTTCTCCTGCTTCCCTCTGCTTCTGAGGTGGAAAATGGTCCCGAGGTGCATAAAGTATATAAGTTAACATTTCTCCAGCTCAGACCACATGCATTTATGCAATAAGCTTTAAGGATATCTTTTATGATCCTAGTGTAGCAATGCTCCTCTTCATTCAGTGCCTGGAAGAGAGACAAAGGATTCTGCAGTGTTGGTTATTATGCAAGGCATGTGTTTTAAAACGTTAAGTACCTTGATTGTCTCTCACATAGCTAGTGCTGTCAGCAGTTTCCACAGGGCTTTTATGTGCCTTTTTTCTCCCTGAGATACCTGTGTTCACTGTAGAACTGATTCTGTTTCTGAAGCAATTCATTAAACATCTTCAGTGCACCACTTCTGTGAAGAGGTCAATTTGTTCTTTCTGCCTAGTGATGCAAAACTCTGGGCTTCAGTGGATAAATGCAAGCATTAGATGCATTTCTTGCTGTTCACCTTATGGCTTCCTTCAAACTATCTTCTCCAGCAACCCCTTCTTTTAACATATGTATTTATTATTCATGAAATGTGGAAATTGACACTACCATATCAGTGTAGGACTGGTGCAGTGGGTGCTCTGGTATGCATAGGGCAATCAGCTCATTCTCTTCTGGAAAAGACATTTTTTCTCGGGGCAGAAATAAACTATTTCTTTCTTCTAGGTTCCTTTGCATTTCTGACAAGGTACCAGCGTGGTGGTGGGGTTGGTACATGCTTGTGTGATGATTTTCCTGGAGCACCACAAACCTGAAGTGACTCCTGATGAAGGTCATGCACAAACTGCATGGTAGCTTCTGGGTTTTGGTGCTCTCTGAGACTGGTAAAAGCAGGGCTCTGGGAGGGACCCTGGACCACAAAACTAGTACTGTAAACTTCTTCTCTTGCCTTATAGCTTGAAGTTTGAATGCACCCGTAAGTCTTCAGTTAACTGTTATTAATAAATCTCCACCCTTGACACTTTTTTTCTTTCTTTTTCCCCCTCATTTTTCTGATCTTTATATTTCTAATATGGAAATTAATCTGGCTCAGATTGTCACATGCTAGATATGACAGGGTTCTTGTTAAACAGCAAAACCAGGCTGGTTGGAATGTGGAGCAAAGGCAAACTTTGCCTTAGTCTTGTGAGGATCCTAAATAAAGGGAGTTTGCCATTTTTTCCCATGATTCTTACCACTGTTTTGGAGTCTACTTTAGTTTTGTCGTTGCTGCTAGGAATGTGGCTCATGATGTTTGGCCAATCCAACAGTTCTGGAGACAGCATGCTGCTTCATGCTGAAATAAAAATTGGTAGACCTTCATAAAGTTATCCACAGGCTCTTGGTCAATATTACATGAATAGACTGGGGACAATAACTAGAACTATTAGAATATCAAGTGAATTAATTAAACTGTCATCCCAAGGTGGTAATACTTCCTCAGAACAATTATTCTCTCTTCTTTTATTTTTTTTTAACACAATCCTTGTGTTTCTTATTTCAATAGTTACATATTTTTCTGACAAGGTTTTTAGTTAATGTAAGTGACAAAACACAATTTTCCAAGCTGTATTTTGGCATACAATAAGGTTTCTGTTTGGAAAACACATCTTTTTATTTTCTTTTTTTTTTCCCTTTTTTTATTTAGACAGTCAGCCTCTTAATTTAAGACGAAAAACTGATTGCAGAGTTCCTAGGAAGCATAAATCACTGGGAGATTCAGGGGTAACAGAATCTCAGAGCTACTAGTTTGAGAAATTTTTGCAGTTATTTCAGTCTTGATACAGTGGTATTTTCTTTCTTTCTTATCACAAAAAAGGATCTGAAGAAATATGTACTTGGATAGCTGAAAATTTCCAAGGATGCTGACCAGCTCGTTGTTCTTTGTTCTGATCCAGCTGAAATATTTTCAGCCTGTGCTTCATTTCCAAACAAACAAACCCAAAAAAGCCTGAACAGTAAGTGATGCCTCACATTTCCTGCTGGAAGAGATTTCAAAAGCTCATAAAATGTCTTCAGACCATACAATATATCACGTCATATTAATTTATGGTAGTCAATGAACAGTCGGAAATGGTGGAGGAGAGAGATGGAGAGCCTGTAATATTCAGCTTTATTCGGAACTATATATCAGTTTCTTTTTTTTTTTTTTTTCCTTTACATGCAGTTTAAGCACAGCATCTTCTCTTCCTGGATTCAGAAAAAAAAAAAAGAAATAAATAAAGAAATAAAGAAAAAAAAACCCACATATTTGTATTATATTATGTTCTCCAAGCAGCAAATTCCCTCTGCCAACTATCTGTGGGTGTGCAGCCCTTCCTTGGGAACATGCTGTATCTTCTGAGTTCCTGTGTTTGCGATATCACAGTGCTTTTGCTCTGCAAAGCCATGAATGGGGCCATTATGAGGGACTGCTAGATGATTAAGATTCTGAGAAGGGTAGGCTGCTAAAAAGTGTGTTTAGTGAGGAAATTACAAGGCCAATAAAAAAAAATGTCTTTGCAAGTTCTAACCACATTCTTTTTTTTCTGTGGGTCTAATTTTTCAAGGTCTGGCTGGATCACGTTGAGGTTTTCTTTCATCCCTTTTTTTCTCTCCACAACAGGAGTTGGGACTGGAGTCTAAGTCCAAGTTAATGAAGCTGCCTCAAAGTCAGGCAGGGAGAGAATAAACCACAGCTCTGAGGAGCAGACCGCTGGAGATTCCTCTTTCTTGCCGCTCACTGGAGTTATTTGATTTGGGAACAAGATAAGAATTCATAACATCTGATTTGTAGAATAACCCAGAGGAGGGGGGAAAAAAAGGCAGAAATACTAATTTCAGATATCATTTTAATCTCTCAGTTTCCTAATAGTCTTTCTGAGTTCTAATAGCATTAATCAAATATAAAGCGCAGAATTCAGTGAAGCTGTGCACTCACTGACAAATGCATCTCCAAATAGCCCACAGTTCAGCACTTCTTATTCTGTCAATACTCTGTGACCAGGGAAGGACTGGAGCATAATTCTTTCCCAGTTATTCATCTTCTCCCTTTCTCCCTTTTTTTTTTTTTTTCCTACTAAGAAATACACCTGGCAATTCATTGCTGATTTCCCTAGAGTGTTATTCATGCCAGTTTATTTATGTATTTATTATTCAAGTGCAAACCTTTGATGTTCCTCATGGTAATCTGCAAATCAAACTGATGGAGGCAGAAGGCTGGCCTTCACAGCAAGTGCTGTAAGAGCCAAGCACAGGCATCTCAGCTGCTATCACACTGCAGTGCACAGTGAGAAGAGCAATTCAGCCTGCCTGAGGCTCAGGAGCAGGCTATGGCTAGAGTTGGTAGAGAGAAGTAGTCATCTTTCTTAAATTAAACAAACTGTCTGCTCTTAGTGCATGATTTTGGCAGTGGAGCAGCTTCCAACACAGTTTGCATAGATGTCATCTTCATTCTTGAATGCTAGGAACATATCATTTGCAGGAAATGGGCATATATTTATGGTTAACTTCTTCACACAGTCAAAATGTGGGCTTCAAATTTGCCATGATTAAAGTCAAGGTATGGTGTGCAAGGCCAGAGCCACTGTGCCATGCCCTCCTTGCCCCTAGGGATAGTGGTGCAGCCAGGGGTTTTGGTGCAGCCTTGATTAGCCCTTGACACTGACCCCATACCACCAAGGAGGACAATACCAGGAAGGTTTGGGGGGGGAGGGAGGGGGGGGGGGGTGTTTTTTTTCTGTGGGTAACAGCACAGGGAGGGGTGCCAGCTCCCTAAGCTGGACACATGAATGCAGTCGTGCTCTTTCCCCAAAACTCAGCATACCACTCCTCTTTCAGAGGTTCAGAGGAACATGCTATCTGTTCCAGCTTGATGGTGGCATGGTTCCACTACATTTTGTTGGTAAGGCTGTCCAGCCTGCCTGTGTGCTGATGGCTAACTCTCTGCACACTCAAGATTTGGTCTTCAAGATTTGTGTTGATCAAAATTATTATTATTTTCATAATTTTCTCAGGAATCTTGTTCTGCATGCCTTCACAAGTACTTAATTCTTTCCAATAGGCCATTAAATATGACTGTATTTTAGCATGCTAGTACAATAATTTATTGTGTTCAAGTTGCAGAACTGTAGCTAAGAGAAATCTACACTAAGACTGATAAGAAAAGGGAAAAAAAATCAGCTTGGAGCATAGTCAGTTGCAAAATAAAAAGCATCTCTAATATAGCACTTGTTTCTAAGCTCCCCTTCTTCCTATTCCTGACTATTTTTATAGAATCACAGAATTGCAGGAATTGGATGGGACCTCAAGTGATCATCAAGTCCAACCCTTCTGCTAAAGCAGGTACCCTACAATAGGTAACACAAGTAGGCATCCAGGCGGGTCTTGAATATCTCCATTGAAGGAGACTCCACGACCTCTCTGGGCAGTTCCAGTGCTCATTCATCCGTACAGTAAAGTTTTTCCACGTTAGTACAGAACTTCCGATGTTCAAGTTTTATTCCTTGTCCTATCACTGCACAGCACTGAGGAGAGCCTGGCCTCATCCATTTGCCTCCCGTCTCACTTTAGATATTAATAAATATTTATCAGATCCCCTCTCAGTCTTCTTTTCCCAGGCTGAACAAAACCAGGTTACTCAGCCTTTCCTTATAGGAGAGATGTTCCAGGCCCTTAATAATCTCTGTGGCACTCCACTGGACTTCTTTTTTGAACTGGGGAGCCCAGAACAGGATACAATAGTCTAAGTGTGATCTCACTAGGGCAAAGTAGAGTGGGAGGATAACATCCCTCGACCTGGTGGCCACTCTCTTTTTAATGCACTCCAGGATACCGTTGGCCTTCTGGTCCACAAGGGCAACTGCTGGCTCATGGCCAATCTATTGTTGACCAGGACCCCCAGGTCCTTTTCCACAGAGCTCCTCTCCAGCAGGTCATCTCCTAACCTGTGCTGATGGATGTGGTTATTCCTCCCCAGGTGCAAGACTCTATACTTTATCTTGTTAAACCTCATCAGGTTCCTCCCTACCCAACTCTCCAGCCTGTCCAGATCCTTCTTCTTTACTGACTTAGTATCATTCCCTTTCACAACAAAGGATAAAAATGTGATTTTGAAACTGTTGTGTATATACCACTTTATGTGGTATATTGGTTTTCATGTGGTAGGAATCTCAGCAGGAATGTGCTGATTTATGCTGGCAGTTGTTCTAGTTGCTTATTTGAATGCCATCCTGTGACGTTACCTTAGTAGAGACATACTATTTCTGTGTTTCTCATGCAACTGTGTTTCATCTGCAAAACTCAAATGTCATTGCCACTCAGGAAAAGGTTACTGGTGAGAAATGCTTAAGCTTTAAATGGATTCTTAATTTTGAATAGGATCTTTTTTTCTCTTCTTTTCCAATTGCGTGTTGAGCAACAACTTTAGATCCAGACATCTCTGAAGCTTGACAGGATTGAAATCTGGATCTAGCCAAATGATGTAACATATCTATTTCTGATACACAAACAATTCAGTGTGCAAAGGATGTATGCACACACAAATAGACACATGCATATGCTGATACACGTATATGCATCTTGATTCAAGGTGGTACACCTTTCACTGGACTTTCACTGGAATTGAGTACATCTCAGAAAGAATTTAAAATGTTTTCAATGATTTATAAAGATTTTAATGTAGGTAAAGAAGTTACTGGTAAGAAAAAAAATCAAAAGAAGCGACTATTTTTTTTAAATATCTCACTGGAATATCTGTAAATGTCCATTAGTCCCTTAAAACTATTCTGTACAGATCTTATGTAAGATAAAATTTTGTTTTGAAAAGAAACATAATAGAAAGGAGGACCCTTATGTGCCTACTGCATTGTAATACTTTAAATGTTGGAAGTGGGGAAGGATGTTGTGTGGGCTGAATGGCAAAGCAGGGAATCGAAATGTGGAAATGAAGAAGACATAGAAACATTCTGGCTGTTTTGGAGAAAATGACTGATTTTTGGCTTTGCAGAAACAAAGAGCAGGTAGACTGGATATGAATCCTGTCTGATCTGTATGATCCCAGCATTTGGGATCATTTGCATAAGCATATCTAGCCTTGGCTCACTTCTGTTCTGAGTAAGCAGTCAAGGAGTTTGGGTACTTTTCAGTCTCCTATGGGCTGGCAGCTAAGGGAGAAGGATCTGATTTGTTTAACTTCTGTTAGCCTGTGTGGATGCCCCTTCCTCTTCATTAGAAAAACTCTGGAGTACTGCTTTTGTGGGGAAAAAATGCTCAGTGCTTCAAGTACCCAAGCCTTCCACTAGCTAACTTGGGAACAAGTGCATGCTGTCTCATAAGAATTGAGTGCTTTGAACCTCACTTCCATCTTTAGGGGGACTCTGACTGAGGCAGCGGAACACTTCATGCCTCCCCAGACCCTCCGCTGTACAATGTGAGCTGGTGCTAAAGCTCTGTTGCACTGCAGACGCTTCCTGTAAGAGTCCCCAAATGTGTAGTTAGCACCCAGAATCACACCAGCTAGTGCAGCTTACTTTCATCAGCAGGTTTGTGGCCATGATTTATTTATTTTTCTTCCATCTGGATGTGATTTTAGAACATGACAGAAGCCTGAAATGGAGACAAGCAGCCTCCGGATTCATTTTCTCTCACACTCACGGACACATGAAATCTTAAAGTCATAATAATAATAATAAAAGACTACAGTGAAGTATGGTGTTCATCCTTTTTAAAAGGCAGGTATTTGGTAAATGTTGGCACTCCAAAGGCCCAGATGAGTCCGGATTTCCTTGGCACAAAGCAGCACTCACAAGGTACAAGACAGCCTCTGCCCCTAGGAATTTATCTTCTCACTCTTAACCTGCACAGAGAGAGACTATCACACCTAAGAATGCAAGAAGCTGTACGGAAAGCTGAGTGTAGACTTTAGATTTCCATTCTAGCACCCTCCATGATGAGCTTTGCTTCAGGTTGCTTGCTGCCTTCCTTCAGAAGCACCAGCTGCATGGATTGGGGTTCAGTCTCCATCACACCCAATACTTCCTGAGCACAGAGGAGGAAGCAAACCCAGTCATGAAGAGCTCAGCAGCTGTAGCTGCTTAATTAACGGGGTTATTTTAAATCCAGTCACTTAAATTGCCGTGGACACCCTTTATTATAGCCTAGACAATTTTATTTCAAGTTAGTTTTAATCAATTAGGGATTGATTTTAGCTAAGTCAGTATAAGAACATCTGATCTAGTTTAACTAAATTGGTTTTAGAGAAGTGAAATGGGTGTAAATTCAGCATGAGCCTAAGGAAGATCTCCCTTTGCCTGCTAATGATTAGGTAGAGAGGATCACAGTAAAACAGCATGTGATGTGCAAGCTCAGGGCTGGCTGTCTCTGCCCTGCCCAGGCTGCAGCTTCCTGAACCACCGAGGCAGTGACACAGCCTGGTTGCACACCGTGTGTTTTTCATAAGACTATTTTCTGCTAGGACAGTGCTTTAAAGAGGGCTGTGCAAAGATGGCTGAGTTGGAGGTTTGGTGATGAAAGTGCGTGGAAGTAGGTGGAGCTCTATATGGTAGAGGTGAGATGCCAGGTGAACTGAGAATTATTAATAGAAAGTTTTGAGCTGTGGTCCTTTTCTAAAATGCTATCTCACCTTCAGGGCTGCTGAACATTTGCGAAGTTATGTTATTCTTTAATGTGTCTTTAATTCCAACTTCTGATGTTTTTTCATCCCAAAACATTATCTTGATAGTTTAGCCATACCTTGGAACTGGAACTATGTTTAAAAAAATACATGAAACAACCCTCCTGTTATCCTCAATTTGCTGCTGTTGTTTTTATCATGATCATTAGGAGCTCTCATGTGGGAACTCTTTATCTCAGAACGGTGAAAATCTTTGTTTCTATTCTTACAAATAGAAAGAACAAAGCTACTGCAATCAAGGACCTGCTACTCTGGTGCTCTCAGAAGAAAAAAAGCAGATTTCTACCTAGGACTTGTTTACTTTGTGCTAGAGCTGTTCCAAGCTTCATTTCTTCTGTAGGTATAAGTAGTGTTAATGAGGTGTTAATGTGTACGTAGGCGACGCAGTCATAGATTTGCCTTTGATCAGTCGGTGTTATTTCTTTTCTTTTTCATTTTTCTTATTTTTTTCTTTTACCTCGAAAAGCTGTTTGCACCATGAGAGCCTGTTGACTTAACAGAAATTTCTCTGGGAGCTGAAAGAAACTCTGAAAACAACGTGAGGTAAAATTCCCACCCACTGCTGTGGGGTCAGTATTGTTCTTCTGATTACAATTGTTTGAAGAGTAAAAAAATTTCCAATGGTTTGCCTACACGCAGTTTCTGTACTGCTTTAAGTATAGGCTTGAAACTATTACACTGGAAGCAGCATACCTATATAGACAGTAGTACAATGAAGTTGTGTTATTACTGTGATGTTTATGCCAATCTAGCCCATTCCTACAAATGTAGAAGCGATAACAGTGCCTTCATAGCTGTATCAATACCATAACTTTGACTTCAAAATTGTACTCCTTAAGAGCTAACCTGGCACAAAGACTGGCTTGAGTTTCCTAGTTCATGATTATTAACATGCATGAAAAGTGAAAATGAGTCATTTAAGGCAGGAAAGCTCCAGAAAGTAGAAAAAATGATGCTTTCCTCTTATTGATGTGAGCTTCCTTATCCTGTTGTTTTTGTTATCACTTTTGCTCATTCTTGCTGACAGAAAGCAGCACTGCCTCATGTTTATCTGTGTCGTGAAAAATAATTTATGGGTGTGTATGTGTGTGTGCAGGACCTCTATAAAAGGAACACATGCAAAGTGGAGTTGAAAAAATGTTTTGCTTAATGCCTCGTATGTCATTCCCAGCACTCCCAAGGCTTCTTGTAACCTGCTACCTGGAACAATTATGTTTTCAGAAAATGGTTCTGTGGGTTAACTAGTGGACCTGGTTTGCTATGGCTATGCCTTGCAAACTACCAAGAAAGGGCTTCACCGTTCCAGTCACTATGCAGACAGATCAGCGGGCAGGTCTTGCCCTCCACACTGAAGCCTTTGTGATGTGCCTGGCCTGGACAGTAGGCAGAAATGAATCACACACCTGGAGATGGTGGTACTATAGCAGCAACCATCATGCTGGTGCTAAGTCTTGGGGAGAGCTGGGTGTGGGAATCTGCCTCAGGAAAAGTATGAGAAATAGAAAAGGAGGGAAAATGAAGTGAGAAAGAGAAGCAGGAGAAGACGGAAGATCGTCAGAAAACAGTGCAGGAGGCTGAAGGAAGGAGCCTGCCAGCACAGTTTGACAACCCAGTCAAAACTGTGTGAGAAGCTCCAGCAGCAGCTAGAGACTCCTGGTGCTGATGGCTCTACAGCTTTCCTTCCTGGCTGGGATCTCATTCTTGTTCCAGTCTTCCCCCACAGGCCACATGGCAGGGAAAAGAATAAGAATCTGAATAACAGAGAAGGGATTTCCATCAGCCAAGTTAGGCTCCTGTTCTAAGTCATACTTTTGATTACTCTTGTCTGTTCTATCTATAGAAAGCCCTGGATGAATTACCCTCACCAGACATAAGTCTGCTACATCTTTCCTAATTCACCCCATAAGGACTAGGGAGGAAAGGAGAGCTGTCTCATTGCATAAGGTTTTGTCCAAGGGTGACAGAGATGGAGAATAGCTGGGAGATTGAGCCCCAGTTTATACAGTAAGCAGGTTTCTGCTTTGTCTACATCTGATGACTCATTTTGTTTCTTTTTGCTTGTTTGGAAATGCAGGCAAACTCCTACAGTCGGAGAGGGGGAGCTTAAAGACACTGGCAAAGAGGCATAGAGAGCCATGCAGCTCTGTATATGATGCTTGTTTACAAGCCTGAATAGGGTGCCTGGGTTTGTTAATAAATCTTGAGTGAGCCTAATGTGGCAGAGGTGGGCATCTCACAAGGGAAAACTGGTGGCAATGGGAGCATTCGCTGTTCATGGTGAGCAGCTCTGGCAACAGCTGCTATACATTTCCTCATCTCCTGTTTCTTCCTCTCCTGCCTCAGGCTTATGTTTTGTTGTTCCAGTTGGGGCTTAATGTGTTTTCCAGTTTCCTGTATTTTTCTCTGAGTCTGTTTTGATTTTCCTTTCTTTTTTTTTTTTTTTTTTTCCTCCTCTTTGTACTGCAGTTGCAGCTGACGAAAGGTGCCAGCCTATTTAACAGCTGCCTGGAGATAAGCACTCAGTGGATGTAGACAGCAGGTGCAGCATGGGTGGCAGTGTCGGATGCCAGCCGAGATATCACTGCATGGAGTGCCATGTCTCCTCTGCCTCCTCGTTCAGTTGCCCCTTTGGAGGAGCTGCCAACAGAGTGTCGCACAAGATGCTGATTTTTGGAATGGGGACTGAATGCTTTGGAGCTGAACATATTCCATATGTTTTCACACCTGAAAGCTTTTCAAGAAGAGATCTGAGATGTTTCCTTTTATGCCCATACATGGAACTTTTTTTGACTGGCTTTAAATTTCTTACTTAAAAAAAAATAAAATACACATATGGTGATTTCTTCCAATGTGCACTTATAGAAACTGGAGACATTTGCATTCCTAGTAAAGGAGAAGATGGGGACTTGACAGATATTTGATTTGAGACGGCTTGTTATTTCTGGTTCTGGCTTATTGCAAACTACTGCTGTATCTCTATTGACTGAAGATAGTCATCCGGAGGGATAACTGTGTTTTCCCTCTCATATAGAAAGTGAAAAACACATGAGTCCTGCACTGCTACTTGTGAAGACAGTCTTGACAAAAATTTATAATGCAGACTGTTGAGTAAAGTTTAAAATATCACTAAGCTCTGAAAAGCGGCCATTCATTCACTCTGTCTTCTCTGTCCTTCTCTGAAGTGTCCTTGCAGCCCGTGGCCCTGGTGTCCAGAGGTGTGTTGGGAAGGCTGGAAGAACATGTGCTTGGCATGGCCTGGGGTAAATCAGTGAGGAATTACTGATGAGAAACTATGAAGGATAACCAGTCTTAATCCAAAGCTTTGCCAATTTCAAAGGAAAACATCACCTGACTTTCCCCTTATTTGTGTCCAACCTGGCAAACCCTAGCCAGGCCCAAGCTTTGAGATGGCTTCCTTGGGCCTTAGCTAAAATGGCGGCAGGGAGAGTTTTACTTTTGCATCTCTAAAGCATCAGAGTCCTCAGACTTTTTTTCTGGCAGCCCAAATGTTGTTTCTAGCAGAGAAAGGCCCTGATTATATCTTACAGTCCAAGCAGAAAGGATGAACATGGGTTAGCATTCAGGAGCTTGTCTTTATCACTACAGAAACTGAGGCAAAAGCTTACTTTTTCAGCATTGCCCTTCTCTTAATTGAATCAGCACAGGGGAAGTTCTGACTTCCCTGTAAGGTCTTGCTGGGTTTGACAGCCCTGGAAAGGAGGGCAGTTTGTACAGGTAGAATCTGGCAAAACGCTAGAGTGGGTACTAGCAGCAGTGCAAGGCTGGCAGCTGGATGCTTGGCATGGAGTAGTAGCCCATGAATTTCTCTCTGGCCTCTTTCACATTTTCTGAGCCTCTGGGGGGTCTCAACTAGCAATTCCCTTACCTCCTCACTTGAAGAAAACATGGCCTAGTTCCTAAAGTCATAGAGGATTCCCCTAATTTGAGGCCCTTCCCTCCTAAAACGTGATGATTCTCTTTATATTTTGTATCTCCTTCCTGCAACTCCTAGAAGTAAAAATGAGGCTGGGAGAAATGGCAAACATCACGCTTCAAGCCTGAAAAATCTGTGGTTGCCAAGGTACAAATCTCTTTGAAGTAACATGCTTACTGCGTTTCATTTAGTGAACTGATCTGATGGCTTGCATTCTGTGAAGCTGCTGCCTTGCTTGCTCATTTAGTTTCCTTCCTTCTCAGCCCCTGAACATGGATCTCTCTAGGCAAGCTACCCATCTGCTGGAAGGAGACCTCTGCTCATTCTGCCAAATGAGAGAAAATCAAAATCCTTGCTGAGCAGCAGCAAAAGAGCAGTACTACTGCCTGGAATTGCGTCAGGAGTTCTGTGCTTATTAGACCCTGTAACTGCTACAGCTGAGAAACAAGTCACTGAGACTGTTCAAAAGCCTACGGATTCTTTCCTGCATGAGGATAATTAGTGAGAAATGAAACAAGCGGCAAATGTGTGAAAGAAAAGTACTAAGTATCTCATATATTGGTAGCTCAATGGAATTGCGAGGAAAAGGGATCCTACTTGTTACTGATAGGAAATAAGTCTTTTATTCTGGTTTTGAGCAAAATTAATCATGCTTTTTTTATCTACCTGTGGACAGAGAACATTCAACTGCTGAGGCAAATGTGTAACAACTAATCCAGAGAATTTTTTGAGTGATCAGGTAGTACATGGACTTATCTGAACAGCTAGGGTGTACTTCTGGCTGAGAAGTACCATCTTCTAATTCCCATCTGCACTCACGGTGACGTGAAAATACAAGAACACAAATGAACACACTTGCTCCTCCCCAGCACTTAGCAGCATCAGGAAAACAAGGCAAACAGATGGGAGCCAATGTATCATCACATGAAATCCCACCCCTTGTGAAAACATGCCAGCTGAAGATGAGATGAGATTCTTATTGGTGTGCTTTGCTATAAATAACAAATAGAATAGTTTTGGCTTAAAGATAGCTAGCAAGTGCTGTGCTTGTTTTCCCTCTTTGAATTGATGTTGTCTTGGCCAAGTGACCTCTGAAGCTTGAGATGTACAGGAATGTGAGACATTGCAGAGAAATATCCAAATGACTTTCACAAACTTTGCATCCTCAATATCTTGCTTTCCTGATGTGTCCATCCACAACTAGAGCTCACTTTTACCCAGAAAGACCAGCAGTTCTTTCCAGGCTCTTGAGCTATGTTTCCATCCAGAGTTATGGTGGCAGGTTTTCCTTGCCTTGCAGACAGTCTTCCAGTTATCATATACAAAACTCGCTTTTAATAGGTATTGGGATCCCTCTCCCCTCCATGTGGTTCAGTGGTGACATTTGGAAATATTACTCAGGAAGTCTCTCACCATCTGGGCACCCAGCAGGCTCAGCACCTGCACCGCTGTTGTCCCCAGGCCTCTCCCAGCAGTGAGCTGTCACTCCCCACAGCTGTCCTCTCTGGGCTCTCTTCCTCAGCCTGTCAGCAACTTCTCTGACAGCAGCCAGGTTAGTGGATTCTGGCCAGCCCTTTTTCCCAACCTGTAAATGTGATGGGAGGTTTTTCTGCTTGCAATTAAGGTTTGGTTTCCATCCCTTGCCATGAAGTGAGGAATGCTTCTGCAGCATGTGCAGAGGCACAGATTTACCAGGACATCTCCCAGGCCTGCTTATTGATAAGAAATTGTCACTTCTCATCTGCATATATTTCAAGCCAAGTGCTTCCTCAGCTGAGCTTTGAGAGGGGCTACTGATGGCTGCTTCCTCCCCTTCTCAGCCACAGCACAGGCTCGCTGGGTTTGTGCCAAAGGCTCTTATTTTCAGCTTCAGTATCGCCTCCACAATGTGTTTGTCAGCAGTGAGTAACCTGTCGAACAGTCCTCTTCCTCTGCTTCATCCTCTGTGGGGTCAGGAACAAGTGAGGGTGATCACGAGGAGGTTTGCCTGCCAGGTTTGCTTCCAGGCAGCTCCTAAAGCAAGAGGCTGGTGTCTCCACAAAGCTGGTGGGGCTGGATCTACCCAAACTGCACATCTACACAGCCAGGCACGTGTATGCATGTGTATATATCACACAAGTACATACAAAGCTTTAAACATATGTAGTCTGTGAATATATCACTCAGAAACCACACAAATTTTAACAACACACTAGAAATCTGGATCGGCTCTACTGAAGCCAATGAAAAAAATGAATGAGATTAATGTCCCGATTTAATCAAGTTAAGAAGGATGTTTATATGAAGTACAGCAGTGAATGTTTAAGGCTGTGAAACATTGCTGTTTAAATGTGAGATGCAAAATATATTTTATATTTGGTAAGAACCACTACTAGATAGTTTAGTAACGAGAATGATGTTTTGGAAAATTATTTTATACTTCTATACCAAAGTATACCTTAGTACTTTAAATACAGTTAAGTACTGTGCCGATAGAAGACAGAATATAGAATGAATATTGAATTCCTCTTTCTAAATTTTACAGTATCATACACTGAAAGGGTGGACAAACTGTGAGAGTCCTAAATACTGCTAGTGATTCCATCTAGCTAGTCAGTTTATGTAAAATCATTGACCTTGATCTCAGGATAGACCTCTTTAACACAATCAATACAGGTGCAATCAGATAAGAACATTCTACTGTTTTATTAAAGTGCATCTAATTCAAAACTCAATAACTCTCACAAATACTTAATCAGAGAAGACATCCTGGGAGGTATTTAGGTGAGTGATCTTATAACTCTTTCTCTCTCCTTGTTAGGATGGCATTTTACAAATAGACATGTCTGTTTCCTCTTTACCCTCTCTGCCATAATTCTTTCAGTGTACAGTTGTGTTGATTATTGTGCATTTATCAAGTCTCTTTTCCCCTTCATTTATTCAGAGGGATTGAGTCAAGTGACAGTTTCTGCTTACCTCATCCCCCAGGGTCACTGTGGGCAGGCATATAAATGCAAATGTGCCTCCCTTACTGGCACGCTAAGCCCTATATTCTAGCCTGACTTAGATGTGTTACCCTATAGGAGGTGTAGTAAAAATGAATGCTGCCTAACTCAGGGTGGCCTAAGATAATGAAAGAAAACAGACCATGTGCAGCATAATGTGATAGCTTAAGTAGAATGAAATCCAAAGACAATGACTGACTTTTTAGAAATGATTTTAAATCAAACTGATACATACTGAGTAAGACAAAATAAGCACATGGTAGAGAGCTCTGAGAACACTGCTTACAGCGAGATAATTATTATCCTTTTCAGGTGATCCTCAGCATGTTCCTTGATAATGTGAAATAAATTGTAATTTGGAGCATTTGAGCTGAGGGCAGATTTTTTTGTTGTTGTTGTTTAAGTGCACATAGAACAGACTGAGGGCATTAGACCTCTTAGCATGAGTGCAAACAATTGCATATGCTTATCCAGACCCCATCTCCTTGCTTCACAGAAAACAGCACTTATCCAATCTATGAAATAAAGCAAGAAAAAAGTATCATATATGCTTGTAACTATACACTGTGCAGAGAGGCTTGAGGATTGCTGCAGTCTCTTTAGTGGGTTTCTGTCACAAGAGGAGATCTGAATACTGACTCTTCATAGGCATGAGTCTTTTACTTGCGATTCTGCTCTTTTTACTCCTACACCAAGTGTACTCAACAACTATTCACAAGAATATCTCCACCAGTAGACGTTGTAGGACAGAGAGCCCTCCTGAAGAAGGCTTGGGCTGCTGCTACAGCTTCGGAGGGAGGCAAGAATTGGTTCTTCTTGCCCATCCAATCTGGTAGTCATCATCACACACATTCTAGCCTTCCTTTCTATTTACACCAAGAGCATACATTTCAAGGGTCCTGGTGAGGGCAAAGCATGACTGTTTGTGGCTGCCTGCTAATCTAGACAGCTGCATGCTTGGTTTGTGCTCATCTGTAACCTCCGTGTCCAGGAGCATACTTGCTGCATGCTGGGAAGATGATGCAGTGTTCCCTGAAGTATGGCCAGATACCCTCCGATACAGAAAGGGGATGTGTTGCCCTATCTTTGGTCCTGACTTTAGCAAAGAATCAGCACCACGATATATAAGACTTAGTCACTCTATCACTGTCTTCTCCAGAAAGTCAAGTAAATATCAGAGTTCACACAAAGTCTTGAATAAAAGCCGTAATAGAAGTGGATCTGACTGGAGAGGAGGGGGGAGGGTTTGACATCACTGGTAAGAGTTGGTTAAATTTAAATATCTCTTTTGTAGTGGAAATGACAAGTAATGGCTTGAAGCAGTGATTGAGCACCTGGTGTGAAGGCAGGGCCAACACAGGGAAGCTCAGGTGCATGAAATGTACCTGAGTGACCAGAAGGAGTGAAACCAGGATTCACCCCTTCCCAGACCTCATTTAAGGGTTTGTAATGCCTGTGAGAGTTTCTTGCTGGAGATCCCTGTGTGCTTAGGGCCTTTGGAAGGTAAGTGGCTTCTTTCCTTTTATTTCCATGGCTGTTGTGTCTCAGCAGCTCCTTGCTTGCTGTAGCCTGGAACCTTGCTGCTCTGGTGTTATTGTGCTTTCCGTTGTGTTACACTCTTTAAAGCACAATTTCAAAATAAGATGGGCTTGATAGTGGAATGGCCTAATGTGAAGCCCTGCTAAGTACCTTGGTCCTTGCCACAGAGGACATTGCTGATTCAAACAAAGGCTTTTGCTGATTCTGCAGTACCACAGTCTCTCAGTAGCTACTATAGCTTACCTTATTTTTCTTCTTCAACAAGGCAAAATAAAACCTACTTTTTATATTGCAATTACACAAGAGATACTATCATTTCTGTGAGGTGTTTCCTGTATGTTGCTGCTTTAATAAATGCAGTCCCCCTCATCAGTTGAAAAATAAAAATAATCACTGCTGACTTCTGTGTTCTGGGCTTGCAGTTTAAAAGCCGCTTCTTTTGGGAGGAGGGGAGGAAAATGGTATGTGGGTATATGCAACTCTTTAGATGAAGAGGTGGGAAGAAAATACTGTTTTCTAATGTTAATGGAGAAGGAACAGGGAGAGAGAGCAAAGCATTGCAGATGCTGCTTTATGTCCACAATGATATATAACAGTTCCATAATAATCTAATAAAGCCATGGGCTGTGAGTAAGTTTTGTGTTTTTGCCAGATGAGTTTGGCTCTGAAGGATTCCCACACCCGGTGGAAAATAAGGATACAAGAGATTTAATTAAAAAAGAGAGCTTGAGATACACAACAAGAATTTAAACTCCTCTCGTTATTTAATGGAATTTGCTGTGGTGCTAAAATAGTATTCCCCCCTGTCATTCTGACATGAAAAACATTAGTGAATATTTGATTTTACTGTGGAACAAATTATGGTAATAATGAGTATCTGAGAGGAAAAAAAAACCTGTGCTTGAACTGGTGCTGTCTCATTTAAAGTGTGCGTGTTAAAAATAGAGCAGATACACAAAATGTTGTCTGATACTTCGTCAACTGACTGCTATTTTATGAGATGTGTGCCCTTTCAGCACAGTGCTTGATGCTTAACATTTGCCTGTCTCAACCCCGCTCTACTTGCTAACTTCTTCTCACCAATAATTTGGACATGTGGAATGTGTGAACAGTCAGGTTTCAACTCCTGTTCAGCAATTCAAAACTTCAAGGTCAGAAGTCAGTGGGCAGAAAATCCTCCCTATCTTAACAATTGGTTCTCAGAGTTAGATTTTTATGGTATGAGTGGCTGACCACTTCTGGAGAAACAATATATACTGCCAAGGAACTGTTATTGCTGGATTTATTATTATTTATTTGTATTTAAGCTTGCACTAAATTTTATTATGGTAGCTGAACAACGGGCGAGAAGGAGTGAAAGAGACCTCAGAAATGTATTTGCTTGGGAAGATTTATATGTATTTTGGTTGTTTTTTTTTTTTTGTTTTTGTTTAAGAACAAGATAAGCAATATACTCACTACAAAAGTGGATGCTGTCACCACCGCTACTGTAAAAATACAGATGCCTCCTGATATCTTTTGTTTTTAACATCACTGTGATTTTAGAAAAGCTAATGAGGAGGCAGGAAGTACCTTCAGGTTCTGTTTGAGGATGAAGAGTCACAAATTTATCAATCCAACTCTGGTAAGAAAAGTCTCTGTGACCTTGAAAAAATCCTTCAGCTTCAATTTCATTTCTTCCTTGTTAAGATTAAAATAACAGTGCACTTGCAAGAAGGGGAAGTTTCAGTGAGGAGAGGAAGCTCTTTGGTGCACTTTGATATCAATAGAAATCAGTGATTCCATCAGGTCTAGTCAGGTGGTCAATGTAGGAAGGTTTAGAATAAGCTTCATTGTAAAAATGAGCTCAGTAGACTATTCTTCTGGAAGGCAAAGAGGTGACTGTCCTGTCACCTCTTCTAAGCAGTCATGGCTCTACAGCTTTCATGGGAAGATGCTACAGAAGAAATGTGCTGGACTGATGCATAGTATGCATTGTTCCTGCCTTGGCACTCTATTTTCAGCATATGTTGCCCATTATTCTGACTGCTCCAGCCCTTTTCAAATGTCTTTGAGTGTGACTTGAGGGAGATGGGAGTGGCATGGGGGTGAGCTAATCTTTGTCTTCAGAAACTCTTCATCATAATTTGTGCTACGATGGCCTTTGTCAGATGACACCTTCAGAAATCTCCAGGCTGATCCTGGCTCAACCTTTGCAGATTTCAGCACAGAAAATAATAGTCTGGGTCTTTTTCTGGTTGTGAATGAAGTTAGCTAAAAAAAAGAAATAATAATAAAAATCGTTCTCAGGTGAGAATGATGTTAGCTTTTTTTTCTTTAGAAACCGTAAGTGTGTATGTGTTTTTTATATCTTGGTTCATGTTATGTTAAACAGAAATGAAGGTATTACACCGGGGTCACAGTTCTGCAGATGTTATTAAAGTGAGTTTTAGTCTGCTTTTTTGATACAGTGATTGATCCCAATATCAGTGAGTTAATGACAAGTGAATGTGAATGAAGAACGTAAAATGAAAGATCTTTTTGTTATAGCTGGGTTGGCTTAATTTTATAAAAGCATCTGAAAGAAGAAAAATCAAGCGGGGTATAAGCATGCATTCCTTTCCCAGGGATGCATCCTATAAGGTCTTTGTACTTTATTGACTGATTAAATGAAAAAGGATTGGGCCGGAGGAGATCAGAAATGGATCGTCAGGGAGCAAGCCCATTAGAATCACTTTGTTTCACACAGCTAGCAATGTGATGTTAAAAGAGAGTTTGTTTGGGAGTATGGGTCACTGTTGGGCAGGCTTGCCAGCTTACGTAGGATAAAGTAAACAAATAGTGTGAACTGTCAGGAGATCTTATGAATGATTTGCTGAATAGGGCAGATAAATAAAATACTTCACAATCAAAGGTTCCACCGTCTTCGTGGTTAGTTGCTGTCCTAGCCAAAAATGTAGGACGCTTTTAATATAATCTTGCTGTATAATGTAATCAGACTGTCTGAGAGATATCTTATGCTACTGCGGTAGTCAACAATCAAGTATGGTCAAGGACAGTCAAATTGTTTTATTGCACATAACTTGGCAAAGGCTAGGGGAAAACGTGTATGAATTTAATGGCTCAAGGCTTTTATTACTTATCCAATAGGTGATTTTCAAAATGTACTTCCTTGCCTTCATGTCAAATGCAAAGTGAAATTAATGGCTTTAAAAATTATTAGTTGGAGAGAAGGAGAAGAATCAAAAGGAATCAAGGGAGGAACCAAAAGCCAGCAGCGAAAGTTCTAAAAGCCTTAGGAGGACTGCAAAGAGCATCTCTTCAAGACAGGTATCAATCCATCTCCAAAAGCGCTGAGATTAAAGTGCAGGCTTGTGGAAGGGTTAGTAACAGTACAACTGTAGAACAGACCCTGCAAGACTGGAAGTACTCTAGGTCTTCTGTGCTCTTATTTAACCTCTCTTTAATGAAGAGAATTCCATAGGAATGACTTGGGAAGTGAAGGATTTTGCAAAATTCATCCATTGGAATGAAAATAAATATTGTATTTGAGAGATAAGTAACAGGTTTGGGGAAACACACTTCCATTCCATGACAAATATATATATATACATTTCCAAAATCAGCATTGGTTTATCAGAAACAGTGTAAGAATCAAGTCAGAATTAACTTTTTATTCAATTACAAAACCTGGAATACAGTGTTTTCACATGACCTGTGAAGTAACCTGGTTTTTCTGAAGATGATGTGATGTTCAGATGCTCACTACAGCTCTGCACGTCTTGCAAAACTTCACAAGATCATGCTGAAGAGCAGAAAGCCTTTAAATGAATCCTTCACAGGACTTTGTGAAGGTTACCACCAACTTCAGAATGTGCATAGACATATGAGGAAGGCTGCATCACTTCTGTCAGATTTGCCCTGGAGACATGTTTGAGATTTTTTTTTTCGTTTGTCTTGGAACAGATAGTAACACTGAAGAGTAATTTGTACTCCAATTAATTTTATTTTTTTTCTGGATTGCCTCTGAATTTTATCATGAGCCTGACATCTTCTGTATGGTCATCATAAATTTACACGACACAGTTAAAGTTCTTTGAGGAGTTAAGGTTTAAATCAGAATTGAAATATTTTAAAGGACTTTGTAATGACACATTAGAATCATAGCAAATCCCTTGATAGCCTAAATGGATCGAAACATTCTAGAGTACAAATGAGTTAGAGGTTAATTCATAGTACCTTGTAAAGGCTTGGGGAATTCTTTATGTTAGAAGTGGCACTCCAGCAGGAACAATGTGGTGGATGAGAGGGATGTTCTCTCTTGACCTCTCCTTACTCTCCAAAGTGAGTGTTTATAGGCAAGAAACTGTCTTGATTCACTATCCACCCCATTGCAGTATCTTTATTGCAGAAGAGGATAGAAAAGTTGAATGATGTCCCTCTGTGTACTGTGAGCCTTGGCAGGAAATAAACCAACCAAGAACCATGAGAGATGGGCTCATGCTTAGAAGATTTTTAGGCTAAAAATAACTAAGTAGCTAATTAGGAAAAGAGGGCTTGGGATTCATCTTCTGCTGGAAAGAGGTGACCAAAATGTCCCATTGTATTTAGAGTTAGAGCATGCTTTATGTGCTATAGTTGAAAAGAAGTCAGAACTTGGAAACAAGTTTACATACTTTGAGGAAAGAACACACTATAAGTAAGTAAGTTATTGTTAGAACCATGCTCAAGTAACCCTAAGCAGTCTCTAAAAGGTGTCATTGTTAGAGAATCTTCAATTTTCCTTCCATCATGAGTCATTTATAACAGAAGAACCACAAAAAGATAACAATTTGGGGGAGATACAGATGGCTTCTCTTCTTCTAAATAATCAGTGAATGCTGTAAGTGGTATTTTCTCTGGGGTGCTTTTTCCAGAATTTCCTTGGTTTGAGAGGCTCTGTGTTGGTCATGAGACACAAAGGTATTTAAAATGACTTCTTTCTTCCTCCTTCTTCCATACCCAACTTTGCTCCTCCACTCTGGAATCCTGTTTTGGTCTGAGTACAGAGGTTTAGAAATTTCTCTCTTGATCCTTGCTTTACACTTCTTTCCTTGCTCCAGTGTGGGCATCCCTTCACCAGGCTTCTTCAAGAACATCCTTTCTGACATGGAGCACCTCCTCTGATCTTGGTATTCCCTCCACTATTTTGCATTCCCTTTCCTTTTTTCCTCTTCACTGTCTGGTATTTTCACCTGTTCATAAACATGTTTTCGCAGAGGTGCGCTGGCACAGTTGAGAGGCTCAGCTGTGTCCTGGCCCATTGTGGATGGGCAGCATGGGATAGCTTCGGGACTATTTTCACAAAAGCCACACTTGCTTGTGGCTCACTATGTTGTGATTGTGGAGACTGGTCAAGCCTTCTTTATGATATACTGGAAAGCTGTTTTGGTACTTTTAGCTAGGCCTTCTTATTTTTATTTTTCCTGTTCAATTCCAGGTATGCATTCATCCATCCTGCAACCTGGATCCAAACATGTTGCAGGAAAGATTTTGTTTGTCCTGCAGACTGGGGCAGTTGGGCTATTTGGTGCTCCTATCTGGAAGCACTCCTTGATTTTCGTAGTAAAAGAAATATGGAAGTTATTCTTGAAAACAGTATTGCACAAGCACCCTTGGGTGATTGTTATAACTTCTGGATGAATATAATTTTGTAGGTGTTAATGACCTATCCCCATCCCATCCTGTCGGTGGGGGATCAACCAGCAGGCAGCTGGTGAAAGAGCTGCTGCAACGTGAGCGTAGGAGCTCCTGCCTCAGCACTTTCTTTGTGAAGATTAAAGGTGCAAGTGTGTCAATCATCAGCCTGAAGAGGCTGTCAGAGTTCAGTATTTTTAGCTCTTTAGCAGATTCTCTCTTTTATTTTTAGAGGTAACAATGGTTCTTCGGTTAAGAGGGAAACAAAAGCCTCATTAGTTTTGGAATTTCAAATGAACTTGATAAGGCACTGAGGAGATTTTTTTTTTTTCTCTAGGAATCTGAAAAGTTGCCTGAAGGATGCTGTGAAAAATGAGAGAAAGCATACTGCCTAAGGCTCTCTGTGCTAATGATATACGAATATAAGCTGCCTCTGCCTGCCATGCAGCAGCCTGGGAGCAAGGCTGTACCCTAGCCCATGCAGCAGCAGCCCCTCTTCTGGGGGTGACAGTGGTTTCAAAGTCATTTCAGAGATGGAGGATTAGAGGAGCCAAGTAGTCCTGTTGAATCCTGCGATTATGGGGATGTTGAATGAAAGGGCTACAAGGCCTTACATTGCCTGGAGGGTCTACTCCTTACCGAGGCTCATGTAACTTAAAGATCTTAAACAGAGTTGCAGGACCTTTGCAGCTCGTGAAGAGGTTGTTACTGCTTCAAGCAGTCTTGCTGCATGTGCCACTTGTGAACCGATGTATTTAATTATATTTCTAGTTTGGTCAAAATCAAAGCTAAATGTAAAGGAGTAGAAATAGAAACTTAGCATAGTTTTCTTTTCTTTTTTTTCTTTTCTTTTTCCCGTCAAGGCCATGCTAAATTGGTACCATCTCCTGGTTCTCCAGCACTCTTTCAGTTCTTTCAGTTGTTGAAGCTAGATTATTTTTATTTCTTTTTCCTCCAGCAAACAATCTAATTCAGGAGGCTGTATCTTTGCCATATTGGTGTTTGGGAACTGGGGGTCACTTCTTTGAAGCTGAAACTATGCTGATGATGAATTTAATTGCTTCTTGATACTCATCTAGCAGAACCTTAGTTTACCAGTGAAACAAGTGCTGTTTAGAATGAGAGTACCTGGGGCAGATACACACCTTGTTCCTGGAGTCCATTTGGGAGCATTGCAATCCCATGTGGTGTTTTGTCCTATTTCTTCCTGTCCTTTCTTCTTGGGAATGCTTTTTGCAGGAATTCTTCTAGCTTTACCTTGCTGAATTACTGCTGAAATTTTCCACTTTTGCACTTTCTGTAAGTGTGCAGAAGAGAAAGAAAGGAAGGATGAGTATATTGGAATCATACTGAGCTCATTTCTTTTGTTAAGTCTAATCTATTAAAATGAGTACTTATTATTTTGCAATTATAAATATGTGAAATAAATGCATTAGTTAAGAAGTTATGCTTTTGAAAGTGCTAATTACTAACCAAATATATTTTTACGGTGTTTTAATGAGCACTTTTTTTTTTTATCTCACATTAATGTCCATTAGCTATACTTATACTAGTAATGCTAATAATGTGCAAAGCCATTAGTTAGCTACAAAGTCAATAAAGGATGATAGTGATTCCAAGCCTGCACTCCACCAAAAGGTTTTACTGTTTGGTATAGAGGGACAGTTACTCTGGGCTTTCATCTGGCTGTTGTGAAAGTGTTCACCAGGGTCACACATGGGCAATGATTATGGAGGGTCTGTGAATTAAAACAGCATACTGCCCCACTTCGGTCTTCCAGATGGCAGAAACTGGCTAAAGGGAAATTACCCAGTCCCCTACTGAGGAAGGCTCTGAGTATTTCTGCTCTTGGACCCTACCTCAACTGCCTTCTAGACTCCTTCATTATTTTCTTATTAGAAAGTTTCAGCAGCTTTTCTTAGCGGAGGTGTTGTTAAAGATAACCTTCTTCTGATATGTTATCTGAATGAATATTCAGACAGGTTATTCTGTTATTCCTCCTCTGAAAATGTTTGCTGTTCTTTTTGAGATCTGTAGGATGTAATCAGCAAGGAATGGTTATGTGGAGAAATTCTAGTTCAAGTTGCACTACAACTTACAGCTGCGTTATACTGCTTGCTTTAGGAAAACATTTATAAGCATATTTGCAAGTAAAATATTTTATTATACTAATACCAGGAACATTTTATGTGAGTAGTAAAACGTGTACATTGTTTTAGAGACTGTTCCTGGGTTGTAAAACTAACCATATATCTTGTAAATCAACAGAGAGAAGAAGCCTTAGTTATTTCAGATATTAAGCATACAGATTTTAATAGTGTGTTCCTGTTTAATTTTTAAATTATTTAACCACAATGTTTATTTTAACTTAAGGCCTACAAAATGCCAACGTGGAAAACTTCTCTAAAACTTTAATACAGCATAAATATATTTTACTCTCTGTACAGTATCTTTCACCTGCTTTATCTTCTTTTGCAAGGTGTTAGTTTCTGGGAGTAAAGTGCTCCTGACTCCAAGAACGGACTTTCAGTCCGTGTGTTCATGAAATGGATTAAGCTCACTGTAGTGCTGATTTACTGTAATTAGGTGCAAGATTGATGCATACTGAAGAAACTCTTCTATGTATCTCATCCATCTCTGGTACCACCTCTTCAATAGCTTTACCAGATTTAATGTTTCTCTAACAAACCAATCGCAAACCTATTGCATCTGTTAAATTCTTCTTGCAGTGAAAGATCCAGGTCTGATAAGCAAATTAAATATAGAAAGGACAGACTAAAATCTTTTGATGTAAGCAACTCTAGGAAAATGTCTAGTCCAAACCTCATGCAACATCTTATTTCTCTACCTGGTGAAAGCCTTCACCTACAGGGATATGGAGCTGGTAAAAGCCTGTGTTGCATCCTCTGTGGCCAAGGGGCATAAGCCACCACAGTAGTGGCGAGACTAGCATAAAAGGATGTTGTGTGTCCTTATCTCATTCGCTAATTTCCCTTCAAGTGCCGTTTAAAGACTGTGGAAGAGCGCTCTTCCCTGTGCTTCATTGCCTTTGATGACAACCCGGGGGACCCCCTGCCATTCTGATTTTAAGTGTCAAGGAAAAGCAATTCCGGTGATACCGGTGCTATTGCTCTTCTTCCGTCTCCCTGCTGTGATGCGTGAGGGCCAACTGATCCTGCAGCTTTCACTGAGAGTGGGAATTTGGTGCCAGGAGGGCCCCTAAGAAAGATAAAAACGTTACACAGAACAGTTAGGGAGTCAGAGTCCACTATAGATCTATGGAAGCTCAAGATATGATTCCTTACCAAAGTGAACTAAATCAGAGCAAGCAGATTAAAACCTGTGTGAAGGAGATCAGAAGTAGGCCCCATGTGGGAAAACAAAAGCACTTTAGGTAATTGTGTGGAGAGTGAGGAAGAGAAAAGGTGATATCCTGCTTGACAGGAGTCTTGATAACTTGGCAAACTAGGTGAAAACTGGAAGTGTAAACATCCTGTCTTGAAAAAACTGAAAAAGAGTCAATCTCTTGACATTTATGAAAGACTTGATCTCCTAATGAAATTAAATACTGGAAAAAAAAAAAAAACCTTAACACATCTGAATAGTGCTTGTAGAGACTCCCTGGGGAAGGAAGACAACTCCAAGAGCAGTATAAAAGACCTTCTCCTGCAGCGTAGGAGGGGAGGGGGTTGCAGACTTAACTGGAGGAACCAATTAGAAGGACAGTTGACAACATTTCTTTTTTCCTGTCACGTCAGTGATCTATGCTCTGAGGGAACAATTTATTCTTGAAAAATGCTCCTATAGGAGAAGGAACATGGGTGTTAATCTTGCATAGATCAAGGGGATGTTTTGGAAACACATGACAAGTATCCTGAGGTTTGGATTCTAGAAACAAATTCTTCTTTGAGAAAAAGACCTTCGAGCTGGACTTAATCCACAGTATTGCCACTCAGGGACCAACTGTAATCTGTTTAGGCCCATATCTTGTATTTACAAGTACCAGAATCAAACACTGACAGTACTTAGTGGTGCATAATTAAATTCTTACTCCCCTCTGAAGTCACTGGCAAAACTTCCACTGACTTCAATAGTGCTGGATTAAACTTTAACTGAATATCATGAGAATTTGAAAACAGAAATTGATCCAGATTTTGCAAATGGTTCCTTGTCTCTATTATGGATCAAACCATCACCAAAAACAAAAAAGAAAATCAACAAAAAAAAACAATGTTACAGTGAATGAAATCAGGGTAAGTATTCATAATGTGTGTTCTGAATGCTTTTCCAGAAGATACACAAAACTGAGTCACTTAAGGGACTGCAGCAATAATAAGAGTTGTGTAAATACCATGTAGCAAAAATATTTCATGGTTAACCTGCTCTTTTTGGCACAATCCCTCTGGCAGAAACATACATTTATTTTGTTGTTGCTTAAGAGCTTGTGGTGAGTAATTCCTGCTCTGCAGATGGTATGTGAAGTAGATGATTCTTTAAGTCCAATTTCAGGCTGTAGCTCTGTGGTTTAAAGTAACAAACTGTATTCTGATGACAGGATCTTTGAGAAGCTGATTTCCAGTGTTAACTCTGAAATAAATTCCATTGCTTTATATGTATATTTCTCAATATTAGTTTACAGCTTTACTGGCAAGAAACTGGAGTTCTTGAGCATAGATAGAGTTCTTACCTTCTTTCCACCCATTTACAGGATGCTATTGCAGAAATTTTTTCAAAATTGTTATGTTGTAGAGATTTTTTTTTCAGTACCATTTCATTTCAGTATAAAAGAAATACTAAAACAGATTCACCAAACTAGAGTATCCTGATGTAGAAATAACTGCTTTCAGATCATTAATAAACCAGAAATGCATGGAATGGAAGGTGACCTGAATTTCCCTTGATGGCTTAAGAGGATATTATTCTAGCACTCATTGGATAGATATTTGTCAATAAATGTTATTCCCAAAGCTCAGTGGCTTTGTGATAGCCGTGACCCCTTGTCCTTGCTGCAGTTCCCTTAGGATCTGAAAGGAGTTCCTTGCTTCCCTCTAGTAGGAAATAAGAAGGGTTTATTTCCTTAGGGAAGCAACAACTGGGAGAAACAGCTTGCTCAGTTAAGAGTTATTGTTCCATCTCTGATATTGTCAATACCACATCAGAGGGCAGGTATTCTGCTCTTACCAGATGAAGTACATCAGTAATATTTCATCCTTCAGTCCTGTCTTTGAGTCGTCAATGTTTTTCTTTGGCTTTTGTAGTGACATAATGGGCTAAGTAGGGCTCAAGCAGTTACTGCATTTCCACAGGGACACCAGAATAGGACTGCAACTGCTGTGATCACTCATCAGTATGCCAGACCTGGACTGCCCTTCTCTGGCTGCACACTTTCTGTCCTGACCTCTGATGCTCTCCTTACCTTGGACAAAAGGAGTTGTCCTCTTCTGCCTCTTCCCCTACTCATCATGACCCAAGCATTCCTGTTTCACAACTACAGTATGTGATCAAGGCCTTGGTGAATATTTTCATGCTTTTTTGATACTTACAAAATGCTATTGGCTGTATGTTCTTTTTAAATGATTTTTGATTACACCTGAAGATTTGAAAATATCCATGCTATCAAAGTGTTTTTACCTTGTGTTTTGTTTTCTGAGACATTTTATCCTTGTTCTTATTCCTATTACATTTCCATAGCTTTATGGCAGATCTTTTCTTTTTCAATAAGTGTGGGAATTTTAACTATCAGATTGCAATGCAGAAGAAAATCTATCTTTCCAAATATTTATGGAAATAAAGCAATAATGCTATTATCTACACTCTTGATTACCAGGATTATCTCATTGTATATATACAGATCCTCCAGATAGGCAGATTATGTGATCAGAAGGTTCTTACTGGGCCCCAGGCTCAGAACACACATTAAAGCGGATCAAGCCTGCTTTATTTCATGTGCTGCTTTGGTAATGCTCTTGCTCTTTCTCAAGAGAATTTCTGAAATATGCTGTTAATTTGGGGCCCAGTTCAGTACCCACTGAGATAGATAGACAGCCATTGATTTTGATGGGTGATAAACTAAGGCCAGCTTGGAACAACACTATGTTAAGAAAGACACTTCTCGCTCTTCTGGGGCTAGAAGCATCTCAGTTTTTCATGTATGTTGGAGGACCTTGATTCTCTTGTATTAGCTTTCTTTGCATTGTTAGCAAATGCCTCTAGAATATAATGATTATATCTCATTCAAATCTGAGGTGTTTAAGGGAGCATGTGAAGGGATAAACCATGTTTGGAACTGGAATTACTTCCTTGGCTAGCTGATGGAAGAGTTTTCAGGCAGGCAATAGGACTAGCTTACAAAGTGTGCTCCCAAGAAGCTTACATTTTTTTCATATCTCAGCTACCATGCAGTGGTTTGACAAGTGAATAGAGTAAACCACCCTACGAATTTGCTTAGACTGTTAGCTTTATTTTAAGAGATTTGCTTGTTTCTGCACTAGAACCCTGTCCTAAATCGCTTAGGCTTTATTATGTTTTCTTTGTAGGGTTTGAAAACAACAATTGGGAAATAAATAATCAGTTCTATTCCCATCATTAACTATAAAGAAAATGTTATCTATACTTCTGATTATTTTATTTCTGAATGTGCTTGTGGTTCCTTTTTCTTTGTGTTTGCAAATCACAGAATTGCAGAGGATGGTCTCTTGAGGTCCCTCCAAACAAGTCCAACACCCCTGCTAAAGCAGGTATCCTACAAGAGTTTGCACAGTTAGATGTCCAATAATCTGGTCAGATGTCAAGAAATTTGAAGTTCAGCTGTGGAGAGTGTTATGGGGCAGGAAAGAAATTGTGACATTGAGTGTGAAAAAGTTAAAAGCAGGAGAGAAGTGGAAAGGTCTTTTAATTTGAGAGCGTAAAATAACATGAAAATTGTGACTGAAAACATAGAAGTAATATAGAATAGGTGGGTAGGAAGGAGCAGTGGGAGTAGAAGCAACAGCAGAAGAAAGGAGGTGCTGTGGATAGGTGAAAAATGTTTCTGTACCTCAAAAAAAGGGGTGGAAAACTTGAATGTATGAATTTATATGGATAGGCAATCAATAAAAAAAAAAAAGGCTGTAGAAAATCTTGGCAGAAAAGGAGAAATGACCAAAGGGTGAGTTCAGTAGCAGTGTTTTGAAAAGGTTAGGTCTTAGTGATTTCATAGGGTAACACTCCTTCCCTCACCCCTTCTCTTGTTTCACATGGAGGAGGGTAATCTGTCATTTATTTATATTTAAAATTTAACTATCCCATGTATGAGATGGAAGTGAGAGCCGGTCATGTTTGACTTCAAAATCTGCCGCCAAGTACAGAGTTCTGTGAGAAACTGGCTATTTGTCAGGTCTCTAATATTACACTCTGCCAACACTATGCCACAGCAGTCTAATCTTCTTTGGGATCCAGCAAGCGGCCTGGTTACAAGGCCAAACTGCCTCGTTTTCCCTGAATACCGGCTTTAAGCCTAGGAAAAGTGCTATGAAGCAGAAGTGTGCTTGTGTGACTGCAGCCACAGAGCCTTCTGAAATAGCATGCATATATCCTCTTAGTTTTCTGCTGGTGTGCTGGCCCAAATAAAAGGAATGTACCTTCCGAAAATATCGTATTAATGGCAGACAGTACTGTGCTCTCCCAAGGGCAGATCTTAGAAGCAAAAGAGAGTAGTATTGAGCAAAGTCCTTATTTTTGCTTTTAATTTAAAGAAGACTCGTTTGGTTAAGCTTGGGCTGGATGGCTTTCAAATGCAAATCCTCCAGGCTACTTTAGGCGAACCTGATATCCTCTTTGAGTCAGACTAGTCTCTTAAAATGCAGCAGGACCAAAAAAGGACTTGTGATTAAGGAGACTGCACATCCTTGGTGTCCTGGAAGCATTCCAGGGTATGAGATGATATTTCAGTCCTTTGCATTCCTAAGAATGTCCTTTTGTCCCGTGGAAGGCTGACATCTTCCTGTGTCATAACGAAATGATGAGCCGGAGAGGGAGGTGTCAGTCTAATGAATCAATCTGAAGACCAACTAACAGGCTCCTGGTAGGCTGATTGACTGTTGCTTTTCTGGGCCCTCGGACGAAGGGGCGTCAGGGCTCTGATGCTCATCTCTGTCCTCTGGCTGCCCCCTGTTGGCTGATCTGCCAAGTCTGTGATGGGCCTAGCAGTAGTTGCTCCTTAGAAGAGGCAGGAGCTGGACACAAAGGAAAAAGAGTTTCAGATAGTCATCAATAAATGACAAAATAGTCTTTTTTTTTCTTAATTTGACACAAAGTATGTTTGCTGTTGTTTTCCCACAAACTCTGTATGGTTTAATTTTAAAAGGGTTTATGGCCGCAGAGTTAACTTTTGGTATGCTCTGTTGGAAGCTGGCAGCTACTTTCATTTCTGGTTCTGATTTTTTGTAAGTGGCATTTTTGCACATAAAACACCTTGTGCCAATTGTGTTGGTTTTTTTTTTTTTTTGGAAAAAAGTCTACGTCTTCTAAAAGTCACCCTTGTGTGAAAGCAACTAAGTCCAAAAATTCAGTTAGGTAAACTGTTCTCAATTTAGGTAAAGCATATAGAAATGTGAATGCCAGAAGATCTGCCACCAGCTATTCAAGTGTAACTTGCAATTCAGCCGGTGGCAACTGCAGCTAACTAACTGAGGGCAAAGTTGAGGCATTTCTGTTGTAAAATAACTGGAAAAGACATGGTATTTCTCTGCCACAGTAACATAACTCCCCATAAATCCTTCTTTAGAAGGACAGAAAAACTCTTCTCCTAAACTGGAGGTCCATATTTCTTAATATTGTTAAGCTGGCAGGCCTACCAACAGATGCTTAGGAAAAGTATATGAGCACAGGGCACGTACAGTATGATCTTTTCTTTGGTGAATGTTCTCATCACACAAGAGTCACTATTTTTCAGAGTTATCACACACAGTTTGCATATGGGCTGTCACATTTAAAGTCACTAATTAATTTATTGTCTAAACATTGCTGTGTTGCTGATACGTATTGATAGGGAGTCTTGCTAACTTTTACCGTGTCCATGCAGCTGCAGATGCTTGTTTCTGCTGTTTTTTGTTAATACCTTATGAGCAGTACAGTGAACTAATTTTCCATTCTGGAGCCAATTCCAGTTCTGTTTTCAAAACTAGGATCTTCACCTGCTCCCCTCTCTCCTTGCTGTGGCATGAGAACAATTCACACCCAAAAAAGTGCTCTCTGACCTACCTCAAGACAGCTGTTTGCAGTTGTCTTTTGATGAGATGCCTCATGGCCAGTCCATTGAGCAGCTGTTCAGAAAGTTTCTAGTTATGGACAAAAATAATCTTCAATGAGCTCACGAGATAGGGAAATAGAGGGAATGTCTGCCTTTTTTTATCCCTTCGAGCATATGGCAGGGATATGAAGAACCCTCTCCATAGCTCCATGCTGTAGGATTACAGACTTCAAAGTGGCTATAGAAATGACCATACTAACTTAGAAGTCAATCCTACAATCTTGTGTGACCACATTTCAAGGTCTGAAAGTGAAATGTTTTTCAAGCTCTGTTAAATTTGTGGGGTCAAGAACAGTGCAAGAAGATCTGCACCTTCCCCATTCTTTCAGTTTAATGTGACCATGAAGTATAGTGAAGACAAGAACAAAATGTTTTAAGGGAAAACAATGAAGGTATGGGATGAAGGGAGGTAAGATGGGGAGCAGTGTTATGTTAGGAGGAGAGCCAAGTAAGAACCTTCAAGCTGTCAGAAACAACATGTCCTTCTACCAGAAGCTGTATTGAAGACCGAAAAGAATAGGATAAACAGTAATGATGTTATATAGCTTTATGGAACACGCAGCCCTGCTTTCTAGGCATTCTGGGAACCCTCTTTGTGTCTGTGCTCATATGTTCTGTGTTTCAGCCCAAAACAGCTGAAGGCCAGCTAATTTGATCTTCTAATCAGTGGTGATGTGGGAACTTTACAGTGGCTCTTGACTGCAAGGGACAAAGGTCATGATATAAGGCAGAATTAATTTTGTAGGAGAGAAATAATAGACAGACATAGGATACTGAGGTCTGTTCCCAGCAAAGGTAATGGGGAAAAAAAAACATGTAAACTAGCTATATGCATGGATTCTTTCTGTCCAACATGTGCCAGTTTGTTGCATTCACAGATGGTGTATCAAGGGAGCCCCAATGGCCAGTTATAGCAATTCCTGTACTAATGTGAACAGAGCCTTTGATTTCATGGTTCGAAATAAAATGACCCAAATATAATTACACGAGCTTATTAATTTATTTGTTATGGGTCGGTAACCCTTCATAGTCTATAGCGCTGGTTACAAGAAGGGCCAGGGGGATTAAAGCTTGAATTTAGCGCAGTCTGATTCCTATATGGAAATTGGAAGAAACGAAGCACTAAATTGTGTGCTTTATGATGATATCTTATTAAGGAACAATTAATACACAACTTTGAAAGCTCCAAATTCATACTGAAAGGGGCAGTACGGAAAGAGCATTATCATGAAAGTTTAAACTGAGTGATATATGTGTTCTGGTTATGCCTATGTATCCAGTTCTGGACACATGGCTAGAGCTTGAAAGTACAAGATAGCTATTTGTGGCCAATATAACATGTTCTGTCTGTCTGCATAGGGAAATTCTACAGTGGCACTGGCAGCAGGGAACTGTATAAAGGATGGCAGTTCATGTTCCTTCTGAAGACATTTTGTCCTCAGGGCTCTGGGAACATTTCAGACTATCAGTATAGAGAAGTGTAAGGTTCTGTTTCCACACAGTTGAAAGGGAGGTTGTTCATTCAGTTTACTTCCATTCCCTGTGCATTAGGCTGTTACTATATGAGATGTGTGCACTGACTGAATGACCACTGTCTGAACACACCTCGCTGTATTTGGTGGCTTAAATGAGACAAAGAGGCTGTTCCATACAACAACAAACCTGACAGTGCTACAGGGGAGTTATGCATTTGGTCTGCCCTATTAGGTGCTGTTGAACACCTGAGACTCTTAGGGAATTATTTCTGTGTGCCAGACTGGAGAAGCCATTGGATCAATGTAGTGATGAGACAGTGAACTTTTATGACATGTAAAAGATGACACTGCAGCCATGGTGGCAGGGAGGCTGGAAGCTGAGGGAACTGCTCTGACTCAAACTCCTCAAGTCACCCTGACATGGGCTCTTGTTTCTAAAGGTGATGCAAAACATTACTTCAATTACCTTACTATTTTGATGTGATTCAAAATCAAGGGGAAATCTTCAGCAGATAAAAAATTAAATCTCAGTCATTTATCTTCCAAATATTTCCTCTACTCATTTCATGAGAGTGATTTGTATGATGCTTATGTCACTGTTAATAATAGGATCCATAACTACAGCATGGGACCAAAAGGCATCTTATCTTGGAACAGCAATCTAGTGGCATCCATAATGGCCTGCTCATAAACTTAATAACAAGTCTAAGTAACATTCTGCAGAAGTAGAAGCTATGATGCTGAGCCTTTTAGGTAAAGAAGACCTCAGCCTGGATCCTATTTCTGGGAAGTATTCCTTTAAATTAATTCTCTGGGGGGGGGATGTGAAGAAATTTTCCGGAGTTTATACTGCATTCTTTTGTTGAGGTGCACACAGGCAGAGGGAGATGGCTACTTTCAAACTACAGCAGCAAGCACAATTATTTACAGATTTCTTCCTGCCATATTCTGGAATTAAGAAAAGCCTGAAAAACAGTGATGTCTCTAGCCTTTTGATGGAGAAAAACCTTGCTAATAAATTAAATGACTGTCCCACTTTTTTAAAAGATCTTTACTTTTGGAGTAAAGAAGATGCATTTGTCTGGGGCAATAAAATAGAATGCTGCAAGTGAATATTTTATTGGAACTCATACAAGTTTATTCTAGAAATGTAAGAAGGAGTCAGGGCACAGCTTCAGCAGGAAAGAAAATACTGACCCTAACCTTCTCTCAGCACTGAAATGAAACCCAAACTTATTTCAGAGTAATTTTATAGAAGGAGCCTTATCAAGTCTCTAGTCATGCATGACATTTTGTCAAGTCCTTTCCTTGCTAGTGCTTTTCTCACTGGATACAATCAAATTTAACCTTCATGAGTTGCATAGAGCCTTCTCCAAATTCCCAGCTCAGGATTTTAGGACTTGCTTTCTCCATTCTGAAGGTTCTGTTACTGCACCCATGTCTTTCATCAGCTTCTAACTGGGATCTGTCTGCCACTGAATCTGAATGCAGTAACAGCCTATTAGGAAAGGATGGGATCCACCTGTCTAGAAGAGGCAGGGCATTGTTTGGCAGCAGGCAGGCTATTTCTTTGAATTTCTTATATGATAGAAGTTCTACATATATATATATATATATACATATACTTTTTTTCTACACACATCTATATATACATATACTTTTTTCTACACACACACGCATATACTTTTTTTTCTACATATATATATATGTACTTTTTTTTTTCCCCTGCAGCCTGTAGTTTACTTCTGAGGTATAGCTTATGTGCAACTGATGATGATCTCATAGTGCCATGGCTGTAACTCTTCTTTCTACTGCATTGTATAACTCATCAGCAAGACGACAGCAGTGTCAGAATTGAATTAAAACATCGTAAAGAAGTGGGTAGTTGGAAATAAGATTCTGCTGATCACAATGCTGAATCATAGGAGAAATGTGCCTCTGATTAGTACCAGGACACAGATGAGGTGACCAAGTGAGGCTAGCCAAGAGATATAGAAAGAGGCAGATGCTATATAAAAAGCTTTGTTTATTAGAAATACAGGTAGGAGCTTAATTTCTAATATACTTTTGTGAGTAGCATTGCTTGAATCCAACCAGCAACTGAAATGATTCTGATTAAAAAAAAAAAAAAAAAGATAGACTGTTGTGATCTGGAAATGAGAAGGAGCAAAAGCAGTCTACTTAGTCTTATTTGAAACACATGAACCATTTCTGATGTTTATAACAAGTATAAACAGAACATCCACATGTTCTAGGAACGTAGTTAGATAGTTAATCATTTGTGTGTTTCATCTTAAAAGACAAGACCAAATTATGAACTAAAACAACACAAACAGTTAACTACCAAATGGTCATCACTGTGTCTTCATCTACAAAATTAAGACTGTTTCTTTCTACCCCTGGCCCTCTCCTGTTAAGCCATGTGCACGGCATTTGCTACAATGCTGTTTCTGTGTTTTATACCTGAAGGCCTAGATTCACCACCAGCTTATTTCTCTTTTATGCTAGGGTAATTCCATTGATCTCAGTTAAATAGTGAAGTTATTCTGGAATGACAGAATATTGATTTCAAAAATGTATCTTGTTAACAGTCCTTATTGCCACCTTTGGTTTATTAATGGTGTGCTTCAATGGTTATGGTTCCTAAGAATTAAGACGGCTGTATCAGCAGATTGGCAACAATGTTTTTATCACTTTTTTATTGTGTGTGAGGGGATCCCTCCTGTTTCATTCTCTCTGTTCATCCTGTCTGGATTCCAGCTGGTCCCTTTGCTTGCTAGTCGTGCATCGGAGTGTTCACTGCACCCGGGATAAGACTTCTTCCTGGCTTTGAGCCACAGTGGCAGACTGCCAGAGAAGGAAAGGCCCTGACACTGCCTCCCACTGCTGCAGATGAGGATAACTCTATTGATTTCAGTGGGATTAGGCAATTTCAGAGTCAGAGAGGAACCTGGCCTGCTAGGATCACTTCCAGTGTGAGCAAAGATCACTTTGTTCTATCAGTATCCCTTGAGCGTAAACATGGAATGACATCAGAGAAATGCTGGAGAAAAGAAGTGAGATGGATTCACATTAAAGAAAGGCAAGTGCAAACATGTAGATACGGGAAATTCAGGGTATTGGGAAACCTTTTGGGGACTGGTAATGCATTCTGTATGACACTACTTAGTCCTTGGTGTACATGAGAAGAAAAAATGAGAACAGTGTTTTCCTTTCTACCTCAGAATAATTTGTGTGGTTACGATGCTTGCAAATATATAAGTTTAAGTAAACGGTTTAGGAAATTTGTAACAAAAGCCAATCCACCTTCGTCAAACCAAATTTCTCTAATAGGAAATGTATGGGCAATTTTTTATGTATTAAGTTCACAGGGAAAATAGGGGATAAGAATGACAAGGATTAAATTGGCAGCCAAGTGTGAGGAGAAAGACTTGAATGAATCCTGTCAATTCCAGAGGGAAAGTGCAAATTCCTCTTATAGGCCTGTGTCATCTTTACTGGAAGCAGTTTAAACATTACTAACATTGCAAATGTTTGGCTGTACAATTGTGTCTCTGTGAGAGGTTAATAGTGGTTTCAGTAGGTCAAAGGCTTGACATAATTACTGCCTGGGTTCAGGGTGCTTTGGAGGGCTTTTCAGATCCTTTATGCAACTTCTCTCATGTCACAGTAATGAATAGCTACTTGACTTTCTCAACATTTCCAGTGCTGTGCTGTCACCAGCCAAGGCAGTGTTTCTCCACTGCCTTGACTCTGAAGGATTTAAAGTGGAGGCCTTTTCCAGATCTCTACTAAATGTCCTTCTGCTTCCAGCACTTCTTAATAAACCATTACCAGTCTACCTGTCTTTCATCACATAAAACTCCCCAGTTCATATATTTCTTGGATCTCAGGCAAACTTCTGTTCTGAGACATTTAAATACAAACCCCGATAAGAGAAAGTTGTGTGACATCTTGCTGCCATTGCCTTCTTCAAGCTCTTCACACTGATAGCAGTGAAGGTTTCTGATTCTCTGTTATGTGTTTGGGCATATAACATTATATTTGCTTTTTGCATTTTTTTCTCTTGTATGTGACTATTTTTCACAATATTTTTTCACAATATAGTTTTATTTTTACAAGAAACTCTGAATGGTATTTTGCCCTGTCACATTACTGTCCCGGTTAATAGGAAATGTTAATTATATTAATATAGAAGGGAGATGTATTCATTTAATTTAGGCTATATACGTTATGTAAGTGTATTTGGCCTGCCTCTAAATGCATTCCTGAATAAATGCATACAACATAAAAACAACATATAAAAGAAATAAAAGAAAGGAAGATAGAAAGAAAGAAAGGAAGAGAGAAAGAAAGAAAAGACAGCTTGGTAACCTATTTTTTTTAATGTTTGTTAGTTTTTAGTAAGCAGAATGGAGAAAATATTTTCTCTGTCAACCAGGTCGGCTTGGAATGTAATAACTCAAGATTCTTCACCTGTAATTTGTCATCTGTATAAGCAATGCTCCTTTATCCAAATTCATAATGAAGTCTGCATTCAGGAGACATCTGTCTATCTATGTCTTCATCTGTTCCCTCCCACAATTATTTATTTTGCACCCTTTGAAAAAGTTACTGTTTACATTTAATGTAAGTGCCATGATTTTTCACTCTTCTGACAGGGTTTGGCAGTCAAAGACGATTGGTGCTGTGAATTGCTGTGTAAAGCTTAACCTCCTTTAGAGCACTTAAGAAGGTTAAAGGTGTTTTATATTTCATGGTCCTGGTTTTTAGAAATAGTTCCAAACTTATTTTTAAGGTAACAGATTGGTAACCTTTCTCCCAGAGACTGTTTTTGTTTGTGTTGTCTTGAATTTGCAGCTGTTTGCTATGCCAGAGTATAAACAGGTCACATATACCTGGCCTTCCCTCCCACCCTTCTGTTCCCCTCCTAGGAAAAATTATTTCCACTCTCTACTTCTCTCTTCTGCTCCTTCTCTGTTATTTTTGCTGGAGTATAAACAACATGGAGAAGTGTGAGTGTAAGTTGTCAGATGAAGAGGGAATCTCCATTCTTTGAATAGTGTGGTACTGGAGTAGTTTCTCCATTGCATATGTAAAGGGCGCTTGAGACCTCATCCATCCCCCATGGAACTGCTTTTTATGACCTCTGAGTCTTTGTCTGTGAAGATGCCTTGGGGAAGAATATGGTGCTGTCATAGGAGTGAGCAGGTTTTGTTTCTGCGCTTCATTTTCTATTACAGTCAAAGCTGACACTTGAAGACTAAAAGATGCCTGAATTTCATAGGTGCACATCATCAAAAGCTCTTACTACGTTCATTTGCAATTCCCATGCTCTGGGGACTGAATTAATTGAGATAAGAACCTAAGTAAGGCCTGAAGTGTGTAGCTGAAGGGATGCACATTTGAAACCTTGGCTCCTGGTGATTCCAGGACTTCAGTGAAGCTTCTACGCATGACCTAGAACTGCATCAGTTCAATTTCTGAGAAACAAAAATGAAATGCACCTAGATGGGGCTAATACACTGGCCACTTCCAAAATCTACTTGCAGCACTTGAGACAGTGTGAAAGGGTTTGTCTGATATTCTTTAATGCTTAAACTTTTTATTACTTTCATTAAAAAAGTAATATAACAAGTAATGTTGGTACAAATTGAAATATAATACTTCTATTATATGATAAAGCAGTGATAAAGCTGACTAAATATGTAGGTAGTTCTGAAAGTAATGCCTCCTATTTATTTCCATGGAAACTACAACAGACACAAAGTGTGCTCTAGCACTATTTGATAGAGAAAATTCTAAGCTGAAAAACATTCCAACATCATCGCCACCATCAGCTATGTGTTTTCACTAGCAATGTGAAAACATGCAATGTGTTGCATGTGTCAAAATCTGCACAAGTGGAGGTGACACAGTGTTTCACAGTTTCACCTTCCATTTCCACACTGTGTTCACATCCATTCTTTGGTCTCCATAAACATTCAGCAGCGCTGATGAATGTCAATAGGTGCAACTTTTCCACATGGAGGAATTCAGTTACGCACTTTTGCTCTATCTACACTTCCACATCAGATGCCACCTTGTCAGACTGCCCCTCTGCTGCCAGCTGTCACACGACAGTGACGTAATAGAATAGTGATGGCAAGGTTCAACCTCTACTGCCATACCACCATCATCCACCTCTGTCATCGTGGGCCAGCGTAATGAAATAGGATGAGTTACTTTTGGAGAAAGCCTCATATACTTGGGTAACCTCACCCATATCCATTTTTTTAATGCCATTTTTAAAAATCAGACTGACATGCAGATTTTTACTAACCTAATTATTACTGTGTTGGTGCTTAAATGTGAGTTGAGTTCCTGATAATCCACATTCAGTCTCCTTGTCTGTGGTTATGTAAGACAGATATAACATATCCATATAATCTTCTCTTCTTCTTCAATCTGTTGCCCACACTGGCGCTACTGTGGATGCACAAAATTCCTTCGTTACCTCCAGAATTTAGCTTCTGGCTCTTTGCCATCCACATGCCTGTTTTTCTTCCTTCTGTTCATCTTGCTCTCTGGAAATACCTCATTCCTTGTACAAATATCTCACTACTAGGTTGAGGTCTTGCTCCTCTTTGATCTTTCCATGGCATTAGGAGTACTCTTGAAATGCTTGGCAGTTAATAGCTGATCATTGATTTAACTGTGAAGTGAGGAACCTGAATATTTTATTGGATCTGGGCCATAGTCCCCCCTTTAGGGAGCTTTTATCCACATAAACTCAGAGCATCTGCCTAGCATGCAAAAGGCTCTGTTTGAGAGATCTACAATACAAGTACTGACAGACAATGTCTAGTCTCATATTATATGAATAGACAGGGAGTAGCCAGGTCAATTCTGCTCTCCCAAGAGTTTTCTTCATTTTTAGAGTAAAACAAAGATCAGACTTTCTCCCTTGCCCCAAGTTAAGCATTTGTAAGGTGCCGGAGTCACAGTGTGAAGCTGGTTCTCTAGCTCTGGAAATACATTAACAAGTCTGCTCCATCTCCCCTCTCATAGCCCCTACCTGACTGTTTCTACTAATGCCCAGGGCAAGGTGTACAGCCAGGAGCAAACAGGGACCTATTGCTCAGGTGTGCTGGGACTGAGTGCTCACCTGTTTACTTTCTGGGAGTTAGAAACCCTGATAGCACTACATTCATTTGTAACTGTAGTGTCTCCAGCAGTAAAAACTACTGTTTGCATACTGAATGAGAGAGTGGAATATGAGGCTTCAGTCTGCACTTAGCTTGAGAGTTCTGACCAATCATGTTGGTAGGAGAGGAAAGCTAAACACTTTCACCTAAAAATACTTAAAAATAAAATTTACTATTAGTAAAGACAGAACTTTGCTCGGTAGCCCACTGGAAGCATGGAGATTAAGGAAATGGACATTCTTGTTTCTTGTGTAATGGCCCCCCAAAAAAACCCAAGCTGAAACATAGCTGTGTCTTTCAGTCTTTCGTAAGGGCTTGAATACCTCCAGTCATGTGTCCAGCAGTGACTTCTAGTTGGAAGACTCAGGCTTCAAGGACTTTTCTCTCTGAGGAAGCTAGGGTATTTGCAGCAACCAGTCGACCCAATGCTCACTTCTCCTGTGAACGGTCTCTGTAACCCAAGAAAAACTGTGGGAAGAGCGGCTTTCTTTAGTTTGAAGGTGAACCAAGCTACCAAGCACATGGTACAGTCTCTATGCACAGTAGAATGCAGTGCAGGGAAGTCCAAGAGAGTAACAGACTGAAGTGGCTAACATGCCTCTGAAGTCCCTGCAAAATAAATAAATAAATAATGCACAGATAGGCTGAAACTGTGTGGACAAAACTTCATGAAGAACCAGTTAATATAAGCAAGTGACAGTTTTCATCTGTTCACTGTTTTGGTTGTTTCTCTGCTTAGAGATAAAAAGAATAAAAAGAAAGATTTCTGGATCTTTGATAAAATCCCTTCTCAAAATATCGTCTAGATTTCTAGCCTTCTATACATATGGTTAATCCTGACAGCATGTCAATCAGATGTAAGATCAGATTGTCATCAGGTGTTTAATATAATATTTGTGATAGTATTTGATTATCACAGCATTTCAAAAATTGCAGTTTTATATACTGTTTTCTCTTTTTTTTCCCCTTTCTTTCATTTCTGATTATTATGAGGGCTGCTCCAAAATAATGTCTCCTATTTTATTATATTATGTGAGTACTGCATTTAAACATTGGCAACGGTGATGTGAAAGACAAGGCATGTTCTGGATTGTCATGCACTGAGTGGATCTCACGAATGCTCACACAGGAACAGAAAGAAACTAGTTTATCAGGACCATCGAACAGCTCTGAAGCTGAGATGACATGCTGAATCACTTCAGTACCAGGGATAAGATGTGATGGCACCACTACTAGCTGGAGTCAAAATGGCAGTCTATGGACTGGTGGCTTGTGAATTCACCACTGAAGAATAAATTCAAGATGAAACCCTCAGCAAGTAATGTGAAGCGTACTGTCCTTTTGGGATAGGAAAGGGATGATCATTCTGGATTTCCTGGAACCCAGACAGCCATCAACTCTGACCACTACATCATGACTCTAAGCTGAAGGCTCAAACCTCCAGGGTCAGTCCAGAGAAAAATGCAACCGTCCTCTTGCAACACAATAATGCCAGACCCCATACCAGTTTGAAGATCATGCAGCACAGGGACCTTTAAAGCCATGGAGCAACAACAGCTCAGCTGTGTTGAAGTCATCTGAAAGATGAAGAGGGCTGAATTCTTTGACAACGAGGAGATGACTAAAGACCTTCATTTATTTTATTTTATTTTTGGTGGAATGCTAGAAGAGGAATAAAAAAAAGCAGAGGGCATAAATGGCAGAAAGGACTTCAGATTTTAACTGTAAGCACCTTTTTTTTTTTTTTTTTTTTTTGAGATAAAACTTACTATGATAGAAGACCCAGAGGAGAAGATGCTAAAGATTAAGCTGTAGGGAGATCTTATAAGAGTTCATGACATGAAATGAATCATTTAGGGAGGCAGTATGGTCAGAGAAGGAGAGCAGATGAGAAATGTTTGCAGCTGAAATGAGAGAAAAGAGTTATGGGCGAGGAAACTGGAACAGAAGGCCAATTAAGAGGAAGATGACATTCCATCTATACATTGATAATTTTCTCTACAGAAGAACTGGCATGACCAGATATGGAGGTAGAAGTGAAATCTGCAAAAGCAAAGATGGCCCTTCTTCCTCTGCTCTATGGCCTCTGTATGCCACTTAACCACAGTGAATTCCCACATCTTTTCATATTACTCATAAAACATATTCTACCTGTTGCAGTCACTGTGGCAGCATTAAATATCTGAGGAATTTCAGTAGGCAATGTGGAAATGACAACTACCAGTGGACCTTAGACACACTGGTCTCCATTTGGTAACATGCACCAATCCTTCTCTTGTTGAGCTGAGGGTGTCAATGAAAGGAAGGGAACAGAAGGCATGAGAGAAGAACTAGGTGAACAATTAATGCAGGTGGGCTGCAAGGGAAGAAGCAGCAATGAAGTGCTTGGCTGAGTGCTGTGTTAAGCTAAGGGGTAATAAAGTGAGTGGTCCTTAGCCTTGGGTTTTGTTTGTAACTTCTGCCAACTCACTTCCTCTTAACCATAGCGCAGTGAAAACTCAAGGGAGCAATGCATGCAGTTGCAAATCAAGGTCATCAATATTGAGGCTGAACTATCAGATGAAAAATTGTGTTGAAAAGAAGCAAGATAATCCAGAGCCAAAATTAAATGGAAAGACTAATGGAGAGGAGTTGGAGGGATAAGAGATGGCAACTAAGATTGAAAAGAAGGATCAGATATAGTGCTATACGAGGGGTTCAGAGTGGGAAAGAGAAGAAAAGGCTTACAGAGGATGTACGGTTCCATCATAGTCAAAACAAAGAAGGGAATGAGAGAAAAGGCAAGCTCTCTGTTAGTGAAAGTGGTTGAGGACAGCAGAGACCTAGTCTTTGTGAAAGTAAGACTTTTGCAGCTTGAACACAAAAACTAGAAAAGCATACCTTTTTAGGTCATGGAGTTCACAGTAAAGAAGAGAGGCAGGATAAACTTACCAGCATCTATGAGGAACTTAGATGTAAAATAATGGAGAGGAATGCAGATTACATTCATAAAGATTTTCTTTCAAAATTAACCACATTCACAGCAAGTCTGTGGGATTTTGAAGCACAGAAAGGAAGGTTTCAGGGAAGACTACTTTAAAATATACCTGCTAGCAGCTAGCTGTTAGAAAATCATTTTAATTTCCCCTGATCTTGTCTGGATAGAGTTCAAAAGCCTTTTAAATCTTGTTTTGGCCTTCTGCCTTTGTAGCTGTTTATTTCCTATGATTTTTATCCAACTAAAACTTAGGGAGCTGTTTCACTTAGCTGGTTCAAATTTAGCTGATACATCCGTTCTTTCTTAGAGCAATATCTTAAATGACTGGAACTTCCTAATGGTATGAGCTTTTCTGTGATATGTGAAAAAAAATGGTGATGTTGGATGCTTACTAACAGCCTGGTGCCAGAAAAGACAGTCCAACCTTCAGACAACCTTCAAGAGAGCTGACAAAAGACAGGACTTTCTGTCTTGCAGGTTTTTGCATGGATTTCCTTCTAGAATCAGGGCTGTAAATAAAGTTTAAAAATAATTATAGCAGAAATGTGTTTCAAAATTCAAAAGTTTAAAATTTCAAAATATTATCTTTAACTTAGTTGTACATTTTTTCTTCACAATCTCTTTGAATCCCCTCGAAGTCTCATGAGGATTGCATTTCAGATGCTTAAAATTACCTAGCAGGCCCACATCCCATCACACAAACAGTCCACCATAACTGATAAGACCCAGCAGTACCTCTGCTGTAGATGAGAAGATGCAGTTTCAGAGAAGCGATTTTCCATGCGTCATGGCAGGAAATTGTTGGTGCATCAGAGTAGTTATGTGGAGACCCGAGGCTATTCAAGCAGACAATTCATTTAAACACAGCAAAACATTTTTCTGTGGGAATTTGTGGAAAGTTTTTTTTTTGTGGGGGATCTTTCCTGGACAGCTTGGCCTTTGGGGCTCTGCACTTGATGGTATAGGAGAGCCTCACACCAGGGTCTTTGAGGCTCTACAATGCTTGTAAGCTTCTGACTAATGAGTCTTGCTTAAAACCAGAATGTGTACTAGAGGTTACTGGGAAAAGGGAGTTAAAGAGTATTGTGCTCTTTTTGCTTTGTTTTGCAATACATAAAGAAGGCCTGAAAAGTATTTTCATATTTTATTTACTTACATTAACAAATCCATCTTTTTATATTGATTGTTGAAGTTTAAAAAGATTAATGAAATGATTAAGTCAGAAGATGCAAGTGGAGGGAGTCTGGGAAAATACCTCAGGCAGGCAATTTAAAAATGGTGTTTTCCTTAACGCCTATTTATCTTCAGTAGATTAACAATTTAGGTGAATAGTACCAGTGTCAAGGACTTAGCACCTTAGTTGCTGCAGTTATTGGAGACACAGGGACCATATACGTTCTCAGTGGGCATGTCTATATGATTAATAGTACTATATCAATTATAAGTCCTGCTGTTTTTTTATTTTGGCTGAAGTCTGTGTAAAGGAACTTTCTTATTGGCGCTAGGTGGGTTTATTAAAGCTAGTGATTTGATTTATAACAAACTGAAGTGTTCATATTTACATTATTCACAAAAGCCCCCACTAACCAGGAAAGGAGAAGATGACTAAAAGAGGAGTTTTCAGACAGCATGAGTTCAACAGAGATTGTCTCATCAGCAGCAAGCACAGTCCTACCCTCTGCAAGCAAGTGCACAATGTGCATCTATGGCTGAGGGTAGAAGACAGAGTGCTCTTTGATGGCAGCTTAATCTCAGTCTAGGCTATAACAGTCCAGAAGCACAGCCTCATATGCTTAGTCTTTGTTTTTAACTGAATGAATCTGATGCAGGATTCTGTTCTATTCTACTAAAGCCAAGCTGATCAACATACAGTAATGCCTTTTTAATTTACATACAGTAATGTTTTTTTTAAGGAAAAGAAGAAGGAGGAAAAACTGCCTTGTGGAAATAAATGGCCTTTTGATTTATCTCATAAGACCAGTTAGAAATACCCTTAATCGGACATCTTTATGACTGGAACTTTCAGAATCCTCTCTGGAGTTTAGGAGCTGTGCTAGTCCAGGCAAAAAAAAATGAGCTTCTTAAAGTGAGGATGACCACAGATGGCTCCTCAGTGTGTGACAATGTTTTTGGAGAAGGCAGGATTTGTGTTTGCCTTCTTACACTCTAGTATAAAGGTTTGTTTTGCTTTCTTTTGGTTTTATTCAGATGATACCTAACATGAGGAAGGTACCTCACTATTAAAGCCTGCCTGGAGACAAGGAGCCCCTGTTTAGTATGAGGTAGTCATAGGCTTTTTACTTTTAAGCATAAAAGTCTGTGTTTCTTATCATATGCAAGAATTATTTCATATTAAAAACACAAGTCAAGGATCTAAAGTTTTACCAGAGGAAAACTCCCTGAAGTCAGCATACATGGGCATGGGAGTGATCTTGGTGCATTTACCTGGGGACAAAACTAAATCACATAGCTAGCTCTGTGCCTTCACCTCTGTACACAAGCATATCGGCTGTAGATGGGGGTAAAGGAAAGCACCAGTATAAAGGCAGTTATGGCGAGGCCAGCAGCCCCTTCTAGCAGGTTTTATGCACTTTAAAGTTACCCTTTGCAGCAGAATTGGAAACTTGTGTTTATTAGGCACTGTCATTTTTTTGTCTGTAAAGATAGTCCCAGTGAGATTGGTTTGCACTAAGGCAGAAGGAGAGCATCACCCGGCTGCTGCTAAGCCACTCCTGTAGACCTGCGATCCTGAGTACGCCAGCACCAAACCCTAGCACACCAGGAGCCTAGTAGGGGCTAAGTCTTAACATGATGTTTTCTGCCTATACAATGCTGTCATCCTGTAATTTTGCCTCAGGACAGGCTTAGTCAAGCCTGCATACATTTATCCTTATGAACAGTAAGTATTTCATAGGGGTCAGGAAGCAAACTAGGTGGGCTGACAGGCTGGACGAGTTTGGAGAAGTGTAGTTTTACTGTCCCTTGACAGTAAAATACAGTGTGTATTGAGCTCCCTGCTCCATGTTCCCTTGGTGGCATGAATGTCCAACTGTTTTTTGCAAAATGCTAGCCAGGGTGTATGGCTAGCATAGGGAGGCCGAGATGGTGGACCATGCAGGCTACGGTGGTAGGCTGTGCAGGCTGGGAGATGTTGGCCTGGCTGCCGGTTGGCTGCTACCATGGGCAAATGTGTTTAGGAGCCTTCTTTCCCTGTCTCCCCTCTGCTTTTTCTTTTCTTTTTTTTTTTTTTTTTTTTTTTTCCCTTTTGGTCGAAGACAGTGGAGCCTTTGAAAGCTTTTGATAAACTTATGTAATTGGGTATGTTTTCCAAAGCACAGCTCTGTTCTTTCCGAAGGCTTAGCTAAGAACATTATTCTGATTCTTCCCTAGACCTTCAAAAGTGCCGATCCTTTCAAACATGTGCAGTGTGAAGGATTACAAATTTGTTTTTCAAAGGACCCCAAATCCCTGCTGCTTTCACCAGTTCCCCTCCTGTGCCCCCCACTTTCCTGCTCCCACCCCAGACCCTTAGCCCCGGCACCAGCCACAGGATGCTGACGCTCCTCCCTCCACCTCTCACTTTTTTTTTTCTCCTTTCCACCACCCCACCCGGCCCCCCAAATATTTTATATGCAAACAAAAGTGCAGAGAAGCATTGCCATGGCAACCATGTCGCAGTGGGCCCTTGGTGCTGATGCAAGGTCTCAAATTTTAAAATAATGGCCTGAAAAGAACAGGAAGGGGACAGGCTGAGGCAGAGAAAGGGAGTGAGAGAGAGAGAGCAAAAGCAATGAAAAGTGGGACAAAACCATTGGAAATGCATTCAGGCTGACATCATCACCCTTTCCCACAGTGGTCATTCACTTATGAGGCTCCAGTGTCCATTCAGTGTCTTAAAGCTAGCTTTCTAGAGCCTGGGGAGACCATCTCTCCCAGCCTCAATGCCTGCCTGAATGCCTTTTTTGTTGTGAAACAGTGAACTGTTTCTGAAACCCTGCATAAAGGGCTGAGTAATTCACTTCAGTTGCCAGGAAGTCTGAGCCACTTGTGAGCTAACAATAGTTAACTATCTCCCAGCTCGAGCCGGCGGTTCCAGCTGTAGGTCCCGAATCCTAATAAGGACTTTACTCATGCCTCTGAGGTTATGGTAATATTTTATACATCTTTTTTCATTAAGACACGGTCATAGCTACTGTTGAGGCACCAGAGGCAAATGCTTTCGATTGAGGAGGGGAAATACGAAGGGAGGGGGATGAAAGAAAATAGCTTTTTATGTCAGGCAGATAGATTTGCTGTTTTATACTAGAATTATAAACTTGGTTTGCAGGAAACAGGGAAACATTATTTTAAAAGAGCTGCATTAGAAACCCCAGAGTCAAGTGGGAGCGTTTTCTATCTGTTAAATAGCCTTAGCTTTTCAGATCTGGGGAGTTGTTGCTTTTATATTTTGCTCTCCTTCTCTGCCCCTGCATTGAAGGCATGATGGTGACAAGAAGGTAGGTAAACCACGAGGGAGGTAGATTGTTAGGATTTCCTTTTTAATTCAGGTTTGGACGTTGATGCTCAGAAAAAGTCTGCACAGTGACAGCACAGCTATGTATAAGCAGTGTCACAAAACAGTGATTCTAACAGTGGTCCTGAAACGCCATTAACCATGATGTGCCTTCGAAAGATGTGAATCATCAGTTTTCTTTACACTCCGAACTATGTACTTTTCTGAGAACTAACATCAAGTTCAGCGTAAGAAAAGTTTTACTTTATCCCTTTGGCCTGCAGTGTTTTTCAAAAGAAAAAAAAAATTGCTTATTCCTCACTTTCAAGAAAACGATCACTCAGATTGGAATTTATTTAAGAGCATTGCTGTGAACATGCTTGTTCAAGGTAAAAGACAGCACAGCTTGAGCAACATTTCATTGCCTTTGGTGTATGTATCTTACTCATTGTGCCTTGAGAAACAGCATTAGAAATGCCGGGATGAAAATAAAAGCACATCTTTCAAAGTTCAGCTCGATACTTTATTAATGTTTATATAAACTGATTGAAAGGTGCATATGGGATTTGTAAAAGTAAAGCTCAGATGCACTCTGTGTATTCCCTTAGCACAGCAATACTGTTTTCTTGATCTGTACTCATGACACCAACTGATGCCAGTGGGAGCTGCATATGTTGTGCATGAGGTCACCACAGGGTCACTGCATAGTAAATAAGTTGCTTGGCTTTTTGTATAAGTTCAAGTATTGAATCACTTTCATATCTTCTCTCGAAGTGACCTTTACCGGGGGGAATACCATGCTCTGATGGAGTGACAGATTTGAACTGGCCCTTTTCCTGTTTAACAGCAATGACTTCTGAACTTCACTGTGGGTTTGTCTTGACGAGAATGAAAAGCTGCTTTCAGAGGGTGGAAGCTCTCAAGCTTCCATTGTGTGTACACACACCAGCATACACAGCCCTGCATACACACTCTTTTCCTCTAATCAGGACTAACCACGTGAGAGCAGAGTCAGACATCAGAACAGGTAGAAGGCAGAGGGGAGAGGAGAGATGAAGGAAAAACGTAATGAAAAACATTTATTAATCATGAACTAAGTGTGAAGTCATCGGAGCTACCCCTGCTGTGCTCATGACTGAAAGCTCTGGTCTGCTACTGGTATGACTTTCAGAGTTCTTTGCATGGACCATTTCTGCTTTTGAGCTGAAACTCATCAGCTAAAGCTGACTGCATTATGTTTTGACAACCCATTTAAATAAAATGAATTTATTTGCTAATCCTTTGGGGGGAAGGGAGTATAAATTAGAAGGACTAAGAGCACACGATGGAGAGAAAAGGAATACAGCTTTCTAATTTACACTGACCTTCAGGGTTCACCATAAATCACATAAATCTTTACCACCCCCAAACGAACATTTCATTTTATTTCAATCTGGAAATGTTTCAAGTGCATGTAAAAAAATCTCACCACTTTTTTACATGGCCAAATGCAGACCAAGCTCTTTTGAAAGCCATGACCTGTGATGTAAAATTTATCTCTTAATATATTCTTTTTCCACAAGTGTCTGTATGATCTAATTCTTCTCTAATCATCTTCTCACTGTCAGAGCACTGTAAATACTCCAAGCAACTGTATGCCTCGACTGAATGCAATGTGATTTATTTCTGTCACTCCAGTGGGCTATGTACTGACCTAAATGTGTGATACTAAGGAATCACCATCTAATTTGGGCACAATAGGATGCCTATATGTACACAAACATATATGTATAGGATATGAAGAATATAGTAGCACTCCTGTGTTTCAAACAATGGCAAGATTTCTTCTGGAAAAAGCAACGCTTGGTATTTTTTTTTTTTTCCTTTTTAGATAACCAGGTCAAACTTTTAACATCTGGTGTTGAGAAACCTCAAAACCTCATCTTTGGAATTACCCTGGGATGGAATCTCTCCATGACTTTTACATTCTGCTTGTGCTTTCAACTTCTACACAGCAGTCTCTTTGATCTTAGTGCCCTACCTGGCCCTTTTTGACTCTTAATGCTTCATCCTCTGCTTTTTGTGACTTCTTTTTTTTTTTTTTCTTTTTTTTTTTTTTTTTTTCTGCTTCGAAGCCTAGTCTCTTTCCTTCTGTTCTGCCAGACTTGTCTCGCACTGTTCAAGTTTTCATTATTTACTGGGATTCTTTCTGCTCTTCTGCCACCTGGGCTGTGCCTCCATTGTTCTTGTTCACTCCCTTTTCAAAGACTTCTTTTTCTGTTTCTAAGCCTCCTCTGCTGGATTTAACTTTCTTTTTTTATTAGAAAGTTCTGACTCAGAAAGCCTTAGCATCCTGTGAAGGACCACCTTAGCTCCTGATAACAGTGTGCAGCAGTCCCACAGCTAGTCAGAATTACCTTGGGATCCAAAACTCTGTATAAACCATATGGATAACAGCAGAGCTCTGTGCTCTGTTCTTCTCCCAACAGCTTCAGTCCTGGAAATAGCAAGGTGAGAGATGCTCCATATTCATAGCATAGGTTTGACTTGCCCCAGGTGTCTCATGCAGGCCATAGAGGTTCCTGTGTGAGAAGATACCATGGCTTACCAGCCCATTTGTGTCTCTGGGACAGCAAAGGCTATTCAGGACATTTTGCACCTAGCTTAAGAAAGATCTCTGCTGAGCCACAGAAGGTAGGCTACACTTTGCAGTCACATCTAACACTGAGGGCCACAGTATTCCCCGTCACTCTTTTCCTCATGCAAGAGCCAAGGAAAGGCAAGTGTTGTGAAAGCTGAAGAGAACTGTGTGCTTGTATAAAGAGATGTTTCATCCCTATGGCAGTTCTCAGCATGGCTCCCTGTTTCAAAGGTTATGTTAAGGCAGGAGAAAAGGCCTTTGCTCTTTTTACATCTTTGAAGACTAAATATTCTAAAATAAAACTCCAGAAGAGACAGTGAACTTTATGCAAGCCTCTGTCATATTCAGTATTAGCATACCAAAGTCACCGGCAAGAACCCAGTGGTTGCAGTTTCCCTGTTCATCAGCTGGACTACTCTGCTTTGACGGTGCACTGGTCTAGCACTGATGTAACACCTCTTCAGTCAAACTCTGTGAGCCCAGTTTGGAAGAACATAAGCATTTCCTTCAGGTAGGCAGGCAAGTAAAGCAAAGCAAAATAAAAGCTGCTGGTAGGTGAAGGAAATAAAAAAGTGGAATAAGGGAATCTGGTATTCCTCGAAGTCACACTGGGAACACTGCAGGAATTCTAAAGAACACACCCAAGATGAAGAAAGAGAGGAATTTTTTTTGGCTGGGGTTAATGCAAGTTACTACTATGCAAATACCAAGAGCAGGCCGCTGATTCTAATGGGTCAGGGAATAAATATGGCCACAGGGCAGTGTGAAGCATCTCCTTCTATTATTTATTGCTTGTCTGTCTGTGTAACAGAATCAGAAAACATCATTTCTGTACAGAGAAACACCGCTTAATAATCAAGGAATTGGTCCTTCATTCATAAACCTGATCTTTGCCCAACTATCCTCTCAAACCACCTTTTCCAGTGAAGTCTAATTTTAACTGCATTTCTATATTTATCTTTTCTGAAGCAGAAAGTATTAATCACTAAATCTGATTGGTCTCACTGCTGCTTACCCCAGGGCAGCTTTTTTAGCCTATGAAAACTGGTGTCAGTTGACACTGTCATCCACATGCCTTGATGAGTAAAAGCTGAAGCTGAGCTATTTCCATTTTAACTAGACAATAAAGCAGAGAAGCTGATAAACGCTGAGGTAGAGCAGATTTCAGCAGGGAGGTTTTATGAAGTGAAGTTTTCTCATTGGTCTCATACCCATCCTATTACTGGAAATGAAGCCACCTAAGCTCATCCTTTTAATGTTTTTATTAAGAGATCTCATCAAAAGACAGGAGAAGACTGTGCAGCCAACTGAGAAAATTAAGGTGGGAAAGGCTTATTGTGATATAAATGTCCCTTCCTCCCACTTTCACAGGGTTGTTCTTGATCCTTTCAAGCAGACTTCATTTGAGAAAAGAAGATGCTGTTAGCTTGAATCTTTCAAAGAAGGAGTTACAAGTTAGTTTTTTATGTTAATATTTCATTCCATTAATGCCTTCATTATTTATCTATCAGGAACTGAGTGCCAGGGGCTTTTCAGATAGCAAGCTCCATGTCCCAGTGCATGGTGTATGGGTGATACATGCAAGAGGATATGAGAGCCGTCATCTAATTAGTTGCTGGCCTGTGCCTGAAGGGATGGGCACTGCCGATGCAGCTCTGAGGCACTAGGATAAGTCAGACTACAAACACTCTTCAAAGTTGCTCAACTCTGAGCTTTGAGGTACGAGGCCGGATTTCTCAGTGCATTACTTCTCCTGCTGGTAAAAGAGAAGCCTCTGTGTTTTGTTGCTGTGTCTTTGGATTTCAGAAGGTGTCATCATCTTCCCATGTAGATAAGGACTACTTAGCATATTGGGACATGCTCTCATTAGAGGCCTTCGTGCACTGCTACAGGGTGATACCTCAGTAAATGCATTTCTTCCTCTGCCAGAACACTTTTTGATTTTCTGTACTCAGTTCCACAAACAAGCAGTGAATTTTTACCTGTATTTTTAAGAAGTGTGTTCCATACTTCCTTTTAAAGTTCCTTTTTTTATTTAAGAAATGAATATTTTAAATTAAATAGAGAGAAAAGATCAGGGGCAAGCTGAAGGATAGGGACAAATGACTGTAATTTCTAATACAAAGTTACTTGTAATTTCTTCCAATTTTTGCCAACCTGTGCTTCCTCAAAGAGAAGTTTGATTTGAAAGTCAAGCAGAGTTGATTCTTGATTTCTCTGGATACCACTGTAGTGGAAAATTCACTACACTTAATTGCCTAAGCAAGTGCCTAAGCAGGCAATACTTTCTGATCTCAACGGATAAGATTTTCTAAGCTGATGCACTAACCTGCCCTCTAACAAAGTCTCCGAAAGCTGAAGATAAAAGGTTGATCTGGTCTAGAGGGTCTCCTCCATTTTGGGTGAAAGGACTGAGTTTATTCACCTCCACAGGGTCACTGGCACATCAGCACTTCAGAGAGGCCCTTCTGGTGGTGATCAGAAGCTGCAGGTTAAATGCAGGGCAGAAAGGGAGAAGGAGCTGTGATTGTTCTGTTCTTTCCCATCTACCCCAAGCATTGTGCATGCCAATGCAGGGATGACACAGGCACAGTGGATCAGGACTTCTTTTTTAAGAAGCATCAGGGCTGGTAACTGAGCTGGAAAGAGACTCTCCATTTGTCCTAGGGTCTCTTGTGGCTCTACAGACTGCAAAATGCAAAACAGGGATGTCCCTACATTTGGAATTCACACAGTGCCTTCTGAAGCCAAGTGTCAGTGTGACATTGCGCTACAAACTACAACAGTCATTAAAGGTCCTGAGTCCCAAGGTACTCTGTAGAGGTCTGGGCTGGTTATCTCTCACCCTCATGCCGGCTCCACAGGGTTAATTTACTCACAGACCATGGGGATGTGGGGATGGGCTCAGAGGCACACCAGCTCTGTTTAGGACATTTAGATCTATAAACATGTAGCCTCTGCCAGAGCTTATCATCTCTGAAATTTTTGGATGTATACTGCAATTCAGTCCAGCAAAGACATTTGGTTTGGGATCTCTGCCCAGAGCTACACCATATAATATTTTTGGTCCACACAAATCTCTAGTGCATCTCTGAGAGCAACCCTAATCCTCCTTTATACACAGGTTGATACCTGCGTGCATACATGGGCAAATGTAGAACGGTCTCTGGGGATGGCAGGCAGTCAAGGGTAGAATCCTGCACATTGGGAACCCACAATGAATCCAGATGATAAATAAATAATAAGTGCCAGCAAAAGACAGTGCCAATTTCTTAACCTTTGGAATCATTAATGACTTCTCCCTTCCACTGGAAAAAAAAGCCTGCAGTTCCTGAAGCTTTCTAAGACACAAGCAAAGCATTTAGCACCACAAATAAGCTCATAATTTGACAGGCAAAATGCCAGGAAAAGTGAAAGCAGATTTCTCCCTCCAAGGCCCTGAATATCTGAGTAATTCTTTGCTTGTTTTCCAAATGCTATTTCCTTTTTGTTTAATCACAGGTTCAGGTCAAGATACTCTTCAAAATATCATGCCCTGTCCACGTGCATTTTCTTAACCTTAAGGATGTTCAGTTTCCTGCTTTGCCAGCCAAAACAAACACAACACAGAAATGCCTACGCACGTCCAAAGCAGCCACCGAGTAGCTTTCATTTTTAATTTACTGTAAGATGAGTGTACCATCCATCCTTGTATTTTTTCCCCTCATGTGCAAAGCCAACATCCATAACAAGTATTCGAGAAGCCGTATTTGGCATGAAACTCATCAAAAGGAATTAGCTACAGTAAGTGAACAATAACTTTATATGGCAGGGCTACAAAAAAAGTTGAGAGCGATAAAGGCCATAGACAGGCAGAGTATTTAAGGTCCTTGAAAATGAAATAATGCTTTGTTTTCTAAGTGCCCTTCAGACAAAGAGCCCAGCGGGTTTTCACAAGGACTGGGGAAGCTGATGGCACCCCAGGGTAGAGTCTATCTGCCCTAGACTTCCGGTTGGAGGGGAGTCTTTGACTGCTCTCTCAGGACTGATCTGAAAGGGCGGGACTACTTTTCTTCTCCTCATTGCTCTCTGAAGGACTAGGTTCCCTCATCACAGCTGTCCATCCAGTCCTGCAGAGATGTACTTCAGCACTCTCTTATCGAGGCAAGTGGTTCAGCACAAAGAATAATAGCCTTCACTGCCTTTCTGTGAATTGTGGCATAAGGAGAAGGGGACAGTTGCACCACTGCCATTGAGTCACACCAAAAGAAATTCTAACTATATACAGAGGAAAAAAAAATCTTGTGCCCTGTAAGATTATGGATGAGGTGTTCTTCTGGTCCTTCTCTTTCCAAAATGCACCTTTTTTGATAAGCACTTGGCTGCTTTTCTGCAGGGATGGCAAGGCAAGTTAACTGATCACTCCACATACACACCTATTTTCAAGGAGAAGCTCACACCCTGGAGGAAATTTTATGCAGATTTTGCAAAATGAAATGACTTCTTGAAGATCACACTGTACATTGTTAACAAAGCATGACTGCACTCTGGTAGTCAGAGCACTAGTGCCTTGTAGCCAGAAGTCAGTTTCTCTGAGGAAGGGAAAAGAATGTTTCTGTGGGCAGTCTGGAAAAAAAAAAAAAAAAAAACCTAACATGGTAAAATGCCAGCTGTGATTATACTATGTAAACCATCTGAAATACACAGGTCAAATGGCAAAAACTTAATCTTAAAATTAACCCCTATCAATCAGATTAAAGGGAGAAGAATGACTTAAAGAATTTAATTTTACTTTGTACTCACCAGGGAAACAATGGACTCCAGTCTTGTTCATTAATATTTAATAAGAACTTTATTAACTTCCTTAAATAAAGGATTTGATTTCTGACTTGCTCCTTCTTCTTAGATCCCAGTGGAACTCATATTCTCTATTATCAGCTTCTGCATTTGCTCTTGGGATCTTTTGTATTATTATTTTTTTAATTTCTGTTTTTCTTCCTCTTTTTGACAGTGAATCATAGAGAGGTTAGCCAAGCCATGGGACAAAGACACCACATCTGGGATGGCTGCAGGAGTGAGAACTGCATGCTAGTTGACTTGCAAATAGACATGGACCTTGCAGTTCATAGCAGGCCAATTGTCAAGGGACTCAGTCCCCCTAGGAGCTCCTCAACCTGATCCTACAGCCCATTCGATACAGAAAAGTAGCCGCTAGCAGTCCATCTCTGGAGCATCATCAGTCTGCTTCACTCAACCAGAAGAGCAGCCTGGAGACATTGTGGTGATGACTCCCAGTCTGGCTGAGATGAAATATATCACTCCCTGTGTGTGCCACTCACGTACCACACATACCACTATTTATCATGAAGAACTGAAGAAAAAGTGAGTGGGGGAAAAAAGACCCTCAAAGCCAGCACTTCTTACTGACGTGGTTGGGGAGGGGGGAGCTAATGGCAGTCAGATGAGGAGCCTTCCTTTGCTGCTGCCACAGGTACCAGCAGTTCCCTACTTCTGCCCTTGGCAAGCAGTAATTAGTTGAGGAGTGTGTTAATTTGCTGTGTGTGCAAGGAGCTCAAAATGTCTATTGGTTAATTTAATGACAAAAACGATTTGCTTCCTGGCTGGTTCTTGGTGTTTATTTACTTGGGTGCAGAAATATCTATGCTGAATGGGGGAGGAAGGAGGGACCATTTAGGAGCTGCTACACCAAGGAGCAATGGGGAGCCTGGGGATACTTGGTCCTGTTGAGTTCCTGAAGACACTGAGGCTGACAGAAGCAGGCCTGGTGTTTCATTTCCTCCAGAGACCTTGTTGAAATGAAAGAAAGCACCTTCTTGTGGGACAGCAGCAGTGAGGGTTTGTTTTTTTTTTTTTTTTTTTTTTGTATCAGTACAGTTTTCATATTGAAGAACCTGATAATGGTTTCCTGCTGCTCTGGAATTTCTTCCCTCCTGCTGCAAGCTGCAAAATTTCCCAAGATACAAAAAACACAGATCTTTACTCAGATTTTGTGGTCACTAAGAAATTTCTGATAGTCTAAGAAATTTCTGTGACGTTTCCCTGGTGGTGTTTGTGAAACACTCTGCATACAGTGAATGCGTTCCATATGCCTTCTGAGCTGGAAGGTGAAGCTGAGGGAATGATTCCGGATTTGCCTGCATGTAATGGTGATTAATTTGGCCAAAAGCCTGTGACAAGAACAATCACAAATGATTTCTGAAGCTGATTATATTATTCCATCATGCAGAAAAGGCAAACTACTGGCCCACTTTTCTTTCAGAGGACATGATTAATTCCCATTGATTTAATCACTGTTGGTGTTTGTGTGTCAGTCAGGGACAGAGCAAGAGGAGAAGGAAGGACCCAACAGCAGAAAACTAAATATTATCTCTAATCCTGAATTTTCCTTGCTGGGAGTCACTGAAAGGCCTTGGCTATAGGATAACATTCATACTCCTATTTTATTTTCTGCTGCAAACAGCAAAGAATTCTGTGAACAGAGTGAGGAATATGGATAGTCAAGTCAGATTACTTCAGCATTAGTGTTAGAGCACTACAAGTTTGGATTTGAGAGGTTTACAGTACCATGGTGCTGGGTCTCAAAAAAAAAAACAAAACAAATTGCTGCTAAAATGGAAACACCTTTCCTATGACAACTGCTTGCACAACTGTTGGCAGCTTGCAAAGCCTGCATAATCGGTCATGGGGATAAAGGACAAAAATATTCCTAGGTCCAACACTTTTTTGCCCATTTCAGTATTGCTCTGCAAGGCAAAATGACCATTCTTGTGCATTCTCCTGTATATTAGCTATTTCTTCTGACAACTTTCTTCTTAATAAAAAAAAAAATTTCTCTCAAGAACATCTAATCCCTATTACTTGCGCTCAGGGGTTCATTTATGTGGCAAGAATAGTCATGGTTTTGCTGAGATATAATAGGCTGATCCTGTAATTTTTTTATTTAACTTTTCTTTGTTTTACAAGCTATTTAAGATTAGAAATTTTCTTCAAAGCTGTAATTCTCCCAAAATGGAGTTTGTGTCAAAAAATGAAAGGAAAGGAAAAAATCTTAAGGACTTTCAAACTTTTTATTTCAGCAATCTTAAATTATATATGTATAAAAGCCCATTAAAAAAACATTTTCCAAATGAAACTTAAACCTTTTTTTGTTTCAAAATGACATTTTTCATTTTAAAAGTGACTCAAACTAAAAAGAAACAAAGTTCAACAAAATAACTAAGCACCTAGAGAATAAAATGCTTAGGTTGACCAGTTTAGTCTGAATATCCTGTTGAGAAACATAACAAATTACCAAAACAGTTTGCTGTGATCAGAATAATACTTTCTGATTTGTCAACAAAGGAAAAAAATGCACCTTTTATTGTACCCCCTGGCTTTAAGTTGGACCTGTGGAAGGACAAAGCAAACACTTTTTATTTCATTTTCAAAACCTTGAGTGACAGAGGAGTTGCCAGAATTATTCTAAGTTCTCTTATGAGGGACATAAGCTTGGTTGCAAAAGCACAGCAACAACAAACTCAACAATCTTCTTTTTGGAGAACTACAGCCCAAGATCACTGAGCAGACAATAAAAATAATTTGGTTGATGGTCAGCTCTGAAGCTGGTCAACTGCAACTGCAACTATATCACTCAGCCAAGAAGCACCACCAGATCTTTTGATCTGTCTTCATCTCTCACCTAAATTCAGATCTAAGACCTTTAATTTTGTTTCTACAGCCCCCTGTCACTGACCTGGTTGCCCCTTGTACACAGCTTCTTTGCAGCTCTTTCCATGTTGCCTTCAGCACTGCAGCTGCTACTTATGGGTGCTGAGCAGGGAGGCTAAAAATACCCCATCGTGCATGCCACCACATAGCAGGAGAATTTATTTCTCTATACTAAATCCCTCCCTGTGGGTTCAGTTACTCTTCCTGCCTGGGCTAGCACATGGTGTCTAGGATTAAGCTGTCTGTGAAAGTGAGACCTGCTGGGAGATATGCAAGCCCCCTGGCTACAGTCCCCAAGCAATCACCCCTATTTTCTCAGATGCCTCCTCAGGACACTGCTCTCTCGGTGGGGTCAGCATCAGTTTTTCTTCCCAGTTTCAGTAATAGTCCAGATCTGCAGAGGAGATTGGTGCCACCCTACCTTCCCCAGTTCCCCACAGTGATCTCATGCCCCCTCATGCTCCCTGGCATTTGAACTCCTGTTCAGAGCAATTGCCTAAACACACCCTTCATGTGAGGATTTTCCTCCTCCTTTCATTTGGAAAGCCTTTCACATCCTTGCAGGGATGAGATGAGTCTTGGTGGGTCTCCTGCCAGCAGCATGTGGATAGAGCAGGGGATAAGAATGCATGAGATTTTATGTGGACCATACTGTCCAGACACTTAGGCTGTTACTCCTTGCCCTGTAAATCCAGTGTAATTTCACCAGCATGAGTAGAGCTTCCTCTTTTCATTTGCTTATAAGATCAGTATTTTGCTTAGAATCTTTCTTTGCCTTTGTGTATCTCTCTATATCTGTATTATAACATCTATTCACCTAAACCTGCGGGCTCCTGACATCTCTTTTATGTTGGTGGTGTTTTTGCCTCTTTTCTAGTCGACAGAGATCTAGATCGGAAGCTGCTGGTCCCTTTGGCATGAGCTGAGTTACACATTGGAAAAAAATGGCTGTTAATATAGTAGGTGAAAGATGGTATTTCTTTCTTTCTCCCAGTTCAGTGCCAAGGTAGGTTGGTGTGGCACCAAGGACACAGCCAGATGTTCCCTGTACCTCTATACCTGCTTTATGGAAAGAGTGTTTTGGGACTTTGGATATTCCTGCAGTGTTTCTTGGGCACCTTCATAGGGCTTTAGGACATTTAAAGAGCATTTTATAACAGCAGAAACATTACTGATAGCACTGTGCCCACAGTGTGCTATCAAGGATGGCTGGAACATTACAGAGTCTAAAAAGAGCCTTTCAGAAGTGTCACTCCTACACACCAGGGTACAGCAGGAGGTTCACAGCAGCAGTCTATGTGTCACTCACAGCAGGGACTGCTGGCACAATGGCTTCTGATTTTGCTGCCTATTCAGTATTATTTGTTATATGTTGATATTGTTGATGCACTTAAAGAGATTATATATTTTTCCCGTGGCATAAACAAAATGACTTGCATTTTGCAAGGAGAGTAATGGTAATGAGAAGTCAGGCTTCAAGGGGGAATGATGGTAAGGTTGATGGCAAGGAGAAATAAATCTTGTGTGTTCAGCTTGGTCCGAGCTGACTGCCATTTCCTTAAATAAATTAATAAAGTCAAGTTCAGACACGTCCTTACCTTATAGGGAGGAGGAGAAGAGCCTGCAGCCTCACAGTGGGTAATGTTTCTAGTAGCTACTCCCTTGCAATTAGCTCAAATCCAGCTTCAGACAAAACATAAGTTTGGTTGTTCTTCTCAGACTGGTGTCAAAGCCTTGCCCCTGCCTTGAAGCAGCCCAGAGCTAGACATGATCACAGAGACAAAAGGTGATGTAAAGACTCCCCTGAAGGCAGCCAGGCTTAAAGGCCACCTATGGAGCAGCTCCGGCCTTTCTCCCTGTAAACCCACATTGTCCTTTCCTTGCACAAGTGCATTGGAGATGGACAAGATCAAAATGGGAAGGGGGCATCCTGCTATGGGTAGCTCTGAGTTGCTGCTCCCTGGAAGATGCTGAGCATTCATTTGCCCTTTGTTCTTAAGGGACAACATACTGTATATTACAGCCATTTTTTATTTGTGTTTTTTTTTTCCCCACCCAAATACAGAAGAGTGGCAGCTGAGTTGCTATATGAGAGTAGCATTAAAATGTGTAATGCACCATAAATAAACAGAAATAGACAGCCAGGAGGCTGTGGTAATCACTGCTTTGATGTAGCATGAATTATGATGTGTGTATATATGTGAGTGGGGAGGTAGGGGGTGTTTAAGGGTTTCATGTTTCTTGCAGTGCTTGTTTTGACTCTACTGCAGTTGCTCTGGGAAGGGAACAAACCCAGCCTGCCATTTACATTTCTCCACCTTCGCACTAACAGCTGCTGTTCCTTGACTCAGAGAAAAGGGGTGCAGCCTACACTGCCTGTTCCCCTGGGGTCTTCCCTCCTCCACACCCCTCTGTCCCCTCCCTAACCCCTGTGCCCCATACCAAAGGAGAAGCAAAAATCTCTCCAGGAAGTGGGTTAAGGCCCTTCTCCTGCCACCCTGGGAGGATCTGTAGCAGCCTCACCTTCCAGAAGGAACTGTGTTCCATTGGTCTCATCTACATCAGGCTGTTTTTTGTTGTTGCTGTTGTGGTGGTTGTTTTTACCCTGCTGACAGCCCACTGCTGCTGGGATAGCAAAAGCTGCAATGGGCATGATAGAACAGGCAAGGGGGGCTAGTAAACAAGATGGCCTCATGTTTCGCTTGAGGTACTCAACATTAGGAAAGTGGCCATTGAAGCCTGGTGCTGAGATCAGTGAGATACCTGCAGTAGGTGGAAAGACAGGAAAGACAGTGGAAAACGATGTGGTGCGGGTGTCTCCTTGTTGATTATCCTCTATCAGCATCCCAGGGACTCCTTTAGCTGGCACAGCACGCCGCTTGCTGGAAATAATCTCCTGCCCATCCCTGCTGCAGCAGCAAGACAGTTTATTAAAACAGCCCTGCTTTCCTCTTGTGCTCTTTGCATTAATGTTTTTACCCGGAGCCAATAGCTTCGCTCTGAAAAACCTGTTGGGTCTGAATGGCCACAAATGAGTCTGAAAGTGCTTAAGTGCTGCTCGGGTTCAATGAATTCTCTGACCTTATGATAATTCAGGTGTCACAGGGCACCAATAAATGCCAAAACTTGCCTGCCAGTCTGTAACTAGCTGCACAGCTGCTGCAGAGCAGAGTGCCGGAGCTCAGCACGCCTGTGAGGCTCGGCTGTGAGCAGCCAGGACCTCAGGCTTGCACCCATGAATGCACTTGCATGACTCCAGGACTGGAGCAAGTCCTTTCCTTGGGCTCAGGGAAACCAATGTCCTGTTCAACTGTATGCTCCCCTGTGAGTCCTGAGTTAAAGTACCATTACACACTTCACTCCCCTTTTACAAGAGACGCTATTTACTAACCAAAGTGAGGCAGAGAAAGTGCAGGGCTGTGTGGCCGGGCCTTTCTGCCAGCAATTGCCTCAAACAGGGAGAAGGTCTAAAAACCCAGAAACAGGAGCACTCATATTTGAATGTTGTTTCATTCAACCTCATCAAGCCTGACTGGCTTAGATAGTTGCAATTAGTGGCTGAGAATGGGTAAAGATTTCTTCAAACTGCAACATATTGACATAACCAAAGGCCAAGCAAAAACTATCCACAAGAAGGAATGATTTTAGCGGGAGAGTTTCAATGGGAATTCAGTACCTAAATATCTCCAGGCACACGGAGCTGTATTTTTCATGTCACTTAACAGTGTTACTCTTTATTTTACTCTCATTTTAGCAAGGAGGGAAGGCTGTGCATTGAAATCCTTCAGCATATAGAAAGTGCAATGCATAATAGCAGCAGGCAGCTCTGCTATTTTTCCTCTACAGAATAATGATGCACCTTGGTGGAGGTGAGCCTCAAGTTAGGACTGTAATTAGTCTCCTCCCAAATCTGAAGGATGAGCTTAACTTTATTCATAGGCTTTAAAAATTTTGTGAGAGAAACAAAGTCTTGCTACTGCACAACGTAGCTGTGCAGTAACGGGTGCATTAGGAAATGCTGTCACAGCGCACATGTATTGCCACACATGGTAATTACTCAAATTGCAAGGCAATTATCATTCCAGTACAGAAACAGCTGACTTGCACTTGCATCCCAAATGTGAGAAACACCTTCCTCATTCAGATCTAGCAGGCCTAATTCTGCTTGATATTGCAGCTCCATTGCCCTCCAGCAACACAAGAGGCCAAAAATAGCCTCTGGGGAGTAATCTCCAACATAAGATGCTCATCCCAGCCCATCTGTTGACATACCATAGGGCCTCAATACTAGCTCAGTGCAACTGTCTCATAAACCTCTGCCCAGGGCCCTTGTTGGGAAGGGGCCATGTGTTTGACATATGCAAAAGGAGAGCACTGCAGAGCAGTTACTCTCAGGCTGCTTACGGTCCCACAGGCTAAATTAAACACAGTACTGGAGATGACAATAATTCATGAAGTGACCCTTCCCTTCCATTTTTCTAGTCCCAAAATACTATCTCCTTCCCTCTTGCTTTTTGGTTATCCTCTGGGAGACCCACAGTAACCCCTTTTCCTGCAGAGAACTGGGGTGAGGCCTGGCAGGGAGCCAGCAACGATGTATTTTGGAGTGAGACAGGACTGGGAAGAGGGGAGCAGGCTGTGGTTCCTTCATTCCAGTAAGCCGCTCCCTTCAGAGAATTGTATGACAGAAGGGAATGCTCCTGTGGATAACCATCAGAAACCCCATGGTTTGCCCCTTCCATGAGTGCTCATATCTCTGTTGGCATCTTGTGGTGTGCAGAGGTATACGAGGAAGAGTTACACTGACACCTTGTTATGTTTTCTTTCCGCTGCTTTTTGACCTCTTTTCCTCCCTGCTCAAGCCTTTCCACACTCACCACCTTCCCCTTTCCACCCAGAAGTATTATTATCAGAAAAAAAGAATGATGCCTGGGAGAAATGTGTGATGGCAGAGCTTCTGTCTGTTTCTGTAGACAGCAAAGTATGTCATCAAAGCATCATGTCTCTGCCTCCATCCCAGGGTGCTTGCTAATGGTGAAGAAGCAGAAGGTTTCAGGCAGCATGTGTGATGCAATTGCTTGTCTTGCAGAGGTGCAACCTATTCCTGCATTTTGTTCAGGATGGAAGCTCTCTCCTGTCTGCTTTTTCAAGTTCTCTGTGGATCTGGTGGGCATGGAGCTGACGGTTCTCTCCTCCATGGGGGCTTGTAATGTGGTGCCTGGACTTTCAGACCTTGTCACTTAAGTGCAAAGCAGAGGGTTACTCCCTCTATCTGCCAGGCACCAATAGTTCATACGCTGGCTTCTGCCTATATTTACTTTCTCTTCCTCTGCATGTTGCTCTCAGCACAAATCACACTTACATTGCATACAATGCTTTCAAAACTTTTCAGATTGCTTCAAAACTAATATAAACATAAGAAATATCAACTAGTATTGCAATTACTTTTTAGTCTTTGTAAAGACCAGAACTGGTGTATAAACAGTACAAAATGACATTTCTTATTTCGTCTAACTTTTCTGTTATCTTTGGAGGCTCAAGCCATCCAATAAGACTTTGTGGATTTTTTATACTCTTTGTTGATCAGAGGAAAAAAAAGAAGTATTAAACTTCAAAAGAATATAAGGAGATTCCACAGTGCAAGAGTTATTTGACAGTGCAGTCCTAACTATAACAAATTATTCTGTTAATGTATAATGTAAATAAAGCATACTTAAATGAACACAAGGGTGGGTGTATCTAGATTTCTGAGAGTTTTTGATTTCCTTGGTAAAACAGAATGAAATCAATTTATTTTTTTTAATGAAAAATTATTGATACTACGGTTAACACTGAGTCAACAAAAGTTTTATCATTGTCTTAAATGAAGTCAGAATCATGCTATTGCACTCATGCTTAGTGTCATGAAACTGTCAAGTCGACAATTTCCAGTTCAATTGTTAATTTTTAAAAATATTTCAAATACATATATTGTTTTTACAGTTATTTATTCTCCTTTGCATTTAATTGTAGCAATTGGAGTATATTTTATCTTACCCTGGAATTTTATTTTGCATGCTGAGGATATTATATTTACATTCTTTATCCTCTTTGAGTGCTCTGCATTTGTCCAAAAGATGTAAGTATGTTGGTGAATGACTGCATGTAAGTTCAGTGTTCTGCTTTCAGGCCATTTACGGCATTCAGTCAGTGTCTCATCTGAGTAGAGGTTTGCTTTTTATTATCACTGTCTCTTTTTGTAAACCTTCTGACACGTTATTGGTAGTAGTTCAGGTTAATCCAGTATTATAGCTTTCAGCATTTCTTCTTCATATTTGCTGGGCTTTTTTTTTTTTTGTTTATTTTCAAAGAATAACAAGAATTAAATGTGTATATAAAACCATGATACCTCATTAAACATATAAGGATTGTAGGAAGATAATACTAGCATGAAAATATTAGCACCTACAAATACATCTCCAAGAAAAAATGACTATATTTCTCTGCATTCATCCAACTGTGCATTAAAAAGAAAGATACTTTCACTAAATTGGTTTAGTTTTAAGGTCATGTATCACCTTTTAATAGCCCAATCTTTGAAGGAGCGTTCTTCCAGTTGTTAAATTGGCTTTAAACATACAGTTTATGTGCGTGAGCGTGAAATTTGTATTCACCCAGAGAACTAAAACAAGGCTTATATCTTTTTCCCCCAAAGGCATGTTTTCCCACCTTTATGATGCTTCTACTCTTGAGGCGTGGAAATGTGTGAGCCAGGTCCACAGACCTCTCAGATACCTGACATATGGAAAAATTTGAAAACAGAAACTTCTCATAAGCACCCACTCATTAACCCTGTATCATAGGGTTAAAATTCAGAGAAGGTGATAATAAACTTTGTTGAAAAATTCTTGGCTCTAAGATATGGCAGACAGAAAGAAGAATTTCTGTATAAAAGATCAAATTTAGCTATCTGACAGCAGCTGAGGTCTGAATGCTGTAGCAAATGGATGCTCTCTGAGTTACAGAAGTTAAAGGTCAGTCATTCAAACATCAGTTATTTTATTTGACTTACATAATTAGTAGCCATTAGCAGCCATTTCAACTGCCTTGTAATTGTTTATTTTCTTTTGCTTTATGTCACTAGCGCAGCACAAAACAGTCTCAACACACTGATACATCTAGCAGCAAAAATAAAAAAAAAAAGAAAAAGAAAAAGCCTATCCTGTAGTCAGAGGTGTCATTGCAGGAAGGACAGCTACACTTTTGGTGCCTGGGTACCACTAAAATAATGCTTTGCATTATGGACCTCACTGCATAGCAGCTGCCTCAGCATGTACTCATCACTCCTGGTCAGATTCGTCCAATTTCTCCTAATCCCTCAGTGCCACAGTGTGATGCTGCTGCTTCCCAAGGTGGTTTGCTCAGTACTAGAATAAATATTTCTGTTCCTGCTGAAAACACGGCTCATCCTTTTGCGTACAAGCTTACAGAAACAGGGATGCATCGTTCCTCCTGTTCTAAAATGCCCATGCAAGATTTGCAGTTTGTGTGTCAGGGATGACTGATTAGGTATGTTCTCTGACAGGAAAATGAGCAAAAAATAGAGGAAGAGTCACTAATGCCAGAATAGCAGCCTCAGTGGTGCTCTGGGAAGCACAGCCACTTCCCAGATACATATGCTAGCTCACTCTCTACTTGCCTGCTGATACCATGGTTTTGCAGATCCAGAGTAGCCTTGGTCACAAAGACAGTTCAGTTGCCTTAAACGAAACTGCTTGTATATAGCATGGGTTTATCGTGAAACAAAAAGTTAAGCTTTAGTAGGCGAATGGAATCTAACATCATGTGACATAGACTCAGTCAAATGTCCCTGTGATGAAAAAGTGTGAACTAAAGTGCTACCCTTTGCTGGTGAGAATTTCCTGTGGAGACAGGGAGATAAAACAAATAGCTGGTTCTTGAAGAACAATTATTTATGATTCATTCTTTATTATTATACTACCAGTAGGAGATCAGGTGAAATAAATGTTTCAGCTCATCACCCCTTATCACTGCAATCCTCTTTTTGTGGCCTCACAAGTGAAATAATTTATGCTTGCTTCATTATTTACTGCCATTGCTCTGTATCAGAGTTTAGCCTACACCTTGCTGATTAATTCTGATGGCTGGAAACAATACAAGGAAACAAAATTAGGAAAAATTCCATCACCATGATGGTATCTGTAAAGGAGATCTCAATTTTCCTCCAAACTGTACACTAACTGCTTAAATCCTCTCACCTCTGATTTCTCCTTTTACCCTGAAGTTAAAAATATTGATAAGATAATACGAAATAGAAAAACAGTTTGGATTTTATAATTTCTTCCTTCAGTCAGCTATAAAAATAACTTAAAATGAGCTTTAATGCTTGGGTCTTATGTGTGCCTGGAGCTAAAAGGATGATGTTTGAGGATGATGATTGAGCATGCTGGTCTCTTCTGGCCTTAAAAATCAATGAAACCAGGTCTCCAAGCTCTGGGAATGGGCAGCTATGTTTCCTGAGGCAGCCAGAGCAACAGAAAAACGTGTAAGGGCAAGTCTTTTCAGGGCACTTTGAAGACCATGTAGGGAACTGTGATAACACCACAAGTGTGGAATCTGTGGGAGTATATCTAACACAACACTTTTGGGGATCAAAGTAGCCTTTGCAACACAAGGAGAAGCAGTCCTGAGTAATTTGTGATTTTCTTTTTTTTACCTAGCTGATATTGGCAAGGGTCCTACAGCCTTAGTAACTGGTCAGACTGTGAAGTTTCAAGGTGAGAAGCTGTCTTTGGGAATGTTTGTCCTTTCGCTTATTTGCATCTGAATTTACTCTGAAAAATCTGGAGACTGATTCAAACCTTAGCCTGCCAGCCCAGAACTGGCATCAGGGCCAAAAGAAGTGGAGGGGCTGGTAGCCACAGTGTGAGCTGATATGGCCAGCCATATGATGGGGAAGAGCAGCCCTGTGGATCCTCCCCTAGGCTTTGCAGTGCCTTGCCAGTAGGGACCTCCTGCCAAACCTAGTAACTTTCCACCTCCTTTATCCTGGCAACATAGTCCACATATTTGCAGACATGATCCCCAAACAACAGAAAAGGGAGCAGAACAATTGAAATTTGGCCACTTCAGGTGATATACCGTTTTGCTACCTTAGAGCTCATTACAAACCTCACAATGCTTTCTGGATCTCGGAGATAAACAAGGGAGTTTAGTTAAATGTATGACTTACTAAGAGTGACTTTCTTCAAGATTTAGTGTCCTTTGTTTCCCAACACAGGCAATTGTAGATGACTAAAGATATGAGGGCTGTCAGTTTTCCAGACATTCAGCAATGCTACTGTCCTCATTTCTTAGCTTATTTATTTTTTAGATTAGTAAGTGGTCTGTGATTTACAGCAACATACCATATTTTTTTCTAGCAAAGTTGTCAAAGATTTGGGAAAGCAGCAAATTCGGGTACGCAGCAAATTTCAAATCTTAGTTTAATTCCAGTAGCAGTAGAGACTTTGGAATCTGAAATAAAAATTCTGATGTGAATAAATAGCTGCTTCTTGGAGCAAATAATCTGAAACTCCCCCAGAATAGATTTGTTTTATTAATTGTCTCTGAACCAATAGATGGATGCTGGATCAGAAGGCAAATATTTAACTTGCATCATTGTATCAGGAGTGAAAACATGGAAAAAAAGGTGATCATGTTTAGTTTATAAAAAAGGAAAACCATGTAGAAGTGAAGAGAAATAGGTAAAAGGATTAGATAAATAACTAAATGCTTAGAGGAGTGTGCATTACTGGGACATGAGAGTCCACATATTTCACATATATAAAAAAAAAAAAAGATTTTCAAAAAATCCTGGTAGATTGAAATAGATTAAAGGAAGCTGTTAGAAGTAAAGTAGCCATCCATTTGAATGTGAAAATACTTTCCAAAAGATGAAAATAGATGGAAACTTGAACTCATCCTGTTAAATGTAAAACTAATGAGACACTTTTTTTTTTTTTTAAAGAAGATTTTGAAGAACAACTTCCTAAAGGCACTGAAATGACTAATAAGAGTGTTCTCTGATACCTCAGAAACAGGAAGTCTGCTAGAAAGTCAACGGGCTGAAAGATGATTAAGGTATAAATAGGATATTCCAGGAAGCTAGGGTCATGGCAAAAAAGCTAAATTGACAAATTTCATCCGTATTCTTTGTGGAAGAGATCATGGAGGTTTCCATGAGCTATTCTTTACAGAGACAAGCCTTTAAACATTCTGTTTCAACAGAATGTCAACAGAAGACATTTTCAGAACAATTCAATAAAACAAACTGTCGTAAATCTCAAGGAGCAGGTAGCATTCAACCAACCATTTTAAAGAAGTTAAAATATGAGACTGTTAAACTACTAATTTCTGAAATCATCCTTGAAAGCAGAGAAATAGACGGTGGCAAATGTGATGCCATTAAAAAAAAGAAAAACAAGTTTAAAAAGCAGAGCCGAAGAACTACTGACCAGTAAAATTGATTTCTGTACCAGACAAATTGGTTCAGATCATAGAAAATAGAATTGGTAAACACATCATTTTGTAGAGAGAATATATGCCTCACAAATCCATTAGCATCTTTTGACAAAGTTGATGAGAATCAGTCTGAAGACATGCTGCCTGGTATAGCAGACTTGAGTTTTCAAAAAGTTGTTTGCATCGTAAGAGTCTTAAATAGGTCTTAAAGGAATTAATCAGTCATGGAATAAAATAGAGGATCCTTCACATGGTTTAATACACGGTTAGAAAAGAAAAATAGAAACAGATGAGGAATGATCTGCTATCTTTACACAGTGTAAGACTGGGGATGAGCTGAATCCCACATGCACCCTGTGGGGGGTCAAATCTTATTTAGACTTGGTAGGGAAATAGAGTTGGAGATAGGCTATGGTTCAGTTTCTTAGCTTTAAGATATTTTCTTTAATCGGGAAATCAATATAATCCGCATACAGTTTGTACAGCTCAGTACTTAGGCCTTTATGATTTGGATGTCATTGCAGGAACATGTTGAGATTTTGTGAGAAAGGAAGAAACAATTTCTTAAGTTAGATGTTACAATAGTCAGGCATAAAGGAATATGTCACATTTACTTCAGATTTGACAGAGGTAGCAGATATTCTTCATGTGTACGTCAAGCAAATTAAATACTAATATTGACCCACCAACACTAGCAAAGACCGTTGTTGTCTGTGAGGATGAGAGAAAAGAAATAAACTGCCAGTTTGTAGGTCAGGATGTTTGAATTATAGTACTGCAAGAAGGAACAATTTTTTATTATTGAAACCTCTTATTTTCCCAGATGGTTACACTCAAGCAACTTTATTATCCTATGGTATGAATTGATGCTCTCTTCTATGTTAAATTAGGCATTCCAAGAAATCTAGGTAAATTGTTTTAGTGTATGTATATGGAGATGATTTTCAAAAGCTAATCAGACTTGGTCACATGTATGAATTGTTGTCTCTGTGGAAATTAAAGATTGAGCCTTCTCAGGCACTCCCAAATCTCAGCTCAAGAGAGCGAACCTTTATATCAATGTGTATATATCTACAATCTTTCTTTGATATTAAATAACTAACATATCTCCTTTAGAAATCTTATCATCCTGTTTAGCAAGATGATTCAAAATATTATATTTCAAAAAAGCAGCACTATAATTGTTGCATAAAATGTTCATAGTTTTGTTCTAAGAATCTGTTCATGAAGTGTATTGATGATACATAGGATTGTAAGTCTTTTTCTTGCATAAAAAATCATTTTTGGGTATAGATGTTATCATGATTATGTAATTTTTACTTCCATGGGCATACATAACAGCCTAACAGCAAGGATCTTGTGTCAGAACTTTCACTGGAGCCATGAATAAAGAACAGGTAAATAAATGCTTGTATATTTTGGTACAGGTTGCATACATATACACTCTTACACCCGCATACACGCTGTACATCTTGTGGGGGTTGTTGGAGAGCATGACAGGTACCCGTATTGGGTATTCTGCCTGGGAAAGCTCCTGTATGAGGAAATGATTTGCGTAAGTGGAATTAGCACAACTCACAAGAAACCACAACACAAAGCTATTATAATACTTTGATGATGAAGTTAGTAAAATAGGTGAACTTAAGGATACCCACCACCTTTAAGAATGACTCGTTTGTTTCCTTTAGAATTCATTGTATTCCTCCCTCATTTAACTTTGTATTTTTTTTTCTTTTCATCATCTATTTTCAGGCTGACACCCCAAATAAAACACCGCATATTATTTCAAAATAATTCCCACAGAGACAATAAATATACTACCCAAAGAAATCAGTGGGAGCCAAAACTGAAGTTTCCAAAAGGACAGCACTACTCAATGCAAGTTCAGTTCATAATAAAAATGCTACCAATACACCTCTGATAGGTTGCAGGACAAACAGGTACTTGTGGAGCTCCATTCTAGCTCCTCGTGGTAAGAAGTCTGGACCCTGTTGGGTTTTCCAAGAGTTGCTTCACAGATGCAGAGGTGTGCATCAGCTCTGGAGGTGCCACTCCTTTGTAAGAAAGTTGTGTTAATTCTTGCAGATAACAAAGATCTCTCTGGTTGAGGTTCTATGCTGCTTTCCAGATATGATTAAATAAAAATCATGAAGGCCACATTGATTTCAAGGAAGTTATTTCAGTTTATATTGCTTATAGGTTTGGCTCATCTAGTACCATAGGCAGTGCTCTTGTGTACTTTCTGGCGCTGTCTTGTGCTTTGTGTAGTACCAGGCACTGCCCTCACATTGCTCCAGGCTCTGGTTAGAGCAAATCAGTTCACATCAATTGACATGAACAGCACCATGACAGGTTACACCATCTGAAATATGGACTTAATGTGCAAAGCAATGCCAATTTGATCTGACAGTGGCTTGTAGTGACATTGAGCAGCTGTCTACAAGGACACAAGTGCATGGAGATAGAAAGTCTGGGACATCTACCTGAATTCTTCATTAGCTTATTCTCGTTTTGCACAGTAAAATTCCTCATGTTTGCAAGGAAACCAGATGAGAATTAGGTCTAGTACCACAACCATCACATGTTTGTCCAAAAAATACTCCAAGGAAATTGTTGGAATGAAACCCACTTCTAAATTCAACCCATTATTGTTTCTGATTTGCATCAAATCAGTCAGCCATCTGACATTCAGAATAATAAGAAAAAAAATATTTGTTTTGTGATTCCCGATCCATAGGTTGTTCAAGGCCTGGAAAGTCCTTCTGTATTTTTGTCTTGTTCCTTCCTATACTATCCTCCCAAAAGCCTGTTGTAAGCCAGTATTGACAATGAGATACTGAAAGAACTGATCTTTTGGGTTTAGCTGGTAGGGCCATTTCTTCATGTATGATGAAAGGGCAAATTAACCCACATTTTGTCATCAAAATTAAGAGACAAAAATAATGATGTGATTTCATCCAATTCTCTTCTATTTCTGAGAAATTAGAAATCTGCAAAACTGACTAAAGTAAACAGTTGTCTTCACTGACATCGCATCACTGATATTTTTCACCAGTATTTCTCATTTAATATATTCGTTAATTCCTGACCCATCGAGACTGCAAATTAAGCTAATCCCACCAGTGAAAAATGACAGTGAACATTGACTTAGTAGGAAATAGACTGTGTCTAGGATACATATTATCTCTGCTGATTGGACAATGCCCCTGCCATTTGTGGGACGAGTTGACAGATAATGTGTACAAATCTTTGATAATGTAATCATGAAGTTTTGTAGTTAAAATAGAGGAGGTCAAGCAGTCCAAAACTCTGGATTTCTTTAGCAATCTTTATCTTGGCGACTTTCTGCAGCTGGAGAATTTTCTATTCTTTCTTTCTTTGTTAAACGTGTCATGTAATATATTCCTCTTTGACGCTTAGTGCGTATGATAAGTACACAGGGCATGAATTGCAGTAGAGATAACAGTTGCTATAGGAACCTTAACTTTTGCATTTGCCAAGTTTGAATCTGTAACAATGCAATCATAAGACTGCAAGGCAGGGGGAGGTAACATCCCTCTGACCATCCCTTTGGAGGATTACCTTCTTACCTAACCTACATGCCATCTCCATGCTCTCACACATCAGAACAGCAGCAAGACCATACAACAGGTTGTGGGAAATACTCCCCGGGTGATTCTTCAAGGGCTGTTTTGGTCCCTTCTGGTCCTGCACAGATAAGGCTAAAGGGGCTTGCAGATAAGATCAGGTCTGGTCTGTGCTCATTAACCCAAGTGTTTAGCAACATTTGCTATTTTCTTTTTTTACTAGTCCATGTGTTTTCCCTTTGCCACTCACAGCTACAGAAACACAAAACATGGTATTTTATATTGTAGAAAGCCAGGATGTTTATTGTATGATAACTTCTACTGGACCTACCATAACCAGGAACTTTGATGCAGGGGCATGAACAGATCTGTTTGTCCCATGAGTATTAATACCTGAAGTTTCTAGAGAAAAACACTGCACAAAAGCTTTCTTCCTCGGGCCCTCCTTTCTAACTTAGCCCCAAAATGGAAATTTCTGCCTTGCTCAAATGCTGATGTATTAGTGTTTGTTTGCCTACAAATAGAACTGAAACCTTGAAATATCAAAGGCATGAAATAGAACTGCATAGTGAAACATCTGTTGCAGATAACAAAACTGCTCATTTCATGTCAGTTCAGTACTACACTGAGTTTTTCTGAAGAGGCTCATCACGTTGTGGGAATTTTATTTGATATCTTTTATTTTTTGTTTTCCTGAGGCCCAGAATCTCTTGCTGAAATATAGCTCCTGAGGGATCTTAGTTCCTAATGAGGAGAAGAGACAGGATTCTTTTTTCTTGCTCACTTAGCCTTTCTCCTTTCCCATTCCCTTCCCTTACCTTTCCGTTTTCCTTTCCTTTCCTTCTTCCTTCCATTCCACTCGGTGTCCACTGCTGACTTGTGTAATCTTCTGAAGGAGTACCTAAGGAGAAAGACAGACATGCAGTCTGTACAGGGGAAATGCTCAGCCACTGTTGAGATATTTTGATATAGCTTAGTGAAATATCTTGCATGCCTTCTATGTATGCTGTACAACTTCTGTGGAAATAAAACACTGTTCTCAACAGTTTTCTGACCAGTGATTCTTTCTAGCATGAAGGGAGGGAGGGAGGAATGGAAGGAAGAAGGAAAGGAAAGAAGGAAGGAAAGAATAAAGAAAGGGAAAGAGCAAGACTAAGTGAGCAAGAAAAAAAGAATCCTGTCTCTTCTCCAAAACACATGCAGTCCTGAAAGAAAAGCAACAGTCTGTGGGAGCTGAAAGGTAGCTCCCTAAGCAGCAACCTTGTGTGCCATCACTTGATGAACAAAGTATTTGTTCTTTCTCTCTCTTGGGATGATCACTCATGCCAAATATTCTGGCATGTTCCTAAGCCTGCTGTCCAAATTATATTCACTTAGTAACAGGAGCATTTGTCTCTGAGTAATGCTCTAAGTTATACCACTGGGGTTCGCAGGGCATGAGAATTTTCAGTGTTGGAAAGAGAATAAAAGACTACCTCCTTTCTCTGCAGGCAAGCAGAGACTCTGCATTCTCTCCGTATAGGCTCTTCTTTGTTTTGTTTTTTGTCCAGAGATTGTGTTAGATCCAAGTCAACCAAGGAGAAACTGATTATCACCTTCTCACCTTTAAATAGAGGGATTGCAACAGAGGAGTTAATGCTGGGTAACTGATCTTCTTGAACAGCCGAGGGGGATAACACTTATGATGAATCAAATTTGAAGGAAGATTGAAAAAAAATTGCCAAGCTGATGATTAATATAGAGCCATAGGTCCAAGCATCATGGCTGACATTTGATTCATTATTCATAGTTATTTGTATCGATATAAATAGAGAGCACAAATATGAGGACTAGTCTGAAAGTCTGAAATGCCTCCAATTTTATTATGATGGCCCACGATATCAGAGGTAAATGCTGATGGTATGACAGTACAGATTGTTGGCAAGCCAACAGTATTCCATTGCGTGTTGTTGCCATACAACAGATGGCAGCAGAGGAGCAATATCACAGAATGGTTTCTGACATGGGAGTACATATGAAGGAAAGGTGTGTAACTGAATTCCTCCATGAGGAAAAAAATGCATCCACATATTGACATTCATCAATATTGCTGAATGCTTATGGAGACCAAACAGTGGATGTGATCACAGTGAGGTGGTGTGTGGTGCATTTCAGCATAGGCAACAGCAACAGTGGGTCACCTCCACTGGTGCAGATTTTGATGAATTCATTGTGCAGGTTCTTGTTCATTGCTGGTGAAAACGCATAGCTACTGGTGGTGACTGTATTGAAAAACTAGACTTTTGTAGCTGAGAATTCACTCTATCAAATATTTTTATTGTGCTCTTTGTATCTGTTGTAATTTCCATGGAAATAAATAGGAGGCATTACTTTCAGAGTGACCTACGTAAACAGCGATTTTAATTCCCACTGCAATAGACAAACAGTTTTTGCTCTGAAAATGTTCACCATAGTGGAAAGTCTCTTGAGAAGCATTAAAGAGAAGAAAAACACCAGTGTCAGTTAATGCTGACATCTTTCTCTTTTTTTTTCCCACAAGCTTACAGCATTTTTTTTGATGTTTTGTTAATGACATATATTTCTTCCTACTTATGGTGGATGCCTTGAAACTAAATTGGCTACAATTTAATTCCAGGAAATACTTACCACCAGGTTGCTGCAGGGCTAGCAGTGAGATGGAGGCTAATCTTTTTCTTCAGAGTAGACTGAGAGAAAGATAAATTTCCTGGAATATACACACTGTTTTGTCTCTGAAGTTCACAGAATCACAGAATGGATGAGTTTGGAAGGGACTTCTGAAGGTCATCAGGTCCAAACCCCACGCTCTAGCAGGGCCACCTAGAACAGTTTGCTCAGGGTCACATCCAAAGGGCTTTTGAAAATCTCCAGAGAATTTCACAACTTTGGACAAGCTGTGCCAGCTCTTAGTCAATTGTAGAGCACAGAAGTGCTTCCCATTGTTTAGATGGAACCACCAGTTTGTGCCTATTACCTCATGTAATTTGTGTACTGGTAGTTTCTTGAGGTCAAGAGTCCTGGCAGTAAGAGAAACCAGAAACCACAAAAGCATGTTCCCGTTCTCCATCTAACCCACCTTATTTAGTGCAGGAAAAGGTAACTGCAGAAGGTGACTCTCTCCACTTGAGCAACACACCTGGAAATGGGCCTGATTCTACTGGTGCAATTTCAAGGAGGTAATCCTGGTTTATACTCTCGTAACCAGGAGGAAAAGCAGATCCATTATATCCATAAAAGCAGTCATATTATAAAAGCACTAGAGTTTTAAACTGCCATTTCAACCAAGACAAATATATTTTCTTGTCACCCATCCTCAAATCCCCATGACAGCTTAGAGCTCTGGTAGATGGGTTTTCAAACTGGAAGACAATAGGAATAAGCTATGAAAACACCATAGACTGTCTTTTTGGCATTTTACTTTTTCCTCTGGTCTTTGTTATATCATCATAATCTAGATAAGAAGCAGCAGCACACAGTATAAGTAGCATTTTGATGTCACGCAGGCAGCTGAAGAAGTGGAAGATACAACCTAGTTCAAGTGTCAGACATGCATCGGCAAGATTAATTTACAGCAAAGTCAGAAATTTGAGTAGTTTTGAATTATGCTCCTCCATAGTAGGAAAAAAAAAAGATTGCACTATGAAAATTGATATGACATAGTGCAGAGGTGAAAGAAGAAATTGGTTTCTTTTTACTTTAAGGATAGTATCAGAGTCTAGTATTAAGCCAAGATAGTATGAATACCTAACACTCACATTAGAAGAGAAAGATATTCATCTTCTTCAACTCAGGCCAAATTCTCCTTTTCTTTAATTGCTCTGGGGAAATACAGATTTACACCTGAAACAGTAAAAGCAGGATTAACTCCTTTTCAGCATGCAAGAAGACAAGAGACACAGCTCACTCCACAAAGCAGAAGAAAAAATTGCAAAGTAATTTTCACCAGCAAAACACATTTTTCCCTCCAGTATGAAGCAATGGGGAGCAGCAATCAAAATTGATTGTTCCAGTTAGAAGTCTGCATCACTAAGTTACCAAAAAGTAGCATGATGAGCTCAGCTTTTCTGACATCATGTCGTGGTAAAAATAGACAGGAGCCTGTTAAGATTAAAGAGTTCTTTGGCACATCATACATTTTCTTGATTCACTGTGTATCATTAAGCTTTCTCTTTTTATGATGCTTTGTTTATTTCATGGACAAGCCATTAAATTCAAATTACATCTTGAAGGAAATACACTTCTTTTGGGTTCTACAGTGGAAAGCTCTCATTATCTGTATTTGTATTTCTAATGCAGATGAATGGGTCAGATCTTAATAGCAGGTCAGACAGGTGAGATGTTTGTAGAAATATCAATAACACTATTTTTTTTTTCACTTTAGCTGCTCAGCTTCTCATAATCTCCAAATATTTATATGGATATGTAAATCAGGGTGATAAAAATGATATAAAACTTTTTTTTTCCCTCCAGCTCCTTAGCGATAATTTTAATGTTTTATTGCTGATTATGGTGACATTAAATAGTCAGTAAAACAAGTATATCTGCATCTCACAGTGTGTAAACAGCATTTCAGATGGCTGTCTAAGATGTTTAAAATTTTTCAGTTGTATGATATTTAAAATTGTATCCTTCCGTAGAAATACCTTTCCTTCTTTGGCTGCTGAGTGGTCATGAATTTTATGAGTAAAAGGCTAGAGCTGTGTAATCAAATTCATTACACAGAAGTAGAAAGGCTTTATTTGCATTAATTTGGAAAGAAATTGTGTCACAAAGTCTCTCCTTTCATTGAAAGATAATTATTTTGTAATATTTAATAAAGTGCAAAGGTAAGCGCTCAGCTTAAGGTCTTGTGAAATTCTTAAAAGTCATCTAAATATTATCACAGTTTATTTAATCAGTTTCCGACTTGTGCCCCGTGGGAAACTTCTTTTTTCTCCATTTGTTTTTAGATCAAGCAAAGACTTGCCTTACGCAAGTGGCACAACAAATATGTTTCTCAAAAAAGCAGATTTATATTTATTTTGACAACAGATTTTCTAGCTGGAGCTCATTCAAACTTTTACCAGGTTTTAAGGAACTTGTGACAAAAATGGTTTCTGAGTTTCTGATTCATGGCTAGTCTGTTACCTTTCAAAATGTTTGTGCTTGTCAACTCCACTGTTGCAGGGTGCATTACCATTTACTGCATACGGATGCCTTTATGGAAGGTATTGAGTTTCTTGAATAAAGACAGAAAGAGTCAAGCATCTTGGAAGACATGCATAGCACCTTGTAGGTTCATGTACAAAAAATGTTTTTATTTATGCTCACATACAAACCATTGATGTAGAGAGATCTTTGTAATAATGCTAGGATTTGTATCTAACTTGCTAATCATTGTTATTTATCGTGACATTGCTGTTTGAGGAAAACCCAGAAGGAGTCTACATAACAAAGATAAGTATTTCTTTACCATTATCTTGTACTATTAACATTCCAGGGCTGACTTCCAAAATACATCAAACTGTTGTACAGAACTGTAAGGTGGACTAATTACTGCATCTGATACATACCCAGGATGTCAACTCATCCTTGGGCAGTCAGAGCCTCTGTAAGAAACTCATGTATTTCTCATGTAAAGATGTTCTGGAGATCACAGGAGTCATTTGGGAAGAAAATCCGAACAGCATTTGTTACCTTAAGAAGCAGATTTTTCTAGGAAAATTATGGTAATACATGAGAAACTCTCAGCCTGGAAGATTGATAAACACATTTCTCAATGTAGTCACTATTTTCCATTCTTGTAAAGAAAGCAGCATGTATTCTCCTGAGCATCTTAAAACTATCTTTAAACAATACACATGTCATAGTCACAAATACAAATTTCCCCCTTGCCCATAGAATAGTGTTTCTCCTTGGAATCAGGCTGGTGTGTTGCAAGTGGCATATTAGCAGCAGGAGCACAATTACTTCCCTTGGTTTAGCCACTGTTATGAAGAGGTTTCTCCATGGAATTTCAGTAATTCCCTTCGCATTATGTATGTACAAGATGCATTTTAACCTGGGTGTTGTTAGTAAGCTTGTCTTTCACAGCACAAGAAGAGCAAGAGCCCAAAGTCTGTGGAACATATCTCACTTCTACTGCATAAACTCCCTGATGACACTGCAGAAAGAGCATCTTAAACCTCTGCAGTTAGACAATTTCTCATTTCATAATGTTCCTAGACCCCACACATGTGTATTATGACACCCTTTGTCTATTGATTCTGAGAGTTTCAGCAATGACTTTCCTTGTAACATCCTCATCTGCTCCAGAGATAGAGTCTTCCACATCCACTGGCAGAGTAGGATGCTCCTCTGATGCATATTGAGACAACTGCACCAACTGTGAAGGAGATTGATGGTGAAAGCCCCATCAGAACACAATTTTTTAGGAATCATTCTTCTGGCAGCTTTGTATGTCTGAAATCTTGTTAATGTGACCAGTAGTGAAGGAGTATCATTTTTTTGGGCATATGCTTGGTTGACTGCTTCCTCCTGTATGCAGAAGAATGTACATGAATGTGGCTTTAAGCTGCAGTAAATATGCTTCAGCTTGTAATAAATAAGCTGTCTCATCTGAGTTTCTGCTTCCATTTATCTTTCCAAATTGGGGAGGCAAAAAAGTGATAACCAGCCTTCAAATCCGTGTCTGTTCTGTTTGACACTGTAAGAGCTCTGGATACTCTACAATCTTCAGAGACATGACTGTAACTGTCAGTGATTATCCAGACCTTTGGGAATCCTGGCAGCTCCTCAGAGATTACTGTATGTCGAGGTAAGAATGTGTTCTGGCACTCCTGGGAAGAGAGCCTGGCCTCTACTGTTTTCATTGTTTCAAATGACAGTGTTCCAAATGAAGAACAGTTGAAGCACAGGTGAAACAATAAACCTCAGTATAGTATATTTGGCTTCCTGGTAACAAGATCCTCTCTAGTCTACTGATATCTATACAATGCAAATAACCTCCAAGTATCTGGAAGCCTGCTTCGTAAATATGCTGCAGTCAGTACTGAAGATCAGTTTTTAAGCCATGCAGGTTTTTGTTGTTATTGCTTTTGTATTTAATTTTAATAATATTGCAGCTGTTTCCTTATTCAATACTGATTTTCATTTTATCATTGCCACCACAAAGCCCACACCACAGTGATGACTGGGTGTTAGTTCAGTACTAGTGTGCCACTATCAGGTGGACTTCTTTTCTGGTTCCATCTCATTCTCATCATGACTGGTCAAGGGCTGGTAGGAAGAGTGATTTCCTCTAATGCAGACAGTCAGGGAATTGGTTTAATGTGGTCCTCTCCAGTAATTTAGCCCTTCTCCTCAGCAATGACAGCATTTTATTTCTTTTCTTTCTGTTTCTCCTCTACCACTAGAAGATCTGATTCCCCTTTTAGTGTATCGGTCACATTCCATTAGTTGCCATAAAATGCCATTGTTACTGATCTGGGATATCACACCAGGCAGCCGGCCATCCTGCTTCTCCAAGGTTCACTGGGCTTTTCCTTTGCTTCACAAATCCTCCTTTTTGTTCTTTCACAGGGCCAGCTTCTAAGTGTGTACATCTTAGTTAAGTCACAAGATCTCAGAGGCTGAAAAAACTCTGTCTGAAAAACCTTAATGTCTTGCTTCTTGCTCTTGTCCTTTCCAAGAGCACCCAGAATACATATATTATTTCATTACTAACTGTTAGTCAAAAATGATCTTTGTTTAAGTCACTGGGCTTTTTGCAAAATGCTATATTTATACTAGACTGTTTTATGATATTTATAAAATGGCATAAATATTTTTGCAACCATACTATAAAACAGATTGCATCTCCCCCTCATTGTGACTTAGAGACTTTTTTCTATATTTTTTCTGAATGTAGTGGTGTCTTCCTGTTGTTTTGTGGCCACTGGCTCCAGGCATACAGTTGTTCATAGTCACAGACTTGCAAATGCTATCATATAAAAATGATCATACAGACAGCTTTCAAAGAATGTAATCTGTATTTGGGAGCATGGATTAAAGGGCCTTGGATGGAGATTCAAAAACTAAACAAAGCATAAGAAATAGTTAATCGAAATGAAAGTGGGTAGAAAACCTTCAGGAACTGGTGAGATTTGTGAAAAATATTCCTTATCCAAGTCAGAATTAAAAATTAAAATGTTTACTATTTTGAATGTCTTTTCTTCAGAAAAAATAATACTGACATAAATGTCTTAAGTTTGAAATTGTAGTTTTGGATTTGGAGTTGCTGAAAACCTTTTTCAAAGAAGATTAACTCTCCCAGAAGTAATTTTGAACGGAAGAACACAGTGCTTTCTTTAATAAAGTTGAGAACTAGCGCTGGGGACTTGGTGCTAGCTGCTGGTTTAGTTTTTTAGGTTAGGAGTTAGGATTTGCATCCCATAACCGGGGCTGTAACAGACATTTAAGAGGGAAACATTGTTTCAGAGTAGACTCCTCAGAGCATGGAAAGGATGTCAAGAACATCCGGAACATTCAGGCAAAATGGTGTCTGATGGTCTCAAATGTTCACAAACTGAAAAAAAAGCCCAGAATTCCAAGAGATTATATTATATACTACATAATTTTAGAAGATTATAAGCCTCAGAGACGTTAGGGATTACTGCCCATAGTAGATAAAATTTAGCAGGTTTGAGCCTATTTCTTCTCAACAATCATTTGACCAGCTCATTCATGAAGACTGTTCTGTGCATGAAAAACTACTGAGGTATCCAAATGAGAGTTTTACTTGTAAGGGTCAGTCTGGAGGGAGATGACCAAAGCATAATAGCAGGAATGTTTTAGGGTCAATCTTACCCCCCAGTCCTCTACAGAGTTAGTTTTTAATTTTTTATCCATCTTTATGTGATAGCACAGAGGGTAAATGAAATGCATTAACAAAATATGCAGATTGTAATAAAATGGGAAGCACCAGAGAATAGAGATAAATACTATAAAATGGCCTAGAGATTAGAAACATGACCAAGAGAAAAAATGAGATTCATTAAGGAAAATGTAAGCTTGTAGGTCAGCACAGAATTAACAAATGCACAGAAACCATAAAGCAGAGAGACAGCTGAAAGCTTTTCATTGACCTTTATTATTTCTGATGTAGAATTTCAAAGATTCTTCTATTTTTTTTCCTACAAGTTCTTATCAATCAAGGACAGCACCACTGGAGCCAGATGTCCTGGCTTGGTAATTAACGGCCTTAGCATGCGTTCCAGGAAAAAATTTCCCAGGCAAAATCTATTTAAAGGGATTTTCTAGCTATACATGATTGGCACATTTGATAGATACTGTTAGTGTGTAATTCTGTACATTTTTACAGAGGTTTAAAGTGTATAAATGATTGTTCGGCATCAGAAGAGTATGCTGCATTAAGGCAACAATGGGGTGTAAAAGTTTTTTTTCAGTGTTATATTCGAAGACCAGGAAAATCAATAAGAATCTCTCTTAAGAGGCATTTGGATCTGTTTTTCCAGGCTTATTTTTTCTTATCTGCTTGGCTGTGAATTCAGCAGAAATATGTGTTATTTGCTGTGGGAGAGCTATCCTTGCAGCTTGAAATCTTTTTAGTTAAAAAGATGGAGCTGAAAAGAGGAGGAGGAGTTGATTTAGAGAACAAAAGAAGCTCTGCACTTTTGTGGAGTTTTCAGCAGTGCAGTGTGTGTTTTCTTTTTGTTAGAATGCCAAATGAATGGTCTATTACACATACCAAGACATGGCCCTTTGCTCTCCTTTCTCAGATTCAGTTACTTTTTTATTGTCTTGGAAGATCTTTCTGTATACGAAAAGCAAACTTCAGATCATTCCGTAGTATACAAGGCAAGTGTGTGAGCAACCTGGAAGGGCTAAGTTCAGAGATACCAGTGGAAGGTCTTGATTGCATATGAAGAATGTTCAACCTGAAGTGATCCAGTGCTAATTGCACTGATAGTGTGCAAGAGTTACCTTGAAATTTCTCTGTAATACCATTTTGTTCCATCAACTGAAATAAAAGTATCATGAACTCTCCTATCTGCCTGTGGTATATTTTGTGATGACTGTGCAGCACTGGTATGTATCCCCAGAATGTGAGAACTGTAATAATTAATAGGCCTGATTCCACACTACTGAAGTTCCTAGGAGGCTTTCCATCAGTTTTAATGAGAGCTGAAATGTGCCTTAACTGAGCTTTACCAGGAAGGAGAGGCTTTCTAAATTACATATTTCTTTAGCTCTGTGAAAAGGTTCTTTGAGGGTCATTCTCTTTTCTGGGTAGAATGCACATTTCCAGCCACAAACAAAAGTACTGCTCATCCCACCTGACAAAGCATGTTGGCAAGATAAGGCGACAATAAAATAAACTCCAACCTCTCCAGCTCTCAGGCTATTTGTTCTACAAAAGCCAGAAAAAAAAGGCCAAAGGCTTAATAACTTAAAACTTCTGCAGTCCCAAAGGTCTCAAAGGAGAATAAATGCCAAACTCAGGGATGCCTACTCCATCACCAGTTCCCTCCTTTTATAGCAAAAAGATCAGTTAATCATAACCGTGGGCATGTGGTCCCTCAAGCTGTTGAAACCAGGGATAAAAGCAACAGCAGAGTCCACAGCAGGTTATCAGGCAGAATTATGGCAGCCATATCTCCAGGCAATTGAGGTGCAAATGGCAATGGGAAAGTCTTAACAGAAAAGAGAAGAAGTGTCTCTCCTTCTCATGCATGGACTAAAATAGCTTTCTTGAACAGTGTCCAGGAGGAGATGCCTAGCCTCTCAACACACACCTAACTTCTCCACCTGTCTCACCAGCAGCAGTCATATTCCTTCAGTGAGTGGCAGGGAGAGAAGCTCTGGCAGGATTTCTCCCTGCCTCTGCTAAGCACACCAAGATTGTCTTAGTCTCTTCCACGCTCATTTGCAAATTCCAGGCTCCCCTGCAAGCCTCAAGTGTGTCTAGACATTGGCTAATTCCTTCCTTGTGCCAGCTGGTGACATCAACATACTATCTACAAATCTCTGCATGATCCAGGACTCTCAGCACACTTATACACCTTTCCCATGCTACTTTGCTGGAAAAACTGCAGAAGAGAGGAAAGCTGCCAACAGCTACTTGCTAGGGTCTTCCTAGAGTATGAAAGCAACAACTGCAGAGAGGGACTCTGGGCATCGTTAGTGGTTTCTGCAAATAAGTCATCAAACTTCATTGTAATTACTGTCTGATGCTGATGGATATCAAAGAACCACTGTGGATTCTGTTTCTTTGTAACAATTAGGAATTAATCCAGTTGTTGCACATGTATGTGCGCCTCTGTATTATTTTAACATCAAGGCCTAAAATCTATTTGAACGTGTTCAAGTAAATGCAAGGATTTAAGAGGCTGCTACTTGCCATAAAAACAATTCCAATGTTCCAATGGCATCTTGGCTTGTATCAGGAATGGTGTGGTGAGCAGGACTAGGGAAGTAATCCCCCCCCCTCCTCAGCACTGGTGAGACCCCACCTTGAGTACTGTGTTCAGTTTTGGGCACCTGAATACAAAAATGACACTGAGGTGCTGAAGCAGGTCCAAAGAAGGGCAACAGGGCTTGTGAAGGGCCTGGAGAATATGTCCTGTGAGGAGCAACTGAAGGAACTGGGGGTCTTTAATCTGGGGAAGAGGAGACTGAGGGAAGACCTTGTTGCTCTCTTCAAACACCTGAAAGGTGATTGCAGTGAGAGTGGGGTTGGTCTCTTCTCACTGGTGACAGGACAAGGGGAAATGGCTTCAAGCTAATCCAGGGGGGGGTTAGGTTGAATATAAGGAAAAACATATTTACAGAAAGGGTTGTTAAACACTGCAATAGGTTCCCCAGGGAGATGGTTGAGTCATTATCCCGAATGTGTTTAAAATCTGTTGGGATGTGGTGGTCAGGGATGTGGTTTAGCAGTGGGTTGTTAGAATGAGGGTAGTATTGTTTCGTTGGACTTGATGATCTTGAAGGTGTTTTCCAACCTGAGAAATTTTACGATTCTATGGTCTCCTTCCATCTGTCTTACCATCTACAGAGCACTGGCTTCCTAAAAGCTATTCTAAATTCAAGAGTTCCAAGTTTCTGTTATGTATAACAGAAACAAGTGAGCTTGTCAGAATAAAGTCATTTACTTAGAATATCTTGTGATCAATAGATTGATCTTACTGAGTCATCTTTCTTCCACCTATTCAAATCCTCATGCTTAGCATTACTATTATCTCAGCACCTTTAAATTGTCTGGTTTCAGTAACAGAACACAAAATGACGGTTAAATAAGACTGCGCTGGCCCTGTCTGTTCTGGTTAAGCTTAGAGAGAACACTGTACAGGGGGAGTATTTAGGGATGAGGCCACCAACTTTTATGAGAACAGAGTAGATCTCTGCTCTATCACTGAACTGATAAAAATTAACTTATTTTCCAGCAGACAATATTCAAGTGCTACTTGCAGTACAAGAATGTTACAGAGGAAAACAGAACTTGTTGCTGTCTGCTCAGCTCATTGATCTGTCTAGTAGGCTGATATCTTGACTGCAAAAGTTGCCAATATTCAAATCTTCACAAGATGAAAGGTCCCCATATTGCACCTCAACAATTGTTCATCAGTGCAGAAGAGGAGAAAATCACCTGCAGTGATCAATTCATGCCTTGGGGTGTGAGATTTAATTGTCTTTAACACTTGTTTGAGTTTGAAAAAGTAGTGTTTGTAGTGTTTGTTAAAATGATCTCTGTTGTATTCCATGCTGATGGGCAGTGGATGCTAGATACAGAAACAACTATTCATGTAACAATCTCTGAGGCAAGTGTAATTAGGTTTTAAATATATCTCATTTTAATCAAATAAATAATAGCTGGCTTTTACATCAATATAAATTAAAACCAGATATTTTATAATCCTTGGCAATGTTAACCAATAAAAAGCCACCTATACAGATGATCAAGCACTGCTGTTTAGAGTTTGAACAATTTTCCCCCCTTCTTTCTTCGTTGCAAGTTTTCAACCCCGATTGTATGAGACATCTGAAGTAATGAATTTCAACAAACAAAATCAGACAGTTGTATCATCCACTGTGGGATTTGAACCCATCCTCACTGGAGAGAATGCTGCAATTTAATAGATGAAGATGTCAAACCATGTTATAGGAGCTTTTGCGACTGCATATTTATCACAGTGTCATAGGGGTCCCTGGCAAACGGAAAGATTTCACTGTTTATTCACAGTGAAGACACTTAATTAATGACTAGGCCTAATCAGGCTGTTTTATTATTTACAGGGATTCCAACATGGCTTAGCTCGACTGATATACAAACAAACCATCCTCAGCCTGCTCTAATTAATAATTCTGAACCAGACTCACAGAGTGGCACTGTCAAGTAGCTCTTTGGTGATTTACAACACCTCCTCCGCTACATTTACATTGCTTGCATGCAAATGAGCTGTCACCTCTGCAAATCCTTCATTTTAAAATACAGTGTGCCATCTTGTTGACTACAGGAATGCCTTATCTTTGCACATGACTTAATGGAGACAAATATCTGACCTGAGCAGGTTCATGGGAACTTTCATGGACATACACCTACACAAGATGTCATTTCAGAAATGCTTAGGAAGTGGAAAATAAAAACACTCTATTACTGCTGGCACAGTTGCTACAGCTAAATTCTTTCACTAAGTTGTCAGGACCAGCTTCTACAAAAAGGGATGGACTGCCCACTGTCTTGTACTTGCTAACTTCATTTCTGTTGCTGCTACAGAGGTGAAAGGCAATGAAAATGTGACAGAGTGGATGGAGGGTTGTTATGAAATCAGTTTACTCCAACTTCATGCAAAGGCACAGAATGATCTCAGTGAACTATTAGATATCATTCTGGTCTGAGTATGAGAAAAAGCAGACTTCCTTCTACGGGAGGTTAGGAATAAAATCACTATAAGAATACAAATTAGACTTTTTGTTTACAAGCAATTGAAGAATGTTTCACATTTTCAGGTGAATTTCATGTTCACAATGTTGAAACAGGAAAAGAGAAGCTGAATGACTCAGTTGGAATGATATGATGCTAGCTGGGGATGGCACCAGTGGATTTCCACCAGTAGATCTCATTCTCTCTGAAAAGAGTTCTGAATACAGAGGGAAATGTTATTAGCAGAACAATATAAAACACATTAAAATAATAGCTTGTAAGTCATCCCACTTGTGACTGCTTCCTATTCCATTGTAAGCCATGCTTGAGAAAAGCTGTAAGGCAGATCATCAACTAGAACAGTCTCCCTCAAACATATTAGCCTTACTGCCAAGCCAGTACTACTTCCATGTCTGTCTATAGGAACACTAATCATGATTGCTCAGCCTAGAGAACACATATCTCTCTGAAGCAAGAAGGTGGAACTTGTGTACCAAAATCATATTTCAGGCAAATCTGGCTTTAGCATGAGGTCAGAGAGGTTAAAATACTGACACAAAGTATACTGTCAGTCACACAGCTTTCTGGTCCTGGGGGGTAGGAAGCTCTGCAGCTCACAAAGGGCAGGCTGCATGTTGCACCAAGCACTCCATCCTTCACAAAGGCAGTACTGAAGGGAAGTAATTATTAAAGGCTTGCTGTCAAATTTAACTGAAGCACTCTATGCTGGCGCCACCAAGGTGTTTCCTATTCAGTAATCTCATTAATGAGATGGATAATGGAATGGATTGAATTTATTAAACATGGAGATGATGACAGCTTGGGAGCGGCTGTGGCACATTGGAGTACAGGATGAAAGCTCAAGATTATCATGACAAATTGGAGAAATGGTCTAGGGAAGGAAAAAAAACCAATTAATTTAGTAAAAGTGTGGAGCGCTGCATTTACAGTTGTACAGAAATAACGAACCACACAAATAGAAGATAGGAAATTAATTTCTCTGCAGTCATTCTGCAGAAACAGTTTTGGGCCTCATAGAAGACTACCAACTGAAGGTGAGACAACCATGATGGAAAAGAAAGCATTATATTGGAAAGTATAACCACAAGTACAGCAAGTGAGATAGGTGTTGTAGTTCTGTCAGTTCAGTCTGCTCTGATGAGACTTCAGCTTAGGTAATTTTTTCCATGAACATTTTGAAGAGCACCACACTTTAATGGGTGAAAGTCCAAATAGGCACTAAAAAGATCAGTGATCTGGAAATGAAGGCTTTTGAGGGAAGACTAGGAAAAATATAGGCTTATATTTCTGAAGAGGATTAAAGAGGCAGATTGTGGTCATCTCCAGACTATGTCTACAGAAAAGAAGTGATTGCTTATTTGTTCACTGGTGATAAAAAGGGAAGTAATGAGTAAGTGATGTCCAGGCATCAAATAAACTTTTGACTTAGAAAGGTAGTTCACCATAGGAATAGGTTTCCTGGAGAGACTAGGATAAAATAGTAAGAAGGCACAAGGACATAGTGTTTACCAGAAATGATTTAGGCCTACTTAACCCTATAGTGGGTCTGGGAGATGAAATAGGAGAAAGCATTTGCTTTCTGGGATCTAGTACAGGTTATGATAGACAGTGGATTATACAAATCAGTTACCAGAGAGCTGTTGCTGAACATCGTGTGATTCCTTTGAGGTAAGGCATCAGAAAGACTTCCCCTTCACAGACAAAGCTGAGTGGAGCCAGCGCATGGTAATCACTCTGAGCCCTCTAAACACCTCTTTCTTCAAGCACATTTTGAGATGAGAGAATGTCCCAAGATCACAAAATGCATTTCAGGTGTAAAAAACCTATGCCTTAGATGACACTTGAAGGGAAGGGAAGGGAAGGGAAGGGAAGGGAAGGGAAGGGAAGGGAAGGGAAGGGAAGGGAAGGGAAGGGAAGGGAAGGGAAGGGAAGGGAAGGGAAGGGAAGGGAAGGGAAGGGAAGGGAAGGGAAGGGAAGGGAAGGGAAGGGAAGGGAAGGGAAGGGAAGGGAAGGGAAGGGAAGGGAAGGGAAGGGAAGGAAAAATAATTGTTGATGTTCTATATATCTCCAAAAAATCTTTTTTAATATGTGATCAAATAGAGAATAAGCACATTATTTTTATGCTTACAATCTTGACCTATCATTTTTTTTTATAACAGAATATGAGATGCAGCATTAATGTTGTTTTGGAAAGACTGTGACTTCACTACAAACCTCTTTTGTTTGTGCTCTTCCTGGCACAATAAGGATGAGATTCCAGGACATCTGACAGAAATATCCCACAAGAACTGAGGGATTACAGTGAAAAATACTTGTAAGTTAAAGATGCTGAAGTTAATATCACAATATATATGTAAATTAAAAGTCTTCAATGAGATGAGAGAAAGGAGTAAAGAAAAAAAAAAGAAGCAAAATATCTATTCATACAGCTACTTTTATTCAGTAGCTCACAAAAACACCTCTTCTAATAGAATATGCAATAAACCTTGGGGTATCTGGGATTTTTAAATAGCTTTTTCCAAGACAGACTATTTATGGACAGAATTTCCTTATGTTTAAAAAGGAAACAGGGCATAGTTGGGTAAAGCAGACAGGCAAATAGACAATTTATCAAAATGCTATGCACTCAGCTATACAAAAATTATTAATTTGTACCTGAGCTATTAAGAACTGTCAAGCCTCAAGTCAGGTTGGCAATTCTCAAGTTTGTGAATTTAATTTGTAGTCTGCAGCATTAAATTAAAAAGTCCCCTTTGTGTCAATCTTCACTAATGTTTGTAGATATAACAGGGATGTCTGACATCCACAACTTGGTTCTTGGCTACTGCTCTGTTTGGTGTGCAACAAGGCTGAAAAAGAAGCAGAAGAAGAAATGCAAAGAAGCCTCTTCTGGTTGTCATTTTTGATATCTGGGGACCATACAGGGGTCTGTCTAAACCCTTGTCACCCTTAAAGTAGGCTAGGATAAAGCCTGCACTTACAGCATGGTCCCTATGCACTGCTCTGTTCCTATCTACAGAAAAGATCTGAGAGACTGACATCAACATTTCTGCCACATCTCCTACGGTCAGGTTGGTGGATCCCAAATATTCCTAAAGGTAAATAGCCAAATCCAGTGACCAGAGACAGTTTTATGTACACTAAATAAGAAAGAATAAAAAGAAGGAAAGAAATAGCCTTATTCTGTGTGCTTTTTTCATAGACCCTCCTGCAAACTGACTAGTTGTCTTCAGTAAAGATTTGGGTAATCATTGGGTTCATTAATTCCTCTTGTTTCACTGGCAGCAATAGCTATACTGAGTAGGAGGAGAGATGCAATATCAACATCAGCCTAACATTTGTAGGATGTAGAATCATGTTGTAAAATTTTTAGAGACTTTGCTGGGCAGTAATAATAAAATTTACATGTTTGACTATATACGTATATACATAAAGCTTCAGTTTCTGTATACAGAAGCAGACAAACAAGGTGACATTGAACACTTACCTACACAGTGCAATAAGTGGCATGGCAGTTCTATTTGGTGTTAGATTTTGTGGGGACTCTGGGAGTGCTGAATACTTCATGGAATGGAAAAATTCTTTGTTGTGTGTAGGAATTACTCCTATCTTGGGAATAGGGGGTCTAACCCCACTAAGTACTTTATAATATTTTCCTTTTTTTTTTTTTTTTAACTTCTCTGTCCTAAAAGTGCCATGCAGTGACAGTATAACAAGTTGTAAACTGCTGCCTGTTAATCATTGGAAGAAGTTTCCATAGAGATTTTTTTAAATAATGCTAAAACTCACTAGGGTTGTCTTAACATTTGTCCATGCTGTTGATGGAAAAAGTAGCAAGTCTTTTCAACATAAAGGTCTTTTTTGTTTGTTTGTTTTTCAGTGTGCAACTGTTAAAGATTTGTAACTCATCAGGATTATCTAAACAATGAACACCCTGCATTGTTCTTATTTTATAATCTTCATTTTAAATTTAATTGAGTTATCTGTACAAGCATGCATGAACATTCATGGAAGCAGATCTGCTTCAGAAATTTTCTGCAGAGATTTTCACCTGCTAAAAAGCATTTGATCTGCCACTGACTCATGTTAAAGAGTTACATACTCATAGACGCCAAGATGACTGTCTTGGAAACTGCTCTATTATCTAAGGTACAGCAAAGGCAGTATATAGAAACAAACCCATAGACAGGCTACAGTGAAGGAGTTCTACTGCATCAGATAGGGCAGCTTGATTTTTATGGCTTCTTTGATCTATAGTGTCTTAGCTGAATTCACCCAGACAGTGGCATCTGACATATATTACTATCCACTGTACCCTCAGCATTCTCCACAAATATAGTACAAACATTTCTGAAAAACACAGAAGTGTTTTCTGTGGAATTCAGCATTCAAGGGAGAATCCAAAAGACCGCAAGTTGTCACAGCCATTATTTGGCAGTTTGGGAGAACAGAAGCTTGGGTGCAGAGCATGCTGGTTCTACCACAAGGTCAGCTATTGTCATGACATTACAGCTGGCAGGAGAGCAAGCTGCAGTCTCAGCTTCAGTACGGTTATCTATACCTCCTGGTAGTCCTAGGAAAATGAATCTGCTTGGGCTATGGAGCGAAAAACATGCTTCTCCAATTAATAACTTGCAGAGGGCTTCATGGTAACACTTCATAAGCAGCACACTGATTTAGAATTTACTGTATCACTTTACCCTTGCAAATCCAGTACTTGACTCCTTATTACCTCTCCAGGTAAATCTTCCACTAATTTGTTAGACTTCATTCTGAGGGATGGTGGTGAGACAGCTGGTCTTTTCTGGAAACAGATTATACTTACATTACACCTGATGGCAAGAGCCCTCAAAATGAAAAAAGAAAATACACTAAGAGTTAGGTTCCCTGCTAAAGCATACTGGGGCAACTACAGTGCTTTCAGTGAAGCTCTTCTGGTTTGAACCTTGAGATTTGGTGCATGTTGGAAAAAGCAGTGAGGAACAGGACATTTCTTTCTCTTACAAAATTTTTGTATGTATATTCAGTTTCTAGTCCTCCCACAGAAAAGAGTTCTGTGCAACAATGTACTCCTACAGAATTTTAATTTAATATGTATACACCATCATTTTTTTTCTACTGAACTACATATATGATAAGATATACAGATATGTAAATATATGTATATAACAAATGAAAGACCACAGCCATTAAAATGTAGTATACAGTTATGGTTGAAGTTAACTTCATTTATTTTCCGACAGAAATAATATTTATTATCTGGCTAGTTAAAATATGTAATGCAGTTTCCCCCCAAAAATGTGAGCTCAAATATACAGGAAATTCTGAATTAAGGCTTTCTATCAGCCTTTAGAAATCAGATTCTCTTTTATATATAAAATTCAATATTAGTACAAAAAGAAAAATGACATAGCAGCCACAGCTGAGACTATGCCAATTCCAAATTCTACTTCTCTGTGCAATGCATGCTTATAGTTACATGATTATACTTCATCATTCCTTAAGGAATGCAGTCTTAACAACTGTATTTTTATAAGTATTTCAAATCTGTGTATGTAAAAAAAATACTAAAAATAATTGCCCAAAGAAATGGCTGTATCCAAATAATCCTATGATGGATAATAAAGCACAAAGTAGCAAGTGAAATCACAGACTAACTTCAGAATTCCTTTCATAACGATTGAAAAACACAATGATATTTTACATTTGTTCTTTGAAATGTAGCAAAAACTTTATTTTATTTCAGACAAGATGGATGACATTTTAAAAATCATTCCTCATTTACCCATAATGAACTCTCTACCTCTGAGATTTGGGAAGAATATGACTGTGAATTTAAAAAGGAATCAAATCATAGCAACAATCTGCATATTTGCAAAGCCCATCTCAAAATAATTTTCTCTAGATTTTTTACTCCTGTAAGCTAGGAAACAATTAGAATTCAGTATAGAGCAAAATAGAAAAATAAGAAACTACTTTCAAACTTTTTATTTTTTCAGCTCATATGAGCAAATCTATCTACTGTTTAGCTCATATTGAATTGGAATGTCACTAGCAGCTGGTAGGAAATACAAAAAAAAAAAATGTTTTAACTCAGTGTATGAAACTCTGATTTCAGTCACATTTTTTTCCCATCTAGGCACAGAAATTATGACTGCTTCATGAATTAAGCTTTAGAGAACGATTAAATATTTGGATGTGTGTATCATCTACTGACAAAGGAGAAAAGTAGCCCATTTTAATGATTTTTCCTGAAGGCTGGAAATTGAAAATAATATTTTAAAGAAAGGGTTCATTTAGATTAGATTAAAAAGAACATGGAGTAGAGTAACGCATAGTTGTACAAAAACCCAGGCTTCACCATGCCCCTTACGGCTCATTTCCTCAATAGCAGGGATAAGTATATTATCCCACAGTAGCTTATTATGTTTTCTACCTCCCTCTGTTTTTCTGCATCATAAGAGTCATTACTTACATTCTGCGATGCTGTTAGACATGAAATACATTGGAGGGATGAAGGCAGGAGATTGCTAATTGCCCAGCTGTTATTCTGTCTATTCTGTGAGGACAGTAACTGATTAGAAGGGAGACAGTCATAGAAAAATAGAAACTGTGGGGTTCTGTAGGTCTCATCTGTGAGGAGAATCCATCAGAAGATAGAGAGGGAGAGAAATCCTCCTCCCTCAGACAAGCACCTTTTAGAAGTTGACCAAGGCTGTGAGAGACCCTTGATCTTCCTTCCTAAACATTCTGCTAATGTGTATGGGCTGTGCTTGTAGCACTCTGTAGCACTCCAAAGCTGTTGTTTCAGACTTAAACTACAAGCCCTAGGGCAAAGAAAAATGTTTCATTGACTGGCCTTGTATATTATGGAGTCTTTTTCTTTACTTTGGTTTTAAGAATGGCAACATATCACATGATCTAGAGTCTTTAAGGTGGAAAAGCCATTTTTGAGTTGGGAAAACACCTAACTACGAAGCCATATGGGCACAGTACAGTTCATGATTTAAAAGAGTTTTCCCTGAAAAGCCAAAGTAGAGATGTGATTTTGCTCCTTCTTTAATAAAGACAAGAGAATAGGGTGCAAGGTCATTTTTTCTTTAGTGAGGGAAAAAAAATATAGAAAATGTGTGAATCTGTGAAAAATCACACAGCGGATCATGACACTGCAATTGTGCTGGCTCCCAGACCAAGTAAGGTTCGATGTAGGCTTTAACAAGATGAGCAAGATGAGTTCCCTGGAGAATGAAACAGAAATAATAGGCCAGGCTGTCTATATATCTTGCTTTGGACATAACAAAAGAACATAATCAAATTCTTCTTACATGGGTCTCAGGGGAGCGCTTGGAGTTTAAGGTTATACCTCTTGGGACATATCTTTAGAAAATGACAGTTATGTCTCTTTGTCTGATGGATAAAACTGGTAGACACAATAGGGAGCATTTGGCTGTCCATATTGCTGATGTTGGCATTTTGGACACTTCCTGCAGCATGCAGAGTGCACTGAAGAGCACAGTCCTCTGAAGCATGCATCATTCCATTTAAAAACCTGGACCAACAGCAAGCCTTACAGTGGAAGGAAGAAGTGCATTAGGGACAAGGCCTTGGGAACAGTTAGATCTGTGTGATTTTTCAGTTAGCTGAGAAAGAACTGTCCTTATTACCAGAACCCATGGCTGGTCCTTCCTAAATCTGTCAGGTTGTCATAGAAAGTATATTCCTTTGTTCTCAGCATAAGTTGTTTTATCAAGACATCAACATTTCAAAAGACACAATATGTAAAGTAAAATGGATGCCTGTGGTGCTTTTAAGTTCCAATGGAAACTGCATGTAGAGAATTTTACTGACCAGTATTCATTCAGTCTCTGCTTCTGTGTCGCCTTCCATGTGGCTGCCATTGCTGTTTTGCCTCAGGAACACAGATGGGAAAAGCACTTTCCTCAAAGAACATCCTAAAGGTAGTCACGTTCATGAGGGATGCTTGCATTAAAAAGAAAGGTCAGAAGTGACTGAGGCTATTCAATACAACTTCTGGGAGATAACATTTCAGAATAATCACAGTCAGAATCACCACAACAGGGATCACTCACATGAAGACACAGACTTAAGGATAGTGTGAAAGTATTTTAGCTTCTGAATTTTCCTACTTTCTGTAGTGCACAGAGCTAGATAAAAGTATAGGAATGTAAACTTCTTAAAGAAAATGCAAGATCTGCTAGAAACGTGAAAATGAGTGAGGTATGTAAGGAAGCCTGTGTGTAGATTAATCATATAGGGCAAGTGAAAACTGAGTAGTAAAAAACTGAGGTTTGGAAGGAGGGAGGAGAAGATGGGTTAGAGCAATTTCATGGAGTCAAAAGAGTTTGGGGAAGCCAAACTTGTGTCCCAGACTGAAGGCTGACAGAAATCTTGGGGGCTTGTGGGAAGAAGGGAATCAGGAAACGTACAGCCAAGAGAGGATGGAAGACTGCATGTGATAGTGATAATGACACCCGCGGAAGATAGCTGTAATACCTAAAAGAAGCCTTGAAAAGCCTTGAGAACTAAGCTGGGGTGCTGCAGTGATTTTGGGTGAGATTTGACACTAGAATCAAAACAACACAAGTAACTTTGAGGCTGATGGAGAAAACATGACGGATCAAAAAAGTAGATAGAGGTGGAGGAAGAAAACACTGTGAAAAGAAATATCTGCTCATAGTGAACACAGCTACTTTCATTAAGAGTATGAAAGTCAGCCATTATTTATTTTTGTATATACTCTGCTAAAGGGTAAATCCAAACAAGACAGGGTATCAGCATGTTATCAGCACTGGTAGGTTACCTGAAATATTTTGTTTTGCTTCTGGTTGCAGTCTGAATGATGCAACATAGAACTGTATGCTTGTTCCAGGATGTCTGATGGGCTATTTAAATAGCTCAGCATTATAAGGCAGCAGCATCCCAGCCTTCTTAAATCTTTTCCCCTCTTTCCCCTTTTTCTTTTACATCTGTCTGAATCTGGTTTTGCTCAAGGTATTGACACAGAAAAGCAAGCTTTGCCAAGGTTATTTCCTTACATCTAATAAATTCTACAGCCTCTAAATGTCCTGGTACTTAGGTGAGTTTTCTTCTCATTTAAAAGGAAAGAAGCAGTTCAGGAGCAAAACATTTCCTCCTTGTTTTTTAGAGTATTAACTTTCTTTCCCAGTGTAAGTCTTAAAGTTAACAGCTCCCTCCCACACTATTCTCAGCACTCTCCGAACTGTTGAAACCAGTGAATCCTAGAGAACTCAGACACACAGGTGCCAAACACAGTAGCAGGTGTGGGAACTTCTCAAGGAAATGAAATTTATTTGGAAAGCTCTCATTCACAGGGAATATGTATATAAGTACTAGAAAGCCAGCTTTGTTTCAAGAGTCATTATTTTATTGTCATAGTTTACCTCTTTGGAAAAGACATCACAATATGTGAAAAGACATCATAATATGTGAGATCTTGCCTAGTGCAGATTCATCCCAGATGATTGTACGATCAACATAATCAAAATATGAGAGCTCTCCAGTTTTGAGACTCATGTATGGCAAAAAAAAAAAAAAAAAAAAAGTCAAAATTAATGAACATTGAAACTTATATTACTCTAGGTCCTGAACAAAGACTGTTACAATTTTTGCAGTCTTCATATATAGTCAACATCATACACATTGGAATCCACAGTCCCTATGATACTGAAATTTTCTATTCTTTCTTAAGGGAGTTTTAAAAAACACTTCCTTTTTTTCCCCACATCTACATTTGCAATCTTTCAAGGAGAGACTCTACCAGTCAGATCAGCTGCTTTTGTAAGTGTAGTTATGTTCACTTTTCATAAAGCTACCTGGACTTGTGCAAAGCATTTGACACCATCCCACATGACATCCTGGTTGCCAAATTTGAGAAAAATGGATTTGATGGATGGACCTCTCACTAGATAAGGAATTGGCTGGGCGATCACACTCAGAGAGTTACAGTCAATGGGTAAATGTCCAGGTGGAGACCGGTGATGAGTGGCATTCCTCAGGGATTGGTGCTGGGACATCACACATTTAACATCTTTGTAGGTGACATGGACAATGGGATTGAGTGCACCCTCAGCAAGTTTGCAGGTGACACCAAGCTGACTGGTGCAATTGATGCTCTAGAGAGAAGGGGCACTATCCAGAGGGATCTGACAGGCTTGAGAGGTGGGTCCATGCCAACCTCTTGAAGTTCAACAAGGCCAAGAGCAAGGTCCTGCATGTTGGTCGGGGCAATCTCATACAGGTTGGGTGGAGAATGTCTTAAGAGCAGTCCTCAAGAAGGATTTGGAAATGTCAGGTGAAAGATTCAGCATGAGCTGGCAATGTGCACTTGCAATCCAGAAGGCCAACCATATCCTGGGTTGCATCAAGAGAAGCGTGACCAGCAGGTCGAGGGAAGTGATTCTGCCTCTTTACTCTGTTCTTGTGAGACCTCACCTGGAGTACTGCGTCCAGTTCTGGAGCCCCCAAAACAAGAAGGACATGAAGTTGTTGGAGCAGGTCCAGAGGAGGAACATGAAGATGATCAGAAGGTGGAACAACTTCCCTATGAAGATGGGCTGAGGGATCTGGACTCCTCAGCCTGGAGAAGGCTCCAGGTTCTCCAGGTAGACCTTATAGTGGCCTTCCAGTACATGAAGGGGACCTATAGGAAAGCTGGGGAGGAACTTTTTATAAGAGTAGGTAGCAACAAGACATTAGGAGATGGTTTTAAACCGGGAGAGGATAGATTTAGACTAAATATTAGGAAAAAATTCTTTACTGCAAGAGAGTGGTGAGACACTGGAACAGGTTGCACAGAGAGGTTGTGGATGGCCCCTCCCTGGAAACATTCAAGGCCAGGTTGTATAGGGCTTTGAGCAATGTGGTCTAGAGGGAGGTATCCCTGCGTATAGCAGGGGGGCTGGAGCAAGATGATCTTAAAGGACCCTTCCAACCCAAACCACTCTATGATTCCATGATTCTATTGTGATTGTACTGGGGATCTGATATACAAGTACATTTAGGTGCTAGTGTTTTTTTAATGAAAACTGTAACTTGTGGCAAAGAATAAAATACAACAGTACAAAGCTATCAGCTAGCAGACTGTCCTTAAACTGGAGCTTGTTGATTGGAACCGATGGACACACAGGTCACCCATCAGTACCCCAAATACTGTACTTTGCTTATGGGAAATCCAGATAAGAAAAGAAAGGAGATGTAGAGAGAGAAGGTGAAGACATAAAGGTGTGTTGCTGTGAGGAAGATCTAAGGCTTGTGCAGATCTTGAGTGATATCCTGCTTCAAATTAAATCAATGTTAAAGCTAACTTTGTTTTCAGCATGAAATGTTTTCCATCTCTGCCTGTTATATATAGTCCACCTCAGTTGTCGCTGCGCATTTGAATGTTGGTTTTATGATGAAAGGATGTATAGCTAAGGTGTATATATACATGTTTTCAACCTCGTCCTAGAGATTGTAGACAAATCATTTTGGTAAAAATATGAATGAATATGAGGAGTAAATATATGACAGTAAACAATGGTAAAATTGCAGATTTAATATTACAGTTTAGTTAGATGATCAGATTAATATTTCTACCACATTCTTTCTATAAAAAACCAACACACACCTCTGGTTAATACTGATCAAGAGAACATATTCTGCAACAAATACCAGTGTGTGGACTGAAATCAACAGATAAGATTATGAGAGGATTGTGATTCTGAAAATCCTGTGCATAACAGGGAGATTGTTCCCTCAGCACTGAACATTGCCAGCTGGAGTATGAGAAGATTTAGACAGAGAAGAATGTAGAACTTACATAATACATACAAAAGCAAAGTTTTCCAGAAAGCAGTGAAAATTGCTGATGATTAGAACTAGTCTTGGGTCTTAAGCCCACACAGTTTAGTACATTTTTGAAAGAGATTGTTGACCATGAAGCCTAAGATATTTCCTGTGTCATTTTCATTGAAACCTACCCAGTGCTACAGAATGTGAGCAGCCACCCAGATCTAATGCGGTGGATTGGAAAACAGGGCTGAAGAAACATGGGAAGCAAAGAAGGAGCATACTTTTAAGGAGGCTTTTTTGTTTTGAGTATAGTATTGATGGCTCTCTGTTTTCTATTTCTGCTAATAAGTGAAATTCACAGCAGAAAAGGATGGGCAGATTAGTTGGTCTGTTCACAGACAACTGGGATTTTTCTCAAAAGATCTTCTCCAATAGCTAAATTCTGACAGTTTAGCATCCACGTAGGTCAGCAAATTATGGGTCCAGCTGTGAAAGGCTGGATCCATAAGTATCCATATGCCAAGAGAAGACTGAATGATTATTTGTCTACTTTGGTTAAGAGGGAGAGGGGAGGACCTTAACTGGAGATTGCTTCTCTGTTTTGTCTTGTTTCTTTTCTTTGTCTTTGTTCTTTCCCAAATATGCGGTTTCAATAAGCCTGTTTGATTCACTGCTTGTGAATAGGGGATACATTGTTCATTAATTCTTCTGTTCAGCTTGATTTGGTTTCTCCCTTTTTTTTGAATGAGAACTCAAAATGATGATAAAAAGCTATCTAGATGCAGAACCTGGTCCTTGCTGCTATCAGACAGGGTTTGGCAGAAGGGTTACTCAGAGAAGTGATATATATTAAATAAAGTTTTCTTGAATGTTTTAGTCTAAAAGTTCAATTAGAAATCTGTTGAATATCTCTAATTCTAAAGAATCTGTCACAAGCACTATCTTAATATACAGGAAAGCGTTTACCTACTGTAATAAAGTCACTTCTGGGGTGCAGTGGGAGAGCTGTAATCATTTAGAACTACAGGAGGCGGTAATATATCAGCAGTACACAGCTGATTCTTCTCAATTTCTACACAATACCATGCCAAAATTTCTGCTGCTAAGCAAATAATATCAGACAACATTGTATGGCATCTTCTTCACGTGGGTGGCAACAAGTAGCATAGCATAAGGGTCATGATAAATATTATGAATCTATTTGAAAAAGAATTCTATTGCATTCATGCCCTGAAGCATATCAAATTAATATGACTATTAATATTTTTTTTCAAATACCTTTCCAGCATCTTGCAAAAGAACCAAGAAATTAATTTATCTCATTTTGTAGCATTTGTCATACTATGAATTTTGCAGGCATTATAGGAGAAATGTCCCTAATAAATAGTAAATACTGACAAGTCAGACTGAAGGTTTTGTGGAAGCAGAGTTTTCATTTACAGGCCTATGAAATCCAGCGTTGGTTTCATGTAGATTTTCTGAAGTGTTACCGCTGGGCTTAGTTTACAGGGGGGTTGCATCTTCATCCATTGGCTTCAGCGAAAATCCTTTAGAAATAATTTTAAATCCATAAAAATACATTTCAGTAACCTGCTCTCATTATTAAAATTCCTTCAAATGCCCTGTTCTACATTTTACTGACAAGGATCTCTTAGGTTTATTCTAGAGGACTTTTAATGCCTAACCCTCAGCTTGTTCCAGTCAACATTTTTCCACAAATGGCTGTTGCCCCTGCCCTCACATGGCACTGTGGAGTGGGAAGTACTGTTTAGCCTCACCTCCAGAGCTGCACTACTTACTTCCCCCTTCTCTGTATAAAAAAGTAATAGATCCTGCTGCAGGACTACACAAGTTATCCCTCCTTAAAAACTTCTGAGGTGGGAATATTATTTTATTGTTTCTCTGGATCTCCACTATCATAGAGTCAGGCAAAAGGGACAGTGAATCTCCACTTTTCTGCTGAAAATGTAAAACTACAGGAGTCCTAAACAGTAGCATTTAATTTTATGTAAAGCAAATGGGCAGTTAGCACTGAGATCATGACACTATCTTCTATGCACTTGGTAAATGAATGCCAGGCTGGAGAATGAAAAATGGTATTGTCGTGGAATTGGTTTGGAACATCTTTCTTGATTGAGCTATTCCACATTTAGGTAAAATAGCCACTTGCCCTCTACAAGCAACGTGCTCCCATTTAATAAATTTATCTGCAGTACTGTAGTTCAGTATATTTGCTAAAGAACCAAGAAAAGAAGCCATGAAAAAAGCACCAGTGATGATCTGAATGGCTGCTTTTGTCTCCCTCAGAAGCCAAGGATGTTCCTTATCCAGCAGAAGAAAGAAATCTTCTCATAGAACAAGACTTTGTGCCAAGTTCTCCACCAGGCATCACAGGCTGTTACGAACCATCTGGAAAGGACAGGTAGCATCAATATCTTGGCAGGCAGTGTGGACTGAGGAGGCAGAGCACCTCTCGACAGTTCTAGGCAGTGACAGCTGTGTTGTGATGCCAGGAATAATAATAGATGCAAGAGGTTGTCAACTCAGAGGATGCAGCATCCTCTCTTCTCCCTCACTCCTCTGTTCCCTTTCACCAGCTGCTTCTAACAGTTCTGATGGTCCCTGTTGAATGCCCTATCCTAGTAAAGTTCCACCCTGCAGGCAAGAGAAGAAAGCCTGACCTTCCTCCCGGTGAGCCACGGATGGTCTTTCCTACCTCACCATTACCACTCTGATGTAGATATCAGTAGACAGACTCAGTGCCACCCAATTCAGATTTCAGCATAATCATCAGTGGAGTTGAAATACACTGTGTTATTTGATCATTTGCTTCTATATGGAAATAGTTTACATATTACATAAACCAGGTAACCATTACACAAACTCTATTATTTTAACAGATAGATATTCAGAGCAAACTGTGTGACGAATGTCTCTCTGCACTTAGGAGAGTCACAAAGCTCTATCTGACCAAGAAATATCTCCCAGAGATACTTTGGGCTGGTAGGCTGGAGAAGCTTAAACAACACAAAAACTCACTAATTTATAATATCTGTAAAGTACTGGAAAGAACTCTTTCTGTTATAGATGAAGGCCCCAGTCCTGTTTCTTTACAACCCATGAAGACAATTTGAAATGTTTTCTTTCCTGTCTTCATTTTATCCAAGATCTATGAAGGGTATTGAGTACTATCTCTGTTTTTACTGAAGGACTGGTGAAGTGTAAAAAACTTTCCTTAATTGCAGGCATTGGTATACTTTGTCTTTTTTCAACTTTCAACTTTTTTCAAGTAACTCGGTATGATCTCTGCTGAGAGACTACCAAAGACAAGGGTATATTACCACAGATGTTCTAAATCGTGGTCTGAAACTGATGGTAAAAACAAAAAAAAGACTATATCCATATTTCTTCACTAATTAATGTTAACCACCTTGCTGCGTATGACAGTATGGATGGACGGTTAATGGAAAGAAACTTCCAGTTGCACATACTTCCTATGTGCAGAGAAACATGGGGATTTGGCAAAAACAGCCTGCTGTCTCAGAATCAGTATGGTGCAAAGCTGCTGGTGATCTCCAAAGGAGTGACTCATCCTGACTGTTTCCCTGGAGTAGCTAGGAGCCAAGAACCAGGATTTGTGGTTTCATGGTCTGCAGGTAGAGCACGTGGCCACCCAACCCTCAACCTTGTAGTGCCTATTTTGTGACTATTTAGCTCACACCAAAGACACACTAAGTATGCACGTTGACTTGTTCTAAAATAAGGATTAACAGGAGCACAGGATAAACAGATACCATTCATCCATTTAGGATACACTGTACCCCCATCTCTGGAAGTTTTTGTATAACACCTGACTGACTGGCAAGCAAAACAGCATCTATGAGAAAATTATTGAGAAACAACAAAAGGAGTTTACGATTTTGAACTTTTCAAAATAAAATTTTTATGGGCTTTTGGGGAAAAGGGTGACATTACAGTTCCCGAAGTATGGGGAGTGGCATTTTGCCTGAAAGAGGCAGCAGAACAAGAGTGAACTTTCAACACCCAAGATTTATGTGTCAAAAATGCCTCAGCCATTGTACATGTTTTATGAGGGTTAAAATAGAAAGTACAGTCCCTGTGTCTCAGTGGTGAATGAGCTATTCTATAAGATTTAGCTTTTTGCAGGCTTTCCTGAAATTCCTTAAATCCCTGAAATTATGAGTGATTGCTCCTGAGGGGTGTGAAGTGTATATCTGGACTTCAGATTTGAGTTCACGTCATAGAGTATAACTGCAGTGGAATTTTTGGTGTCAGAGAGATCATAGCATGCCATGGCGAAAAAGAAGAGAAAAGAAAAAGGCAGTTGTACTTTGAAGCATAGTTGTTTAATAAACATACTTACCAATAAATAAGCCTGGGAACCTCTTCAGTTTTACAGTGCTGGTGTGAGTAGGCCTGCATTTACACGTGGAAACTTGCCAGCCTGGATATTTGATTCACCAAATATTCAGTATAAACTCTGTGATCTGCTGACAGTGCCAAGCAGAGAGGCAGATTTCAGTTTTGCTCCTGGTGAGAAAGACTGGGCACTGCAAGCAGCACCTGACTACTTGCTCAGGATGTTAGGATGAATTTTGGGGTATATTTCAAAAAGGATGGAAAAGCAGTTAATGAACAGCTTTTCTTTGTCCTTAATGTGATACATAAAAAGAAAACAAGTTCAGGCATCTGGGGTCCCAGAGAAGACATTATTTACTTCCTTTTCCTGATTCCCTGGGAACCCAAAGTCTTGCTTGGGTCAGTTCTGCAGCAAATGATGCTGCCCAGTAAGTGAATGCTCTTTTATTTTCTGCTCTGTACATCAGGTTTTTTTTTGTCTATACTGTTTCAGACAGCAGCAATTTCTAAACTGGCTTTAAAATGTGCTGGCATGCCTTCTTGTTTCTAGGAGCTGATCAGCAAAGGAAATACCTCAGTTTGTCATCCATTCACTCCTACATGCAGAGGCATATATGTGTGGTTTGAGGCCTTCCATGACTGCAATTCTAGCTGTGAAAAAAAAATTGAAGCTTTTCTTATATATAGAAATATGTGTTACCCTTAGATTTAAGGGCCCAGTAGATTCCCTTAATATGCAAAGAGCAAACACTACCACTATCATTATGAATCACTATTCCTGATGAGTCTAATACTTTTTAGTGCCATCACAGCAGATGCTCACATATCTATCCTCTGTGGACAAATCAATCTTCACAGACTCCTCATAAATATTCCAGTAAGAATACTGGATATTATAACAGCATCCCCCGGCCTTGACAGGAGAAGATAGAGCTGCTCCTTTGGGTCAGCTTTCCATACTGCTTGCCTGCAAAGCCTAGGGGGACATCAGGTATAGGTCCTTTGCTGAACTCTACTGTTACATGGGCAAATGTTCAGTGGCAGCCTATTTCCTTGATGATAGCCTTCAGTTTAGTATTTTTCTCTTGTAGCTATGATACTTCTTTCAGCATCATCCATCTTCAATTGAGTGAGCTTTGCTGTGGTCAGTTATGTGCCTGGGGGGCTTGCATAGCCATTCCCATTTTCCAGTCTCTCCTACAGTCTTGTGCTGTGCACAGCAACACATTGTGGAAAAATAGGAAAAAAATATTTCCAATATACAAATGGGTTCCTGGCTTTAGTTCCTACCCTCCTTTTAATTATGCTGAATGCCTATTTGATCTCTTTTTTTTCTCTCTAGTCTTGATTTTCCTTTTGTTTTCCAGAGCTACAAGAGACTTACAGGAGCTAAGGGCTGAGATTTGTCTAGAAATGAGCTTAGAAAAGGTAGATGAAAGGAGAGCAGCCCCAGAACACTGTCAGGCTTTGTTGGATAGGTCGGCAAAGGATGGAGTAGGAAAAAACCATACAGCCATTTGCCTGGGGCTGGGCAGCAGCCCTGAGTGCTAGTCAAGCCCTGCTCTTAAATCACAGTCTGATACTTCCTATGAGTAGACAGGACTACTTCTCAAATGCTTGAGGAAAAAATAGATGGATGAAATGTTGCCTTTCAGATCATTTTTTGCTTTGTATCTTCCATGTTCTTTTGTTTTTAAGTGGTCTTTTTTTCTTCAAAAGTGCTTGAAGCTTTATTACTTTTTTTTTATTATTTTTATTTTTTTGTCAAAGGCTTTGAATACAATTGAAATCTAGATATATAAATTTAATGAGATTCTGAACCAGTTGAGTTATTCATAGGATTTGCTCATGTTTAGCTATAATTCAGTTTATAGAACACATGTAAGGATTAACACGTATAAGGATTAACAGCCCAGAAGTGTATATGTTGCGAGATCACAGTATGCTTTTGGTTCCACAGCTGCTGCTGGGAGATTTCTTCCCTTGATATCTCTTTCTCTGTTTCTCTTTAGTAGAAAGAAGGCCTTTGCTGGTGCCAATACTATTTTCAGAAAGTAATCTTATCCAGTGTTCTCTTACAGCACGATAATACTGCACACATACAAGGTCATGACTCTATATGCAGCAAAAAACATTTTCTTCTTCACTTTATCTGACTTTAATAATAAGAAACATAATTGGAAAAGCAGAGCATGAATCCAAAGCAGACCAGTTACTGCCCTATTTCACTCAGCATGTACCAAAGCCTACACAATTGAAAAGTCCATCCAGTTTAAGATATGGTACAGCTGAATGTATGCACCACACAGCCCACTCAATGGATCTAACAAAGGCCACTGTTCCCAATAACCTCGGTGAAATTCCCTTCTGTCACAGCCTTTGAACTTATACTGCCCAATGACATTGTATTTAAGCAGAGAGTTTATTCGCCGGAGTTCAAGTAATAATGGATCAACACTGAGTGCTATCAGGACAATGGTAGTATTTTCATTAAACCAGCATGCTCATCATTCACTGTACAGCTTTCTGGACTGTGTCACTCCATAGTGACATGGTAGCCTGGTTGCAGAGAGCAGGAAGATCCGGGATGTTTCTGTTCACATTTGTCATACTGCTGCATACATTTCACTTCATCCTCATTTTACTGCTAAGCAAGAAGCTTTATGAATTTTCCAGGGTCAGTTGTCTTTCTTTGGAACACAAATCCCTCCTTATTCCTGTATTTTCCAGTGATTCCCTAGGATTGAATGGGCAGTGTGGTAAGGAATGTTGGGACACTCAAACTCTACTCATGCATGTTGCACTACAAGAGACATCTTCAGTTAGAATTATAAATTATAAATTATATTATAATTATAAATGCTGTAGTTTGAAGGTAAGGAGTTTCCAATGGTTTTCCACGCACTGCTTTAGACATCTGAAAGAATTTTTTAACCACTGTCAGTATGCAATCTTTACTGTTGTAGTGCAATGCAATGTTAAGTACACCTCTATTTTTCCCAGTGATCTGAAAAAAATCACAGCTTACAAGTTGAATGTGTAGCTTTTTTATGAGTTATGAAGAGAGTATTATGAAGAGATACTGGAACAGGCAGCCCAGAGATTCTGTAGGATCTCCTTCTCTGGAAACATTCAAAACCTGCCTGGACACAGGCAGTCCCTTCTGATCCCTGACATTCTGTACGGTCCTGTGATAATTCAAGAACTAGATTGAGAGAAGGCAACATACCTAGTTGGGGGAAGAACTTGTAGCAGGTGGCAGGAAAAAGCAGCAATGAGGTAGAGTATGTAATAGTTTTGCCTTTCTCCTCATGAGAAAACTCTAGCTACCAACATACCCTGTGTAAGGTCTAATTTCATTCTTTCCTGTTTTAGCTGTCCTGATTCACAAGAAAAAACAGCATTTACTGAGCCACAGAACAAGTGTTAGCCATACCTTCTGTGAAGATATGAGCTAACTTCAAACCTTTGCACTTGTGAATACTCTGTAATCTCAGTGGGCATTTATTAGAGCACAGAGCATAGGTACACATCCAAACAACTACCTTATGTGGGCATGCCTGAACAATTTTAGTCAGGAAGAAATAAGAGTCTACCGCTCAGCATGTTCCTGCAAGGTGTCACCTGATAGCTAAGGCACAAATGAAAGCCTGAATCTTCCCAGAGGAGGGGATGAAGACCATATCTCCTACAAACTGGAGGAATACATTAACCACGGGACTTACATACACAGTCTATTTTCTCACTATCTCTCTGACAAAAAGGCATGGTTTCTGAAAGAGAGGATTTAGTCCAGTGTTTCTGAAGAAGGCTCATAGAAGAAGCAGCCTCATACCCCCTCTGCCAGGGGCTCTGCAAAGCTGTTTCCTGATGAGGTGCCTACACACAAGAGAAAAGAAGGCAGATCCTTGCCTGTCTGTGAGTATGTATGTGCAACTGCGCAAAGTATCAAAATTAAAGCTAACAAGCTCACAGCTGCATATATAGGGCTAGAGCTACTTTGTTGTAAAGGTTGGAGAAATGTCCCATTGTGCCTCTAGTCAGATTAGCTGAGGTTTTCTGTATCTCATATTGAGACTGAGCCATGCACAGCTTTGCGTTAGGTTTCGAAGTCTAAGTATCTTTATGAATGTGGAACTGGGGGTTTCTGTGATCTACAACACAGAGCCAGCTCTTCTCCAGAGGACTAATCCATGGTAGTGGTGAGGGTCAATCAACATGACTGAAATGTTTCAGGTGTTGTTACTAGGCACAGGACAAAGCCACTTGAACCAAAACAGTTTGGCAGAACATCCATTTCAAGGAAGCCATCTGCCAATCATAAATAAGATGGGATTACAAATCAATATTAATAGCTATTACTTTCTCAAGCAGGAGAGCTGAATTAAGACTGCTGGAAATTAGCCTGTGAAAACTCTTTCCAGTTGCCCTCAGTGTTATAAAAAGTTGTAGGTGCACTCCAAGTTATAAAGTATAATTCAAACAAGTAAATGTGGTCTTGTTTTACCTTATCTTTCTGAAGAAGCCCAAACCAAGCAAATGTACTTCACTAGACATGTAGCTAATTTCCCTGTATGTATGCAAGTAGCACCCCTCTCTCATTACTGAGGCAACCTTCTGACATCCTAAATCCAAGAGGCTAATTACTGCAGTCCACAAAAGCAGTTGACCAAATCTTCTTCAGTGAGTTTATGATGTATTTTCTTAGCAGGACATTAATAACAGACTCAGTTAAACACAGAGAATTTGCCAATAGTTTCCATAGGAAATAGGCAGTAGTGATACTAATAGATATTTGTATTCACAGACATACAGAAGAGATCATAGAATCACAGATTCGTAGGGGTTGGAAGGGACCTCAAGAGATCATCAAGTCCAACCCCCATGGCGTACACCATTCAGTGTTTCTCATTAAAAGTCATTATTTCTTTCTTCTTTTCCTAGCCTTCATAAAGATCTGCAATTCGTAAAAAGGAACAGAAAGACTGAAAATGGCATAAACCAACAACATGCTACTCACAGATTTTAAAACACGCCACTCAAAACCTCTTTGCGTGGGGGCACTAAGTCTCTACTGTCTGTTTGTTGCTGATCATAATCCCATGTCTCTACTTATTTTTTTCTGAGCAATGCTCCTGATCTGCAGATTAGAGCATTTGGATCCTAGGTAGGCGTAACACCAATTCTTGCTGGGCAAGATTTCTCTTTCTGTGCAAAAGCACAGCTACGTATACTCCTCAGCAAATTACTGAGGTAAGTGAAATAAACTCTGGGTCCCCAGTGGATTCCTGGTATCAGAGTAAGGCCCGCAGCCTGCAAAGGAACTTTTCCGTTCCAGCATGCTGATGAGAAAAATCACTTACTTATTTATCAAATACTCTCTCTAAATGGAGAATTAAATAAAAAGCAACAATAATGATAATCATGTATCTATATTTTTAAATAGAGAGCCTGTGCATTGTTTCTTTCTTTTTTTTTTTTTCATTCAGTTATTCATAGCAAAAGAACTAATAATGCTTACAACAGAATAGAGGAAGGCAAGTAGAAAGCTGTAAGTAATGGATGTCTAGGAAAGCTGTCTTAAAAACAAGTACACCTGCGAGGAACAATTGGCAGACTGTTGGGACTTTTATGGATAATTACATTACACAGGCTCTCGTAATGTCAGATGTAATATAATAAATAGGCTGCTCACTTTGGTGTTCCCTATAGTCAGCTAGAGCTATCTGGAAGACAACAACTCATTTTTCTGGTTTGTGTGAAAATTATGTCTGGCTTTTTCAGAAGCTCTTTACTTAGCAGAACACCACAAAGCCCAGCAGTTGCTCGTCACAGCTGTAATTAGATTATATCAAACCAGCAGTGTTGAAACACTTGTGCCTGCATTGCCTCGCTCAGCTGTAACTCCTGAGCTCCTTCAAAGCACTGAGCTTTCCACCGTGATGCCTATGGAGGAGAGAGGTGGCAGTGGAATGCAAGTGAGGATGGGTCATACCCTGGGAGGTGTTAAAACATACTGGCCTTTCTCAGGCTTCCCTCTCTAGTTGGAGGGGTTCAGCATGTTGCAGGGAGCATTCAGCATCCAGTAAGACTGCACAGCTAATCTGTTATACGGAGCCAGTTCGGTTCTGTTGGGATGTTGTTATCACAGATGACCATCGGGGAATGCATGTAGAACTTTTTTTGTTTTGGTCATTCTCTATGTAGAGATAACTCATTCGTTCTTTCTGGAGGGCATCAAGGGAAAAGAAGCCACAGTTTTGAGCTCCTCTGAGCTAGGAAGTTTGTTAAAGGGGCAGATTTGGGGCCTGTGCTTCTTGTTTTATTCTCTCCTCTGTGCCCTAAGGGTGGATATCAACAATGTAACGGCAGCATTGCACCCCACAGGGCTCTCCTCCTCTGGAGGCTAAAGCCAAGCTCCTGGAGGGCTGCCTCTCCTTGCACAGAGGAAAGCATCCAGCTTCAGTGGGTGGACTCTAGGGCACACAGTGTGTACTAGTACTGGAATTACTGTCCAGACACACACACACACACACACACCAAAAAAAAAAAAAAAAAAGAGAGAGGAAAAAAGACAGAATTTTGTGGCAGACTCTAGGGCATTTATTTCTTCTATAATGTCTCTCTGCTTGCGCAAGGCAGTTCTGGCAAAGGGACAAACTGCAGCTGTATCATCTTTTTCTCCCAGTTTCTCCACCACCAGCAAAATGGTTGCACTACCATGAAATGTAGGATTAGCTCTTTCCTCTCAAGCATCTATCTGATTTGAAATGGTTGTGCTATATTTGACACATTAGAAATAACCTGGACACTTAAGTATGGAGTACTTACTGCTTTTATGGTCACAGCTTCTAGCAAGTGTATTTTCTGGGCAGTGCAGTGGGGAGAGTTCTGGGAGGTTTTATTGGTTGTTTTTTTTCCCCTCATAACTAAACCTACGAGCCGAGCCCCAGTGAATGGGGTAGATTTGCAAAAGGAGAAAGCTCCCAGATTGCCAAGTATTTACTGGGATCTGAATCTTGCTGTAGGCATTTCTGTAGTCATCCGAGGAAGCTAGTAAAATAAATGCAGCCAGCCACCTTTCAGAGTCTGCTTTAGGAGCCAGTCTTTTTATGTTGTAATGACATGTGCATTTAATAAAGATATAGAGTGTTCTGAGGAGAGTAAATCTACACCCTTATCTTGGAGACATTTAGAATGAAGATTTCATTTAATTGTGGCTCACTGCTGAGCACAATTTACCAAAATGGCAGTAAACTGCTATTGAACTGTAACATCTGAAGATGTCTAAGTGCTTGGATAATTTGTGTATTTCTTTTTTCTTTTGGAAGATAGTAATAAAACAGCTAAAAATAGGAGGGAAAGATAACAGTGAGGCCTTGAAAGCAAAGCAAGAAGTGGGCCTGTATTCAGGGTCTGTAAATAAGTATCAACCCCCAAAGTGGTATACCTTCACCACCCACCTTATTATTATTTATTCCTTAGGACTTTTAAGTTCACAGAGTCATAGTTACACAATGACCATTACAATTAAGTAAGGTGATGCTCTTATAACCTAGTGTGACGCAATCCAACACTGCTGTTGCTTTTGCAAATTTGGAAGCTCTTTGAGGAATTTATCATAGGTAAGATGCAGGCTTAGATTTCCTTAATTAGAGTTTACAGACCAACATCTTGAAAGCAGCGCATGACACATCATCTTCTTTGGTCCTCTCCACCCTGCTCTACAGCAGAGATAGAAAAATACTGTTGTAGTTGCACTAGATTTATGTTCACAGTTCAGTACTTCTAGTGTTCCTTAGTGCAATTCTGGGGTTCTAGATCCTGTTACTTGCGTTAAGTATGAAAAATAGATGAAACTCTCCACACTTAGGCCTATTGGAGTGGATACAGCTTTTCAGGGGAAGGACAAAAACACATGGCATTAAATTGACAGAAAATCATCACCTTCCTGAGTGAAAAAGTAGTAAAAGTGGTAGCTCAAAGATGAGAGAGGGAGAAGATTCAAACAAACAACTAGGAGGGGAGTTGAGGAACAGTGTAGCAGTGGAAAAAATAGAAGAAATCAAAAGGAAGATGATGGATTCTGGGTTCCTTATGGAAAGAGGATTCTGAGTTTCATCCAGGCCTTTTATAACACCCTTGCTGTAGTTCTGTTGTCATTCATCTAGGCTGATATTTTTGTTTGTTTCAGTATATGTGTACTGCTATACTAATCTTTCCAACAAAACAGAAAGCAGTGCTATCTCTGGAAACCTCTCACTCCTTGGGCAGTGGTATGCAGCTGCCTTTGGGGCACAAGAGCACTCATCTACCCAAGAAATCCCTGGCCTGCAAAGCAAGGCATCCCACTTTGCCATATAGTCTGAACATAATGATATAGGCTGTTATTTTTGTCTGTGCTGGGCAATGAAAGTGATAGTCGTAACTGAAACAGATTTTGTTAGTCCAACTACCTTTCTCCATGAAGTGGATAAATGAAATTATTCCCGGCAGACACTATTGCCCAAGGGAGAAGCATTGGGAGCAGATATGCAATAGGCTGCAGTGTGCAGCATTAGTGCTGAGCAACTTGCTTATGGTGACCAAGTAAATTAGCATCTGGGTAATGTTATCAAGGGTATTATGTTGAAGCCCAATCTCAGGACTATGAATCTTTTTGTATTACTAGAAAGTATAATCTACCCCTACGAGATAACAAAGTTCCTAGCTATTATTAATTTCAGATACCTGCAGTGTGAATATAGCACACTGGAAGTTATCTCATATTCATGTGAATTATATTGACTAGAAAATATTAATTCTGCCTCTGAGATAACAAATATATATGTAAAATATACTAGTGTGTCTAGGGGAGGGCTGTTATAATGTGAAATTTAGTTTAATCACAAAAGCTGTAGTTGTATGAACTTTACAGCTAGCTAAATGGTGATTCTGGTGGGAAATAAAAAACATAGTTGGGTTTTACTGTATTTAGGTGCTTGATGACTACAGGTAGGTGAATAGTATGCTGCAGAAAAGAACCTGCTTTGTCATGAGAATCCCTCTTTTAACTTTCATCCAAAGACAGGATTGCCCATGTTCCTCTGTATTTGCTAGTGGGATCAAGGACACAACTACAGCTTTCTTTTTTTTCATTTCCGGTATAAGCTCATTTTATGTGTTTGTTTCTCTATACATATTGAGTTGTTCATCTCTGCCACTTTTGTTAGCGAGGAGTGAATAAATGAAGTCAAATGAGCTGAATGAGTTGTCTGAAGAATGGTGTGAAATTTACTTGAAAGATTATTCAACAGTTGTTTGAGACAACAAAGAAAACTGAGAAAACTCTGTTGCATATTTATAGAGACGGTGTCAGCAGCTTTCAGGTCCGTCCATGGCTCTTCTTCTATTCTGCAAATGTGTATGTGGATAAGCTTGTGATTTTTTTTGCCAGGCAGTAATGCAGCCATCCGTTATGCTGAGGCTGTGCTGGCCCCAAGAAGCCTGCTTCAGAACACAGGGGACAGATTTACAAATCCATTTTCGTAGTTTAACGTGCTTCTTTCTAAAATGAGTTTTTCTCTTAATTTACCCCCAGGGGTGGGCCTTCAGATCTCACACTCGCTAACACATTATGAAGTAAAATAATGCCAAGCCAAACTGCTGGTACAATGAAAAGAAATTATTCTACTCTATTTGTTTATAACTTGCTACATTTCTAGTAGAGATGAAAGTTGTTGGACTTGCATCCTCGGAGAATAAAATCCTTCACAGGTTTGTGTCAGTTTAGTGCCAGATTTCACACTGGATTCACCAATAAGGCACATTTCTGACCAGAAGGGACTACTCCACAAGTGCTGGAGTAATCCCATCATCTGCCACTTACTCAGTCCTTGTCTGCCTGGAAACTCCCAGAGTTGTTAATTAATGTCATTTCTGGTTGTACTTTTTGTAATATAGACAGCAGCTCCCTGGGACTTCACTGAACCCATCAAGCATTTTGCACAGATCACAAACAACCGTCATACAGTGACAGTGCTCAGTCACTGCAGAGCTTGACAAGATCTGAGGCAACAGCCTTGAGATGAAGGGTTCATTATAGATTTGTAGCCTTGATGAAACAGGAAGGAAAAACACTAGTGGTAGAAGAAAGCTTTTAGCTAATAATGAAAGGCAACGTTAGCTGTGCAGTGTGTAAAGTGTCTGAAACCATTGATTCCATTTCTAAGTACATCTTTAGTTAATGAGCATAATTGCTCCCCTTTCTTGCTTGGTGTTCTGACACTGGCTTTATATCGAAAGATACAGATATTTGATTTTCCATACCAGCAAATTGACAGAGAATAAGGACTGAAAACTTGGCCTACTGAGGTCAGTGGAGTTTTGCCACTGACATTTGGTTGAGTCATTCTTTTCCCCTGGCACATTGTGTATTCAGAATAATGCATTAATCCCCTGATTTATTTTTTTTCAGTTGTCTGGGATTCAGAAAATATATCTATCATTCTGGGCCTTTAACCAAAAGGAATTAGTTTACGAACAACTGAAGCATGTTCCTCCAAGATTTACAAAAAGAACAAGCTAGTAAAAACCAGTATTTATCCATGAATAATTGTGACTGGAAAAAAAAATGAAATGGAAAAACAGAAAACAAGAACTCTCAATTTAGGGGATATATTGGAACATACCCAGTTTTCTTTAGATGATAAAACTCACTTTAATAGCAATTATATTTGCTGAGTTATTTACACATTACTCCTGAAAAAGCTGAGTCTCTTCAGCAGATGTGCATAAAAAATATATTAAAAAAAATCTATTTCTATATGTTTGTCCTTTTTTTTTTTTTCTTGAATCACCAACCTATCTTCCAATCTTTTTTGATGTTAATAATTGTAGGGAAGAATTGAAACACAGTTGTAAATCCTGCATCCTTTAGAGAATGTGTTTGCTTGTTTGCTTGTTTTTCCAAAACACGGTGTAGCCTATGGCTTTTTCTTCCAATTTCAAGTTCTACAAAGATGCCACTTACTTTAATAACCTTCTGATCCTTCCTACTCTCGCTCTTCTGGCTTGTTTAATGTTTTGAATGCAGAGAGGGTATATAATAACTCATTAATATTATGCCCAATTAGAAGCCTTAAAAAGAAATCTGTTATCGTTGCCTTTGAATATTAGTATATTTCTTCTTATGACTGATGTGTTGATTCTGTAGCCCACTAGCTGAAGATCCTTTTATGCATGGTTATCTAAAAGATCCTATTGCCCTCCCGTATTCCCTTGCATTTCCTGGAGTCTGGAATAGGAGTATCAAGCACAGGTTTTAAAGCTCTGGGCAAAGATCAGTGATATCATGAGGATTACGTGCATTATATGCAGGTTATACTCAGGTGTATGTTCTCAAAAGAACAGTATCTTATTCTAGAGGTTTTGTCAAGGAAGAAAGCAGAGGGTGGTGGGGAAGGGTGTCAGAAGCCAACAGAATGCCTAGAAAGGTCTGAAAGTGAGAAGCATGTGGAAATTATAGTTTTTCCATTGTACTTTTTTTTTTCCTCTGTACTTAAAAATTAAATTCCTTCCTTGAGGTGATTAGCAGGAAGGCATTAGTCTTCAGTAAGTATTTTCACCAGCAATAATGCTTGTGGTAAAAAACTCAACCTCAAGTTGTTTTTTGCACTTCAGAATGCTGTTTTCTTTATGAAGATTTTCAGAGTGGTTGGGCTTTCACAGTTCAATTGGCTAAAACCTCTTTGGTCCACAACAAAATTTGTATTACGTATGTAAACTATGGAAACACGTAGATTTGCCTTTTTGAGTCATCTTCAGATCATCGCCAAGTGAAAGAATTTCAAAGAGGATGTTACTAAATCATATTTAATTTTATTAGAACTCATTTCAATGAACCTGCTTTTGTTGCAGATAGGCATTTGATACCTGTATATCTTGAGGCTTCTATATCTGTTGGTCTCAAGAAATCCTTTGATATCAGTAGAAATCAAGACCAATACAGAGGACCACCTTCTAAAATTATAGGCATGGATGCCCATTGGTTTTGACACTTACTGATAAGCACTGATACCTTTCAAACTTGACTGGTATCTTGATTGATGTTGTTATTGATAGGCATTGAGATTTATCAATAGCATGAATTTTTGATATATACAGGTAGCAATGCTTACCAATTTAGAACCTTACTGTTCAGCGCTGACATTGATGGATGTTGATAGGCATAGATACTTTTTGATTTCAATAGATGTCTATGCCTGTAGGTCTCAAGATAGTGACACTTAATGATATCATGATATCTATCAATTCAAACACCTTTCTGTAGCTATCAATATCATTACCTAGTGGTGGGTAAATTTTGATCTCAATAGGCATCTACATCCAGCAGTCTCGATGTTTTTTTTTTTTTTTTTTTTTTTCTTAATATCTGTATACCACAACTTCTTACTAGTGAGACCTTTTGAAACCAGTAGGCATCACAGACTATCAGTTTGGATGCTTATTGACAGACACTGGTACTTACAGTTGTCATCTAATGTTGGTAGGTATGGATAACTATCTCAGTTTTTACACCTACCTATAAATGTATGTATCCATATGTTATTACTACGTTAATAATATCAATTAATGTTGGAGCCTTCTGATCTGAATAGATGTTTATATCCTTTGGCCTCAAGAAATATTTTCATATGGGTAAAAATCAGGATACAGATAGTAAGATCTTTCAACATTGATAGGCATCAGTGATTATCAACTGTTGACTTCAAGTTAGTTAAAGAGCATTTTGGTGATTGCTTTACAGTGTTCTAAGTGATAAAAGTAATAATACTGTATGCTTCTCAGCTAAATATGGCTGCAAAATATTATTTCCCCAAAATTCAGGACTCAACAGTAAGTTCTGTGAAATAATGAAAGTTATTCTTAGAATAACTTCTGTACACGTGAGTTTCCTGATAAGTATCAGTATAACTGTGAAAGATTAAACTTCATAACATGAAAGAGTAACTGCAACCACTGCTAAGAGTAATTAACCACTGAATAACCTATTTTTTCTTTTCTGTAATACATGTGTGTAGGTATACAGAACAATTAACAAGTCATAAGCAGTTCACATTGATTTGTACAGCTCTGGTTGAAAACAGTGCAAAATCTCAGATGGGCTAAAAATTAAATTTGCAATATGGTAAAAGCCTGAATTAACTCTGTTCCATTTTTTTTTAACCTACTTTTTTTGAAAGCCTTTAAATTAACAGCTACTTATGGTTCTAATACAGAGCAAAGCATTTGTTATCCACTTAGCCGTGCTACTCAGCTCTGCTGTAGAAAACATTAGTGCACTTTCACTAAAAAGCTCTGAAGTATTAAAAAAAAAAACAGAAACAATTAGCTTTGATCTAAAATTCAGCACTTATATCTACAAGAAATATAACTTGCAGCTTTCTGATGCATTTTCTGTTCCTTTTATTTCTACTGAAATAAAAATAAAATCTCTTCATAATAAACACTTATTAGTTTTTTTAGCAACTGTGTTGTTTTTGGAAGAACTTTCATTTCTTGCTGTTTTTGTCATGTTAAGTTTTGGATTTTCTGGGCTCTGCTGACAATATTTCAGGGAAATAGTACTGAGATACAGTACTGTCTGTGTATCACTGCCTTTAACTCTCTAGCTGTTCTGCAGACAGTGATACATATTTTTGGGTATGTTATTACAACTTTTTATTGTGATGCTGGAAAAAATAAATAAAACAGTCTCCAGTGCCTACATATGTGAAAAGGTGAAAGGATTATGCTGAAATTTGAGAAGATGGGAGTGTACTTACAACTGGGAGTGCTTTTCAGGGACTTGGCTCCTTCAGGGACTAGGCAGCTCACAACTCACGAGTTGAAATGTAAATTAATTATTCATTTAGATAACTGTTTTAGTTTCAATTAGATGCTAACTTTTGGAGGCCTCTTTTTTTTTTTTTTTTTCTTCATGAGTTCAACTTTTGGTGGGCTCCAAAACGAAATGTGATTGAGGAGAGAGAGCCTAAATAATCTCTTACTCTCACAGCATTAAATTTTGAACTGAGTTTGGACTCAGATTTTCTTCACCATTTCTTTTTATTCCATTCTATATATCCTTATAATTAAATTGGTGCTTGCTAGAGCTTCTCAGCTTGAAGGTTTTGACCCCTATAAAGTTACAGAAAATGTAGCTTCCGCCTTATTGTCTCCTGTGTGAGCCTCAGTGCTGACTTCAAGAGATCACATGGGGTGACCTCAGTTTATGGACTGTAAAGGAATGCTTAGATCTTGGGTCTCAGCTGCGGTGGCTCATCAGTAGCCAAGCAAGCAGCAGTGCTGGGTATAGCAGAGGCACTGTATCCTCACAGTGCTTTCCTGTACTTCCATGAATGAAGCCAGTCCTCCAGTGCCAGCCTTTGGGCAACGTGAACTCTGCAATTCAGAACAGTCTGTGGTCGTCCATCATCATCACAAACTCGGTTCCTCAGGAATTCTGTTATGATCACATTTGTATCATGGTACAGTGGAAGGAATGTGCATGCTGGAAGCTAACTGTGTTTCCGAGAACTTGTTCTCTGTGTTTACAAGGTCACAAAGCTTGCTTTTTGCAAGCTCAGCCAACAGTTCTGTCTTCACGCTTAAATCAAACCTGTTGTTTTGATATAAAAAAAGATTTTTGTTGTTGTTATTGTTGTTGTTGTTTCAACATGCCCATTAGGAATTGCACATCATCCTTATTTCATCCTTATTCACACTTGTACATCACTTTGAATCCTAAGTGGCTTGCTTCTCCTAGGATGTTACCTAATCCTTTGAGCCATCCCATATGACTCATGTTGTCACCTGCTAATTTTGATCTACAGCATCTAAATGCTCCAGAAGCACAGCTAGTCAGGTAGAATGCATGTTCTTTATTTTATTTGACCTGCTGAAACATGAACTATTACTTCTCACTGGGTACACTCCACACCAAAGCATAAACAAATCATAAATAATAAACTGAATATGGTATCTGAATGCCCTCTGTAATTTTTTCTCACTGTGTCAAGACTGCCTCCTCTCTTTATTACCTTATACCCACTGTGTGAGACCAAGATATAATATAGCAATATGTGTGAATGCATTTCTGTTAGTGCAAATGATGGTGACAGAAGATATACCTGATATACTGGGCATAAAAGGGCTGACACATTCCGTCTTGCTCATCACTGCAGTGTGAGACTCCCATATACTTAATAAAGAGCATATTAACAGAATCCTATCTCTAGCTGGCAATAAAATGAGCAGCTATGGTGAGGTCAGCATCAGAAAGCCAAGTGCAAGACCCTTCATTCAGACAGATGCAGGCACCATTTAGTCCAGACCTGTTTTCCTTCACTGATCACACAGTATCTGAATGAATACATGGCAAGACTAACACTGCACATGGGGATAGACTTCCTAATCAGGTAAGTTGTTACGATCTTTAATAGCCACAGTATCCACTTGTGACTTAAACAGTGGGATTTCATCCCCAGTTTCTGGGGCTCAATGATGATGCCTAGCCCTAGGAAACAGGTTCATATCAAACCTAGTTCCTGCCTTTTGGACTGCCACACCTCACAAACAACCTGTTTTCCTTAGCATTTGAGGATGTGATAACTCTGAGCTCAATAGGATGCAGCCCTTGAGGAAGAGGATAATTTCTTTGATTACATTTGCTAGGCTGTCCCAGCAAGGAAGCCAGTAAGGAGTCATTCCCTTTCATTTAGTGTATTTGCAGGGGAGTCAATATATACCCACTCCTTCAGATCTAGTACTGAAGAAATCACATGGCCATGGATACACAATCTTTGCCTGTTTCTCCAGTGAGATACTCACGGAAGCGTTAACATGTCAGAGATCACTGTGAATTAAGGTTACCCAGCAGGTGCACTAGTCACATACCTACTGTCCTCAGCTGACTGTGGGAACTTTGGGTAAGTGTGAGGTGCTAGGTACAAGCACCTCAGGAAACAAAGTCCCTGCAAAAAGTATCTCATTCAGCGATGTCAAGCCGTGTTATGTGCGCAACTGAAAGCTACAGCAAATAGTTTCCAGCTTTTAATGCTGGAAAATTTTTATTGCTAGTTAAATAAAAGCAAACTGAAGTTTAATCTAAATGAAGCCTATAATTCTGTAGGAACCCAGTGGCTACATATTTCACACAGTTGTAGGAAAGGAATGAAATCTCTGGACAGCACTTATTATCCATTCTCTTAGGCATTCGTTCCATATTCTGATAAAGATCAGCCTTGGGCTTTCCGGTTATTGATCTCAGCCAACAGGCAGATCTCTTAGCTCCAGCAAGTGTTTCTGCTAATATATTTTCCTTCCAACATTAATACTCTTTCTAATTTCATCCTCAAGAAGCAGCAGTAAATTGCAGTCTGTGGCTCTAGCTTGTAAAAGCACAGTGGACTATATGAATATGTGTTGGACAGCTTGTCACAGCCTGCTGCAAAATCCAATTAATTCTCTAAGGTTATTATTCCTTTCTGCACTACAACTATTTTAATTGGGAGGGGAAATAAGGTTGGATATCCACTCCAGTTTTAAAAAGAAAGCATTAAATCTAGATTAATTAGCTGATATCCTATCAAAATGGACTATATTATCTGCTAGAATGCATAAGGGAGTTTGAGCTTGTTATCTAAACTTATAGGCAGAAAATGATCAGCATTCTTCCATATGTCAGTGAGGTAATGCTTGAAAGCTACCTTTAAATACAATTGCACACCTTAAGTACCCTGACTGGGCAGCTGGCTTTCTCTCTGGGAAGGCATGTTACGTACTTGTGTTTTTGTGGGGGCTACTTCTCCGTGGGCAGGGAGCTCTACACAAATTAATTACACTCAAATGAACACAGCTCTAATTGTTTGCCAAAACCTCCCCCACAGCCCTGCAAAGAGGAAGGATCTGTATCCTGCAGAGATGATAATGCCTTGTACCTGGGGTGGAGCAGTTGCTACCTAAGGACCAGAAAAGCAAGTCAGGATGCTATTGTTTGTCTTCACCTGGAGTGTACATCTATGTGGTTCTTTCTGTGGGATCCTAACTAGGTACAATGGGTACACTCCATCTAAAGTTTCAGGCAAATAGAGAGCAAGTGAAGATATGATAGGAGATAAAGCAGCATTGTACTCACTGCTCAGGGAGTCTGCTACAAAAAAGGCAAGCTCTTTTTCTATTTTTAACCTCTAGATTTCTGAATTAGTTTTTAAATATCTCGAGGAATGTGTAGCACTTCCTACGGACAGATTTAAATAGCAATTCACACTTTCCCAGCATACAGTGTATTATATATACAATACTATTATTGAATCTCAGTTAGTTACTGTGAATTATTTGCTTCTTGTAATTTATGGGACACAGCTCAAGTCTAAACATTTTCTTTTTTAACTTTTAATGTATTTTATAAGGGAAGGCTAAGAAAACTCCATTTGTGTTTCTACGTATTTGAATATTATTAGAGCAGAGCTTTTCTTGAGTTGTTGATATAGAAGAAATGGATGTTTTATTTCTATCAGCAAGTATGAAGCCTAGCATTATATGTAGCTGCACAACTCTGTGAATGATAATAACCCTTTGTTTCATTACAGAGCTGACATTAGTTTTTCTAGAGGATGCCAGCAGAAACATTTCGGAAGCAGTTAGTGTTAAACAAATGGTATGCCTCTTGGGTGACATTAGCTAATCAGATAGAAATGAGAGCCTGAAAAATAGGATAAAAAAACAACTTAATTTGTAAACTGAATATAACTCAAATAGCTTTTGCTTGCCCTTTATATTCTGGATGAGTTTGCTTGGAAACAAGCTATCTAGATGAAGAAGGAATACAATGACATTTGTCTGGATCTGTTCATATTCACCTCAGTCTTTATATACCATGTTTAATTTTCATTATGCAGCTCAAGATCACAGCCTTGAATCAGTTGAAAGACTGAAGCTGCCTCCTGTGTGTGAGCTACCAAGTTAGTGCAGGGCCATGCAGGCAGCCTTGAATGAGCCCACCAGAGCCAAGAGCAGACCAGGCCTGACACCCCTCCCTGAGAAGGGAAGAGGGACAAAGACTCAGAAAGAGTCTAGGAAAAATGCAGCTGCCTCAGTTGCTGTCACCTTGGAGCTGGGGACATAAGATATTGCAGTTTGATAAGGTGAATCTGCTAAGGGTCACAGGGCAGCAGCCATGGCCTAGTCCAGCCCCTTCCACAGCTAGCTTTGTGCAGTTCTGGCACAGGCTGTATTGGCAGAGACAAAAGTTGTCGATAGAGCCAATGGCTCAGCAATCTATCACAAGCAACTGCCCACTTTGCACATGGTTCAAGCCAGGCCACTCTGCATCTTGTTCAGATTATATTCTTATGCATCTAATGCTGTTTTTTCCTGACTACTCACCTTTTCATAGCTCACAGAAGCAATACTTCCATTTCAATTTTTTTGATTAGTTGCAGTGTGTACAGACTTAAAGATCTTAAAAATCCATCACTGAATAATGTTTATTTTTTGTTTCTTAACAGAAGCACAACTATAACCATATTTTTATAAGCAGTAGCACTTTTTAAAACTGGAGTAACAGGAGGGAATGCTTAGCCCAGCACAGTTCAAAGGGTTACTAAAGCTTTTCTATAACATGTAATTGAGTATCATATTTTCCACAAACTCATTATACTTTATCTGTGAAAAATGGTTTTGCAGCAGATAACACAAGACCCCTTCATGCTGAGTCCTTGCATAATATAGTGACCCCAGTCACAGCAGAAGGTGCTGCAACAAACTGAATTTGTTGCTGACAATCTGTGGCAAACTGAGTTCAAATTTGTTGTGCAGTGCAAAGAATTGATAGAAAGTGATCGCTGGAGAGTTGTGCCCCTCAAATTGAGCTTACATATTTCACATTTTAGGAAGTGTTTTTTCTTTTTTTTCCCTCGTAAGGTTTTATAATTCTCAAGAAGAAAATTAAAGTTTGATCGACATAGAGCTTTCAAATTGCCAAGGAGGCTGTTAGGCTGTTGGTGATGGAATAATGTCTCCATCCTAATTTCTTCATCGCTTAGATCCAGGGATTAATTCCTAAAAAGAAAAGGAGAGACAGAAGGGCTGGCAAAAAATAAAGAAAATGGGAGTATGTACCAGTGCTTAATGTCATGGGTTCTTATTTCTGAACCTCCTCTGAACAATTTCCAGCTGTAATGTGTCAGTCCAAGAGCAAGCACAGGAATGATGAGAGAGGAGTCCCTATTCCCAGTTAAGTAGGTGAGTCACTTGGAAACTTTTTGCACACACACTGTATGGCCCCAATTACACTTTATTCCTTTTCTCTACAATGGCACAGTTTCAGAAGAAGTGGCACCTAGATTCAGTGCACTTCACAGTTTTATGCCTAGAGCAATCACCTCAGGAAAAAAAAAAAATTCCTTCAGGCACAAAAAGACACTGAGTGTGGGTACTCTTCAAATGCTGGAATTGGGGACTCTGTGTATCTGGACATGGGAAGCAGATCTTCCTAAGAGGAGGATTTAATAGATATCACTTCATGTCCAACTCAAATCTGCCTGCGTGTACTCATAACATGTTTACAAGCACATCAGGAAGTGTCTGGAATATGTACAAGTAGTAGATGAAAAACTAACTGAAGAAAAAGATATATATATATCTATTTAAATACCTTGCTCTTCAATTCTTTGCTAAGCATCTATCTATCTATCTATCTATCTATCTATCTATCTATCTATCTATCTATCTATCTATCTATCTATCTATCTAATCTATCTATCTATATCAAAGAGAGAGTGGTGGTTGAGATGCATCTTTGGATTGTCCCAGTATATCTGTGTTCACTGTAAAGAGCTTTTTTTATCCATAGGAAAGACAGATGTTCCTTACCCATGCATTCTGATTGTCTTCTGCCAGAGGACCAAGGCACCTGCATTAAATGACTGAAGTTCAAAACTATACCTCTACTGTAAGCGAACTGGGGAATATGGAGACATCAGAGTAAAGGAGCAGATCAGCTCAGTTTGGCTTGAGGGTCTGTTAAAGGTCTGCATGAAGTTATTTATTCTAGATTTTAATCAGTGACATGAGATATTCCTTCTCTTTGTAAGCCACTTCATGCTCTCCACTTTGGATCTGCTGGCAGACAGTATGAGATAGGGACTGTGCCCCTGGGTTTCTTGATATCACCCAAAACTGTAGAAGCACCACTGCCAGACTTGAGACTTAAATGCCTCTTGCCTCTAGCTAGTGTGTCAGCTTTCAAATCACAGGCATGTTCCTCCAATGACATGAACTAATGGAGTTTTAAATGAAAACCTGGTCTCTCTTCATGAAAGCTAGACAGCACCGAGACATGGGTTTCTAGCACTGGAAGTTCAGATTTAGACATCTAAATTTGAATGTCCATGACTCAGTCCTTTACAGGAACCATTCCTAAGTAATTCAATTTAATTTTAATAAGATTTAACATCCTAAGACAATGAATATGAAAGATTTAACCAAGATGACTTAGATGACATTATTCTGAGAATAGAATTCAGCTTAATTGTGATTTGTGGATTTAAACAAAAAGACCTTTAAATCCTAGTTAATCTGATATAAAATTGTATTGCCATTCCCAAGCACTGCAAAATGTCGAGGTAAGCTGCAGATATCCCTGAAAAAAGTAAAAAAAGAATAAGAAAGATCAGCAAAAAAAAAAAAAAAAAAAGCAAAACCCGGCAACTGAATGCCTCAAAAACACATAGGCAAACTATTCAATTTCTATCTTAGAAATGGAGAAAAGGTGTGAATACAGGATGAACTGAATCCTGGTCCTGGTAGGCCACAGAAAAAAAGCCTGTAAGAACAGAGCAAGAAAGTTGTTATAAACAAGGAAGATCCTCCTAGAAGCAGCTATGATCAGTCTGCAGGTAGGATGAAATGTGAGCCCTGGAGACTTTTTCTTCACTTTTTTCTTCCCTGAATGTATCAAACAAACTGCTCACTTACACAGCAAGATAACTTTCGTCACCCCAATAAACCCTGAGCTATATTACTGGTAGCACACGGTACTTTATGTGCATACAATTACTGTAATGCTTGTTACTGAGTCACTGGCAGAATATTTAAACATGTAGCAGCACAGCCTCAGCTTCTAGGCTACCTTTGTATTGGTTAGAAAATAAGAATAATGAACCAGTTTAACTCAGTTAAAGAGATGGGAAACATGAAGAAGACTTCTTCAGTACTGTGAACTGCTATAGCCTTGACTGCAAGGGAGAAGGTGATCTGATTTTTTGCCCGGAGAATGGGTGCTGTCTTTGCTAAGCTTGTGCTGTGGCAAGTCCAGCAATTGCTGACAGAAAGGTCAGCAAGCAGACACAAGGTGATAACAACTTTCAGTTGCCACTGACTTGCCTCTATCCTGGAAATTTAAAGATTTTTGCATGCTTTTACTGATCTCTTTAGCTACCTTGTACTTAACATATATTAAGCTGTGGAACAACAGAGGAGGAAAACCAGTCAAAGGCAAGCAGATATTGCAGGGTTGATAAAGAAAGAGGTAGAGCAATGGGAAATTGGGCAAGCAAATGATACAGAGATACACACCTAGGAAAGACTAGTTTCGGATTTCTGTTTGTCACTGTTTATTGGATGTGCATCCGTCCTATATGGATTTAATACTGAGAGATACTGTGCAGTGCCTAGTTCTCAAATGTTCAGGATTTTGTTTTGCAGCTTACTCAATAATTTGCAAAGCAAAAGGCACTTCTTGTTGGCAATTAGTACTGTGGTGATTCACTCCTCTATTGGTAGTTTGCTCCTTCCTTCTCTCCCATAAACGCTTCTAAGAATAGCTGCTACAGAAATATGTTTCAAATGGGGTAGACCAAAAATAGCAAATTCTGTCCCTAAAAGTTAGAGTCCCCGAGTTAGTGATTAGCAGACTGATAGACTAGAAAGAATACAAGCTTAAAATTGCCTAACAAATGTGTTATTTATCTTTTTTTTTTTTTTTTTGTGATTTACACTTGAAATGTACAACAAAATTTCAACACTTGAAATGTACAACAAAATTTCAGTACATTCGTGTATTTAGAAGGTAGTTTGCTGGCTTCTTTAAGGTCCTTTTACAAGCTGCTAGGGTTATATGTTAACACTGTTTACTTATAAGCAAATTACCATTCTGTCATGAGAAAGAAAACTTAGACTGAAATTATTTTTCCTAAGCCTGCTAATGTTTCCTTTGAAAAGCAGTACATGTGGCAGAAAGAGATGCAGAAATTGGTCCCGTGACGATAGCAAGGACGTGTTTCTTCTGTGGTTCTGAAATGTGCAGTCAGTTTTGGTGCTGTAATAACTCAAGTCACACCAAATAGTGACACCAGCAGAAGTGATGGCTAAATATACCTGAAGATCTCAGCATATAAACCCAGTGTAATGATATAATTATCGTATCAATGACTGTATGACAGAAAGTGTGCTCTAATGCAACAGAAAGATTAACACCCAATTGAGTAAACTTGTGGACTCAGCCCATCTGGAATGATGTTGTTTTGCATGATCATATGCTCAGAGGGGCTGCTTGCTTCTTTAGATGCTCTGCTTTAGATAATGGAGTTGATTGGCCTCAGTGGCAGTGTGTTAAAATATTGAGAAACATTGACTTGTTAGGTAACTCTTCTATTGGCTTGCTTACACTCTCAAGCAGGTTGTTGCAAATAGGCCTGGTTCTTATATTTAGCTAAGAACTTCAGATTTCTCTACTGTTTTTCTGGGTTTTCACAATTAAAAAGCCCAGCTGGTGCTCTCACATTCACCTGGATGTGGGTTCTCCTGTGTGCGAGTTCAACTCTGCTTTCTTCTGCAAGGATGCCCTCAAAAGCTAACCACAGTGAAGTATTAGACCTGTCCTCTCCTTGAAGCAAGGAAGTTGTGTAGGTTATAAAAAAGCAAATATTTGAGCCAAGAGAGTTGAAGAAAAGCCTTTTAGTTCACAAGAGATAGAGAGGAGGCAAATGAAGAAACACAGATAAATATATTGAAGAATATGGATTGGTCTTTGACATTTCCCTGCCACCTATACTCCATGAGATGTGTGTCACATTCACAAGAACCCAGGCTCAGGAGCGTATGGGAAGAACGTCTGAGCCTTTTATTACAGAGTAGGTTTGAATAGGTTTTGATCTTTAAAAGCCTCTTCCAACTCAAGCCATTCTGTGATGCTATAATTGAAAGGAAAAGTTAACAAAAATAAATCACACCTAAGAAACATACGCTTCTGAGACACAACAAGAACATATACTTCTGGAATATTTTGCTGTTTTGGTTTCTTCCCTGTGAACATATATTGTACTCTTGGCCTTGCTTAGGGTGGCTGAGCATGGAAGCAGCACTGGTTGTCACTGACTGCTCGGTACACTATCTTGTGGCCTGCTGTCCCCTCAGGCATGCTTCAGACACAGACTGGCACTGTCTTGGGCAAACTGAAAGCTGTGCTTAATTTCTAACACTGTAATTAAAGTAGGTTATAGGCTTCTATATGTTTCCTCTGTTCAGTTGCCCCGTTCACTGGGTTAAACACTCAGCTAGAATAACTGATGTGAATCATCAGCCAATTTGGTGCGCTGCCTCTTTCTTCTTTAGTCACAGTGCTTGCTGCTATAACCCATTCTGACTGTGTTCTCATTCATGATGCTGTCCTGGCAGCTTCTTTGATGCAGTTTCCTGATGTTGAAATGCATACAGCTTTGGTAAGGACTAGCATTACTGTAGGCAGTAGTAGTCAGTCTCATCACAAAAGGAAAGAATGGTTTCGGTGAGGGAAGACAAGGGCAGAAAAAGATGCTGTATAAATAGTTTTTCCTTGAGGTACCAATACCCCCAACCAGGGGTATATTGAATTATAGCTAGGGGCATAAGGGAAGCATATTCAACGTAATTTGTGCTGTGAGTCACAGAAGCTGGGGGTGGTGGGTGAAAAATTTGTATATGGCCTGTATAAAATAGGGCTTATTAGACCTTTAAGAACTATAGCACTACCACCATTTAATAACATTTCCATGTTAATAAATAAATAAATAAATACTAAAAAATTAAGACCTATCTCCATATTATTTCTAGGCTCAGTGTTGACGCATTTATTCCCTGATAATTAGACATAGCCAGCTCCAAGCTGGCTTGGAGGAGGCTGGAAGTAGGAATCTAAGTGAGCATTTAAATTCTATCTTACTGCACAGGGATAAACGGAAGGCTGTCTGATTTCCTGAACTCAACTACTGCATATAGGCTCTTCTAAGCATTAATTCCCATCACAGTCTTTGCTACAGGCTTTGCCACCAACTCTCAAAGGCAGAAGGGCAAGATGACAGAATATGTGTGTACATTTCTTTTTGGTTACAGAAAACAGGGGCCTGTTTTGTGGTGTTTCTCTTTCCCATTTCCTGTTCTGCTCTACCTCCAGTTGTCAGAGGTTTGCACTGGTACAGAGTCCTCTGTTCCTCTTCAATCAGTGCTGTCATTTGGGGGCATTCACTGTCCTCTGGTGGAGGGAGAAAGGATAGGGGAGCACATGGGCTTTGATTCTTGCATCTTCAGTTAATCTCTGCTAGGTGTGGAAGAGAGGGACTAACTGGAAACTGCCCTCTATTGCTTTCTATGCACAGAGATAAATTTCAAGAAGAAAAATTAAGTGCTACAGTGATTTACAATGATAATTAGACTATGGCTATGATTAATATCCTCAAATAAAAGAAAAACAAACAAACAACAACTCAACTACTAGAGTTATGATACTGCTCCGATTAGCTAAAGAGGATCACAAGCTTTTGAAATTCTCTGAAAAGAGCTCGTAAAGATTTCTTTAGGTTTTTAAATAAATATGCTTTGTGTCCATTTCACATTTGCTTCCTATGAATATTCTGATAGAAATATTTCCTAGCAAGAAAAGGCTTCAAAACAGACGATTTTGTAAGCATTTACTGATAGCAAACTTAGAATCCCTGAAATTTATGCCAAACACCTTATTCTCAGAGATAAAATTATCTGGTTGAGGCAAGAAATACCATGTGAATAACAAATCAAAACACTTTGATTTTTATATTTGTTGTTGTAAAATTGCAATAAGCCGCTCACAAAGAACCTCCAGTAGCAAAATTGGTTTTAGAAATTATTCTCAGATTAAACTAAAAAGAAGAATTAAGTAACTAACTTCATAGACTGTTCAAGGGAATTCGTGGACAGGAAATAATGAACTGGATTGCTTTCTTTATGGAAACTTACTCAAGTTTACTTGCAACTGCACATCTGTGTAATACTTATGTTCCCATACTATAGATGTTTCAAAAAATCTTTTCATAGTGTTTACAAGAGAGATTCTACTTAAAAAAAATATACATATATATGTATAATAGAAAAAAATATAATAGAATATATATATGTAAAATAGAAAAGTGATGGTACAAATGAAAGTAGCTAGTACTGGAAAAGAAACATTTTAGTGAACTTTCTTTTTCATCTTTTTCAACATGTTATCATTAAACTGCCATATCGTTATTATATCACACTATCCTTACATTTATTCATAGCTTCTCTGAACAGTGCACACTTTCTGCTATGCATGCCCCAATCCCGTCAGTTCTGTTGTGTTATCTGATTATCCCTCTAATATTTGGACTCACAGCCAGTTTTCTGTTTCCCTTGCCATGTCCTTGCCCCCTTCTGTAACATAGAAACATTTTAAGTGTTTTTCTCTGACCTTATTCAGCTTATGTTACGTTATTATCTCTGTCTTATAAATTACTACTGATACAATTTAGGAATAGATAGCACTAATCTGGTGGCATGGCTTCTTTTGCTATCATGAGTTTGATGTTGTAACTTTTGTTCTGAACTTTGTTGTGACAATTGAAAGTACTTGTCTTTTCCTGCAAAAATGGAATGTGGGAGAAAAAAAAAAAGGACAAAAACCTAAACAGCATGTCTTAGTCCAGTTCCCAACCATGTGACTTCAGGTCACACAGTGTGTTGCTAAATAACATGCAAAGAAAGCATTCAGTAGGCCATCCAGCATAGATGCTGCCTCACTGAATTCAACTCTGTACCCTTTCTGCACAGGAATAAGCCTCAAGGGGTAGAAAAGAAGAAATTCCTTGTGCTTTTTTCTTCCTCTCTGAGGTGTGTTCTTGTTTGGTTTCGACCACAAAATTAATTTGTTCAAAGTCTGGCCTTTTGCTCTATTGCAGGTAGGAAGAAGAGCTCAAGCACTCCCTTTATTTGTCCCCAATTTGGCTCTAGCTATCTTGTTGGAAGGCTTTTATTTCCATAGCTAATGTTACAATTGGCTCACTTCTGCTATGCATGCTTGTCCAAGTCTTCCGCAGTCCACTGGGCACATCAAGCTTGATCCTGTGCCATTGAAGCCAATAGGAGTTTTGCCATCAAATGAGCTAGAAGCAGGAGGCAATCCATAATTAGTCAACTTTGATTGCTGGATGCAACTTGCTCTGTAACAGCCACTGCCTTATTATTCTCTGCTAATCTGTATTTCACTAAACGCTCTTGGCCATTGTGTTCCTGTGCAATCCCCCCTTCCTAGAGAGGTTAATGAAACAACAGTTGCTCCTCTTTTACATCAGAAAGAGGGAACAGAATGGCATAAAAACATAAAATATAAGCTAAACAAAAGGCCAAAAGAACAAAAACCACTGATAGCTAATGCTAGGTGTCTACCCTGCTGCTATAGTGTCACCAGCACCAGAGCTATCCACAGTCCTGAATTTGCTTTGGGCAGTGGTGGCAATGACTCACAATTCCTCCACCACTGCCCTCATCGCCTCCTGCCCAAATTGCATCTACTGCCTCAGCAATATGTTTGAGAAAGGCCACCAAAATTCCCTTTACTCCAAATGGATGATCATTACTCTCAGGATCCTCTCTAGATTCAGCACAGTGAGACACCAAGTCTACATATTACTGAGTTTCAGTCAACAACACCAATATTTGAGAGCGCAGGAAAGAGCAAGGTTTTGATGTGGCTGCAGCAAGATGCTTTTATATATTGGGCTGCACCTCAGCATAGGGGCCTGGCTGACAGGCCCTGTCATCATCAGCATCTGAGATTATCATTCATGCTGCAGGAAAGACAACTTTATTGGAGTAAGTATTGGCATGTGTCTGTGTGGCCCACACAGGTAATGGCTCTTCTGGGTCTCGCTGGTATGTCTGAGTCACTCTGCGTGGGTGTAATGCTGCTCTGGTTGTTATTAATCTCTCTGAAGCCTCTTTGCAATGATTAAGGGAGTAGTGTATGAAAGCAGCCTGCTGTGTGGGCACTCACCAAGGAAGACCCACTAAGCGTATTTTGCCAGATCCTTTAGCCAAACTGCTCTTTTCTTGGCAACTGCAGTGTGCATCAACATAAATGTAAAGTCAATTTCCAGCGAATTTTAACTGTCCTTTATTCATGTTTTTTGGACACTGCACAAACCACTAAAATGAAAGCGCAGTACTTAATGTAGCTGGTCACTTTTCTGATGTGCCAGTGTGTATAAATAAGCCTGAGCAGGAGACAAGAGCTCACATTTAAAAGACAAAAAGAAAAAACATGCATGTTCTTACTGGTGATTGCCTTTGAGTGAAGAAGGGACTTCAGCGGTCCTCTTGTGAGACATGAGCAAGGAGCAGAGTTGGACACTCATTTGGCAGTCATCACAGCCCAACTAGTAGCCAGGGATCTGCTATGCTAAGGCAGCTTTTTCTCCAAGCAGACTGCTGAGGACAAGGTTTTTGGGGAGAAGAAGAGCTGAGCACTCACCAATTTTGCTGTGGAGATGAGATCATATGGAATTGGCCTGCAGAAACACAGAAGGTAAGGTAACCCTGGCTGTGGGTGTGCATAACAATCACAGGGGAAGGTTTTAATCTCTGTGTGTCACTAAACAGGGCTGGCAGTTAGTTTCCTTGGCTGAGTCAGGGGGATGAGGACTACTATTCTCTAGAGGAGCCTCTGGGAGGTTTCAGCTGACCCCAGTTATTAAATTTGCTGTAAGAATTAGTATCTTTTGCTTTTCCTTTCCCTGGTATGTACCTATATTTTTATCCTTCCCCTCATTTCCTCTTTCCTCATTTCTGGAAAATAACCAAAGCTTGGGTTTACTCTTCTACTGTGTGCTTCATGACATCTTGTCCTCATATGCCAGAAAGTGACTGTCTTTGAAGCAACTTTATGAGGCTAAGTAAAGCAGAGTAAAATATCAGGAATCTGAAGTTTTTCCAGCTTAGTCCATCCCAGGAGGGCTAGACTGGGGAAAAACAGGGTTCAGTGAAGGAAGCAAACAATAAGAATAAAAAATAAACCGGACAGTCTAAGGAAGGAAGGAGAAAAAAGGAGAATTTAACTTGAGGCAGGATGTCAAATAGATGTTTGGAGTTCAGAGTGCTATGCCATCCTGACTATACTCAACTTTGACCACCAATAGCAATTTTTGTATCATCAGCTTTGTGTCATTAATGAATGTTGAGGTGATGTGCCATTTTCTCTTGTATCACTACACTCACCATATGGACATCATTTCAGCTTCTGTTGCATTGAAGTACTTAGCAGGAGATACCTCCTTTTTGATTTGATCTATTCAGCGTACATGCATTGTGTCTTCTATTTTTGTTTATTTATTTTTTTTACCTTTCTAGAGAGTGTGAGATTCACTATGCCCAGAAGGCCTCTGAAACCCTTTTCTTCAATCTATAAGGCCAGCAAAGCTCATCCTTAAGAAGGGAGAGAAGAATACCCAAATAGGAGATTTACTCAGGCTCTTTGCTATTTTTGATTTTGTGTCTCGTGCAGAACATATCATATCTGTCCACCTTCCTACTTGTAGCCATGAATTAACACTGAAAAAATGAGCTTACTTGCCTACACAGGGATACTTAGCTTCCTCAATCTGTGCAGCCTTGAATGACTTTTTAAGAGAGCTATTTAGTGAGAGTAATTCCCTGCCTTTACCACAGGCAGAGTAAACATCCTCGCCTTACCATGTTTTTGAGATAGTGCCAGCTCACTCCGTTTAGTTTCATCTGTTCTGTTGATCTACATCAAGAGCTTGCCTAATTGTGACCTTGCCACTCTCTTGTTCTCACAGAGTAATATCAAATAATTGCCACACCAGAGTGAAACAGATTCTCTATTGAGGCTTTGGAAGAAAGTAAGATGATGGTGGAAAAGTGTCCTTTCTTTCCCCATCACCTTCGTGTTGGCTGGAAACAGTGAGATCTCTTACTGGGGTTTTGAACTGATTGTATTTAGATGAGGGATAATTTGTAATCTTCAAATTTTGTTCAAGAAATAGGATAATCAAAAATTGTTCAAAAGGGAAAAGAATTCATATGCAAGTGTGTGCTTGAAAGAAATCACAGCCACCAATAACACCCGTCCTTTCTGGACTGGCCAGTGTTAATGGCAATGGAGGAGGGGAAGTATTAATGCTCCCTTTACTTTCCAAGTAAATCCATACATGAAAGGGAGGGATTAAAATGTCTTTAAAAACATGTGCTAGAAGCTGAGAGAGCTTAACTGTTTTCTTATGTTCATGTCAGGTGACTTTCCCAACTCCCATATCAATTACAAATACAGAAGTTCAGTGTGGTAAAAGAAGAAAAGATAATTATTAATATGCTAGAGTGAGATGTGTTATAGAGAATTATTTAATAAGATGCAACAGGAAAACAAAAAGAGAAATTCAAGTTGATCTAAACCCAGAATCTCCCAGAAGGAAAATCCTTTTGCATGTTATTAGCAAATGTCTATGTGACACCAATAAAACCTGATCTGATACTAGCAATAAATATGAAGAGGAGATAACATTACCCAAAACATCAGTAATCTGCCTCTGTTCAGTCTTCCAGTAATGCAGTTATAACTTCTGTGACTAACATGAACGAGTGATGATTTTTACAGTCTCCTTGTCTGCGCAAGACACAACTGCAATGAAATTGCCTTCTTACTCCAGAGGGACACAAAATTTAACTTGTAGCCATCAAAAAGCTGCCTGCTGAGAGGCCAGAAACAGTGAGCCACATTTGTACTGGGCGAAAAAAAGGCAAGACAAAACAGACAAAAACACAAGCAAAAAACCAACAGGCTCACATCTTTTGTTTAAATTTTTATTAAATTATTTTGGAATTCTATCCACAGGAGTTGGAAAGTTACATTTACAACTTCTTGTTCCTTAATACAAGCAGATTTATATATGCCAAATTGGATGCAGATTAAAATCCCACTTACCCTAAGCAGGTAGTATCCAATGTAGTATTAATTATTTTCAAAGCCATGTGAGGAATTTATAGCACCTGTTGGTCCCTCCTGGTCTATACTATGTGTACATCAATTTGTAGCTCACTGGCTGGTACTTACAGTCAGTTCTGCCATCCATAGTTACCTCCAATGATGCATCTGTGAATAACCACCTGTATCCTCTGGAGCAGCATTTGCAGAAATCCAGTATTATTGCATCCTGGTATGGGCTTGGAACCTACGCACCCAGCCACATGAGCACCAACACATACAGAGGATGTACTTTTTGCTCAAAATCTGATTGCAGAGTCTAAACTGTGGAGGCCTGTGGGCTGTGGCCACATGAGGCTGCACTATAAAAAAGGACAGTGCAGCATGCCAACAGCTTTAGGAGGCAAAACAAAAATGGGTTATGTTTTATGCTGCTAGCTTTTGAATGTGAGTTAAAAACTGTTTTGTTCAATTAGCCTCAGTTTCTATACATAGTGGGGACTGAAAATATTTTCAATATAAGAGTGATCTTCTGAACAGAAAGGTTATTTATCCCTCTGATACTATCTATAAGGTGCTTGTAATTCTGAACAAGGCACGGCCAGAAACAGTACACATATCTTAGCAAAGTTGCATGCCTCTGTATTTTTCAAAATATTGTAGAGTTCATTTTTAGAATACTGAATATTCCTCCTGTTTGGAAACTCAGTATATTTTACTGTATGTGCAAAGGAGATCAGGGACTGAAAATAACTTCTGTTGCCACATTTGCAACAAATAACTTTTATACACTGGGGGTGGGGGGAAAGGCGGGGGGGAATCCAACAGAATACCACCCTAAAATGGCACTATTGTCAATTGTATATTTGGCAAAATGAAAAAGTAAATGTGTCTCTCTCTTTGACAACCACCCATCTTCAATATTAGTCATCTGCAAAAAAGTCACACAGTGGTTTATTTGAAAAATTCTTTGAAGAGTTTCTGTACTATCTTCCCACATGAGAAGACTTGGCCCACTCTGCCTTCAAGTGCATTGCAGAAATCAGTGAGTATTACTTCCATTTCTTTGTGTACTAATACCACTGTTTGGAGATTATCTTCACTTTGCCTAAGGACACCTGCACCTAACCGCTGCAAGAAATCAGATTATAGCAGGATCTTACACATATTTTAAATGAAACAAGAAACCTCCTTTATCTGAGCAAGATGGAGCCACCATTTGGATGGAACCCAAGTGCCTAGAATTTTGATAAATGGACTCTGCAGATATCAGAGAAGTACAAAAAGATTTAAGAAGATCTGCAGCCATCTCTGAAAGAAGGATGGGGCTGCCCTACAGCACTTGTCTGTGTGTAGCCCAAAGGGCTCCTGCTCTGTTGTCTCTCCTGCCACCTTGGTGAGCTGTGAGTGACAGCATCCTCCATATACAGACAAACACAATGGAGCTGGCAATTTGACTGCTTGAAAGACATACTTATGCAGATCCTCTCTGTGCCCTGTTCCCTGCCCTATGCCCAGCTGCTACTTCCATCCACCTTGAAGTTTTCTGATTAATGGAAGTTATGAAAAGTTGTGGAGGACCCTGAAGGTGGTAATCATTTAGTGATGCTACTCAACTAGTTGGGAAATCAGGTCTTTGTATTCAAACAGAGGCGGAATTAGAGTTGCAGTTCTGCCATGGGAAAGAATTATAGCAAGATTCTTCCAGCTGCAAAAAATTTAAAACTCCGTGAAACTTCCAAATGTTCATTTTTTTGTTGCTATTTTGTATTTTTTGAGGTCTGAATTTCCAATTTTATTCACAGACATCACTGTAATCCCATGTAGTGGGCTAAGTTGACTCCTGCTGTGTTTCATTTGTAACTCTATGACATACATAATAATTATCTACTCACACTTTTATCTGGTTTTTAGTCTTAAGCGTATTTATTATACTTTGCATTCACCATATGTTCTAGAAAGGCTATCAAAGTCCTAATCTCCTTAGACAAAAAAACTATTACTTTGAGCTATGAAAGCTGACACTAATATTGAAATGTTTGACGGATCTGCAGACTTGCACTGTGTCTGTATGTGCCCATCAATGGATGTGCATGTGCCTTTGGGTGCATGCCTGTGAGAAGAGGAGAGAGGAAAAACATTATCTCACATCTACTTGTGTAATTCAGTAGTGAAGCTTGGTTTGTGCATTTGGCAAATATACAAAGATGGATTGAAGAAATAAATTTGGCACTGTACCTTCAAGTTTCAGTAGTTATCTTTTTCTGATGGTGAGTTTTCTTAATAAGAATGCATATTCCCCCAAGAGTAATTTAAGTCAACGTCAGCACAGCCCCAGACTTGCGTTAATTTTACGACACATTTTTTGCCTTGTAAATAATAATTTAGTGTCATGTTTATACCGAGAATGTGAGAACAAGGAACTGTGACTGATTAAAAATTGCAAAAATTAGAAACAATAAGGTTAGAGCCTTAAGAGTATCAAATATTTTCAATTGAATGTGTTTCATGAGCAAGATTTTAATATAATAATCAAAGAAACACAGTCATGTCTCCTGATCCCACCAAGACAAATAGCAAAATTCATTCTTTAATGCACCATGTTACAGAAAAGATTTTCACCAGTTTCCACATATCAGGATAATAAACATTTTAAAAATTGCTTTTCAGTAAACACATTGCTTTATGGCAAAACTAAAACCTTCCACTAAAAACACTACCTGAAAATATGCATAATATTGCCTAACACTTTTTGTTGTGTGATAGAAGTAGAGGCAAATCAAAAGAGACATAATTTCAATAAAAAAGGAATTGATTTTTTTTTAAATCAAATTTGCTTTCCATTGATAATGATTTGACAGTATTATTCCCAGTATTATTTGGATGAACATGGCTATCTATACCATAGATGCCCACTGCAAACGTGGCCACCCTGGGCCTCTCTTTCCAGTCAACAGAAAGAAGCAGCTCCCTCTGGGGGGTTACTTATCTCATCCTAAGATAGGAATAAAGTAGGTCTAGTGCACTGCTCTCTTGAAATGTCCATTTCTCTTCATTTTTGTCTTCTAGAAGTGATCAGCTTGGATACAAAGTGTAATCATTTATGGTGAGTGGACATGGTTTCCACCTTACATGCCAATCTCTTACAGAAGGTTTGTATCCCAAGTGAGACTTACGTCTTTCTCTCTTACTCCTGCCTGTGAGTCATACACACAAGCTGCAACCAAGATCAGTCTTCAGACATGATCAGGACTCTGGGCCTGAAAAAAAAACTCCTGGCTGCTGTTGCAGCAACTGTAGTTGTTTCAGAAACAGAGAGCCAAAGGAAACCAGAGAGCTGATATTTAAAGGCCTTTGGGCCTTGACTGCCCCCGCAGCCCGATTTAGAAAATGGTGGGGAGAATCTACAGCAGTAAGCTTGCACTGTGCACATCCCTGCTACCCCTAGCATCATGGCCAGGCAAGTGGAGTGCACCAGGGTCAGTCCTACATACATACATACATACATACATACATACATACATACATACATACATACATACAACTAACACTGTTGTCAGCATGATCCACATACCTGAAGTACTTTCTCATCTCTAACTTGGTCTCCTCAACCTCAGCTGAAGCAGTAAACAGAAGAATGCAGTGCTGCTCCCTCTGCCAACAGTATCCAATGCCAGCAGTCCCCAGGTGCCCTCAGGAGTCTGAGCATTACTGTAAGCACTGAGAAGAGATGCTGAGTTTTAGGAGCTGGATATTTTATTATTTTGTGTCTGTAAGAAAGGTTGTTTGTCATACTCAAGCAAAGCTGCCACAAGAGGCTGCTTAGTTATATGTCAGGATCACAAGCTACAGGCACAAAAATGCAAACCCCAGCTTAGCTTTTGTCACGAGTGTCTGTCTTGCTTTTTTCTTCTGGTATTTTTTATTTAGATCATCATTAATTTTGTCTTTTTAGACACAATGCCTTGTCTCTCACTTTTTTTTTCTTCCTATCTATTCTTCCCCATTGCCAGAATGACTTACAATATTGCAGATGAAAAAAAAATCCACAGATTTTCAATCGCAGAGAGCAGCAGAAAAATCCTGTGTGGGCTCATCTTTCCCCTTCTCAACCAGGCAGAGCTGACAGGAAGCATGAATCATCCTGCACCTCTGCACAGTTGTGTCAAACCTACCTGCATTTGAGACACATTACAGAGTTTGTGTCTTGTTCTCCTTTCCCCCAGTGAGTCAATGGGCAAAGAGGCTGAAAGCTGTTAGATCAACTAGATGCTCACCTCACAGCTAGTGTGAAGGGCCATCTCTTGCAGGAGAGACCAGCCTCAACCCCTCTGGGATTTTTGTAGTGTTTATTCCTCTCTTCTAGGAGCAAGAGGATGGTTGAGGTGCTGTGGGCCACCTCTGAACTTCAGGACACTCCACATACTCTAATGATTTCTCTTTTTGAGGAATTTTTCCAGCATTGTGCCTGTTCACATTGGTTATGCTTCCTTACCAATTTTCTTTCTGTTCTTACACACCCTTCTCCTATCCCCTTCTCAGTAAAATGCTGCACAGGGATGCAGAGCAGCTTGGTGCTGGCCTCTCAATATATTTAAACACAAGCAATTCACTGAGCTGGAAAATTGTAAATCTGCAATTTTATTTAAAAAAGTGGTCACCCTGTTCTTTGAAGCCATGTTCAGAGGCAGCAGGATAATTAATGGACCTTTGTGTGGTACAGCGACAAAGAATGACAAATTTTAATAAAATTGGTAAGATGCGTTTTTTAAATTTTAAGAAGCAAATTTACATGTCTAGGTTTACTTTCTGTTACAAGAAGAGAAAGGCTGTTAAAAGCATCCTGTGCAGGTTAAAGCACTGTCACACAACATTTTTTTTCTCTGAACTAACACTGAGAGGGCAACAACAGGCACTGAGGCATTAGTAATGTCTACTCAGTGTATATGCAGTGCCTACCCTGCACCATGCCTAGACACCTTCCTAGCATTTCATGTAGCAGCATTTCAAACCAAACCAGAGAGAGACCAGAGCTGTCATTGTAGCCCATTCTAGTTATAAAGTGCACCCTCGTTTGATGTGCTGCTAGGAAAGTGAAGCAAGACACTCACCAAAAGTAAAAAATGTTTAAAGTGGCCAACATAAAAGGTGAAGGCAAGAGCCAACCAAAGTGAAAAATAAAGGTGAAAGGTTTCTAAGGTAGGAAAGGAGGCTCTCACATAGAGGGAGAGTATAACTGAAATGAAACAGAACTTGTCATCATCCTTTTTAAGAAATGAGGCTTGACTGATGTAGCTGTACTGAATTATGGATGATGTTGTGAATTTTCTGTGCAAAGAACCACTACACAGATGAGATAACACCAGTCTGGAGGAGAAAAAGACCGTAGAGCTGTATAGCCTGGCCAAAGAAGTATAGAAGAGGTGATGAGAGAAGCAATAGCTTCTTGAGAGAAATCCATCTGAATTAGGGACAGGGTGTGAATTTACAGCAGAGAACAAGGAAAAACTCTTTGTGAATTAGCAAAGGCACTTTAAGAGGAATACATCTTTCAGAATAAGTCTTTCAGCCAGCTAAATCCTGTGAGAAACAAAGGACACTGCAGGGAAGGTGGGCAGTAAGACAGCTGTAGAATAGTGTAGTCTCTTTTTGCTGACAGTCGCATTTTTTAGATTATTCCAATTTCATAATACTTAAATTGAGTGGTTGGCTGGGACCTGCACCTTCAACACTCCTGGAAGAAGCTCTGCTGAGTAAAGAGAAATGAAATATCAGATTAAAACCAGACTTATTCCACTCCTTCTGTTTTCTGCCAACTCTGTCATTCAGTCTCTTTAATACACCCATCATGCAGGAACTGATTCATGCGCCAAGGTCCCTCATTTACAGAGCATGCCCTGCAAACATTGAACATAGCAGAAAGGGTGTTAGACAGCATTATTTGTCAAGTGTAACTATTAATTCAACCCCATGATACTTAAAGTAGAAGAGAATATCAATTTGTTTCACCACTTATGTTAAGCTGCAACATTTAGGAATACGGCCTGTGTAGTAGAAGAACAGTATTTGCCGTGAGTTTGGGAAACAAATTATTATTGCTTGTTAACATCTTTGCATAAATATTTGGGGAACTGGTATTTTTTACTTTATTTTGCAGGGGATTCTCTCTTCAATTAGTCCCATAGCCTCTTCGGGTTCTTATTCTTTTTGCTCTCAGCAGTTGCACACAGTTACAGCAAATCAGGCCTCACAAACCACAGGCACTTGCACACTTGTTTCCATAGCTGGGTACAGCACTCAGTGAGAGAAGCCACTCAGGCATATGGCCTGTAATAAGCTGAGCTCCAACGAGCTGGAACTTCCTGCTTTAACAGTTATTTGGCCATTTGTTTTCATGCTGCTGTTCTTCGATTATTTCCCTGCCTTTGACAGAATGATGAAAGCAGCCACAGGGTTTATGTGCCACCTCTACCAAATGTTGCCCACATCCCAGTAATCAGGCAGAAAACAAGGGAGATGAATAGGGATAAGGTGCCCACTGAGTCTGGAAGTCCTGGAGATAAAAAGGAACATATTCTGCCAAAAGGACTAATGTGTATGTAATTAAAACTGCCCAGACCAGCTAGTGGGAACCTTGAAATTAACATTTTGTCTGAGGTTGTCCATGTAGCAAGTGGCTATCTTAGTTTTCTCTCTTGTATCAAGATTGGTGATTATTATTTTTACAGCATATCTGCTCAGCCTGGAGAATTGAAGGCTCTGAGATGACCTGATAGTGGCCTTTCAGTATCAAAAGGACAACTGCTGGGAAGAAGGCGACAGACTTTAGCAGGGTCTGTGGTGATAGGACAAGGAGAAATGGTTTAATGCTTTAAGAGAGTAGATGTGGGTTATAGATAAGGAAAAAGTATTTTGCAGTGAGGGCAGTGAACACTGGAACAGGTTTCCCAGAGAGGTGGTGGAACCTCTGTCCCTAGAGACTTTCAGAGTGAAGCTGAGTCAAGCCCTGAACAACCTGATCTAGCTGTGCATGCCCCTGTTCATTGCAGGGAAACTGGATTAGATGATGTTTAAAGGTCCCTTCCAACTCTAAGGATTCTTTGATTCTATGCTCATTAATTATTACAGCATTTCATTTAGAGATACATAAGCTTAAAGGCATTTTCATACTTTAATGCATCTCAGTGAAAAATATCTCTTTAAACAAACAAGTTATATGTCTAGCGCAATGTCAAAATTGGAAATAAGTCCCAACACCTTCAAAACAAATGAGTGAACCAACACAGGACTTTGCACAATATAAACAGCTAAGGAAGAATCAAGCAAGAAGAAAAAACTTCATCCTTGATTTAACAAATAACATTTCTGTGGAGAACTCAAGGGAGCTTTCATCAAACTAGTCCTTGTTTACCCACTGAAACCTATATCCTGAGCACACAAGCCAGCAGACATTAATTTGTACTGTAGATACAGAGCACCTAGGTTGCCTTCTGAGCCCTGGCTCAGTACAGAGACAGCTCTACACTGTTCCTAATTGGAACCAATGGAAAACTTTTTTTTACATGGAACTGTTTTGTAACAGAGTGACGCTTGCACTGGCAGTGAATTTTGCATGAAAGAGTTCCACTTTTCACAGAACATCTCAAATTTTCATTGAAAAACTAAGCTAGCAAACCAAGAAAGTAAATGAAATGCTTTAATTCTGAAGGGTATTTCCAGAAGTCTCATGCTCATCCTGTTCTTGTTCTTAACCTGAGACTTGGTCCCTCAGCCAAACTAAATTTCCCAGAAAAGTTGTGGACAGGCAACCACACTGATATACATCTTACCTGTACATGAGGAGAATATTGTTATTCTTGTAAGATGTGATGTATTCAAGGAGTCAGCACTTCATGTTCATTTGTTGGAACATACAATTCCTTATCACCCAATTCACTCATTGTTGAAGGAGCAGGGAGGAAGAAAGAAAAAAGCATGAGTATAGGGCAAACTGGAATAGAAATGGGCATGGATCCTTTCAGCCTGGTTGACTGCAGCAGCTATTTTGTGTAGGCAACAAAGCAGCTGGAGGGTCCTCCAAAAATGAGCAGGACAGCTACTCAAGTATGAAAAACCAATTGAGCAGAAAAGGAGTCCAATAGGTCTTGCTTAGTGACAGCCATTGGATGTGTCAGCCAGTTTTCATATAGAGATGTGCCTTGCACGCAGTCTGAGTCAAGGTGCAAAAGAAGTGACTGTGTTGGAGAATTTGCACGCAAACAATGCAAAAAAGGACCAGCTAAAATATGGAGAAGATGCAGTCTCAAGCTGAAAGGATGTGCTGGCATGAGAAGTAATTTAAAGTCAGTTGATGATTGTACTTACTTTCCAGAGGAGATTGCTTTTGCTTTGTCCAACTAGAGTCTCAGCTGGTGTAACTTACTTATATATCTGATTTCTGTAAAATCCATGTCAAATTACCTGTTGAGATTCTTGCCCTTAGAGAACTGGCATGTTATCTAAGGTGAAAAATACATGCTCAGGCTTTGCTTCAACTTCTGATCAAGCAGAAAATATGGTGAGCTCGAGGCTTCAAAACTGACAATGCTTACTCCCAGCTATGCAAAAACAGAGGTAAGAAGCCACTTTCACTTCAAAGTTCAAAAATAAAACTGGCATTTATTTTTGAAAAGAAAAGAGAATCTTCTGGAGCAAAGTAAAGAGCGAAGTTGTTAATGTAGAGAAGCTCTTGAAGGTATCTGCAAAGAGGAGCAGAAATAAACATGGAAAAGGAGATCGACACATTTCTTGAAGGGAGAAGTTACGAATGATTGAGTATGTTTGAAATTTGGTGAGATGACTTTCAGTACCAAAAGATCAAGAGACTCTTGATCAAGGGAATCTAGAAGAGGTTGAAAAAGAAGAGGTGAAGGAATATAAGCCCATAGTGAAAAGTTTTTCTTGCTGTATTTCAGGGCTATTTTCTTTCTTGTTAGAGTTGGAGGGGAAGAGGAGAGAAAAGGACAGAGGTATATGAGCACCTGTCTTTTAATGCTGAGTAATATCCATTGAGCCTCAGGAAGAGGTTTGATTTACATTCTGTTTGTGGAACAAACTGATCAATTCTCATCTGAGTTGTCCTCATTTACCCATTTTCTGTACAAGGGAAAATAATTGGTAAGCTGATCAGATAAGGAAATGCCTCATAAGGAGCCAGATTATAGCAGAAGGCCAATCTTTGGGAAGAATTAGCCTCTTGCTTTTCTGAGTCACATTGAAAAGGGGAGGAAAAAAACAAAAAAAAACATAAGGCACTGGTGAGGAACTTATGTATGTATGTATGTATGTATGTATGTATGTATTTATTTATTTATTTATTTATTTATTGACTGTACCAAGGGTGAGGAACTTATTTATTTATTTATTTATCTATCTATCTATCTATCTATCTATCTATCTATCTATCTATCTATCTATTTATTTATTTATTTATTTATTGACTGTACCAAGGGTTTTCCAGGGCAGTATGCTCAGTAGTGCTTCTAGTGCTGCTCCAAAAAAAGCTGGTCTTATGGTCCTCATGGTCCCCACTAAGAAGTTTATCATCACTGTGCAATCTCATATGCACATGATATGGGTGGCTCACTCATTGGTAGGGCCTCTGTGACCATAAACAGGGTAGGGCAGCTGAAGATCTGTGGTACCAAGCCTTAATTGGTTCCTGCTCCCTCAGAACTAGTGTCTAGCATGGCTGGGATTATAAACAGCACCCATGGGCTGTTGAGATCCTTTACAGTGTTGAGGCCACAAGTCAGTGCCACCTGCCCAACTGCCACCTGTTGGCTCCATCCCAGTGCAGGAGCTCACTAGCTCAGCTGCTGCAGCTGCCTGCAGCCACTACTATGCTTATCTTTGATAAGATAAAATACAAGTTGCTATCGAGCCAGGCAGTGACTTTCCTTTCTCAGAGATGCAAACGCTGACAAGTGTTATGAAATTCCACAGTGGGTATTCCTCTGAGCGTGTACATGTGGGTGGGTGTGTACACCACTATTTGCAATCCTGATTAGAAGCATTTAAGGAAAATGCCACTGTCAGCTTTGCTTTTTTTAATTTTGTTTTGTTTTATTTTGTATCTGATAACTACTGATGTCAGTTTACTTTTGTATGTGAATCTCAGCCTGGTTGATGCTGAGTCACAGAAGAAAGCAAATTATATTCTCAATGCCTTCTTTACATCTGTCTTTAAAAGTCAGACCAGTTATCCTCAGACTTCCTCTCTGATGTGGAAGTGTCCTACAGGGAGCAGAATAAACCCCCAACAATTCAGGAGGAATCAGACACCTACTACTCCAACTGGTCTGATACAAGTCCATAGGACTGGATGAGATTAACACAAGAGTGTGGAGAGAATTGGCAGAGGTGATAGCTGAGCTGCTTTCCATCCATCCATCTATTGGTGCTCCTGGTTTACTGGTGTGGTCCCAGAAGTCTGGAGGTTTGTCAAGGTGACTCCCATCTACGAGAAAGGTTGTAAGGAGGATCTGGGGAATTATAGGCCTGTTAGCCTTATTTCAGTGTCAGGGAAGGTTATGGAGCAGATTGTCTTGAGGGAGAATATGTGGCATGTGGGGGACAACTTAGGGATCAGGCCTAGCCTGCATGAGTTCATGAAGAGCAGGTCCTGCTCAACCAACCTGATCTCCTTCTATAAGCTTGTGAGCCAGCTGGTGGATGAGGGAAAGGCTGTTGTTGTAGTCTACCTAGAATTCAGCAAAGCCTTTGACACGGTCTCCCACAGTACTCTCCCGCAGAAGCTGGCAGCCCGTGGCTTGGAGTGGCACACTCTTCACTGGGCAAGGAACTGGCTGGAGGGCCAAGCCCAGAGAGTGATGGAGAATGAAGTTAAATCCAGCTGGCGACTGCTCATGAGTGGTGTTCCCCAGGGGTCAGTTACTTGGGCCTGTCCTCTTCACTACCTTTATAGATGACCTGAACAAGGGCATTGAGTGTACCCTCAGTAAGTTTGCAGATGACACCAAGTTGTCTGGAAGTGTAAATATGCCTGGGGGTAGCAAGACCCTACAGAGGGATCTGGACAGGCTGTATCACTGGGCTGAGGCCAATGGGATGAAGTTCAACATGACCAAGTGCTGGGTCCTGCACTTTGGCCACAACCCCAGGCAATGCTTCAGGCTTGAAGCAGACTGGTTGGAAGACTGTGTAGAGGAAATGGACCTGGGTGTATTGGTTGATCCTTGCCTGAACATGAGCCAGCAGTGTGCCCAGGTGGCCAAGAAGGCCAATGGCATCCTGGCTTGTATGAAAAACAGTGCTGCCAGCAGGAACAGGGAAGTAATTGTCCCCCCCGTACTCAGCACTGGTGAGGCCGCAACTTGAGTACTGTGTCCACTTTTGGGCTCCTCACTGCAAGAAAGACATCGAGGCCCTGGAGTGTGTTCAGAGAAGGGAGCTGGGATTGTTCAGTGTGGAGAAGAGGAGGCTCAGGGGAGACCTTATTGGTTTCTATATCTGCCTGAAGAGAGACTGTAGTGAGCTTGGGTTTGGCCTCTTCTCTCATGTAACTAGTGACAGGACGAGAGGGAATGGCCTCAGGTTGTGCCAGGGGAGATTCAGACTGGTTGTTAGGAAATACTTCTCTGAAAGGGTGGTCAGGCACTGGAATGGGCTGCCTAGGGAGGTGGTGAAGTCACTTACCTTGGAGGTGTTTAAGAAATGTTTGGACACTGTGTTGAGGAACATGGTTTAATGAGAGCAATTGGTGACAGGTGAACTGTTGGACTGGATGATCTTGTAGGTCTTTTCCAACCTTGATGATTCTATGATTTGTGATCCTATGATGATAAATACAGTCCCTTATTTACCCAGAAAGCTGATGACCACTGGAAAGACAATCAGAAGGGGAGTCTTCTAAAACCTATGCTGGCTATGACAGTGTCTTAGTTTTAGCTCAGATGGAGTTGCTTTCTTTAGAGTGTCTGATATGTTTTGATCCTAGGAGACAAATGATCTTGATAACACACCAATGTTTATAGTTGCTGCTAAGCAGTATTTTGCATAGATTTTTGCATAGATATTTTGCATAGGCCATTCTTAGTGAAGGGCCTAAGGAGCTGGAAGGGAACAGAATTAGTACAGCAGGCTTAAACAGGCCAAAGGGATATTCCAGATCATATGACATTAAATGGAAGGAGTTTTGAATGAGGTGAAATTTATCTCTACCTTTTATCCACTGCTTGGGGTCTAGCTGGGCATCAGTCAGGGAATGGTGAGAATTGCTGCTGCATCACTTGTTATATACATACATATACATTCATATATATATATACACACATATATATATGTCATATAGTCATAACTATTATCCTTTTCCTTTTAGTAAATATCTTAGTAAATAGTTTTATCTCAACCCAAAGTTCTATATTTTTTTTCCATGATTCTCTCCCCCATTCCAGTGGGAAGAGGGGAGTGAGCAAATGACTGTGTGGTACTTAGCCACCTTTTGGGTCAAACTACAGCAGGCAGAACAAAAGGTTTCTGTTCCCTGTGCAAATTTCCCTGTTATTCACAAGGTTTGACTGATGTAGTCTGCATCGTCCAAACCAGAAACATGAATGTCCAGAAGCAGTAGCAGAGACTGTCTTAACTTATGTAAATAGGAGCAGAGGAAGCACAGTGCTCTGAAAACTGAAAGAGAAAGAAAACTGAACTCTGACATCCGTGTTCTGATTTCCAGGGCATTTCTTCCTCATACAGCAATCCTCAGTCTTCAAGCTGGTTTGACTGAGCCATGTAATACTTAAATAATTTTCACCATTTTTAAGTTTTAGGAAAACATTTCTAGCACATTTCAGATTCCCTGGGTAACCATGGCATCACAGGAGATGACTGCATATCTGCAATATGCTGTAGTCATTGCTGCTCAACGTTGACTCTGACAGCACAGATCCACATCACATGTGGATGTTACAATCCTGAGAAATTTTTCAGGCTATTGAGTCCACTGCAAGAACAGTCAGGTGATAACTCCGATGGCATTTCAAGCTAAAGAGAGGACAAAATGGGAGTAAGACCTCACCACTGTGCCATGGCTGAGATTTCATGATTTCCCACTAGTAGCTTGAGAGATGAAGTGAGATAAGATATATATCTCTTCTTCCCTATGGCTGAAAGGCTTTCTGGGACTTCAGAGAAAACACAATGACTGATACAGGGGCTTGGAGGTATCTACCAACTGATACTCAAAATAGCATATAGACCATGATTAGTTCTTTACCAATACAGTTTGAAATAGTTTTATCAACAATAGTGGCTTAAAAGCACTCACAACGAAGTCGTGCCTTTTGTCCTGAAGTACTGTGTGGAATCTCAAGTAGGACTCTGGGCTAACTTTGAAAAACACTGGTCACAACAAGGTAACTGCTGGATATAAGAGGGGGAGCATGGGATCTCTGAAATTAAACTCTTGCTACAAACACAAGTCTCTTCATGGGTGTTTGGCTTGAAAATATTCTTTGCTTCTCATGGTCAAGTTTATTCCGCTCTAAAGGATTCACTCAAGCAGCATAATGCACAGAGACTTCCCTTAGGGCATAAAGAGCAAGGAAGCATCACTTACAAAACTGTGACTGGTAAATCACAGCAGATGAAGGTTGCAGTGCTAACGTAGATTTTCCTGTGTGCACATCTAGCAATACAGTATGTTTGGAAGGCTTCCACTACCTACTTTATCCTTTCCTCTCTTTTCTAAGTTGCATGATACAGAACTTGGTGCTACTACTTCCGAAGTCCAGTCCTCTGAAGACCAGAAAATCATTCTGCTGTTCCACATTTGATTTGTATCCATACTAATTACTCAGACAGTTATTGAAAGAGCTTTGACTATTTATTGAAGCTACATCAGAGGTGCAGCACAGTTTTCCATTCATATATGACCTGCAAGGAAATAGAAAAAAAGAAAAACACAGATAATTCAATTCAAGTTCAAGTTATTTAGTCCAGCGGCTTTCATCTGAATATTTTTATGAGGGGCTGTAGGCTGCATTTTGTTGTTGTTCTTGCCATGGCTAATTTAGTTCTCTGCATGTGTTTCAAGCATTTTGCTGAAGAACCACGTTGTTTATAATGACATTGATGGTGATGGAATATCAGCCCCTCTCTAATGTCCTACAGAGGCTGAGAGGAATGCTCCCAGCTTCTCAGTCTTCTTGTCAAGCCAAAAGGTACATTATAGCCCATCTATTTCAGAAACACATGCCAGGAGGATTGAAATCTGCAAGTCTGTCTACTAAATATGAACATCAAAGAGAGGCAGATCCCCTGCCAAGCAGGAAAGTCGAAGCAACGAGAACATTAGCCAGCTAAGCCACAGTTGCTAGACTTGATTGCAGACTTAGTAAGGATAAAGTACATTTTATTCACTGCAATGTGATAGCTTCAAACAGATATTCAAAATATATGGCTGAAATAATTTCTCCTACTCACACTCTTAAAAAGATATCATTGCCACAGTGCTAGTGGAGCATGCTATGTTACATACTCTTTTCTCAGGTTTGACATTAATGCCACTATAGACACAGGATTGACAGCTGACTTATTTATTTATCTGAGACATTTCCACGCACTGAACAGCATTATCATCACTTGGCCTTAGGGCTTTCTAACTGTTTACTCTCCCTAAAAATATGTGCACTATTTTAAGAAAAAAAACAAAACTGTTTTTGTTGTTCTTTGTGAGCTATGATTTTCCTTTGTCACAGGTTACAGTAGCAAATTTAAATAGAAGCACTTCTGAACTCAAACAGAATTTAAATGATATCAGCTGAATGTTTTTTCTGGTTTGAGGTGCCTCAGCGACCTCAGCCCAACTGAAAGCCCAAGAGTTATGTTTGTCTCACTTAATTCAGTGGTTAAAACCCATTATATTTAACAGCACAGAACTAGAGCTTCATCAGAAAAGCTCACCACTGTCTGTCTTCCACTTGCCTCAGCAACAGGCATTATGGTATTTTACAAAAGACAAAGTGTTTTATGTTTGGTTGCCCACCCTGTCACAAGCACACACAGATAATGGATAATTTTGGCTGTTCCAGAATGCTCTTAGTTTTAGAATGCTGTCTTTTTCTTTAATCAACATCAGCCTGGATTGTGTGTGGGATTCTTTTCGTGTTACTGGAGCTGTGGAAAAAGAAAGAATACCTCATTCATGCCATCTGGTTTTCCTCACTTGTGAAAGAACATTTTTCTGGTTTAAGTTTTTTTTTTTTTTTTTTTTTCCTAGTAGCAAGTATTCATTAACCTCTGCAGCTGCCTTTTGTGCTGGTGCCTCATCATCACAGGAGCCTGAGAGATTACTGTAGACCAGACATCCAACTTTCTGACAGCTGCAACTAGAGGAGATGAATCTGACCGTAGGTAACTGCCTCTGTTCTTTTTATCAGTCAGGGACAGTTCCAAACAATTCTGTTCTTGCTCACCCTCTTGTTTTGCCCCAGACCCCAAACACAGCCAAGACTCTTACAAGAATTTCAGACCCTAGAACTTCAAAACCATGTCCTCACTCTTAGAAACTGCACCTGTGTGTATTTCACTGTTCTCTTTTTCTTGCTCTTTATTGCAAAAATACATGTTGTCAGGATTGACTCTGCATGGCTTGTGCTCTCTACAGTTTAGTATTTTCATAACTAGCCTTTGTTGCCTGAACTAGCCAAAAACTATTAAAAACTTCAAGTGCTCGAAAACAAGCAAGTATCAAGAAGAAAACTGTTTTTTTAAATATCCTCTTGCTTCTGGCAACTATTACGTACTGTGGCAAATCAGATCATATGAACCTGGTCAAATTTCTAAACCGTCTCCTCCCCAACAGAACTTTAGCTGTTCCATTCTTCTATTCAGATTCTTTTTCTTCTCCATACTACTCCTGTTAACATATCTTTTTGAGAAATCACTTAAGGGAGAGGCATCTGAAAAAGGTCTGCTGCTTTCAGTGCCTCAGCCCCACCTGCCTGACACTGGGCTATGAGAGCTGCGTGAGCTTCTGCAGCACAGCACAGCCATCAGGAGACAAGGGCTCCCTGGATCATTAGTCATGGGTATGCCAGGTATTGGTGCATATATTTTTTGAAGCTGGTATTACCAGCTAGCAGGTGGCACATTTCCTAAACTGACACTGAGGTTTGCAGTTTCATTCAGGTATATTCTGTGCTTGTTAAATATTTTGGCCTGGGTTCCAAAGCAAGTAACAAGAAGATTAGATGGATCTTGAGACTGAACTATTAGTAATAGCACCCACCACTCTGCGCAGGGCTGAGGTGCTCTAAATGTGTTACAGTCCTTGGTGCCACGTCTGTCTGGACTAGGCAACCTCGTATGGGATGTTGTGGCTCCCTTCTACCCCTGCCCAATTTTTTTTCAAGACGAAAGTCATAGTGAGGCAATAGGTACTCAGGTCTTGTCACGAAGGGAGGGATCAGGCTATAACACAGTAATGTGGAACTGGGGTGAAAAATCATCTGTTCTGGTGTAGACACCAGTATTACTGCAAGTGGATACACAGACTATTACCAAGTGAGTCCTGTAACTCCTTATAACACAAAACTGTTGAATTTCTGACACTTGTTCTGTAATGCAAATCCAAAATGATTCTGTTGACCTCTGTTCTGGGGGGTTACAGTCAGCTGCTGATTTTAAATACAACTGCAGTTGTTTGACGACTTAGGGATAAATCCCATGCTGGCAGAACAGATGGGTTTACACAGAATAATGTAAATTATTTTGGTTTTGAACTGCCAATGAATGATGTAGAGCAAATCACTGTGCCCCTTTACCTGATATTCTAATCAGGTTCCAGTATGCCTGATGTATAAATCCAGTCCTCCATTTATATCACAGCACTACATCATTGCTGCATTTCTGTGCATATTTTTATTTATAAATACATGTGTACTCAAACACACACACACACATATATAGGGATATTTATATATGCACACAAACGTTCTCTCTCATACACACAAGTGTATATAATATAAATAACTCTGAGCTCTTGTGACCTACAATAATAAATTACAACTTGAATAGAGAATAAATACAATTTTCTTTTTTTTTCTTATTTCTTTTTCTACACATTGTGTATATGAATCTGCAAATGGACCTAAAGCATAATTTGCAACACAGAAAGGAAATGGTTTTGATGTTTATGAATCACTACTGTCAAATTTGTACAAGTAAAATACAGTACAGTTCATGTATATCCACAGAAGACCTCTTCATGTTTAAAACATTCTGGAGAGCTTAACAAGTGATAACCTAAGATAAAGCTACTGTTGGGTCAAAGAATGAATTAAACAAGTGTTGCCTTTAGTCTTGACATGAAAGCATTTACCGAGCCAATGTTCTAAATCTCTGTTGGCAGAATATTCAGAGGTGGCAAACGAAAGAGCACTTAAGATGCACAAGCTCTTTCAGCTATGGATTTATAATGATATTCCTGTAGTGCATTTGTAGAACACAAAACCAGACTTGGGCAGTAACCTCAGCTGGATATGTAGGGCCTTGAGATAGATGAGTACCTGGAATACCTTTTAGATCTAATGAAAGCCCAAGAATAGATCACCTCCTGGGGGACCAGCAGTAATAGCAACTGACTTTGTGACCCTTCCCTCCCCTTTGTTGCTTTCTTAAATTCATATTACTTAAATTTTTTTCTGTTCACATTTTGCAGGTACACTTCATAATTGTGGGAGCTCCAAATGGGTTTCACTGACGTAACAGTTACAGCCATAGTTTGCCCAGAAACAGCTGCTCTTCTCTCCCAAATGAATCAGCACAAAGGAGTGAAGACTTAGTCCCCTGTGCTCAGTCACCGAATTTGGCTGAGCAGTTTTCTATGTTTCTTTCACGAAGTTGACAACTGTCATCCAGAATTCAGAGACTTCTAAGAGCTGGGTGGATACTACTTCCCATAGAGCATTACAAAGCAAACAGGCAGTTACAACCTGCAATTGTTCCTCAACCAACCCTGACTTGATCAAGTTCTCTGGTGTTCATCATACTCTGACATACCCCTGATCTCTCAGGTTGTACTGAAGAGATCCATTTCACCCCCCAAAATGTGCTTTTAAGTAATTTGCATTCAAGTTTGCAAGCCTCGTGTTCGTTTAAAAAAAATCCTTTAGGAAAACTGAGGGACTAATACGAAATAAAAAGCTCTGGGGACATTAAAATGTAGGCAAAAATCGGACTTTCCTCATTATAATTTTGTCATGTAATCTATTGAAGACAGAGTCATCAACTAAATTGTCCTCTATCCAAATTTTATCTAGTTATATGTACCTCTGTTTTGAAACAATATGTTTTAGAGAACTTCTAATAAAGATTGAAAGTGCCTGAAATTGGGAAAAAAAAAAACGGATTTTAAGTTCTTAACTCCAAAATTGCTGTCAAAATCTCCCTTTGTGCCTACACTCTATCAGTATCCTCCATCTTGTTTTCCTTTCCTTACATTTTGGAGATACCCAAGATTTTGTATTTTCTTGACTGTACAAAACACCCTCAATTTGAGCACAGAATCCAGCCATCAACATTGCCTACTGGGTCTTATCACTAAACCAAGTCCTTAGTGTCACATCAATGCATCTCTTGTTTACCACCAAGGACAAACATTCCAGAACCTCACTGGGCAGCCCACTCCAATGTATGACCACTCTCTCCATGAGCATCTCCAATCTAATCAAAATCTAAAAGCTACACAGATGAATATCGGTCTTAGAGTACACCTGGGTATATGGACAGGTTCAGCCATCTGCCTGAACAAAACAAGCTATACCAAGCAGAGGCTCTCTCCACTGGGCATACTGTATCTGTACTGAAAGAATACCAACATTACTGGATGAGAGACAAGTAGAATAGGAGGGCTCAGTCAGTCAGGACACTCACCTGCACTCTTGGGAGATGCTGGGAGTTCAAGCTCTCACATGCCAAGGATGACAATAGACCTGCTACCTGTAAAAAAAACATTGAATTTCACGAATCTAGCCTTTTGTGTAGCCCCCTTACACATTCCCAGAGCAATATGTACTGATGTTATGTCTCACATTTGTAAATGGCTTTTAGAGTGCTTACCTGAGCAGCAGATGCTTGGCTAGTGCCAGGCAACTGCTCGTGACATCTCGTTAACACACATGCCTAACACCAAGGAGCTCACCTCTTGGCTGTGTCAGAGCACAGCTCTGCATGGTCATGTTGCTGAAAGCCCATGTATGCAAAAACAGCGTAAAAGGCTGCTGATAATATGAATTAGAGGTTAATTCCAGAAGCCAGGAAAGTTGATGTTTTGTCTAAAAACAAACATGATATACATTTGTACTGGAAGTTGTAAACAAAGAGGCATGCAGGGTAGGTAGCCTCAAGCAAGCAGAAATTTTTAAAAATCCTGAGACTTGTCTTTACATTATTTATAGGCTGGAGAAGATTCATTGTTTGTGAAACAACAGGCAGCCCTTGTGCTACATCTATTGACACAAAGAAACATTCTTGGATTGAAATTTGCTTTGATATCCTGTAGAGATTTTCTCCTACTCTGAGTTTCTTAAATATAATGTGCTCACAGGGCATGAGCTTGCCCATTCTACTATATATGTACACATTCTTGCCTCATGCATTGCATACAACACTTCACAACCAAGCTGCATGAGGTGGGAAAGAATTCTCAAGGGTATGTAATATGTTTAAATAGCAAATTAGTAAAACATTGTTTTTTATTAACATGAATAAAATCAGATTTCATAAAGGCATTAACAAAGAGTAAAATAACTGCTACTTACACAAAAAAAATTGTGTGTTCTCTGCAGAGTGAAAGATGATACTTCTATAATATTAGCAGAAAGCAGGGAACAAATCAAGGAAGAGTACTGAAAGACTAATTCCTCCCCCAGGAAAAAGACAAGACATTGTGTGAGAATTCTCAGGAATTGCTGCCATTCGTTATCCTCCATGGTAATGTGAGATCAGACAGCAAAGACTCAGTGGGCCAAATCCCATTCCGTGTAACTCCTCTGAAGTCAAAGATATTACACCAGAAATTAACACAGCCCTTATCAGACACAAAACCGATTTTGTATTATACTTACTATTATTTATTGAACTGCAGTAGCCCCTAGAGGCCCTCAGGAGGACTGCTCTCTTATTGTGCTCCAACAAGTAACAGGAAAGGATGATGATGGGACACTTAGGCACTCTCTTTGATTTCTCTGCAGTTCAGCACCAGCTCAGAAGTCTTCTTCCTTACTTCCTTTCAGGAGATCAGTTTAATGTCCTCTCTTTCATATGTCCCAATGAGTGAGGTCCTCTGACATAAGGGTCCCCAATGCCAGTAGAATTACTACTACACACAGCTTGCTGTTGGTTGCATGTCTACCAGCTCATCCTCACCTACTCAAGCAGTACCTCAGTAATCAAGGAGAAGCCATGTCCCTGACATGTCATTGATGGGCTTCAGGGCAGAAGAACTCCAAGGGGAAAAAAAAAAATTATAAATAAGTTAGCAGTACATTCAGCTGTCAGAAAGCACTGAGATAGTCAAAGAGGAGCTTCAGTCTTTTCCCTCCGTGTTGGAAAGAATGATGTACTGTCATGTGGAGCAACTGATAGATTAGTAATTAAAAGTGAAGAAAAAATGAATAAAAATAGACCTGTAGGAATACCCCTTCTAAAAAGGATGTTTTAAATTTTACAAAACTGCTTTTTCTTTAATTAGGTAAAACTCTCCTCTAATCTCTCTTTTTTTTTTTTTTTCTTTTTTTTCCTCATCCCCAGCCTATGCCATTGAGCTATAACAGGATCAGAGAAAGTGTCTTAACTACTCACACTTAATGGAGATATCACTACATATTTCAGGGACATGTAAATGACAGAAATTGACATGATAATAATGCTGGACTCTTCTGGTGAATCTAAATATAGGCCTTCCCCCTGCTCATTTAACAAACAGGAAAACAGATCCTGGTGCAGCCAGCACTGGCTATTACAGCTGACTAATAGGCACTTCAGCTTGCTCACTGTTGAATCCTAAATTCACTAGTGCACTATTGTATGTGGTCTGAATGTGGCTGTTTCTTCTATGGCATCCTGAAGTGTTCTGTATTAGTAATCCTTTCGTTTTGTAGTAGGTTTCTTTTAAGGGTCCCAGGTTATTTTGTAAACTTTAGAAAGCTGTTGAAGGTCTACCAAAACCAGTGAATATATTTTAAAATCATCACAATGTGGTCATCACAGGCACTATTATTTCTATCATTGAGAACCATCCTAAAGCTAGATATACTGTAATACGTTCAAATTCCAGAGAAGTTTTGATTCATTGACCAAAGCAATGGTACTCAATTTGTCAGGAAAGAATGTGCACAACAAAATTGCATACATCAAACTAACAGCAAAGGTGGCTCATATTTTCAGACAAAAATCTTCAAAACTAAATAGGACCCATTACAACGAAAAATCCTCCTAACTAGTCCAATTTGTCTGAAACAATCAAGGGATCTTGTCAAGAATCATAATTTTCTCCATAACCCAAAGACTGAGTGTTTTAGCACATGGTTCTATCCTGATCCAAAGAGATTAGGGATTGCTAGTCACCCAACAACATCACTTCTGCAGCAGTTTCCTCAGTGGCTTCTTCTATTGAATAACTTTTTGCCTATCAGTGCCTCCTGAGGTTGGATAGAACTCATGGCTCAAGATACTCTGTCGTGGCAATTTAGAGCCAATTTCTCTGACTGTGAGAAGAGATTCTCAGAGGGAAAAGTAGAAGACATCTCTTTGCACCTAGTTTTCTCAGTAGCATGCCAAGACCGGTTTCTGCTCCACAAAGGTAAGTAATGAGAAGAGAGGATAAGACAAACAATAATGAGAAGGAAAAATCATTCAGGCACATCCATGGGAAAGTTCATAGAATCACAGAATCACCAAGATTGGAAGAAGCCTCCAAGATCATATAGTCCAACCACCTGTCACTTACACTTCCTCAGTGTCCCTCAGCACCACATCTAAATGTTTTTTTGTGCATCTCCAAGTTCTGTGACTCCACCTGATAACTGTGTTTCAGTGCCTGACCACTCTTTTTGAGAAGAAATTTTTCCTAATTAACCAACCTGAACCTCCCATGGTGCAACTTTAGGTCATTCCCTCTAGTCCTACAAATAGTTACACAGGAGAATAGGCCGACCCCCAGCTCACTACAACCTCCTTTCAGGCAGCTGTAGAGAGCAATGAGGTCTCCCCTAAGCCTCCTCTTCTCCACTGCATGCTCAGTGATCACATATTGTACCATGATGAATCACAGTGCTCAACCACGAACTTATTCTTGCTGCTGATATGATTATTCATCTCTTCCTCGGATCTGATCTAAAGCCCCTCTACACAAAGGTATGAGGTCAGTGCAGGAAATGTTCATAGGCTTCACTTATATACAAATTGGAACAGAATATAAAAGAACACCGGAGGGACGTTGTACTGACAATTGTTTCTCACTTCAGTGTGTGCAATAGGTGGTATAAATAGCATACCTAATATTTTTGCCAACTTGGAAAAGATGCCTTGGACTGTTATTATTAATAACTGTGCAGCATTGTCATGCAAATAAAGCTTCACTACAAAAAGACAAATTGTGCATTTTATGCTACACTTTGTGCCTTGCTTTTAGCCCCACTACACGGCTGACAATTTTTGTTCTTTAAATCCAGGATGCTTGGAGTTGCCTTTGTGTATGTGGTGGCCAACATAAGTTTAGCAGAAACATTCACATTGTATTTAGCAACCTAAGTAAAATAGTGCGATCCAGTTGTGAAGCTCAGTTGTGAACACTTGTGGAGCACAGTGTGAGGTGTAAGCTCCTTAAAGTGACCACTTGCAGTCAGCTAATCCACAACTGCAGTGCCAAGTGTTAGCCTTTACAGGCAGGTTGATGGCTTCATGCTCAAAGAATGATGAAAGCTGTGAAGGCTCTCCAAGCTGTGCAAAGGCATAGTATGACTGTCTCCAGTAGGCTCTTCCGAGTGACAAAATCCCTGGAAAGAGGAATGTCATGGAGATAGTTTGTTGGTTTTTTTTTAGCCCTTTACATCCTTCCTCATGTATTTCCCACAAAAAAAATCTGTCCTGACATGGTTCTTTTCTTATAAACTAAGCATACTTCTCTCACCTTCATTCACCATCACCACCACCACTTTAATGATTCCGGCGGGCTTCGTAGATACAGTTCTTCAAAACTTTCAGTGGGAATGGAAACTATTTTGTTCAGCATGTGCTTCAACTGCAGTTAGCCAAGTACTAAATAGATTTTTGCAGTCTTTTCACTACCACTAGTATTGAAGAGTGCATAAAAAATAACCCCAGCAGCTTATGAACACAAGGGATCTGTATAGTATGTAGTTCAGAGGGAATTCAAAGGGCTTCAAATCTGTGCCAGAACTGATTTAGTGAGCCACCACAATATGAACTTGAGAGCAGCACTCAGTATCTATTCAAAAATATGCGTATTATTTGGGAGTTTAAATTTTCCTTCAGCTCAGGCCGTGTAGCTAGTTTGCACAACACAATTAGCAGGATTTGTTGCTGCAGTAGGACTTTGCAGCAGTGGTTCAATCAGGACATGTGAGCCACAATCGAATCTAATTCATTTTTTTCCTAACTGTGTGGACTCCTGAATGCTAGTGGGAGTAAAGGATTGTAAAAATCCATTTTTTGTCATTAAAGCAAAAGCTCTGCCTATGAATATGTACACAAAGCACCATTGTTGTAAAAGAAGCATACATTTTACACTGTCACTTCTGGAAAAGAATTTGACTTCCCAGAGTGAGAGAATGCAACAGAGCATGATCATGGATTTTATTCAGGCTAGCATCTTCAGCAATAAAGTGGTGGGTGTAATCCTTAGAGAGAGGTTCTACCATTTTATTCTCAGCAGTGGAGTGGTAGAACTCTGTGTGTAGGCAAGCTATAAAATAAATTTTGAGAGTCTGTTTTGAGCTATAACAATCCTGTATTCTCACCTCACACTTTTTTTTCCAGCCTCCACAAATCAGGATGAGTTACTATCTGATGTTAATTTGGATGAAAGCAGAGTTTGCAAGACGTGAAAGTGGAAAAGTTTATGTTTTGGAAGTGTGCTCTGTAACTCCACCAATCCATTTCTGACTTGTAAATAGCAAAACCATTTGTTATTCAGTTTTCAAAGACAGCCTGCTACACCCTGTAAGTTGACAGGAACCACAAAACTGTGGGAGTTGAAAGGAACCTCTAGAGATCATCTATTTCAGCCCTCCTGCCAAAGCAGCTCCCTAGCCCAGGTTGCACAGGTAGGCGTCCAGCCAGGTCTTGAATGTCTCCAGAGAAGGAGACTCCACAATCTCTCTGGACAGCCTGTACCACTGCTCTGTCACCCTCTCTGTGAAGAGGTTCTTATGCACATTTGTGTGGCACTTCCTATGCTTCACTTTGTAGCCATTTCCCCTTGTCCTATTACCATGCACTGCTGAAGAGTCTGACCTCATCCGTTTGCCTCCCACACCTTAGACAGTTATAGACCTTGTTCAGATCCCCTCTGAGACTGCTTTTCTCAAGGCTGAACAGACCCAGGTTGCTCAGCGTTTCCTCATAAGAGAGGTGCTCCAGGTTGTTTATCATCTTTGTGGCCCTCTGCTGGACTCTTTCCAGGAACTTCTGAAACAGTGCATCTTCCCTTTCTTGCTAGCAAATAACTACCAAAAACTAAATGCTTGGTTTTTAAGTTATATGGGAAAAAAAAAAAAGAAAGAAAACAAGAGCAACAAATCTGAATATTAACCTTCTCCATGAAGACTCTCTTATGTACTGAAATTTAACAAACTTTCTGAATATTACCTTCATTCACTATATCACCATTAGCCTTGTGTTCTGGACAGCACAGTTAAATTACTGTGAATGTTACAGTTAAATTATTAAAGTTACCTTGGTTGCTAATCCAGAGCTCACTGCCTGTTACCTTGGATTGTGTGGCTGGCTGCATTTCATTGCCTTTAGTCCCTCTCTTCCCAGGGTACTGTCTCTAACCAATTACCTAGTCTGATGATACTCTTACTGTTCTTGCTAGCCATTAAGCAACTTTCTTAGCTTTCCCTATGGCCTCACAGTGACAGTACTAATGAAAAATACCTGGATTGGAGAATAAGGGAAGCTATGTTTTCATCCACAGAGCAAGCGCAGCTCAGACTGCAGCACAGTAGGCTTCCCCTCTTTGCCATGTCAAACCTTGGCTGAGATGTCAAAGTGGACTAATTAATGCTAATTCTGTTGATGTCACCTATACCCAGGGAGGTAAACTCACACCACACAGCTAAAATCATGGTATCAGCTTTTCCTTGTTCCCCTACAGGTCCTCTAGGATTTGAACCAGCAGCCCACAGCTGAAAGGCTCAATAGCCTGCACAAATTCCTTGGGCTATTTGTTGCCCTCACCATGGATTGTTTCAGTGGAGTCCAAAAATATGTTGATAAACAAGTGGACAGAGCCACCTGGGAACTGAAGTAATTGTTTGCAGGCCATTCAACATTTCAACAGTTCTAGTTCCTAGTTAGAATAAAAACTACTCCTGGAATAATAATTTTCTGCAATTGTAAATTCATAAAAAAATAAGAGAGGGAGAAAAACAGACAAAAAAAAAGTAAAAGATCATTTAAAATATCTTGCTCGGAACTATTTCACTTTGGTTTTACATGACCTTCTGTCATATCTGTCACACACAGATAGTACATAACATTCATTTACAGTACCTTAAGCAACTCATCAAAATGAAATACTTCATCATTAAGAAAACAGTATATTGAATTTTCCCTATGAAATGTGAAAAAACAAACTTATTCAAAATAGCATGATTTACATAGAACCATAGAATAGCTTCTGTTGGAAGAGACCTTAAAGGTTATTGAGTTCCAAACCCCTGCTGTGGGCAGGCCATATCCAGCCTAGCCTTGAATGCCTCCAGGGAGACCTATCCCAGGCAGTCCCACTCTATGTTCATATAGCACATGGGAGAATGTACTTGGACATTGGGATTTTTGTTTTGTTTTGTTTTTTGTTTTCTTTCAACATTCAGCGTCTTCCTTAACACTGACAGGTTAGCCAGGTGTACCTGGAACAACTAAAACTACCAACTCTATAGATCTGGAGTTTCTCACCTTTCCATATTACCTTGATCTGTCTGGTTTCTGTCTGTGCTGGGTGTCAGGTCTCATGTTTCTTTCCCAAACCTGGGCATGCAGGAGCATAGATGTCACCATCCTGGTGGGCTGGCAGGGACGCTATTGCTCCAAGGCTCTGAATTTGCTGAGGAAGGTCAGTTCTATCCTGTAGCCTATGAGAGCATAACTCATCCAGAGCCACTACCTCTTTGCAAGGAATCCTAGAATCCCAGAATGAAAAAGGTTGGAAAAGATACCTAAGATCACCTAGTTCAAAAACCAGTCCTTGCCCACCATACCCACTAGTCATATCCTTCAGTGCCACATGCATTTTGTTCTTGAACGTCAGCAGCCTGTTCCAGTGTCTTACCACTCTTTCCGGGAAGAAATGTTTTCTAATACCCAGCCTGAACCTCCCCTAACACTACTTGAGGCTATTATCTCTTGTCTTTTCACTGTTACCTGAGAGAAGAAGCCTTTCAGGTGGTTGTAGAGAGCGATGAGGTCTCCCCTGAGCCTCCTCCAGACTGAATAATCAACTGAGTTGTTAGGGGTCTTAGCTTTTCTAGACTGAAGCTATGGTTGTATTTTACAAGCTCAAAAGGTGGTTTGTTTCACAGTCCCCTTCCTGTCCCCAAGAGCAGTCTTGGCCCCTAGGAGCATCAGGCCCTCCTCTGCCTTTACCAAGGAGGGAACAGGAGGCCTCCATACCACCCAGGACTGAGCCCAGATCCCAGCAGGACCCCACAGCCCCCTTGGAAAATGACGACAGCAGCTATCATCCTTCATGGCTGGGGCACGGCTGGGGTGAGAGCAGCTCCACAGCCCAGAAAAGCCCATACTTATGCTAAAATGGTTTGTGTTCCGCAGCTCATGTGTCCTGCTTATTTCTTCCATGCGCCAATTCACTTCTAAAGTGGAAGATTTACTCAAAAAGTTATTTTTCCTACATATGTACGTACATAAATATTTTTAAATTTGCACCTCTATGCAGTGATATAGTTTCATATGTAGTGTCCATTGAGGGGAAAAAGTAATACTAAAATTTAGTGATACCTCAGGCTGGCTTCTTTGCTTTTGTAGCTAATGATATCATTCCTTGGCATAACTGAGAAACAAAAGTTGGCAGCTTCTGTAAAAACTAGAACAGCTGCAGTACTGTGAAGGAGGATAACTGTAGTCTACCAGAGCAAAGAGCACATGCCTGCCCACCCACTAACATCCTTGCTGTTAAGACAGCAATTCCAAAGCAGCCCATGCCAACCCAACAGTGGCATCATTCTTCCTCCTCTTCCCAACTCACCTGTGAACTCCCTCTGGTGAGTGTTGATCTTTCATATCCTGCTGGCAGGAACCTCAGCAGAAGCTTCTGTACTGTGTGTCAGGCAAACCAGGCTGCTTTTCTTCAGAGCTAAAGCTAACAGGTAAATTAGCAAAAGCAACAACTTAAAGTCAGCAGATTGAAGCACTGTGTCCAGCTACTAAGACACCATCGAAGATCTACTGCTTGACATCTGTGTCTGCAGGAAGTCCTTTGATTAACATACTGAGGCAGATGCCAGGCCTTCTTGGATCTTTCACAAGAAATAAGACTTTTATACTTGGCTGATTCCTATGTCTTAGATGCACTTGCTTATCATCTGGTCTATGCAATAATTCACTGCTTCATAAGAGGTGATAGAACCAATAAGTAAAGAAGCTCTTTGTTTTGTCTTTCTCTGTAGGTTGATTGTCATGTAAAACCTGCCACAGTCAGCATTCTTGGCAGAGCAATATTCAATGCTATCAAGAGGATAGAAGCAAGGAGAGCATTTACTTGTAAAGAGGTGGGCATAGGAATTAACCTCAGAGGAATTATCAGTTTTGTCTACACCACTGAGGAGCATGGTGAAAAGGATGACTTAAAAAGTACAACTGGATTAACAATGCACAAAATTTTCATCAGTGACAGGCAAAAGAAAATGGTATTCACTATATCTGAATATTCGATGCTACTCTACAGTAAAAAATTAATTCCCTTCTGTAGTTTCAGTCCAGCACAAAGTCCAGGAGCAATTTTGATCTCTGTGATGAACAACACGAAGGACATCTCATTCACCATCAACAGAAGCACTGATCCAGATGGAGTTTCTCTCTAGCCCATGCCAAGTCACCTCAGACAAGGCTGAACAAGAGGTCTGCACTGGGTTTGGAGGTGGGGAGAACATTTCTTTGTCTGTCCTTGTTTTGAAAGAACAGACTGAAATTTTTGACAGAAGAAAATGTTCTTGAACTTAAAAAAATAAAATACTATAGTTTGACCTACAACTACATTTTTTGCTACAGCTTCATAAGAAACTCGTCATCTCAAATGTAAACTTGCATTTTGGTTTTACTTTTGAAAAAGACTTTGAAAAATACTTAGAGCTTTGTTTCTTGAGGAAATAAGATTTATAGTCATGCTGCGTCCATATCGGTTTGTGTCTGCTTACATCTTCTTTTCTGAAATTTTGAATCTCTAGCCTGAGCTCAGCCAAATTTGACAAAGATACAGTCCTTAGAAATAAGGAAGCCTCCACAGATTTTTTGACTATCTGCAAAAGGGCCGTGGATAGCTTGCAGAAAGAGTAAGACCCTGTCAGTACTTCTGGGAAGAGGCAGCAGTGTGAGTTCTCCCATTATACATCAAAGAGTTCACACGAGAAACGGACATTATAAATGTTCCGGCATTTAGAGACTTTCCATCAGAGCTCTAAACAACCACGCATTCAAACCCACAGGAAAACAGCCACACTAAATCTACAGCTTACAGAACTGCTTTTCCCCTTTTCATCATACTTCTTTGCTTTTTATCCCTAAATGTATTACCAAAATGAAAGGCACATGATGTTCTCTTTTCTCAAGTTTCCTTTCTTTTTCTATTCATAGTTTGATGAAACTCCCCCTAGCCAAGGACAAGTTTCCAAATGGAAGAAGGAAGCATGAAAATCTGTAACTGATGTAACTTTTTCAAAAGCAATCGGTGTTTGTGAAAGCAGACTTAGAAAAAAAGTAAGCTCACAACATCCCTTTTTCAGCCTAGGAAAAGGGTAAGATTTCTAGGAGAAAGAGGAGAATAAAAATACTTAATTCCCAAACATAATGGTAGTGAAGAAAAAAAAAAAGTAAATTAAAAGGTCCTTTTGAATACCTAGAAATGAAAATAATTTAATATGTTTATATTGAAGCAGCTAAACTGAAACGTCAAAGAACTTCATCATTAAATAGAAGGCAGTTTATTTCTCATACAAATGCAGAAGCATTTTCTCTAATACCTTTCCTGTGATAGGCTGCTTTCTTAGCACATATTCTTATCAGTGGCATCTGAAATATGTGACTGTTGCTTTCAATCCCTGAAGGCAGCTTGTTGCAAATATGCATGTTGATAATGGCTAACATGAATTTGTATCTTAATTTTCAGCACACAAAAGCCACCTAAGTCTCTCTCTATAAGCAGCACTTAAATAAAGTTATTGGTTGCTAGCAGTTGTTTTTCCATTAACCGCTCCTGGGTTAAAAAGCCAATGAAGGTTTTAATTATGCAGGTCATTTGTGGAGAGCCTTCCGAGAGCCCAGTGAAGTATGTTGTGAAGTATGTGGAATATTCATATATCAGAATGCAAGGCAATTTTTTTCCTGTTTTGAGGACAGCTGATTCAGTTCTGGGTCAAGGAAAGGACCAAGATATTTAAATATCAGTTTGCCTAATTCCCATTTGTCTGCTCCACTAGTTTCTTCTTTATATTTTTCTTGGGATTACTTACTGTCTTAAAGATAAACTCAGTTTTCTGAGCCCAGCTAATCTGAGTAGCTTGGTGATATTATTTTCCAGGAAAACAATGAAGAGCAGAGCTCAAATAGCATGGCGTTAACAGCTACCAGGACAGGAACTGCATGAAATTTCCCCCACTGTTCCAGCTAATCTCGCTATATGCCAAAACATAGTTCAAGGTGACTGAAATAGATGCTTCAGACTGCCTGTGATAGAACTCTCTTTTGTGAAAGCAAAGTCTCCTTCCATAGTTTTATGTAAATTCCTGAGAATTTGAATTTCCAGAATAGAATTGCAAGATGTCTCAGAAAAACAAAGCAATATGTTGTCAAAAAAAAAAAAAAAAAAAAAGAAAACCAACCAAGCAAAAAAAACCAAACACTGTCCTGAGCAAGCTGGGATGACTCCTACCAATAACTGTTTTTTGGGAAAGCAGACTGTATCCCCCAATGGCTCTCCCTCAGGTGTCTCCTCTGATGCTGCACAGGCAGAGAAAAAACTGAAATTCCTGGGTGCGGGTTTACCTGTACAGTCTGAGTGCACTTGAGCATCACAGAGTATATTATTTAGACTTAATTTCTGCCTGCTGCAGTGCTGATTAGGCAGTGATGTCTCACGTACTACTTTTTCACTCTCTTGGCCTCATCTGCACCTCCATGTTGGTTCAACTTCATCCCAAATCATAGGATCACTGAGACTCCTCAGTTCCTCCTTGTGGTCTTCACCTCTGGATTCATGTGAAGAGCTGTATTACCCCCTCACAGCACAGAATAACTATCTGACATCTAGGGGTTTGCAGGGTAAAGCATGACCAAGCTCAACTAAGCTGATGGAGGACAGCTAGGTAGTAGAGAGCTCCCAGGGCTGCACAGACCTCCATAGACACGTTGAGGGGAGCAGTGTCCCAGGGGCAGGCCTAGGTTCCACTGAGCACCAGGTCAGAGCTGTAACAGCAGGTGAGTAGCATGGGCTCCCCACAGCTGTGGCACAATGTGGAGTCTTTAATCCAGGGAGTGACACCACTGACCATCCATGCAGGCCCCTCTGTCACAAGCTCAGATGTGCATTCCTCACATGATGAGCATTTTTCTGTTGTATGACAGCATGTACAACTTGGTCACACTGAGCTCCAGAAAGTCTATGAAGTTTTGCTCAGCCCTGGTGAGCACTGTACTGGGTTTGAAGCATGTGTTTTACAGGTAGCCTAGTTTTGGGTGTTTTTATTTATTTTTATATATATATATTTTTAAACTGTCCATGTGTTCACTAGCTCCATTTCAAGAAGATCAAGGAGCTTTCAAATGGTAGTGACTTATAATTGCTGCTTATCTGTATTGTATTTGAACTGGTGACCCAGAGATGAAAAGAACCTTTCCTGATCTCATTACCCATCTCCCGAGTCCACCAGTCCCTGAAGAATGCGATTCATTAACCGAACAGCAATTCTGCTGACTATTTTTTCAAGCACTTCATAACCTACATGAAATTACAATATTTTTCCCATTCTCACTGTATGTGTGTCAGATACTTATATATCTCCAGTCCTTTTGTTAGCTAGCCTCACAGGAGTTGTGTAAATGGCATTATCAAAATTGCATCTCCCTGATTCATTATTTCCAATTTTATAAAATAGCTGAGTTAGTGAAGACAGTATCAAAGGAGTTTTTAAATAAACATGCTTAATCTTCTGGAGATTAAAAGAGATAGTATGGGTGACATATAATGATTATTTTACCCAAAAGTCATCAGAAATACAACGTACAAGAAAAACACATCAAACAAGTAGGCAAAATAGAGAACATTTCAATGAAAAGATAATCACACTGCAGGATTTGCTTCAACACAGTGGCCTAAATATTGCCCGATATGAAAATTAAAATGAAAGAGGAATATTAAAAAAAAGAATCATACCCACAGTGTATTTAGAAACAAAACAAAAACAAACAAACAAACAAACAAAAAAACAACCCTGAAACTAATACCTAATACCTACACATTTATTTTAGGATTTATATTTGTTGAAAAGACACAAAAAGACAAAAACTAGAGTAATTTAAGAAACCAGAAGAAAAAGGAGGTCATCAACTTCTAGCATGATGCAAATTTTCTCTGATTTGAGTAAAACAATTAAGCAACGTGTCTCTAACAAGATATCAAGAAAATTCCACTATTTGATTGTCTTAATATTTTCACAGAAAACGTATGGTGCTTAGAAAAACACCACAAGACTTGCTAGCGTAGAAATTCATGGGAAGCAGTGTAGATTCAATTTTGTAAAAAAGGAATTCATTTAATAAATTACAACTCCTGCTATTCATTCTGTCTGCAAAGGGATGACTGAGGCAGAATAATGCCCAATTTTCATACACTATGATGGGCTATTAGATGTACAGATGCTGTTAAGTTCTGTCCAGATCCTCTGTTAGTGTAACTCACATAAATCAACTGAAGTTAACTGAGCTATGCATATTTACCCAGGTAGCTTGGAAAAAATCACATTTTCATTTACAGCATGTCTGAGAAGCCAAGGGAAAGGTATTTAAAGCATATTGTGTTCTCTGAACACAATATGAACCTTATTAACTGTTTCCAGAAGATGCAGCCTCTTTGGGACTAATGGCTTTTCCACTGACTAAATTTTTGGACTCATACTCCATAGGGCCTAAATTTACTGCTAGCTTTTCACTGAGGGAAGATCACATTTCTACTGTGTAATTATCCTGTTAATTAAGTTTTCACACATTTCAGTCATGTGCGCTGTGGCATTTCATGTGCCCTAAATCATTATACATCTACAGAAAAGCCAAAGCCGGAAAGATGTCAGAAATGCTACCCAGTAAATGATTTCACTAGAAATGTTGGGTCATGTGTCTTGCCAGCTGATTGTCTGCAGAGCCCTCTGACTAGCACATAGCTGAATTCAGAAAGACCCAATATTTTCCAAACAGCTAAAGCCAGAAGTTCAAAAGAGCCTCAGTTCACTTATAGTACTTGGAAACAGAAGGGCTATGCTTGGGCTCTCTTAAAGAGTGAGGTGAAATTCCTCACCATCTCCCTTGAAGTGTTTTTGCAGACAGCTTGAAGGAAAAGATCATTTTCTCTCTATTTTCATCCCAAATTTACACCCATTCCTCTAATTTCATTTGCTTACTTAGCATTACATCAAAAGCCTCTCCTCGTGTAGGAGCTCCAGCACAGGTTTCCCATTAGTTACTGCTTACATTCGCAACAGCTACAGGAGAGGGGAAGTAAGACTTCAAGCAAAAGTTACACATCTCCCTATGTTGACCACTGACATACTGACACTGAGCAAGTGTTGGCTCAGGGTCTCAAATACCCACACTTCCCAATGAGCAGTCTGGCTTGAAAAAACACAGAACCTCATAGCATGTGGATGTTATTTGCTTTGATCCCCAATATGGTTAGAAAACATGAACTCGCACACTTAAAAAATGCTTCTTGCAAGTGATGGTTAAACAATAATTACAGAGTACTGGGTCTTTGATCTTGTCAGGCCAGATGATTCTTGATGGCTAGCGTCTTGCTTTGTTAGTAGCCAGAGGAGTTACCTAGATAAATTAGACAGAGGAATCTAGTCCGTGGGTTTAGCGGCAGAATTTAATTTTCATGTTGTTCTGTAGCAGTGTAGTCCAAATAGTACTTCTAAGAAGTAGTAAAATACATCAGATGCTTGTTGGCATGAAAAAAATGATACCAGCTGTTCGATATTCAAACAACAGTCACATATTTGCATTGACATGAATGGGAAAGGTTTCTCAGTCATTTCAATGGACCTTGAATGAAAGAAATAGATCTGAAGATTCTTCTACTGATTTTTTTTTTTTTTTACATTGCCTGCAAGGTACTTTTCTGCCTTCTCTTTTTTTAGCTTATCAATATGTATTTCAGAGGTTTTTACTTTTACGTTTAACACATCTTTTTTAAAAAGGAGCACAATCAGTTTCTAAGGAAGTTACATAGAAGTGCAGCAGTACAAAAAGACATCTACTGACTGGGAAAAAAAGCTTTCAGAAGCACATGGGAAGTGACTGATCTCTCCATGGCAAGCCAGTCCCCAGCACCTTGGAGGCTATAACCAGCTTGTGCTTATTGTAGCTTTTCCTGGGTGCCAGGCAGTAATCTGGACCAGGGTGAGTCTCTGTTACCAGTGCTGAACACAAGCCCAGTGTTGGACAGTATTACTGTCATATTTAAAATTATAGCCCTGAGTTCTGCTTTTCCATTCAGAAAGCACTTAAGCTCATTTATCCTGCCTTTTAATCAGGCATTATTTCTCTTGCAACTAAAGCTTAACCTAAGGGAAAATCTGAGTAAAAGCTGAAGAAAAGATTCCTACCTGGCTTTAGTCAAAGAAGAGTGGTTTTCTGCTTGATTTGAGGCAAGAGGCAGTTTGATCTTAATAATACTGTGCTATAACCTCCTCTCAAATTAGGACACTCAGAATTCTTCCACTTCTTTTTCTGCAGGTCTTCAGTAGGTGAGTGAGGTTTGGAATACAATTAGCAATCTGTTCAAAAACACCAAGCTAAGACTAAAAGAAGAGGTGATTAAGGTTACATTCAGGTAAGCGTGACACTCACTAGAATAGTAAGAAATCAAATAATTATACAGTTCTTGGATAATACATAGCAGCATCTCCCCTGAGAATCTTCAGTTCATCTCCTGGTCCTTATTTCTAATTAATCCTTCAATCCTTTTGTAGGTTAATACAACTAAGACTAGGGATAAACCCTCAGTAGTGTTACAGATTGGATTTACAGAATATGCTTTTCTTTGCTACGACCAGCAGGGGTCTGAAAAAACTCTACCACCATTTTAAACCCTACTTGATGCTGTCATCAGCAGAAGGCACACTCAAACACCTTCTTTTGAGTGCACTGAGGCTACTAGGGGGAGGAAATCAGCTCAGATCAATATTTCCTCAAATGAACTTTACATACATTAACATTTGAAAACCGCCATCCCTACATACACACATCTTTAAATTGTACTATGACTATACAAGATGGATACTGCCAGAATGTCCTGAAATGCATACAGTACTGTTGCAAAAAGTTAACATCAGATTTATAACAAATAAATAAATAAAAAGTACTGCTTTCCCTACACCAATTAGAGACTTTCCTATACAAGTAATTAGCTGGGACCCAGTGTACTTATTTCCCTATCAGAGACTACCTGTATATTTAATATTGGGTCCTCTGCACCCTTTTTATCTCTTATTTTGCTCTTTTGCTCCTTCCAATCTTTCAGTATCACATCAAGGATCTCAATGGGGAATCTCAAATGGCAACAGTGACTGGGAATATTTCCACTAGTTTTGATTGTCTTCAGCAACATGACTGAACCATTTCAGCTTTCCATCCACTGCTGGATGTTCAAAACTGCCTGGATCATGCCCTTTACCTCTTGATAACCGCTTGCAGGGGAGTATGCACCTCCTGTTGAATCCATCTCCATCAACAAGGGACAGAAGGAGAGATGGTGGTGGAATACTTCCACACAATTTATGTTTCCCAAAAGCGACTGTTGCACTCTACAAAAGTCTTAGGGAAGGTGAAGGTGAGCACTCAGCAATAGGTGTTACGCACTTATTGTCCTTCTTCCATAATTTCAGGTTTCTAAATGTATGCCTTCTTTATTTTTTATTTTTTGGTAGTCTGTGGAGAATCTGTTGGTACTTTTGTTTTGTTTGTTTTTTAATTTGAAATAAATAATGGCAGAATGAGACTAGCAACTCTTAGTTAAGAATTAGTTATGGAATAGAAATACAGAAATTTCAGGAGGAAAAAAATTAAAAATTTACAGTTTTTTTGTTAAATCTGTATCCTCACTGCCCTCTATTAGTGTTTGTCCATGCTTTTTAGAGTTCATTTCTTCTATTTGCAAAATGGTCTGTAGTTCAGTGAAGGACTTGAGAGGTAAAAATCTGTGTAGTTATATGTTCAAAATGTGTGACTGCAAAGCAAAGTAGAAGCCAGAAATGGAAGTACTTTATTAATAATATTTTTTTTATTCATAGAGCAGTAAGGAAAGGCTTCATTTGTTCATCTCTTGATCATCTTTTCCTTTTCAATTACCTTTTCTAAAAGGAAGTTTAACGTCATTTCTGGATTCCAACAGGTGACCAGTTAAAAACAAAACACTTTCAGCTTAAGGCAGGTTTTCTGTGACCTTTCCCTCATTATTTCATCTCTTCTTAAATAAAATATCCGGTATCTACTAACCTGAATTGAGAAAAGCTAAATGTTATGGAGGCCAACTGGGCTGATGCCTCTTTTCCTATTGATAATCCTCTACACATCTAATGTCAAGACATCTCCCCTGTCTGGGATCTCAGAAGTAGCTGGCACCTGGGCTTACTGAACAGGAGATCAGATCCTACTCAGGGCATTCTCCTCCCATGCTGCTCCTTCTCACTCTACCTCCATGAGCACATCCATGGTTTTTACTTCAAAGTCCCCACTGGCCTAATGTTGCCTTAATACTGATAGTACCAATCTTCTGACCTGGTGTAAAAAAGTTCTAAATTTGTGAGGCTTTCACAATGAAATGGAAGTTTGTAAACTCAGTGAAATCTAAGTCAAAATAGGAATGCAACCTTCTGCAAGAAAACAGCTCTTCCTACACAAATAAAATCAGCCTGTGTTCAAGATTGTCTAGTAAATGTTGTTCAGAAGAATGCAAAAATATTGCTGTGACGTAGGTCATACTGGACCCACTGAATATATATGATGCTCTAACATCTAACATAAATGATATCAAATCTTTCCATGATCCTTGGTCCTAGCCTAGCATATAAAAGAAGACTTCAGCAGAAAGAGAGAAACACTTCCACATAGTTTTGTACTCGTTGCAAATAATCCTAAATCCATCATTGCAAACAGAATTTGCAACCCAGAGCAGAACTTTCTATGTACAAAAAGATGTTACCATCCTGTAACACTGGAGCAGTTAATTAACATTAATTAATTTATCCTTGCAGTATTTCAAATGCGGCTTTAATTTTTCAATGGAGTTTACATTAATACTAGTTTATGTATTATTACTGGTCATCTACACTCAGTTTAGGGACAAAGTTTTTAGTAGTTGGATTGGTTGAATGCTAATTAACACTAGCCCCCAGCACAAAAGACATTCTTTCCTTCTTAAAAGGAAACAAAACAAACACATGTAAATAATATAGTGGTTGACTGGCATAAGAGGAAATAGCACTATTTCATTTTTTAATTTATTTTACTTAGAATTATTAGTAGAATAATTACCAAACAAAAACTTGTGTACTTTCTGGAAAGAAAGTATAAAAGACAAAAGCTGTAAGCTCTTCAAGGACATTTTACCATTCTCTTATCAAAGGGCTGCCATTGATCCCCGGAATGAGTGGGAACAGCCAAGATACCTTTGGGAAACTCTTCACTAGGAAAAAAAAAAACGGATTCTGGATCAGCAAGGTATGATGTTTCTCAATTCATGCATATCAACTGGCAGAATAACCCATTTAGAGAAGAAGAGCTGAATGTACTCTGAAAGTCATATGTTACCAGTAGGTCTCAGCATCTTGCTGCTCTTGATATGTAACACAACCTTGTTCACTTGTCTGTTTTGCAAAGGTTGAATGTTCTCACCTCACCCTGAGTCTTTAAAATGCCTTCAGGGTTAGCATGATGGGGGAGAAAAAGAGCTATGAAACTAATTGATTTGGGACGGGTTATTTTCTTTCCTCTCTGATTATCCTTTGTGACGTTGTTAAGAGGCTCTGTTATGGACAAGCTTTTGATAACTACCTCCTTTACAGTGACAGCCTAGATTTTCTTGGCTGTGGACTCTTTACAGTAGAGCTGGCAGTCTGAAATAGGGAAATAAGTGCTTAAGCAGCTATTTTTTATGTCTCTATAATTCTATCTTACTTTCTATTTCCTGTGATTTTTCTTAAGCCTGATACTTTAATAAGTAACCCACTTTCTTCTTGCAAGTCAGAAAGCTATTATTTTTTTAACAAAGCCAGCTGATTGCTGCCAGCCTTCTATTTAGTGGCTATTTCAAGTATTTGTCCCAGTCAACTGCTATTGATAGCTTATAACATTGTGTGTAGAGATTCAGCTGCACATTGAGAAGATCTGTGTCACCTAACACTCTCTGCAGTTTAACTTAATCCTTCCTCCTAGTCTAGTATTCTGTAAGAAGCCCAGATTCAACCTTTTGTTCACACACTTAAAAAATACAATCCTAGTCATCAAGCCAGGGACGAGGCTGGGCCAGACCACCTTCAGCCTGCCAGTTTGTGTACAGAGAAGGGTGGCAAACATGAGGACAGCAATACCATGGAAAGGAGTGACAAACTCTTTTACCTTGTCCTTACTTCTAACATTTCCCATATATTGACATGAATGCTTAAGTTGCCACAAAGAATATTCACGTGAGTGAATCCAGGTTAAAACTGACCCACCATAAAATGAAGAAAATTAGTTTTAACCTCAGTAGATTTTCTCACTTTACCTTGAATGCAGCTACACTGGGGAAAATGTCACCCAGGCTACTATTAATGAACACTGACTAAATGGAATAATTGGTGCATACACAGTTTCTATGCTTTGAAGTATCTTTTCATTTTGGCAACAAGATTGTTTGAATACTATTTGTAAGAGATTTGGTCTTGTGGTCATGTGTCAGCAGGAATGAAAATAATATCTTGAGAGTAACTGCTTTAAGAAGCCAATTGGAGTACGATAAAAAATCATCAAAAAATCCCTGTTCTTTCTTTTTTCCTGTCATTGGGTGTCATTGGTGATCTGTGTTCACTTTCTTTTGAAGAAATAGAAATTAATGACACCGGAATATCAAATTAATTGATCTGCAGTCAACAGCTCCTCTGCCAGAAGTATTAGATTACTCATTAGACAACCATAATTTCTAAATTTTATTTAGAAAGCAAATTCTTTTAATTAATTGTAGTTATCCTTAATTTGAACCTAAAACCCCTCTCCTCAAGACATTATCCACTAAAGGAGAAGTTTGACATTCTGTTGAATGAACAGGTAGAATTAATGTGTTTTATTACTATACTATACTACCTCTCTGCAACTGCTTTTTTTTTTTACACTCAGGTAGTCAAAACAACTATTTTTTCACTGAGAGAGAAAACAGTTTAAATGCCAATCAAAGTACTTGACACAATTATCATAGTAGATCAACAAAAATTGAAGCAGTTGTTGAATGGTAGCAGAAATGTGGCACTCTAAAGAACTAAACATGTCTGGAGTTTATCTTATGCTCCAGTGAAACTAATGTTTCTATACTGAAAGTTGTGATTTTAGAGAAACAGAAATTAAGATTTTTGCATATCTATTCACATGCAGATTACTGAGAAGAAATTGAAATACCAGTTGTTCCAAGAAATTTGATTTGGCCAGGTGATGGCACACAAGACAAATAACTGAAGTTTGGTGCATTCTATACAAAACCAAGATAGTTTTCTATCAGATTTTCCAGACGACACAGATGTTAATCTCAAATTCAAGGCTATGGATTAAGAGTTTGAAATCAATCTTAGTAGCTAGAAGTTAAGGACAACCATATCTATATTTTAGGTGCCATATTCCTACAGCCTCTTTTCGTATAGGGTAAGATAAACTTTTGTCTAAATATAGTGATCTTCCATTGTCATGGCACTATGAAACAGTAGCAAATTAAGGTTTGTCTGTTCTGGAAGCACAAGCCTGTAGTTTTCTTCCATATAAACCATTCAGAGCTCTACTTTCAGAGTGACCTATGTCGTACTCAATTTATTTAATATATATTTAATGTAAAACATAGAAGTATCCTGTAGGGTAAGCACTGTCACCTGAAGTTCCCCCTTTCTACTGATGTCCCTAATTTCTCACCTTTTATTTTTTTCCATGTCTTTTCCCTCACCTTTCCTTCAGACCCAGTAAATATTCTTGACCACCTCTTCACAATAAAGTAACTTTAACATAGAGAGTACCTCTCACTTACACATGGCATTAAGGAACTTTCCTTGGTGGTGGCAAGTGTAGTTCTGAATGTCCTCTGATCAAGAGGTGAACTGAAGATAATTACCCATTGAGACACTGCTTTCTCACCATTAAAATGAAGTTGAACCTTGCATTTTGAGGGAGCCCAGTACTCTTGGTAATTCTAGATGGATCATGAAACTCCTGTTGGTCAGAACCACTAAGAATGCTGAGGGGAAGTTTGGAGTTCCCTGTAGAGATCTGTACTTTCCTTCTACCCCTCAGAACCTTTTCCATACACAATGCTACTGCCCTTTGAAAAGTCACTAGTTCATGAATCATTTTTAGTTACTACTGTGGAGGACCAAAAGTCACCTGTAAGGATGGCAACCCGATTACAAAAGGAAATAATGAGAGCTATCTTTTTTCCTGAGTAGGGGTAATAGAAATGAAATAGTATTGCCCCTTGACTTTCACATAGGGGTGCATGAAGACACGGGTAAATGAAATAACTTGAGTGAAGTCACACAGGAATTGTAAGACAAAACTGGAAATTGTAGCCAATATTCAAGTCCCAGGTGGTGACTTAGCCTCTAGACCTTGCCTCATCTGTTGCACAGACCTCTTCTAAACCACACAAAATCTTTCTCTGATTCCAGTGGCACTGGAAACGCTACTGGCCACACGACACTTTTCCCTTCTCTTCCTTGTACCTTAATCTTCCTGTTTCTTCAGAGTGCAGGGGACTCCTCAGAGTGATAATAACATATATGAATTTTTTATTAACTTTATAATTTATAGCAACTATTCATATATATATGTATATGCATATACACACATCAATGTTCTTAACATCTATGTTTTTATTTATTCTATTTCAAATTTTATTTGCACTGCAAAGATTTCTAAATCTATTCTCAAATATTTCTTGACTAGGTCTCTGAATGTCCCCTTAAATTCAAATGTCAGTGTATTTGTCCAGGCCTACTTGCAGAACCAGCCAGCTGAGAAATGGAGCATCAATTCATTAGCAAATCATACCCATCAGAACTGACCTTACAACCTGCACGAATTAAAAATAAAGACTTAGTTTGGCTGACTTCTTCAGTGGAAAAAAGGAAGGCTAACCAGCACAGTTGGAGGGCAAGATTCACAGAGAACAAAATGGTATTATCAATCTTGTAACATCAAATGAAAAACAATGGAAAAATATAGAGAAATGAGTTTCTGAAACTATGCTCAGAAGTGTGACAGTTGCTTACCAGCTTTCAGAAAAACTGTTAGGCTTTGTCAGTATGGAACTGGAGAATCATATAATGACAGCCTATACCTTTACATTTTTGGGAAGAAAGCTTTTTACAGCATAAAAGAAATTACTGTGGTAACCCAGAGGAACTGTCAGTGTTTCCTGGATGAGGACAATTAACCAAAATCTTTGATTTTGCCACAGGTTTTAAATGATCTAGAAAGCAGAATAGACACTTTGCCTCAGCAGGCACAAAACAGATTCCACAACAGAAAGGAATTCCAGTACAATCCTGCAGCAGCCAGTGCTGTGAACCATCACACCTACAGGAATAGTTATGCATGAAACTTAAAAGCACAGTTGAACTTATGTTCTCTGGGTTCAGAAGGAAATACCCTAGACTAGTGCTGCAACGTGCCCTGCATAGCATTAATATCACAACTGGTATTGGGGAGAATTGATAACAGCAATAGTCAACTGCACACAGAGCCTTTCCCTCTTACAGTGGTCTCCACACATAAGCATCTGCATCGCAAATGAAATTACCTTAAAGTCAGTATTAATTACACTTCACAGATAAGGGGCTAGAAGTCCACAGCTCATCCCTGCTTATACACCAAGACCATGGTAGAACCAGACTCCAAGAAGTTGATTCCCACCCAGCTATGCTTACCATGATTTTAGAAATTAGCAGTTTTGTGAGCCTCTAAGTTTAAGAAGTAGTTAGATGCAGGAAACAACAGAAAGAAGAACCGGTGCAGGCATAGCCCTTGCGCTGAAGAACAACCCTTAGCTGCCTGCAGAAACAAATCTCATAGTGCTTAAGCTGACAACACTCCAGCCTGTACAGTAAAGGCTACAGCACGCATAGATTCTCACTGGTTATAACCAGAGCTTTAGTCAAACACTTGTGCCAGGGTATTTTTGCCAGGTGCTGCCATGTGCCAGTTGAGTATGATGCTGTGATAGACACCCAAACCCCATTGAGAGCACACCAGCTTGCAAGCCTGCATGCTGAAGAGCTACAGCAATGCAAAAGCACTTTTCAGGAGTTTTCCTATTTTTTTTTTCAAAGAGTAATTCTTCTTAACCCCCTTTAGACTAGATGACTGGAACCTGTTAAAGCCAAGAGCCTCATATCCCTTAGCAAACAGCAGCCTGTACTTAGATTTGTAGCAGTGGAGTGTTCAAGTCATAAACTTTCTTGTTGCTGTGCTTTGCAAGGCGATTCAGCATTCTCCAGATATTCCACCAGTGACTTTGTAGAAGATAACAACTGCCCTCACCTGCTTCCCATAGCTGATTGTATCAAGATACTCCATGGATGTGAGCAGCCAATCAGCACAGCTGTTACTGTCCAGGGCCCTATTTCTTCTAGAAGAACCGAGGAGGTGTGAATCACAGGCAGATAGTTTCTCTTACAAAAATAGAGCCTAGCTTCTAATTGACTCGTTTTAATGTTTTTGTTTGCATTCTAGATGTATGTGGAATGATTTTTCTGGTGGGGTACAGTTAAGGTAACACAATCCATTCTTATTTGATCTTCCACAACCTGCCACATCCATTTTGGAAAGCGATCCATGCGTTTCAGTTTTTTTACTTAGTGATAGCTTGTTTTTGTGATTGTTCTAATAAGCAATAAAGAAAATTTCTCTTTTGAACTTCAGAGGCTTCTGCTTACAAAAAAAAAAAAAAAAGTAACTATTGACTTTGGCTTGAATGTTTCTAGTATGTTTTAATTACAACACTTATTATGTTCTTGTAAAATGCTAGACTTCCAAATAAACGCAGACAGTGAAAATAAATTAAATGTGGAGATAATGACAAAAAAATCCCAATCAACAAAGAAATTTTATTGATTTCTTCACTTCCTCTTTCAGTGCCTGATCAGGTAGGTGTTGTATCACAATGGGTGCAGACCCTTGAATTTGCATCTAGATCCAAATGTGGTTACTCTCCGAATCAGGGCCATTTCAGAACTGTGGTTGCCCCCATGCCCATTACTGAAGCTAAGATGCTGTTCTACATTCTAGACTCAACTTTTATACATTGACTGTGGGCAGGTTTTTCAATTTCTTGTGCCCCACACTAAACCTTGGGGTGATACAAAAGTCTCGCAGAAACTGAAGGACTATAACAGGAGAGTTATCTCAGGCTCTGATTGTTACATGTGCTATAACTTTCCTTTATGGTTTAGGCCTCTGGTTCATTGTCATGTATAATTTATTCATGTCAGTATTATTGTCAGTGAGAACTGCCCGGACATCTTAGTGGGAACTCAGTACAGTGATAACCTGAGGCTTTCCCTCTCCTACCAGCTCTCGCTCAAGGACCAAGCAAGAACAAGAATGGACAAAGGAGCAGACAAATGCTGTGTTTAGGTAGAAGGAAATGATAGAACGCTCCAAGCATAGTCCAGCAAGCTATGCAAGAAAACCAAGCTAAAGGGAAAGGGTTCAAGAGTTCCACATACCTTAAAATACAAGCATACCTGCAAACTTCCAAAAAGGTTGAGATTAGTCTTAAGGTGGTATACATCAAGACTTGTTCTTTTGAGGAAGCTTATAACCTGTGCTACATTTCAACAGCAAATTATAGAGAATTAAGGCATTCCTTCAGAGTGGGAACTATTATTTCTCTTTGAAAGAAACTAGTTTACTAAAATCAGGTTTCAGACTGTGGGGAAGCAAAAGTAAACAAAGCTATACTACATATATATAGCTATATATACCTATATATTATACTAGCTCCATAGATCACTCCAGCTTTCCATCTTATTTTAAGGTGCGTGAATATTCCTCTACTAGTCATCATCCTCTCCTTGTTTAATTTATCTCAGTTTTAGATAGAGATTTCAAAACGTTTTGAGAAATCACTGCTGGTAAAGTATTACAATGGAACAATCTCCAGCCCTTTTCCACCTTAGAAAAGACTTAAAGCTCATATAGAAAATGCTTGACACTTTATTGAACAGATCAACCAGAACTCAAAAACAGCATCCGAAGATTGTACTGACATCCTGGCAATCCAGATGACTTTCATATCTGAAAATGACTTAGTGTTATAAAGAAATCTTACATCTACTATTTGCTTCAAACATCCCAGACTACGTGAAAAAGCTTAGCTTCACAGTATCTGCACCAGATCATCTTGGAGTTATTATCCCTCTTTTAACAATGAAGATATTTACAAAAAATTTAGCCGTGTAAGGAGTTGCTCAGATTATATACCCCTGACACCAATGGCAGCAGTGTGCTTCGCTTGGCAGAACAGTGTTCAGACCAATTGTACCAAAGACATAGAAGGCAGTGCCCAGAGTATAAATCTTAACTCCAGAATGCAGCTCAATTCAGGAGAGATATTAGATACATCTCTAAATTTAACCATATGCATTCCTGTTCAGAAGAATGAACACTCTTGATTACCAGTCTCTTGCTCAAAGTGTTATTCTTGTCATTGAGAATAACATAGTCAAATACAGGAGAGAGGAAAAAAAACCAAAATCAAAACAAAACAAAAAAACAAAACAGTTCTTCTGGATTGATCCAGTGCGCAATTTTATCTTGGATTCTGCTGCTGGTGTTCAAGTGAGAGTTTTGCCATTAATTTCAATATGATAAGGATCAAGCTCTTTATGTGCACACTCATTTTTAATTGATTAAGTAAAAGAATTAGGCTATTGTTTGCTTCGCACTCCCTGAGATTTCTGCTAAACAATACCTTTCATTTTACTTCAGGGACTGCCTGGTGTTCTGTACAGTCTGTGCTTTTCTATCTTGAAGATAAATATAATGAAATTTTTGAAAAAAGCACCTCTCCAAAGATGTTTGCCAAACTTGAGAGACTCCTTTTAACAGACATTTAGAAACAGTTGAGGTTGCTCACAATGCTCTGAAACCAGCTATAGGCAACAATTGCTTTTATTGAAGATAATAAAATGGCCACAATTATATTCAATTTTATTCTCTTATACTTGAAATTGGAGCTGTTCTGAAAGGAAAAGATAGAACACAGATGTTCATGTAATAAACACTAATACTTGAAATTAAAAGCCACAAATTACTCTAGTCATCTTTGCTTATGTAAAGAACTATCGATCACTTAATCATTTGTTAATGAACAGTAAGGCAAGATAGCTAAATTATGCTATAGGTCTGTCCAAATCCCAATTTAGGTAAGCCAGTGATACTCCACCAAGTTTACTTCTCCCCATGGTATTGGTCTGACGTGCTGTTTCCTTCATTTCAGTTTATACGTTGTTATGGCACATTGCCAAGCATTATTAAACAATTTTAGATGGTGATCTTTGCATTTTCATAGCGGGCGAAGTCCTCTGTGGTGCAAAATGACGCTGCAGCGCTGCTGCCTAAGGAGTTACACTGTGTAGCTTCAGGCTGAAAATTTAACCCACTGGGTTTAGATATAGGAAAGAATTAATTGATACAATGTAATAGCGAAGAGAGCAAGCAGAGAAAAAAAAAAAAAAAAAAAAAGAAAAGAAAACCAACACAAAAGTACGTTCGTACATTCCCATAGTAACTGTAGCTCAACCTTACTGCAAAGCAGATGTATTTCTGGAGCATTTAGGAATGTAAGCATTAAGATTCTCATTGTAATGCCAGCATTTGGAGCTTAGCTGATAATCACACAAGAAATCACAATTTAACTGTATCTCACTGGAAAAAAGTAATAATAAATAAACCTTTGCAAACAAAAAAACTACAGATGCTGTCTAACTGAGCTGTCCTCCTCAAAGCTTGTTAGCATATAAACTCCCTGAAGGAAGGAACAATTTTGAAGCAAGCCTGCACAAGACCCCACATCTCCTCAGGGTACAGTGCACTCTCTGCCCAATCTGAGGGGATGCTAAAAGCACAGGTCTCTCTGAGGTATGCTCTAGATCACAGCTTAATGAGAGATTTTACAAGTCTTTATTTTAAATAAGCCACTGACCTCCAATCCAGACCAAACACATCCTGTGTATCCCTCCTTGCACACAAACGTGCACTTATATGCACCTGCCAGTAAATTAAGCCACAGACCTACAGTGTTTATCCTGTACTGCAGAAGTTATTATTGCTCTGTATGATACAAAGTTTGCCTTTTCTGATTATATTCCCTCTGTCACTTAACTTAGCTCTTTCAGAGGTTAATTTGGTAGAAGATATGCATTTCCTGCAATACTTCCTAAACAAACAAACAAACAAACAAAAAAACCAGTCACAACAAAACACCAGCAATGGATAAAAAATACACATAAACATTTTTAGAAATAGTTACACTTAAAGCCATGCAAGCAAGGATAAGAGAGCGACAAAACCTTTTAGTTTCTAGATGAAACCCAATAGAATCTGTATAGTAAGAGAGGATTTCCCACTGTTTTGTCACACAATTGGCCAATATCCTGCGCTGCACAATTCTCCTTCTATGCTCTGTCAATGTCCTTCTATGCTACTGTCAATGGGTACAGGCAGCAGTGGAAAATCCACCCCACCTACTTCAGAAATTTATGTCAAAAAGAAAGACCATTTGATTTCTAAATGTGCTTGGCTGAGATGATTTGCTTATATTGAATAGTCGACTTTTCCTAGATTTGTAAGAGAAGAACTCCCTGGAAGACTTATTAAAGGCTCACTGTTTAGATGAGCAATAAAGGTTTCCTCAAAAGACAGTGTATATACCGCATGCAAAGGTACACAGTCAGTGCTGTCCCTCTGTTATACCTTCTCTTAGTATCTTTACTTGGGAAGTGAAGTCTAAAAATGATAAAATTTCTTGGACAACTTCACTTTTCAGTATCTCAACAATAAGGCTGGGTTCTTCAGATTAGTAGGTTAAAAAGAGCCCATTTGTATTGTTTTCTGAGAAAAGGATGCACAAATATCTCCTCAGTATATTTGTATACCTTAAGATTTGTTGGTTTTGCCTTCTTAATAGATAGACTACACTATAAAATGCAAAACGTACTCCTGGTTCTCTTTAAATATGTTTTCTGAGGGACATAGAGAAAATCTACAGGGTACAGTGGTTGTGGAACATGAACAATGTTATTTTCTCCATTTGCTTTGTACCTCATTGCATACATAGCTACTGTTTAGAAATATGTGAGGACAACCTCACTAGAAAGCAATGGCTTGTACAGTCTTGTTTTCTCTGATTTCCTGCAGAATCACTCAAATTCCTCTCTTCAAAGATATAATTAGCTATTAATCTCTTCTGCAGTAGGAAGTATAACCTAACAGATTAATTCAAATGAAAAGTGAAAATCAGAGGAGGCTGGGAAATAAAATTCTGTTTTGCAAAACAGGGTAACATTTTGCTTTTTGAACTTATTCTATACTCAGTAAAAGAAAGAATGGAAAGATCATCCCACCAGCTGAACTTTATAACCTGCAACAGAGATGTACAGGGTTCAACTTGAAGTCTGTGTCTGGACTGCTGACAGAAGATTTCTGAGCTTGCCTCCAACCAGTGTGCAAACTGATTAGAGGCTCTAACTCCCCCACTAGGGATTCAGCCACTCTCCATGCCTCCCATTACAGCTCTTCCACTCTTGGCTGAGAAACAGGATTGTGCAAAGCTTGGATTTGGTTTTTGATTTCCCACAAAGCCAAAATGTTGTGAGCAACCATGGTGCATCTTTGAGTAGTCCAATCTGAAATATATTTATATAGAAGTTGCCAATATCAGTGCAATACAAGTTCAAATTGCACAGGATAAAAATGACAGCAGCCCTATAATTTGCATACACGTCACTCTCCCTTGTATAGTTTTAAAGCAAAATGTTTGAGGCAACCCAGACACTGGGAAAGGATTATACAATTAATCCAGATATCCTAGGGAAAAAAAAAAAAGGAATTAAAAAAACTATTATCTGTTGCTGCTGATTTTTGGAAGGCTTTTCTTGAGCTGAGATGGGTTGAAGACATTTAAGAGTAGGCAAGAATACTCATAGTAACTTCAAATCTTGACAAAGAGCTTTGGGGAACTTTTGTACCTTGATGAGCAGCATGTGTTTTAGAAGGCTTTGCGTTTGCTATTTGTCTTGTTCAAGATCCCTTTGGATTCTGGTGCCTGCAGTTTTATTAAAACCTACCCCTATTGTTGTGAGGGCTCCTGAGCTGATGGCCTCGGGTTGAATGCGTGCCTTTACAAGTAGCTTGAAATCACTCAATGTCACACTGACTCTTCTGTTTCATTTTCTGCTTACTGAGCACAGAGTGGAGATGGATGCTTTCACTGGGTCTGTCACCTGCAAAGCCTTGGAGGGAGTGCCCAGAAATAAACATGATGATTTTTCTTTCTGCCCTACTGATCCCAGAGGAAGACAACTTTTCCTGTCTCCAAGAATGTTCTGTGTTTAAAGGAAAGAAATATCCTTTTGCACTTATAAACCTTGTATGCCTGCTTTCCACCAACATCCAGTACAGAGAAGTCACCTCTGAAAGCAGCCAGAGGAACACTGCGCCAATTCCCATATGACTTCCGTGTTTACTTTCACTGCATTTCCAGAAGAGTTCACATCTGGCCCTCTAACAGAAACAGAGATTGACTCAGTGTTACCTTCACATTAGGCTTCTCAAGCCTTCAATTTGTTATCTTGTGTATTCTTTACTTTAGATTCATCTGTTGCCAGTGGTCAAAGCTTATTCCCCTCTTCTTCCTCCCGACCACCTCCTATCAGTGAATGATCATGAAGGGATAGAGCTTTGAGAGCACATACCTTTCTACAGTGCCCATCAAATACGCTAATGAAACCAAGAAAAGACAATGAACTTCTTTATCAGATTTTCATTTGATTGTGTTAAGTTTGAAGTAAATAGAGAACAACAATTGTTATGGTCTCTGGTTATTCAGGGCTAAAAATCTGAAGCTTCATAAAGGGAAAAATAGCATCAAGAGAACCCTCCATAGACGCAGGAAGATGGAAAGAAATGGGAGAATGGAGATGACTCCTCTGAGAAATCCCAATTCAAAAATCTGTCACAGTGAATAAGGACAGGTCAGAAAATAGCCACTCTATTTTGACATGCTCCTTACCAAATGATACACTAGAGTCCTTGTTACAGCATTTGTGGAACCAGGAGTGGTTCTTCTATGTCATTCCCCCTGTGTAGAGAGAAGTGAACTGCAAATTCTTGTTGATCTCCTTATGGAAGAAGTGAAACCTGATGAAAAAATTGAAAGCTTCTTTCAGTATTAGGACCATAGTTTGCCACGTATTCTAATACGCAAAAATTTAAATTATCCCATCATGATATTTACATTATCTGAATAACTTTTGCTTGTTACTTGTATCATGGCACTAAAAGACCAAAATGTGTGACCAAAACCCCTTTCACTTCCTATATAAATAGGAGAGAAGATAGACAGATTACCACCTCACTTTTTTTTTTTTTTCCTTCACCTTCTATATACCATCTTCTTGTGTGACATTCACTACTAATTCTGATGCAGGGCTTGTTGGTTTGTCGTTTTCTTTTTTGGCTGTATATATATAATATATATATATATATTTTTTTTTTTTTTTTTTCTGAGAGTAAGTTGACAACCAGAAGGTACTTTCACATTTATCATCAGATAGCTTCCCAGTCTCTTCCCATCTGAGTGGTAATTTAGAACCAAAATCCTAAAAATATTATGTCTATTCACATGAATTTCTGGTTCCCCAAAACAATTTAACACCGTTCCTCAAGCTGCAACAGTAACTGCCAAATTGATTATCTCTTACAACATTAAGGTTTTTGCAATGGAAAAAAGGCCAACCACTAACACGCTTCAGATCCTATTGTAGCTTTCCCACAGCTGTGGAAGTGCAACTAGATTCTAGCCTGCTTCATGCATCATTGACAAAGTTGTCAGCTGAGTCCCCAACTGCAGATCCTTTATTAGTGGTGATAATGTGAGAAGCAGAAGGGTGCACAGCTTGAATTTCAGGGCCGAGGCTGAATTCTCATTTAGAAAAAGAATCCCCTTACTTATAAACTGAACAAATCTGATGATGAGTCATCAATAGAAAACAAATGGGGAACCCCCGGCAATCAGCATAAGGGGATCCATCCGACTCTAAAGAATGTATCATGAGGAGTAAATAGATGAAAGTAGGGTTCAGTGGGATCAAATTAATTGGGTACAGCAGGTATGAGCTTTTTATTAAAATATTCCTGAAAACCATGGAAAAGTCATTAATTATTAGTGTGCAGCTGATAAGAGAGAAACAAACAGCAGGCACATCTGAAATATAATCCTGGCTTGCTACTCACTCACCTCAGAAATTCAGCATTCAAGGAGGGTGACTGTCCTCAATGTCAAGAAGAGACATAAAAACTTGACCAGCTGATCTGTCTATGGGGAATTTTGAAATAGGAGAGAAAGAATTATTCTATCTATCTGCAACAAAATGCATCTGACTATCTTACATGCAGAGAATCTGAAGAACAACAAAGAAATGTATTTATATTACAAATACACAACTACAAAAATATTGAATATTGAGGACTTCTAATAGAAAAAGAGTTCAGTCAACATCCATGGCTTAGATGATCTAAGTCACCACTGAAAAGAAAGCCTTAGGAAGAAGAGCTGAAACACAAAAGCTTTGGGGAGGGTTCAGTTACCATTTTGGAGCTGAGCAAGGAAAAAGGAGTTTCACCTATAGGCTACTTCTTGATCCAACTGGCTATGAGGCTCAAGAGGGTCAAGAAGACCTGGAACAGACCCGGAGAGGTCAGGAGCAGTCTGTTTCTGAAGGATAGGTCCTGTTGTACAGACCGGTGTTGGAACAGTGGAGAGCTGCAGCCTGTGGAAAGACCATGCAGGATCAGTTCATGAAGGATGACATAACTTAGGAGGGACTCTACTCCTAGCCCTGACTCTAATCGGCAGAGAGTGATTGTGAAGGAATGTTAAAGATGAAGCATTATAGATGGAGAATAGTCCCCTGTTTCCTTGTTCCATTCAGGGAGGTAGAAGAGGGTGGAAGGAAGGAAGGTGGTTTCTAGTTTGCTTTTAGTTTCTCGCTGCTCTGGTTTGTTAGTAACAGGCAATAAATTATGTTGATCTCCCTAAGCTGGGTCTCTTTGTACCCCTAATGGTAATTGGTGTGTGATCTTCTTGATCTTATCTCAACTCTTTTTCGTCATATTTTTCTCCCCTTTCCTTTAAAAAGGGCAAGTGAGAGAGAAGTTGTAGTGGTGTTTAGCTGCCCATTACAGTGAGCAGAATGTAATGATGCCAGAAGGTAATTTAACAGTGTTTATCACATCACTTGCTAAAAGTTTAACACGTTTACAATGAGAGCTTTAGCTCAACAGGTTTTGGATCTTCCTTGTCCAGTCTAAAATTTCATCCAGAAAATTACCAAGCAACAATAATTTTGCATTTGCCTGTCTGGAAGATGAAAGCAAGTGTGTCAAAGTGAAAAATATTCCTGACTCTTTTATACAAGGAAATTGCCACTTTTCCTATGAACACTATAGAGATTTTTATCTATTTAATCCAAGTCAGTTTGCCCATTTCTCAGTCAGCAGGGAGACACACAAGATCACATCTGTGCCGAATCTTTCTACCTACTGTGTTTAATTTCTCTGTCCAAAGCAGCCATTTAAAGAAATAAATAAAAACCTTTGTTCCTTCATCTGTGTTCCAAGTTACAACACTTTTCATTAAGAACAACAAAGGTTTTCTGGGAAGGTTGCACCTTTAAACCTAGAAATTAATTACTGATAGGTGCTCCTGCTGTCAAGCAACCTTGAATTCAACTAGCAGAAAGAAGCCCAAATAACACAAAATCTATTCAGAGGCCATTATCAAGCCATGTTTTTAACTCCTCATTGGTGTACATTGTTTATCTTTTTCAGCTTTAACCAAGTCATTTTGAACGTTTCTCTAAATCACCTTGAAATCTTCTCTTTTGCAAAGGAAAACCTGTCAGCATTTGCTTTTCCTCTCCCTTCATTCCCCTGAACAAATATTCCCCATTTATCTCCAACTGCATTTTTCCAATCAGTCTCACCAAGCAATTGCTCAGAAAGGTATAGCACAGATGTTCCACAACTAGCTCTTTGTTAAAACGTTTTTCACTTCCAGTTTCTGAACCTACCCAAAGGTTTTGTTGTTGTAGGGATGTTTTTTACAATCGTGCTATAAATATTTCAGTAGGCTCTTGAACTCATTGGAGAGTTCTCCTTAAAATAACAATGGAAAGATTGGCTCTAAGCATTTGTCATCCATTGAATTTTCATTGCTCTTGTCTGCTTGAAACTTTCGAAGTTCGTTAAGACTTAAAGCTCCTTTCACACATGAGTTTCTCTAAGCAAATTATGCATTTTGAATTATGAGGTGTTCCCTCCCTACAGCCGTGCAAACTGTTTCTAATACTGTAACTGCAATTGGCACTTAGGAAGAGACTGTAATTACTGGACGTGTATTGTGGATCTTTGTAGGCGGTAACCTACAGACAGTCAGACAGTATGACTCTTATTCATCTTTGGAAACTTTCAAAAATTTAGATTTGGAACTTTGCTAATTGGCACTCTCTCTCTTCTCTCAGAGGGCCAATTTGTGTACCATAAACATAGCCATCTCATCTTTCTGGAACTGAAATTCTGAGCAGAAGCAACACTCATGCAGCTGTATTTTTTTCCTATTTGACCCTTGTAAGGGGAAGCTTTGCAGTCATTAGGATGTGAACATTGATATGTACACACAGATACTACAATAATTAACTTTTCAAAAACTCAGCACTTATCCACTAACGTTTAACTACCTCTTGCTCATAATGCAGGGAATATCTGTGTTATTTCTAACGCTACTATGTGGCAAGGAAGGAAAGATGATGGCCAAAACAATATGTTCACGCACAGAACAAACCTGGTATGATCATAAACTGTTGCAAATAAGAAGATTACTTTGAGCTTAAACAGGCCATTCAATTTCAGGACCTTGAAATTATAATAACAACACTTTACCGGTAAGAAACAGAAGCAAGACTTGACCAGCGCTACAGCATCTCTTAAGAGCATTAAGGAACTGTTTCCTTTACTTTCCAATAGAAAACCTTGAGATGGAGCACAGCAGTGTATATTGGGATTGTGTTTAGTTTCTGTGCCCACTAAGATCTTTCTCCCTTTCTAAGTCTCTCCCTACAGTGCCATAATGTGCCTATGGCCAGATTGGTTACTAAGAAGTGGAGAGAGACCTCCGACTCACTGTGCCCTGCTCAGTATATATCACATATAACCAAGCTGTGAGCTAAGAATAGTCCCATCACTTCTGACCTGCTGTAAGCTTTCTTGAAGATCATCTTCGAAGGTACTATTAATCTTCACATAATTTCCTGTTCTAGAAATAGGAGTCTGCTCTGAAAAATCTGCCAATATAATTTTTCATCATTGTGACTCTCCTCACTTGTTCTATTTTTCTTTTGTATTGTGGCTTTTCTAGTACGAACATCCACTTCAAACATGTTGAAAGATTTTCACATTCTTTGAAAGTAAAAAAAATGCCAAAATCTCTGTTGCATTTTTTCTCAGTTACTAGCTTTTAAGTAGATAATCAAATCTTCAAGCTGCTTGCTCAGATAAATATCCATTAATATGTCCAAAATGGTCTGTGATTTTGTAGGCTGCAATTAAAACCAATGTCAGAAGAGAGCAATCCTTTAAATTACTATAGAAAAGTGCTCCTCTCTTTAGAGTGCTATACTTATTATTGTGAACAAAGTAAAAATCATTAATGGCACACTCCCCCTTACTTGAGATCAAAGCTTTCATCTTATAAGCTCCTCTTATTTAAAGACCTTTCTGATATACATGTACTAACTGCTTTGGGGAGATGTAGGAGAATCTTAGCATAACCTGACTTTGTTCACTGTCCCGATTTTCCACTGTATTGTCTACACTGGTGGCAGAGCTAAATTATATATTTTGCAAATCCTGTGATATCCTAGTAGAGAAAAGCAGGCCTTATAGGTTTTATACAGCATTTCTCACTTAAGGTATTTTTAAAGATTCTTCACAAAGAGTTGAGTAGTGATGATACAGAATCCATGGCAGCAGATGAGTTAGAAATTCAGTCTTCAATAAATGTCTGATTGGAATGGCTGTCTTGAATCTTGAACTAGGCTTCTTAATAGAACAGACATTGGTTATAATGGTCCCTTTCCAGAAATATCCTTTTTTTTTTTTAATTCCTCACAAGATTTAAACTTGATTGCTTTAAGCAGGCAGTCAGAAATGAAGTCTATTTAATATCACAATGAGATGACATTTTTAATGGAATAGTACCATGACTCGCTCATCCCTCTGTTTTCTGTTACTGGCACAGTATCAAACACTAAATCTGAAACTTGCTACCAAAAAACTGAAATTGGAAAAGTTCTGTTTGGGAAAGAAGAGAACTGATAACTTACAAGACCAGTTGGGCCACCAGTCTTCTGCTACACATTCAGTTCATCAAGCTCTTTGTCACACAAGTATAAAAGAGTGTATGAAATTATGACACAGCAGAGCATTTAATCATGCCTGGCATTCCAGACATAACAACAGTATCTTTGAAAGCATCCAGCAATTAGAACATAAATGTAGCTCTCATGGTTTGGTGTCACAGAATAGTTTTGCTTCTCTCTATTGACTTTTCCTTGGTTTACCTTGTAATAGTTTCCTACAATGCTAACCATTGAACACATTACCAATAGCCTGGTACCTCTAAATTACCGCTAAGCTCTTTCTCTCTCTTAGATATTTATATACTGAATTAAAATCACAGCAGGACATCTATGACTTTGCTTCTACTTGCTGAGATTCAAGTTGCCTCTCTCTTATATTGATAGATGCATGTAGCATAATGCAAGCAGGATATTAAAAAGCTAATTCTTTTTCTTTCCCCTCTTTGAATATCATGCCTTTTTTTGAGGATCAACTAACTCAAGTAGCTCTTTTGTTTTCCTGTATTAGCTTGCAGCATGATTTGTTAAGCATGACATAGAAACACAATTCAAAAATGGCCACAATTAATGTGTTTTAAAAACATAAAGATTAATCCACCATTAGTCTGGTTTTCTCTCTCTGGTTGTGCCTTTTCTAAGTGGGTGTATGACAAGAAGACTTAGGAAATTTCTGCTGTAACAACAATTAAAATAACAAGAACTCAGCCTGTGCCTGTAAAAAATGACTAGAAAGACTATATTAATGGCTAGGATTTTAAGTTCTGAACAAAAGTGTATTTCAACAGAACATATGCTACAGATGAATTCAGCCTCACTTGGGCACTGGATGGAGATCTGCCAACAATAGTCTTCTAAATACACTGGAAAACTATGATGTGATTCCCCCTTAACTTTCTTTTCCCCAGGGTGAAAAGACATAAATCCTTCAGACTTTCCCCCAGAGGGCAGGTTCTCTAGCCTTTCAGTCATATTTGTGGCTCTCTTATGGACTATTTCCAATCTGTCCAACTCTTCCTTGAACTGTGGGGATCAGAACTAGACACACTGCTCCAAGTGCAGCTTGGGAAGTGCTGACTACAGTGAGACAACTCTACCTCTACTAGTAATGCTCCTGCAGATGAGGCCCAGGATCCAATTTGCTTTTGTTGCACAGAAGAAATGCTCAGAGCTTCATCGGCAAAGAAGATAACACAGATAAATTAAAAATGAGAAAAATTGGAGGAACTAAAGAACAGGTAACAGTGCTGAAGCTGAAGGTCACCTAGCTCACTACAGATCAAAACAAGTCAGCTAGAGCAGGTTTTGCAGGATCATTACCCACTGGGGCTTTGAATATCTGCAAAGCATGTGCATGCTTTCCTTTCTCTGGGAATCTGTCCTCAACTGGACTAGAAAAATCTCAGATGTAATAGCTGGAGATCACACAGGAATGCCATCAGAAAATTCATTTTTGGACAACGCATCACTTGCAAACTGTTTCACTGATTCCCCATTCACAGTTCATGCTCTGTTGCTTTGAAACATAGGTCAACCTCTTTGTTTCTGGATGATTTATGTAATTCTTCATCCTAGCACAAAATCCAAATAGGAAATTTTACACTACATGAAGTATTATCTCGGTAAATGTTTGTGCATTTCAGCTTGACATTTGCCTTACACAGCAATAGAAGACCTCAAACACTAAATGACTGTGAAATATACTTACAAACAACTAGCAAACAAAGCCATTAAATCCGAATTCACTCTCAAATGTGAAAATATATTCACATAAAAACTGATCCTAATGTTTGCTGAACACTCACTAATCAATGTTTGGGAAGTATATTTGCTTATGATCCTCTCTGGTCAGTACACGATTTTAAAAAACACACTGCATTTCTTCTAGTTCTGCTTCATGTAATTCATGGCAAATGAGCTTCCCATTGATGCTGTGTAGGCTGTCAATAGCTGGTTTAAATTATCTGAGTTGCTCCTGCCCCATCTCTCCCTCAGGGGGACTTAGCTCTGCAATTGCTTAACTTCCTAACAGAAGAACGTTATTAAGTCCTTTGGGAACTTCACAGAACAAGTTCTTTGTTATTTTGAGGAACTAAATCATGTCCCTTGAGAATTTCTGTCTATTCCTGGTGTGTAATACAGCTTTGAGCTTGTTTCAAAGCATGAGGTGGCAAAACCTGTGCTAGAACACCGAACACATTTCCTGACAGATAATCTGGACCTCTAGCCCATGGCAACTCACTCCTCTGTTAGGCAGGACCCTCAGCTCCAGAAATGCTGCCTCATACTACTTTAAGCAAAATGATTCCTGGTCCATTTGACCTTCCCCATCAGCAGAACCTTCCAAAAAAGTACTTCCTATTTTCTCTTTTTTCTTACTTTCCTTGCTTTCTACTTTGTTCTTGTATAACAAAAGGCAAATAAGTAATTTCCTAACATTATTATTATTATTGCTATTATTATTATCCTTCATATTTGATACATGTTTTGTGCTCTGTGGAAATCCAGACATAGAAAAAAGTCTGAAGTACATACCCTGCACTAGCTTGAGCCCCTGCTGCAGAGCACTGAGAGTTCTCACTATGCAGGGAGCATCTCTGCTCCCCATAGGACTGACCCTTGACTAGGACACCACTAATTCTGAGCTTGTGAGCTAACATTCCCTGTTTTAATCCTTTTCTTCTCTTATGCTCATGAACTTCACAACCTTTCTGGTTTTCTACAATACATTTAATTGAGTTCATTGCACTCATTTTCACTTTGTTGTTTTCTACATAATTAGAAAAGCCTTTTTTTATGTTATTTTTTTTTCCCATCAGCTTGCAGCTCACTCACTTCTGAAGTAAAAAAAAAAAAGAAAAAAAGACAACAGAACATGAAAAAACAGTGAATAGAAGCAAGAATTCTAAACAGTATTTCAGATAAAGAAATAGATAAATGCATATCCTAAGTATATAAATGTTATATTCCTAAGTAAAATTGACCCAAAGTACTAAGTGATTAATTAAGTGAGGAATGCTGTCACTTTAACTGACATCAATAGAAGCTGCTGGATGCTCATATTGAGGCAAATCTGGATCTTTCATTTAGGTGCCTAACTTCAGATATCTATTTTTGACAAGCTTGATCAAACTATCCAAATGACTGACAAATATCCCACATACACAATAAAAACAATGGCAGCTACTTCACATCAGGCAGGAAGATTCCCCTGTATTTAAGTGAATAAGAAGAAAAAAGAGATATAACAGCACTTCTTTCATAATTGTTACTTGAGGCACAAGTTTCACGGAGCATTTTTAGCAGACATCTACAATACTACATGGCATTACTGGTAGTGCTAACTGACATCATTTACAGCTGACACATCAAAAAGGGAATTGACAGATTTTATTGTTATTTCTTCCCATAAAAAAACCATTCTATAGATCAACAGCAGTTCCATAGAAGCAGTGAATATACTAAAGAGAGTTGATACTGGCTTCAAATGTACTGATGACATTCAAGTGCAGCCCTGAACTGTCTAAATATTTTTACAGGAGGAATAGGCTGGAAATATCATTAGGTCATCACGTCTTCATTAACTGCACATTTTCCTATTTCTGGTCATTTTGCAAATAGGTTGTTTTCCTTCACGGCGTATTGAAATTAGTGAGCTTTACACCTTCCTTGTGCTTATGAACAACTCTAATGTAAGCCATCTTTTTTTTATGTTTTGACACTTTTATTTTTGCTCCCAGGAGAAACTAGGAATTGCAGATGTACAGTTCAAAGGTACCCATCCAGAGGTAACTTGCATTTTGGACATTCAAGAAGGATGGAATCAGGAAGGGAATAGTAGATGAGCTAGCCAGCTCTCACTGAGAGCACTCAGACAAAGCAGACAGGAAAAAAAGGAAGAGATCCCATTTCACATTTCTGCTTATATCTGTAAAATCTTCATAGTTCAGTTCAGCAGTTGAAGCAGACAGGTGGTCTCATTGTAGTTCTGTCCTGGGAGGACATAACCATACAGTGACCCTCTGTCAGCCTATGCCCAGGTGAGACTTCTGTCTTGCATCAGCTGCTGCAAAAATGCACTTACTTTCTCTAATAACATTTTACCTTTCTTCAAGCCTCCACAACAGAGTGAAGAAATTACAGCTCAGACACTGATCTTGTTACGCAGTCAATTCTTGAGTGTCCGATATCATAAATAAAGTTTTGTGAACTCCACAGCCAGCTGGAGCTCAAATTTCTGGCCAGGTAACCCTGTTATGCTGCCTCATTGTGATCCGAAATACTTTGCTTTACCCCCATGTGGTGACTGCAGGCTCAGGCAAACACTTGGGCATCAGCTGACTCCTGGTTTTAGGCAGGCTTGCTGTGCAAATGGAGAGGATGTATTAGCATTTTTCCATCTTTTTCTTTAATGAAAATTAACTCTATCTAATGAATCCACCATTAGAGAATTCAGGAGTGCCTGAAAGTTGGTGCGCAAGGAAGAGAAGGGAGGGTTAAAGAAGTACTTAAGGAGCACTAATGTTAAAGGAGGAGAAAAATATGAAAGGCTTTTTTTTTTTTAACTTGTTTAAAATATATGCTGGAAAAAAATGAAGGAACAATGTGGTAAAGACAAAATACATAAAAAGCCATGTTGAGGTAGGCATAGCATAACTTTCTTCTGGAATTCACTACTGTAGTAATTCTGCATCAGTCTTTTAAATATGAATATTTCAAACCTGAGAGCTTCTCTGGAATAAGATGCATTAGCTTACATGAATTCCCACTGAAAAAAAAAAAGTGAAACAGTGATCTATTAGGAGTCATGAACATATGCTCTAAGGCTTTCCACAAAGTTGATTTTTCAGGCCCATTGTGTAGATCTATTTCAGTGCCCGGATCATTTAGCAGATAAAGAAGCTCTGACCTTCTTTCTCATCAGTTTATCTGCTAGAACCGTGTGCTTAATTCACATGCTAAAAATCCTATGAACATTTTTATTCAATATAATAACAGAATATCGCAGCCACAGTAACCAGCTTTTATACTCTAAGAGAATGGCCACTTAATTAATTTTCTCAAAACATTACCAAACTTTATTAAACTAATCACCCATTTGTGTTATCACTCAAATCCACTATCAGTTATATGAATGCAATTTTAAAGTCCCTAATCTATAAGGCTCTATTTTAATTATTTATTTAATCAGAGAAATGGAGGAGGCTTATGGTTTAACAATTCAGAGCTAGCTACCATTGCAAAAAAAAAAAAAAAAAATCCCACTTCATCCCTTTCATATGCTGCTCTCTTTAAAACATCATTCGTTTCACAGTCTTTTTACGTGCCTCCAGAGCAGTTCTTACACCATCCTGATCTCTTTCAGGTTGCTCTATGTGTAAATTTATGGTAACAAGGGACACGTATCTCTACCTGGTGCCAGAAGAAATACCAAGGCATGAAGTGTTATAGTGGCCAGTCTCTAATGTAGCTGCACCTTCAGTTCTGGAGGGGGAGAAGTAGGCCAGAACAGCTTCCATTGCTGCTTTCTACAAACAGTTCTTTTTATAGATTAGGATAGCATTTTGTATGGTCAGTGGTTCATTCTTTTGTGTATCACTATCTTTATTTGAAAGAAAAGGTAAAACAGCTTTTTACAAAAATAAATAATTTTAGTAAGATATGTCATGCTTTGTTCAAAATCCATACTCTGTGTGTTAATGAGAATCAAACCAAACACAAAGCAAAAGCCTTCTGGGTAAGAGATCATAAGGATACATGCAATAAAGCAGTGGATTCCACTTTCATTCCTGCATTAAAACTTTTTTACAGCATTCTGTGTCATGACATTGACCTTAGTCAAAATTTTTATCCAATTTTCAACACCCAAAACTTCCATGTCCAGAGATGTTTCCTGATTGCTCTTTTGTGCCTCTGCTCTCTATTCAGTAGACTTAAGATGCTGAAGATTCTGTATTCCATCTTTCATTTTGCAAGCCACCAATGATGAAAAATGTTTTTCTAAGCTGCAGTTAGCAAGATAGCATAGATTGAAACTCTTCCTTTTTATTATTGCTTTTGATGCACACAAATCCTTTAAGAGGAATTTTAGCAATTGTTCTGTTATTACATATCCCCTCTTCCCTTCAACTGAATTATTCATGCTTTGTTGTCATAGCAATCCTTTCTTTCTGTGAAATGTTTAATAACTAGTCTTGACTCAAAACTAGACAATGAATCAAGGTGTAACAAAAGCTTTATTAACTAATGTGCTTTGAGGCAGATAAATTGTTTGTCTCCCACCTACACTTGCCTTAAGCTTGTTGTCAGTGCGATCTGATGATATTAATAATGACTGCAAAGATACCTGTCAGAAACACCCTCTACATAATGTAGCTTCTTAAACTGTGTCCATATCTTCTGCAGAGTAAGGAACCTCTCCTTTGCAGAAAAATGAACATCTTCTTTTCTCTTAATCTCACTCCTTTCAAAACAGAAGAAGAGAGCCACTGCTTTCTGCAGAGGACTCCTCTGTGATAGATGTGGAATTGGGGATCAGGAGACACTAAAAATCCCCAAAAGTATCATAACGTAGTAGACGAAGAGTGACAGAGGTATTTTTCACTGTTTTAAGCCTGTGTTAAAATTATTCATCTTTTTAAGTGCTCACACTACACAGCAAGTATACGTTGATCTAACTTGTCTATTTGCTCCAACCACTATAATAAGAAACATCACTAATAAGAGTTGCACACTATATTGCAGTTCATTGTAGCATTTCCATCTATAATAAACCTGAGGAGGAAAAATCTGAAGGCAAGAAGGTATTCAGTGAGCATGCAGTCTTAAACATTTCCTACTATTCCTACAACATCTTTGAGCAATATAGTCAGAGACGATAAACATCCCCCTTCATATTTACTCTCTCCGGCAGAAAGATACCTCCTCCTGTGGCAGTGGTGGCACTTTATGCAATTAAAGATCTGAAGCTGCACTACTGATGGCATTTTCCCATACTTTTGTTAATGCTGGAGAGCAGCTTGGGTGATCACTGTGGGTGCAGCACTGCTATCCTGTAAGATGTAATGGTTCCCAGCTTCTAAGAATAATCCACTTCAACCTGATCGGTCATTTTCACTTCCTGCACACTTTTTTTATAAGGCCAGCAATAAGACACTTTAAAAATAATTTTGAGCTCTCTGGATAGATTCTACAGTCGTTTCAGTTAGCCCATATGCCCCTGATTTTACAGTTCATGGGAGTTCTGGACTTTTGTGACCTAAAGCTGAGGAAGTGGTGCCTTCCACAAGAAGCAGGAAGAACAACTCTGTTCTTTTCTGCTTAGTTTTGTGCAAGAAACTACATAATGTCTACTGACACTCATTTTGCAGTTTCATTTATATCCTGTGCTGGCTTCCCCTTGGCAGAAACTGGACACTTATTTTTTGAGTAGATGGTATGCTGTATCACAGCCAGAGTTGTAAGTGATCTTGATAGGTTGAGTTGCACAGCTGTATTCTTCTGTAGGGCTCTGAATGAACACCGAAGGGCTCAGCTCACAGTGTCAATATCAGCCAAAATCTACCCATTAATCAATGGAAGACTTGTTCTAAAACCTCAGTTTGACCTGTAAGTAGTAAATTAGCTGATACAACAGTCTGTAGTAAACTGTCCTTCTGTGTGAGAGGCCTGACAGAAATGCAAATCACTGTAGTTTCTGATGCTGGTTCTAATTCAAAAATAGCAGTCCATTTTCATGGAAGAGAATTTATGGAACCAACAAAGGCTTGCATTTTAAGACACCAGCTGCCTTCAAGCCCGAGTAAAGCATTTGGGATGAATGCCTTATTTTTGCCCAGCCTGCTGTGATGACAAAAATCAACATCCTAGGCCAAGTTCACACAACAAAACGTTACTTCCTGGAAGGAATATGAAACCATTTGTGTTCCCCAGGAGTCCAGCTATGTTGGCTAAACTCCCACTAGACAAAAGATGTCATTCAGGGAAGTGATGCCAGGAGACAACAGATGACCTGCTTTTGATTCACTTCTGCTTACGATCTCTGTACAGGGAAAAAGGAAGAACTGCTGTGGAGACCAATTGAAAACTGGATATGGGGGCACAGCACTTCTTCAATTTCACCCCAACTATGAAGCATTTTTTGGACTGTCATAATTTATTTCAGTACTTTTCCCTGTGTTTTTTTCACTCTGTCTGTAGCTTTTGCAGTATTTACACCCAAAATATTCCTTTCAGTCAGGGAAATTCAGAAAAGCTCCTTCCTAGAATGCTTTGCACCTTTAAAGCTTTTTGTTTGCTTTTCTATCCACATGGGCAATGGAATATCCTGCATCATTTAGTCATCCTCAGTTTAGTATATGTATTTGATCTAACATATGCTTAGTCTATTCAGTGCCGTATAGAAAATGTTTAGAGTCTTTCTGAGACTTCAGAGATATACACTGAAGCAGAAGCAGAGTTTACATGACAGGGATTGAGAATGGTTTGTGACACCAGTGATCATTTGACCTATGCAAAAAACTGATTTATATTCATATTTTTTCATGAATCACCATGTACTACTGTAAACTTATTTTATCTTATAAATGTGTAATGAATAATCTGTGGGTTAGACTTTTTATAACACATTAAAATAAAAACAGGTGACATAAAAGAAAAACCAATATTTAGAATAATTTCCCTGGCTCAGATAAAAACAAGAAAAAGGTCCAGAAATTTAACAAAAGTATCTGGGTGATTTAATAGGTACTTCAGGATTTGGAAGCAGCCATTTTCCATGCAAAATAAATGAATAATACAGTATGCAATGTGTGGCTGTGTGTCAATTTGAATGAAAATCATGTTGCTTTTTAAATCATAAAAATACAGACCTTGTCCAGAAAAATGTACCAGCTTGTAAATCCCTTGGATAAATTCTGCTAGTCTCACTGAATCATTCATCATCAGAAGAAAGGATGTGGTTAAGTGGTTAAGTTCTGCTGGTCAAGACTTACATGAAGAACTATTCTCCTGGAGTTCTAGCCCAATTCCCTATGATATTTTTCTCTCTCTCTTTTTTTTTTTTTTTTTTATTCTTGGTCTCATTTCATTTTATTTATTTATTTATTTTTCTTTCATTTTTTCCCCAGTTAAGCTTGATTTTTTTCCTCACATCATATAAATAAATGAAGTACCAAAACAGACTTAAAACTCAGTGCTCCCACAACCCAGCATACCAACACTACAACAACTTATTACACTCCTTGGATCTGAGAATTTTTGTGATCTAGTGGGTTAAAATAAAATTTATCTTTTTTGGAACTCAAGTGCCCTATTGCTTCTATGGACAAGGCAGTATCTTGTAGGATCACTACCATGAGAAAGGGCTACAAGTAATCTCCTTTGCAGTGTGTCAGATGCAATTCGTCAATACCCTGGGCCTTGTTAATCCTCCCAGACAGCTCCAAAGCTGTAGGATTGAGCTGAAAGCTGAAGTCTGGAAACAAAACAGTCGATAGTCTCATCTCTTTCTTTTGCTAGCTATCTGGATATCAGCATAGGTCTACAGTGGGAAACAGCTTTCATTGCTTTGAAATGCTCTTAACTCTCACCACACGCTTCAAAATCTCTCTTGTCCCATTTCTGTTTCCAGGAAACTAACAAAGAAACAAACAAACAAAAAATCCCCTAAAAACTATTCCAGAGCTGCTAGCCTCCTAAATGAGTTACAGGAACAAAGTACATTTCTGTGAGAAATGTGTGATCTATGAGTCAGGCATCCACAATTCTATTCTTTACATCCATTTATTCTGCTCCTGATCAATACTGAAACCTGGCTGCAAAAGCCAGCATAGCCCAATGACTGTGACTATCTTTGCTGCAGCCATCTTTGTTGTGCCATAGCTCTGGGTTGCAGTTTCTTATATGTAACACTGCAATCTTCTTTTTTTGCCCCAGGTACATGGAGGTGCCTAATGAAGCATCACTCAAAGCTGTAATTTTTGAGGTCCAGCTCTCCTTAATAGCATAACAACGGCTCTCCAGGGCTTATATTCAGGAATATGTTTTACTCAGTGCGGTCCATTCAAGCTGCATTCACTATTTCTCTCCATTATTGTCTCAGACACCTAACTTTCAATTAAAAGCTCCTAAAAACTTCCTAACTAAGAGACAGCTTACTACAGGATCTTAAAACCTTCTTCAAAGATAATGAAATATGAACAAAAATTTCACAGACTTTGTGTCAGGCATCTCTGTTTTTCAGAGAGCTGCATTTCAGTAGAATGGATTTATACTTTCCCAGCTTTGAGTAGGGAGCCCCTTATATATGGAACATGCTGCTGAAAGACACTGTGTTGCTTTTTGAAATTAGTGTGTCTAGTTCAAAATGGAAATCCTGTACAATGTTTTTTCATGGCCTTTCTCAAACGGACTCCTTATTTCATATAGGAAAACCGTACTGCTCTTTTTAGGAGAGAGTGAAAGTATGAACATCTTGATTGTACTGCCATTCCACAACTATGTCTAACATGGTTTAAAAGTACGATCTCTGGAAGAGACAGAATGCAGCCTACAAACTCTGTGTGACCAATTATCAGCTTAAGTGACTATAACCCTTAAAGCAATGAATTTCCATGGGAAACTGAAGACGGAACTGCAGGAAGATAGTGTCACCACTGTTTATATTGCTAAAGGGCTGTGGGTTGCAAAGGTCAGATCCCCTGCTCTTTTGGAAGACTCACAAGCACGTTTAAGCCTTGGGAGACATTGCCAGCTGCAGCCTGAAGCAGCAGAGGACAGCAGGAATGCCAAGTTGATGCCAACCAAATTCACTTGGCCCAGGGCAGCTGAGATCTCCAGCTGGGATGGCCGCTCAGTCCCATATATGCAGCTATCTCTCCCATAGGGTTTGGCTGTAAACTTTCTTCCTATTTCCAGGCAGAAATGCACTCATAAACATAAGCTTCAGTCCTCAAGCTCTCTCCTGAACTGACTTCTTATGGTTTCTGCCTGCAGGTTATCTCCTGTCCTTTCTTTCTCTCTCTGGTCTCAGAGAAAAGCTCAGTATTTTATACCTCTGAGTTAATGAGCCAGCCCGTCTGACCTGACTGTCAGGATAAATCAGCAGGCTGGTTCTGCACCTCCATGCCTTACCCACACTCTTTCTCATGGATGTAATGCCATTTAACAGTACTTTTCATGTATTAACCCAGTGGTAATTACAACATAACTTAGAAGCATGAGGTGATCATTAACATTATTTACTTAAGGCATGTCCCACAGTCCAGCTGCATCCTAGGTGTTTGTTATCTGGATCAACATCTGGATAGACAACATCTGTTAGTGTCTACTGGTTAGTGGGTAGCCATTTTTGTCCTTTCGAATAACTTATGAAGTGCATCCTGGAGTGGAAGCTCATGTTGAAACCAGACTCCTAATTTAAACTTGAATACACTTTTCCTAGTAAACCTACATAAAATTAAATCTTAAATACCAACAACTCACACTTATGCCTACACTCATTATAATTCATGAAATGGTTTGTTTTACATAAAATTAATAACCCCATAATATGTGTGAAATGCCAAAGGCAAATTACTCAGCCAGGTAATTCAGAACTTAGGGAGTCCTAAATCTAAACCTGCAAATGTACAGAACTAGTTAATAAGCTATAGCCCTTTCTGCAACTTCAAGAAGGGTATTTTCTGCATTTCTGTTTGCTTAGTGACTTAAATTCAATGACTAATTTATTCATCACTGAGAAATTTTTGGCTGCTGAAAAACTGGATAGCTTATTATCCCCTTCCAATCCATAAATATAAATGAGGTGTAACAGGATGAGATCTGCTAGTTCTAAAATCATGACAGACATGATGATCAGAAACTATTAGTACAATCTGTTACTGATGGACAATACTTCCTTTGTTTAATGAAACAATTAGTTGCAAAACCCATTTCAATAAAAGGATGTTTTCTCTAAGTAAACAGCTACTTAAGGTGGTTCAATTTAACTGAAACAAACAACTTTATAATGTTGGATTTGTGTTTTTAATTGAGTTGCAAATTCCATCCAACTGCATCTTGACAAGAGACACAAATGAGGATAATCATAATAGGGTAAACAGTAAATGTATTGTTCATTAAAATTTCTAAATTACTTGTTAGTCAGAAACAGACTAATGTTATATCAGACTATGGAATGGCTGAACGCGTGAATATAGATATAATTTATTCACCTTCTGGACTGAAGGAAGTATCACATTTAGTGCAAGGATTGCATTTAGGTGAAAATCAATATATTCCTGTGGTTATTATTAAGTAAAATAATAATTATATTATATAATAATATAATTATTAATAATTATTATTATATTATTAAGCCCAGCATACTTTTATGAAAGTAACTAATAGGTTGGGCTGGAAAACAAGATTAAAATTTATTATTTAAAATTATTTCTTCTTTGCTGATTGAAATGATGATTAAAAATTGAAATAGCAAGTAATATGCCCTGGTCAGCTCCCACTTTTTTTGTTTAGAAATACAGCTGAAATTGTTTTTCTGTGGCAGAATATATCACATATGAAAAGAAAATCACTTTGTCATCATCTATCTATGTGGTAATTTCTTTAGCACAAAGACTCCTTTTACTTCACTAGGGAAATTCTGCAGAATGGAAGTTAGTGGGTAAGCATCTCCTAAAAGTGGAACCGATCCAACATGACATCATTCTGCTGTAGTCTTCTAGCTTAATTTTAAGCCAGCTTTAAGATCATTTACATGTATGTAATTTCTTAATTACCACTGAGCGCACTTTCTGTAATGTTGGCATAATATCCAGTATTATTATTCACATTTTTTTTTTTTTCATCAGAATGGATGCTTACAAATACCGCAGCATATGGAAAGCCGCCAGTTTCACTTGAACCACTGGACTGTTCTTCCTATCATTCAAGTTTCTTAGCACACATTCACAAAACAGAAAAATTCTGAAGGAACAAATGATAGCAATTTGCATAGCAATTTTTGAAAAACAAATTTCTCCATCTCAGCTATCCTGAATCACCTCTGTATGGGAATCTCTTCAGCACCCCTTCCGCTATTTCTCTTCCACTATTTCTCCTTGCAAAGTGAAAGATAGTCACAGTCCTGTCCTTTAAGTGTGCTGAAGTGACATCCCTAAAGACCTGCAACCTCCTATAAATTCATCTAATAAGAATAAAAGGATTAATAGAAATGCAGACTTACCTTCACAGCCTTGCCAAGAGGCAATTTGTATGGGATGAGAGATCTATTCACATTTCAGCTTCCTTCCTCAGGGCGCTGAATGGCAGTGTTAAATACAATGCTTTATAAGACTGGGAAGCAGTGTTCATACAAAAGACATATAACAGCAAATAAAATGCATGAAAAATAAAAATCTAGCTTGTTCCACATGGTCAAAATAAAACTCATGAGTGTATTAACAACTGCAGTCCTTTTGTGCAAGTAGAGGAGGACATGTTAAACAAGGACAGTACATGTGCAACATGCGTAGAGCCACATCCTGCCAGCCCATTTGCCTTGTCATTTTCCTGACACAGCATGATAGCTGCAGGGAGCACAGTGCCAGAAAGTAGGAGAACTTTGCTACAGGGAGCACTTTTCTTTTCCATCTTAAGCAGGAGTTTCATGCATCAGTGTCAGTGCCTTAGATCTGGGGAAAGCATTGAGAATAAAGTATCAAAGTGCCCCAGGATTTTTCCCATTTTTTCCAGAAGATAACCAGGAGGGTCTTGAATTGTCCATCTATTAAAGAACAGCAGTAGGCATCACTGAGGGAAAAGCAGAGTCATGAGTTTTCTTTCCCTCAACAACTTCTGTAGACAATCCATATTTAAATTCCCCATTGATTGCAGCCATTCTCATTCTTGGTAGAGACACATCTCACAAATTGCAGGAGGCAGCTCCCCTCCAATATGGTCTCAAATGCAATTCAGTGAGGCAAAATGGAGAGAATGATACCCTGGATATTAACTGCTTTAAAGGCTGGGGACAAATTATTAACATTTAAATAATCTTGCCCTCTAGACTGTAGGCAATTGCACTTCAAAGTCAAGCAAACAAGAGGCTGATCCAAAATTTGCATCTGGAAAAGAGTACATATCTGCATATCTGTGCTGGTGATATTTAATTCTCAGAGTTAAGGAAAGAGACAATTTTGTCCACATAAACTTACTGCACAGTCTGGGTTGTAAATTAAGAGGCAGCCCCAAGTGTCCTTTACAAAGCCATTCAGATGGGCCTAATAAAAACATTAATGGCTTTTTCTGTGATCTATCTGTCTCAGTAGGGAAGAAATAGAAATGTTACTGAATATAAAGGGTTTGATGTGATGTGGTACTGTATGAGTCATACAGTACCTAAGAAAAAGTTCAGGACAAGTTATCTATAATGCAAACTACTTTACCTCTAGGAAATTCTGCTTTCATTGTTTGCCTCTTGTATCTTCTTATACATGGTCTTAAATTTAACAGAAATCTGAATGAAAACTAGATCATTCTTCCCAGAGGATATTCTAGTACATCCATATCTGATTTGTGTATAAATGCCTGAGAGGACAGGAGGGGATTAAGAAGAAGATAGACTCTTCTTGGCCATGCCCAGTGAGTAACAAGAGGTAACTGGTACAAACTCACATACTGTAAGTTACACATAAGTAATAAAAAGTTACTGTGAGTGGTCAAACACCTGCGTAGGCTGATCAGAGAAGTTGTGGAGTTTCCATCCTTGGACATAATGAAAAGCTAAGTGATGTGAACCTGTGTGACCCACTCAGAACCCTGCTTCAGCCCAAATATCTCCAAAGGTCCCTTCCTCACCCATTCCATTATTTCGAAGTTCCAGGAAGGTTCTAAGGTAACAGCAGAATGGAGCACTGTAAGATTCAAAACTGAAATAATCATGTCAGTGTTCTTATACAGATGCATTTTAGCTCACTGAATCCAAAAGATATGTGTTTTTTTTTTGTTTTTTTTTTTTTTCCAGATAGACTTAGCAATGAATTACACCTGCTTCCTTTATACATAATTGTCCCCAAGGTAAAGCAATCACCATTGTTGCCTTCCAAACTGCAATTTCAAGTCCTTGGCAAAATTTTCTGTGACTTAAAAGTGAAAATTCTGGTTTGGCTTTAGAAACCAAAACCCTGCAACAACCACAACATATTTCTGGAAGGAAATATGATTCTTTTTCATTTATCTTTTAGAAACCAAACTTTCCACAAGAAAAAGAAAAAAGAAAAAAATATATATATACCAATACAAAGCTACCAATAAGCACTCATTCAACAGCGTGTAACAGGAAACTCTTTCTATTGTGCTTCATAGTCATCTTTGAAATCTTATTGCCTACTCTAAATAGGGAAAGGGGCCACCCCAAATTTGGTTAACTCCCAGAGTGCTAGGAAGAAAAATACTGGAAGGGGAGAGAGTCAGTATTCCAGTTCTACTATAATCCCAAGGTCTGGTTACTCTTTTATGTGGTAAAAGTTAAGAGTTAATAATGTACTACATACATCTATCCCATTTGGCAGCTTGAATGAAAAATGTGTTCGTGTACATGCTGACAAAAATCTAAGGATCAGTGGAGGATACACGTGCCTGTGAAAAATGACAACTCAAATGGCTCCACAGCAAGATAAGCCATCACAGCCCTGTTCCTACCTCTGCTGTTTCACGGGATGCTGCTTCATCTTCTTGCTTCAACAGCAACGGGAGCCAATCCAGCTGAAAACTGGTCCTGCAAAACAAAGGGATGATTTTTCAAGCTGATCCATTTCCTGAACAGCAATAGCCCATTCACAAAGAAGTCAGCAGGACCACACAGGCAGGTTAAAGCAGTTTCAATAAGATCAACTTCAGTGACCATCAAGCAGGTTTCAGGCTCACAAGGTCATTCATCTGTGTGTAAGGGAGACCTTTATCTTTTTAAAGCAGAGGGTTGTTAATTAACTGGGCAAGTACTGGCATTTGCTCTAACAGAGAGAGCTGGCACCTCTCAGGAAATGAAATGATGTTTAGTTCAGCCAAGGGAGAAATTGTGGAGAGGAAGATTAAACCTGTATGAACCTCCTGGAGGACTTCAGAAAGAAGATGGACTATAAAAGCTAACACACTCCAATGGATTCCTTCTCCAGTAAGCAGTATGAGGTGCTACATGCACACAAGTCCAGGATCCCTAAGGAGTCATACACCAGGAAAAACTGCAGTGGTTTGGCTGGACAGGGGAACAGAACCTTCTGACTGGAACACATTGTTCCTCCTTTCTTTTAGAACTGTGATTTTTACATTGGATTTGTACAATTTTTCCTTTCATCTTTCCCAAGTTTTGCATGATTCCAGGGTTCTCACATAGCTCCTCACCAAAAGGCATGACCAAGTCACAAACCTTGGAACAAGATGCCCACATGAACATTCCTGCTCCCACCCTGATCCCTGGAGCAAGCAGAGAAGAATTAAGAAGCTGCTGCTGTAGCCCTGGAGGCACAGTGTGAGATTGCAGGCGTTTTCACATTCTTGTACATTCCCTTTTCAAATGGCAGACTCCCATATCCTCTGTATTCATACAGTATATGCACTTTTTTGAAAGGAAAAAAAAATCGAAAAGTACCTTAGAGAGACAAAAAATACTCAGCAATTGATCTGTTGTGACATTTATGTACACAAGTAAAGATCAGTTGCCATATATTAAACGTAATATACATTGTAGATATATTTTATTTCCCTGCTGTTCTTGAGGAATGAAAGTGCTTTTGAGGACAGGTGTGAGAAATGAAAAATGTTTGGATTGCATAGGGAAAGATGCTTCTGAATAATGTTAAATTTTTAATAACTTGCAAGTTGTGTCATCAGCAGAACAGCAGTAGACATGAGAAAGTAGAAGAACCGCATGGAAATCTCTCCACATATATCGCTCCTGTTAACTTTCATTTTTTCCCCCACCAATCTTCTTGAAGGATGCTGCTGACTTCAAGTCTTCTGTTGTTGTGAGTCATGTTGTGTGGATTGCCTGCCTGCACCCAGATCTTGAGGCAAGAGGCATATGCAGGTTGGGAATAACAGCAGATTGAAGGGAAAAGACATCCTCTCCTATAATTCTTTTTTTCCCCCAGCAGAGCAAGCAGAAGCAGTAGTGATTTCTTTCTGGAAAAGAGAACTGATCCAAAACACACCTCCCTTTTTCACTGATTAAAAATAATAATAATAATAATAAACAGTACTGGTCTGCTTCCTAGTAGAAATGAAAATAAATACAGTTTTTGGTATTGATTCTTCTCGTATAAACAGCTGCTACTGTTATTTTCTCTCATCTTGTTAGTCTGAAGAAGGAAAAAAAAGCAAACACCTAGTATAAACCACGGATAGAGGAAATCTGTACAACATAAAATGCAATATTCAGCTCATGCAGCTGGAGTTCACTTGACCAGTTCTTTACTGAAGATCTGAGCAAGCTGGCAATTGTTTAAAGATGTCTACTTGCTCAGCTGGTCAATTATTCACAGGTACAGTAGAACAGGAAAACAGCTTCTGTTAGTGTGAAATGGGCATCTACATCTATAAACGACTTGCTGTGAGATCTTTAGCCACTGTTTCCTTTCTCCGTGCCTAGAGTTTTCCTACCACTCACAGCTTTTTTCTCACCTGGATTCACTAGCCCTGAGCTACTGCATCTTGCTGTGAAACGCAGAGCACGACAAGCCCTTGGTCTAAGTCAAGGTCTCAAGTGCTGCTGTTCACAATTAAGTAATAGTTGCTCCTTGTTCCCTGGTGTAAGACGCAACATCATCCTTCCCTTGGAGGAATGGAGCTGAAGGTAATTAACCAGTCCCTGACTCTGTCATGGTGCTTCTGCGTCAACACTGGCTTCCCAACAAAGATCTAGCCAAGAGCATCTCAGCCTCTTTACAACAAGAGCAAGAACCATAATCTGTCTTTCAACTCAAGTCCCGAACCATTCAGAAGATAGACACTGTTGTGTCATCATGCTTAACGAGGCTTTTGTAAGTTTATTAGTGTTATAGTGTTCATCTTCTGCAGTGATGACAACCAAAGGTTTAGAGGCCAATGGAAATAAAGTTTGTCGAAATACCAGTCAAAATGTTTTTACAGTCCTGTTTTGACATTCTTAAATCCCTATTTATTCACAATGATAACTTACTGCATTCTCACACCTCTGCAGGGGGTGCTGTCATATTGATAGGACTCAAATCTCACATGCCTTATATTTGTTTGAAGGGCTTGCAAAGTTCTTCATCTGTTTTATTTATTATTTAGGGAATGCTGTAAGCATTAAAGGTGTTTTATGAAATACAGTAGAAGACAAGGTCTCTGGCACTCAAAGTCCTGTGATCTACTTCAAATACAACACACAGAGCATCAGTTTAGATGCAAATATGTGTAAAGATGTCAGTTTTGTGGGAAAAAAACAATGTACAGGTTTCCATTAAAGAGCAAAAAAGACCAAAATTCTTGAAAGATTTCCACTGATCTTTTTCCTTTGAAAATCATAAAGTGATACATACTCAAAATTCAAGTTTTAAGATACAGCACTAATAAAAGCTGTTGGCATGGAACATCTGTGCAACTTTACAAGCCAAAGGTTGAGCCTATTAAAATAACAAAAGAAACCTACAAGAAGGCCATGCATTTCATATTTAAGTAAAGTATAATTACAGAAACAATCCAAAAAGTTTTCTTATTCTCTCTCTGTAGCTATACTATATGCAGAGGTAAAAAAGGTCTTAGAGGTTTAATTGTGTCTGTTTGCATGAAAGTGTGATCTCATCACAGCAAGGTGTGGAAACTGTGGTTTTAAAACCAAAACTCCAGAAACCTCCTTTACTCTCTCCAGACCCATAATTGGTACAACATTTACCAGGTCCCCTTGCAAGACATTAGGATTTTGGGGTAGGTATGTGCTGCTTCTGCTCTTTGGATGGTTTTTTTTTGCTTTTTTTTATATAACACCACAGTTTATGCTGAATATTAATTGTGGACATGCGTTGCAAAATTGACATTGGGAAATTTATGACGGATATAATACATACATGTAAGTAAATACATATTTTACAGGTTTGTTCTGTATGAAAACTCTCATCATAAGCAATGGGCACACTATGGCATTGTGCAGAGTGTGGGGGAAAAGGAAAGAGTTTGGACAGAGCAACTGTTGTAATTTACTACTCTTGAATCAAAAGAAATAGTGTTAAACAGTCTGATATCAACAATATTGAACTAAAAATCTGGACAGCTGAAATCGATTCCCAAGACTGAAAAGCACACATGGCAAGAATAACAAATAATTACTCATCCCCACATATTTTTACCTCCCGTAAGAGAAAAAATAAAAGCAGACATAAGATACAGTAGCAATTGCTCCCTCCTCTCAGATATATGGTTGAGACTCTTATTTGTATTTGGATCAAAAGGAGATTCCTTGGGAAAAGGCTACATTGAGCTCACTCTTCTGGAGCAGATTTTCCTGGATTTCATATAAAGCAGCAAGCTGTTGGGAATTAAGTTTCTGTTAGCTCCAAAGGTCACAAGTACTTCACTCAAAATAATTGCGGGTTACAGTGCAAGGTCTATAAAAATAAACTCTTTTCTATATCAGAAGCAACCATTTTCTCTCTGTGTTCACTACTTGTGCATCTTCAGTGCTTTTGCACTAGAAATATTTCTTAAATTTCACAGATACCAGAGACCAGCTTCTGCTCATTAAAGCAGGAGAGGTTCAAATTATTCCACTGGATTTAATCAAGTAATTATAGCTTCGCTCTGATATAAGACCACTCTCCCAAGAAAAAAATGTTAGCAGAATGTTATATGTTCTTTATATTTTAATACATTTTAATTCTTCAGTGGAAAAAAAAATCTCAACTATGAAAAAGTACTAAACACTTTAGAAAGAGTCAATTTCGTATTGTATCATTGACTGACAGCATCCAATTACATGAACATGCAAAGACTAATTCTGTTGTCATGCAACACAGAGCAGTCTGTGTGTAAAGGAGCATATCTGCATGTGCTGTGTCCACATACTTGTTGTCAGCAGTGATTAACAGTGAGTTGCCATGCTGAAGTGCCCAGATATTATGTGGTCTAAAAAGGACAGAGCTGAAATAGGCATGCACATTTTCCAGATTTAAAAAAAGAAAGAAAAAAAACCATTACTGATGACTGAAACTAAAAATATGCAATTAAAAGCATAGGATAAATTATTTTGAAAACTAAAAAAACTTGAAAGGAGAGTTATTTGCAAAGCATATTGCATTAATTAAAAATAATCTAATAAAATCCAAATACATATTTAACAAAGCTGAGAAACCTCATTCACTGAGCAAAATAAAATTTTGAGTATGTGTCCTGTAAGTACATTCTGAAGTATTACTACATCATAGATTGTGTGTCAATTATACTGCTTAAATGTAACATGAGACTGTGTTGGAAATTACATGATATTCCTAGACTTCCAACTTCTGCGTAACAATAATTAGGCTGAACATTGGAAATGGGGAACGGAAGGGACCTGAGATATTATTTTGTGTCAGTTACTGCAATCTACTATGCAAATATAATGTACCCTTCAGCATCCGTTCACCACTATTAAAAAGGCAGCCAGTGCCAGAAAGGAAGTAAGATGAGATGTAGCTTCATTGCACTTCTGCAATGTTTTGAATATGATCCTATAAAGCATTTTTTTTTCTGGCATAGATCTGGAAAGGCATTGACATATTCTTGGCTGTCTGACAAAGAAACCATCTTAATTCCTGTCTGAAACTTTTTACATGCTTGAAATTACACATGTCCACATTAGCTTTGGATTAGGAACATTTACATGAAAAGTCAAACTATCTGTGTGCCTTAAAATAGCTACCTGATCAAGGGAAAACTAATGTGCTAGATCTGTATAATGAAATTTGAATGGTTTCCTCAGGAGCAGGGACTAGTCATCCTAAGAGAGAATTTAAAGTTTCATTCTTCTGATCTTGTACCATTTTTAAAAGAGTAATCATTTATTCCTGATATGTGTTCTCTGCCTTCCTGCTAAATTGTTATCATCCATTTCTCACTCTCTAATCCTCTATTTTCTTAATATCCTCTTGTGAGAATCTTTGCCTTGTCTTAATGCCATCTTTTTCATCTGCACAATTAAGATTATATTACCAGATTTAATCACATATTACTCCCATTAGGCAGATCTGGATATCATATACAGGAATCACAATCAAATCTAAAAACCCTACCAAAAGCAATGGACTTTGGATTTTTGTATGTGATAACAGACGAGGCCATAGGCAGAGCTGATGGTGTGGAACAGCAGTAGGCGCTGGCTGGCATCATCTTTCCTGATGCGCTCAGCTTCTGACCTTGTTCATCCCACTGCATTTTGACTTGCTGGCCACTTCAGGGCTTCTGCAATTAATGAGGCTATTAAATAGCAGGAGGTTATAGAAAGCTGATGAATTTTCAGAATTTCAGACTTCAGAAAAATGCTCTTCTAAATTTAAGAGACAGCTTTAGCTTCTGGGAAAGGGTTCATAACCAGCAACACATGGGTTGAGCCATGATCTGCGCAACTCATTCCCTTTGTGACCTCTTTGAATTTCATCACTAAAATTACAGGAAGAGAGGGTTCATTGAATTTTGCTGCTCATAGCAAATGGTTTTAAAGGCACAGTGTCATGGTTTTATCATTTTTTGTTGTATTGTTGATATTCCACATCATAACATCACGTGGTGTATTAGGAGTTAGAGAGTTAATGCTACATCTCTGTGGATCATCAATAGTTATGGATATGCCTGTTTCAGAAGAGAGGGAGAACTACATTCCCCAGAGGACTTTGCGATGCTTTGTATTTTTACGTGTTTCCGCTCTAAGGGAAAAAAGATAAAAACGGTCTGCGGTCACGGGACACTCTCTTTTTCCTCTGGGATCGACTCAGCAGTGGGTGCTTGCTGCCGTATCACCTTCTACGCTAGCGTAAGGCCTTCGGTTTATCGGACACTCTCTCTCTTGCACATTTTGTTGGATTCATTGGGCTCAGTTCCAATTGTATTGTATTATATTGTGTTATTTTACTTCCTAATATCTTATTTAGTAAATTAGCTTTTCCTCCTCAGATCGTTGCTGCCGTTTTGTTTCTTTTTTAGGGCTCATCTCCCTTTTCCCTTTCCCCCTTCCCCTTGTCCGGGGTGTGGGCCTGTGGGCCTCCCTCCTTAGTTGTCGTGGAACCGGGCCGAACCAGCCCACAAACCTTCTACACACAGAAATTGCGCTGAGAGAATTCCACTCTTAGATCTATAAGTGTAATGAGAAAATCAAATTGGTAAGAAGTTTTTAATCTTAGCTGTAAGATCTAAGGACTGACTTTTTGCCCCTCTATTTCCTCCTCAAAGGCTGAAAAACACCGAAAACAATTCTCCTGCATCTTCAAAGGACTACATTTGCTCACTTCTTAATCTTTCTTGTGTAACTGAAGAATAAACTTTATTTTCTGTATCAAGCTTTTGCATCTTAAAGAACAACAGCTAGATTTTCAAAAGGAGACTTACAAATACCGTGTCTAAATTTATTTCTCAAGTTTTAAATTCCCCTTTTGAAACAAAATTAGTAATGACATCATTACTGTACTATTTGACAGAAAATACTTCATCTCTTATCCTGATAGCGTGGTGTACCAATGCATCAGTCTAAAATTAAGGACAAAGCAATTCCAGAGCATTTTATCCACACTTTCCTCCCTGGAGAGATTAGGAGAAAACAATTAAGAATATGAATCCTACTGGGCAATTTTGAATCTTTATTACATTTTAACATATTTGTGTGCATTTATAGCAAGTACAGTACTAACAGAAATGCAAGTCTGGTGTCTAGTGAGAACAACCTCACCAGTCTTGAGCAATTCTACGCACAGAGTGCATTTTTACTGCCCTTGAGGTGCTAAATCTAACCTAAAGACTGAATTTCACTTCTAGTTAGATCTGATGCATCACAGCAGACCAGCTGGCATCAAAACACTACTTTAAACTATGTTTTTATCAGTTTCGCTTGCTGAAACAGTGTGAGATCAGATCTTTATTCTAAATTCATACACTCTCATCACTGTACTGTAGTCTGTGGTTAAAGGCTTAGTCTATGTATTTTATCTTGGCTTCAGTACTCTAGCTTCCACCAGATTTAGAGGACAGGAATTCTTGCCCACTAAGAGCAAAGCCTTTAGTTCTCAGATGAACAGACTGGGAAATAGACCAAAGGGTAGCTGAGCTCTGCAATTATATCACCATGCCAGTAACAACTGACCACAATAAAACAAAGCTGCATTTTCTGTTCATCACCTCAGAAAGTCTATAAAAACTGATTGTTCTTATGTATTTTCTTTGAGTTTTCTTCTTCTATAAGAGCTCACTTGAAGAAGGGTTTCTTGTACATTTTTTCTAACATTGACAAGTCATGAGCTACTGGAAGCATCTCACATTACATTCTCATGAAATTTCCATCTCAGTTTCCAATCTAAGTAATTTTGAAAGAGTTCAAATGTATTAGCTAAGATATGATACAGCATACAAGTAGATGTTTTAACCTTTTGATTGAAATGACTTAGACCTCCTCAAGACACAAATTAAAAATTTGATAAAACAATCACAGTTCATCTTCCTGAAGCAAGCACTTTTCTTCTGCTGCATAAACTGCCTGTTTATGAAGCACTGTTCAAAATTCAAGATCCTTTCCAGTTCTCAGAGACATAAAATATTCTTTCATGTTTATTAAACACATGAGGAGTGCAAAAAATATTGTTTGTGAACCTTGTCCTTCCCCTCCAGCAAGCTCTATAGATTGACTGTCCATGTTTTGCCTGCACTGCTGTATCCTCCAATTCATTCCTATTCAAACCCATCAGCATGGATTTCTTAACTTTACCAGAAGCAATACTGAGCCTTTGTGATGCAAATATGTGATATATGATTTGGTATAGAGGTACATTTGAGGTGGTATTGTATACACAAGTTCCCCCCACTCAAGATATTGCTAATAGAGTAGTGTATGGAAACTTGCTCTGAAAGTAACGCCTTCTTTTTTTTATTTCCATGGAAATTACAACAAGCACAAGGAGCACCATACAATTATTTGAGAGAGCAAATTCTTGTCTAGAAAACACTTTTTCAACATAGTCATCACCTTTAACTATGTATTTTTATCAGTGAAGAAAAAGAGCCTGTATGCCCTGCTCATAAAAATAGAATCAGCTAGGTTGGTAAAGACCTCCAGAACCACACAGTCCAACCTTCTCCCTCCCACCAGTATTTTCCCATTAAACCATGTCCCTCAGTACAACATTCAAACATTTCTTGAACACCTCGAGGGATGGTGATTTCATCACCTTCCTGGGCATCCCATTCCAGCACCTAACCACCCTTTTGGAGAAGTAATTTTTCCAAATGTCCAACCTGAATTTTCTCTAGCACAACCTGAGGCCATTCCCTCTAGTCCTATTGCTAGTTATACAAAAGAAGAGGATGACCCCCCCTCCTAGCACAACCTTCCTTCATATAGTTGCAGAGAGCAACAAGATCTCCCCTGAGACTCCTTCAGACAACCTGTACCAGTGGAGGTGACCCACTGTTTCACAGCACTGTTATTAGGAAAGTGTTGCCCACTCAGGCCATCTTTCATTGGCCCAAAAGATGAGAGAGCAAAAAGAAATAGGAAAATAAAGTTGTTTGAACTTTTCAATATCTACATCAAAATTAAATGGGCTATGCAATATAAAGAGAAATAATGCATGTGAGCATGTGTCAAAAAGTCTTTGAAGCGTTTCTAGTAAACCCCTGCAAAGGAGATCAATACAAAGGAGTAGCAAGGATGCAGTTTTTAGTTCTATGAAAGATTTAAGTTAATAATCCACTTGTAGTTAAAGCATGTATAAACTTCTAATTATGTAGCCCTCCTCTCCTGCTGTGTAGGTCTGAGTTGCCAGTTGCCCATACCTTGAATGGACAGAAAATCTCGTCTATTCCTGCGCACTCAGGATTCTTGGAAATTTGTATTCTGCAAGTTAGACTTTTCCGTATTGCTTCAAATACATCCTTACAGAAGATACACTTCAGACTTTGGAGATTTCACTTAAAAACACTGCAGTACTCTTTACAAAGAATTTTTTCCTCCAGGCCCTGGTATAAATTTCTCCCATTTTAGAAGCTGCTAGAAGCCAAAGTATCAGAAGGCTTTCATGTCTGTACACAGCTAGAAAATCCAGATTGCAAGACTTGGATGCTCTTCTGCCATTTATGCTTACTCTTGCAGTTTAATGAGCATACCAAGACAGACAGCTGGCAGAACTTTTCAATTTCTACCAGGATACCATGCTTTTTTTAACTTCCTGCCTGGCTTTTCCTGAAAGTCACAGGGCCTCACTGAACTTTAATCCTTCGCAAGTCTCTATTTCTAAGCAGTTTGGCTGCCTTTTTCCCTCTGCCTATCCTACACTGGAACACTGGATGCACGCATTTCCTACTGCAGTCTTCATTTTCACTGCTTCTACCTGTCTAGTCACATTTTCCAGCACAGATATTCTCTTTAACAAAACATATTACAGTTATCTAATGTTTTCCTTACAAAAAAAGTCTGTAAGCAGGCTGACTGGGAATTTTTCTGTCAAGATTTTCCTCCTCAAACACACACACAAAAGAAAATCGTAGCTCTTTGAAAATTTCAGTCCCATTGGGATTTAGGATAAGCCATACAGAACAAAACATTTTGCTCCTGTTTTCACAAAGAAAAATTGAAACAAAATTTATGACCTTTCTAAAATTGAAACATATTTGTTTTTCCTACCAAAGTGAGCAGTTTTGTATGGCATTAAATCCATGCTGATCCTCCTGCCTGTGGAGTTATTCCTTCTCCCAAGAGCAGCAGGTTGGTTGTCTAGGGCAAGCATTTCTTGCCTTAAGTGGGGCTTCCTATTTGGGCCATGGATTCTAACACAAATAACACTGTCCTGCCTGCCCTTTGCAGTAAGTCAAATATTTTAATTGTAAAATTATTTAAACACAATCGTAAACATATTCAGTCCAACAAAACACTGAAAAACGTCATTTGACACTAAATAGCAGGGGAGAAACCTGTTTTTAAAATGTTATGCCAACACTGTTGCAGTCTACAATTATTATGCTTTTCCCACAGATAGTTAGGAAGGATGCAGACACATTTTGTGAGGGTAAAATGTCATTACAAATCTCCTGTAAATCTCATGTCTGTAGGACAGGTTTTGAATGCTTTCTTGGGAAATTAGTTACTGTTGTCATCTCACAAAACGAGAGCTGAATAAACAGGAATTGAAGAACTGATTAATTGCATTGCAGTTGTGATTTCTTTAACCTCTGAGTTACGCAAATATCTGTTTATATTTTAGTACTGACTATCACAGTTTTCCTAGTATTCACATGAAAGTGACTATCAGTGAGTCCATGCAGAGACAAAGTAGTTTTTGTTCCATAGAAATACATTCTTTAAATACATGTGTTTTCATAAGATTTACAATAAAATCTTGTAGCTTATACTCTTCAGGATAACTTTAGCTCAGCACAGTTCACAGCTTGCTCCATGTGGACTTCTGAGACTTACCCACAACCTCACATTTTTAGGCCAAGATGTGCCTTAATGCCTCACAAAGAGATTCCATGAGTTAAGGCACCCATACCCTCCCTTTCAACACAAATGTTAGAAGCAGTCTCGCGGACAGTATTAATTCCTCATGGGTACATTAGTCCTTTTCAACATAATAACATAGACAAATTTAAAGATACTTAGAGTTCCACCAGAATCAGTATCCTTCCACAGAGACTGCCTACAGAGAAGCTATGGCAACTCTCAGTCTGTAGAAGCACTGGGTTTGTTCAGGTTGCTTCTTCAGGAGAGCCCAGTTCATGCAGCTGTGCTGAGCCTGCTGAGACCAAATGCATTATTGATTTTCATGGTGAAACACTGCTCCTCACTACACCATTCAATAGTTATGTTTATGAATCACCTCAGAAAACTTATTAATAATCTGTAAAGTTCTCACCAATCTAGTGAGCTTACCTTTATATACGAGATAAAAATGATATGCATAATTGCAACATTTGTATCAAATGAATGAAAAAAAGGCAACTAATATTTTATCAATAAATATTAATTTACCATATTATCCACAAATGTACCAGACCTCCCTTGGATGGAGCTACCACTAGCTGGGTAGTATAAAATATTCTGGTAGTTTTTGTGGGGAATATTGTATTTACAGAGACAGTTCCACAAAGTCTCATCACGTGGTTAGACTGCGTTGAAAGCAACTTCAAATTCAGATCTTCAAGGTAAGTAATTACTAGTCAATGAACATCAGGAAAAAGTATCAGCCAGATGTACTGAGGACCATCTCTCTACAAGGCGACTTGCTGCAATCACAATTATAAAATAGATGTACAGTATTATGTACTTCCATTCAAATGAGTGCATTCTTTGAAATCGTGAGATACTTTAGTTTCTCTTTCGAATAATCTAACTAGATAACAATGTTTACCATACAAACGGAGAGCCAGTAAGTAATAGTAATCCCAAATCATGTATAAACTGGCCACAAGATATTTCACGTTTAGGGGGCAGTAATTTCCCACTGTAGATACTCTCAGGGTTAAACAAAATCCTTCACCTTAGCCAGGCAGCTGCACTGAGTAGCAGCTGGAAATGAACAAAGCTACGTGACCCTTCACTGTTTCTCCTCCACTTGATTGGAAATTCCTAATTTCCATTTCTAGAAACATGGAGAAATTCCTCTGATCTCATGTAAGCCATGTGAAGGATGGTTGTCACTCTTCACTTCCACCTGTCATATTTTGTGCCAACATAAGGCGAGAATTGTGTTCAATGGGAATGAGGTATCATCAAGAAATATCAACATTCATGATCAACGCTGAAAAATATGCCAGATGCAAATCTAGTTTGGATTCTGTTCAAGCTTCAACAGGCCTTTATCTTATTGTATCCTCAGTATAGAGACAATTGTTAATATTCACATTCTGGTTCCATTCCACTCTCTCACAGGAATTCATTTTCAAGCAAATATTACAGGGCTTTATTTAATGTGTACAGGTACATATATTTAGGCAGAGGGCAAATGCATTTGTAAGAACTTTAATAACACTGTCATGCCTGAACATCTTCTGAATCAAAAAGAATTCACAGTGAAGGTATTAAAAATCCTCCTGCTTGCTTCCTTTCACACTTACAAGCACAAAAATTAGAAGCCGGGCAAAATAATTTTCTCTTGATCTTTTCAGGAGTAGAGTAAAAAAACTGGGTGATAGAATTCTCCCACATAAACACTTACAGGCTAGGGGAGTTCTCAACCTTGTGGAAAATCTGAATTCAACTTTCACAGTATAGTGAAGATGTTTGAGTGTTTGCCTTCCACTCTCCAAGAAGGGATATGATAATTGTTTTTTAGTCTACTGATAGACATGAAATGTACTTGTCAATGTGAGAAAGAATGGCTCTCTCCCTCAGCTTGGTTTGTATGGTCACTGCAGAGGTAAGAACATTGATTTTGGGGTGTTTGTTAAGGAGAAGAAAGACAAGCCTCAGCAAGGCAGAATGAGAGAAGGGCAATTTCCCCTGAATGCCCTGCAGCCTCTCCCAGGAAATACAAACTCAAAGCCGGCAAGAAAAAGAGAAGAGTGAACCAAGGAGTCTTGCACAAATGATTGGTGTAAAGGGACAAAGACAACTACTGGATTCAAGCCCCTTGCTACTTTTCTTAGAAGAATATAAAAATATACTAAACATTTCAATTTATTTGAAATCACAGTCTTTGACAAAATGAAAAGTTAGTAACATTTTGTCCTTGCAAGAAGAACTGAAAAGTTTTATATTTGATTTAATCATAACCAATTGTTTTAAGGTTTCTGTGTTTTTTTTTCTTTTTGTCAGCTGAACAAATCAATTATTGTTTTCTGTTCTGTACAATACAGTACACTGCTGCACCACTCTAAATATCTTTTAAGTTATGGCCCTCGGTTCCTAGGGTAGGCTTCCTGGAACAGGAGGTTGTATTTTCCTTTCTAGGTCAATAAAATCCCAAGGGAAAGCCAAATGCTTTATGTGACAGAAATTCACAGATTGAAATCCCCAGACCTTTCCACTCATTTATCAACCAAGTAGAATTTATGAGGTATCTAAATTGGATATGAGATGTTTATCTTAATAGTCTGTCCCCTCCAGTAAGCAAATGAATAAATAAATACTATATCACACTAGTATTGTGGACAAAATGCAGAGTTACTTGCATCTTTGTATTTAAGCTTTCAGCACTCGCAAGTCATGACGAATCACAATGAATAGAAGGATGGTAGAAAATTAGTGATATGCTCCTGTTGCAGACTGCAAGAAAAAAAAATCCAGTTGCTGATAAAATGGAAAGTAATAAAGATCATTAAATGAATGAAACACAGTTTCACTATCATAACACAAATTTTAGAGCCTCCTATACTGCTGTGGCTAAAGAAACAGAAAATATTACTCATCAAGTATAGAATCCTGCATATCATCTACACTGCAACAGCAGTGTGATTCATTAATGACATGGGAATGCCAGGTCAAAATGACCTGGTACATTAAGATTTTTATGAAAATAATTAGTGAATGAAATTAGAATTGAAATCCCAGATTTACAGCAATGTGCATGATGACCTATCCAAAACAAAGTTTGTAGGGATGCATGGCAGGAAACCATTTCACATCTACATCCCCATAACTCATAAAAATAAAGATGTCTCCTACTTTTACAGTAGTAGCTATGCCAAAAGATTTGTTTTTTTGTCAAGTGTTGACGTTGCATGAACAAAAGGTTTACTACTATATTTGACCAAAATGTAAATACATCTCCATAACTAGACTGATTGGAACCTGCTAAAAATCGACCTCCAGCCCCTGCTTGCGAAAACTGGACATGCTTGATTGCTCCACACCAACACAGAGCATGTTCAATTAATGGTTACATTATAAGGATTGTGCTAATAACACAAATGGAAATTAAATCTTTTCACTATCTGTCTGCACCTGAACATTCGTAAATTGAAATAAGTATAGGAGAGCTGCACTCAACCAATTTCAGCTCAAGACCCAACCTGATTATGTTATACTTGTCGGTATACATACATTCTCTAAATTAAATATGGTTCAGTGAACATCAATGATAAGGAAAAGGGAGACTATAGTCTCCTTATTGCTACCCAAAATTTCACCAGGAAAATAGTATAAACAAATTAATGGGGAAAAATATCAGCTAAAGAGAAAGCTGTTATGTTATTATAATGCTATCCTATGCTGAGAACCAAAACAGATAACTAAAAGAGTCATTTTTCCTTTGACGGCCAACTGTGGAGTTTAGCAATTACACAAAAAGGCGTAAAAAGGAAAATCGAATGCTACACTTAACTGTGTATCAGATGTGTATCATTTGTAGTTGGAGGCAACAGGAAGAAGTCACATGCCGGAAGACTGCAGTTTAAGGAGGATAGAATAGCACCTGAACTTCAGGCTTCCTTCCACCTCTCAGGTATCTTTATTTTATGTCAGCCTGATATGGTTTCTGCACAACACAGCAGGCTTTGTTTTTTTAGTTATTTTTAATGTTTTTTTTCTTTTTTTTTTGCTTTAATTCTTCTCCGTTTTTTTTTTTTTTTTTTCCCAGTTTTCTGGCCCCTTTCTAGCTCTTCCCTACCCAGCCTGACACAAGGATGTACAATAAAGCCATTCCATAGCAGTTGTTGTTCCAAACAACATATAGAAGGTTTCCACAGGGGAAAATATTCACCAGTATGGTTTAGTAAAAGAGCATCCTACATAAAGATGAGTTTGCAAGGCTGCAAAGTGCTGATAATGACGTCAGAGGTCATTAATTTTCTCATAAAGATAGCTTTTTACTCAAGGTATGGAAGATCCTTGGAGGAGAAGAAGTGACAGCCTGGACTAGTCACTGAGTACTGACATACAGAAGGACTCTGGATGAAAAAATATCTTCAGTTGGTTTGTGTTATTTCTGCAGTATTTTTCACTTCTTTTTCAGACTCAGGCTATGGATTACACAGCACTTATGATTCAGAAGGAATAAAACATCCTCCAGAGTGCTAATGAGCATGTGTTGCAGTGCACAGATGGGATTTGGACAGTCTCAAATATCTATTCCCACCATAGCTGGATTCAAGTGGTAGACAGCCTCTCATTTTAGCCTACTGTGATGAGCTAATCAATTCTGGACGTGAGAATAACACTGAGAAAAAGACCATTTAAGTTCACCTTCATGTACAAAAGCAAATTAAAACAAGCATATCAAACATGTCAAAATAAGCTTTTTGAAGCAGTTTACGCTGCAACAGAAATCTGACAAATCTGAGCAGGGCACCAGCAGCACTCAAGCTTGCAATGATAAACAGGATGACAATCCTCCATGTTGTCTGGCAGAAAGCTTGACAAATCTGAATAATTTTCTCAGCTCCTTCCTCACTTGGGCCCCTTCTACCTAACATCCATGAAGTCCAAAGAGATTAGGGAGGTTTCTATCTCATCTTTTGAAGCATTTTCATTTTCTGTCTTATTTAGCTCCCTTTTCTCTGTTTGTGAATGGTGTTCAATCTGCAATTCTTTCATATGTATTTGCTCAATAATTTCTGAAATTACTTATGAATCAGAGATTTTTCACGCAAAGAATAGTGTGATTTTAACTGAATATCAAAAAACTAGACACTATTTGTTTCTGAATGAAACTAAGAAAGACAGTCCCCAATTGGACACAGGTGCAAAAGCCAACTCATAGCCAAAAAACCCCACAATATTATCTGTGAAAAAAAGCCACCGTCATTAGAAAGCAAATGAATAAAGCTTAGGGTTTACTTATCTGCAGTACAGAACTGTGTGAACTAAAAGCTTGAGCAAATAAATGGGAAAGTAGAAATAACTATTAATCTATAATGGGAAAACAGTTTCCCATTTGGTTTAGCAGTGACTGATAATTTTTACTTTCATAGTGTAAGATGGGGACTACAGGAGAAAGAAAAAGTTTCTATTTTATTTAGTCATATTTGAACTGATGAAACTCCTTTAGTAAAGCATGTCAAGACATGCAGATATGCAAACTGAGATTTGCTAAATTATGTTTTGACTAATTTGAATTAATATGGTAATAAAACAAAACAAAACAACAATGCTGGGTCTTCAATCTTATTTCTCTAAAGTAGAGGAATGTGGTGGAATGCTTGTCTAACATACAACTAAAATTCATGTCTGTACCTTGTCCCTTTACCTGCACTGGGGAAAATATTAATAACGAAATAATTATCTCAGTTCTCACCAGTATCTCTCTTGTATAGGAATGTCACGCACCTCTGAAGATTTCACAATCATCTGTTTTTCCAGCAGTCCAATTTGTCACTGTAATATGGTATTTATTCTCATTTTCTTTCAAGGGTTCACTGTGTGGATGGTTAGGGAGGAGTGTAAAGGTAATAATGGAGACATTCAAGGTAATTTTGTTGTTTACTAGCTCTGCTGGGTCTGTGTTCTCACATTTCAGCCTACCACAATGTAGCACGGTCAGAAAAGCAGCTTTATATGTACCTGCCTCACCGCACTGTCATTACCCTTTCTTCTTTACAGAGGTAAAATAGTCAGCAAACAGAAGGCCTGCTCTGAAAGTAATGCCTCCTATTTGATTATGTTGCCCTATCACGTCAAAAGCAGACGTTGGTGTATGGCAGTAGAGGTTGAACCTTCCCACCAGTATTCTGTTACATTTTATTGTTATGTGGCAGATGGCAGCATAGGGGCAGTCTGACAAAATGGCATGTGTAATGGAAGTGTATATAAACCAAATATGTGTCACTGAATTCCCCCCTGCAGAAAAAAATTGCACCCATTGACACTGATCAAAGTTTGCTGAACATATATGGACACCAAACAGTGGATGTGAGCACAGCAAGGCAGTGGGTGCTGTATTTCAACAGTGATGACAGGGACAACATGACAAAGATGAAAGACAACCATGTTTCAGATAGCCATACACAGCTGTCACACCAAGAAATGAAGCACGTCTCAATCAGCTCATCCGCATGAATTGACTAATGGTGGTGACTGTTGAAAATCTGTGCTTTATAGTTGAGAATTTGTCAAATAGTGTTACTGTGCTCTTTGTATGTGCTGCAGTTCCCATGGAACTAAATAGGAGGCATTATTTACAGAGACCTACATATTAAGTAATTGCCTCAAACTAGCACAAGCTAGAAAGGCCATCTTATGTACCCAAATAGACATCTGATGCATACAACTTGTTCCCAGATTCTCAGGCAACAGAGTAATGTTTAACACTATGTTTGGTCACATGATCTCACCTGTAAGCAATCTAGGTTTCCTGCTGCATTCTTCATAATAAAATCAAAAGAATCTACTTCTTGACCTTCTAAAACCACCTACCTTTTCACATAAGGAAAACTTGTAAGGGAAGTCGATTAAGGGTGATATGGTACTTCAGTCTTTGCTGATGTTGCCAACCAGGATGCTAATTAAAGCTATTTCTGGTGATAGCAGGTTGGTTTTTTTTTTTTGTTTTGTTTTTGTTTTTGTTTTTTGTTTTTTGTTTTTTTTCTTTATTATTTTCATTACTCTTCCTTCCTTTCTTTCTTCCAGTCAGTCAGTGTCAACATTTAGTCACATAAAACCCAGACTAAAAGCAAACATTCTTAATCCAATGCTAATACAGAGGTCCTCTTCCACACCAGCTTTTCTGAGACTCTGAATAGTAGGCAAGTTCCTAGAATTTTAATAGCTGCCATGGCAGTGCCTCTTCCAAAAACTTTCCCTACTTCCTCTGAGATATCTGCATGCACAGCACTCTAAGTATAATCCATGAATACCCTTAATAATTGTAAAACTGTCAAGCTAGAACAAGAAGGGCCTTCCTTTTTTTTTTTTTTTAAATTTTCTTATTTTTAAAAGCAAGGAATGCTGCTTTCCACTGACCTTCCAAGGTTAATCCAAATTCCCCGTTTGCATGAACATCTGGAGGAAATTAAATGCAATAACAAATCTTGCTAAATGGTTTGAACCTAGGCTTCCATAAAATTCCTATCTCATTTATGATCCTATATTTCCCTGTCTTCCCACTTTCTCTCTGATTTAGGGACAATAAAAGATATTACTCACATTTATCAGGACTCTTAAGAAGTAAGGAAATAGTGTTGTCTACCCTAGCCTGGTCTACATCAGTGAAGCAAAAAATCCTTAAGAAAATATTGCATCTGACTTATATTCATAAACTGTTGGATTTTAATGCCTCAGATTGGCTCTGTCCCACACAGCCATATGAAGACCCTTTCACACAAACATCTCAACCTTGCTCAAATTATTTTTCTCTCCTACCAGAAGTTTTTCCTACAGTTCTTCATGTGTATAAATGAGCTTGCCCATGACTCATCCATCAGTCCAGTCTCCCATTCATCCTTTAATGTCTCTGTCTGCCTCAGCATATTTGTTCATTACCCCCCAATCCTTTAGTGCTCTCTCAGCCCAACAATATTAAAAGGTTTGAAATGTAACTTAAAATAAGTGCAGTTCAGTGTTAAAAGTTTACCTCTTCAATATCTATATTCCTGCTCATTTATTACCTGTTTTCAAGTAAAACCTAAAACTCTATAATGACAGTTCATAAAACAATCAAAAAGTAATAGTAACTTCTGTTCAATTTCTTTTCTTTTTTCTTTTTTTTGCACATATTACAAAAACTATGCGGATAGGAATAGAGTTTGCCTTTTGCCATATAAAAAACTATCTATATTTCTCTTTCCCCCTCAGCCATCTTCCCTCAGCACAGCATCTACAAGCTCCACCTGCAATGCACAGGGAGGTTATTAGAATGTGACAGATCAAGGACATCTCAATATTATAAATTTCTTATTTACGGTTTGATAGTGAAGCAGATGCCTCCAACTGATGGTTCCATATTTTGTCTTTAAGGGCTACTGAATTGATAACTACAGAAAAACAGCCTTACCACTGTATTTTCATAGGGATGTCATGACATCTGGAACACAAGTCTGTTAATTTTAATTGTGGATAATACTCCCCAGTGGCAATCTAGTAAAAAAAAAGATCTATTACAATTATACACTTGTGCTAAAGGTCTATTAAACAGATCTGATAGCTAAAATCAATCAAAAACAAAATACAAAATTTTGTTCCACACTATCACATAAAGATCTTTCCATCCTTTCACAAAAACACCTCAACCTTGCTCAACTTATTTTTTTTCTCTTGACATATGTTTTTCTCACAGTTCCTCACATGTACCAGTGAGCTTGCTCATGACTCTCCTATCATTCAGTCCCTCCGTGGGAGAACAAGGGAAAGAAAAAGAGGGAAAAAGTGGGAAAATGAAGGAAATCAAGGCAAAACCTGGGGAAAAAAAATACAAAATTTTGTTTGAATGATGAAGTTGCAAATCTCAAGAGTTCACATGGAAAGAATAACTTTCTGGTATCCCTCTTGATATTATCTCCCACTTTATCATTATTAAATATAAGGCCAATTACTTGAGCCTGAAGCTTCCACTTGCAGTATCAATAATGTGATTTTCCTGTTTTCCTGACAGTAGGCTACTTACTTATCTGTGGACTTGTGCATGCTGCATGTGTTTGTTCATGCTCACATGGAGAAGTCCAGTTAAAAACAAGTTGGAGTAAATCCTTATGTTCACCAATGCTTCAGAAGTTCTTATGGTCTTTTCTCTGAAGCATACTGATAGAACAGAGCATATTTTTGAGTAGGTAATATTGCACTTGGAAGAAAGGTAGCAGTATTGTCTAGGCAGAATTGCACTCCGCAGATTTCTTTTTTTTTTTTTTTTTTTTTTTTGTCAAAACCAGTTTTCACTGAATTAAGCCAGTTGGTATCATTTCAAAATAAAACCTATTTTAGATACATTTTCTGCTCTATTCTTCTTCAGTTTTAGAAAATGGTATTCATTCGCTTTGTCATTTAAAAATATTATGTTTTTAAATTAATGCAATAATGTAACATGATACACCAGTATCAGTAGAGTCAAAAATGCATTATGAAGTTGAAAAATATAAATGTGTTAAAATCCTTATGTCATGGTACCTAGTACAAACAGAAATATTTTATCTTCCTTCTGCAACAAAGTTTGTTTTCTTAGGTATTAGGAAACAATTTGTTAGCTTGATACAAAATGATATACATTCACTACACTGCCACTAAGGAGAGTAAACTGGATGAATATTTTACCTAAAATTTCAAAGCATATATGTATCTTCTACAAATGTACTTCTCAGAATGTCAAAAACGTTTGTTTGCTAATATTTTAACACTGAGCTTAATCTAAAAAATACTCAGTAAGAAAACGTAGTCCAACATAATTTGTTCCAATGAAAGTCCCTTCCTACCTTTTAAGGGCTAGAGAGATTAAAGTAAAATTAAATGTAGAATTTGATTTTTTAATGTGTTAGTTATAATAGTTCTGTAAAATTATGCTAGTCCCAATTCTTCTCATGTTTCAGTTGGTTTAGGCCTCAACACTGTCACACAATAATCATAGAAAGATCTTTCTTGTATCTCCTTTGTAGAGTGATTTGTACACATATTGAAACACATTTATTTTGTCCCTAAATTTTCTCTTCAAGTTCTGCATCCATTTGCATTTTAAGCATGTCATTTTTCAGGCTGATGGTCCAATATTAGTACAGGATTCAGAAACGAGAAGCCAGCAGACATAAATGAGACTGCATGGTCGTGTATTCAGAAATGGATGGTCACATTTTTGCTTTTTAAGACACACAGTTATAGATTGAGAGAGGAGAAATATCAGTTTTACTTTTACATGGTCAGTAAATACCGAATATAAAAAAGTATATAATCCTGTAATCCTTTAAGTATTGTGGAAATACCTGCTCTTTCAAAAGCTATCAAGGACTTAGAATCAGCTTCCAAATACTTTAAGGAAATTTTTTTCCAATATGTAAGAATTCTTATGTAACAACTGCCACCATTGGAAAAAAAACCCTGTACAATTCCAATACACTTCGATCTGAACTGAATTTAAATCCAAAGTTAACCACTTCTGCCCCCTCTCCTGAAAATATGTGCTTGAATAATCTTCCTTTATTTTGTAACACAAGCTGAAGCTGACTGAAATACAGTGGAGTACTACAAAAAGAAACTATTTCAAACTTGAAAGAGTGAATTTGGCCAAATACCAGGCACATAACTTAAAATTCCTGAAAACATTCTTCACCTTTAAGACTGTACATCACAATGTAATTTAATGTAGTTTTGTTTGTTTGTTTGTTTTTTAAGAAATAGGGTGTAGACACAAATACATGCAGGGAACGTATAGTTAAAATTTGAGAGACAATGTTATCAGTGTATGTGTCTGAAATGTTTAGATGCAGAAAGAGTTTAGAAACCTTTCCTCACTGTTATGCAGAAAAGGTTTTGTCACATGTCATGACTTCTTTAATAAGCCTACCTCAAATTTATGGTACATTTTGATAGGAAAAATCCAAGTCAGACATAACTTGAGTGGAGTCAAGCGCTGTATTCTTCAGCTTTTCTGATACAAACTATCCATCATGCTCCAATAAATTCATAATAACGCAGTTTTCAGAGCATACTGCAGATTTTGTGGGGTCCTTTATTTCCAAGACCTGTTTATTATCATTAATAAATAGCTTACTGGGTGTCAGAATTGCAATACCATGTTTATCATCCCTGTACTAAATGGAGTAGAGCCTGGAAAATCTGTGAGCTATTATTTGTGAAAAGACTGTAGTGAAACCCCCATTTCCAAAGCTTGAACAAATAAACAGAGCAAATAAAAAGTGGTTTTCTTGCTCCTCTGTGCACTCAGTGGAAATAAACTATCAAACTTTTGCACCCCAGTGCTCCAAGATGCATTAAAAATCTCTCACAGTTGAGAGCAAAATGTGTCACCCACCATTGCTATTCTAGCTCAATTTATGGGGAAAGAAATCTATTTTTGTAAAAACTGTCAGTAAAAAATTTTCATCTAAACATTCATTCATGCTAGAGAGTAGTCCTGTATTTCATGCTTAATGGGCCAGCCTCAATGCTGATAGCCAGCACTGACCCATGCTGTGTGCTGAGAAAAGGTACACTTACGTAGCACGTTTCTTCTACTAACAGAAGAGTGCAACTTAATTTAGGGCATCTTCCAAACAGCTTTGGTTTTCTCTGCTCAACAGCTGTAGGGAGTGAATACGCTGTGCTTGTCATATCAGATCAGATCACTGAAACCAGTGAGCTCAGGGCTTTTCTAGGCCACTACTAGAGATTTCTGAAAGAGTTGCAAACTTCCGGCACTTAAAAGAGGTCTCTATGCAGGTCCAACAAAGCATATGCGATAGACATGGGGATTGAAGTGGGAAGAGTTGGGCTAGATCTACTCTGCAGTAATCAATTGGAGTCAGAAGTTCTGTTTCTGCTGCTGCAGCACATAGCAGTTACCACTGTCACTCATGAGCCATCCCCCAAATTCCAGCCTAGAAAAAAAGCCTCGCAGGGTTCCTCAATGATTACTGTCATTACATGTGATGACTACACCTCTGAGAATTTAGATGCAACAGGCAGGGAATTGTCCTGCATTAATATTGGGGGAAAAGCTGATATTGAAGAGAAATGAAGGAATTGAGGAAATGTAAGACTTCTGAAAAGAGCTAAGAGAGTACCACATTGACTTTATCTGTGTGGGCAGAGACAAAAACTGTTCCTTTTCAGATAACTCTTTTTTCTTCTTTTATAGTAATACACTGAAGCTAAGGACATATGAATAATAATTAGTGAAAAACCAGGATATAAATTTTGAGCAATAAACTCTAATATGAAACACTGCCTGGGAGCACCATAAATACTTGTGTGTTCTCACCTAACCATTTCCTACAAACCTTCAGTAGCAGTGGAAAGTGAATATTATGATTTCAACCTTATGCTTATCTAAATGTTTTCTTGATAAGAGTGCTACATACGTGTTTTTTTATTTTTTATTTTTATTTTTTTCCTCTCTCAGAGATCAGCTTTTATGGTGAGGTTGAAATAGTGAGCCAAAGGTAAGGAACAAACCAACAGTATAGATATTTTGAGACCAAAACAAGAAGTTAATTTTGCACTCTTATCTGTTCTTGTTGCCATCTTAATCAGAACATTGAGTGGAGGACTTCCTTTCACAGAATCATAGAATTGTAGGTGTTGGAAGGGACCTCTAGAGATCATCAAGTCCAATCCCCCTGTTAAAGCAGCTCTCTAGCCCAGGTTGCACAGGTAGGTGTCCAGGGATCTTGAATGCCACCAGAGGAGACTCCACGACCTCTCTGGGCCAACCTGTTCCAGTGCCCTGTCACCCTTACTGTGAAGAAGTTCCCATGCACATTTGTGCAGCACTACCTGTGCTTCACTTTGTGGCCATTTCCACTTGTCCTCTTGCCACACACTGAGAAGAGTCCATCCTCGTCCCTTTGCCTCCTGCTCCTTAAATATTTATAGACATGGATCAGATCCCCTCTGAACCTCCTTTTCTCAAGGTTGAACAGACTCAGGTCTCTCAGTCTTTCCTCATACGAGAGGTGCTCCAGTCCATTTAACATCTTTGTGACCCTCCACTGGACTCTTTTGAGGATATCCCTGCCTTCTTTGCACCAAATTTCTTCTTTTTTCTGTCTGTCTTTGAAAATAAAGTTTAAAAATTTATTTGTTTTACAATATGACTGTGATGAAACATTCTGTCTTATCAGATGTATTTCATCGATTTACATTTTAAATGAGAGTGACAAATTTACACTGATTTGCACGGCACATGCCAAAAGCTAGGGAATTAATTTCATTTGTCATTTAATCAATCTATTTCTAGTGTTCAGAAAAGCAATATGTGCTGGGGGATACTGCCAACAAATAAGCGCATTTCAGATTGCCATTACTGTTAAACCAAAGCTCATCTGAATTTACAGATGTAATACTGGAACATCTCATCATAATGATCTCAAATAAACATATAGAGAAAGATTCCTCAGCATCAAAGTGAAGTACAATCTGGACACACAATATTAAGAATTTGCCTAGGGATTACTCAATTATATAAAAAAATAAAAATAAAAAATAAAAAATGCAGTGCTCTTGCTTTGTTTTCCTACATTCCTATTTTTGTGCATATAACTTCTTCCTTATTTGATTCCAACCTTTAATTATTTATTTTCACTATCTGCCCCCAACTCTTACTTCTTCGTCATATTCAAAAGATAATAACCTGTCTTCAAGTGTCATGCATCTAAGCAAGCACTTTTTCTAGAGACGCCAATAACACAGGCCTGCAAACTCTTGCGGAAGAACTTTTCCTTTTAATCAGCCATACGTGAGACAACATGCTAATGGACTATTTGTTATCAGAAGTGCACTGCCCCTGTAGCTTTGCCTACCTTTTCCTTTTACTGCCCACCAAAATATCTGCTTCTAACCCAGTACCCATCTACATTGCCCATTCATTAAAACCTCAAACAAATGCCACTCAATTTTCTCACAGATTATCTTTGACATTTGGAGCAAACTCTCTAATAAGGGTTTGTGAAGGTGAATTAGTTCATTGTTAACAAGACCTAATATTCTAGGGGCTCAGACTAGCTAATTACAGCTAACTTTATACATCATATGAAATACATAGGTACCCAAGCAACTGGAAATATACCACTCTATCCTCCTCCAAATTCTCGTAATGTTTATAATAAATTTTGGAGACTGTGAGAATACAGAATTTGTCACTCCACTGATCTTACTGACCAAATATTATTATTTCTTTTGTTCCACAGACTTACTTTTCTCCTTTTTACAACTTTTTGTGCTATGTGTATACAGGTTGTAAAATTCTCTGAGCCAGGAATCAGGACTGCAAACTCTTTAATGATCATGGGTACCTTAGCATGATAAATAGTAATATAATTAAATATAGGCATGTTTGCAGCAGTATGAGAAGGCAGATCAAGGTAGATAGGAGCTGCATACATTCTTACCCAGATGATCACTTTTTATGATCTCACTGGCTTAAATCCATGAACTCTATCTGAAGTCAAAAAGTGTTATTTTATGAATTTGTCCAAATTCTTTACCTGAGGAAAAATAGAAGAGTTTTTCATACTTAAATTTCCTGTACAGTCTTCTGCATGATGTCATATATTGTCTTACTCTTATTTATTTAAATATACCTGTGGTCATCACAGTCCTTCCTTCAAGTAGTTAGGATAAATGCACTGATCCTTGCATCCATGGGAAATTCTGACTACAAAGACTTACGAGGTACAAACACTGAAGCCACTTTCTTCTTTTTGAGATATATACTTTTTCATGAATACTTCCATGGCTTTAGCAGTTAATATGAAGGACACAACAAAAAAATCCTATAATTAAGCTATTTCATCTGAATAAATAGTAGGGACAGGTATATCAGAACTTTAAAATGTTTTGCACAGTCTTTGGGAGCAATCACAGGAAATTATGGATGAATTAATGTTCAGGAGTAATGATCATATGAGAGCAAAGAAAAATTCCAAGTCTTCAATTTCACACACCTAGTCAGAGATTTAGCATTACAGTTTGGTTACGCTTCCCTTCTGAAAAATTAGATATGATTACTGGAATTGACTAAACAATTGCTTTCAGAAAAAATAAAATGTCTGTACACAGACACAACATCTCCCAATATATAATCTTAGATATGCTGTTTTGGAACTCCAAAGAACAACTTTAAAAAAAAGCAGCAACACTACAAAAAAATAGTATATCAGTGCACTTATCACCTCAGCAGGAAGTGCAGATCAGAAGCAGCAATACCAACATAAAGCATGTGCCTAACAGCTCAGCAGAAACATCCTCCTACGTCTGGTAGCTCTTCACACAGAGTTGCTCACTGCCCTTTGAAAATGCACTGTGTTTTCCAAACTAATTATGATGCTACCATATGGTACATTTACCAAGAAGGAAAAAGACATTTGTTAAAAGCTCTGTCATGACCATTACAGTAGAGAAGAAGTTGTCCACTCTTGCAGGGTCAGAGCCAGCACTTATTAAAATCAGTGCAAAGACCTTCATTGACTTTACAGCAGACTTTGGATTTGATCCACAGTAAATGGAGATTCTTACTGAGATTTCTGGCTTCACAGGGAGCCAGACTCCTATAGTAGCACCAAGGCCTGGATAAACAGAAACTGTTCTTATAAAAAAGCCTGTAAAGCATAACTGGGTGAAATGCAAAAGGTTCCCTTGGAGTTCAAGAGGCTTCTGAAAATGGATTATGAGATTCTCTCAGAATTTTAAATGAACCTGTGTTATTAATATAGAACTACAGTTGTACTATAAAATTATATTGATTAAAATCACTGAATATGATCTATAAGCACTCTCCAGTAAAAGCTATGATAGTTTTCCACAAAACTATATAGATATAAAACAACGTCTTCTTAAATCTTGCCTAAGCAGTCCCAAGAGAGATTTCTACATTGTGGTGCTTAAAGTCATAGCAGGGGGTCAGTTTAGGGTCATTCCTAAAGCATTGTGCATTTACTGGCTAGGCTGCAGTCTATTGCATACTCCTCCTCTTGGCCACCAACAGCAGCTCACCTCAGAACTGCAAGCTCTGCAGAAGTCCCAAGGCTGAGGTCAGTTCTGGGTTTCCTCACCTCCAGCTTCTCCCCTGCTAACTGCATTTTCACCCATCCTGGAAGAATCCAACATGGGAAACCAGTGAGCAGCAACCTCACAAGTCACTGTTTTGTCTTCCACTCTGCCAATCCCCTCTGATGCTTCTGAACCCTCTGCCAGTCCTAGGCAGAGGTAACTTCGTGAAAGCAAAAGTGCATGTTCTGCACTATTTTGACAGCACAGCACAGCTTGGGAGGTACCTTAACACCATGCTGGTGGTGCAGTACAGATGACTTTGGTTAGGAAAAGTGGTGAATACGACACAACTGTAGCTTGTTCAGGACAACACTGAGACCAACAGCAAATATTACTGTGTACACAGCTTAAAATAGAGACCATTGATTCATTGGAGGCTTACATGTAGAAACATCTACAGTAATAAGCTTGGCTGTTTGAGTATGAACTTTAGAAAATAGATTAGGAAAGCAAATTAGCTTTTTTTTCCCTTATTTTAAAAATTACAGATCAAATCTTCATTTATAAGTACATATTACTCCAGAAATTTTCCTCCACAATCCCAGTTTCCACTCTTAAACAGCAATTGACATGTTTCTTTCAATTCTTGCAGAGATTAAAAATGATGCAAAGTTCTACTTTCAAACGGACGTGCAGCTCTTGCTCTATGTAGCAACATTTTTCTGAACAGGTTTTAAGCTCTGTCATTGCAACCAAGTGTGAAAAAAAACCTGACAGAAAAGAAAAGCATGATGGAAGCAAATGACAAGGTACCTGGGACAGTATAGGCAGTAAAAGCTGTGAAAGAGTGCTAGCACCTGCCTAACCTTGTGCTGGTAGAGAGGCAATCCAACATCACATATTCCCTAGGGTTGCTAGTACATGCAGCATGCTTGCTACAACCTCTTCTTTGTTTTTTCAGAGATGCTTTTCTCCTGAAGTAAAATGATGCCTGAGAGTGTTTTGGATGAGCACAGAACATGGGCATGGCATTTATAAAATATGATCTACTCAGAACAAGAGCAAAGAAAGAAAAAATGAGTGTATAAAAAATACGTGTAAGAAAATCTGTTCTAAAATAACAAATATATAAATTAATAACTCCAAGTGCTGTGAAACATTAAGAACTGTGAATCTTCTTCTAAACATTCATTTTGGACATTTTTATTTACATTTGACATTTATCCAAGTTTTTGTCATAAAATATGCTACAAAAGAAATTACAGTCATTAATTGAGAACAGGAGTGACAGAACAGTTTAGAAAACCATAAATTCAGCAGCGCTACGGCCAACAAATCTGACTGCACCCAGTGCAGAGCTCCTTACATCACTCAAGCATCAAATGTTGCCAATAAAAGAATTTAGGGTACATATAATATATAACCTGGAATGACTGCGCAGTAAAAATAAATGAGTGTTCAGAAATTTATATGGATTTCAAGAAAAGCATTTGATATTGCATCAGTACAACAGGAAAGATAGAGTGGTAGAAAGACAGAAATATTATATTGACTTAAATGTTAAAAAGCATATCAGGAGAAAATGGTACATACATTCACTGCTTATGGTATTGTGTATTACAAACTCCAATGAACAGGCCAACCCTGGTGAGCAGAAAAATGAAATTCTGTCTTCTCATTCTGGGAAAATAAGCTCTCTCCTTTAGAACTGATGCGTCATCAGTTACTTTAACTCTTAAATGCCCTAAAATCTTTAATGTCTTTATTCTTATACATCTTCAGAAATGAGGCTGTTCATGTTTCACAGATTATTAAGTTTTTCTTAAAGGCTGAGTGCTTTTATCATCTGCTTCTGTTTAAGAAAACTGTAGGAGCTCAGGTCTCACTGACTGCAATGAGATTTGGGATCCTATTTGCATCACAAATGTTAACAATCATTTTGGGTGGTTGACATAAAAGGGAATTAAAGCCAGATTCCCCTAATCCTAGACTAGCATCTTAACCCAAAATGACCTTTTTTCTACTGTTTAAATTCAGGGAAGGCCCATAGGCATCCGATTAACAAGATGGGTAATAAACATTGAGCCAAAAGGTAAAAAGATGTGGACACAGGCCATATTCTTAAGAACTGAAAAACAAAAGCTTTACTTCTAGTTGAGCTCTCACAAGGATAATTACATGGCATATATTAGTTTGATTTAATTTTCTTGTCTTAATTTTAGAACTGGTGTCCCTTCACAACAGCACTGTTTTAGTTCTGGAGCTTAAAATTCATGTTCTCAGATATGAAGACATGTCTTCAGCTTTAAAATTAAATATGAAAAGGAACACTGGAGAGGAAGAAAGAGAACACCCTAAGAGTTAGCTCTGGTGATAATATATATAGACAACAATGATCACACACTGCCAGTGTGACTCACGTGGACTTTCACAGCCCACTCCCACCCTAAAGTCATTTCTTACCTAATTCCTATCACATCTCATCATATTCATAGACAGTTCTGACAAGAATCAGTAGAAAAGAGGTTTGTTCATTTAACTTGGCTCATTCTCTTAACTCATTTATATGTATCACTTTGAATGGATATGCTTTATTTAGCAGGTTAATTCTTACAAAAAGCACCTTTCATATTTAAGTGGAAAGTAGTAGGGACTGACACAAATTTAGGATATACGTTCTAAATAGAAAACATGACTCAGTTGATCAATTGTACAGAATAAAGAGAATAAAGTACATCCTATAATAATATTGCTCTTTTTCACTTTCATAAAATAACAAGAGATAGAGAAGTGAAGAAGCAAATACAGTCATAAGAACTGATTAAAGAGCATCAGTCTTTATAGTGGTAATTGAGAAGGGTTGAGTGAAACAAAGATGATGCTAATATTCAGAGATAGGATGCTGGCTGGATCTGCACCTTATCTCCTGAACCTCCAGGACAGTTCTAAGGGAAGGCCTTTCTGATCTGTAAAGAAACTAGGAACAGCTAACAAAAGAAAATACCATCTGTTTGGCCATTTTATGCCACTGGTAACAGAGATGAAACATGCAAAGAGAGAGTGACAGCCCCTGAATAAGTCTGTAATTACTTCCATTTAAAGATGTTACAGATTTCAAGGCACAGTGCAAATGCTTTTGAAATGACTGATATTGCAGGCATCTGGCACAACAAGTGTAACGTTAGCCAGACAGAGGAGCTTAAGCTCTGAAAATGTCAATTTTGAGACTAAAATGGGTTACAGTCTTTAATGTCAGTGATTTATTTAGATAACACCCATGAACATTAAAAGGGCATAAAGTTATGTTCATAACTTCCCATGTGTCAAGAATGACAAGACTATCCCTCAGAGTCTGCTGAGAAATCTATCAGAAGCAGATGGGAAATCAAATTTTCCTGAAAAACAAAAGATTCTGATCTCGTCAATAGAATCTTAAAATTACAGTATGAGCCCTACTAAAGTAAGAAAGACAATGAACAAAACCACAGTGAAAATACTCCATCATCAGGTGTGCACTTGAACTGCAGGTGGGTGGTTCACGTTCCTCATTTTTTATATGGCTGACTGCACTTAAATTTATGAACCTTGCTGACTATCACTAAAATAATTATATTTCTCTTCTGCAAGAGAGGGTTATGCTAGCATGTGAGAGGGCTCAAGTACAGTGGGTTACATAACATAGGCCAGGATGAACCTTTAATGTTTAAAAGCCAACACATAAAAACAAAAACATATTGAACAGGCTTAATTTTTGTGTTCATTTGAACAGCCTATGCTCATCGTGGTTAGTACTGTGTTGAGAGACCACCTCCACCTCTGAAATAAGCAGAGAATCCTCAGGGAAGGGCAATTCCCTAAGATAAGGTAAAAGAAAAAATTCTCCTGTGAGCTCACCCCACTTCAAACTTAACCATTTCAGGATACAATCATACCTTGAGTACTGCAGATGGTAAGGTTCTTTGTGCTATACTCACTGCAAGATACTCTCGAGCTCCTCTGTCTACCGCAAAACACCTTCCTCTGAACTGTGCTACAGAGACTAACTTCCAAGTGGTCCTAGGACTGCCTTTCTGACAAAAGAGGAAGAAAAGAGGTTGGAAGACCACCTTTGAGCATCTGACCTGTAAGCTATAAGACACCATCTGTATGAAAAATACATCAGTTTAAATGGATTAACCTCTCTTTTTATGGGACCTTGGTTTTGCCAAATTTTACCTGTACTTAGTGGTGAAGAGATTAAAAAACAGAAAATCCCCAAATAACTGTCTTTGCTGAGTTCAGTGCATGGGGAGTATATATAATTTGCACCCATTTAAAATGTTTCAATCATAGGTATACTGTCCCTGAATATGTGTACCTCACACACTTTGGCAAGATGGCTCTCCTATCCATCTGCATTCACTTCTTGTCCCGGGCCTCGGAACTCTTCTACCAAACCTAATTTTTTAAAAAATCATAAAATAAAGAGTATGGACAACAGTGGAAAATGTATCCTCAGCTCTTTCACATGCAGTGAATAGGGCAATATTCAGCTCAGCAACCCTGCTTTGCTAACTTCTGAGTTAACAGATCTGCATCTCACAGAGACTGGACTCACAGTCTCTGAGGAAGAGCTTGGAAGGAAAGTAAAAATACAGAAGATAAAATTCGTATGAAAAACTAGTTTTTTTTTTTTAGCAGGGCCAACCTATCTTAAATAGAAAAGCCCCAGTTCTGGACACACTAGCTTTTCTTTCATCACATCTACAGCTGTACACCCAATGTTATGAAAGCAGTACAACAAAGTAAAGCTGTTAGTTTAAATTGCGACTGGCCTAATGCAAACAAAGAAAACGTGGTCAGTATCTAATAGCGTGCTCAACTAGGCCAAACCCCTTATTGTCTGTTTCCATATACTGGCATGATTGCTCCTGCATTTTGTTCCCCAACCCCCCCCCCCCGCCCGTCTCCCCTCCCCCCTAAAAAGCAAAGTAGTTGCTGTTAGAAGAATTCAGAACCTCTCAGGTTGTTTATGTTCATCAGTTTTTCTTCAAATGTTATTTCTTGAGTACTACATCATGGGCTTCTTTGGAGCTGCTGGTGTGATATTATTGAGTAGATGCTACACATTGATCAGAACTGCCAGGAGTTACCAGCTGGCACAGGGGTAGGTAACAGGATAAGCACTGTCACTGACACCAAATTCTAGTGAATGTCTTCCTTTCATTAAAGGAGAAATAAATCCATTCTGTCATTTCTCTATCTTTGTATTTTCCATTTCTAGGATTTCTGAAAGAGGTGTTTATAATTTCTCTTTTGTATGAAGTAGTAGTAGACAACAACTACAGATGTTTTGCTGCTATATTAATATGCCTGACACTTAGTTTGAAGTTCTGATGATCACAATGCTCAGAGAGATTCAGAATTGATTGGTACAGTGTAACACATTCCAAATTCCACCTATATTTTAAAAATGCCACATGAGCTGTGCAGCATTAGGTTGAATAAAGTGCAGTAATCTAGATTTCAACAGGAAGAATTTACAGTATCACAATCAGTACATATTGTCATAAAGCACTCATATTTGCTGGTTTACAAACAGTACAGATGGCAGCACAAGCTTTAATTCTGGCAAGCACATACGAGATTAGATATTCTTTTCCTCATAATCTTTGTTAAGCTTGCTTCCTCATAGAAATAAAGCTAGCAGAGGGCTTTGGGAGAGCATACAAATCAAGCCTCACAGGTAGAAAGAAATAAAGAGCTTTAAGATATAGTTTAATGCTATTCTCTGTAGACTTCTTCTCATGTCAAATAATATATCAAATGTTTATGATATTTCCAAAGGGAGTGTTGTACTTCAGAAAGCACCATGTAATCTGGATGTACCAGCAGTGTACATGGGTCATTCAATCATAATAGCATTTGCAACGAGACCTTGAGACTGTGAATTGTGAATAGAATATTTGTTAAGAAAAAAGAGTAACGGTAAATTGCAGTACTATTACTTGTATAAGAAAGCCTCTTTATTAATGGCATCTCATTAATGACCACAGTATTTTACTAGTAAGAACAGATACTATTGCGAGAAGCTGTTTTTTTCTTATCTTTTAAGTTGCTTGAATGTGGTTAAGAATCTAAACTCTGGATTTTCTGGCCTTTGTCAAGTTTAACTGAGAAGCTAGTCAAGCAAAAGTAAAAATGGCTCATTTAAGTTCTGTAGTCGTGTGTCAATGTACAGCATAAGAAGGATGTAGCACCAAGAGGATCATGGTAAGCAAAATCATGGTTAATAACATGAGAATATGAGCTAAAAATCAGAAAAATATAACAAAATTATAAAGGAGGTCAGATATACACTTCATAATGACCTCATAATGAGATTTAGCTAAACAGGTTGAGATGGTTTTTCTGGCACAAAAGAAAAGGAACAATACTTGTAGGGAAGTCATAATGCCTCATTTCTTCAAAGTGATAAGGCACATTCAGAGCAAAATTGGAGGTATTTAATTAAGACAGCAATGTTATGTATTGTGACATCAGGCACAGACTGTTAGTCTAGACAAGTGGGTAAAAAGGATTTAAATTACTCATCCTTCATTACATCTGCTTATTCTTTTTTACCTTTTACCTTTATTTTTTTTTCTTTTGCCCTACATTTGCCACAGCTATCAAGCATCTCTTGGCAAGCATAAAGGCCCTGAATTAATGTACTTATGTGTACCTTATACCACTTTACATGCCTTAATTTGACAATTAGATGAGGGATTGCAAGGAAGAAACATTAAATTCCCCTTCAGGGTGCAGTTTTAAGACAAAGCTAAATTATCCTAATGGCATTCTCTGCCCATTTAGCTACCAAAACTATCACACCAGGCAGGTGAGTGCCAGAACCATTGCAAGTAAGGAGGAAAGAGGAGGGAGAAAGTCCTTTCCACCAGCAGTTAGTTACAGGATTTATGTGAATGTGATGTGAAATGCAGCAGTTTCTGATGGAGTCTGATGGGGGATTGTTATTGTGCTTTTTTTCTCCTCCTCAGGATCAGCTCTGAGATCTGTCACTTCTTATGGTCATTAGCACTATTATCAGCATGAGTGGGGGAACCAAGGATTGAGAGGAAAAATTAAATGTATGAAATAGATGTTTTTTTCAGTTCTTTTGCCTACTATGGAACTATCTCAAGCTCCAGAGATATCAAAGTCAGACACGGAGCAGGAAGCCTTCTCTTCTAGCAAATTCTTACAAGATTTGGTTGAGAAATACAGCCTGACATTTCACAGGTAGACCAGGTCTGCCATATTTGATCAGGTCATTACTACTTCTAGCCTTTGCACTTCACAGTAGATTAGTTTTCAAAGGAAGACAATTGATGCATAATAAACTGACTAGTCATGGAAAACTGTACATGCATATATATGCATGAGAAAACTCCTGCTCTCTTATGCTATGAAGCTTGATGCTTCAGGCGTTTCCCTAGCTTGCATAGCTGCAAAAGTTATTCCTGATCCTAATGTTACCAAATGCAAGATTTGGCTAAGTGACCTCCTAACGTTCTGCTTTCTGTAAGAAAATATCTATCCACTAGATAGAAAATGTATTTTCTTTTATTAGCTCTAGATTTACTGTCCTTTGATTTATTGCCTGTCTGCATTTTCCCATGTCTCTGAGCAGGTGAAACTGAGAGGTTGACCTGATTTCATTGTGCTCATCATACTGCAATTATACAAAAAAACATACATAGACACCTGAAAGAAAATAAATAAATGAAAATAATAACAACAAAGAACAACACTTTTGCTCATCTTCCACAGAGGAATTCCAAAGACAGCTTTTCTATGTTTAAATATATTTTAACACTAGATACATCAGAGGCAACTTTGGTTTTAATTATCAACTCCCTCAGGGCCCGCAATGTCAAAAATTGAACAATACATGCTTGAAAAAGTTTCCCTGAATTCACCCAACCAAACAATCTCACCTTCACATTTTAAATCCTATTGAAAGATATCTCTGATAAAAATATTTACCTGAACTGTCCATTTGTTGAGAACTTCCATTAATCATACCCTCTCTCATGTCATGTTCTACACTTTGTGTTGTAGTTAATCTCAGTATACTTAAGGCACCAAATTATCTCACGTGCACACACACACTCATATTCTCCTATTAGCTAAATTCACTAAGAATCACAGTTCTATCTTCTGACAAATAAACAACCTCACTGATCAGCATATATAAAAGATTCTGAATCTATCAACTGTGGGGGTACCAGACATCATAAACAAAGCAAGGCAAATCTTAACTCAGCCAGACTAAATAGAATTCACCTCAGAAAAAAGTCATTTAGTCTTCACAGACACATAATGTACTCCAATTTTAGTCAACAGAATTAGCATCCTCCTCATTTTAGTTGACACAGAAAAAATAAATTATTTGATGGAGCAGATCCAAGTGTATCTGTACCCACTGTTCTTTAATTTGAGGCAATTTTTTGATACAAAAAGAACTCCAGTCACGCTTTATTCCAATTCTGCACCATTAAGTAATGGATTTATTTCAGCTTGGTTTAAGCAAGAACATTGTGTTGCTGTTGGCAAAGCCATTGTTTCTCTTTTATGTCTCAAAAGGAGAATTTTTACCAGCCTAGGATGCCTCCTACAGATGAGTCAGGAGCTTCTGCTTATATCAATAATCTGAATTCTTCCTGCTTTCTACTGACTGAAAACAAGGACAATAGCCATCATTTGTTGATGTCCTTCATTTAATAACAAAGTAATAGCTAGGATTAACAAATTCTAAAATACTGTCTGCTTTCCTATTACCTAGCTACAGAAACATCTAGGTAAGAACAAATGTCATTTTTCTCCATCACTGATTAAATACACAGTAAGAAAACAGTTTCCACCGAGCTCAGGGCCGAAAACTGCCGAAAGGGAACAAGTCAGACCAAGGTGATCTTCTATCTTAATTACTGGAGCAGGACAGAAAGGACAGGGACAAAGGTCAGAGTTCAGCTGGAGCCAGACGCCTCCAGAATGTGTTGAAACTTGCTGTAAACATGTTCATGCTTATAGGCTTTTTTTGCCCTCTGTCTCCAAGTAGCTTCATTAGCGCAGCTACAGATATTTTGCTGTGCAGGTGTGCTATAAATATCCACGTTTGTATGGGAAATTCTATAGCTTTTTATGAAAAACTCCTCTTACACAAACAGACATTAGTAACTGAAAGTTGGTTCACCTGTGTTCATTTGGTTCCTATGGATTTTGTTTTTCTATTTCTATTTCCTCAATTATCTTCAAAAAAAAAAAAAAGTCAACTCAGAAAAAAGAATTTAAAAACATACTAAAAATCAAAGTTAGGGTTCTTCAGAAGTTTTGTCCTCTTCCAGCCTAAGCATACCTGCAGACCACAACCTTCAAAAAAGCACAGAAATAGAAAACTAATTAAAGCTAATGAAAATGTAACTAATCTCTACAGCTGGAAATAGACACCATAAGTCTTTACTGAAATTCAGTGAGGCAAAAATATCCATTTTCCTCACCTTTCCTCCTTCGCTGTCCTATATCTTGCATATATGCACAAGAGCAGATATGTAACTTCAGGAGCGTGGACTATTTCCTTTTTCTATGAAGCTCTGGAAGCAGAAATGTACAGGAAGACTTCCAATCGTGGGATTGGCAGCAGCAAGGTAGAATGGGAGTTTCACAGAACATAGGTAAAATTCTGATGTTAGGTGGAATTCCACAAATGAGGACAGAGAAATTGCATTTGTAGATGGACTTTGGCACATGTGGTTGATGATATCCAATGCAATTTTTGTCATAATAAGGGAAAGAATTCAGGTTGACAAAGAAAGAACTTCTTTAAGTGGTAGACATTCCTGTACCATATTCAAAGGCATCATGTAACTAGATGAGTGTGTGTGTTCAAGTAAAGCACTTACTCAGGGTAGCAGTAAGGTTATGTCATCAGGTACCTTTTTCAAGAGTTACAAGACTTTATTCATAAATATTCTTTGTGCCAAGTTATGTGTACATTTGCTACACCCCCCAAAAAATGGTAGTTAGATAGTTCATGTTATAAATCTACCACATCCACTTGGCATATCCCATACAGTTATTTTATAAACAAGCAGCACAGTGCCTACCTGGAGCACAGTGTTCATGTATCTGAATATAGCAACACAGTCATTCTGACTGGTTACATATGGTCGCCTACAGGACTTTCAAAAATCCAATAGTTGGATTGCACCTAGCATCTAGTAGTAAATTAAAGACAAAAGGTCCTAAAGGTAACAAGTTTCTCTCTAGGAAAGCCTGACACACTCAAGGAGAGAGGTAAGGTAAGGCAAGGACAGCCAAACTCACATATGTCAGGGACCAGGTTTTAAATGCTATGAACAGACATTAATTTCCCCAAATCCTTTCAAAATAGCGTACCTATTTCTAGAACTACATACGTATTACTGAATATTATATATGGACTAGATGATCTTAGAAGTCTTTTCCGATCTTAACAATTCTACAATTCCATGATATATAAGTACGCATATAGAAACACACGCACACACAAGCACCATATACTTCCTATCATATTAAGACTAGTTACAACTCCACTGAGACTGATATTGACACTGGAGCATTTATCATGTACACCACCAGTGTGCAGACTTGCTCAGTTTTAGCAGAAAATGCTCTGGGAAGCCTGGTCTTGTGTTTGCAGAGTTTTGCACAAGATTGTATTTAAACAATGGCACTGTACCGTCATGAATCTCTGCTCCAAGCATTGCATCAGGCTGTCTGAGAGCATGAGCTCTAGAGAACATCCTCTGAACAGAACTGTCATTTTCTATCCCCTGCACAGGTACAAAAGGAACAGGTAGCATCAATAATGCTGTTGTATATATCCAGAAGAAAAAGAATATGAAGTAAATTTCTGTTAGACATGACTGACACCACAGTCTGTGTGTGGTCTGACTGCATCAGTTTGCATTAATTTTAATTCCATTTAACCATCTCTAAATGAACTAGCAAAAACAAACTAAACAAAGCAGGACAAATGGACAGCCAAAGGGAGAGATACCAGATTCAACACGTACTGTTTCTTTCCTTCTTCTGGTGTATGTCCTCTACTATCTCCCAGAAACTTCTGAACACCCTAAAGTGTGCAGAACCCCACACCCTCAAGGACTAAGGGGAGGAATGTCAGAGCAGGCAATAATGATTCAGAGCTGCCGTGTCCAGAACAGGAAGTTGAGTAATTGCTGCATGAAAACACTGCACAAAAAAAAAAATAATAATAATCAGAAGTCTGTTATTAAAAAGGAAGTTTACCAGAGTGGTCATTGCCCTACAGAAGTGAAATACTCCACATTGTATAAGATTTCTTTTTACTGCTCTGGAAAACGTTGAGACATGATGATAGGCTCTCGAACGATCCACAGATGTATGGATCAGTCTTTATTCTCTGGTTCTCCTGATGAACCTAATAGAGTGCAGCAGCCAGCCTGCATGCCTGGCTTCTTTTCTGTCTGTTGAACTAAGAACTAAGGGGAAAGTTGGGTGTGTAACAGTCTTTCACCAAGGGAAAAATAGTCTTTGCCTACAGCATACATCTGGACTAAAAAAGTGCTCCCATATTCCCCACTTTAGCTTCAGCCTTAAGTGACCTGCCTGAAATTAGTAAGCCTGTAATATACATAATACTGAACACAGATTTTCTTTTCAGAGTATTAATTGCAAGATCACCCTTTGTTTCTAAACATCAGTAGCCACAACATCATGATAAGCATCCCTGTGAAAATCATGGGCACGAATCATTTAAAGTTTAACATATTTCTCATTCACAGTTTGTAAGACAAAAAAGGCTCTCTTAAGGAAGAAAAGTGGAACAGTTGAAATAGCAGATGCCAGACTTTAGTCAGGAATTAGCAGCAAAAAAACATCAATCTCTCCAAGCAGGTCTGTTAATATGTGAACAAACAGAAATGTTTATATGATCCCAAGAAAAGATTTTTCCTGTAGTCTTCTCCAAATATGTTGTAGAAATTGTCCTAAGAGATGAAGTAGACTTGTTTTCTCTAATTTTTTTTCCTCTTAGTATACATTTATGAGGTGTGCATACAGCAGTTTGCCTCTCAGAGAACAGCCTTATGCTTTGCTGTTTCTTTCAATTAGTGCCATTCCTGGAACAAAGCTAGATGCTTTATATTCTCATATTAGCACTCTAATTCGCACACACCTGGTTTAGAGAGAAAATATTTTGTCTATTATTTAGTGGCAATGAGACAAAGCTTGACTATACTCATTTGTCTTTTTTAAATAAGGGAGGTGCTGGTGGCAGAATATCCAGCTCAAGCATTTTTACCAACTTGAAATATTTTTCTCCATTAGAAATTTATTTATAGCTACTTTTAAATGACCCATTACAAAAGAATATCCATCCCCTGTATTTTTCTCTCAGATTTTTTGTACCAGCTCCTGGAAATAAAATACATTGTCTATACTCTTGCCTTTATTATTAATCAAGGAATTCTGAATGGTTGAAGCTCTTCGAAATCCATAGTCTTACAAGGTGGCAAACAAAATAAAATGTCCTGAACAGATAACTTTCCTTTACATCCTTTGAAGGTACAGTAGGAAGGCAGGACCTTAGAAGACTTCTAAATCTGGAAAGACACAAGTTTAAGGAGGAATGAATATGGAGAACACTATAGAACTGGACTCACAACATCAAAATAACAAAGAGTTTTGAGAGAATAGGGATGGATAAGAGTTTCTGTAGTATTTCAATATTTTACTGGACTTCTGTGCTTCATTGTGCTTCATCACTGCAGATATATCCTGTGTAGTGGGTCTAGAAGGTCCTACACCTACTACACCATCTCATCTCCCTTAACCTGCTAGATACATTTCTTCCGATGCAACACAGGTTACGTTTGGTTTTCTGGGTTTCAAGTACATATTGCCAGCTCCTGTTGGATTTCTCAACCAACATCCCAAGACCTTTTCGTTAGAGTTGCGCTCTCAAACCATTCTCTGCCCAGGCAGTATTTGTACTTGGGATTGACCCAACCCAGATGCAGGATCTTGTACTTGGCCTTGTTGAACTTCAAGAGATTTACATGGGCTCATTTTTCAGGCTTATCCAGGTCTCTCCAGATGGCACCTCTTCCCGCCAGTATGTTGAATGCAAACTTAGTGAACTTGCATTCAAACCTACCATCCACATTGCCAGCAGATAATAGGTGAATAGCATATTTAATAATACAGGAACTTGTCACTTTTTTCTGACAACACTGCTGGAGAAAAAAAAGTAATTAGTTTGAGAACTTCTGCAATTTAGATGCATCATTTCAGAAAGAACACTGTAGTAGAGTCTTACCACAGCTCAGCTAGCTGATTCACCTATTGAGCTGAAGTGCAAACCCCACAGTGTAAATGTCATGTCTGTCTAAAATCAGGTACGCTAATTAAGTGTTGCAGAACTAAGCAAATCTATTCACGACATTGGGTGTCAGAGTAGGCATTACTGTCCCGTGGTTTCCAGAAATCAGGAAATAGGCCATCCTATTTAAAAAAAAAAAAAAAAAAAGCGCATACATGCAAAGTGTGGAAGTGCTATCTAACGCTACAGAATGGTTTCTTGTCCCAACCCAAGTCACATATCTTGTTAATGGCAGTCCAAGGATCCAGTTGTGAAAATGAGTAGTTCTGGAGCATTTCCCAATGCCTCTACCACATGCTGTTGCCTTTTCCCTGGGGTTTTCCCTATATGAGAGTGCACAGGCTTATGATCAGTGAGTCCAAAACTTGGTATCAGAATTGGTTTTGTCAGTTCACTCAGTACCTAGAACAGGGAAGGACTACTTCTGCAAACCATCTACATTGAAGCTATAAGCTTATAAAATAAGCAAGTTAATTCTCTGTGGATTTTAAATGCAGTAGAAACTTGCAAGTGAGTCGAGAAATCTGAAAGCGCACAGCAGTCTTAAGGCCAAATGGATTTCCATCAGAAATAAATATCATGGAATCATGTACATCACACTGTTTTTAAAAGCTTCTGTTGAAAATCTGGGACATTTCCACTGGAAACCTGTCAGGTTTCAAACCAGCTTACATGATTTACTTAAGAAACTCAAATCTTCAATATCTCAAAACTCTTTAGTAGCTTTACTTTGCTACCTGTCTTATGATAAACGTTCTCATGGTTCCCAGTCCTGAGAACATAAGCAAGGCATGAAGTTCCTAATGTTTTGAGCCTCACTACTCCATTAGGACATTTCTCTGGCCAGAAGAATGGCTGCAAGTGGCTTATTATATGTTTTGATAAAATAAAAAAATAAACTCCTGTACACACATACAGTCATAAATAGATTTGTGACTATCAGTGCATATAGAAGGCTCCATAAGTCATTCAGAAACGATAAACAGTCAGGACTCCTGGCTGTTTTGTGAATAACAGAAAAAGCAAAATGCTAAATAAGAAAATAGCCCTCACAACAAAGGGAGAAATACAAGAAAATAAATAAATAAATAAGAATATATCAAACAAGCAAAAAAAAAAATGCTAAATTTGTTCAGTTCAGAAACATATTCAATTGAACAAGTACCTTACCATAAATAGGCAGAGAAGCAAAACTATCCACTTAATGTATCAGCAGAATAAGAAATACAACTATGTATTCCAAACCGAAAGGCAGTTTCAGACAAATCAGCCCACCACTGATGAAAGATGGATCATGATCTATTACTGTACCTGTAACTGGAGAGATACATACATCATTTCTGTCTGGACACAGATCGGCCTAGTTTTTGTCTAGATGTAATTATCTTTAAGCTAGACCTGAAACCTTTTACAGTTGCTCTTACCTGCATTCACTGTTTTGGCAGAACAAATAATAAGCTACAATCAACATTAGAACATTTATTCTGGTATTCTTTTGGTGAAGTTTCTTGATTTTATTTATGTATTTATTTATTATAAATACTGGGCTAAAACGACCTCAGCAAAACTTGGATTCACATAAATCAGATGTTCTTTTTCCTGGCAGTCATACTAGCAACAGTATTTCCTTGATGATTATTAATCTTGATGCTAGGGGCAGCTTGTTTATCCCACTCTTAAGTATATTTTTGGCTTTGATACAGCAGCTATTATTCTGGGACAAGATTTAGCAAATATCAAAAGTGAATAAGAAGTTTGCTTAATTTTGTCCTGTATGTAATAGCTAATCACACAGTTATTTGGAGATCTCCAATTAAATTCTGGTGATGCTTTCCTTGAAAGTCTTCAATATCATTCCTTTAGAAAATATTTTTAATAATAAAGGTATTGTAAAACCCAGAAATGGAGAATATTAGAAATGTGAAATCTTTTATTTCATATGCTGAAAAATGATAAATAAAGTAATTTGGAATATATACAATGCCTTTCATACCAAAAACTCAAGGATTTCAAAACACGAGCTGAAATAATATAAGAGAGAAGCATGAGAAGCACATCCCATCATGCCACTGTACGCACTGGTCAGCCAAAGCACAGAGCACCTAGGTGAATCGTTCTGCCTATGGTTGTTCAGAAGGAAAATAAGAAACACCTGTCTCCAATCCTTGTTTGGGTTCCACCTACTTTAACACACTGCTGCCACAAGGCAGCAGTAGGCAGGTTAATGGCCTCAGCTGCCACAGAAGCAATGGTTTTCTTTTGACAAAGGCACCAATCTCATCAACATCTTGGGTTCCATTGTCCCTAAGCTAATAGTTGTGGCTATTATTCACCAGTTATGAAGTAAGACACTGCCTTCTTGTAATTTTTTCTGCAGTGATAGCAGAGGTCACCCATTATACCTGGTAGTGTGGCAACCATAAAAGGCTACGCAAAAAAAATTAAACGCTTTGAATAAAATTACCATCTATATTCATATCAACGATTTTTGGCAACAAACACACCATGTTTACATCTACAGAAACTTCCAATTATCACTAACCAAGCATTTCAACAGCCTTGCTACTTGCTCATAAAAAGTACGTGGAAACAATGGAAGAGATTTTAAATTTAAGCTCTCAATTTTAAGACAGTTTCTGGCACTTGATTGATGGCCACAGAATTCAAAAGCTACAGTTTAGGAGTCTGCTGATTAAAAGCTCACATCACCTTGAGTGTGGAGTTGAACAGCAGGGAGAGTGAAATGAACAAAAGCAAGGCAGAAAAAAATGAAAAAATTAGAAAGAAATATTTGACTGCAAAATGGTATTGATTTGCATTTGTAATTGTCACAGTTTCTCAAAAACTGAGATGGAAAACAAAGCTCCACTGTACACACAGTGAGAGAGTGCCTATTATATCCACACATAAAGCAGTACATAGGAGAAGAAGAAATAAAGAGGAACTGAAGAAAAGGATTAAGAAACAAACTCCTCTCCTAACTTGAAGCACTTAATAAATCTAAACTAGAAAGCTAGGAACTTGCACTTTCTCCACATCAGTACTGAAAGCAAGAGGGTTCAAAGCAGTCCATACCCAGGTAACTTGAGATGACAAGCTACAGTAACATTCTTACATTTTTTTCATAATTCCACGGAGCTGAAGCTGTAACTTGATTCAGCTCTCCTCAGCTTGAAGGCCTGTATTCACATGCAATTTCTCTAGAAATACATAAAATAGAAGACCTGAAATAGTACTGATATAGCACTGTGGACAAATACACAGCACTTTAAATCAGTTCAAGGCAAATTGAAATAGTAAGCTAGATAAAAAAAACACTCCTACAAAAGAAGAAAAATGTCTACATTATAATTGGAGGGATTTTGATTCATGTCAGAACTTAAACTGGTGTAATTTCCCAACACAGCTGACATATTTTCTACTGCCTTATCTACAAGACCAATCTTCTTTCTAAGGGAGTTATGGGAAAGATGTCAAGTACTTAAACCTAATTCCACAGTATAGCAAAGCTATGGACTCACTGATTTAGATGTTAACTAAGCAGAGGCACTGGTGCCTTGGTTTCCAGCTTCCTCCATCCCTTGTACTGCTATCAAAATGCATACTATATCCCTTTGATGGATGGAATGGAAAAGCAACCTCTGAACTTGTTTTAACTTGCTGAATCTCGATGGGGATACCCAGGGAATGCTAAAGTTCTATAACAGCAGACAATCCACCAAATTGTTGTCTTAGAGCAAGACCCAGTCGCTGGTGTGGCTTTAGAAGAGTCTGCCTGCCAAAATGAAACAGATTGCATTTCAGCACACATGGTGACAAAAACCCACCATGGAAAGGGCACCTGGGCTGAAGTTCCCTCCAAGTTCACATTGTGTACATTATGCTACATCCAAAATCTGGAGGGAAGAAAATATTGTTCAAGCACCAGGACTCAAACACTGGCACTTTCAGAGCACAGGCACCATTTCAGTTCTAGTTCCTTCTTGCCCGCTTTAGGCTGGAACCTCTGTGTTCAACCCCCAGGCTCCTGGTGCCTGGGGAAGCCCACACATCACCAACAAAAACAGTGACTGGTTTTCAGTCGCTGCAAGAGCCTGAGCCCTCTATACCCTTAGGGAAAACAGACAGAAGGCCTGCATGAGCTTCTTAAACAGGTAAAAGCCAGAAGGAGACACTAGGAAACTCGCACCTGGATCCATCTGGAGAATGAGCCACTCCTGTTGTGAACCAGCCTGGATGGGAAAAAGCACGGAGGGATGAAGAGGGCCAAGAACCTATTTGTTGCCTATAGATAACCTGGCAGGATACTAACTTGTCTGTGGGAAGCAGAAGAACATAATTACTATCCTGACCAGTGGGAAGGAATTATTCTTCATCATCTCTTCACAGACTGATTCTGACAGAACAAGAGAGTTTACTAAAACTATAAAAAAAAGTAACATCCCTTAAAGTTCCCTTGTGCAATCCCCACAAAGGTAGAGATTAAATAATCAAATATCAGATCACTGTTCCAGCTCATGCCTCCAATCAACAAAACAAATTGTGTGCTTATCAGTAGGACAAGTGTGCTTTGGGGAAGGCAATTGAGACTCCATCAGGAGCCCTCTGAGGAGAAGGAAGGGCAGCCGCTTTAGCCCATAGAAAAGTGGGAACTCTAATTACCTCTCTTTAGGCAGACCTCAGTTTGCAAGAAGTTTTAGTTTAACTAACGTTTTTAAAATAATTTTGTAAGTGTAGGCATTCAGGCTGAATTCCAAAGCAAATGTATTGTTTGCAGTACTTTAAAGGTTAACTAGTCAAGATTTCATTTAAAATACTTTTCCAACAATGAGATATTAAATAATACCAAAATACAGTGCATGTTTATGATCTTTTAAGATTGCAATTTGTTTTGATTACATCAAACAGCATCTGCTCTGTTTTCTCTTTACCCGAAGCACCAAGAGTATGCCTAATCACACTAGTACTCTGTATTTCAGAATTTGAGATTCTTTCTGCGCATATTGTTAGAGGGGAAGTCTTCCAAGGCAAACTTGAAAATATGTAATGCAACATGAGGATAAAACACCTGTCAAGAATACTGCATATTTGCATTTCTTTCACTAGAGGCATTAATGTCTGAGAAAGAAATTTACTTTGTGGTACCTCAGATTCTATTTCAACTGTAGAGAAATCATAATCTCATGTTTATGTTTTGCACTGGTGCAGTCAGGCACAGGCTATGATCACTATAGTGTACAATTTTTAATTTCCTAGGGGCAACACTTTTTATTGCAGCTGGCATGTTGTTTATAGTTGCCGTTTTGAGCTGCTCTTTGTTGATCTTCTTCAGGTCTTTTATTAACATACTGCTAGACATTGCTCTGTGACAGCACATGCTGGGTTAGTGATAATGTTCTCTGTAGTGGCAGGACTGTCTCAGAAGATTATGGGTATGAAATGGACAGGGGGCAACTGGCTTGTCAGAATATTGACAAATTTCAAATTGTTATCTGTTATCTGTGCCTCTTAATAACTTGCACAACGGAAAAGATTGCAATGTCACCATATCTACACTGCAAGATACATGGTTACAGTTGGAGAAGATGGGCTGGGAGGGAGACATTAAAAGCAAGTAGCTGTGATTGATATAAACTATGAAGGCAAAAAACAAAAAGAATAAGGATAAACACATTAATATGTAAGCGGCTTTATTAGAGGGCTTACTGAACCAAAATATCTTGCTAGCCTTACACAGACTGTACTGCAGAAATAAGTATGAGACCAATAGGTTTCATCTCTGAAGATATCTCCTTCTCTTCCCCAGTTACTCTCATCCAAAAGCACTGCCTGCAATTTAAAAGGACCACAACAGCTTGTTTATCTTGCGTTTCATTCTTCTGTAACATGTCAAACAAAGCTATGCAGTAACTTTGCTTTAAATGTAACCTACTGAACCTTACATAATTCTTTGTTGCACTATCCTATTTCTGAATTTCAGTCTTTTTCCCCTACTCCTTCCCTCAGGATCACAGAACAGCCCATGTTCTGATTTCTTGAGTGGTTTCCAGTATCATTTGGACAGCTAATAGGAAAGGGAAAAAAGACAAAACCATCTTTTCCTCTCTCTTTCTCCTAAAACCACCTTTCTCCATCTCTTTCTCCTCCTTTTCCTCTTTTTCTCTGAACTTCCCAACTTAAGATCAATCTTTTCTTAGGCTGAGAGTCACAAGTATGACAAATTCCCTCTCAAGTTAGTTGCCTACCAGTCTGGGACCCCTGCTGTCTGTCTTGAGACTAAGTCTATGGCAAAAGCATGAAACTTTCTCGCACCAAACCAAACAGACACCCATTAAGCAGGAGTTTAAACACAGTATCCAAAGACCATGAACAACACATACCTCCATAGTACATATCTGAAACTGAGCACAGAAGCCCTGAACCCTGCTCAGGAGCTCCCTAATAACAAGGACTGACAAACACAGAGTACATGAAAACAATTGCTTCAGCAATTTAATTCCTCTGTTGATATTAAGAGGGATTCGATACACAGGAAAGAAAACTATGAATTAGAAGCCCAACATCCTGACCTTACCAGCTCACAAAGCCTACCTATTAGTAGAACCCAGACAACACAAACCAGAATCTAGGTGAATGAAGGCAGCAGAAGTCCAGAACCTGGCTCACGCACACAGTACCCTGCATCTTCTGAAAGTTCCAAATATACCACTAGGAGCTGAGGCAGGATAAACTCACCACCAGGCAAGAAGGTACAGTAGTGATGGCAGAGACTTCTGCCATTCTTAATGGCTCACTTCTCTTCATGAATTGGCTTCATGCTCCACAGCAATCACCCAAGAGGACCATCTTGCCAGGAATAGTGGGGGGCATTTGGTCCCAAGAAACATGCAAACCAAGACGTGATGTGATTGCAGCACAGACCAAGCCTTCACTCACAGGCACTATCCTGCAGGGGTTGGACATAGGAAGCAGAGGCTGCACTGGTGTCAGTCTATGGACGGCTCCAGGCACAGCCAGAGAGTATACCAGGTTCAGGAAGTCCAGCCATAAGCAGCAGGAGACAAAGATACAGCATGAGTCCAAGGCGTCTCACAACTCTCTCCAAGGACTCTCAACTTTTACAGGTGGCAGGATCATAGGAGGGCCTGGGTGCAGGCACACCCATTGCGTCCAGGTGAGTCCGTTCAGGGTCATTAGGATTATTAATGCCATCTGAGTCCTGTTACAGTCTTGCTGCAAAAATTGTCACAGGAGCTTACAGAAATTCATTGCAGTTCAACAACTACCATCTGATCATTCTTGCCAAAATGCAAAGTCACTGACTGTGCATTTCTCCATCACATATCAGTGCTTTGATTTTAAGAGATCTAAATTCCTAGAATACCACAGCTTTTATTGCTATCCTCCCCAAGCTAAGGTAGGAGGAAAAAAGTCTTAGTCATGGTGAAGAAAGCAATAAAAAATAAGTATAAAAGTTTTATTTCAGCTGTTGCGCAAACTGAATTACACTTTCTTTTATTGCTTATCATCTGTGCCCTCCTGTGAAACCAACTGCTGAGAGACCCATCACCATACCTGTTAATGACTCCCTCCATTCAGCCCTCCTGCCTCTTCAGAGGTTTTAATATTCTTGCCAGAAGCCAAGTACAAGAAAGAGCACGTACCTCATACCAGCCCAAGGTCACTTAGGTAGCATGATGATTAAATATGTACTAGCTACATATCACACTTTGTAGAAGCCTAATTACTTTGGTAAAATAGTAAGCATCACATGAGATCACCGTTTCAGATGCCACATAGAGAAAGGAGTTGCTCTGACAAAAACAGAAGGCGAAGAATAGAGTTGGTGATGGTAGAACCAGATCTCCTACATACCAAATTTGTTCTTTATCCACCAATCTATGATTTCTTCTGTGAGTGTTTTCCAGCACATAAGATTGATGAGCATTTTTGATAGTATCAGGATTTTGCAGATAACTTTATAATTAAAATGCAAAATGAACTGTTTGAAAGGTGCTGCCTAAAATGCCATAATTTATTTCTTGTTTCAGCATTGTTTACCAGAACCATTTTTTATCATCTTTGAAAACGTTTTTAAAAAAAGGGATGTGTATGTGTGACAGTTTGAGCATCTGCTTTTTTTTATAAAATGAAACACGTTCTCTTAAAAATGAAAGATCTACAAATGTTTTTAATGTTTCTATGGAAACAAAAAAAGTCACAGATCACTTATGTCAGAGCTGTTAACATAAGAATGACACATTTTCTCCATATAGATGTAAAAACATATCTCCAGCAGAAAAAGCCTGTTTTCATTTCACAGCTAATCAAAATGATAGCAAAATCTTTTGAAATCTAGGACCATTCCACAGCCATGGATGCACAGCAACACAAAAGAGTCAGTATCACAGAATACCACCAACAACAACCCTTATAAAATAGTTGTCCAACCTTTTGGCTTGCCTGGGCAGCTTTTAGTGAATCGAAATTGTCTCGGGCTACATGTATGTAGGTGGTTCCAAAAGTAATGCCTCCTACTTATTTCCTTGGAAATTACAACAGATACAAAAAGCACATACACTATTTGATAGAGCAAATTCTCAGCTACGTAACGCTATTTTTCAACATAGTCATCAGCATTAGCTATGCATTTTCACCAGTGATGAACAAAAGCCTACGTGTCATGCTCACAACATCTCCTCTATAAGGTGACCCACTGTCACCACTGCTGAAATCCACCACACACTGCCTCACTGTGCCAACATCCACTGTTTGGTTTCCATAAGCATTCAGCAAGCATCAGTGAATGTTAATGGGTGCAATTTTTTCCACACAGAGGAATTTAAGGGCACACATTTGCTTCATACACTCTTCCATGTCAGATGACATTTTGTCAGAATTTCCCTTTGCTGCCATTGGTCACATGACAACAGAAAGTAGCGGAATATTGGTGGGAAGGCTCAACCCCTACTGTCGTAAGACCACTTCTGATGTTATGGGCCAACACAATAAAACAGAATTACTTTCAGAGCAGCCCTTGCAAAATGTACAATGCTGCTAATATATAAGCTACAAAACATTTTAATTTTAAATATTTTTCTTAAAACATTAAAAAAAAGGGACAGAGAAAGAGAGATTGGAAAAAAAAAAACAAAACTACTGGGATATTTGACTAACACACCAGTCTGGTTCTATGGCAGTGGCTGCAGTTCCTAGTGAGGTCTCAAGGTGTTCATCAGAGACTTTTGATGAAAATTTACACTTCCTGTACTTCATTCTTGACAATAATTACTCAAAATGTGTATACTGACAAGCAAGCAATGACATGTATAAGGTGCGATTGTGAAGCAAAGGGTATTATTCTTTGCAAAAATAAGGATTACAAAAGTCTGGTAAAGAGACATGATAATATTTTTAGACAAGTATCTGATTTCAACTCTACACTACTATGAAGAAGCTATTTGGTTCAACTAACATGGCTAGAGAAGTTTATATTTCTACATGTAAAGAAAAAAATCTTATCACAATCAAGAAGCCAATATGTGCATAAAATTGTACTTGTACAACCATACTCTAGTCTGAGTTCCTTGTACTTCTAGTGTACTGCTACACAGTCATACCCTAGAGCCAAATAAAAGATATCAGGGCATCTCCACTGTTCAGTAATTAGATGGAATGAATAAGCATTTGGCCATGATAACCTCTCTCTACTGACCATGAAAGGAGTGTGGAGTAGCCACATTCCTAGTTCAGACTCATCAGAATAGAGGGGATGAAAATGTAGGCCTCCACGAAGGTCATCACTTAACATAAGTCTTAGGCAAAAAGGGTCAGAGCTTGAACAAGCTTACTCAAAAAGAAAAAATATCCAATAGATATTGTGGAATATAGTCCTTCATAACCTACAGCTGGCACCTCACATATACTTCATGAACTTGGAAGTAACTTTGTCATCTATGGAATGTTGGACGTGATATGAAGAAACAACTGAACTCACAAGAGTGCCTAGTGAGGGTAATGGGAGAGCTACATCTCCTATCTATGCATAAATATTTAGGTAAATAAATACAGATGGCAATTTCAGTTAATACAGTATAATCCTAAATGTATAAAATCATTAATGAAAATTTTACATCAAGATTTAGAGCTCCTTTTTTCTCTTTGATTTGATATCTTGATCTCTGATGCAAAATTCACAAGCATTACTTGTGTTTTTGAATACAAATAAGAAAGAGCAATCTAAGAAGACCTTCCACATCTGAAATGATATTTCAAATGGCTTGCAAGAATAACATCCAGACAAAAACATGCCCAAAGTATTTGTATGCATCTTTGGAAAAAAACAAAAGTAGACGCCTAGCCTGTGATAAGAAATGATGAGAAAGAGGGCAAAATCTGGATACTCTAAATGAAGTAACTTGTATATTTAATTATCTCACAGGGTGTTGTCAGAAAGAGATTTTATTTCCCAGTATGCTCCAAACTGCCACATCTAAGTTTAAAATAAATTAGAATAAACTGCACAGAAAAAGAAACTTCCTCTAGATGAGACTAGATGAATAGACAATTTCTGGATGGATAGTGCTAGGTAAGATTAAATCTTTTCTATCATTTTGCCCCAGCTGGATATCAAATGCTACACTGACAAAAGATTGAAGAGCCTTACATATAATAAATTTCTGTAAATTTGTGTTAATTTCACAAGCATAGTAGGTAGCAGCATTGGTTTAGTTATTAAGCTCTTTGTGAAACTGCAGCAGCAAACCCGGTGATTAAGGGTCCAGTCCAGCAATGTGGACACTGTTTAAGTATGGTTATTCTGGCGAGCTAGAATTTGCACTTCATTGATTGTGTTAATCCTGCTAAAAATGCCTCTAGAAATGTAGCTCAACAAGAGATACGTATTATGAGATATCTGTGAAATATCAGAACGTGTTTCTAAGACAGGTTGGGTATTCATTTATTTGCATATGAATAAACTCAAATACTCTCAGTGAAACAGTGGCAACAGTAATGCAAACAAATGCTAGCTAAAATAAGTCATCTACAATGTGACACATGAAGGTTGCCACCTATCAGTCAGAGTCCTTGCAAAAGGCAAAGCTGAGCTACTCTTCCTTCAGTTTCCATGGTTATTTTAAGGTCTATAAATGACCACTGTAAGGAAATGAAATTAAACTTAGAATTTTCTTTTAAACACAGCAAACAAACAGTTCTCCAGGATAGAAACGTGTAATCTGTAACATCATTCCACACTGTTTTCCCTATTTTCTTGCACATAAAACAGGTTAATAAATCATTATACTGACCTACTAATCCCTAATATTTAGATCTACAATTTGATTAGTCATCACCCAGTACAATATCTCTGGACTCCCAACGAACCTCTGCTATACCAGAAACAGTAAGTACAAAAAATTACTGCTTTAAAATTAAGGAAGAGACTGTGCCACACCTCAAAATGGGGATACTAAAGTACCAAGGTTTAACAGTGACAGGAGAATTGATCATTTTTCTGAAGAAAAAAAAAAAAAAAATCCTGCTTCAGGACAAAAGAGAAAACTAAAGTAAAACAGTTCCCAAAAACAAAAACAAAAACAAAAAACAACAACAAAGCCACAAACCCAAAACTATTCAAATTGCTTTCAGGTCTCTGGATAGTTTTTACTTTTATTTTCTCTTCTCATTAAGCGTGTTGTCCTTTGTTATTAATTAAATGGAAAATATCCATAGCCAGTGATTGAATTACCCCAAAGTACCTGCTTAAAATGATCGATATTGATCAAACTAAAGAGTAGAAAGTACCACTAGTCTTCTTAATGTAAGTGATTTGGCTCAAGAAACGTTTTGATCAAATTAAGTGGAAGATCTAATTAACCTGTGATTAAATTAAGTGGAGGGCAGGTTGTATAGGCATAAATCCCATATACATTGAGATGAAACGAATAGTAATGCACATATTTACAGAATCTGTCAGGGAAAAGCATGCAATAAATTAAGCAAAGAGAAAAGGTCACAAAAAGAAAGGGAAAATAAAGCATGAAGGAATTAGAATACCGAAAGAAGATAAATACAGCCACAGATAAGGATTACCATTGGAAGAGCATTAGCCAAGGATGAGAGATTAAAGGATGTGAACACACCGGAATATGAAAAAGTTCTTCCAGATTAAAAATCTAATTCAATGCAAAACTCACTGATTCGAATTGAAATGGAATTTCAGCTGCTACAAACCGTCTCTTAGGCAAGATCAGATTATACACATCTGTAGTTAGCACCTAATCGACACAAGGCAGGGTCAAGTTGTTAACTTTAAACCCAGATAAACAGTCTCAATGCCTTTACTGCACGTGAAGGCTCCCAGCTGATTGGGAGTTAAGATGTTTCTACCTCTTCAAGCACTGAAGGGCCATTTGCAACTACTGAAAGAAGCAGATACCCCTCCTTTCATAATCTACTCTTGCAAGACCATTGCCGTATTACTGTCTGAGGGCTCTGAATAGAATCAACACAAGCACTCCCCAAGAAGCCCGCATATTTCCTACCCATCACAACCATCCCAACACAACATAGCTGGAACATTAGGAGTAAGGATTTCACAATAGCCAACGTTCAAAGAAAATAATCTATCTCCAAAATAACTAGCTTAAAAATTGATAGCCCACATAAAGTAATGAGGAAAATAAAAAATTGGGTGCCAAAACAGGTAGAAATCCTAACAAGGATTTATATATCACTTCCTCATAAGGATTCACTTTTATTCTGAAGTTTCCAGGAAATAACTTTTGACAGTAACTCTGTTTAGGCTATAACAGTACTTCCATCTCGATCCTCATCAGCTGGCATTTTGAAACTCTACTACTACTCCTGATATGCAATCTGAGGGGAGGTACAAAAACTTTTTAAGTTTCGATACATTCTTCAGATTAAAATAATTGAAAAAGAATCATTGGCTATGTTACTGACACAGTCTGAAGGTAGCATGCTGAAAGATGCAGAAATAGTTTTCAAAGTTCTAAATGGCACATGGTACACATTTCCTTTACTTTAGGAAATAAAGGTTTCTTCATCTATGAAGTTGGTAGTAACTACTATAAATTTCATTTCTGAGATGAAGTGTCATTTAGTGGCAGCCATTTTAATTGTTTGAGTATGCTGTTTCTTTATGTGATTTATGGAAAGTCTAATTAAACTTTCCTTCTTTCTTTGTTTCTAAGTGCTAGTTCAGAGGCTTCTTACTTTATTTGAAAGCATTTTTTTTCTCCTCTATTATATTCCATTCCTCAAGGACTGCTCAAATCACACCTGGAGGCAGAAATGCCACAACACCTTCTGACAACACATGTATTTCAGACATGCAGAAAGCTATTAAAAAAATCTAACCTTTCAGAAGACAAACTTTTTTTCAAACACTTTTTGGGCTGATTCTTGAGTCACATAGATAAGAAAGTTCTGCAGATATCTAAATAGCTCCATTAACTGTGCATAAGCATACAAACACTCATACAAGTCTACTAATGCTGACTTTGGAAAGCGTTCCCAAGCAGTAGAATTCTTTCTTGTCATCTTTCCTCTCCTCTCCATTAGAACTGAGATCTAACTATACAGAAATTATGCATGTTAAACTTATGCTTCTCTGAGCAATGATAAAATATGTCATAAATGCTCACAGTCCAATCAGAGACTTTGGAATATTTTATTACAATCAAAAGGTGAAAAGCAATAAGCAAGCAGCGCTGGGTGTGCCAGGGAGTCTCCACTCCACCAGCGACACACACCAAGAAGATGGTTCCCTCTTCTTTTATACAGTGTCTTATTTAAAATTTCTTCAAGTCCCCTACTCCTCTTGGTCAATCATTTACACTTGTGGCCAGTTGCTAGGGGGGTCGCACATTCCTTCAGGTGGCCTTTGGATGAAGGCTGTTTGTCTTCCTTAATGTCCTCTGATTCATCCCTCTGTGTATTCCAGGCCGGTCTTGCAAGGTCTGTATTTGAAATGCTGATCTCTGCCACCCCTTGGTTTGAGGAATGCACCTTCTGGGCTCCGTTTAGCAGGGTTAGTGTTTGAGGTGCAGATAGAGTTCTGTTCCTAGTTTATCCTTCCATGCCTTATAAGGAGATTTTACTCCTTTAACCAATTTTATCTGCTGATTGGATTTAAAGGTACTGTATCAGTATCTTTGACTCTGTGTCTTTTGACACGAATTACATTCCCATGTTTTACAAAATAGATATTGCAGTTGTAAAATTCATCGGTGTTAACTACTTAGAGGGATTACAAGTACTCTGGAACACTTGTAGTATGGTAGAAGTAGAATTCAGAATGATTTGGGCACATTAGGAATAAGCTGTGGAATCAACGAGATGAATCTCAAATCAATACAAGTACCAAGTACTACTCTCAGGAAATAAAAAACAAGGCACACACAACAATATGAGCTAATGTGCCAGGCAATAGAAGAACAGAAAATTGGAAGACTTGGGAATGCCATAAAATGTGAAATAATCAGAATTCTGGTACAGCCTTGGAATGCACATCCTTGTAAAATCAGTGTTATACATGCTACCGCAGAATTTTTTTTTATTTTTTTTTCAGCTCCTCTCAGTGTTCATTAGTTCAGCTCATCCTAGTACACCTGCTCAGGGAAACACAATTTCCAAACACTAAAGCTAAACTGGAGCAATAAGAGATTTGAAAAGAATTGGGCTTGATTTCTTCAAGAATAGAGTGCGATGAAAGGAATAAATAATGTTCTTCCAATAATTAAAATGTTAAAATAGAGAGACATTTATGTCAGAAGGAGGTCCTCCTTTAAGAGGATCTCCACATTTACTGGGGACTGGAAAGTACAAGAAAAGGTTACTGACACTCAGGGAAATTTGAACTGAATATTAAGATATACAGCAACAACTTCACCATGGATCTTGAAGAACTTCCTTTAATGGGAGGTATTAAAAGTAGTCTGAACAACAATCTAGCAGACAAAGTCAGGCTAGATCATTCCTCACTTTGTGAAGATTAACAGTATGGCTCTGTGCTGTAAAGGGTGATACCTCCATTAGTAGCATTTCTTTAAATGATCTCAAAAAAAGTGTTATATATAAAGAGCTGTTTGGATACCTCAGAACTTGAGCCACCCTCATTAAGACATCTTAATGGATGCAGCTCCTTGTGGGCTGTTGCTTTGCACTTTCTGAGAATTGGAATGTGTTCATAAAGCAGGAAATGTAATGAGGCAGTCATGATCAAGTCCCGAAACTTGGCCAATTTTTTTTTTTTTAAGTTACAGTAGTTCATTAATATAGATTTTTGATTGTTAACATCGTGTGCATGTTGATTATTTCTGCTCCAAATTAGTTGGCAATAACAGTCACAAGCAACTTTTTTTCCTTTTTCAATCACACAGATTTACTTCTACATGAAATAACTTTTTTTTTTTTTTTTGCAATCAATAGTAGCACCAAACAATTGGACTGGAAATTATAGTGCATAATCAACTCCAAGACTCAAACAGCAGAATCTCTGTTGTTCTTTCCTGAGCAGACAAATCATGATCTCTGTAATCTTTTAAGTATCAACAAATGTGCACAGAAGATATTAATTTTCCATTAATAGGCAACAAATTTACATATGACTGTTGTCAGCTGCTTTATGTTAGTGGAACAATGAATTAACCTTACACCATGCTGGCAACTCTACAAAATTATATATTATATCAAGAGCATCCCTTTCCCAACTCAGATGACTGCAATAACTTTGTATCATAAAACCTTATAAAGCAGTTTAATCTTCTTTTATGCATGAAGTAACTTAATCTTTTCATATAGTACCAGTTCATTTCTGAACATCTAACAGTAACAATAGCTTAATACAACATGCAATAATATTTTTCACTTCACATCTTCTGGATTATGGAACTTGTTGCAGCATCTTTACTTCCCTGTAACAGTTCCACTGGTTTCCCCTATATAATCTGTTACACCTCAAGTAAAATTGGCAGGTGCCCTTCTGACAATCAGGGACATTTGAAGGGCTCCCAAAAGACCTCTGGTTTTCCACTTCACTGCACATAATAATGGTTTCCATGACCTTCATGACACTCTACCACATGCCCTGAAACAAGAGGAGAAACTAGATAACAAACCTAGGGAAATGGCTAAAACTAAACACATTATTTATCTAGGATTTCATGACAGCCATAGATTAATGGACAAATGACTCCAGACAATTTCTTTGCTATTACTTGAACTTCTCACTTTTTTTTGTTCAGATATACTGTCTTAACTCCTTGTTTCTCAGAAATTACTTTTCAAATCCCTCAACTAAGGAATGTGTAGAAAGCAATTGCTTTCTGCTTATTCTCACTGGCAAAAGCAAGGTGAGAACAGCTAAAATAGGACAAAGAAGGAGTCAATGAAGCATTGACTACTTCAAAACAGAACAGTCCTTTGAATTTTCCTTACGCATTTATTAACTCCTGTGTCTTAGACTATTATCTACCTGTGGAGAATGATCAGCCCCTTATCCTGGTACACAAATGTTATATACACTTAGCACTGTTAGACTTCAGTGAAAGCAATGTTTATTCCATAAGCAATTTTAACTTAACTTCCAGGATCTTTTTTTTTTTTTTCCAAATGGCTGTAAACAAGTGCATACTTCTCACAGACTGTACCTGCGGCATTCTAATTCCTCATATAAAGTACAGATTTCTTAGGTGACAGGAGGTTTTGTTTGTTTGTTTGTTTTGTTTTACATGTTCTCAAGGGACTAGAAGCATCAAAAGAAGGAAGACTTCGTGGAAAGTATAATTTACTAAAATGCTGCTAAGCAGTAGTTCTCTTTGAGAATAATCTGTAATAGAAAAAATTTCCCCTAACTAGGGGAAAACAGGAAGAAGTCAATACTTAATTTCCAACTATGAATTCTTGGTCTTTATATAATTCCTTCCAAACCACATCCCAACTCCCAAGCTGAATCATAGCTTGTAGTGTAGTTGGTTTCCAAGCAAGATTTTGTTAAAACATGCATCTTCCATTTCTCATCCTGTTACTAAGACTGGGAAGAAAAATCTTCAACTACAAACATAATTCCTCTTTTCACTCATTCTAAAAATTATTTGACTTCCTGTAATCAAATGTAAAAAGTGTAAATATTCTTCTTCTACTAATTCAAATAACAACATAAGTACATTTATATTTTTAATTGAAAGTGTCTTAAACTTGAAGTCTGTTCCAGAATGCTGCCCTAAGGAATGTTGTATATCTGACCTTGATTTTTTTTTTCCCCAGAATACTTCTATCCATAAAAGCCTGCATTTCTTCTTTTCTTATTAAAACTAATTTCTACCTCCTTGGTTGCCTGAGCCCCAAGAAGATAAGTGAAGAATCACTCTCCTCAGATGCACTTCCAGGACCCTTGATCCTTCTGCCAGGCAGGTACAGCAGATGCATAGAAAAAAAACTACTGTAAAGGCTGAACTCCAGTGTGGCAAGCAGAAAAAACTCTAGACTTTCAGTCTTCCATCAACTACAAGAAAGTTATACTTCTTCTCTTAGAAGCATTTGATCTCTTAGATGTGGATAGATTTTAATTAAAAAATCTGAGCCTCAAGTGAGAGAAAACTTCTGACATAGTGCAAAGCTAGATCAACTCTTAAAATGATTGCAGAACTGCATTCCATCATCCCATGATGGAACAGTATGTGATTTTTTTTCCACATTCTAAAGCAAAAACATTTAAAAAGTATCTCCACCACTTCTTTTTTCCTCCTCTCCTTTCTTTTCTTTTATGGTTTCTAAAAAAAAAATAAAGGAAGTACCCAGGAAAATTCTGTTTAGCAAGCTTAGCAAATTTGTGAACAATGAACAAACACAATTGCTTTCATAATAACTTCAAATAGGAAGCTGTAATCCACTTGATATTAGTAACTCCAATCAAACAATTTCAGTACAAATTAGTATACATAATACCATAATAGTCTACCAAGAAGTCCTTCTGTCTCTCATGTTGCAGCTCATGGGCTATATATTCCCTTGGCTTTTGAGGTGGAAGTCAGAAGAAATTGCATATGAAGAACTACGACAGTGTGCTGCCCTCTGAGGAGTCTAGATGCTCCAGGCAACCTGGAAATCATCCATCTTCCCTTGTTTTCAATCTCCCACATGGCAGAGATACTAAACGTTACATAGCTCTTAATATGCTGGTTCACACATGTCTCTAAAGAACACAAATATCATTGGCAATTGCTTAAGAAAACAAAAGAGACAAAAATATATCCATGCTCACCAAAAAAAAATCACAATAGCAAATGTCAAATATTTGTTTTACTTTCTAAATCTGTGCTTCAAGCAAAATTGTGTCAGATACCAAGCAGCATGGGAGAAATTCCACAAATTCTTTTGTCTTAAAACTTTCATAAAAAGATGAATTTCTTTTTAAAAAGATGCATTTCTTTTTATCTCAGTGAAGGACAAGGTAGACCTGCAAGCAGTCTCTTGCTATTACATCTCTCATGATGCAACCTCTCTTGATTCCAATCCAGTAAATGGAATGCTTCACTTAACATCTATTTACCCAGCAAAGTTCCATTCAGAAGTACCTAAGATGCTACTTGAGGAGTTTGACTTGTATGCTAGAAGCTATGTTAAATAGAAGGAGCACATTGGGTTATATCAACCGTTCATTTAAGCTACTAGCAGCTTTTTAGAGGCAGCCAGCAGTAAACCTAGAATATAGCACAGATACTGTAGGGTGAATAACCCAAAAAAATAGTATTCAGAGAAAATAGTGAGGAAGATGGTACATTTTGCTGAGCTTATCTGGATAGTAAAAAGACAACCAGTAAATACCAGTAAATAAAGATGGTTGAGATTCACCAATAACTCCACAGGGGAGGGATCTCCAACATGAGAGCCTTCCCCCAGTGCTGGTCAGCCCTTAAATGGAGTCTGGGAGAGGTGGAGCCAGACTCCACCCCTTCCAGTCATAAGGTACATTGCCTTCACCTGTGCTTCTGCAACTGACTCAGTGCTCACCTTAGGTGATCAATCAGTGGTTCAGGCCATGATTCAGTAGTTTCCATACAGATGCATACTAATTCATCTACAGAACAGGTTCATATCCATCATTAGCTTGGGGCTCAGGGACCTTCAAGGTAATGTGAAGTCTGCCTTTCACAGTTCTCTGTGGTCTTTTCTCCCAGAAGTTTGTACATCTAATTTCTGTGTTACCACAAAGCCAAGAAGCCAGGGATATTGTCATGGGCAGAATATTGATTAACAATCTCTCATATAGCTATAACTGATATCCTATCACATGAGTATGGAGAGGCATGTAGGAATCAGTTGGATATGAAATTCCTGTCAATTCCAATGGCTGTTAGGAAACCAAATTTTCTAAAAGGAAGTGTTTATATGTGCTGTTGTGAAAGACAAGGACAAGAAAGGTGACCAACTTTGGCCTGGAAGAAGAAGATGAGTTCAGTTCTTAAAAGGTGAGTTCAAGAGTCATGATCATAGCTAACAAACACATTTCATCATTTCCACTTTCAAAAGCCAAAGTAGAGGCACATCAAATTAGAGACAAAGAAATTAAAAATGGTTTCATTTAAGCATAATTATATCATTACACATAATTTTTGTATTACACAAAAGTTTAATATCACAGCAACTTACTAAAAGTGTTTCCACAAACTTCATCAAGAAAGTTGATAATTTAGATACAATATGAATACAAGAAAAATCCCTGTGTTACATTTGTCTGCATAAAGCAGCAATTTTCAAGGTTATTCCTTTCATATGTCTCAATAGAGGTGAATTCTGCTAACTGGAAAACTATGTATACTTCAAGATTTATTATTTCAGTAATTGCATCTCAGGTGCTAATTAAAAGCCAAACCTAAAAGACTATTTCAGAAGGAGACAAAAACCGACTTTTCCTGAATACACACTAATTCATGGTAGATAATATGCATACAATACCACTAGCTAGAGCTTTTCCCTCCAGTACCTGAGATGTATGTACAGGCTTCCTGCAAATAAACTATTTTTACAGCTGACATTCCCCTTCCTGATGAGCCTTCAGAACACCAATGGAATCACTAAACAGTGCAATATTCTGTACAGGACAAAGTATAGTAAATAAATGAGAAAGCAAAAGAGGATTCTTGATTTTGGCTGATGAACCAAGAAAACAGTGCAAGAAAATAGTGTAAGTTTTAGAATGGCCCTAGAAGGCACTTTTGAAATATGAAATACTTCCAGGTTTGTGCAGAAACATACTAGGAAAATCACAAAACAGAATAATGAGAGGATTAAAAAAAATGTCTGGGCGTCAGGAGAAAATGAAGAAGAAATTCAAGGAAAAATGCATGGGATAATTATTTTGGGGTTCTATAGAAGGCTTGAATCCCATTCTCTAGAGGGATGTTAGATTTATGTAGATCATAATCAGAGTGGAAAGAGAGGAACTGGTGTACTTTCTCAGATAAGTTTCTTCCTCTGTTTGTAAGCCACAGTATCCATTTGACACTGTGATGCATCTTGAAAGTATGCCTGAAGCTCCTTTTTTCAGTCAAAAGGAGTTTGCAGCATTGACCAAGAGGAAAAGAGATACAAGGATATGGGGATTTCAGGAATCACGGGAATATGGAATCTTGTTTAGAGGAATATTTTAACGTCTCTTTCGCAACCATTTCATACACTGTGGACACAAACTGCATACCTTTTCTGCTCTTTTACCCTTTCTTTCTTTATTGTCCTTCAGGACAGATGAACTTGTTATAACAAGCTTTTAATCCTTGCTGGTACTATGTTTGGATTTAAACAAAATGGTTTTGAACTAGCAGTAGTGATGGATGAAAGAGCAAAGTTAAATACAGGGAGAATATAATCAGTTATCAGGAAAGAAGAAAGCCAAATGGGAAGACAGTGTTGTCCTCATTTGTGAGAAAAAGATTGTGAATTATTTTTCATTCCTTCTTAGCCATAGATTCCAAAAATAAATGTTTTTAATTTGATTTTCTCAGTTCAGATTTTTAGTGCCTATATAACCATAGAGAACATTACAAATCTAAGTGGAACTTCTTGTTATTAAAAAATTTTAAAAATAAAAAATAATAAAAGAAAACCGCAGCCCCACAACGTCAACAAAAAAAAAAAACTTTTTCATTATCTTAATGGAAAAACGCTCTATTGTCCATTTCCTGTTCCCTGTCCTTGAGAAACTAGTTCTTAAGCAAAATGTCAAGATGTACAGTTACCTTCAATTGAAATATCAAAATAAGAGCGTAAAGATATGAAACAACAAGTCCAAGAATAAGTTTTACATACAAGAATGATGCAGTAGATGTCACTGGAAGTTCTCATTCTACTTTTTCTTGACCTTTCCTTTTTAAAAACACACACTAAATTATCTTCCAGTTTTTCCATGACTGTAAGTATTCTGAAGGCAACAAGGTCAGACAAGCGGAGGAATATTATCTAATATATAACTGAAGTCAATGGTACCCTTCAGACAAGTACAGGAAGCTGGAACAGGGCTCAGCAGCATGCATTTGTATGCTGCTGAGTAGCAAGATTTTCATACCAGTTTACCACACACACTGAGTAGTACGATTGTTGCCTTGTGTTGGTTATGTTGCTGGGGCAAATCAGACACTAAATTCTGCCATCTGGAAAGAAATAGTAATTCCTACAGATCTATTTATTCTAATTACTAACACATTTTCTACTATCTGCCTCTGAAAATGTGAAGGAAAAAGAAAAGAACAAAGAGAAGGTCCATCCACCAAAAGTGCAAGGCCATCTGAAACGAAAGTGAAGTTCACTTTGTACAGGAAGAAGCTAAGTTAGAATTCTTGATCATTTACTGCAAAATACATCACGGACAAAGTCGTCTAGGGCTGTCTACCCCCTTCTGACTCAATTTAAGCCTCTTAAAGAATTAAAATATTGATTCTATAATATTTCATATTATAGTGGTATTTCCATGCTACAATGTACAGGGCATTAATTCCTTCTTTATGAGCAAGAACACTTTGTTTTTTTCTTAGAGACACTGATTTAATATTAAAGAGAATCAAAACTGTATTTTGGAAACAATACGAGCTTTTCTCTGAGCAGCAAAGATGCTTTATTCTCACTGTGGATGGTTAACTCGTCTTAAGAGACATCACATATTCCCCTTGGTCCATAACAATTCTGACTTAACAGCAATATGTATTGGTGAATGAATATATACTCTGTTGTATGCCATTTATTTTGTTTGAGGAAAAAAAAATGGTTTGGAAGAAATATCTGATCTGTTGGAAGTGATCCCCTGCTTTTTGGATTTAATGTTCTATTTTGTGTATGTGTGGCATTTTTTTTCTTTATTCTTTTACACAATGGCAGAAACATCTGCAGCTGGTTCTTGCATGCTTGAAAAGACATTATAGGAATGTCCTAATGACAAGCTTAACTTTCTTATTTTAGTAGCTAATTCATACTTAGGGAGTACTGCAGGAACTACAACAGTAGGGATTTTTATCAAGAATCAATTCCAGTGTCTCATGATGCTTCTAGTTTTGGAAAACTCAAGGATTTTCAAAAGGAATTTTCTTTACACAATTTGTCTGAAATATGAAAACAATCTTTTCTGGTCTCAGAACCTTGTCTCAAAAGTATTCTAAAATTCATTTTAAGTTTTTTAAAGCAAGGGAAGGTGTAGAGGTGGAGAACAACCTGTCTGAAACCAGCACCCTGTGACATTTTTCTGAAGATCACAGGTAAATGTCAGGAAGTTGATATTCAGCCCAATGGAAACAAGTCCAGGGCACGCTTTTCATGTTTTCAGGCTAACTCTGGAGCAGTGGTATACCATTTTCCATATCAAGTCATGGGTCTGCCAAGCCCTGGCCAGTGGCAGTAGGCAGCACGTGGTGCAGCAGTCTGGAGGTGTGCAGTGCGGTATTCAGAAACTGATTTTGCCTGTATTAGTTGTTATGACTTGGTCCATAATGCTCTCTTGGGGCAAGTGGGCTTTTAAAAAATATCCCTTTTCTCAAGTACCAGGGCAGTGGCAACTGCCAGCTTTTCCACTGGGATTATTGGCAAGAGGGACATCAGGGTCATTTTATGATGTCAGTTTATTCACAGTATGATGATGTTATATTTAAAGAGAATCATGACAACAGTCTCAGAAAAAAAGAAAAAGAGTCATGATCCTGTCAACATGCTAATGCTTGTTTCAAGACTTATTGACAACAGTGCTGGAAGTAAAAAAGAACAAAAACAAAAAAGTAACTTTACTGAAAGTTATTTTCTACAGCCAAAGCCTTTCATAATCTACATTATGTGTTCATACACAATCATCACTGTTACTTCAGACTGTATAGAGGAAAAGGACCTGGGGGTGTTGGTTGATGCTCGGCTCAACATGAGCCGGCAGTGTGCCCAAGTGGCCAAGAAAGCCAATGGCATCCTGGCTTGTATTAGCAACAGTGTAGCCAGCAGGAGCAGGGAGGTGATCATCCCCCTGTACTCAGCTCTGGTGCCGCCGCACCTCGAGTACTGTGTTCAGTTTTGGGTCCCTCACTACAAGAAAGACATCGAGGCACTGGAGCGTGTTCAGAGAAGGGCAACAAAACTGGTGAGGGGTCTGGAGCACAAGTCTTACGAGGAGCGGCTGAGGGAGCTGGGATTGTTTAGTATGGAGAAAAGGAGGCTTAGAGGAGACCTCATCGCACTCTACCACCTCCTGAAGGGGGGGCTGTGGTGAGGAGGGGGTCGGCCTCTTCTCCCAGATAACTAATGACAGGATGAGAGGGAATGGCCACAAGTTGCGCCGGGGAAGATTTAGATTAGATTTGAGGAAAATTTTTTTCTCTGAAAGAGTGGTCCGGCACTGGAATGGCCTGCCTAGGGAGGTGGTTGAGGCACCGTCCCTAGCGCTGTTCAAGAAGCGTTTAGATGAGGCGCTAAGGGATTTCATTTAGTAGCTTAGTGGGTAGGGATGGTGGTGGGAGGATGGTTGGACTAGATGATCTTGTAGGTCCTTTCCAACCTAATGTATCTATGAATCTATGAATCTATTTGCCCAGGATTTTTGTGGATTCGTTGTGAAAGCCCACTCATCTTCAGAGCTGTACCAAAACTCAGAATAAAAAGATGCAGTGAGGTACTGTGAGTGAGGCATCATATATTTCACACTAGTTTAGACTGAAGAGAGGAATGGTAAGCTTCAAGAAAACACAGCAATTTCTTCCCCCCTCTGGCTACTCATGCCATACAGTATAATGACAGAGGAAATGACAACTAAGTCACTAAAACAACATTATTGGATTGACAGGGACTGAGACAGTCATATTTGACTCCAAAAGATTCTGTCTGGGTATACCTGACTGTGATGGAGCTGATAAATTTGGGTACCTGCAGGCCAACATCTGGTAACATTCTAATTTAAATTCCAACAAGGGTATTGATTCTGTTTGTATAAGATCTCAGATGAAATTGGGTGATCCTTACAAAGTAAATTGTTGCCTGAAACATACTGTAAGTGACTGCTAATGCCACAAATAATTCTGTATGCAGTCACTTATAGAATACAACCATGTCCATTACAGATATTGCTGACTCTGTGGAGATTAAGTGTTCTACAGGACAGATTTCAGAGATTTATTACTCATGATAATTTTATGGCCCAACTTAAAGTGTTGTCCTCTGTTCTTTTTCTATAAAAAAAAACAACAACAAAAAAAAACAAGCAAGCAAACAAACAAGCACCAAAACAAACAAACAAACAAACAAACAAACAAAAACGTCCAAACCAACACACTGTATTTAGAACAGGTTTTGTCATCTTTTTAGAGGTTTTACAAGAGTATGTGCCTTGTTGTTTAACACTGGATATCAGCTGATGATTCACTCTGGGATAGTTCCCAGGAAAAAACAGTAGCAGAAGACAGATTAATTATAACCTGCACAGAGGCTTGTTCCCTCCATGGTGTAAAACATCAATAGTGCAGTTTCAAACAACATAGAAAAAAGGCATCTGGATTTTTGCATGCATTTCTGCAATTTTCCCATCATTATCATCTGGAAAGTTGTATTAAAAAAATCAAACAAAAACAAACAAAAAAACACAAATAAATCATCTAGTAATGACTGATACTTTCAATATGTAGAAATCACTGTGACTACATAAGAACCACGTAGGGCCACTGTTCTTCCCTCAAGCTGCTTATTTTAATGCTTGCTGTTGAATGTATTTTTTTTCCATGGCATAATGCTGACGAGAATCTAGAATTAGTCACCTTTCTTGGGAAGAGTGTGATAGCAGCGAGCTTTATATCGAGGGAAGGAAGGAAGAATGCTTACTCACACACTTTCATTTTGGAGAAGTTTTGTGTATGCAGTTGATTTACATTTCAGAAGTCATTCTCCCAGGTATTGATATTTGCGCTAACACCAGTACACAGAGAAACCCAGGGACTGTATAATAAAACTAAGGTACAGGGGACAGTGCCTGAACAAAGGTGAATTGTGTGAAACTAGATGCTGCAGGTTTGTTTTTTTTTTTTTTTTCTCAAAATTGCATCTGAGGTTTTTTAAATTTGACCACAAAAAGCACAGAAAATAGAGATGAAAAACTAGGCCAGCGGTCACAGGTTGGGGAGGTTAGGAAAAAAACAATTGAATTTTTAAACTGAATGAATATACTGGAATTTACAGAAGACCCATTTCAGGCTTTTCTTAGTACATCTCTCCATGGAAGTATCTGAGCAGTTTCTATTTAGAAACTCATTATGAAGGAAATGGCCTTATTAAGAGGCACATTCATACATCTTTGAAAGTCTAGTTTGGAGCGTCTGGTACGATGCATACTGCCAGGCAGGCAGATCTGTAGCCTATTCAAATCCAGGTGCAGGGCTTCAAGATAAAATCTTCAACCCTTAAGGTTGCAATAAACACTAGGTAAAAGAAAGTAAAAAGATGACAGAAGACAACAGCAGAGAGCAGGTTTGCAGGTGCTCCTATGGCATCATTTCCCTGTGGACACTGACTATTTGCACAGCACAAAGGTTATAATGAGGCAGAGCAATTGCAGTGAATTACTGTGAAGTAAACCAATTACATTAACTGAAGAGAGGACTTGACACCAAGCTCATATCTAGCTATGAACTGGAAAACAGCCACAGACCAGTTCAGTACTTAACTTAGACCTCTCTGAGTAGAAGTGTCATAATGACTGTTACAATCTATTAATACAAAAGAGGTTGGGAATATTTGTAAACTGAGCATTGTGCATGGGTAATGTTCTTCTAACTTGTAATTCACAATGCCCATGGTACCACTATAAATCATCACTTTGGTAAAAGGTGATGATGGTGAAAACAAGAGATTTGCCGAAACCTTTTCTCTTTAACTTTTTCCAATCAGGTAAAAAAACAGTGAAGGTCTCAAATGTTCTTACTGCACTCTATATGGACTTGTTAGAATGCAGAGACTGCTGGTGTCTCTTCCATTCCACAGATGGTATTTTGAAACATCAAAATTTAAAATAAAAAATGGTAAAAAAAAAAATGACGATAAAAATGCTGAAGCGCAAAAATGTGTTTTGTTTGTTTGTTTGTTTTTTAATACTTTTTAATTATCCTTCTAGCAATGTGGCATTTTTATTGAAATACTGTCACACTCCACAGGAAGCATCCAGACATCTCAAAGCTCAGTATACTAAAGAAATGCATGCAGTCTTATGTACATGTTAAGCTTTATTGGAACATCTTTCTCACACAGAAAAATTCTTTGCTCTCCAGTGACAGAGAAAATCAGGCTGGTAGAGGTACTGACCACAGGAGGATTCAATTCAAACTGCATGGGAGCTTAACCTCTGGAAAAATCAGGCCACAAGAACATATTAACTGATGAAGCTCTGTTGTTCGCTTGTCTGAGAAGAGGCATCACATTTTTAGAGAGCTTGCTTTCAATTGTCAGGTCAGTGGTGTTAGTATTAGAAAGTACCATATAGAAATAAACACCTTTCTAAATAAAATAGTTAACAGCTCTCAAAACTTAAAACCATTTGCAAAATATTTTCTATATAACTTTCCAGAATTTTTCAGAAGACACACAGTGATTACAAGTCTTTCTCCTAGAAAATTAAGTAGTTTATGGACCCCAAGCACAGATACTTCTGAAGGTTTTCTCCAATGTTTATCTTATTTTTTGAAAAACTGACTAGGGGCTTTCCAAGCACTCTCTAAAGGCAAATTGATTTTGTAATGCAAGAGAAATGTACTGCTTATGTTAATGCAATTGGAGTGGCACATGCACTCATGCTCACTGAACACAGAGGTGACAGATCTGATGAAAAGTTCCTTATTAGGAAGCGTGGTTTGGTGGATTACATGGAGGCCATCCTAAGAAGTGTACCGTTGTCAAAAGTACACAAGCAAATGGAGAATGACCAGTCACATTTTCATTCATATTTGAGTAGGAACAGATGAAAGTGAACTCCTATCTGCTTCAAAAGCTAACAAATCAGAGGCACCTTCTTACTTGGGAGATTATATTACAATTTAACCTTTGATTTAGGGAGTACCTTAGGGGAACAGCTTTGCCATCAGACAACTAAAGGAAACTGTGACAGTCAGTACGTCGCATGCCACGCAAAAAGCTTAGTCACTAGAGGCAAAATCAACTGGGGTTTGAGGTCAATGCACACAATTAAAAATTAACCATCGGTGAATTAAGGCCACCGCATTTCGTGGATGAAAACAATGCTTTAGGGCTTAACAGGCATTTGTTTCTTGCATCTAATCAACTGTCCTGTGATTTCATGAAGAAAAATCCTAGGAAAACTTGCAAATGAGTGGTTTGCTTTTCTGCAATCGTTAAAAAAATTGCAATGGATTTTTTATTGTTGATAGTGTTCACCAAAATCATACAGATAGAAAAGTGTAGTTCAGAGAATTGTAACCAGAATAGACCAAGGAGAGGCTTTTCAGGCTATTCCCCATTTGCCCAGCCAGTGAAGAAAACCAACAGCTCCAAGTGACAAGGCAGGAGAAAAGCTTGCAGAGCTCCTCAGAATGGCCTATTATCTATCATCTCGGCAGCTCTCAGGCACTCATATTTGATAGGCAAGGGGAAAAAAACAACTCTTGATGCTCAGGGCAAAATTCTTTTGAAAAAAAAAAGATAAACAAGTTGTGGCATGTAAATTCTGCAGGCACTTTGACTTTACTGATTAGAGTGAGGAAATAAGATGTGACAGGAGCAGAAAACAACATGGAACATCATTTTAAGGGAGGAGAGGAGGTCTTTAACAAGAGTCCTGTCAGCTGCATGGCTCAAGCAGTTCCCCTGAGGTAACACCCTTTGAGAGCCTGTGAGATGACATCTTTGTCAGAACAACACTGCAGCTGTTTGGTGCATTCCCCGGTCTGGGCAGGCTGGGAGAAGGTTTGCTCCCCAAGTGATGTTGAGACCCCAGTGACAATGCATTTCTGTTTTTCTAAGTGGCAATGGGTTTCCTTCTTTCCAGAAAGCAGCATGGATAACACAGGTGGTTCATTCATGACCTATACCATAAAGAATCACAGTGCAATGAGTTACTCTTTAAATTCACTTCTCCCAGCCACTTGAGGTGAAATAACTTATGCATTGTATATATACATGATTGAGGACAGATGTACATTGCAGAATGCAAAGATACCTGAACCACTGTTAAATGAACTAGCTCTCGAGTCAGAAGTGGTTTACCCTAAGCAGTGAGCTAACTTACTCCGCTGATACATTAAATGAGGAGATCTACAATATTCAGACACTGGAATTTCCAGTGCAATCAAAGTGGTCGAACCTTCTCCCTCTACCACACGTACTCCAAAAACAAACAAAGAAACAAGCAAAAAACTCCCCTCAAAACACCCAAAAAATAAAATAAAAAAAAAAACCAACAACACAAAAAACACTTGCCAGCATTTGACTTTATCTAATCGTCTCTGCTATACTTGGAAGGAGATGACATGTCTTTAGCCCAGTCAGCAAAAGAAAGAGTGATGATTAATATTCAATAAAAGGGTTTAATGAATTAAATTCTTGTATACATATATGTATATATGTATACACTTAAATTCTGTAAGTTTTTACCTACCCAAATCCTAGGTTAAAATCCTGGATCAGAGATGGTTAAAAAGAACGTATATCCATTCATGTCCTGTTGAAATTTTCAGCCTGCTGCATTAACATAAACTATTACCAACCACAACCTGTGCTAACAAGCCAAGCAGAAAAATGGAGTGGCACATGAGCTAAGGCGCACAGTGATAAGTCTTTCCTGCTCCTGAAGACATGGTGTAGCAAGACTTTGACTGTAATTGCACTCTGTGTCATGGCTAAAACTATCATTAAACACAAATCAGGACTCTAATTTTGGTGAACAGAAAAAAATGCAGTTGTGATAATCTTGGAACCATACTGCTGTCACTGTCGACACAGGAAGACAGTGAATGGAAGACAGGGAGATGGGCTAGATCTGGTTCATTCAGGTACTCAATTCTTTTTTTCCACAGCACAATCAAAAAATACTGTACCACTTCAGGGGTTCAGCCAGCTGATTAACAGATTCTTGGGCTGCACTCCATTGTATAAGGCACAATGGTACAAGGGACAATGAGCAAGGGAGAATATCTAGTTACACATCACAGCTTCACTGTTCTGTTTGTTTTTCTATAATACGATAACCAGGAAAAACACAGAATCCGCAAAGTTAATTTTCAGACAAACCATGCACAGAACTAATGATCAAAGTTTTAGAAGAACATCACTTACTAAAAACACACCAGGATGGTGTACTTGATTAAATACTGCAAGTGATCAAACTCCAGAATTACTGTCCCCAAGTACTTCCCCGAACCTCACCCATTGTTTTAATTGGGGCCAGAAATATTTTCATTATAGCACTGTATATACTGAAACTATACCTATGAAAAAATAGATGCATTTATTTTTGTTTAATATAGAAGGTAGCTCAGCACCACAGGATTGTTTAATAACCCCACCCTACAGAGAGATGGGGAAGAAAACTGGAAAAAGTTAAAATGCATGAGTTGAAATAAAAACAATTAAATAGGACAGAAAATGCAAATATAATAATAAGAAGGAAAATGATAAAAGAGTATACAGAGCAAGTGATGCATAATGCAATTGCTCACCAGCCACCCACCAATGCCCAACTGATCTCCAAAGAAGAAACTGCCCTCTGTGCCAGCTCCCCAAGTCTTATTATTCAGTATGATGCCAAAATAGTATGGGGCATTCCTTTGGCCAGTTTGGGTATGCTGTCCTGGTTCTGTCCCCCCCCCAGCTCCTTGGTCACCCCCAGCCTCCTCACTGACAGAGCATCACAAGATGATGAAGCATCTTTTAGCTACTTGCACTGTTCTGCAACAACTAAAACATCAGTGTGTTACCAACGTTATTCTCATCCCAAATACAAAACATGCTGGCATAACAGACACTATGAAGAAAATTCACTCTATCCCAGTCAAAACCAAAACAATATTATGCTTCTTATGCTTACTGTTTTGCCAATTGTATTACATTTCATGTGAGGTCTTGGCTATGGATCACCTATGACAAACTGCAATGGAAGGAGCTTCAGAAAAGATACGGATCGGCTGAATGAGAAAAAGAAAAGAGTATGTCATGATGGCTGAGCTACCAAGATCTCTTCTAAGCCCCATAACAAAAAGATGATAATCACTTCCATTTCCTTCTAACTTCAAAGCCTTGGAAGATGATTACCCCTGAAAGAAAAATTGACCTGCTGACATAGGCACTTTACATATACTGGCAAATATCACCAGATACCTTGAAATAGGCTGATGATTAACTGAGATGACTGCTACAAGCACTTCTCAAGAATTTGTGAACTATGTCTTTAAATAAAAACTGGCACTCCAAAAAAAAAAACAAAAAAAAACAGCTCTGACATTGAATCAGCTGCCCATATTAGATGATTTGGTCAGCACAGGGGGACTGTAGCTTCATAGAACCACAGAATGGTTTGCCTTGGAAGGGACCTTAAAGATCATCTACTTCCAGTTCCATGCTGTTGTCAGGATCACCTTCCATTATACCTGGTTAACCTGGCTTTGAGAGCTTGCAGGGATGGGGCATCCACAATTTCTCTGGGCAACTTGTTCCTGTATCTCAGAACCCTCACCGTGAAGAATTTCTTCCTAATATCTAAACTTAATCTACCCTCTTTTATTTTAAACCCACTACACACTTTCACTATCACCACACATCCCAACAGTCTCTTCAGCTTTCTTGTAGGGATCACTTTAGGTACTGGAAGGCTGCTATAAGGTCTCCCCAGAGTTTTCTCTTCTCTAGACTAAATAACATCAACTAAGTTTGTCATCAGAGGAGAGTTGTTCCCACCCTCTGAAAAGTTTTATGACCCTCCTCATGATCATCATGTCAAAGCCAAAATCTTGAGTAAGAAAAATCTGATCAGGAAAGAACAATCTCCTGAAGCAGAGTGAAGTCCACAAAAACTCAATAGTACGTTGTAGATCCCAAAGGTAAAATAAATTCCTGTTTGATAGTTACTGGGAAGAAGCAGGTGATTAATTTAGCAAGCAAAAGAGATGTGAAAATAACTGCAAAACTAGTGTATTTACTCTGCTTATTACAACCCTGTTTATTTAGCTACCAGTCAAAAATATATAGATAAGAACCAAAATGTTTCTATATCCTATTTTGCCATGGTTTTCATTTTTTGTTTAATACACTAATCTATTCTTCTAAACCATGGTTTTGCCTAAACTTCCCTACAATTTAAAAATCCAGTTACATTTGTAGTAAGGATATCATGATGGGATGGATTCAGACAAAAGGAGAATTAATTGCAATTGTCGATTTTTCTGAGCATGCTTAAAGCAGTAACCACATGCTGCCTTATTCCATGAATCCAGGAGACTGTTTGAGTAGGCAGTGTTATATTACTCCAGGGTGGGAGTGAAGTCATGTGGGAGAAACAAGAACAGCTCATAGAGAAAAATTACCATTTTATATTTATTACTTTGGCTGGCTTAAGTGCCACAGGAATAGATTCTCTAATGCATTTGAGTGCAATTCCCCAACAATTTGACTCTGTTGCTTTGTAAACTATTTTTAGAGAAAGTCTCAGTAGGCTGTTAAAGGCACAAGTCATCTGATTTTCAAAGGTTATTTTTGTGGTATATCAAAAGGATATAAATAACATGATAGATCTCTTCAGACTAGATTGCTGTTTTGAATTTAACTAGGAGAATGGAATTTTAGGAGAAAAATGCCCATTTTTAATTTGCATGTCATTTTTTTTCTGTAAGCTTGATTACACCTTTTCAGCAGGCTATCCTTTGGTAACTGTACTGTATGGATTTTTCATGCTTTTAAGAAAAGGTATAAATCTAACAAAGCTATGGGATTGAAAATATGTAATTACACAACTATAATGTTCATGAGTTAATGAAAAAAGAAAAGAGCATAAAGAAATTCCAGTTCAAAGGGGATGTGCATGGAGAAAAAGTTGTAGACAAGCATAAGTTTGTCTCTAAAAGGATATCTCATCAAAATAACATCCTTTTCATGGAACAGCAAGGTACTTCAAGGTTCACTTCCCTGTGTTGAATCTTCATTCAGCCATAGAACATAGCCACTTGTCAACATCCAGTTGTCCCTCATCTAACACACTGGAAATCAAGTTAACCAGTATATATACATACATTTCAGCTTCTTGGACTGTACTACAGATTAATAGACTTCTGACACGGGCCCATCTGTACCTTGAAGATGCATACGCATTCTTCCAGTTTATGCCCTAATAGCCATATACTGAATGAACCAGACTCTAAAACTGAAAACTTGCTCTGTTTACTAACATATGACTTTACAGTAATAGCTCAGAGATGCTTCCTGTTTAATAGTATTTTCAATTTTTATTGAAAATTTATTGCTGAATCTTGGGCTTCAGGTATTCCATGGCAATATCAGAGGATGCTCCAAATCTGAGACCTCTGAACAGTCTCCCTTCCTACCTTCCATTTCACTGAGTATCAGAAAGCATCTTTCAACCCACCCAGGGCAGCTGCCCATAACTGCTGCATTGTATTTTATGAAAGGTTTCTTTTAATTCGTAAAGGATATGGTATGCACTCCTTACAAATGAAAATAATTTCTGTGAGGAGCTTGTTTACTACACTGGAAATACACTGGGCATCTTTCTTCTGCCCTGCATTGTAGCTGGAAATAAAGTTGGGGGAGCAGTAATATACACATATATATATGTGTATATATATATTATATATTATATATATATATATGTATTGCTTTTATACTGTGAAATTCTAACCCACAAACAGTGACTGTAAAACCAACTGCAACATTAGCATACACTAATTCAACATAAATCAGCAGTTCCAAGATCTGTTTCCTGTCTGGACACATTGAGCCCATCAAGTTCATCTGATAAAAATAGATACAAAATTGGCAATGTCATTGAGCCCTGCAGAATCTAATGGGAACCACATGATTCCTGTCAGGCTGCAGAGGCCTAAGGACCACAGCTGCCATTCCTGGAAGAAGACCTTAATACAGCTGTGCCCGATCCTAAGTTTCAGACTGTGAAATGATTCAGGGATTAAAAAAAGGTAGACAAATTTTAATTCAGTACCACACAGCACTATCTATGCCTGAATAATGGTACTAGAGCAGTTCTGTGGCAGACAGGGGACTGCAAAGCAACTATTTGGAGCCATACATGAGCTGCAGGCAGTCCTGCCCTCCCAGGTGAACACTATAATACCTCTGGATGGTATAACCTCGCGTTTTACAGCAGGCCAAACCCTACTTCCACTGCATTAGTTCATTGTTTCATTCTCTTTAATTAGATTATTCTTTAAGGAATGGAGAGGAGACCTTGGCTTCAACTCTTAAATCAAAAAGTATTGAAACAAAGCAGTCTCTTCTTCCACTAAACTTCTCACTTTTCATTTTCCTGTTCATTTAATGTCTCATACTCATTTAATGTCAGGTTCATTCCATTCTTAAATGGAAGATGTCCCAGCAATGTCATTTAAATAGAAACTTAAGAGAATTATACTTTTTAATTGTTTCATGGTCATTCATTCCAGAGATTTGGCAGCATTTATGAACTGGTATCTGCTATAGCTTCACATCTCCCAGCCTTCCAGAACATTTTCTAAACATCTCTTTACCACTGGTGTTTTCAAAGCTGTGTGAGGCTAACAACAGCAAGAAAGATCTTCCAGATCAGGATCTGTCAGTGGATTACACTGACATTTACAGTTACATGGCAGAAATTCCAGCACTTATAATATCTGTGATTTTGTTATTGTTGCCTGATATCTGGTTGACTATAAGGGAGGGGCATAGTAGATAATTGAAAAGAAGTTCAAAAAAAATAAAACTGTTTCTCAGTAAGAAAAAACAAACAGAACACATCAAAGCAGTAATTTCAGGTCCCCAGGAAAACATTAAATGAAACAAGAAAGAGTTGTTTAAATTTATTTTTCTCCTTTCATTTCCTCTTTCCTTCCCCCCAGTTCTGTCCCAAACCATATATACTCAGAAAACATATTCAGTTCATATCATGGAAACAACAGTTTACAAACAAGAAAAACAAAGAATAATGCAAAGATCAACAGGTGATCTTGCTTCTAGAAAACTTCTCTTCTTCCAGGCTGCTTTCAGAACCTTTGTGCAATGAACTACCGACATCACAGACATTTGCCATTTGAGGTTAAAAATAAGTCAAATGGAAAATGGCAGCAATACTGTATATAAAGATAAATAATCAGTTTTAATCCTCCTGTTCAGGTTAGGAAGAAGGAACATCAGATACCTTTGCTATGTTATAAGAAGACACTTCAGACACATTCGACAGCTTTTTTTCTCTCATCATTTCCTTCTTAACATCTATAAGTGTGGGAAAGAGGAATTAAAGACAGAGGTTTGGGAAAGTAGACATTGAAAATCAAGGTATCAAGAGTTTCTTACAGAGATGAAAGGAAGGACAGAACAGAAAGATCAAATCTAATCAAGAAAGAAATCATACACCACAACTCAGTAATGGTCTTTAGGAAAAAATGGTCTTTAGTACAGTATTTAACCCATACAAGAGTCTTAAAATATCTTGCTTCATCTGCAAATAGCTGTGAAGAATTTTTAAACACTCAGTCCATATATTTTTTTCCTAGCCACAGATATGTACAATCTGTATTCTATGACACAGTCTTTCAGCTCTCATTTTCTTCTGGTTATCTCATTAAGCACTGGTTTCTGAAATCTCTTGTATCTACTGAATTCTGAAGCAGAGCAGTTGTATTTTTCAGATTTGTGAGAGAACTTTTAAAGTGTTATCTTGTATTGCCATTTGGTCAGAATTTTTTTAAACACTTTTCTTCATGCAGAACAAAAGAGTAAAAGTGATTCAACAATTCAGAACCCCTTTCCAAACTGATTCAGTGAAAAAGGTGTTGGGAGTCAACTAGTACAGGGAAAACTGAGACACAGTCTTAATTTATATATCATCCAGGAAATACTTTTTGCTGGTTGATTTTATGTGAGCAGATGTTAAGAACTGGCTCCTTCCCATGACTTCAAGGGAAGAAAAATAGAAGAATGCACTTCAAATTTGCTTTAAATCCACAATTACTTCAAACGCAGCTTTCTGTAAGAGACCGAACTCACTTTTGGATTAGAAAATTAAGCACTTAATACTCCCTCCTCCAAACAGTATACATCTGAACATCTTCCTTTGGTCAAGCACATACTTAATAAGTAAGTCTTCGAGATTTCATTCTTAAAATGATGTTTTCTGAGAAAGTTTTTAAAAAAAAATTGAAATTAATCTCAACTTCATCTTTCAACTTTAATTTATAGTAGACTTCTCTGATTCCACAGGAAGTCATTAGTTCCACAGATAGCATGTTCAACTAGGAATCAGATTGCAGGGTCAATTATCCCTGTCTTATGAACATTTGTAGCTTCCCTTTGGAGTTTGTTTATGCAAATCAATACTTCTGAAACAAAATCAAAAGAATAGGATTCATATTGCCATGAGCTGGTCATGGATTTGTCTGATTATAATTTGTCACTGTTTTTATGCAACTCTCCAGTATCATATGACTTTTTTTTTTTCTGTGCATAAACCAGGATGCTACAGCCAAACAGAGTAGAAATATTTAGCTCTGAGACAAAAATAAAATGAAATAAAATAAAATAAAAAAATCACCAATTCTCCTCACTTTTGATCACGTATCTGAGCTCATTACAAATCTCCATTCTGATCCCAAGGGTAATAAACAGTTTGACTTATCTATCAGATAAATGTTAGACCTGTAATTAAATGAAAGTGCTAACCAGATGGATAACAGACTGGTGATGAGAAGATGCCAAATCTGTTCTCTTGAGGGTCCATACTACACAGGCTGTGAAGAGTTTTATTCATGCAACAACAAGGAGTACTAAAACTGTTCCACTGCTTTATTTACTGTCTAGTCCACTCTGAAACTGAGATTTTCTCAGAACATACAGTTTGAAATGCTGCTTTTCTACAATTGCAAGCCCTAGCAAAGATCTTGTCACAGCCATTTCTTTTTAGTAAAAAAGATTGAAACATTACATGAAGAATTCAGATATGATTCTGTCCCCTTATCCTCCCTAACTGTCCAGCCTCTGGCATTGGCCTCACCTGTGGAATTTTAATTTAACAGCCTTTAACCACAGCAAAAGGATGGCGAGTGGCCTGTGTATCCATTTGATGCACAAGGGGAGGAAGGAGTATCAGCGCTACCTTCAGTGCCTGTCGGTGGTCTGAAATGGTGGACAGGCCATTGCCCTGACTCAGCAGCCTAGGTGTCACATAGATCAGTCAGGAATACAGCTTACTTTAAAAATGCTACTGAACATTCTGCAGTATGCATCTTGCAAAACTGCCAGTGGGCACAGACAAGAGAACTAACATGATCACACAAAACACAGATGGTAAAAACTTTATTTTCAAAATTGTAGTGAAAATCAATTGGAAAAAGAAGAAAGTACACCTGAGAATTCCAAAGAGACAGACAATTTAGTATACAAAATGGTTCTATATAGAAAAGAAACAGATGAGACTGAAATTTCAGGCAGTTATTATAAAACCAAAAAGAAATAGCTACAGTGAAGGCTGGCTAGTTTACGGTGTGTGCTAGATTTACTTATGTTGCTTTGAAAACTGCTTCTAATTTTGATTGGACCATTCAAGTAATTAGCAAATACATCCTTCTCAAGGGAAGTTACTGTTTTACTGAACGGCCCCAAAGTCAGAACTCAGCTCCAGGGCAATGAAGATCCATGCAGAAGTAGAAACAGCAACAGGGTGGAAGCACTGTTATCTACACTCAAGCAGCAGCCAGTTTCTGCTCCCCTTTGCTCAGTGCCTCACACATTATTTAATGAACTGACCCATTCAAATGAAGTAGAGCTGTTCAAGAAACTAGACTCTATGTGCAGCATGAAAAAGGATGGAAGAATTCGTTGAACTCATTGACTGAATGAAAAGCTTAATGTTGCAGTGTTGGTAAGCACAAAGCAAAACTCGGATCCTTAATTGCTACATTTTCTTCAAGGCTCATGTGCAACAGCAGGATATAACTAAGCTTATATATACACATATATATACTATACATAACTTATAACTTAAACTGTAACTTCAAACATACTACAGCAAAACAAGAAGGTTTTTTGTTTTGTTTTGTTTTTTTCCATTTTACCGCATGAATTAGTGGCTTTTGGAAGTCTTGAACTGAAAGAAAAAGAGAAGACAAATAATACATAATTGTTAAATATATTTTCGATTCTGCTAGCTTCAAAGTAATTCTAGTGCCATCTCCACCTTGGACTTCCACTGGCTATTTTCAGTATTTGCCCAAACTGGCAAAGACTATATAATTTTAAGACTCGTGGTTAGAAAAAACAAAGATCAAACAGCTCTTCCACTTACAAAGCCATAAACACTCCCCAAGGGGCTTTTCTTCTTTGGTCTGCTCTGAGAAGAGCCAAGCTCCAAGGAAGCAAATAAGAACGCTCAGCACTTAGCTGAATCAAGATGCTGGGATCCAGTACTTCCCTCAGCAAACATTTTATTAACACCAGGATTGAGCCACAGAGTGGTAAACTAACAATACATTCATTAGCTAAATGCTGATTGCACTTGCAGTACATATCATGCCAAATGAGGAAGGGATGAGCCTGGCTTATCACTGCACAGCAGCCACCAGCACAGTCAGGCTTACAGGAAGGAAATTGGTGCCTTCAGTCTCCAGGTGATCCTTTGCCTCCCACAAGAAACTTCTCTCTATCTGCCCTGGGAAGAGCAACTCCAGCTTGCTTGCCCTTTGGGATACTTGCATTGCCAAGCCCTGGCTTAACATAAAGGGCTGATAATATAAATAAAATGAGCTACTTCCCACAGAGGACTGAACCACAAAGGAAAGAAAAGAAAAGCTATAACGTCAGGAAGGCTTTCTTGGAATTTTTTTGTTTATTTGTTTTTAAGGAGAAAATGGGAAATAGAGGAGGATGGAGGAAACAAAGACATTTCCCATCATGAATGCTTGAATGCTGTACACATGATCTCATTGGTAATGGGTCAGTGTCTCCTGCTGTGCCTTGGGCAAGATGACTGTGATATATTATGTACTTTTAGTGGCTGTTGAAATTGCAGAAAGCTTTTATTCCTCTCTCCCTCCTCATTTTTTAATCTGTTATTTGTGGCTCTGTGTTAAGCCTATAAAATTAAGAACTTTGTAACAACCAGTTGTTTGCACTAGTAATTGGATATTACATCATCTCACAGACAAAGACAAGCAACATTTATGACCCTTTTAATAAAAGGAGCTGAAAATTTAAGTACAAGTAAGAGCCTTTTTGACACATTTTTGTCAGTATTGCTGACAATGGGTACCAGTTCTTGTGACTCTTCTTGTGCCTGAAGCCATTAACTCACACCCAAGCACCTAAAAGGAACAGAAAGGCTTCCTTCACGGAATCACAGGAGTTGGAAAGGAGCTCAAGAGGTCAACAAGTTCAACTCTCCTGCTAAAGCAGGCTCCCTACACAGGTCATACAGGTAGTCATCAAGACAGGTCTTGGATATGTCCATTGAAGGTGACTCCAGAACCTCTCTGGGCAAACTGTTCCACGTCAGGAAGTGAACAGTGAGCAGTGTAACAACCAGGAGTGTTTACCTTCAGTGACTCAGTCATAAAATATTTTGGAAAAAACATCAGATACTGTCCTATCACTTTTCCTTTAAGAAAATTGCTGTTTCATGCAGTCAGTGCCCTCACAGAAGTATGAAACCTTAAGAAGGCTCATCAGAGTGTTCTCATACCTCAAATAAGAAGGAAGCAATCAGATACCATGCAAATAATAGACAACATAAATAGCACAGGAAAAGAAAGCAGTGTAATTGGAAAACACAGCATTGTGATAGCAAATATATATGATTGTAACTACTAATTGCAAAACTAAGTGAATTTTCTACAGTGCTAGTGACATTTCAGATTTTCATAGGAGATCACAACAATTTCATGAGGATGCCTTCTCTACTTACATTCATATAAATAGAAAACAGCACTAGAAAAGAATAACATCTGTGTATTTTGTATCCCATTCATTATCTGGCTTTATTATGGTGCCATTTGCTAACCAGAGAGAGATAAGAGAATTGAAAGCAATTGTTGGCTATTTTCACTGTGTTTATTACATACTGCTGTTTATTTTCAGATCTTAAAAATAACATAGGACGCCATTTTAAATCATGTAGAAGACTGAACTCAGTGCAAGAACCCCTCTCCTTCCCAGTGAAAATGTTGGGTCATGAGACTTGCAGAATTTCAAAGGCTAGACTGCAGGCTATGGCTCCCAAGGAAAACAGTAAATGCCATAAATTTCAGCAGGAATGTACTTTAGAAAACACACATGCTGTCTAAAATTATTTTATCTTCATTTGTGGTATATTAATATTTCATAGTGTGTTCTTCCTTCACTGTATTTATGAGCAAATGAACTTCTTCCATAGTAAATAAAAAGAGACATCATGGTACAATTCCCTTGTCTTGTCAGAGGGGCACAGAAAAATTCATCTGTTATTCAAGTAATTGCTGCTTTTAATGGAAAGTGCCACTTCAGACACTGACCAAGAAAGGATTAGACTTATTATTATTTTGTTGGGTTTTTTTTTTGTTGTTTTCAGCAGTATCTTTGGTAAAATTACTATTTTTGATAGTTCTCAGCTTCTATTCAAAGAAGGAAAACTTTTCACGCAGAAAAATTACTAGCAGACAAAGACAGAAGACAGACAAAAGTAGCAGAAGGCTCCATGACTTTTAGCATAGGCCTATGTAAGTGAGTCCTAGTATCTGGAGACCACTTAGGCACACTAGGAAGAGATATTACAGAACAGTCCTCACTCCATTTTTCCCAGAAAGAGAAAAAAAATCTGTAATATACACAAAAGACAGCCCTTCTCATCCATCATCCATGAGATGTTGGGCTCAATACTATGGAAAATGAATACAATTACTCAGCCTACGCTATGAAACTTAAACTAAATGATTTAATGGCACCTCATAACTTAAAAAAAAAAAAAAAAAAAAGCAACAAAAAAACCTCAAACAAGCATACAAAACAAATTCCCCCTAAAAAAACCCAACACTATACCACCATTTTCCACCTCCTATATTCTTTCCTTTTTATTCTGCTTCTCTGTTTGCATCTGTCTGCAATTTGACAAAAGAAATAACCAGAAGCTCTACAAGTGCACAGTAAGAGCACTTTGTGTGTATTTATACCTCTTCCCCAACCAGAACAAGAGAGATTGCTAAGACATACACTAAGTGTCCTGACAAAGAGAAGTACTTGATGAAACTGAGTATTTATGGATATAGAATGAGAAAAGGGACTGTAGGTAAAAACAGAACCCATGCTGATACAGAAAATACAAATTCATGTATTCTATCTCTCACAGTTATCTAATTTTTTGTTTGTTTTTCTTCTTCCCTTCTGTATGTAACACTGCTCTTTTCAAAACATCAGGGAGTAAAATAAAATCCAAAGACATCTTAGCCACCAAGAAAACTCTATACTTACTGGGTGGCATTGCATTATGTTCGTGCTATTCTTGACCACTCAGCAGTAAGGTGCAACAGATGACGACCACATCCTAAAAGTCACGCCCTGCTCACAAGCCAGGAGATTAGGTGAAGCAATGACTGACTGCTAAGGAGCTTTGGCTCATCTCTACCCTACACTGCCTCTGAAATTCCAGAAATGCCAGCAAGATATTTTGTAGTCAAACATAAGGAAAAATAGTGAAATAAGGACAAAGTAATGGCTGAAAATACTGAGTGTTTAGATACAGGACAGAAAACTAAGGCTAAAAGCCTGGCATTCACACATTCTGAAATGCAAAAATGAAAAGAGCAATGATAACATTAATAATTAAAATTGAATTAAAAGTAGTGTAAGCTAAGGCCAAGGGAGTATTTTTAGTTTATAAATTTTTTATTGTTTTTGATCAGTTAGAGACACAGAAGGCTGTGAATACAGAAATATGCATGTAAATGAAATGTACGCAGTCAGATGTCTTAACAGAGGTCTTTTTTTTAATAAATTACAAAAATTGCATAATTAATATAATAATAGATTAAGGACACAAGTAATGAGAATTATCTTTAAATAACTGCTCTGTAGACAAGAGTTGAAGAGGATTAAAAATACAACCTTGAAGCTAGACTCTTACACTGACATCACTATAGCAATTGCTGCAGAGTCATATTGCTATGACTATCACAGCAATGCATGCTCTGAATTATTTTGGTATAGTAAGTACTCAGTCTGAATTGAATTACCCAACATTTCTAAGAAGGGGACCTTTATTCCGAAAGAGTAATGGTAACAGTCGTCCTCATATTTGGAAAATTAATTGCTTATATTTTGATCTTCAAGAATAATGGCAAATCACAAGTGGAGATTAGATTAGATAATTGGAGCAGAGAAAGCTCTATGCTCCCAAACTCTCCTTCTGACTTATAGGACTGTTGTGCCCACTCTCCACTCTGCAGTTCCAGTAGTAGGGTAGCCTCTTCGTCACAGCCCCTATGGACCAGCAATAACCAATATTTAAAATCATCACTATTTGCCCCACTCTTTAAATGCCCGAAGCTACATCTGAACATCACTATGGAATTCAGTGCATAGATTGTTTAATAGATGGTGCATGAAGTCTTTTCAAAAGCACATTATTAGTATTTGGGCCATTAGGCAACCAATATTTTTTAAAGATATCATTACCTCTGATGCAATTGTTACCAACCACATTCCCAGTCTGACAACTGGAGCTGAGAAGGCCCAGTAAGAGAGGATCCTTCATAAATCCTCTGAACTTTGTGCAAGAAGAATGAAAATTCTGCCTGGAGCTGCAAACACAGCAATAGCAAATTAAAGATCATGTCTAATGTCCAGCTGCTTAAATACTTAAGAAATGTTGGCAACATCATCATAGTAGTGAGAGCTTGATGGTAATGAGTGTTTGATGTTCAAAAAAAAATATATATATATATATAAATGCTAACATAAATATTTTAAGCATTCATATGATAACAATATTAAGACGATGTGATGAATCCTGCGAAAGATCCACTGGTCAGAGCTGCAGCACTGTTCAAGACCAAATTTAAGGACCAACTGCTGTATATAAAATATATAAAAATATATATTGCAATATATAAAAAACTAAACATTCGGACCTTTTTTCCCCTCTAAGATGTAGACTGTTACTCTGAAATCATCAGAAAGTTACACCAGGATTTATTTTTCCCTTTTTTTTCCACTTTCCCTCCCTGCCTCTGAGTCTCTGCATTATTCCCTCCTTGCAGGAAGACTGAAGTGCCAGCAAGACCATGAGAGGAGGAAGGAAGCAGTAATACTGAAAAGAATTAGCCTTTTCAAATAAACCCTGCCTATGCCAAGCATGATTTCACAGTCACCATAGTGAATCATGATCTTAGCTACTCCTCTAAGGAACTGCAGCACTTGCAGTCACCCTGAGACTGTTATTCCTCTATGAAAAAAGCCCTTCCAGACCATGAGGCAAACAGCACCAAATTATTTGCAAGGTGACCACACTGTTGATGTGAAATAAACCTTATCTCCAAGAGCCTTCACGTACACCTAAGAGGAAAGTTGTCACTGTGTTAGTTTATGAGTGTGCTCTTCCCACTTCCGCAGCAAAGTGAAAACAGACTTTTGTATATACCTCATATGTCAAGTTTCACCTATCAAACACTGAGCTGGTAACAGTTACTGAAAGGCTGTAAACTAGTCTTCCTCAGTCCTTGGAACATTTACAATCATTCATAAAGTGAATAACCATGAATCTCACTTGCAGAGACTCAACGATCACATTAAGAAGACAGAATTAAATCACAAAATATTGTCCTTCATGGCTACCAATAACATTTTTAAAATAAAAATCTTGTCGGCATGTAGGCTGACAGTTTCATCTCAGAGCTGAGGAGTCATGCTACCCTGATTTCTGTTTTTGTTTTCTTGTGGTACCTCAATGATTCTTGGTATTCACATGCTGCAAATAAGAAGGTATTTACTATAGACCTCAGATAACTGCATGTCCTTATCTTCATGTTTTTTAAGAGAAGGAGACAGGTGACAGAGTTCAAGAGGCAAGTTCACGTCACCTGGAAACATGACCTTATACTACACATGTGATCTGTCTAAAAATCACAGCAGACAAACATCAGCACTCAGACATTTATTTTTTTTCTGGAATAGAATGGCTGCACAGGAGCTTAGAGGTAACTTCAGCCTTCCAAACAAAAACAAAAGGGAAAGAAAAATTAAACTACATGTGCAGATTTATTCTGAACAGTAATAGCAAGAAACACAATTTTGACATGTACAAAAGCTGAGTTTATTATCCCCTGGAGGGAAGATGAGTGGAAAAGCTGACATTGGCTGCATAGTGACATTTCAGGATGGAAGGAAGGCATGTAGCCAATTAAGACTAGCATTTGTACCCTGTAGTGTTTTTCCCCTCAAGTGATTATCTAACACTCTTTAGAATATGTTCACAGCTGCAGCTTCTATTTCTGCCATTAGTAAACTTTTCTGCTCTTGTTTTAAATGAACATGACCTAAACTTCCTTCCTGGTTTATTCTTTCTGTGATTTGGCAGGATTTGGGACCTCAAATGAAACAAACATCTTATTCCACTTGCTATTTTCAGCCCTCATCTAATTCATTTAAAATATTCCTTCCCTATATTAAAATGAACACACTGTTAGCTGAATTGGGGCTTATTTACTTGTTGTTCTTTCATGCCAAGCTTGTATTGGCAGCCATCTGGTTTCTAAAGTTACTCCAGATCAAAACAAAAAAGTCAATTCAGTTTTTATCTCAAATTGTATTTACTGCCTTTCTTTGTGTAGATATTTACCATCTCCTTAGCCTTGAAAAAAGATGTTTTCATTGGATTTCATTCTTAATTGGTGCAGGTTGGGTTTATTCTCTTGATCACACTACCAAAAAATCCTCAGAATACTCAGCGTACTAGCATACCATGATGTACATATTACCTATCTTTTCTTGCAATTTACAGCTTTGGAACCTGAGTCAACACAGGGGTTCAGTCTGTGTTCTCCTTGAAAGCCAGGGAAGTTCTGAACTACCTCCAAACTTGAAGAGATTCTCAGCCCCTACCTTGCAACTTCACTTTAAATTATACACATAAGCTCCATTAGTGAAGAATCACAGTGAGGCAGTAGGACTAAACTCTTCTGATCAAGGAGTTTGTAGTGAGCAAGAAACTGAACTGAATCCCAGTTACTGGACCAATAACATAAAGAAGAACTCTACTTCCTCCATAAATGTGTCAGCAGCTTTGATGGAAAATAGAAATCTCTTTTCTAGAAAATAGGAAAGCTCTGGATGTTGATTTAAAACATCCCAAGTTGAAATGAATGCATTACAATCATCAAGTCCAACTCCTAACACTATATCCAAATAAAAACAAAGCACTGAAAGAATTATCTGGCCCTAAGAAGGGTTTCTAAATTGCTGGAGTTCGTTGCTCTTTGAAAAATTCAGCTCCAAAGTTTGTTTTTTAATGAGTAACTATTCCCTAATGATAAGCATTCTTCAAGCAATTGCTTCTGAGGATTACTTATTAACAGGATACACAGTAACTATTTTTAAAATCATCATTTACTCAGTGGGATATGCAAGACCTTTCCAATATGGAGAGAGAGCATATCATCCTCACAAAACTCCATACACATGTTATTCAACCAAAACCTGAACCAAGATTATATTCCTGTAATACAAGCAGTGGAATGAAGGGCCAACCTGGCATCTTCTATGGACTTATCATTAGAAGGCATAGGCTGAAACAACACAAGGATGTTGTACGTTGCTATATACAGCATACTTGATGATCACAGTGGGTTTCAAGGCTAGGGTGTTCTTGTTTTGGATTTTTTTTTTTTTTGCTGATTTTTTGTTTTCTTAAGTCAACTGTAAGAGATAATGAGATAAAACCCTAGGTACTCACCTGCTGACAGTTAAAATCATTTGTGTAAGGCAGTAAGAAGATTAGAGTAGATAAGTGCTTTTATAAGTGCTTTGTGAAAATGTGCAATAGACCTTACAGTGTATGCTGATATTCTAAGGTACTTTAGGGAACATTTTGAGTATATTCGTACAAATTGCAATGGCTCTAGCGTATGAAGCTGTGTCATCTGCAAGAGCCTGTTTCAGGAGAGTATTTGCAAATTTGTTCCTGCTCATCACTGGTGGTAAATTGCTGCCATTAAAGAGAATCCTATATAAAATTAATCTGGTGATTTTATCCTGTTATAGGCTGTGATTCCCCATGTACAGCAGATCTATGTGCTTTTAGACTCTTTGGGGCAGAACACAATATACAGACTTGGCACATAAACATAATTGGTATCATTTCTAGAAAGCATCTCCTAAATTTGTTCCTGAACTAAAGTACCTGTGAGGCAAAGCATAAAATTTAGTGTATTTGTTTGCATTCTCTGGGGATTATCTCAGGGGTCCCACTTCACCATTTTTTTGTTCAACACATTCTGTCCTGTTTCCTTGTTCCACTTACAGAGCAATTGACCATGAACAGATCGTGTCCCTCCTGAATTTCCTCTCCCCTATGTCATACTACACTCCATATCAGATGGAAAGTTTCCAAGGAATAAAGTTATCGCATATCTGAATTCCAAGGTAGAAAAAATGAATGTTTCCTGAACTTTAGGAGTAGGTCTCAAAATACTGCTGGAATCACAAAGACAAAGTCACTCTATGTTAATGACCATTAATCCCTCATCATTGTTAGTTCCCCTGTGTCAACACCTTTTGGAATTTTAGTTCAAGTTGAAGACTAAAAATAACAGAGAATGCGCAATTAAATTGACAAAACACAATGCGTTGATATTCTAGAATGTCCCAGGAGGATATTTATCTATTGCTTGTGAAAACAAGCTCATATTGGAATAAAATATTAGCATTTGTACTACTGGGAGTTCCTGTATTTCTTGCCAGATAAGCTAAGGACAGTTCTCTTCTTTCATCAATAAGACTTGACTAGACACCCACTAGAACAAGGAAATTTATGGGATGTGCTTCTAGTTTGGACTAGAAATATAGGAAAGCAACTTTGACATCATTTGTGCCACACCACAAGAAATGTACTCAAGACTCACTAGTATAAATCTGAAGTTTATTGTGGCTTCAACAGCCACCAATTCACCCACTAGTTCAGTTGTTAGTTCACCATCCTGGTATTTCCTCTCTGAACTTCAACAAACAAGCAAACAAACAACAAAAACTGAACTATATCACAGTACGCACCACATTTCTCACCTAATGATGATCCTGCAGCGTTTCATCTCCATCTGTTTATCTTTTCTCTCCTGAAGGGCCATTCCCATTACTGTCTACACTCAAGACATGGGAACTCATCTAGAGGAGTCAGACTACAGCTTTTCGAACTGAAAAGGTGTACTTTACAAATCAGACACTGTTTACATTTAAGTCAACAACAAATGCACGGCCTAATTTAAGAGGAATAAAATGCAATAAAATAGAGATATTTCCTTTTGTGTTAAAATAGCGAGAGTACAAAGAAACTGTTTCTGCCCAAATTACAGGAAAAAGTACAAGCTGTTGTCTCTCCATTCTTCAATGTTTCTGGGAAATAAAGATTAATTGGGAAAGAAGATGATGTAGTAATTATGTCATTAGCCTGGAGAGGACCTCATGACGATTCCACTTTCCCTGAAATGCTGCCGACCGACATTTTAGCTACAGTTTATCCACTCTTACAAGAAGCCCTAGCACTGCAAAACCCTTCTCTTGAAGCCTAAAAAAAGAGATGCAGAGATAAAGAATCCTCTGATCCTGATGCTGCAGCAAACTGCTTGGTGTCCTGCTTCTCTTCTTCAGCCCACATCTAGGAAGTTAGAAAAGATGATTGCTAATGTGGAAAGATATATCAGCTGGTAGAGGGAAACTACACCCAAAACTGGAAAATGAACAGTGAGGTGAGCCAAAGCAAGAGGAAAAATACTTCTTCTTAAAGAACATATTTTAAAAGCCTGTGATTTTTCATTTTTGCTGACATTCAGTTCCTTCCCTCAGGGCATTACTCTATTACAAAGTGAAAAACAAAGTTTTCCAATAATCACAGAATGGTTGATGTTGTAAAGGACCTCTGGAGGTCATCTGGTCCAATATCCCTGCTCAACCTTCAGCAGGTTTCCCAGGATCACATCCAGGTATATCGGAATATATTACAGTTTATAGATTCGTTGTATAGATATCTTTCATATCTCCAACTGTGAATCTTATATCTATATATCTACATCTTTATGTATATATATATATATAAACTGTAATATATGTATGTATAAATGTGCATATGTACTTGCCTTTCCATGCAGGTAGACAGATATTCCAAATACAGATGTATAAAAATGTTATATTAAAATATCTAAGATATAGATAAATATATAACAACATATTTTATGTAGATACATAGAGATATTGTAGAGAAAGATACCTACAAAGTGCAGACAATAGAGGGCTCAAGCCTGATTCATTCTGTAGTCACCAAAGAAGAGATTGTAGCCTTTATATTAGAAGCCCTAGAGTTGCAACTAAAACCATAGTGAGTAGCAAAATGCTATGTTACATCAGCCACACAACAGCTAGATCTCATCATGCTGCACCCACAAATGCTAAATCCTTGCAGTCTTAATGAAGCCACTATTCTGTTTTATCCTATTTTGTTTTATTCTCATACTACCCTTGAGATAGTCACAATGACATTTAAGGATGCAGGTGGTGTAGCAAACATGATCTTTTTGTAAGCACAAAGATACCCACAAAACCAGAAATGAGATGCCATTCCAGCATTCTGTAAAGATAACAGGTTGTGCTCCACAGGAAAGTCACTTTAGTACCTATTAACCTACAGTAATACATTTATAACCTATAAGAACTTAGGAATGCTAGAATACGTAACAAAGGCGACAGTAACTAACTGTTTACACAAGTTTGTACATTAGTAATTTTGTTTGTTTTTTGATACAGGAAACTGATTGAATATTCTTGTCTGACAGTAATTGTTCATTTGGGGATATACAGATTGTACAGACCTCTGTAAATCTGATCTATAGCTGTGCAGTTGAAAATCTAATATCCTTACCCTGTGCAAATTGGGATCAACTGAAACACTCAGTATTTCTGCCTCTCTTGCCTAAATATCAGTAAAGGCCTTCTGAGACTCAAACCAGATGTTAATAGCATTCTATGAATTGATACAAATCATACTAAAGATGCAGGTGGGTTTTTCAGTAGTACCTAGATGGAGCAACACTAATACTGGTATCAGTTGTTATTTTCTTGTTGTCAGTTGTTGGTATAAGGCCAATAAATAAAACCACTTATTGTATTGTTTTTAAGCTGGAGTTGCTTTGCAAACTGCAGAAGAGAGCAAGCATTAAGGTGCTAAAATTAGTTTGCACTGCAGTAGTAACAAATTAAAAATGGCACACTGTTACACCAAGCAGTATACAGTTCTGCCAATTGATTTATGAGGTCAGGAGTAAAAGAATTTATCACCTGGCATTATCTCTACCCAGATTTAATGCCTGCTCTGTCATCAATGCACAAAATATATATATAGAAGTAGAGAAAGGTCTCTTCCAAAGACAAGGGCTGTTTACAAAGGAGTGTTTCTCTGTGAGACACCTTAATAAAATAACAGCCTCAGTGGCCTAAATCTCACAGCATAGTGAGCAATCTTTATGGTAGTGGCTTTTTGGCTCCAGACAAATATTTTTAAATTTGTTGTCAAACGACAAGAGGACTGTCATGTCACCTCCAGCCGTGAGGAACATATTAAGCTTTGGACTGCCTGGCATCTTTGTTCCCCCTTTCTGTCTCCTGGTAGCACAAAATTAATGGCAGACTGAGACCCTTTGCTGAAGTTCAGGACAACATGTTCACCATTAACTCAAAGTCTCCTTTCAAAAATAAGCACTGACAAAGGACGGGGAACTACTTTGGTTCCTGTATAAAAAGTCATAGGAGGAGAGAGAAAGGGAAAAGCTAGTTCTTGATTTATGGTGAGGCTTCATTTTTTTTTTTTTTTTAAAGTTCTGTAATGTAAGAACCGTTGCCAAGTCTCACCTCAGAGGTGACTGCACTCCAATGACAGATGAATAAGTCCCTCTGTACAGTATGCTGAATGCATTCCAACACTTCCTGGATTTGAAGAAGGGTTATAAACAAAAGGGGTTATTATATAAGCATTTTCTGAAGAGATACAGAAATAAGTATGTGTTCAGGAGACTATACTGTGTTTATCAACATAATCAGCTTCTACTCTGATTGTAATTTTTGATATAGGAATGATAGTTAATTTTCACTATGCATAGATGCTCAAAATCCCAGAAGTTCTAATTCACAGTGTTATGATAGATAATTAATACCATATTTACTGCTCAGAGTCTGTGAAAATAATTGGCAGAAAATTATCAGGTAATTCACATTAAAAATAAGAAATTAAATAAATAAATAAATAAATAAATGGAATTTTGCAGATTTAATTAAAATCCAGTTAAAATTTTCAACATGACCTCATTTATAATTATGCTAAAAACAAACTAGTGTCAGAAAAGTTGCAAATCCATTGCTGAAAGCTAAAATCTTTAATTTTTAAAACTCTAGGTATCTCTTTAAGACCTACTAAACTCAAAAACTGCTTAAGGTCACAAAAAATGTTATGGTCTGACTGGGGCAACTTAAATCTATTTTGTGTGTTTTGCTGAGTTGTATTCTGCTGCATGCTGTAAAACACCTGAACTTTGCTACTGATCGGTCTATACCTAATTAGAATTCTTCTTCTTTGAACGCACTCAGAGTTTGGAAAAGATCAGCTTTGGCTTTAGCTCATTTCTAATTACGAATCATACAGTCTTAATGGAGTACAGCCAAGTGCAGTACCCCCCAGCTGTCTATCACTCCACAATCATTCATGTGAAAATAATGATTTGAATATATTTTTAATTAGAAACTATTAAAAAACGTTAAGGGTATAGAATCTTTTTTTTTTTCAATTTCCAGATTTTAAGCAGTTACAAAGCAAGTAAGAGTGTCACTTTAAACTGCATTTTAGAAACTTTGAAAGGTAAATGATACTGTCGTGCAAAGTAATGGTTTATTAGAAATTTTAAAATTCATTGTCAAATGACGAAGACTGTCATGTCACCATGACAAACCAGACACTTCCCAATCCACCTACTATGGGCCTCTGCTCATGCGTAATTTTGCTTCTAAAGCAAAACATTCCATAATAATATAAAAACATATTTATTTCTCATAGTAACTGTACTCAGAGAAAAACATACAGTTGTTATTTTGTACGCAGAATTAGTTTTCTTCCATATGTACTGTGAAATGGGACTAAAAAAGTTTTGCAGGCACTATGGCAGTTGAGGAAAATGAAAACAACTGAACATGTGCCCATTAGTTTCCATTTAATAAGTTTTTATCTCAAAAGTAGCTGCTGTTCAGCAATGCAAATTCCATGTCAGATTCCGAAACAAAGCCTGAGAAAATTTTATACCCAGAGAGAGTCAGTAATTTTAGCACGGATTTGTCTAATGCACAGCACAGACTTTTAACCTTTTTACACATCCTACCAAATTTTTATTTTTCCATTGCTAAAAAAGATTAGATTATTATGTACCTTTATAAATAACAATACCAACATTTTTTTTCTTTCAATGTGCAACAAGAGAGTCAAAATTTACCTTCAGTTCCCAAGGGAAAAAAAATAAGCAATACCCCCATAGCACTGAAAGTGTCCCCCACAGTGGTCTCTCAAGTAAAGCCTGCTCCTTACCCAGGAGAGTGTATGGAATTGTAGCCAGTGTCTTCAGTCTCACCATTTTCATCCAGGCTGCTGAGCTGGTTACTCAAATCTGGCAGAGAAATCTTTTCTAGAAAGCTCTGCAGCTGGAGCCTTGAAATATGAAGACATTCGACTACATGCAGCAACATGGCAAAATACAGGGCTTAGATAAACAATCTAACCCATATTATAGTGTGATTGTCTTCAGGGGACAAAAACTGTTGTGCTTTTGTACATAGCACATGCTGGTAGAAGAGCTGAAAATACAGGGAATAGAACATCAACTATTTTTCCCCATCAAATACACATATTCCTTTCTAATTGTAACTATCTTTTACACTGGATGAACACAATGAGGATGTATTCTGTGGCTGCCTCATACTACCTCATTCAGAGAAAACCCAAAGATCCTTCTCTAAAAGAGAAAAGAGAGAGAAATCATTCCACTTGAAATCCCACACAACACTGGGCATTGGAGTATTTCTACTGCAACTAAATTATCATATCTGAAAGAGAGGTGAAGTAGGAGGCATGAACCAAGCCTATTCTAGGGTCATTCCTTAAAGTCCTTACTTGTTTTTTTTAGCACCCATTGCCTTTCAAAAATCCAGGCTATGACATTACATCTGTAATCAACACAATCCCCATAGGCTCCTGTTGGAATATTAGTTAATGCAAGTGCACAGTTAATAAATGAACCACTAACAAGTACTAGAATAAACGTATGTTGTTTGTATATAAATACAAATAACATGCAGAGGCACATTAATGAGTGTCCACATGAAAATAATTGAGACATCATTACTACATACACAAGGGGCATAAGTAAACTAAACACTCACTCACCCTTTGATACAGAAACTCAGTGTTTTGCACTAATTACTGGCTGATTTGTATTGACACAGGTACGCTTAGAACATTTATGTGGTTCCCTGATGTGCCCTAAGTTGCTGCATGAGCCAGGGTCTGAACTAGATCATCTCCAGAGGTCCCTTTCAGCCTCAACCATTCTGTGTGTGTGCATGTGATTTAGTTCCAGTACAAGTGGGAGCCAGTGAGCATATCTCATTGGTTACTTCTGCTTGAAGAAAGAGGTTTCAAAGAGCAAGTCAATCTCCAAGACTAGTTTATCATCACACTAGTGATCATTTTACCTGCCCTTCATTATTTTTATATTCCATGCTTTTGTTATTTTCAGGCTTCTCTAAGAAGCCACAGCAGCAGAAGAGGTCACAGTGCCATACAAATACCACTGCTTTTAAATTATTTATTTCTAATTTCTGCATTTTAAAACACATCTCTATGCTGTGGATCCCACTTTTCCCTCTTCCATTCACAAATGACATTTTATTATTCTGTCGCATTCCAAGAAAAATCTTTTAGCAGTCAGCTTGCAAAGATGCTGAAGACCCAACAGAATATAGAATATATAACTGCGTAGATCCCAGGGAGAGGGGGGAAGTAGGGAGAACATCACTAGGTACCAAGATTAACCAAACAAAAAATTATACAGAATAAAGGCCAAATACTGGAGGGATCTGGAAATACATCCAGATACCTGACAGGACAAATGGTAAAGATTTTGAACTAAGGAGGGTAGGTTTAGCTTAGATATAAGAAATTCTTTCCTATGAGGGTAGTGAGGCACAGGTTGCCCAGAGATGCTATGGATGTCCCATTTCTGGTAGTGTTCGAAGTCAAATTGGATGGGGCCCTGGGCAGCCCAATCTAGTGGAAAGCATCCCTTTCCACAGCAGGGGGGTGGAACTAGGTGGTCTTTAAGGTCAACACCAATCCTAAACATCCTATGATCTTTATTCTGTTCAAATCACTTGTTCATTTCCGGTACTTAGTATTTTTACCTTAAAAATATTATGATTAACATCTAGAAGATAAGGAATGGATTTCAGGCACATCCTTGTACTGGACATTATTTTGAAGATCCTTTTCTAGCAGTGATAGAAACTGAACTGTTTTCTCAATGATTAGAGGTGTTTCTATCCTAAAATGTGTAAAGTAACACAGGTGGCAAGTTGTTCCAACTTTCCTGCACCACTTTTATTTCTTACTTAAACAAGAAACGTCTTATCCACACAGTTGATCTGCCACCTTTCCAAAGTGATTTTAGATCCCATCAAAATAGGAAATCTTTTAGTGAGTATGAAGAAATTGGAACTGTAGTCCTCTTGCATGCCTACCTGAAATAATGTATAGTCTCCCAGACTTCACTGCCTAGGGAGCATCTGGGAAAACAAACCTTACAAAATGAAAGCAGTGCAACCAAAAGCAATACCAGTAAGATACGAAGAAAGAAAAAGGCAAAACGTGGTCCCAGTGGAAAAATAGACACGACTGGTTTGAAAGACCAACATATATGAGAAACAAAAGTTACTTTTTAAATCCTTGCTTACATGTTTTGAGAAAGGTATACAAATGACAAATATCTGTGTAACTGTACCTAGTGCTTGCAGGACTGCATTTTCAGGGAAAGGTTCCATTGATATTTTATTACCTAGATTACTGAGACATGACAGGCATCGTTTTTCAATATACTGTAGCACTTACACTCAGGGCCAGTGGACAGCTGTAGCAGAAGCCCTTGAGAACTCCAGAGTCCCATGAAGGCAGTAAAGATTGTACATACATATATATATATTAAAGTTTGCCTGGTAGTTGTTTCTCAAGTCAATTCATCTGTGAATTGACCAGAGGTGTGTAACGTGACTGCAGGATGGCCTTGTAATAGGATGCCTAAACATTACTGAAGCTTTCTTCTTTCGCCAAGTGTTTCTTCTGCTTCTGTGCTTTTTATCATCCAGGAACATCCTCCCTTATTCAGCATAACACAAGTAATAACATGAACAATGTCCTTCAGGGCTGAATCTTGCATGCAAACACTAATTAGCTTACAAGGCATCCCACCCTAAGGGATGTGGGAAGTAGATATAGGAGTTAGTGCCTTAGAGTTAGATTAAATTTATATTATGACTGTGGATACAATATATTTATGTATTTCCACATACCTCCACAGGAAAGTTTCAAAGATATTCAAACCAATATTGACTGCTTTATCTGGGCTAAAGCATCAAAAGGAACAAGAAAAAAATGCATTTTAAAACAGATATCCCTTCTTAGGAAACTGGAAGACTGGCAATATGTTGCAGCCCAAAAGCTCAGTGTGCCTCTAAGTTCAGCAAAGCGGTTCTTTGGTGATGACAGAGGAGAAGAGGAAGGAAGAGGGAAAATATCAAAACCCAGAATGACGTGTCAAAGTAGCGTCACTGAACGTGACTCATACAACAGAAATGCTCCTAAGTGTTAGTTGTGAGTTTCAATATGTAAGAAAACAAGATACTAGTCCACTAAATGTCAAACCCATCATTTTGGTGCCTAATTCCCATACAGAAGGTTCCAAAAATTAGGATAGTCCCATATGCTGGCTTTCTTTTTGTTCCATCACATTTCCACATTCCAAAGCATCCCACTGAAGAGACAAGGCCAAAATTATTACAGTCTGCAAGTTGATTTTGATGAACATCTTTGCACAAACACTTTGTTAAAAGTGAGCTGTCTTAACAAAATTCCACTGTTAGATCCATCCTACATCACTCACACCATGTATATGCACTGTTCAATTCCACATGTATTTCCACAAATACCTTGTTTTATATGTCTTGACTGCCTTTCCTTTTAGATTGCTTTACTCCTTACACCAAAAGCCAAGAGCATTTCATGAAAAGTCTATCATAATTCCATGGGACTGTGACATCTTTTAAAAGACACCCAGATACCTAAGATCTTATTCTTCCTTCTTCTGCCTGTTCTGCTGTAACAGCAGAAATCACAGACTACTATGATAGGCAGATCTTGAACTTGCTCTGGATAAACTCACCCTCTTAAACTCTCCCCTTTTCCAATGCCAATTAACAGAAACTGAAATCATTTGAGAAACACAATTCTGAATCAATAATTTGTTTTTTCTAATTACGAGCCTTGCAGAGGTCCACTCTTCCAAGGCACTGAATCTCCAATTAACAGAAAACTAAATCAAAAGATACTACTGCATTAATTTGCTATTACACCTCTGGTCTATTTTTCCTCTGGTAAAATGTCATAAATAAAACACTGTTTCTAAGCTTATTTGATTGCCACAAGCTCTGTTTGCAGCAGACTTGCACTACTCACCTGTTTTTGTTGTTTAAATGCCCAAGGCTAACAAAGCAGAGTACAGATAATGGGAAAGACTGATTACCATTCTTGCCTTCATCAGGGTAGAGCCAGCCTGTGGTACCTCTGCTGACACAAAGCAGGAATACCTTGCACAGTTTGAGGATGCTGACTAAACTCAGCAGCACCGCTTCTGGACTAAAAGATGGCTCTGTGAGAGTAAGGACATCGTAGGCTGAGCATAGCTGAAATGTTCCATATGGTGTTTAATTAGTCAGAGTTGGTAGATAATCCTGCTGATTAGCTGTCATGGTTGGAATGTCTTAGAGCAGAGCAAACATGTATGGAAAAAATAACACTGAGTAGAAAATAAATTCCAATTGTTTCTGCCTGAAGTTTGGCTGTTTGAAATCTCTCACCATTGAAGAGAATGAATTAAGTCCTGAATATTCCTGGTTGTGGTGGATGATGTTAATTTTTCTCCAGGACAAATTTATGAAACAAAATTGTAGGTGCTCAGAGATATCCAAAGCCATGTGGAAAACTATGAATTCTTAAACTGTTACACACAAAGTTCCAAAAGTTCCTTTTACTGGTCACATACTTTGAGTGGTGGATTTATAATTACGCAAGTGAGCTAAATAACAACAAAAAGTAAAACTATAAACTTGTACTTCCATCCATATTTCCAGCCATTATTCACAATACTGCAAAGCATTTATGAGTACGCAAATGAAATTTTCCATGAAAAGTTTTCATATTATCAGCAGAAATTACACAAAGGCAGGCCATCAGAGATTCTTTTGGAGTACCCATAAACTCAGATCTGCTAATTCATAATGTTTTATTTTTCTAACTGTCACTGCATCTAATTTGTATGCCTAAGAGTAGAAAACATCAAATAATTATGGCCTCAGTCACAGCTTTTGAGCAATGTTGGAGAAGTTAGTTTAATGCATCCTCCATCATCTGTAAATTCCAAGTGAAAGGGTCGCAAGAAAACAGTAAAAAAATTATGAAATGCCAAGAAATAATATGGTTATATGTAACCTTATCCAGCTTCATATAATTTAACTTTTCTGATACAATTTTTAATGACAGTAGACTGTAATATTATACGTGCTTTAGTCAACATATATATGTGCTTTAGTCAACATGGGAACTGGCTAAGCAGTCATTCATTACGCTGGTGTATTTCCACACGATATGTCTATGACTTACTGTCTACGGTTTACTGGGCTGGTTCGGTCCGGTTCCACGACAATTGGTACAGGGTCCTACAGACCCATGCCCCAGGAAAGGAAAAGGGGGAAAGGCAAAAGGGAAAAGGGAGATGAGCCTATGAGACAAAACAGCGGCAACGATCTGAGGAGGAAAGCTAATTTACTAAATAAGATATCAGATGGTAAAATAACACAACATAATATAATATAATTGGAATTGAAGCTAATAATTAAAAGGAGCAAGAGAGAGTGTCTGATGAACCGAAGGCCTTACGCTAACACTGAAGGTGATACGGCAGCAAGCACCCACTGCTGAGTCGATCCCAAAGGAAAGAGTGTCCTGTGACTGCAGACAGTTTTCATCTTTCCCTCTGAGCGGAAATATGTGAAAATGCAAAGCATCACACACTCCTCTGGGGAATGTTGTTCTTCTTCTCTTCTGAGACAGGTATACCCAGAATTATCAATGATCCATGGAGCTGGAGTATTAACTCTTTAACTCTTAATGCACTACATGATGTTATGATGTGGAATACCAGTGCCAAAATATAATAAAACCATGACACAATCACTGCATAGCGTCACTTATGTCCATAGCACAGGTCCAAGAGATGAAAGAGCTCTAATGTTAGACACTATGAATGGCAGAAGGAAACAGTGGAGTGTAATTTCTTACTAGCTGTGAATAGAACAATTTGAAAACTCTTGTCCAACATCACATAGGATATCTATTGCAAGAAGGAAAAAGTCCATTTTTATAGGGCAATATTAAAAGCTATGCTCCATGCAGCAATAGTTGATCTCCCTGCAGCTGCCCATCTGATTTACAATGCACACTTAAAGAGAATTAATTCTTCATTCTCTTGTTTCTGTGCATGTGGTTTGTTGTTACTGTTTTTTTTTTTTTTCTTGCAGCGTCTCTCTCTCTTCACTTGGTCTATAGCTTATAGGCACTGTGTGTGTCTATGTGTGGTTGCCATGGTTTTTAAGAGGACAAACTCATAATTTATCCCAAAGCATCAGAGTGGTCATCAGAAGGGTTGTCACCTTCACATCAGCCACACAAACCTCTGCTGTTTCAGATGAAAGGCTGGTAGTATTAATAATCTGTCACTGTTTATACAGAACAGGCTTAGAGGACAACAATATTAGCACTATTTTCCTGCCTGCTCTGAATATTGCAATAGAGAGTGTATATATACATAATGGAAGACAGTTGTAGGCATTTCTTTTTCCCCAGCACCAGGCAAGGTTTGTTTGGATCAATGTCATACTTGTTTTGTGGTCATTCCCTTACTGAAAGGCACCTTCAGCTGATCATAAGAAACCACAGCCCTTCCAACTTCCATAAGAGCATGTGCTTACTTGCATAACCCTCTTCATTTTCCCATACAGACAGACAGATGTGCTATTTGCTCACTCTTGCTTTCTGTCTGTCTTCTCCTTACATACCTAGAGGACAAAGACACAAGAGGGACTTTGGTGTTCCCGTAAACTCCACAAGGAAGCCAGGTACTGCTGGATAAGAAATAACAAGGCACAGTTTTCTGAGAAATTACTCCAGATTGCACTGGATCCTACAACAACTTCAGACTCTTACACTGTTTAGAACATATTTCATTTTTTTTTTCTTTTTTTCTTCAGCGTGATTTGCTGCAGTAATACCAAAACAAGGCCAGACTTTTCCACAGGAAATCAAGTACAAGTATGTTCAGGAATAGTGGGAGATGGAACTGAAAGTCAACCAACATAAAAACAGCCTACATTTTTTCCCATCCTACTCATTCTTGTTTGTCTTTTCTGGACACAACAACTCCCATTCCCGAAAGCCAACATTCTTGTCATTTATTGAACAAAGCCTGTCTCAGCTCTGTCTATCTGCCTATTTTGTCGATAGAGATTAATGATTTGACAGATTACTGTTTTTTAATAATATACAAACTGTAATTGAAACAATACCACAGCAGAAAATTAAAGTACCTACATAACTTTGTTTCTCAGAGAAATTAAAGGTCAAGTCAATAAAAGGTTAAGCTGACTAGTATGAATAATTATAATAACATCCTTAACCTGTCACAAGATCAATAATTGGTGTCATCATTCATTTTCTAAAACTAAAGACACTAACACTATTATTCTAGTAAGAGAGGAAGATAATATATGAACTTCCTGTCATTCCTATTTTATTAAATCATAAAGTTTCAAACTCAAACCAGTAAAAGAAACAACAAAAAACAACAATGAAATCAAAGATAAAACATTCTGCGCCTACACTGAAACGATCATTTGATTAGTGATATATTGGAAAGCTATGGCACACTTTACAGTAGAGTTTATATTACAGCACAGAAAGTAACTGTTTTTTCAATATGTTTATCTTATTGTTCTTTGCAGTTATAAGAATGTGATACCTTTTAATTCCTGAGCATTTTTTTCTCAGCTGGTAAAAATTGTCATACATTTTATTTTTTGAACTCATTACAGGCTGTCAGACAAACAGAATGAGCTTGATTTTTCAGCTCGGTATATTTGCAGAGTTGTAAAATGACAAAAGAAAAAGAGGATGTTAAGTAGTAGTCATCATTTTTAAGAGTTACTGTTTCATTTTGCTTGCTATTTTTAAAAACTCCTCATTCTACAGGTGTGTATAACCCTGCTTGGTTCAAGTCAGTATGCAACCTAGCAAAGCGTTTGTTCTTTCATAGAGACACCCGAGTTTTGCTTTCTCAATTGTTCGCTTGCTTCAGCTAAAGGTCACACAGAATTGGCTTGCCTACACTTAAAAGAATTTCCCAGGAGAGCTATATGGACCAGGGAAGACCAGAGTTTTTACTATCAAAAGCTTTCTTTTGTTACTGAGACTTAAAATAGCACCTCACATTACACTAGTCCACCAACACAAAGGCAAAGGACAGGTGACTTTTGTAGGACATATATATATATATATATATATGTACAGCCGTATCACTTAGGTATACAGCTTTCTGAGCAGTAGATAAATGGAACAAAGGAAGAATTCATATGTTGACAGAAAATAAATTAAAAGGAAAGAAAAACAAAGTTTTGGAAGACTGAACCTAAAATTCTACACCTGTGGAAGGCAAAGGCGAAACAGACAGAAAATAATGCACAGCAGCTTAGAAGAAAAACTAAATGGATCTCCAGTAAAATACTTTTGCTGTAAATGATGCAATATTTGTCATGAGATTTTGAATAAGCAAATGGGAAAAAATGAAATATGAAAGATGGGAACTGCATTGTAATGAATACTAGAATGAGGCAGAGAAATGCAATCCCTGTATTAAAACAAACATAGATGAGCTAGGAACAGGATTCATATTTGGTGCTACCACCATCTCATATTTTATGTCTATATTTTTCTCTTATGGACTTGACAAACATCATGACCTTCCAAGCAAAAATCCAAATCTAGCATCCAAAAATTGAAAGAAAATAAAGCAAAGGAGAGACAGTTTGGTTTAGCAGGCTTGTGGGTGACATACAGATGGTGATGTAGTATCATTCTGCATCAGGAATGTGGTGTCTGAAATAGTAATACCAAGTTCCAGGATTTGTTTTCATGTTTGCCAGCTGCAAAATGCAACTAGAGCTGTAAAAAGGCTATTTGCTCAGAAAGAGTATTGATGTAGCCATGAAGACTTTGTTAAACTTACTCAGATTTGGTCATTAGTTTTAGTTACACGCTCAAAAAGAAAGTTTCTTTCACACATTTACATATGTTGTTTTCAATTCAAAACCTTTTCAAAAAAGGGCTTTAATATTGGTCAAAGATACTAAAAGATTAAGACCTCAAGCAATCTTACATAATCAAAACTGTTCCACTGTTCAGATATCTACAAATTTTGTTATGATTCTTCAGGAAGAAAAAGATACATCTTTCTAAATGATTCCATAAAAATGTAGTCATTACCACTGATACGCTGATCTGTCCATATCCGACTGGTTCCAGACCTAGGCCTGTGTGTCCATGCTTCAGTAGTATTTCATACTTCAGGTATGTACCTTCAGTACCTACTGAAGGTACAAAAATCACAGAAGGTCAGTCTAGTCAGTCTAGTTTTTGACTGAAACAAGATAATTTTTCCAGAGGAAGTAGTCTAGAAACTATTGTCACTAGTCATAATTGCTATTCCACATACCTGTATAAGCTAGAAATGAAATATTCAAACAAGAGTTATCATATGAAAGGCATAATGTACCACTGCAAACAATGAAACAGATTTACTGTAGCTGTATTTTATTCAAGCATTTGATATAGGAATTTTGCCTTACAAACTTAATTCAAATTGACTTGGATATGAACAGAAGTTGCACAGACAATAATTTAACTGAAAAAAAAATCTGTAAAAAAAATACCAAAAACGAGAGTAGTAATAAATGCTGCTGTATGAAGCTGGAAAACCACACAATGTAATGATACATACTTGACCTTCTTAATTTTCATCTGTGTTCAGGGGATGGGCAGTAAATACGTATATTCACATACTCACGGGAAATACGTGTATTTTCTTTTATATACAGTCACAGGAATAAATGGGAAGATCTTGTAAATTCCAGTGTGATACTATGATACTACAAAGGGATTATAAGACTTAAAACTGATGATACATCTCAAGAAGCTGCAAGTTAATGCCAAATATTCACTGTTAAGACATCTAGAATACAGAAGGTAAAGTAGGGGTACCAGTGAACACTATTTTAGGAACAATTTTTCAATGTTGTATGATAGCAAGAAGCACAATATAGTTTGAGTGACGCACAGACTGAGGAGATACACAACACTGTATAAGCAGAGAGGACTGGGCAAGGTAATCCTGTTCTGTGTTCCCCAGTATCTAATTCTGACAAATAAAGAATTCAAAGAGGAGAAAAGAAAGCACTGCTTAAAAGCAGTAATATCTAGGCCACAGCTCCATTGTGACAGGCACCCATATACCTTTGGGGATTAGGCCCCCAATCTTGTATAGAAGGATTTGCTTATGAAGAAAGACTAAAAGGACTAAATATGAACATTTCAGCTAAACCCTGACTAAAGGGAGATGTAATAACTGCCTATAAATATTTGAAGGGTATAAACATTAAGAAGGATGATGAATTATTTGGATTGGTACAAGGGATATAACGAGGAGCAATGGGATGAAATTAAGAAAGTGAAAATTTAGGCATCTCCCTGAAAGTTACGTATATTTCATCTGTGAAATAATTTACACTGAACATCACAAGAAACTTCTTCAGTGTGAGAGGTATTAACCTGTTACAATCTCCCAACAGTAATGGCAGAAATCCCACTATTTTGGGACTGCTAAAGAACAGTATGAGAAAATGAATACAGGACTATCTAGCTCTGGCCAGGAGACTCTCTGGATGACTTAACAAATACTAAATGATATAAATGATCATTCCCTCCTTCAACTTATGAGCCTCTTCTTAGCTTTTCTATCTAAGAATACCTCAGCATAATCTTTGCAGCCAGGTAAGACAGAAAAGACAATTTTGGAAGTGGATAAAATTTGTTTGAGAGGAAAGACATTGTACTCACTTTCAATTACAACTCCTACCCAGAAAGTAAAAGGCAGAACAATAACTATTCTGGGAGAAACATACTAGCATTTACAATCAGCATTAGTCAGATTAACAACCAAGACAGTGGCAGGGGACAGGAAGAAAAGATTTATCAAAAAAGGAACTTGTACATCACAGAAATACCATTTAGAGGGCAATCTCATGCCTCTAAGTTTGGCATGCAAAATTCTGCAATTTCATCCCTTGGCTTGTGCCTGTTCAAGCATGACACACCAGAAGTGAAACCCGTATGAGTTAGAGCATGACCTTGTTCATTCAGAAAACAATGCAGGGTTGTGGAGAAGTGGAACTGCTCTACCCAAAGGAATTTCATTGCAACTGCAGAAAACAGTTTTCCTTCATCCCTACTAGCAGCAATCAGCTAACACTGCAGTTCCCATTTCCATTCTCTCCATTATTGATTTGCCATCGTAGTATCACTATTTGATATATCAAACTTTGAAAAGAATTAGGCAGATACGCTCTTAAAAAAGTATAATTTAATATTAGGTTGCTTAAAAAAAAAAAAGCAACACAAGAAGGACAAATATCTTAGCAAAACAGGGGAAATATAAAATATCATTCTGAGAGCAGAGAAATAGGAAGAATATTCAGCTACTTGAACTTTTCTGTAGGAGAAAAATGATTCTACCTTTAAATAATTCCACTACTTTTTATAAGCAATTAAAATTGAAGATAATAATACTCAATATATCTCAAGTACTCAAATCCAAGAAGTGAATCCTGAGGCTTTTAGAGAACTCTTAGTAGGCTTTATCTTGCCTGATAGAGAATCAAGTAGATCCATTTCTCTCATAAGCACAAACACTTCTGTTAGTTATCTTCCACAACAGAAGTCTCACCAAACTCTCATTTTCATGTCTGCGTATGTTAGCTCATTTTTAACCACTTCCCTGAATGTAGCACTTTCAGGACAATAAAGAAACAGTAATTACTGCCATTAACTTCTAGAAACTGAAATGATCACATATAAGTTTTTGCTGTGTTAAGAGACCAGCAGCAGACCTCTAATGACACAGATTCTACACTGGATCATTGAGAATTCAGGGTATCATCAATTAAGTCACAGATGTGCTTTTCTCAATCAAATCAAGTGCTGACCAGGCTAAACACTTCTGCTTTTGTGATAATCAATAAATACAAAAAGTAGCACTATTACAGTACGAGGACAATATTTACTGCTCCAACCTATTTAACCCTGACTGGACCACTAGCAGCAATTTGCCTTTGTGTCTTGATTTTTCTCCCCTTCCATTTTCACTGTTACTCTAAAGGGTCTGTGTACTAAAGCTGACATTTTTAAATACAGATTTTCCTTTCATAGAATTGTAGATGATCATGATGAGTGAAACATGGCAAAAATGAACTCAGTAACATTTAGTAAAGACTAAATATTGCAGGAGGAAGAGCAAGCAAACCTACTGCAAGTTTTCTCCTTATAATGGTTGCAGTTGGAGAAATATTTAATTATTCTACAGTAATAATCGGTATCTAGTGCTCTGACATAGTATTTTTGTAATCACCTACATGTTCATTTAAATATCCAAATCAACTACATTTGTATGAGCAAATTTTACCCTGATTCAAATTCATGCATACTTGGAGAAGTCAATGATCCAAATTCCACTTAGTTGTACCAGCATTAAATTCAGGGGACATAATTGGTCTCAGAGGCTTTGCTCCAGACCATAGAATATGCCTTAACACAATTCCACAGCATATAAATCAGGATGGAACATGTCTCGTGCAATAAACAGTGAAACATACTCATATCAATTCTATGACACCTCTGCAGATTTTCATTCTGACTTCCAAATTTGAGGGACCATAAACAAGAAAGCTAAGCAGAATGTATTGATTTTCAACCTTCAACGCCCACTGCCTTGAAGGTCCACCCAGAAAAACTGATCCCCACACAAATGTGACTGGCATTTGTTCATACAGAGGAGGACCCTACCTTTGATCACAGAGCATGTGGCTCATGCTTGCACCATATTGGAGTCTATCAGTAGGAAAGGCAAATGGAGGAATTTCAATAGGGACATAGTCTAGAGCACATGCTCTCAGCACTATCATCTGACTGATCTTCATGAAAGTATAGCGCCAGCTGCCACATTCCTTCAAAATGAAAAGGTTAGAAAATTGAGCAGAAAGAAGAGGCAAACGCCACTCAGACACGTATTCTCTTTCTATTCCAGTCAATAGTTGAACTGCTTCAAAATCAGAATTTTGGAGAGGTATCTGCCATTTCTTTTTTCTACTGTGACGCGGTGGTTTGCATCACTTGGTCACTTATTTTCACTTAACAGGCTGGACAATGAGCATAATGGAAATTATTTTACTATATCTAGTATCCAGACCTGATTTCCATATTACCAGTAAGAAGTTCTTCTGAGAGACCATAACTGAGGATCTGCAAGTTACAAGAGGGCTAGAAGCTGCCTTTGGGAACCCTAGTCTTGGAAAGCATCTGACCTTTGTTACCTGGTATGATGTCCACATAACAGGGCTATTACTCTTTGACAGAATGAGCACTACAAGAGAGAAAAGCTCTGCTCAGGATCACTGAATTTTCAAGTGTTGTTAGTAAGTGACCCAAAATAATTTACAAACTAGGGACTAAGATACTCTTACAAGAGCAGAACATGAGTTCAAGCTCTTCAGACTCAGCTTCCTGTGAATTTATCTTTTCCATAACAGTGCAGATGAGTAATCTTGTCTTCAAGTACAAAGCAAGGGATCCCACATTCCTTTAAGTCTTTGTGTGTGGGGAAGGAGTACTGGTGTCTATTTCTTTAAAGGGGTTCCTTTTTCCTCTATTAATTTGTCCTGTTTCTTTTAAAGGGTGTAAGTACTTACTATCATGAAGTATTCTAGAAGACAAACTGCAAAGAAGGGTTGAAGAAGTTCTTTGAAAGCAAGAAATGTCAACTTCTTCTCCCACTTCTCAAAACTGGGTTAAACAATGTTGTCCTCAGTGAATAGCCTCCAGCTAAACTATGCAGACAGCTCAGTGTCAGCTTGGGATAGCCAGCTGATCCTAACAGTCATACCAGCCCAGAGATTTGAAGGCTTTGTCAGACTTTATTTCTGAGACATTTAGCTTTCTCTGTGTGTTGCATTGAGAAGCTAGATGTCTCTTTTTACTCAGAGCTGTAGCAGATATCTGATTCTGTGCATTACCTGCATGTTTGTGCTGTGTGCTACTCAATAATGAAAATATCAGAAATAAAATATGACCAAGAAAAACTCTAAACTTAATTATTACCAAGTATTAATCAGCAGATTGATTGCAAAACTGAAAGAAAATGCTTACATCTTTTAAAAAAAATGAAATGAAAACATTTCTCCAGGAACTGATGACTTGAGTGCCTTTGTGTATAAAAACAGTGCCTAACTACTCTCACAAGATGTTATTTTGAATACACACAGCACTGTTTTCAGCTACAGATTCAATATTAGCATTAAGAACCTAAGCACCATGTAAGGAATTGACTATTAACACAGAATTTGTAAAAGGTACATAATAGGCACTTCTGCAAAGTTTTATGGATCTTAAACACATGTACAGATCACAGATTTATAATAACTACATACAGAATTTGGATAACTACAGGTTTGCTAACAGACCACTACATACACAAAGTTTTCATGTTCAGCTTCCTTTTAGGAAGCTATTAGTTCCACTCACAAACAAAACCATGTCCCCCTCCTCCTTTTTTTCCTAAAGATCATGGACACATGCAGAAAAAAAAAAAAAAAGTGTTTTAAATCAATACCATGGTATATTTTCTAGCTTACTTCATGTTATCCTTATAACTTGTCTTAACCTTATGATGTGACTCTTCCATAAATCAGTCCATCACTGTGTAAAATCAGCACCTGATCAGCCCAGACGTCAAAAAGCATTAAAATCACCAAAGTAATCTTTCTATAGCCTCCCACCTACTCTGGAAAATTTTTAAGAGAAAAGAGAAAGCCTTTGTCTTTATTGATATATCACCAGCAACTAAATGATGAATAAAAAGTCATCACCATCATTCTTGTTTACTACAATACCCTTGATATGACCAGTCGGGTGCCAGTATTCCTAGCACTGCAGTGAGATCAGGTTCAGCTAAGAAAGCAAGAAAATAAATTCACCTCCCCCATCCAGATACTTTCAAAAGACCAAGAAAAAAATCTTCCTTGTTCTCTCACAAAGCACTGGCAGATTGGACTTTTCCAAGACTCTACCTGACTAAGACAGAAGGGAAGCACTAACTTCTTATAGCCTCCCACCACCAGCAGATGCTGAGGGAAGCAAAGAGCTGCCAACATTAAGGACAAGTCCTAGAAATACACTTGACCTCTGGAAACACCTCATCTCCAGAGAAATGAAACAAAACAAAACAAAGCAAACCAGTGAGCAAAATGCTGATCCCATGGCAGAGGGACTTCCAACAGCTTGGCCTCAACTACAGTGTGCTCTCAGAGAGAATTTACTCAGTTAATGCCCCCAGCTTTGCCCTCTTTCCTCACTTCTGTGGTAAATAAAAGCAATCACTAATTATCAACAGAAGATAGCAGGAGACACAGGAGTTGAAAACCACCTTTTAAAGGCAGACTTAAAGCAAAGGGCAAGCTATTAGCAACACAGCTTGAAGATCCATGCAGCAAATTAGACAATTATGTGTCTTTCCTGGACAATTGCACCTGATTTCTATAGAGCCTAAATTTGCTGATTAAAAACAAACAAACAAAAAAAAAATCGACCTTCTCTGTTGGCAGGAAAACCATTGTAGCATGGTGGAAACAACACTTCTGCTTTCTGGCAGGGAAGTTCCAGCTTCACAGTTTTGCTTTTCAGAGGTTGTAGCAAGAGGAGTCATTTCTCCTCTAAACTCTACCTTTTGCTGGTGACAATACCGATATGTCTTAGTTGTTCACAACTAAGAAATACTTACCATGCTTCCCATGCATGTACATGAGCATCAAGAGTCATTGGTTTTATATAGGGAAGGAAAATCTGCAAGAAGTGCAGAAAGGCAGAACACAAAATGTGCAAGTGGAGAGTGCACAGAGGGTATGAGAAGGCAGGAGAAATGAATAGAGACGGTCAAAGATGGATGAGGAAGAGAAAATAGGCCCAGAAGGAAATTACGGTAAAGGTGGTAAAAAAGTTAGGATCAGGAAGCCCATAAATGTACTTACTGGAAAAAGAATAAATAAAATGGAGTAATGCCAAGAAAATTAAGAGGCTTTAAAAAGCAACTGAAAAGAAAGAGGCTGCCAAGCTGCATTCATCAAATATTAGACACATTCCACCAGTATTTATTCAACAAACACTACTTACTGCCATAGTTGGCTAAATACTCTTCAGCAAACATAGATCAAGAAATATCATGTACATTCATCAAATGATCTATCCTGCTACTATTTTTCTAGATTTAAAATCCATTCCAAAAGTAGACTGTGCTGTTGTTAAATTTGTGAACTGTAATGAATAACATTTGAAGCAAGGACAGGTTATCCCTGAGTAGCTGAGATGCACATGGTACTACCAACACGAAAGAGAACATGATGCTGGCAGCACTGTAATTAAATACCATACCTGGCAAACAATGTGCAACCTATTGTTTCTTTATTTATTTCTGTTATTTAGGCAAAGGTAATTTTGCAGTAATGTGACTAGCCCTTTCCCTAGTAAGAGTCAACTTTTGACATCCAGATTACCATAATTACACTCCTCTGGAGCTAAGTTCAATGTTACAGTTACCAGCAGGTAATTTACCTCTCATCTGTTTAAATACATCAGTACTTCGTCAGGTTAGCCTTGTTCCTGTTATTGGAAGGGCATGTGATGATTAATTTTCACCTCAGTACGTATTCAAATCAATTTTCAGTACTGTTGAAAAGCAACATTTTCTTCTTCACATAATGTTTTTCATGGAAAAGTGTATTATGAATGAAGCACTGTTTTACAAATTGAAAAACTAAAATTAAGCATTAAGATAAAGTTTAGATATAAAGTAACCTATCAACTGTTGGGTAAACAAATGACTAATTAATACTCCATGTATATATGTTACAGTGCAAGAGGAAATCTCTGTATGACCCTTTCTTCAGTCAGTTCACAAACTGGATGTTACTCTGGGATTGGATTAGCTATTCAATATTTCTTTTTATGCTCATCATTCAATGTGTAGCCTCACCTTATTTACTGCATAACATCCATACTCTGCTCTGAATACCTGATTATTAATTTTCCCATGGGTTTTTTCTGTGGCACACATCAGCACAGCATACGATGTTTCACAAATATTAATGAATTTATTTTCCAACTCTATTGAAAAGCAAATGACACTTTCCTCATGTTGTACTTAGAGATAGGAGAACAAAGGCTGTGGAGCTGCCTGTGACCAGAGTGAATTTGTGAGCTAAGGTTAGTTTAGAGCTGCAGCTCCTTAGAGTCTCAAAGCCAGCTCTCACTCTGCCACACCACACTACTGTGTTGGAAAAGATGCCAAAGGGCTCACGGACTCCATTCATCTCTGTTACAGCTTACTAGGATCTACACCCACCCAGGGCAGGCACCCTTGGCTGTAGATGGTCCAGGGAACAGAGTGCCAAATTATCAGCTGCTGCAGTGCATCCAATGTCTCTAAATACTGCATATAAAAGCACCCACCTAACTTTAGCTTTATTTTTTGTGTGTCTGTTGGATGGAATTACAGTCCAAAACTGCTGAGAGAAAAACTGGGAGAGCAATCTATCACTAAACACTAATAAATCCCGGGAGCCTTCCATTTCTGGTGCAGGTTCACTGAATCATCTGATTTTGGATCCAGACCCTGGGTGCCTCCTGCTTCCCTTAATGAAAATCGCTATGCTAATTCTCCACCTGCTGCCTGGCAGAATTGGAAATGGATTCCTTATGGCTTCTCTACAACTGGTATCTCCAGAAAAATACAAGTGGGGGAAAGGAGAGAGAAAATGCATCTACATATATCTAGGGAACAGAAGAGGTGGGAAAAAGGGAAAAGCCACAATTTGTATGGATAAATTGATGGTTCAAGTTATTTTAAAGGTTACTTTTAGTATATTTTCTCTTCTGTTGCGATTTGTTCATTTGTTTGTTTACATCAGAAAGCATCTGTTAGAAAAATGAAGCAAAAAATAAATAAATTCATTAGCTTCCATTGACTAACCCATATCATAGATTACTTAACACACTTTTAAAGACTTTTTGTCTCTCTAAGCACTGATATGAAGTCATACTGAATATGCATGTATATGCAAAAGTATTGACATCAGTATGCTCTAACTCTTGAGCAGTCTGGACCCATTTTGAACTTTTCAGGACAGATTCTCAACGTCAAATTCTTCTGCCTTTTCAACTTCAGTGTTCCGAAACAACAACAAAGTGTGTTTAACTACACAGATGAGGGCTTTGACATTTCAAAAAGCATTTATCTGTTACTCACTGTTATTTTTTCAATTAAAAAAAAAAAAAAAAAAAGGAGAGAAATTGGGATGACACTGATGATTTTGCAGGCTTCCATGGTGACTTTTTTTAGGATGAAGGACAATTTGATCAAATGACAAATAGCCTATTCCTGACCACCCTGTAAGGACTAAAAAGATGACCTTGAGTCCAGCACCAAGAACACAGACTTTTGAACACTCAGAGACCACACACGCTTTTCTGGAAAGTAACATGTTGCACACAGTAAAGACAACTATGTGAAAAATAAAACAATCCTCCAGAAAGTATTGAACTAAATCTACAGATTTATTTCTCAAGCAAAATCCTAGCTGATTTCTACACTCTGAAGTTTTCTGATTCACATAGGGCAGAATGAAATCTTGAGAATTAGTTTCTCTGATAAACAGCTCAGCTTTCCATCAATCTGACATGAAGTGCAATCACTGCTCTAAAAAGCCAAAGAGCTGTGTGATGGAGAGAGAGGAGGAGGAGATGCGTCATCCCAGTAGTGATGGTTAGAGACATTTTTCCTGCAGAGACCCAGGGAAGGCATTATGTCTTCACAGGGTTGATGAAAAACACTGTTTTCAGAAACCATACAGAGTCTTCATGGTATTTTTTCTGTACCACAGGGAAATGCTGCATGGGCATAACCATGTCTTTCCCTTGTACAGGCATGCCCTTGAGGATCATGCGGACATTTCTAATAGGTTTCAGTCCTCCTTGTGCACTAACAAAGGCATTTCAGGTGCTCTCCCACAGCTGCACAAGTAGCAGGGTCACTCAGCAGCTCTGAATCTGCTCAGCACCCCAGGCAGTAGGGACAAATTCTGATCAAAAGCATGCACTGAATTACCTGATCTGAACTACCCGAAGAGAAATCCTACAGCAGCAGGATTGGCCTTAAACATTGAACCAAACCACATGGCTCTCTGCAGCAAAAACCTTCAGCAAGCTCAGTAGGCACTGGATCAGACCTCGTACATTTCCACCTTCTCACTCAGAGCCATAGGCTGATCTAAAAATCTCTAAACTTGAAGGTTGGCTATTCTTTTTTCCATATTTTTTTTAACTTGTATTTGCTCTGTTGTTCTTGCATCTTTTTTTTTCTTTTTTCTTCCTTTTTTTTCTCCCCAAGCAGCGTCAGCTATGCAGCTTTAGAAATTTGACTCTCATTTCCACTAGGAATATGTTTTCCACCTAAGCAGCTTGGATAATTAGAGTGGATCTGTTTTTTGTTTTTTTCTTTTCTCCCCAGTGAGGTATTAAGTTTCTCTCATTTTCTTTCTCATCTCCAGCTACTGGATTTAATGTATTTCCAGGTCAGTTCTCATATAGTTCTAAGACTTTCTACTCCACTTGCTTAGGAAATTCAGCAAATACTACTCAGCCAGCTTGCTCGTGCTGCTTCATGGCATGCTGTGGTCATTCATTCTCAGCTGACCTGTGCATTCAAGATAATCACAAGGTAGATGCTCTGCTTTAAAGCCCAGAATCACTCATTGGACCTACCAGACTATTATCTTTTCAAATTGAACACATTACAGCAGGGTTCCATAAGCAGCATTCCCTCTTCATCTGCTCCCACTTTCAAGGACAGGTTGGCAGCCATCTCAATCCAGCATTTTAATTTGACTTTATTTTGTTTCCACGTTCACTTAAAATAAAACACTCAACTATACTACAATACTTTATCTTAAATTTCCCCTCTGGCTGCATTGCCACCCCCATGGTATCTACACCACATCTGCACTCTCACGGCTGGGACCCAAGGCAGCTTTTCTCCTCTCCCACATGGAAGATGCCAGCACCTCCTTTAATCCTCCCATGTATCTTGGGGCAGGACACCCTGAGCACTCATCTTTTCATTGCCCACCAGAAGCAAGAGTCCAAGTAAGAAACATCCTCTGAACTTTCCCACAATCACACATACACAGATGCAGATCACTTGCTAAGTATCTTTGTAGGGGTGAAGAAAACAGCATGAGTTACATATAACTCAAGCACATAATCCATTGCATATCATTATAATGAAATGCCATAAATGCTTGTTAGTTGGGATTTTATTTTGCTTTTTCTCACAGACCAGTAAAAATCCTGCTTGCTAGCAATTGCCCAGTTTAAAATGTTACATTTTTTCTTCTCTCAACAGACTACTTCTCACCTTGGAAAGTTTCTAATTAAAAGTTAGGTTTCTCTCTCTTTCCCTTTCCAAAGTACCATAAATTATAAATAACTGTCTAGTCTTTCACGATCTCTAATGCAAAAAACTAATACACTTTTCAAGTTTTTCCAACTTTGCAGTCAGAGGGACTTTTTACATTTCAGTTGGAAAGAGACAGGCTGCTCAAGAAATCTGATGAAACCCCCAAACCAAAAAAAGTTGTGTCCCTTATCTACACAGCACATACATTATGAAATCAGCTGCGATGCAACCAAGGTCCACTACACAATATGTGCTCCTTAAAACGACTTTCCCCATGATTTGTGCAGTTTCTTTGAGCACAAGGTAATGCAGTTCTCATGCTAGCTTAGTCTTGGGCCTCTCTGAAGCAGATATTGCTAATTATTTCAAATTTGAATTGAACATAAGATTTTCAATATGGTGTTTGTAGTTTTCCAGTGAAGGTAAAGCTGAGACAACCAACACATTTTACTGAGTAGTACGGTAGATTGCCCTTGAAATAGGGAGTGGATATGAAAGAAGCAGCTAACTACATTCTTCTCATTAAGAATCTGTTTCTGCATCGTAGTAAGCATTCTGTCTTTAGGGAGAGTAATGAAAGGGCTCAGCCCCTTATTTATTTATCATATGTTCAGCAATAAAGTTGTTGCTTACACCAGGCTGGCTCCTAGCCCTGCCTCATCCCAGTGTCAGAACTGTGTACTAGCAGTAGGAAAACAAGTTACACTTACCTGGACCTGGTCCAGGTAAACCTCTGAACTCAGACTGAGGAGAATCAATTGAATGTACATGTGTGATTGAAGTGACTGGTCAGTGGATGTTCAGTGAGGAAAAACACTCCTAACTGCAGATGGCTCATCCTACACCTCGCTGTGCAACACCAAATTGGCAGGCTCACAAGAACAGTCACGCTCATGTGATTTTAACATCTCTGCTTTCAAGCAGCAGAGGCAGAGCGGTCTTGAGGATCACATCTCCTCAGTATCTCTCCCACTCCCATCCCAAGCCTCTTTAGGATTCCTTGTATCCATCCATGCCCATCTCCAGTATTCCTATGCTGCTCTGAAGGAATGCACTCACAAGCTCTTTTTAACCGGAGAGAAGGACGTGTGGACAGCTATTTAGGGAGAATGAGATTCCCTTTCCCCATCTTATACATCCCTTCCTCCCCATACTGTCCTTCCCTTGCCAAGTCTGACCATGCAGTAGGCACCCAAATCCTTCCTCCTTACTCTGCTGTTCTGGGGAGAAGCTGAACAAAAATTCCCAGGGTGACAGAATGGTGACTTTGCTGGTTGTTGGGTAGGGGGTTTGCACTCAGCACTTTGTGTTTTGTGTTTTAAAAATGTTAAGCATTATTTGTAAAATAGTTACAACAGCTATAATACTTGCATATTGTCAACCTTCAGATCCCCATCAGACACAGGACCTAAAGCTTTGATTTAGCAAGTATCATTTCTTTTGTTTAACAGATGGCAAAAACTAAATGACAACTTGCGTTAATTTGAGTGGCTTTAAAAGAACCAGAAAAAGACAACTCAGATTTCTTTTTCAACCCTCAGTTTATACTGCTTCCCTTCTTACAAGAATCAGTTTGTTCCTGCATGAGATGTGGACTCTGTCATAAAAGTGAACGCACTATTAGAAAAAAAATAATTAGAAAGAGTTGCAGTTCCCATTGCCTCTGCTCCAGCTACAGCAACACCAGTAGACCAGGTGTTCCCTGCCCTCAGATATGTGTTTTACTTTGCTAGGTAGAAGTCTGCCAGGTTATCACAGCTGCCATTTTAAAACTGTGCTAGCTAACAGACTGTTATACCTGGAACTGCCCACAAACTGCTCAGCAATATCTAGTAGTCAAGACCTCTTCCATCATCACCACTCAGTGATCCCCCAAGCCAAACACTTCAAGCTATCTTTTTGGCACTCTTTCTAAACTGAGCAGTCTTTGAGTTTACTTTTATTTTCAGTGAAAGTAACATCAATTTAGCAGCTCATCGCATTTGAGTTTACTCTGAAGGTTTTTACTCTGCTCCTCATCTTCTTGACGAAGTCTTTTTCAGGGGATAGTAGCACAATAGTCCTGACAACTTATTAGTTCCAAGCAAAAGAAACCACAGCAGCCTCTGACTTCTCAAGAAGTTCTGCTAATTATACACTCAGCCCATTGACTTATCTGCCTTATTTCGGATCTATAATTAACAGAGATTGCCTCTGTGTGTGTGTTTGTATAATTGAAATGGCAGTTTTTTTTTTTTTTAAATAAGAAATAGAAGAGATAAGGTATGAGTTGATGAGTAGGGTAACAAATTCAAGAATCAGCACAGTCTCCCTCTGGAGGTCATTCTGAGGTGGAGAAAGAACAAAACCAATGAATTTTGTCTCAGCAGAGATGGGAGTCAATCCATCAGGCAAAGTGATGGCAGTCAGTCAGGCTCTCATAGGCACCACCTGTCACTGCCAGCAAAATGTCACATTTCTGAATTCATTTCCATAGCAAGATCACAGTCCCCCTGGGGCAGAATTTAACAGTTTCACAGCTGCAAGAGCAATCGACTCAATAGGGAGAGAGAAGGAAGCATTGCACTTAAGCTTTCAAAACAGACAAACACATTCCTTCTACTGACTGCTACAGGGTGTCCAACTAGGAACAGATGAACTGAAAGAAGGGTAAAAATCTAAGTGGCCCCAGTGAGTTTTATCAGAATTGTTTTCACTGGTATCATGACTTGCAAGTAGTAGGCACAGTGGCTGAAGTTCCGGCCCCAAAGTACCTGAAGTAGGACTGAAGAACTGGGGAAGAGATCCCACCTTTAAAAGAGCTCCAGGATAACCCACAGGATCAGAGACATCCCAGAGGAAAGAGATCTGGTTCAATGAGATACCCACAGCGTATGGTGTCATCACTTAAACTCAGAATCACAGTGCAAGGATGGTATGTGGTTCACCACGAAACCTAATGTGTTTTCTGCTTGTTGTTTTCTTGAACATCGGTTGCCTCAGAAGTAATGCCTCCTATTTATTTCCATGGAAACTACAACAGACACAAAGAGCACAATAACACTGGTAGAGCAAATTTTCAGCTACAAAACACTGTTTTTCAACAGTCAGCACCATTAACTAAGCATTTTCACCAGCAATAAATTACAGTCTGCGTTCTGTGCTTGTAAACATCTGCACCAGGGGAGGAAACCCACATTTCACAACTGCTCTGACAGCATTGTTGCTGAAATGCACCACCCACCACCTCACTGCGCTCACATCCAATGTTTGGTGTCCATAAGCATTCTGCAAGTGTTGATGAATGTCAATGAATGCCATTTTTTCCACATAAGAAATTCAACGACACACCTTTGATCATATGCACTTCCATGTCAGACAGCATTCTGCTAGGTTACCCGTCTGCTGCCATCTGTAACACAGCAACAGAATGTAACAGAATAATGGTGGGAAGGTTCACCTTCTACCATAATACTACCAGTATCAGCCTCTGATGTCTTAGGTCAACATTATGACACGGAAGAGATTTCTTTCAGAGTAGCCTTCACATATTTTACTTATAATAAAATTCTTATTTCATTGCAAGCACTACCTTATCTCCCCATATCAGTGTCCTAATTTCAGAAATTTGTACATCACAGACAGACATCTCAGTGTGCTTCAAGCGTATTATTTCCTTGGTAGAAGCTCTTTAATGACAAATATTTCTAACTGCCTTCACAGAAATAGATAAGCAAAAAACAAATTGTCACTTTATAATGTGAGGTAGTGTTTAGCAGGTTCTCCATGTTACTCATCTTTCAAACTTAAATTGTTAATCTATTTATATGGCATTTCAGCCTTCTATAAATCTTCTTTAGGATTAATATATATTAATTTGAAATGCACAGTCACTGTATCTATTAACCCAGTTGGTAGAATAATTGTAAGGTACTTTGTCTTAATTATAGCACCACGATATAGTGCAGTTAAATATCCATATAATTTTATATTGTTGCCCTGAAGGCCCTTACTTGAAGTCAACCTTTTCTTTTCCTATTTTTTAAGCACTACTTAATTTGTAAGTGTTAAGGAAGTAGGGAAAATGACTTCACCCTAGTTCTTTTATATTTTTTCATCCACTTTTAGTTTCACTTTTGAAGATTAATATAAATGAGTATATAGAAGTGACTCTCTAGTTAATTATGCTTTAGGGAACTTTATTCTCTCCTCCCTCCCCCAAATTCTATTTTAAGGCTCAGTCTTATTCTACTATTCATTAAGAAACATTAGGAAACCACCAACTGTATCATACAGCTACTGATTTTTCCTTTCATAGTCATCTCCAACTCAAACCACTTTGCACTGAATAACCCACCAAAGACAATTTAAGTTGCAATAGGTCCCTCTGAGAACAAAGCTGAGAGGCATCCAGTATTTTTTGTTCCTTGATTGCCCAGCAAAATTACAGCACAATAGCTAGTATTTATCATCTCATTTAGGCAAAACCAAACAAACACACAATGTAACAACAAAAAATTTCAAAATGCTCCTAACTACCCATGCCTTCAGTGGTAGTTTGGCCTGGGCTTGTTCACCCTCATCAAACCTAGTTCACAAATACTGAAGCACACTATCCTAGTCCACTTCTGAAGCAAGAGACAAGTAGCAGAGCCAGTCTCCAGTTATAAAAAGTACCCTTGGGCTCCCAACATTTTATCCACAGACTCAGAGGCAGTTCCTAATAAGAGAATCACCATTTTCAAGTAATTGACAAATAAGAATTCACAGTCCCTTCTTTTTTCTATCACCTTCACAGTCCTTGTGCATTTGGGAAGTACTACCTGTCAGGAACATGAACATGATTTGTCTTCCAGTTCAAATTCTTGCCTTTTAAACTGAAACTGCAACCCTGAGAATATAGTCCTTTTAGGCACGTCCCTCTCTCAGCTCACAGTGATTTCCCAGCACGCAGTAGCTATCATAGCTGCCTTTCTGCATCACCCTTTCAACTGCCTGACCTCCAGGAGAAGGTGGCATGTCAGAACTGCAGGCATTTTCCTTGAAGCCTCAAGTGCTGAATCTGAGAATTATGTGAGAACCCCAGGCTTCATTAGGGAGAACAAGGCATGTCCTCCACCCTCACTGTGAAAAATGTGTTTAGTGTGAAATACAGATTTAACAATAAAAAGTTTTATGAAAAATATTACAGAATTTCATTTACATTTCTGAGAAACTTTTGTTTGAAAGCACTTTTGCCAGTCTCCCATTATTTCATGTCACACTCATAAAGCACTTATCTTTTTTCACATATTTGCATTTCTCCACCTTTGATTATAACTCTAGATTGGAAGAATCCCCTGTCTTGCCATAAAGCCCTTCTGTCACTCTGTAACAAGAGACATGCTCACAGAATGTCAAAAGCAAAGAAACCATAAAAATATTGCAAGTCAATATCAAAGTAGGTCAAAGGAGTTTCTATAACAGCACTAGTAAAAAGCAGAGTTCAAGAGAGGCAAACCTTTTCAGTCATTTCTTCCTCAACTCTGAATACTACTGGCTAGCTAATACCGTGGCCCAAAATCACATTATCCAACAGCAGCTGCAGAGAGGAAGATGAACACTTTTCATATATGAAGGCAATAAGAAATAAACTCCTTTATGCTTCTACTGTCACTTATGACAATCTGTCTGTTGTTCCTCGTGCATTTATCTGAAGGAAGTGACACGTTAGCCTCTGAATTCCCTGCCTTCACTGCTTCATTGTTTCATCCTGTAGCCAACATGTGGGTTGGCCTGAAGCAGAGCACAGAGATAATCCAGCTAAAGCCAATCTCCACTGTTCTTTCTACAGCATGAAGCCACAGAACAGTGCTGAAAGATCAGGCCAGTAGATCAGCATGGTATAATATGAAGGTAGAAATGAGCAGGGGCAATAGGAACATCTTTAGACAGAATTGCAGGTGGATTTAGGAAGTTAGACTTTTTGTCAGTTAGTGTAGCTGGGTAAAACATCTCCCTTGTCTAAGCCAACTTTTACGAAAATAAACCAAGTTTTATAGATTTCAGAAGTTTCTTTTGTGTTTTTAAGTAGCAAAATGTGTTGGTGGCCTTGAGGTTTTGAGTTTTTTCCATTTCACTACTCTCAATTTTACTGCTAAGAAAAGGATGCAATGAAGAGACTGAAATCTAAGAATCCAAAATCTAACATTTGCTTTGAATACATGAAAACTTACTTTTTTTTTTTTGCATTAGGAAAGTGCTATTTACTCAAGCAAGACAATAAATAAAAAAACAACAAACAGGAGAGATTGTTATATGAGTAATATGAAACTCCTTGTGATTAAATATAAAAAGATTTGGCTAGGCCATTGTCCAGGCATGCCAGGAATAAGAATTTGCTTTAGGTAATGACTGTTAATATGGCAATAAAGTGCTCTTTTCTCTGTGCACTGAGCCAGCAGAACAAAGCTATCTCTAGATTCATGATGTCCATTTTTCCCACTTACTACTCTTCTGCTTGGCACCTATTTGTGCTCTTTCCAGAATAGTTTAAAATTACAGTGGAAAACCAAAGAAACCACATTCACACACATCTTCACGAAAGGCTTCACAGTCTTCAGTCAGTTTATTATAAAGTGGTATTTCTCTGTGATATTGGCTAACATGAAAGACAGAAGGACAATTTACTAAAACAGATAGTCCAGCAATTGATCTGTGGCAGCTGTTGAACTCTTAAGCTAGGAAGAGACTCTGAGTTATCAGCCTATCAAATGCTGCAGTTGCAGGCCACTCTGCTTTCATCTGCAAAGATCTGTCAAGGTAAAACACAACCCTCACTAAGCCAGTGGCAAATCTCCCAGTGACCTCTATGGGATACATTCAGTGAGACAAAGCTGAAGAATAGAATCAGACCACTATGTTTTCACGGGAATTGAGAGGAAGCAGCAGGAAGGGGCAGCCACTGTAAGAGGGAGGGTATTGGACACTAGTCTCATCTATTAAGTGAAATCCTGCTAATTCTGGCTGCAGCTATATCCCAGATCACAGGAAGAGCTCTCTGTGTGATAATAGTTTATAGCAGCAACGAGTGACTTCAGAACATGGATGTATTTTAAATGGGATATGTTGTCCATTTTGAGATTGTCAGGTCCATAGAATTTCCTTCCAAAGAGTCACTGGTCTAGTTAATACTGGAAGGTAATGTTTTTTTTTTTTTTTTTTTTTTTGTTTTAAATCTGCACAGCACTCTATTATTTCTTTAGAAATTGTATTTGTACAACCAGTATCTTTTTTTTAAAACAAAATTATTAAGGGAAATATTCTTATATGCTTTCAGGAGAGCTGGAGCTTCTAAGGAAGTAGTTCAGCACTTTTTTTTTTCTTAATGAATTATTAAGATAAATAAAATTCTAAATGACTACTTTAAAGTATTATTAGTTTATATTATGTGGTAGAATTAAGGATAGGTCTATTAAAACTAAGGTTTGCTTTATTTGCTTTAACACTCTAAGGCGAACTCATAGAAAGAAATAGAAAGTACTTGTGTCAGAGTGCACTGGTAAAGTCAGGAAAGGTAGAGGAGAGAAGAAGTTTTAAAACTTTCTTAGACTCATATATATTTTTTTAAACTTCTTCAATGGTGCAGAGGAAATACCTTCCTATTTTTCTTCCCACTAGTGACAATACAATGAGTCAAGTCCATGTATACTCATACAGCACTTTGTCTCTTACCTACCATGATTTTCTGAGAATTATTTAGTGCTACACTGGCCTATCTGTTGCCCACATAAAGAGACAACAGGTAATTTCAATGAGTAACAATTTTAATAACAAGCACAAATAAAGAAAGAAACAAATTAAGATGCACTGACATGTTCAGGAACTCTGCTAATATATTCTTCCAAATTGCCATTCCCCTGCCATCCTAAATCTTTAATAAATAATTAAATAAATAAGACTATTTAGATGTTATGCTTATACTTCAAATACTTCAGTAGCTTTGCAAAATCTACAAAGTTAAGCCCTGGACATGAAAGCCAAGATGTCATTCTTTGGTCATCTAAAACACCATCATAGCAACTGGAATTCGTAGAATTCATGCTGTTTTGAATAACTCTTTCTTCATCCAGCTGATATATATAACAGTATAGCATCCCCAAAAGAATGATATTTTACTATCAATTTAATTAACTCTTCAGTGCAGCAGTTTTCGGCCATATTTTATAGATCTTATTAAGTAAGAAAACAGTAAATGTATACAGTTCTGTTCTGGGTTCCCACTTAATTTACAAACCAGGAATTGTTCTATTATAATGAAAGTATCACAGTTCAGAAAAATCAAGATCTGTATGCAAGTCATTTAATTGAAAAGAAGCATGACCAGCAGGTTGAGAGAGGTGATCAGCAAGATGCAAAGTCTGCCATCTGTAGAAATTCCACAAGAAATGAAGCTAGTCCACAAGAACGTTAGCTAGAGTTTAAAGAAGAAATGTCTGAAAGATCATATCTTTTGGTCTTCAGCAAGATGTTCAGTGAAGTGAACCAACAGTAGTACAGCCAATCCTCCTAAGTCCTTCTCCATCCATCTCATAAGAAAGAAACATCTCAATGAGAAGAGAGACAATACGTAAATCCAGATACTACACGTATGAGGGGTGAAAGAGAAGGCATTAATTGGATGTATGAATTAAACTTTTAATGACACTGAGTCACAGAACATCACTGTTGAAGGCTTTTAAGAGTCAAGAGCCAGTATTGCTGGTGGTAAAATGTATCAAATCAGATGATTTAAGAACTACAGAAAAAATAAAAAAAGAAAAAAGAAAAACCAAAATAATCATCTTAAGTCCATTTAGCTCTATCCAAGCTCTAGTTTTGATCACTAACAAGTATATTTTATGTTACAACCATCTCTTCTCTTTTACACAATGGATCAGAGAAAATATTAGGTGAGGAGACCAGTTCCTGTAAGAGGTCAGCCAATAGATTGTGTCCGGTGGGCTCCGCAAGAACAAGGTGCATCTCCCACTGCAGAAAATTGAAGATTTTTAATATGAAGAAGTCTACAATTCTAACACATACCATAAATCAAGCAATTGATCAATCAATTGATCAATCAATCTGGAAAGATGCGGAAAGAACCTAAAGCCAGGATTTTTCAATCTGTTGTTACAGAAACAACAAGCTGAGGATGAAAGTTTCCTACTTAACACTAGTGTTCAAAGGTGATACTTCGCAGAGATTCATTTTTGATACTGCTGGTTGTTCAAGGCATTCATCTGATCATTCACATTTAATCTTAATCATTCTTTTTATTGAAGAAATCAATTCTCATTAACATTTTTTAAGGTTTTTAGAGTGTGTTAATGAACTGTGAGAAGGCCCTTCAGGGGCCATACTCTTCTGTCATACTAGAAGTGACGCTAAGTGATGTGATAAGCAGTAACTTTAAGAGTTTTCAGGTTGTAGCTGCGACTATAGTGGAACGAAAAGATCCTATTCTGTTTGTAAGATGGAAAAGAAACAAGTAACTTCAACAAAATGTATTGATAACATAAACTAAAGTAAATTACTTAATGAAACAAGTTGCATCTCATCTTTCAGACAAAATTTCCTATTATATATTTTGACTATTAAAATCCTATTAAATTCTGACTATTCTCAAACCAAACAAATAAAAAAACCCTAGAACATGTTTATTGAGAAAGAGCTGAGTTTGGATGTATGATTTTCACTTTCACACTAATACAAATAAGACATTCAATAAAGAATTGTTCAAGCCAATTACCCATCTTTTTCTAAAGATTAGTCACCTCCAGAAGAAATCACCCCTTTTCCAACAAAAAGAGGTATTTTTCATAAAAATGTTCAACATAATCAGTAAGTGAACTGGTTATGAAAACTATTGCAATCCCCCAATGCTAAATAATACTTTATCACGCACTAATTTCAGCCAATCCTAATTTTAAATGCCCTTTTTTTATTTCATAATAAAAATGCAATTTTATCACTTTAATACCATATTGAAAATATAACATTTATTGTATAAGCGTAAGAGTTCTAAAATATTGTTTATTAAACACATAAATAAAGGAATAGCCACTAAGTGTACATTTTTATGCAAGAATTCTATGGTTCTCTCAGTGTTGTTTGGTGAATGATAGTACATTTATGAGGAAACAGAATGATTGATCCAGTGCTGTTATAAGGTTGTACAAGTGTTCTATTTCTTACTGGTTTGCCTTTCAACTGCACTGCATCTGCATTAAAATGTCATTTCTCAGTCAATAATGATATTCTGGGGAAAAAAAATAACAACACGCCATGTTAATCTAGAATCCTATTTGCTGAAAGAATCATTAGCAAAGTACAGTGGTGTACAGTACATATAGAGAAAACAAAGCAACATGCAGGAGTAAGAGTTCCTTACAAAACAGAAATGTAGGGAATCAGTTCTAGAGAGTGAATTCGTAACAATCCTAAAGACCTGGACAACAAAAACATGAATTTTTGGTTTCACCTAGGAGTTACAACAATGTGTGAAGTTCAGAGAACTTCTTAAAAGATCGTATTATACCACTGCAGAATGAGACACTGTTACCTGATGGTCCCCAGCTTTGGAAACAGTGAGTAATAAACTTGGAATATGACATTTTCCCAAACAAAGCATAATACTTATTGAATGAAAATGAGCTAAGTGAGCTGTAAATAGAAAAAAATACAGAATGCTAAAAATAAGGGTCACTCCAATTTCAGTCTATTCAAAAGTAAAGATCTGCTGATGATAGGGATGACATTACAGCACAAAATGAATTTTGAGAACGCAGCCTAATGTTAGAAAAGACACAGAGCTGATAAAGATCATATATCACATAGACACTGCTGTTATCACCAAAGTACCACAGATGACTGGTGCTAAGATGAAGCCATTCATTACAGATAGTATTAGAGCATGGTTGAAAGTTTTCCCACCTAAGAGAAGAACTGAGAGAATTTCAGCATTACAATACTTTTTCCTCAGCTGATGTCTTCTCAAATTAACTGTTTATTTCCACTGAATTCTCCTCCAGGCAACCTAGCTCAGAAGTGATGCTTTATCTATTTTTTTTCTTAATCTGTACTCAGGTATAGTGGCCTATGAACTTTAAAGATATCATTTTCTTTTATGTTAATGTTAAGATCGATGAAATGCACCAGGTATGGCATGTATTTAAAAGATGACAAAAAAAAAAATACATCTGGGTCAACTTCTCAGAATTCTAGCAGTATGTCAGGGATGCTCCATAACTAAATTTTGCAAGAATTGTGAGGTTAAAGTAATCTATATGGTGCACAACAAAGTAAAAATAATAAATAAATAGTGATGCACACTTACATAAAAATACAAGCCTGACTACAGCTGCTAAAGCCCTCATGTGCTTCCCTACCTCATTAAAAAACTATTTTTTGTGGAAGCAGACTGAAAGGCAGAGAAACAACAACCATTGGCAAGCACATCATTCACAGCTACCAAAAAAAAAAAAAAAAGATTATTGACAGAATTCTGTGATGGAAATGAATTGTATGACAAAATGCAGCCCTGTTGAGGAACTGAGTTCTCCTGATCTCATGTCCTTACTGCCAATTGGGGTGGTCCCCACCCAGCACACAGAAAACTAGCTGCCATACCACAGCCAAGGACATACCAGCAGTTTTTCACATGATCCTTTCTCTTGATATCACAAGTGAATAGACCTGTCTCCCAGGGCACCAGATGAAACTGTTATACTATTTTCAGTACATCCAGTAGAAAATAATAGCTCAGGTTTTTGAAAACTTGAAAACATATATGTTGGATGGAACAATTTGTTATTTTTCTTTTCAGTGCAATATCTGGGGAAGGATGATCTGAAACAACCTTAGAAACAGCAAAGACTTCAACTGAAGCTACAACAAATATACAATCATCTCAGAACGTAAGCAGCCTAAGTTTATTTCCTGAAGATAGCTAAGAGGAAAGATCACAATGACATTCTTCAGTAATAGTGTTCCTTCTTATCAGAAGTTTGAAAGGCTATAGAAGTCATTTTAAAGTTTTGGTGCTGATATACAGAACACAGAATGGCCACCACAGAAGATGAAAATAACACCATCAACTCTGTAAATATGCTAATGGAGATGGCATCAGCTTTCTTATATTCCCTGTAGCCCTCAGAGGGATGAAGGTGAAAGAATATTGAGAATATGAACACTATTAGAAATATAAACCACAGTTAATGCTGTGGCATGATTTTTTTCAGTGTTCTGGCTACATTACTGGACAGAAACAACTAATTCAAGTAAGATTTCAGGTGACTTTGCTAGAAGTGATATTCTTTTCATCAGTTTCCTTGATAATTGTTTCCTCTACGTTCAGATATATGTAAAAACAGACAATTATGAACAGTAGATATAATTAATAGATCTATTTCTCAAATATTCAAACTCCTGACCACAAAATAAAAACTTTTGCTAATAGTAAAAATTCAGAAGTCACAAAATTTCACTAATTTTCTGGGCCAACAGCCACAGAATTATCCTTCTAACATCGGCAGGTCTTATTTTTCGAGAAAGTGCTAAACATTTCTTCCCTTCTGGGAAGTGGGAAGTTCAAGCTTGTTACTTTTTCCTTCCTCCTAACTTTAGAAAAATTAGTTACTTCTGAGGTTACTTAGTTTTACTCCATATCATTAGCAGTTTCACCTTTCTTGAAGTCTTAGATGGAAGCACTTGTACACAAAGTATAAAATTATGATAGATAAGCATTTGCAATAAAAACTTTTAAAAAGATAAACGGTTGAAGTTTTATCTATATACATATTTCTAACCAGTCTTTATGAAATTCATTGTGTCTATCAGGAAGAAGTAAATGTTACTTCCTCAGGTTAGGTATGCAGAGCTCATTTATATTTTTAACTAAGTAACCCAATTAGTGACGTGAGCTGTTCAGAAGTGTGCACTTTCTGAACTGAGCATTCATCTTCCATGTTGAAGACTTGCAGGGTATGCAAGACAACCCTACAGATGGTTGTGCAGATAAATGGTCCTATTCAATTAAGTGTTACTAGCCACACTTAAGACTACAAATGCACTATAAAATTTTTTTGCAAAACTAGAGCTATGATCAGTCATTTCCATGCCACCTGGGTTCATTTCCATAAAACAAACAAACTACATTGTTAAAGCTTCACCTAAAGGGTGTGGTGGCTGCTTAAATGCATAGAGGTTAGTGACTATGATGTCAAATTCACTTGCTATTATAATTTCCCTGTTCTCACAAGACATTCAAGCCTTAAGAGTCTGAAAAGCACCTACCAGGATGTGCAATGTGCATCAGTTGACACTCAGACACCTCCACTGGAATCTCCTACAGAGTGAGAAAGGGAAAAGAGAAAAACAATAAAAATTCCAAAATCTGAACCGCAGAACATATATCTGAATTATTTCCTCTGCTTAGAGTAGGAATTCATCTGAAGTGAGAACTCAGGAAAGAATGAGCCTAATAAACTGCAAGAATTGAAATCAAAGTTTAAGACAAAAGTCTTTGCTTATTAGTTCAGTAGTTACGTTTATTTATTTGTTAAAAGTTAAATTGATAAGTTTATTTATTAGTTAAATAATTAAGTACTGAAGATTTAGTTAAGAATCTCACATTAAGAACTGAAACAGAATAATGAATATAGAAATTTTAGCCATGAAAATATCTCTTATACTTTATAAGGAAAATGATCTATAGCACTTCTGTTATAAAGACTGCAGTAAAAGTCTCATTCTAAGCCTTATCCTGAAGGCATCTTTCCATCCGTAACAATGAAAAAACTATCCACTTTCCATATGCAGACAACAGTGAACGATTTCTTTCTAGATTGTTTTATAGATGGAACTAAAAGTAGGAAAAGAGAAAAATCCAGATATCTTCAGAGGGAGAGCTATTACTGAGTCCCTTACTTGCAGGGCTGTATAACGGTGCTTCCATTTACTTCAGGCTCGTATTTGTTCTTCTCATGATCTCCTTCTCACAGAAAACTCTAACATAAATGCATTTAAAATAATAAGGGTTTCACAGAATTTTTGCTATAACTGAGGAACTGATTACAGACAGAGAAGTGTGTGTGATCCAAGGCAACTAATATTGCTGCATGCACACTCTGCAGTGGAGCAAGGAATCACAGTTGTGTAAGTAGGGTTCTGAAATCATGAAGACTCCAGGATGAGGAGAGAGCCACCCAGAGCTGCCAGGAGATCTGCATCCTCCTGAGAGCAAGCAACATTGCAAGGGAAGGACTAGGAACAGTGCACCTAACATCCTCACAGGAATACTGGCAGCCCCAGAGAGCACGAGTGACCGGGAGTGGGATGAGTCAGTAGTTAGGATGGTCCAACCAAGACCCAAGCAAGAGCCAGTGCCGCTAAAAAAAAGTCAAAGGGTTTCACTGACTGGGGACTCTGCACTGAGAGGCACTACAGCATCCATTTGTTGCCCAGATAATCTCTCTAGGAAGGTTTGCTGCCTGCCAGGGTTCACATTAGGAACACCAAGAATAGGCTACTGTGTACGATAACGCCGAAGGATGGCTACCTACTCACGCATCACTCAAGCTGAGTCACAGGAGGCTGCAACTAGGAAATTACAAACTATAAAAAGACGTTATGTCCCTTGAAAAGACATTGAATGGTTTGAGAGTACACATAGTATTCAGCTTGATCAACCCAATTGGCAATTGGTACCTGGGTAGAAGGAAAACAGACCAGTTGAATGAATGGCTGCAGGGGTGGTGTCATAGTCAGGGTTTTGGGTACTATGATCTACATGCTTTCAAGAAACTGAGCGTGTTGATGTCAGATGGGATGCAACTGACCAGAAGGAGCAAGAATATTCTGGGTAGCAAGCTGTCTAGGCTGATGAGCAGAGCTTTAAACTAGATTTGATGGAGGAAGGACCAGTACTTCTGAGTGGAAGAGAAGAGCCAGGGAACACTGTCGCTTTAAGAAACAGCAGGTGAAACCTCAGATTTGTCCCAGAGGAATCTGGGAGGGCTCCTCCAAGAAGGCAGCACAGCAAATAGCCCAGCTGAAGCGCCTTTACACCAATGCACACAACATGAGAAATAAGTAGGAGGAGATAGAATTTATGATGCAAAAAGAAAGCTACGATCTGATATCACAGAACTGTGGGATGAATCGCACAATTGGAATATGAAAACTGAAGAGGTAATCCAAGACAGACAGTGGAGCTTCACCCGGGGGAGATTTTGCTAAGCCAATCTGGTGGCCTTCAATGATGGAGTAAGGACACAAATGGACAAAGGAAGAGTGACTGATCTAATCTATCAGAACTTCTTCCTGCAAAGAAGGACTTGGGGGTCCTGGTGGATGAAAAGCTGGAGCCAGCAGTGTGGGCATGCAGCATAGAAGGTCAACAGTGAACTGATATTTAGTTTCATTTTCATTCTTCAAAGAATTATATAAGATTTCCAGACAGCTTCCTTTAATTTGCCTGCAAGTTGCACATAATCCCAAAACATAATCTTTTCTAGGTCTATTTATGCTGTATTTTTATCTGGAATGTTCACTTGTACTAGAAATAGGGCAATTTCTTTTAATTCACAAAACCATGAGAATGTTCTTTCCATTTTATCATCTCTGCTTGAATGACACTTGTGTTTCTGCAGGGAAGTCAATCTGTTGTGAAGGACATTGAATGCTGTGCTGAGGGTAACATCCTTTGCCTGCAAGGCAGTGCGAACAACCTGAGCCAGTCCATGAAATTCATCACACACAAGCAAGTAGACAATGAAATGAAGGGCATTCAGCTGAAACCACAGACCAGATGTTTCCATGGTATACTTTCACTATGGTTCACTTAATTCTGTCAAAGCCTTTATGATGGCAGGGAGAGAGCCATGTGAGTGCATATGTTCCTACGTACTTCTTTTTTTTTTTTTCTCCCAAGGCTATAAGAACACTTACTGGAAAACCCAAAAGTCACCATCCAACCCCAGAATTTCACATTTTTTGAATTTCAAGAAGCATCCAATTAATGAAAGTATTTTGTGCACAGCAAAAACAAAGCAAAAAAAAAAAAACCCTCCAACAAATCTATCTTACAAGAGTGGAGACAGGAAACTGTTTTAAGTCCTTAAAGAGAGGCCTTACAGATTTGTTTCCCCTTGGAGCTGTTCAGAAACAGCTATTGCACTTTACAAGCAATAGCATGCTGTAAACCTACTGTTTTTCAAATACAAATATGCCCTCAGAACAGATGGAAAAAGAGAGCCAGTTATTTCAAACCTAATATATCCTACCTATTATACTATCTCACCAGAAGACAAAAGTCTCTTGAGAAAAGAATACTGCACCTTCTTATTTTTAGAAGTATTTAATCATCATTCTAAGGAAGTGTCATGTGATCTATTCAGTAAGTTTTTGGTGCATCTTTATAACTAGATAGTGTTTAAAACTACATTGTTTTATAACTGACTGGTTTGTCTGTAGTGATAAAAGAAGTTAAAAAGTATAGAAAAAAATTCTCACGTGAATGCCACTTCTTGCCATGGAAAGCTTCCACAAAACTATTCTTCAGCCCCCTTCAAAGTCACAGCAGAGTTCTCAGAGTTTGAAACTTGGACTCCAGAAACTGGGAACTGCTAATGTGAAACCCAATCTTGCTAGCTGCATATATTAAAGTAGAAATCAGGGCACTGGTCAGAAAATTCAGTGTTCTGTATTATTCCCGCTTGATACACAACACTGTTGTATTATTTAAATCTCTAGGATTTTACCCCCAAGTATAATCACTTCCACTTCCCATGTGGTAGTTTGTACTGAATGGAAGAAACAACTGCAGGGAATGGATAACAGTTTAAAACCAGAAAGGTAGTCATCTTTACCTCTAACAACAGCACAGTCTGCACAGGTACACATAAGACCCATAAACTGAGATTAAAATATGTATTTCAGACAGTTTTCTGTGAAGACAGACTGCTTACTTTTGCTCACGTTAATTTGTTCCTGTGATCAGTCTCACCAACATTTTTTGGACACAAATGAATTTTCCATTTCAAATTTGCTGGTTTTAAATTTTTCAACCCATGTTTCTCCCCAGCTAGGTATAGTACATTATAGAGCTGATTCTTCACACTTGTTTCTTATTTACAACACTGGTATATCAGAATACTGGTTTGGGAACATCTGTAAAGTCTTTAATCTCTTTACTGATGGTTCTCCAGTTCAATACTTTCCAGATCACCAATGAAAGCACTAGACTGAGCACTGGAATTTCCACAGTCTTGCTGGAAATGTCCCTACTCTGTAATCGTCCCTCCTTGATGGGTATTTTGAAATCAGTTTACCAGATCACAAGTCACTTATAACTGCACTTCTCTGGTCTCACGCAATTTGCCACATGATACTAAGTCAATTGCCTTAAAGTATCTCCCACTCTTAGCAAAAACAGTTAATTCCTCATTAGTGAAGAAAATTTCAGTTTTTTCATCACTTTGTTCCAGACTGAAGGCAGACTGAACACTTCCTTGAACTTTAAGACCACTTTTTAAATTATTTTTTTCTGAAGAGCTGATGTACTTTGTTGTATATATCTCTCATTTTTGCACCACACAAGATAAAAAAAAAAAAAAAAAGGCAAAACTCACAAATTTTGCAGCTATTTTTCCTCACAGAGGAACTCTTGAGCTCAAATTGCCAAGGTTCACGTGTGGTTCTTTGAGCATCTCATTCAGTATCAGAAGTAGCCCTCAAGTAAGTAACACAGAACAGTATGCACCTTCTCTGTCAGTGGAGAATACAGCTCCAATTCCAGAAAAAAGAAAAAAACCAACACAAAAAACCACTGTCCTTAGGGTCCAAAAGGCAGAAACATTTCCTTACTTGCACAGCAACAACAAACATCAACAGCCTTGACTTCTCCATCCCAAGAGAAAAGAGGTGAAAAGAAGAAGCCACATGATTTTATCAAAATGTGGAAAAACAAGAATGCAATCTGCTGCCCAAGCTTAGACAACTGTATTTACACATCATGTACACACACCTACACTTTGGGAACACAGTATTATCAAATGTGGGGAATGGACAGCAGCGTATTCTCTGAGACCAGCTCCAGTTCCCAGTCTTCAGATTTGCTGCAGGAGATGCAGGGAAGAGGTTGAGAATGGCAGAACAGGAAGCATAAGTGGATTGAACATTACTATCTTCAAGCCACGCTTGTCTGCATGGAGTGCATAAGGAACAGCAAAGGTTTGGCAGCACTCTCTCATACAAAAATGATGCCTGCTAAGGAAGTGTGTCTATCCAGCTGCCTAAGCAGATGCTCTCCAAAAACAGAGATTAAATGAGAGCTTTTAGACTCCAGATTTAGAAACCTCTAGAAACAGAAGATTCGACTCTGTCTTCTCCTGTATAGAAGAGATGAATTCTCTTCTATTTCCCAGCTCTAAGGAGCTGAGGGGACCTGAGAGGAGGGAATGCAGTATGCTAAGCATACAACTGCTATGAAACATTCAGTTACATAAATGAAAATATTACCTTACAGTTAAAATAACTAGGCTTAAATGAAGCCAGATTCTGAACAAAAGTCTTTCTGATGAACTAGATAGCTCAACAACCAGATACATCAAAATAAAGTGAAAACTGATGCCAAATTCTTAAAGAGAATTCTGTTATTTCAGGGCATTTTGCCCCCTTATTCTCTGAAATATTCAGTCTACATTTTCCTTTGCCAAACTTTATTTCACGTGTCTTGAACCTCTCAAAACACTTCTGTTTCTACTTGGTGGGGTCACCCTCCAGATAGTGGTGCGTGATACTGCCCTAACCCTGCTTATTAGCTCATGCTTTGTTGGGTAGCATCAATTCTCATTTGGAGCATTTTTGATGTCTACAGTATTTTCCAGTTCCATCTAGAGCTCATTTTAGATAGATACAGATTGTGCTTCCATCCAAAACTCCAAGCACACATAACTAGCTGTACTTCAAACTCATTGTATCATCTGAAAAAAAAAAAAAAAACATAACTAAAAGTCTAAAACAAATATATCCCACTGAGGGTCTGTAAAGTTTATGGTCCATCCAGCTTTGTGTTCTGCACTGTGTAATTTGTGAAGTGCTGTGTTAGCAGGACTGTAGAAGCCTAGATTTGGCATGGATAGACATTTCCCCTCACCCTCCCTACTGATTTATAATCTACACAGTATTTTAAGTCTCAGAAAGATAGCTGTGAAATAACGATGCACATACTGATTATCTCTCCAACTGATAATCTGATCTGATTTGGAACCAGCTGCAGTCATGACATTTCAGAAGAAAATGGTCGAGTGCCCTCTCTTCAATCTTACTATACATCAGAGATCTCAAGAGAGAATCTGCACAGACAGAGCTACAATTTTATTATATAGAGTAAAAGAGAAGACACTGTGTAAGACATGCTGCTTTCTTGCCTTTTATGCTTGAGGAATTATTTTTAATGTCTATGGTCAAATTACAATTTTCCTATAACTGAATCCAGTAAAATATGGTGGGTTTCTCATTACCTGATAAGAAACATTAAAATTATTTTTCCATCAAAACTTTAAATTCTTCCTTTCCTTGCTAGCTGGCACAGAAGGATGGCTTTATTGGCAAAAATACTGATTTAAAAAATAATCTGGATCCAGGCCTCTCTTGCAATGATATTAAGAACTCCTGCCTAAGGGGCTTAGTCTGCTTTACATTGTGCATGCTTTTCTGCTTATGTAAACAAGAACAGACTTTGGACCCTAAGCAAAGAAACCTAAATTCAAGCTGGATAACTTTTTTTTTTTTTGGATCTGTCATGAAAACAAACAAACGAAGAAACAAACCCACACCAACAACACAACACCTCTCATGTCCTTTCAAATGAAATACTCATGTTTCTTTAGCTAACACACTGTGGACCGTAGATAGATGGGGAAAGGGGAATTTTCTTCACCCGGGTTATCCAGAGTGGATGGGACACTGACATACAAGCATAAAGACTAAAGATCACATCAGTTTCCAAGCTCCACAATAACCAGTATCACCAACTTGTCTCCTTCCCACAGAAATAAGTGGAGGACTCATTTTCTTCCATCTCTTTCTCTCATCTAATACCCAAAAAACTTCACCACATATGGTTTAGTAGGTGCAGATCAGGAATAGGAAAACTAGGTAAAGTGCCTGCAGTCAGGCGTGTCTGAATGTGACCGCCCCTACATTCTGAGCTCCTGCCATGCAATTTAAGGTTTGGAAAGGAAGCATTTTTTCTTCTAGCCATTTCTTTCTTTTCTCTTTCTGGTAAAGGGTAGCCATCGGTACTTTGGAAGTGACTTGAACACCTCCCATCACAGCAGGAAGGAGTTTGGATTTCTGTCACCAGATAATAGATTCTACATGGGTGGTCACTTGTATACACCAGAAAGATATCAGTGATTGAAAAAATAGGATTGCATTGAAGCAGAAATAAAAAATATGGGGTAAACATCTTGTCCTGGTTTTGCTGGGTTCATTCTCCTTTTAGTGTCTGGCATGACAATATGTTTTGGCTTTAGGAGAAAAACAGTGTTACTAACACATCCATGTTTCAGTTGTTGGTGAGCAGTGCTGTATAGAGCCAAGGACATTTTAGCTTCCAGCTAGAAAAGGGGCTGGGGGAGACAAGGAGGTATGAAGGGGCAGATCCAGGACAACTGACTTGTCTTCAGTAGGATTTCACATTTGCTTTTGTCTTCCCTTATCCTAGGGCAGCAAATGAGGACTCCAGTTCATCACTTTAGATGCTTCAGCCACCTCCGGAAGGTGCAAGATTTTCTAGATATGAACAAAACAGGCACAGAGCACAACATGTGGATAAAGAATGTGTCAACCTATTAGTTCTACAATATAAAGAAACAGAAGCATTTGCATAGCACATGAATTAAGTATACAAGCACTTACAAGAGTGGGAGTTATTTACCTAATGAGCGTGACACACAAAAAGAAAAACACTAACAAACACTCTCTATATCCAGATAACATTTTGCTTGTGTGAAGTGCTAAGCAAAAAAAAAAAAATAAAAATTCTATATCTGCCTTCATAATATCTATCAAAAAAAAAAAAAAAAAAGAAAAGATATCACATACTCATTAAAGGTGTCATGTGAACTTCAGCATTGAATTTATCATAAGGGAAAAGCTGAGAGACTGACATTTTTCTCACTTTTGAGACTCATGTATGCACAGAGCCATTTCCCCCTCTTTGTTTCTTTATTAAAAGAACAGTTCATAGCCTATGAACAATTTCTTGTAATAGAATCTTGTTCAAGGAATCAACAGTGCTAATGCATCCCAAAAAGTTTCCAAAAATTCTGACAGGAGATCTTTATAGAATTCAATGAACCTTGACCCTGTTGAGGGAAAAGCCACTCATCAAGCAGAATCTCTCATAGACTTCCAATCCCAGATCTAAAAATGTCAGATCTTCTACCTTAAGCCTGAAGAAACGCTTGCTTAGCAAACAAAGATTTTTGCTGAACAATGCCATTTTCTTGGTTACTGTGATTCACATCACACTGTAGGAGACATTTATGAAGTGTTATAGTGCTGTGAGCGTTACAGATTATAAGTTAACGGAGAACCTGATGATATCCTCCTGAGGTACTGGCTCAATGCACAACAGTAAATGGTGGTTTTGCTTCTGTTTGTTTCTGACGGTCCCAGGGAGACTGTAACTTCTAATGCATTTTTACCAATCAAAAAAGTTATCTTTCTGTGCCATCCATTGCTACACTCCAAGTACAATTTCCATGTTTTCTTTTAAATTATCCTTATCGATAACTTTGTATGACAGCAGATGAGAAGAAGCGCCAGATTTTTCTACTTCCTTCTCTACAAAACTTTACTTTCCAGGATGGATTTCCCCAAAATTCCTAACATTTTTTTGGAATATATCTAAGCAGAGATTAATGGGATTTGCGCACTCACATTACCTCAGGTGAACTTGAAAATAACATTTTTTTCCTGGCACAGGAAAGAACAGAAATATTGCATGTTGAATACAAGCCTCGGTTTGCACATACAGCTTCTTTCTCACAAGACAACCAGTATTTTCCAAATGCAGCACTTTAAATATGTTAGGCAATGCATCTTATAGTAGCACAGAAAATTCACCTGGTCTATATTGCATCTGATTAAGAAGGTAGAAGGAAAGCAAGGAAGGATGTGTTTTTCTCTTTTTTTTTTTTGCTTGTTTTTTTTTTGTTGTTTTTTTTTTTTTAATGACATCTTGCAGCTGCCCCCATCTCTGCTCTCCACCTGTCACTGAAGTTCATTGCAAACAGAAACACACCTACATGTATTGTAAAACTCTGTATTAAACTCTCTACTGAAAAAAGAACCGCGAACAGATTACTGAAGATGTGACAAGTGCTAGTCTAAGCAACGCATTTAAACCAACGCACAGAAAATTATGTTTCTATTTCAGAGAAGCACTTGAGCACATGTCTATCGAAGTAGTCACATAAAAGCCTTGTTGAATAGAGATGAGCCTACTTGCATCCTGAGGACGAGGCACATGTTTAAGTCCTTGTCTGAATCAGCATCTTCTTGAACAAATATAAATCTCCTGGATTACTTCTTGTTGTTTGCACAGAGAAAACGTGCAAGGACACATACAAAAAGCATACTGAGAGCTGATAAATCCACTCTCTCCACAGTATCAGTAGGGCTTTTGCCTTTGAGATTAATTTCCTTTCTGAGTCAGGGTTACTATGCACTTTTTAAGAAACAGAGACATGCACTTCAGAAATACAGGTAACGCATTTCAGGGAACTTGGTGAATGAAAAGTGTCACAGGATGTTTTGGAAATTTCCCAGTGTGATACTGTGTTGATGATATGGCCTGGAAATGAGGAAATTATGATTATGATATGAGTAAAGGGCCCATTAACAGGAACTAGAACTCCCCCTGGACAAAGACCTAGGCTATTTAGCATTAAAAAATAGTGAATTAAAACTGAAGTGTACTTCAAAAGTTATTATTGAAAGGTACTTAGTACAAATCACCTGAATTGAGAAAAATGGAAAGCACTGCTTCATTCCATATCCATTGCATCTCTGAAGCAAAAATTCACACATTCTTATAGATCAGTGTTCACCATCTAAAATAATAGATGGTATCTACTACAAGAACATCTGCACACAAGAGTGTAACTCATTTTTCTCCCATGGACAAATTATCTGTTGCTAAGAAAAAAAACTAAATGAAGATAAGCCACAAATGCTAGAGGTCCCAGAACATTAGTACTGAAATATTCAGTACTTTCTTGTTGTTTCGCATAAAAAAAAGATTAACTCACAAGTATCCTCAGTCCAACACAGGACTGTCAGTCATCACAGACAGATGAAGCACTTCCAAGCAAAATAATTAGATACTGCATAGATACAGACAGTCAGCTGTTGTAAGCTATTTGCAAGCTGGTATAAAAGTCAAACTACTAGTCTAAATGTAATGGTTGTAAACACATTAATTTGCCATGCTAAAAAGCAAGCATCAGAATCTAGTCAGCTTAGAGAAGGGAAATATGCAAACTAAACTTAAAATAGTTGAGAATCATGTAACTCACCTATGAGATGTTCTCAGAAGTCACAATCCATCTGTGATGAATGAATAAAAAAAAATCAATAAATATACACATATGCACAGAGAAGATGATAACATTATAGTCTTTAATTCAAATTCACTTTTGTAAAAAGACAGAAATTTGAGGAAAGGAACAATAAACAAGAAAGTAAGCTTCTGACTAGCAAGTCAATCTTTTTAAGCACAACAAGAAAGTTAACATTCCAAAAATAGTTCATGTAAGTATTACTAGCAAGTTATGTATGAACATATGCGAGGGCTGCTCTGAAAGTAACACCTGCTATTTGATTATGTTGGCCCACAACATCAGAGGCGGATGTTGGTGGCACATCTGTAGAGGCTGAAACTTACCACCAATATTCCATTAAATTTTGTTGCAGCACAACAGATGGCAGCAGAGGGGCAGTCAGACAGAATGGCACCTGATACAGAAGTGGGTATGAAGGAAAGATGTGTCACTGAATTCCTTCAAGTGGAGAAAATGGCACCCACTGACATTCACTGACATTTGCTGAATGTTTTTGGAGACCAAACGTAGTATGGTAGGTGAGGTGGAGTGTGGTGTGTTTCAGCAATGTCAACAAGTGACTGTGATCTTCCTCTGCTGGTACAGATGTTTATGAGCACAACATACAGGCTCTTGTTCACTGCTGGTGAAAATGAATGGCAGTGATCGTTGATGAAAAAGAGTGTCCTGTAGTTGAGAATCCGCTCTACCAATTACTGTCACTGTACTCTTTGTATCTGTGACAGTTTCCTTGGAAATAAATAGGAGACATTACTTTCAGAGCAACTTACGTATAATATTAAAAAAAGGCATAGGTGAATTTCATGATGAAAATGGATGGTATTTACATTTCCTAAAGAACAAAATACTTCTGTTTCACCTTCAGTTACTGAAGAATTGTAGATATCAACTCAACATATATATTTTTTTAATAAAAAGGGTCCTTAGGAAAGTAAACTAAAAACCAAAAACAACAGCAATGATCACACAAAGCAAGATGGCTGAACCATTTAATTAGGTTTTTGTGAACTTCTGAACTCTAGAAACATTTAGCAGAACAAGAATAATAAACAAGTGATGGGATAATACTTTACAAAGGCAAATGAGCTGATGGGTTTCACATCAGCAATTAGTAGACCTCGCACCAAGCTCAACCAAATAATGGAAAGGCTAACTTATGGCACAGTTATGTTTAAAAGAAATGCAACGTAATCAATGACAATGAGCATGGTCTTATGAAAACTACGCCTTTATTTCAAAGTGCCTTTTTCTGTTAGGAGAGAAATCTATTACATTAAAAAGTTTACTATCAAGCATTAGATTTGACCTTAATTAACAAACCTGGTGTAGGGAACTTGCTTTGGCAGGGGGGTTGGACTTGATGATCTCTTGAGGTCCCTTCCAGCCCCTATGATTCTATGATTATAATTATGCAATATCAGCACAGTGTGCATGATACAGATTTAAACCTCTCAACACAATCAATCTTAAAGTGCTGTTTTAAATGTGGAGCCACTAAACAACAGCAGTTTCTAGAGACATGTTCTGGGATCTAAACTATTCCCAAGATGTTAAATTGGCAGCTTAGAATAGGAGAGAGGCAAGACAGTTCACAATCAGTACATTTTCAGATTACATATCTACAGAAGAGAGAGTGGACAGCAGCCTTCCGTCATCGAGATTATTCAGGAACTTTTCAAACAGTGCCCCGCCCTGAAAAAAGATTATGCATCTTCTAACAGTTTATTTAGATTTCTGGATGAACCAGGTTTTAGACATTGCCACACATTGCCTCTATTCTCCCAGTGCCCTTTGTTGTTGCTTGATTTAGGTATCTCAGAAAATGTTTCCATGAAACTTGTTGCAAAAGAAATCACGTAAAGCCAAGCAACATTGAAATACATAAGAGCCAAGTCTTATGTGCCACCGTGAGAAGTACAATAGTCTAGCTTTGGCATCAATTTAGCACAAAAGATGAAAAAAATAGGAGGTAGTTTCAAAAAGTAGCATAGAGAATGACTAAAGGACTGGAAAACCTGCTTTATAATAAACAATCAAAGGAAAGCACTCTATTTAGCTGTCAGAGAGAAGGGTGTTTCAACTCTATACCAACATATACACAGAATATAAATTTGATAAAAGAAGGTGTTTCAATTTTAACAAAGAAATAATGAGTTCCTCAGCATCTCATAGCCTGGCTATGTTTGGACTAGCATAAGTACTGTATTTGGGGAACAAACAACTAGTTTAATTACATAGTAAAACAAACAAACATAAGCAGAATACTACACTATTCCATTTTCTTTTGACTGTTTATGCAGTAGGAAAAAAATTTTCAGGTTTTGTCTTTGATCAGCACTTATGCTATATCTGTGATGCTTAAGTTGGAAATACAAATAAAGTTTGTTGAGCTTTTTTTAATTTAAACTACTAGTCAGATTTTTTTTCCTATTCAAGTGATAAGTAATCATATATATTACTATATTATTATATTAATATATTATATATCTGTGATCAGTAATAATATTTAGCATAATAGTTATTTTACTAGTCTATCCAGTTACTGTAACTGAAAAAATTCTTAGATACAGACTGCAAAACAAAATTAACTAAAATCACAACATCACTTGCTTTATATAAATCCTAAACACATGATGATAATTAATATTTTAAAAAGATTAAAATCTAAGACTTCTTTAAAAAAGTATAAGCATTTGCTTTAATTTACACAGCACTCTATAACTTGTCTGTAATGACGAGCCTAGCAGATTTGGGCTTTAATGAGGGCTTTGAGTAATGATGAACAGCTGGCTGTCTTCAATCAGGATGTCTGCCGAGAGTGGGCAATTTGAAAATCTATAGGCTATCTATTGCCAACAATTCAGACACAATGCCAAAAATCTCAGAAATTGGAAAAATAAAACTATCTTTGTTACGATTTAACCCTCTGTCCATCCCAGGTGCCTTGAGACCATGTTCATTCCATTGGCAAAGGAGTGGCTAAGCACGAGAGGGAAATTTCCCTGACTATGTCATGACAGAACAGACAATTCGGGTGAGGCAGAGGAAAACTCATAAGCACTTGATCTCTCTTCCTAGGAAAAGGACAGCAAATCTTTTCAGTGGTCTGACCTGTATTACTTGGACTACTGAAATCTATGACAAAACAGTGGCTGTGCATAGGTGAAAGGTGTCATACCCTTCTTGCCATCCTTCTGCAACATGCTGTAATAATCAACACTATGCTTTATAGGTTACACCATGAAGAATAAGTATTACATTAGAACACCTTAGTAAAGAAAGCGTTTTCCATTCCCTTAATAGATGAGACAAAGAACCCCAAATCTAGAAGGATGTAATTTCAGACATACCATCATTTTTAATGTTATCAGTTTTATATTTAATAATTTTCATGACCATTTACTGTAAGATCCATCACAAATAGCCCAAGAACATACCAAAATATGATTAAGTATCACTGTAAGCTGAAGGAGAATATAACCAAGTTACCCTGTATCTGAAAGATTATCACCTGTCCTCGCCTTTTTCTTTCCTAAGTCATTACACATCCCATTAGCTTTGCTAACATTCATCTTCCATCCTACATTTATGCTGTCATCTATTACAATAAGTTCAATATTCTTTTCCTTAAATCAATACACCATCAGCTGCAAATCCGCAGTGTTTCAGCCTTACTCTCTATTTACCCTTTCTCACTTATTACCACATGTAGGATCCAGATAGCACATTCATTGCATCAGAAGGAAAAAGCAGCTCCTATCTGAAAGTCCTTTGATTAAATATGGACAACCTGATGCATGCAGGCTCTTTTTTATACAGCTCTGTACACATGCCAGATCAGCCATAGAAGAGCAAGCAATAGGATAGAAAACTGATCAATGATGGACTTCCTCACGTAGACTCTGGCCATGCCAGACCCAAATTTCAGATCCTAGAAGGTCACCAGTGGAAATTCACTGTCCATTATACTATGACGTTAGGGGAAAACTTCTAGGCTGACTTCAGTCCAGCATATATTGCACTGATGACCTCAGACTAACGCTGAATCACTCTCAGCATGCAGAGATGGCATGGTTTACCCTCAGTGTATTATATTTGACTCTATAAGAGGTAGATTCATAAAATCATAGAATCAACAAGCTTGAAAAAGACCTACAAGATCATACAAAACAACTATCAACCTATCACCAATAGTTCTCTCTAAACCATGTCCTTCAACACAACATCTAAATGTTCCATCTCCAGGGTCAGTGGCTCCACCACCTCCCTGGGCAGCCCATTCCAGTGCCTGACCACTCTTTTGGAAAAGTAGTATTTCCTAACATCCAGTCTGAATCTCCCCTGGTACAGCTTGAAGCCATTCCCTCTCGTCCTATCACTAGTTACACAAGAGGCCAAACCCCAGCTCACTATAACCACCCTTCAGGCAGTTATAGAGAACAATAAGGTCTCCCCTGAGCCTCCTCTTCTCCGGACTGAATAATCCCAGCTCCCTCAGCCGTTCCTCATAAGGCCTGTGCTCCACACCACTCAACAGCTTAATTGCCCTTCTCTGGACACACTCCAGGGCTTCAATGTCCTTCTTGCAGTGAGAGACCCAAAACTGAACACAGTACTCAAGGTACAGACTTACCAGTGATGTACAGGGGGACAACTACTTCCCTGCTCCTGCTGGCAACACTATTCCTGATACAAGTCAGAATGCCATTGGCCTTCTCTGCTACCTGAGCACACTGATGGAATAGTTAACAGGAAACGGCATGCCAACTGCGAAAGAACTTCCACAAATTAGCCATAGGAGGGAGCCCCTCATATTTTTGGAAATGAAAATGACCCACAGTGATGCACTGCTTGCAATCACCAAAAAGAAGATAATATAGAGTGAACTGTGGTCATTTTCTTTGATGAGGATTCAGATCATTAACTACAGTTGTCTAAAAAAACTCATTCAAAATGTCTGCCAGGATATTTTATTAGATTTCATACTATCAGCTGTTAATTACTAGCTTTTGCCAAACCAGCATGACTGCGTAAAGGAAGCAGAGGTGCACCAAAGCTGGCATTTGGCTGAGGTGGCCCACATGCAACTAAAAAACAAAAAGAAATGCTGCAAACATTAATATATATGTCAATAAAATAGTTCATGATCTATATGTGGCTTTAGTTTTATTATTTCTCATATTACAAAAATCACACCACATCCTTCCTGCTTATTTCCTCCATTTGCAAATGCTCAGCACTCCATACACTGTTTACATCAATTCTGTCTTTGATTCAAGAATATTCAGCCATTTGACAATAAAAAAAAAAAGCATTGTTTTAAAACCATGTGTATTAAGTATGTGAACAAGAGATGCTTACAGGACTTTGTAGGAAGAACTATATAACACACCTGCTGAGCTTCTTCATGAGTTTGTGTTTTGTACCCTGCCTGTTGTATAGTTCATGTCCCTATTCACAGGCAGTTCTGATGTGCTTGTTTTCTTTAAGTTACTGCCTCACAGTAAGGAATCACACAGAATGCATTATTTGTATGGCATTTCTTGGAAGGAGACTGAACTGCTACACTGGGGAAAAAGCACTATTTGAATATGTCTCCTGGAGAAGCAATATTTCCTCTACAGTGTCTGAGAGGCAGATGAAAGAGAAAGAGACTAAACCATACTACAGCTGTGAATAACTACCCATTTTCACTTCATAAACATTTGGGGAAAATTAGTTGCAAATAGAATGTCTTCAATTTAGTCATCAGGTAACATTTAATTTGATCAAGACCTCTGAAACTAAATCATCTCATGTTTAAAAATACAACTTCCATTCCTAATTTTTCCCCAATTTAGTCAGGGTGTGTTGCAGATGGATAAATTGATTCCTGGCAATGGATAGTTGCTATTTAATTAATGGTGATGAGCATAAAACATTCTTATAAATAAATAAAGATGGGCATAATAATGAATAAATTAAAAAAAAAAAGAAAAAAAAAATAAAAGATAGAGGAAGCCAGTGCAGTAATTTAGAATAGCTACAAAGCTCGGAAAAGATTTTATAAGTATTGTCATATTAGGATTATGTGCTTGTCATCTCTCTCCTCTTAGTAGTCTAATATGTAGTTGCTATTTACTTACAAAGAACTATTGTTAAGTAGTATTATATCCATTTCACAGGAGAGAAAACACAGACTAGGTCTTCCATATATCTGCATCACATCTGGGAACAGAAACACTTTCTTGATTCACTGTTTAAACTGGACAGAGAACCAGATTGCTTCCTCACAATCCAGCTACAACATAGACCCCAAGAACCATATCAATAATACAAGAAAACACAGTCAATAGGGAGGGTAATAGATGAGGGGTAGAAAGGACTAATATTGAACAAGTAGGCTAGGCACCATACGGTGCAATGCAGGGAACATTTTACTTTCTCAATTGTAATCTCACAGGGAATTTGTTTTATACCTTCTGAGTTCAAATATTTATCCAGCACAGATTTGGCAGAGTTCCACCTTAATTTCCTGGTAAATAACATGGAAAACTCATTTGTTTAATGTGTAGGGTCCTTGGTAGGGGACCAAATAGATATATAGCTGACAATGGGTAATGCAAACATTCTGTAGCACATCAAACCATAGAATGGACTTAAAACATTCCAGAACTTAAACATTTGTAGTATCACTGAACATCCCAGCTCACCATTTAGTAGAGCTAGATGCAAAGAACGAGGTCCTGAATGATCCATTGTCAGTGCATAGTATCTTGGTAAAGATACCATATACAAAACTAGAAACGTGGCAGGTATTCATATACTCCAAACCTCGGGATAATGATATCCAAGCCTTCCAGAGATGAGGAGCTTTTAGTTTTGTCCCACATTCACCACTGACACACTCCACAATGAGGCATTATATCTGAGAATGTTGTTCCTCTCTCCAGACATGACAGTCCTTATTTTCCCCCTTTTCTCACTCTTTTGTATATAGTATACTCCCTTGCTTTGGTTTAGTTTTCAGGTCAGTGAATGTACTGTAAATCACCCAAGAATTACATAATTTACATTAATCCATCCCATGCTAATCTATTCTGAGGGCAGCTTGTGTCAGCAGCACATTTTTGTAGCTCAGGTAATTTTCTCTTTGAAACTAAATCATGGCTCTGACAACTCCTCTGTTTTGAAAGATGCAATGAGAAAATATACCTGTTATTCCACCCTCTCCCCCCCCCCCCCCCCCCCCCAAGTAAGAATCTATCAAAAAAAAATTCACTACAGTATTTCTACATTCTCTTCCATTCTCTTGCAGTGCCTTCCTTCCCTCTCACTTCTCTGTTTCAACAAGCAAACATACAGGAGGAGAATGCTAATAAGCACCTGAGGCAGAGAGGGTTAATGAGACTTTTAGTGATGGATTCTCATTAAATGTGAAACCATCTTATTAGTGGATGATGAGGATTATGAGAGTAAAGTGAGCCACTGCACAGCAGCATCTCTGATTTTGAAAGAATCCTATGCCAGTCACTGTAAGGGGAGGGAAAAAAAAGGAAAGTAGGCTTAATTAGTTACTACATCACAAGAGGCATGCCCATCGCAACCTGTCGTGGACAATTTCACAGTAAGGATTTGTGGCTCAAATATAACACAGTCTTAATTGTTCATGATGTCAAGCACTTTATGTTAACTGCAACTCTGCTACAAATAACAATTACCTGACAGGATGAGAAAGCCACACAACTAAGCCTCATCACTTTACTGCTGCATGTCTCCATTGTCAGCCATGGAAAGTGGATTTTCTCATTTAAGCATGAAACAGGGACAGAAAATTGGGGCTGCCATTTTGACCCAGACCAGCAGGCTGCACCACTGCAGATTAGCAGAGGGAAAGGGATAGAGTGGACAGAATTAGGGGGTGTCATTGCCCCCAGACTGGCACTAGCAGAAGTATGAGTCAAATGAAAGAACAGATTCCTTCCACCACTACATTTCACACCTCAATTTGTTACTTTATGCCTACGTTCAATTAATCTGAACCTAAGCCTTACTTTTGGATTTTTTGGAAAATTATTATGCCTCCATTTCCTAACACAGGCTTCAGGACAGGGGAACATCATAGCTGAACACCACATTTCATGTAACTCAGAGAAGGGTATACTTTAAATTAGAGTGAAGGGAGGGGCATTATTTTTGCATGTTGTACTTAATAATATATGCATCATTTGCCACACTAAGATACTGTAATTATTCAAAGGCCATATGATATATTATTACCATAAAACAAACAAACCAAAAAAAGTAGTAAAATGCTGGCATCACCTTGCTATGTAAGAATAATTTAGGTGTGCACTAAATGGAACAGCTCTCCTGTCTGGATCTACCCACCTCTCTCTCTTTTCCCCAAGGGAGCTTTATTAACTTTTTTTTTTTTGGTGTGCTTTTAATTAATGAGACAATATAAAAGCATACATTCTGAGGCATGTGTGCATTTGTACTTAGCAAAGGGAGCACTCAGTATGGAAGTTAATGCTTTTCTATCATCTTAAAAGGGCATTTCATCAGCACACCTACAAATACACACTTCCTGTAAATAATAAATCAAAGTGCTTTTCCCCTCAGTTGTTTCAAAGAATATATTCTAGATAGAAAAACACATCTGGAGTACAAGCAACACCCTTGAACTGGTTAAAAATACACTTTTAAACAGAGACTAGGGAGGACTCCAGGAAGCAGAAAGGAAAGAAGAAAAAGAGCATCAGCTAATTCAGGTGAGAAACGAAAAAGAGTTCAGTGACATACTAGCAAAAAGCAAAAAATAAAAATAAAAAATGCTCATCTTCACGCAGGGTTCCCAGTGGGTAGTTAGTGCCTCACATGCAGCTCTGTGACAGATTACAGCACAGCAGCCTTTCACTGATGTATACACTACCTCACTGTCCTGAAGGAAGGGAGGGGAAGTACATCTCTGCATGTCTCTTCCTAAAGAAGATATTACTATGCTCCTCCCATCCTAAATCAATTTTGCTCCACACAGCTTGCTGTGGGATTCTAAAGAATTATAAATAGGTCACTCTGAAAGTAACACCTCCTATTTATTTCCATGGAAACTGCAACACATAAAAAGAGTACAATAACACTATTTGATAGAGAAAATTCTCAGTTACGAAACACTTTTTCAGCACAGTCACTACCATTAGCAAGGCATTTTGATCAGCAATGAACAAAAGCCTGAACCAGAGGAGGTGACCCACTGTCGCTGCCTCTGCTGCTGAAATGCAGCACCCATCCCCTCACTGTGCTCACATCCACTGTCTGCATAAACATTCAAGTCTCAGTGAATGTGAGTGAGTGGCATTTTCCCCATGTGGAGGAATTCAGTGACATACCTTTGCTTTCCACATTTCCACATCAGAAACCATTTTGCCATACTGCCTCTCTGCTGCCATCTGTCACATGGCAATAACATGTTGAGGGCCAACACAATACATTAGGAGGCATTACTTTCAGAGAAGTTCTCATACAACTGTAAAACAAGCTGAAAGTGAAGTACACTAGTTTTTACATGCTAAGCTTCACTTAATACTATTTTTTTTTAAATCTTTTTGCCACTTGGAAAATCAGAGGAGAGACTCAAGACAATACCATGGATATTACCACAATTTCAAGAGTTTGAATCTAATTTTCCGTGTCTTTATCCAGCTACCTATCCAATTGATTTCTTATATGCAAAGTTGGACAAATGAATAAAGAGCATACTAAGAAGAAGGGATAAACAAACAAAAAAGACTTACTAGACATAGAAGATGTAAACTGAGAGCCTGTCACTTGATAAATTACCACAGAGCTTGTTATTGCTGCTGCATTATGTTCAGTTGTTTCAATAATTTAACAGCAGCTCAAACTGGGTTGCCAGCTCCAGACAAAACATGACAGTTTGAACAAGCAAATAGGAGGCAACTGCAGCCAGACATACCAACTGATAGATACAATATATTGATATCATTAGTAGAAGTAACAATATCATTATTATTATGATGATCACAAACAAAACTAACAAAAAAATAATAAAGAAAAGAAAAAGAAAGCATCGTCAACATTCTACCCTGTGTGGTTTATATATCAAACTATATTTCATACATAATCACTCATGAATCTGATAGAGATCTCCCCTTATGAAAGAACTAAAAACAAGCCGGGATATCAATAAACTTGAGAGCATGGTAGACTAACACAGAGATAGGCAATCACTATCAAAGCACAACACGTGAAAAAAAAAATTGCAGAAATGTAAGTAGTTTACCTTTTTGCTAGAGGACCTTCATTCCCAGAAAGAGAAATTATGTAAGATTTTGAGATGAATTTTCTCTCCTAATTCCAGAGAGGTAAAACAGGATAGGATAATTCTAGCAGGATTTGTTCACTATTCATGAGCAGCTTCTAATCTGGATTTAGAGTTTAGCATGTAGAAGTGCCACTTTTCACAGTAAACTGCAGATTTAACAGTATTACACTTTGTTAATTCTGCAGATGGAGTTTTAGAAGGACTTTACAGCTCATATATTAAGTTAACACCTTGCTCCCCAGCCAAGTGATAATGACAATGCAAAAAAAGATTAATATTATTTTTTCTAACTGATGTCCTTCTGAGGTCATCTGTCTGACGTAGATAATTGAGTTTATTTGTTTTTCCATAGATAATATCGCAACACTCTTTCCTCCTCTCTTTAACGGATATTTAGATTCTGCCCTTCACACCATTTTTTCTACAAATGCTGTTCTTCTGTCTTAACTCATCTTAGAATCCTGCAGCCTTCAATTCAAACATCTGTCACACATCCCATCCCTTCCTTACTCCTTGTGGAAAAGTGTGAGTATATTCAATATTTCTCAGTTTGGAGTGCGTTTCTGAAATCTCACAGTATCCCACTGAATGTTGCTTGATTCAAATTGAAAGAGTCTGATCAACTTAATGCACATCAAACCTGGACACTGGAACAGTCATGAATATGTCACTGAAGAGGACACAGTCCAATTTATGAGCAAGTTTCACAGAGGTAAAGTGGATGTAAGTCTGATGTAAAGATGGTAAATGCTACAGTAGAATTCTGTCAGCGAGTGTGAAGTTTAACGGTACATAGACCAATGTATGATCAAATCGCTAAAGCTCCTATGGCACTATATTTCACACGAGCACTTTTAGTCCTTTCTTACAAATCCCCTGGAGGTCAGTGTACATTTTTATTTTTATATTTTCAAAACTCAAGAGAAATAAATGGTGCTTCTGTGTACCAATTAAACATATGTGACCAGTGCAAGCCCAAAGAATTCTGAAGAATTGATTCTCAAAATTGCTTTTAATGCCTTTCACACTACACACATCACTGCTGCAGAATGTAGCACATAGTCTGGTAACTAATCAAAGACATGGAAAAAGCTGAGGTACTTAATGCCTCTTTCTCCTAAGTCTTTCCCGTTAAGATTGGCCTTTAGGAATTGCAAGTCTCTGAGACAACTATGAAAGCTTGGAGCAGGAAAGGCTTACCCTTGGTGGAGAAGGAAGGGGTCTAGGAATGCTTAAACAAAACTGGACATATAAAAGTTCATAGGACTTCAAGGTAATGCCATCACAAATGCTGAGGGACATGACCAACATCACTGTGAGAAGACCTCTAAGTATCTTTGAATGATCAGGAAAAGTGAGGAAGCTTTCCAAAGGCTAGTGGAAAGCAGTGATCACTCCCACATACAAGAAGGAGAATGTAGAAAACTGCAGGACAATCAGCTTCACCCTTAAACCCTGAGCACCAAATTTCACATGGAAGCCAGTCACTTGATGTACACCACAGATCAACAGTGAGGCAAATACAGTTTAACATTTTCATTATATGTCCTATTAATATGTGACATTGTGTACTTTCAGCAGATCTGCAGATGATGCTGAATAGAAAGAGTATGTGCTGAGTATATGAATGTGCTGCCACTCAGGAGGGTCTGAACAACTAGAGAAACATGGATGCACGGGAGCAAGTGTGGCCCCCTGAAAGGCCACAAAGATCATTAAAGGCCTTGAGCATCTTGCATGTCACAGTGACAGCTGAGACTATTCAACCTGAAGAAGAAAAGGCATAAGGGGATTTGATCGGTACGAGAGTACCTGATGAAGGGAACAAGGAAAATATTGCCATGCTCTTCTCAGTGGTGGTCAGTAACAAGAGAAGCAGAAACACATACAAATAATACTGAAGTTCAAGAAACAGTTCAAAACTAAGAAAACTCTTACTTTGTTGTGAGGATAACAGCAGAATGAGTTATGGAAAGAGACACCATATTTCCATCTGTAGATATATTCAAAAGCTTACTGGGCACAGCCCTCAGAAACCTGGTATAACTAACCCTGCTCTGAGCTAGCAGGGTTGAATGGAGTAGTTCTGTAACCCATCCTTGAAAGCATCGTAAGATGAGTAGAAAGGGAATAGTCTAGAGGTTACTAGATGCTAAATATCAAAACTATTTAAGTTTACCCTATCTCTGCTTATCATTACAAATTCTTTTGCCTAGCAGTGTGCAGACTTGTTATAAGAAGCTGCAGACAGATACTTAAGTTGTGGAAGCATCCAATATCTTGCTGATAAGACAAAGGCCCTCCAATCCAGCAGACTATTCTGTGAAGTGTTTGCAGCTGCTTGCAACCATGCTGTACAAAATAAATTTTCATCAGTTTTCTGTGATGCTAAACTAAACTGCAACATAGCTTTAAACTCAGAAGAATTGCAAGATCAAGGAACAGCTTTTCATTGTGCTTCTAGCTTGACTGTTCAATTCTGAATTCATTGCACTTAGGATAACATTAGAAGTTATTCCAACATGCCTTCCTCATTACTCTGTGAGCCACTAGCACATTAGCAACATTGCTTTGAAGGGTTAGTTTTTCAAGATATTTTTAATGGATGCCAACAGCCTACACAAATCTGCTTCTGCTGTATATCTTGCTGTGTAACTGGCAACTCAAATACTAGGATAAAGACTGACCCCAAGAAAAACACAGACTCAATTGCTAGTACACTAGCTTGATTTCATAACACCTTAAGTACTTTAAGTCTGTACTGCTGGAATCACGGCTAAGACTGTCTACGCTGACTTGCTGTACAGAGTCTCACTTTCAACTCTGGAAAGAAGTTTCAAGTAAATCAAGAGAATTAATAAATGCTGGTTCAAATTCTGTCTATGCAAAACAGAAGGAGCTCATCTGTACGTAAAAGCCTCTAGACTGTAAACCATACAATACAAGCATCCCTAGCAGCTTTTGTACTTCTGATAAGTAAATCAATGCTTCCTACTGATTCCAAAAAAAAGCCTACTTTTCCCCACCAGGACAAGAGCATAAATTGTATGATATGCTTGGATCTCTCACGGCACTATTTTGCTTTTTTTCTTTTGACTAAAACTTCTGTGATTTGGGAGTGAGTAACTAGGATTGGAAAACACTTCTGAAGTTTGTTGCAGGGAAAAGGAAGGAAAGAAGGAAGGAGAAACAAAGAATAAGATAAGTAACATTTATTAACAGTTTTAATTTCAGTTCAGAGCAACAAAAATCACAGATGTTGGGCTAGAAGTATCAAGAGAGCTTTTCCTTTCAGTTACTATTACACATGTTTCCCGATACATCAACTGTCTCCTATTCTTACTCCTTGTAGCTGCCTCTAGCCACTTTCAGGTCACAAGAAAGGTAGTCAAAATTCAGCAGTAAAGAAGGACCAACTTACTACTTTCCAAGGATCAGGGCTTGCCAGAAACTCACAAAGGACGTGATCTTCAAGTACAGATGGTTCCCTTTCAACTGCCAGCCCTTCAATAACATTAGGGAGAGGTGAACCAAAAGTCCACCCCTTCCTGTTGCATAGATGAATTGCTTCCACCTGCACTTCCAGAGCTGGCTACACCCCTTCACCAGGTGCTCAATCACTACTTCAGGCTGTGGCCTAACAGTGCCCATACACCAGGCAACATCCCAACAGCTGTAATATAGAAATGTACAGCGCAAACACGTACAAGCACAGATATACATTTTAGGGAATATACAGGTAACACAAGATTGCCTGGAGTGGAGCAAAAGATCTCCAGCCACTGAACCAGAAGTTGTACCTTTCTGGTAAGTCATAATAAGAATTACTATGACTTTTTTTTCATGTGCCTTCATGTCTGCAACATGGGAAGCAAAAGCTCATAACCCCAAGTTGTGTATCTCTGCATAAACTGCATGCTGTATAGTGCACTGTGTGACAACATACCCTGAAAGATCACTGCATTTTCCAGGAGAAATCAGAGTCTGTTTGTACTACAAAAAATACTACAAATATCCCACTCTCAACAAGACATACCATCTCATCAGCTCTGTGGAGCTGTTCATATGTTTCCTAGAGCATTTCAGTGCAGATGTTCAGCTGTACATGGGAAAAGGCAGTAGGTACTGTCACTGCTGCAGACACTGTGGAACTCAGATACTTTTAGGCTCTCCTTTGCAAGACAAGGCATGTGAATAAAAGGGGATATCAGAAAGGATTACAGTCAAGCTACTTGTTAAACAAACAAACTAACTAACAAACAAACAAACAAAAAAACAGGACAAAAAGAAATAAAAGACGAGACTGAAGCACCAGTAATATTGCCCTCAGAACTGGAGGCAAAGTCATTAATCTTTTCCAAACTCATTTAGAGCAGATATATTCTTACGCATTATCTGTAAGCCTAATATTTCTAACATGTTGAGGCTCACTGCAGGACACTTTTCTTGGCTATTATTAGAGTGCTGACTGGACTTGGCAACCATGGGCAGTCACTTAAAGAAAATTCAGTTCTCTAATGCAGTGGAGAATCTTCATTGCTGAACTCCTCTAGTCCATAATTGTTGCTCTTTTCCTAGTGCTACATCTCCTATCAATCGCTGGTGTGCTGTAGAACACCATTTAATAAACATAATTTTCCTGGCAGAGCACATTGCCAAAGTGATCGATCATAAGAGTCTGGGAAATAGAGTTTAAAGTACCCTATCAGCTTCCTGCCTTTTCCTTTGAATGACATCCCGTAGTCATTAAAAAAAACACCCCTGGCATTAAAATGATTTATTTTTATCTAAATAGAGATTACTTTAATTAAACATACTTTCTTCCTCTTGAAAGTGACAAAGAACTCCCCTGAAGCCCTCTATCTCTTCATTTATCAAACGATTTCAGTGGGAACAGCAAGCTGATCCTCCCAGCCCAGCTTCAGTTTTCCTCCAAAAACAGGGAGGAAAAAAAATCACAGTAAGAAAATATAAACATATCAAACTAAGCTTATATAACATTACAGTCATATCAAAGTACTTTTACTACCATTAATCAGCTCTTGAGTTTGTAACTAGATATTATGCAGTGTTGTAAAAATCACATTTAAAAAAATGTTTCAACGTCGAGAAAACACAGGATCATCTGAAGCTAGACTTTTGTTCACTCAGATGAAGGATTTACTTCATTTTTGTGTTTATAATGACTTAAAAGTCAATGAAATCTGGAGTTTACTGTAAAAAATGGAGCAACAGAAGGATCCTGCTCAGAGAATACCGCATAATGGAATATTGCAGAGAAGCATAAGACAAGAAACTTAACGAGATTCTGTGAAAGTATGACTAGCAATGGATTTACATATCTGCAAAGTCAGTTCACATCGAGCTAGAATAAGAAACCAACTATTTTAAAATAAGCAAGTACTAACATTCAATATTCTTCTCAGACATACCAGAAGAGATTGGAGGAAGAGGAAGTACTCCTACATAAGTCTAACACTGAATGGTGAAAGACACTGAGACTGTTAGAAAAGAGGGGGGTGAAAAATACACAGATACCTACATCTTTATTTTGGCAACAAAATTCATTTCAGTAAGATCAAAATATTCAGTGGATTCACTTTTTTTGTCATCTCCAGTATATTGGGTGAGAAGGAGGGGGAGTTGTCATATTGTCAAAAGACTGACTTACATTAGCATTAAACCAGAATGTAACTCAAGATTCTCATATACCTCATGAAATAATCCAATTTCTTTTCCTTCCAAGTTCAACATATCCATCCTAATTTACAGACAAGTATCTGAAACACATCCAAACTATTACCAAATCAGTATGTGAGGTGACTGACATTCACCCTTCACTGAAAGTCTTTTGGAAAAAAGATTCATGAAAATTCTACCCTAGATGTCTAAGCTTTTTAATGACTAATAGAACAGTGTCTTTTCAGGCTCACCTTTCATTTGTTATTTACTCAAAGTATTTACACACAGTTAAGGCAGGCTAAGCCATACAGGGTATAGACATGCACAAATATAAACAGAATTATAATGTCCTGTCTGCAAGATAACTGTGATAGAAAATTATACCAGCTCTGCAAGAAAACGTAGGGATGAGTCACCATACTGAAACATTCAGGCAGTTCCTAAAATGGCTGTAATTATCCAACCTAGTGAAGTATAGGATATGCTTTTTATTGTCTTTGAACTGTTTACTGCCATACACGTCACTTACGAAGATTTGTATTAGAGGACACTGTCAGAAAGACTAACAGTACCGCACTAGGTATCCTGGAAGACCTCAAGGGTCTTATCCTGACCTTAAAACTAGGGGGGGGTGGTTTTTGTCCCCAAAGATGTTTTAAGACACGGAAGAAGAGACAAAACCCAAACCAAACAATAAAAATTACTACAAAAAACAACAAGGTTAGTTAAAATAGCTGTAGATCCTAGTGGGCAGTGTAAAAAATTGAAAAAAAAAAAAAAAGATGGAAGTCATTATCCTGCAGGAAACAAGCCTCCTTTAGACATTTTCATTGATCAACTGTTTATTTGTGCTTATCAGTATTCAGGTGTGGTTAATACTTTTATGTTCAGAGGGCTAATCAAACCTACACAAAGTCTCTAGTCACTTCATCTCAAGCCTGTGTCTTCCTTTAGACAAAATGTGACCATTTAGCAAATAAAAACATTTTAGCCTAAAGAGAAGTCTATGTCTTTCTGAATGTAAACGATTGATTTTCCATGTATCTTATTCTCTGCTGAGGGAAATGTCTATTTTAGCAAAACCACATCCTATGCCGCACATTATCACACAATGTGAGGATCTCATGTATGTGAGAAATTCATACTCCATTTTCTTAGTATGTACTTCCACCAGCTTTGTTGTTTTTCAAAAAGATGCTACAAACTCCCTGATGGAGCATGTCAGTGGTCTATAGGCAAAAATTACAAGTAAGTGGCACACCCTAAGCAACAACATATTTTTCTTATCTCCTTGGCCTGCAGAAACAGACTTTCTTACAGCAGGAGGAGAGAGAGAGAGGGCTATGGATGAATCGAAGACTAATCCTTACTGAGCAAGTAAAGCAGCCTTATCTATGCAATATTGGTAATATTGGCAAACTTGCTTTAATAGCCAAAATAGGCAAGAAATTAATTTTAGAAAGATCTCAAACTGTTTTCGAATGAAGTCAGGACAGGTTATACCATTTTTTCCCTGTCCTGGTTAGTATGAGCTGTTATTGCTGACTCCTTCCCTACTTTAAACATTCTTCTGCAACTTTTGTCAACTCAGCTCCATCTTCTAAAAAGGAAATGCTAGTTGTGAGCTCCGACAAATTATTTTCTCATTAATCTATAACTGGAGATATGTCACAGGTCTTCCCTTCATCCCCATGAGAATACAGCCACCTTCACTTGCAAACAGAGGGTAATTATCTGCAGCACCAACCCACAGAAAACCTCGGACTGTCCCATAGATTAATTTTCGGACTGGGAAAAGGTCTTCAGGGATACGGAGAAGACAAAAGTTAACTTTCTCTTGCAGTTTTTACTGACAAAAGAACAGATACGGGGCCTTTCTATGAAAACATTCACAGAAAATAAAAAAGAAAAGAGAGGAGGGAGGAAGTAAAAAGATTTTCTGACTCAAAGAATGTGCTGCAGTGTATTTTGGGATTTGAAGATGCTAGAAATACCAATGTTGAGTGTCTGATTACCTAAATAATGTTCTACTTCACTTTCAGTCACTCTCAATCACTTACTAAATACTCCATCCAGAAACATCTCTTGAGAGACAAGATTCTTACTGGTCTTTATTCATGTCCTGAATTACTAGATAGCAACTGAGTTATTATTTTACAATACTTTCATTCATAGCAAAATGTGACCACCTCTTTAGGGAAAGAGTCAAAGGTGAAAATGTGAGATCTTTTTTATCTATAAAAAATAATTTCATCTAGAAATTTTAATCACAGATTTTATTCTATGTTATCACCACAGGAAGCTAACATGATGCTACCATTTCAAACCATTAAAAATATTTCCTCTCTGGTTTTGTGTTTCCTTTCCACTTGTAAATTGCATAGTTCCAAGAGTCCTGTTGATTCATCTCAGCACAAGTTAGGGACTTGGCAAGCCAGACATACAACCTTCTCCATCCTGTCAGTTCTACAGATTCTACAGCCAGGAGTATTCAATTAGGCACATTTCTAATTTGTGCACACTTCCCTTCCTGCTAGCCATGAACCTTTACATCATCATTAGCAGACTTCTATGATTAATTAGGCCAAAGGCAGCAGACTCAACTTCTTATTCTTAAAGACTGCAAGAACATAGCACTCATTAAAGAGGCAAAAAAACCTTTTATTATGCAGTTCATTCTGTAACTCAAGTTACCCAGGCTTTAGCTCAAGCAGCTTTCTATAAAAGGCACTTCAGTTCTTCCCTTCCTGCAATTCGGAAGTGCAAGGCATGTGGCCAAAGATAGAACATTTTACTACTGAGCACTCTTGCTTTAGAGAGGGTTTTGTGTGCCAAAAATGAGGCTGAGAAAGAACTAAGGAAGGAAACAAAATTCTGCCTAAAGAAAAAATCAAGATTTTCATTAAGACAATGTGTACAACTATAAACAAACAGCAACCTAAACCCAAACAAAAATGCAAGATAGTTTTCACCAAAAATGTAAAATTCAAAAAATATGTGGGAAGGAGTATAGCTTATGCCTGTTAGATTTGTAGCATATACCACTTGGAAATAAAGACTGATGACTTAAAAGCCTCAAGAAGTTGAAACTCATTTAAGCAGTAGGCACAGATCTTTAAGGTTTTCAAAAGCAATCACAGTAAAAATTCAAGGTCTGGACTAGGAATGTCTTACAAATAAATTCTCTATATAGTAAAATTTCATTTCATTTGTGTAATGTTGAATAAGAAACTTCCATTTTGAGAAACAGCTATAAAAGAACATTAAGTTGGATGGAAAAGAATCGATGGTATATAGCACAGTAACTCTCTCAGAAAATCCTACCTGGAAAACAGAGCTACACCCAATTTCATTGAAGCTGATTTTTTTTTTTTTCCCTTAAGTAGGTTTTATGAATTACGAATTTTCTTGTATATAAGAAGGCAATTGTAAAAAGCAACAAGCATAGAAGATGCAGTTTCAGTTGTTGTCAGACAGCTAACACAGAACAAACAAGAGATGTCTATATTTAGTAGCTTTCAAAGATCTCTCGTTTTAAAAATTTCCTCATTTTAAGAAAATGATGGAAGTTCTGAGAATATTCAGGGTTTTAAAACAGACATCTGTAAACACCTGAAACCAGAATTATTTTGAATATACCAATTGGTATTACTTCTCCAGTTTAGTTAAGTTTCCTGTTACTCTTCTTAAACTTTTCCTGTTTATTAGGCCATTTTTTCAAAAATAAATCTTAAAAAATTCATGGAGCGACATCAGCTCATAAACAAGACTGCAGTTTCACCAGCAGAAATATAACGGACTACTTGCTACATTAATGAGATTCCAGTGTTTTCTTGATCTTAATAGCACAGCAGACAATTTCTATGTGAGGAGCAGATAGCAGTCAAGAACTACTTTAATAATGGTGTGATAATTAATAGGTATCTGACTTGAAATATCTAAGGATCCGTTTTGACAAATATTTCTAACTAGCTAGAATTACAAAATATACTTTTTTTTTTTTTCAGGCAGATCTTTCACCGGCATTTAAGGAATAACACAGTGAAAAAAGCAGTTCATAATATTAATTTTATGTCTCATGAGTCTGCATTGAATGCACAATAGTAGCTGTCAGAATAATACACTGAAATTTTTTTATAAAACATACTGTTTTAACTGAAGTAGGCAAATATTATCAGTCAAGCCTGAAGTTTTCTTGTGAGGCGATTTTTATCTATCAGATATATACTATCTGATCCTATTTCATCTGCGGTTTCCTACTGAACAACAGCAAAAAATGTCACTAGCAACACCTGACCTGGAACAAAGGTCTCAGTTTTGGGCCTTTGAAATCTAGATGCCATTTGGGGAAATGCTAAATGAAACTGTAACCATGGTATCACAGTTCTCGTATTTCATTGATTAAATGCTCTCAATTATTGTTCAATACCCTTTCCCAGGGGTCATAAGGAAAAACAAATAGTAATTCTCTCTTCACATAACTCCTTTTGATCCAAAAATTCCATCTTTGTTACAGACTATGGCTTCAACAGAACAATCTTTATATTAATTCAGTGCAGAGGCTAATACACCCAGCTATCTAGTACTTGAAAGACAATATACTTAATGCCTGCTGTCACGTACCTACTTAGGGTCTCAGAGTTTAAGAACAACAGACACAATCTGGTATCTATAGTAGCGTTTATGTCTGTGAAGGTGTTGTGGTTGATACCCTGTCCCTGGAGACTTTCAAGATGAGACTGGACGAGGCCCTGGGCAACCCAATCCACCTGTGGTGTCCCTGTTCATTGCAGGAGAGTTGGACTAGATGGCCCTCAGAGGTCCCTTCCAACTCTACAGATTCTACAATTCTAATATTGAGATAGACCACTCTGTTTCAGAGACTGCACAGGTATGATCAAAGTTCTAGGAGCAACATGTGCAAATTTATCTCTGCCAGCTCTTTTCTTCCCCTCATGCTCGAAGTCCCCTTATAGAAATTTGTCGGCTTGTTAAAACTCAGATAAAAGGGCCTTGGTCAACTACTTGACTCCACCAGCTCCAGCATGTTTTCATGCTGGCTTCCATTTATATGCCTGACCTATCTTGAATCACTTCAAAACCAAATTCAGCCTCACTATAATGCAATATAATGCTGCAATTCAATTGCTCAGAATGCTTAACATTATTTTACCATGTTTTTAAACAAAATACAGAGTATCTAAGGAATACACTAAGAAAATCAAAGAAAATATTGCAATTTGAAAGGAACTATAATTCTATACTTAATACATCTCTTTTATAACAACTTTGTTCTTACATTAAAAGATATAAAGCATAGCTGTTTAAACAGGTCACCCTTTAATAAGAACAAGTAGAACTACACGTAGTTACAGCACCTAGTAAATGTGTGGAGAACCACAGAGACACATGAATCTGACACACTGGCAAGCCACACAGCTCTAATAGCCAAATCTCAGCTACAGAAAACTGCATCAACCTGGGGAACATCAGAAAGCACTGATACATGTTTCCATTGAAAAGTAGCAAAACAATATATTTGAAATACATTTTGTAACCAACCGCAATGACATCTAAACAGATCACTTCTATCAGACCAAAACTACGTTTTGTTGAAGATAATTCTATTTAAACATTTATTCCCAGTATATTCCAGCAGACACAACTTTAAAAGACAACTTCCAGGAGGTGGAAATTATATATTAAATCCATGTCTGTTTAGTAGCCCACACTAGTGAAAGAATCTCATGGAAGAGATCAGCTATTTTGAAACAGGTGCTTGAACTAGTAAGGACAAGGACAAATTCCTTCAAGCTTCCTTAAAAGTTTATTAGTTCTTTAGATTTGCTGATGGCATGCTATTTTAGCAGTTACCCAGCCAGGATTACAAACTTCACATCTGCAGTAAGATTCACAATGTATTCTTCAAACAGTAAATTATAGTGTTCACATTCTAATTTAACACATCTTCAAGTTCCAAGATGAGTGCAATTCCATCTTGTATTCATTACAACAGCCTTGTAGTACAGTTAAATACAAGCAGGGCCCATTTTTCATTATATTTAACTACAAATGAAGCATGAGATCTAGGTGAGGTTCCCCTCTATTCTACAAACCTAACAGAAAAACCGAAGCACAATTCATCTGTAACAAAAGTATGGGAAATGGAGTATCCATGTCAAAGTTTTCCACATTGCAATACCTGTAACAAATTCTATGGAGAACTTTTTCATCTTTTCTTTTCTTTTCTTTTAACTTTTCTTTTCTTTTAACTTTTCTTTTTTTTTTTAACATTTGTTCTTGTTTATTTTCACCTCGATCTAGCTAAAGGCACAGAAAATACTGTCAGAAAAAGCTGGTTTGAAGTCTTGAGCTTCTGGTGAAAAAGAATGGGGACAGAAAGCAACATATGGCAAAAATAATCTGGAAGTTACATACATACCACAGTTATAGCAAGAGCCACAGAAGTTCAATTTCAGTTATCACTAGAGATCATCATCCTCACTTACAGATTTCCACAGATAATGTGCAACATTAAGGTAGTAAAAAATCTGGTACAAGGATGCAGTAAGCATGTTAACCATCTGCTGCTGAACAAGTCAGCTGAGAGAACGACTGTGGACATATGGGAATACCACCAGTGAGTCACCCACTTAAAGAGTAAGGTGAGCTCTGGTCAAGTCAAGCTCTGAAAACAAAGCAAGGAGGTGTGAGATGCTGGAAGGCAACAATTGCTGATGGTTTGTGGTGTCCCCAGGGTTTACCCCAGTGCTGCCACTGCTGCTGGGGTCAGCCAGTCACCTGGGGCATCGCTTGCTTTAGTTCTGAATGTAAATTATGAAACAAGCCACTTAAGCTGACATTTGCCTTCAGGTGCCAAAAGTAATTCCCAGGAAATTGTATGACACTGGATACCTTTCCATACACAGGCATTTTTTTTTTTTTCTGTACTTATTAACAACAGATTGTAAACTGATAGTGTTGACATAGCACCAAGCACCTGTGGGATTTAAGGAGTAGAGTACAGTGGATGCTGTTCAGTTAAATAACAAAACCAAAGACAGGCAAAAGAGGTTCCTCCAAATTGTGTCAAAATATTGACACTTTTATTTTGTGGAATATAAAATGTCTTTAGTTTATTCAAAAATACATGTAAAAACACAGAGGGCCTGATCATAAAAAGAATATGCCTTTGCTTCAAACAAGTCATCAAAGTTATCTCAGTGACTTCAGAGTGAGGCAGTTGCTTGTTCCCCAAACAAAGTCTAGCATTATGCTTTTGTACCTTGAGGATTGATCTAAACTTGAGGACAGAACTGGAGACATCTGTTGATTCCTAAACCTCATATAATCTCCAGTTCCTGATGAGAACACCAACCATTGAGGTGCAGTTTTAATGAGATTTTAATGGCGTCAGAAAAAAAAAAAAAAAAAAGGAAAACAGCATTCAAACAAATAAAAGCAACAAGAGAGAACATAGGAAAAATATGTGAGATGTTCTACATTGGACAGATGTAAACAAAAGAGAAAGCTTTCAGTTATGGACACCTTTTGCTGGGTCCAAAAGCAGCTTTTCTCATCTTAAAGTGTATTTACAGAATACAAGGGAAAATGGTTATAACCTGCAAGCACATAATTCAAACACCTATCTTGCCTCTCACCAGGACCATGGAGGTCCACTAGACTGCTGTGTATCCATCTGCACAGTATCTGTTGCCCATCTGGAAGGAGTCTTTGTTACCAAAGCAAGGATTAGTTCACAAAGGAGCATATTTTCCTTTCTTCCTCCAGCTATTTCTCTCTTACCTAGAACTTTTCATTCCTTTATGCAAGGTGAACAGATTTAAACAAGATCAAGCTGAGGCATGGAAAGCATGTCCATCTGAGACAAACTACTCTACCATGATCCAAAGTTTAAATTTGAATTAGGTGCATTACAAGAGAGTTGTGCTGCCTCCATTACAGTATATGTGTATGTCCAGTTCTTCATATTTAAGGGCTAGTTTTGCTTTCAGATCTCATCCTCATGGATTTCCTTTAACTCCTTTCATTTCACAGAATCACAGAATATCCTGAGTTGAAGATCATTAAGTCCAACTCCTGACTCCAGTCAGGGCAATTCAAAATTCAAACTATTTCTGAGACTTTTGTCCAAACACTCCTTGAACTGGCAATCTGAGGCTCCCTGGGGAGCCTATGTCAGTGCCCAATCACCTTCTCTGAATTCTTTCTCTGTGAATTTTCTGGCTGTCTCCTTCTTATCATTCTAATTCTTTTTAACTAGAGTGCAAGCCTCAGTGTATAGTGGCAGAAGACCTGTGTGGGTCTTTCTATCCATATGGTATTTGAGCACCAAGGTCACCAGGGCCCTGATGCGTAAGGCTGTTTCAAGTACAAGACTGTCCCCAGCTGTGAAGAATCACAAACACCCAGACCTCTTTCAGGTTTTTCTAAACCTTGTTCTCAACAATCCAAGGGTTTTGACAGATCATTGTCTTCTGGAGGTTAGCCTGAAGATGGGAAACTTATGTAAAGCTCTGTGATGCCTTTTGAGAGATCAACATTGGTTCCAAATAGGTCATAGCATCTGAAGAACAAGATTAGTCAGTCTATTACTTTCTCCATCTGTAAAAAGCTTGTTTTCTTCTCTTCCTGACCTCCCACAAGAGCAAAGCTTTTTCAACAGAGATTACTGAAGCTTCTCAGAGGTGCTCAAAAAAAAAAAATCCCTTAAAAAAAAAAAACAAACCCTAATTAACCTTGTAATCACTAGTATTTTAATAGAACTCTAAGCAGGGTGGATTATTTAAAATACCCACTCATATTTAATTACATTACAATTTAAGAGATTATTTTGTAACAGAGATTGGTATCATTAGCTCTGAGACAGTACTAACAAGTTGTAGCCATTGTATTTTCTCCTTCCAACAAACAAAAGTTATCCTTATTCAGATTAACATATTTGCACTGCGATTGTGCTTAAGACTCCTATCAGTCAGCGGTACTGAAAATAATACAGATGAGTATTCTGAGTCATTACTCCAAGGAAATATATTTTAAGCAGATAATATAAAAAAATATGTACTCATAAAGTAGTGACTATAATTTTTTAGCACAGACATTCTTGCAGATGACCATAGTACAGCTTTGCACCTCTCAGAAGACGTACTCACATAGTATAAGTTAGGCACCTAGGTGAAGAAAGTAGATTGACAACTGCAAGTTTTTAACTCATGTAATTAAAGTCACCTTCAGGAGGCTAAATAGGAGACTGAGATTCTAGATACAGTTAAGAAACACTTGTATATTTGAAAAAAATCAACAACAACACAGTTTTAGAGCTAAGCTATTTACCCACGCTTCTGAGAGCAGGAAAGACATATTGTCATGCTCAAAGTCTGAGAGAACTTACCCAATATTTACATTTATACTGTTATTATATTTGAAATCTTAGAAGTCTACTCATTGTTATTTCAGAAATAGTTGCTACAGGAAAAGAATAACAATACCTCAGAGCACAGAGAAAAGCCCCAGTTACAGTCACAATGGAGTTGAAACAGTTACACTCAAAGTTCTTAGTAACTTCTCCACTTCCTAGGGTTACACTGACCCCTCCTGTGCTCCTCTGAGTCCTAAGGTTGGTGGTTTCATTCTAGAGTAGGAAGTAAATCGCTGTTAATGGATTATGATATCCAGCCAGCACTGGGAGTCTTTCAGAAGGAGGAATGCAGTGTTTAGGTCACTGTTTTTTTCTTTGATACTCAAGGAGTCACCTGGGGCCTGCTAGCACACCTTTACTCCCTTGCTCTTCTCCATCACTCTGCCTCTCTACATCACATCTAAGTTTACTACATACAGTACTTTTTACATACATCAGATACTGCTACTTTGCTTGCTTTCTTACCCAAGGCCAGTTTTGTCCAGCTCCAGGCTAACGATTTATTCAATCATTGACAAATTCTTTAATCTCTGTTTTCTCCTGTGCTTCTCCCAGGCACTTCTCTTACCATCCCATGCCAGTTCTATTCTATGACACATGCTGGGTATTCAGTTATACATCCTTCCGCTGGTCATAAATGTCTAGTTCTACATAGTGTAACTGCTTGTTACTGCAATCTATATAAATGGTTGTACTTTATGAAGAACATTCATTAATTCTGCAGTCATGCTAAAGAATGTGACCATTCAAACAAGATGAAAGTGGCTGATATTTATGGTTCACCTATTCTTTGTAATACCTGCACCCTCGTAAGAGACTTCTTTACACATTACACCTGTTCTCAGAGTCCTCAAGAGTAGCAGCTCTGCAGCAATTCAACTTCAAACATCACCAGAAAAAGGCTCCACAGGCAAAAGCTTGACGAGTCTGTAGCTTGTGCACTTGAAAGATTAACAACTCCACTGTCTGAATTCTACCTGGGTGCCAGATCTCTCTACCAGCCATGGCAAAGGTATCAAAAGGTTATACACGACTGCATTTCCATCCTATTGGGTAAATGCTCACTAAGTTCACTTTTTTTTTTTTTTTTTATTAAAAAGGCAGTCTCTGACCTCAGCTGACCCAGCTGTAGCAACAAAGAAAGACAAGGACACACAGTTGGAAAGAAATGCCCAGAAATAAATGCCAAGATCAGGTAAGAAAACACTGAATTCAGTGGCTGTTAATTCAACCAGAAAAGAACTGGTACTGTCAGGACACATGCACAAAACACAAAGGTTTCTCAAATGTCTGATTGAGCATAATAATAATAATAATTCAACTGGTGTTATACAACTAAAAAGATTAATATCACTGCTGCCTTCCTATCTAGAAGGCTTCAAATATTAATGCCTTTTTCAGAAGTGATTTAACTGATAGAATTTGTGTTAATGAAAGAAGAAATGAGTTAATCAAGATACTTTTGAAAAAAAAATGATTTAAGTATTCAGATACTGAAGCCCATCAAACATTCCCTCCCTTTCCCCACCTTTTTGCCCAAAGACAAGCCCTACAGCATTGCAAGACATGCTAAACACACAAGAGAGAGTCTATGGATTACAAGATACGCTGCTACTTGGATAAGTGCTACTGTGGATTTCTTATCTGCAGAAGCCATATGACAAATCACCCTACAACAAAACCTCCATGTGCCTTATTCATTTTCTTCTGACCCAAATCGTACATTGCTCTTCTACTGATATGCTAATGATACATGGGGGAAGGGCAATATCGTAACTTCAGGATCACATTAATCAAGACATGAGGAGCAACTCTGTAACCAGATCTTTTTGTGTTCACGGAGAATTTTTAGCAAGGTCCCTAGAGTTCACACACACAAAAACAGTGAATTTGTCCACTTTGCCTCCAGCTCTCTTGAGGTTTTGCATTAGTAAGACAAATGGCTAATTCACTGCAGCCAAATGTTCCACATTTCATGATTAAATACAAGCCTCCTCAGACTTGGCTTCATTTGTTTCCTCTGCAATGAAATATGTGCAGGTTTATATTTTTTCATTACTACATAAATACAAGCAGTTTATAAAATGCTAGAGGAATTATCAAAGCTGAATCTTTCATTCTAACACAAAAATGTGTTTTGGTCACTATTTTTCCCTACTGTCTGCTGCCACATTGTTATTTAATAGCATTATTTGTTTTTAAATATTTTTTTTATAATTGCCAGTGCTTTTTTCCATAGGAATTCAATTAAATCTAACCCCAGATCTTCAGACAGTAATAGGAATAGTGAAATCTTGCAGTTCCAAGTAGCTATTTCATGATGATTTATACATGGTTAATAATCAGTTGTCCCTTGTTATACAGTTCTCTGTAATGTAATCTCTGCATTAGTATTGCTAACAATAAATACCTTATAGTAAAGTATTCTTGTGAACATAAATTTTTGCCTGATACCTGATGACATCAAATGTTTGAGCAGTTGCTTTTTTATCCTTTACTTTTAAAAAGAGCTGTCAATACTGTAGAGACATCGTGTATGACATGATATCTATCAAGTCTGATTCCTTATATGTGCAAGAGTGCACAGCAAGAATCAGTTTTCTTCATTCCCCATCCCAGTTCAATTCCTGCTGTTACAAACCCTGCTACAACAGTCCAGAGGCATGAGTTGTGTTCAGCTTGTCCAATTAAGAATTCCACTGTAGAATAGGGCAGTGTTGTGCTGATGGAGAAGCAAATCATCAGTTTCCTGAGCTCAGAACACATAATTTTACAAGCATGCACACATACAAACTGTCCCTCTTTGCTGCCCACAACCTCTGCACACCTGGTCTATTGCTATCCCACCCTGCCAGACTTGCATGCAGTCAGTCCACTGTAATCTCATCCAACAAAAGCAAGGGTAATGCCAAGTTTATCCTCTAGTGATGTAAACAGCAGATCTTACTGTATCTACCATAGATGAAAGTAAAGTCAAGACTACTGAAATTGCCAATCTACATGCACAAAGCTAAGGAAGAAAATATGTTTCTTTTTAAACCTCTGCAATGCAGAGCGCAAACCCTGAGTCAAGCAACTCCAAGAACTTCCCTGTAGCATCTCAGACTACCAAGAAGCAAGAGCCTGCACTCCAAAGCAGACAGGAGAGAGAAAGAGAAACCAATAAGTGAACATTACTTTTCCAGTTTTCTAAATCAGCCTAATGTCTGAATCTGTGGCTGTTGGGGTCTTAGTACCTTCTGTCATCATGGGCAGGACAGGTATATAGCTTTGAGCTGCCAGATAAATCATTGCTACTCTTTCCTTCTCAGTTTTCCCAGCTACTTCTACAAAAAGTATATGAGCAAGGAGATACTTGGTATTATCCAGAGCTGGCACTTCATTTCCACTTCTTCAGTTTCACCACACACTCTGCTCTCCTCCAATCTCTACCCACAGGCATCCATGGGATAAGAAAAGAGCCCGTACCTCTCTGGAAATGATGACACCATTGAAGTCAGCTATGCCTACTGCTGCCTCAGCAAGTGCACAGTACAAAATACAAAGCTGCTCAGACCATAAATGATTATTTATCAAGAAAAATAACAGATATTTTTAGCTTATTTGACTAACACAATTCAACCTGATCTTTTGTTTGTGTTATATGAATACCTACAAAACTTTACATTATATTAAAATTGTCCCTTTTTTTTTGAAATGTCACTCTTGTGGGGACTAATAAGAAGAAATAACCATGGCAACAAAGTAATAAATGAAGCCTTTTGAATATCGTTAAATAATTTTTGAATAACTTCCTGACAGATACTATAGCCAAAATATGTGTGTATTTTTCACAAAATACATATTACATTATTGTCACTGTAAGCAAGAGAGATAAATTATAGGTAATTTCTACTTTTTAAGTCCTGTTTCTATGGTAATATGAGCAACTGCCATTACTTTAGAGCTTGTTACCATGGTTATTTCAGGTAATTCCAGGGTTTTAATACCCTTAAACCTGAAGTGATACTTTTTCTCCTATTCTGCTGTTGAGCAAAAATCACCACTCAACTTTATGGGGAGCAAAGCTCTTCCAGTTGAAATAAATACAGAATATACTGCACCAATGTAAGGAGTCAAAATGAATAACTTATCATACAATCTCTTGCTGATCACCCCTGGAGGGGCAATCTTCCATTGCCACACTTTCTGCAGAAACAAGGAGGACTTCCCTCCAAGTTTTAAATACTCTTATCACCTGCAGCTGCACAGGGCACATGCACCACTGGTCAAGATGTCTGGTTAAGGCACAGAGTTGGAATACAATGATTTAGTGAACTGCTCTTCCCAGTCTCAGCTCTGAGACATAACTAGTGAGATAAAAACTTGTCCCCATCCCCTTAATGGGGATGGTCATAGGGAGCCTGGACTCGCTCACCTGTACATCACCCCACACTGATGCTTAACTCAAGTGCCCTGGAAAACAAACCAGTTTAATGGAGCCTGATGGGGTAGTGGGGCAGTCTTCACCACTCCTGTAGTGATGAAAGAAGGACAAGTACCTTCAACAAAGCACTGCTGGTAGTGCTGGGTATTTGAAAATAGCCAGGATAACTCTTTCTGAACCTCTGCATAGGAGAGAGACAGCAGGAAGCTTCATGTAGCAGCAGCAGGGTGGTAATAGAAATTATTCTAACAAAAAACTAATTCTTCATCCTGATAAACCTTCACGTTTTAGCTGTGTGACTGTAGCCTGCTTTCCAATAGCTCTTCTTGCTTATGCCTACTTCAATTACTACTCAACCTCAATCCATGCAGACTGCACCTACGTGGAAAGTTTCTCCACATTTTACACAGAGATGACTATTTATATTATCTGCCCTTCTTCCTTCACAAGCAGCCAGCAGGAGTCACTTTCTTGAACAAGTTGCTATTTGCACCGAAGAGGGCTTTTTGCTTACAGCAGCTAGCTCTATCTGGGATATTAGACCAGGGCACTGAGTCACTAGAGACACCACATGATACTGCTTAGCTGGGTCCAGTGTTGTTAGGATTTTAACCTTTTCATCCAGACACAAATGACTGATTTTATGAGATCTCATTTTTTTCTGTTTTTTGAAAATTTGATTTTTATGCCAGATAACCATGGAAAAAGACAGTATCTGTGAAGAAAATGAACCCTAACAATACAGAAACAGGAAAACTTATATTAAGGTCTCAGGATGTTTTACTGTTTTATTTTATTAATATTATAATTTCAATTACCTAATAAACTCTCATATTTTAGACTGGTGGTGTTATGTCTGTTGTAGGTTATGATTTTTTAATCTTTTATTTAATGATACTGATTAACAAGATTACTCATAGTAGCATACAGTACACTCTTCAAATGTTGCCACTGCTTTCTTTTTTTTTTTTTTTCCCATGAAGAAAGGTGTTGTCCTGCACTTATGCAAGGTCTATGTCCCAAGACTTAGCTTCAGTTACGCAGGAAAGGATTTTATCCAAATAATTAACACAACCTGACATTCAACCATAAAAGACATCAGGACAGTGTAATCTCTCAGGACCAGAGAAAAGAGTATGTAACCTCAGAAATCTATTTTTCTCCTGGTCGATTACCAGTGCAATATTATTGAAGCAGGTACAACTCCACAATTGCTACAATCAATTGCAAAACCATTATATTTCCTAGTAATATTGCAAATGTTAACTACAGCATCAGTTAATTTACATTAGAGCAGTTGTCCAGTTTCTTAAGTATGAAATATTTTTTTTTCCTTGTTTAATATTTGTGAATTCAAGGAACTAATCCAATACATACTTACTGTCTAAGTTGGAGCTATCCTTTTTTTCCTTGACAGAGACACATGGTTTAAGGTTTAAGAGGGGAGAAGCAAGGGAAATAGGAGATACATGTTTAGAGCAGCACTGGGGACTTAAAAGCAAGACTTCCATTAAAGTGGTGATCAGCACAAAGGAGAGTTGAAATTTCTCAGGACTTGCTTTGGAAAGTTCAACCAAAGAATTCTTTCCAGAAAAAGCATACTTTGGAGAAGCTTTCATTGAGATATGGAATTAATATGGATTGTTAAAATGTCACAGGTACAAGCTCATCACTTCACTGGCATACTCCAAGTATTCTTTCAGAAAATACCCCAAATGACAGAAGAAATTGACTCCTACTGCACTGTGCCATCACTAAGACATGTAGAAAGTAGGAATAAAATACCAGCATGTACAAATGATACTACTTCAACACTCCCCAAGTGTAAGAACAATACTCATGGAATAGATATGTCTACGGTACAGGCTGCATTTCTTGTGAATGGAGTGTTCTAAAGAGATATCTGATACGCTTAAAGAGATAGCAGTAAAATCAGTCATTGTTAAAAGCAGAGACGCAGATTACCCAATGGCATGGAATGCACTTTAGCTGTCATTTCAGGAAATATTTGACTCAGACAGTGGGGTTCTACAAGAACATTTCATTAAGCACAGCAAGAGCAGCGTGTCATTGGTTTAAGCAGCAGCTCCATCAGTTTGTTTGAGCCAATATAACACAGTAATTTTGGAGAATGGCTTTCATGGTTCAGAGTGCCTTTTTGAGCCCTCATTTGAGTTCTTACTGTTACCACAGGGCTGAGAAAGGAAGGCATATCCTATCTGTAAGTGCCTTTGTTCCTTCACAGTAACACTGAAAGACATAATCCCAGCATGGCCCTTGTCACTGCCACTCTAGAGCTGCTCCATGGAGTGAGATGTGGAGTATGGAGGCAATGTGCTACATCAGTTAAGTAGAGAAGTGAGCAGAGTCAAAGGCTCAAGAGCAGCCCCAGGCCACAGCAAATGCCTGTGATCTCTACAGCTTTGGTCCTGGATGTCTGGTACCTCACATAGTCCATCAGAGTGGGTTTGCCTTCCTACCTTCAACCAGCAGCAAATAGAGTACACTCACTATGGACCAGCTTTACAGAGAGAAAAACGTGAGAGCTGGGCATTAGAAGTCTTTACTCCACCTGAGCTTGTAAAATGAAGGAACTTAGCTCCAACAGGAGCAGGAAACAATAGGGCTCAGCACTTCAGCTGAGTCATTACAGTTCATATCATGCATTTTAGTTACCCATCATGGAATGCTTTGTATCTGGGTTTGATCTTTCTCTATCTCCCTTGTCCTCTTTTGAATTTTCTCATCAACTTCTTGCCTTCAAAATCTCAGTCCTCAGGCAAAAATGACACTGACTCCAAGTAGAGGAGGCAGGCCACAGTGTGCATTTCCCATACATAGTTTTCATTCATAATTTCCTTCCACAGAAAGGACAAAGCAGCATTTTTATTACAAATCAGCCCCAGAGAATAACCCCTATCTGAAATATGTTAGCAATTAAACAATAATTCAGGGATTTTGAAATTAAATACCCTGTATGTGAGTAGATTAAGATAATATTGTCCATGTAATTCTGAAAAAAACCGAAACAATTAAGCTTACCATTTAATGAGCAATGATGCTCTCTCACATCTGCCAGCAAAACCAATCAGCATAATCTATTGCAGGTGAATGTGATTTGTATTTGCTATGCTACAGAAATGATTCAGCACCATAAATTCTGGAACCATAATGAGCAATTGGACAGAGGGGAAGTCTACACTTTTGTTAACACACAGACTTATAGCAACTATTACGCCAAAAAGGAGCACTCAGATTTGTGCCCACAATTAATATCTACTCATATTCATTCATTATATATCACTTTTTTTTTTTTCCCAACTGCTCTTAGATTATCACATGGCATTTCAAGATCCCAACCAAAGTGGAAATAATCCCAGAATTTCAAGTATCATTTTCTGCTGCATAATTCTTTCACATTGTATTATCACTGAATCAGGAGGCAACTGAATCAGGAAGTAACATTCCCAACTTATATTGTGAAATAACAGCTTTCCTGTTCTGTTACTATGATAGAAGAATTTTGTTATTCAATACTGCATTTATTTCCTTCTGTACAGTTGCTCTAATAATACCATCTAATGTTTCACCAACTTCAAAAAATTGTTTCAGTAAGGAAATATTTTGCCATATACCAGTACATGTATCTGTACATGTATAATGCTATATGATCATAAGAAAAAGGACTATATAGTTTTCTAAGAGTTGGTAAAAGTACTACTTTTAGAACCAATGGACTCTGTTAATAAAAATAACATAAATGTGCAGAATTACACAGTAAATCCATGAACATCTGACAGAAAGTCATGGAACTGAAGAGAACTAAATAATTACCCATAGATGGAACTAAACCCAGCACAAGATTAGCCCATCCTGCAGTCATCCCAAAGTTGAAAGCCAGTTGTTAGCGCTGGAATTTCCTTCCTAAAAAAGAATAATTTCAGTAAAACTTTAATGATATTGTTGTATTACACCTCTCAACCTCTTATCTTGGTGTACGCAAGAATCTTGTATTTGTTTGATAAAAATATCAGACAATGCAGGACTTAGGAAAATCACCTTCCAATTCTATCAGCCCAAAAAGGAGTTGGACACAGAATCCATGACATAGTAAGTCTCAGGCACCTATAAGTTTAGAGAACTGATACAGAAAAGTGAGACTCCACAAATTAAATTGTTTTTCAGTTCATGTTAGAGAAAGTTTCAAATGTAAATAACAGAAAATATATTTCACTTCCCTCCATGCTATTCTCACTGATATTTTGAAATTTACCTAAATAAAAATATGTTCTTGAAGTCCTTAAATCAAGTAAAGGTTTTTTGTTATTTTTTTCATTATATTTCTGATTGTTTGTTTGTTTTGCAGTTGAGGGGACTGTTATGTTTGTTCTGTTTCATTTGTTTGGAGAGGCTGTTAATACATTTACTGAACAACAACAAGGAAAAAATTCCTAACTTTAACTGGAAGGCAGATGGTCTATTTAGTCTGGCTCTCAATTTTTCTTTTGAAGGCCAGGTGCCCAAGCTTCACAAAGCATCCTGAGGTCATTAGATGCCTTCACAGTCATTCAGCAGAGGGCAACGAACAAAATTCAGAAGATAAATGTATACTCTTTACCCCTTCTACACACACTTCAGAAGAAAATTTTGCTGTAAGAATAAAGGAAAAATGTCACCCTTCCAAGCTCACAGGTTTTTCTGTAGTATTTTGACAGAGATCCTGACCAAGCCAGATATGTTCAAGATTTTGAAAAGTGAAGCAGTTTAATTCAGCATCCAGCATTGCTTGTGCCAAGTGATCCTTCTGAACCTAATGCAACACATGATCAAAGTTATTCAGGAAGAAGCAAATCCTTGTCAATCTAAAACAGGATGAAAAATACACATTGGACCACAAAGGCTTAGAAGGGAAAATATTTTGTGATCTTAACTAAAATAAACTATGACTAACATCAGTATAATACAGATAGTTGAAACATCATGGAGAGGTTTATTACTATTCAGCTGTTTTCATTCATGAGGAAAACTTGCAATTTTTTTCTTGTGGAATAATTTTATCACCTAGCATCTAAAGTAGGTTTTCCTTCTTGCTTTACAACAGAAGCCTACGTCTTGTGAGGATGACATTCAGTGCTCATTACTAAATATCATCTGGAAACAATCAATAGAGTCTGACACACAATATTAAGATCTGCATGTTGACCAGGATACAGAGAAGGTTTCACTAAATATGTAAAAGAGCCCACTGACTTTATGAAACCTTGCCATAGAATCTATTTTAGCATTATTCACCCTCAGCGATGAACCAGCAATTCTATAAAAATAAAGGAACAAGAAAACACTTTGATGTGTGACTTGTTCATTTAGTGCACTTAAAGCGCTCTCACATTATCTTTCTTAAAATATTGTACTGCATATCTGTTTTTAATGTCTTTAATAGATTTACATCTACATGCTAATCCTACCTGAGGCGTAGTGGATGATGTCCTTTTCCCTCCTCAGCTATTTTCTCTGCTCAGCCATAATAGTTTCTTTCTCTTGCACACAGAAAGCCTCAACCAAATGACAAGAATCTCAGTAATCACATGGCTTCTCTTTACTTGACTGGAGACGGTTTAAAACCTTCATAAATGTACATATACACTCTTCAGATTTCCATTTCCTCAAGTCCACAGGAAAGTACTGAATTAAACTATCTGAATTCAGATATGCTTGTGACTTACTGAAAACATGACAAGACGGAGACTCGGTATCTCCCTGATGTGGCCCTCTTGGTCTTCTGCTCTTAGCTATTATAAGCTGTTTTCCTCCTAACTCAGTTTATAGGAATATAATAAAAAATTACTCATCTTACTGAGCGTGGAATGAGATTATCAATCAGTGCACTGTTGAAAATGATAACTTTTGCCTAGACCTAGAACCATGGAAAGAACTTCAAGAGCAAAGAAGAATCAGTCATTTCACCTCAGGCTGTCATTTGCTATAACCAACACTAGAAGCTGACAAGTTCTTGGCAATCAGCTAGAGGTTGGTAGTGCATTAGACACTATGCCATATTTCTTTATGTTCAGCTTTAGTGAACAGCTGGCACTATGATGTATTTGTAGACTTCTGGCATTACCTCACTGCCTTTCAACTTCCGCATTATCTCTCCCTTTTTGTGCACTTTTTCCTCTCTCAAGGAAACTTAAACTGGCTTCTGAAATCTCATGGATGGATGAAGCCACAAGAACTTTATGACATACATTTTCTGACTGAACATCTGTGCTTTCATCTACCTTAAGAACCTTATCGGAAAGGGATTTATGATGCTGGCTCTGGCACACAGATCTTCTTGCTTCTACTATATGCTTTTCTTTAGCATATAGTTCTACCATTGTGCTATACCTATCCCTTTGATGGTGTAGTAGCTTTACCATGAGTGTGCTATAAAAAACAGTGTCATATAACCTTTGCATAGCTTCAGCCTTTAAAGAATTCTGATTAATACTGTGCTGAACATGATGCAGCTGCACCTGTAGTCTTTCACACACAAAACTGTTCCTCTCCATTCCACAGATGCACAGTTCTAGTAGTCGATAGTAACGATGAGCACTTGCGATTATATATATATAGTGTTCTTTTACATTAAATGCAACTACAAAGCCAATTCTGAAAGGGCAACTCCATTTAACCTGCAGTATTAACTGCACAACACAGAGAAAACATTTCAATGGCACTATTACAGTTAACTGTAAAGCCATTAGTAAGTTTAAGAAAGTGAAGTTTATATTATAGTAATGAATGAAAAAAAAAAAAAAGGGTTACTTGGCTTTCCACAATTCCTAGTCACTGCACCTGTGTTAGTACTGTACATACATTCAATACTCCACTATGAAAAACAAACATCTAATATATTCCCTTTTAAAGATTTTGCCTAAATCTGCAGAAATCACATCTATAACTAGGTCCTTATGAGAAGAAAGCAGAAAAGAATTCAAGTGCAATGAGAAACTCAGTACAGCAAAATATGCTTTTTATACCTGTGTCAAAAAGACATGCTTGCATGCTCTGCTAGTCTCAAAATTTTCTATCCTGTATTTATGTCTAACCAGTCACATACGTGTAATGCCAAGCTGTTCATTTGTAAGCTCTGTCCTAAGCTTGTTGAAGCAAGAACACTGTACAAAAACCTTTTGTTCCCTCGGAGAAAAAAAAAAAAAAAGTTATTTTTGAAGAGGAAACACATAAAACAGAGCAAACCCTTGTCAACCTTGAGGTCAAGGTTTCTCAGTGAGTAACAGTGAATAATGGAGACTTGCTGTATCTTTTTCCAGATTGGCCATCTTACAGCCTCTCCCTCCAAAGCAGCAGATTTCTGATAGATACAGTCATCTATTTAGGAATATAAATTATTTACAGTAACATTTTCTGAAATACATGCTGTGTGGGGAAGCAAAGTGTACATTTGTTATTCCAAAAGAAAACATTTATTTTATAATTCAGGGCACTGTAACAAAAGCCTCTGAGTGGAGAACTTAGCATATCAAATAGCAGATTAATTGTCAGCTAAACCACACAGTTTACTTTAAGTGAATGCATCAGTATGTAATTGTATGAATGCATATTGACAAATGACTGATTGTGATTCAACTGAATAGAAAAGGCTGTCATAACAAATTGCTGCTGTTTAGGAACAGGTATCTAGAAAAACCTGACACAGAGAACAGTTGCAACTGTTGCCCGGTATTTTGTACAATAGGAGTAAAATGCCATTGTTTCCTTAACATTTGTAATTCTGTCATCCATCACTAGGAATAAGTTTGCTATTCACGTACATATAATGGGTCTTTCCATAGGAATTTCAGTAGTATTAAAAAAAACAAAACAAAATACCAATTAGTTTCAGCTTATTGTAAAGCATTTGTTTATGCATTAAAACATAACTCTACTGTACCAGATCGTAAACTTGCAATGACAAGGCAGATGTAATTTTTCTGGAGGAAAACTGATCTCAACAGGGTCACATTAAAATTTCCTGATTTTGCTGAGAAAAATTATGACCTAATTTTCATTACTTCCAAATAAATCTCATATTTCAATTGAGGGAACATCGGTGATTGTATCTCTTATGAAACTGAACAAGATGATATTTTGTTACCCTCTACCCAGAAGAATGATGAGCTGGGTTTGACTTAGATCAGTTTAAAAGGTCATATCTCTGTTTCCTAGAAACAATACAAATAGATAGTTATAAAAAATGGTAACATATATCCCCTTTCTTATCAATCATAACTGACAATTAAGTAATGCAAGGAAGGAGTTACCAATTAACAGAAACGTAATTAATTTGCTGAGTTATTATAACAGCAGCTTTATTTATGCTACAGATCAATTCCAATATTGATAAGTATGCTGTATAATTTCATACAGGTACTGTTAGCTTCAATGATTCATGGGCTTAATACTCATTTTAAGCAAATACAGAAACAAATTCTCATTTCCAATCACTAAGCACATCTGGAATAATTCTACTCTATCAGTCTAAAGAGCAAATGTCCCACCTAAGATGGACATTATCTCTTGCATCTCTGATATACTTTATCTTCAGGGGTGATGAGGTGCCTTTAGGAGATGCCCATCTCTTTCTACTGACTATAGAAGGAGTCTGAGGATTAGAATAGGTGCTCACCGTTAGAGGAGCAAAACCTAGCAGAAATTATTGGATTCAATGATTCTTATGTGTCTTTTTCAACTTCAGATATTCTGTGATTCTATGACTATACCTGAGTACATCTGCATCAGCCAGACTGTTCAGACTCCTGCTTTCAGTCTAGCTGAAGAATTGTTATTCTACTTCCAATGTCTGCTTATGTTGAAAAGATGAAAGCCTTCACTTCAATTAATGTGGTGATAGGAAAGTTAAAATGTAGTAGATGACAAGAGGTCTGATTTGAACTGCAAACACAAGCATCTGTACAGTATTTGCACATCAGGCACAGTTGGGTAAGACAAAGTCTGGTGAGGTTAAACCTCATGGTACGCACACGAGCAGCCCACTTGGAAGTTTGTGCCTACAGAGAATGACTAGTTTGCAGTAAGGACAGTGCTTATTTAAAAACAGTACACTCTAACACAGGCACTCAGATATTAAAACATTCTTTGGAGAGAAAAAAAAAACAAAACAACAAGAACACCTCCTTGGGACATTTTCCCAACTAAAATCAGAGAAATTAAATCAGCCTGCTGCTCTTTTCTCCTGTCAGATCATGCACACAAAACAGATCCTTCAGTCCATGGGAAACAGTGGATGTAGACCAGTTTAAGTACAACCCCTGAAAGCAGACTTTTTCTTAGCACCGGTTTTTATCGATGTTATTTACTCAGGTTTCCTGTTGCTCCCCATAAGCCCTCTGGCAATACGAACATTCCCTTTCTCTGCTCCTTCACTGCATCCCTCCTGGTAACTCCACAGATAAGTAAGATGGATACTTTTGTAAACCAGCTCTGATGCACACTTGGTTAGTGACTTCCTGGTTTATTACTGGAATTAAAAGCCTAATTTCCTTCACCTAAAAGTGTTCTCTTTGCATTCTTAAGTGAAGGAATTTTTTCTTCCACAGATTCTTCCTACTCTTTTAGTTCTCTTAAATCAAGTTTTACTCCAAAGTCTTGAATCTTGTTATCACAGACACCAGCTCTCTATAAGACTTTCTCTAACATCACTGTCAAAAAATTTATCCCTGGTCAGCAATTTTATGTTTTCCTTTCAGTCTTGTCCTCAAGCAGTAACACATACTGAACTGATTGAAAACAATATCTCTGATAAATGAAAATGTTACAGGTTCCAAAATGTTAATTCACATTTTATGTCCAATCATAAATACTACTCCCTTAGAAAGACAGATACATGCCCTCTCCCATTAAAACAAATTGTCTGAATTGTGTACTAGTCTGTTGCAGAAGTTGAAAGTAGGATAACAAAGCTTTTTTGAACAGTTATGCCAAAAGGCAAAAATATTTGTATAAAAAAAAACATTATTATCATTCAAATAGAAGCTAGATAGACTCTGACTTCAACAAATACATAGTATATCTAATGCATTCATAGGAATGGAAGTCTTACATGCTTATAAAAATGTTTACATCAAACGCACTGATGGGTCACAGTGAAATCTGATTTTATTTCCCTCTCTGAGCCCTCCAGTCATTTAACCAAGAAGCAAAAGTAGTAGAATACGATTTAAAAAGGTCAACCACTGACGAACAAATGGTTGATGACTGTCCGGGGAAAACACCTTAAAATACCCCATGAGCTGAAAAGTGTTTCTATGAAGTTTTTGAGCACTTCCAAGTTAAAACTGCGTTCAAGTTATATTCTGATGATTTACAAGCAGCAGGAGTTAAATTGGACAATTATACATTCACTACTGATTAACTCATTTGTTAATTGGTGTTTATTTGCTATTCCATATTCTTCAGACACTTGCTAATGTGTGCATATGGCAAGGTTGTGACATCACAAAACAAGCAGGAATTAATACAGTTAAGACAGTTGAATACATAGGACCCAGATAACAGAAAAACAATGTTTCAAATACACTACTTCACATTCCCTCTGGCTTCAATCATGATCTTTTCCTTCCTTTATCAAAATGCACACAATCTTCCCTTGCAGCACCATAAAAGCTATTTACATACTTCCTGTTCACACATTTGGATTTCTTTTTAATGTTATTCTCACTCTTAAAATGTTCCGAATTTGGAATGTTTGATTTGAGTGCAATTAGAGTACATAACTGTATAACAAATGATGTACAAGCAATTGCTCATCACCCACTGACTGCTGCCCAGCTAGCCCCCTGAGCTGTGGAAGTGAGAGAGATAACTCATCTCCTTCAAAACTCCATACGCTTGATGTCACTCTGAGTGATGCTGATTTCCCTTTGGCCTGTTTAAGTCAGCTGTCCCCAGTTCTGTTCCCTCCCAGTTCATTGGATCCTTCACTGAGAATGGTCTCAGCTCTGTAGAACACCACTTAGCAGCAACTATAAACATCAGTGTGTTACCAACATTGTTTTCCTCCTAGAACCAAAACACAGCATCATATCAGAGACGGAAGAAAACAATCCCATCCCAACTGAAGCTAAGACACCAACAGAATTATCACCTGAACTACTGGAAAGATTTTTCCCCAAAAGTTTCCCACTCAGTCCTGCTATTAATCTCATTCCATTATCTGCAGTGGTCATTTGCTTGTTTTTTTGTACTGATGTACACCAGATAACTTTATTACAAAGCATGTGAAAACTAAGTATATCAGCATATTTGTGAGTTTTATTTCAGTATTTTAGCCTCTCACAAAAGTGATAATTGCTAGCATTCAATTATTTACTAAATAAAGGCTACTGTCTGCAGGCTTATTTTGCAGGAGCGATGGTAGTACCAGAAAATAAATAAATAAATAAATAAATCCTGCAACATTAAGGGAGAGGGAAGAAATACTTAAAGATTTATTCCATGAAGCTTGAAATGAATTGGCCTCGAGGACCTGTTTTATTATGAAAAAACATTTCTGCGCAGACATTTGCATATTTTTTTCCTATATTCAGAAAAGTAGCACACTCTTCAAGAGGCATCCAGCCTTTGACTTTCAATACCTACAGCCTTTTTTACTTGAGAAAAAAATAAAAGCTACTTAAACCCCTGGGTCACATCTTCAGTTAGCCATTTCATATGCAACTTTGAGGAATAGAAAGAATTGCATGGGCCTAATCCAAACCCTTTGAAGTAACTTTTTTTTAGCTGTAACAGATTTTAGAGACTTTTTAACTTTTTAGTCTGTTTAGAGTGCTTTCTTCTTTTTTTTTCTTTTTTTTTTCTCTTTCGGTCTTTTTGGGAAAAAGCCTTTAATGCCAGTTCACAATACCAGAATTATTTTGAACAGGTAAGAAATCTCTATTTATTTTTTTTAATCAAAATCTATTTTTCCACTGTTGCGTAAGATATTTAAATTTTGTATGAAATAGCATAGATGAAATAGAACTGAAAATGAACTGCCAAAGATTTTTGAATTACAAAACCAAGCTTAGTTGACTTATGCTTTCCATGACTAACGCTCTTGCAAAGCCCCAAAGTCTGGAGTTCCAACATGCTGAAGGAAAAAGTTGGAAAACTGATAATAAGCAAGAAGTACTCAAAAGTTAAAGCAGAAAACTTTGCTTTGAGAAGTCTTTGTCACCATCAGTGATTCACTGTATGAGATGGAGAAATTAATATCTCTGTGCTGCAGCCTGCTCCACTGGCAAAACAAACTATGATATGTTGCCTGTGCTGGACATTTGGGAAGGAGGGAGATGAAGCTTATCTATTTTTTTACAACTTATAAAAATACACTAAATATTTAAACATGCAGTCCATTTCCCACCCTTCATAAAATGAAGTACATATGGAATAAAAAATATAAGAAGTGTCACCAGCCCTGCAAAAGCCCTCACACATAGACCTCAAGACACTTAAGAAAGATGCAAAGAAACCAGGGGTCGTGACTGTTTTCTAAGAAAGAAAATGGTAATGGGGATGTAGCCACACTCCCTCCGCTCCCCTAGGCACAGGAGGACCAACATGACTCGACAGCTTTGACATCTGGTTTGTGTGGCGTTTTGAGATCCACACTTGATAAGGGGAGATATGTATCCGCAACACTTGCAGTAAGAGTAGCTGCAGTACATCAGCTGTCTCATCTTGCTAAATCCAGGTCCCTTTAAACCTAGAATTACGTAGTGTGTCAGTTGTTATGGAAACTAGTTTTATTTTTTTTAAATACTTTTGTCAATAGGCACACACAGTATATTACATATCTCAGCTGCCAGTATGACTTATGACCTCTTCGCCTCAACATGAATACTTGTATTTATGCAGAAATGGAAAGGCCGGTTATTTCTTACATGACTGACTGTGTTCCTTTTGGCATAATATACTCTTATGAATAGCCAGGTGAAAACAACCCACTTACCTTCACAGTAATAAATTAGCCTGTGTGACTCAGAGAGGAAGTAAGGGGGAGCAAGAATTAAAGTTCCGTTCAGTTCTGCTGAAATTCAAGCCACGTAATCCCCACACACCCATGCATATAAAAAGGAGGCTCTGGAGAGGTAGAGGTTCTGTAGCTAAGAAAATTTTAAGACCTGACTGGCCTTTGGTTATGTAAAGAAATGAAGATTGAGAAGCTGCACTGACATTTTGTTTCTGGATAGCATAGGATGGTAGTGACTCATTCCTCATTGCTATGCCAGCATACCTTTTCTACGCAAGCTTTCATTAAGGTTAAAAACAAACGAGAAGGCAGTGCAATTCGACTTACATCAAGGTGTTGCTGACAAGCAGTGTGAGTAAGTGACCTGCTGCAGTGGCCCAAGCTGATGTATTCTCATTTGGATATCTCAAGAGCAAGTATTTCTCATGTGAAATTCAGAAAGGGCATGCTGTATATAGAAATGAAATTAGGTTTTACTATTGCTCTGCAGAAGTCCACAGAGCCTACATTCACAGCTATTTCTGTTATATAAAAGAAAGCCTGAATTACCAAGCACAATGGAATATAAATGGCAAATATAAGAAACTAATACAGTGTATGATGAATTAAGTGTAGAGATAAAAACAGACACAGTATAATCAGTACCTGCCTCTGGTAATGATAAAATTTGATCAAGAAAGAATAGGTTTGCGTGCAGAATATTAGTCAGAACTCAAAGGGGAATATTAGTCAGAACCTAAAACTTCCTCAGCAAAATATATGCAGCACTAGAAAGTACAACTCACTATGCAGAGTCTGCCGGGACATTCTGTACTAAACTCCAAGTCCTGTAGTTAGCACCTTTTCAGGTAACACTGCACATTAATTCTTGCTCAGGAGAGACACTGTTGCTCTCTAATTCTCATATAACACCACTAGTCCTCGAGGTTATTTTGAGCTTCTTTAAAGATGCTGCTTCTGAATGAGCAGGCAGACACAAAGCTTCTCCCAGACCTCACCCAGCATCTAAGGAAAGTTCAGCCAAACACCATCTGTGCAGTAACTGTTCTTCCCAACACTTTGGATACTATCCCAGCAGATGTTCCCCTGAGCTTTGTATCTGCCTTATCCTGATCCCTGACCTTTTGCCTGGGAGAAGACAGGGATATCCCATTTCTTTGTGAAACTCACCTCAGACAAACTGCATCTGTTAAATGCAAGAACAACTCACCCTACAGGAAAGACATCTTCCTGCATACGGCCTCAGTGAAATCAATGCAGCATCTTTGATAGCCAGTGCACTGACCATGAGGAAAACACTGATAGTGACAGCACCAGTTCCCTTCTGTAGAGACGCATCCATGCCAGGAAACATTAATGTTCAACAACCTGCCTGGTGGGACTGGAGAGTTTTTTGGACTGGCTCTTCCAGAAATGGGATATTGCTCCTGTTTCACTTCCTAGTAGCAGCTTACTCATGTAACAGCAAAATTCAAATGTTTTACTCTTTTTTCTAACACTTGAAATATTGTCACATTCATCGCTTTTAATATGCTCCTAAATCCTGACCTAGAAGTCTATCTCCAACCACAGGAGTTTCCACGGTTAGTAAATCTAGTTCTTTTTTATCTAACAAATACGCGTGTAATGCTGGCTTTCACATCTCAGACGTCTGTCTTTGAAAGAACAGACAACCTTATTTTTACTTCTAACTTAACCTCCTGAACAGTTGTTATCCACTTACAATCTATAGTAAAATAATGGGTAGTTAACAAAGACTAGATTAGAGCTAGTTATTTGTGAAAACTGAAAGTATCATTCTTGTGCTACGAATGCTGGCAGCCATTTAACTAAAAAAAAAACCAAAGCAACAAATTGAACAGAATCTCTTAAATAGAGAACAGCTTATCGCCACTAAGTAGAAGCTACAATATATATATATATAAAACAAAAACAAAAACAAAAAAAAGCAGCAAAAAACCCACCTCTACTTAGAAAAGAGTTTCAGTTATTTAATTAGTCTCAGTAGAAAAACTACCCAATACTTCAAATTGTACTCTCTGCTACACAAAGATAAGAAAGTCTCCAGTGACTTATGCAGAGGTCTATTGCAAAATTTGGGCAATCACCTAAAAGCTTCACTCTTCTACATGTATTGTGTACATGCTGAGGAAACAAACAGGAACAAGCTGGAAAGTGGGCAGGATTTGTTTCCCATCCCAAAATCAGTGTGTTGGTTGCAGTCCTTACAAAGGAATGACATGGAAGAATGGAGTAGAGGAGAAAATTCAGCGCATTTAATTATCCACAAACAGGTATTTTTCACTACAGTTCTCTAAAAATTAGAGATATTTGTATCCATTTTTGTGCTTTCACATTACTGCACTCTGTTTTGTGTGCCTCCAAATTATTACATTATTTCATTCGTCATGTTAATCTAACACATAAAAACCATAAGTCTCATATATCTGAAGAAGCAGAGCTGGAAGGTTCTTAACCACACAGATCTTTGCACACAAATCCACAACTGATGCATCCACATTGAGAACTAACCATCTGCAATCATATCCCCAAATCACCATGATTTCCATCTATTTTCTACTTTGTTGCAGGTCTGCTAGACCTCCACATGGACAGGAGAGAAAAAAGTAACCAAACCTCTTCTTCCATCCATTTCAGCACAGTGCAGAGAAGAGTAAGCCCTATTTGGAGGTAAGAGACTTAACACTGCTTTTCACAAGCTACTATTCAACTACATCCACATGTTTTTCTGCTCACTTTCAGTGACCCAGGGCTGTCTCTCCTATGAGCATCGGTGGTCAGACTGCAATTTCCATTTCACTGCATCGGCAGTAGCTCTCTTTCCATACTTCATAAATATAACAGCCAAGGAGTCACAGTGAGAAAATGTTGTTCATGGGACAGGGGGAAGGAGGCAAGAAGGGGAAAGTAAGGATGAGGAGGAAAATTCAAAGATGACAAGTTTCCCACTACTAGAAGGATAAAGTGAATACCTGTTTATCTCTCACATGCTTTGTAGTGCATATAAAATCCCACGGCAGAGCACGCTTCTCTGAAGCATTTAAGTTTGTGATAGGAAGCTGTGAACTTCTGGTACAAGGCAGAATGATTGTTTCACATCTATTACACATGTGCAATTGCAACGGACTGGAATCAACTGAGTTCCTTTCAGGACTATGATCCATACTAACTTGAAATCTTCTCTGATGGACACCTACTTCACATCTCACATAATGACTGTATTTATACACAATCTTTCTAAGTCTGCTTTGGAGTCATTTACTTTGTTCGGTACTTCCTTGACCTGTTGGCTTAGGAAGGGCACATGCCCAGCTCCTCACCCTGCCTCTGCCATTTAGTTAAAGCAGACACCTTTTTACCTCTGAAAGGTCTAGTACTCGCATCACAGAGCAGACATGCATAATATACTAACAGGCATAGCCAGAATCTGCTAACATTAGGGCCTGAAAATCTGGGAGCTGTGCTGGAAGCAGCTCCTCCCTTAGGTTCTTACAGTCTCCATCTCATGGACAGATTTTGCTAAGCCACACTCAGGAACCAACTATATCAGAGCACTGCTGAGTGACCCCAGCAGTTCAGTTTGCTCATGATAATTTTATAAACAGGAATAGAAAATACTCTTTGTAGACCAGCCATAGAAAATTCCTTTTTTTCACATCTTTTTTTGGTTGATTTGTGGAGTGAAACAAAAAACTTGATGCAGTGGTCTATAAAAATATATTTTGCATCTGAGAAGAATTCTATCTTGTCTCCTAATCTGATTATGTCAGGGAACAAAAACCTCAGCTCTTGATTCTTATTTATGTGCACATCCCAGTCTTGGTCCCTTTTCTAACCAAGGACAGTCATGAGAGCTGCTGAGCTGTACTGACTCCGGACCATATCTGTAACATCTCTCAAGGGAAAGAACAACTATATTTGCAGCCACAGATAGTGCAGATGACAAAGAGAAATCACTGTGCATTATGTCCTGGAAAAATAAGAGCATCTCATATTCCATGCAGAAACTGAGGCTTATGGGACAGCTGATCACTGAACTAACTTTGACTGCCTGCCACAGACAGGCCCCAGGACTCCTCCAAGGATGGCAGAGACTCAAGAGGGATGCAGGTTACAGCAGAGCCCCCTACACCCATCCTGATGCCCATAATCTCTGTTTATATTACCCTTGCTACTCCCAGTGCAGTGCCAAAAAAAGCACCTGATGCCAGTTAGGCTGTTCCTGAACCGGCTAAAATAATAATAACAAAAAAATAAAAATAAACAAAACAAAATAAAATAAAATAAATAAATAATAAAAAGTAAAAAAAATAAAATAAATGCATAAAAATATAAATAAATAAATAAATACATAAAAGATAACTAAAATAAAATAAAATCTAATAAACAAGCAGAAGAGAGGCTAAATGGATTAATTCTTATTAAGGAAAGAAAGCTTATCTTCCATGCTTTGCTTACACCACAGAGTCTCTCACTGCTTCTTTGTTTTCTCATCACACTAGACACATCTCCACCACCAGCCACTTCACCTGCAGATCAACCTAGCTTATTTGTGAATCATTCTCCATTAAACGTCTCTTACCAGGAAGAACAATGCAGATGATCTCACATTATTTATACACAGAGGGAGTTTCAGAATTTGTTCTGTGTCTCTTAACTGTCAGACAGTTAAATGATGGCCAAAGCAAGGAAGAGGAGTCTCAATACTGGACTTACAATAAGAAAGGCTGCCTGCCCACTCCACAGTCATCACATTCAGGGTCAGACCAAAGTCCAGTAGGTCCCCAATTTTAGGACTCTCTGACACTGCAGCACTGCCATGATGGAGAGATGAACCTGCCATGTCCATGTCAGCTTATCTATGAAAAGGGTTCTTCATTTCCTCTTCTATTTAATCGCCATACCATGGAGTGCAGTAAAACGTTAGAGACATGCAGAGAGTCATTTGAACCAGAACTGGGAGAGAAGATGCTTCATATGGAAAGATCATAGGAAATTTATTCTCATCACAATAAACCTTCATTCATTGTATTGGATGACAGACAATGGTTCCTCTTAAGTGCTTCAATAATTCCCTAAGAAAAATAATTCTTAGGGATGGAGGACGAGGAGAGTTTAAAAGGAAAAGAAGAGTGCATTGTGAGTTTTGGTAGCACCTGTGCTAAGATGTCACTTTTCCTTCATCTTTGTACCAGCCATGACTCTGTGCTTCCATTCTTTCCTCCTGCTTTTTTCAAGAGAAAATCAAGTCATATTTGAGGTCTGCTGATGTGCTTGAATCCAGAAATCTAAAATAAAAGGAGGCACACTATACTCAATGAAGACATCCTGGAATCTAAAGCTGTGAATAAAGAGAGCTTCTCAGCCTTGTGTAGGCTCCTAGGTACGTGTGAATTCAGGAAATGAGCAAGACGTAGTGAGCCTAAAGTTATAAGCACAAGTATATGCCGCAATGGATACAACAGTCTTAACTCAAGTGTTCAAGCATATGCTTTTTCAGCATGAAGCATTGTCACTGGAGTAGCCCCCAGGGGTGACCCAAAAGAAAAATACAAATGCATAGGAAGCAAATGGGGTATGGCTTGCCTGAGGCAAGCCTAATAGTATAAACCAGCTTTGCTGGCCTGTTATAGTATTCATCTTGTTGTCAGAATGTCTCTAAGACCCTTTTCCCCACCCCTGCTTGAGGCATATCAGGCTACTGGCAGACACTGCATTTCCTTTGCCCATGAGATGCCTTAGGGAACTGAGCAACCATTCTAAGGCAATCAGATTTGTCCTGCATTTAAACTGAGTCATCTAACCCAAGGTAAGGATCCTTGTTTAAGAAGGACTCAGGCTCCAAACACAGGCAGCATTTCATACAGTATCAGGTGGGAAAAACTGCTTCTATGGAAAGAGCTTGGAGAGTTTTGCAGAAAGAAGTAGCAGCTCTAAGGCTGAATTCCCCAGCTGGAAGTGATAACTGCTGTGAGACATTACTTTAATGTGAACACTTTGTCTCCACTACATTGCCTGTTTCATGTTTATAAATTAATAAGTACACTGGCACAGAACATAGTTCACCTATGGGCTAAAAACAGGTAAGATCCAGAAACTAAGATTTAAATTGCAGTATAATTAAGCACTAAAAATGCTCTAGAGGAATTCAAGTCTAAAGATTCTCCTACAGACATTTTTTGTTCACTTACAAAAATAAATGAAATAAAGAAAAAAACCCAGAAATTTATTAATAATCTGAATCTGCAATTTGTATTATAAAATTAATAAAACATAAACTATGCATAAGATAACCATGTGATTTATGATTTTACATCAGTTATTTCGGGAAAAAAAGCAAAGAAATACTATAGTGTTAATAAATCCTACTCTTAGTGGCTAAGCATTCCTTGATTCACTGTTTTGACTTGATGGAAAACCTTTGCCTTTGTGAAGCTTTGCTCTTGGAAAAGTCCCAGGAAAATTAAATGTTTAAAGAAGATGCATTTAGATGTCACCACTGTTTTCCCAAATTAAGAGTTTTGACATTAATTAGCTAAAGTAGGATTAATCTCATTCACTATTAGAACCCTAGAGTTCATAACTAAAGTAGTGATGAACACTGTAAGATTCAGATCATGGGATAAAATTTAGACTTTTCCCTTTAGGATGGGAGGAACCAAGCATTAAAAGTATATATTGGATGCTAATATTACCCATGTAGAATATTTCGTGGGGTTCATATTAATCATACCTTCACTAACTGAAAAGAAATACCTATCTCAGATCATTCCCATTTTTCTAGTTCTACATGATAAGCCACATTCACTATCAATCTTGGTTTCAGCTGGGATAGACTTAATTTTCTCCCTAGTAGATGGTATATTCTCATGTTTTGGATTTAGGATGAGAATAACGTTTGTAACACACTCACATTTTAGTTGTTGCAGAGCTGTTCTTACACTAATTCAAGATCTTTTTAGTTTCTCATACTGTACCGCCAGGGAAGATGCTAGGGGTGAACAGGGAGCTGGGAGGAGGCAGAGCCAAGACAACTGTCCTAAACTGGCCTAAGGGATGTCCCATACCACAGCATTATGCTGAAAAATAAAACTGGAGGAGTTGGCTGGGGTGGCAGGCACTGCTTGAGTTCTGGCTGGGCAACAGTTGGCTGATGGTGAGCAATTGCAAGGTGCATTATTTACTATATTTATTCTTTTTTATATTGTTATTTTTTAATGTTATTCTTTCTCCTTAAACTGTCCTCATTGCAACCAATAAATTTCAACTTTTCTTTCTAATTTTCTCCTCCATTCCTCTGCAGGGTGTGCAGGGGTGGGAGTCAGGACAGCAAGTGAGCAGATGGCTATCTGGTGCTTAGCTGTCTGCCAGATCAAACCATAATACTCTGCTACTAAGTCCCTCTGTCTTTTCATCTTCTATATTGTGAAATTTCTTGTGATCATTCTAAATGTATGTCTTTTTATTCCTTTCAAACAAGCTGCTATCTTCTAAGAGGCAAACCATGTAAGAGCAAATCTACTACTTATGTGATCAAGACAGGGAAAGATTCCAAGGAAGTATTCAAACTGATTCATGGATACTGTGAAATTATCAAATGCTCTGAATCAAACTAGGTAGGTACCTTAGTAAACGACAGAACAAGAGAATGTTTCCATTGCAGGACTTTCACTGTACCTGTACTGCGCTATTAACTTTTAAATGAAAACAGACTTCATTAGTGTCATCACATTGAGAAAAGCAACCAGCTCATTCAAATATAAAAAGGACAAGAGGGAGGAAATTTGCTAACAGTCCAATCACACCTGTTATTAGGAAAGTTATCTAAGTCTTGGAAAAGAGCTGATAAAAACACAGGCTCAAGCAAACTTCTCTGAGATACTTGCAGTTCCAGGAATGAAAAAGAGTAGAAAATGTTTGAGAAGACTGTTAGGTACATACAAAGTATGAAATAAATGGGTTTATATTTCATAAAACAGCAGGATTCATTCTGAAAGAATAAGCTAAGTAAGGAAATAGCTTGTGTCACATCAGTAGGGTAACAAATTTTGCCTTGTTACAAACTATCTGGAAGATGCAAAAAGATGTGAAAACCAGACATGCAAAGAAAGGTATTGAGAATATCATTAAATTTATGTGATTTATATCCCAAACATTTTGAAGTAATGTGGCAAAGGAAATGAAAAGAATAAAAATTAATTTTACTCTATACAATCACTAGAAATCCAGATAGTAAGGAAAAAATTGGAAATTGCTGTTGATAAGAAGAAATTCAATACAATTGGAATTACTGAAATCTAGTGGGACTATTTTCATGTCTGGAATGCTAAAATCATATCTTAAACCCTATTTGTGAAAGACGTTGTAAGAAAAGAGGTTAGAAGGGTGTTTGTGTTAGAAGACAATTACTTGCTTTAGAGTTATTGATAACTCAGAACAGCAGGACCTTGAACATACATGGATCAATGAGCTCACTAACAAAACCCAAGAGGGGATTCAGAGGAGAGATGGTTGCAGATCACCAAACCAAACTAGAGAACAGGATAAATTAATCCTTATGTACTTCTCAGTAAAATGGAGAAAGGGCTATCTTTTTTGGATGTTTCTGCTTGGCAGATGTGTGCTGCAAGTTTCATCCAATTAGCAGTAAATAATCATTACAGCTTCTGATATAACATTTATCTCTATTCTAAAACCAAAGCATGCTCTACCCAACGTGAGACAACAAGGCTGACAGCTATCTAAAGATCAGTGGTAGCAATCCAATTACATTGAACATGTGGAAAGAGAGGATAATCTCAATAGGCTTTGTAGATAGGCAGAAAGACAGGCAGTACTTCAAGAAGTGTTAATTTCCAAAAGCTGAGGAAAGTGATAAACACAACTAAAAGTGAGCTCCAACAACAGAAGTGAAAATCTAAGTTCCTGCAACATACTTACTCAAGAGCTTCATTTTTACTGTAAAGAAAACTTATCCCAAAACTTTGTGATGCTATAAAGAAAAAAAAGAAAAGGAAAGAGAGGAGGAGAAAGAGAGACCTAGAAAAAAGATAGCAAATGACAACAGACGTGATTTCTACCAGCTGGTAGAAATTCAGCTAGCAATACCAGTTAGTAAATAAGGTAAGTCAAAGAGGCAGTACTGAACATATGACTATCAAACACTAAGGCAATCAGAAGTTATTTCATGTTATATTACATGATTGAGGCTCACCTTCATGTGTGCTAAGAAGCAATGACAAGGCGGCCATGAGACCCCACAAACCCCTACCCCATCACTCCCCAGCACCATTGCAGGAGAGTCACCAGCTCACAGGGATACAGATGAGCTGATGAGAGAGGCTCTCCCTAGGGAGGCCTCAGAGACTGGACCTGCTGGGCCATGGGCTCAAAGTGGGATCCTGGGAAGGAAAATTTGGGTAATGTACAATCCCCTATTATGGGATGTTCAGGACAAGGGGGGGGAATTAGGTGGTTTGGGAGAACAAGTGCAAAGAAACAGGGAAAGATGATTGTGTACAGGCAGGTCAGCAGCTTATCCTGCCATATCCTGCTCCTAGCTTGTGCCATCTGTTTTGTCTACCCTCCAGACACCATTACCTGCCATGTCCCAGGGAGAGGAGAGACGGGCCTTAGCACAGCAACACACTTGGGTCTGGGGCACAGGGCTCCTCATACCTGCAGCCAGCAGAAGGAGGGGCCTAAGTGTGGTGCCTTGGGCGCAGGGCCCTGCCCAGCAGCAGGGCAGGAGGCAGCTGCAGGCCTCAGATAGGCAGGGAGAGACGGAGAAATCCAAGTCAGGTGTTAGAGAGACTCATCCACTTGCACGTGCAAATTAGGATGCAGCAGTGTCCAAGAGTCCATGTTTGCTGAGAAAAGTGAAGTACCACATGTAGGAGGTAATAGTTCCTGAGAAAAAAATGGCAACACTGCCCATCAGAAATCTGAAGCATTCGAAATACTTCTGTTTTGAGTTTGGAAAGAAGACGCCTGAAACAGTACACTGCAACCTACTAATCAAGAAAAATGTTAAACAGTACCTAAAACAAAACAAACAAACAAAAACATAAATAATCAAATCTTACTTTTGTTATTTTCAGCCTGCTGAAATAGATATAAGATGCATCAAAAGAGCTTTATATATCTTGTGTTTTTTCTAAAACCATACTATTGTAGAATGATTTCAACACTCGGAAGTTGGAAGAAACTGCTCACCAACATGCAAAAAGAAAAATATTCAGCAGACGTGACCTGGATAGACTGCCTATCAACCCCAAGCAAAATTATAGAAACAATGAAACAGGATTTAAAAGAGGATTCAACAGAGAATAAGATTAAAGAATGAAGGAATTAGAGACAATAATAATCATGTTATAGAAAATAAATCAAATGAACAAAATCTCCTTAAAGAAGGAAATCAGGTTATGTTGTGTCAATGAGGGTAGGTCCACAGATCAACTTTCTTAGTTTTTTTGTAGCATTTTTCTTATCACTATAGAACATTCTGATTAAAATTAACACTGTAGGATATGCCATACATTAGATAACAGTCAATTTGGGCCAAGAAGTTGTCAGGTGGTGAATATTTGCTGATAAGTGTATTTTGCAAAGGAACCTTGCAATAGCTATAGTCTGGCTATAGCTCTGATCCTACTCAACATTTTTCTTAATGAAATGGAATATTGGAATCAGTGACATTCAATTAAATCTGCAACCAAGTCAAAGATTGATGGAAGGGTTAATAGCAATCAGAAGACAGCTGATTTAGGAATGTAAATTGACTTAGGAGCACTTAAAAAAAAAAGTTTAAATATACACAACTCAGTAGAATATATTTAAAAGAAAGAGAGCATGTGCCCCCTACAGGGCAGTGCAGCAGAGGTGATTCTAAAATAGCTTCTGTATGGACACCCAAAAAGCAATTCAATATCTGCTCCATCAATAATGTTGAAGGAGAATGGGCTATTATAATTTCTGGATATATAAACAGTAGAAGTAGGATGGATGTTGGCAAGCTGCCAGTAGGTTTTAGTAATGAAATTTTGAGAAGAACATTAGAAAACTGAAGACAGTGAAGAAAAGTGTCACAAAAGGTTGATTTCAAGAGCTGAAGAAAACGCAGCAAAGTGAAAAACTCAACAGCTCAAGCTGTTTAGCTTTAGAGACAGTCAGCTGAGTGACTAGATTACAGTATTTAATACTTTCAAATGGAGAAAATAGGAAACTCTAATGGATTCTTTAATCTAGCAAAGACAGATGCAGTAAGAATCAAAGCTAGAAATGAAGCAGAGTATGAAATGAGGCATCAGTTTGTAAATGCAAGAGTGACTAGGCTCCGGAAAAAGCATAAAGGAAAGTCCACTGTAATAATGTGATGTCTTCAGATCATGAGTAGATGCCTTTGTGGAACACTCAGCTTTGAAAGAGAAGTTATTTTTTTTAAATCAATGTGTTCAGCTAATAGCCAGCCTGGGAATTAGATCCATAGAAACATCTATTTGGTTTGCACCCCTCTGAGAAAAGGCTGTCTCCCTGGCTTGGGTCGGCTGCTCCCTGTCCGTGCTTTATATCTCCAACTTCTCCAATGGCAGAAGCTCAGCTCTGTTTTGTTACTGCAGGAAGGAGATTTCTGCCATCTGCTGCTGTTCATGGAAGGCGCCAGTTATTAGTCAGTGTGCAGGGGGAGCAGAGATCCTTACTGGTGTCAGGAGGAAGAAGAGGCTTGAAACATGCCCTAGGCAATTAAGTTCAGACTTCCTTGCTTTAACTCCAGTGAGTTATTGAACTTCTAATGACTCTAGCATAAGTATTTTAATTCAAACCTGATGAAGCAGCCTAACATTGGAAGCATGGTCACCTCCTATATTAAGGAATAAAAGCTAATCCTCTTTGAAGGGCTCTTTGAAAGTACACACCCTTCTAACTTAGGTAACTACAGCCAGGCAAGAGGATGAATCTCTGAAGAAAATTTTGTTGCTCTCCGCTGACCAGGCAGAATGACATGAACCTTAGAAAGGTGATTTGTCAGATACTAAAATGATTAAGCACAAGTTAGAAAACAGAGATACACAAAGTTGGGACTTGTAAGCAGAGAAATAGTGTTTGATCACAAAGTTACTTGACAGGATATTTAGAAAATTCAGAGGATTAAGCAATTTGATTCAATTCTTTTTAATCTTTTATAAAGCAAAGAACAGAAATTGCGAAGACAGCTATCAGCATCAGAACCCCATTCACTTACCCTGAGTAAAGTGTAACAACGTGGCAAAGCATTGGCATATGCTTTCCTCCAGAATTCCAGCATTTCTCTTTCTCTGGAATACCCTCAGCAAAGTGACCAGAGACTGCTCTTGTGTGGATGATGGGTATAAAAATATACAAGATCATCAAGGCCAACCATACTATAATCATAGATGTACCCATTCAGTGAATTCTTTCAATTGAAATGAGACTGCCACTTAACAGGACACTGATCATTCTTTAGTGATGAAACCATTCTTGGCTTAAGATTTGACCAAAAGTTGATTGTTGCTTTCTTTCTTTTTTTTTTTTTTTTTTTTTTTTGCCCTAGAGACAGAAGTCTGGATCTTTGATTAAGACCTCTATTGGTTTCTCTTTTGTTTAATTTTGTTTTGTTCCATTGATTTTGGTTTGAGTTGGGTTTGTTCGTTGGTCATTTTGTCATTTGGAAATGGAGAAAGAGAAGAAGAGAAAGATTTGCATCAAATTTGTGAATTTAAGTTTTGTTTAGGAAGAAATGCACATACACATTTTTGATTTTTTGAAGTATTCTTTTTGTGCCAAAAAAACCTGTCAAATTCAAGTACGTTTACAATAATTCCAGAAACCAGCAGTTTCTCTGCAATATTCTGTTAACAAACATTTTGAGGAAGAACAGTTTTTCAACTAAATAACTATAAAAGCATAAAAACTAGAGCTGTCATGAACGAACAACAGGATTTGCTACGTACTACTTGCCTTACACTGTTTAGACATGCCATCAAGAGACATGTGACACACAAAAGCATAGGTACTGAATAATGCAATGGATCACAATATATAGTCTTTTTTTCTCTTTTAATTCCAGCTATCAATATGCATTTATGAATAACACACATATTCCTGTGCTCAGAAATTATTCACAAATGATTTGCAACCAGAAAAAAAAAAGAAAGCTAATACATGTATTTTTTGCAACAACCCATTCAATTTGTATTACATCTGGGAAGATTGTTCAGCATTACCTACTCATCATACCACATACTTTGATGGAACATATTATATTTGCAAGTGGTCCTTCCAAGAAAAAATATAATTCAGCACTATAAAGTAATTTAGGGTATGCTTTTAAATATATGGTGTTTAGGAGGGTATCTAAACACCCCCACAGTTCTAAAATATGCTTCATTGTCCAAACAGAGATGAGATTTAAGCTGACTCATAAGTGTTAAGCAATCAATTATTGTAGACGCAGCTTCAAATATGTTTCCATTTTGTCTGGTTGAATTACAAATGAGTTATTTCATTAGCAGAATTATTATTTTGGGATGAACTCCAGAACATTAAAGCTTTACATTTAACCTCTATTACAGCCCAGAATTGAATTAACCTCTCTTTCTCATATAAAAGTAGCTAATGCACTTCCCTTGTAAAATGCAAATGTCATTATACTATGTTTCACAGAAAGCACTTAGAAAAATTCAATGGAATTATAGTTCATAATATTTCAGTGCATTCAATTAAAACACTACATTTTAAGGAAATTAGTTTATTTTCTTTCCTATCATTGAACACTGACACTTAGAATAACAAGCTAAAATACCAAGTCAATTTCTCAAGACTGAAACTCAGTGTTACTGTAACACACATTATATGTAAACATAAAGGCACAAATTGGAAGTTCTGTACATCTTGTGATTAAGAGAATAAATCAAGTCTTCTGCTAAAATGTTCAGAATCTTTTAATCTGGGATTTATTTGCTGTTGATTTGCTATTTTTACCATTCAGAACTAGAAGAAAAAAAATAGGAGAAATAATACAGAAATCTGCATTTTAATGGAAACAGGCTGAATTAAAATTTTCTTATACGTACAAGGGTTGCTCTGAAAGTAAAGCCTCCTATTTTATTATGTTGGCCCATGACATCTGAGGCAGGTGTTGGTGGTACAGCAGTAGAGGTTAAACCTTCCCACCAACGTCTCATTAGATTTTGTTGCTACACAGCAGATGGCAGCAGTGGGGCAGTTTAATAGTATGGTGCCTGAAAGGGAAGTGCATAGGAAGCAAAGGCATGTCACTGAATTCCTTCATGCATGACAAAAATTACCCACTGGCATTCAGCAACACTTGCTGAACGTTTATGGAAATGAAACAGTGGGTGTGGGCACAGTGAGGTGGTGGGTGGTGTGTTTCAGCAGTGGCAACAGCGAGCCACCTCCATTGATACAGATTTTTACAAGTGCATTATCTAGGCTTTAGTTTTTCGCTGTCTAAAATGTGTAATTAATGGTGATGACTATGTTGAAAAAGAGTATTTTGTAGCTGAAAATTTTCTCTATCAAATAGTGTGCTCTTTGTATCTGTTGTAGTTTCCGTAGAAATAAATAGGAAGATTACTTTTGGAGCGACCTACATAATATTTAATAGTTAAAAGAAGATTTTTGTGTTTGCAAGATTCAGCTTTGTTCAGAATGAGAATAGAAAACCTCTACATGTGCTGCAAAGAAGAACTGGAAAAATCCCACAGCAATTACTCATTTCATTGCAAACATTTCATATTAATACCAAGATATTTCTTCAAAGCAGCCAAACAGGGAAAGACAAGAAGAAATTTGTAAGTTAGATTAAAAAAAAAGAAAATACCTTTGGTATATAATAAAAAGTAGCTAAGGAATGTCAGAGTAATATTCAAAAGTTGTGGTCAGCTTTGCAGACTCACTGATTAAAAAAAAAAAAAAGAGCAAGGACAAAGAACAAGGCGATTTATCAGTATATTGCTTTATTATAGGGGTACTGACTCAGACTGGCAGATTCTTCCACCTGTCCAACAGATAATTAAAGGATATATAGACTGTGATCTCTTTCAAGTTTATCCCTCACATTAAAATGCAGCTCTTACAGTTCTGACAAGACTTTTAAGAAGAGTTAGTCTGTAAATCTTCATTGTTTGTTTTCTCCTGGGGGTCTTTTGCACTTGTTTTGAACCATTCATTGGAGGTGGCTTTTAATTATGAGCCAAGATTCAGATCCTTGTACAGTCAGACTTTACACTGTCCATAAATTTTGGAATTTCACAACCATCACACAGACTCTCTAAAAGCCTTTATGAGAAAATATGGTTTAGGACGGAGACAGCTGGTATTTAAATTATCCATGTGAGAGAAATTACTGTTATTCATTCACCAGATGCTTTATTCATGTATAGATTTTTAAATTAATAATTCCATAATACTTACAGCTATATAATCCTAAAATCCACACAGTTTTGCTGAATGACCTTAACAAGCTTTAACATCTTTTTTTATTTCTTGCAAATAGAACAGCAGATTTTGCCAACTGCCATTGTGATGGAACACTGCAACAGATGAAGGAAAAAATGTCAGCATCTACTGACAAGGCAAGTAGAGTTCATCAGACTGTTATTTCTGCCTGTACTGTTGGTGTAGGCTCCAGAAGCATTTAACCAGGAAAAATAGTTATTCCCATACAATGTCTAACCCTACTTCTCACAAGATACTGTGTGATATATTTTGAAACTCATTAACCAAGAGCTAAAGATATCTCGAGAGACAGGGAAACAATTCACATCTATTGACATAAATTGAACTATGAGAAATTTGGGGATGAAAAAAAATAGGAAATAATATGTTTTGGTGGAACATGCAGGGAGATGACCTGAAGTGGACATTGTTAGCCTCAAGAATGCTAAAGGGTTATAAACGCAGCTAGTCCTCTTGAGTATTGATACCCTGTAAAATAAATCTGTAATACTGAGGCACATCATTGTTCAGAAAAGTTTTATCGAAACAACATCATGTTGGTTTTCCTTGCAACCCTGAAAATTATTTTTTTCCTGCTCTCTTCTTACCGCTGCACTACTTGTTCATTCGTAATTCCAACATCCTAATCATTACAGCTTCCTTCTCTAGGGCTTCACTACATTTTTACACATCTAAAATGTTGTATTTCTTCTTCACTTTGAATCTCTACACTGGTTAAGTTCCACTTTATAAAAAGTATCTGCTAGCATCCAACTCAGCAGAAATACAAGGATGAAACGTAACCCTAGCTGCCTTCTTCATTTCAGTTGCCTAAGTTTCAGATGCAGACCAGAAGCACCTCATACCTGACTTGTCAAAGAAGCTTCATCTAGGCTTTACCTGAGCAAAGAACATTCATCAGAATGAAACAGCCAAAACAGAGGGTTTCACACACCCACTGACGTGGCAGTCACTCCTCCATGCGGAGCATGTTCGCAGAATGTAGATTCTGCAGCCTCTGACAGTCGCTCATCTTGATGTACACACGACATGTTAAGTTTTAAATGGGTTCCCTCCCCACACTTTGCTTTTTCAACCAATTTTCTTGATGTCTAATTTCACTTAGACCCAAAGTAGACTTTAATTGTATCAATTTAAACCTAAGTAACTTTTTAAAGTAAGAAGCGCAGAAAATATTTATTAAATACTTTTACATTGTAATCATTTAAGAGCATTCCAGGCTACAAAGAGTTGTAGTGACATCTGGAATTACATATTAAAATAGGCCATGTTTACTCACAAGATCAGCAAAAACAGAAAAATTATGCCCTGGAATACCACTATTCAATTCACCCTCTGCAACCTGGGCTCTTACAGTAGCTTCAAAAACCTGCTTTGATCAAGATAGCTTTCCTGTGTACAGTCAGTGCTATGCAGTATGATCAAGAACAGACAGAGGGTTAGTAACAGATACATGACTGTATCAGAGGGTGGCATGTGAGGTTTATATTCTGTTCTCCTCTCTCGCCATTCCTTGTAGATACAATGTTTACTCTCCCAGTGCACAGTTGTGTTATGAGAATTAGTCAGTATCTAACTACTTGAACATTTAAAGTGCTATTCTTCAACTGCTAATATTATCACCAGTACATTTGGATATGATTTTATTTATGCTTCTGACATTTGCTTTCCACATTTTATTAGAGCTTGTAAACAATGAAAAACTACTGCTGCCAAGCCATATTACACACTTCCATGAGATGATTCAGGCACTTTTAGGCCCTTCAGGTTTGTTGAAGTCATAGCCATCTAACAAATTTATTGAATTGCTTTGGATTAGACCATTCTGTAAAAAGAGAAGTGACTTTTTTTTCTTTTTTTTAGTCTTAGCTAATGCTCCTTCTGTGAACAAGAATTAGTTCACTGTCATTACAACAAAAGCAACTCTAGTTCTTTGAATAAAGAAAGAAGGAGGTTCCAGTCTCTGCAGCGATCACTGCCCTGTTACTTTGGTTAAGTGGATGCCTCTAGAGTACTACAACAGCTTCAGCAGCTGGGTGCAAAAAAGGTGATCTCTGATCTGATGCTTCTGACTCAGTCTATTTTATGCACAGTGGAAATTGTCTGCAGATAATAAAAAGGAGGAATAATTCTCTGCAGAGAAGGTTCTCTTAGATGTTTTTGCAGACAGGTCTATTCCATTCATATACTTTGGAAAACTCTGAATTTTAACATAAAATAGAAAAGCCTCATTATTTCCATGGGTGCAACTCAAAACCCAGTAGTTACTGGCATGGTTTTAGTATTCATACTTTCCTCTGATGCATGTGCACACATATGTATCTGAATGTGTATACTGGGACCAACTGAATTTTACTGAAAATTTGTCCATGTTATTTTCTATTAGCAATCCATTCAGAATAACAAAAAAAATAATCTCACTTTATATAAGATCTATCAGCTTTGAAATCCAAATCTGTAATTTTTGTCCTGTGGAGAAACGAAATTTGTTCTCCCTGTCATTTCCATCTGCATCCACGTATTCACATGCACACACAACTCTATACTTTCATCTAGCTACCATTCAAGAAAATCCTATGGCTTAAATATAGGTTATCACACTAAAACATTCGTAGTACCTTTAAAGTTAGAAGATATCTGATCCAACAGATGATATTTCAGTGACAACAACTTGTGGATCTGTGACACTTTCTCTTAGAAAAAAACAACCTTTCCTACTTATGCAGAACAGTGAGAAAATGGGGCCCAGTTAGATGAATATGCTGATTTGTACTAACTAAGGATGATTCCTTCTTTTCAGTGTTCTACTTAAATTGGATTAATTTCAATGAATCACAAAATAACATGTTGCAGTAGTTTGCATAGTCCCCACACAGACACCCTGCTCAGCTGTTTTGCATAAATCTATATTCACAGGTATTCCTAACTGTATCATACACACACATAAAATGAGAGGGGAAAAGAAATAGCCTACCATTACCATGATCTGGACTCTGATAGAATAGGATTAATCTGGAATACATAACAGAAGTTTTGTATAGTGCTGAAATATATAACCTATCAAAAGGCTAATCAATAAATGAAGGCACATATACAACACATCTAAGACCACAGAATATGACAAATCTTTGTCCTCAAGTTCTAAGACACCAAGCTATCAATACAATTTCCTGGAATTGATTGCTTATATATACATAGTTAAGTACGTGTTGGACCTCAAAAACATAAAATATCTGACATAACTTTGTCTGTATATAATCAGGAAATCTTCTCTTTTCCAGAAGGGATATAGATGATATATAATTATGCCTTCAAGAACTACATGGGTGATTATCTGCTTTTTCCACAGTATATCAACAAATTAAGAACTCTTCTCGTATTAAAAATTTTCCACATCATCAACTATGCTGCTCTATCAATCTTACTAATAAATATTCTCACATCACCAAAGGGATCAAGAAGAAAAGGATAAATCTACCTATATAATCAAGCAACTTGTTTTATTTAGAAAGTCTGTGACAATATAAGACTTAAAGAATGCTAACAGAAATACAAACATGCTGACATTCTCCAGAATACACCGGTTATTCATTCTTCCTGCTATAAAAAGCCAAAACACTAGGATTAATGGCTGTCCATTCATCTTGAAAGCTTGTCATCTACCAAAGCCCTTATTAGTCCCTCAGAGACAAACATTGTATATCAGTGTTTGGCACCAGGATGCTGTAACTAGTTGCATCAAGAAGCTAATGTAGTAAACAGAGACAGTTGTGTGTATTTAGACACCTATGGGAAGAAGAGTAACCGCTAGCTATACCTTTGTTGTAACCTCAACCTGTCATGCTGTAAATTCATTTAGAAAACACCTTTGATGAGGGACAGTAATTGACCTTCTAGATATTGATCCAGGTAGTAACAAGAGCTGTGTGAGACTGAAAGGTCTTTGCCACAGCTTCAGACATTCAATGATTTTGTTACAATACACTGCCCTTCCAGGAGGCATGAACGCTTTCAAAGCATTAGTTACTTCTCAACCTTATTATATCTGCCATCAAGATCACTAACAAATGATTTCATCTAAGTTATGGGTCTTTTTTCATTCAATGACTTCAAAAATAAGCTTGCTGACAGTAGTTTTCTAATCAAACAGTGAACAAAAAACAAGAACAAACAAACAGCAAACAAAAAACAGAAAACCTAAAACAGCAAAACACCAGAACTTACAGAAAGCACTGAAGTATTTCATGATGAGTCAGCCTTGAAACGTCATTTTAGGACATCAACATACTGAGTGGGCAATAATAATACATGTCAATGAGTCCAATCAGAACAGCTGGAAAGTTAAACATCAAACCTTACAACAAATTCATACAGACCAAGAATAATTTAGTGAATTGTTCTAGATGGAAGTACCTCTGGGAAGTCACGACCTCTTGAGGTTAATTCATGAACAGAAAAAGGCCAAATTCATAAAGTTATTCATTATAAATTATTCACCCCATTTTTTGGACATATTAGGTATTAAATTGTTTAGTTTTGATTAACTAAGGAACTGAGCACCATAAATACAACATGTGACTCCACAGATCCTAGGAAATTAATAGGTTTTGGAGGACGGAGAATAAAAGTTTATTATATCACTTTTGAAACTTGATTAGCTGTTTGCATAGTGAATGTATACATAGAGCCAGATGACAAAAGATGCTGAGATTGCCCAACTCCCATCACCTTAGCTGTGGTTACTAGGCACATTTCAAGTTCAGCTGCAAAACAGAATATGCAAACTGCTAAATCTTAGTATTTTTTTTCCAGGAAAAGTACATGAAGTTAAAGAAAGCAGCAATGGATGGTAACAAATTGCACCAGAGATTTCACCCTTCCAATATTCCTGTGTCAGGACATCTTTAACACTCATTAAGCTGGAAATATTTTCACAACTTTTGTCCCTGATGATTGTTCCTTCAAACGAAAAAGCTATTCCTTTCAAAGAGATATGTTTTTTCTTAATTTAAAAATATATTTCTCCTCTCCTCCCCACTGCCCCAGATCACAGAGATAAATACAAAACACATGGGTTCAGTCTTTGCTATGAGTGGGGAAAAAAACAGCCAGGTTCTGGACTTCGCTTAAAATAACATTTTTGAAATTGCATTTTCCATTAGAGCTTTTGAATATTTTTCTTTAACCTTAGAAAATGCTCTGAAGACTCTATTTGCCCTTGTTATTATTTTCAGAGTTTGCTTTTACGATGCTTGTATTGGCCATTTTGGCCAGGCCTACAGTGTCATCAAACAGAATCTCCCGTTTCTTTCTTGCCTTCTGCTGCATTAGTTTCAACTTTGTTACCACTGGTACCAATAAATACTCTATTGGACTGTTCAGTAGGACAGTAACAAAGGCAATGAAATACTACACACATTAACTACACAGAAGAGCACACACACTTTCTCCTTTTTAATGTCTTTCAGACGTGACAGGACTTGAAGTTAACTTCTAATACATCTAAACAGTGAAACATACACACAGTTTTCTCACAAATATGTTTCTCTTATTGATGCTCATAAAAATTCATGGTGAGGCAAGGAAGAAAGTAAAAGCTAATGTGAAATCACAAGATACACCACACTGTTCTGAACAAAACTGAAGACAGAGAAAATCTGTGCCCTGCCTGCTGCCCTGAGAGGTGCTGGCAACATTGCAGCACATAAGAAATCCTAAAATTCATACAACAGTGACTGCTGGGGCAATAGGAGAAGGCAATGGGGAAACTCAAGGGAAATACTTAAAAGGAATTAAGAAGTTATCTTCTAAAAAAAGTGACACCGGCCAGCTGAAGCACCTCTACACCAATGCATCATCTTAGAAAGCAAACAGGAGGAGCTGGAAACCACTGTGCTATTAGAAAACCACGATATAGTTGCTGTGATGTAAGTCTGGTAGGATGATTCACACGTCTGGATTGTGGCTACCAACAGCAACAAGCTGTTCAGAAGGGACACACAAGGTATGAGGGAAGGGGGTGTTGCTATTCCCATCAGGAAAGGAATAGAATATGAAGAGCTGTCCCTCTAACAAGCATTTCAAAAGCCTATGAGTGACAGAGATCAAGGCAGCAAAGAGTGCCATGAGATTGGTGTCTACTACAGGCCACCTGATCAGGAGCAGTCTGTTGATGAGGCCTTCTACCTTTAGCTACAGAAGGTACCTTGATCACAAGCATTTGTTCTGCTGGGGGACTTCAGTCACTCTGACATCTGCCGGAAAAGTAGCATGGTGAGCGGTAAGCTCACCAAGACTTCCTGAGTCACGTAATATATGGTTCCACTAGGAGAGAAGCAATACTAGACCTGTGCAAATAAACCGACCGACGACATCAGGATTGGAGGCTGCCTGGGCTGCAGTGACCATGATACAATGAGGTTCATGCACTCAAGGGGTATGAGACAGTCAAAGAGAGAAGTAAGCTTTCCTAAGATTTAGCGTCCTAAGGCTTTCGTAAGGCTGGACCAGGTCTGAGCAACCTGATCTAGCTGTGGATGTCCCTGTTCATTGCAGGGCATTTGGACTAGATGACCTTTAAAGATCCCAACTCTGAGGATTCCATGATTCTATGAAAATCAATGAAACGTAAGGTCAAAGAATGGCCATACCTTAGAAGCTGTGCTTGCCTCTTCAAACCTGCAAAGGAATTCAGGGGCATCTAGAGACAATATGGAGGAAAAGGATGCAGAGATACAAAATAATTTAGAAAAAAAACAAACACACACACGAATAGGACCGGGCCAATGGAATTATTTTTTACTCTTCATATTTAAACTGGATGCATTTTCTCATTCTTTTGAGAAGCTGAGTCAAATTCTCTCTTCACACTCTAGTTCTCTGAGGGAATCAGAAGTGGACAATGAAAAGAACTACCAGTAAGGATGAAAAGCTGCTGGCAGCCATTGCTGGTGAATGTTGCCCTTTCATCACAAGAAGAAACATGCCACCCCTTCCAGGCTACCTAAGAGATTTCTGCACCTCCTCAGTGTGCTTTTACAACTCTTCTCAGATCTCTGAAACTAAAACAAAACTTTTTCAAGGTTATGATAGTTAGAGCTGAGATTGATGTGTCTTATCACCTTGGGCTAAAGAATATTAAAATGTGACAAAAATGAAGTATTTTCTTTCAAAATTACTTAAGAATATTACACCTACTAAAAGAGCATCTGGGGACCCTCATTTGTTTCACTTATTCCCAAATCTACAGCTTTTCCTCAGGAGAGTCATCCTTTCATTAGCTTTTTAAGGATGAAAAAGCTGTAACCAGTTAGCTGCCAAATGTTCCACTTCACCAACAGGACACTTCTTTGTACACTGGTTGTTTTTTCAAACACTACATACAATTTTAGCAATAAAAATTAATTTCTGTCTGCTAGCTTTCCATTTCATAACCTGTCAACTTAGTAAGTAAATTTCAAGCCTATGTTCTGTCTAAAGCAAACAAGTTTTTACCCTTACCCTGTCACCTCTCTCCAGCCTAAATCTTCCTTTTGGAGCAATATTAATTTCTATTTCTCATTTGCAGCTGTGCAAGGATAAAAAAAGTCATTTTTCTATCCTGGCAGAAGAGAGCACTCTTTTTAATTTGTCAGAAGTTTAAGTTAATGAGCAAGTACTGAAATCATTCCTTGCAATGATCCAGAGTCCAGGCGGAGAAGGGAAGCACATCATGCCCTTTTCTGATTTGCTGATTTCTACCACAGTGACAGTAACACTTTTCAGGTATTTCAGAAATATCCATAACTAGCCTTGCACCATACAGCACAGGTGTCAGGAATGAAAATAATGTTTCCACATTGCTTAATGATAACTTTAGTGGATAAAATGAAAGCCTTTCTGCAGATCAAGATGGATTTCTGTCCAGCTGAAGAACATGGGTAAGAGCAAGCTATCTTTTATCCAGTCCTAGCAACACGATCCACATTTTACTCATGAAGCAAAACATTTTTTCTCTTTTGGAAGAGAAGAGAGTTACCAGGAGTAGTCAGCATGGGTTCACCAAGGGAAGGTCATGCTCAACCAACCTGGTAGCCTTCTATGGTGTCATTACTGGCTGGGTGGATCGAGTGAGAGCAGTGGATATAGTCTACCTTGATTTCAGAAAGGCATTTGACACTGTCTCACACAACATCCTTATAACAAAGTTGAGGAGGTGTGGAATAGATGAATGGACAGTGAGGTGGGTTGAGAACTAGCTGACTGGCAGAGCTCAGAGGATTGTGATTGGTAGCATGGAGTCCAGCTGGAAGCCTGTGCTTAGTGGTGTTCCTCAGGGACCAGTGCTGGGTCCAGTCCTGTTCAACATCTTCATCAATGATCTTGATGAGGGGATAGAGCCCACCCTCAGCAAAGTTTGCAGATGATACAAAGCTGGGAGGAATGGATGACAAGCTGGACAGCTGTGCTGCCATTCAGCGAAAACTGGACAGGCTGGAGAGTTGGGCAGAGAAGAACCAGATGAGGTTTAACAAGAGCAAGTGTAGAGTCTTGCACCTAGGGAGGAATAACCACATGCACCGATACAGGTTGAGTGATGACCTGCTGGAGAGGCGCTCTAAGGAGAGGGACCTGGGTGTCCTGGTGGATGACAGGCTGGCCATGAGCCAGCAGTGTACTGTAGTGGGCAAGAAGGCCAATGGGATCGTGGGATGCATTAAAAAGAACATGGCCAGCAGATCAAGGGAGGTGATCTTCCTCCTCTACTCTGCCCTGGTGAGGCCTCACCTGGAGTACTGCGTCCAGTTCTGGGCTCCCCAGTATAAAAAAGACAGGGATCTCCTGGAAAGAGTCCAGCAGAGGGCCACAAAGATGATAAAGGGAGTGGAACATCTCCCTTAAGAGGAAAGGCTGAGAGACCTGGGTCTGTTCAGCCTTTAAAAAGAAGACTCGGAGCATTTCTGGTCCATGTCTGTAAATATCTAAGGAGCGGGAGGCAAAGAGATGATGTCAGTCTCTTTTCTGCAATGCGTGGAGATAGAATGAGGGGAAATGGCCACAAACTGAAGAATAGGATGTTCTGCATAAATATGTATGGGAACTTCTTCACAGTGAGGGTGACAGAGCACTGGCACAGGCTGCCCAGAGACACTGTGGAGTCTCCTTCTCTGGAGATGTTTAAGACCTGCCTGGACACCTGCCTGTGCAACCTGGTCTAGGGAGCCTGCCTTGGCAGGGGGTTGAGACTAGATGATCTCTAGAGGTCCCTTCCAACCCCTACAATTCTGTGATAACAAACAAAAAATGCTGTCCAGAAATACGCCCTATGCAATAAGGCATCCTAAATAGCTGTATAGGAATGGTAGGACCACTGACTGTTAGTGCAGCTGGCAGTAGACAGAGAAACTCAGAACCAGCCCTGCCAAGATGCATGCATACAACACCGACTGCACCTTAAGTCTGTTGCAAAATAGGTAGCAAGGGTAATTGAACATCTGCTATAGTTTGGCCCATAGTTATTTCTAATTGGGTTCTTTCTCTCTCTCTACACACATGAATTGATTGCAGATGTTTGGTCTAAGCACTGTTTTAAACATTTCTGATAGTTCTGGCACATTCCTTTATGAGACACCAGATGTGCAGGTCCTGAAATAGCTGTTGCTGACTTCTACCTATAGGGAAACTGGAACTAAGGTAAGTAGAAAATAGAAATTTTTTCCGTCTAGGAAAGGGAAAAAATGTTTACAAATGTATGATTATACAGCAGATCTTAAATTGCACAACTATTAGCTGTAAGTATTGACTACTGTCAGAGTTCTGCTGCTGCCCATGAAAAGGTCAGGCCTTTTCATTTGTGTTGTTTTTATGTGAGGAATACAAAATAAAACAATTTATTGGGCTGCTGAGATTTTTTCACCCAGACCTGCCAAGCAGTCACTGGATTTGAATCTCCTTTGCCATTAATATTGGAATGAAGTGAGTTGACATTTTTTTCCTTCCTGATTAAAAGAATTTAATTTTCCATACTGAAATACAAAATGAATAGTCTTTATTCAGGGGCTGATTTAGCTGGGTACAGTATATGAAGTGACAGGCAGATGTTTTGCCTGTCAGCACATAGAACATTTTATTTTGAATACTCCAGTGACAGATTATATCTAGGCTATGGATTCTAGTGTGTTCAGGCCTTGCTCAGTGCTATACTTCCTGCTTCTGAGCCAGCTACTTTTTTCTTGCTTCTTGCAGGCTGCAAACATTTATTAGCACATCTCTCTTCTCCTGGCACTGGTGATTTGCTCAGCTTCTATCAGCCTGCTCTATGCCTTCTCACTGAAACTGAACTAAACAATCTAGTTTTAGCTTAACATGAGCACTAACAAGGAATCTCCAAGGCAGATATGACAAACACTTTATCTCACAGTACTAAGGATGAACTTTCAGACCACCATAGGCCAAATACACACAGGTCTATCCTAGCCAAAACAAAGGACGCACATACTATGCTAGCCACTTAAGTCAATGTAAGCATCAACAGAATCCCTGCAAGGTGTGACTCACGTTCCTTTCCACAGATCCTGAACTGGAACAGCGACAGCAAGCATCAGGGAAACAAAACCTCAACACCACCATTTGGCTCCAGCTACTTTTACGATGAGAAAGCTATTTACAATTTTGCTCTCTTATCTGTTATACTGCTCCTCTACGCCACGCTGGAGGACACAGGGCTGCTGATGAAAGAAGGAGCAATTTGCAGTGCCAATCAAAAAAATAATAATAATATGCACAACACCACACCACTAGCCCTGCTGTCCATTTTATTTTTATTTTATTATGTCACTGTATCACACCTGAAGGACTGATGAAATAGTAAAGCACCAAAATAAAGTTTGACCTTAGAGGTTGTGGAGTGCGTACCATTTCTTACCTTATTTCCAGGAACCTTCAGACATCTGTGAGGAATAGCACAAGATTTGGCTGTTCCTCTTCATACACAGCATCTCTCAACTCCTTCAGCCTTAATTTCTGTGATGCTATAGAAATGAAACATTTATATGGCAAATAAGACCATTCCTGTTTCTAAGAGTTAATTCTTAATATAGTTTTTAATAAGACATAAGACTTTGTGCTTCGGGGTTTCCATTAATATTAAAGATGCATATATTTTTCAAAATGGTGTGGATAGAGTTTCATCCACTTCTCACGTTAGGATCCCATATTGTCTGTCCCTGAGAAAGAGGATCAGACAGACAGCACTTCTGAACCAGAATGACAACTCCAGTGCTGCACATCTGTACAAAAAAGTGTGGGCAAGAATACTTGCTAACTCATGAAAAGTATATAACACTTCTCCCACTTTGAGAGGTTTATCTTCATTCACATTTTATGCACTAAGCATAGGAGTAGCAATAAATCTATTTTTTCCCCAACATGCCTGTATACATATACACACCTATAAATAAATGCATACTTACAGGAAAAAGAATAATCTGTGTACACGGTTCAAATGCTTTATTATTTTGTTATCAAATACAAACTAACATTGTTTCTGACTTAACTGAATGTAACTTCAAAGGCCTTGAGCACAGATTTAATCATTATAGCTGGGTTTTGATGACAACAGCATCAAATATGTCTCCCTTGAAAGATCAAACAATACTCTGCTCTTCTGCTTCAGTAGGCAAAGTTTCATTCAATGACATTTTCAATCCCAAAGACTGTGAAGAAACTGATATGCTGCATGTTAAGGTGACTGGGAGGCTTTTCTCTCTTGCATTTAACAGCTCTTGCAAATGTTTACATTTTACCCTGAAATAATTATCAATTTTAATTCATTTAGCACACTTAATCCCTTGTCTTTTTACCACTTCCTTCAATTATCAGTCATGTGAAATCAAATAAATTCATACACTGATGTCTGGAAACAACTGAACACTGATTATCATTTTCAGTTCTGATTGTATTTGCTGCAGTTCAAACTAGAAATTGTCAGTGGATGAATTCCACACCACAATCTAGAAAAGGAAGGAGGTGGTCACATTTTTGCTGTTGTATACCAACTGAAAACTTTCTAGCCATTCATATGAAAAATGATAAGAAGAAGTGAGGAGGGCTCAAACATCTTGGTGTATGGCCATGAAGTCCTGAACATAATGTTCAAAGCAGGCACCTATAAACGCTTGATTCTTTTTAACCACCGCACAACTGTTGAGTTTGCGCACATAAACCTAACCAGGAAGATACCATGTTTTCATTCCCTTCTAAGTTTCTGGGTAGCCTTTGCATCTCTCCTTTCTTACCTGCTCTCCTCTGAGAATTTGGTATTTATCAAATTTTTAATGATAGAGTAAAATTTAAGTGACATTTTAAAGAAACTGAAAAAAATCTGGAAATATTTCAAATAAAGGTTCTTCACATACAATTTTCAGAATGACACAAATAAAAACAAATCAAAATATAACAAGAGCCCTTCAGACTGAGTAAGAAAAATTACAGCTTTTCTAAAATACTGCAGAAGTCAAAGGAGAATGGAAACAAGGCTGGATAAAGAGATCATCTTTAAGTTTGCCTACTATATGCACAGTTCTGCATACATCAGATACCCAAACCTTGCACTGAACATGCATCTATTCACAGGAGAAACAATGACAGATGTTAGTTATATTATCAAAAAAAAAAAAAAAGAGTACTGGAATGCTCCCAAATATTACATCAGTGTGACTGATAAGTATAAAAATCAATATAGAACAGGAACAGCACATGCAGTCATGGAGTGGAAGCTCATATGATGAAGAAAGTGAAAGTTCAACTTTAGTTATATGCTTTCAGCAATGGGGAAAATTATGTATGTCTCACACTTCAAGGAAACTTCAACAGAAAGCAAACATTGCCTCCTGCCCACCACACAATAATAATAAAAAAAATTGAAGCAGTTTCAACTGCACAACTAGAGGCAACGTTAATATCTACATCATCACAGACTTCATCTTCATCCTCTCAAATGAACTTTCCCAATTTAAATATTCCTCAAATATTTTCCTGTTTATTCATGGACTCTCTTTACAGCACATACTTCTAATTTCAAATAGGAATCTATAAAAATAAAACTTCAGCCGTTCCTTGACTTTTCCTCTTTGATTCAGTTATACTCATTTTTCTAAGTTTGAGCAGCATTAATATCTTTGGCTAATTGTCAGGCATTTCAGGCATATGAACAACCATAAATTAAGAATAAAAAGGGGCTCATCTAACTGTAGGAAGTACTAGATATTTGGTAAGATAACATCTAGAAAATAAAATGTATTATGAATAACCTATTGTATCAACCAGAGTTATATAGAGCTCTAGTGTGATTGTGCACAGAAGAGTTTCACAGGAATCTTTAATTCTGAGTTAAAATATCTAAGGAAGAAAATTCATTACGGCCATTACGACTTTTTTTTTTTTTTTTTAGCACTTACATTACTGCAGCTCTGTAGAAAATAGCTGTAAATTCTACTGTCTCTGTAGGCTTGGTGAGACAGTGCTTAAAAACAGAATAAAAAATCCTTAGGGTCTTCCACTCCTCTCCTGTACAAAGCACATGTCTCTCATGCCACCAGGAGTAGTAAAGGGTTCCCTTCTACTACTAAATTCTGGAGCAAGAGATCATGAAAAACTGTACAAACATCAGTCTTTGTTGCTAGAAGTGGCCTGAGGGTTTTTTTTTTTTTTTTTTGCTTTTTGTTTGTTTTCTTTTTAATTAATGTTCCCCCATCTTCATGTAAGTTCCTGTCCATCAACTGTCAGAAAGCTGAGCTGCTGTCCTCAGTGTAGAGTGCCCCCAAAATCCCACGTGCATGCACAGATGTTCATGAACACCATGCACACACATCACAACAAGCAAAAACCTCAGAATCACAAGAAAGAAACTGTTTTTCTCTTGGGGAATCCTGCATTAATCTCCTCTCTTTCTGTGCCAGTAACTGTAATGAAAACACTGGCTCAATACAGCACAGCTCATTAATATTAGAACCTAATGTGTTAAACACTGTTAGAACATTATAAAAGAATGAAAGCTAATCTAAATATGGAGACTGAAACAAAAATCTATGACCTTTCTATTTTTTATTTGGTAGATTTCTTGCTGACTTCATTTTACTTTCCCTACATTTTAAGGAAGCCAAAAAAACAGTAAGAGACCGTTGCAAAAGGCAGGCCAAAATAGCGCAATTACAGAGTACCATCTAGAGCCTGCAACAGTTATAACACTTCTAAAAATAAAGCATTTTCTGGACTCTCAGTAAGGTCCACGGACAAGAGATTAAAATAAATAAATAAATAAGGCTGGTATTTTTTCCAGCACTACAGAAGAGATAGTCCAATATGATGGAAACAGATGTCAAATGGAATGCTTTGCCTCCTTTGTGTTCTTTTATCCTAAGGTTGACTCTTCAGAAAAAAAAAATGGATCTAGGGATAAAATGGTATGTTTGACTTAATCATTTTGTCATGTTGGCTTCATTGGGTTGTTAGTGTACCCTGAAAGCATATTTCTCAACAGCTACTGCAGACAGGCTCACAGCTCAACAGCACTTTCAACATGACTAACTGCTGACAATATTTAAACTTTTGAGCCCTGCCATCCTTGGGCACAAGTCACAAAAAGAGCAGGTAAAAACATATTGGTCTTCAGAGTTCCCTCCCGCTTCTTCACAAACTTGCCTTTTTAATAACATCTCAAAAAAGACACCACGAATCTCATTTAATTAGAGATCAGCTGGTATCAATTCAGAAAGCATACTCCTCTAGCTCATTTCTATACACAGCATCTTTGTCTAAATGCTTGAGTCCATTAGAAGGATCTGTGTTTTCTCTGTATTGTCTTTTGCCAGGAGTTGAGCACTCCAGCAACTCCTAAATATGAGTTATAGTGATAGGCCATTTATAATTTCAGATACATGTGAAAGAATAGTAAGAAGACTGACAAAATCCATGCCCACGCAGCTCTTACCTTTCACTTCCCTCTCTCCTTCAATCCAGCAGGTCAGCCTTTCCCCTTGCCTCATTCCAATTTACAAATAGCTGTACGCTTGTCTTTGTAAAAAAGAGATATCACTGGGCCACACTGCAGCAGAAATAAAGCTACTGATATTTAATAGAAAGGGGAAATATGATTACAGATTAAATGATACAATCTCAGGGTCAGCACTATAGAAGGTGTTACTGAGTTACAAAGTTACTGACGAGTAAAGATGAATGGCAAATGAATGAAGGCAGGTATATTATTTCAGGCACATTTCCCTTCTCTGAGATCTGTAGACTCTGCTACCATCTGCTGGCTCATGAAAAAGAGCCAGGGAATCTATTTTAGTGGCTCTATGTACATAATCTTTCAGCTGTCTCTCATTATGAGAACAGTCCTCATTTCAGGTCACAACCTACCTTCAGCCTCCACAGAACTGTCAGTTAGGCTCACTTTTGTTTACTGATACATTTCTGACAGCAGGTATGAGGAAGAATTGCAAACAGTCAGTGCAAAATCTATGTCAAATCCCAATAACGTATCCCACAGAAATGCATATTTTCACTATCATGCACAAAGTGAAAAAGGAATCAAATGCAATTAGTTCCTGCTTGTTTTAGAGGACAAAGGGTGACAACAGATTGAAAGGTATTGAGTTTTGGTTTTGGACAAATGTTCCCCTTCATTATGCTTCACTATACAACAGATATATATATAAACTGGCACTGGCATCTGAATATATAAACAGATATATAAATTCCACTGAAACCAACAGAACAATGCAGACTGCTATCTTTTGAGAATGTGAGCCAGCAAGGATACATGTCAGATCTTAAACATAATTTAATGCAAAGTTATGGTCAAGTTATGATAAATAGAAGAAGAAAGGAAATGGGAACACATTTCCAAATACAGTATTTATTCTACATGTTCTCCTCTTAGACAAATGTAATAACACATAGACATATTCAGAGCTCACAAAATAAGCCAGTTTTAAAATCTTCGACACTTATTCATCCATTTGACCTATCAGGACAACCAAGAATTGGTAGGCAGTGGTGTTAAGTAACACCTTTTGCAAATAAGTGACATTGTAAATGGAATGCACACAATCAACATAGTTCTTTCAGAACGGAATGCCAAATTAGATCACAGTAGCCACTTAGCACAGCCCTCAGAATTTTACCTAGTGATTCCTCTTTCTAGTCATTTCAGCTGAGTTTGATGTTTCAGAGAGAGATGTTTCAGAAAAGAACATGTCCAATCCTCAAGTCTAAGGATTAACTGTATACTCAGGTCATTTATATGGATACCAAGGAGTACCAGTGATTCAAAAAGGCCTGAGCCCTCCAACAGCTGCCTGCCTTCGCAGAACAATCCGTGCCATCCCAGACCTCTGGAATTCCCTTTTTCAAGTCAGTTTGCTGTGCTTCACTAAAATCTGTAGTCACTGATACTTCATGACAATGTCTAAAGACTGAGATTTCTACATTTGGAGACACTGAAGCAAAGAGCTCTTGGAGACATTTTTGAGAGAAGTCTACAGTGAGTTTTCTGCACTTGCTCTCAGAAATTGGTCTCGCTCCCAGTACCATAAAGCAACTGCAAGTGGCTTTCTTTAGGACCTGCAAAGAAACACGCATGAAGAAAAGGAATCTACACATGCTTTTTTTTTTTTTTTTTTTTTTTTTTTTTGCAGAAGTGGGCATCAGAGAGCCTATCTGCATTGTTTGCTATCTAACAAGAAAGCTGAGGTTACAGATGTCAACGAGAAAGCACTGACTCTATATTCTATTCCCACACAGATTATACCAGAACCCCTTTACAATGAAACCAGATACTATTTTAGCAGTATATCTCTGGAGAAATTGTATTTGGACATATGTTGCTTAGTTCAGAGCTGAGCCGATGCTACAAATACCTTGCAGATGAATCGCAGTAAAGCCCTAGGATAGCCGAGTCAAGGGACTCGGCATGGTCTGTCTGAAGATGGACTTCTCTTAGTCTATTTCAGGCAGAAATGTTTTTGTACTACAACATTTTAAATAACCCTCTCTCCCTATAAATAACTCTATGCACACACACACAAGACATTTTTAGAACCACACACGTTAGTAAACTTAAATCTTTAATGCTCCCTAGTTATATGTCGTTTGAACATTTGATTTTGGGAGGGAAAGATGGCAAATACCCCAGGAGGACAAGCCAACATGAATTATGAATGACACAGCGCTTTACATTAACAAAAGTGGAAAAACTTTGGAATAGATCTGAATTGACAATAACAAAACAAACAAAAAACCCTCACCAAATGTATAATCATAAAATGAATTCTTGATATGATAAACCAGCTGAGCCATTTCATACACTTAAGAAATCAAGCTCCAGTCACAAGGTTACCCATCCCTATTGCGTAAATATATCTATAGGATTTTCTATTTTTGTGAAAAAAAAAACTGGGGAAAAATATTTACGACATATTTGACTATAATTATTAGAAAGCAATAAAAGCACAAAGAAACTTTGCAATGACAATTCCCTTTTTTACCACACAGTTGAAAAATGAATTTAGCTCTTACTTTTGAGACACCAGGAAGCAATCTGCAACACCGGAAAACAGCAACATTCCAGAGGAATACAAAATGCTGCAGGGGCACTAAGAAACCACCACGAGCGTATCCTTTAATGTATGCATCAGAGAGACATAGAGGGACTTCTTCACACAATCAGCCTTGCAGCCCAAGGGCACGATGATATTCTTTGCTCCATGTAGGTCCCAGCTCCAAGACCAGCCTCTTTCTATTGAAACGGCACTACTTGAGGGCACTGATTTCCAAGTGCTCAAACTCTACAAGGCTTACATATGCACTGATCAATTTCATTTGGAAGTAAGACAGCAGAGGAAAATAAAATCCAGCTCCTAAAATGGAAAATCAAAGGAAAAATCTCTATTGTACATGAAGATTAATTCTTCCATTTGTTGGCACAAGAGTCTCACAAGATAACTATGCATTTCATCAGAGAACCATTAAAATGAGCTATAACTTCTATACTTTTACTTTTTTAGAAATAAATTATTTTCTTACTCAAGAAAAATTTGGAGCCATGTCATCCAGACTTGCCTACTAAAATTAAAAACAGGGGTTAGAGAGCAGAAAACATTTAATTTTTTCTTGAATCTGTTACCTAGCCAGTTTTTCATCTTACATAGGCAGACCACCATAGTAGAAATGGAAGTTCTGAATCAGTTACATATGGCTCAATTCTTTATGTATTCATCTTTCCCAAAGGAATCAACTAAAATAAATAATAACGTTGTTGTGGGAATACACAAATGTACATAGTCCTCTTATAACAAGTAATTAGACAGCTAACTAGGAACCTTGAAATAAAAAAAATGCCCTTTCATGTGCCTTAAAATTTCACTGTATTACAAAATCTTGCTTTCACATGTGTTTTTCTGACATAATCACTCTTTTTTTTTTTTTTTTACAAGAAAACAGGATGACACACTTTGGAGTGTGTTTTATATTAAATAAATTTAACATAAAAAGGTAATAACAATGCTCTGTCACTCTCATTTAGTGGCTGCTGTAAATTCACCAAATGTTTTTTAAATCACATGAGATATCTAAGAGTCAACAAAAGAAATATTTACATGAAATTTCCATGAAACAGTATTGGAATGGCTGTTACAGACTTTTATTTTTTGTCTTCAGAGCTCATATTTTTCCTCAGTAGAAATGTACCTCACTGACCAAAATAGCCACTTGGTTAAGTTATGTTACAGAAACAGATCCTGTGCCCACTGTATAATGCAGGCAGTCAGTGATTTTATGCATAAATCTGACACACATTCTTCAATGAAGAAACAGATTTTTTCCATCTCCAGTGGTAACCTCAACTAGTATTTTCTTCTGAAGCCACTCCTCCAGACATAGAGCCAACATATGTCAACAGCAAATACAAAAAAATTCCATGCTTACAGTATGAGGAAATTGGAGGAAAAAAAACTTAGTAAACACATAGCTCTTTAATAGCAAATGTGGGCAACAGACTTGTGTCTTCATAGAAAACCAGTAGTCAAATCTAAACTTAAGTCAGCATAAATCCTTCCTCTGGTTTGATGAGGGCCAGGACTTCACCTTAAGTCTTAAAACAAGTAAAAGGAAAGAGCAAAGCTTATCCCTATAGAGAAAAGAAAGTAAAGAAAGAGGGAAATGGATATATATATTTTTAAGAGTTGAAAGGTCATTCATCTTTACAAAAGCTAACGAAACAAATGTCATTAGATGTTGGAGATATGAAAGGTCAAATTAATATCCTGAACATGGAGCTAAAATGTTACTGAAAGACTAAAGGAAGATGAGAAACACATTTCTTCCCTTGAGGATAAATTGATTAAAGAATAAAAATAAGAGAAAAAAAGAAATACTCCGAACACTTGAAGTAACAAGACTGCATTAGAAAAAAAATAATTTCCTTATATTAACTAAGAAGGAAGCAGCAACCAGAACCTAGAAAGATCTAACAGTTTAGATATTATTGAACTTCCCTTTTTAAACTTGAAATTTCACAAGAATCATGTCTAACAAATTAAGGAATATTACATGATAGATATATATTTTATATTCAGTTTGAGAAATCACATTTGTATGACAAAAGAAAAGAAAAAGGAAAATGAAGTAAGTCCATAAAGTAAAAAAGAGAAAGAAATGTTAATTTATCACTGAATCAATTTGTGAAGGAAGACTTTAGACTCCTATATTGAAATTTGGTCTCAGGGTAACTCTTCACAATCAACTTCGAAAATAAGTTATTTTCCCTTGGGCAATTTTCTTTAAAAATACTTCTATTTGCAATTTTAAATAAAATACCGTCACAGTGCAAAAAGACCCAACAAATATGAGAGTTGCTGAGATATCATCCAAGAAAACATTCAAGACAGTGTTCATGTATAAGTGTTGCAGGGTTGGATTGTATACCAAAAACTGTGGAGAAATTTCTTCATTTGCTCAATTTTCATCGTTAGAAATTGTATTCAATTTTAGAACCTTCATGCTAAAGCATAGATATTAAGCTATTTTTCTCATGATTTGAGCAACTGTGAGTGTTTTCATTCCTTCCCATTCTTGATTCTGACAAGGACTCTGAACAATAAGTTGATTACCATCATGTATAACACACTATCTTTAGAGAAGCACATGTTCCAGTAAACTCATAGCACTTCTTGTATTTTTTTTTTTCTAATTTGATTGTAGGATTTAATTCAGCTGTGATGTGGTTCAAATCCTGAATGCACTTTCTCCTAATTTAATGCCCTATTTTAAAAGTGTCACCCTTCTTCGCTGGGTTGAAAAAGAACAACTGCTCTCCAACAGGATAAATAGGAGCAAACTGAAAAATGGCACATTAAAACACAGAATACAAGCACCTGTCTCCAGATGCTAAGTATTCAGCACTGTTGAATAGTAGCCACATGCTATTTCAATATAATGTGCTAATGTGTATAGAAGCCAAATGCAACTTTCTCCTGCTCTTAAATCTTCAGATGTCAATGAATTCCAAGTAGATGATTTAAGCTTTTTCAGCTCTACTGTATGTATTGAACAACAAAACACAGAATAAGAAGCAATTTATCCAATACCTATTGTCTCATCATTAGGTCAGACATGGTTTCTATAAGCTACAGCCCTAAGTGCCCTTATCATCCTATTTCTTCCCTTGTAAGGAACAAGGCTGGACAAAGATTAATGTCACAGTCTGCCAAAAGCGAGCAAAATTACATCTAGACAGCAGGAAAGACAGGAAGGGAGTTTCACATAAAACATACCTCAAGGTGTGTGGGCAGAGAATTAAGTAATTCTGGGGTAAGGTAAGATGGGAATTTACAGTCTGTCCACTGTTCTTCAGTAAACATCCTGCCATTGGTATGTGAAGATAGCTCAACCATCTTCCACTGATGGTAAGTCTGATATGAATTATTTCTTTTTCATGTGTAGGCAATCAGCTCCTAAAGAGTTACTCACCAGTTTTGATTATTCACTATTCTATCATATTCCCTGTATCTGTTCCTGCCTGAATACAGAGGAGTAGGGGAGTTCTTCAGGAAGGAGTTCTTTTTTGTCAGATCCCAAATTAAACAATCAGCATCTGGGAAGTTATTAGTTAGTTATTTTTTAATGCTTATAGTTACTCACACTGCCTTCTAGTTAGCTTCCTTCATAAACAGAAGTCCTATTTCAAGTAGACCTTTCCCATTAGATCTATAGGAAGGACTTGGTTTTCCTGGCTTTGGGCTCTCTTGTTGCTTTATATTGCACTTCTTCTGGTTTTCTTTAGGTTTACCAACTCCAGCCTTGTTCAAACTGCTACTACTCCACTTGAAGGCACATTGCTCAGGAGCTCTGCTTCAAACCCTACCACAGAACACTCAAATCTCTCTTATTTAAAGTTTTCCAGGTATAATCCTGTCTCTGCAGCTATTTTGGACTAAACTGACCTAAGAGTCAATTATTTTCCTATTTGCCTACAAATATAACTACGTCATCTCAGACGTTAAGAAATAAGAAATAAAATTGAGGAAATCTGTTTATTTCTCTAACTTTGCAGACAAAAACACTTCTGCACCACATTCCATGCTCTCCTGAATGGCAAAAAGCCACTCTTGTGTCTCCCAGCAGTACTTGTAGACAAATGACCCAAGATCTATAATGGTGATCTACATCTCAGTTCTATATAGATTTAAATCAGCTTTGTTGCATAATCCCCTTGCCACCTACCTCTGGTATTTCACTAACTCTGGCAAGGCTAAACTTGGCACCACTTGGAAAATTCTCTTATCTATCCAATGCAACTAACAGAAACTACACACCCCATAAGTACACTCTGAATTCAGTGGAGCCAAGCAAAGTTCCTTGTTTGGTCCTTTCACAGATTGCTTTGATAGGAAAAGTTCTGCAAAAAATAGCAGTTACTCCTGAGAAAAAAATGTTAAAAAACAAACAAAAATGAAACGCCAGCTAATGAATTTTTTGTTCATAACAATGAATCCAATTTTACCTGGAGCAGAAGCCTCAAATAGCAACAGGATCATAAAGAAAGCTTCTTTCTGAACCCAAACAAACAGATACAGATACAACCTCCTTCCCAGCTGCCTAAAATGTGTCTTCTGTTCAAACTAATAGTTTACTCTCCATCTATCTCCATCCAGAATTATAATTTTCCTGAATTGTTGTTTTAGCCATGTCAATCTTCTCATCCTATTATGGAATCTGACCTCACTATAGGATGAAAGACTTAAGTACCTACCTTTATCGCACAGACATACAATGGACTCACCTCAGCTATCATCTCTAATTAGCCCAAAACACTGAGTAACCTTTTCACACACGTTTGCATCTTTTCCAGCATTTCCCACTTCATCAGATAGATGATCTTCATAAACCACCTTCACTATTTTTCTTCAATATCTTTCCCACCACTCCTCTGTTGCAATGCAAACTAAAAACTTGACTACAATGAGACTGTTAAAATATCACCAGATCTGCTTACCATTTTAACTCACTGTATCATTGTTGCCCTTCTCTTTCTGTGTTCATCACTTGTCTTGTACTTATATTGTAACCTTCTTTTTTTGTAGCATTTCTACACTCAGTTTTTGTAGAGCATTAAGCACAGTGAGAATTTGGTCCACAGCTTGTCTCTAATTACTACAGTAATGCTACTCCCAATAATAAATTGAGCTAAACCATAAATTATACAAAATTGCCATTTTCACATGTCAATTAGCATGCTGTGATACATTCTAAGGCCACTGTACATCTGTAGTTCCTATCAGGACTCCTATTTGATATGTACCTTACATACACAACTAAAGCTGAAGATAGGGACCACAATTCTTTTCCAAAGGGAAATCTGTGGGTTTCCTTTACTGGTGGGGCTCATTCTGATCAGAATACCCTTTCGTTAAAGTACAACAAATAGACAAGGAAAAGACTATATTTCATTTTTTAGATTACTGTAGGTTGTATATTGTGTACTTCATAATCTTCGTTGGAAAAAAGCAAAACAAATGAACAATAATGAAAAAAATGCCTGAAAACAAGAGGCGCATAGGATCATTTCTGCTTTATTCTCCTACACTGTAAGATGGTGCATACATTTCTACTGGAAGCAAAGTGCAGCCTCCCCAGAACAGCAAAATCTAACACAGTATTTGAATATTCTCATAAAGTTAGTTTACTCTTGACTAGTGCTCAATTCTTTAAACAGAATATTCTTACTTATTTAGAGATATCCTGGATTTAAGATAAATCACAACAGACTTCAAATAATAGAATAATTTAGGTTGGAAGCGACCTTAAAGACCATCTAGTTCCAAGTCCTGTTCCACTAAGTAAGGCTGTCCAGGATCCCAACTCCCCTGGACTTGAATACTTCCAGAGACAGGGCATCCTCAGTCTCTCTGAGCAACCTGTTCTATTCCACAGCCTCACCACTCTCTGAGTGAGAAAATTCTTCCAAGCATTAACCTAAATCTCTCTTTTAGTTTAAAGCCATTACTACTTGTCACATGGTCTGATAGTGATCGGACAAGTCAGCTTCCCTCCTGCATGTAAGCTCCCTTCAGGTACTGGAAGGCTGCTATAAGGTTTTCCCAGAGCCTTCTCTTCTCAAAGCTAAAGAATTCCAATTCCCTCATTTTTAATTTACAGGAGAGGTGCTTCAACCATTTGATCATCTTCATGGCCCTATTCTGGACCTGCTACAATAGCTCCACATCTTTTCCATACTGGGAGCCCCAGGCCTAGACACAATACTCCAGCTAGGTCCTTACAAGGTCAGAGTACAGTGACAGTGACCTTCCTTGCTCTGCTGGTCACTCCTCTGTTGATGCAGTCCAGGATACTGCTGGCCTTCTGGGATGCAAGAGGCTGCTACTGGCTCATGTCCAGCTTTATGCCCATCAGGACCCTCAAGTCCTTCCCTGCAGGGCTGCTCTCAAAGAATTTCTCTCCCAGTTTCTACTCATATCTGGGATTGCTTCAACTCAAGCAGAACACCATTCACTTGGCTTTTTTGAACCTCATTAGATTCTCATGGGCCCATTTTTTGAATGTGTCCAAGTCCCCCTGGATGATGTCCCTCTCTTCTACTGTGTCAACTGCATCCCTGTGCTTGGAGCCATTAGCAAAGTTACTGAGGATACACTCGATCCTACTGTCTATGTCATAGAATCACAAAGGTTGGAAAAGACCTACAGGATCATTCAGTCCAACTGTACACCTATCACCAATTGTTCTCACTAAAGCACATCCCTCAACACAAAGTCTAAACATTCCTTGAACACCTCCAGGGTTGGTGACTACACCACCTTCCCAAGCAGCCCATTCTGTATCACTGAAAAAGATGTTGAAGAGCACTAGACCCAAGACAGAACCCTGTCTGTCACCACTCACGATAGCTTCCACCTGAATATAGAGCCACAGACCACAGACTTCTGGCTATGACCACCCAACCAATTTTTTATCCACATCAACCTTCACATCCATATTGCTCCAATTTAGAGATAAGGACATGATGCGAGACCATGTCAAAGGCCTTGCACAGTTCCAGGTAGATGACATCAGTTGCCCTCCCTTTGCTTATCAATACCATCACTTCATTACAGAAGACCACCAGATCAGTTATGCACAATCTGCCCTTGGTAAAGCCATGCAGACTGTCTCAGATCACCCACACATCTCACAAGTGCCTTAAAGGCTCTTACAAAAGGATTTCTTTCACAACCATCCCAGGCACAGACATACCTCTCTAGCAGCTGTTTCAAACTTTGCACACACAGCTAGATTACTAGCAAAGTATATGGTATTTTTTGTTCATCTAAAAAAGAAATATTTTAGAGAATGTTAATACTTCAAGACTAGGTTATTAAGAAAAAAAAATAATCAGGTCTAAGTTTTTTTAAATAAGGAAGATTTCCAAATGTCGTTCTCAAAATATTACCAGTATATCATTTAATTCCTTAAGAATATTGGATAACAGTAAACTGATGTTTTATTTCCTGCACTTTTAATGTCAGCAGTTATGTTTTAGAAGCAATTTTAGCTTAGTTCAAGAGCTTTCTAGACAACAGCAACAAGACATGCACAAAAACCATGCCACACAAAAATTAAAATTAATACTAAAAACCAGAGGACCGCCTTGAGAAGTATTTAAAAGTATTTGTTCAGATATTCAGTTTTGGAGATTTACTCCAGAAGAGATTACACAGATGTGCGTGGGATTTTTAAGTGAAGAGATTTCCCCTGTAACACTACACATAGTGTACCACATAGTAGGATTCTATACATATTAAAAAAATGGACAAGAAGTCCTTCTGGACTAACTGAAAAAAAGATCAAGAAAGAAAAATATATAAACGACCAACCAACCAAGCATTTAGCAAGAGTGATACTATTTTCTGTTTGATGTTTTTTGGTGTTTCTTTTCTTTTTTTTCTTATACAAACTTAAAAATATTTCACAATTTACAAGTTATAGTTTACATAGCATGGAAGGAAACAGTGAATGGAGAATTACGGGGAAAAAAAACCTAATAAGTAGTGCTTTTGATTTTTAAATTCTTCCACATGAAAGCCTTTTACTTGGTGGTTATCAAGCACAGGATTTAAAGAAAATTAGATATATTGAAACTCAAATTAAAAATTACCAATAAAATTATGTCTCTTGAGTATGGAATCAGAAATAAGGTGTTTACAACTTCTACTGCTGAACCTGCATAAATCCTGGGTTGCTTTTTCTTTTAGGAACAAACAAGTTAGAGTCACTCTCTTCTAAAACTGCGTTATCAGAAGCCTAAGTAAAAACTAAAAACAGTTTCAGGCAGAATATTACACTGCACGAGGTAAAGTACAGACATAAAAAAAAAAAAAAAAAAAAAAAGTACTATGGGGCTACAATTTAGAGTACCAAAGGAAATACCAAAGGAAATAGATGACCAAACCGGTTCAAAACCCAGTTTCTTTGCTGGTGTAAAGAAATGCATCTCCAGTGACTTACAACTACAAGGAATCTAAGTTATAAAAATCTTCATACTGAAATGAAATAGTTCTTACCATGACTTAAAAGAAATATTTGATAGCATTCATAAATTCAAAATCTGACACAGACTCAAAAAAGCTCTGCAAATATCATCAGATATCACCACTACATATTGACTATAAAATATTAACTCTCACTTTCACACTCACTCACACGATCAAGTTTACTTTGTGAAACAAGATAAGAGCTGAGAAGAATCATGATACATAATAACTGTGATTGTACTATCAACAAGATGTGTGGAGTAAAATTTGCATTTAGGACGAGCTTCACCAAAGCTCTCTGTCTTGGTTATGAAATAACACAGAAGTCTGTTTCGCTGTTCTGAAGTAGGATTTATATTCTGGAGATTATGCCTGACCCAAACAATTTACAGTTATAATAAATACGAATATTTATGCCTATTTATTAGTATAATTTAGATCCATATGTCTTCAGTGCCCCCAGGAGAGGATTAAATAATCCCCCACTCCAAAAAACAACAACAAAAAAAAAAATTATGTCAAAAAGCAGATTTATATTTCACCTTGAAGAGATGTCTAATAATGGGATTACAGAGGAAACTCTGTTGCCTAAAATTACTAGTGGGAAATGAGGAAAGAAGTGTCTGGACAACTAACTGGTGAACTTTTTACATAGAAGCATGTAAGCAAATGAATCCCCTATCTGTGAAAGAGGAAATACAAATTTGGACAAAAAAAACCAACAAACCAACCAACAAAAAAAAAAAATGAACAAACAAAAACACAAAAACAAAACAGCCTTGGAGTAATTAACCCAGGCTGTTCAGCCTGGGGAATAAAAGTCTCCAAGATGACCTGATTACAGCCTTTCACTGTCTAAAGGGAAGCTACAGAAAATAAGGGGACAGGAAAGGAAAAGAGGAAATGGTTTCAAACTTAAAGAAGGGAAATTTAAGTTACATACAAGGAAAATATCTTTTACTGAAACAGTGGCAAGGTACAGGAACAGGTTGCCCAGTGATGTAGTGGATGCCCAGTCCTTAGAGGCCGGACCAGGTTCTGAGCAACCTGATCTATTTGTGGATGTCCCTGTTCACTGCAGGGGAGTTGGACTAGATGACCTTTAAAGATCCCCTCCAACTCTAAGGATTCTGTGATAATATGATTCTATATGAACTAATATTCTAATATGAACTCTATCTATCCAGAGCAGATGAACCATCAAAAGAAGAGTTAAGTTTGTAGCTTCAAATGTCAATCTGCAACAGCCACCAGCTTGCACCTCCACCTATGCCCTGCTCAGGCATTAATGTAAAAAGCATACACAGGATGGAGGTAGAGAAGAACTGTTGCTTTCATCACCTACTCTGAATTGAAGATAATATACAGATTAAATTCATTAAATCTCTCCAGTATGTCACAAGCAAGGACATCCAGGCTAATAACCAAAATTTGCAATTGCAGCTACAGCCACTTGCTGACATTGCATGCAGTTGTTGTCTCCGATATTTATGTGTACTTAAGAAATCACCTTGCCTGAAGAAGAGGTTGAGTCTTAGAAAACACCACAATGATTTGCAAAACAGCAGCAATGACTGTAAATGCAAATGATTACACAAGCTGAAATGTTCACAGAGCATGCCAACTGCAACAACTTTGTGCTTCCTTTAGACATGAGAATCAGTTAATAAAAAATTTGGTCAGTAAAGCAACTTAAGATATTGCTAAAAAAAACCCCTTAGGATATCACTAAAAAAAACCTGATTATCTTGAAGCAAATATTGTAGCACTACTTTTCCACTGAAGAAATACCTTGGATTCAACAGAGAGCCTTCTAAAAAGTAGACTGACATCCTGTCTTTCTCAGGGAAATTTTAGAGTTGATTCTTTAAAAAGTTGAGTGCATGCATATGTATATATGTATATGATTGAAGAACTTAGAAATTTAAAATCCCTTCTGACAAGTTATTCATGGGAGATTGTTCCAAGAATCTATTCCTTAACCTTTGCATCCCCAAATCTTGTCACAGTAATGACAAAATCCTGTTTTCACTTAAGAAGACCAAGATAATGTTACCAGTGTCTTGATTATATATTGCTATGTTATGTATACCTTGTGCTTTTTCAACTACTCTCTTGTATGTTCACAGGGAAACAAGAACTGGGCCCCTGCAGAAAGTGAGAGAAAAACTGTCTATTATATTTTTAAGAAAACTCATCCAATCACACCAAGCTCCAGTTCTGGAATGTATATAATTTTAAACTTATTTATAAAGTGCAGTTTTCCTATTAAAATCATAAAACAATACCATTACTTAAGGCAACTAACACATCTGTCATGGATGAAATCTACATCATCACTAAGTAATTCCTAAAAGGTGGTTTTATATACATTATAAGCATATTACCTGTAAGAAGAAATCATGCTAAAATACTAAGCAGTTTCTACAGTAGGAGACATCAATCAAGCTTGACTTACATAGAGCTAGCATAGAACTGGGGCACAAATCTGGAGGAAGGGAGTGAAAATCTTTCTGCCTGGTAGTTGAACAGTCACAGCTCTAGCAGTGATTTTTGTTTTTACTACATAAGGCCTAGTCCTGCAGCTGTGTCTTGGTTATAACTCCTGCTGGCATTTGACAGCAATTGAACAAACACAAAAACAAAACAAAACAAAAACAAATATATATAAGGGAGTTTATACAAAACCTTGATCTATACTGGCAGCTAATGTCTTTTCCTTAAGTTTTTCTCAGGCTATACAAAGAAAAAAAATAAAATTGATGTCCACATCTTCAAGATATATATTTTTTTCTTAAATTGATATGAATTTAGCAAAATAGATATTGGATTTGCAGTTAAAAGTATATATTCATATTTAGATGAAACTCCTGCACTGTTACAAGATTTGTAATATTTGCACAGGCTATGTTAAATTTATATAATATAATTAAATACATATATTTTTAAAAGTCATGTTTATGCGAAGTTAAGAGATGACGACAAGGACTGATGCTACATCTGGGCTCCAGACAATTGACGAAATCCCTTAAGTACAACTGCAGAAAAAAAGGAACATATCAACAGATACGTTCAGATCAAAATTGTTGCTTTTATCATTAGTACGCTGTTGCTTGTAAGTCAGTTTGAGTTGCTTTAGAGGAAAGTGCAAAAAACTTTGAGTAGGCTGAAGTAAGACAACTTTCTCCTTTTGACTTATCCCTGACTTTTCAGAAGGAGATATAAGAAAATGGGTAGCAACTTGAAAATCATCACAAAGAACCTTTCTCTCAAACAGAAAGATGTGCAAAATGCTGGCTGGATTATGCACACTTCAGTTTTGACATACTGAAGCTTTCAACATCTCTTAATGTTTGAAGTTTGGATAAGTATGAAAAGTTCCAATTTCCCCTCAGTAACACCCACAATTACAATGCTTAAAAAGCTAATGACGGTACCTGAAAAACGTTTTCTTTACCTAGGTCCTAAGACACTCACAGTTACATCTCTTCCTTTCCAGTTCTTCTTAAATGACTTGACATCTCAACATTGTCGAGTGTGGAAATGGATAAAGTACAACACAACTATGCAACAAAGTCCTTCAACCCAGACAAAAAGGAGAAAATTAAATCCTTTCTTCCAGTTTTAGACAGGGTTTATTTACCCTACCATAGTTACTTGCATGGTCATAGACTTGGCTCATTGTATAAATGACTATGAAACATACGTACCCAACAATCCTCAGAGGAAACCAGAAATCATCAGTAACTGATGCATAGTTGAATAAGAGCTGAATTTGTCCCCACTGGCACTATTTGTGCATTCATGCACTTAATATTTCACATCAAATCTGACTGTTTGAGTAAATAAAGTGACATTTTGATTATGGAATATATTAGAGACTGACAGTCATTTTATTGATCTATCAAAACATTTGAAGAATCGATTACTGCATTTTCTAAGACATTCATTTTGGTGCAGGCTAAAGTCCACAGAATGTAGGCAAACACAAAGCTTGAATAATTATCTTGGTTAGAAATATAAGACTGATATGTAAAGAAGACTATCATTTAAGGGGTCATTCTACAGTGCTTACTTAGAGCAGTGATACTTATCTCCTTTTACACTGCCCAATGACCCCTAGACAAGGTCTCCTTCATATTCTGCCCCTGGTAATCTCACTGTGAGAAAATAACATGATCACACCAAAAATTCCTTAAATGCAATAACGTATGTCTAGTAATGAAACTAAACCAAGCAGAATCAGGCACATAAAAAGCATTATGCAATTTAGATGCCATTTCATGTTGAATTCACCAATAATCCTCTCTTAAACTCCTGAGCACGGTACTCCCCTACCTCTTAACAGCTAGTCCAACAAATGAGCCTTCCAGGTCTCACAGTAAAATAACAACCATTTGCCTTCAAAACTGTGCTCGTACCCATGCCTCATGATTTAAAGGCTCCCAAGGTTCCCTAAAGACCCAAGAAGAGTGGGAGGCAGAAACAACAGTCACATCTTCAGCAGAAGATTTTATCATTTCTGATGCCTTCAAATTGTAGTCTAACCATTATCAAGTCCCTTAGCATAATTACCTCCAGAGTCAAGGGTAGAAGAGAGTACAGAACAGAATGTAACAAAAAGAAAATGCTTTGAGAGGTGTCACGGCCTTTGTGTAACACAGAAACGAGTATTTGTAAGAACTGAAAGGGAAGGTTAAAAATAAAGGAAGACTCAAGACAGGGACGTCTTCTGAGATGTATTAAGTAGCATCTCAGGATAGAAAAACAGCATGAGGTATGATCAGCATGAAATAGACCCAGAATCATAGTGCTTACAACTCAACCATAGAAATATCTACATGACAGAAGGTGCTTTTGTGTTTTACTGCAAGTTTTGGTTCATACGTGCTTTTACACAGATTCCTGAAGGCAATGGTGAAGGAGATCCCTCCTGAAGATAATAACAAATAATAATCATGAAATGATAACAATAATAAAGCTTAGACTAAACTACTGGAATAACAATTGTAGTGAAGATCATACTGCACAAACAAGAAACAGATAGAGTAATAGGAGAGCATAAAAGAGATATACGAATACCTTCTCCTACTGTAATTTCCACTCTTCCTACAGAACAGAGAAGGTGAGAAGTCCCTGTAAGGGGGTTATCCAAGCCTCGGTTTCTACTTGAACCTCTTATTCCTGCCATCAGTGGATGCTTTCTGTTATCCATTTCAGAGGTCCAAAAATAAGCCCTGAAGTTGACCTAGATCCAGTTTATGATTAGAAATTTTGTCTTCCTTTTCCATTTACAGCAACACACAAAGCCTTTCACATGCCTATTCTAAAGTCTAAGCCCAACCTTTTTGTCAGGGATTTGAGAGCTTTTGGATGGTTTTGAAGCTAAAGAAAGGAGATTAATTAAAAAATAAAATAAAAAATAGTGGGTGAAGGGAGGAATTTGTCAGCTGACAGAATTTTTCAGCAACAACCAAAAATAAAATTCTGAAGACTGCAAAAGAGATACCGTATTGTATGCTTCTAGTCCTTTATTTAGCACATGATATGAGAGAAAACATACTTTGAAGAAAAGTTTTAAATAGGCACCCAAAATTCATTATCAATATTTGAACTACATAGTGCCAGATGTTTCCAACATTTCAGAAGGTAAAGAAGGAAGCAGAATGGCATATAAAACAACTGAATGGAACATGCAAAAATAGTTTCAGTGTACCAAATGCACTAGCTTACTGAGTACACGTGTTTCACCAGAAGTTCATTGGGCTGATTTATTCATAAGCTGCTGTATCATGCTTACGTGCTCATATTGAAACAAATGCCAGGAAGAATACTCCTTAATAAGAAATGTTCTTTGTAATATCCACTGCAGAGTGATCAGGTAAATCTGTGCACCACAGTGGCAGAAAAAGAACTCTAAGTGTATTAATGAACTCCATGTAGGGTAGCCTCTTACAATCTACTGTATATCTGCTTATTCCAGTTGAACATGAGAGAACAGCATCTAACACTAAAACAGAAAGATAGCTGTAATGACTTTGGGGTCTCTCAAGTGACACAACCTCTCACTTATGTCCCATGCAAGGTACTGATCACTGTTTTCCTATCTTAATATCTTCTAAGTTAGGATTCAAGAACCTCTTCTGTACTGAAGAGATAGAAAAAGTAGATGAAGATTTAACTTGTCATATTCAGTAAAGAATGATTAGTCTTTTGCTTTAAGATATTGTCACATTATCTAAATCATTGATGAGTAAGTTAAACAAGATTGGACCTGGTACCAATTCTTGGGGTGCACTGCTAGCTAAAGGTCCCCATCTAGACTCTGTATCACCAACCACAGCTTTCTGAGACCTGCCATTTAGCCAGTTCTCAATCCACCTCACCTTCACTTTGTCCAGTCTGCACTTCCTGAGCTTGTCTATAAGAATATCATGGGAGATAGTGTCAAAAGTTTCGCTGATGTCCAGGTAGACAGCACAAACTGCTCTCTCCTCATCTATCCAGACTACTGTGCCTATGGTATACCTTCTATGTACTATAGAAGGTAGTCAGTTTTGTTAAGCTTGATTTCCCCTTACTGAATACGTGCTTGGTACTCGTGATCACCTTCTTATCTTCTACATGCCTAAAGATGGCTCCAAAATGAGTTGTTCCATTGCCTTTCCAGGAACCAGAATGAGGTTGAGGAGCCTGTAGTCACCTGGTTCTCCTTCTTGCCGTTTTTGATGATTGAGATGACGTCTGCTTTCTTTCAGTCCTCAGGCACTCCTCCTGATTGCCGTGACCTTTTAAAGATTACCAAGATTGGCCTAGAACTGACATCTGCCAGAGTTCCCTCAACACTCATATCAGCTCCAGCTTTACAGAAAGACCCCAGGCACTTCCTGAAACTTGAGACCCACAGAGCTTCATCCACTTTTAGAAAGTCTACCTATGTCATGTTTCTAGCAGTTACAGCATAAGACTTATTTTTCCTCTCATAATAAAATAAAATAAATCATCCAGCAGAATAAATAAATTAATAAGAACCCAGATCCTAGGATCTTCCAAGAATATTTCAGATTAAATTTTCTAATGGCTTGAAAGTCCTGAGTTTACTATCTGCATCTGAGTCCCCTGATTTTTTCACATTTTTTACGAGCTAAAGCATGAGGAAACAAAGGCACTGAAATTTTTGCATCGTGTTTGAAAACAAAGGAAAAGACCTAGATGCATGAAGAGAAACAAGAAGTAGTAAAATTTTCCCCAGAACAGAGAGAACCAAATAAATAAATCTCAACAACAAACAAAGCAAATAGTTGACACTGGCAGAAACAGAAAGCATACACGAATGTAGATGAGAGAGAAAGATCCTGACCACCATCAAGTGCAACAAAAAAAAACAAATACTGAATGTCTGACATCAAAGACCATGCTCAGCTTGCCTGGTGTATTTTCATATGAGCCATACATGACCTTAGACAAAGATTCCCAGAACAAAACAACATGCACAGACTCAAGGTACGTAAGGCTTTAAATAAGACTGGAAAGCCATACTTGTCTCCAGATTTAACAAACACTCACTTTACTTTCTCTTTTCACTTTTTTGTCCTTAGAGGGACTGGTTCCAAACCCATGAAAAATTTCATACATCTTTTGGAAATACAGCATCAATTCTTTCACACGAAGATTTGTCTTTTTATCCATCTTGTACGACCTTATAGAAGTAAATTCTCAAATCTTAGGAAAATAAATGAGCAATACCTATCCAGTGGTGTTTTTAAGAAGTATTACACCATCTTTGTCACTGACAGAAATGCATACTTTATTATACAATTTTTATGTTTTAAATTCCATCTGATAAGACACATACAGTTTGAGCCATTGGTTTTGAAGTCAAATTCTTATTCTTCATTGGTATAGAGTAAATCATAGAATCATGGAACATCCTGAGTTGGAAAGGAATATTGATACAAACTCATGGCTCCATACAGGAGCTCGTAGAAAGTCATTGCACAGCCCAGTTTATTAATTCACTAGTAGACATTTTCAGTATTATTTCATACACACACACACTCCTCCTCCTTTCCTGCAAAAGTCTAAATAGCTGTCATACACTAATGAATGCAAATCTTCCTTCCATATGCAATATGCAGCTGCTACAAATCTGTTACAGGAGCAACTAGAAAGAACATGTGTGTGTCTTGATGCAGTAACTCATCTTTCAGCTTTCAGAAGCATGGCAGCTGGATTTGTGGTAAGGAAGCCTGAAATGATCACTGAGACAGCATAAAATAGACATAATCAAAGGTGATCATCCATACCATAGAAACTGTGCTACTACTCTAGTCATAAGACTGGAAGAGAACCCTTAAGATTAAAAATCCAAGCAAATTCAGCGAGTTGTCCCATATGTTAAACAGCACAAGCACATCATATTACTCAGTTTTTTTCAGAAAGTCTACTTGAGCATATAGGTCTAGACCTACATGGGCATTGCCAGCTACAGTTTCAATTGACTTCAGGTATTTTCTACACTTTTTCTTCCAGAGAAAATTGTCACACATTTTTTTCTCTCCCCTCTGGCTACTGCACTTTTAACAAAATGAGATATTTGTGGCAAGACATCAGTTTCATTGAGTTTAATAAGCTACTCCATTCAAAATATATCAGCATTCATACATCCACTGTCAAGATGTATCCAACGTGAAAGCCCCTTTACCAGTAAAGACAAAACTTCTGAATAGTGAACTTATCACCTGGAAGTAAATATTTGGAATGTACCAGCAATCCAAGTTTCTATGACTGTGTAAGTCTCAGCATTTTTGAATGCATTCTTAACCAAACCTTTTTATACAGCATACAGGACAGTTTTCAGTGACACAGAGCTGGTTTATCTATCATGGTCACTACTTAAGGACTGTAAATAAAAAAAAAAAAAAAAAAAAAAAAAAAAAAAAAAAAAACCAAACCATGGTCCACCAGTGATAAAAACAGCCCTCTGAAAGACATGAAAAAAAAAACATAAATTAGGTCAGCACAGCTCAAAAGTGTGCTGATTTGCACTAAATTTGGAAAGGTCTGCAAGGCCTGAGGCATCTAAAAGCCGGTATTTCCCTTCTTCTCATTGCTGTGATCATCAGACTTTATCCTAAAGAAGGAAGTGGACCTTTCACCTCCGGAGCTCCATTCCTAATTCAAAAGCCAAGCCATAGTATCCTCAAGCTACTCCAGAGGCTCTTTTTTTTTTTTTTTTTTTCCCCCTGTTATTTTTCCTGCAACTTTGTGTTCCCTAGGTAAGAACCAAAATGGAAACAAAGATTTCAGGCAAGATTTCAGCATTCAAAATTAAGAACTAAGCATTCCCTGTTCTGGAGGTAACAATATACTTAGGCTGGCCACTAAATTAAGGAAGCTTCTTATTTTGACACCTAATGCCAAAAAGAGAAAAGCAGCCAACAAGACACCACCCAGGGCATTTGCGAAAACTGGAGCATGCAGATTTAAGTAGACAGGTGGGGGAGGCTTTAAGAAGAGAAAAGAGAACTATTAACATCTGCTAATCTCACTGAAATCCAAAAATGAATACTACTTTTTTCTTCTATAGGACCTAAAATCTGCTCTAAACAATAATAAAAATCTCCTAAATATAAGCTTTCTAAATGAACTACATAATGTTCCATGCTATAATCACCACTGCAACAAGAAAATTGCTCAAATCGTTTCTGAGCCAGATTTGTCAGTCATGCTGCTCTGTGCTCAGAGTAACAATGTTCTGTGCAATTAATATCAAACCTTCCAAGGCAGCTCTGATTTCTTATGTTCTGTGTATATCTGTTATTACAGAAACTGCGAAGCCATACTAATATAGAACCCTGAAGGGAAGGAGAGAGAAAAAAATTGGGAAGTGAGCAATAGAAAAATAAAAGTTCTGCAGCCAAACAGAGGCCAGAAATAGTAGGATAATTAGGGTGTTTTTTCACAAAATTACAGCAGCTTGAATTGTTCCCCCCACTTTATGTTTAATTACAGTTTTTACTGCACTCATAAGGAATTCAGCTGCTGAAATAATCCAAGGAGCCAAGAACAATTCATTTATCCCCCTTTTTCAGAAACTTTCAGCTCAGCCATTTTATTCTCTCTCTCCCACAAAGATGGAACAAAACACTATTGCATTCTTGTTTATGTTAGGATGTTAGATGCCACTGTTATTCTCAATCCACATGAAAATTCTGGGAAAAGAAATGGTTGAAGGAAACACAGGGACATAAAAAGGACAGAATTTTTTCTCTGCATCATGCTGTGCCTCTGCATTGTAAAAATACCACTTACATCAATAAAGCACACATCAGGCAATAATGAACATATAGAGACCGCACAGAGGGAAAAATCACAACTCCAATACATATGTTTAGAACTGTACGCCGTATGCTGAGATATCTGAAGAGACATTCACTCAAGTAGATGTGTGGGGATGGGAGAAGAAAGAATACATACAATGCCATTTTTAAAGAGATAAACATTCATTACTATCAAACCCTGAAGCATTACATTTAGCAAAATGTAAACTTCAAGTCCTTAATATCTGTGACCAGATCAAAAATTAAGCCTACATACTGCCAGCAGTATATGGGAACGAACTGGAGGAAGTTGGACAGGCTGCATGCACCTATCACAAAATAGTTGTGATATGCTTTGGTTTGTAACTGTGTCCCACGTGAATAGTCATATTGAAAAAAATAAAAATTTCTATCAATAACATTTCTATCAATAACAATTAATTAATTAGGCCAGTAAAACATTTGTCATGGTAGGGAATCTGACTAGAAAAACAGTAATTTGCCTTCTGACTGTGCAAACAAGATTTTTCTCTCAGGAACTTTGAAATTATGGTCAGAGAAGGGAACTCTTTTATACTGAAAGTTAAAGCTCAGCAGGATGGCAAGAAAGGCACGCTAATGCACTATTATATACAGAGAATTCATTTCTTATCGCTGACTCAATTCTTGTCTGCAGCTGTCTTTTTAATAGTGTTCCACACTAGCCTCAGCCATCCCCCCCCCCCCCCAGTTGAGTAATAGAGCTATTTTTCTATAGAGGAGTGTCAATGGAACATTTGGTATACTCTTCTATCTGCAACTGTTTTATCTGAAAGGACAACTATTGCATTTTAGCCTAATTTGGAAGTAAGTTTTTAGCAAAATTAACCTGAAGAGCAATGTTCCAATTGACATAAAAACAAACAAACAAACAAAGCCCAACAAGCCAACAGAAAGAAACAATATACCCATACAAAACAGACAAAATGACAAAACAAACCTTTCTTCTGTGGCTGAGAAAACAGGCTGAGCAAAGCCAGCAAGTGAAACCAGAAAAAGGAACTTGAGTGAAAATCAGTTTTTACTACTAGTGGAGCATGCAGAACAGAACACTAACTACAAAGAGGAGAAAGACACTCCTCCCTTGGTCATTTTATGGGGGAATCAGTAAAAATACTCTAGAAAAGAACACCCTTAGCACAGTCTAGGCAGCACAGGAATAAAAAAAATAAATAAATAAGTCTTGTAACGACTTTACATACCTTTGACCAAAAAAAGACCACGTACACTCAAGGAGAAATAGCTCAGGAAGTAATCTTAAATATGAAAATGAAAACCAACTTTGATCAAACAAACAGGCCTTTGCAAAAATTGTTCTGCAGAAATCAGTTGAAATCAGTTTTGATTGTCCTCTTGACCATAAATAGAAGTCTCCTGGTGAGACACAAGTTCAGCCACGTATGCAGGACTGGACTTCTTACCTTTGAAAGGCTTAGGAAAACCAATGAGAATTTTCCAAATACTCGGATGATTATGAAAAGGGCAAGAGGCCTGCTGATCATGGCATGTTTGTCCTTCAGAGAAGTGTTAGATCAGTGTTAATAACAGAGGAATTTGTCTTAAGATACTCTATCTCAAAGAGTGTTCTGCAGAGGGGAAGAAAAGAAAGAACATTTTCCTGCCCCTTACCTAATGGCATCAGCTCTTCTATTGCTTGGCAACTGGCTCATTCTAACTGTTTTCCCTCCCCATCTGCAGACATATCTTGCCATAACGGAGCTGAAACAGGCAGTTTCATCCCTAATCCTGTTGGTTGTGATATGCCTTGCAGATTAGATTCCCAATAGCAATTTATTTTACGACCCTTATCTGTTAGATGCTGTCAAAGCCAACCTGGGGGAAAACATTAAAGAGGAAGAAAACTCAAGTGATGCTAAGAAGAGAGTTCTGAATCTGAAGAAAAAAAAGCATTAACTAATAGGTATAAAAATTGAAGACTTCACAGTCAGTCCGGTTCACCCATTAAGAGAGTTATATCATCTATGTTACACAGTTTGGTGACAGAATCAGACTGGTCCCTTGGGCATGAAGTTTTCCATTTCTTCTGTGATAATACTTCTGATCTTCCTGTTTATCATTTCTGATTTTATCTCATCTCAGAACATTTGATTAATCTTAAATTTCTGAAGGAAGCTTTGCATAAGGCAGGACACAGTCTCAGACTGAATGATTCAATATTTCTGTTCAACTATACAGCACAACACAGGAGGATCACTGTTGCAGTGAGCTCTACTGAGGTGGAGAGCAAGCAAGCATCACTTACATGTCCCAGGAAAGCTGTATACGTGGGCTGGTACAAGAAAGACTGATAACTGATAAATGTGACCCTAGGAACTCTTATCAATGAAAACCAGAATATCAGAGCTCACTTCTGCATTATATTTACTCTTCCTTGTCAAGCTACTGAATAGAATACATAATTTTCAGCTTACGCAATTGTATCTACAAACTTAAAACCCAGTAAGGCTTGGTCACAGCTCTCCTTGCCTGTTAACTACCAAGAAATATCCATTGCCATTTTTAATATTTGGAATAGCTTCTATTAAAATAATAAACATCACAAAATACAATTCTCCTAAAAGATTAAGTGATAATTTCTCTGCCTTATTTCTCTTGATGGTGGAGAAATTCAGCATGAAATGCCAAATTCTTTTTGACTCAATTCAGTTTTTGCATTTGGCTTACACATTGAGATTTCTCTTGGTAACTTGCCATTCAATTTCATTTCCCCAGATGCTACTAGAAGCTTTTAAGCTTGAACTCTTATTCATGTACTTAAACTTTCTGCAGTGTCATAATATCCAAATTCTCGCAGATGAAATATCATTACCTTCCACATCCATAAGAAATTTTAAAATCAATAATTAATAATACTGAGATGAGAAAAGCCACGTTTCTCAGTACTCATTAACCTGGAACAGATCTAAATTCCTTTAATTGTTTTAAACTGTGAAGAAGATGGAATATCAACCCTATAACTACCTGGGAAGATTTTTCAACCAACTTTCATTTAAATTCACACAGTTATTGATTAATTTTTCAGCAGGAACACGTGGTTGTTTTCGAAGGCCCAAGGAAAAAAATAATTCTCTGACAACTTCAGAGCATTGCCATAGAGAAAGAAGTCAGAGCACTTCCTCTAGCTTCTCAAAACATGTCTGAAGCAAAAATGCCCTTCTCACCCTGTTGTGGAGGTTCTATCCTTTACTTACCAGAAACAGTCCTCATACACATGCACATGAGGAAAACATCCATAAAGGATAAATTTACTATTAAATTGACTGATTATTATATAAGTATAAAGCAAAGGATTTTCTTTTCCTTCATCCTGAGACCCATCTCTAACAAGCCAATGATAATGGCTGCTAAAGGCTAGCAAACCTCTTCATCACCGTCCTGTCTTCCCATTAAGACAATGACAAAAGCCAGATCTGCCTTGTATTAGACACTGTCGTGAGCAGGGCAGAGGACCTGTGCTGAGATTCAGTCTTTTCCTCTCCACATCTCCCTTTGCAGCAATCCACTTTTCCCACTTGCCAAAGCAACAATCCAGAAGGGGATAATACAGAGCTATGATAATAAAAAAACAGAAAGCATATCTTTTCACAGGCTTCTTCAGAAAGGATAGCATAAAGATGTTGGGTGAGGAGCATGAAGTTATTTCCTAGAAATTCACTCGCACTCTGTGTATCCAGGATGAAGAGAAGAAGGAACATGATTTGGTGTATGAAGTGGTAACAGCCTCCATTCCTACTGCTGTTGCTTGTCAAATCTCAAACTTCCCTCAAAAGGCTGCTGTAAAGAAGCAAATGAAAACCTGAAATAAGACTTATATTGAATTTCCCCCCTCGTTAGGAAAATAACAGTTTTTACTGTTATTTTGGTGATTATTTTTTTATTAGAATTGATACACTGAAGAGAATTGTTGGGTCAACAGGAAAAAGTGAGTGTTTTGCTATTACAGCACACAGGGAAAAAAAACAAACAAACAACAACCATAGGACTAGCATTAGGATTAACAGTTCATCATGCAACCCAGAAAACCACATTTACAACATAATACCGTTTGCTATTTTTATGACACTTTTTGCATTTCAAGTAAGATGAGAAGTTTTGTTCACACTGTTTCCTGATATCTGGATTATTAGAGATGAGTGACCAAACACAAGGAGCACATTCTTCTCCTTGGAAGGCTTGCACCAGATGTTCTTGGCCATTTGTATACACAGTTTAATAACAGAGAGGCCATGCTGCTACAGTTTGTTGTTTATGATTGGAAAAAAAATAAAAAAAAACAGCAAACTTGCACTGATTTAGCTGAAAAAAAAAGTCTACATTTGAAAGACAATAATAAAAGAAGCCAAACTACCCCAAACTAGAAACCTAGTCTCTGTGACAGATTTCCATTATGTGAGATTTAATGAGAAGTTTCTCATAAATGAGCAATCAAACCTAAAGTACAACTGAATCAAGATTTGTAGAGGAGTTACATTATATTTCCCACTTGTTAAAATACATATATATAACAATTTTTAAAAGATACACAAAACAATACAGCAGTCTTTTGTTTCTCAGTCACCCACATTACTCACTGCTGAGTACTTCGCAAGTACTAAAAATACTCATCACTTCAACACTAGACTTCCACTCTTGAGAGCCAAGGGAACTGGGATTGTTTCACTAGACATTCATTTTCAAAACAACAAAGCTCCTGTCTCCTCTCCTCCTTCAAAATCCTGGCAGGATAACAAGCAACAGAAGATCACAAGCACTCCCACTTGGGCCATCCTTTCCTCAGCATCACCAGTTTCCTCTTTTCAGTTTACAGTAGAAAGGACATTAGAAGTCTGTAAGCTGCAATTATTTCATCTAGAACACAGCAACAGCTATGTGGTTTTTCCCTCATTTTCCAAGCAAGGCAACAATGAGAAGAATGGCAAGGATTCTTGAAGCAAATCCTGCAGACTGTGCGTTTCAATCAACTACAATATCTTCTATATGACTGTACAGAATTGGAACAGGCTTTCAGCACCAGTGAACAACTTTTAAACACCTAAGCTTCAAACTTAGGACACTTTGAATAATTTACACAAGAATTAGGGATGTGAGTTAATGATCAGCACAAGACAAAACTGCTTTGCTTGTCAAAACTCTGCCAGGCATACTTTCAGTCATGTCAGTCTGCTGTGGGGCAAAGCACTCTTGCCAACCCTGCAGCATCGGAAGAGCTAATAGGAATTTTAGATGTAGTCTGTCCTTTGAATCAACAGCACTGCTGTGCAAATTTCCATTGGTTACCCTTGAAGTAATGCAGCTAAATCTATGGGGTTGTACTGTTGCCATGAAAAGTAAAATGCAGTTAGATTAGGGGTGTATTAATAATGATTAAAACGACTCAACCTTATTTCCAGAGGAAGGACTGAATTTGAAAGGCTGGAGGATGGAGAATTTCAATGCACAAAGTTTTTATTCAGTTTAGCCAGCAGTAACAAGTTTTACAACCATACAGTCAATGAGAGAACACACCATCAGGACTCAGCTTGCTTCCTTTACATAGCGCAGGTGGGTAAACTTTAAGGTTTAAAAATATATGTACATTCTTGGCTAAGTCACTTCTTAATTTCTTTACTCAGGTTCTATTGGGGATTATCTAAGCTGGAAGGAACAGAAATGGAAAAGTTCAAAGGACGAATGCCAGGAGGAAAATAAACAAATAAAAAGAACTGCTTATCTACTTTAGGCTTGAAATGAAGCCAGAAACAGCACAGAAGAATAACAAAAAGCTTCAGACAGTCTAAGTGGCATGAGTTCAAGCAAAGCGGGAGCTGCTTCTCTGCTCTTCTCACCATAGAAGTCAAAGCCATATCTGACTCAAACCTTCAGGTAGTTTTTTTCCTCTGAGCGATGCTGCCTCAAGGACCCTAGATGGGCCATTGTTGTCGTGCCCTCCCAGCGGTATAATGTTGATGGCACAGTATTAGGCAACACAGGAGTTTGCATCTAATCCCACTACACAAACATTTGGGGTTTACTCTCTGTAATCCATAGGTCAGGCCCATAGATGAGTTCTGAAAAACAGGGGAATACCGATTGCTATATCTACCAGCTCAGGCAAAGCAGTTGGAGAATATTTCCAGAAGAGATCTGATCTCCCCAAAGCACTTCTGAAACAGCCTATAGAAGCTCTGAGGCAGCTGCATTTTCTCTCCTATTCCCCATCCAAAGCTTGTTCTTCAGCTGAATGAGGGAATGAGCCAGAGTTTTTTCCAATATAATATAAACCTTTCACCAAAAAAAGTAACAAAGTAAAAATAAATTTCATTTCTTTAATGTTGTTTAAGGCTTGTGGTTCCAGGCAGGCTACAGGTGCTGAGCAAAGGTAGACATAGAAGAACCTGAAATATCCTAATGCACCATGACTTCCAGGGGAGGAAGCCTTCCCCCCAGATAGCAATATTAGCACTCCAGTGTCACATGCCTCCTTTCGCGATATCAAACCAATTGCATGACTAAAAGGAAATACCTCAACAGCTCAGGGAGAGAAGCCTCCTTTATGTTAGAAGCCAGGACCGTGGAAACTGCTGTTTGGAAAAAATAGCAGAGTACCAAAATATGCATTAAGAGTAAGTAGTAGTCTTGCACATGAAGACAATTCTCTCGAGATGGGAGCAACTAGGTTATATCTCAGACAATTACAACAAAGATTAAAGATAGCAGAATAAAACACAGAAAACCAAATGGGAAAACAGAAAATAGGATGCACAACAGCTGTGAGCTTCACTTTCAACCACTTTGGCTCTCTTCATTTACTCTGCAAATTGCCGGCAAAACAAAAACAGGTCTCCTGTAAGCAAAAAGCTGCACTGATAAAAAGTGATTTCTGTGAGCTGCCCTGTTGAGGGTAAACAGTAAATAAAAAAATAAATAAAAATGAACACTTATCTATATCTTCCACCTTCTAGAAATCCCTGAAGTTAATCAGAACAAAGTTACTGCCTGATCAAACACTCTTTAAAAAGCATCACCTCATGGACAGGAGACTGTTGGGATTTCAGACAGCACTTTGTATACCAGCCCTGCTCACTTGTGCCTCTCTGAGGCTGATTAAGTAGTAGAAAATGAAATGCTGCTCACAATGCACACAAAATCATACAGATAGAGACTATTTCGAAGCTTCCTATTGCACTGAATAACAAGTAGAACTGCAAATCCATATCTGTATGCCCTGCATATCTATTTAAAGCTCATCCATTTTTTCTTGTGCAGTTTGGAAGAGATCTGCAGCCCCTTGCTCAGACGGAGGGTTTCAGTCTTGGCAGGAGTCTCAGGGCTCTCTCCCGGCTCTAGCTCATTGCCGCTGTGCTGGCAGTGTGCAGCCGCTCTGTGTGGCTGTATTTTTCCCTACCGTTTGTCAGTACAAGCGCTCTGGGCTTCCCACTGCCATCTGGCAATCAGTATGAGATCACAGCTCCAGATCCCAGGAGAAAGGTACCACAAGACAAGGTCACAGATAAAACAATATCAGAATACACAAACCTTTGTGTAGCTGCACCACACGCTGTTTGACATTCCCGTGACCCATTTTTTACTTTTCTGTAGCAATTCAATCAGCAATTTTGCTACAGTAGATAAGCATGAGATGCATTTTTCACAGTTGTTTACTGATATCACAGAACCACACTGCACAGGAATTCACGTAGGTCCTAATGCTAGCCAGTTCAATTGTGCTTTATCTTTGGCAGGTGATTTCACTGCACGTTAAAACCAAGATGCATAGTTTTTTGCCTTTGTTGAGAAATCAATTTGCTGATGTTTCCTCATTGCTTATAGCCTAATCTGCTCATATTTCTTCCAGTATTTAAAGGACATTGATTTCTCTTTGTATTTGCACTAGTATATTTGTTACGTGACCTCAAATTTTGCGCAGAATTATAAAACCATTCAGTTCATTGGAATCTCTGGGCACCATTTCACATCAATTTATAGGGATGATCTATGAGTAACAATAAAACTGACAAACCACAAAGAAGAGATTACGGCATCCTCTGTTTGCACCAATTTGATATAAGCACCTGGAGGGTAGGACAGCTCAGTGTCAGACTATCTGGGCCTTACTAAGGGGCAATTAATCCGCCAGGAAGTTGGACTGAAAATTCTAAGTCACTGAAACAAATACACATAATAACATGCTTTAGAAACAACATCTCATCTAGACTCCTACATATTTCATATTACATTTTCTTTAATCAACTCTAGAAGAGAGAAGAAAAAAAAAAAACAACTTCACAAATGCAAGTTTTTCCTCACTGGTTCAGTCAGCTATTTGCAGCTTTAGATGCTATGGCTTACATATCAGAAGAAACCCAACACACTTTTGATTGCTACAGAGTGGAAGAAAGCAATGGAGTTTCCTTACCATGTGCATGCAGCACACGCAGAATTATTCACAATATCCAAGTCCCTAAGACAAATTTTTCTCTTAACAATTTTCAGTGAAGCTCCGTGCAGTTTATTCCATAAACAAAATGAATCGGTCTACTTTTTATCCAGTGTAATGGCAAATTCAGATGTGATAGACAAGTCTCTTTAAACATGTCAAGTAATTTCACACCTAAATGTTGTGAACTCACGGAAGCTATTACTGTACCATATGGCTGAAGTGTTTTCCTGCTTGAATAGATTTTTTTCCTCATAGTTAGTGGTCAGATTCAATTTCTAGTTCACTGTCCCTCCAAGGGTAACAGGCCCATCATGATGGTAAATACCTGCACTTCTGTAACTCTTTCAAATAAACATCTTTCCTTGTGCACTTTGTTAGCACTTGCTTATATGTGTTGAGTCTCTCAGCAGTTTCAAGAAGGCACTTCAGAACCAAGACCAACATTTTTCTCTTATCTTTACTATTTAAAAGGACTGACTCAAAACGAACTCAGCGAAGACTGTATAACCAAATAGACACATCTGAATTAAAAGCAGAAACAAAGTTGAAACCATAGGATGCAAAACCTGTTTGAACTTCAGAGATGCTCAAAGTTCTAATAAATATGGTCTAACATGTTTTCTAAAAGATGAATCTATGTCAAAATTCAAATGAAACCAGCAATGACCTAAGCATACTTCTTTGAATTATTGCCAGTACTGAGACTGCTCTTTCATGTGCATTTAGTTAAGGTACTGCAACATTATCAGTGTAAATCATCATTCACGTAGACACATAGGGTATAATTCTGGAGCTATTAGTTACAGTTGAAAACAGAAGTCAGAAAGAGATAGGGAAAGAGTTTCTGCTGGCTAATGTTATCACGTTTTCACCGCTGCCACAGTTTGTCCAGTGTATAATGCAAGACAGTGAAGCCAGAAGAATTCCCTGCAGCCAAGAGACAGCAATAGGAATTTATACAGTTTCAAGTGTATGAATCTCAGTTTCAAGTGTAATGAACCTAAATGGGGTTCGTTTTACTTTGTATTTCCATAGAAAAACAACCAAGACTTGATTACACGTATATAAACACAATTAACACATTTTACTACAAAAGAGGGCACTCTAAAGTATATTTCCCAAACCACAGTATTCAATTAAAGGTCAAGTGCATTAGCAATAGAGTCAGCAGCTAGGGACAGACAGTAGAAATATTTTCACGTGTCTTTCATCGTTGTCCTGAAGCAGGTAGAAAGGACAGTGTGATAACCGAGGAAAAGCGAGACAAGAATTAATTGGAAAAGAACTATACATAAAGACTGAAAGTTTTCAGCCCTGTAGCAATGTTAAATAAGAAATAGACCCAAAACACCCTTTTAGTCAGCAGTGTTATTCTCCCTGAGGCTAAAAGGCAATACTTCTCACACATGTAAAGGCATTTAGCTGCCTAAATTCATTTTCACACTGAAAGTGAGTTGAAAACTCAGATAAGGTACTTTGAGAAGCTAGTATAAGGCTCATAATCTCTCATTGGACATCAGAACTTGTCGTAACAGTGCTGTATTTATGTTGTTAGTATTCAGACCTTTTAGGTAATAAGATGCTACTCAGCCAATTCTTTTGTGGGAGATACACTTGCTGTTTAGGTATTCCAAAACCATTTTATGGTGTAAAGAAAAGACTATGCTTAGCATCCTGATTTACCCTTTGTGAGCATCATCTGATTGTAAGCAGTTTTTCCCCTTACAATTACTCCAGAGATATTTTGTGTTAATCTTGAGGAACAGCTTCTTGGAACCAAGAGTTTATTCAAGAGCCCTACTTTCCATAGAAGCACAGAATTATTTAACAGCAGAAAAGATATTCAAGATCATCAAGTCCAATCACCAACGAACCTAAGTTCAATCACAATCCTATCTCTAAACCCTGTTCTCTAAAACCACATCCACATACCTAAAGGGATAGGAATTTGGCCAGTTTCCTGGGCAGCTTGTTCCAGTATTTAACACTCTTCATGAATGAATTCTTCATAATATACAACCTAAATTTTCCCTTGTGCTTGAGACCATTTCCTCACCTTCCATCTCTGATCACCTGGGAAGAGAGACTAATATTCCCCTCACTCCATCTTCCTTCCCGGTAGTTCATGTACTGAAGGCTTCCCCATGGAAGCACTCTTGCCACTGTAGTCATGCAGAAAATCTTAAACACATTCATTCAGTGCATCATCCTGGAATCACCTTTTTTTTGTTGTTGTTGTTATGTATATATACACATATATATGAGCATATGGCTTCGTAAGCCTGGTGTACTTCCCAACCCTCCCCCTCTCCCCCCCAACATTTGGCAACTCTCCTAGATAATATTTTCCAGGTCACCAAACATGGCAGTAGAAGAGCAAAGTGCCTAGCTGACAGTCCTACGTACAGACTTCACCCGGACTTCTAAAAATAAGTAAGAATGTGCATGCTTTCCTCCTTACATCTTCACCATTAAGATACTGCAAAGTAAAACAAAACAGTAGAAAATTTAGTATAAACAATATACTGCATGCTCATACACAGCACATACGGATTGTTCTCTAGCAACTTTAACGTTGTTCTACAAAATAAGTAGGCAGCGTTACTAAACCAATAGAAAATACATCCCTGTATTGTCAATAGCATTTCCCTAAAATAGCACAGAGCATATGATTTTCCATTTCACAACGGAATATAATTGAGCAATTAAAACATTCAATGGATATTTCATTGGTCTTTTAATAATTAAAATAAATTAACATAAAATGTGCAATAAAAGCTGCACTATGTCAGATTCCACTGAAGCAAGATGGGTGCTGGAGTTGATCAAGTTGTTTGTTGACACTATTTTAAAAAATTTTAATAAATTAAAAAATTAAAAGTAGAAACTAACATCTACAAAAGTGTTTGTTCTCCGCAGCAAGAAGTTATCTATCAGTCTCCTAGTGATGTTTTCTACTATGTTGCTGCATTGTTATCCTTCCACACTGTACTAAAAGCTTTAGGGTAATTTTTTTTTTCTTAAGCAATGAGTATGTTTCCATGAATAAATTTATCTCTAAAACAGAAATGAGATTTCTGTATATGTTATCATTGATCAACCCAGAAACTCACCTGTTAACTTCATGCTTGCAAGTTTATATGACATACCAGCAGCCACTCGCTGTGGATACTACTGTCAATTAAAATTTCAGTCCTGGAAGCTATGAAACTACAAATGTAGGCACTAATTTGATCTGCTTACTGATATGAAACCCATTTTTACATAACCATGAGCATAGAAATATTGATTCATTGTTCATGAATTATATTTTCACTGTGAAATCTGAAGTTACAGTTTTCAGCCTGGAACAAATTAAGATATTAAATAGCAAGAACAGCTCTTTTGTGTTTAGAAATATCAAAGAACAGACTGTTACAAGGTGAGAATAGCATCCTTTATTTATTCTTATATTGACAGTGTTTAGATATGTTTTCACATCTAAGTCTCTCAAACTACCAAATGTGTCTCATTAGAAAAAAAAGATTAAAACCATTTCCAAAACTAGGGGATACTTCTATATACTGTATTTCATGTAAATGAGCTTTTTGGCTTTAATGGTGTGACCAGGGAGATAAGCACTAATGTTAGGTGTTAATCTAAGGAATGAACAAGAAAAATGAACCTGAAATGAAGAAGAAAAAACAAAACAGTAATAAGCAAGAGTCAAAATATTCTGTTGGTCTGAGCATCATGCAGTTTGAATCTTCTACCACGTCTCTTTAGAAATTAAAGTATGAATAACAAAAGTAATATTTTTTCACATTGATTTTCTGCTAATCAGGAAGGGAGGAAAACAGAAATTAAAAATAGAGTGAGATTCTGTCAACAGGATAAAATACAATAAGGATAGAGACTCTACATCACCAGTTGGTCCATGAAACATAAAAAGCAACAAGGTGCGAGAGAAGTCCATCAGTAGCAACACCCAATTTTTCCTTCCATTTAACACACATGACAACTTCCAGACAGCAGCAACTGCTACCCTTCAGGAACAGCAGCAGACTAAAGCACACAGTAAGTAGCTACGATGGTGTTTTTACTATAAAAGTAATCCCTTATGTACCCATAGCAAAACATGGTGCCTAGACAGAATTCCAGTTTTTACAACTGACAATGCATGTAACTCTGTCATTGTCTCTTCCCATCAAGCAACTTCACTGACAGCACCCACGCCAAATAACACAAAGGTGGATATAGTGTCTCCAAGTGAATACTGGTTTGCAGCATACCTGACAGCCCCTAGAAGAGTTCTGCTTTACTTCTGCAAGAGGATGTGCTCAAGTTCTCCCCTGAAGACAGACAGACTCCACAGGAATGGCACAATCCCATGAGCAAAGGGAGCACCAGGAACTATCCTTTATCACAAAAGCTGGACTGCCTTCAGGTCAGCCCTAAAGAAGCTTCAGCAAAACGTAGTTAGTTGGCTCTGTAAAGTGCTTCCAAGATCTTAGATACAGCCAAGGAAATTGATCCTCCACTGTCTCTCATCCAAACAAGAAAACAAAAAAAGGATAAAAAGTTAATGCCTTTTTTCTTTCATAAAATCACCTAGGTTGGAAAAGACCTACAGGATCATCCAGTCCAACCTATCAAATCATGCTGCCTAATCCAATGATTTGACACCTTTAACTGTAGCCATACACCTTAGTTTAATTTCCATCCTGTTCTTATCAGAAAAACAGACAGGCTATTCACAGTGGGAAAAACTAGTGGCTAATCAAGGCTGATTAAAACATGTACACTGCCAGCTTCCCCCACGAAGCCTTATGATCTGAAAGTAAGTCACAGATAGCACAACACACTGCAATTAAATAAAAACTTGGGCTTTAAGTAACTGTTTAGGTACTGAATTATACACTCAAATGTCTTATGCAACTTCACCCTTTGCTTATCCTTGCTCTGAAAATCATGTTATTCAACAATACTTATTGAAAAGAACAATGTTTTTGTATTGTGTGGTGTTTTTTTGTTTGTTTTTCCTGATACTTTCCAAGCAACAAAGGCACTGAGAAGGGAAACTAATCTATAACGTTTACTTTTATGCTTTCAGAATCAGAGATCAATTGAACATAATTGAATTTTATGCAGGGATCCTGTACTTTCAGAACAGAAATTTCAGTTCCATGGCCTAGAAAATCTTTAGCCAAAGTTATAGTTATGAAAGAAAGACAGGAAGAAAAGAGAGAAATGATTAGAATAAAACTGTTCATCCTCAAAATAGAAACTACTATGTTTCATCTTTTTATAAGAATGCCATTACAAAACTTGCATAAAATCCGTCCTACTGAAAAAACTTCTACTCCTCAAGGAATTCAAGAGGAAAAGACACAAAAAACACAAACACATTAGGTCTTATTTTCATACTCTCCAAGCTACAGCAGCTGATACAGTGAAATAGATAACACCATGATGAAGAAAGACGTACGAATTCAAAAAAATGCTCAGAAAGGCATGTGAAGGGTTTGATAACATAGCAGTGTTGCAACCCTAGGCAAATACATAGTTCCTTAGAGATCATATATAGCTTAAAAATGTCACATTTATCTAAACTAGGCTAAGGTTGAGAATCAGCTGCTGGATGCTAGACGGACACTTCATTGTTCACAGTATATTTCAGACACATTAGAAAACAAACTCCATTAGATGTAAAACAAAGAAAGAAATTACTCAATAACAGCAACACTAAATAAAGCATTAGGTCACTTCTGAAGTTTCCTTATGATCATTAATTTTTTAGGTAATGTATATATGTATATGCCTACCTGTGCAACCTGGTCTAGTGAACCTGCTTCAGCAGGAAGGTTGGACTCAATCTCTAGAGTCCCTTCTAACCCCTACAATTCTATGTGATATGTATTCTGCTTTCTACAGATACAAACATCACTGAAATAATATGTGAAACCCAGTAATTCAGTTGATCTGCGTAGTCATTTTCTGTTCAGCCATAATAATGAAGTTTATCATTACCAAATGAAAACCAGCATGACAGAAATTTTCCTTTTCAGAATGCAACAGAAATTAAAATTTCACAAAAGCAAAATCTAACAGAAGATTTTTTCCCCCCCCCAATCAATCCACCTTGAAAGATGTTCTACATTACTTGCCATTGGCAACAAGTGCATGATAATCGAGAATGCTGGCATGTTTTCACAGACTTCTTTGCATCCATGGACTCACGCCCAGTTTTAAATTGTCTTGCATCCTGATTACAAGGGTACCAAGTATCGCAATCAAAGAGAATCTATGATACAATTTAATCATTTAAAGCTGGCCTTGCTTCCCTGATTGTATTTAGTTTCTGTAAGTCCTGTGATATTGCCAGGAACATATGTCATGGGATATGGCCTGCTTATGGAATCATTTTCTCAGGGACGTTTCTTAAACCCCTATTTCATTTTTTTTTTTATTGCTAATGCCACATACCCAGTCAGCTGCAATTAATCTTGCAAACAGTGAGCATGGATAGAAATAAAGTTTTCTGATCTCACTCATTCACTAAGCAGTATTGAATTATTTTACCTGAATTTCCTTCTGATCTCATCAAGGTGCTTAATTTTCTTTGTGGAACGAATATATCAGAAAATATCATTTGAAGATCTTACTTGAAGATCTCTGTCTCTTCCTTGCAAGCACAGTCTCACATATCTCACAAATCCCACTCCCATCCCCTACGCTCCCATCTCCTGCTTCTTTTGCAAGACCCATTCCACAAACCAGTCTGAACTACTATTTTCCAGCTAGTAGAAGCAAAGGCAAAGACCACCAACAAAATACATCCAGCATAGTTCCAAACACTGGCTGAGGAAAATTCTCCTTTGACTTAGAGAGGGAGTATTCTGGTAATGGGGAGGAGGAATAAGAAAGAAAAAGAACTTGTTGCACAGCACCATGGAAAGAGACCTTTCCTACTTTTTTTTTTTTTAATTATTATATATATATATATTTTTTTTTCCACAGAGTGATGAATCCAAAGAGCTAAAAATACGATAGCATTTCCCAATGTGATACTGCTATGCAGAGAGCTCAGACACTTGCAAGAGCATTGCTCAGACCCTTAGTGCCCAGCAGCAGACACTTTGGTTCCACACATCTTCCTGCATTTTATTCCCTCAAGTAGACAAGTAGCAGAAGCAGGTGCTCCATTATCAGATCTGGTGCTAGCACCCAGGGCAGAAGTGTCTGACAGGCATAGTTGCTGTTGTCTTCTTCCTCAGGCAGGGTGATGTGGTCAGGGTCTCCCACACCAATGGCACTGCTATTACTGATGAGGGAAAACAGAAGGTATAAAGAGGGAACTTGCTTTTCAATTCTGTTTCTCCTTTTGCATCACGTAGCAAAAATGAGGTATGACACTGATGCCAATGTTTCCTATATGTAACGGGAGACTAATTTTAAACTGTTTCTAAGCAAGGAGAAACTAGAAGTTCCCCACATGCAATAAAAGGAAAATATCTTTTTTTCCACTGGATAGCAGTTTCAGCCTCCTGCACTGCAAATACAATTTATCTACATTTTGGGAGCAAGCTGCCAGACTTGGCAATACTCTGTCTCCACTTGTAGTTTCCCTTTTAGCCACCTCTTTTATGCAGTCCAAGCAAGAAGAAAACAGTTTCTCCTTTATAAGGCATTCCCTTCAGATTAAAGAAGTCAGAGTGAAGAGAGGAATATGCTCTTGAGTGAGCAGCACCAATGCTGACTGCAAGCTGAAGGGAGAGTCCTTAGGAGAAAAGACAGAAGAGGGACAAGGAAGAATTAAGGTTTAAAGATGCATTTCCTGAAGTACTTGATGGCTACTACAGCCACAAGTCACACTTGCGACAGAAGGGACATCAGAACACAGTTTAAGAGCAGCAAGACTGAATACAAGTTTCATATAGATGTGTGTTTCATGTCTAAATTTCCTAATATACAAAAGCAAAATCCACAGTTGATGATTTCCCTGTGGTTGAAGTATTTACATATATGCTGACTGCACATGGCTTTCACTACTCTAATACTCAATTTAGAGTCAACACCATCCACTTTCTCCAGCCAAATACTTATTTTCACGTAACTCCTAATTTTTTTCCATTCCAACTCAAGAGCTGGGTTAAAATTGTTCAACAGAATCAGTAGCTAGTAAGCAAAAAATATAACAACAAAGTATATCTGTCTAAGATATAGTTCCTCAGGAATCCAGTGTCAATAAATTAAAACCAAAAAGCTACCCATCTATGCAGACTACAGAGTATCTAATACCCCCATCTACTAAATAACTCACAAACACTAAGTTTCACAAAATCCCTTTTAAACATTTCTAAACATTCATTTTGCAGGTGGGAAACTGAAGTAGCATGGATATTCCCAAGGATAGAGAACACTAGTCACTGCCAGGAGTAAAAGCTGGAAATAACCATCCCCAAATCTGTTCTAAAATGGCTAGCATGCATTTTTTTCTTCTACAATTCTGCTGACAATGCCAAGGGTTACAATTTCAACCATTGCAGGAGTCCACTAAGGTCATCATTTACCAGCCTCCTGGTGTTCTCACAGATCTGGAAGATTTTGGCCTGACTTCCAAGAGGTCAGAATCTTCTGTTAGACTTAATGAGCAACAAAGGCCAGATAATAACTGCATTCAGTGAAGAAAATATTCTGAAGCTATTCCCAAAAGAAATCCTTCATAAAAGGGTCATCTAAAACGGTGCTTCCCCACATTAGTCCATTATCACTGAGCTTTAAGTCATCACTAAACTGCACAGAACACTACCAGTTCTCTTAAAAATAAATAAAAAACCTCCATATCTACCTCTAACTTTTCCTTTCTCCATATTATAAACCTTTTCTGAAGTGTTCTCTGGCTTTTAACAGAGACTGTATCCAACAATATAATTGCCTACTGACAAACACCTCACTAGAGACATATCTCACCCCCCACCAGCTGATGCCCGGTCAACAACCAAGGCACAACTGCCCCGGAGCCAACTCCCCACAGCTTTATGGCCTTCTATGTGGAGTCAGGTGAAACTATGCCAAGGGTTATTACATCCATGTGCCTGTCCTGCCTGAAGAATACATCTTTTCTGAAGGCCTAACCTATTTGTTTCAAGTTTGCTGCAGGGCTCCCCATAGCTTCATGCATTTACTCACTGGAGTGCTGCAGGACATATACCTTGTCTCCTGCCAAAGAAGCTCAATGGGAGAACTGGCTTACATGCACAGACAATTGGCACATCACATAATTCACAATAACTGTGTGGCCTACAGGTCTTCCTCATGTCAATGAACAAACACAGCCACCAAACTTGCTATGCTGGTAGGCCTGCAGGAGGTTTCACACTGTGCAGAGCCATAAGAGCAGCAGCAGCTTTTGAACTGTCAGAATGCTCCCATATAACACATACTGACTGGAAAGGAGCAGGATCCATGCAGAACAAAGCCCTTCCACACCAAACCCAGTCATGAGCCACCTCCATCCTTCCAAGGCATGCAGATGCATTTCCAGCTAAACTGGAAGGATAAAGGAAGGATAGGAGAGAGGCTAGCCGGATTCAATGCTAGTACAGGATGGGAAGAGGTCGGAAAAGTAAAAATAAATCTGACAACCCTGTGTGCACAATTCAATTTTCTACATTCCTCCCTCCAGCATTGCTAAAATCAGACAGGAAGAGGAACGCAGCTGTTTCAACCTGTCACCTCAGCCACCTCTAGCATCACAGGAAAACATGCTTAGAGCCTTCCTCCCTGCACAGTACATCTTGTTTCCTTGTGACTAGTGGTCTCCTGACCTGCAGTCCCAGAGGCATCTTATTTCATCCTTCTTATCTTAACAACTTTGTAATTGTGCTATTATATAAGCATACAACATCCTTATGTGCGAGGAAAACAATATCTGCTAAGGGCAATGGAAAACTACAGTTTCCTTTAGGAAAGCTCTGAATTATTACAAGCTAATATTAGTTCAGGTGAGGTAAAAAGCATGTCTTGCATGTGGAGCAGAATATATACAGGCGCTCTGTGATGCTCACCTCCTTGGGTGAATATGTTGTACAGGTTAATCCTAGCTGCTACAGAACATCTGTCTCTTCCCCATGCAGCATACTGTACATGAGGAGAGATTTAACCAATGATAGGATCCACTAAGCTTTATCCCATAAAGCCAGGTGGACAGGAGAAAAAAAAAAAGGAAATAGAGGTCTCCAACCTCTAGCGTGTTGTCTGTTTTCTACTTATCACTTGTGACCATAGCTATATCTACTTTGGATGACTTTCAAATGGGAAGCCTCTGCCAGAGCTATTCTGCCAGGTTGTTTGCTGCAAATATCTATCACAGAGCCAGAAAGTAGGAGAGAGCAGTCAGACCAAGGAGAAAAGACACTATAAAATGCAGAAGAGGATGCCTTTGATAAGGAGGTAGAAATATAAAACACTTTTTTTTTGTATTTTGTATTTGATGAAAAGAAAAGAAAGAATAGAAAACATTGTCATGTCCACATCAGGAAGGATGCTCTGAGGCCTAAGTCCCTGAATTAAGAACAAAGATAACTTTTGTTTCTGCTTTCAACTCAGATAGCCTCCCCTTCTCCCCTCTCCTGCCTTGAGATCTGCAGCTACAAAGCTTTCTCCCCTCCTTGGTATTGCATTCGTTGTGGAAAGCATTTCACAGAAGCACGCACTGCAGACACGTTAAGGTCTGACCTTTCCCACTGCCTGGAGGAGCAGGGCAGGAGGCTGCAGGCCATGCTCACTATTTACCTGCTTCACTTACTCACGGGCATGTACTATTAGACAACTATGGGCACATAGTTAAGATGCAGCTCTCAAGTGGAAAGCTGCAGGCCTACCAGAGGCCTTCTTTCCTTGCTGTTTAGAAGGATTTTAACCCTGTTTAACATCTTCATCAACAACCTGAATGAAGGAATAAAGTCCACCCTCAACAAGTTTGCTGAGATGAGTAGCTGACACACCAGAAGGCTGTACCACCATTCAGTGAGACCTCGGCAGGTTGGAGAGTTTGGCAGAGAGGAAATTGATGAGGTTCAACAAGGGCAAGTATAGAGACCTACACCCAGGGAATAATAACTACATTCATCAGGACAGGCTGGAGGCAGATCTGCTGGAAAGGAGTTCTGCAGAGAAGGACCTGAGTGTCCTAGTGGACAACAGGTTGACCATGAGCCAGCAGAGAGCTCCTGTTCCCAAGAAAGCCAATGGTATCCCGGGGTGTACTAAGAAGAGTGGCCAGCGAGTTGAGGGATGTGATATTCTTGCTATACTCCATCCTGGTGAGCCCATATCTGAAATACTGGGTTCAGCTGTGGGTTCCCCAGTTCAAAGAAAGACAGGGAACTGCTGGAGAGAATACAGTGGACAGCCACAAAGATGAGGAAGGTCCTGGAGCACCTCCCTTATGAGAAAAGACTGAGAGATCTGGGACTGTTGAGCCTAGAGAGAATGGGTCCAGTCTCCTTCCATTGGTGCCCTGCAACAGGGCAATGGGCACAAACTGGAACACAGTTCTATCTGAACATGAGTAAGAATTTATTACCCAGAGTCCTGGAACAGAGAGGTTGTAGAGCTTCCTTCTCTAAAGATATTTAAAATCTACCTGGACTCTTTCTGTGCAACCTATTCTAGCTGTATCTGAGAGTACTGCTACCACCTCTTAAGACTGCCTCCTGCTCCATGCATCATATCTTTTTCCATGCATCGTAACTTTTCTCTTCCCCCCCCCTCCCTCCCCCCCTTCCCTTTTCCTTCAGTTTGTTACTGTCTGACAGTACTTGGGCTAGCTTCCCCCTGTCAATATTCATCTCAGGCTTAACCTTTGAAAAATTTCAGTCAAAATGATTCAGCTATTTACAAGAAAACAAATGAAATACTGTATTTCATCCAATCTGAAAAAATAAAAATAAACTGACAAGGTCTGCTTTGGGTCCAAAAAAACACTGAAAAAAAAAACCAATTAAAACTTCTTCCTATCCTGCTGAGAGACTGACAAAATCTGGGTGAGTTACAAGCCTTCAAAATGTCACAGTTCACATATACTCAGATAAAACCTAGCAAGAAAAATCTCTGAGGGTTCTATCTGAACTGGACACGCTTCATTTTCTTGCAAAGCTTAGTACTCCCTAGACTGCACAAGCAGCTGGAAACTGCTGCTATGGAGATCCACTTAGTAGCAGCTTCTGGTGAGGATGGGTTTGAGGCATTGCTCTTGTAGAGGCTGAGTTTTGAGTAAATAATTTGTGGAAACCTTTCTCTTCCTCTGTTTGGCAGGTCTGGAAGAGAAAAAAAATGCCATGAACTCAAAAGAAGAGGAGTCCTGTGAAACAAAGTCTACAAGTTTGAGATGACGGTATGAAAGATAGTTAAGGATAGTTAAGCATAGTTCAGAAAAATTAGGTTTTATTACCCAGACCGGTGACATTCCTTAGTCACATTCTGACAGATGTAGCTGATTGTCAGATTTGGCTTGTAGCAACTTCTGCTGTGTCTTTTTGGTAAACAACTATATTTTCAGACTGCTTACAGCAGCAAGAGAGGAGCCCAGCTTCTATTGGAAATATAAAATGTTTATCCACCACCTGCTAGGAAGTCTTTTGTTACTTGAAATTTGTCTTTTGAGCTCCATGGAAAGCAAGTATGTTTTCTAAATGTATTTACAAATAATGAAGCAGTTTTTATGCCTTAAAAAATTCTTTCTCCAAAATAAATAACAGATTTTATCACTTGAATTGTCTTTTAAAAACGATTATAAAAAGGCTCAGATTGGAACACCCTAGAGAGAACAAGCTTCTCAGTTCCCAGAGAAGCAGGCTGTACAGCCCTTACTGCCAACAGGGAACAGCTACTCAGTTGCATAACCTCATGAGCACTGCTATGAGCAATTCTTCAATGACAGGAATTAAACTTTCATATGTCTAGCTCAGTATGGCACAAAACGGTCATCATCAGTAGAACATTTCCCCATGACATTCTTCAAAATATACTGCAAACATCCATCTGGAAAAATCTCTCACACAAACAAAAGGTCACCAGAAGCCATTGTTTACTACAGCAAAAGTTAGGCATTCTTTTGGTGGAAAAGCATTTATTTTCCATACCAGACTGCACTGGGAATTTTGATTTACAGATACCTGGATCTTAACTCTTTTAAAGGCAGCATGCATCAGTTAACAGCAAAAACTGCCAGTCTGTCTTGCCTTGGACTAGAGGTGATTCAGGGAACAGGATACCCTAAGACCCCCCAAAGTGTTGTCTCTTATAACGGGAGCCCAGTAGTGAAGAATCTGAAAGATAAATTAAGAGCATACAAACAAGTATTTTCTAGCATCATCACTAAACTCTCCAAAGGGACTAATTTTTAGAGGTCTTCATCAGCTCAAGCAGAATTCTCTCTCGCATTCTGGCAGTACTAATATAAAGAATAGATTTGTGGATTTTAGAACCAGAGAAGAACATTGCTAGCAATTTTGTCTGACCTAAATATATAAAATCACATCCAAATAAAATACTTTAGAAATAATACTATTAAGGTCACGTAATCTAGCATTCAGAAGTCTTAAAATGGCAGTATTAAGGTTGCCTGTATGACCTTAATTCAGCCTCCCTCTGTGTACCATTATGTGAGTGCACAGAATGGACAGGATTTCTTAAATAGGTACCTAATCAGCATCTACTTTCATCTTTTCTCAGCTGATATCTCCAGGGCAGCAGTGAGCACATACCACATAAACTGAGCCCCAGAAGTGCCTGTCATTTTATAGCTCATTACAGGCCTAGAGCAGAGTTTCAGTGACCCCAAGCTGCAGCACTCACAAGGGATTTAGAGACAGTATCTCAGAGCGGAGACTGAAGAAACGTGAAAGGCATGGACCTGAATGTTTAGAGCCCTTTACAAAACATGAGCGTCATTTGAAGAGTCTGTCCAACATTTAGAGTTTCTGCAACATTCCTGGGAAAACAACCCAACGCAAAATCTACACAGTTAGATATCATGGTGTTTTATTTGTTTCAACAACACTCTACACAGACTAATATGCAATTTTCTTAAGTACTTTCAGATACATACTTCAGATTGCGCAAAGCAAACACTAAACAAGATAAAAGGAGTCCACATTTGGGACATCCAGCATTCCTCAGTATGTACTGCTCTAAGCCCAGGAATTGGAGAAAAAGAATGCTATAGCTCATACGACAGGCATAAGAGAACTCACTCGTGTAAAAGAATTGAATTTCTTTATTCCTTTTAAATGATGCCTATTCCTTTGATTATTCAGAAGTTTCACACACAGTATTAATGTGATAGAGTCCTCATAAAGAACGTTGTCTCTACTGCACAGCCCTGTCATGCAGAGATACCTTAGCAACCAAGTTCACAATTTAGAAATGTAAAAAAATATAAACAGCAATTACACACAATGAATGCCACTTCTTCTGGACACAGGTGCTGGCAAACTGACTCTCTTTCCTAAGTCTGGAAATTATAAGAAGGTACCATCCTTTCACTCCTTCCAGATCCTATGGATCTAGACAGGCCATAATAATTTGCATAACCACAGGGAGAGCAATACCAGTGCTTTCACAAAGCTGTAAGTCTTTCTTGCCCTGAAGTCTGGCTTCTGGACTGCACCTTCCTGCAACCTAACCCTCCAGCTGCTGTGCTGAGGATGGGTTCCGTGAACACACTGAAGACTTTGGACAGGTAATTCCTGGGGTAAGTCTGAAAGCAAAATAAAGCGACAGCCTGCTTCCTGATCTGCTTTTCTAGGAAAATTATGCTTTACAATCAATTCTGTCCTTACACACTGACTATAAAATTAACTTATTAGCTGACTCAACTCCATTTTGCATGAAGGATCGAGAATTGCCTCCAGCCCTTGTCCCTTTAACTCTAATTATCAAGTGTATACTAGATTAAATTCAGAATGAAGTAGCCAGGTCAGGCAATGTACTTAAAGTTTAATAGAAGTTAATGATTCATTGATCAAACTCATTTATGTCTAATTAAAGCTTTCCTGCATTATAAAAGACAAGGGGGAAGTTTCATAATGCAACTCACTCCTCTTCTGCACATGGCAGATTTGCTACAGAACCGAATGGAAGATTTACAGCATCTGTATTTCATGAGTACATGGTTTGGCAACAACTCCATAGATTTAAAAGTATAATTATTTTAGATGACTTCACCAAGTGGATATTGTTTATGCAGTGCTGCCAAATACAATACCAATATCCAGCTGCACACAGCCAAATTGTGAACCAAGCTTGCATGCACCAGCACCACCACACAATAATGAAGCTCTGGAGCACAGTAATAACCAGACCCGCAACTGGATCTTCAGCAGCAGCCTCACTGGAACAAGGCAGCAGTGACACTGAGCCCAAGACAGTGAGGCTTCCCACTGGGCGTGGATTCCCTTCACCAAGCTGCTCATGCTTAAAAACTGGCAAAACTGCCAAGCCATCTAAAGCACAACACAGACAGAACTCAGTGCTCAAGCTTAAATGAGAACAACAGGCAACCCACTGTAACACTAAGGATTTGTTTCTTCCTCCACTGACAGTCCCCTCTCATTAAACACTTTCTCAACACTATCTTATACATTACTATGTGACCACACTACAAAGTCTCTATTGAGAAGCTATCCACCAGAACAGTACTTGTGGAATATTTACTCAGTATGGAATAATTAAACAGGAATACCATGGCCTACTTACAAAATCATTGTTTTATTATATGGTTTTAATGTTTATATTATCCACATGAAGAGGAAAAAAAACAAACTGTTTTACAATCTTTCCCTCTTTCATAGTCTACCATCTTGTCCCTTCTAGGTATCCACCAAACACAGAACAAAACCATCTGGCCTTTTTGCTGATGGATAACTTATAAACTTTTTTGCATTGGAGCAAGTAACAAGCCTGCATACAACAGAAAGATGTGGCTTTTTTTCCCCGTCTATTCTTGTATGGTGTTTTTCAAAACCATACTGGATGCATAAGAACAGTTTGTTGACTTACTCATTCTGCTTCCTCCTCATTAAGTGTACATTCCCACCGTCTTCAAAATTACATTTTTATTTTGCATTTCTGATCATCCTTTTATTTTCCTTTAAGTAACATCTATGTTCACTTCATGCATGCAAGTCTAGCAGAAGCAGCAGCAAGCTTTGGTCTTTCATACTTTCACAGCAGTAACTCCTCCTAAAATTTTTTGAAGCTCTGGTACACCAGAAAAACATAGCAATGACTATTGTGCTAAATTGTAGTTGAAACAGACCTTCAGTGGCATCTCTTTTCACATCCAGAATGAATGGCTTGCCATGTATTATTTTTTGCTTTAAGGCTTTATTAAAGAAAATCGCAAAACAGTTTTAACTCACAGTTTAACAGTAGCAAGTCACTACTCTTGTATGGTAGTAATATACACCTTATGTTTTATGGTAAATAGTACAGACTCACTGTGAATATATTAAGACCCATTCACTTAAATTACACAGACTGACACTTCATTTATGATCCAAAATTCTTTCTTTATCCTCAAAATATCTGCTTTCTAAGAAGTCAGTCATTCCCTTAAGTTCATGAAGCAGTCTGTAATGATGAAACAGTTTGTATCATTCACACTGGGAAAGGTCATTTCCAATATTTTTCCCCAAGGTCTGTTTAGAATGACATTACTTTTTTTGCTACTTGGCCTACATATAATTTAACTTCAATTAAATCAAATGGTAATTGCAATTTAATTTAATTCCAATTGCAATTAAATCAAAGATCTCCCAGAGACAGTCAAGTTTGACCAGTATATGGGCCCTCTGGATTTCCAAAGGCAAGCTTTCATTCCAGAATGGGCATACCTGACACCTTTCACCCCTGGGTGAAAAGAAGTCCACAGTGATCTAAGAATTATGACTCAGCTGTCTTTACATATGCCACCACACTCAAAACATCTTGATATTTCTAGTAACCTTGAAAGACAGGTGGGGCTTATCCTAGTAGCTGTACAATGCAGGGAAAAAAAACCACGCATTAATAATTGTAAATCTTTATCTTGTAGACTGCTTCCAAATCCCTTTCCGTCTACTCTGCAACTTACAGATAACTCTTTAACAAACCTAAAAATCTGAGAGGAATCACACAAGGACACAATTTAAAATGATTTAGGGTGAAACAGTCTGTAAGGAAAAGATGTCACAGAGTGAAACACAAAATGAGTTACCACTAGCAGGGAATATAAAAGGCTTCAAAGAAAAAGTTCAGTGACTGCATCAGAAACAATTTATCACTTCAATCTTATTTATTGAATATAAGGAAATGAACAGAAAATTTAAATGCTTAGTATATTGTGAAATATATATATATATATATATACACACAATACAACACAGATAAGACCAAAATACTGACCCTTTCCATTCTCATTTCAGAACCACAGAATTGACATTACAGAGAACCAAAACATGGTCTAGAATCAGGAAAGGACTTCTAGAAAGAATGAAGGGAAGATAGTTGTGTTGAAAATATCTATACATCATGAAATATGTCTTACAGCATCTCAGGAACAATCTAAAGTTGTTTCTAATAATTCAGGCAACAAATGTGTCACCAGGAAGCAAACAAGCAGTGCCTGCCTAAAACAACATTCCTATATATTTTATTCGTTACCTCCACTTAGAAGAATTCCATCAAGTAACCGTTAAAACATTGACTGCAGTGCATGAAGTAACTTTCTCAAAACAAAGTATCCATCAAAAAGTCTATGACATTTGAACAAATCTGTCCAAAGACAAAATTTACTGTCTTCACAATTCTTAGCGAGTTCCTTAAACTGATTTGAAAATGTGATTTCAGCATGGTATCTCTCAAGAATGGTACTATGCCTCACTTCACCTTAGAAAGCCTATGTCACCTTGCTGAGCTGACAAGTCGGCTGCATCCACTGCCTCACTTTCCACATGCCGTCATCTGAACTCCAGCTCCTCAACACTTAATTCAGCTAGAAGATGCCGTTCAAGAACAAGTGGGCTTTAAATGCAGAAAGTTCCAACACAGCTCTCCACTAAGATAATACACGATGGAAGTTTAGAGCTATGAATAACTTTGCATCGCTCAGCTTCTGATGTACTCTGGAACCTCCTAATGCTCTGGAAAACAATCAATTCTTCAGTTCTCCATAAGGGGCAACTGAAAAAGAACCCCTGCGCTTATAAAGTTACAGTACACAAAGCGTAGAGTCTTTTTAATTCATTTTTAAGTAGATTTAGACAAATATCTGGAGAACTTTCCATCAGGAAACTTGATCTAGGAGAAACAGGGAGTGCTGAACTCTTCAACATCCAGTGAATGGACCATCCATTCACTTAACATCGCCCTTGCAGGAAATGCTAAATTAATTAGGAGCACCATAAATCTGACTAAAAGAATCAGCATAAGTTGGCTTTAGAAAATAAAGAAGCATAGACATTTTCTGAAAAACTGAACTAGTAGGAAAAAATGTACCACGACTAAGTTTACATGGTTAAGACAAGCAACAAAGTGAGACAGAAGCACTAGTTAATTACTCCTTAAACTTCTCAGTAACTCATTTCAAATCTTTGGAGCAATCACAAGGACTTGGTAAAACAGACTTCCCTGATTTAAACCCCTCCATATCAGTGGAATTGTGAAAAAAAATCGTATCTCTTAGGTTGTAGAAGTTTATCATCAGCTAAGATGGCAGTGTAACGCAAGCACAGTAAGATACACTGGACAACAAGCAAGACAGCAAAACAGATGCTTCTTCCTGAACTTCAGGAAATATGAGATGCATTTTTAAGAGCAGAACAATAGGAAGAATAAAGTATTCTGTAGAATAAATTGTCATTGGAATTTTGCCGTTGAGCCAAACTGAGAAGCTATTTTTTTAATTAATATCTAGAGAACAATTCAAAAATTGTGTTAAGCAGTAAATAAATAAATAAAAGCAGCCCTGTGAAAAGAAAAGACTGCCCCATCCCTCTCTCAGGAAAACTTCATCAAAACTGGCTAAAATCAGCCACCAATTTATTGAGTCAGAAAAGTAGCCAAGTCATATAATGCAATTTCCTAGTTGGGTTTTACCCAACTGTCACACTTCACTGCTAACTTCTTTCTTGTGTGACTGCAGTAAATAAAAATAGGTACCTTGATCACCATTAAGGGAAGCAAACAAAAGTGTGGCATGATTATCATTCCAGCTCTCAGGCCAGATCATGTTGAAAATGGCAGGGCTGAGAGCCAAGAGCCACACACTCTCAGGAAAGGGCTGTTACTCTTTATGGGCAACCTCATAGTTCTTGCCAACCAGACTAACCTCTTTTAAGTACAGCCATGTTTGTGTACACACACTGTATGGCTTCTTGGACTTTCCTATAGAGCTTCAAATCCATACCACTGTCAGACAAAAAAATTGTTTCATCAGCCTGTTCCAGTGTGACAAATTCTGTGGCATCAATGTTCAAATCCTAGAAGTAGTACTGTTAGACCTCTTTTAAAGATACTTCTTTTGATAAATTTAGTAAGAAACAAGTTGGTTTTTTTTAAATAGATTTTTATTTTGAAAACCTACCATCATCTATATGAGGCCATTAGCAGATCCTAATATATCTGAAGTATTTTTTGAAAAATGCGATGGGTCTTAAGCCTAAATGCCCATGCATTATGATCTCAAGCCCATTAGTACTGCCTACACTGTTGAAAAAGATAGATACTGCATAAATAACTACCACTAGCATTCTCTTACTACACTATAAAACTGCAGATCACATTAATTTAAGATTAAAAACCACAAAATCCTAAACATTAATTATAGTACAACTGAGTTTGCCCTTTGCCTGTTGCATCTACAGATGCATGAGAAAAGAATAAGATGTACACTTCTAACAAAGTTTCTAGAAACAGCTATTTGCTCTGAGCAACACATAGAGGAAGGAAGACACTTCCACTCACATTTAAGATCATAGATGATCACAAAGCCAACAGAAAGCTGAAAAAAAAAAAAGAAACCAACAAAACAAGCCCATTAACTTCTTAATAATGTGAATTCTTTGTAGCTCCCTTAAAATAGACATCCTTTGAATTTTTACTATGGAAAGGAAGAATAAGTATTCTCATGCAAATTTCCAGCAAGATAAAAATCACAAGGATGGTTCGGGTCTGTCTTTAGTTGAGCCAAGTATCTGACATGATTAGAAATGTTGTAGTATTACAGACAAATCAAAAATCCTTTCAAAAGGACCACATCATGACTGACCATCATAAAGCTGTAGGTGTGAGAAGATAGTGTGTGGTATATTAAGATGGAAAACATGGAGAGAAAATGGATTTCATGGAAGTTGCCAGGAAATACCGAGAAAACTATTAGTGACATTGAAAAGTAGAATTTAAACTGTAAGGCCCCATATTAATTCAGAATATTTCACCCCTCTGTAACTCAATGCAGAGAAAACATCCTTTCTTCTAGTCTTATAATGCCACCCATATAAGGAATTACATTCAGTCTTGCTGGATAAATATTGTTGAACAATAAAATTTTTCTTACCTTCATTTGTTCAATGCGCATTTCCTGCAAAATTATGGAGAGTTTTTTATTCTTTAACTAAGAGCAGTCGTGAAATTACCACTACATCTTCAGAGAGCATATCCCAGCCACTTTCAACTGGAGTTCAGATTACAGTAAAATCTCCTAAAGCATTTCCAATCTGAAGAGTGAGAACAGAAACATTCTGACCTGTCCTTTCTGTTCCCAGAGAAAATGCTAGAGTCAAGGGGAGAGAAGGAAAACAGAACTGCTTTGATAAGGTGAAACAATCCACACATAGGTGTCAGAGGTTGATGGGAGAAATCAAGAAGAGACATTTGTCCATTGAAAGAAAAGATTTCTTGTAACTAATTTTGGATAAAATAGTAAACAGCGGCAACTGGAGTGGAAAAAACTTTCAGTTATTGTGTTAAAATATCTAAGTTCTGACCTACAGGAGGTTCTCAAAGGATACGCCTACATACATGACTATTCAGCGAAGAGGTGTTCGACATCATTTATACAGTCTTATGTGCTGCAGAAATACTAGTCTATTAAGAAAGACTACTGACAATAGCATGAATTGATTTACCTGCATACATTTCTCATTAAATAACCCTATTCTGAGCTCCATAGTCCTGAGCTCTGGAACCCCAGTACCTGCATTAGCTTATGCAGGACACTCAGTGTAGACATGCTGGGCTAACTCACCCTTCCAGCAACACACTGAACCCCAAAAAACCTCCTTCGCAGCAGCAGGAAGCTGGGCTAAAGAAAAAAAGTTAAAACAAGAACATGTCAGAGGGGAGAGGAAGAAAAAGCCTGAGGTACTTCAGCAAACAGAAAACAGAATATAGCTTCCCATATATCCAAAAAAATCAGAGTTTTAGAAAACATCAGTCACTGATTGTTTGAGTGAAGGCAAAACTTCACTTTCATCACGGAGAGTTCATAAGGTGACAACATTTCTATTCCACTAGGAAGAGCGGATTGGTGTTACTAATTCTGAAATTATAACTGAAACATTATTCTTGTCACTTTCCTCAGAGCTGAAGCACTAATTTTCCACATCAAAACATCTCAATAGATGACGCATTACTGAAAAAAAAGATGAAAGAATATTACTTGCTTTAAAGAAAAAAATTATTTAATAAGCTTTTAATCACAATTAGTCAAAAGTACTTTTAAACAACTGTCACATAAGATCTGTATCTATGTATTCCCTGGGTAATTGTGGGTTTTCTGTTGTTACTGTTTCTAAAGAAATAGAAAAAAAGCAGCAAAAACTATAGTTCTCTTACTGCAAGTAACAAAATTTAGCTAACATACAACTCCAAACTTCCAATCCTCGAATTTCCTTTATAATCATATCACTAATTAAATAATATAACCCTATTTAGAATTACAACACATCTCAGAATTACTGTGGACTATAATCACAAACTGTTCTGGTCATTTGATGCCCTTTGACTACTGATATAATCCAGAAAAACAGATGTTTTTCATGTTAACTGAGAAACCTTGATTAACATAGAAAGGATAAGGTCAAAATGGTAAAAGGATAAGATCAGAAAAGTAAAAATGATAGATGTTTTCTTTTATTCTCTATCCATCCACATCAATTCATGACTCAATGGCCACATGTCATATACTGAGAATCAGTGCAGTCTTAGTACTATTCAGAAAGGACATGACCTGCAATCCTTCTAGGCCTTGTAGCATTAGCTAGAAAAACCAAACTATAAATTGTGAAGCTTTTTTTTTTTTTTCATGTGGTCAAACAGAAACCCAAAAATCAGTGTTAAAGAAATCCAATGAAATTGATTCCAGATTATAATATGTTTCACGGAATGATCAAAAACAGAACAACTAGAAAAACATCGGAAGATAATCACAAAAATATGCAGACATTTATCCTTCTGATTACCATCTGCAGAAAATGAATGTTAGAGTTCCCATAATAGAAAAGATTGGATGGATTTAAAGGTGTGAAAAGAGAATGACAACAGCTTTCTTAGAACTGTAAAAACAGTCTCAATCCCTTAAACTTTGTAGTGTCCCTCCAGGCCCCTATCAGCAAATGTTGTTGAAATTAGTCCATTTAAAAGATAGGTTGAGCCATTTTTGTACTGACTTATATAAAGCCATTTTTCTGTTTTATTAGACACATTAGCATTCTATTGCCCTTTAAATGTCACAAGTTCAAGAGTACAGCTGTACATATCCTGAAAATATTCCTGTTTGATGTAATAAAACAGAAAGTTACAATTCCCAGGGACAGATAAGGTGACAAAAAAAAAAAAAGAGAAATGAACAGGGCATAACGGCACAGAGTAAAACAACAGGTAGTAAAGCAAGACTGTTTCCAAATCAAGGAGGAGCAGGAAAGTTGTTGGCAGAAGATATTTAGAAAGGCTTGTTTGTATTGCTTCTTATCAAAACAGCTGATGAACGTGCCACTGCCTCTAGCTCACAGAAAGGAAGAAAAATGACACCAAACTCATCCCAGATCTATTCCCTTAACTTGTTAGGTGCCTTTTCAAAGCTACATTATGCATCCTGACTACTTTCATATATTAGCAGTGATTTTTTTCAAAGCAGGAACTTGCAAAATTCCCCAGCTGCATGTTATCTAACCTAAAACATTGCAGGGTTATCAATGACAACATGAGAACTGCAAACTGGTGAGAAAGAATATTTAGAGAATAAATTATAATTAATAAATATTTAGAGAATAAAGACAGGGGAATCTGACCTGCCATATTCTTCTGCCAAAAGCAATGGAGGGAATTAAAAAAAAAAAAAGTAAATAAGAAAAAAAGTGAAAATGCTCTTACAAGACAGTGAAAAATGATCCAGTGAAATCAAAGTGCTTCTCATTTTGGAGCTTTACTATATAATACTGGAGCTGCTTAACAGCTCCCCTGATGGAAGCTCTCTCCACAGTAGATACCAGTTCAGTGCTTAGAACATGGTATACACAGCTTGAAAATACCACCCAAGCCACCAAGTTAAGTTGCTTATAACAGAAAGGCAATGTACAGTTTTCCCAAAACTGCCATGTTACCTCACATTACCACAGTCCATGCAACACTACCCATCACCCTATAGCAAGCACAAAGCTCAGTGCAGAAGCTTTTGAATGTCCTCTAAAATGGACCACAGGAAGATACTGACTCATTTCTGTTGCCACTTGTCACACATACCTACAGTTACAGTCAACTTACTAGATAAAAGTTGCTGACTACCTAAAGTATGCACCACAATAAAAAGGAGGAGAAAATATTCCTCTCTCTATCCCACAAATTCATGACAAAGTCATTGAGGAGAAAACTACCCACGAGGACTGCACAAGCTGAGACCTTACACATCCAGCCAATAGGCACTATTCGCAAAACTGCGTGCATCAAAACTATGTTGTGACACCTGAACTGCATCCACACCAACAAATTCACAGCGGCCTTCTATCTCTCACAGCATAAATTTAAGTCTACTCACGTTTTAACAGGGCTCCTAAGCGACTGGGAGAAGCGCAGCCTGGGCAGGGCCTGCAGCCTATCCCACCTCTCACCCCAACCAGGTGCAGCCCCAAAGCAGGGCACCACCCTGGGGACAGGCCTAGGCCAGGCTAGGACTTGCATCTCTGTGAGGGGTCAGAATTTTGGCTCTTGTTCTCATGCTAACGCTTCTTGTGTGTCCTGAGAACTCTGAAATTAGAGTCAGGCCACCCTGGCAAAAACACCCATTGTTGCAATGGAAAAGTGGCCCTCTCCAAAAAGTTAAAGGGAAAGGAGTACGACAGGCAGGGAGAGCTACTGCAAGGCTGGCCCCTCCTTTTCCAGAGCAACTAGGTTCAGAGAAACAAATGCAGGATGGACAATTTGAAGATCCAGTAACAGCTCTGGCAGCACAGGGAAACCAACAAAGCAGTGGCAGAGGCTGAAGAACGTTGATGAAGAGCAACTAATGCTAGCTGCTCTTGTACAGGGGACATCAACGCATTTGATGTAAGATTAGCACTTCTCAAGCAGAAAGCAACTGATTAAAAAAAAAAAAAAAAAAAAAAAAAACAGCTACAGATGGCCTAAACAAACATGGAAGCCAATGCAGCAGTCCCAAGTAGGATGAGTAAAAGAAAGCCCTCAGTGAAAAGTGAAAAGGCCTTCACTGACCCAGCAGGAGTCTCACACCATCATGACTAAATCTGATGCTGGAAGCAACAGCTTCAGCTTTGTATTTAGGCAGTGAAAGCAGGTAGACCATCTGGAACCTACTGTATATCATCTATCAGGGTAAATGATGAAGTAGTTTAAGTCTGAGGAAAAACAAATTCCATTCACGTCTTCTGATGTAGATTTCCCTGATCTAATCAGGAAGAAGGACCTGGGCACTACTCTTTTGCATGTTTTCTTAACGTGCAAGCTTCAGCTCTGATTCAGTAAAAGAATGGGTGAAAGTAAGAAATAGTGTGGATATTTTCCTACACAGTGCCTTTTGGAAAGTCAGTTTCCTTTCCTTAAAGCTGTGATGTTTTTTTCCCTTGGAATCTGTCAGGTCTGCAACTAAAGTACCAGGAACCCAGCAACTGCTCAATCCATTCATGAGATGCAGTGCAGCAGTTCTGGTCAAAGCTGACCATGCTTCTGGAACTGACAGCTCGCACAATTCATGCTCTGTGATAGACAAAGATCACTGCCTTTTTGTACATTAGTTCAGGGCAAGGAACTGCATTCACATCCCACACTTTCCATTCAAATTGCTCCAGAAACTACATGCTAGAGTATCTTCTGTAAATTCTACTGACATTTCTTTCCTCCCTCTATTGTTACAGAATTCAAGGAGAGAAATTTAGGCAGAAATACATTCAAGTATTTTTCTGAGCTATAGATATCCCACATTATACGATGTTAAATCAACATGAAAGGCAATGCCTGACATCTTGTTTCAGAAGACAATCGTTCCATTCATCCAGTCTCACATGCTCAAAGAATTAGGACGAAGAATTTCTGGCAAACTTCTCCTTAAAAAAAAAAAAAATCCTTATATCATTTATATTAGACATGTTACTTCCTCTTGTATTAGACACTGTTTTAAGCTCATCCATAATTAAGTACCCCAGAAAAGCTATCAATATAAGCATACTTTTTAAAATTATAGCAAAGTGAATGCATAAAGTTGTGTTAGAGAATACTAATATTATTTATGATGGCTTACTTAAATCAGATTTTGCTTTTTTGATTGGACCTTATAAAGAAAAGCCTCCAAACTATGAAAGTTTGGCATATTCATTCCACTGCAGTAACACAGAAGCATCCCTAACAAATCAGTGTAGACATCCATTAGTCCAAAGCTCTTCTAAAATGGCTACAGAAGTCTAAAAATTGGTGAAAGCAAGGATAGATGTTCTTAAAGCACCTCCTAAGGACTGAACAATTAAAAAAAAGAGGGAAGTACAAAAGAATACTCTCTCAAGAGAGGAAAAACTAAAACAACAAAAAAAATTCAGCTCCCAGTTTGTGCACTAGCACAAACATAAACTTCATGGTTACTTTGTCTGCTTGCCTTCTTCCAGAAATTTTATCAGACTCTGTATTTTATATTCTATGCAAAGTGAATATTCACCTTTCACTATTTTGTTCCTGTATGCAGGAAAATAGAGATTGTTTTTAGTCATCCTTTTTTAATACCTTTTCTGAACTGTTCCCTGAAAGAGATAAGAGATCTCTAGAGGTCTACGCCAATAAAGTATCCAACTATTCCAAAAAAAAAAAAAAAATCAGCACCCCAGTCCACTTCATCTTACATGTTTGTTTTTGTATCTTTTATTTTCAGGAGAATTTGTAGAGTTTTAGTTATCTGCAGCCACTGATACAGAGATCAAGATACTGCATTAAAAGCAGCAACCTGTCATATTATGGCACCACAACTAGGGCAGGTTGCTGTGAAAAAAAGAATAAACCCTGCATTGTCATTGCCTCTCATTTACCCTAAAACAACCATATTTGGTCCATCTGTTTACTGCACGCATCCCGACCCCTCCCCAGAAAAATAGAGCTTACATACAACCATGGTAATCCAATAAATGGGAGGGAGGAAAAAAAGGAAAAAAAAGCTGTTATTACATCTACTACATCCTCCAGCTGGCCATGATGCTGAACAGAAATGGCACAGGAGAAATTTGCTTTTCCTGTAGCTGAGCAGTGAAGACACTTGTGCATCATAACCCAGAACTGAAGACACAGTTTTCCTAGAATGGGATATTTTGCTGATCTGAATCTCTCCTCTGGGATCAGCAACAATTCTGTTAATAAGAGGCAGCCCTAGACTGGAGCTTGTAACAGCATTGTGGTAGATTTAGAAATGAGGTAAAACACAGTGGAAAAATTCTCAGCTATTACAAACCAGGCACTACTCTGGTTCTTCTATGTTAATGAAAAGAGCAAATGAAAGCTGATACATGCCTGAAGAAGGCAAGTACTGTCATCACTGGCCATAGAGCATGATTTGTGTATGCTCATTGCAACAGTTTCCTATGCTGCTTTCTGGCAGCATAAAGATCATTTGTCATTGCCTGATGGATTCAGTGGAATCAGTCACAGCTTCTCCCATGTCCCAGCTTTGTGCAGAAGTTAGAAGTTACAGTCTCAAAAGCTGTCTCTGATTGGTACAGCAATATATGGGGTATAACTAGATCCCTGTTCTTGAATGGATACATTGCCAGATGCAGTCATGCGCTTATTATCCCAAACATAGCAAGCTGGCCCACATTTTTTGCTTTACTGATATCACATGGAGAGACTGCTGCTCTTTTGAAAATGAACACCTGTAGCTCTGGATCTGCGCTCCTCAGCCCTATCTCCTATCAGGACCCTACATCCTCATTTGCTCTGATTTGACATCACAACATAACTACAGAGTCAGATAACAGACCTCCATGCTCCTCACCCAAACCATGCAACAAAAAAAAAAAAAAAATAGTTAAAAAAATTATTCCCATACCCAAGAAATAATATTAAAACACGGAGTGAGCAGTACAGAAGCAGGTAACTTCACATTCAGCAATTTTCCCCAATTGTATGTGTGGCAGCTGCCACCCAAGCAACATGCAGCCCAGACTCATCCTACAGCAGATCATTAATTAACTGTCAAGGTTGAGGGTATGAAATAGACAAAACTTACATCTACTAAAACTGTGTGTCCTAAGTACAAGAGAAGGAAGAACAGTCTGTAAGAATTTGTTTATCACTTTCCCTAATATTTCTATATTATCTCTTTGTTGAGACCACTTGGCAGGTGTCTCATGGAAAAAACATGATTTAATGTCTAATGCCCTGGACATAGATACGAATTCCTTTAAAGTCTTGTATGAATGAATGCAGAAGATTAAAACAGAAAACAACACACTTTAGTTTACTATTGAAACCTGCCCTCAGTACCTTTTATTTATTTATATATGATTATTTTCCTTTTCTTGTAAACTTTACTAAATACGATATTGGCTAAGATTCATATCCTGTATTTATGTGAGGCAAAGTATAGAAGCGGGCAAAAACATGTTTATATTACTGTATAGGAATCAGTCATTTTCATCACTGCCTTACAGAGAGTAAAGATAACAAAGAAGGGTACCTGAGAACAGGACATGAAACAGCTTTTATTTTTTGAATATTTAATGTCTCTAATTGAAAAAGATTTCACACCCACACATAATAAAAGAGTTGTATAAAGCTAATAGCAAAAAATAGTATTTCTGTTTCACTGATAGCACCAGAATATTTGAGATTTAGGTCAGCTGTAACTAGTGGGCTCTTATTTAATATCCTAAAATAAATCCATACATTTGTAAAATCTATGTTACACAAAATCAGAACATATCAAAATGATTCCTTACTGTTGTCCATTAACTTTTTCCAATCCAATACTTCTTCCTTCAGTTTCCCTTTCATATATGTTTTTAGTTTTTCCTAAGAAAATAAGTCTTGAGAGCCTAAAATAACTCAGATTTTATTTATTTTAAGTAACAGATTTTGGGCAACATAGCCATGGATATAAACACATGAAACTCACAGCCAGTCTATTCTTTTTATATTAAAGCTATATTTCTTAAGTCTTTCATATGACTACACTGTGAATCCAAAATTATGTTATACTCATACACTGGAAGTAGCAGAAGGAAGGTGAATGAGAGTTCCCATACAAGAATACCACAAGTTATACACTGTACAACACAGCTGATATCTGAGACAAACAGAAGAGTAATTACTTTAATATCTTTAAAATAGATTGTAACAGAGGCAGAAACTTCTGGTCCTCATTACACCTTATTACTCATTCAACTGATATAGAAATACACTTTCACGAATACTGGTGCTAAGTCTATTCAGAGGAATATTTTTATTTGTAGCCATATAAGCATCCTTCTCTTTCCACTTCTTTTTCAGGCTATGAGCTTATTAGAAACCTCAAAGCAAACAGAAACACAACCAGCCCCAGCTCCAAATTAACCCCAGAATTTAAATATCAGTAGCTTCTTCCAAAGAATCCAATTAATCAAAAGCATGTGTAAACACAGTGAAGTCAGTGAACAGAATATTTGGGTTGCAATACTCCCTTCACATACTAGGGCATCATTCTAAACTATTAAAAAAAAAAAACATGTCCTAACTCATTTCTTTCAATACAACACTGAATGGTTTTTAACTCTTAAACCTCTGCTTATACTACACTGAATCTCATAAGAAGTTATAGTTGTTTATTGTTGTACAAAAAAAAAGTAAACACTCATAAAACACCTCTGCAAGGGAGATGCAAAGAAATAAGGTCTTGAACAACATAACAATCAGCAATGAAAACTGGTGCAGATTGTCCAGGAGCAGAGAAGACTAAAATACACAGTAATATACAGATAGTGGTACTATAAATGTAATAAAAGGATACAACCTTCAGAGGCAATCTTCTCCACAAGAAATTATCTCACTTGGGTAAAGATAAGAAAAAAAAAAATCAACTCATGACACAAATCACAGCGCTTAATGAACTCAGATATTCTGATGAATACCATTATATTAGAATATAACTAAATCAGGGGCAAATCAGCAGCTGATGATCTGACCAAAAATACACAAGGTAAGATTTTGAATCACTATCATGTGATTATTAGTCACAAGTGTGACAGACCAACTTTTCATTTGTATTTATTACAATATTATTTGGAATTCACTCATAATGAAGATCATTTTATCCTGCAAATGGTGTGGCAGAATTAACTCTTAATAATCAGCCATAAACATAAAGTTGAGACAGAAGTAGAACTCTCAGTTCATGTGAAAATACAGTGGCGTTACCACTGATTTCCATTGTCTGGGGTAAAAAAAAAAAAAAAAAAGCAACATCACTTGCTGGACAGACTACTCTAAGCAAAATAAATCAAGAATTTTCATTCCAATAACATCACAGAATCCTGCATCCTGTGCCACTAAAAAAGATTTTCAGTGTAACATTCAATCATCAGATAAGTATCTTGTTTTCTCCCACAGCATTTGTGATTCAACAGTTTCTCTCACAATTGCATTTATGAAAGATTTCTTCCTGTTTATCTCTGAAGGAAAAATCAAGGCCTTCTACTAGATCATAGTTTCTTACTTGAAAACTTCTACCACAGTGGTAACTTCTATTCAGAAAAAGAACAAGAAAAACAAAAAACTTGACCAGTGCTACAGTTAGGCAAACTGCAATCACTGAAGAGACTTCCTGTAGGTAAAGCCTTAACTTATATCTGATTTCAGATTTTGATCATCTGAAGGTAAGCTTAATATCTTATCACACTAACGTGCACTCAAATTCTCATCTTTTAAAAGCTCTTATTTTGATTAGACTGTAATTCTGAAGAAAAACTCTAAATCCAAGAAAGGAAAAAGAAGTATATAGATGAAAGGTGTTAAGAAACCAAATATTTCAAGGGCAAGTTCAAAGTCTAAACAAATAGCAACGAAACAACACACACAACTGAAGTATCTTCACAAGACTAGCTATAGCTTCAGAGAACATGTTTAATAAAGATGATATCATATCAAGTTGGTGCCCTAGGGAATAATTTGCCAAGATGTGATACACTGGAGATCTGGATCACCAGCTGATAAGCTGAGTCTCGTTAATACCCCTGACTGCACAGCTCACCATTTTGCAGAAAAACAAGTCAAAACAATTATTACAGAAATTGCATGAAGCATTTGCATCCTCATGGACAATTTATCATCCACTCACAGCTGATCTAAAATCTTTTTAACAAATAGATATTATAGAATCAGAAAACTCCCTCTCTCAGAAGAGAAAGCACAAATTCTTGAGGTAGATGATGAAATCAAGGAGCAATATATCTGAAAAAGTTTACTGCTCCCAGACTTTCCTGCAGGTCCAGCTGTGTTAATGGATTCACACGCTATGACAAATTGACTCTAAGTAGTCCTGAAATTCTTTACAATCACAAGGGAACACATCCTTCCCAGATTTACTGAAGAATTGCCCAACGGTAGCAAGAAAAAAAGATTAAAAATAGAGAAGGAAAGGAAGTATTTCAAGACAATGATAACAAAAATAACTAACTGATACAAAGATGTGTGGGTGGTTGAGTGATAAGCAGCTATGAAAGCATATAGGGAGGGAAATATCAGTAGGAATCTGAGGGGGAGACAGAAGCATACAAAAAGGAGAGGAGAAATAGAACACTGGGTTTTCTGGTTTTGTTTTGCTTGTTTCTGGTGGAGATGTATTGCCTTATTATTATTTTTTAAATATCTGGAAATACAGAAGAGCAAATTTTAGTAAGAAGTTACTAGGTGGAATTTTGGCTGTTTATACGAGCAACTAAGGTCGAGTTCATCACTGTATACAAAAAACAGCAGTTTCAGCAATCATATTTGAAAGTGAGCTACAGCTCTTTGCTCTTCTCTGCAATGGGCTTCTAAGAAAAGAGAGAAATCTGTCCAAAAACTTCCCACAATTAATCCAGTAGTCTCATCTCCTTTAGTAAGTTGTTTTGAGAATCCCCAAACACCTTTCACTCCAAATACTGTCTGTCTAGCACTCTGAAGAACTGTGTGCATTTCTATGGCAAAAAGTAGTGCTCAAGAAAAGAACTGGGGGGAATCCTTCAAGAAGAGGGATAAAAAATAAAGAATAAAACTGATAAAACTTGGGCATTTAGTTCAAGCTAATGCTACAACAGCTTTCAGTAGTGCTAACTACTGGAAAGAAGAAATAAGGTGTGTACATATTGGAGCAGCAGTTTAACTAGAAAGATTTAATAATTAAATTGCCTCATAGTGTGCTCCTTTTCTTGAGTGGCTATTGTTATGTATGTCCCTTGAAAGCCACACTGCAAGAGAGAATCAATTCTACACGCTTAAAAATTAGAAAAAATACCCTCACATTGTTGACAAAGTATCCACATTCACCTTAGTACTCATAAGCTTTCTTGCAACAGAAAAATATTTTTGAGCCCTGGCAGGGGTGACTTTTATTTTTTTAAATATGGAGCCAATTGCCAGCAAGAGTTCAATAAAACAGTCAAGCTTTCCTATTTCCAAGGAAGGATCATAAAAAATTCCAAAACTGAGCAAGTAAAGAAACAGAGCAGATCAAGGGCTGGGTTTCTCAGAGGGCACTGTATAGCTTGGAGGAGGTGTCAGCTAACCTTGGCTAAAGGGACTGTTTGGAATTTAAAAATGAAAATCTAACCTGGCAAATCAGCAATGTTAACTGAAAGCCATGAGCTGGCAACATGAAAGAATGTTCAACTGTACCTGTCAAAAGGAAACATTTGGCTAAATCAATAAGAAATTCTCCTGCTAGTAGTAATGCCATGCAATTCCATCATCTGTCATATATATCAGTAGGAATGGTCTACCTGAGTACCTAACTGACCATATAGGACACCTAACCATAGGACTATAGCAATTGCTGAATCAGGATCTTCCTGAAGGTCTCGAATAGCCACATAGGCCTGTTCCTTCCTTCTTTCCTCACACTAAAGCTGTGAAACAACAATAGCAATACTGACAAAACTTTTTATCATCATAAGAAGTTCTAAACTTCCCCTTCCCATTACCAGTTTGACAGCTGAATAATACTAAATTATTTATCTGCACCTGGTAATATGCCACGCCTGACCCTCTGACTGAAAAACAGATTGCTCATTATGGTATCTTTATAAGATTTATTGTTCCAGGATGACAGACCTGAACATCCCACAGCAACAACAACTTCCAGCAGCGATGGCTAGTTATTTATGGGGTAGTATCTGCAAAGAGTAAGCTCAAAATCAGAGACCTCTCATAGGAACCAAATGACAATGAGGCTTACTCATTTTTCCACTCTTTCCAAAGGAATCCATTATAACTGGAAAAAGTATTTAGCCATAAATACAGATTTCTTAGAGCATCTCACATGCAAGTCCAATTTCATTAGAAATTCGCATGTAATAAATTAAGTAGTGAGCATATCTTCCCTTGTTGAACCAGCGGTTGTTCGATCAAACACAGGTGCAGCATCCTTTTTGGCAAAATGCTAGGCCCTGAGCATTAAATGCATTCTTTAATAATAAATTGTTACAATCCACACAGTGTTGTCTCTTCATACTTGTCTCTTTTCATTCCAACAAAGCATATGAATCAAAAGAACATGGTTTCATGTAATCTGGACATATAATGTATGTAAATTGACTATTCAGAAAATAAGAGCATGACTGCATAACGTCTGTTATTATTTTCTAAGTGAATAACTTCTTTTCTTACAGCAGCAAGAATACTTCTGCTTTATACAGGCAAAATTCAGGTAGAAATTATTTTGTCAGAAAGAAGCAGAAAATGGTACAGAATTTAAATACAATTGCACAGGGAAAGATGACTTTAAACTAACATTATGGATCTCTGTATCTAATAAACCCCATTTATTGCATGCTAGATTTGCTCAGCTGATAACTGTCAGCCCAGAGCTGCACTTTGGCCTCTCCTCCAAAAATGCTGTCCTTTTCTGAAAGGGATACTCTGTCCCAGTCTTCAGCTATGGCTGTTCGCAGCAGTTGTATTTCTACTTTGACATTTAGTGCAGATGTAGGTCAGTTCTGGTGTTATGTTGGGTCAGCACAATCAGTAGTTAAGACAATAAAGCTTTTTAAATGAACCCTGGCTCTAGAAAAGCCAGTGCTAACATACACAGCGATGGAGGGGGAGCTGAAGATCACCTTCAACTTCTTCAGGAATTCTAAGTAAGAACAAAGGCTGAGCAAATTTCATGCTAAATGAAGTGCTCTGTCCCTTTTCTGAGTATCTCAAGTATTACTCCCTCCTCTATGAACAGAAGTGGAGGCATCACAGAATCCTGTTCCTTTCATCCTATAGTGCTTTTTTTTCCTTTGCACATTTCCACATAAATTTGATTTGCATGTTTTGAGGGTTTTGTTTGTGTTTTGTTTTTAAGTTAGGTACATCCTTAGCTTGCTTCACTGTTTCAATAACATAATGCACTACACATTACTTTCGAAACAATAGCTAGGAGCAATAGCTAAGAATTTGTTGCTTAAATAGCTTTGATGAATTCTCCACTGTGTTGTATAGTTATACTTCTTGTTCACAAACACCCTACCTCACTCAAGAGCATTTATCTCAGCGTAACTCCCATCCTAAATTACTTGAATCATTGGGCCTAAATACTCCTCAGTGACATGGATGTTTTTCCACATTGATGTCTGCACATTTAAATGCTAGCTGTAGTGCTGTTGAATACAAGGGACTTAATAAATAAAGGCAGAAGTGTAGAAGTGAACTGACAGAAGCGCAGAAATACAAGGTTAATGTTCTTCACTGAAGAAATTACATTTTGCCTCATGCTGAAAACTCTTACAAGAGAGAATCAACAACAGTAGTATATTTCTCAAACTGTCACGCAGTAGTCAGTACTGAAAGTTATCAGAGACAAATAACTTTCTACCCAAGGATATTACAACGTCTTTCTTTCATACTTTCATTGTCCTCCTCAGACTTAACCTGACTACCTTTATTAACCCATAAAAAAAGAATGTAATAACTCTTCCCCAAACATATCAGTTATTCTGTGTACTTACTCCTTCTCAGACTTGCATGGATTGCCATAGCTTTTACAAAAAAACCTGCAAAGACTAGAAGAGAAGCTTTAAAAACAAACAAAAAAATGCTGAACTAATAATTGTACTAAACAATTCAAAATGAAACACTAGGAAAGCAGAAAAAAAAAAAAGGAGTCTCAAAAGCATTGGTGCATTACTTTTTCCACTTTCTCGCTCTAACCAGAAGTATAAAAAAGGCAATCAAAATATTTTTTCTACCCATAGTTGGTGAGTGGTATCAGAAAAGAATCTTCAATTACAGTCATTTGGACTCCAGTTATTATAAAACTGATAAAAGCAGATAGTTCGAGCACTAGCATGGTATTCTCAAAATAGCAAAAAGAGAAAATGCTTGATACACAAAGTATTCAACAGCCACTCATTAACGGGGAAGTGGTGTTTTGAGCAAACAATGTCTGCAAAGAATTTGATTGTACAGCACTATTCAGTCACACTCTAATGCAACAAATCTGAAATACTGAAATGTGATTTCAACTGAACGTTTTCATTCCCCGGCTCTCCAATCATTGTGTCAGAGTCTTTTCCTCCTTCCACTTCTATGAGCTCCCACACAGATTTTGACAAACGAAGTACAGTATGTCTCCATGCAAGACATCTGATCTTGTGCTAGGATTTCTAGCCAATAATCTTACTGGAATTTTAAGCATCTACCTTAAATTCACAGTTTATGCTATGCCATGTGTAATTTAACATATAAGTGAATTCATTCCACTGCAGAGCAATCAGCTCCCCTGCTAAAGGCTTAAATGTGGCAGCATTGCACTACAGACACTTAGGTTAAGCTCACTTTCATTATAAGGTGAATGTACTTAAGAGCTACTCAAGGTTCAAGAGCAAACTTATTATGCTGCAAGAGTTCATTCATTAATTTTCATTTTGCATTTCTACAACATACATACCTGCTCTGTAAACATAGATTCATTTTGGCTACAACACGCATGCTCACACCATGCTAACAACTCCTTAGATGTCGCAGAATAAGCAGCAAGTGGCAAGATTCAGTGAAATCAACAAAAGTCATATTAAAGCTTCTCAAAAAAAACCCAAAAACCTGCAATTTGTGGATCAGCAAGTTGATATTTTATATCTACTTATGTCATCATGTATTGGGCAAAATCCACTATGAGTAATAAAACAGTGGCTTTCACATCATCTACCAGGTGCTTTTGCCCTTCTTGCTAGCCTTGCTATCCAGCATCATTAGGTTAAATTCCACTGAGACGCATGCAGTGTAATAAAAACAAGCGTTAACACAAACTCTGAGCAATCCCAGCCCCAAAGCAACATTAGCAGAAGTTCTAAGAACAGAGACCTGTTTCAGTGCATACTTAGATGGTAGCTCAGAAATGAGTGTATTGTCTCAGATAAGAGCTCTGGGAAATACACAAGAACTGGCCTAGCTACAAATATCAGATCTTCACATTTTTCTCAGAATACCAAGCAGTACTGTCTCTCCCTACTGTCTTAACGTTTTCATGCCCTTCAAACAGACTACTTATTCCCATTCCTATTCCCATCCTTCCTATGCAAGGAAAGGATGCGTTCAGATACAACCTTCCCAGTGTAAGTTCTTGGATAAAAATTTTTCTAATGACAGCTCCACAATCCAGAACGCACTCCATTTGTACTCTTATTGTTTAAATTTTTCTGAACAAGGTGCAAACAAATTTCAACCCAGTTTGTCCCAAATGGTATGACAAGGCTTCAGTAGAAGCTCTGCTTGTGGTAAGTCTGACATCTAAAGGGTACACAAGAAGGTATTATCACTTTGCAGGTGGAATCACAAAGACAAAAGAAAGATTAAGGAGAAAACACTGTTGGTCCAAGGTAACATAAGAAAGAAGTGATGAGTAATATTGGCTCTCCAGTTGTTCTTTGTAAGCAGAATATTTATCATGTAAGTTAGTCACTGCATTGCTTGAGAACTGGAGAGATTGTTGATAACGAAGGGGGAAAAATAAGAACAGAAGAAACACAAAACAGATGTGTGTGAAAAATAGACAATACTAGTAAACTTTAATCACCGTAGTTCCAAGTCAGTCAACAGAAGCACTTCAGTTATATCAGCCTTTTCTTATATTCAAGATACAGTGTTCTTATACTGTGTAGGCATAAAAGCCAGAGAAAAGAGAGCCTAGAAGAAGGGAGACATGCTGTTTTTCATTTTGAGTTGTATTTTTGTCCACGTGCAAACTTCTGCATACATAACAACATATTTTTAATCTACCTAAGGCTGACATTTCTGCTATAAACAAGGAAGTCTGAGCTTCACTGATAAACATCTGTAGATCTCTGTATTGTTTCTACTCATTTCAACAGCAGTTATTATGGCCATAAGCCTCCTTTGATGAATGAGGCATGCTGAATGCTGCAGTGTGGAATGCAATAAGAGAAACAGGTCAATGTTTGTATAGAATTGCATACAGGTTTTAAAAATAACACATTAAAAAAAAAGTCAGCATATTAAATTCAGACTATTTTCCAAAATGTGAAGATAGATAAAATTTAAAGAGACACTAGAAAAACACTCAGATTCATAGGCGACGGGAACAATTAACCAAAAATAAAATAAGTTCTACCAAAAAAATCTTTAATTCAACTTCTGACTATAATACAGTAACAAAAGTGAAGCACAGCACTAGTGAAATAGCTTAGCCATTACACGAAGGTGAAGAGAAAGATGATGCAGGTCATTCAGAAACTGTTAAAAAATAAATCAAGGCTCTGACTGTAAAAATATTAAAGGAAAACTGACCTAATTCTACTATGCAACTCAAAAGCTTTCAATAGCAGTCACTTCTCAACACATTTTTCCCCCCTTTTTTTCCCCCTTGTATTCTTTTCCCCTTTTTTAAAAGGGATTCTAGCTGTGCAACATGTGAAGTCCTCACACAAGAAATGGAAGTGTGTTTTGCTTTAAGTATTTCCATTTCACACTGAAAGGTATTTCAAAGCATAAGGCACCTTCGAACGGTAGCAGAAGATTAGATTTTACTTCTGAGAGAGATACATATGTTAGCAGGAATATACACACAAAAACTACTCCTTATGCACAAAACCTCTAGGGGAACTTAATATGGTAAGGGGAAAAAGGAAAGGAAAGGAACACTCTAAACTGGCATCTCCATATCCAAGAGGTCAAGAACAGGCCAGTAGTCTACTCTGACCAAATCAAGTCAGCAGAAAGCACTAACAAGTTCACTACTTGCCACGTGTCCTTGAGGAGTGCAATGGGGTGCAGTATTAACTTAGAGACAACTACTTAAGAATATTACTCACATCATGTATTTATAGCAGAAATGTCATGAAATCCTGGTTGAATTGTTCATATTTACTGTCCTTTTTCTAAAATGTCATACGATTGTCAGAATTACACAGATGTGCTAGAGCACATGACAGTTCCCAATATATCATTTAACTTGCAAATTGAACTAGAGATTGTGAGGAAAAAAAGGTTTTCCTTTCTTGCTTCAAATAATTCATAGTTGCATTCCTATACAGGAATGCCCACTTTGCCTATTTCTATATTAACTCCATAACCATAGTAATAGATTACATTACTGTAATTGCAAGTGGGGAAAAAGAAAAAATGTCCACCAAAAATATTTATATTTTGATCCACGGATTCAAAAGTAGAATTGTCTTGAAATAATGAAAAAGAAGACTTCAGTTCAGATTCTACCAATCTGAAAACTTCATTGAGCACAATGCGGGGAGAAATCAAAACAGACTGTGGTAGAACAGACCATGTGCTTCACATTACCTACCAAGAGCTGTTTGTTTAACTTTGTCTTCAGTGGGAAATTTACATCTCACCTCTCAATAAACTGCTGCTTTGACTGCAGTTCGTAGTGGTGATGTCATGTTCAGCACCAGTAATGATGCAATCTAGGAAACTGTCACTTTCAGCCTCTTATCAGTTCAGTAAAACCTGCCAAATTTGCATGCAGTATTATTTATGTTCCCACATGAGCATTTGTGGAACCCACCTGGCACAAACTCTACAATATTCCAACACTGTCATCATGGTTTCCAATGTACTGAGGTTGATATTCAGCTCCAGACACAGTTCCTCAGTTATAATCTGGTAATTTGCACAGATGAGCTCATGGAGAAGCTCTTCATTTTGTGGTGTGACAGTTGTGCATTGCTGTCCAGAATGTGGCTTCTCTTTCACACTACTGACTCCCTCCTGAAATATACCACCACCTCTGCTCACATCCACTGTTTAGTCTCCATAAATGCTCTGCAAGCATGAATGTCAGTGAAGGCAATTTTTCCCACATGGAGGAATTCAGTGACACACTTTGGCTTCGTACACACTTCCATTTGAGATGTCCCTCTGCTGCTATTCGTCACACAGCAACAAAACGTATTGGAATATTAATGTCAATAAAGATTGAACCTTCCTACACCAACATCATCTGTCTCTGACGTCATGGGCCAACATAAAATGGGTGGTGTTACTCCTGGAACACATCTCACAAAATGACTTCTTTGGGGAAAGTAGCAGTCACATATGTATTTCTGAAGAAAGGAATGCATACTAGCAAACTTGAGATCTAGTTCATGAGGATTTGTTCATGAGATGTTTAAGTGGTATAGCTGGCCCAATGTAATCAATTGTTAGTGGATTACAAATGTACTGCTTTTTCTGAGTAGGGCCCCTAGACCCTGAAGGTTATATAGTGAGTTACTAGCAAGTCTATTTTCCATTTGTGTGAAAGCAACAGCTAGCACGTATCAGCTCTTCAAACTAGAGTATGAATCAGAGCAGCCTCTGCTAAAAGTCATGTTATTTGGCAGTTTAGTTAGTTCACACACAAAAAAATGTGGTTACATAATTTAAAACTTCAGCAGCAGGTTTCTTTGGTCATAAGAAATATTTTCCATCTCAGCCTGAATAATCTCCTATTAAGAGTTTGCTTTGCTGCATCTAGTCAGACTTCACAGTGAAACTATTTTTCTTTACACAAAACCTGCAGTTACTTTTCTACTACCTTAGATAGTGGGAACCATGAATGCCTAAAAGCAGAAGGTTTTCTAGACCAAGTCTGCTTGAGTTCAGAAGATCTTCTACATAAAATAAGCATTCATACAGAACTGATTGCAAATTGCATCTAATCTAACCCCTGGTTCTGCTCTGGAACATCCCTGAAGCTTAGGAGTGACTTCAAGACTTTTTAAGATCATCTTATAGATCATGTTTCCTCCCTGCAACGTGATCTCCAAGAAGAAAATAATTAATTCCTTGATTATGATCTTCAATTTTCCCTCCAGAACAAAGAACACAAAGAATAGTGGACAAGTTATTCTCAAGGTAAAAATGCTTTATACAAGAAGCATAGGTAGGAAACAACTTCAGTCCCTAACCTTCTAGCATTCAGAGCAACAAAGGCTGCAAGAGTCAAAGTTAAGACAAAGGTATAACTCCATCTCCTTCCCTCCCAATTTACATCACTGTTGGAGTAAAAATATTGACAACAGAAGGATTAGAGACTATAAAGAAAACAAGACATTTTAAAGGAAAACGTAGTTAAGAAAAGATGACTGCTATCACTTTAATATAGTCAGATAATCCACAGAACAAAAGACCCTAAGCATATGCGTTTGGCCAAGGATGGTGTAGTCAGCTTTGTAGAACATTTTGCATTAATACACTTGCAACAAATCTCATGGAGTAATACTGACTTCTTTTTTTTAACAAACTATGACAGTTAAACCTGTTTTAGAACTTGCTTCAACAAAAGAGAGTCTTTCCAGAAGAGAACAAATGTTAATCAACTGAACCCGTACTTGTATTCCAATCCAGTTATCCAAACTGAATATTATTCAAGTGAAGATAATTTTATAACTGTGCCATATCAAAAGGACAAGAACAATCTGTATAAAAACTTGCTTTTAAGGCAAAAATCTAGTTGGAATGAAAGAACTAATTTAGGAGGCAGACATCTATTTGTACATGTGGTCTACCGCAATGCTTATTAACTGCTAGGACTGTGAAATAGAGGGAAATACTTGATCTTCCAAATTTTTATACTCTAAAACAGAAACAGATTTCATCTCAGGTAACATCTCCAGTTCTGAGAAGCTTATTACTTCGCTCTGCCTTAGTCATTATTAAGAAATGTCTTTCCACATATAGAACTTTCAAAGCGTTCATCAAACTCACAATAAGTACCAGATTCAGCATACTAGTGAATTAGTCATTTATCAGTGAAGATGGCTTTTCCAATCAAAATCTTTTGTCCATCTAACTATGTAATGAGCGTAAAGGGCTTCTTCCCCTTGCAGCTCATCTCACTCCCACTTCCTCCTAACCCTTGTCAAAGCTGCCAGCATCACCACCATAGAGAGTTCTGAAGATTATGACATCTGGCAAAACCTGAAAAGCGAAGAGTTGGAAATATTTTAACAGCAGCTGCATCCCATTCAGCTGGCTTGTCAAAGTACATCCTGATGGGAATAAATTACATCTCAGCCTCTGAAAACTAGAGGGGAAACAAGGTGTTTACACTTCAACACCTAGTTGGATCAGTTCCAAACTGTGACATATGTCACACAAATTTGCTTTGATGGAGCTAAGCACAGGTTCTTTCCAAAGTTAAAATCAGTGCATTAGCATTAAAATGCTGATCTCCATTTTGAATGACAGCATAATTACATTAGCACATAATCAACGTAACCTTACAAAGAAATGCAAGACTGTTGATGCAAGATAAGGAAACATCTTGGAGAATAATTCTTATGATCCAGTACTGACTAAATCCTACAGAAAATTACCACATTCTTCAGGTGTATAGAACTATGTTCTGATAGAGTCCAATAGATGCTATTTATAACTGATATGAATCAATATTCTTCTGCTTCTATAAAATTGCCACTTTTTAGAGGAACAGCTCTTGGAAAAATAGTTTAAGAAAATCCACTACTTGTAAGAACAGTTAAAAGCCAAACTGAAAATAGTAGACCCATCCCAAACATGAAATACAACTCTTAGATTAACAGAAGCACTGATAGGACCCCAAGACAGATAGATCTTATACATCTTCATTTCTCATTTCTAGGAGTATACCAGAGTAGTATTAATCATGACAAATACATAAGTCGCTCTTCTTGACTATTGCTATAAGTTGTCTCTTCACACAGATTTCATTCATGATCGGAGAAAGAAACTGAAAGAAGTTTTATTACAGCATTACAAATACGTTTTTTTCTTTGACGCAGTAAAGATGGAGACAGTACACAGTACAGGCATTTTGCAGCCTATCTTTTCAAAAGAGAATTTAAAAGTTGGGAAGGACAGAGAAGAAATGTCATTGGGTTGCCATTCTGCTGGATTTACAGCACAATAGATCTAAGATCACAGCATTAGCCAAAGATGATGTAACCAAGTAGATGATCAGATCCTAACCATAAGTTACCAAGGTTATAGATCCTTAGCAAAGAAGACAGGTCTGCACTGAAAAGTCATATTTCTTCTCTATGTCACTATGAGACATCTGGTAATTTTTTATGTCAAAGAAATTTGAGTGATATTAAGCGCATGTAAATTACTAGCACTTAAAAAACCCTTTTCTCTTAATTGTTTCTCACTTAGCTTTCTAATATCAGAATTTTAATACTGATATTATTTGTTCCAAGGTGACAGCCTGCAACAGTTCAAATTCCTCAGTTGTTCAGAGCATCTCATGACTCAGCTGGCAATCTCCAATTGCATCCAGCACAGCTGGCTGCTGTCCCCAGGATCCCTCTCAATAGGCAGCTTGAGTCTCCTTTCTATCAGCAATGGCTGCAAGTCACTCCTTTTGTTAGGATTTCACACATCCCATCTGGACAGACCTTCCGTTTTCAGACTAACTTGGTGTGAATAGAAACAGCAGTTTCTCTGTGGTGGTTCACAGTTGGACAGTGGGAGAGAATTCTACCTCTCTTACCCAGACATGGCTGCAAGTATCATCCTAAAAACCATTTAAGTTCTAAGACAAAAGGAGATCTTCTATGCTGTCTTTTTTTTTAATTTTTTTTAACCCAAGTGATAAATACCCAAAAATCAGAAATTCTCCCTCTCATTATTCTTGATCCTGAGGAAGAAACTAGGAAGTAACACACATCTTCATTGATAGTCATGATCAGGCAGATATACATATATACATATATGTACACATATATATAAACACATCTCCATCCCTCTGGGTTGGAGGGCAGCTAGCAGACAGATATTTTACCACCTGGTCATTGTATCCTGCCAGTCTCCTACTGTGGATATCAAACAGACACAGGAAGCAGCCATCTCATCAATTACTGCACTCCTGAAAAGATTACAGATGGAGGAGGGTCCCATAAATCTGCATTCAATCAGTAAAAACAGAAGTAGGAATGACACCTTACAATGACATATCCCCCCTGCATCTAGCATTTCAATAAATCCTAGGCAGGATCCTCTCTGACAGTCCTATTCCTTACCAGTGTTGCACCATGACATACATATCTAGGTGTCCTTTAAATAAGCATTTCCACATACATACTTTGCAGTTTCATCCATCACAAGATGTGGCTTCATTAAGCTGAGGCAATGATTAGAGGCTTTGTGCTTACTCAAAGTCCAGGAGGCAGATTCTGGTAAGTAGGGAAGATTTCATCACCAGTCCTTTCAGTCCATAACCAATTATTGCCAAAAGGGGACGAGTCCTCTCACTTTGCCACATTAAATATTAGATTACAGCAATTACCCTCCTGCCTCTCCCTTTCCATTCTTTCTCAGTTCAGCCTAATTTGCAACTCCCACTTTCTTTATGGACCCCAAACATTATCAAGAGTGCAAATAAACCTCCTGACCTAACTCACTTTTTTCTTCACCTTCATCATAGTGTTGCTTGCTTCATTTACAGATAGGCAGCAAAATAAATGTATTGAGTTGCCTGCATTTAAGTAGAAAATGACACTGATTGTCACTAAATATAATGAGTGCCATATGCATGCTTCATTGGAACCACAAGCTCAAATTAACTTGTCAGAATCTGACTGTACCCTGACGCCAGCCTGTCAAGTGACACACTTAGCTCAAGAGAATAAAGAAAAGGCTTGTCAAAGTCATCAAGGGTTTCCACTTGCTCAAGTCCCATCCCTTTGCTCGCTACCTTTATTAAATCTAAATCCATTCTGTATTTGCTGTTAGGTAGATACTGTCTTTTTTACTCCCTCTTCTTCAATTCCCCCATCACCACCACTTTCATACTAAAAACCCATCAAATCTGGAAAGTGGAAAAAAGCAATTTCTTATAGACCCCTAATGTCTGAAGTCTAGTTTTCTTACAATGAAAGGGAAAGTTTTACCTGAAGATAAAACCTTATCAGTGGTTCAACTTTGCTTCTCCTGCAGAGCATTAAAAAGCATTAGAATAATATTGGATTTAGAGATGAACTGAAAAAGCAGAGAAGGAAGACAACTCTTCTGCTTGAAGGATGACTTTTTCCCCCACCAGCACATACAGAAGTGCAGTATTTCTTGTCACGAACATCTCAGAGCAGCAGAAGGAGGAGAAAAAGAAAAAAAAAAAGGGAAAAAAAAATTCAAACTCTGAATTATCTGTTGCCTCAAGGGCACAGCCATACCTAACACATACTCACTAATCCTGAGCATGCCCAGAACTGAGGCTAGCAACTCAGAGCTGCAGATGGATCTACAAAGCACATCCTGTTCAGACTGCTTCTTGTCAACAGCTTTCTTCTTTTCCCCAAGAATCCCCCTTTCAGCATCTTCCCAGCTCTCAGTCCCATTTAGCCCCAATTGTATACCAACTCTTTGTAATTCCAAAGACTCTCTGTAAGGATACTGACACATTAGCAGAAGACAAAAACAAGGAAAGAAAGAAACAAAAAACCCAGAACCACAAAATACACATCCTAAAATAATACCATTTATCAATATTTTGATGTTTTTCTCCCACAGTATCCTCCCACAAGAATATTCATACATGAATAACTGTTATTAAAAAAGGCAATCTGTGATCTCTTCCACAGACTAGACTCAGCCATACTGATGGCATTTCTCAAGATGAGGAGTCACTCTCAGTGCTGACCATGAAGTCAAGGACACTTTGTGAGATGCTTTGGAAACTGCCCAAGGTTTCCCGGTGTCCCTAAGAATGTAAAGGTACTTGGGTCCTCCTCTTTTTGTGCCAGTGAGACCCCTAATTGAACAATATCAGTTCCTATACTTGCCTTGTGGCTTGGCAAAGAACATTTTCAAGCCCATAGCACATCTCATAGAACAGTGTTCCCCAGAATACTATCAGAATTGTATTTGGGATGGCTTCTTTCTTGAAAACAAATATTCTGAATTTGTTACTCCTCAGAGGATACCTCCAACAGAAACTGAACACTAAAATCTAAAAAAATTTCATTAAGGGAAAAGTGATAATCAAGTCTATAGCTTCAAGACTGAAAAACAGGTTAAAAATAAACATAGTATCACACACTGAGATCCAAGATTGTGTTAGAAGCTATCTTGCCAGGTCTTAGACCCTTGGATCTTACTGACACCAAGCCAAAGGTCTTTGCAAAGTTACTTAACACTGAAAACTCATTATGATACACAGCTGCCAAATCTTACAAACTGTAACAAGCCCTGGCACATTCCTACCTTCTGGCAGAGACCATGCCTTACAGTTCAATGGCATGGTAGCAAGGTAAGAGGAGTTGCTCATTTAAGCTGATACCCCAAACCTTCATCCAGTGTTTAAGGAGAAGGGGAACAACCATTCTGACAAGTCTGGGTGTAGTGGCTTCTCACTGACACCTTCTCCAAATCACCAACTCCATGGCAGCAAAGCAGGGCGTGCCACAGTGCCTTCACTGTCCCATTTTGACAGTTTGACACAGACAAAAAGCCAGTCCTCACTGGCCTGGGGACTCTACAGATGCAAACACTATGTAGACAGCTTTGGAGATCTAGGAAGAAGGCTGAGAAAGAAGTGAGTTACCTCAGCAGTGAACTGCTTGCAACATGTTTCAGAGCACCTCTTGGTCATACACACAAGATTTACGCCAGGTCAAGGATGTTTCCATCCCTTCCATATTCTCACACTATACACCGTTAGGAACAACAGAACACACATGGCACAGATAAGTTAGCATCATATTGGTGGTCTTTCTTGTGGTATACTGTGCAAAAATCTTTTGAACTTCAGACTTTATATATTCCCCACACTACAAGACTTCAGAACTGGACTAAAACAAGTAAAGCCTACATTTCAGGCTCTCCCCATTTAGTTCAGTTCCCCTACAGGAAATGCTTACACTTCATACCCTTTACAAGGAATTCAATTGAAGTGAATCTAGGCTATTTACATATTTATTAGAAAATTTAGCAAGTTGGCTCTATTTCTAGCAGACAGTGTATATACAATTTCATTTATGAGTTTGCCATTTTACAGCCATCACACAAACTTTTCTGTATTTTTCTCCCCAACAAATAATTTTCAAATGAGTGACATCTCAGAGGATAATCCACTCCATCCAGAGCATATTACTTAAACCAAAGGGTTCATCTGAAGTTGAACGAATGAATCGGTGAAGCATCTAGGACTGTACCAACATTTACAAGCTGTTAACAGGGGAGCAGAAAATAAACAGCAATGAAATTGAGAAGGGTATAGAACAGTTTTACTAAAGATTCAGAAAGGAATAAAATAGAGATTTCTGGTATCTTGACACTGATTCAGGATACACAGTTTGATGATATCATGACTTGACATCACCGTCAAATCAATGAAAATGACCCAGCATCTGCATGCTGCAGTAGCAGTTATCTCCTGGCAGTACTTATATTTAAGCATCATTCTACGCTTGAAATATCCTTTTTGTCTGAAGAGGCAACATCAGCTCGTTTTGATAAAGTCAAGCTTCAAAGATGAAACTATGCATTTGTGTCATTAACTCAGTCTATAATTTGATTATACATTGGCTATCTTTTAATGAGTGTATCTGCACAGACGACAACTGCTCAGCTTGAAGATCCCCCCCTTTCAGCTTAGCTCTTGAATAGAACTAAAATTAAAGATGGCATTAGAAGACTTGCTTAAGTGGACATTCTTCAGTGCTAGGCAATGCCCAAACCATCTTCGCTACTTCTCTAGTTACACACGAGAAGGTAGGACTGAGGGATGTAAACTTTGTGAACACACTTGTATCTTTCAAACCCTCTTATGAATATTTTGCAGCAATAAACAATTGATCATGTTTGTCTGTAACAGAAAGGATTCCTCATTATCATATCTGAATCTTGCTTCTGAAGTACCTCAGGATCCCAGACCCGACACCTGGCAACCTGCATAGAACCTTTGTGTGATTTGTTGAAGCACCAACCAAGGGCAGCTAAGAAAAAAATCCAGCTGCACTGATTACAAAGCAAAAGAGCATATCTAGCACACTGGCACTTAGATATTAATTAGACAGGACTGGAACATGGAAACATTTAAAATAAATGTTCATGGTGATATTATTAAATGTTAAGTTTTACGCATACTAAATCATTTTTTAGCCTGTTAAATAGCTTTTCTCCTGTGGTCCAAAAAATGTATAATTTATATATATTTCTAGCCTTCAACAATTAATAATTAAATAGCTTGACTAACATTTAGATGGTAAAAAGTACAAAAGTCCTTTGAAAATGCCTGGTTTTTTTTTTGAAGAACATGACAGGAAATTCATTTCTGTTAGCACTTTCCTCACTGTATTTTAAGATGCAGATTCCAATATCTTTAAGTCCCTCTAATATCTGGCACAAGATTTCTATTTTTGTTTTCTCCTTCTTTTTTGAATATATCACCCTCATTTACTCTTTGCACTGACAATGTGCGATGGGTAGTCATAGATAGATAGGTGCAATGAGTAGTCAAATAAAAAATACCTAAATATGAGAAACTAACCAGAATTTTTATAGTAAAAGAGAATATCAGCCAAAACAGACTTCTAATAACAGTTAACACTTCACCCTACAAGACTCCAGTTTGTAGCTGTTGCCATTTTGTATACTTTGTAAATATATCCCATATCAAGGAAATCAAACATGAGTTTTAAGTGAACAGGCAAAGAACAAGCAAACTTGCAAAGCCAGAAAGGGAGCCTACTGTTGCACTGCCTGTTTGGACAGGAGGCGTGGGTTCTGGACACCCAGCACACAGGGGTCACAGAAGCCGTCTATGTAGCACAAGCGCAAGCCACGCAGATGAATTTCACTACCATTTGTGTTCTGGGGAAAAGCAAACATCACTACTCTGTCTTGGCTCAAATTTTAATGTACACATTTAATTATATAACACCACTGAAATCACAAAATGAATAAAAACAAGTCAGAGGATGGATCCACGATCCCCAACAGCTGCAACACATTATCTTGGGGCACAGCAGCTGAGGAGGCTGAACATCACACTCCAAGACTTAGGGCCTGAATGCAAGCAAGGGATACACAGGTAAGACTCAAAGTAGGGAGAAAATAGTGCTCAGTATCACAGCCTGACGCTCATCAAGGTTCCCATAGTTATTAGAAAAAAATTGAGAATTACAAGCAGGCACTGAAAGAGAGCAACAGCACCACTTCAGTGGTAGAGAAGCACCTGCAGAAGAGGGAGACAGTACGGAAGGACTTAACCCAGAGCATTAAGAAAATGGGACTGAAGGAACCTACCATGGCCAGTGCCAGGTACTTATGATAAAAGCCAAGCACTCAGTGCTGGGAAGGATACTTAGACCTTAAGAGAAAGGATACAAATTTTCTTCTCTCCATTTCACATCAAACAAAAGAGTGGTGAAAAACATTGTGCAATAAAAACAATGGCTGCAGCAGCATACCTACTGCATCCTTCGTAGAAGGAATAAAAGCACATCCTTGGAAAAAAGATTGAAGTAGTAGAGGTAGAACAGTACAGGGTAAGAAAAAAAAAAAGAGCAAGTTTTTCTGTGGAAATAAGGTTAAAATTAAATTAGTAAATGCATGAGTACCGATGTCAGCATAAAGGAAGTTAGAAAAAAAAAATGCAGTTCTGCAGTAACTTCCTTATCCCAAGATGAAAGCCAATCCCTCTTTTTCCTTGCTCTTAAAATTACTGCAGCACTGGCATTCCAGTAAGTGCATGCAGTAATGCTGCAGGAGCACAGCTGCTTAAAAACACACTTTTCTGGAGCTTCTCCTCCACATCCTCTGAAGGAATAAAACTAGTCAACAGATGAATAATGTAATCAGCAGCAATTCATTGCCTTAAAATTTGCAAAACTAAACAGAGAACTTAACAGATTTTTACATGAACTGTAAGGTAAGATTTCAGAAAAAATAATTGTGGCCTCTGGACAAAAGTAGCTGGAGTTTGTGTGTTGAAGTTGTACGTATCTAGTGATAGAACAAGGGGGAATGGTTTTAAACTAAGACAGGAGATTCCTGTTAGATATCAGGAAGTAGTTTTTCACTCAGAGGGTGGTGACGCACTGGAACAGGTTGCATAGGGAGGTTGTGGATGCCCCATCCCTGGAGGCACTGGACAACCTGGTCTAGTGCCTGGCAACCCTGCCTATGGCAGGGGGATCAAAACTAGATGATCTTTCAGGTCCTTTTCAACCAGGGCCATTCTATGATACATTGCACACTGTTCACATGCTATCTTAAAATTTTTTATCTTAAAATTTTTGCATAAATTCACAATCAGAAATCAATTGAAAACCACATCAAAAGGAAGGTGCACTGCTTATTTCACTTTCAGGAGAACATGTTCTTTGCAAGTAGAAGATTACACTCACATTTGATATCCTGAAAATCACAAGTGACAACAGCTCATAACAGGAAGGATTTTGTTTCTCCAGTGTTACAGTTTTCTTCTTACTGGTCTGCTATCCCTTCCCAGCAGCACACTGCTTGCCCTGTTCCATACTCCCTGCACCAGAGCCAGTACACCAAACTAAAGGAAGTTTTGGGGTAGGTAAGTATTCCTGAGAAGGGTGGCAAATAAAGAAAGGCAACCATTTCTCAGCAGAATGACATGTATTTGATAGGAACCGTTATGGAGGCCACCCCACAGGCTGACACTAGACTTCTTGTGGAGTCTCCTTCCACAGACATACTCAAGACCCATCTGGATGCCTACCTGTGCAACCTAACATTGGGTACCTGCTCTAACTGGGGAGTTAGACTCAACGAGCCCCTACCAACCCCTGCAATACTGCGAGTCTGCATAGTTATAGTTACTGAACTAATGAATGCCACATCTATTTTTTTTTTCCTGAATCTTTTAAAATCAAAAACAATAGTAGCAGTATGAAAAAGTCAACTAGTTTTTAACTACAAGTAGAAATACTTCACCTAAAGAACTATAGGACATTTGTCTCCAAATACAAGCTAACAAATGTAAAGGAAGTTTCATCTGAAATTACAGTTTATAAATACTTTTTCTCTATTGATTCTGTCTTATACTCCCATAACTTCACTGAATCTCAGGTAAACATTTGTAAATCACTTCCATCAGCTTCTTGACTGAAAAAAGTGAAACAAAGACCTCTTCTAAAAGAAAGCTGATTGTGTTTCTCGTCATAATGCAATAATGAGAAGAAAATGTTTCTACAGAACTGTCAGGAAGACTTGACGAGAACTCACCAGGTTCTCAGAACAGAATTTGCCTACTGTCAAAGGTTAGTAACAAACACAGACAGAGCAATAAAAAAAAAGACCAAAACACTTTCCCCCCCATCTTGCTCCTATATTCTTCAGTTGTAGTAGCAAGCAACCAGCAAGTAAAACCGGGGAGCACTGAAGAACACCACTGCATGGAAAAGTAAAAAGTGAAAGGAAAATTTGGATGCAGAAAGATACATACTGAAAATAGTGATTCAAACTTAGAAAGGAACCTGCAATAGTAAAGCCAGAATGTGGTATGATTACCCATGAGATATTTATTTTAATTCTTCAATTAGGCCTACTGAAGGAAGAAAATGGAGAAAAACAATCCGCAGGTGTTTCAGGGTTTCATTACTTTTGTTCTGCATTTATCTTTCATAAGCATCCACCAGTGAATAAAATTCAGACTCACCTTGCAAAAGGTAAGCAAAGCATTTAAAACTAAAACCTTCAGAAAGGCAAGAGATCAGGTCTGAGGAAGTGAAGTACTCTATTCTTCCTGAAACGTACATAGTTTCAGATACCCAGATGTGATTCTAACTACTGTCTCCTATTCCATGCTTCTGACTCCACAAGCGAAATCAGAGGTGAGTTTTCCACCACAAAAAAGTAACATTTTGAACTAATCGACAGTGAAATAGAGCTTTCATACCCCTGAGCAGCTTTTTAGCTATCTGAAATATAGTGACAGAAGTATTGGACAGTTTTATCATAAGCAGAAGAAAAACCAAAAAGGAAGGCACTCCATTCATTTCTAAGGAGTAGCCTCCTTGATCATTCAAGTATTTTAACAACCAAATTAAACATCCTTTGTTCTTGCTTTCAGTGTAATCTTATTTAAATAGGCAGTGAGCCATAACAGACAAGCAGCACTCACACCAGTACCTTCAGTTTTGAACATGAAGGTATTTGCCTACTTTTAAATGATGCAAGTTAACAACTTTAAAGCTATAAAGGAAACTCATGTAAAAAGTTTTGATTTGTTTTGATTTCCTTGGGGTAGAGAAGGGTTTATTTCAGTTAAATCTTTCCAGACATTTTAAGAATTTTGTTACACTGAAGACATGATAAAGATTAAAGTGGTATACTACTGAATTAATCCAGAAGTTCATATGGTTCCACCACAAAACAGAAAATGATACTTCAACACTAAACTTCTAGTTGTACAGAAGTGCAATCCAGTTACACAGGGACTATGACATTTTTTCTGACATTAACCAGAAACAGCTATTTCAGCATACAAATAAAAATCTCATTCCTGTGCTTAACTTCACCTCTACACATACATGCACGTATATGTTGTTAGGGGAAAATATTCACTGAAGCGAAGTTTGACTGCACAAATCTAAGAATGTGGATACCCCTTATAAAAGCCATTCATGTGAGGATCAGCCCTATTGAATGTTTTATCATGCACTGTTATGTATAATGGTCACTTACTGAATGCTAAGTTGTGTTTTTATCAGCAAAAATGGTAGACCAAAGAAATAATTGTGTAAGCGCTAGCACATTTTTCAAACATACTGATTATTCCTAGCACTAGGCATCCAAATCCCCAATGAGGACTCATGCTTTTCTCAGGTTTTACATATGTAGCATCTTGGTTGTTCAGTTTGCCTCAGCTTCTGTCTCTCTTACAAAACCACTTGTAGAAACAGCAACAGATCTGTCATACTTTCTGGCAGAATCATTCTACCACTGTTTATTTTTTGTTTTTTACAGATTAAAAATGCTTTCATACATACTCATTTCTAGATAATGATGTCTATTCAGTAGTAAGAACCAGATAAGATTTCCTATATTTCTTCTCTTACACAAAGGAGTTTAACGCCAACCACAGCATTTTTCCTTTGAGGTTTTTGTATTCTGCTCTTTAAGTGACTTTTCTCTCTCTTCATCATAGCAGCATGATTAAATGCAACAAGTATGAAAAACTGGGTTCTAGGACCTCTAATATCAGTCTATGACATCTAAGAACAAAAACTGAGGCACTTCAAAATATTCAAAATAATTACCATTGCTTAAATTTGTACTTGCTAAAAATGAAAAAAATACTATCATCTGCTTCAGACTTCAGAACATTAATTTCTCTAATTTCCAATAATAAGCTCCTTCAAGCTTAAAGATGAATACAGAAAACTACAGGAAAACAACTGTAATTGCATTTACTCCCAGGTCAATAATAAGAACTGCTAAGGGCAGAGGGATACCAAAGGAGAGCAGAAGCAGCCATGACTTGTACCTTAATGGAATATTTTGGAGTGCAATTCAGATACTATTTCATAATTACTCTGCCTGTAGAGTTCTTTGGGGTTTTATTGTCCCCATAATACTTTTAAACTAGCAATTTAATCTCCATCACAAAGTATTTCTTTTACTTGGCAATTGCCAATTCTACTACATGCTACTTATTTCAGTAACATATAAAGGCATATGTTACTTGTCCTTAAATACTAAAGCAAACATGCATACACAAATGATCAACTTTACAATTCTGACATTTTATGCTAGGCATCGTGACAACACTACAGTGACATTATTAATAAAGGAAATTTGGACATTCTTAATGGAATTCATGGGACCTGCTTATATATACATTAGAAAATAGAGTTTTACTGATTGATTTTTTTTTTCCCCTTCGTAAGTTGAAATTTTTAGTCTCCATCAAAAATGAAATTGTTTTCATGCAGATGTTTCCTGCTGGGAGTTTTAATTAGGTGCCTTGAGGGGTATCCACAGTAGATATACTGCTCTTCTCAGCCAGGTTACCTCAGTTCCCAGAGTATCCCAACATTTCCATACTTAACAAGTTTGACTTCTATGAAGTGTAGGATTTCATTTCTGTTAGAAACATCCATGTTGGAGAACAAGGGAATAAGAAAGAAAACTACAACTTATCAGCACATCATAGCTGAATAGCCAAATATTTTAACTGACAACAAGTAGTTTATGGAGTATTTTCATTTCTTCTGGGAACAGTTTGAATTTTTCTCTGGAAAGCAAATACTTCTCACACACGCAGAAGTAATTGTCAAAAACAATTAAAAACAAATATGTGAAAAGAATTTATTCAGGTCTCATGCACGTAAATTCACTCTCTCCTAGAGAGTATCCCTGGCTTTTATAAAAATGACTGGAAAAATGGTGGACTAGGGGCAGGGAAAACATTCATCTGGTGTTCAGATCACAGGAAGAAGGGAGGCAGAGGTGAAAAAAAGTACATCACAGAAGTCTACATAAAACATCTGTATCAGTTTTAGGTGAATGATGGTCCTACCCAGTTTGGCAAACATTTCTCACAGAGAAGTCTGTAACAACATACAGATATATGCGTGTTTATTATCTCTCACAGTGAAAGTATCATCACTCTTCTTTCTCCCGCTGCTCTGTGACCCTACTGCACAATTTAGTATCAGGTGGCATAGATGACTGCTCTTACTACTTTGGAGTCTTACACTCAGAAGTGCCAGAAACTGAATTTTGACTAGTCGCATATGCCACTGCCAATACTTCAACTGGCTCTAGACATAATGTCAGGTTTTATTCAATGTCTAGGCAATAAAAAAGCAGCAGCTAAAACAGAAATACATGAATCTCACTGTAAAAATAATTTCATCTTAGCTTGAGGATTAGGCTCAAGTAGAATTTTGAGAGTTTATTTCTAAAACACTTCTATGCAAATATAGATGCATTGTAAACCAATAACAATTTCCAGAAACGACTTTTCCATCGTTCTCTTTCCACTTCAGGGTAGCCAGTAGTCTCCAGCAGGCTGACTGATGAATTTTGAGAGACAGCCTGTAAGAAGGCAGGCATGTATTCCATTTGGAGAATTCTCAATAAATACTTAATGTGTTTCATTCCACTTCAGGTGCACTCTGATCACAGGAGTTGATAAAAGAAGTTCACAATTAAGGATGGTGAAGGGTGGCATAGACTTTGCAACCTTAGTAATTCCCCCTGTGGTTACCACAGAATGACAAAAAATGCTGAAAGCGCCCTTATACTCAAATATACTTTGACTTTGCATCAAATAGCAACATTAGTTAAAATAACAGCATGACTGTATTTCAAATGAGCATTTTTCATGTGAACGTAGAACTATAGTGAAGCACAGCACACATCTCTAAATTGTATTTTGTTTTAAACAATAGTTGTTCGCTTACTTAACAGTCCTTTGCCATTAAGTACACTGATTACTACTTTCCAGGCACAGGACACGCTAATACTTTCATCCTTGTTTACCTTAATCTGTAATGCTCGTAGATCCTAAAAAGCACAGAAGAATCAAGATGATCTAAAGGATCCATAGCCTTACATTTATCTGAATAGCTTTAAAATATTTCATCACATTATTTTCCAAATTCTGACATTTCTAATTTCCTATTTTACCTCCTCCTATCTTACAACACATGAACAGAAATAAAACACAAGCCAATTGCCAAATATTGTAGCTACTCAGGTATTTTTACTACCTTAATCACAGCTGGGATTTGAAAAAGCAGAGCTGTGTTTAGAAGGCCTGCCTTCTGTCTCTGCACAGAAGCAACATTCACTACAGGCAACATTCAAGACAGACTGGGGGAACACAGAAACTAGTGTCAACAACCAATGCGTCTTATTAACTGCCTTTGGATTTACACTGATAAATTCTGTAAGTACCAATGCAGATAGGTAGTATTGTATTTGTGTTAACTTGCACGGTACAGAAACCAGGTCTTAGACTTACAAAAAGAGCGAATAAAGCAGCATATGCTGTTTTCCACCCAGGGATAACATTAACAACAATATATATCAAAAGACACTGCCTTATCGCCACAGAAGTTTTAATACCAAGTTACTATGTTGTCAGAGCTCACCAGAATCATCATAGTAGTCTCATAGAAGCAGGGAGAAATTAAGGAATTCCACGTACACAGGCAAAAAGCAATTCCCCCCATCACCAATCCTTCTCACAAAAGAGCTCTTCTGAACACCCTCACGGATGAGCCTCAAAACAGAATCATTTAGAGGTGCTAGACAACTAGCAATGCCGCACAACGTAACACTATAATGCATGGAAGGCACAGGAATGACAGCACAGTAGCAAAGCCCTAGACCACAGCAGATGAGGATATGCTAAAACACAACAGCTGTAGACACACAAACAAACATCTACTTACTCTTGGAAGATCACAAGCACAGAGGGACCTCCAGAGAAACACTCTGATTTCCACTCCCAGCACTTAAATGAGGTCTGGAAACGGGTGGATCCTGGCTCCACACTTTCAGGTCAAACAGGTAAATTGCATGCACCTGAGTTTCCCTGGGTTGGCCCTGCCTTTCCACCAGGTGCTCAATCACTGTTTCAAGCCATGACTTAGAATGTCTGCTACACAAAATGATTTTGTAAAGGAGATTATTCTCTCTGAAGCTTCAGTTCCATTCAATGTTATTCATAAATTCACCTGGATGTGCTTATTAAAAAACAAACTAACAAACAAACAAACAAAAATTACCTGCTTTCCTCTATTCAACAGCCTAAAATAGCACCAGGAATGTACTTCAGGAGGTTCTTTGGCTGCTTAGCAGTCCATAAAGAGTTACTCAGCTGCCCAAAGATGACTGTATTAACACAGTAACAGCCAAAAGATGCAGATAGCTCATAACATATGAGAAAACCCCAAGGAATCTAATAAACACGATAAAAGGGGGCAGGCATACAAAGAAATTCTTACAAAGGCTGCCCTCTGTGAACACTGCAAAGACAAAAACAATATGCAGCAGTAAAGATTTCCTCTCCAATACAGAGTCCTGCCCTACAGCCAGAGGAGTCTAGGAACAGATTACTTTAAAAACAAAATCAGAAACACGTACTCTTGAAAACCATACCCTTGCAGAACTCCAGTGAGGAACTAAAATCAACCTGAGTGGCTCTGAGTCACTGCACAACAAACTGCACATGACCCACAACCATAAAATGGCACAATTCCTCTTCCCCATGTCACTACTAGAAAGGTTCCCAGCATCCAACCCCAAAGCATAGAAAGTACTAAAATACATATCACCCTCCCCCCCCACCAAAAAAAAAGGGGGAAACCAGGTTTTGTCCGTTTTTTTGCAAACGTTTTGCAAATTTTGCTTCTCTGCCCACATCACTTTCTGCTGCCCTTCTTCCAGTGTACAAACTGAAGCAAGCTGCCTCTTATCTATATGGGTTTGCTTTTTTTTTTCTTGTTTCTTCCCATCCCCATTATCTTTACAGCATTTCTAATTAAAGTCTCAGTGATTTTTTGTGAAACCTGGATAATAGCTAGGTTAAAAAGATTTTAGAACTTTTCTGGATCCTGGCAGGCTTGTGCATGAATTCTCCTTTTTAAAACAGCAAAGCATTCAATTGTACCTATTCTGTATATTAAAAAAGTCTACCTATCACAAAGAACTGCTCTATTCCTGGAATTTATAGTACTTCAGCTACTAGCTAGTCATGGATGTTCTCAGTAGCACAACTCACTCCTGAAAAATGCATTTTCCTTATTATGTTTTTGTGGGATTAGCATACCACCAGAACAATGTTGTTCTCCAGCTTGATCCCATCTCATAGCAAGATCACATCTGCCAGATGTGCTTAAAGGGAAAACATTATCACAGTCTTAGGTGCACACAACACAGCCTAATACTAAAACACTCCAAAAGCAACCACACTGCTTTTCCTTTATTTAACTGCTTTCCCCTGCAGCTGCTGCCATTTTTACCTGACACAGTTGCAGTTGAAGGAAGCTTCACTGGGGCAGGCCCTGGCAGGGCAACCCCAGCAGGTAACCAGGAAAATTAACTGCTTGTGTGACCTCTGAAATAGGGAGTAGGGGGGAGCAAGCAGACCGCATGTGAGGGCTGGAACAATGGAGAAGGAATTGTTTGTAGGTGACAAGAGGAGATGTAGAGCAGAAGTTTAAAACCCCATATAAAGATAGGGAGAAAGGAGGATAAACAAGTTAGGAGAAGGGGAGATGAACACTTTTTTGTCAAGACAAATAATATGGTATTGTGCACAGTTTGCAAGGAAATCATGTCAGTTTTCAAAGATTTGAAAATACATTACATACAGAAACGTGGCCGAATTTGATGTATATCAATGAATGCTTTGTAAAGACAAAATAGTGGAACTGAAAGAAGTCTGCTACCGCCGCAAAATCTGAATTTTAACTTTTTTTCATTTTTAGGAAACAGACTCTATCATAAAAGTTGTGCTGTTATGGTTCTATTGATTGAAAACAAAACAAAACAAAAAATAAAATTAAAAAAAAAAAAAAGGAACCAACCAAAACTCAAAGCTTTTTACTAAAGGTGAGTTGATTAAGCAGCATATGGAAAGCATGACAGGTAAAATGTATCCTGATTTATTTTTCTAAAATCTTCTATTTCATCAAAAGAAATTAGGAGAATAAAGCTGTTCAGTTCAATAGATGAATGCACTGATGCTACGCATACGGCTCAACTTGCCATTTTCTTTCGAGTTATTGATAACAGTGAAGAAATGGCTTCTTTGGTGCAAAGACACAGCTAAATCTCTTAATTTGTAAGATGCATTTTTTTAACCTTTGTCAACATAGTTAGTATAGTTCCTGATGGCATCCTAGCGATGATTTGTAAAAAAGGACTAATAAAATTAATAGAAAACAATGCAATGGCTGCCAGTAAATCATGTGTGATGAAACATGAGAGCATCATACAACAAGAAAATTTACATGCAGAAGGCTTAAAAATTGTAATGTAATGCAAATCATCATCAAACTGAAATTCTTGAAGTCCAAGGGACTGATTGAATCATTGCAAATTCTAGGAGTCCCTTAAATGTCTGGATGCCAATTATGGGGACATCCTTACTTTTCTGAAGAAAGGAGACTAAGTCAGGGTAAAAGATTTTAAGATTTGTGAAACTGAATCAAACATTTTATGGAACCAAAAGAAAAATTTGTGCCAGAATGTACAGATTAAAAATGGTTACCTGTCTGCTCCCATGTACTTTGTAAATGTTTGCATCCCCTGGGTATACTAGGTGTGACTGTCACTTGCCCAAATGGTAAGCAGTCATCTAGTGACTTCTGTGATGAGACACTAACCCATGAAAAACACTGCAGGCACCTTGTGAAGAAAAGACCAGTGTTGGAAGTTTCAAGTCCTTATGAATGTCTTCTCCATTTTGATATCTTTTGTTCTTTCATATACAGATAACTTTGCTAATCCCACTCTCTACAGTCACCTTGCTGGTATTAATGTATGCATCATATGACTAGATTTCATCTGGGAACAGACGTAACAGTAAGCAGTCAATAATGGACCTCCATTGCCTGCTCCCTAAACCAGTATTTGAGGTATAATTGAGATACATATTTTAAATAATGAAGCTGCATATTATAAAGAGAATTATCACAGTGTACCTTCCCATCTGTTCTAACGATTATCCATCTCAGTGCCAAAATCAGAGAGAACTAGTTGGCACCTCTAAATCTCCTAAGTTAGTATGGATGGCTTTCTTCTGAAAGAATGTCCCTAAAATTTTTCCATCATTGGTATAGTAACATACGAAGTTTTCTTTGCAACCACTACATCTTCAAGAAAAATATTTTCTGGAATTTCTACTAGTGAAACAATAATGACTTTTTGTTTTGTTTTGTTTTTCATGCCTTCAGTGCCCACAAAGTAGTGCTCATTCTGCCTTTATAAACAGTATCACGCATATAAGAGAAACGAGGTGACCTTTAAAGATTCTCCATCAGCATGTTTTAATTGTTGGATGCCACACCCTGGACTAGAAAGAGAATAATTGTTGGGCTGAAAGAGGCTACAAAGGAGACTCTGTTAGGTTAGTTATCAGTCTATCCTGAATTGACACTCTTGTAAGAATCCACAGCAGGAAAAAGAAAACTTGTCTCTTGGGCATGCTTCATCAACTGTAAAAATAGAAAATTGAATGACTACTGTGCAAGGAAAAATGAAAGCAATGGATGAATATGATAGAGAAATATAACCACAGGGAACTGATCCAAAAGCCTCAGTTGTCCGGTTTTCAGTCCGTAACATACCTTAAAAAGAATCACGAAAATTTGTGCTTTTTTTGTTATCATTCTGAGCTTCCCGCATAAGTACACAATCGTTAGAAACAACCAAAGGTGACAATAAACATACTCTTAAGCGATAAATACCAGCCTGAGTATGTGAAAGCTTTATTAAAATAAAATGTTGCCAAGTTTTGGATGATTCAGAAGAAAGAAACAGCAACCTATTCCAATAAAACAGACTCAAAATGTAAATAGACCATGAGGACACACTCCCTCTGGTTAGTCCTGAGTGAGAGACTGGTAGATAGTTTCAGAACTCCATTCTCAATTTGCTACATGATTCAGACCAAGTTATTTAACTACTGTTTATGTATCTGTAACATGGATGTAAGAGAAGTTATTTCCCAGATGGCAGAACAGTGGAAAGTTAGTTGATGTTTGTAAACTGCTGGCAGTGTCTCTGATGAGAGATGAACATAAAATAATATTACATTCATCTTCTGGGAACCCCTACATTTATTTCATAAATGCAATAAAGAGAAATTGAGGTTTATGAGAATTATTAAAAATCTACTGTAATAATTACTGATTTCAAAATGCACATTCTAGTTCACAGAATACCAACAAGTATTCCTAAGTGAATACAAATCTGCCATTGATTAATGGCATATTATATTCGGAGATGAATGGATACATTGTTCCTGGAAGACGATTCAAATCACATCTCTACCCTTTCCCCTGCCATGATTCCATTGAAATTATCAGATAGATCTAGAGAGAGAGGGACGGAGAGAGGGATGGAAAGAGATTAAATCTGAATTTTAGGGCTTTGTGGTTACCATATTTTACCATCATAAAGTACATTCCTAGGCAATTGCAGCAGCTCTCACTTTTCCATCTCTAAAAGAACATGAGAATTGGCACCATGGACCCAAATTCAAAAACTGTTTTCCACAGAACACTGTCTCCAGCAGTGAGCAGCACCATATGTTGCTATATAAAGTTCCCTTCCTTTTCCATAGATTAGATATTATTGAGAGATTCTGACTTGCCTCCAACTCTCTTTCTGTTTTAAAACACTAAATGTTATAATTCTGACTACTTTTGTTGCCTGTAGGAAGTCCTACCCTTCTCAAATAATGGTGACAACTTCAAATGAAACCTGGGCGGCAAATCACAAACCTAATATACTTTCCATCTTTTTCATTATGGCTTGAGTAGCTGCTCTTTAGCATTGGTGGCAAAAGATGGAAGATTAAAAAAAATTCATTCACTAAAAGGTGGGAGGTGGTGCCAGGGGGACATTTCCCTAATCCTCCCTCTTCTTGCACTCTTCCTCAGGAGACAAAATTAAGGAGCTACAGCTTTAAAACAAATAAAGAAATAATAAAAAATAGATAAATATATTGAATATTTTAGAATAATTTTATATAACAATTTCAGGACAAGCTGGAATCAAGTTCTGAGTTGTTGAATGCATAAGACAGGGATAGTAAAGCCTTGGGTGGAGGAGAGGAAGGTTGTTTTTTTTGTTGTTGTTGTTGTTTAAAAACATTTTTCAGAGGTTGCAAGCAGCTAACACACCTTGGTTAAAACGGGGTGTACAGTCTATGAGTGTAGCCACATTGGTATTTCTGTACTTGACTTGCTTTCTGCTAAGAGTGAATGTTCCCATGATTTCATTTCCCTTGAATTATGTATTAAGTTGAAGATAAAACAGAAATAAAAATATAAGATTTCTTTGTCCCCAGGTTGTTGCTGCATGGGACAAAAGAAGATGCTTCTTTAGCGTGGGTACAGCTTTACAGTTGATATAGTCTTTCTCCTTCACATGCTTTTATAAAGAGAAACAGAGAAGATAAACAGTTGTCCTAGAAAAATTTGAATCATTGGTATTTACAACATCCCTTCCAGTGGAAGAATCAGTTCTTTGCCTTGTTTTTCAGGTGTTTTGGAAAATCAAGCAGACGCTGCCACTTAATCAGAACCTGACTCCTGCTTTCAAGAAATTTCAGCAACTATAGTAAGACTTCATAAAACCAAGGCAAAAACGTGCAGATCATGTATAGGTTCACAGAAATCAATGTTTCTGTTCCAGTATGTATCACTACAGTTCTAGTATAAAACTCTTATTTAGAGGATGCAACTTCACTGAAATAACTTTCATTTTTGAGTTCTGTCTTGGGAGTATACTTAATATCTACTGTTGCTCTAAGAAGTATAGCATCTATGAAAGAACAAGGGCAGGATCTACTGAAAACTTTATGGAAAAAAAGAACACAGCTATTAAATTAAATTATCATTGGATATTTTCTTGAAAAAGCATATGGAAATATCTTGTTATGCAGACAGAATAGCATTTGACAATAATTTACGCAAAAATTGAATCATGTTTCTAATTTGAGTTGATATATATTTTATTCCGAGTTTCAACAGCAGTTTCTCATGTCTGGGTTCTGCTTACACAGCTTCAAGATGTTAAGAGTAAGTTAGCAAGAGTGAGTACTTATCTTTCTTTACTTCAATACACTTTTCTTCCAGATTCTCAGAAGCTATTTCTTCATCTTCAGGTAACAAGACCTCCTTTATCAGTTCCCAGACCTGCCTAAAAATGTACAGTGGATATAGGCAGAGAGTTACCTTTCACATGCCTGATCTTCTCAACTGCACAAACAGCTCTAGAACAGAAAGATGTGCAGTAATGCTTTAGCTGTTTCTGAAAAAGCAGAGACCAAGAAAGGAACCTTTTCTTGACCTGATATTACTCGCTGGAAGCAAAGATGCTCTAGATTCATGGCACTAGTCCACATACTTTTACGGTGTTGAATGTGAACATCACTGTATTCAAAGCAGCTTCTTTTTCTGCTGTATTCCTTTCATACACTGACTTAGACATTGATCAAGCAGTGCTATTAAGACTTGGCAATAAATACAGGATTGTTGCTTTTTTCCCCTCATAAATATTCTCTGATATTAAAAAGAACATATTTTATCTCATTTTTTTCCTAGCCACCTTCATAAAGTACTGAGAGAGACGATTGACTTACACAAATGAGAACAGAAAGCTAAGTCCAAAAGGAATTTCACTACACTGGAGCTGTGGGTACTATCCATCTAATCAGGAAAGCAAATAAATCCGTGTGACTTAATCCATTCATTTACAGCTTAACAATAGAATTTAAAATTTTGTATTTTGAATATTTTCATTAGAGAGCTGCTAAGCCTGAAGAAATTAAATCCTTGATGCAGAAAGAGTAGAAACTTGGCTAATTGTTTGCTGCAAATTATTTATTTTGGAGGAGACATGGGCTAAATATTTGCCCCCAGTTCACTGGACAAAATCTTAGCACCTGAGGGAGCCTTCTATTGTGGATATTAAATGAGTATTAATCCATGCTTTGCTTCTAATTAAATGTCATCTAAGTTATCTTACGTGCATTACGAGCAAAGGATGATACAGTTTTGACTTCAGATAATTAGACTCCCTCCTTTAATTATGCCTCAAGACAGGCTTTGATTCAGAAATCTCATGCTACTGTAAACGTTTTTTGTCTCCCTGATCTGTCCTGAAGAAAAAAACAAGAAAGTCAGCTCTAGAAATATGATTCATAACATTATGGGGGCAGAATTTTTGAGATCAATTTTATAAAATGTTTGTTATGGAAATATCCCAAGACAGTGTGCAGTGTTTATTGTTTGAAGTGTTTATATATAAGCTGTGCTGGAAGCAAAATGTAAGCACCTTTCTTTTAAAATTTTTAAACATTTAGCAAGGGCACTTCTTTAAGTATCCTGCGGCTGATTACTTTTAATAATTAATATCATGCAGATTAGACTAATTAACCTTGTATTCTACTATACTACTAATTACCTTGATATTTTATTTCTAATAGCCTTCTGGCTGACCAATTAGTCCATGTTGACAATGTTCCCAAATTTTCACTTTTCACAAAATACTTCATATTATCTCTTCAGAGAGATCCGCACTTCATTTTCTTCCAAGTTCATTGTTAAATGATGTTGACTGTTGTCTGTGAAGTTCCATAACTTATCTGCAAGTAATTTCAAAATCAAAGAAATATGAGAAAGTAGGCTCACGCATAGTCTTGTTATTTCTACAAAAACGGGATGTGATCACATTTTATCAACTACCCTGGCTTATGCTGTGATCCTAAGGGGACCATAACTATAAGCAGTCAGTGTACTTCCATGTACTTTGCACATAATTTTGTAAGTGCCCATAAGCTTCCAAATCTACCAGTACTCTGCTCCGGCAAAGCAAGCCACATTAAATAGAAGGCCAGAAGCATACCACTGTCTGGTAACTGCTTTCCATAAAGTTTGTGAGGAGACTGTTTATTCAGATCTCATGCACTGCTGTACCATTTTCTTCCAATTCCTCCCGTTTCTCTCATTAAGCTTAATGAATGCATTCATCCAGGAAATTTTTACAGTAGCTTTATATCAGAAAGCAGGTTGCTTTCCATGTTCATGAAATTATCGTATATTAGTTGCATTAGATCATTAGGTAGCAGCTCCTGAGCTGAGGGCTATTCACACTGCCACACTCCAACAAAAAAGTCAGCTGTGATTGTACATAGTATCTTGCAAAATCTGATTTTGGCCTTAGTCATGTTAATTAAGGAGTCATAAATGTGAATTAATTGAAGCTTAACCTTAATTTTAAAACTCCATAGACTCCTAGAATTTTTTATTTTTTGTTTTAAATTGAAAGTTAATAGAAAATCTTTATATAACAAAATCTAAACTCACAGTTTTGTTTTGCTAAGTCTCAAAATGTCAGTAAACAAAATATATATTTTTTTTACTTTACTAGTACCATTCGAAAATAAAAAAATCTGCCTGTATCAGTTAATATATTCCCTCTAACACCAAATGTCGGTGATAAGTAGAAAATAGAATTGTTCTTTTCTGTACTAATGGATCATTTTCTTTGATGTCTGTATGTATCAGTTTAAACATTTACCAACAATCTCTTAACTGTGCATGAGAGGATACAGCTCACAGTTTGCACTCACTCACAAAAGTACAACCTGCCATGTGAATTTACGAAACCGCTCCCTTAGATTGCCCTGTATCATAGTAACAGGAGGCAACTCCATAATGTGTGCCTAACATCTGAAACACTAAAAGACCAATCCAAAATGAAGTAAGGTCACTGATCTGCTCCACACATCGCTCAGGTCCCTTACAGAGGTCACTCCAAAAGTAATGCCTCCTATTTTTTTCCATGGAAACTACAACAGATAAAAAGGACACGATAACACTATTTGATAGAGAAAATTCTCAGTTACAAAACACTACTTTTCTAATATAGTCATTACATTAGCTATGCATTTTCACCAGCTATGAGCAAGAGCCTTCATGCTGCTCTTTTAATAATCTGCATGGCCATCCAGAGCATGGCTTGTCTTTCACGCCACTGTCACCACTGCTGAAATGCACCACCCACCACCTCACTGCTCACATCCACTGTTTGGTCTCTATAAATGTTCAGCAAGTGTTTATCAATGTCAGTGAGTGCCATTTTTTCCACACTGACAAATTCACCTCTACACCTTCGCTTGTTTTAATGTGGATATGAACATATCATAGCACTCATGTTGGATGAATAAGTAAGGACAGCTGCTCTTACATGCTGTTTCATCTTGGATAGATCTCCACCAAGGTACAGAACACTAAATACATACCAAGAATAAACAGTCTCAGTCTTGGGCCTAAATACTGCCAGCACCACTACAAGTACATTCAATATTTACCTCTGATAGGTGGCATATAACCAAAGCTTTAACTTTTCTAAACATACTTACTCCATTTTTTGAGATAGATTGACTCATAATCCATGTAGCCCAAGAAGAAAAAGAAACATTTGCTTACGTGAAAAACTTCTGAGAATCTTGAGCCAGTTCCCAACAGACGGAAAAAAAAATCCACTTAAAAAGTAAATTACCTGAGCTGACACAAGTAAACAACATCAGAACAGGTAAGAGATTGAAATCCTCCATGTTAGATATGAAAAACCATAAGCAAAACACTGTATGAAAATTTAAAATGCTTTAACAGCTACCATAATGTGTTTGTTCTGTATTTAAACGAACAACTGAAGCAATCAGGGATGTTAATAAAACTGCACAATTCCCCTTGTTAATTTTTCTCAGTCTAATGCTCTGGGCCACATCTAAATCCAAACTATAATCTCTGTTTCTTACTCCCAGCTGCTACAGTGTGTGCTAAACAACAAGCACTTGAACACAGCTGCTAATAATAACTAATCTGTATTACTTTTGTCAAGCAAGTTGTTACAACAGGCATTTCCAACACTAACACTTTCTGTGTAACCACACTGACATCGATCATTGAACACTCTGGTCTTACCTTTGATTTTCCTTACTGATTTTCAGTTTATCTAAAATTTCTATATTTCCTTCAACTTTCTGTAAAACAAACAAACATACAAACAAACAAACTATAAATTTAGTAAAATATCCTTGAGTACATAAAAAATCTGCAGTGATACTAATTGGCAATATGTCTGATCAGCACTTAAAATACTCCAACACTTTTTACTCCATTAACCTTGACATAAATTATAGTAAGTGGTTCCTGTGTGACAGGAGTTTTAATTTAACACTACTTCTCAAGTTACATATGTCTCTAAGTCTGAAATCAGACTTCACTTCTTTCCAGATTTTACACCCTGAGGGAAACCCAACTGACAGTAAAACCCAGTCCTACTGTGTAAACACAGGAGGGCTTTTGTCACATAAGTTTTGTTTAACCAATTACTTCTGTATAAATGACTAGATTTTAATCTTTCACTGAACGTGTCCATTTCTGTCTTTTAGGTTGAGCTGCTAGACAAAACTCTGTTTGGGTGCTGTGAGTTTTGTATTTCACATTTCACTGACATCTGAAATGGTGCCTGCTCATTCGACTACTAAAATAAAGCTGCAGGCTTCAGCGTGCAGTGGAATATCATCTGAACCAAAGATTGTTTTATTTAAGCTATTACTCACTTCTCTTCTCCCAGGACATCTGTTAGTCCCTATATTTTACAGAAACCTTTCCAAGTTCTTCTTTCTGAGCTATTGCAAAGATTTTATACATTGGGGTTATATATCACAGCTCTTTTACTTCATTCCAGCGCCTTCAGTGCAGTTGGAAGTAGGAAGGTTTTGCAGCTTTGGTTTAGATATTCGGATCAAAGCACCTTAATAACTCTTCACGGTAGTTAGAAGAAAAAAGAAGGAAAAAAAAAAAAAAAAAGGTGGAAATGTATTCAGTACCTTTCAACTTTCTAGGTGGCAGTACACAGCAGGACTTATCTGGAACCTGTTGAAGCCGAAGAGAAGATTTCCAATGAAATTAAATAGGATTAGACCTTCTGAAGATAATTAATGTACAAACTAGTCTGCATTATACCTGAACCAGAAGTAATTTTTAAGGAGATTACTTACTTCTATTTGACTTAAAAATATATGCTTGATGCATTCATTCTCAAAGCTTTAACCTGAAAAGGCAGTAGCAGATTGGTTAAACTATTTTAGAATCATAGAATCATAGGGTTTGGAAGGGACCTCAAGAGATCATCAAGTTCAACTCCCCTGCCAAAGCAGGTCACCTACACCAGGTCACATAACATACTAACAAAATCAAATGCATCAGTCCCATTTGTCCTTTTTTAAAAATGCATTCTGTGTGGGAAAGAACATGTTGCATTTATGTAGCATTATCAAATTGTGGTGTTTTGTTTTTTTTTTTCCTTAAAGAATATGGAAATGCGCTAGTTTAATTAGGTTGCTCTTCTTAAATGATAACGGTCTTGCCCTTTCAAATTACAGGTTTTAAATATTGAATCGTTATTACAAATAGTAATCAAACTTAAGAAACATTCAGCCAAAGTATATGTGGAGAGCAGACTCACCGGTGGTCTGCAGCTGTGACTCATTTTCCCTCGGGGCTACTTAGGGAGTGCCGTAGGTTTCCCTCCCTTGCTGACGGCGGCTATCTCCAGCTCGAACTACTGTACAACATTGCCATCTGCTGACTGTCCTTTCTCATTACAGCACAACACCGACACCCCACCGACCAGAGATTTGCATTTCAAACTTTCTGAATCACGCAACATTCATACCTGTTTTTTAATAAAGAAAAGAGATGCAGCTACTTTTTTAAAGGACCAGATTTAGTCGTCTCAGTTATTATGCTGCTAGGACGTACGTGGCAGGTGTACAACAGAAAATTTCTGAAGGCACATAGAGCCTAGTTTTGCCAGAAAAAAAAATCAATTAAAAATGTCAAGACTAATTGTTGCTATTCACTGCTTTAATAATTTGATACAAAGTGACTTTGTCTAAATTAATCAAAATTTTCCTCCACTGAAGGAAGAATTGTAGAAGATACTTGACCCAGCAACTTATCGCAGTGAGAAACCTGAGGAAATGATGACCACTCATCCAGAAGAGAGACCTGTACAGGAAGGGAAATATCCTATTCTAGAAGATGTCTGGTACACAGAGGAATCCAGCGGGGAGAACCCAAGTAGGTGGTGAGCTGTCACACACTTATCCCTCAACCAAAACTATGTGGTTCAAGGAGTTAGATAGACAATGTAGTCAGTGTGCTGAGCTGTGTGGATGGTTATAACTCAAGAACCAGGTGACAACGCATTGAGTATCTGAACAGATAGTTGGGTGGTCTACCAAGTGCTCCTGCTCTGGATAGTTGGGTGGTCTACCAAGTGCTCATGCTTTCGGTAGGACTGTGGGCCACTCAAGCTTGGACAATCCACGCCTGACCTATCTGGGGTAAAGATATGTGGGTTGATATATAGAATGTGCTTAGACACAGAAGCATACAGTCATACCGCATCTCCAGATACCAGCCCTTGCACTTGCCAGCCAATGGTGAAGCTGACACACTGGCTTGAATTAGATGTCTGGAAAACACATCAGCAGAAGTCATCACCCACTGGCTACACTGAAAACTTTGACATGCATGAAAGAAGACCATGCTGTCAGTGGCTAAAGCATGTGGACTGCCCATACAGTTACCAGATATTGTTCAAGCTCATCAGGAACATGACCCTTTCTCATGAATGAGACCAAGACTTCTGCTGGAAATGACAACCTATCTCACTGGAAGACCCAACCCATTTCAGTGGGGGCAGACTGATTATGTAGGTCCTCTTCCTTCATCCGAGGGGGGTCAGATATGTGTGATATATACGTGTCAATACAGATATATACGTGTCAATATAGATATATACGTGTCAATACAGCAAGTAAAAGGCAAACCAAGCCTATACCATTAAAGAACTAACTAGGCTGATTGTGTCATACAGGAGTTCATCAAGAGTGACCAAGGTACATATTTTATAGATGCAAACAAAGGGGAACAGACCTAATAGAAGGATATAGTAGGATCCTAAAGGCCATCCTGAGAGCAGATTCACAGTCACTCTGAGGTGGGCCAAGAGACTCTATGAAACCCTGTGCGACTTGAATGAGAGACCAAGAAATGGCAGACCTAGTGCCTTAAGAATATTGCAGATAACTTGGGACTTCCCATTTACAAGTAAAGACACCTTACTCTAGCCACAGATTGGCATCATGATTGGCATCATGAATAATCTTCTGCTCTCTGCCCCTGAGGGCCTAAAATCCAGAAAACATAAGGTAAAATGACCTAGGAAGGTGCAAGTAAAACTCAAATGATGTGATCTACTGGCTCCTTGAGGGAGATTGTTGGAGGCTGGGGAATCAGTAATCTACACATGGTCAGCAGAGTTAAAAGTCAACACCTCAGTTTTTGTTACAAAGGGGACACTGATCATGTCTATGTGGCAAATTAGAACCCTCCCACCCCCTTTGCTACCTGATGTAGTGGTCCAGCACAGATATCAGTCCAAAGTTTGTAATACCAAAGGCCAGACCATGTCCCAGAGCAAGCTGAAATATTGACTAAAGACAGAAACATGGCCTGTATCCTACTATGGAGGGTGGATCTACCCCCTCCTTGTACCAGTTAAACATCTGTACTACTCCCTCTGAGGAGCTCCAGTGGTGGGATCAACATCACTCCAACATGGTTCAGTGTCCATTAGGCATCACTGTGACATCTAGTCATGGTCTGTTGAACATTCAGGAGCCAGAGAATGCAAACCTGAATCGTTACTGGTCTTTGAAGAAGATAAGCCTCCTGAAGAAACATCAAGTACTGGACCAGTAAAACCACAAAAAATTGTTAAAAATTGCCTTCAGTGCCTTGATATCCTACATCACAAAGGATATTGGACAAGTATCATGACATACATCATATTTTGGATTGCTAAAACAGTAGGAGCTTATCTCCAACCTGCTCAATCATTGGCTCCTGCTGCGAGGCAATGGAGTGCATGAGAATTGCCAGGTAATTGCCTGAACCAATAGTTGAGCACAAAGGTGAGAAGGCATGGATAATCTAGGGAGCTCAGGTGCAAGGAAGTCACCAGAGTGACTGGAAGGTGTGAACTCTGGGTCCACCGCTCCTCACCCTTGCTTAAAATTTAGTGGCTGAGAGAGTGGTATCTCTGGATAGAGACTGCACTCTTCTCAAGCTGTCACTGGCCATCAGTGAGAGTGAGCTACTTTTTCTTCTTTATCACCTTTCATTGCTCCATAATGCTTCTATCTCAGTAGAAAGCATTGCCATCACATTCCCTTGCTCCATAAATATTCTAGAAAATAGTGACAGGCTTCTGTCTTGTAGTTCAGTGTAGCATTGTAAAGGGCTGTTTGGAATATTTTGGGAAAGAAATGATGACTTTTAATATGTCATTCAATTTAAAGGTAGCCAAACATGGTACAAGAATGTAACAGATGTATATACACCTTAGCTGACAAAGACAGAAACATAGACTTGGGGCAATTTTTGTTACATATTTTTACTCAGCTTTCCTCTGATTTTCTGGGAGATCTGTTCTACTCTTTGAATAGTTAATTTATCAATCTGATGTCCTGTCAACAGGCAATAAGTCTGCTTCTGGGGCAGAGAGTTCAGAGAAATATTTGATCTTTTAGATTCCTATCTAAACTTAAGATCTACATAAACATTCTGCTGTTTGCCAACAATTAAGAGCGACACGTTATTCCCTACTCTTACTGACTATACTCTTTTGGCATCTATTTAGCTGCACAAAATTACCTCCTCATTTCACACAGCTGGAACACTTATTAGTGTAACCAATGACAAGGACAGGTTAAAAGTAGCTTCACTGAGATCATGTGTTATTTCAAACGACACAACTGCAAGTATAAAAGGAATACTGCCTGTAATGCTGAACACGCTAATCTTGCAGAAATTTGCAAGCATTTAACTTTTATAGTTTAAATGGGCCTCACACTGGCCACTTTAAGTATGCAAACTTTAGCACAAAAAAAAAATAACAAGAAGGCAAGTTCTGCATGTTGGATTGCACAGTATTCAGTACAAGCCCGTGTTCCATTGTTTTCTTTGCACAACACTATTCACAGTGACAGCACAAGGAACAATGATGGAGCCCAGTGATTTTTTTTTTTTTTAATACATAATGCTAATATTTGTGATTTTGTTAAAAATAATTATTCTGTATCAGCAATATGTCTTAGACTTCTTATTTAGCCTAGCATTAAACATAGCTTCCTATCTGCACTTGAAATGTTGTGTTCATAGATACAGTCATTTATACCTTTGTGAATATTCTGTAGTTATAGCCAGTTTTTTAAGCATATAGAAATGAGATCTCTAAGGGAATCGGAGCTATGTCCCACTGAACTTGCTAAGCATCACAGTATTTATTTCAAGGGTACACAAGTTAACCTACTTAGAATACTGAAAATCCCACCCAGATTCATCCTGTAGTAGACATATTTTTGACCTTCAGAGTTTCTTTTCTTGGAGAGTGGCAATAACTAATGGCAATTAGCTATTTTATGTGTATTTGGTTACAAATACCTATACTTGCAATATAAATATAGAATCAAGTGCTATTGTGAACTTTACTACATCGTTTCAAAATTATCAGCAAGAGAAAGAGGTGTTCGTGCTGTCCTCTTTTGTCTCCTGTAGGATTCTGGAAATATAAACACATGCACACTCACAAACAACACAAATAATAGAGCTGAAAGTGGAAACTACTAGGCGCTTAAGGCTATATTCAGAGCACAGTCAGTAGGAGTACCCAAGTACTAGATGGCAGTAACCAAATCAAGTAGTCCAGGAGCGCCCACATTATCCCTGTTCAGCTTTTGCTCACACCCACTACAGCCAGTCTGTACACTAACTGGTGCATGACATATGTCACTCATATTTCACTGTCTCCCCAACCAAGGTCCTTTACCACTTCAGGTAAAAATAAGGGTGATCTTTGCATACAATGGAAATATAGCCAAGGGGCAATCACTGCATCCCACACCAACATGGGAAACTGGTAGCAGAACTTAGAATGCAGAATAAATAATCTATCTTTCCTTATGAGTTCAGAAAATACACTTCTGTATTTTACAGGCAAACTTCACTACCACCTCACCTACTCATATCACTAAAACAGGAGAATAACGTGATCTGACAAGATCTTACATGGCCATCTCACACTCCTGCCTAGTCAGGGTCTCGATCAAGTCAAAGACATATTCATCTTTTCAGAGCTTGTCAGTGAACTCCTCTGCAGCCAGTCAGCATTTGTGCTGCTGCAGTGGGATCTGCACTGCAGGGCATTGCCAGCTCTCCCCATACATCCAGGGAATGAGAGGCTCTGAAAGCACAAATTTACAGTGTCCTTCACTCCAAGGGACAGGATGAATACAAATAAAATTACAACAGTGCAGCTCAAGGAGATGTGGCCCCCATACCTTTGTTCAGCTACCAGTTTTCATCTGAAACAGGAAGTAATGAAAACCAGGGAAGGTGTCAGGGTGAGGGGTGACACTTCTAAGGCACTGCTGTTGAGCAGAGGAGGAGGGAGGAAGGAAGACACCGGCAAAAGAACTATGAAGGGGAAGAAGAACAACTTGTCTTCCTGCTGTGTGAAAACTCCTAATGGTGTGGTCTGGCTTGTCTCACTGCTGCAGAGAGCAGATCAAGAAAACTCTTGCGACTCAGTGACTGCCCTGGAGGTGGCAGGCGCTTTCAAAACCTCTAACCCACACTAGGCAAGCTTGCAATCTAATGGTTTTGTGTCATACTGTTAGATTCATTTCTAAGACTAAGATTGCATAATGAGCATGTTTCAACAATTAAAGACTGCCTGTTGTGATTCTAGAACACCTACATTTCCCACTCTCCAAGCAGTCTGTCAAAAGGCAGCCAGCTTCTTCTGCCTCCCTGTGGTCAGCGGTGCAGTATCTCTGTGCAATCAATAGGTTCAGCGAGAGCTGACAGCTTTGATGAAAAGCAAAGCAGTGCAGAGTGTGAACCTGCCTTGAACAATGCATTGGTTTTCTCTGGAAAAGTACTGTACCCTGCCATGCTTCCTGACTCTCCCATTTCTGGAACTAACAGCTGCTAACTTCTCAAAAAACCTTTACTTTCACACACATCAGTGAAAAGGAGAAACAGGATATCCCTCCTGTGGATCGGAATGGCTACCAGGCCTGGAAGGGCTTTACAGAAATGCTACCTGTAGAGAATCAATTAACGACTTTACAGTTAGAAAAGATGAGGAAAATATTCAAATAAAAAAAAATTCCAATTTTTTTGAGAAAATCATCAGGTTCTCATTTCAAGTTAACTTTGAATGAATATATTTTCCAATTGCTTAACACCCCACCTTTCAAACCAAAAGGAAAAGGGCATTTGCGAGCCTTGTTCCCCGAAGTGCCTGGATTTGTTGATATATTTGGGTTGCATGGCTGGGACTTCTAAATACAGCTGTAACACAAAAATAACAGGGACATTCATATTTTTCTGACTTGGCTGGTTTTGATTCCTCAACATGTAACTGAGGAAGGTGGGGAGGGGAAGTTTGAGGTTAACTGAATAAGTACTTACAAAATTAGTACCTGTTAGGGAGGAGAAGGGGAGAAAACTTCACCACTGTTTCAATGTATTTTACCTCATTTTATACCAAACACTGCTTCAGAAATGCCCTGGCCTAGACAGTTCTGATAATTTTATTCACGAGTCCTGCACGAGACGTAGAGCCAATGATTAATCTTCTGGGGTTTTTAAGTGGTTGGCTGCAAAGCTCTGAAACTAAAAATCTGTAGCATGCTGTAGGAACAAACATATTCAGGGCAGCTGCTTCCAGAAGCAGATTAATTGGCAAGAAAATAGTTGTGGTAGGGAGGAATTTGAACTGGTTTCAGTGTTGAGGGAAGCAAACAAAAACAGCAGAATCAGGTTTGAGTGCTCAAACATTGCTCCTACTCAAACAGTGATTATAAAAATGAGTTACAGCCCAGTGTTAGGAGTTTCAGATGGTGAAGTTATCAACTGCCCATGTCTTGAATTAGGACAGTGGGACACTGAGGTGCTGCACATAAAGAGAATTTACATCTTTCTCTTTCCTGAAAAGGGAGTGCAGAAGTCTTTTCATATCACTGCTTAAACAGATATTTCCTTATTTCTCACATTATAGCAAATGGTGTGTTCTCAATACTGTGGAAGAAAATACTTTGAGTACAGGTTTTTAGCAAATGCATTCAGCGCAGGTATATTGCAATCTAACTAGCTATACTGTACTCTACATTTATGTATTTTATCTTGTTATGGCTAATTCAAAGATCTTAGTCTAGATTCCAGTGACCAAAGCCCTTATCAAAATATATTGCTTTCTAGATGTGCATAAACAGATTGTAAACCTCATTACAGTTACTGAACTAAAGCATTGAAAAGAGACTGGATAACTGGATGAGTAACTGAAGGAACCAGGACTGATACAGCATAGGCTGAAAAGAAGCTTAGGACACACTGTGAAGTCACATGATTTAGTTCTTAACCTACTCGTGATAAGCATGAAATCCAGTTATCACACTTCTTCTAGTTGAAGGTTTCCACGCACCATCCCCTGAGACATCTTTAACACAGAGTGCTATGTCTTTGACAGGCAGAGAATCACTCATGGTCTAGAGAGCTGCTTTGGCAGGGGTGTTGGACTCAATGATCTCTAGAGGTCTCTTCCAACCCCTACCATTCTGTGATTCTGTGATTCTGTGAGTCGTAGAAATTATCTGACAGCTCTCTGGTTTCTTTCAGCATTGGAAAGTCCTCCACTGACACCAACCAGTTACAGCAGTAAGGTCAGGAGTGAAAGAAATATAAAAAATATGTTTTGCAGCTGATTTCTGTCAGCACATTTTGATCATATAAACAAGAAACAAATTCAACAGTTGGGGTAATATTTTCTTTCCAACCATTCAGAACACTTTTGTGCCACAAATTGCACAATATTTCATCTCTACTTCCCTCAGAACTGTCCTGTACCTTACCTCCTCATCCACAGCACAATTTACAATTTATCCTTCTGTTTAGAATAGAACAAAACAAAACATTAGTGTCACAAATATATTCTCAAGACCAAATACAGATTTAAATGTGAGCACATAGTACATATGTAGAATAAAGATTGTTACACATACAACTGAAAGACATGCTTGCCAACACACTTTTAATAATTTACCAGCAATCCTGACTGGTCAGGGAGGTCTCAGCTGATTAGAGGCTGACAAATGTGATGCTACTTACAAGAGGGGCAGAAAGGAGGATCCCAGAGATTACAGACCTGTCAATCTGACCTCAGGGCCAAGGAAAGTCATGGAGCAGAGCATGTTCAGGGCAACCAGGCGATCAGTCTCAGTTAGCATGAGTTTACGGAGTGCAGGTCCTGCCTCATTCTATGGCAGGGTCACCAACTTAGTGAACCAGGAAAAGGCTGAAAACGTTGTTCATCTGGTCTTCGCAAGGCATCCTACAGCCTTCTGGAGAAACTGGCAGTTTATATCTTACAGAGATGTACTGTTTGCTGGGTTAAAAATTGGGTGGATGGCCAGGCTCAAAGGGTTGTTGTGAACTGAGTAAAATTCACTTGGTGCCTGATTACCAGTGGTGCTCCCCAGGGCTCAGTACCAGGACCAGATCTCTTTAATATTCTTATCAACAAAGATGATGATGGAATTAAGTGCACCCTCAGTAACTGTGCAAATGATACCGAGTTTCATGCTGACTGTTGATCTAAGAGTCAGACACTTCCAGTCACATGGCATTCAACAGGGCTAAGTGCCGGATGCTTCACTTGAGTCATGATAACCTCATGGTTGGGAAAACATGGCTAAAAAGCTGCCTAGCAGAAAGAGGCCTGTGGTTGCTGGTCAATAGCAGGCTGAGCATAAGTCAGCAGTGTGTCCAGACAGCCGAGAGGGCCAACAGCATTCTAGCTTTTATCAGAAATGTGTGGCCTGCTGGACTAGGGAAGAGACTGTACCTCTGTAATCCACACTGGTGAGGCCCTACATCTCAAATACTGTGTTCAGTTCTAGGGCCCTCACTACAAGGATATGGTGTTGCTCAAACACGCACAAGGAATAGCAAAAAAATTGGTGAAGGGACTAGAAGATAAGACATACTAGGAGCATTTGAGGGAGCTGGGAACTGGAGCTGTTTATTCTGGAGAAGAGGAGGCTGAATTCTCAGTGCTCTACTACTCTCTAGAAGGATATTATTTCAGTCAAGAGGGTGTCAGCCTCCTTTCTTGGGTTACAAGTGATAGTTCATCAGACAACAGTTTCAAGTTGCCCTGGAAAGGTTGAAATTGGATATCATGAAGAATTTCATCATGGAAAGAGTGGTTAGGCTATGGAACATGCTGTCCAGGAAGCTGGTGGAGTCACCATCCCTGCAGTTAAGAGCCACGTGAATGTGGCATTTAGGGACCACACACACATTGAGATTTAACACTACAGATTAACACAGGTGAACAGTTTAGTTTTGCATATACTTCAGTTTTCTACCTTCTCTTCTCCTCATCAGATCGCCCAAATCCTACCACGTTTTCTAATACCTACTAACCAACCTTACTTACAAAAAAGACACGTATTACAGTCTTCCTCTGCTCACTCTCTCTCTCAGGGTGGTTTCCCTTCTCATATGGTCTATGCTAAGAAAAGGAAAAATTTGGGCTTGTGCTCCCAGTAGCAACTAATGCATTCAAATTTTTTTCAGATTTTGATTGTAAGTTTTTTTCAAAGCTTGAATTTTGTAATTAGGATGGAACCAGTTCCTGGACTTCTGTGGAAACAGATTCATATTCAGAACTGAAAATTCTTCTAGGGTATTTGTTTATTTATTTAATTATTTATACCTACAGATGTCAAATTATTCAATAAATCCAATAGACCATTCTGGGACATCTATCATCATACCCTTTCAGCCGTTGGTACAAGAAAAAATGTCATGTTTTCCCCATTATCTTTAAAATATTTATACAAATTTGAACAAAATTTGATCTCTGTTTGCATATGAATGCTCTGTAAATATTCCATACTATGCCCCAATCTATCTTAAAAATCATGCCAGTTGGACTTCATCCCACAGTACCACAATTGATTCTATCTATATAGGTAAGCGTACATGTGTAGAGTACTGGACCACTGTTCATTGTCTTTTTTTACAGCACCAGAAACTAAAGAACAAGAGACTCTTTCACACAATATCTTAACTGCAGAATCATCGAAATTGCATTTTGAAAGTACCAAGTAAACACTGCATACTAATAATATGCAAGCAACAACTGCAAAGACATAAAAGACCTTCTAAATTGCCTAGTAAAGGTAGAGTAATATTAACATGAAAAAGGGATTGATAAAATGGACAACAGTCTGCTTAGAGATAGAAGGATTTCCTAATTCTTCAAGCTATTGTTAGTGCAGCTGGAAAGAACAGGAAAGATGGTAGGTAAAATCTCCTTCCAGGATGGTTTTCAAGCCTAAAGATAAAAGCTCTGGGATTAGACAACAACAAACTCCAACACTTGAGGCTAATAAGCCAGATTTGAGTTTGGAGCAGGATGAAGGAGATTTAGAAGTTGTGATGTAAAATATCAGGGACGTGTAACAGAGTGATGAAAATGCTGGGTCTCTGAAGGCAGAGACCCTGAGAAAGTCTGCAAGAAGGATAGTCAACCAAAATACTGTCTTAGAGGACAGGACACGAGATTTGTTGCTTCCATTATAGAAAAAAAAAAAAAAAAAAAAAAGCCAACATTCCACCCAAAATTCCAAGTTTGAAATCTAGCAGGTGGCTGTCCATTTTGTCAAGAGACTTCATGATGACATAATCTCCTTGGGTGACATCAGCCAGGAATGGCAAAACAAAAATTTCTTTGGGCAGCTCAGAGCAAAACTTTATCTCCCCGTGTAAGTGTGATGAAAGAGAAAAAAATTATCTCAGGAATATATACTGAGAAAACAGAAAGGGTCTAATCCTCTTGTCTTCTATTCACGACCTGAATTTTGTAAAAACTTCAAGAACCCAAACTATTTATTGCTGCTTTAACTCACCCCAGTAGCTGTTACTGGGTTGTTGAAAGCATTTGCAACACTTTGTTTCTCTACATGGCAATAGCAACTTTTCTCTTGAGAGCATGAAGGTTATTTCCTGACTGCTTGTATTTCTGGAGCCTTTGAGGGCTTTGTTCCTATTCATTTGGCCTGAGCCTTTAGCATAAACAAGAGTAAAATGTGGTCATACAGTTGCACATTTCCTTTGCTAAAGACATGGCTTCTAGCACCATTTTTGAAATTGCACTTTTAGTAAAATCGAATTCTGGTGAAAACTTCTGAATGAGCTATTCATGGGAGTAAGAGCTAACATGACCAGGCACAAACCCAAAAACAATGGTAGTCTTTAGAGCTACTCAAAGAATGTTTTTCCACTTATAAATAAATAAAAGGTTTGTTACAAATAGCAAACGTTGGCTAGATGTATATCACAAACAGCCAATGTGAGGACTCAGATTCATGCAGACCCCTAGCTTTCCAACAGCTTTTCCAGGTGTTTACCATTGCATGGCATGTTACTTATGCCAGACAATGCACTTGCGCCGTCAACTGTGTCACATTCATCATAATCTTTCATCTTCATTTCAACACTGTCAGTATCAAAGAGAATTTTCCAGATTCAAGAGGAAAGGGAGGGTATAACTAGGGTGAAACCCTTAGAGAAGATCCAGAGGATCTGCTCAGGCTCAGTGGAAAACTCTAGCCCTAAAAGCTAGAAGGGGAGGAAGGAATTAGACTGAGAGCAAGGAAAGCAAAAAGAGGAAGCATTCAAAATAATAGGCTGACATGTCCAAACTGGTCTGAAATGGGTTCCGGACACCTACAGGGTGGGAGGAAACCCCAGGAGGGCTGGGTAGGGACAGCCAGGGCTGGTGATACCCTTGGGGCACCTGATATCTTCTCTGTGCTCTTCCTCTGTGGTGGAACACATCCTTTCTAGTATATTTTCATTTTGCCAAATATGAGACAATATTGGTAAGGGAGGTGAGGGAAGGAAGGAGTGCTTGACACTACTCCTAGCGGGTTGAAGTTAAATTTCAATCACCTACTTCTTGCCTGTGGTATGGGAAGAATAATTCCCGGAAGCTCCCTGTATGTGCACCTGTTTTCTGTTCTTTTTCAGAAGAAAGGCAAAACAAAACAAAACAACCAGTGGGAGAAGGAGCATAGATAAGGAAGCCATTCCTCTTGAGACCATAAATGAATAAATTGAAAACAAATGATGCTATGAGCCCATAGGGTATGCTTGATTTTAATGCAGGAACAAGAGGTCAGAGAAAAGTAACTTGAAGAACACGAAACCCCGAGAGAAACACTTTCCTCACTACAGATAAAAGAGGCTGAATATACCAGCTGTATTGAGAAAAAAAGAGTAAAAAACAGAGGGAGATAATACATTTGAGATAGCAGTTATACAGGTATGTTTATGTTGTCCTAAATCTTAGGAGCATGACTTAACTTTAATTTCCTTCAGAATATCACCTATTATCAGAGCGTTATGGTATTTATATTCACAAACATCCCCAACAACCTGTAGTTACTTGAAATTGAGGGATCATTGCCACAGATTTTCCAGAGCTCCCACACAAGCATCAAAATAAATAACTACATATCCATGTGTGGAGAAGGTGCTCTATGGTAGTCACTGTCAGAATGCATTACTTTGTACAAACTATTCATGTTCATGCAACCTCTTCTGAAAATCTGCAGTAAGAAATATCATGAGAATCCAGACCAAGTTTGTGGCCATAGCACAAATTCTGTATTCTGAACATCAGTACGAAGAAAGCTCATTTTGAAAAAGACAGTATGTACTCATCATCAAAAAGAGTGGTAGAAAGCAAAGATGACACACAAAGATTTGTGTGGCAGAAGACAATTATTACATTATGCATCAACTTTTTGTCATGTCACATTTAAATGTTTACAGTCAAACTTTTCATAAGCATAAATTAGTCTTTTTCAACTGACTTCAGTAGGTCATGTTCAGGTTTGGAAGTAGCCCTTGGAGGATGTTGTATTCCTTAAAGCAACAGTTAGCTGAGAGAGACATAATTAATATAAAACTAACCTGAGAATCCCTGGGTAAGAAATACAGCAGCTAAAATCATATGATAATTATCTCCTGGTTTTACTTATGAGCTCTGAGTAATAAACCTGAGAGAGAGAAAATTCTCTTTAGCAGCCTAAATTTCTTCCTCTGTCAAGGAAAGTTCTTCCATAGAGTGTTGCTGGCCTCACTTCAAAGCGCTCTGTTCCCAAAATTAACTGTTTCACAACAAGCCTCCTAGGTAGATGATGGACTGTGGTGGTTTTCACTTCATGAATATCTTTGTTTCAAGTCAAAGCTGATTGAAGTTTTTGACCAGTAAAAGACCACTGCAGTGATTACATTATCTCACAAAAATTTTCCTGATTACAAATGTTTCTGGGAAAAATGTTTTCTGGGAAAAATGTTTAAAAAAAATACAAATTGAAGTTGTTACCCTGCTGTAATACAGCACTTTGTCTTAAATGTTTTCTCCCCATCCATCCTCCCCTTTACTCTGGCCTCGGAATGGGGACATAGGAGAAACATTGCTTGGAATATTTCTTAAGGTGGAAAGTAACCAACTTCTTTGGGCAGCTGGTTAACCATGGAGAAGGTGATAACTCCTAGAAACCACCTGAGCATGGATCTCTTGCACATAGTAGCCTTTTGTCAGTTTACCTTCCCCTCTTTGCTTTCATTACATCTAATCTATGACTCCCGCATCTCACTCTCACTCTGGCACTTGGCCCTCAGGTACTAATGAGTCTGCTAGTGACTGCCCCAGGGGAGCAACTCCAGCAACTTCTGCAAATGCTTGTCTCTCCACATTCATTCCTCCATCTCATCTAACACGAGAGGCAGCCAGAGAGTAGTAGTTGTGTGTACCTAATGACAGTCTACAGAATGCAGGTAACTTCTGTACAGTTTATCTTAAATGTGATGCTAGATAAAAGGTAGCACTGCTGACCAAGTGACTTTTTCTATACAGATCACTAATTTGTAATGTGCTGTTTTAATGAACATATAGCACAATATTTCCACAAGGTAAGAAAGGGAAGGGAAAACAGTGGAGTACAGTTTTGGGCTCAAGATTTTAGAGTACACAGCAGCTGCAACTAGGGGCAGAGGGCAACTCAGCAAACACATGAGATCAGGTCTCCAAAAAAACACAAGAGGATTACTTTACCTCAATCCATTCAATTTTCCAATCCATTTTCCTGGAATAAACATAACCAAAATAACAGGAAGATATTGCAAGATCTACTTTTCCATCTATTTTGGAACTCTCTTTCTTGTCTCAGCCAACTTCCTTCCATTCTGCTCGACACTGTGCTCCCTGTGAAACCACTGTGTAACAATTTGTACTTTGCTGTGAACACCTTCTGGAAATGTATGAACTTGTTAAACCAATCAGTTTTAGTTACACTAGCCAAAGAAGAAGGTATTAACTGGTATTCCTCTTTGGCAAGCTCAGCAACATGCTATCACCTGTTCTTAACTGATTTGTTTTCTGCACCATCATCTGTGTCACATCCAATTCATCTGTTTTCAAAAGGATATGGTGTCTATCAGCTTCCTCATCTGCTTTCTTTTTAAGCACTTTCAACTTTAATATTTCCAGAGGAGAAGTTGTATCTGCTGAGGAACCGACGCCAGTCACAGGTGACTGTGGATGGCTGCAGCTGGAGAAGAAAATTCAGCCTGTGCTGGAAGTGGAGAGGTGCTGGAAGAAAAGTTACCAGAACAACTTTTCATCTTCCTTGCTCCCTCATTTTCAGCTAAGGATTGATTTCTTTCTGTCACGAAGCTAGTTTGTTTCCTGGAAGAATACTATCATCCCTGCTTTACTTTCTCTTTTATGATTTAAGTGTCCTGAGGTATAAAGTTTGTAAAGATGTTAATCTGTTCTGCAGGCCATTTCCATGCTATTTAACAGATGAACTGGGCTTCTCACTTTGCTATTTCTCTCCATGATGAAATGGATTCTTGCAGCACATGCTTAGAGGAGGACAGACAAAATACACTTGAAAAAAGGAAAGCGTTAGATGATAAACTTTCAACATGAATTATGACTCTTCTCATTCTGAAACTGAGTATTTTAAACAGACATGGGCAAGATGCTATCTCTTTTTTTATTGATACAAGCATACAAATAATTCGACAGATGAGGACACACAGGTAGATTCCTGTTGAGCTGTCTGCCTACACTTCTTGGTATCAGTCTGACTTTTTTCTGCAGGTCTCCCCATGTGTTCTGCTGCTCAAGAAGTAGCCTCTTCTGCCTGTTTAACAGTACTAGCCCTTTTTACTGCATGCCTGTCAATGGTTTACCGGGCTGGATCGGCCCGGTTCCGTGACGATTGGTGTGGGGGACCCGCAGACCCACGCCCCAGGAAAGGGGAAGGGGGAAAGAGAAAAGGAAAAAAGGGAGATGGGCCTAGAAATGAAAAACAGCGGCAACGATCCGAGGAGGAAAGCTAATTTACTAAATAAGATATCAGAAAGCAAAATAACACAATATAATACAATATAATTGGAATTGAAGCTAATAAATCAAATAAAATGAGCAAGAGAGAGTGTCTGATAAACCGAAGGCCTTATGCTAATGCTGAAGGCGATACGGCAGCGAGCACCCACTGCTGAGTCAATCCTGAGGGAAAGAGAGTGTCCCGTGACTGCAGAGAGTTTTTATCTTTTCCCTCTGAGCGGAAAATACGTAAAAATGCAAAGCATCGCAAAGTCCTCTGGGGAATGTACTTCTTCTCTTCTGTGACAGGTATACCCGGAAATATCAATGATCTATGGAATTGGAGTATTAACTCTTTAACTCTTAATGCACTACATGTTGTTATGATGTGGAATACTAATACTAAAAATCATAAAACCATGACAATGCCAAATAATCTCTTTAAGAAATTCTCAGCATTCTCATTAGCACGTTGCTTTGTAAATTTAGTCTTCTAATTTTAAGTATAACATTGTGGTACTGACCAATTGTATTTTGTTATATGCTGATCATGTGTCAGTTTCTTTACTTTTCAACTGTTCTCCTGTCATCTAATCCATAATGAATTCCATAGAGAGAAATACTGCAGTTTCTCTCAGCCTTCCTTTTACCTAATGAAAGAAACCAAGCTTGCTGCATATTTTGTACCTATAATCTCAGTTTTGTAAGGTAGGTTCACCATTCCCTGGTATCATAATAATGATGATGTGCTTACATGAAATCACCATTAAAAACTGAAAATTATTTGTCACTCAGTAATGGTTTAGAGTGACCTAGTAAAGGAGTCAATCTTGTGCTCAAGTGTATTGAGGACTATTTAGCCTTGCACACACAGGCTAAATACAATGGTTCTGCAGGACCTTGTTACCCCGAGGAACAAAACCCACAAATGCAGAATTAGGACAAGAAGTTTGTGAGCTGTCTCTAAAAGAATGGAAATTTGGAGGAAAACAAGTTGACTCTTCTCTATGCTGCACTGAGGTAGAAGATTCTTAGGCAATCAAGGGGCAAGTTGGTGCTCAGGCCATCACTTTCTACCTCAGCCATCTTAAGATGGCTGCACACCCTAGCAGAAACCCATATGATACATGAAAGAACAGAAGAGGCTGTTCTCAAAGGGCAGGGGTACAGTCTGTCCTCGAGATCCCATTCTCCAAACCCACTGCCCCTCCCCCCCCCCCCCCCCCCCATGAGAAAGCAGATGAGAAACGCAGCGGTGCATTTGCATTATTTGCCGCATTCTGACATTTGCTCATTGCTAGCAACAGGCAATGAGCGAATGTTTTCAAGTAGCTCTCCCTTTTGTCTCCCTTCACCTCCTCAAGATGGTGGCAACCTAATGTAGCTATAAAAGTTTCCTCTCAGCCTGTCCTGGTTCTCTCCCCTCTGCCCATGCGCAGCACACTACTCAGCTCAAGACACCATAAGTTAGGTGCATTAACGTTAACATGTAAAGCAAAGCAAAGTGACAATATTTTAAGCAAAGAAATTTGGCCACTCTGCTCAGAAGGGAACAGGATGTAGGAGGCCGGAAATGTGAAAGTAAGCTTCACTCATCACTGAAAAGCTGTGGAGGTGGCTGGTACATGTAACATCAGTGAGAAAAGCATAAATAAATGTTTTTTAAAAATGTATAGCCTGAATGAGTAGATTAGAGAGTACTTAGAGTAATGTGTTGCTAATTTGGCTGAACCTGATGAACATCTGCCTGGCATATGTGAAAAACTGCCTGAAACAATCTCACACACATTAGCAGTTACTTTTGAAAACGACGTCTGAGGACAGATGACAGGAAAAGCGTTAAGTATGGGCTCTATCTTTTAAAGTGGGGAGAGAGGAGGAAAAGCTCCACAACTTCCAAAAAGAAAAAGTATTCTAGAAAAATAAACATGCTCTAAGCATGCGAATGACAAATGAGTTGAATAGCTGCCAAAGCAGTGGTTTAAGGGTGTTAGTGAAGAGGAGAAACAGCTGCATTGTAGCAGCTACGTATTCGGACCTTGCTTAGGTTTCAGTACTGTCTTCTTAGAAGCAAGTGCACACAAAAAAAATCTGTGTGTAGATAGGGTAGCCTGGATACAAAAATCAACAACAAAATCTGTAAAGTTATTTTAAAAGAGGAATTTAGAATGTGCCCTGTCTAGATGGAAGAGGTAGCAACAGCATTCTTTGAAAATTCATCCTGAATCTGTCTAATTTTCCCAGCATTTGTATTTATACTATGGATGATGAAATACACAGTACACGTGTTAAACTTGCAGATGAAATGAAATGGAGAGGGCTGAGGATAATCTTAGAGACAGGATTGGGACTGAACTTGTTCTTGATAAATTGTAGAAATTCTGAGAACAGCTGGATGAACTTCAATATGTGCAGCAACAATCAGCTGCCCAGAAGCCAGCAACAGCTGCCTCAATAGAAAATAATTTAGAAAATATCTGGGGAATATGGTGGGATGATAAGGTCAACATCAATCAACAGCATCGGTATGGTAAGGAAGAAAGACAAAAGCTATTCTGGGATGTACAGTCCAGTATTTAAGGCAGAGAAGTTGGAAATATTTCTATCAGTGTACCCAGCACAGAAGAAACTTCAGACACATGTGCCCAGCTTCAGGCTTTGCTCTTCAGGAAAGATTTAGGACAACTCTAGGATCCCAGAAGAGAATGAGTTGAAACCATGACTGGGAAGAAAAATCTGCATGCAGAAGGATTTAAATTAGCCTCAAGAGGAGACTCAAAGAAAGAAGAGAGTGGAAAACATGCTTATAGTGTGGCTGCAAAGATTTTACAAGTGTAACGTCTCCAGCATTGTAGAAAACGCCTTATTTTTCCCTGCTCCAAAATGAATGGGAGCAATCAGCCTGGGGTGACCAAGAGTAGACACTGGCTGCTCTCACTGCCCATGAAAACATATCTAGGAACTCATACACTCAAAGCATAGTGTCAAATCCTGACCCATCAGTCAAGACAGCATGATAATCGACAGAATTCTCTTGCTATGGAACCCTATTTCAAGCCCATATTTAAAAGTGATGCAATTAGAGCCTCAATTTAAATAGCAAGAAGGAATAAATTTACACAGGACTGACTCATTGGAAGAAGGAACATTGGGAAGAAGTAGGAGAAAGCATGTAGCTTTAGGTAGTACAGAGTAAGCTTTATAAACTGACATCTAATAAGGCAGACCATTTTATTCCTTCAACAACATGATACAGGGAGTGAGGAGTGGGGTAAAAGAAATCAGTTAATTGCTTCACCAATTCATTCTTTTCTTCTTTTTTAATTGTTACTTCTAATTCCAAAACAGTTTAATTGTTACCATGATTGACTTGTTCTGAAGGGATGGAAATTAATATGATAATAAGGTCGTGATTTTTTTCACAAAAACATATGAGAGAAAAAAGAGCACACTGCAGCATGTTGAGTAAAGGAGAAGCTGTGGCAGCTGCTATTGAGATGGGCCTGCTTAACTGATTGCATTGCCTCTTCTTTCTTTCCTCTGTGGTCAGATCACTGTACTCTCAAAACCTCAACACAGCAGCAGCCTTGAGTTCAGTTCTCTTTTAGTCTGAAGCTTTAAGGTTTTAGGGGTTGGGAGACAAAGTGAGGCATGAAGCAAAAGAAAGGCAGCTGTTTGTAATCAAAGGGTTTTCTTGACTTGTCCAAGAGCAGGAATTCTCTTATTTGTCTCCATATTGACTACAACAGGGACCAGGAAACAAAGGTTAACACTTCAGAGCCTGTTCTTCCTGCAAGTACCTGTCCAGAAGACATACAAAAGTGGTTACTCTCCTCTATTCTGCACTGGCAACATCCAGTCTTGGGCCCCAGAGCATGAGAAAGACATTGGTAACCTAGAGTTTGGCAGAGGAGCTCTGACTCTGAGATTGGCAAGACACTGGATCATGAGGAATCAAGAAGGAATTTGTTTTGTATAGACCAGGGATGAGACTATTAAGAGTAGTCAAGAAAGAAGTTGCTGTCTCCCACCACCTCCAGTGGCAGAGAAACAAGAGTCCCTTGTCAGAGGTGTGTAGTGGCAGGGCAAGGGGCCACAGCCACACTGTAGCAAGGTAGAAACCGGTTGGACGTGAGGAAAAAACCATTCACAGCAAGAATAGCTCAGCACTGGAGGACAGGCTATGAAAACTTTATCCCTGGAAGGGCTGGGCTTCAGGGGATAAGGTTCAGAGCATCTGATCAAAATGTTTTAGCCCAGTGTGGCAGAAGAAGAGAGGGCCTTCCAGATATCCCTTCCAAGCCAACTTTTGCTGTTGTTAAGTTTGTTAGCTTAACAATGAAACACTTGAAAGTCAGGGAATAATGCCTCCCCTCATCCTCTGTGCATTCATACTATGCACTGCAGGTGGCAGAAAAGCAGTAGGGAAGAAGTGTTACTGTAGTCACAGTGTTTGAAAGATGTAAGCAAGACAAGGCCTGTAGGAAGAGGTAAACTCTTTTATTAGACCAACTGATAAAGTTAGAAAAATTTGGACAGGATTACAGGCATGCAAATGCTTCTTCAGCGCTAAAATAGAACCGGCCCACTTCAGCGCTAAACACAGGTTGCAAACACTTTCTCTGAATTGAGCTAGATATATTTATAGCTCTATATATAGACCATGTGAAAGGAGAAAAAAAAAAAAAAAAGAAAAAAGAAAAAAAAGGTAATTGGCACTTACAGAGTTGAAGAGATGTTAACTAAATTTTCACGTCGCCTCTCAATACCTCCTGGGGGAGGCAGAGGGATATTTTTGCCTGCAGAACATGAGGGTGGAAAAAAAGTTTGAAACATGGTAAAACAGCACAGTTGAGCACGACTTCCTAGATGCGGGAAAACTCAGGCTGCCCACAGTGAAACACACACACGTGCATGAGCCTGGTGTGATGTTTCAGATAAGGTCTGAGACTGACAACTCCATGGACTGTTTGGTTAATGCTTGGCTTTACCCACCTCATGGGAAATCTACACATCAATTATCAGGCTGGGTGAAGGCCTCACCATATCTTCCATGGCTTCCTCACCTTACACCAGCATCCCAGCTGGCACTTCAACAACCACTGGCTGCCTCCTATCCATTCCACCAGGCTTCATCCATGCTGTAGATGCTGCCTGGACACCCTGCTGTGCAAGGGGATTCCCTGCTATGGTTGTGGCAAATCCCCCTCCCCTGAGGGCCCACTCAGTCCCATCAGTGCTAATTACCACTGCCTCTTACTATTAACTGCTTTAAGCATAAATTACCACTTTCTCCAGTTTTGTCTGGAAGAGCCCAGAGGACAGTATTTCAAACCTCTATAGATAACTTACAGAATGCTTCCCTTGTCTAAAAGCTCTAGTTATGCAAGGTAAAATTAAAAAACAAAACAAAACAAAACAAAAAAAAAACTAACTAGCATTTTTTCTGTCATGTTCTATTTGCAGTAAATTTACCTCTTTCCCCATTTTCTGTTCCTTCCACGTCTTCAGTTAGATTTACTTTCAAAATTGGTCCTGAATGCATGTTCCTCATGTAACAAAGGTTCATTAATTTCAACACAGTAACTAGCTGTTACTTCTTCCTTTCTTCCTTTTCTTTTCTGCAGCTATACTTACATCCAGGTAGTACGTTTACTTTAGTCCAGCTGGATCATGACATACTGCACCTAATGCTCCCATAATTGTGACGCTGTGCACCAGCCATCTCCACGTCCTCACACACTGATGATTCAGCCTCTCCCAGTGGTGACCTGAGCACAGATGAACAGCAGCATTTCCCACTCAGATGTACTGACTCCTTTCCCCTTTGCTTGCCCTCTGCCTTTTCTCATCCCCATTCCCTCAGTTTTCTCCATTCACTTAATAATAATAATAATAATAATAATAATAATAATAATAATAATAATAATAATAATAAAATAAGGTTGTGACAAAGCAGGCAGGCCCCATTCAAGGCCACTGAGAAGCAGGGCTGCAGCAAACCTCAGGCACTCAGCATCCAGTGGTGCCCCCTGGGGGGACAGGAGGTGAGCATCCACCTGCTGCTTGCTGGCGTCCTTTTCTAACAAGACGGCGGGACTGGTGTGTCATCCCATGTCCTGCTCTCTATCCCTGTGGTAACTCTGCCTTTGTCCACATGCTGTCTGACCTCCAAAAAGACATCACACCCTCCAAAAGAGAGGCTTTAGGTCATTGAGTATGAGGCATTTTGTTGTATATCAAAAACACTTAAAAGCCTTTTAAGGAGAAAGGGCTTCCTGCTCTGCTTTGCTGACAGCATTTAGGGACTGAAGGCTTTTAGCCTTGGACTGAGATGAAGTTTTGAGTGCAATGTGGAGGATCAAGAAAGGCCCTATCCAGCAAGGTCGCATTCCCATATCCTCTCACAGATGCACCGGTACCTAGCCAGAGAGCAGGACATGGGATGAAGTCGAGACACAAACCTTCCAGGAAATCAAGGTGACATGAGATATTGTGTCAGGTTCTGTCACATGGGATACAGGCTGCAGGTGATTTTGTAAGCATACGTCAGAGGTGCAAAATCATGTGGAAAATGGTCTGTGGGAAAAATGAAGGGAAAAAAAAATAACAAAACAGAAAATCTTAAAGAGCATGATACCTAGCAAAATGACAGTCAGTGTGAGCCTACGTGACAGTCAGACTGGAATCTGAACCTGCACAAAGTTGTTGAACAAGACATAGAAAAGCTAGTGACATAGTGAGAGTGCATGAGAAATAAGGTAGACAACTCTCTCTGGAAGTAAACAGCAGGGCATGGCCAGTCCTTAAGACCATGCACAAGGACCCATTTTCATACCATGGTTCTTTTGCCACGCATCCATTAGCTTGAACATTATATCCTGTTCCCAGAGGAGACAGAAAGGAAAAATTTAAGAAAAAAAAAAAAAAGCCTTTACATTAATTCTCCAAGCATACCTAGTGTAATCCACTTCTCCAAAAGCTTAAGTAATCTCCAGTTGTGTGTCTGATCCCTGACAAATGAGATAACAAGCATTTTAATGAGCATCAAGCACAGCACCTGGGTCTGCCTGACCCAGAGAGCTGTCCTCAGGCTGGCAGCCATTCTACATGCTGGCACACAGAGCTTGAGTTTCTCCTTCCAAAGGCTCTCCGGTTCATGCCCAGGAGGCATGAAGGAGTTGAATCAAGTTATAGTTCAGAAAAACATGAAACCTCCAATCTGTGCCCAGCAGTGCTCATTCCCAGCCAGCATTCCTATGTACAGTGACCACAAATTTGGCTAAGTCAATACAGCCTTGTTAATATAATAGTGAAACATGCAGGCGCCAAGCTGCACAGCCTCTCTCACCCCTGAGATACTGCTCCTAAACTGTGTTTGTGCAAGAGGAAAAAAGCTGCAGCATTCCTTCCATTACTGTCAGTAATACAGCAGCACTCTTGTTTGCAATGTACTAGAGGAAAAGCTGCCAAGAAATTGGATCTATTGCTACAAGTTTAATGGCTATTATCTTTCCCCTCAAATGCCCTGAAATGCAAATATCTTATGGCTGTTGCACGCTTTGTCACAATAATAGTCTTCATTTACTTTAATTTCACATTGTTATCGCATAAAAAGACAGAACCAAACAGAGGGTAGGGGGTCTGTCTGAGCGACCATATGCATTTGTTCTGAAAGCCTTGGAAGAGACCCAAAAGCCCTGCTGTGCAGCAGACTGCTGAAGAAACCTTGTGCTCAGGTCAACCGAGCAGCTTGAAGTCTGCATAAGCAGTTGCATTTGGCACCTCAGGGAAAGTCCTATGAGGTATGGGAGGGATCTGCCAGTTTTCTCCAGCACAGAAACAGGATGGGTGCTATGCTGAGCAAGACGTGCAGCCTGGGCCATGTGTACTGGCATGGGAAGGCTCAGCAAGGTATTTTTGTCGAAGGCACGCTCCAAAGCTGGAAATGGGGCAAACAGCACCTGCCATACTGGACCATGTCTTCTGGGGGTAAAACTACCACAGATAGGACCACCACTTTTAGAAGGCAAAATGAACATTGTGTTCTGGGGACTGGTGGTGATTTAGATATTTGTAGTTGTTCCCCCTCATCATCTAATACTCTCTTTTAAGGAGTCAGGAGGACTTTTTGACCACGAATACAGTCACGTTCCAGATTCTAAGTGAACTGGGACAGAGTAGAAGGCTGTAAGAACGGGATGGGGGAGAGCAGAAGGCTGATGAAGGATTACCACAGGACAGGTATAATTCAGACCTGTCTGCTGTGCAGTGCAGGCCTTATACAACAGCAAAACAGAGCCTCCAGGATAAAGCCTACCCATCAGAAATTGTTAACAGGATATGGGTCCACCATCACAGCTACAGTACAGTTATTCAGCAGTCACATCAGTCAGGTTCAATAGTACCACCAAAAATGATGTTAATACCAGCGGGCTTTAGATTTAAGTGTTTCTGAACGTAAGACCTTTAGCAAAACCAGAACACATTAATAAGCCAAAATCTAAAGTAATTTCTTTTTTTTTTTTAATGTGCTACTTGGTTGTTTGTCCCCATCTCATTTTTATAATCACACCTCTTTCCCAGAAATACAACCCGTGGCAGTCCGAAGCATTGCTGTACTCAGACTCAAAACCCAGACACATCTGTTAGGAAATATTTTTCCTTGCTGTAGACAGTGGTAAAACATTTCTACATCATTTTTAAACAACAACAAAAAAAAAAGCCAATAAGATAAACCCAGACTTGCTCTGAGGTAGTGAAGGCAAGTTGTTTTGTTTGCATTGTGTATTAGGAATGCCGAAAATAAACACTGGTATGGTAGTCATACAGCAAGTGGGGTTTCCATATATCTTACTCTTTTACCGTGTTCCTAAAGTCAAAACATGAACTGTAAAACACAGTCTGATAACTTGGTTTTCTAGCAATGTCAAATGTGACCTCCTTCCTGGCATCCTCATTCTCCTCTCATTAAGCTTTTGCTCTCATCCAAAATTCAGAGGGGTACAATCTCTAAACTGAAGAAGTTCTGTGTTTTATAAAAACACTGTCTGTTTGGAGAGAAGTCTGGGGTCCATCCCATGATTTTTTTTTCTGTAGGTCAGCTTCTACAGAGCATGAGAGCCTGCATATCACAGCTGAAACACTGCAGGAGATGGGATGTAACAGCAAACAGGAGAAAATTTCAAAGATAAAGGTAACAATAGCGGGGAAACCTCAGCTGACATTTAAAACTCATGAATGAGGTGACCCCAATAGGAACTCTGGTTTCATTACCCCCCAAAGTAGCTCAGAAGAATAACCATCTGAGATCACCATCCATGCTCAGACCCTTAACGTAAGCTTTCACATCAGCTTTGCGAATGTGGACTTCACCAGCTAACATTACTAGGAGCAGAAATGAGTAAGAACAAATTCCAGTCTCCAATTCTGCACAGAATATAATTGGTTGGGTACCTACTGCTTGTTACTCTGGTTATTGACAGAGACTGCCCTAACAGTGGGACATACCTCTTCCCTGTCAAGTTGAGAGGACTCCTTCCAGTTACACCAAGCACCCTCTGGTCCAATTAATGCAGTAAAAGATGTGCAGAATGGTTTCTGGGTTAGATTGCTCTGAACAGCCAGTGCTAAGAAGTGAGCTGCTGCACCATGCAGGTGTGCATGACTACAAGGAAAAAAACACAGTGGCACCTTTCCTAGTTTCCCTCCACGGCCAAACAAGTTGGGAACCTTGTTTAAAATGTGAAGTTGTTGCTAAAGCACAGCAAAACCATTAGTGGTATATCACTGACACAAAGCCTTTCACAACAGAAATCATCTTCTGCTCAAGCCTTCGCATAGAGTAGTATGTATCAACTGACTCAAATGAAAAAAAATGGCACAGATTTTCTCTTGGTACAGTTCCCAGCTGAAAAAAGTGAAGAACCATTTTTTATTTACCATGAGGATGTCCACCAAGGCAATCCCACAGCAATAGCGTTCCTAGGGAGGGGGAATTCTCCCTCTAGTGTTAAAACTGTTTTTTCAGATGAAGTTTAGATAACAAACATAAGCTCAAGCAAAACTCTGCAAACCGCTCTTCTTTACTGCCACCATAAGACACACAGAAAAAGGAGCAAGATACACAAATGGAAGCATCTGTGAGATGAGCAATATGGGATTAACTAACTAAAGGAATTTGGTTAAAGAAATTGCAAATATAAAAACCCTCCTGGTCTCAGTCCTTTCTTGTCATTTCTTGAACATCTCTGTAATACAGAACCATAGAAACATTTGAGTTGGAAGAGACCCTTTAAGGCCATTTTCAATGAACAGGGTCACATACAGTTAGATCAGGTTGCTCAGAGTCCCATTCAACATTACCTTGAATGTCTCCAGGGGTGGAATATCCACCTTCATCTTCAAAAGAAAAGCAGCAGGAACCCCATCCAGATGCATTTTGTCTGTGCCAAGACTAAACAGAGACACCACGCAAAGTGCACAAAAAGCTCTTCACGTGTTAAAGCTTACACAACACTGCTGTGAGGATGGTGATTCTGAACAAGGTCCTTACGCAATTCACGGTAACCCAGTGCAGGGAGACCGGGGAGCTAACACTTCAAATCGGTCTCCTGATTTTAGGCAAGCCTGTCAGTGAGTAACACTTCCTCTAGAGGTAGAATCTGTCTTTCAGTATAATTCTGCACTCACCTTACCCTGACATGCACAGCATTTACTTCATTCCACAGCTTTCCAGGTGTGTAGTACTGCAGACAAACTTATGATCAGAGCTGAGAGCAACTGAAGCTTAAGTTCTCCTTTCTGTAATTCCAACCCATTAATTATTTGATATGCACTGCAGTTTACATAAACCTACAAAATACAGCAGAATTTCATTACAGTTTTAATTCCTCATCACTGGGAATTAAGACCAAGAGGCGGAGATGGTAGAAGGAGCTGTAGAGATGGTGGTCTGTTTGACTTATGGAGTCATCAAAGGTAAAGAAAAACGACAACAACAAAAAAAAATTGCTCCACCATGAAAGTAAATTCACGGGACAGAAAATGGAGCAGGAAGGGAAAAGGTAACAAATGAGGAACTTACCAACCTTATCAGCAAATTCTATTTAATGATTTCAAAGAGTTGATTTAGAAGCTTTCAAATAGTAAATGTGCAAGTCTCTCACAGGATGCTAATTTCTGTTTGAAATGCTCTTTAAAATCTGCAGTAAAGAACATCTTGCTTTTCTGGGACTAATGGTCCTAGAATGGCATGACATGGGACAGAAAAAGGCTTCAACCACTGCCTCACTGCCTAGAATAGCAACTACCTCTGAACACAGGCAGCTCTCTCTGATCCATTTGTACCAATAAAGACAATGATGCAGGAGAAAAATCATGAAAGACAGCTTTCAAAAGGAAAAATTCTGATTTTTGTGTGCTATTTTATAGGCATTCCAACAAAAAACAACGTGAAAAAGGTATTTACTCCTTAGAAACTTTAGTCGTACCATGCTTGTGATTCTAGAGCATCTGGCTTTTTTTCACTTCTATATGTTTTTTAAGAAGCATTTATGGTGAACTTATATTGCTTCTCTAATCAGAATAAAGACAGCTTAAGAAACAAAAGTAGCTCTACAAATGTTCTCACTCGTACTCTCAGAGTTTGCAATGCTTTAAAAAATAGTTAATGTCAGCTAAATGCTAACAGACCACATACTGAAACAAAACAAAACAAAACAAAAAACAAACAAAAAAAACCATAGAAAGACATTTTTACCTGGTATAACTAATTCTTTCCAAAGATATTGCCCGATGTGTTTCATATTCTTGAGTACTAGTTTTTCCCTTGTAAAACATCAAAAAAAGTCTAATATACATGTCAGCTATCAGCTGCCTTCTGACACACTTCTCCTAACTCATTCTTGATTCAGAGACAAAGATATCTATCTTTGTAAGCAATCCTTGTCATACAGGCAGCATTTCATGCAGTACTACAAACTGAAACAATTTGAAAAAACCTTTCTCTCTTATCTGAAGAAGAGGAATTGTCAAATTTGTTATTGCCAAGAAGATACCACCTTCTTCTTGAGGAAGAGGAAACTGTCCCCAGTAATTGCTCTCACCAAAATAAATACAATGAAGTAATCTCCAGCACGCTGATCTGGTGAAATCCATTGAAGCCACCAGCCAATACATTTGCCTCAAATGAGCACAATAACTTACTGAGCCCTTGAATACTCAAAATGAGCTTGATTTGCAGTTCACTGAAACTACTAGTTCCTTCCCAGGTATCAATAAGCTTCAGCTGGGGCACTTTTTTCATTCAAATTTTCCAGTAACTACAAGGGAATATATTCAGGGATAATTTATGAGTCTCTGATGATGTTTTCAATAACAAATAACCAAAAATGTTAGAGAAAGCATACAGATTGTGCAGTGGCCATCATTGGCAAAGCAACATGCTCTGCTATGAGAGCCATCTGTGTGACAAGCAGAAAAATATGAAAAAGCATCTGATTGACTGCCATCAGCTTGAGAAGCTTGACCAGAAAGGAACTGACTCCAGCCCACAGTTCCTTGCCAACAGCACAGAAACAGGTGGAAAAGACCCAATTAATGGTTTTCACGGAAACATTCCTCCCATAGTGCTCGTCTTCCAAAAGTATTCATAAAGTTTAAACTTAAATGAATAATCCCTAACAAATGCATTAAATCACTGTAGTTTTTGTTCCATCAAAAGAGTGAGCCTTTCCAGCACATTTCTTGCAGCAGAGCTCTGTAGAAGCGTTAGTCACAATAACCCAAACCAAGAAATATTTTGTAAAACTCACTGTTGACAATAATAGGCAGTAAACAGTCCCTCTGGAATCCTTTTACTGACCAAGCTGTGCTCTCAATGTTCCAAGTTCCTTCAGTGGGGAGGGAGTCCAGGAACGTTTAGAGTCTGTTCTGAGACTAAGAGTGTGAGCTCAGGCTCGAGCCTCTATCTCAAGCATAACCTCTGTCACTGATAATGGAAGTGTCACATAGACTCGTGAAGACATATGGCCACTTTGAGAGCTCTAAATGTAGAATGCCCTTCAATGAGCATGAGCTATGCAAGAGATCTTTGAAGGAAATGAATGTACCAGGTAGATAAACACACAAGACCTTTTTTTTTCCTTATTTTTGCACACCTATTTTAAAAGTATTTGCCACAACTTTTTTCAGAATGTTGTTCTATGGTTCCCTGAACTTAGCTTATATTTTCATTCAAGGTAGTGCCCATTGTCAAAGTCCTATATCCTTAAAACTTGGGAGCAAGATTTTTTTTTTTTTTTGTTAATTCAGCATCTCAGTATCTGCATAATTCCCACCAGGTAGTTAATGATTCCTTATTAGCTACATGCTCATTTGGCAATGGCAAGGCAAGGATCTGTGTGAAAGTACATCAACAACAAGGTGAACCCCCTTGCAGTAGGTAGGAAAATGGGAAAGTGAATCTCTTTGCAGTTTGTGACAGTGTGAACTCACTATAGGTGATTATATATTATATATATATTATATAAAAATAATGGCTTTCTATTGGGAAAACATACCATAAGCAGTAAACTTAAAAAAAAAAAAAGGAAGAAAGCAGATACCACCTTGTTAAAGGACTCCGTTATGTTTTGATTGCATTTCTCCTGTGGGTTACTGTGAGATACAAACACAAACACGTGCATACGCATGTGCACACACACACACACACACACACTTCCCATACCTCACTTCCATTCCGAATAACAGCCAAAATAAACATGAAAAATAATATTAAAAAAAAACCTCTGTATTCAGTAATATTCACACCAAAGAATATGTATAGATATATCCATTAAAATTATGAACATTTCTAAATATATTTTATGTATCATACATATATTTATATGTATAATTACATATCCACAGAAGTAGTCTTGCTGTGCTAAAGTCAGCATTAAAAGCAAAAACAGGTTTCACAACAGGACACCCATATATGCATATGTACTGGCTGTTTGGTTTGTGAATTTATTTACAACTTAACTATATCGTAATAAATGCTTACTGTTCTATTGTACAAACGTAATAGTAAAGGTTTAGGTTTGTTTTTAAATACAAAGACTGCAAATGAATACATGAAAAAAATTACACACCATGTACAGTATTTATAATTTATAAATGCAAAGTTAAGACCTCTTTAAATTATTGCACTTGCATATTTTTGTTTCTTTTTTACAAAGATAGTTTATATGTATCATATATATATATATGTGTGTGTGTGTGTGTAAATATATATATATATAAAACAAATATTTCAGCCCACTAGATGTATTAAAGTTGAATGTTATCTTGAAGTTCTTTCTTCTCCACATACCAGCCCAACCTGATTTTTGAATATATATGAATCTACTCTACAAATCAGTTTGACCTACCCTAGAAAGCAGTCCATATTTTCTGGTATTTTGACAGAGTATACACCCGTATTACAATCGAGCACAGTTTTTGGTCAGAAAGCAAAATAAGAGTAGTGATGTGCCTTTGCTAGATTGGGATATGTAACCTAAAGTTTGAATGCGAACTTCCTTGTAGTAGTGTGCAGAAAGTCTCTTCTGTGTTCAGAATGAGTAAATGATCTGTACCACTTCACCTAACTGTTCTTGTGTCACAGTGTTAGAGGCAAATGCATTATTTCAAGAGGGTCATAATTTTTTCGACCATTGGATAATCTCTGTTTTAATGTGAATGGTGCTGTCTGCAGTCTCTACAGTTTTAACACTACGTGGACTAAATGCAGTCATAGCAAACGCATCACACTGTGCCAAGTTTTAACACATGAAACAAGACCATGCCACACAAAAAGATGAATTCCACACTGCATGTCCCCTCCAATGTAAATACATTTTAGCATATAGTTTCGCTAAAATCACTACT